>OY998176.1:68844551-73765200 GCA_963921935.1 Galeruca laticollis
TAATGAGTTAATAATTGAAAGTGGTCTCATTTCGTTAAATCAAGTAGTTTTTATTGTCATGATAGTTTTTTTGAAAATAAGCTTACCAGCGATAAAAATCAGAAAAAATTGGAGTTTTAATACTGGTGACAGGTAATACCAAAATAATCTAAAATTTACGTATGTTTTATTTACGACATTCGGTGGACACGACACACGTAAGACTTCACAGACAAAATCCTCAAGTACGATATAAATAACGGCCCCAAGAAGTACAAGTACAAAGTCACTCAGTGCTAGGTCCTCCCTTGTGAAACATCACGTACGATGGTGGCGAGCCTCGTAGTATTCGTGGATGACGTGGCGGTGGTAATTGCGACAAGCACCTGGGGGAGATCAATTTTATTTTTGATACGGTCCTCGAGAAGATCTGTAGGTGGATGAAATCAGTTGGCCAGAAATTAGTAAAGTTGTGCTGATTACCAGTAGGAAATTCGTGAATTCAATGCTTGGGAGTGATGATCGATGCTAAATTGAACTTCAAACAGTAAACAAAGTTCGGGGGTGTAAGGAACATCTTATCTCGACTTATGCCACATGTAGGAGGTCCAAAACAGAGGAGGAGAGCTTTTTTGTCATCGGTCGTAACATCTGTGGCCACATATGGCATTGCCATCTGGATCGACGTACTGCAGAGGCAGGAATCACGACGGAAATTGTATCAGTTTGTTGGTTGAGTGCCCGATGACCCAGTATGTATCACCTCGGGAATGCTGCCCATTGGAGTATTAACGGAAGAATTAAAAACCCTTTACCGTTGTGAGGGTCGACCAAACTGAGACCGACAGAGCTGAGAGGAAAAATAACATATGTCGTTGGCAAATGTTATGAGATGCCTCGACCAAGGGAAGATGGACTCACCATTTTATCACACGTGCGGATACCTGGCTTAGCCGCACCCACGGAGAGGTTAATTATTCTCTGACCCAAATGCTCTCTGGGCGTGAATGCTTTAGGGAATACCTTTACAGATTCAAATATGAAGATTATCTGGAGTGCCCAACTTGTGTATGAAACAGCACTTCTAGGAGTGGTCATACCTGGAAATATGTTGGAAGCTATACTCTCATCATATACTGCAACAGCAACGATAATGTTCTTAGCTGAGGAGTTGAAAGAAATCCACGCTTTAGAAAAAAAAAGAAAAAAGGAACAAAATCGAGAAGGTGGAAGCAATTGAAGGAAGAATCGTATAGCTAGATCCTCCCCAGCGAAGTAATGCCTAATGGTGGTTCCGCGGGGAAACAGGGGCCAGAGATGAAGAAGAGTTATAGTCGATATTGGAAAGGTTTCCAGGCAGAACACTAAATCCTGGCGATACGTAAAAGTAATTTCTTACCTCTAAATAAAAGAAAACACAGACAAAGAGATAGATTTATGTTTTGTCCCAATTTTTATTTGCCCTTCACTTTGTTAAATCAAACCAAAAAAATCTCTCAAGTGTTTAACAAGATAATTTAAAATGCAAATTTTTCGCAGGCTGTAAATTTATTCCAATCTTGTTAAAGCGGTTAACTAGGGTTATCAGGATGCGGCTAAAAAAAGTTTTCAGTCGGAATCGTCGGGGGATTTGCCGCAAGGATGTTCTCGTTACTTTAAACTACAGATACGATGAATATTCCATATAAACAGGATCGGATCTCGTATAACAGGTCTATTTGATCTCATCGTTAAATAAGAGCCTGGAATGGTGTTTTTTTCCATAAAAAGGTTAATTTCAGTTGGTATAAGTAAGATTAAAGTTACGTAGAATCGATGAAACGATAAGAACATTTATTAAATACAGTTGTGAGAAACATAATTTGTTTAATGTGAATAAGTAGAATATACAGTTATGAGTAATTTTCCGCTGTGAGATTGAGTCAAAGTGTAGTTGCCACGAATGACGGACAAAAAAAGAGGTCGTTTTAGTGTTATCAGTTTTGAAAGGATAAACATTTAAGCAGGGCAGGATAGAATACGTAGCGTCCTCTTATCAACGTTGTAGCCTTAGAAAGATAGATTTTTCTTCTTTTGATGCCCCAATACAGCCGTTCTCTAAGTGTATTCCGCTATACACCCGTAGGAGTTCTGCAAGAATTCAGAAAAAAAAATCAAAACACCCCTCTCTGGTCGAACGTTTTGACGCGGGCGTAATACGAGGCGCTGCCGAACTTAGTCGCCACCCACAACAGTACAATTTTACTATGCCGCCACCGCCGATATCTACGTGTGCGCGCTCACAACGTCGAAATTGTTTACAACGCATTTTTTGTATTTCTATTTTTATTTCGGCTTTTACTTTTACGCCAACCTATCTAATATGTGAGAAACGTATTAGTTTACCCCAAAAATGTTGGAATTATTTTTACGTTTTTAATCATGAACACGAAAAAACGGTTTTTAGAAAAAAATCCTGTGTGTATGTCGTCGTCGTCGTTAGCACGATTCAGCCTCCCGAGTGCAACAAGTCACCAATTTTATGATTGGATATTGTTCAAACCATCTCACATATGAACTCTATTGATTTTCAGTTCATCCGAGCCAGTACATCGGGTGCTATGGTACTTGAAGTGTCACATTTTTGGTCCTTTTTGGAGAAATTTCGGGTTGTTAGCACGATACAGCCCCCGGAGTGTATACAAGAGACCAATTTTATAATTGGATATTCTTCAAGGTGTCTCACAGATATAACGTATTGATTTTCAGCTGACTAGAGCGAGTAGAGCGGGTCCTATAAATCCAGATATACTACATTTTTGGTTATTTTTGGAGTTATTTCGGTTTGTTAGCACGATACATCCACTTTAATAATAGAATAGTGTTCAGGGTATCTCACAGATGCGGAAAAGTTAGTTTTAATCTTTGAAACCGGTTATTTATTTATCAAAGGCGCCGACTCGAGTATTTTTGAGAATGTTCGAGATCGAGGTTAAAAATATAAAAGTGGCGATCGCGTCTCAACACTCATCATTCGTCGATTAGCGTTCGGAGCGATAAATACTGTTATTTTATTCGAAAGAAAACAACGTATTACAGTCCAAATTTTGGAAAATAATTTTGAAAATGAAATTACGAATTTTATCAGAGAATATATCGCACCAAATGTTCAATAATATCTTTATTTTCAAAACCCAAATATCTATGAGAAATTTTCAGTAGTTTTACAAAAAAATTTTAGATGGCCTTCTATTAAGTTTAAAAGATGTAACAAATTTTTAATTGACGTGACAAACAAAAATGACATTGAAGAATTAATTTCGAATTATCATGAAAGTAAAACAAACCACCGCGGAATCGACGAGACAGTAAAAAGAATTAAAGAAAAATACTATTGGCCAAATATCAAAGAATCTGTTCAAACTTACATCAATAATTGTGAAATTTGCCAGCAAAGTAAATACGAGCGACACCCCATACGAATGGAATTGAATATTACTCCAACAGCTTCAAAACCGTTTGAAATAATTCATTTAGATACCTTTACTCTCGAACAATTAAAATTCCCAACTATCGTGGATAGCTTTTCCAAATATGTTCAAGCATATCATTTGAACTCATCCTGTGGAACTGAAATCGTTGATAATTTAATAAAATTCTTTTCACATCACGGTACACCTAAACAAATAGTAGTTGACAATGGTACTGAATTCAAAAACTCTGTCGTAACAGAATTACTGAAACTTCACAGAATTGATACTCACTTTTGCAGTCCAAATCATCCTCAGTCAAACGGAATTGTTGAGAGGTTTCACTCGACAATAATCGAACATGTCAGAATATTGAACACAAAAGGATTCTTAAAAACTCCAATCAAAAATAAAATCACTTATGCAATTTTGGCCTATAATCATTCTCTACATTCTTCAACGAAATTCAAACCGATGACGGGTAAAACAGCAGGAGCAGTGTCACTAATAAAAAATAAAGTGCCTAATTGTAGCCGTTGTATCCTGCATAGATAAGCACTTGCGATGAAGCAAATGCTGTCAAATTTAAAATTAGTTATGGATGAAGCGGTAAAATAATTAATTTTATCAAATCACGATCAATACAATCCCGATTGTTCTCATTATTGTGTGAAGATTATGGCAGCAAACATAAAATACTGCTGCTCCATACCGAAGTGCGATGGCTGTTTCTGGGTAAAACTTTAACAAGGTTATTTGAACTTAGGCCGAGTTACAAATGTTTCTTTCAGATACATCTTTTAATTTGAAAGATCGTTTGTATGGTAAAACTTGGTTGTTCCGACTGTCTTTTATGGCAGATATCTTTCAAAAACTGAACGAATTAAATTTATCATTGCAAGGTAAGCAGACAAGGCCTGTAACAAAATAACTACCTTCAAAAGAAGAAGAATGGAAGACGTTAAAGCTAAGGAGGCCTATAAACCTGCAAAGCCCACACTCGCCGGAAGGAAAAAAGTTACCAAGGTTGTAAATTTTGCTACTGATGCTCCTGACGAATCAACACCATCTACATCTGGAGAAAAAATACAAATAAGGCCTAGATTTAAAAGAAAAGTATCTGAGCCTTTAGATCTGAGTTTAGAATCTGAGGAGGGGCCCTTTGCCGATATAAATGATGAAGACTGCCCATGCATTTATTGCAATGATTTGTTTTCGCGTTCGAGATCAAATGAAATATGGCTCCAGTGCTTGAATTGCCAGAAATGGGCACATTCCCTATGCGCGGATGTCCCAAAATCTACAAAAAATTTCATTTGTGAACTGTGTTCCTAATTACTACTGCTGGACTATTGTTTGTTTTGTGTTATTTTTACCCTATGCCATTTTGTACAAATTATATGGGTAAAATGGCTTAGGACATACCGTATAAGAAAGTTTGTAAACTCCTTTTCTTGTGCATTCCTAGCGTTGACTTGTTTGTCTTTCGATCGTCCATATATCACTGATTCTTTAGTTCATATGTTTTTTTTATATCCTAATAAATAAATTTTTATAAAATTAAATTGTCATTTTGTACATATTTCCCTTGCTTGTTATTTTTTTTTTATTTATAAACGGGCAAACCCCTCCTTACAATATATATAGACAATAAACAATATAAGAATTAATATAAAAAGATAATAATGTACATCACAAGATATCACAGAGTAGCCACTTCATTAAGTGAATTTTTAAAGGTACACAAGCTCACACCAGTTACACATACATCGTTTGTGTTAAGTAGATTACCCCGTCTTATAATACGAGATATACTGCTATTGTAGCCATAATTAGTATGGTGAAAAGGAATGCTGAAAAGTTCAGAATTACGTGTTGGTATTCTATTGAATCTAAAATTGATTTGTGCCAACAATTCTGGGCATGATATTACGCCATGAATTAATTTGTATAATAAAATCAAATCAGATCGATTTCTGCTAGTTTCTAAGGTATGAATTGATATATGCTCTAAGATTTGGGAACAATTGTATGTACCCTGGTATAAGCCCATTTTATAGGCAACACCTCTCAAAAACCTATTTTGTATACGCTCAAGATGATGGATATGAACTTGATAATGAGGGCTCCAGACAGGAGAGGCATATTGGAGACAAGAATATATGAGTGACATGTATAATGTTTTTGTTGTAAGAATTGAAAATTCTTAAGAACAAAAGATAGTTTTCGAGAGCTGCTGCTTACAGTTGAATTTATATGCTGAACAAATGTAAGTTTTTCATCAAATAATACTCCAAGGTCCTTAACAACCGATACTCTTTTTATGATATTATTATCAATATGATAGTCTTTTTGAATTATAGGATTTGCTCTACTAAAAGTAATACATTGGCATTTATCAGGATTCAACAACATTCCATTTGTTTCTGACCAGTTTATCAAGGAATTAAGATCTTCTTGTAGTTTGTTACAATCAGTTGGTTTTGAGATGTTTGTATATAATTTTAAGTCATCAGCAAAAAGAAGAAATTTACAATTTTTAAAAATAGTTCCTATGTCATTGATAAAAATGTTAAACAACAGGGGACCCAAGTGCGATCCCTGTGGCACTCCTGATGTGACAAGGAAAGAATTGGAAACAAAATTCTTAATTTTAACTAACTGATGTCTATTATAAAGATAGCTATGTAACCAGTTTGTCAACCATGACGGAAAGCCAGCGGCAGACAACTTGTTGATTAATAAGTTGTGGTTCACTTTATCAAAAGCTTTACTGAAGCCAGTATAGACCGAGTCAATTTGATTATGTTGTTCTAGTGCACTGACAATATCGGTTTGATATAATAATAAGTTAGTTACCGTTGATCGACCACCTACAAAACCGTGTTGTTCAATTAATACATTTTTACAATAAAAAGAAATATGACTGACCAAGAGTTGTTCCAATAACTTTGGTATGGCAGAAAGTTTGCTTATTGGTCTATAGTTTCTGATTTCTCCCTTAGAACCGTTTTTGAAAATAGGCGTTACATAACTATTTCGCCAGGTAGTAGGAAATATTTGATTTTTGAGTGACAAATTGAATAAAATTTCTAATGGTTTACTTAAAGAATAAACACACCTTTTCAGAATATACGAAGGAATTCCGTCTGGTCCAGAACTCAGACTGTCTTTCAGTTTCATTATTCCATTAAAAACCTCCAGAAGGGTAATTTTCAAAGGAGGAATGGATACAGTATTAACTGGATTGAAATTTACATAACCAGCAACCTCAATATTGCTATATACACTTCCAAAATGTTCAGCAAACAAATTCACAATATCTGTGCCACAGCTGGCTACATCATCATTGTATGTCATAATATTAGGAATTCCATGATCTTTTTTCAAAGAATTGATATAGTTCCAAAAATATTTGGGATTAGTTGAGATGTTGTTATCAACCATACCTATGTAGTCACTATAACATAACTTGGATAAATTTTTGTCCCTAGTTCTCAAATTACAAAAAGTAGTATAATCATTAGTATCAGACGTCTCTTTGAATCTTTTGTGAGCTATTTTCTTTTCTCTAATTAGTTGCTTCAATTCAGAATTAAACCACACCGGATAACTTAAGGATTTGAATCTACGAAAAGGTACAAAATTTGCCAAAGCATTATTGAAAATTTGATAAAAATTCTTAACCGCTAATTCAACATTACCACAGAAGAACACATCCCAGTCAATAGCAGCAAAATAATTATTTAAACCAATAAAATCTGAATTTTTAAAATCATAGTAATAAGTATCAAACTTCATACTCTCATGATTATCTGGTAGTACTACGTCACAGGATAATGCTACATGATGTGGATTGTTGGGCAATAATAGATCAATTGCAAGATTCACTGACATAATGTCTTGCGAATTGGAGAAAACTAAGTCCAAAAATACATTATTGTTATTAGGTATCGTATTAGTTTGTTTTAGTCCACTAAAAGAAAAATGTTCATTCAGTATCGATGCTGGATATCCAATTGGACAATGCTGTAATAGTCCATCCCGATGGCAAATTATAATCACCAAATAAAAATACTGATGAGTTCATATAATTGAATAGTATATTTTCGACTGACTGACAGTGACTTTCATAGATGACGTTGCCAGAGCCCGGACGAATGTATGTTGAACCAAAAACGAAACTGCTTTTGTTGTGTGTAAGATGTACGAATAGATGTTCAACATCAATATTCACTTCATTAATTTGATAAACTTGTAAATCAGTCTTAAATGCCATCAAAACTCCTCCACCTCTTTTCAGGTTACTTGTTGATTCATTTCTATCACATCGAAATACTTGATAGTTTTTTAAACCAAGCTCTGAAGTAGCAAATGAGTCTGTCAACCAAGACTCAACTAAGATTATGATATCGTAATCGCAGCATGCTACAGCATTCTGCAATTCAATTAATTTTGTTCTCAATCCTCCAACATTTTGAAAATAAAACTTGAATTTTTGTAGAGGGGTTTCGCTTAGTTTTTTCTTAGGGAGTTTAGTTTCAATAACCGGATGACCTGCTCTGTATCGAATAATCAAATTTTGTTCACCATTTTCTCTGCGTAATTTTAAGTCATTGTGAACCTTCCTAAATGCTTCTTGTTGTAATTTTGTTTTGTCAGGACCAATATTATATCTAGAGGAGGACAAAACCCTTCCTGATTTCAAGGCTTTAGTAACAAAATCAGGGTTAGATAAGACTGCTTAGACGGGTCTCGGCTTATTGGATTTCTTACCAACTCTTATCACTCGAACAAGCTCCTTTTCATGAACACCCACGGACTCCAGGATATTAACTACTTTTCTTCTATCATACTCAATACGTTGGTTCAATTCCTGTGCACCTGATTCTTCCATATTATAGATCATCATGTTATTCGCTCGTTGGGAACGTTCATAGACTTCCGATAGAATGAGATCCATATTGTTGGAGGAATTCATTTGTTTCATGGTTTCCATCTCTTTTTTTAGGGAACTGATCTCAGATTCTAATGAAGTTATTTAATTTAGTAGGTATGGCACTCTTTCAATAGCCGAGCGACAGACCTCACAGAAAAACATTATAATTATTTTTTGAACAACTACAGCTCGGATTTCACTTGCACATAATCCACTACATTTTTCCACAAGGTGGAACCAAATTTTGCAGCTATCACATTGTATTACCTTGTCATCATCCGAAATTTCCTGCTTGCAACTCGAGCAGGAGATCGACATTCTAACCTCAATTTTTCAAACACTGTTTTCTTTGTAGAAATATGTCCAGGCAGAACAATTTTGATATCGATTATATACAGCATTATAAGACTTAATCGATTTGTTGAAAACTGTTATTTAAATTTAATTTTTAACCGAAAAATGTTTCGTTATTGAATTACGAGAGATGGGAGTAGCTACACGCACGACAACACGGTTTAAAAATTATACAATGCGGTCCATATGTATGGAATAAATTCAATATTGGCGTTATTATGTAATATGTGAAAAAACCTGAGACAGGTCGATTTTTAATCTCAAATTGACAATTTACAGTATGAAAATATTATCTCTCTGCAGTACCCCCTCTGAATTATAAGCACCCCCTCGAAAATTTTAAATTAGAAAGGGAGTTGTGTAGCACCTTGTTGAAAAGGGATTTTAGTCCTCTGTTCAGTAATATAAAGTTTTTTTAGATTTGATGCAATCATAACTGGTCATTTTGAACATTTAATTTAATTGTAAAGTACACTGAAAAATACATTCTAAATATTATGCGACATTATTATTTTCAATCTACGTAGAGTTTTGTGATAGAGACATTATAAAAATTAATTTTCTCAGTTATGATTGCACCAAATTTAAAAAGCTTTATATTGCTGAACAGAGGACTAAAATCCCTTTCCAACAAGGTGCCACACGACCCATTTTCTTATTCAAAATTTTCGAGAGGGTGCTTATAATTCAGAGGGGGTGCTGGAGGGGGATAATATTTTCATACTGTAAATTGTCAATTTGAGAATAGAAATCGACCTGTCTCAGGTTTTTTTCACATAGTACATAATAACGCCAAAATTGAATTTATTCCATACATATGGACCGCATTGTATAGTAATTTATTAAGTAAAGTAAGTGTTCACACTTCACGATTTACGTGTTTTCGTTTTAAATTTCGCGGCGATTGAACGCCAATGAAATACAAGCAGTTCTCTAGCCTTCTTCAAGGAAAAGGTATAGAGCGCATGTTGCTCTGATAATATACCTAGATCGTGCCATGTGGAATTAACAACAACTGGAGTGAATGAGTTTAAAATTTGGAAAAAAGGCAGTACGAGATTGGAAGCAGAATGTAATCAAGGTAAGAGTTCTTGCTTGTTGCGTGAATGGTCCTTCATAATAAATAATTATTACTATTATATATCAACATTTTGCGTGTCGTGTTTGTGAACATTTTTGGCCCTTCTAGCCGGATTTTAAGATCAATCCGTGGATTGAGTCAGAGTCAGAAAAATCGTGTTTCGTGTAGGTTTGCTGTAAAATCTCGTATTTGCTTGTTTATTATTGTTTTTTTTAAATAAAAAAATGGAAACTGAAGAAGTAAAAAAATTAATTAACCAAAGGAGAACCGTGATAAATCGTGTTAAAGCTATATCCGAATGTGGATTAACAGCCCAAGATGGGAATGAAGTATTAGTTAAAGAGTTTAGAGCGCGTTTTGAGAGCTTAGCTCATTTAGTGAATAATTTTGATTCTTTACATATGGAAATTGTGGGATTAATGCAAAGTGAAAATGAATTAACGGCACAGGACCGTATTCAGGGTGATTTTGATGATATGCATTATTCAATTCAAGTTTTATATCAGGATTTAGTAAAAAAGGAAATTAGCTTAGAGCCTGAAAAAGGGGAACAAAAAAGTGTCAAAGGTTTTGCGTGTTCAAGCCATTCAGTGGGGCAGAGCGAGCATAATTCGAGTCGTGAAGAGAATAAAATATCAACAAAAAGAAATATAAAATTAAGTAGAATAGAAATTCCGAAATTTAGTGGTAATATAAGTGATTGGCCAAACTTTTATGATTTGTTTGAGTCTTTAGTACAGTCAAATAGTGATTTTTCAGAAATAGAGAAATTTCAATCTTTATTATCGTCATTAACAGGTGAAGCTAAAAGCGTTGTGAAAAATTTACCTCTGACAAGGAAAAATTATGTAGTAGCTTATGATAAATTAGTGAAAAAAATACCAAAATGATAGGGTTTTAATGACATATTATTGGCAAAACATAGCACATGCTCCGAGGTATGAGAGTGGTGAATTTAATCTGTCTAAAGTGTTGGACATCTTTTCTGAAAATCTAGCAGCTCTTGATCAATATAATAGTGATCTATGGGATTTCACAAAGTTTAATTTGTTATTGGAAAAGCTTGACAGTGAAACTAAACATCTATTTGAAAGATCATGTGGGGACAGTGGCGTACCTACTTACGAGCAGTTGTTTTCATTTTTGGAGAAACAAAGTCGTGCAGATAAGTTAGCTTCTTTAACTACAAAAAATAAATTGAGCGTCAAAAGACAATATGAACAAAATCGTGATAAAGAGAGCAAGCTTACTAAACGTATTAATTCCTTTGTTACAAGATGTCCAAATCAAACAAATGGGTTGCATTGTGTCGTGTGTGATGGCCAACATTCTCTTGTAAAATGTGACAAATTTTTGAGTTTAAATCCTAAGGAAAGAAACGAATGTGTAAAAAATAATCAATTATGTTTTCGATGTTTGTCTTCATCTCATTTTTCCCATAAATGTGACTCTCGTGTTGTGTGTGAAATATGTAAAAGAAATCATCATCTTCTGCTTCATTATAAGAGAGAATTTGAGAATTCAGGTTCGAATGAGATCAGTGGCGGTTCCACGCAAAATGAATTGGGGGTTCATAATACAATAGTTTCTGAAAACAAAACCGTCTTACTTTCTACAGCCCTTGTGTGTGTAAAAGGCGTTGACGGAAAATTGTAGAAGTGTAGAGCATTGATTGACAGTGCTAGTGAAGCAAGTTTCGTAACAGATTCCTTTGCAAAAGTTTTAGGTTATAAGAGATCTAATAAACAAATTTCTATTCGTGGAGTGAATCAAATGAATACCTCCAACATGGGTACAGTGGTATCTGAGGTGTATGCGTGTAATCAAAATGAACCTTCCTTTGAAATGGAGTTTATTGTGGTGAAATCGATCTGTGGCCGTACTCCGTCGGTAAGTGTGCAAGAAAGGGGATGGAATCATATCAAAGATCTTCAGTTGGCAGATCCAATGTGTGGATCGTCCAGGGAAGTCAAAGTGTTGTTAGGTGCAGATGTGTTTGGTCAGATACTACGCGACGGTCTCAAGGTAGGGGACTCGGGGTCTCCTAGTGCGATTAATACTGTTTTTGGCTGGGTGTTGATTGGCAATGTTGGTGGAAAAAATTGTGACCTGGTCATTGATAGTTTTTGTTCATTGGTGGAATATTCTCTTGACAGTGTAGTCAAAAGATTTTGGGAACTAGAGGAAATTCCTAGAAGTGCAAATTTGTCTCACGAAGATCAAGCGTGTGAAGACAATTTTGTAAAGAATTGTCGGAGGGAAAATGATGGCAGGTATGTAGTGAGTTTACCGTTCAAAGAGTCGAGTGAGGAGCTCGGTGAGTCGAGAAACCAGGCATTACGCAGGTTTCATAATCTGGAAGCCAAGTTGTGTAGGTCTCCAGAGTTGTATGAACAATATTCAGAGTTTATGAGGGATTATTTAGATCAACGACATATGTCGTTAGTAGGCTTAGATGAGAGTCAGAGGGTGTCTGAGACCTACTTTATCCCACACGATGGTGTTTTAAGACCAGAAAGCTCTTCCACGAGGTTACGTGTGGTGTTTGATGCTAGTACTAAGTCGTCAACAGGTGTTTCTTTGAATGACAAACTACTAACCGGGCCCATTCTTCAAAAAGATATTGTGTCAATTCTGTTGGCGTTTCGAGTTCATAAAGTGGCATTCGCAGCAGACATACGTCAAATGTACAGGCAAATAGTAATTCGTGAGTCTGATAGGGAGTTTCAGAAAATATTGTGGAGATTTTCCGTGTCGGAAGAGATCTCAGAATACGTGTTAAACACCGTGACATATGGAGTGTCTTCGAGTCCTTATTTGGCAATAAGAACTTTGTTACAGCTAGCGAGTGATGAACGAGAGAGTTATCCAGAGGCAGCGAAAATCGTGGAAACAGACAATCATGTGGATGATGTAGTTAGTGGGACAGATTCTGTGGAGGAAGCGTTGTACTTGCAAAGTGAATTGACTCAATTATTATCAGAAGGGTGTTTTGAATTGAGAAAGTGGGCAAGCAATTGTGAAGAAGTGCTTCGTACTGTTCCAGGGCTTCATCAGCAGTGTCATAGCTTATGTGATAGAGATTCAAATAGTCTGAAAGTTTTAGGGCTACAGTGGAATCCTAGTGTCGATTGTTTTTCATATGCATTCACAGATCTTACTCAAATTAATACAAAGAGAGGTGTACTCTCAGAAGTGGCAAGGATATATGATCCAATCGGACTCCTTTCCCCCATCACTTTATTGGCTAAGTATATTATACAATGCACATGGAAGCTAGGTCTAGGGTGGGATGAAAGTCTTCCTAGTGAGTTACTTGAGTTGTGGGACAGATTTAAAAGTGAATTAAGTGTTTTGTCGTCTCTTAAAATTCCTCGTAGAATTGTGTGTGATGACATAGTCAGTTTTGAATGGCATGGATTTTGTGACGCCTCGCAGACTGGTTATGGTGAAGTTGTCTATTTGAGACAAATTACAAGTGATTCTCGTGTTTATGTTTCTCTAGTGTGTTCAAAATCAAAGGTGTGTCCTTTGAAGGTTATTTCGATTCCAAGGCTGGAATTATGTGCAGCAGTGTTATTGGCAAGCTTACTAGAGTATGTTCAAAAAATTTATGGTGCAAGGGTTCCTAAGTTGTCAGGTGTAACAGCTCGAGCATGGACAGATTCTAAAGTGGTGCTTTCGTGGATAAAGTCCTCCCCATCTAGATGGAAGACATTTGTGGCAAACCGTGTCAGTGAGATTCAAGCTAAGGTTGAACCAAAAAATTGGTTTCATGTCTCCGGGTCTGATAATCCGGCAGATTGTGTGTCACGAGGTCTATTCCCTAAGGAGTTACTCAATCATGTATTATGGTGGTCAGGACCTGAATGGTTGAAAGACACTGTACCAAACTTCTGTGAGAAAGTTATAAAGATGCCGAGTCATGTCGAAACTGTACTTTCTGAGGAACGAAAGACTGTATGCGTGATTGAAAGGAATGTGGACGTTGTAAGTGGATTGTTGAACAGGTTTTCATCTTTAAAGAAAATTTTGGGTATTCTTGTGTATGTGAAAAGATTTTTAGATGTGAAAGTTCGAAAAGCAACGTGTGCAAAAGGTGCTCCCAGTGAATCAGAATTGTATGAATCTATAGTGAAATGCGTGCAACAAGTGGAGTTTAAGGAAGAAATTCGTAATTTGGAAAATGGATTTTTGTGTTCCAAACCTATAAGGAAATTGTCACCATTTATTGATGGACAGGGCATCCTCAGGGTGGGCGGTAGGCTCCGCAATTCGGAATTGTCTTATGATGCTAAACATCCTATGCTTCTACCTCGTAATCATCGAATTACTGAACTCGTCATTAGAGATTATCATCTACGTCATGGTCATCCTAGTTTGAGATCATTACATTATCTTATTGTACAAAAGTTCTGGATTCTATCTGCAAAGCGCGCCATAAACAATGTTTTATCCAAGTGCAATTCGTGTTTTCGTGTCAAACCTTCTTCAAACCCTCCTTTGATGGGAAATCTTCCCAAATTCCGTGTGTCCCAATTAAAACCTTTTGTGCATAGTGGTGTGGATTTTGCTGGTTCATTCAAAATCTTTTTATCGAGACATCGTGGAGCTCGTCCAGTCAAGATGTATGTGTGTCTTTTTGTGTGCTATGCAACCAAAGCGTTGCATTTAGAAGTCGTGTCCAATCTTACTTCTGAGGCATTTCTGGGTGCGTTCAGACGATTTGTGTCAAGACGAGGAAGATGCAGTGATGTGTACAGTGATAATGGGACAAATATGGTGGGAGCATATATATTATTAATAACGTATGCTGCTCGATGTGAACAGGAATTGTCAATAAAATGGCATTTCAACCCCCCTGCGAGCCTTCATTTCGGTGGACTTTGGGAAGCAGGAGTGAAATCGGTGAAGGGTCATTTGTATAGGGTCGTAGGTAGTCAAGTTCTAACTTTGGAAGAATTCCAGACTTTATTAGCTCAGATTGAAGCGATTCTGAATTCAAGGCCGTTGTGTAGTGTTAGCCCTGATCCTAACGATTTAAATGTGCTGTGTCCAAGCAACTTCTTGACGCTTGAACCTATGTGTGCTCCTCCTGATCCTGATGTGACTTCTTTATCCCTTAATAGGTTAACTCGATGGCAGTTAGTGCAAAGATGTGTGCAGGATTTTTGGAAAAGATGGTCGAACGAGTATTTACACACTCTACAGCAAAGGGGCAAGTGGTGTGTGGAAAATGTGAATTTAGCTATAGGAGCCTTAGTTCTTGTGAAAGAGGAGAATGTTGAGCCATTGAATTGGAAATTGGCTCGAATTGTGCAAATGCACCCTGGCAAAGATGGTGTTTGCAGAGTGGCACAAATCCAGACACCCACAGGTTTTTTGACGAGGCCGGTAACAAAGCTATGCCCGTTGCCCTCGCAGTAAGTTTAACAAATTTCACAGTATTTTTATTATTATTATTTTTTTTTGTAAAATTGTAGGTTTAGTTTAACTCGTGTACATTTCGTGTAGAGTAAAAGGTTGGGTTAAAACGTGAAATAATGAACTGGGTCATTATTGGTGGGCGGAATGTTCACACTTCACGATTTACGTGTTTTCGCTTTAAATTTCGCGGCGATTGAACGCCAATGAAATACAAGCAGTTCTCTAGCCTTCTTCAAGGAAAAGGTATAGAGCGCATGTTGCTCTGATAATATACCTAGATCGTGCCATGTGGAATTAACAACAACCGGAGTGAATGAGTTTAAAATTTGGAAAAAAGGCAGTACGAGATTGGAAGCAGAAAGTAATCAAGGTAAGAGTTCTTGCTTGTTGCGTGAATGGTCCTTCATAATAAATAATTATTACTATTATATATCAACATTTTGCGTGTCGTGTTTGTGAACAGTGAGTAATATGTAGTAACTGTTACATTGTACTTTTATTATGCTTATTAATAAAGAATATATTTTTAAAAACAATTGTTTTATTGTAGGGTTCCCTCAAGAATTTCTTTCTCCAAACGGATTCCGTCACCAAAAAAATTTAAGAACCGGTGCCCTAATATATTGATATGTTACAAAATTATGCATGTTTTAATATGTACTACAACATAAAATCAAAGAACAAATAAAAAAATGTCTTTTAAATTCGTTAAAAATTTTGCTATGACACAAATATTGTTTAAAAAAATTATTGTATGAGTCGTTTGTGAGGATTTAACTGATTATCCAAGATCTAGATGACCGGAAGCGTCAAATAATGCTCAAAAGGTACGTGAAATAATTGCTATTGATGGTAATTTCATTCTGACAATTGTGGCACAAGAATAAAATTAGTGTTGCCGCGAGACGAGATGAGAGAAGGCCTTCTCTCGTCTCGTCTCGCCAGACGAGAGAAAATGTGTATCTCCTCGTCGAGAGAGGGCGAGACGAAAAGAGACGACCTTCTCTCGTGATTTAAACCAAATATAGTAAAAACTAAACTAAATTTTAACGCGTTGATGTTAGGTTCTACTATATTTGACATAAATTGTGTGCAATATATGTCGAATACAACAGAACCTAACCTAAATGAGATACAACTTTGCTTGGTATTTATTACAGAGTAGCCCATTAGTGCGACAAAGGTCAATATCTCCTGCACCAATAAAGATAGCAGGAAAACGTTTGACGAAGCTTATAAGGGTTAAGAGGTGCCTGTTATGAAATTATTTTTGTCTATACAGGGTGCTCCAAAAAACCCGCACGAATCAACATTCCTTTTTATTTCAGGTCCCTGAAAAATACGAAGATATCGTCGAGTGCGAGTCTTTGAAGTACCTACCATTTAGCTTTTTTGACGATGAACATACTCAAACTTTCTTCAAAAAACTAAACCCCAGGGCAGTACTCCCAAAACGATCTGGAAAAGGTAATAAAAACATATACTTTGGTTTAGAAACAGATATTAGAAGTTTCAAAAGAGAATAAATCGTAAATATCTTTCACAATCGATGGATGAACTTCTTTAAACTATTATCCTATTATGGAATAACAGCACATTTTATTGATGAATTTTGGAATCTGAATTCAGTAGTAATAGAATTTTTGCCATCTAATGGTAATCATACTGGAAAAGATATTCCAGAAATATTTTACAAATGTGCACAGGATTATGGAATTGTTGATAAATTGCACGGAATCACAGTGGATAATGCAGCAGCAAATACAATTTTTTTAAAGGAACTGGACAATTTAATTAAAAACGATTGTCCAGATCACTTATTCAACACAGAAGATTGTCATTATAGATGTTTTGCGCATATTTTAAACTTGGGTGTGCAAGATAATTAAAACTATTAAAATTGGAAAATGAATCCATTCAAGAGGGCGATGATGATGATTTGGCCGAAATTAACCAAGAGACAGAATTACCGCCTTTGACGATGTTTGTTTGAAAAAATTAAAAATCTGAACAAATGCAGAATCTGTTGAAAACGTTATGTGATGCTGCCAACATAAAATATGTGTCAGTATATATAGATGTGTCTACAAGATGGAATTCTACTTGCGATATGTTAAATGTAGCGATTCGTTTAATAAAGGCTCCAAACAGTTTAGTTCAAAGTAACAAATATTTCAGTCACTTACTTTTAACAGAAGCGCAATGGAAATTAATTGGCATCATGTCAATTTTTAAAATATTTTAAATCACTTAGTACTACAGTTTGTGGAGAAACCTACTCAACATTACCCTTAGTTATAGTTGGTTTCAACATATTGCTAGACAAATTGAAATCTTTATTAATTTCTTTCAATGATATAGAAGCCACTAATGTGCAAAACACCTTAATAGAAGCATTTCAAGCATGGAGAGACAAAATGCTGAAGCATTATTATAAAACGAATTGGGTTTATTGTGCGGCGTTAGTATTAGATCCGAGGCACAAAATAGAGACATTTATTTTGACCCCATGGGAAAGACAAATTAAAGAAGGATCTTTGAAGAAATTTGACGAAATCTTCTATTCATTTTACGAAAAACCAACTGCTACTATCGCCACGGCGACGGAAACAGAAACAAGTAGTGACGAATTTATGGCTGGCTTATATAAAAAACCGAACATTTACATCAACAATAGAGAGGTAGCAAGAACCGAATATCAAAAATATATAGACGGAGAAAGAGCTGGTCGAAATACCAATATTTTAAAATAGTGGGGTGACCATGAGGAAATATTTCCAAATCTTGCTGGAATGGCTAGGGATATATTAGCCATACCTGCTACCAGTGTTCCTGCCGAAAGAATGTTTTTAAAAGCAGGGCTCGTAATAAGAAAATATAGGAACCGTCTTAACGCAGAATCAGTGAGAACATTAACTCTTGGTATTCGTGTAGCCTTAAGAATAATATATTTGTTAAAAAATTAGCCTAAGTTACTTTTTATACATCATTATATCAACCTTTTTTGTATCTAGGTACCTATCTGTAATGTATTTTTTAGTTCGTTAGTAAATTTTATGTTAACTGTAGCAATATTTTTTCTGACTCTTCAGAATGAAAATTAATTATTAAAATTGGCGTTTTATTATTTTTGATAAGATTGCATTTTTCATCGTACTCTTATTTCGCATTTATACAGTGTGGTCATTTGAGTGTGCAACTACAATTATGTAAGTTTCAACACATAGATAGTCAGGAAATTAAATATGCTTCAAATATTATATTTTTCCTGTTTCCTACCTCAATTTTATTCTATCTCAAGCAAAAATTGAGGTAATATTTAAAAAAGCCATAAGTCTACTGAGAATATCTTAAAAAAATTCCTGACAATGTATAATTTGTGTCGAAACGTACATCATTGTGTTTGAGGTATTGTGTACTCAAAAATTAATATGAAAAAATCTTAGATCGTGTAACATTCAGACTTACCTTAAGCATTAAGAAATGAATGTGTGTCTACTTTGAAATATATTTTATTTTAAATCAGTAATCAGCTTAAACAGTCACTAAATTATCTACACAAAGTATTGTTATTAATTAACACAGGTGATGGCATCTTGAACAGTAATTTAGTTAACAGCTACACAAGTTCCTAAAAGAAATTAAAACGTTGATTAACTATATAATTAAAAGTTAATGTATTGTTTACTTACCAGTACTGGATAATGATAAAACTCATCAAACTGCTTCTATCAATACAATGTTTATATTTGAATGAGGTTACATTTCGTAAACAGTTCATACAACGACTACACAAAGTTTAGAATGGCTTCAGACATAAAATAAATAATCTTTCTCGTTGATTTTACTTGTCGTTTGGTAAAACCTTTATTGCGAACGCCTTATTGAAATTTGTTTGGTTTTCAATGTCATTCACAATGACATTCATAATAGGTACTACTTTTGATTAGTTTGACGTTGACACTTCTCATTTCACCAAACAGGTTGAGCACTAGGGTACTACTTAAATCTGAAATTCACTAAGCCAACTCGGTTGAGTTCGGAGTTCGTTATATGTATTGAAGATATTCCATTGGTCAGCCGAAAATAAGAAGGTATTATAGGGATTATTAGAACTTGATTGTCCGTTGAAGTTTACAAAAAGTTGCAGTTCGTTTAGTTTCGGGTTACCTTCTCCAGTTTTAGAAATATCGAAAGGAAGTAGCAGATTTTTGTTTTTTCGTTTGCTGGCATCCTTAAGTAACTGTTTTCTGCCGTTGTAATTTGGTTAAAAGGTTTTCCTGTAACAAGGAGGTAAGCGTAATATTTTCTTGAAATAGTACAGTCGTTAAGTGGTACATTAATTCCAGATTCGCCGACCTTTCAATGTCCTTTCATCGGTAACTTTTTCTTCCAACACAAATCTAATATTGAGGTAGCCGTTTTGGACCTGAACACGTAGTATATTTGTATGACTAGAAATAGTTACATCGACACCCTGACAATCCGCCTGAGACCTTTGAGGGAGGAAATCCTAGAGGAAGCGGCGTTTTGAGCCATTCACCACCCTGGACTCGAGTTGCCGATATAATTAATCTCGTTGATGCACGTGTTCGCCGCATGTTCTAGATATTTTTCCTTCAAGATGGATGGGGCTCGGAAGAATGAATCTAATTTCAAAAATAGGGTCTGAAGGTCTCAAGTCGTCTTCAAACTTTGGTGAGTCTATTCCAATATCACAAAAATCTACTAAGGAAGTGCACCGGCATACCCTTACTGCTATTTGATTACGTAATACTATATTCTTAGTGTAGTACAGTGATGTATTGGACTTTTTATAACCTAAATTCTTAACTTAATCACTAAATATCTCAACGGAGAAAAAGTTTGTTTTTTTAATCTTTAATAAACTGATATATTTTTTTGGTACAAGGCATATGCTCTATATACATATATTTCTCAATTTGAATAAATTGTTCACACAATGTGAACTTAAATACAGCTGTATTTAGGGGTTCTTATGGTTCTTGTTTATATCAAATGCACTTACCAAATATTTTTTATTTTTCTATCATAAGTAGCTGATTAAATGTGATTACGAAGTAACTTGATTAAAAAACCATATAGTGAGGTTCTGTTTTTTATTTTTTTTTATTTTTAATATTATTTTCTTCTACGAAATTAGGTTAAATTGAGCCAAGAAAGTAGCTAAGGTTAGTAATTTCTTGTTTTTGAAATGATACCAAAAAATAAGTGGCGCCCTATTCCTGCCAATTCTGATAATACGTAAGATCCTACGACCATTGCGCACCAGACGAAGAGCTACCGGAGCTTTGTAACTCCAAGAAAGGGTTACAAAAAATTGGCGCCTGAACGTGTGTTTAGAAATATTGGTTTTTAGCCTAAATTTATTTGGAAATTTCAATCTGACAAATATACACTAGTCAGTGACAGAATTGCAGGAAATTTATCACATTTTAGTAATACAGCCAGTACACTTTCACAATGTTTTAAATGAACTTGTTTGACCTCGAGATATCCTATTAATACTGCACTCCAAAAAGGTATACAAGAGAGACATACATTTATTTCATCAATGTAGGTATATAGTCTAGCTAGATAGAATGAAAACATTTTGATATAACTCGATATGTGTTGTTGTTCAATGTACATACAAAAATAGTAAACCAGTTTTGGGTTTTATTTTGAGTTTTTAGTATTTAATAGGTATATTCCGCTGCATCGTGAAACTAGTTTTATGAATAAGTAGAAGGAATTTTTTAGGACTTTGTTTCCACAATTACATATAAAAATATTGTTTACTGTCGGTAAACTTGGTTTTATATTAATAGTGAGTAATATATGGATATTACTGTTGATACATTTTAAATTGAGGAAAATTTTTGGAGAATTGCTAGAAACATAGTTTTAGGACACTACTACTACCGTACTTACTGTTTTTTTAATACATAATACCATCTGTTACATTATTTTTGAGTAATATTAGTTTTGAATAATATTAGACTATCACATTTACAAGCTTTTTAATCAATAAAATCATTTTCCAAAATGTATGAAATGAAAGCAAGACACTTGTTAATATCTGAATTAGATTATGAACTACGCATTAGGGGAATAGTAACTTCTAGGGACAGAAACGATAAACAGAAAATATTAGGTAAACTTTTGCAGAAAGAAAAAGGTGTTGCACCTATCGTTCTAGTAGATCCAGAGTATAGTTTTGCAACAGAAAAAAATGAAATAAGCACAATTCTTGATAATATAAAAAATAACATAGCAGATTTCGAGGGTACAGCTAAAGATTCTTTATATTTAAGAACAAAGTCTCGTTTAATTCATATTCAAGCTAGAATAGGGAGAATGCCAATTGATGTTAGTAAGACAGAGGAAGTTACATTCAAGAATGAAGCTACTGCAACTTTTATTACTCTTGAAGCTGATTTGGACGATAAAGTTCAATCGGATGATGTTTCACCACCGTGTGTAGCTGATTTATCTCAAACTTATGCATTCAATCAACCTTCAACTAGTTCACCGTATGGTTTCTCCAATAAAGCAGTTCCTATTTATAAATGGGACTCAAAGTTTGATGGTTCTACAACAGGTTTAGGGGTAAAAGCATTTTTAGAAAGAGTTGAAGAACTTTCAGAAGCTAGGCATGTAAACAAACAAATGTTATACGAATCTGCTATTGATCTTTTCTCAGGGAAAGCTTTGCTTTGGTTTAGACACTTAAAAGAGTCAGGAACAATCAAAGATTGGCATACCTTGGCTTCAAAATTAGAAACAGATTTTTTAGATATTGATTATGATGAATCCCTCTGGGAAACAATAAAAAGTAGAAAATAACAACGCGACGAGTCAGTAGTTGTCTTCGTGGCAGTTATGGAATCTTTATTTAACCGCCTTTCAAATAAACCTGCACTAGTAACGAGAATTAAATGGATAAAAAAGAATCTTACGTTAGACAGTAGTGGTAAAGTAGCTTTAAAAGATTATAATTCAGTAGATGAGTTAGTACAAGATGCAAAAATTTTAGAGTCGTTTTTAAAAGAACAGCACAAGCCTAAATCAGGTGATAACTGTACTGTTGTGCGTTCGGAAATCAATAATTAGTTATATTTGCCATGCAGTAGTAGTTCTTCTAATTTTAACAGTAGTTTTAGAAATACTTCGAACACTAGAACTTTCAATAATTCAAATAGGAAGAAAACAAATAGACGAAAATTTCAGGAAAATTCACAACCATTTAGCTCAGTTACACAAGCATGCAGTTTAAATTCAAATGGTAGGGTTATTTGCTGGAATTGCAAAGGTCCTAATCATACTTTTCAGTCTTGTACGATGAAAAGAAATAAATTTTGTTATAAGTGCGGACAGCCTGGGGTTGTGGTTAAAAACTGTGAAAAATGTTCGGGAAACGTACAGGGGAGGTAAATAGAGCTAGCCACCGTTTATCTCAAAAACCATTGGCTATCACATCACAAAAAGCACTACAGCGGGAAACACTTCAGTTTATTAAAACTTACTTTGAAAATTTAAAAACGCAAAATGTGATGCCCATATTCAAACAAAAATTTAATGATAATCGACCATATATTGATGTAAATATTTTTAATAGAAAAATTTCTTGTTTGTTGGATTCTGGTGCAAATAATTCAATTTTAGGGAAAAATAGTTTGAAAATGATTGATCAATTTGGGGTAAAAATGTCAAGAACTAAAAATAATTTTGTTACTACAACAGATGGTACGAAACAAAACGTTACTGGTCATGTAGAATTGCCACTAGTGGTTGATAAAACTTGTAAGTTATTAAAATTTTTAGTAGTTCCAAACTTAGAGTATTCAGTTATTTTAGGAAGCGATTTTTGCAAACATTTTGGATTGCAGGTAGATTTTAAAAACAATACGTGGGAAATCCAGGGTAAAAGTAGTATCGTATCAATCGGATCAGAGACATGTATTTTTACTTTGGACCATGTTCAGACGTTTGATAATTTAAAAGATACACAAATTAAAATAGTAAAAGAAATTACAAATAAATTCAAGGAAATATCTGGAAGTGACAAATTGGGACGTACTTCAAAATTGATTTATGACATAGACACAGGGGACGCAAAACCAATTAAGCAAAGACAGTATCTTCTTTCACCTTATATGTTAAAAAATTTAAATATTGAATTAGATAAAATGATTAAATTAGATGTAGTAGAAAAATCAAATAGCGCATGGTGTAGTCCAGTTTTATTAGTAAAAAAGGCAAACGGGGATTTTAGATTGTGTTTCGATGGAAGAAAATTAAATTCTGTTACAAAAAAGGATAGTTATCCTTTACCACATGTAGATAGAATTTTGCAAATGTTAAGAAACACTAGGTTTATCTCATCGGTAGATCTAAAATCAGCTTTTTGGCAAATTCCTTTAAACGATACATCAAAGGAAAAAACTGCTTTTTCGATACCGGGTCGCGGTTTATTCCAGTTTAAAGTTTTACCATTCGGCTTAGCAAACGCAGCGCAGTGTCAGCAAAGGCTGATGGATGCCATAATAGGTGCAGAATTAGAACCAAATATTTTTGTATACATTGATGATTTAATTATTGTTTCATCAACTTTTGATGAGCATATTAAACTTTTGCATGAAGTATTTAGTCGTCTGAAAAATGCAAACTTAACAGTCAATCTTGACAAATGCGAATTTTTTAAACCATCATTAAAGTATTTAGGCTTTGTCCTAGATTCTAGTGGACTTTCCACGAATCCGCAAAAAGTTTCATCAATTGTAAACTATCCGGTTCCAAAAACAACGACTGAAATAAAACGGTTTACAGGAATGTGTAGTTGGTATAGGCGTTTTATTCCAAACTTTTCCAGCGTCATGGCACCCATAAATAATTTGCTGAGAAATAAAAAGAAAGGTCAGAAAATACAGTGGAATTTAGAAGCCGAATCAACCTTTAGAAAAATTAAAGAATTATTAATTTCAGCCCCAATTTTAAGTTTTCCAAATTTTGAATTAGAATTTTTTATTCAATGTGATGCAAGTGATACCGGCTTAGGTGCAATCTTAACACAAATTCAAAACAATGAGGAAAAAGTAATTGCATTTGCATCTAGGGGGTTAAGTAAAGCTGAAAAAAATTACACAACAACAGAAAAAGAATGCTTAGCTTGTATTTTCGCTTGTGAAAAATTTAGGGGTTATGTAGAAGGTACAAAATTCAGTTTGATAACAGATCTGCTGCCCTAAAATTTTTATTTAAAATGAAGGAACCATCTGGTCGGTTAGCGCGATGGAGTTGTAAACTTAGCCAATTTGATTTTGAAATAGTACATAGAAAAGGCACATTGATGGTAGTACCCGACGCGTTAAGTAGAAGTCCAGTAGAGTCACCTACTTCAGAGAAGGAAGTATTGATTATTCAAAACCCAGATGATATAATTTCTTTAGATATAGATTTAGATAATGTTGATACTTTTTACGTTAAAATGAGAGAAAAAATTGAAAATTCACCTGAAAATTATCCTCAATGGTTAGTAAAAAATAATTATGTGTACAAACTAATTCCTTCTAGAGTACCATTAAATACAAACATTTCTGATTGGAAATTACTAGTTCCGAAAAGTCAGAGATCAAAAATTATTAGGTCTTGTCATGATGAGCCCACTGCATCACATGCAGGATTTTGGAAAACATATTCCAGGGTCTCATTAACATACTATTGGCCAAAAATGCGCCACGATGTTTATAGGTACGTTAGAAATTGTAAGGAATGTGCCGCACAAAAGCCGATAAATCATGCTAAATTTGGGTTAATGGGTTCAGAAAAAGTAGTACGATTTCCATGGCAAGTCATTGCTTTAGATTTGTTAGGTCCGTTACCTAGGTCATCGAACGGCTATCAATATCTTTTAGTAGTTAGTGATTGGTTCACTAAATATCCAGTTTTGTTTCCTTTGCGAAATGCAAAATCACCAAATATCATTAAACATTTAGAAAATGATATATTTTTAGTATATGGTGTACCTCAAACAATTATTTGTGATAACGGTAAACAATTAGTTAGTAAAGCTATACAAAAGTTAGTTTCAGATTACGGATCACGTATATCTTATACTCCTTTTTATCATCCTTCTCCAAATTTTGTAGAACGTTGGAATAGAACAATATGCACAGCTCTTAGATGTTACATTTCGGAAAATCACAAATCGTGGGACAAACAGTTAGCAAAAATCGGTTATGCACTCAGAACCAGTGTTCATGAAGTGACTGGGTATAGCCCAGCATTTTTGAATTTTGGTAGAGTTGTTCCTTGTTCGGGAAGTTATTATGGGAAAAATCATAGTACTGAAATACTTCCAAAAAGTCACGAATTTTGGGCAAATAATGTCACAGATTTAAAAGAAATATACAAAGACGTAGAAAAAAGGATACATTCAGCACATCTAAAAAATACAAAATACTACAATTTAAGAAGAAGAGATAAAGAATTCCATGTGGGTGAATTTGTATGGAAAAGAAACATTGTGTTATCAGACGCTGCCAATGATTTTACCAAAAAGTTAGCACCTCGTTATATCCTTTGCAAAATAGTTGGGAAAAAGTCAAAATTAGTATACATTTTGCAGAAAGAGGATGGTAGTGATGCGGGTACATGGCACATTGAACATTTGAAACCTTACAATGAAATAGTATCCTCTGATGACGAATAAATATGGGAAGCTGAATAGTTTTCACATAATTCTTTAATGTAACTACTAGTTTGGGATCAGTAAAGCTACATTAAAATGTAAATAGTGTACAAAGTTAGTATTAGTAGTTAGATTTAGTCAATTTTTTATAGGAAATAGGTTGAAGATATCTTTAGAAAATTGCGCTTGATCATGATCATATGGGGGTTAGTATAATATAAAGAAATTTTTTCTCATTATATCAGTTTCAATTAATCACTAAGTAAACCTAAATTAAATATTTCAAATATCTGTTGAAAAGTCTTTAAAGATATTCATCATTTTGTATTGGTGTTACGGCCCAATAAAAATAGTTGCTATTAATTAAAATAAAGAGACAACTATTTTTATTTTCCCAAGGTAGGGGGGTGTAACATTCAGACTTACCTTAAGCATTAAGAAATGAATGTGTGTCTACTTTGAAATATATTTTATTTTAAATCAGTAATCAGCTTAAACAGTCACTAAATTATCTACACAAAGTATTGTTATTAATTAACACAGGTGATGGCATCTTGAACAGTAATTTAGTTAACAGCTACACAAGTTCCTAAAAGAAATTAAAACGTTGATTAACTATATAATTAAAAGTTAATGTATTGTTTACTTACCAGTACTGGATAATGATAAAACTCATCAAACTGCTTCTTTCAATACAATGTTTATATTTGAATGAGGTTACATTTCGTAAACAGTTCATACAACGACTACACAAAGTTTAGAATGGCTTCAGACATAAAATAAATAATCTTTCTCGTTGATTTTACTTGTCGTTTGGTAAAACCTTTATTGCGAACGCCTTATTGAAATTTGTTTGGTTTTCAATGTCATTCACAATGACATTCATAATAGGTACTACTTTTGATTAGTTTGACGTTGACACTTCTCATTTCACCAAACAGGTTGAGCACTAGGGTACTACTTAAATCTGAAATTCACTAAGCCAACTCGGTTGAGTTCGGAGTTCGTTATATGTATTGAAGATATTCCATTGGTCAGCCGAAAATAAGAAGGTATTATAGGGATTATTAGAACTTGATTGGCCGTTGAAGTTTACAAAAAGTTGCAGTTCGTTTAGTTTCGGGTTACCTTCTCCAGTTTTAGAAATATCGAAAGGAAGTAGCAGATTTTTGTTTTTTCGTTTGCTGGCATCCTTAAGTAACTGTTTTCTGCCGTTGTAATTTGGTTAAAAGGTTTTCCTGTAACAAGGAGGTAAGCGTAATATTTTCTTGAAATAGTACAGTCGTTAAGTGGTACATTAATTCCAGATTCGCCGACCTTTCAATGTCCTTTCATCGGTAACTTTTTCTTCCAACACAAATCTAATATTGAGGTAGCCATTTTGGACCTGAACACGTAGTATATTTGTATGACTAGAAATAGTTACATCGACACCCTGACAATCCGCCTGAGACCTTTGAGGGAGGAAATCCTAGAGGAAGCGGCGTTTTGAGCCATTCACCACCCTGGACTCGAGTTGCCGATATAATTAATCTCGTTGATGCACGTGTTCGCCGCATGTTCTAGATATTTTTCCTTCAAGATGGATGGGGCTCGGAAGAATGAATCTAATTTCAAAAATAGGGTCTGAAGGTCTCAAGTCGTCTTCAAACTTTGGTGAGTCTATTCCAATATCACAAAAATCTACTAAGGAAGTGCACCGGCATACCCTTACTGCTATTTGATTACGTAATACTATATTCTTAGTGTAGTACAGTGATTTATTGGACTTTTTATAACCTAAATTCTTAACTTAATCACTAAATATCTCAACGGAGAAAAAGTTTGTTTTTTTAATCTTTAATAAACTGATATATTTTTTTGGTACAAGGCATATGCTCTATATACATATATTTCTCAATTTGAATAAATTGTTCACACAATGTGAACTTAAATACAGCTGTATTTAGGGGTTCTTATGGTTCTTGTTTATATCAAATGCACTTACCAAATATTTTTTATTTTTCTATCATAAGTAGCTGATTAAATGTGATTACGAAGTAACTTGATTAAAAAACCATATAGTGAGGTTCTGTTTTTTATTTTTTTTTATTTTTAATATTATTTTCTTCTACGAAATTAGGTTAAATTGAGCCAAGAAAGTAGCTAAGGTTAGGAATTTCTTGTTTTTGAAATGATACCAAAAAATAAGTGGCGCCCTATTCCTGCCAATTCTGATAATACGTAAGATCCTACGACCATTGCGCACCAGACGAAGAGCTACCGGAGCTTTGTAACTCCAAGAAAGGGTTACAATCGTATTTAAAAATATGAAGTTGACCATGATATATCAGAGACTTATAACAAGTGATATGAAAAAAGATAACGGTAGTTTACAAAAATTAAAAGAATACAAAGATTTTATTTCAAGAACGTTGTCCTAAAATTAAAACCTTTGCAGTTGAAAGGATTTAATTTTAGAGGTTTTTAACCAATCACCGTATCTCAAAAACTGAAAACAATTTTACAACGCGGTTAGTGAATAAACAAACATTTTTATTCTGTTAATAATAATAATATGTTTGCAGTCGAATAACTCGAAAATCGCTGGTCCAAATATAGACATTATACATATTTTTGCAAAGACGAATTTAAGAAGATTTCAAAAATCTCAAAAAATATTACGTTTTTTGCTCGAGAGTGATCGAGAGAGACGAGATTTTCTCGACGAGAGAGGGTACTTCTCTCGTCTCGTCTCGTCAGACGAGAGAAAATTTGTCTCTCGTCTCGTCGAGAGAGGGCGAGACGAGACGAGAGACGAGAATCACTCGTCTCGGCGGCAACACTAAATAAAATCAAAAAACAGATCGTCCACATTCATAATAAGGTAGAAACCATTAAAATTTAATTTAAAAATTCACAAATAATCGTCTAACTTTGCTACTAAGTACATACTGGTAATTTTTTGGCTTTGGAAACCCAGTTTTTCATGGGAAAAATAGTTCGAAACTTCAGGGAACCGTAATTGCTGAAGTGAGCTACACCCGACTTGCTACAAATCGACAATCAAGGAAGGAATATCTCCTTTGGTTATTATAAAATTTTGTTACGTAGTTAGTAATAGTAGAAAATTATTAAAGGATAGATACTAAAGATATTTTAATAATCATAATTTTTATTCAACAAGTTGTCCAGCAAGTTACTTCCTGCAGGTCGAATTCAATTGTGCCTATTTTTCTTTTGGTCTTGCTTCTGTTATCTCGGGTGCTAGTTGAAGGACATTATTCTCCAACTAGTTAGATACGCGACCTTATTCTCCTTTAGATATTACCACCATGGAAATATCGTCAGCGAAGCTTATACGAGTCATCCCTGCTGTCTGTTTTATTCTCAAAATCTCTCATAAAATTTGTTCCACAACGTTGGTCTTAAAATTAAACTTTTTGGTATTACCCTGTTGATATTTCTAGGTATCGCTGTATCTTCTGCCTCCAGAATGATCTCCCTTTCTGACAAGTAGGTTCTTATTTGATGATTCTGCCATTTATCTCTCTTCTCTGTAGTTCATCTAGGATTCTTTGTCAGTTAGAGTTATCGAACTCTTCAAATCTGGGAAGATTTGAAACAAAATAAGACAGCTTATTTGAAAACTTTTTTTTTTCATTTTTTTTATCGTTTCATTTACTATCAATTTAGGATTTCCTCTTCATTCCTCCTAGACTTTTTATCAAAGTCTGAATTCAGTTTGACAAATTATAATAGTAATCAAATGTAGAATAAAATACAAAAGGTTCATTTTTTATTTTTTTTTACTATAACCAAAACTGATTTACAGTTTTTTAGGATAATTATACTTAGCGGTATCCTTTTGAAATGCGCCACTGTCCACAAGCGATGCTTCTGTAATTTTTCCCGTACGGGAAACTTTCCGAGAGAGCAGGCGCTTTTCACATTGAATTTCCCGTCCAAATTCTAGCATCTATATACCAAGTATGAAAGAGAAAGAACGACGCAGATCAATATCTGGACGGGCAGTCAAAGTTGTTGCCATAACAACCAGCTGCTGCGAGACAGCGGGCCGCCCACGCCTGGTTTCGTCCCGCCTCTACTGGCTAACGCGCTTTTCCACCCTCCGTTCCCTCTCGAGGCCCCGTTGCGTTCTAGGTTTGCGTTTAATCGCTTTTCAAGAGATGTTCAGAAATTAATTACACACAGGTTATAACGAAATTTGTGTCTACCTGGTTAAAGAAAGGACCAAGACAATCAGCCACCTGCAAAAAATCTATACAGAAATATGTAGGGGTAAACAGTACCTTCGAAAATGACAGGCCACATTCAGAAATACTTGAAATACATATATTATCTCTTTGATGACACCATTTGAATCGTAAAAAGCTAACTTAATTAAGATTTTATATCAATCTTTGATATTATTATTATATTACTTAAAATAGTTAGAGATACTAGTTTAGACAACATAGACATTCTAGTTTGCATTATTCCCTACAAGCTAGATTTTTGTATAGATCTTAACACCATACATGTATACTCTCTAAGCAATTGTACTTGTATGGCTTCAGTAGGTGACTGTGTTTAAATTGCTATAGGAAACAAAATGGATTGCCAGACTTTATGAAAAATATTTACTGTGGCATACAAGTCAGACTATTTACGTTGACTCAGTGCCATATTATCCAATAGGCTGACTAGGCTATAGCCTAGGGCGCCGTGAAAGAAATAGGTGCCGACTGACCGGACTAACCACTAACGATAGTAACAATTCGTGCAAATTATTTTCGCAGTATACGTATTTTTTTCGTGGAGATCGAATGTGTTGTAAGGCACCAATATTAAACAAAATTTTATTGACAACATTAGTGAATAGAGACATCATTATTTCAGTCGTCCGGGTTTGAATACTTGGATAGATTGAAAAGCACCGCTTTACATCCATATATTTTGATTATCAATGCGTTATTGTGGTAACTATAGACAAATCACTTTTTGCTGATTTGCGGCAGTGACTGGATGCCGCCAGAGATAAATATGCTAATATGCAGAGTACCGCCACGTGTGCCTTGCGCTCAACAAAACAAAAAAACCAACAAAGGGTGATTGGAAACGCAACATCAAAGTTTACAAAAAAAATTGGTAAACTTTGGAAACATTCATTTTAAGAATTGAAGGTAGTCAGTTGAGTTAGTTCAGTCGCTGGCAGTAATCGAATAATCGTCAATTAAAATAATATCTATAAATTGCGGTATTTTTGTCTTGTTTATCATTTTATCGCAAACAATGGGTGGAAGTGGAGAAGTAGAAAACTTAGTGGGTGGGAAAGGAAGAAGGCTGAAAAAGAAAAGCAAGAACAAATGGAGAAGTTATTGAAAAAAATACCCAAATTAAATTATTTTTTTGTCAACCTGTTCGAGGTACGGAAGCCGTTGCAGATAATGAAGAACAATCAACTCTCAGTAATAGTGATATTATGGATAGAGGTAAGCAGATAATTGAATAACGCGGTGTGAGAATGTAATTTTTATTTTTGTATCCTCTAGAAATCGCAATAAACTCATGCAATTCTGATACTGATGAAGTTCCGGACTGTGCATCTTCATAAAGCAATCCTCGAGAAACGCCAGAACTATTTTCAAAAGTCGATTTAACAGACCCAGCTGGATGGGCTATAACCAAAAGTTTCATAAATTACATTGTAATGAACCCATCTGTAATTGTACAAGAAATTTCTAAAATGGATTTCCAAAAATCGAAACGAAATTATGATATTCATAGTAGATTTGCTTCAAAAAATATGTTTTTCAAAACTTTGCACAACGGGGAAACTGTACGTCGTCAATGGCTATTATATTCAGCACTAACAGGAAATGTTTATTGTTTGTATTGTAAATTATTTAACCGGGCAAAAACGAATTATTTCATGACTGAATTCAATGACTGGAAAAATACCCATCGGATTTCTGAACATGAAAACTCTTCTGAGCACTGTGAAAATGCGAAGGCGTATATTACGCGATCAAATGTCTTAGGGAAAATAGATACCGAAGTTCATAAGCAGTACCTTGCAGGAAGATATTACTGGGTTAACATACTTAAACGAGTAGTTGCAGTTATTAAATTTTTGACATCGCGTGGCTTAGCATTTAGGGGCTCTAGTGAAATGTTTGGAGCTATTGATAACGGCAACTACCTAGGTTCGTTAGAGCTTTTAGCAGAATTCGTTCCGTTTCTGAAAATCCAGGAAAAGGAAATGTTTCTGTTTCTTATTTGTCATCAACTATTTGTGATGAATTCATAAAACTCATGGCGGTTGATCTAAGAGAACAATTTGCATCAGAAATAAAAAACACGAATTATTTTGCAATAATCATAGATTCTACACCCGACATATCCCATACTGACCAACTTACTGTTGTTCTCAGATATGTAATTGAAAATGGTTCGGTAGTAGAAGGAGTTATTACATTGCTGCTAAGGTAGGGCACAAAGCTTCAAGTATGGAAACAGCAGTTTTGAAAGTTTTAGAACATATGTCATTAGACATACAGAACTGTAGAGGACAATCTTACGATAACGCTAGCAACATGTATGGTCGATATTCTGGTTTGCAAGCTAGAATCAAGGAAAAGAACAAATTGGCAAAATTTATACCATGTGCTGCCCATTCACTGAATTTAGTAGGAACCTGCACTGCAGAGTGTTCTCCTGTTGTAACAAATTTCTACTTGTTTGTGGAAGAAATATACACTTTCTTTTCAGCATCAACCTATAGGTGGGAAATAATGAAAGAGTGTTTAACACGTAACAGAACTGTGAGTGGGTCAGAACTACGTGTGCCTAAAAAACTTTCAGCTACTAGAGGGTCAGCTAGAGTCGATGCCTGCACCGCTCTTTATGACAGTTACGATGCTTTTAAACAAGCTTTGAATTTTATTGTGAATGATACCTCGCAAGCACCTGAAACAAAAGCTGAGGGGAAGGGTATATTGCAAAAAATGTTAAGCTTGGTGACTGGTATTATACTCTCTTTCTGTAGAGATATTTTAATTCAATTCCACAAAACAAGCCAGTCTTTTCAAAAGCAAAGTATGGATATAGTGACAGCCGTTCAATTCTATAAATCATTAATTCACTTTGTTACGGAAATGAGAACAATTTATAACAGATACGAGGAAAGCGGTAAATTTTTAACAAAATGTAGTACCTATATGTTGGACTCGAAAAGGAAGAAAAAAAGGAAATGTTTGCCAGGAAGGAGTGATATTGGAGAAACTACTTTTGAAGATAGGACAGATATGGAAGTAAATATGTTCTACGTGGTTGTAGACAATATAGTATCAGAACTCGAGAGGCGAAAAAATTCGTACGATGAAATCAATGGATCTTTTGGTTTTCTTACAAACTTAGAAAGCACTGAAGACAATATAATAAAAGAAGAGTGGAGACATCTTCAAGGAATTTATACTAGAGATTTGGATTGTAATTTTGAAAATGAAGGTCTATAATTCAAATATTTTATTCAAACTCTGGACTCACCTAACTCTGAGAAAAAAACATCAAAACTATATCATGGTTGCAAACACTCCGCAGCAGAAATTTAATTTGTACGTTTCCCGACGTGGACATTATTTTAAGAATATATTTGTGTCCTCCCGTGATGAATTGAACAGGCGAAAGGTTCTTCTCCGTGTTAAAACGAGTAAAAAATTACTTAAGAAATTCTTTAACAGACGATAAAACTACTGACCTCAATATTATGAATAGAATCTGAGGCACTAAAAGAAAGAAATTTTGACGATATCATACAAAAATTTTCAAATATTAAGTGCCGTAAAATCCACCTTTAAATAATGGATTTGTACATTTTCACAAATACATATATATTTTTTATAATTCGCGTATAAAAGAGACTCCATTATAACATTGTTTACAGTGTCACAATGAAGCTCTTTGAACACTGTTATAGTAATTTTTAGTGTACAGTTGGTTATTGTATTTAGCTATATTTTTATTTGACATTTGACTTTAACATTGAAACAAATTATAAATAAAATGGTCTAGCGTTGTTTTAGCTAGCAAATTATTATATTAAAGGTAAGTTAGAATGATTTATATATTAAAAATATTGATGAATAAAGTACGCTAACGTTTATTTACCAATGATTTGTCAATTGTTTATTTTTATATTGTATAGGATCAATGTATAGGTATACACAACGTTCGATTTTTGGCATACATTACCAGATATCTATGTGAAGATGTATTACAGAAATAATTCTGTTCATGATATAATATAAATAGATCGCACGAGCATATACGAAGAAGCTCTTCTTTAAAGAAATAATCATCTTCTTTTTGCTTAAATGAAAGTTTGTTTACAATTTACACAATTATTCGGTTATAATATGTCAGAAGTGCTGAATAAAACCATCTGTGATCTGCCAATTAGGAATCTACAGAATTGCCAACTTAAATTCAAGCCACTCCTCCTAGTTTAAAAACAGGGATTATATGAAATTCTATTTTATTTAAATTATTAAATAAATGCGGATTATAAAAAATATTGTGTAAAACTTGTGCCAAAATGACTTTCTGCAGTATTCGTGATTTGCACAACGAACCGCGAAGCGGTGAGTTGTGCAAACTTCACTCGTACTACAAAACGAGTCATTGTGACACTTGTTTTACAAATAACTATTGTGAAACGCGTTTTATTTTACTTGTATTTATATTTTTACTTTCCTAGTTTAGAGGCGCCAAACTGATGTCAGCCTAGGGCGCTCTAATGTCTTAATCCGGATCTGCGTTGGCTACATTGAATTTACCAAAAAATACTAAGCTGCTGACACTGAATAAGTCAAAACATTGAAAAATGAAACTATTGTATAGGATTGAAAAAGATAGGGTGAATTTTTATTGTCTCTCAATTTTGTGTTTGTTTTGAAAAAAAACGAATCCTTTTTATAAAACGTACTTTAAAACGAATGTTTGTAGCATGATTTTGTTTACTAACTCAATCGCTTTTTCAAGAAAATTAACCAATATCTGAGGTTTAGAGTACGTATTAGATTTTTATTTCAAAATTTTAATTTTGACTTCTAACACCACAAAATTAAGGTAATTTCGAGGATGCCCAACCGAAAATAAAACTATTACACAAAAAATTTGAAAAATCAGAAGTAACTTCTTAAGGTACTGTTTAATTAAGATGTGAGGTAAATATTATTTGGTTGATGGATTTCGGAATAGATCTGAATAATTAAGTTTAAGAGCAGGGATGCTTGCTATCTACTGGATATATAATACGATTGTAGTGAATACAATAAGGCTTTATTCTACAGAAAATAACTGAGATAAGATTATTGACAACTTTGTAACACAACTGACAATGTCATGGATATAATCAAGAGGGTAATATTATGGCATTCTTCCGGCCTTCTTATTTCTCAAGGAAGTCTTCTAAATATTGAGGACGCCTTCGTGTCCTAACTGTCCTACCGATATTCATTACTGCGTCTTGATTATTCTGTTCTTGAATCAGATGGTCTTGATTTTCTTGAATGCTCTGGTTTCGACTTTCGTGAATGCTTTGATCTCGATTTTGATGCTCTTGATTTAAATGGACTTGATCTTGATTGACAGAATTTTCATCGCAGCGAATTAATGATATGTCTCCACGAGGAGCTAAATGCAGAGTTGAAACTGTCTTTTCTTTTCCATTTTCCAGTCGGATATGGGCGTATTCCGAGTTGGCTTCTAGGAGTTGGACTTCGTCAACTAAGGGTTCGTATTTATTCGAATGGACAAATCTCTTTAATAGTATTGGTCCTGGTGTAGCTAGCCATGTAGGAACTGACGATCCTTAAGTTGATCGTCTCACATATGTAAACATACGTTCATGTGGGGTCGAGTTGATAGCAGTACATAAAAGAGATCTAATAGAGTGAAGAGAATCCACTAGAACCTGCTCCCACTGGTTTATTTTCAAATTTTGAGATTTTAAAGCCAACTGGATGGTTTGCCATATAATTCCATTAAATCGTTCGCACTGACCATTACCCTGAGGATTATAGGGAGTCGTGCGACTTGAAGCAATACCATGAGACTCTAAAATGACTTAAGTTCACGGGACATAAAAGAAGTACCTTGGTCAGAATGAACATATGTCGGAGTGCCAAATGTAGAAAATATTTGACGCAAATATTGTATAACTGTAGAGGATGATATGTCGGAACATGGAAATGCGAATGGGAATCTGGAAAATTCATCAACAACGCTTAGTTAGTACTTATTACTTGAATATGAAGGCAAAGGACCTCTAAAATCCAAATTAAGACGTTCAAATGGTGAGGTGGTTTTGATTAACGTTCCTTAATTTTTATGAAATTTTGGTTTAATTTCAGCACAAACAGGACATGAGGAGGTAATTTGACGGACGTCTTCCATAGAATAAGGGAGATTTTTGCAGCGTATCCAATGGAAAAACCGGGTAATACCAGGGTGACACAAAGAAGAATGTAAATCAAATAATTTCTTTTGATCAGCCAATGACATGATTACAGAAGTAATGCGGGAAAATGCATCATCTACCGTGTTTTGACTTCCTGGCTTGTAAACGATAGACTTGTAGCATGACAATTCCAAACGCCAATGTTGAATTTTGTCTTTTTTGATTTTGGTGGAGGACTTGTTAGTAAACATAAATGCCACTGACTTCTGATCCGTAATGAGCTGAAAATGTCTACCAATTAAAAAATGTAGCCACTTTTTCAGTGCTTCTACTATTGAGTAAGCTTCTGTTTCAACTGACGAATGCTTTTGTTCCTGAGAGGACAAGGTTCTTGAGAAAAATGAGACTGGTCTTCCTAATTGGAATAATTGAACAGCTATCGCAAATTCTGAGGCATCGGTTTCAACAGTTAACATAGCGTCGTCATCAATTGAAGAAATCGAAGAGTTGCCTATGTCTTGTTTGAGCTGCCTTAATGCCAAAATTGCTTTTTCAGATAATGGAAAACTTATGCTGTATGCTAGCGGCTGAATTTTTTCGGAAAATTTAGGAACCCATTTAGAGTAGTGTGCAAACATTCCTAGAATTCTTCGAAGTGAAGTTGTAGTGTCAGGTACTGGTAAATTCAAGAGAGGCTTAAGTCGTACTGGGTCCGGCTTCATAGTTTTGTCACATATTAAATAACCAAGAATGCAAATCGATTTTAGGGAAAATCTTGATTTTGTTTCATTCATTGCTAAACGGTACTTCTTAATGACATCCAAAATTTTTTGTAAATTTTGATCATGTTCTTCTTGTGAGTTACCGCAAACAGTGACATCATCCAGATAAGCATAAACGCTTTTAAGATTTTCTTTCTTGATGATACTGTCGACGGTTCGTTGGAAACAAGCGACTCCATTAGTAACATCAAACGGAATTCGAGTGAATCGGTAGAAATTTCCACAAACTTCAAATGCTGTGTAGATTGTTTCTTCATCTTTAATTGGAATTTGGTAATAGGCACTACGGAGGTTAATTGTACTAAAAACGGAATATTTCGAAATTTGGTTTACAATGTCTTCTACCCGTGGCAATGGTTATGCATCCAATAATGTATATTTATTTATGGTTTGAGAATAGTCAATACACATACGTTTCTTGTGGTTTCACTTGAAATGACCAGAGGTTGAGCTCGCCAAGGGGAGATACTGGGTTCTGTGATCTTTTCTTTTAGAAGATGTTTGATTTCTTCCTCAATAAAGTTGAGGTCTGAAGTTGTAAATCGACGGGATTATATTGCGATTGGTTTGCAATTAAACGTCAAATTTGAAAATAGACTGAATGGTTCAACATTTGCTACTGCTAAATTGCATATTGATAGGGTAGATTTATCACCTCCAAAAATAATTTCGAGTCGGGAATGTTGCTATTCAAAATATCATGACCAATGATCACTTCAGTGCAGAGTTCATCAAGGACTAAAAGCTTTACATTTGAATAAATGTTATCAAAAATTTGTAGGCGACGTTAGAGATGTTGAAGCCATTTTAACATTAATTCTGGATGAAATGACACAAATATATCTACTCGCAACAATTTTACTTGAAATATAACTATCAGAACTCCCTGTATCGACTAGTGCATGTGTGATTATGTTGTTCATTTTAATTTGGATAAACAACTAGGAGAAACATCAGAAATTGTAGACAAAATAACAGCAGATGTTTTCTGAGTTCTTCTGGTGTTACTTGATCTAGACACAGTTGAAAAATGACCTCTTTTATTGCAGGAATTGCATTTTTAGCAGGACAGTGTTCGCGCAGGTGTCTATCTCTGCCACAAAAGAAACATTTCTGAAAAGATGCAGGAGCCGCTAACTGCCTGGTTGATGAATTTTCAAAATATTGTGACGGTTCTGCGTTTTGTAAAACGGCAACACTTGAATAAAAAGTTGATGAATATGATTCAGCATGTTGCTTGGCTATTTCTAACGCTCTTGCAGTATCAAACGCTTGAATTAAGCTCAAAGAAGGGTGCTCTAGAAGCCGCTGTCTAATTTATTGTGAACTTAAACCACTGATAAATGAGTCTCGGATACAATCATCTTCTCTATTCTGTTCGGCCGTGACAGCTTTAAATTTGTAGTCTTTGCTCATCTGCTTCAAAGTTTGTAAATATTGGTCAATTGACTCACCCGCTAGCCGCCTTCATGATGAAAGAGAATATCGAGAAAATTTTTCATTTTTGGGTTTTACGTAGAGGCTCTCAAGGGTTTTTATAGCATCTTCATACGTTGTACTTTCACTAATGCTCTCAAAAACGACTGGACTCACGTAGTTTATTAGTAGATTCAGCTTCTTCGTGTTGTCCTTCGCATCTGCCGCTTCCATAAAATTCACGAACGATCTGTACCAATGATTCCAAGTATAACATCTATATCTAAACTATCGGGGCGAAGTAGTTTATCCATTTAATATTTTCTGTAGAACAAATTGTAGTGAATACAATGGATTACCTTTAGAATAAGGCTTTATGTATTAACAATTGTGTAGTAGAGATCAAGAATAATAAGAAATAAAACCTGCTTTTATTGATATAAATAAAATAGTGAAAATCAAAACTAGTCCAAATTATCTTATCTATATGTGTCAATATGAAGCTATTATTTTTTCAAACCTTGCATCATTTATTTCTCATACTATACTACTCTTAATAACACAATCTTGAAATCCATAGTACAGATCATAACAAATAAACGATTATTTACACGGATGGTTCTATAACGATGAATACGAAACAGGTTCCGCTTATAATAATATAGTCAAACATTTCCGGAAGCATATTCGTATCGGACGTGTAGCTTACTGTACATCGAATTCAACCGAAACAAACCGAAGCTACTTACATTATCGAACGAGCGATACTGCACAGAAGTGTGACTAACCTAAGTTAGACACCTGGACTCAGCTGAAGGCTAAGTACCAGTAGTATATATAAATAAATATGAGCTAGTTAAATGAAGAAAGTAATTTGAAGCCATCGTGTTGACGTAAATGAAGATTGCTGTTGTCAGCAGTTAGTCTACTTGGTGTAGGTCGAATTAATAATATTCATTCTAATCCTGTAACTTGTATTATAAACATATTCAATTAAAATTAGTGAAGTTTTGTATTTTTGGAAAATAAATGTTTTTAAAAAATATCTTTGTGAATAAAAACATTTGACTGGCGCAGTCAGTAGGATTCATCGTAGTATTTTCGTGAAAAGCCACGGCATCGAGACCGATTTTCCGAATTTCACGTGAGTGTCAACTCTTTGGCGTTGGAACCTACCATTTCCAAGTGTAGCAGAATTGGAATCACTGGAGAAAACTTTGGGTAAGTACCAAGTACTCCTTTTATTATAATTCCTTTATTTTATTCACTAAGTTGAAATTAGCAAAGGGAATATCGAAGCAAATATTATTTTAAGAATTGATATTTTGATTTTTTTATGAGTGAAGCTCAATTAGATATAGATAATTTGGTTTCTGATCTTAATAGAATAATAACTGTGAGAGAAATGGAAAGTAATGCAAACCCAATAAATGTTTCAATGTTGAAATTATATATTGATATGATACCTCCATATAATGGAGATGAGAGTAGTTTAGTTAAGTTTATAAGTAGTTGTGATTTTGTAGTAAACGCATATGTAGGTGTTAATGACCAAACGATTCAGAATTATATAATTAAGGTTATTCAATTAACATTAGTTGATAAGGCTAATATTTTGGTCGGCTCAAGAACCGAATTAAATACTTGGCCCTTGATAAAAGCTGCATAGTAACAATGTTTCGGAGATAGACGATCATTAGAATGTCTTGAAAAAGATCTTATAATGGCTCGTCCATTAAGAAATGAACATTCAATTGATTTTTCCAAACGTTTACAAGTTTCAAGAAGTCATCTCGTTAGTAGAATAAATAATTTTTCTGATATTGAAATGCCTTTACAAACTAAAGATCTGTACCGTAGGCAATATGACCAAATGACGTTAAGAACTCTTTTAAGAAATTTTTCGGGTAGTTTACAGACAATAATTAGACTTAAAAATACTAGAAATATTTAAGAAGCTCTCGCATATATAATAGAGGAAGATAATTTTTCGTATTCACAAAATAATTTTAAATATTTTGATAATAAACCTAATACTTATAAACCTAAATCTCAGATAACATTTCAATAGTCCTTCTTATCGAAATAATTCTAATGCACAGCATATTCAATCTTCTTTCCCAAATCACGGAAATACTACCTGTACTTCCACACCGATAAATTTCAATTCATCTAATCAAAATTCTCAAGGAAATTAATTCCCAAGTCAACCAATTCCCATACAATCACGTCCTATCAATAGACACTATCCATCTAATCGTCAAGCTTTTGGACCACCCAAAAACGTTTTTGCACCCACGGGTCGAAATCCCTCTGGAACCCCAGAATCAATGTCAATTAATACAAGAAATACTTTAACACCTAGACAAAATAATCAGTTTCGACAGCAAATGCCAACTATTCCCCAAAATACCTTTAAACCAAGACAAAATCAACCAAATTATATAGCTGAAGAACTATTTCAAGTTGATAATATAAATTTAGAAAACCCGTCAGACAATTATTTCGAAGAAACCATCGCGCAAACGAATATTAACGAGGAAATAAATCCGTTACTTAGTAATTCAAATCGTACAAATAGTAATAACGGAAATTTTTTAGACAGAGAGCCTCTTAGACCCTCCAATATAAACGAAATATTTACTAAATGCAACTAGAATAAAATTAAGTAACCTTGTATATAAGGATGTTAAAGAAATAAATAACAGAAGTAAACGAGAATTGTTTAATGGTATTGGAACTATAAGTAAATGGCTTTTTGGAACATTAGATCATGATGACGAAATCAAATATAATTCTGAAATAAAGCAATTAATTCAAAACCAAAATTCGATTTCGCACGAGTTGAAACTACAGTCTTCCCTAAATACTCGTCTTATTGATCACTACAACAAGACAATCACTAGTTTATATAAAAATCAATTATTACTCCAGTCTCAAGTCAATGAAATCTACAACAAATCTCAAGACGTAGCCCGTCAGGTATTTGTATATTTTAGATTGCCCAATGCTCTAAATGAAATAATTCTGAATTGCCAAAATTTGATAAATTTCATAGATAACTTCAATTATATTTGCTCATTTGTGGGGCATTACTATTAAAACACCGCTCGATCGGTTCCATGATTATTTAATTACAAAATAAAAACAGTACATAAATCATAACCAAACTCAACCACACCACGACTATCCTTGCCGCCAATTCTCTTCTCATCTTCTATTTTATTGACGTGGCTTCGGATAACAACTTTAGCCAGCCATCAACCCAGAATGACGCAAGTCCTACACATTTAGGAAATTTACATACCTCCATTATTTATCTGAATCATTTATCTGAATTGATCAATCGTGTTTCAATAATATATGGTGAATCGAAAATCGTCAAATTTAAAAATCCATACAATCATTACCAATTGGCCGGAGTTCAGGTCAAAGTTCAAAATTCTAGAATAATAATTGCTATCCATATACCCATTCTAATGGATAGTGATTTTCTAACCTATCACATTATCCCATTACCATATAAAAAATTCAATAATTGTTCCACGCAACCCTCTCCTTGTGCTTGGTACAAACTCACATCAATATGAAGAAAAATTGTGTCCACCTATTGAAAGTATCTTCTTTTGCCGACAACATGAAGAAGCCATCAACGATACTTGCGTAATTCCTTTGATCCGAGCCGAAACACCAACCTGCAGATTTGAAGCAGCAGCTTTGAATCACCCTGTAGTCGAACAAACCAATAGCAAATTTTTGTTATTATTGCCAACTGAAAATCCTATGAAAGCTGAAATTAACTGCGATAAGAATAGAATAGCTATAATCATTAAATTATTACAAGGATGTAGCGTAAAAATTGGAAAGTCTTTATATGAGAATACAGAAGAAAAGACGAATGGGAAACCTCTTTTATTACCAAAATTACGTTTAACTTCCGAATTTGAAGTAACCACAAATCGACATCCACCTTTACAACTAGAAGCCGTAGATCTCAAATGCATCAAAAACATTTGAAAGGAAGCAGATTCATACGGAATATTAGAGAAAGAAAATTGGAATATGACTAGTTTAAAACATTGCTATTTGTAGGTTTAATTATTATCTATATCTGATATAGAAGAAAAGGCCAAGTAGATGTTAGCCAGCAACTACAAGAAGACCAGAAACCCGAAAACAATCCCCCATCGGTATTGTTTTCGCCTAAGGAGGGAGGAGTTATATGAAGATATCCTGTATACACGAAAGTAATTTGAAGCCATCCTGTTGACGTAAATGAAGATTGCTGTTGTTAGCAGTTAGTCTACTTGGTGTAGGTCGAATTAATAATATTCATTCTAATCCTGTAACTTGTATTATAAACATATTCAATTAAAATTAGTAAAGTTTTGTATTTTTGTAAAATTAAAGTTTTTAAAAATATCTTTGTGAATAAAAACATTTAACTAGCTGAAGGCTAGAGGATTTTACAATTAAGTTCACGACAGAATCCTTAGTTAAACACTAAAAAGAAATTAGACAGTCGCAAAGTTCGTGTACAAATATTCAATACCCAAGTGAACCGATAATTATACAATTTAAAATTAACTAAAACACATTGTTAGATACATATAGATATCTGTATTGATATGCTAGAGAATCCACCAAATGTTCATAAACTTTCGAACCATAGTTTCAGAGTTATAAATAAAAATGTAGTTTTAACTTCCCTTTTCAAAGCCCTATATTTCAAGAAAGGAGGTCCGTAGGAAAACAAGTTATAAAAAATTATTTTCATAACATCTGACCATTTCCAAGTTTTCGTCTCTCATTTTTGGGACACTTTGTATGTATTATTGCAGCAAATATGCTTTGAGCCGAAATGAAGCAGCAGGCCTGAGCCAAAAAGGTCTAGGACTGATTAATTCCTTTGATGAAAGTTTATTAATATATTTCCATTCCAGTTTATTTTTAACAACGGCACCACTGGTTGGTACATAACATCATCCCGTTCGAATTCCCTCTACTACCTCCAGCCCCGTTGGGAGAGCAGGGCAGGGGCCAGCATCGATCTTCATGGCGTCGTCATGGCAACCGCATGGAAGTATTAGCTTAAGACGTTAGTTACATAATGTCGGGTTCCTGCATGTACCGCAAATATTAGAGATGGGAAGAATTTTTTTATTAAATCACTGTTTCTTAGTTACGAAATATTATATAGTCCATGTAATAACAACGTCGACATTTTGTTACTCTGCTATTTTGATATATTTATTTTTTGATGTACTTTTCTTGGGAAAGGTTTAAATTAAAACTATTGTTTATTTTCTTGACGTTTCGGCTTAGGCTTTTTCAAATGTTTTTAATATAAAATACATAATTTGTATAACAGTGACAATATTGTCAATTATTGTTGGAGTTTTATTTTTATCAGATTTTATTATAGTGTTTTAAATGAAACTTACTGTTTCTAGCTAATTCCACAATATAATAAAAATTGTTGAAAATTCTAAAAAATTGACAATTGTTTCGATAAATCAATATCATCATCAGAATGACAGAAGTTACATTTCATTTGATGCCTACCTGATGTTTAGTAGTTATTTTTGGCTAGACCAAGAAGTGACCTAACTTGTGATTGACTTAATATATGTTAATAGAAAAAAGAAGAAGATGTGATATTACAAATATTGAAGCTTAGATATTATTAGCCCTATGGTGATATCTTGGATATAATTTTTCTAATTAAGATCAGTATAACTGTGCAATGATATAGAAAACCAGGAAAACTGCTGCTCTTTACAATTATCACTTAAGAAGACAGTTTATTAGTGGAGAACTCTCTAAATTTATCTGTTTATTGACGACTTCATATTGTGGGTTTCTTAAATGTCTTCTAATTTACAATTCTTCAAGGAAATCCAGTTCTTGTTTCTTTTCACAAATATGCAGCACTTCTAGTTCTGTGTTAGGTGTCAAGTAGATGTTTTGCGTAGTGGGATTTATCTGGTTGTTTCAATCTGTATGCTCGTAAGTGTTCACTGTATCGGATTTCAAAATTTCTAAGGGTCTGATCTAAATAGACAGCATTACATTCTGAACATTTGAGTTTATAAATACCTGATTTCTTTAATGGTGGTATTTTTGTTTTTACATTTAACAATTTTGTACTTACGTTACTTTCTGTTTTAAAAGAAATTGTTGTATTCGTTGCTAAAGATATTATCTTTGAAACATTATTAGAAATATTTCCTGCATATGTGATGGTTTTACACGTTTTTATTTCATCAGTTTGCTTAGGAAATATTAGTTGTAATGCCACTTTTTCCTCTTTTTTATTAATTAGCTTATTTATCATATGTAATGGATAACCGTTGTATGTTGCTATTTGTGTAATTGTATTAGTCTCTCTATCAAAATTACATTTGTTCATAGGGTCGAGACAGTTAATTATATTAAATTGAGTTTGATTTGCAGATAATTGTTCTCGATCACGAAACGGGGCCAACAAATGTCGTGTACAAGGGTATCCACTATCGCCCAGATCCAGGGTACCCAATAAAAACGTCAATTATGCGCTTTTCATGATCACAAACCACATGTGCCTAAATTGAAAACAAAGTTACAATGTACGATGATTTATTTAGGACAATAAAGACTTACATGGACTGAATAAAAATGTCTCCTATTAAGATATAAATCTGGGTCTTCAGTTGGTTTGTCAATCTTTATATGAGTACCATCGATAACACCACATACACCTGGAAACCCATTTTCAGTAAAATGTTGATGTATTTCCTCCATTTTTTGATTATTTGGCCACTTTATGACATCGCCTGACATGTTGCTCAGAAAACTAATCATTCGTGTGGTTATACGAAACAGAGAACTGATTGTAATATTAGAACGACCAGTAACGTCTCGAAAAGATGCTGTTTGATGACCAGCAAACCACAAAAATACCAACACATGTTGCTCAGAATTAGTAGTTCAGCGTAACTACTAGTTCTCAAAAGTCGGCGCCGGAACTCTAAATTGCCAGGGCGCATGCGTAGTACAATTCTGAATTAGTTTCATTGTGTGCTGGAACAAACCTATTATTTAATAACTTAATTTAACTACGATGACCTTTCATTCAACAACATTCATACTAGTGAAATTTATATCTAATAGATGTAAGTACGCAGCTTGCTATACATTTAAGCTATACAGGTAATTATTCAACAAAATAAAATATTAGAAAATGGACGATATAATACCTATATCGGGAGTTATTCAATATCTAATGTTTTTTATACACACGCAAGTAAGTTTTTATTTGAAATGAGCTATATAAAATACCTTTTATCTTCCATTAATGTTCGATAGACGAATATTCACTTCTTTGTTTTCTTTTTAGGCTGCTCTGGGACCTGGAAAATGGACTTATGGTTCAATTGAATCAATTCATTTTTGAAAATCCTTCAGTATTTATTTTCTTCAGGAATCGTGTAAACGGTTGTTTTCATTATTTACACTGTTTATTTTCTTCAGGAATCGTTTAAAAAGGTTAGATTCACTATTTACACTTTTTAGTACTTGTAATTTGTTATACATTTTACAATTTTTATTATTAAGATAAAAAATAATGTGCTTCTTGTAGCTTTACATTTTCTAGCACCACCGCTCAATCTCCTCTTTTTTAAAATGAACAACTTTTCAAACAAACTTCATTTTTCTTATTATTGCCAAGATTTTGCCTTCAATTTCTTAAATTTGTTTGATAATTATTTGTTGTTTTATAGCATTATCCCGTTCTACCTTCATACCTAAAATATGGACAACTGGGCCTAGGTCCTTAATTTTGAATTTACTTTGTAATGCAATTTTTGTTTCATTAAAATATTTTTCATTGTTCTAAAATATAAGATAGTCATCGACATAGACAGCGATTATTATAACATTTTGATTGTTGATTTTATAAAAAATACAAGGTTCATATTTACTTTGTATACAATTTTCTGATAAAATTATATTCTTGGTTTCCTCAAACAAAGTACGTGATGACTGTTTCAAACCGTAAATGGAATTGTGACGTTTACATATTTTATTCTCTGACCCTGATTGTATCAAACCTTCTGGTTGTTGCATATAAATATGTTCCTTTAATTGACTATATAAAAAGGCATTTTCTACATCTAAATGAATTATTTTTAGATTTAATTTAGCCCCAACAGCAAAAGTTATCTAAGTGAACTATAGCTCATAACCGGAGAAAAGGTTTCATTATAATCCAACCCTGCTTTTTGACCACAACCCTTTGCAACAAGCCTTGCTTTATAATTAACAATATCACCAGTTGAATCCCTTTTAAGTTTATAAACCCACTTGTTTTTAATTACATTACAACCATTTTCAGGCTTATCAACTAATGACCAAGTATAAGACTATCATATTCTTTCAACATAGCTGATTGCCAATACTTATGATTAGGAGAAGACAAAGCTTGTTCATAAGTTAAAGGTTCAATATATTTACATAAATAAGTTACAAAATCAGGAAAGACCTTAGGATTTCTTAATCTTATTGGATACCGACGGTTTTCTTCATGTGGATCTGATACCAACAGAGCATCATCATCTGGAAGGGATTCACCAAGATCACCAATTTCCATTGTCACGTCTTCATTATGTGTAAGAATTATTTCTTCAGTAGTTTGAACATTTCTGTCAGAATTAGTTGAATGTTTTAACAATTCATGCTCAAAAAATTCAACACTGCATGCTGATATTATTTTATGTGTTAGAGGATCTATAAATATATCCTACAAATATACACATTAGGCCCTTAGCATCCAATTTTGCGGTTTTCAGATGATACATGGACATATGCTGGACATCCAAAAATTTGTAGATGAGAAAGATCCACTTTTTTGTTAGACCACCGTTGTTCTGGAATCTGCCCTGGAATTTTCTTGGCTGGAGATTTATTGATAATATAGACAACTGTATTTGCTAGTTCTGCCCACATTTTTTGATAAGGTTGTGAATCAAGGAGCATGCAACGTACCTTTCCCATGACTGTTAGATTATATCTTTCGACCAATCCATTTTGCTCAGGATTATATGGAACTGTTACCTGATGCTTTATTCCAGATGTCTTGAAAATATTTATTAACTTTTTATTGCAATATTCGTTACCGTTATCTGAACGGACAGGTTCAATTTTCCTGCCACATTCATTTTCAACCATATTTTTGAATTCTTGAAAAATATCTGGAATTTTTTGTCTCAAGAAAATAGACAATTACTTTACGGGTATGGTCATCTATTAGAGTAAAGATATATTTGGCTCCTCCCCATGACTCTACTTGCATTGGTCTACATAAATCTTTGTGAATTAGATCCAGTTTATTTTTAGAAAGTTTTGAATTAATATATTTAAAGCTTTTTCGACACTGTTTTCCTTGAACACATGGGGCACAATTATCTGGCTTTGAATTTGAAGGGTAATTAATCCCATTAGCATGACTATTTTTTAAAAGGTTCATACTGACATAATTTAAATGGCCAAGCCACTTGTGCCACAATTCCACAGAGTTTGCTGTATCTGCCAAGTTTGCCATTTAAGTTTGTTTAGTATTCAGAATAAACAACCCTCCACCATTCGTACCTGTAGCCACAATCTCTCCCTGGACTGAATATGTCTCATTGTCAACTATGCGGCATCCTTGCTTATCAAATATAACACTATAGTCTTTTTGAACTATTGCACTAACAGAAAGTAAATTGGCAGTTAGGTTTTCAACATACATAATTTCTGAGATTGTCTTTGTTCGATTATTGTATAACAATTTAACAGTTGCGTCACCTGTACCACCACATCTCAATTCATTCTTGTTAGCAACATATATGTTTTGACCATTGTGCTTATCACTAAAATTTATTAGCAAATTTTTGTTGCCCGTCATATAAGAGTGCACCACTATCTACGTACCAAAGAGTGCATTTTAAAGAATTATTTGAAATTTTTAGTGCTCTATTTCTTGAAGGTTGACCTTGATTTCCAGGTTGATTTTTATTAAATTTTTGTTCCTTACTTGTTTCTCCTATTTGTGTGGAGTTTGTGTTTTTAGCAGCAAATTTTCTAGATTCATTTTTCCAGTGAGATGATTTTTTACATGAGCACCAAGGCTTTTTCTTTACATTGTTTGATGTGAAATATGCCGAATATAATGATTTTTGTTCTTTATATTTATCATCTTGAAGGAGCTTCTGTTTTACAAGATCACTAGTTTTTGTATGTGTAGAATTTTCTAATGCCTTTGCGCGTGGCACCATACACGAGCATTAACCCGACCTATGGGAAACCAGAGACCCCTTCTCTGAATCCACATAGGCAACTCTCAGCAGGCGCGTCCATGTCGCGGGGGTGGGACCGACTCCTTGGAGTCGGTGACTAAGTTCTGCTGGGGACCCAGTATTGCGGGGTATAACGCAATCCCCTTACCCAGGGATACGGGTGAAGTCCACACCGGCAGGAAAGGCGGAGAAGATGAACTTCGGTGCGGCGGACCTGGCGCATGTGGCAACCCTCGCTTTTTAGGGGTAGTATAATCAGGCAAAACAGGGCAGATGAAGCTCTTAGCTATGGAGACAGCAATTCATCTAGAAGAAGGACAATTTGAAAATAAACCCTGGTCCTCCAGGTTGGGGGTTGAGGTATTGGGCCAACTCCTCGATACTCAGAAAAAACATAAAATGTTAAAATACCTAACCAAAGCCTCGGAACAAAAGATTGGAATCACAGACGACGAAAAACGCTACGGAAAAGGACAATGATATACAGCACATGGAACGTACAAGAGCTCTCTCGAAAGACAAATGAAGTAGTGTCGGAACTCAGGAACACCAAAGTAGATATTGCGGTACTTACAGGAACGAAAAGGAAAAGAAGTGGATCCGAAAACTGGGGTTACTATGATCACTTTTATAGTGGAGTTGCCAAAGATCAGCGAGCTCAACAAGGGGTATCTATTTTAATTCGAAGGACTCTAAGGAAACATATTACTTCGTGGGAAGCAATCGATCAACGCATTATAAAAATGAATCTCACGATAAAAGGATATAGAGTCACCATACTAGGGATATACGGAGTGAACGATGACGCGTCAGTGAACGTTAAAGACGAGTTCTTCGAGAAACTAAATGACGAAATTGTCAAAATAGAAAGCCCCAGAGAAATTATTATATTAGGAGACTTAAACTGTCGAGTAGGACGAAAAACTAATAACGATACCGTGGGAACATATGGTGAGGAAACTCGTAATAATAACGGAGAACGTTTAATAACACTGTGCGAACAGAATAAACTGAAAATCCTAAACGGCTTCTACCAACACCGAGACATCCACAAGTATACCTGGATACAAAAAACTCGCAATCTGAAATCTATACTAGACTATACCATTGTAAGACAAACTACAAAAATGAGAATCCACGATGTAAAAGTATGTAGGAGACCATCATGTGGTACCGACCATTATATGCTTAAAACGAAAATCGTATTCCCCAGCAAAGAACAACAAGAACTAGGAAACATAGAAACAATCGAACAAAGTCAATCAATAAGTGAATCAATAAGATACAACTTGGATAGCCTGGAATATGACAGTGTAAGAGAACTATACAGAAAACGTCTAGACGAAAAACTATGAAAAAACGAGTATAATCGGAATAACACAGAAGAACACTACGAATATATTAAAAAGTGCATACATGAGGCAGCAGAAGAGGCACTGGGAAGATACAATGGATCTAGACATAATTCAAAACCATACTGGTGGGATGACGAAATAGAGGCTGAAATCTTAGAAAAACGACAGAAATACCATAGATACTTAGCAACAAACAGCGAGAATAACAAAATAATATACAAACAAGCCCAAGCCAAAGTAAGAAAAAGAATTATCAAGAAAAAAAATGAAACGTGGGAAAAAAACTGTCAAAAATTAAATACATACATAGGGGGAAGAAAGAGTTCAGAAAGCTGGAAATTTTTGAACAACATGAGAGCAAACAAGACAAAAGAAATAATATCACCAATAGGAATACAAAAATGGGAACAATACTTTAAAGGTCTACTAATTGAAAACAGGCAAGAATTTAACATAGAGGAAAACAATGGAATAAATATCACATCGTCTCCATTAAGGGTCAGTTGTAAAGAAGTCGAAGAAGCATGCAAATCCCTCAAGAACGGAAAATCCGCCGGACCAGGCGACATTCCAGCCGAATTAGTTAAAGTAGGAACCGACAGGTTATACGAACAAATGCGAAAACTATGCCAGGACTGCATAAATGGAAGAGAAATACCTAGGGAGTGGCAAACATCCGTTATGGTAACAATCCACAAGAAAGGTAATAGAGACCAATGTGAGAACTATAGAGGTATTGCAGTGACCAGCACATTTAGTAGAATATACGGTAAAGTAATAAAACATAAAATCGAAAAAGAATATAAAGATCTGGAGGCGGAAGTGCAAGCTGGTTTTAGAGCCGGCAGATCCACAGTAGACCACCTATACTGTGTTACACAGATGATCGGAAAGAAAACAGCAGTGAACCAAGAAATTCATCTATTATACGTAGACCTACAGAAGGCGTATGATAACATACCCCTTAATAAATTATGGGAAACGCTGGAAAAAACAAATATCACAAACGGGTTAATAAAAGCAGTTCAAAGAATCTATGAAAATAATAAAACACAAACTAAAGTAGGACGTAACATATCCAAAGGGTTCACGGTCACAAAAGGCCTAAAACAGGGATGCTGCTTATCGCCGACGCTTTTTAAGATATACTTGGAACAGGCACTTAAGGTATGGAAAAGGAAATGTAATGGAATGGGAATACCTCTCAACGACAATACTACACTCTACACGCTATGCTTCGCAGACGACCAAGTAGTTATAGCACAGGACCATGACGACTTAAACTACATAACTCGAAAGCTCGTAGAAGAATATAAGAAGTGGGACCTTGAAGTAAATGTAGGAAAAACTGAATGTATGTCCATCGGAACAACGGCACAAGACATCGACTTGGAGGACGGAAAAAAAATTAAACACTGCGAGGAATACAAATACTTAGGAATGAAAATAACACAAAACGGAACACTGGACGCGGCTATCAAGGACCGAAACATACAAGGTAGAAAAGCTATATCACACACATCTGTCAACATTTAGATTGATCTTTGCTAACGCTTTTTCATCACGACGCTTGCGAACATTATCAGCCGTTAAATCATCTGAACTATAACCCACTAATGCAGTCCATAAGTTGTCCAAGATTAAAATGTTTTGCAGTTGAAAATTCTAATCATGATAGTTTTCTCTACCTTTTAACTTTTGAGCTGGTAAAACCTGTACTGTAATTTCACCCATATTTAATGACTGAGATTAATTTTTTAATACAGAGACCATGTGTTAGCTTCTGGGCCCATAATCTGTTGTTTATAGTCTAGGGGTTAATTTAGAATCAATAACACAAAAACATAAAAAACACTAACTTTAATAGACTGACAATATGTTTTTTACAATTTTTAAACAGGAGTATGATTTTACAACATATTGAAAACTAACAACCGAACAAACTGTCAAGTGATACCAACGTATGGGTTCACATACATTCATAGAATACCAACATCATTGACCAAACCACTTATAGTTATTTATTTAATATATTTCATTACATTTTTCAAAATATTCACTCTTTTTAAATATAAAACATTGTATTTTATATTTCTAAATAAATAATTTATGTTTTCATCTTTTATTCTTATTTTTCTAGCTGGCAATTCTAGTTCATACCCTGTCCTACACCAGATGACAAATACTTTCACAAATGTCACAGATTTTATAACCGCATTATTTGTTTTTTATGTTAAATTATACCTTTGGATACATTACAAGTAAAATTTCTAGTGCTATTGAGCAATTTTAATGTTGCATAATAGAAATTCAAGATAATATATAGAAACCATAAACATTCCCATTTGAAAAGTAGACTTTTTTATTTTATACCAGGTGATTTGTTCAAGTTTTCTTCAAATAATTGAAATTAATACTATATCTATTGTATGTATGTATAAGGTACATTATAAAGTTTGAATCACTCTCTTTAGTTTGATTCATTTTAATTTTAATCCTTAAATGATTTTCCTTCAACAATTTTATAATTATTAATATTTTTATGTTAAAAATAACTTGTGTCGGTTATATACAATGTGTAGTATTATTTTCATATCAATGTATATATCGGTCAGTTGATTAATTTGTCGAAAAAAACTTTGATTTATTCCTAAGTTATTGAGAAAGGGATGTGCAAAAAATTCGCAAAGTATTTTAAAAGCAGTGAGATCTTCTTATTCTGTTATTAATTATACGGAGGATGTATTGATATCTAGTTAGCATAGACCAGTTCCATAAACAAAATATTGCGTTACTATAGCAACGACCAATAACTTATTAGAAGTGTCAGTGTAAAGTTTGACGTCAAAAAAGTAAACCAGAGTTACGCAATAAATTAAAAGAATAAAGATGTCCACCGAAATTGTGAAAATCGAGAAATTGGAGTATCGTGCCATCATCAAGTACCTGTATTTAAAAGGGTTAAGAATCAAGCAGATCTACAAAGATATGCTTAATACCCTTGGTGATCAATATCCTTCGTATGCGACCGTGAAAAATTGGACTGCAAGCTTCAAAAGAGGTAAATTTTCCATTGAAGGGGATGATCGATCGGGAAGGCCAGTTTCTGTGTCAGTCCCTGAAAATATCGATGCAGTTCATGACATGATTCTATCAGACCGTCGAATTGGGCTAAAACGGATATCTGAAGGACTGAATATTTCATACGAACGCGTTCATCATATAGTTCACGTCAATTTGGACATGAGAAAAATTGCTGCAAAATGGATCCCCAAATGTTTGAATGTTGTCCAAAAGCGTGCAAGGGTAGAAGCATCGCGTTCGATCTGTGCTCGATTTGAAAACAATGTCGACTTCTTAAACCGAATTGTTACTATGGATGAGACTTGGGTACACTTCTACGATCCAGAAACAAAGCAACAATCGATTGAATGGCGACACTCTGGTTCTCCAAGACCTAAAAAGTTTCGTGTCCAAAAATCTTGCTTCAGTTTTTTGGAATTGCCATGGAGTAATCATGATTGATTTTTTGGATAAGGGTAGAACAATAACTGGAGATTAGTATTCGACATTACTGACCATTCTACGAGAAAAAATTAAAGAGAAAAGACGCGGAAAGCTATCCAAAGGTGTTTTGTTTTTGCAGGACAACGCCCCTGTATACAAATCTCATGTTGCCATGCAAAAAATTCGTGATTTAGGGTTTGAATTACTATAACACCCCCCTTATTCACCAGATTTGGCTCCGTCCGACTATCATCTCTTTCCCCAACTGAAAAAAAGTTTGAAAGTTCGTAAATTTTCTTCCAACGAGGAGGTACTAAACTGTGGAGGTCTGGTTTGCAGAACAAGAAGAAACATTTTTTTTGAAAGGTCTGGAGATGTTTCAGGTTCGCTGTAATAAATTTATCCAATTAAGAGGAGAATATGTTGAGCAATAAAATATTTTGACATTGAAATTTTGTTTGGTTCTATAGTAGGCTAAGAATTTTTCAATATATCCTCGTATTGTGCTTAAAAAGCATAAAATATAGAAGGCTAATATCTTAAATCGAATCCTCTTCTAAAGAATGTTTTTATATATAAAAAAGAAATAAATAAATATGAGTTTCGGAGATCAATGAGAGAGATGGGAAATCGAAAATTGGCAAGTCTCGTTATTTAGATGACTAGCATTATTTGTTTTCAAAACGTTCTGGTTATTTTACCATTCTTCATCCCCTTAATTTATTAGACAGCATCTTTTTCTCAGATACACGATCGCTGTCATTAATCAACTGGTCCCTTATTAGCAATCTAATAATCCGATCTTGAGTAATTAAATCTCTGGTGATTTATTAACGAAAGCATCACGTTAACGCCAACTAGGATAACATCTAACTTTGTACCATCTCGTCCACTACATTTGATCATACATGACGTGTATGTTATAAATTTGATAAAATCTGCGGCGAATTAAAAACGAACAAATAAATCTATTTAGTAAAGAGAAATTAGAGAAGAAAATAAATGTTTTTTTATTTTACTTTTATTAACAATCAGAATATTTAGTTCCATTCTATGGGCTAATTTGCTCGCAAGTGCTAGATGAACTAACATCTATAATGTCTCGATTAGGTTTACATCCGGTAATGTAACCTCTAATACTTCATGCTAGGTCTCTTGGCGATTTTTGTTCAGCCTTTTTTTGTTTCTTTGTCCTAAAAAATCCTCTAGTAGTTGATTTGGATGAGTTTCTAAGGTTTTATGATGTTTCCTGGATAACTTCTTGTACTGAGGGCACTCCCAGATCTAGGTGAATGGTGAGATTTGATATATACCATGGAGCATCTACTGGTTGACGGAGTATTTTAGATTGGGATCTCTGAATCTTAGATTTTGAAGCGCAAATGATATTTTGTAACTCCGAAAAATACTTTTTAAAAAACGAAAAATAACTGTTAAAGACGTTTATTACATGAAAATTACAAACAATCTCTCCTTTTATTACATGATTATTCTTTTATATAGTTTTTATTAAAAATACAACATAAGCAAATATTTTTTACATGGGTCAGCCATTGTCGTTTCTTAACTCACAACCCCACAGCTCAACTCCATATGTCCATATAGGCTTAATGACAGATTTGTAGATAAGGACTTTGTTTTCGGGCGAAACTTTAGATTGTTTTCCTATTAGCCAATGTAGTTCTCTTGATTTTATGACAAGTTGTTTTCTTTTTTTTATGTTTCCAGTTATAAGTTTTTTGTCTAGGGGGTTCCTAAATATTTAGCACTATCTGCGTGTGGTACTTCTGTATTATTTATCTGTACGTAGCGTAAATGTGTTGATTCGCTTTCATTTACTTTAATCCTCAATTTATGTAGCCACTCTTGTAATTTGGTTAGATGGACCTGAACATTCGTTGTTGCTGTTTGTGGTTCTTGGTTGGGGGAGAGTGTTACGGCCGTTTTACCGTAACACAGTTTGGATAAATCTGCCTTCGATTAGCGGACTGCGTCTTTGTAGTAGCCGGTTCTGGGCAAAAAATAAATACACTGTAATTTCGTCAACAATCCAGTAATATCTAATAAACTTTAACTGACAGAAATATATAATAATAATAATAATGTTTATTTATACATTACAAAAAAATATAATTACATAAATAATCGGACAAATAAACAAAAAGAAACCGCAAAGCCTAATTGGCTGTCTGCGGATAGTGTATACAATGAAAACATGCTTAGACTAATCATCATAATACTATCTCAAAACATATCAAGAATGCTCAGCATAAATCCGCAAAACCGCAAAGCCAAAGGGCTGTCTGCGTTGGACTTTTGCGAACCATGCGGAACATCATTAAAGAGTTGGCAACAATTTCGGTATAGTACATTATGTTTTCTTAATTAACAGTAAGTGTATGTCTATTAGTGACAAATTAACAAAGCCTAGAGGCTGTCCGCTAAAAGAATTGTTACGAGTAATATGAGCATCAAGTTCCAATTTTCAATTTAATACCAATAAAGACGGGACTACTAAACATTAGCAGAAAGTTAAATTTGAAATTATAAGTGCTACTCTATACATTCAGTTTATTCTCTATTATATGGTGTATTTTTCTTCTATCTTCTATCAAAACAAACTGCTTAAGCTTCGATTTAAATAAATTATGATTAACAATACTTTTCAATTGCTGGAGAAGGTAGTTGAAGACTCTAGGGGCAAGAAAGGTGTAACATTTTTGACCAACAGTTTTATTTGAAGTTGATAGGACAAATCTTTTATTGGTTTTATTTCTAGTCTCATGAAAATGGGACGTGGGTCAAGTATTCTGCTTTCATCATAGAGAGCATCACTTGAAAAGTTACGGCCCTTTTTCAAAATAATTTTCAGAAAAAAAATTTGCAGTACATTGATCCTCTCCAGATTGGATGAAGCGAGTCCTCCCCACCCTAATATACCATAACTTATCCTAGAGTCAACAAGGGCAAAATATACCATTTTCAATTGAGATACTTTCATTACTTTAGCAAGATATTTGAATTTATATATCATTGTCCGAAGCGTATTACTGACTTGTTCAATGTGAACATTCCATCTCAAGTGGCGATCTATTGTGACACCTAAATATTTCATTATATCTGTCAGTTCAATTTCAATAATTTGGTTGTCATATGTAATATCTAGTGTATCGAAGTCAGGTAATCCATTCACGTAGCTTGAAAGTGGAATTGCCACGGTTTTTTTGAACTTGATCGTCAATAACTTGTGATTAAACCAGTCTATGAATTTAGTGAAATCATTCTCAGCATTCCGTTTCAGATCATTCCATGTGTCAGCGGTATAAAGCACTGCAGCATCGTCAGCAAAACTGAAGATTTCTCCGCTGGTATTGATATTAAGCAAGCTATTTATGTAGATTATAAATAATAGTGGACCTAAAACGGTACCTTGTGGTACTCCGCATTCCAATTCCTTAACATTACTGATATTGTTATTGGTTGTGACAATTTGTTGGCGGTTTGAGATATAACTTCTAAAAAGCTCATGAACACGCCCTCTACAACCCATATTTTGCAAGGCCCCCAATAATTGTGCATGGTCTACGCTGTCAAATGCCTTAGCAAGGTCAAGAAAAATACATAATGCTGGTTTGTTGTTATCGAGGGCTTCATACATTCTAGACGTCAGGGCTAAAATTGCATCCTCCGTTGATCGGTTCTTTTGAAATCCAAATTGATTTTCGTTCAACAATCCGAATTTCTTCATAAATGACTCCAGGCGTGATTTTATCGCTTTTTCGAAAACTTTTGCAAAACTATTAATCAAAGATAGTGGTCTGTAGTTTGATATAATTTGTTTATTACCCGATTTATGGAGTGGTTTAATGACAGATATTTTATGTTCGGGAGGACAAACACCTTTTTCAAAACAGAGGTTGATGATAAATGACAATGGGAATGAAATTTCCCACGCTATTTCTTTTAGGGTTTCGGATGTAATGCAGTCGACTCCAGGCGCCTTATGATTTTTTAAAGTGTTTATTATGTCAAATATTTCTTCTTCCGTGGTAGGTGTCAAGAACATGGAGTTGGGATTAATTTTTATGGATGGAGGTGGTGATAATGGGGTTTTTATGTTTTTTGCGAGATCTGGTCCAACTTTGGTGAAAAAATTTGCGAATGCTTCTGCCATTTCGAAATCAGGTTCGGTGAGGCTATTATCCTCTCTCAACACACTATTTATAACAGTATTTTTATTTTTGTGTCCTGTTATACAATTGATAACTTTCCATAGCTGGTGGGGTTATTTTTACTTTTTTCTATTTCAGCACTGTGATAATTTTGTTTGGTTATTTTTATTACTGTATTGAGTTTATTCCTATGAGTAATAAATCTCTGTTTCAGTTCCAAATTGTTTTTGTTCCTTTGATATTCTTTGAATAAGCGGTCTATACTGATAATTGAATTCATAATTCCTTTTGTAATCCAATCTTTTTTTTGTTTAATTTGCTCTTCTTGAATGTCACAGTGCTGTCTTTTATAATTTCAGAGATTTTTGTTGAAAAAATGAATTAGCAAGTACGGGGTCATTCATTTCGTACAAAATATTCCAATTTAATTCTCTTAAGTTTATTTTTAATTTTTTATAATCAATACGTTTTGAGACGATGGCCTGATGATGGTTTTCAGTTTGAACATTTTCATTTGCTGCTTTTAAAGACATTATAGTGGCTTTATGGTCGGATATGTGACTATCTAAAACAAACGTAGAACATTTGTTTTCTAAATCGTCATCTTGAGCCCTAACAAATATATGGTCGATGCAGGTACTCGATTCATCTTGTGTCCTTGTACTGGTATTTATTGTCGCTGTGAAATTGAATTCACTAAGGATATCAAGGTAATCATTAGTCAGGTTATTGTCTGAAAAGAGATTTATATTTATATCGTCTAATATTGCGAAATAATGTTCATTGTACCGTTGCTGACCCAGGTATTTTTGGAGTTCCAAAACGAATTCTTTTTCGTTGGTGGATGGAGGCCTGTAAATACAGGCAATTTTTATACATTCGCCCATATCGATCAAAACTTCAATTAATTTGCACGGACCTAACTTAACGATGTTTGTTTTATATTTCCTAGAGTTCCTTATATAAACTATAACGCCATCATTTTGGTTTATTGTTCCCTGATTATAAACTGACTCATATCTGTCTAAATCGAAAAAAATGCTTGTTCTGAATTTTCCACGTTTCTGTTAAAATAATACAGTCGAAAGGTTCTTTGAATTGATTTAAAAAAACTTCCAATTTATCAAAGTTTTTGGATATGCTTCCTACATTTTGTTGACAGACTTTTAAGTAATCATTTCCAAACCTCAAAGTGTTGAAATTATTTGCACTATCCAAAAATTTTGTTGCGAACTCCCTATAACTGTAATCTCTAATGAACAGATCCATTCCTCGTTTGGGAAAAAGACAAAGCTGGATTGAATTATTATAAATATAAATTAGGTCGTGAATGAAAGATTTTGTTACAAGTGTGAGGTAGGTACGTGATCACTGCAATTATTTCTTCTTTTCTTGTAATCTGGCACTGGAAGATCTTTGCAGGTTGCTTGTAATGGAAGTTTTTCTTATTTTCTGCCGTTGTCTGGTTTCTAGCTGTGTTTCGGGAGTTGGAGTCGATGGAGCACTAATTGATTTCGGTTATTCTACAGTTTGATTTTCAAGGGCTAGTAGATCTGAGACTCGGTATACTTCTGTATTCACATGTAGTTTGTTGTTTTTTATATAGCAAGTATTATTTTCTTCTTGCCTAGCCTTCAGAAGGTACTTTCAGGTGTTGCCTTTTTTGTAGTACTTCCTTTTTTATTAGGAATGTTTTGAATTCGACTTTCAGGGGGCTGGTATCGTTGTTCCCGAGAAAATAAAAATCGTTGATATCTCCGTGGGTGAGAGAGGTGGAGAATGATGAATTTATTTTCTGGCATATAATATCACAAGTAGGGGTTTCGCTCTTTTTAGTCAGCCCAAAAAGAATCACGTTATTTTTCTTTCCCGATTTCTTTAATTCTTCAATTTCTTCGTTCAGATCTTGATTTTCTTTTTCAAGATGTAACACTCTATTTTTCAGTTCTTCGAAATTCAGTAATAGTCTAGCATCACTGGCTTCGATTGAACTCTTGATTTCACTCCTGTTTTTGATAATTTCTTCCATAAGTTGCTTAATTGTGATATCACTCATCATATGGAAACGAATTTCAAACGTGTGTGACCTCCTTTATAGCTGGTATTTCTTATATTGATAAGAAAGTTTAACTGTACGTTTTTATACTATCAGTTTAATGAATGAATTCCTACGAATTGTGGATTTGATACGTGAATCCTTAAAATAAATCAATGATTTTCTACTAAATGTTGATGATTGGATTTAACTTGATGACTATATGAAACTAAAATTTTTATAGATGGTACGTACCACTTTGATTTGCAATAATGTTGGAGTGATTAACTACTAGCCTGTTTACACTAAAGCCACACACACAAGAGTTGAAACATTAAATGGGGACAAGCCTTTCAGTTAGATCTAAGAATAAAGAACAATCTTACTTTTTTCTCCTTTTAGTATCCAAAACACTATAAACACTATAAAAATAACTTATCTTTAACTTTTAACTTTATACAAAGAAATGCACTTATGCAGGAAGGACGGAATGTATTAATTTCTGAAATACTTAGGTCTTCACTGGGAGACCGTTCTGGTTGAAAAAAAAATTTTGACACTGACACTGACATTTATTTATTTACATATCTGAAACAAGTTGCGTAGAAACAAGCCCAGCCTATTTAATTTTGATTAAATTAATTTTTTGGATGTGCTCTGAACACTATACATGAAAATAACAAATTATTGAACTTGTGTGGTTTCAACAGAGAGAATGACTGTGTCGTCGGCAAAAGTTCCTGTTGTTGTGTGCTGTGTCTCTGGTATATATGATGTGTAGAGTATGTAAAGTGGTAAGCCAAGTACGCTCCCTGCGGCACCCCTGCTGCAATAGGAAAAAGTTCGGACTTTTATTCGTTAACTTTCGTTTCGAATGTTCTGTTGGTTAAGTAAAATTTCAGAAGTGGGTAGTAATTTGGTGGAAAAATTCTTTTAATTTTGTATAGCAATCGTTGGTGCCACACTCTGTCAAAATATTAGAGCAGTAGGGGAGACCTGGGATGGTTGAGTACAGGGGTTGGTTGGCACACTGTCATTATTTCTGTAACATGCCGCTAGAGTACGACTTTACACCGTATGTTAGTCGACTGAAGTCCTCTTCAGTCTGCCGTGAAACGCTGGTGAACGTGGTTATTAGTTCGGTAAGTAGTAATTTTATGATATGACGTTGCATGAGTAAATAAAATTGAAGTGAATAACATGAATTTTGTGTGAGAACTAATGGCTTAAGAGTCACTGAATACCAGATTTCACAATTAGTGACTAAAGCATATGGCAAGGATACGACGATCGAGAATTCGTGTAATGGAATCAAGTGCAGTGGTGTATGGCCAGTTGACTCCTCCATCTTTAAAGAGTCAGACGTTTTGCCAGCAGACACAACTTTAGACCAGAATCAAGAAGACGGTGAATGTTTAGATCAAGAGAAAACTTACATGGGTGAAAATCAGCCTCTTGGTGTTGAAGTAACCTCATCTAACAGGTCAACAAGTTTAACTTCAAATCTTAATGTTCCTGTTGAAATAATCTCTTCACTTCCAAAACCAACCAAGAAAAAAGTGGATCTAATTCAAAAGTGCAAACAGCAGTTTTATTAACCAGTAGTCCCATACAAAAATGAAATTCAACTAGCTCAGCAGCTTAAACTGGCTAAAGAAAAGTTTAAAGAGATCCAGATGAAAATTAGGCCTTTATCTGAAAAAATGAAAGTGACATGTTTGTCACATATTCTAACAAAGAAGTCGACCACCAAGACATCGATAAGAAAAAAAAAACCACATGAGGCTGTGGTTTTAAAGGCGGATCCAAATTTAGCAATCCTAAACCAAGCTGCAACTTCTGCCCAGAGTGATGTCATCGTTGAAATCAAACCTGAATAGTGGTTTTGCTCGGTTTGCGAGAAAAAATCAATCGAGGACATGGTGTAGTGCTTGCTTTGCAGTAAATGGGTTCACGAAAGTTGTGCTGGCTCAAAGGCAAAAATCAAGAAGTTTGTTTGCTCAAATTGTAGTTCTTAAAATAAACGCCGACCAGGAGAAACTCTTTAGCTATCAAAAAGATGACAAATAAAGTCTTGCATCTTGAAGTATAAGAAAATACTGTATTAAACAAAAAGTTTTTTCAATCTTCTTTTAACCAAGGTGGTACGATTTAGGAAGTATTTAGGAAGTGGGAGGTACGATTTAGGCAACTGGTTTCCTAAATCGTACCGATTGCATCACTTTACAAAAAGTGTTTTACCTTGCACATAATATCACCATATTACTGACTAAAATTTTGATTTACTTGTCTAAATAACCAATACTTCTTAGGGTTATGGTACTTTCGCACAGGTTTTTCATATAAGGTAGAAAAAAATAAGATGTAAAAAGTGGTATGATTTAGGCAACTTTCCTCTAATTGGGTATTTTAAAATACATCTTATTTCTGAAATGTGTCTCACTTACAAGTAGTATATCTATTTGGTTTTGTATTAAAAATAGTTTTACTTCTTCTGTTTGCTGTTCTAGGCCATTGGTGTTCCATTGTGCTATTCTGAGGAATTTGGCCATTAGGAAACCAATTTATTGAGTCCTGTTGCTATTTTTCTGGATTAGTTGGTTGAACATGGCATTAAATTCGCTGAGAAGCTGTGTTAGTGTATTTATCTTTTCTGTTGATCCAGTGGTGTTTTGACAGTTATTGCTGGCTGCTTCTGCGTAAGTTTTGTTTGGAATTATTTGGTTGTTTTTTTTCTGCGGTGGTGTATGTATTTGATCAACAATTGGAGATATGTTCTTTTTGTATCTTGGGTTACTTGTGTAGCTGCTGTTGATTAGTTTGTGGTAATGTTCTCATCCTTTGTAATTGGCAGGTTGTTCTCCGCCGCATAGAGCATATTTGGCTGGTGTATCCCTTGTTTTTTTACAGCTGTGTTGTGCCCTTGTTCACATTTTACGCATACAAAAGGTTTGTTGCAGTATGTTTTTGAGTGGCCGTATTGCTGGCATTTCGTGCACTGAACTATATTGTTTTTGTGTGGTGGCTCAATTTTAATATTTGCGTTTTGCAGTTTTTCGATTTTGTATACACCTTTAATGTTTTTTGCTGGTTCCAAGTCTACGTAAAACAGATTTATCGGTTCTTTGGTATTTCTGTGTCTAGCATTTACTACATTTCGGTTATTGCTTTCGTGTTAAAAGATGGATGCAAATATTTGATTACAAGTCTGTAGGCCCGTTCTTCTTTGAGTTGATAAGTTTAATGTATTATATTTTCAGTCTTTAAGTAATTGGATAGTTTCCTATAATTGTCTCTGGTGTTATAACTTATTCTGACAACATTGTTAGCCAGGTTTTTTGTGGTATACTCCTCTTGTTGTTGTTGTTTTTATTAAACCATAATTCTCAATAACGGCATTTAGATTAAAGGGCGGTGTATGAGTCTTCTATTATTGAGCCTATATAAAGCCAAAGACGGCCGCTCCTACAAAAGAAACCGCTGCCACACATGTTAATGTAATAGTTTCGGCGCAGTTTAAAGCTTACAGAAGCAGTTATATCACTATGCATTCAAATCATATCGTACTTCACTATTTTTTTATAAAACCGCAAACTCCTGTGCATGATTTGTCTCTAAAAATACAAAACAATTATTACTTCGAATCATTTTACCGTGAAAAGGATAACATCAGGCAGCATTGTAGTATCGCGAACATAACCTGTATTAAAGTTTGTCGTTGTTATTATTAGATCTATTCAAATTATATGAAACGAGAATTTTGAAATATGTTTATTTAAATACCTAGCGCCACAGCTCACAATGGCAGGTTTATTTTTCATAATATCGGTCCAACAATTTTTTGTGATACACCTTATAAAAGGTTTAAATTTACACATTCAAAAAGAGATATCCAGTTGCTTTTAGTTAAACGTAAACAAACCAAAATTAGACTGTTAATGGCGGATGGGCGGAGATTATACCCAATTGGCTGTATAAATCAGTGTAATTATAATAATTGGCTTTTAAAAAACTGTTCGTATTTAAAATCGTTTATTATGCATATAAAGAAAAACTGCATGATACATAAACAAAATCTAAAATTATTGGGATAACTGACATAGCATGGCAACCCCGCGCATTATCCAATGCGAAGGCGGCTGTGATGATGGAAGAAACATTGCAATTACGAAATTAGTTGAATGCCCCGTTGTCGACAAAACACCTCTCCTTTCAGCCGTTTTGTAAACGGGACAAGTGTAAGTTTTCTTCTCTTTCAAATCGTCCTTTTTCAACGGTTTTAACCACAACTGAAATAAATATTCATCATCAAAACCCATATCAGATAACGATTCGTAAACTTCGCATTTTCAGTTACAAAACGTGAAAAATTGAAAGAAAATAATTGTACAAAAAACTGGAAACAAAAATATCTGAAAAATTTGAAAATATATTTGTATATGGACATAAATAACCATCATTAACATAAATACGCCAGGAAAAGAATAATTTATAGTAAATGTACACTTACGTATGGTACATTTTCATATAGAACTTTAGGAAACGATTCGTCCAATTCCATCTTCTTTTCGTTCCATCTGGCGCCATCTAGGAAGAGTCCGTATACGTATACACCATCCGCTGGAGCTTTTGGGAAAGAGTCACCTTTAAGAACCTACGAAATATACAACCATAGTTAATATTTAGTTTTTCCGCACCAAAGTTATATTGATGTTCATTTAATCATATTTAATATGATCTATGCGTTTGTCCAATATATTATACGATTCTTGTTTTGAAATAAAGATGAGCAGGTGGGTGGATCGTTTTTAAAAATATGTCAATGAATACTAATGTGGTTTCAGTAATGGAAACATATATTCAAATTATGCCAAACATTATTTTTGAAAAACAAAAACAAATTCTTTTGACCGCCAGTTTTCAACATTCTCTTTGTCGGTTTTGGTATTGAATGGCTCAAAATGTCCACCTTCAAGTTTAGTGGTGTGCGCGGACTTAGGATCCATGGACTACTAATTGTGTGTTCGGTTTGACTCCTCTACGGTGGTCGCCATGTTGAGCTAATTTTAAGTTGGCCGGCCTGAGTCACGTGATTCGTACAGGACCGGTTTAAACAATAAATCAGAAATCATTTATAAGATAGGAAAATACGAAACGGTGAGAGAAAAAAGTATACCTACTTTATTATTTATACTAGCTACTGCGTGTATTGTGTATCTACCTAAGTTGGGATTATGGAAAACATTTTCATAAATTTTAAGAAGTGTTTATTTATAAATTATATTATTATATATTCTTATTCAAATTCAATTAATCAGGAAATAAATAAAATAAACGTTAATTTTAATTTAATTTAATCACGGTCAAGCCCAATTCACATTAATACAATATGGAAATATAGAAAAATTCTACAATAACAAAAAAAGAAAAATATATAAAACTAGAACCACATAGAACAAATGACACATGCATTAAACTTATCTATAAAACAAAAGGAAAAACCTAAAGTATAGTATAAATCACAAGAAAAAAGCAAATAAAGTAAGAGGAGTGATAACACATCAAACCGTTCTAAAGTGGAAGCTCCAGCAAATGTTTTTTAAACTTGAAAGTGGACACATCAAAAATTAAAATTCCATTGACAGAATTTGCTAATCTAAGTGTCCTAGGTAGGAAACTATTCATTGCATAGTTGTACCTATGAAATGCGACATGAAACGTTTGTACCTGCCTAGAAAGACGAGAAGGGACAACTAAATATATTTTAGAGAGAAGCTTGGGACTATCACAAATACCATTTACTATGTTGAACAGCTGTATCAGATCCCTTTGCCTTCAGCGAACCTTCAGAGTAGGTATGTTTTAAAAACGTTCTAAGAAATCATAACAAAGGTAAATGTGCATCTTAAAAGCAATGTATCTTAAAAAATTGTGCTGAACTGCTTCATGTAATATAATGAGGAGACCATACTGGTAAACAATAATCAAGATAAGTTCTGACCAGTGAGCAATATAGAGATCTAATATATCATAGATTTTTTAACACATGCGGTAACATGAGACCTATAATTAAGTGTGGAGTCCAATATAATACCCAAGCCCTTAGTTTGAGAAGCACATTTTAGAGTTTCATTATTAATATAATGATCAAAAGCTATTGGGTGGTGTATTCCATGAAAACGCATTACATGACATTTGGATGCATTTAGATTCACACCATTAAGTGTACACCAATTTGATAGACTATCTAAATCAGATTGTAATATTAGAGCATCATCCATGCCACTAATCACACTAAAACATGTCAGGTGGTCATCAGCAAATAACAAGGCTCTGCTACCTTGAAAACAATGCATTATATCATTAATAAATATGTTAAATAATAATGGTCCTAAATGAGACCCTTGGGGAACTCCAGAGGTTACTGGAAAAATATGAGAATATTCATGAGTAACTCTGACCATTTGTAAACTATTCGTAAGATAATTGTAATACAAGACCGTCAACACCATAATGAAAAAGTTTATGTAGCAAGAGCTCATGATTAACCCTGTCAAAAGCTTTAGAGAAATCAGTGTACACAGAATCAATCTCCAGACCCCCTTCCAAACCATCAGACAAAAAGTCCACATATGTGAGTAAACCCAATTCTGCAGACCTTTTAAAAGTGAAGCCAAATTGTTGTGATGTCATAATACTCGAACAGTCATAGGTGAGATAATCTAAAATAATACTATCAAAGACTTTGGGATTTATGCTAAGGATTGATATAGGACGATAGTTTGAGATGTCTGATTTTCTACCCAATTTATACACTGAAGTGACGTATGAAGTTTTCCAATGATCTGGAAATTCGCCTGTAACAAGAGACTTATATATGAAAGAGCGGACGAGATAAAAGGAAGCTAAATTCCCTAAGAATGGAAGGTATTCCGTCAGGACCGGGGCGTTTTTTAATATCAAGATTAGATAACTTTGCATAGATGTTCGTAGCCAGAGGTTGATTTGAATAAACTGATGAGAAATGTTTAGCAAATCGATTTGCAATATCATTCCCGTTACCAGCAGTAAGGTCCCCAAGAGTCATTTCAGAAGGTATAGTGTTATTTACCCTCCTACTGTTTCCAAACTTCCAAAAAACTCAACATTATCTGTAACACAATTTCAGGATATTTTACATAATTTCGGTAGCACTCTCGTGATAAGCTGAGCCCTTAATCTACTAAATTCCATTTAGTTTACAGGACACCTAGTAATTTTGTGGGCCACTTCTTTCTCGCACAAATGCCTCTTCAACTCCGTAGTATACCAACATGGAAACCTCTTCTTGCAAACCTTTTTCAGCGCAACACAGCAATTTATTATAGTGTACATTATGTCGTAAAATATGAACACCATCTCAGTCAATTGATTACAAGGAAAGGCGTATTGCTTCATAATTTACACGATTAAAATCGTAGTTTTCGCCTCCTGCTTGTTTTTCTGCAAATTTTTAGTTTGTTTCTGCATACTATTAATTGCCTCTTTAAAAAGCGAATCTTCTCTCAATTTTACATTGGTATCTTCTGTGGAAGGTTTGCTGAAAATAGAACATTTCTTTAGACTAGTTAAACTTTGGTACTAAGGCATTATATAAATGCTACGTGAAATTTATATAAATAAAATACATTTTACATTTTGATTTTAAACAAAATTTGATATTAAACTTACCTATACGGATGAAAGAATTGTACCATCCGTACTATATCAGAAGAATGAGCAGATGGAGACGAGTCTGAATCACTCCGTTTTATTGGAGAAAGTTTTGTCGGCGATTTTGGTGAACTACTTTGAGGTGAATCAACACTTTCTAGCTTGCTGCTACGATTAAAAAAGATTTTTTGATTCTTTGTGAGTACTAAGTGAAAATTAACATACCATGTAGGTGGAGGTGAGCTAGGTAAATAACTTTTCTCCATGTGATCTACTTCAAAACATTGAGGTAGTTTTAGGGTTGGAATTGACTTTATTCTTAAACGTTTCCGTTCGCCTGCCACTTCAAAATTGGTTTGTCCAAAATGTTCGGAGCACACCCTTTCAGAGGCAATATTATAAGCTAGATCTTTTCCAAGTGCTACCAACCAGGACCTTTTAAGCGTATTGTCACTGGGAAATCTACAAATTGGAGAAAAAGGAAAATGTAAATTAACTTACATACAAAAAAAGATCATATATAACTTACTTATGAAATATTACACCCTCTTTCAAACGAGAAATGTAAGTAGCGTTAGAGCAACCTCGTACAAAACAGGAAGGCATTTTAGCATTTTGTAGCTAGTCTCCTACAGTTCTAGATCTTACAAATAACATTATACTATTAAGTACCTTACTAAAATAACATTACTTATAAAATCTAATTAACCACTATTAATTTGTAATAAACACGAATATAATCCAAAAGTTAACACACAAATATCAAACTTGCGCTCAATAAAATACAATGCGAAAATTGCGAAATGTGACCTGATGCCACTCCTGACGCTGTCACAAATCAGTCAAATCGCATTGCAACAACGGAACAAAGGAAACGAAAATTGACAGAACGAAAATGTCGCGTCAGTTCATCCAGCTAAATTCTAATTTGTTAAATAATTCTATTATGCTGTCAATTATTTCGCGCAACCAACCAACGTTCCATCCTCGCATATGAACTGTAGCTTCTTAATACCAACTTAAAATTAGCACAACATGGCGGCCATGTGTAGGCAAAAAGAGGGAGTCATTTCGGATGTATGGGAAACATATACTATTAGAAGTCCATGGATCCTAAGTCCGTGGTGGTGTGTATAAAGTATCCTCTCTCACTATAGCTTGATGAAATTCATTATTTTGGCGATGGAAAAAATTTCATAAGTTTGTAATTATCTAGGAGCAGGATTCCACATTTCTTATTTGTCTTCCTCCCTTTAATTTTCTAGTAATAGAATCCTTAATCAATTGTGATTCCGTTACTTGATAAATATTTTTATTTTAATATGAAATATGCGTTAGCATAAAATAAATGTTACACACGAACCTCGTAATCAAAACTTAGCAAATCTATGGGTATGGTATATTTCCTTGCATAATTTTGTTGAGCACCCGTCAAAAAGGCTTGCGTGAAAAAAAATCCGGATAGCCAAAAAGTAGGTGGAGCTCCATTGTCATACCAATCCTGAAACCAAAATATTATACATAACTTTTTTATTATCAATTTTAAAGAAAAAAGTTATTCCCGATAAAAGGTTCAGCATGTTCTAATATCTAAAATACAATCATCAGATATATAAATTTTTCAGTAGTATACGAGGTTTGTCAAAAAGTATGAATTTTACTTAAGAGTAAAGTACTTTTATTTTTAATAATATCGAAAATTGTTATAAGAAAAAACTGATTTGAACTAAAAACTATGTATAAATATGCAATTATATCCATTAATGTTGAAAATTAGGTTTTGTTATTTTTAGAAATTTTTCTATTTTGAATTTTGCGTAATTGAAGACAAAAAAATTAATTCTCCAATTAAAATGGATCTAATTGAAAATTTGAACGTAGTTTTTAGTTCTGATTAACTTGTTATTATAACAATATTTGATATAATATAAATGTACTTTACTCTTGAATAAAATTCATATTTCTCGTATATGGCTGAAAACATTTAATATCAGATATTTTTTAGAATATGCAGAGCTTTTTATCAGAATACCTTTTTTCCCTAAAATTAGTAATAAAAAAGTTTTTAATATGGTTTAAACTTAGAAGAACATAATTTAGTCATATTCCTTGAAGTTGCAGTTATCTGTCATTTAATACCAGTGTCTAATTATTTCTTTCTATTTCAATGAACTCTAAAATACCGTAAATCAAAAGTATTGTTCTCTAACCTTATTAGATACAGGAATAATAAACATTTAAAACTAAAATACATCCTTTTTTACCTGCAAAAATTGTAATCTCGCCAAAAAATCGCCGATATAGCTTCCCAAAGGTTTCAAGGAAGGATAAGATACACCCGCCCACATTTGCGGTATTCGTCCTGTCAACATACTTGTCACGACTTCTTCCAAAGTTACTGACATAACAATTACACCTAAAACTTCGTGTTTCAGTTGCAAGTTCAAATAATGAAAGTTCGTTTACCTTTAATAGCTTTTTGTACATTCTTTAAGCTATCCCTTATTTTACTCAAAAGAATATTAAATCTTGTCATTTCCTGAACCAATACGGTGTTCATGCTTTGCGAATAAGATGTAGGGTATTTCATCATCGCTTCGTCTCTGTTGAAATCCGCAGGTAGTTTCCCCAATATATCCAACGCGACCTCCATCACAACTTCGTCGGGGGATTTTTGAGATCCACTAGAAGACATCGCGTCCTATAGAAACCAATACAATTGAATTAACAAAGTGAAACATATTATTTAATCTAGTTCGGGAAGCCGTGATCTGAAACTCCCAATTAAATAACGTTGGAACTATCCTTAGTAACGAATATCAATATCTAACTTTTGCAGATGACATAACTCTGATAGTGAAATCTAAAAATCTAGTTATAGGAAAAATGGGAGAGGCAAAAATGTTTGGACTAGAGATAAATCAAGAGAAAACAAAATATATGGTAATCGGTAATACAGAGGATCATCTGTCCTTTATGCCAACAAGAGATAAACAGTATAAGTTCTATGTAGGTATTGGGACACTTGGCGGTGGGAAAATTTCAAGAACCGTGGGAAAAAAGTACCTCTTTGATGTTTGGCGCCGCTAATTAGCTGGTAATATGACAAGACAGGTGAGTGAATGTCAGGTGTTTCAACGTCGAATGATGTAATTATACGAGGGTGACATAATTATACAGGTATAGTCGTAATGAACATTGCACGTTATTATTGTATTATGACATAATATACAGGGTATGACGTATACTGGGTATGACGTAATGACGTATTCAGGGTTATGGCGTATACATGATGAAGTCGTAATTGAAGATATGCGACATTTTCAAGGCGTTTTCATGCGAGACACTCTACCTAAATTCGGTCCTCGACAACAAGAATGTGGAGTGGTTAACTTGGACTCGTCGAAAAATAATAAAACTCATTGGGTAGAATACATGAATAAAAACAATTACGTAAAGTACTTTGATTCATTTGAAAATTTAAAGCCACCGAAAGAAGTTTTAAAGTATCTAGAGAAAAAAGTTAGAATTTTCTATAACAATAATTAGTATCAAAACTACGATCAGATCAATTGTGGATATTTATACTTGAAATTTCTACAACAACGGACATATTAATGCAACATAGTTATCACCTAAAACCTCTGAGAAGTTTTACTGCTGATAGACGGGGAGCTGGCTACAAAAAACAGGGTCGATAAGGTGCGCGCCATTTCAGCTTGTAAACTGGCGGCCCCAACTTAATACATCACCGAACGCCACTTCTTAAGGTCAGCACAGGTCGGATATGAAAATGCCAGCCAGTTTTCCCGGACGAAAAAATTGGCTGAAAAACCTCATAACGGGCGCGCGTGAAAACTTTAATAACGTGGGGTTCAAACCTCAAATAAGAGCGGTGTAATAGTGTAAGAAGTTTTGCAGGCCGGAAAAACCTCGTAAGAAGTGATCGAAAGTGTCTGAAAACTCATCTGAAAAACCTCATAACGTGCGCGCGCATAACCTTTTGTAACGTGCGGTTTAAGCCTCAAATAAGAGCGGTGTGATAGTGCAAGAAGTTTTGCAGGCCGGAAAACCCTCGTAAGAAGTGATCGAAAGTGCCGGAAAACTCATCTGAAAAACCTCATAATGGGCGCGCGTGAAACCTTTAGTAACGTGGGGTTCAAACCTCAAATAAGAGCGGTGTAATAGTGCAAGAAGTTTTGCAGGCCGGAAAACCCTCGTAAGAAGTGATCGAAATTGTCGGAAAACTCATCTGAAAAACCTCATAACGTGCGCGCGCGAAACCTTTTGTAACGTGGGGTTCAAACCTCAAATAAGAGCGGTGTAATAGCGCAAGAAGTTTTGCAGGCCGGAAAACCCTCGTAAGAAGTGATCGAAAGTGTCGGAAAACTCATCTGAAAAACCTCATAACGTGCGCGCGCGAAACTTTTTTATTAGGTTTTTGGGGTCTCAACTAAGAGCGGTGTGATAGCGCAAGAAGTTTTGCGGGCCGGAAAACCCCCGAAAAAAATTGAAGAAAATCGGCGTATATTTGAAATGAAAATTTTTTGTATTCGGCATTATTTTTGATGTCTCCATTCAAAATACCTGTTTGAGCTACCCGAAATTAAAAAAAAATCATCAAGATACGATGAAAACTCGCTGAAATATAATCATTTCATATCGCGCGCGTGATTTTATAGCGCTTACTCATTTTCCACCTACTCGAGCCGCCGCCAACAACGCAAAAACGAGCTTCTAATTTTTTTTTAATTCATTTACTGCGCCTATAATCAAGTGATTTTGATCAAATTTTTTTTAAAACTTCTGGGAATGGTTATACTTTTTGATAAAGTTGCTCAGTATTGAGTAACGGCTCGTGGTGCCCCAAGAAACTTTGAGGAACGTTGAGGCAAGATGATAATCTCGGCGCTCGCCTCTATCATTTCAAAAATGCGTTGAAGTATTTACTTATCTAACGCGCGCATTTGATTTTCAATGACCACAAATAAAAAAATATTAACAGTTATCGAAACAAATAAAATTTTGCGATACTTGAAATTTTTTTTCTTCAGCTCGATTTATGTCATGTAAATCGCTGCAATTTGAATAAAATATATCCCGTTGTTAATCTTAAAATAAACTAAGCTATGAGCGAAAATTCCCTTTCGCACATACCCTAAGCCGTCATTACGAACCGCCCTAAAAATTTTTACCTGAGCAGGTCAAAGTTTTCGACATGGGTCTTACAATCTGGCCTTGAAAAGAAAGAGAGAGAGAGAGAGAGAGAGAGAGAGAGAGAGAGAGAGAGAGAGAGAGAGAGAGAGAGAGCAGATGCTGTGCCAATACGCGAGATTAGTGTGACGTCACAATTTGAAACTGTATCCAAACAAAACTTGTTACCATAGGAAATCCCATTTGAGTGTAGATTTTTGATTATTTAAGCATTTCATACGCGTTTTTGAAAGGTTTTTTAGATGAGTTTTCCAGCACTTTCGATCACTTCTTACGAGGGTTTTCCGGCCTGCAAAACTTCTTGCACTATTACACCGCTCTTATTTGAGGCTTAAACCGCACGTTACAAAAGGTTTCGCGCGCGCACGTTATGAGGTTTTTCAGATGAGTTAACCGACACTTTCGATCACTTCTTACGAGGGTTTTCCGGCCTGCAAAATTTCTTGCGCTATTACACCGCTCTTATCTGATGTTTGAACCCCACGTTACTAAAGGTTTCACGCGCGCACGTTATGAGGTTTTGCAGATGAGTTTTCCGACACTTTTGATCACTTCTTACGAGGGTTTTCCGGCCTGCAAAACTTCTTACACTATTACACCGCTCTTATTTGAGGCTTAAACCGCACGTTACAAAAGGTTTCGCTCGCGCACGTTATGAGGTTTTTCAGATGAGTTTTCCGACACTTTCGATCACTTCTTACGAGGGTTTTCCGGCCTGCAAAACTTCTTGCGCTATTACACCGCTCTTATTTGAGGCTTAAACCGCACGTTACAAAAGGTTTCGCGCGCGCACGTTATGAGGTTTTTCAGATGAGTTTTCCGACACTTTCGATCACTTCTTACGAGGGTTTTCCGGCCTGCAAAACTTCTTGCGCTATTACACCGCTCTTATTTGAGGTTTGAACCCCACGTTACAAAAGGTTTCACGCGCGCCCGTTATGAGGTTTTTCAGCCAATTTTTTCGTCCGGGAAAACCGGCTGGCATTTTCATATCCGACCTGTGCTGACCTTAAGAAGTGACGTTCGGTGATGTATTAAGTTGGGGCCGCCAGTTTACAAGCTGAAATGGCGCGCACCTTATCGACCCTGTTTTTTGTAGCCAGCTCTGGTACTATGAAGAATTGAAACAATTTCCCATTCAACATCTGATAGAGCAAATTTTGACCTGCAAATTCGTCTAGCACCCTGTTTTCTCTGTAAACGTGTATTAAATAAATATTTTCTGTGTCTTCTTTAAAACACCTACATGGCTGATAGCTAAAATGGCAAAAGGAAAACAAAAATCAGAAGCTAAGAGCAGTGATAAAATCAAAGTATGTGTCATAGAAAACTAAAATAGAATATATAAGTCTGTAATCAGACCCACCGCAACATATTCATGTGAGACATGGATGTCAAAAAGACATGTTGGACAGATGGGAATGATACTAAGATGAATTGACGGTGGAAAAAGAAGCACGGAAGAATACTGTAGAAGAATAACTGGTAAAGAATTGGAGGTACTTTATAAAGAACCTAGAATAAGTACCTATGTTTATTAGAGGGCAGAGAGTTAGATGACTGGGACATGTCGAGAGACTACATAAAGATTGGATGCCATAAATAGTGCTACAGAGACTTATGGGCAAAAATAGGAAAGGGAGATGGTATGGACGACCTAAAAAATAATAACATTCAGAATTGAAAAGAAATAATGGAGGAGCTCAGCATGGACAATTGGAAACAAAAGTCTTTGATTTTTCTATTTAAAATAGCAAACTGTTTAGTACATAGGATCAGAAAAAACCTTGATGATATTTTCATTACAAACTATTATATTTTGAGTACACATTGGTACTGACGTTTATTTATTTTCAAAGAACTATTTGCAGCCACAAAAAACGTGGAATAATTATTTTGTTACACCCTGTATAAAATAAAAGTGAAATATTTCATATAATGCTTATTAAAATCTTACCAATTCATTCCTCAGAAGCTATTAAATAAACATTTTTAAGAAAAATATCTAAAGAAATATTTTATGATAACTTACAGATACCTCGTATAAATCCTATGCAGCAAATAAAGATAGAAATGATCAGTTTCTCATATACGAGTATATATAAAAATTATAAAGTGCATATATATTGACTCATGGTATTTTACACGAGACTTTCTAACTTTATTCAAATGTTTAATATTTAGAAAACCTAAACATAGTCTGTACCTAACCTTGTCAGTTTGTGAGATACAAGCTGATACAGGATACAGAAAAAATACATTGCTGAATAGAAATATGAATATTCAAAATGCGGAAATAACGACCTGTTATAACCGGTCATAAAAAAAGCAGGGAAAACCTTCTGAATTTTGAACTGACTTTTAATTTTTATTATTCTTTGTCGGTCAATCTGACAATACTTAGAAGAAATAATACAAAATATACAATGTGAAACTATAATTTCATCATTTCTTTCTATGAGTATAAAATTGTTGGAGATGGCAGGACTTTTCAACTAAATTTCTGAAATATGTTGGCGCATATTTATTCTTACATTCCTATCATTCCCTCTAAACATTTCTTATTGATAAAATACAACGAATAAACAGTTCCATTTCATCTTTTTTTATATGAAACGTATTTTCATTTACTATTACCAAGTTTCTTATAAACCTTCTACCGAACACTCTCGACAGTAGTGCGAGTGTGCAAATGACAGTTTATCACAACCTTTCCATTTAAGTTTGAAAGTATCCTACCGTGACTGCGCCAATCTAAACACATTATCACCCGACTAAACAAACTTACCGTTCGGTCCTGCGAACGCCATCAACAGCAGCACAACAAATGAGAAAAAGTTGTTTACCTTTGCGTATATAAGTTTAAAGGTAGTTTACAAATAGTTTTACGTTGTTGTTGATTTATATACTAAAAGAAAAAGTGGGGATTGTTTACGCACTACACGGTTTCGATTTTTATCTATTTTGTTTCGATTCTATAGGCGTAGTTGGTAGGGGAGAGCGAGGCGTGTTGTGACAATTATTTTTATTATAACTAACATATATCAGTCAAGAAATATTCTACGTCTATGAAAGTGTTAAGGTTTGTAAGAAAATTTAGAAAAATATAAACTCTTCTCCATTTCACAACTCTTCTAATACTCATATATTTATTAAAATTGTCAAAACATTCTTACATTAGTGAATAAAAAATACTGATGTACCTATTAATGATAAATACATATAGTCCGGGAAAGTAAGGAAATGAAAGTCAAAAGTTTCCCATAATTGATTTTTCATTTTTAAATGAGAATATATTGACCCAGCATCACTCTCCTAGATTGTCTAATAATTTCCGCTGGAGCTTGCGACGCAGCTTGCAAGCACAGCTCAGACCACCTAAAATTCAAGTGATTTATGCTCGTGTCATTTCTGGATGTGTTCTTACAAAAAAATCGTAGAGATGAAAATTGAAGCATATCTTATGCTCTTGAAGGTGACGTAAATAGTTTTTTCGAAATAAAATTTTCCGATCTTAAATTTTCCAAAAATTGAAAAAATTTACGAAAACTATATTTTTGGTTGGTAATTATGAATAAAATATTAATATCGAGGTCAAAACATGGACAAACATAGAGGGCAAACTTCTTAAAATTCACATTTATACAGATTTGGAAAATTCAAAATGGCGGCTGCCCAAATTGGAAACAATTATTTTTTTTTCAATCGCGTCTAAATTTATGAACATTAATGATATTGAGACACGGTTTGTTGCAATCGATAGAGTGAAAGTTATATTTTTGTAAATAACAAGAACAAAATTTTTAAAAATTTTTTTAAATAATTTTTTAGAACATTTACCGAAAATAAAAATTTTCACATCTAGTTTTTTCTCATTTTGGCGTTGAAAAATTTGTTTAAAATATATTGTCACATTATAAATATGTGTGTCTTTGAAAGACGAGTATTAAAAAAAAAAGTTTTTTTAGATGCGACTTTTACAAGTTGAGATAAACAAATTCAAAGTCTGTTAGATTCTGTGATAATATTGATTGAAATTTTCAAATTTTGATCACTTCGCTAGGTTGTCGAATCCCAACTCAACTTAGACACAAATTTTCATTTTTCTACCGTCAATTGGTCCATTCAAAAGAGAATTGTAATCCTAGCTCGCATGGCCAAACGGTGCGGCGGAAGCTGCTTGGCGTTGTGGTGGGGGGTCAGCGCTCGTTCGCAGTTGAACGAATCTCAAGCTTTTATTTTGGTTTTCTTTGTAAAAATTTTGTATTTGTGGTTTGCTAATAGTATGGTTATTATCAACCATTACATATTGCTAGAAATAAGGTACAATGATATTTATAATTTATATCAATAAATTCATTTATTATATATATTATACATAATTCGAAACGTAGATACTAAGAATTAATATTCATTTACAAATTTACATCTATTTTCTACAAATTCTCGCCCTTTTTGGTCTCTGAGGAAATGGCTCTGTACAATTTTCCTCGTCATTATCATTAGCAAACAAATCCTCATCGATATTATTGCTACTATCAATTGCAAGTTCACAATCAACTAATTGAGTCATATCAAAATTTAGCTCATCACTCAGAGATTCATTATCATCCTCGTCATTGTCAAATACCGTACTTAAAATTTCGATGTTACAACTGTTTTTGCCTTCGCAATTTTTACATAATGTCGTACAATGTATGCCAACTTTTTTACAACCACACCTGGTTGTAGAGCACCCTATGGTACAAGAACACTAAATAATGTTCAATAATTCGTCGGGTACAAGTACGTCGTTAGTCATGTTAGTAAGGGTCTTTTGGGCGTTGGAAGAGAATGAGCGCTGACCCCCCACCAGAACGCCAAGCAGCTGCCGCCGCACCGTTTGGCCGAGCGAGCTAGGATTACTGTTCTCTTTTGAATGGACCAATTAACGGTAGAAAAATTGTGTTTAAGTTGAGTTGGGATTCAACAACCTAGCGAAGTGATCAAAATTTGAAAATTTCAATTAATATTTTGACAGTATCTAGCAGATTTTGAATTTGTTTATCACAGCTTGTGAAAGTCGCATCTGAAAATTTTTTTTTCAAAATACTAGTCTTTCAAAAACAAACATATTTATAACGTAAAAAGATATTTTTAAGACATTTTTCAACGCCAAAATGAGAAAAAACTAGATGTAAAAATTTTTATTTTCGGTAAATGTTTTAAAAAATTAGGTGAAAAAATTTTGTTTATGTTATATATAAAAATATAACTTTCACTTTGTCGATTGCAACAAACCGTTTCTCAATATCGTTAATGTTCATAAATTTAGACGCGATTGAAAAAAAAATTGTTTCCAATTTGCGCAGCCGCATTTTGAATTTTCCAAATCTGAAAAAATGTAAATTTTTAGAAGTTTGCCCTCTATGTTTATCTATGTTTTGACCTCGATATTAATATTTTATTTATAATTACCAACCAAAAATATAATTTTCGTAAATTTTTTAAATTTTTGAAAATTTAAGATCGGAAAATTTTTTTTTTATAAATTATTCACGTCACCTTCAAGAGCATAAGATTTGCTTCAATTTTCATCTCTACGATTTTTTTGTAAGAACACATCCAGAAATGACACGAGCATAAATCACTTGAATTTTAGGTGGTCTGAGCTGTGCTTGCAAGCTGCGTCGCAAGCTCCAGCGGAAATTATTAGACAATCTAGGAGAGTAATGCTGGGTCAATATATTTTCATTTAAAAATGGAAAATCAGTTATGGGAAAGTTTTGATAGTTAACAGATTTTTCGACCTTACTTTCCCTGACTAATAAGACAATTCTTTCGAACGAAGTACTTTATTATTTGGTATGCTTGTATGTAATAATCAGTCTATAAATCAATATTCAATTTGATAAACAAATATGGCAAACGTATTGAAGATCGCCCCCAGTGCAAGCTTCGTAAAAGGAAGCTTGTAAAACATCAAGCCCCAAAGCTCCTAAATACCAAACTTAACCTTTCTTCAGAGGTGGAATATTTAGAGGTCACCTTCGACAGTAAGTTAACGTGGAACTGAAATTTAGTAAGCAAAGTTAGAGAAGCATATGAACAGTGTCGGTCGTACCTGAGGTATGCCACCTAGAGTCACTGCCTGGATCTACACTGCTATCATCAGACCTATGCTGACGTACGACGCAATTGCCTGAGGAATTAATGAAAAACAGCTGAAAGTCGTCCGAAAACTGGATCTAATCCAAAGAAACAATCATGGCATGGCATGGAAACCACACCAACAAGAGCTATGGAGGTAATCCTTGGTATCACTCCCCTTGACATACACATCAAGGAGGTTGTTTTGATGACCATGACACGTCTACGCTTTGCCGATATACAACCTGATGTAGGATCCGGCAAACTGAGACGTAACTTGTGTCATGTGTGTATACATACTCGATTCCACCGCGATATGCCTTTCACAGGCCAGACAAGGTAATCTTAAAAAATAACGCTCAATACCCATTGGAAGAAGACGCAATCCGCATCTTCACAGATGGGTCTAAAACCAATGTACGCTCAGGATGTGGAATTTTTTCCAGACCTCTGAATATAAACATAAAATGGGTAATGGGCCGCAATGCAAGTGTTTCTCAAACAGAGCTCATTGCTATTTGCATCGCTGCAAAATAGATTACCAAAAGGAACACCACAGGTAATAATATTTACATATTTACGGATAGTAGACAAATACTACTAGCCCCGAACGACCGCGCATTACATCAGGCCTAGTACTAGAATGTCACGTGGCCTTAATAGAAGGCTGTCACAACAACAAGGTCACTTTAGGCTGGATCAAGAGCCACGAGAAATCGAAAGGAAACCATATTGCAGACTCGCTAGCTAGAAAAGCAGCCTCCCATAAACTCTTGGGACCCGACACTTTCATTAGCCTATCAGCGTCAGCGACGGCTGACCTATTAAAGGAACACTCCCTTAATGATTTTAAGGGTAGATGGGACGACGCAGAAGGCTGTAGGCTTGTCAAGGAACTGTTACAGTATCCGGAGAGCAAAGTAGCCAAAAAATACGTGACTATGAACAGGCAGAACCTACGAACCACCACAGGTATTCTGACTGGTCACTGCCACCTACGAAAACACCTCCACAGACTGGGTCTGTCTGACACACCACTTTATAGAAGATGTGAACAAGAAAATGAGACTGTCGAACGCATTTTTTGCAAATGTTCGACACTCACTTAATTTAGGTTTTCTGTATTCGGCGAGCACAGGCTAACATACGCCAGTATGAGGGAACTTAATTCAGGCGACGTTATCGCCTACTTCAAACAAGTAGCTGGATGCTGGATGACGAGTTAAAAACTCAGGAGGATGCGCAATGGACCAATTGTGGGCTAAGTGCTGTAGGGTCACCCACCCTTCAAATTATTACAGCAAACGTATTGAATATCGCCCCCAGTGCAATCTTCGTGAGACCAGCCTTTGCATTCGAGGTAATGGTCAAAAAAGCAGATACATTAATTTTATTAAATCTCGTGGCGCGACCTATGCTTGTGGTTTGAGGCAATCTTATAAATCATCATTGTATAAATAGCTTTAGTGACACTTCTCCTGCTTTTTGGTTTTCTTCCCATGATCGAAATTTGGTGTCGGAGAATACAAACAATATATCAGTCTTTGATTTTGAGATTTTGATACATAAAATTTTCTCAAGTTTCCACTCTAAATAATTTTTTTCTCGAGAAACTAACTTATTTTTTTGAAATCCCCGTTTCAAAAAACCAATAATGCAAAATTATATCAAAATTTTTTATTTCCATTTTCAATTCAAAGGTTCTCCTCTCTTTGAAATCGGAATTTTTTAGAAAAAGCTTAACTTTGAAGTTTTATAACTCGGTTTGTTTTATCGGTGGAAACTTGCTATCTGATGATCCCGAAAAGACAGTACGTAAAAAGACATTATCAAAGGGAAAAGAGATTAAATTGTGTAAATAATAATTTCAATGTTAATAGAGGGCGTCGATCTATTAAGGTCAGGCGAACATACGGCAAGCACGTTTCTATTAAATGTAAATATCTCATTGACTTGATATGCGGAAGGTTATGCCTACGGGTGGAAAGTGTCGATAACTTTCATGGTGATTCATTATTATTATTTTGGATAGTTCAAATGTATGTACAGTGTATTTATAATCTGTGTTAACAATTCTTAATTATATTTATCCCAGTGAGTTTTTCAAATGATGTTATTTATTCAACCCCTAAAGAATAGTTGCGAGGTAAGTGTTTCTCAAAGATAAATGGTTTTATGGTTAGAGTAGTCTATACGAGGGGCACTTACTAAGTAACCACCACTGCTACATTTTTTTTATAATAGACGTTACTACAGATTTTTTAAGGTAATTTTCAACAAAAATTTTTACTCCAAATACTCCAAATTTAACCCTGTATATTTTCTACAAATATGAAATAAAAGGATTCTAATACGATCAATTATTAAAACGCGTTTTTCCTCTATCGAATGATGAAATAATGAAGTTGACATCTACTACTCTAGTTTAGGAATATTGTTTTTTATGGAGGCATGTTAAAAATTAAAGAAAAAAGTTTGTGGTTTTTAACCAAAAAATACAAAAATTGGGTATGTAGTGAATGTGTTTGGGAAACGACCCAAAAAAAGAAAAAAAATATAACATTTTTTTGCAAATAAAATTTAGTACGGCACTGTCTTTTCTTACAATGTATTAACGTCAAACATATGCAACCAACCGTACAACATACAGTTAATCCTAGTTGGCTGATACGTCAATCAATACATTTTATTATTTGATTGGTCAAAGAAGGAAAATGGCAGCTGTCAATTTTTCGTCACTTCCGGCTTCTTCTTGATCTGAGACTCTCTCGCAGCGACACATCGTTTTCTAACGAGATATAGGAATTAATCAAGGCACAGCCCCTTTTTTTAATACCAGGCAGTGTGCCACATGGTATTATTTTAGTCCACAGCGACATATTTATAGAACAATTTAAGTGTTAGTTCAACGAGAACTAAAGTTATACTGAACTCAAGGATGTTTTTTGCATAAACAGAGTAAGTTTTTAAGGTAGTTTACTTCAACCTAGACCTTTCATGTTCAAAAAAGCGCACAGCCGCACATCTTTAGCTTTTGAGTACTCAATAAAAAGTACTATAGAAGCAGTTATACATAAATTTGAGGAAGTTAAAGTGTTGCAAGAGAATCGGGTGGGGCCTGAAACGGTGGTATAAGGTTCACAATTGCATGACGGCGTCCATTTTATATAACTGCAAGTTGTTGAAATCTTTAGACAATTGGAAATTGGATCGCGTAACGGTCAAGTTGGAAACTTGGTATAGTGCATCTGTGCCAAATTGCATAAAACAGGTGAATGCCTTGAATTTTCATTACAAGTTAACCTCAAATTTAAACAATCAACATTAAAATAAAAGACTTATAAATAAGTCTTACACAACAAGTGTTTTACGTTTTTATCTTTCAACACAATAATTGTTTAGTAAAATAAGTGAATTTAACCATATTAATACAACTTCTATATACATCATATAGATGGCACTTGGAATTAATTAGTTATAAGTTAACCTAGAAATTATTCATTTTTATTTACAATTGTTTAGATTTAAATAAATTTAGTTTGTTAAGTTAGCTTATTCGTATCATTTGGAAGTACTATAGTTTTAATACCCACAATTTAAATCCAATTACCACTAGCCAAGTTTATCAGTTAAACCTACTGAAGTGGTATCATGAGGAAAGCGAACCCCCTTTTGATCCAGAATGTATGGTAAAAATTATGTATTTCATGAGGGAGAATCCAAAATATATGTATATTAATACAGTTCCTCTATTTAAAATTTAAAAGAAACATTAAAATAAGGAAAATCATTTATATTTGTATGCAATACTATCGATACACACTATTATATGTAGTATCAATCATTTTGAAAGATTCGGTATATTAATACAGATCCTTTATTTGAAATTTAAAGAATAAGTAAAACATAAGGAAATTTATTTAATTTTGGCTGCCATACTTTCGATACACACTGTACTATATGTGAATTATTAAATTTTGAAAGATTCAGTAGAAATATCAAACATGACATTTCATAATTTCGATGACATTTGTGTAGAATATATCTAATGATAGATAGAACATAATAGGATTTGGAGAAAATATTTGAAATTGCAAAATATAGAGGTCTCTGCTAGCAACATTAAAAATGTAATAAAAGAATTTCAAAATCTCACTTGGTTATTGAAAATTATAGATTAGTAATTTTTTTAAAAACAAGAAAAATCGGTAGATTGTATAAATTGTATATCATACAATCAGATAAATAACCCATATGATAAAGCCAGTGCGTGTATAATTCGGATAAGAATTGCATCGTAAAAAGTGTATGTGGTTCCAGTTTTCTAAATTGTATATATTTAGAAAGTTTGCAGAATTCTAAATACGTTTAGAATACGAACGAGTTTTCCTGATCCATTTGGTGAGTCCACTCCAGTTTTTAAATTTATTTCTCGAGAAATATCAGGCCTTTTTTTAAATACAGTTGAAAATTTAGATGCATCTATATAAGAAATTTTGAAATATACCAAAATTATCGATACATATATCAGTTTCAACATCAAGTGAATAGACAATTTGAGCAGAAATTTCGTTATTTGACATTGATACACGTCAAGTGTAAATTACACAAGTTGAACGTTTCAATAATAATAATTAATTAGGTTAAATTCTAGCATAGTTGTATTCTAATTTTAAGTTTTTGTAGAGATTACGACTGTTGTTCTTTTATGGTATTTTTTGGGAATAATAATTTTGTTGAATTTGCGTATCTGATAGTATAATATATAATTTGATTCTAACTACCTGTAGTATTCATTCAGTATCCAATCTCGTTGAACTCATCATTTTACATTCCTAGAATTTTCAATTTAATCAGTGACATTTGGTTGATTTTTTAGTGACAGTAAAATAGTAAATGTCATAAAATAATTACAGGGCCTTCTATTATATTGAATTAACAGTTATTCGAGAGTTTGATAATAGTAAAACATTTAATTTGGAAATACGTTAAAAAAACAAATAAATTTGAAGAATTCATTTTGAACAACTTTGATCTCACCTTCAGATAGGAGTAATAGGTCGATTGTATATAAATTCATCTTTAGATTGATATTTATTGGCGCCGGGCATATTTATTTTGACAACTACTGTCAAAATTGAAATGGAATACGTACTTAAGTTGCATGTACAATAATTGTCGCTGCGACAACATATTATAAGTTGTCTCCACATCGTAGGGCAATTACAATTAAAGAATAGTACAAGTTTTAAGTATATAATAATTAAAAATATTACAATATATATCAAATTTGACATTTTAATTTCTGATGACATTTATGCAGAATATATCTAATGATAGATAGATCATATTACGATTTGGAAAATATATTTGAAATTTAAAAATACAGAGGTCTTTGCTAGCAGAATTACAATTGTAATAAAATAATTCAAATCTCTCTTTGTTATTGGGAAACATAAATTAGTATTTTTTTTAAAACAAGAAAATCTCGTAACCAAAGGAGAAGAGATTTATTTATTTGAGAAGTTTAGCGAGTTGAATTTGAAACCCCCACGAGACAACATCACATTTAGAGTTGTCTCATTTTTTTGAAAATATAATAGAAATTATTCTATTATACAATCAGATCATAAAGCCATACATTATAAAGCCAGTGCGTGCATAATTCGAAGAAGAATTGCATCGTATATAGTGTAAGTGATTCCAGTTTTCTAAATTATATATTTAGAAAGTATGCAGAATTCAAAATTCGTTTAGAATACGTACGAGTTTTTCCTAGTCCTAGTTGGTGAGTCCGCTTCAGTTTTTTAAAATTATTTCTCGAGAATTAACAGGCCTTTTTTAAATACATTTAAAATAGATGCATCTATAGGATAGTTTGAATTAAAACAAATTAACGTTATATATATATATATATATATATATATATATATATATATATATATATATATATGAAATTTTACATCAAGTGAAAAAATTTTGTGAATAGACAATTTTGAACGGAGATTGTGTTATTTGACATTGATACACGTCAAGTGTAAATTCGACGATTTGAACTTTTGATAAAAATATTTAATTAGGTTGATTTCTAGCATATAGGTTGTTATAATTTTAAGGTTAGTAGACTAGTAGACTAGTTAGTATACTATCTTTGTTCTTTCATAATATTTTTGGGAAACAATAATTTTTTTTGAAATTTGTTATCTGATAGTATAATATATAATTTTGATTCCAACTCACTGTGGTATTCATTCAGTATCTATTTTCATCGAATTTAACATTTTGCATTCAATTGAATTTTCGATCTAATCAGTGACATTTGGTTGTGCCTTTTATTATATTGAATAAACAGTTACTCGAGATTCTGAATAATAGAGTAATATTTTATTTAGAGAATACGTTAAAATTATAAAATTTGAATTATTATTTTTTTTTTAAATTTGATCCCACCCTGAGTCAAGAGTGATTAATTCGATTGTGTATAAATTCATCTTCCTAAATACAAATATTTATCTTAGCCGGGCATTGTTTGACAACTACTGTCAAAATTAAAACAGGTTACATACGCTACTGAAGGTGTGTGTGCAATAATGTCGCTACAATCATAGATTGTAAAATGTTGACAAATAATATTTCATATTGTTATATTCATACATTCATTCATTAAAGGTATAGTATAGTATATCAAATTGTCACCCAAACGTGGGCAATTATAATTATTAGAGTGAATTTATAACAAATTAGTGGCCAACGTGAGGCGAATTGAAATTTATCTTTATAGGAAGGTTTAAAAACATTAAAGTTAAACAATTAAAATTCATCCCATAATATTAGATATATTACAATATATACGTATAGAAGCAATGTTGCAAGGTCATGAAAATATTTCATATTATAAATAAGTATCTTTATACTTGAAGAAACACACCAATTATGAAAGCTGTTGTTTTAAACGGTTTGATTTATATATTTTTATTATAAATCTCACAATGGAGTCCATAGATGAATCAAAATTAGATGTTCTGTACTCAAAATTTGTGTTAACAACGTCTTCAAACTAAATAGGGGTTAAAGTGGAAACTTGACAAACATTTACTTACCTGAGTCAAGAGTGTGTTCGTGAATAGCAATTCAGTTTCATGTTGGTCTTTCATAATGTCGGCATTTTCGTGCATGCCAAACACTTCGGGGTGTGTGATTAGTGGAAGTTCTCTTGTGTAGGACAGGAAATCTTCGTATTCGCTTTTTTCAGGGACGTAGTACATACCTTAACGAGAAATATATTTTAATACCAATATTTGATGTTATGAGTTTCTGTTGTAATTATTAACTATTTCATTCTTTGTGGACCTCTGAATGAGGACACGTCCAGTTTAGTATTTGTATTTATCACTGGCTGCCAAGTAGGACTGATGAACGCAACATCACGTGTCTGGTTTTGTATACTTTTTCCGATGTTTACAAAATAGAAGGTATAACTGGAACCGTGTTGTTTATTACCTGTACCCTATTTCTAATCAGATGGTTTTTTCCAGACCTCTGATATTTCTTCTTGTTTAAATGTATACAGGCTGTTTAACTACAGTTGTCCTTCGAGAAATATTAGTTTTGACTTGTCCAAAATGATGTAGGGAACCCAAATATGGAAGAAATGAAAAGAGGCAGGAAAAGCGACAGAAAGCGAAGAATAAAAAGAGCGTAAGAAAGAAAATTGTAGAAGATACAGTGAACAAGTCAAAAAAATGAAGGTAAAAAGAACAAGAAACAAAATACTATTATTGTAGACGAAGGCACTGAAATATCAGAGGAGCGAGAGTTCGACGTATCATCTGGTGAGCTCACTGATATAGATGAACAAATTGAGAAGGAAATAGAAGAAGAACATTTTATTACGGGAGTAGTAAATGTAAATGGTTGCGTGTTTGTTCAATTTGCCACAAAAAAGACAATTGTACACTACATTGAGCAAGTTTTACAGAAAGTTGAAAATTAATGTTTTGTTAATTTTATGCGTCGAAAAAACCTGCTTCCTATGTTGTATATCCTGATGTAAAGGATATATTTTTTGTGCCTGATTAAGCCTGTTATTAAGCTACCATCACAGAGTTTTATAAGTGGAACTGTCAGATGTTCAAGAAAATTAAGATTTCCCGTGAACTTTTCGAAATATAATAATGTTATATGACAATTTTCCAAAATAGTTTGTAATGTATACCCACTACCATACTTTAAATTACTCTTACCCACAATCATCTGAAATGCTAGATAGTTTGAAAGTTTAAATTTGAATAGGTTTAGAGGTAAGAGCTGTTCTACATACAATTACCCTTAAAACATTGTAAATACCTTGTCACGTATTAAGGCTCACATATATTGTATCAAATCTCCCATACTATGGGAGGACTGATACACTTTGCATATTTTTAAAAAAACAGTTAATAACTTTTGCACATTTTAAACAGCTACATTTAAAGTATCCGAAATTAACTCAATGGGTACAGTTCTATTAGGACCTATTACGTGAATTTGTAAGATGAGTATTTATTTCTATTTTTTTAGATTGAGTGTTAAGTTTATCAAACCGGCCTATTCTCCCCTACTATATAATACAACATATATGCTGTCACTTGAAAAAATTGATGATAGCTTAAATTTGAAGTTATGATTGGTATAAAATTCTTAATATAGTCGAATTAAGTACAATACCTGTAGGATCTAAAGGAAAATTCGTATTTTCAACAACATCCTTCGAATAAAATTTCCTCAGTATCGTTCCCAAAGTTCTCCTGTCCCAATCATCAGTCACCCTTCCACCATAGTTGCATTCTCCGGTCAAATACAGCAAAGCATCATATTGTATATCCTAAGAAATATTAAAATGTTCATAATTTGACAAGAATAATTAGAATTTTAAAAAAATTAGCTACGTATATTACAATATGAATGAGACACATATTTAGAAAAACGAGAGAAATATGGGCATCTTGTCCAACTATACTGAATATCAATGTTACCCTTCCAAAATAGTATATTAAGTACCAAGTGTCAAAAAGGTTACTTTAGTCACGAGTTCCTTGTAAAACGAGTGACTAAAGACGTTTTTAACACGAGGTGCTTATTATACTTGTTCTTCGCCCGCGGGAAGGAAACAATTATATTATATTTGAATTATATTCATTACATGACGGACGATGGCTGACAGCTGACAAATCAAATGACGCAGAATAACAAAATTATCACGGAACATGAAATTTAACATACAAAAGATACACTTTATTTGACGTTTAAAAAACCAAAGATAAACGAGATGTGACTTTTCGCATTTTAAACACTAGTGTTTAAAGAGTCGTTTTGTGCATGTCAAACCCGTGTTCAAAGTGTGGTTTTAGTATCGGAAGTAGAAAAAACATATTTTTCGAAGACTGTCATCAAATATTGACATTTCCGTTAAAATTTCAGTTAGCGTGGCACTTTTTTGTCTCTCTTCTAGAACGTAAATGCTGAATGTACAGACAAAATTAACGTACAATCTCAGTTCTGGAAATATCACAGAATTCTTTGGCGCTTTAAGCCCACTGAGCCTCTTCAGGAATTTTTTTTGCGAACCGTAGTCTACGGAATTTCGAGTTCTCCGTTTTTAGCTCTACGAACTTTGAAAGAATTGGCCACACAAAAGCAATCTATTTTTCCTCGAGCATCTTAAATGTTTCATCATCATTTCTACATAAATTATGGCTTGCTTGCCAGCAATGATCTAAGTTTAGCCATTTAATTTCAATCTGAATTAATTCAGCTCATGCAACGAGGTTGTTTTGAATTGAGCAAATGGGCAAATAATCATCCTGCTCTTTTAGCTCACGTAAGTCATTCCGATCGCCAAGAATCGTACAACTTTGATAAAGATGGACAATCCTTTATTAACGTGTTAGGGCTCAAATGGGATCCTAATATAGATTGTTTCTCTTATACCTATATTCCGTTTGAACGGCCTTGTACAAAACGAAACATCCTCTCTGAAATAAGTCTAGTTTTTGACCCCCTTGGATTTATTACTCCATGTCTTCTACTTGCAAAACGTGTTTTACAACAATTGTGGGAATCCAAGGCTTCCTGTGATGATCCTCCTTAAAAGAATATCCTGGATGTCTGGTCAAGGTTTAAGATATAATTGCCGAATTTAGCTAATATTAAAATTCCGCGCCATGTAGGTTCCAGTTCTCTTTCCCGGATTGAGCTACATGGGTTTTGTGACGCCTCACAAGTTGGATATGCTAGTGTTGTCTTTTTCCGAATTCTCGAATCTTCTGGACTTGTGAGAACGTTCTTAATTTGTGCGAAATGTCGAGTATCCCCATTAAAAACACAATCTATGGAAGACTTGAACTTATGGGTTCCGTTTTATTAACCGATCTAATGCACTTTGTAAAGAAAGCTATAGTGATCTAGTCGTTTTTGATGCTATTTATGCTTGGACAGATTCTATGGTAACTCTTGCTTGGTTATCTTCATCTCCACGTAGATGGAAAACATTTGTAGCTAATTGAGTCAGTCGTGTTCAAGATCTCATGTCCCCCTCTCTTTGGTATTGTGTTCCATCTTCCCAGAATCCAGCTGACTGTGCTAGTCGAGGTTAAACCCCAGCACAGCTTTTAGAAACTCCTATTTGGTGGTCAGGTCCTGAACTTTTAGCTCAGTCTGGTAAGACATGGCCTACACAAGCTAATAACAAGTTATGTTATCTGAAATATATCAGGAAGAACAAAGGGTTATACCATCTGCCTGCACTTCCTTTGACAATTTACTCTTTACCCTTTTAAATAAATTTTTCTCTTTAACCAAGATTAAGCGAATTGTAGCATATTCTCTCTTTTTTATTCATAGCTTAAGGTTACAATCTCAGTCTCAAATGAGCTTGGATGTAGATAATGCCTTTAAAGTTATTATAAAATGTGTACAGCGACATACATTTTAATACATTTTCCTTAAAATTAAACATAATCAACTATTACCTAAGCCTTTTAGAAAACTCGCCCCTTTCATTGACTCCTTTGGGTTGCTTAGAATTGGTGGTCAAATCAGAAATTCGGAGTTTTTGTTTGATGTTAAACATCCTATTTTGTTACCCAAATCACACCGACTAACCCACTTGGTAATTGAAGAAGTTCATCAGGAACACTTTCATCCAAGTTTAAAAACATTACACTATTTATTATTACAACAATTTTGGATTTTATCTCCACGTAGTGCAATTTATAAATGTCTTTCATGTTGCATTCGTTGTTTTCGTTGCAAACCAAGATCTTACTACCCATATATGGCTGATTTGCCCTCTCAAGTCAAGGGTTTTCATCAGTTTGTATTGATTTTGTTGGTCCATTTTTACTTTCGATGAGTAAACATAGAGGTGCAAAAACCTATAAATGTTATGTTTGTGTTTTTGTTTGCACATCCACAAAGGCTATTCATTAAGAAGCTACTTCAGATTTAATTGTACTCAGATACTATCTTTTGAATACTTCTACACAATGTTGTCTCAGATCGAAGCACTTTTGAACTAACGCCTGTTGTGAGAGATTAGTAGCGATCCTAATGATTTACAACCTTCTTACGCCGGGGCACTTTCTAATTCTTGAACCCCTCACTAGTCCTATTCCCGAGGTAGATCTAACGCATTTATCTTTAAATAGATTGAATCGATGGCAACTGCTGCAACGTATGCGGAGTGACTTTTGGAAGCGTTGGTCGCAAGAATATATTCATTCTCTCCAAGAGAGATATAAATGGACCCAAGCTTCCCCTCTTATTGTTAAAGGTGGTTTAGTTTTAATTAAAGATGAACAAACGCCTCCACTGAATTGGGAACTTGCCAGTGTTATCGATGTGCACCCTGGTCGATACAATGTGGTTCGTGTAGTTACATTGAAAACCAACCATAACATTATGCAACGCCCTGTGGTAAAAATTTGCCTCTTGCCGTTTAATTAATTTATTAGTACTTTAATTAGCTATTGTACTTAAGTCGTTTTGTAGATTTAAGCGCGGGAATATTCTATTTTTTTTCTCAGATTATATTTTTTTTATCTTTGTACTCCATTTGGTTAAAAACATTCGTTTTGGTGGGGTGAATGTTAAGAAATCCCTTGTATTTAAATTTTGTCGTTGAACACATTATTGGCGCGTGGTTGATAAAACGTCGACATGCCCAAAGAGTAGTACCTCGTAAACCTTCGCACGATAAACATTAATTTTCCATTCAAACCGGTGAAATTGTTTGGACGAAATTCTATCAAAATGTGTACCAAAAGACATATCTTCAACCTTCCCAGGCTCCTGGATACGTACGGCAAGACTGCTTCACCAGGTAGGAGCCTTTATATGCGTTGATGATGTGCTATATTTTGTTTAACTACTAGAAATACAGTCCAATAGTAATTTTTTCATATTTTCAATTTCATCACCATACATATTTTCTCATCGTTGTATATGCGGCATCTCAACCCTCAAGTTGGGACTAGTGTCACCGTACATAAGCAAATGAATAGTAGGTTCACTCTAAGCTCCTCCTAGCGCGATGTCTATCTCACTCGGTCTCCGATGTTACTCTTTTTCGGTATCCTGAAACTCCGAATCGATCGATATACAGTTACCCTGTGTCTTTTGTAGTTGAAAGTACGAGCGGAGTTGATAGTATACCGGTATACTGTCTTTGCAGTGAATTATTTGATTATTATTACGGGATTTTTATTAAAAAGAAAATGCTACGAATGTGTTGTGTGGACGGTTGTAGAAGTAGAGATTGGGCAAAAACATCTTCCTTCAGATTTCCCAAGGATGACACAAGGTAAAGCTTACAATATTATTTAGCAAGGGATATTAGTAATTTTGTTATAAAAAGCAGTGTAGTATAAAATAAAATATTACCAATATATCTTTTCAGATGTCAACGTTGGAAACAGGCCTTAGGCTTTGTTGATTGTCACAGGTATGCCAATTTGGACGCAGAACAATGCAACAAAACATTAAGAGTGTGCGATAGACACTTTTCCCAAGAATATTATATGTGCAGTAATAGCAGAACAAATCTGCAATATAATGCAGTTCCGTCCTTGAATTTGCAAAACAATAGTAAGTTCCCAAAATTTTTAGTACCTAAACAATACTTCTGACAATAGGATTTTGTCTTGTATATTTTTACTAGTTATTTCAAATATTTGCAAATTTTTTAGATGGCGGTACAACTTTATAGGAAGTCGCAGTTCAAACTGATTTTAAGACAATGCTGCACAGTGAAGGTATGTTATTATAGTTATCGATGGCGTGTTTTGGATAAAATAAATATATGTAAGTTAAGTATTTTATAGCAATTTAATTTTTCAGGCGATATGAAATATCAAGATGTTTATGTTCAAACAGAAGGCGAATTTTTTTCAGAAAATGTTGAAAGTGGTAACGATGTTTCTACTCTAGCTTCTGTGGTTACCAGAGGTATCTAATGTTTTTTTATAGCTAGATACATTTCTAAAAGCTACGCTATGAATGATTCTAATAAAACATTTTTTATTTTTACGTCTATTATGATTTCGTGGTTAATAAGTTATACTCATTTAAAAGTGATGGCGAAAGTTTAATCCTTTATAGAACTTTTGATTTGTTTTAAATCAACATTTACAGACCTCAATCACGCTTACGGCCAATACTCCTCGAAAAAAAGTTTGGAGAGAGGAGATAAAGTGTTTGAAAAGATCAACTGTGCCTGCTCAATGTTCAAGAAAGTTGGAAACCGGAAGATCGTTTGAATATATTTCAAAATATTTGGTAACTACTCAGAAGATGCCTGCAAACTTCTAACGTTCCAGATAAGTTTATTAAATAAATCACCTAAAGGTTGTAGGTACACAGACGATTTTAAAAAGTTTGCTTTGAGCGTTTACTTTTTAGGACCTAAAGCATACAAGAAATTTTCTACTTTGTATCGGTTACCTTCCAAAAGTACGCTCAACCGGTTTACCCGCCGTTGGGCAGTAAACACAGGCTTTAACGAATTTATTTTTAGCCTTATTGATCTTAGATCTCGACTAGAGGAAAGGGACCTAATATGAGACACCTTTTTATTTTTTTGAATAATTTTGCACAAATTTAACTTTTAGAAGTGGCTTTATTTCTAAAGGATAGATCGTTGTGTATACTTCACATCCTAACAAATCAAATTTATTAAAAATGTTAACTATTTTTGTAAAGTGGTAACAAATAAAATAAAATCACTTTTGTCATTTTCAAGATTGGTCTCCTAATATGAGATAGTTAGGGTTCCTAATAAAAGACTGTCTCATAATAGGATACTAAAAAATAAAAAGAAGTACTGAAAGAATATAATATATTGTTTTATATTTCAGAAGTAATCAAAATGAGAATCAAAAGTAACAACACTAAAATTTAATCGAACAAAAGTTTTTTTTTCCTTGTTTTTTTTCGCATATAGGGCAAACAAATGTTGTGCCATCAACTTCGCCGCAATCTTCGTGGCACCAATGAAAACAAACGATACATCTAGCCCACTTTTCTCCACGGGTGTCTTCGGAAAATCTTCCCTGACAAAAACGACACTCTGCATCATTGTAATCCTCTTCATCAGTCGAGTCATCATAATGCACAGAAGTTTCTGAATCTGAGCTGCTCGATGTAATTTCAGCCTTTTCGGTACTTTTAGTCTTGGATTTTTTATCTGTTGTTCCCAAAGAGTTTGGTTTCACATCTTTCTTTTTTTTTAGTTTCTTGGCAATGGATTCTTCCAAGTTTTTTTTATATGGAGTAGATGTTATTAAACTTGCTTTGCCTTCACTTTTATTAGAGTTTTCACCATGATTTGAAGAATTTGATGGCACTGGACAAACGTCTTTTGGAGAAACTAGCAAAAGTTTATCACTTTTGTCAGAGCATTTGTTGTGAGAAGAGCCTAATGATATTGATGGATTTGCCATAGTTTTTCTGGACTCTGCAGGAACATCCACAACTAAATCTGATGACACATTTGAAATAGTGTTGTCATTTAATGAAATATCTGCACCTTCAGTTTCAATATCAGTTCTTTCTTGTGTAAGTAGACTTTGCTCTTCTTCCAAAAAGTCAGTTTCTCTAAAAACATGTCTGTTACAAGGAAAGAGACCTGTTTTTCTAAATGAATTGATCGATGCCTCCATTGTTGCAGCCCGATTTATAAGCTTTCCCAAATAGCGAGCAGATGTTGGTGTGTGTCACAACTTTTGCTGAGTTGTTTTTGAGAAATGTATCTATTTCTTCAGCATAATGTGTTTTTAGTGGTGCCATGAAACCCACATCAAGTTGCTGCATTTTATGAGTGGCATGTGGTGGTAAGTACACAATTGAAACATAATTCTCTCTAGCCCTGTCTATGATTTCTATGTTTCTCGTGTGTGAATAGTGACCGTCTAAAACTAACACGATCGGATCATCTTTTGTTGGTTTAGTAAACTTAACAAAATGTGAAAACCACTGCGTAAAAATATTTGTCTGAATCCATCCAGATGGATGGCAGGCCCATATTGATCCAGGAGGTGCGCCATGCATTAGATGTTCCGACATATTTTTACGAGGAAACACTATCAAGGGCGGAACAAAAGTACCAGAAGCGTTCATGGATGTCATAACGGTGAGGAGTTTTCCCCTCTCTTCTGATGTTATGGCACAAACCTGTTTTTTTCCTTTCAAGCCGATGATTTTGCTTTGTTTATGCTGCACAACCGTAACGCCTGTTTCGTCGACATTAAATAATCTATGTGGAGAAAAATTAATTTTTTTCATCTCCTTCTCAAATATGTCAAAAAACTGCGCAACGTTTTATATGTTTAAACAATAAAGCAACTCCAATACAACAAAGCAAATATAACAAACTTAATTGTTTCCTCACCTTTTCAACAAAAAAATCACGTCAAACTGAACACTAATAAAATTTCGGTATTGCACTAATGCGTAAAAACACGTACACGTGGCGGGTCGTAAGAGCAACTGAAAAAAAATCTAGCTGATCTACATTTGATGTTCCGATGAGTTAGTTTCAGCGGTTGTCGCTAGATGGAGACTCTTACTAGGTGAGAAAATATGGTATCTCATAATAGGCTGCTATCTCATATTAGGCCTTTTTCCTCTATTAAGTGATAAAGAAAAAGATTGCATTATATGTCTTGATGAGATGTCATTGAAAACTCATTTATTTTATGATTTATCAAAGGATAAAATAGTAGGCTTCCAAGAATCACTTTCAGCAGAAAACGAATCCGAACCAGCAACTAGTGCATTAGTTGTTATGGTACGGGATGTATCAAGCAGCTGGAAACAACCGCTTGCCTACTTCTTTTATAAATCAACAGCGCCTTCAAATGAAATAAGACATTTTGTTCGAAACAGTTAGAAAGTTACGTGATATCGGTCTAAATGTGCTAGTTGTGGTGTCTGATCAGAGTTCTAACTTCCAAACATTAGTTAAAAGCTACCTTAAATTGAGCACAGACACTTTTTTTACGTAGATAATATCAAGCTGTTTACTTTTTTGACGTGCCACACTTACTTAAATCTACTAGGAACAATTTTTTTACAATTATGAAAAAAAAGGAGTTTAGACACTGTCCAAAATTAACTGACGAGCATATGTTTCCAAAGAATTTTCAGAAAATGAAAGTAAAATATGCTTCTCATTCTGTTGCAGTTGCTTTTAATACGTACATTGATTTTAAAGTTTTGCCTGCAGATGCCAAAGTAACTGCTAAATTCATTAAAACAATGAATGATGTTTTCGATTTATTAAATTCGTGCCATTTAAATAATTCCAATGCATTCATGGGTACCCAACAACAGTTTCAGCTAATGGAAGAATTTGAAACTTTACTTAAAAATGTCCGTGTGGTTAACAGTGAAGGAAAAAATTTACCAATTAAAATGTAATTTATATTTGGGTGGAGGCTTATAATAAAATCAGTTAAAGCCCTTTAGGGTATATTAAAATCAAAGGGTTACACCTTTTTACTGACAAGCAATTTAAACCAAGACTACCTTGAAAACTTTTTTGGGCAAGTTAGAAACTGTTGTGGTAATTCAAGAAACCCTACGCCTATACAGTTTTCTAGAGGATTCAAAAAGTTGTTTACTCTGAAGTATTTAGACCATGTTGACGGCGCCAACTGCACTAATGACATTAATGAATTGTTAAATATTACTCCAAACTTGGCAGAAAACTGTAAAGATCTCATTTTATCGTCAATAGAACCATCAAATCCTTTGAAAGTCTTTACAACTGATTACAAGAATCTAAACAGTACCGATGGCAACGCGTTAGTTTACGTTACTGGTTATTTATTAAAAAAATGTATGCAGCAACATTCCTGCGACATATGTATTGCTTTTAATGAAAGAAATACCTTAAGAAAAGAAACAACCATTTTTTCTCAGACAAAAGCAATACAAATTTTCCATTTGGTGGGTTCAATGTACCTAGCCAGAATTTTGTTGGATATGTTACCCAGCTTGAAGATATATTTGTAGTTAACTTCAATAAATTAGCATGTAAAAATTCTATCGGAGCGACATTAAAAGATCTTTTTAAAAATGTATCATTTACGCATCCTTGTAAAAATTTTCCTTTAAGTTATTTCTTATCTCTTTATACAGGAGTGCGTTTATATTACACAATTAAATTTGCAAATCGTGAAATAAAACTTAAAAAATCTTATAAACCCAATACAAAATTACAAATATTACAAAATTTGTAATTATTCCTTTTTGCTTTGCTTCATAAGTTTGGTTTAGGATTACATTCTTAACTATATGTTATTATTCAATATTGTTCTTATATGCAAAACAAATTCTAAAGAATGTTATAGAATCTGATATAATTTTTAACTATTTTAAATATATAGTTGTTCATGCTTCCTATTTTTATATTGTAATGTATACATGAGAATTTGAGTTATTCTAAGTATTTATATACGTAGAACCTTGATAACTTAAACCTCGATAACATAATAACCTCTATAAATTCATAAAATTTTGTGCTACCTTCCCCTCGGAGTCCAAAACCTCCTTTACTTAAAATACTAACCCTCTATAACTTAAACGAATAATTTGAGCATCGCACGTCAGTAACTCAAAGTTGTAACGACGACGGCCTTTGTAACTTGAATCATCTATCAATGAGTCGTCATTTAAAATGAATTAACACGTGTTTACCAAATGGCTCAGTACAGTAACTTATTTGTATCATTAGCTTGCAGCCTCGGACCTCCGTAAGTAAAAATATAAACCAATAAAAATTCCTTAACTTAAACCCTTAGTAAATAGAAACCTCAATAACTCAAATTATTCAACGTCTCCCTTGGTCTTTATCTTATCGAGGTTCTACTGTATATATTTGTACATTTTTGATGAATTATTTTATTTATATAATGTAATAAAAGCTATTTTAATCGATGATTCTAGTTTATTTCTTATGAGTACTTTTATATTTCCTATTAAATACTAAAACTTACCCTGCATAACAAAACAATACCTATCGTTTTTTGAAATAGTTTTCTAACAATGTACATTTTTATTAGCCCCCGTACCAAACACTCAATTTATAAATCAACAAGCTATGACGGTAGTAATTCGCGCGACCCCTGTATACTCGAGACACGTGCGGTTTTACGATCGTTTTTCGGATAGCTTTTAACAGTGTTACATCAAAGAGCCGACGTCGAGTGAACTTACTATTCATTTGTTTATGTACGGTGCTAGTGTGACAAAAAACGGTAGTCGGTAGTTAAAAGTTAATAATTGAATAGATGAGGCTTTTACTTGATGAAGATCCATACTGAACGTTTTAAAAGTTAATAATGAAAATTGGGTTCTACTTAAAAATTGGTCACATTTAAACAATGTTATCAGTTTTTGAAAGTAATATGTAAATTCAGGAAATCGATAAAATATTTAGAGTTAATTTTACGTATGGATCATTATACCTTACCTCATATTGATTGAGAAACATTTGCAATTGCATAACGCTTATCCTTAGATCCGTTTCGTTGAACTCATACGGGATGTTCCAACCGAGCGGACCGAATTTTCTTCTTTCCTGAACGGTAGCATGGAAGAAACACAAAGCGTACAAAAGTTTCTTGAACACTTGCGGTTGCTTACAACTTTCAAACCATTCCAAATCCGAAACCGGGTCGCTGTAGTAAGATCTATAAAACATTTAATTTATTTCTTGAATTATTTACTCGATTCGTTGGTTAAATTACCTAGCGATGTTATTTTTAAGACCTTTCGGAGGTTCGTTCGTCATTTTCACTCCATTTTGTAAAACTAATACTGGGAAATGATCTGCGGGGTACGAAGTTAGCCACAATCGAAAATCGGGGTGAGTCGAATCAGTTGTTAAATTTTCACAAATCTATGAATAAAATAAATAATTTTTAACTTATCTGAATCATTTTCGAAGTACCTTACTCTTTCTAGCGTTGGCATGAAGCTTTTAGCTAAATGACAGTTTTGTAGCACCACCCAAGTACCATTTTTGACACCTTCATCGATCAATTTAACCGCTATAGGTCCTTGACCTTGACCTAGTGATAAAGCGAACAACCGTGCGGCACCAAACCCTGTTAAGAGAACTCACATTATATACATTTTTGTTACAATTTTCTTAATCAAATAAAAGTTACTTTGCTGTTCTTACTAAAGTTAAATTAGCCATGTTTAAAGTAAAGGATTTTTTCTGTATTTGTAGCTTTTGAAAGGTACTGAAGTATCATCTGGTTACAGTAACATCATTATTTGTAGTTCCGCGACAATTTTTAACAGAAATTTATAATGGACAATTAAAATATTACTTGGAATTTAGTATGAAGGATAATTTAAAATACCTTGGTCGTCAGCAAATTTCAACAAAACAGCTGTGGGGTCGGCACCAGGGGTCAGAATGAATATCAGAGGTATACAACAATGCGAGTCACCGAAGGAAGACGGTAAATCGAATGGGGGCGGCTCTATGAATCGTTTACCCAAATGTCCTGCGAACAAAGTTGAATTAAACGAGTAAAACCTTTTTTTTATAATTTTCTATTACCTGTGACGAAATTTTGTGCCCCGGGTACTATTTTATCGTACCTGATGCATCGTAACACCAACAGTTTTTGTAAATCATTTAACTTAGTATCCCACGGGGAGGGTAATGGCACTTCTTGAGGTTCTCCCGAATCGAATATCTTCTTCCATTGATCGCTGTGGTTTATAAAATGTTGCATAATACCACTACAAAGGAAAAATAAATGATTTTTGAGCTCAAAACTTGTTGATCTGAAATCAATCTTTGACATAAAACAGTATGGGGACTCAATAACAGGACCAACTATAACATGCGCAGCAGAAAATTGTAAATTAGGGGAGAAGAAGGGACGAAAATAAACGTAATGGAAATGAACCGCATGAAAAAAATAGCGGGATATGATGAAGAACGAAGACATTAGAGAAGTAACAAAACAAGAACCAATATAGTCCAGTGCAATTAGTTTTTTTTTTCGAAAGAATTAGCAACACCCAGGGACCTTTAAAAAAGTATATTTTGGGGTATAACTAATACAGGAAAAATACTTTAAGCAAAGTTTGAGTGGAAATGGGGTGGTTTTGTAGGGGTTGAAAACTTACTTTTGCAATTTTAAGGCAGAAAATGACTTTTTAGTACAAAATGTTCTACAAAAAAGTTGTAGATAATAAAAAAATTAACAACTTTTGAATAAAAGATTTTTCAACATAACCTCAAATTCAAGATGAAAATCGCAAAAAAACCGTTTTATTCTTTTTTAATTTTTTTCTCTGGCAAAAAAATGAAATTTGCATGAAACTTGGTGAAAGTATATCTTTTTTTATGCTACATAAGCACATTTTTTTGAACAACCAAAAAAAATTATTTTCCGAGATATTTAAGTTTTTTCGAAAAAAAAGCAAATTTCAAAAAAAAAATTCTTCCAGTCAAATTTTCGGTTTTCGAATTCTGCACCCGCGGATTTTGTTCTTTGGAATGTCTACTTTCATATGGCCTATCTATGTTGGGGTCGGATTTGGCATTAAACCCCTTAAAAATCGAAAAAACGAAAAAAAACGACTTTTTGAGATGCGTATTTTTTAATATGCATTATACAATGTATTATTTTCTATTTTCTTAGTACTTACGAAAAAAAAATTCTTATACAGGTATAATTCAATAAAATAATTTCAATTTAGAGTAAATAATGTACAACAATATATTTTTTTATTTGCAAATTAACTAAAATACATTGCACAGTTATACTGATCTTAATTGGAAAAATGATATCCAGGATATCACCATAGAGCTAATAATATCTAAGCTTCAATATTTGTAATATCACATCTTCTTTTTTCTATCAACGTATTAAGTCAATCACAAGTTAGGTCACTTCTTGGTCTAGCCAAAAATAACTACTAATCATCAGGTAGGCACCAAATGAAATGTAACGTCTGTCATTCTGACGATGATATTGATTTATCGAAACAATTGTCAATTTTTTAGAATTTTCTACAATTTTTATTATATTGTGGAATTAACTAGAAACCGTGAGTTTCATTTAAAACACTATTCAAAATATTATACCTTACAAAAAAATTTATGTTATAAAATATATTACATTAATCTGATTTATGTTCTTCTTGAATGCAACTTTCATTATCTGAATCGGGATTAGTTTGATCTACTTCGAGTCCTTCGTTTTTATTACGAGAAGGTGGTTGCTTTTCATCATTTTCGTCTTCAAATACGATCTCGTCTCTGTTCGTGCAGTTATCGTGGCAATTAATGCACAAGTTTGAGCATCTCATACCGTGCTTTCGGCAGCCACGAACAACCTGTTTCGCAAGTACAGCTAATCCTTTCAAGTATTATATCTGGAATCAATTGTAAATTGTAGGATATAAATTTAGGTACGAGTCTATCTGCACGTTCATTCCAGCCCCATAGCTTAGCTTTGTCATTGGTATGCTCATTTAAAAAGCCAAGCCAAGTTTGGATTTGGTAATAAACTCTGTACGAGTGCTCTGCAGTTGCCCCTTCAGTTGGCGGTAGTTTTTCTAATTTGAAACCAGATTTATTGATTGCTTTCTGATACAATTCAAATCGTAATGCGTTCAGCGACACATTTAATTTGTTTTTTTTTATTTTGATAAATATCAACTATAAGCTGACAACCATTTTTTGCAATGATTTCTTGATCTGCATCCTTATCAAAGAAAACATTAGCTAAGTGTATTAAATTATTATCATTTAATAATAATTTAGACACAGTTTTTTTCACTTTACCGGCTAATCCAGAAATAAAGTCACAGCCGGTGAAAGCGTCGATAAATGCAATTATTTTTTTGTAAGTTTTGTGTACAAAACAATCAGACGAATCGAACGCGTCCTATTGTTTGCCTGATCCTGGTTTGTGGAAAAAATACTCTCATTTTGAACATTTAATTGATGCAAAAGTACAAGTAAATCAATATTTTGACCTACGATGATGACAGTTTTTTTAGTGTGCTTCCCTACTTCAATTGAAGCTATTAGTGCATGAAGGTGTTAACTCACTGTTTCATTAAAATGCCGAAAATGGCATGTATGAAGGTGTTAACTCAATCTCTTTGCGTTAGTACAGACTCTGGTTTATAGATGTCGCCAGGAATCTTAAAAACTGAAGTTCAAAACACGTCAACTCAAGCTTTGTCAAACATATTTAGAGCAAGAAGGTGTCAACTCTTGCTAATTATGCAAGAAGGGGTTAACTGCTAAGTTAGCACCTTCTTCCAATATAACTTAGTACGAATTTGATTGTTTACATCACACAGTGTTGTACAAAGTTGTACAAAGTGATATTTCTTGTGTTTATTATTATCCGGCAACAAAAGTAAGTCCTTTATATGCATTAGCCAATGAATATTATAGTTAATTTAAACAGAAAATCGTATTTATAAATAATTAAAATGCTTTTTAAAACAACCTTAAAATGAAAAATATATAAGGTAACCAAATATTTTAAATTTTAGTTTTGAAAATACTTCATAATGGCTGGAACTAGTGGAAGAAGTGGTAGAATTCTTAAGTTAGCTTTGGATGCTGCTGAAATAACAGAAGCCCAAATAGAAACCGATGAGGATCCATTTTTAGATTCTGGCTCAGATTACCAACCAGCATCTGATTCTACTGACGAGGAAACTGATGAAAATTTTTCTCCTAAGAGAAAAAAAGTTAAGAAAGAAATAGCCAAGAAGAAATTAAAGCAAAATACAGCTTCTTTTTTCGAAAACCAAGAACAAGTCCTAATAAGAACTGAGCAACAAGACAAAAATCGAACACAAAATATTAATGACCCTAAAGAACCTGTTCAAATTATACAGAAAGAGCCGGAGGAAAATATTGACAGAGAAGTTGGAGATCCACAAATTATTGGCAATGAGACAAGAAATGAATCCGACGAAGTTAAAGAACAACAGATTAATGGAATGGAAAGATATATAAATATTCCTGCTGTTGCCATTGAAGTTAATAAAAGAATAAGAGAAAAAAAATCAAGGAAGCTTGAAGCTCAACCAAAAACCTGGAAAAGAAATATTAATATGGCAAATAGAGAAAAAGGAAAAGAATACACCGACTATAAAAATAGACGCGTTCCAGAAAAAACATCCGCAGCTGGGAAAATGCTTTGCACCGAAAAGTGTAGATTAAAATGCAACAACAACTTTACGGAAGCTGATCGCATTACTTTATTTAATCAATACTATTCATTACCTACTATCAATGAAAAAAATGTGTATCTATTCGGTTGTTTTAAACCATTTGATGTTAAGCAACGGACCGGTAATATTGCTCATCGTCAAAAATCTTTCAGATATTTTATAACTTTGGATGGGAAATCAAAACAAGTATGCAAAAGTGCTTTTTTAAAACTACTTGATGTCGGAAGAAAGAAATTGGAACTAATTCGTAATCAAATTTCACAGGGACAAGGTATCCCTCATAAAGATCAGCGCGGTTGCCATAATAACCGCAAAAACCGAACACCCACCGAGCAGCTTGACATAGTATGTCAACATATCAAATCTTTTCCTGCAGAAATGTCACATTATTCCAGGAATAAAAATGAACATCGCTTATACTTATCCCCTATGCTATCAATCAACAAAATGTATGAACTATACAAGAATCAGTGTAATGAACAAAACATACAGTTTATGAAAAACAGCAGATACAGAAAGATTTTTGTTTCCAAATTTAATCTTGGCTTTGGGTCTCTAAAATCGGATACCTGCAAAGTTTGTGATGCGAAAGAAACAAATGATGAACATGTAAGACGGTATAAGACAGCGTTTGAAGAACAAAAAAAGACAGAAAATTGGCACATGATGGTGATATTCTATACATTAATTTTGATATGCAAAAAACATTACCTCTACCAAAGCTGTCTACCAGTGTGGCTTTTTATCTAAGACAAATGTGGCTATACAATTTGGGGATTCATTGTGTAAGTAAAGGTGACGCCTTCGGTAAAGGATTTTTCCACCTTTGGACTGAAGACAAAGGTGGTAGAGGCCCACAAGAAGTTGGAAGCAGTATTTTGTCATTCCTACAAAGCATCAATAATGAAAATGACCACTTAGTAGCCTGGAGTGATTCTGCGGGTGGACAAAATAAGAATTTTTTCATTATTTGTTTGTGGCATTACCTAGTACACCAGGGAATTTTTAAAACTGTTGATCATAAGTTTCCGGAGGTTGGCTACAGTTTTATGGATATTGATAGAGACTTTGGTGCTGTCGAAAAAGTTATTCGAAAAGTTCAAAACACAGTTGATCAGTACATGACGTTAATGACGGAAGCTAGAAAAAGGAATCCGTTTGTATTAACTAGAATGGAAGATAAATTCATTGATCTGAAAGAACTGCCTAGAAAGCTCAACTTGTTGGACAGAAAAAAAGTAATAAGGGCGAAAAAATAATTTTTCGCAATGCAAGGTGGATAAGAGTTGATAAATTTGGTACAACGAAGTATAGATATTCACTAGATGAGACAGAAGAGTGGAAAGAAGTAGATATTATTAAACACAAATCAACCCGAACAACAGAACACGACAATTTTTTTGTTCCGTTAAATCTGTCGCGACCTATAGCAGCCAAGAAATTCGACAACATTATGGAACAACTCCCATATATTCCAGAAAATTTGAGGGGATTTTATTTAGGCTTAAATCGATCAGAAAGTGATTAGTATTACTTATTTTTGTATTTTTTCAATTAATAAATATTAGTTGATCCTTTCTTTACTCGTTATTATTTCGATTAAAACAGTAAATGGTTGTGCATGAAGGTGCTAACTCAGTTTTTTTTTGTAAAAAAAATTAAAAACATCTCATAAACCACAAAAAATGATAAAATCTTACCTATAATATTAAAATTACTTCTATTGACTAAGTTCTAGCTCCATTTAATTTTGATTTTAGTTTGAACACAAAAAGCTCCAAGAACATTACTTCAACCCTTAATATCTCAAAATTGTTAAAAAGTGAGTTAACCCCTTCATGCACTAATAGCTTCAATTGCAGTATTAATAATCAATGCATCGGCGTCTTCGGCAGCTTGTTTGCAGATAAAACCGTGTAACTGCAATCTATCTGAAATACTTTTTATTAAATTTTTTTGTTGCTGTCGTTTGATAACAACTTGTCTTGAGCAAATGGTATTTTAGTAATTTCTTGGTATTGCAACGTAGGAATAATTATAGATTTTTGACGACGTGAACGTTCACTCTCTTTTGTGCCAGTCGAAGTAGAAGTACTTGCTGTTGAAGTAGAAGATGAAGTTGCGTTTGCGTAGGAGTAACCATCGAACGTGATATAACTGTTTCCTGCGTAATAGCTCTAAACGCACCTTAGATATTCATTTAAAATTTCATCTATAGTGTCATTTTTCTGCCAAATTACCTTATGGATTGAGAACCCGCCGTCTACAACGTGTAAGACATTTTCACAAACTGGTACAGCAAACACTTCTGTAAACTCACTATAGATGTCAGACTTTTTGTTTTTTCTCATTCCATTTTCTATAAATAATGATAGAGGGAATGGAGCCAGTTCGTACTGCAAAAAATCTTTCATGTTATCTTTACTGTTAATGTTGAGTGAAATCCTTTGAAGAAGTAATAAAGGATTAATTACAACTTTTTCACCATTTACTTTAATTGATGACTGAACGTTATAAAAACAAACAGTTTTTGAATACTATACAGTATTATTATATGAATAATTTATTTCCCTTTTTACTTTTCAATTATTAATTGTTGTTGATAAAAGCACTCTTTTTGTTATAATTTTACAATGTCAAATAAAAATATCGTAGACAACAAGAAAACAGAATAAATACTTACTCCAAAATAAAACTCCGAACTGATTCTGTATACAAACAACACGAGTTATAGAACTAGAAATTTCTATAAATAAATAATAATATTATATTACTGTAAATAAGATAAGAAACGCAGAGTTAGCTTTGTTTTAGTATATATATTCATATCCATTATTATTCAAGTTGTTGTTGAAATGGGTTGTTGAATATAAGTTGTTGAAGTTAGTTGGCAAAAGTCGTTGTTTAATAAATAGTTTATTCTTAATTAGTCGGTTCATTAGCAAGTATTGTAATATTTTAATTATATTGTGAAAATAAAGTTTTTTAAAAATAGTTTTCGGTGTTAAAAATATATAATTCGCGCGATATTCGTATACCTGAGTCAGAGATGAATCTCTGCCTGCGTCCCCACGCCCCACTCCGTTAATCTAAAAACCTTCACACATGTTTGTGTATAAGGAATATTTCATGTTTCAGGTTTCAATATTTTATATTCCATACAACTGTAATACTTGTTTATAATAAAAAAAATTGAAAATAATACATAGTATAATACATATTAAAAAATACGCATATCAAAAAGTAGTTTTTTTTCGTTTTTTCGAATTTTAAGGGGTTTAATGCAAACTTCAACCCCAACATAGATAGGCCATATTAAAGTAGACGTTCCAACGAACAAAATCCGCGGGTGCAGAATTCGAAAATCGAAAATTTGAACGGAAGAGTTTTTTTTTTGAAAATTTGCTTTTTTTTCGAAAATTCTTAAATATCTCGGAAAATAATTTTTTTTTGGATGTGCAAAAAAATTGTGCTTATGTAGCATAAAAAAGATATACTTTCACCAAGTTTCATGCAAATTGCATTTTTTTTGTAAGAGAAAAAAATTAAAAAAGAAAAAAAAAACGGTTTTTTGCGATTTTCACCTTGAATTTGAGGCTATATTGAAAAATGTTTCATTCAAAAGTTGTTCATTTTTTATTATCTACAACTTTTCTGTTCTGTAGAACATTTTGCGCTAAAAAGTCATTTTCTGCCTTAAAATTGCAAAAGTAAGTTTTCAACCCCTACTAAACCACCCCATTTCCACATTTCCACTCGAACTTTGTTCAAAGTATTTTTCCTGTATTAGTTATACCCCAAAATATACTTTTTTTAAGGGTCCCTGGGTGTTGCTAATTTTTCCGATTCTTGCCCATTTTTTTCGTAATTGCACTGGACTAATAATAGAAAAATGAACACTGAATTGGTATGGATACATCGTAGGAATGAAGACAGATAGAACAACAAAAAACTGCAGGGAGATCAAGGAGCAAATGGTTAGACGAAATAAAAGAACAAAAAAAGGACAAAAAGTGAGAAAACCTTAGAGGAGTTGAGGGTGGTGGTGAAAGACAGTGGAAAAGAAGGATACAAGAAGGACCGGTGTTCACATCCGACAAAAGAATACGTAAAACGAAATGACAAATAGAAGAACAGTATAATATATTAATCACAACAACACTGTTGGATAAAAAGTCAACTTGACCCACTAAGACCTTTTTGACACCATCGTTACGTATGCCTTCTCCTCAGTACGCATGATTTTTCATTTTTCACTTTGTATACGTTTTCACATCAGCGAATCTATCAAGTACCTGATAGATTCGCTTATGTGAAAACTCGCAAGAAAATTGCAAATATTATCAGTGCTTCTCAAAAGTCCTCTCCCCCTCTTTTCTTTTGAATGGTGATACTTAAACTGATTAAATTTGTAGTGTGAAAATGAACTATTGTAAGCTTCTCTACTAGTGGTAACAGGTGACGTAATAGGCGTCGGTGACGTCACCAGGCAACTGAAACCAATAATATTAAATGGCAAGTGACACCTCGTTTGAAAGGTATTTAGAATACTTATCCAATAATACTAATTATTTTTGGATTTACCATGTTTTTGATAGTTACAATAAATTAACGCTAAGATTTGAATTTAATTTTACGTATTGGAAAATAAAAAGTATTAAAAATTTATTTAAATTTATAAAGAGTTTATTCGAAATATAAAAAATTAGAATTAGAAACTAAAAATAACGTTTATAACGTTACCTGTTACTAGAGAGGGGGGAGGGATCTTTTGAGAAGTACTTTTACAATTATTCCAAAAAAATATCAAAAACGTAAATAAAATTACTTTCTTGCTTGATACAACCCCTCAATTACTTTGAAAATACTTACTTGAATGACGGTAAATCGTTCAACCTACAAAGCTCGTCCCATGATTTAACAACCAACCAATCGGTTGGGTTTTTATTCGGGTTTTCCAAACCAACACCTCCCGTTAATAAGAACATCCATTCTGGTATGTTGATCTCGTTACGACTCTTCATTAAATTGACGCATAGAAGTAAAGAAAACAGTAGTTTATCCTAAAAAATATGCTAGTCTCATTTGATAAAGTAATACTTTGATACAAATTTCTATATCCTTTTCAATTCTCAAATCTTTTTATTTATATTTTAGTGTATTTCGGTACAATTTTGTAAGTTATCAAAATAAGATCTCCTCCGAGACCCTAGAAAAGGTTAAAGCTGTATAGTTCAGGCGGTAGAGCAGTAAAAGTAGGGTGTAACAGATGTTGTTTGATAACGCAAAAATTTGTATGCAGAAAGTTGCCGAATATTGTGTACAACAATAATCTTATGTTTGCCTACTCCAAAAAGTGCTTGCTAAATGCTGTAGAACAACAAATGTGCCGAAATATTTTCGATACATTTGTGTCTTTTTTGTTTATTTAACGATTTCATATTAGGTTATGAGAATCGCGAATCAAAAAACTTTAATTTTCCATGAATAATATACGTGACATTTTATTAGTGACAACCTTCGAAATTTGATCTGCAAAATAACCCAAATCTTGGGAGTTGCAATCAAAATAAAATTGTTAAAAATACTTAGTGTGTCTCAGAAAAGTGTTGGTTCAGATAACCGGACAAATAAAAACCTTCATTACTAGCAGTAAGTGAAATATCAAGTTATAAAAATATTCATTTCGATTCATAACAAATAAAATCTGGCAAAAACACGAAACGATAAGAACTAAATTACAAGTAATTAGCAACAAGTACTTTCGTTTTGCATTAAAGTGTTGCCGATTCAAATTAGAATCAAGAAAAATAGGTAAATATCTAAAAACTGTATCTCGTGTCTTTATTTCAAAATTTAGTGTCCAGATTGTGGTTGCACATATATCTCCGATAAAAAGTTTGGTATCCGAAGGGTTGACCTGTACCGGCTTTTTTGCACGGTGAACGTATGGAAGACAGTAGTGGCGATGAACATACCACAGATGATGGCAAAAGAAAGAAAAATACAAAAGGTCTGGAGGAGTTCCTTGGAAGATCGTCAAAAACACTTAGAACGCCAGATAAAAGGGAAAAAACGGATGAGAAACTTAACAAAATAATAGAAATGATACAGGACTTCCAAAAAGATGTTAAAAGAGATTTGAAACAGACTAGAGAAGAGCAAATGATGTATAGAGAGGAACTAGAGAAAATTAAAGAAGAGAACAAGTTACTACATACTGAAAATGAAGCAAATAAGAAAAGATTGTTACAGTTAGAACAGAAAGTGGAAGGAATGGATAGGGACAAAAGGAGAAATAATATAATTGTGCAAGGAATGCCTATAGCGATCCATGAAGAGCAATCCAGAAAACATGAAATGGAGGCCTTGATGAAAAACAAACTTGAGGTGGATATAAAAATTAAAGGAGCGAGGAAACTTGGACAAAACACATGTCTGCTAGAATTAAATAATAATACGGATAAGCAACTGGTTATGGCCAATAATAGGAAGCTGAAGAATGTAAGGGAGACAAGAATTTATATTAATAACGACGTGAGTAAAGAGGATAGGGACGTACAGAGCAAAATACGGACAGTTGCAAAAGAGGAAGAGAGCAAGGGGAAAACTGTTAAGATTAGATTCGGAAAATTGAACATAGATGACGATGGGTATGGGATAAAAACACAGAATCGCTGGTAAGAAGAAAACCAGGCCCAAGAAACCAACAACAGTAAGAATGGCGATGGATGGTCAGATAGATAACGGCTCGGCAAAAATAAAGGATTATGATTTTGCAATACATCTTGAAAATAAAAATATAGGCAGGACAAGGAGCAAGGAGCAAGGTAGAAAAAGCAGAATAGAAAAATTCATAAAAAACTTTTGTAAATTGGGACGTGGAATGTAAGAGTAACTTACCATGAAGGAGCTTTGAAAAACTTGGTGGAGATTATGAGAAGATATAATATCGATATCTTAGCATTACAAGTGACAAAACACAAGGGCAATGAAAAAATAAAAATAGCGGGATGCACCTTTTTAATAGCGGAAATGACAACAGGTATTTTGGAACAGGGTTCATTGTTAGTAAAGACCTAACACAATATGTTGTAGATTTTGAGGCAATATCAGATAGACTGTGTAGGTTGAGGCTTCAAGGAGAATATAGAAAACTTAGTATAATAAACGCACATGCACCATCGGAAGATAAGGACTTAACTATAAAAACTGAATTCTACGAAGAAATGAACGTTCAGGTCGGAAAAATACCAAAGTTTGATGTAAAAATAGTTATAGGTGATATGAACTCGAAAATCGGATGCTAAGGAGAGTATAAACATGTGACAGGGGGAAAAAGTTTACACCTGAAAACTAATCAAAATGGAAAGTGTTTAATTGACTTCGCAGAATTTAATAATATGGTGATAAAGAGTACAAGCTTTGATCACAAAGATATCCATAAAATAACCTGGATAGCGCCTGATAAGAAGACGAAGAACCAAATTGATCATGTACTTATTGAAAAAATACATACAAGGGCCATAAAAAATGTAAGAAGTTATCGTGGAGCTGACGCGGATTCAGACCATTCCCTAGTTATATTAAAAATAGAACAACACGTACCTACGTTTAAAACCTATGATAATAGGAAGATTTAATGTGAAAGAAGAATGATGTGCAAAAAAAATTATAGATTGAGATGGAAAATGAATTAACAGGATTCCCAGAGTCAGAGGATATAGAGATGGAGTGGAAACAGATAGAAAAATAAATTATTAAATTCTTGCAATGTAGCGTAGGACAACCAACACATAGAAATAACAAGGATTATTGGTTTGATGATGATTGTAAAAAGATATTAGATCACAGAAACAGAGCACGGTTGAATGTATTGAGAGTAAATACGAAACTTGACAGAAAAATATATGAGGAAACAAGAAGAAAAGCCAAATAGTGTGCCGGCATAAAAAGAGGATGAATATGGAACAAAAGTTAGAGATAATCTAGGAGCATTATAAAAATAAAGAAATCAGAAATTTCTATCAGGAGGTAAAGAAAACGCAAGGAAAAGGATATAAAGCTATTGATTTCTGTAGAAATAAACAAGGACAAATGATAACAGATCCACAAGGACGATTAGGCAGATGGGCCGAACATTTCGAAGAGTTGCTGAATAGTGGAAGGGTACAGACGGAACTGGAAGATGATAATGTAGAGTATGGTGACCCCGGAGAAGTAGAAGAACCATCAGACGACGAAATACTGGAAGAAATAAACAATCAAAAGAATAATAAAAGTGGAGGGGAAAATGGAATAACAGCTGAAGTCCTAAAAACAGGTGGAGCTATATCACAGCAGAGGATATGCAAATTAATAAGAAAAATTTGGAGAAATGAACAGATACCGAATGCTTGGAACAATGGAATTATCTGCCCGATTTTCAAAAAGGGAGAGAAAACGTATTGTGAGAATTATAGAGGAATATCTTTATTAGACGTGACTTATAAGGTATTAGCCAGAGTTATCCGCACTAGACTCACAGAAATATATAACAAGGAAATTGGAGAATACCAAGGAGGTTTCAGACAAGGAAGAGGAACAGCAGACCAGATATTCACACTAAAAATGATACAAAATAATAGCTATGAACAAAATTTAGGACTATACTTACTTTTTATCGACTTCAAGCAGGCTTATGACTCCATTATAAGATCAAAATTGTATGAATCTTTAGGAAATCTCGAAGTTCCACAAAAACTGGTAAATTTGATAAGACTAACTCTGCATAGAACAGCATCGAAAGTTTTGGTAGAAGGAAGTTTATCGAAAAGCTTAACTTCAAGACAAGGACTGAAACAGGGAGGTCCATTATCTACAGTTTTGTTCAACCTGATGTTGGAAGATATTTTGAGGAAAGCTGGCCTGAATACTAAAGGAATTATATACCATTGTAGACATCAGGTAATTGCATATTCCGATGATGTGACTTTGATAACTAGATCAAAAAGGAAGCTGCAAGTAGTACTGAATAAATTTGTAGATACAGCGAAGACGTATGGCCTAATAATAAACACAGCTAAAACTAAATATATGGAGATAAAAATCATACAATTGATGGGATAAAAGAGGTAATCTTCAGAACAGACAACCAGGTATATAACTTCGAGAAAGTTGACAGTTTTGATTACCTAGGGGTAACAATTAATAATAAAAACGACGAAACGGATAAAATAGATAAGAGGCTTTCCAAAGGAAGCAGAACAGTAGGAGCCCTCAGTAATATATTGAAATCAAAAGTACTCTCGAAAAAAGCGAAGATAAGAATATACAGAACGATAATTAGGCCAACAGTACTATACGGTAGCGAATCCTGGATACTTACACAAATATGGAATATGGGAAACAAGAATACTCAGAAAAAAATTTAGAGGCAAAAAGCTAGAAGATGGAGCTTGGAGAAGACTAACAAATAAAGAAGTGGCGGAAACTTATGGATATCCGGACATAGTTCATCATATAAAAGCACAGAGAATAAGATGGCTGGGGCATGTCAGCAGAATGGCAGGAGAAAGACATACCAGTAGAGTTATTTGCGAAGCGAGAGGGGGTAAACGGCGAAAGGGCAGACCGAAGAAGAAATGGTTAGAGGCAGTCACGACGGATCTGAAGAAAAAGGGAGTGGAAAGATGGAGGGAGATAGCGGATGACAGACAAAAATGGAGACTACTAGTAAAACATATAGAGGAAGAAATTTTTTTTAAATAAATTGTAATTCCTTTTTAGGCTTGGGCCTTTGAGGCCTGTAGTACTGTAATATATATAATATACGAAAATTAGTAAAAAATCATACGTAAACTTTGAGACATTTTTTCGGTGAGTAAAAATTGATAAATATTTATAAAACTTTCAGAAAATATAGATAAACATATGACAATTACGCACAAAAATTTTTGTAACGATCGACTTTGTAGTTTTTCACTGCCACAATTATTAATTTAGAAATTATAAAAAGGTTGATCGCGCGTACCTTGTTTAACAACGGTGAAAAATGAGCAAACAATTTTTAACAATTACTTAGTGTCATAACAAACAATAAGCAACTATAAAAATATCCATTTTACGTTTTAACAATTTTTTTTAAATTTTGTCAAATTTTTTCCATTATAAATTATTTCTCGTTTACAGCATCGGTTCGATGTAATTTAAAAATTCTTTCCCATCTGAATACTGCTTTGCAAGCACTTTCATTTTAGCCGAAAACGACGAAATTTGACCGTGTAGATCTGGAGATAGAGGTCCACAAATTTAATAATAATTTATGGCTTACTTAATCGTTAAATCGAAATTAAAAAATACTCTCTTATAGCTGGTTGCAAATACTTTCTATATTCGTCTTGTGCATTTTCGACAAATGAAAGCCTAATGAAAGAAAACTCGAAAAAAATACCGTAATCAGAGGAGTTCGTCGGCCGAGCGGCGTGGGAGCAGAAGTGGGGATGGCGGAGAGCAGCTGAGCTGTCGCGCGGCCCGGGTGTTTCAAAATGCGAATGCGCGGTAAAACATGAGTTATCTCGTCAACGGTAGCACTTATCGAGACGATTTTTTTTAATTCGATGTAGCGAAATGAGAAGAATCAGAATATGCCATCAAAAAATAATATTACAAAGATATTTTGCACGAATTTCAAGATCAAAAAGTACGCTATTTTCATTTGCATCAAAAAAATAGTAGTATGATTGGAAAATTATTTTGCTGCTTAATGTTCATCAAATCATGCAACTAATTAAACGTTTCAATAATAAATATTGATAAAAAGTATATTTTCTTTCTTAAATGGTGTTTCCGCGTAACTCAGTTGTATCAATGTGGACTGCTTTTTTTACTTACCAATACACGACGTGGTTGCTTCTTGTTATCACTTACTCCAAAGAAAAAATGGTAACGAGGGTTTGGGCGAAGGAAGGCCAAAAGGAAATTCAAAGGGGTAGTAACAACCACTTAATTAACTGTCATATTGTATCAAGAAAAGTTGGTTTTTGTGATAAATTCAAACCGATTCCGACAGAATTTTGCCATTCGAAATACCGAGACCGAAATTTATATATTTCTCTATTACTGAGCCGATCAATACTAAAGTACCTACTACTATCCTACCTAGTAAATTTTAAATCGTATTCTTGGGCGGTGTTGTCAAGCTGTACCTATAATTTTTACTTTAACAAAATAAATCGCGTGAACAAATGGTTTTTCTTTATCATAACTAACCGTCCTTTTTTATAATAAATTGTATAAATATGGTAACGCTTTTTTACATAAAATGACATTATTACAGTACAATAGACATTTTGCAATAATAATACTTCAGCCCAGGTATACATACTGCGTAGGAATAAGTAAAAGCATTGGGTTACTTTGATCCAGGTAGATCTCAGTTCCCTTCTTGGTATTCATAACTTAGGCCCCGCCTACCTATAAGTGCTTGGGACTCTAATATCGAACACGCTCATTGGTTACATTGGACCTGACTAGGCAATTAGGGATGCTGTCTATTTCAAAACTGTACAGCACACGCAGAACTTATGAATAACATCTATCGGATGCAGAGGGTGCAAATATTTGCAGAATTATATAATTTTCAAATAAAGGTAAGAAAATATCTGAAAATAGCATACTTTTTTTATCTTGAAATTCGTGCAAAATTTCTTTGTAATATTGTTTTTTGATGGCATATTCTAATTCCTCTCATTTCGCTACATCGAATTAAAAACAAAATCGTGTTGATAAGTGCTACCGTTGCCGAGATAACTGATGATTTACCGCGCATTCGCATTTTGAAACACCCGGGCCGCGCGACAGCACAGCTGCTCTCCGCCATCCCCACTCCTGCTCCCACGCCGCTCGGCCGACGAACTCCTCTGATTACGGTATTTTCATCGAATTTTCTTTCATTAGGCTTTCATCTGTCGAAAATGCACAAGACGAATATAGAAAGTATTTGCAACAAGCTATAATAGAGTATTTTTTTAATTTTGATTTAACGATTAAGTAAGCCATAAATTATTATTAACTTTATGGGCCTCCGGATCTACACGGTCAAATTTCGTCGTTTTGGGCTAGAATGAAAGTGCTTGCAAAGCAGTATTCAAATGGGAAACAATTTATAAACTACATCGAACCGATGCTGTAAACGAGAAATTATTTATAATGGAAAAATTTTTACAAAATTTAAAAAAAATTGTATAAAATTATTAAAACGTAGAATGGATATTTTTATAGTTGCTTATTGTTTGTTATGACACTAAGTAACTCTTAAAAATTGCGTGTTCCTTTTTCACCGTTGTTTAAACAAGGTACGCGCGATCAACTTTTTTATAATCTGTTAATTAATAATTGTGGCAGTGATAAACTACGCGGTCGATCGTTACAAAAATTTTTGTGCGTAATTGTCATATGTTTAACTATCTTTTCTGAAAATTTTATAAATACTTATCAATTTTTACGTATGATTTTTTACTAATTTTCGCATATTACTCATGGAAAATTAAAGTTTTTCGATTCGCGATTCCCATAACCTCATAGCAAATCGTCGAATAAACAAAAAAAAATAGTAAATTTTTTTGATTTAAGGCTTTGATTCAAAGTTTTAGACACAAATGTATCGAAAAATGGGTCATTTTTCGATATTTTCGTACATTTGCTGTTCTACAGAATTGAGCAAGCACTTTTTGGAGTAGGCACACATAATATTATTGTTGTACACAATATTCGGCAACTTTCTGCATAACAATTTTTGCGTTATCAAACAACATCTATTTCTATTGCTCTATCGCCTGGACTAGTGAGCAATACTGTATCTTCAATAAAATGTTATTTTACCTTTTCAAACAAACTTCTGCAAATGTTGACATATAACGAATAAGTAAAGTATTTTTGTAAATCCTTCAAACGTTGAGTAACATCTTCAACTCTTTCTGTATTGTCGATACCAGATTTGAACAAATTCATAAACCAAACCAAAGAATATTGATACATCGGATCTATATTGGCCAAATCAGCTGTAATAAATATCGTTTTTATTAAGGCTGAGACGTCACTAGAGGCTGTTATAAAGCGGGGCATTTTTCTATCAAAATACATTGCATTAAAAACGTTTTTGATTTGATTAAAATAAGAAACTAAATATCATGACCTCAAGATAAAGAAATTTAATGACTGAATATTAAAAAAACATCTCAATAATTTATGAATAAACTTACCGATTGAAAAAAATAAGATAGCTGCATGTACAGCTATGGGAGTATATTCCAGACGAGCTTTATCTATTTGTTTTTCCGTAACTTCAGCTACAGCTTGTTTAGCAGCTATGTCATTCGATAAAACTTTCGAAGAACTCAAAATTTGAACAGCCGTTTCATCTTCCAAAATATTACCTTGTGACGTACTCAATACCATCAAGATTTTATCTTCTATTTCTTTCAAAGCCCTTAAATAATCCAATCAGAAATATTATATATGATTGTTGTCGGAGACCAGAAGACTCAATTTTAATAGTAGGCGCAGAACTGTCAGTCTTGACAGTAGATATAGGCAGAATTCGTTTTTAAATTTTTTCACAATTCATTATATTTTAGTTAATGTATATTAGGTACTTTTGTGTCAATAAATCTGTACCTAAATTCTTCTTGTGATTCATTGCAACCTTCGTAAACCGGGGGCAGCGAGTAACTGCTTTCTTGGGTAGGAACAGAACAATTGTGGTTGAATTTATGGCCAACCTTTCTATTGAACCCGGTGAAAAAAAACTTACCTTTTATTTTCTGCCCCTTGTATAATGAGAGAGTTCTTTTCGGCTTCTAAATCTGGCCGTTCTTTCGCAACAGTTATACCAAGTAACTGATCTTCTAAGCCTACGCTGGTGATCATAAAGTTAACTAACGTCACTTTGACAGCAACTTCAGGTAAATAATGAGGATTTCTCAATTTCGTGGTTATGTATAACCTACAATTATTCAATTTTGTAATGATAAGAAAGAATTTCTATAAATATGTTAAAGAAAGACACAAATTATATGGATGAATCTTACTTAAAATCTGAGCTATATTCCACGACAGAGTCTCCTAATTTCAAACATAAAGCGCCGCCTTGTTTGAACACTTGTTGGCCTAGTACTGGTTCTAATACCGGATCCATTTCTTCCCCGACATTTTCCAGTAGTACCTGTAAGGGAAAACTTTCATATAATCCTAGGAAAACAAGCAGTAGAAACTATCAGGAAGTTGACTATAGAGCAAACATCATAAAAACGGATACACGTCATCAATTACGTCATCAGTGGTAGTATGTGTGTTAGCAGTTTATTTTGAATGTTTGCAAAATGCCGCTATTACCGAAACAGAATACGCAGTTAGATATCCTGCACGATTGAGAGAGATATGTCCCGCCAGTCTCAGCCGACCCTCTTTTAGGCATTCGAGATTTAATAATGGATCTAGGACTAGCATGGCCGACTTCGAGCATCGACTGAACTTTCGTGATTGGTTATTAGGAACGTGGTGAAAGGAAACAGAAATTTTATATCCCAAATATTATGGAGCGACGAGGAAAGTTAATACTCATAACATGCACTATTGGTCAGAAACAAACCTTCACTGGTTTAGGCAAATCCAATTTCAAAATCGATGCAGTGTGAATGTGTGAAACGGGATTTTGGGCGGAAGAAGTATAGGGCCATATTTTGTATCAGCATTTAAACGGGGTAGGTTATTTACAATTTTTGGAAAATAAATTACCCATACTGTTAGCAAATATTCCTATGTAGGATAGAATATACATGTGATACCAACAAGATGGATACCCAGCCCATTATGCTCCGAATGTCCAAAAATGTTTAAATAGATAGTTTCCGGATAAATGGATAGGTAGGAACAGCATTTTTTCTTGGCCGGCAAGGTCTCTCGACCTTAGAGTACTGTATTTCTTATTTATAGAGTAAGCTCAAAGATCTAGTTTATGAAGACTGTTCTGCAATACCTGATTATATGAAAAATGGAATTCGGGAAAAATATTCAACAGGTTATGGGCCCAGGTCATTTCTTGACCTAAGAACTTCGAAAATAAGAACGTAATATGTTCCAACTTTCTCTATGTTGCGTCCTCTTTCTTGGGTGTGTCCTGAATAAATTACAAGAACACAATAGCAGACAAAGATGTACATAATGCAATTATAAATAAGTTTGATGGAACCAATTTTCAGCAATGGAAATTCCAGTAAAACTATCCACTTCGAGCGAAAGGTATTTATGATGTTGTAGATGGACATTTAGCAAAACCTGATGATATGCATATACAAGATTTAGAATTATGGAATAGAAAATATGCTCAAGCAATGTTTACATTTACCTCGGTTATGAATTTAAATCAAATACCTTTAGTCAAAACTTGTGAGTCTCCTAAATAAATGATGCAAAAGTTATAATATGTTTTTTAACAACAATCAGAGGCCAATAAAATTATGTTACATGAACGATTCCACCCCTATGAAATAAAATGAATTCTTCAGATACTGTGTAGCTCAACACATTGAAAAAATACAGAATTTTGCCAAGCAAATAAATGACGAAGGTACCGATATAAGTGACACGGCAGTAATGACAAAACATTTAATTACTCTACCTTCAAAATTCATAAATATTAGACAAGCTTGGTGGCCTCTTGAAAGTTCACAACAAACCATAAATAATTTGACAGCAAGACTTTTGGACGAAGAAAATAACCTTGCAGCCTATACAGAAAGTTGTTTAGCAACTAACTCTATTAAAACAAGTAACCCACAAGAATTATTCAAGATCTGTAGTCCGTTATATTTGTAGAAAAAGAAATTACAAAGTCTATAGATACAAAGAAAGAAAACTTTTCAATCAATGTACACAAAGTTCAAATCGAAACCAAAACGGTAATGCTGGTTATGGTCAATGTGGATACTCGAGTAGACAATATAACCACAGATAACCCACAAACAATAATCGTGATAGAGGTGGTCATCAAAGAGGTTAAGTGGGTGGTTATTTTTATAGAAAGTATGGTTAAAATGATCATGACTAACACAGCTCTACAGATTCCGAAACAAATGTACATTCAAATACAACTTGTGGCGAAGCTGTTAATTTTAACAATGAACACTGAAGAAAATAACACAAATTGAATCGATGAGGCTTTTACTTGAAGATCCATACTGAACGATGAAAATAAAACAATTTAATTTGTTTAAATAGCTATTTATGTAACCAGTTATGAAATGCATCATTTTGTGTAACGAGTGAAATTTTTGCGGGACGAGCGAGGTCCCGCAAAATGACACGAGTTACACAATAGTTATTTTTAAAACAAGTGTCACAATGACTCTTTTTGTAGTACGAGTGAAGTTTGCACAACGAACCGCGAAGCGGTGAGTTGTGCAAATCACGAGTACTACAGAAAGTCATTGTGGCACAAGTTTTACACAATATTTTTTATAATTCGCGTTTATTTAATTATTTAAATAAAATATAATTTCATATAATCCCTGTTTTTAAACTAGGAGGTGTGGTTTGAATTTAAGTTGGCAATTCTGTAGATTCCTAATTGGTCAGATCGCAGATGGTTTTATTCAGCACTTCTGACTTTTGACATATTATAACCGAATCATTGTGTAAATTGTAAACAAACTTTCATTTAAGCAAAAAGAGGATGATTATTTGTTTAAAAAAGAGCTTCTTCGTATATGCTCTTGCGATCTATTTATATTATATCATGAACAGAATAATTTCTGTAATACATCTTCACATAGATATCTGGTAATTTATCCCAAAAATCGAACGTTTTGTATACCTATATATTGATCCTATACAATATAAAAATAAACAATTGACAAATCATTGATAAATAAACGTTAGCGTACTTTATTCGTTATTATTTTTAATATATAAATCATTCTAATTTACCTTTAGTATAATAATTTGCTAGCTAGAACAACGCTAGACCATTTTATTTATAATATGTGTCAAGGTTAAAGTCAAATGTCAAATAAAAATATAACTAAATACAATAACCAACTGTACTCTAAAAATTACTATTACAGTGTTCAAAGAGCTTCATTGTGACACTGTAAACAATGTTATAATGAAGTCTCTTTTATACGCGAATTATAGAAACAAGCATTTCATAACTTGTTTCATACAAGATTTTATCTAATTTTGACAAGAAGAAAGTTTAGTTTAGCTATCAATAAAGCATTTCATAACGTTTAATAGAAGATTTTATCTAATTTTGACAAAAAGAAAATTTAATTTATTTCTGATTTGAAAACAGCACTTTTTGATTCCTACAAGTTATGCAACCAATATTACACAAGACAATACTTTTATTTTATACATTAATTTCAGACTTTTCTTTATTATTTTACCATTAATAGAAAATAAGAAAAGGATTGCCACTGATATTCTTGGTGAATCAAGCACCTAAAGTTCAAGATCAGTTATGCATCAAGATATTACATCAACTTCTAATTCTGCAGGGGTTAACCTAACAAACTGTTCGAAATCTGTCATAAATATTTATAATGCATAAAATAAAATGTGAATTATTCTAGTTGTTCTTATTGTTAGTAGTTCTCTTCAGTTCTAGTTGTTATTTTTCTATAACATGACATTAAACTTTTCTTTTTTTCTCTTTTGTTTTTATTAACTGGTGATAAAATTAATTTTTCATCACCAGTTACATAATATTTTTCATTATGTAACTGGTTACGAAAAATGTGACGTTTGCTAACGGAAGTCAGTTTTGAAAAATGTCACTTTATATATCAAAATTGGATAAACTTCATTTATTTGAACTAATGTTCAAATTAAACTGGTTGACGCGTTTCACTAACACAGTAGCTTTCTCAAAACGAATTCGTATTTTACGTAATTTGACACAACATTCATTGAATATGGATAGCGGAGCATCAGCTCATATGACTTATCGTAAAGACTTTTTTGTTAGTGTAAAGTATGATTTTAAATGTAGTGTATCTCTTGAAAGTAATCAGATTCAAATAGTAAATGGCAAAGGTTTAATAAAAATTCTAAAATTTATCATTGGACAAAGGTTGAATACTACCATAAACAATGTATAGTCCAGGCGAGATAGCCCAAAAATCATCATTTTGCGTAGTTTTCCACGATCAGTATGAAACTTTGTATTTAGGTGGTGGATAGCGTGTACAATGACATATCTTTATCCGTGGTCTGAGAAATTTTTTTGTCATTGTCAAAAGCACCGATATATGTCGAATTTTAAGGAAATTTCTCATTTTTTGCTAATAACTTCATTGCTAGTGGCTTTACCAAAAAAAGTTAAATTCTTTTTTTTTGTCATTAAAAGACCTACAAAAGTAGACGTCACGCGTTGAAAAATATTAATTTGTTAAAGAGATACAGTAAAACACAATAATAATTATTATTTTTATATAAACAATGATAAAGTAGCTTAATAATTGTCATTGGTTCTTGTAATTGTGCAAAAATACTCTGAACTATCAATAAATGACGTGTGCAAAAGCTGGAGATTGTACGTTTAATGGTTTATGGCCTTATAAACAAATTAACAGCAATAACAAATAACTTGGTCTGTGCGTTGAATGTGGTTGTGCTGATTTTTTTATGAGTAGATTTCATTATTTTATGTAGGAAGTCGACGTTCATTTAAAAAAAAATTGAATTTTGCAATCAAGGGAATTTATTTTTGAAATCCCCTTAGTTGCAAAATGAAATCTCGTGCGGATTCGTCTTTTTTTCATAATTTGTTTTGACGATCGAAAGTGCATAAAAATAGCTTTCATTAAAAAAAAAAAATTGAGTTTCGTTGGAAAACCACGGAGATACAGACCGGGAAAGTGAAATCCGCTATCCCCACCACTCCGCCTCGCTCGCCGCCGCGCGCGATCAAGGAAAACCGAGCGCTCCGCTGACATTCGTTAATTTTTTTTGCAGGGAGAAATTTCCACGAGATACGTGATTTTTCATGTAAAGACAATACTGTAAATAACAAATTATGTGGTATTTTTTTTTTCGTCAACTCGCTAAATTTGTTGTACAGTTAATTTTTCACTTTCCCGGTCTGTATCTCCGTGGTTTTCCAACGTCTACTTTTGTAGGTCTTTTAATGACAAAAAAAAAGAATTTAACTTTTTTTTGGTAAAGCCACTAGCAATGAAGTTATAAGCAAAAAATTCGACATATATCGGTGCTTTTGACAATGACAAAAAAATTTTTCAGACCACGGATAAAGATATGTCATTGTACACACTTTCCACCATCTAAATACAAAGTTTCATACTGATCGTGGAAAACTAAGCGATTTTTCATAAATTGCCTGGACTATGTACTGTATATGCGTGAATTAAGAAAGAACTTGTATTCTGAAGGAGTAATAATGAAATGACAGTATTAAAAATTGATGAGGGCGCCAAAGTGTACCAAAATGCAAATCTTGTTGCTATTGGAATCAAAGAAGTCAACAACACCTCCAAAATGGTGTCCCTTACAATAATAAATAATCAAGTTAACAGTACAAATATTCAAATAAATGAAATAAAACAGAGCCATAAGTAGTTTGTTCAAAGATTGGGAGCATCTTGCAACGAAAAATTGATAGAAGAATATGAAAAATTTATCAAGTTTGAAAACAAAATGGATAGAATGATGTAAGACGCAGACATAAGATATATGGAATTAAAAAAAGCTAAAAGAGATTCAGAAACATCTATTATCACTGACGATAAAACAAGAGTCAAAGACGCTAAACTTCAATACGATTAACTAGCAGAACTACCAGACCCAAGCAAAAGCTCATGAAATAATTAAACAGCAAATAGAAGATGATGATGTTGATACAGAAATTTAGAGTTTAGAGAATCGCATTTGAAATACAGGAAAGAAGAACAAGCTATAAACGTAAGATTAAGAAGTGAGATATGGGTAATTAAAAAGATACTCCTTCTTTCGCTTAAACAAGTTAAACGAGTTGAAGCATAAAGTATTTACAATGGAGAACGAGCACATAAAATGTTTAAAAACTTCATATATGATTTGGAAAAAAAAATAATGGATTCTACAAAAGAAATACAGGAAAGAGATCAAACTATCGAATACAAAGAAAAATAGTATATCAAGTACCAAGTATCAAAAAGGTTACATTAGTCACGAGTGGAGTTCATAACATGGCGGACGATGGGAATGACGACTGACTTACAAATCAAATGACACAGAACAACAAAATGATCACGGAACATGAAATTTAACATACAAAAGATAAACGAGATGTGACTTTTCGCATCTTAAACACTAGCGTTTAAAGAGTCGTTTTGGGCATGTCAAACCCGTATTTTAAATGCGGTTTTAGTAACAGAAGTAGGAAATAGTAATTTATGCAACAAGTGCATAAAGTGGTACTTTTTCACGAATGGAAAAAGTTGGCAATTCTATGAGTGATAAAAAGACACTTTATGCACAAGTTGCATACATTATTTTTTCTACAGCCCTATACAAAAAAATAAAATTCAAATAGAAATTTAGGATATTTTAATTAAGCTCCTTCGGTAAATTACAATTATACGTATTCCAAGTTTCATGAAAGTCCATCCTCGATGCCCAGCCAAGATTAATAAAAGTCCATCTTCGATGCCCAGCCAAGCATTTTAGAAGTCCATCCTCGATGCCCAGCCAAGTTTCATTGTGTTATCTTATGGAAAGCGTGAAATAAAGCTATGGCACTTTTTTTAACGCTTTTTTACTTTTTTTCACACAAACCATAAACAACCACTTTAAGCGCTGCAAACCGATGAAATACAAGGTACTTTAAACATAGGGCGTAGAAAAAGAATATTCATCAATAAGAGAAAAAATCAAGAATTGAAAACGTTTCAGTTCATTTTATATTTCAAAATAAAGGAACTGAACACACAACGAAAAAATCATTACAGAATAAAACATACAAATTATTGAAATAGTTCGGGAATTGGAAATTTTACAAAAAGCCATCTTAGGCTTAGATATATAATTAGCAGCATTGGTTGCTGTTACACAAATTACAAAATTTTTTAAAGGACTCAAATGAAGAAGTGTCTAAACCAACTACACTTTTTATTCACAATCAAAGTGCAATAATGCTAATCAAAAACTCAGAATGTCCTCAAAGAACGAAACACACCGATATACAATTTAATTTATGAAGAACCAGGGATCAAACCAGAATATATCAATACTAAATACCTACTAGCAGATATTTTCACAGAATTACCACCAAAAGGAAGATTCGAAAAACATTTAGTATAAGATATTTTTAAATTAAATAAAATAACGAAATATGGGAGTATTAAAATAGTTTTGTTATTTTAACAAATGTATGTCGAAAAACGACCACAACAATATGACACCGTAGGTTAAAGACTCCATTGGCTTAAAATCAAATGGCTGAGGTACAAAATAACATTATGAGTCATCAACTTTAAATGTGATTTGGCAGAAAATACCCCTTCTCGTACAATAGATTTGAGGAGGAAAATCAGGCCACATCCAAGAGAAGTTACTATTCCTCTTTCGTACAATTCTCCTTTAGGCATATATACCAAAAAAATCTGTTGTCAATTCTCAATCTTATTGACAAGGACTGCCATCACTTGTATCAGAATCTTCCAACCATTGGTCATGTTCCAGAATTTGATGAAATTGATAGATCTGATAGTGAGGTTGTTACTAATGTGTTTAAAAACTAGCATCAGTTTTTTTTAGTATTTTTATAATTTTTTTGTGCAATGAATAATGATACCATAATGTTTTTCTAACTTCTTGAACACTTCCAAGTTAAAAGGATCTAAAATTTGTAGAACATGATATGTCACAAATTCAAACAAAACTCGAAACTCTCAGAAGTTTGGTCTACATACCAAGTATCATTAGTTTCAATATATGATTAGTGTAAAAAAGTGGGTTCCGAGGAGGTATTCCTACATCCATAAGAAGGCAGCACAGTGTTGGCAGGTGTACAGGAAGATACTGTTCTACCTGCACGAGGCGAAACCATGATAGTAGCACGGCTACAGGGAATCATGGAGGAAGGTACACCGGTTATGATGGAGCCAAGGAACCACGACGAAGAAGTTGGCCAAGGAGTACCCACTGGCAAAGGATTGTGAAGGAGATCCCAGTACGTGTGATAAACGTGAACAATTACCCAATTACCATAAAGAAGGAAACCAGGATTGGATCCTGCATACCAGTGACGTCTATAGTTCGTTAAACAACTACAACTGACAATTCCAATGCCAGATTCGAACAGTCGTTATCAGTAGCTGGTTAATTCTCGAATCGAGCTGAGAAAAGGATAACGAGAGAATCTCTTTGCAGTATCGAGATATATTCGTACCAAAAGGAGGGAAGACAGGTAGAGCACAAAATCGATACTGGTAATGCCAAGCCAATTAGGCAATCAGCTCGAAGACTACCACGAACAAAGAGAGAGGAAGCTGAAAGAATAATTCGAGAGATGGAAGAAGAGAAAGTAGTAGAATCATCTATTAATTCATGGGTGTCTCCAGTAGTGCTGGTCAAGAAAAAGCCGATCGCCTGTTACGATTTCCATCGGACTATGGTATTTTAATTTCGTCGTACTAATGTTTCGAAATTAAAAAACTTGTTTCTCTTCCAAATTTCGTGTATTTGAACGATATCGTACATTGGAAAAGTCTCTTCCTATCAGTAAAATTCATGAGCTAGTACCTACATCGTTGTGGTTTCACATATTTACTGCTCTGCAGCCCTATGAATAGACAACACCGCTAGAGACAACAGGAAACCGGCCGGGATGGATTCAGCACCCCATCTCCATCGACTAGGACCTAGCTGAGAGCTGAATAATTCCAGAACCTCTCCAAGATAAGTCCTTTGTCTTATATTCAATTCATGGAAATCTAGAATTGGAGATTTTTATTGTATAACGGCGTTCGTATTCGTCTTGTATTTTGGATATGCAGTTAATGTGAATTATCTATTGAGTTATTAATAAATATAATTTGCTGAACATTTGATATTTGATTTTCAGCAATTTATATTAACTTGGACCATCGCGTTAAAATATTTTTAGTATTTCGTTTTGTTAAGTTAAAGTAAATATAAGGTTTTCCAGCTTTTAACCTTTTTAGTTTTTTTGTTTAATTTAAGTATCGCTTAAAAAGCTGGTGGCGTCCAATTTAATATCGATTGTTCACCCCATCCCAGTGATTGCTATAAAAATACAATAACTGGAGTCGAATACCACAACCTGAGGAAGAGTCCCAAGCCGGGGGAGAACATATGTTACAAAGTGGCGACCCAGTTAATTGTATTTTTTGCTGATTACTGAGATGGTGTGGGAAATCTATATTAAAAGTTTATTTAGTCTCAATTATCAACTTAATTTTTTTGATTACTTTAACTTAAATTTTATTCCAGTTATATTTCACATTTTTATAGATACTGTTTTATGATAAAATTTGCTTCAAAATTTCAAGTTATATAGTTTCCTTATTTGTTATTTTCGTTAGGAAGACATAGTAGATTTCACGATGGTCAGTTTTTTGTGTTTCGAGAAGGTAATTAAGTATATTTGCAATAATAGTTGACATTAAGGAATTTGTCTACTTATTGTTTTACTGTTTTGAAAAAAGTTGTCGTAGTTTACAACTTTGATAATGTTTAATATGTTTTGAAATTATTTTATTCTGTTATCATAAAAACTCCTGGTGTTAATTGATTTTTGAAATTATTGCAAATCAGTCATTCCTTTTTGGAATAATTAGTATACCGGTTTACTCAAAGTGGACTATTGTCAGCTAACCAACGTAACAAAGAAATACAGCTATCCTCTGCCTCGAATCGACGATACGCTAGACATTTTGGCCGGCAGCAAACGGTTTTCCACCCTGGACCTGAAGTCTGGTTATTGGCAAGTAGAAATGGACCCAGAAGACAAAGAGAAGACTGCTTTTACCACCCTATCTGGATTATGGCAATTCTAAATCTTGCCATTCGGGCTCTGTAAAGCGCCTGTGACATTTAAAAGACTCTTGAGAGGGTTATCTTGGAAGATATGCCCGGTCTATCTGAACGATATCGTAGTACTGGGGAAGACGTTTGACGAACACCTGAAGAATTTGGAAGATGTATTTAAACGACTTCAAGCTGTCCAGCTCATGTTAAACCCGAAGAAATGTCAGCTATTCCAAAACCGAGTCAACTATCTAGGTCATATAGTGAGCAATGAAGGAGTGGCAGTGGATCCAGAGAAAATTGCTTCCATTCAGCAATGACCGCAACCAACCGACAAACACCAAAGTAGGAGTTTTCTTGGACTTTGCACATACTATAGAAGATTTATAAGGAAGTTTGGAGATATTACCTAGCCCCTAATTTGACTCACAGAAGAAATCCCTGCGCTTTCGCCAAAATTTAAACTTTCATTTATTGTAATTTATGGGATTTCGGGCATAGGTTTTTTAATTATTGGGATTTTGGGCCTAGGTTTATTAATTATCATTTGAAAATAATCTTACGGCCTTTTTATTTTTATTTGACAATTGTAATATATTAAATTCAAAACTGTCACCCACTTTTTTGATTACTATAGTTACACACACTAAAGACCCAACATAGATAGTATAAGACAGAGTTGGATTTAGGCATTACACCAGTGCGCGATTTCGTAACAATACTATAGGTCAGGATAATATTTGTCGGAAAATATTTTTTCTCTAAAAAAATACTGAAATTATGAGAAATTGAGTTTTTTAGAATAACAAATCGACTGGTGTTGCTTTGGTTTGAATCAATGATTGATTTATCGCGAACCTATAAACTTATGAACTCCTTTCTGTAAAATTTCCATTTTGGCAGCTTTTGTCATCTAAGCACAGATTTATTATATTTATATTCAACTAAAACTCGAATTAAGGCTGTGTTCAATTTTATGTGTTCGATAGACAGTAATATTAAGAGTTGTCATTTTTTTAAGTTTAGTTGTCATTAATTTTTTATGAATTTTGTAAAAACAAAACCGTTGTTAATTTTTCAAAGTAATACAGTCCATTTTAATGTTTTTACTGCTTGTCAAGTATTTTTTAAATAATCACAATTGTATCAGCAAAGTAAAATAATTAAACATTTTTGATCCATCGAGTCGGATACAAGTTTTGAAATTAAAAGATTACGACGATTTTCTTCAAGCTAACACGTGGTGATTATCGATCCAAGGCGTGAAGTATCGAGACAATTCCAGTGGTCCACTTCAAGTTATTAACGAAGAGTTCCGATCTAGCGGTAACTACAAAAACAGGACCAACTATTTAGTACAATTCGGATTCAGGTCAGATTATTCCTTTTACTCTCCTTTTTTGCGAAAATTTATTATTAGCATTTTTCAATCGAGTATTTGAAGACAATTTTCAAATAAACTGAGTAATTACCGTTCAATTTGTATACATTGAGACATAGGTTTGAAATATGATTTAGCGTTTTCAGTTATTAACAAGTTTGGAGGTATAGGTATACTTCCGAAAGGTATTTGCGACCTTTGTTAATTGAATTTTTTATAACTTTTCGAGTTTTGATTACAGTACAATAAAAGTGTTAGTTAAGCAGTCAGTTGAAATCATCACAATTTCTTAGTTCTGATCGAAAGTCAAGATGACAGATACAGGGAGTGAAACAATTATAATTAACGAACTTAGGGTTCTTAAACTATGAAACAAAACGTTACTAGAAAAATACATTGACACTCTTAAGACCCCTTCAAGTGATGAATTGCCTAATATTAACGACGTAGAGCTGAGATTTGATAATCACTCAAACTTATTAAATGAATTTGAAAAAGTTCAATCAATTTTAGAGACAAAATGTAGCGAGAATGAGTTAGAAGACCATTTTTTAGGGAGAGAAGAATTTCAGAATAGGTTTTATAAAGCACAATCATACTTGAAAACCATTTTAGATAATTTGCGAGCATCAGTTTCACATGCTATTAGTGAGGTACATTCCGATTCACAGTCAAACATTTCGAATAATAATAATATTGACCCTCTTCAGAATATGTGGTTGCCTAAAATAAAGCTACCGATATTTTCAGGACAATTTCAGCAATGGATTAATTTTAAGAACAATTTCAATTCTACAATTACTAATAATAAATCATTAAACGATAACCAAAAGTTTCAATATTTAAAACCCTCGCTAGAAGGCTACGCGACTAACTTTATTGTAGGCATAGATAACACTGAGTAGCCTTTTAAAAAGTCCTGGGAGATGTTGTGTGAACGACCGGTGTGAAGATAGCAGCCAATTTTAGCTGCAAAAATGTTGAGAACTGCTCAATTCGCGGTTTCAGTGGCGTGCAGAATATAATATTGAATCGAATTCATATTTCGGAGAGCCACCTTTATATTCAACGAGTAGGGGTATATTGGAGTAGAGGATATACTGATTGGAGGGATTTTGCTTACGATGGGGAAGAAGCGTTGCAACGTCACCCTGAAAATTGAAATAAAATGTAACTTTCAAAGTAAACCAGAAGCCAAGTTGATATTTGGAGGGTAGACGCATTATAATGTTGAAAACACACTGTTTAAAGGAAATTTGCTTACGACGTGGAACAAGGGTTGACATGTCACCCCCAAAAGTAAAATAAATTGTAGCTTCCAAAGGAAATGAGAAGCCAAGTTAATATTTGGAGGGTAGACGCATTATAATGTTGAAAACACACTGTTTAAAGGAAATTTGCTTACGAGGGAGAACAAGGGTTGAAATGTCACCCCAAAAACTAAAATAAATTGTAACTTCGAAAGGAAACGAGGAGCCAAGTTAATATTTGGAGGGTGGACGCATTATAATGTTGAAAACACACTGTTTAAAGGAAACTTGCTTACGAGGGGGAACAAGGGTTGAAATGTCACCCCCAACATTAAAATAAATTATAACTTCCAAAGGAAACGAGAAGCCAAGTTAATATTTGGAAGGTAGACGTATTGTAATGTTGAAAACACACTGCTGGAAGGAAATTTGCTTACGAGGGGGAACAAGGGTTGAAATGTTACCCCCAAAACTAAAATAAATTATAACTTCCAAAGGAAACGAGAAGCCAAGTTAATATTTGGAGGGTAGAAGCATTATAATGTTGAAAACACACTGTTTAAAGGAAATTTGCTTACGAGGGGGAACAAGGGTTGAAATGTCACCCCAAAAACTTAAATAAATTGTAACTTCCAAAGGAAACGAGAAGCCAAGTTAATATTTGGAGGGTAGACGTATTATAATGTTGAAAACACACTGCTTGAAGGAAATTTGCTTATGAGGGGGAACAAGGGTTGAAATGTTACCCCCAAAACTTAAATAAATTATAACTTCCAAAGGAAACGAGAAGCCAAGTTAATATTTGGAGGGTGGACGTATTATAATGTTGAAAACACACTGTTCAAAGGAAATTTGCTTACGAGGGGGAACAAGGGTTGAAATGTCACCCCCAAAACTAAAATAAATTGTAACTTCCAAAGGAAACGAGAAGCCAAGTTAATATTTGGAGGGTAGAAGCATTATAATGTTGAAAACACACTGTTTAAAGGAAATTTGCTTACGAGGGGGAACAAGGGTTGAAATGTTACCCCCAAAACTAAAATAAATTATAACTTCCAAAGGAAACGAGAAGCCAAGTTAATATTTGGAGGGTAGACGTATTATAATGTTGAAAACACACTGTTCAAAGGAAATTTGCTTACGAGGGGGAACAAGGGTTGAAATGTTACCCCCAAAACTAAAATAAATTATAACTTCCAAAGGAAACGAGAAGCCAAGTTAATATTTGGAGGGTAGACGTATTATAATGTTGAAAACACACTGTTCAAAGGAAATTTGCTTACGAGGGGGAACAAGGGTTGAAATGTCACCCCCAAAACTAAAATAAATTATAACTTCCAAAGGAAATGAGAAGCCAAGTTAATATTTGGAGGGTAGACGTATTATAATGTTGAAAACACACTGTTCAAAGGAAATTTGCTTACGAGGGGGAACAAGGGTTGAAATGTCACCCCAAAAACTTAAATAAATTGTAACTTCCAAAGGAAACGAGAAGCCAAGTTAATATTTGGAGGGTAGAAGCATTATAATGTTGAAAACACACTGTTTAAAGGAAATTTGCTTACGAGGGGGAACAAGGGTTGAAATGTTACCCCCAAAACCTAAATAAATTGTAACTTCCAAAGGAAACGAGAAGCCAAGTTAATATTTGGAGGGTAGAAGCATTATAATGTTGAAAACACACTGTTTAAAGGAAATTTGCTTACGAGGGGGAACAAGGGTTGAAATGTTACCCCCAAAACTAAAATAAATTATAACTTCCAAAGGAAACGAGAAGCCAAGTTAATATTTGGAGGGTAGACGTATTATAATGTTGAAAACACACTGTTCAAAGGAAATTTGCTTACGAGGGGGAACAAGGGTTGAAATGTCACCCCCAAAACTAAAATAAATTATAACTTCCAAAGGAAATGAGAAGCCAAGTTAATATTTGGAGGGTAGACGTATAATAATGTTGAAAACACACTGCTTGAAGGAAAATTGCTTACGAGGGGGAACAAGGGTTGAAATGACACCCCAAAAACTTAAATAAATTGTAACTTCCAAAGGAAACGAGAAGCCAAGTCAATATTTGGAGGGTAGAAGCATTATAATGTTGAAAACACACTGTTTAAAGGAAATTTGCTTACGAGGGGGAACAAGGGTTGAAATGTTACCCCCAAAACTAAAATAAATTATAACTTCCAAAGGAAACGAGAAGCCAAGTTAATATTTGGAGGGTAGAAGCATTATAATGTTGAAATCACACTGTTTGAAGGAAATTTGCTTACGAGGGGGAACAAGGGTTGAAATGTCACCCCCAAAACTAAAATAAATTATAACTTCCAAAGGAAACGAGAAGCCAAGTTAATATTTGGAGGGTAGACGTATTATAATGTTGAAAACACACTGTTCAAAGGAAATTTGCTTACGAGGGGGAACAAGGGTTGAAATGTCACCCCCAAAACTAAAATAAATTATAACTTCCAAAGGAAACGAGAAGCCAAGTTAATATTTGGAGGGTAGACGTATTATAATGTTGAAAACACACTGTTCAAAGGAAATTTGCTTACGAGGGGGAACAAGGGTTGAAATGTCACCCCCAAAACTAAAATAAATTGTAACTTCCAAAGGAAACGAGAAGCCAAGTTAATATTTGGAGGGTAGAAGCATTATAATGTTGAAAACACACTGTTTAAAGGAAATTTGCTTACGAGGGGGAACAAGGGTTGAAATGTTACCCCCAAAACTAAAATAAATTATAACTTCCAAAGGAAACGAGAAGCCAAGTTAATATTTGGAGGGTAGACGTATTATAATGTTGAAAACACACTGTTCAAAGGAAATTTGCTTACGAGGGGGAACAAGGGTTGAAATGTCACCCCCAAAACTAAAATAAATTATAACTTCCAAAGGAAATGAGAAGCCAAGTTAATATTTGGAGGGTAGACGTATTATAATGTTGAAAACACACTGTTCAAAGGAAATTTGCTTACGAGGGGGAACAAGGGTTGAAATGTCACCCCAAAAACTTAAATAAATTGTAACTTCCAAAGGAAACGAGAAGCCAACTTAATATTTGGAGGGTAGAAGCATTATAATGTTGAAAACTAACTGTTTAAAGGAAATTTGCTTACGAGGGGGAACAAGGGTTGAAATGTTACCCCCAAAACTTAAATAAATTGTAACTTCCAAAGGAAACGAGAAGCCAAGTTAATATTTGGAGGGTAGAAGCATTATAATGTTGAAAATACACTGTTTAAAGGAAATTTGCTTACGAGGGGGAACAAGGGTTGAAATGTTACCCCCAAAACTAAAATAAATTATAACTTCCAAAGGAAACGAGAAGCCAAGTTAATATTTGGAGGGTAGACGTATTATAATGTTGAAAACACACTGTTCAAAGGAAATTTGCTTACGAGGGGGAACAAGGGTTGAAATGTCACCCCCAAAACTAAAATAAATTATAACTTCCAAAGGAAATGAGAAGCCAAGTTAATATTTGGAGGGTAGACGTATTATAATGTTGAAAACACACTGCTTGAAGGAAAATTGCTTACGAGGGGGAACAAGGGTTGAAATGACACCCCAAAAACTTAAATAAATTGTAACTTCCAAAGGAAACGAGAAGCCAAGTCAATATTTGGAGGGTAGAAGCATTATAATGTTGAAAACACACTGTTTAAAGGAAATTTGCTTACGAGGGGGAACAAGGGTTGAAATGTTACCCCCAAAACTAAAATAAATTATAACTTCCAAAGGAAACGAGAAGCCAAGTTAATATTTGGAGGGTAGAAGCATTATAATGTTGAAATCACACTGTTTGAAGGAAATTTGCTTACGAGGGGGAACAAGGGTTGAAATGTCACCCCCAAAACTAAAATAAATTATAACTTCCAAAGGAAACGAGAAGCCAAGTTAATATTTGGAGGGTAGACGTATTATAATGTTGAAAACACACTGTTCAAAGGAAATTTGCTTACGAGGGGGAACAAGGGTTGAAATGTCACCCCCAAAACTAAAATAAATTATAACTTCCAAAGGAAACGAGAAGCCAAGTTAATATTTGGAGGGTAGACGTATTATAATGTTGAAAACACACTGTTCAAAGGAAATTTGCTTACGAGGGGGAACAAGGGTTGAAATGTCACCCCCAAAACTAAAATAAATTGTAACTTCCAAAGGAAACGAGAAGCCAAGTTAATATTTGGAGGGTAGAAGCATTATAATGTTGAAAACACACTGTTTAAAGGAAATTTGCTTACGAGGGGGAACAAGGGTTGAAATGTTACCCCCAAAACTAAAATAAATTATAACTTCCAAAGGAAACGAGAAGCCAAGTTAATATTTGGAGGGTAGACGTATTATAATGTTGAAAACACACTGTTCAAAGGAAATTTGCTTACGAGGGGGAACAAGGGTTGAAATGTCACCCCCAAAACTAAAATAAATTATAACTTCCAAAGGAAATGAGAAGCCAAGTTAATATTTGGAGGGTAGACGTATTATAATGTTGAAAACACACTGTTCAAAGGAAATTTGCTTACGAGGGGGAACAAGGGTTGAAATGTCACCCCAAAAACTTAAATAAATTGTAACTTCCAAAGGAAACGAGAAGCCAAGTTAATATTTGGAGGGTAGAAGCATTATAATGTTGAAAACTAACTGTTTAAAGGAAATTTGCTTACGAGGGGGAACAAGGGTTGAAATGTTACCCCCAAAACTTAAATAAATTGTAACTTCCAAAGGAAACGAGAAGCCAAGTTAATATTTGGAGGGTAGAAGCATTATAATGTTGAAAATACACTGTTTAAAGGAAATTTGCTTACGAGGGGGAACAAGGGTTGAAATGTTACCCCCAAAACTAAAATAAATTATAACTTCCAAAGGAAACGAGAAGCCAAGTTAATATTTGGAGGGTAGACGTATTATAATGTTGAAAACACACTGTTCAAAGGAAATTTGCTTACGAGGGGGAACAAGGGTTGAAATGTCACCCCCAAAACTAAAATAAATTATAACTTCCAAAGGAAATGAGAAGCCAAGTTAATATTTGGAGGGTAGACGTATTATAATGTTGAAAACACACTGCTTGAAGGAAAATTGCTTACGAGGGGGAACAAGGGTTGAAATGTCACCCCAAAAACTTAAATAAATTGTAACTTCCAAAGGAAACGAGAAGCCAAGTTAATATTTGGAGGGTAGAAGCATTATAATGTTGAAAACACACTGTTTAAAGGAAATTTGCTTACGAGGGGGAACAAGGGTTGAAATGTTACCCCCAAAACTTAAATAAATTGTAACTTCCAAAGGAAACGAGAAGCCAAGTTAATATTTGGAGGGTAGAAGCATTATAATGTTGAAAACACACTGTTTAAAGGAAATTTGCTTACGAGGGGAAACAAGGGTTGAAATGTTACCCCCAAAACTTAAATAAATTGTAACTTCCAAAGGAAACGAGAAGCCAAGTTAATATTTGGAGGGTAGACGCATTATAATGTTCAAAACACACTGTTTAAAGGAAATTTGCTTACGAGGGGGAAAAAGGGTTGAAATGTCACCCCCAAAACTAAAATAAATTATAACTTCCAAAGGAAACGAGAAGCCAAGTTGATATACTTAACCATTCCAAGGTACATAGAACACAGCGTAACATAACTTATTACTTTTCCATATTTCCTGTAGTTCTCTTATTATTCAAGATTATTCATGTATTTGATTTTTCATACCTACCTTACCAATTGCGTTAGACAAATTTTATCGAAATTTAGTTTTCTAAAGTTTGTTATCGCTTTGTTTCGGTAATTTAGACCACTTTTTCTCTATAACATTTTTTCATATTTCCAGTAGATTTCTTATTATTCAAGATTTCTTAGTATTTGACGTTTCATTTTCATATACCCACCTAAGGTGCTGCGTAAGACAAATTTTATCGAAATTTATTTTTGTAAAGTTTGTTATCGCTTTGTTTCGGTAATTTAGACCACTTTTTCTCTATACCATTTTTTCATATTTCCAGTAGATTTCTTATTATTCAAGATTTCTTGGTATTTGACTTTACATGTTAATATACCTACCTACCTTGAGAATTTCGTAAGACAAATTTTATCGAAATTTATCTTTCTTAAGTTTGTTATCGCTTTGCTTCAGTGTTTTAGACCACTTTTTTTCTATAACATTTTTTCATATTTCCAGTAGATTTCTTATTATTCAAGATTTCTTGGTATTTGACTTTACATGTTAATATACCTACCTACCTTGAGAATTTCGTAAGGCAACTTTTATCGAAATTTATCTTTCTTAAGTTTGTTATCGCTTTGTTTCAGTGTTTTAGACCACTTTTTCTCTATAACATTTTTTCATATTTCCAGTAGATTTCTTATTATTCAAGATTTCTTAGTATTTGACGTTTCATTTTCATATACCCACCTAAGTTGCTGCGTAAGACAAATTTTATCGAAATTTATTTTTGTAAAGTTTGTTATCGCTTTGCTTTATTTTAGTTTTGGGGGTGACATTTCAACCCTTGTTCCCCCTCGTAAGCAAATTTCCTTTGAACAGTGTGTTTTGAACATTATAATGCGTCTACCCTCCAAATATTAACTTGGCTTCTCGTTTCCTTTGGAAGTTACAATTTATTTAAGTTTTGGGGGTAACATTTCAACCCTTGTTCCCCCTCGTAAGCAAATTTCCTTCAAGCAGTGTGTTTTCAACATTATAATACGTCTACTCTCCAAATATTGACTTGGCTTCTCGTTTCCTTTGGAAGTTACAATTTATTTAAGTTTTTGGGGTGACATTTCAACCCTTGTTCCCCCTCGTAAGCAAATTTCCTTTTAACAGTGTGTTTTCAACATTATAATGCTTCTACCCTCCAAATATTAACTTGGCTTCTCGTTTCCTTTGGAAGTTACAATTTATTTAAGTTTTGGGGGTAACATTTCAACCCTTGTTCCCCCTCGTAAGCAATTTTCCTCCAAGCAGTGTGTTTTCAACATTATAATACGTCTACCCTCCAAATATTAACTTGGCTTCTCGTTTCCTTTGGAAGTTACAATTTATTTAAGTTTTTGGGGTGACATTTCAACCCTTGTTCCCCCTCGTAAGCAATTTTCCTTCAAGCAGTGTGTTTTCAACATTATAATACGTCTACCCTCCAAATATTAACTTGGCTTCTCGTTTCCTTTGGAAGTTACAATTTATTTTAGTTTTGGGGGTGACATTTCAACCCTTGTTCCCCCTCGTAAGCAAATTTCCTTTGAACAGTGTGTTTTCAACATTATAATACGTCTACCCTCCAAATATTAACTTGGCTTCTCGTTTTCTTTGGAAGTTATAATTTCTTTTAGTTTTGGGGGTGACATTTCAACCCTTGTTCCCCCTCGTAAGCAAATTTCCTTTAAACAGTGTGTTTTCAACATTATAATACGTCTACCCTCCAAATATTAACTTGGCTTCTTGTTTCCTTTGGAAGTTATAATTTATTTTAGTTTTGGGGGTAACATTTCAACCCTTGTTCCCCCTCGTAAGCAAATTTCCTTTAAACAGTGTGTTTTGAACATTATAATGCGTCTACCCTCCAAATATTAACTTGGCTTCTCGTTTCCTTTGGAAGTTATAATTTATTTTAGCTTTGGGGGTGACATTTCAACCCTTGTTCCCCCTCGTAAGCAAATTTCCTTTGAACAGTGTGTTTTCAACATTATAATACGTCTAACCTCCAAATATTAACTTGGCTTCTGGTTTCCTTTGGAAGTTATAATTTATTTTAGTTTTGGGGGTAACATTTCAACCCTTGTTCCCCCTCGTAAGCAAATTTCCTTCAAACAGTGTGTTTTCAACCTTATAATGCTTCTACCCTCCAAATATTAACTTGGCTTCTCGTTTCCTTTGGAAGTTATAATTTATTTTAGTTTTGGGGGTGACATTTCAACCCTTGTTCCCCCTCGTAAGCAAATTTCCTTTGAACAGTGTGTTTTCAACATTATAATGCGTCTACCCTCCAAATATTAACTTGGCTTCTCATTTCCTTTGGAAGCTACAATTTATTTTACTTTTGGGGGTGACATGTCAACCCTTGTTCCACGTTGTAAGCAAATTTCCTTTAAACAGTGTGTTTTCAACATTATAATGCGTCTACCTTCCAAATATCAACTTGGCTTCTGGTTTCCTTTGAAAGTTACATTTTATTTAAATTTTCAGGGTGACGTTGCAACGCTTCTTCCCCATCGTAAGCAAATTTCCTTTGAACAGTGTGTTTTCAACATTATAATACGTCTACCCTCCAAATATTAACTTGGCTTCTCGTTTCCTTTGGAAGTTACAATTTATTTTAGTTTTGGGGGTGACATTTCAACCCTTGTTCCCCCTCGTAAGCAAATTTCCTTTGAACAGTGTGTTTTCAACATTATAATACGTCTACCCTCCAAATATTAACTTGGGTTCTCGTTTCCTTTGGAAGTTACAATTTATTTAAGTTTTGGGGGTGACATTTCAACCCTTGTTCCCCCTCGTAAGCAAATTTCCTTTAAACAGTGTGTTTTCAACATTATAATACGTCTACCCTCCAAATATTAACTTGGCTTCTTGTTTCCTTTGGAAGTTATAATTTATTTTAGTTTTGGGGGTAACATTTCAACCCTTGTTCCCCCTCGTAAGCAAATTTCCTTTAAACAGTGTGTTTTCAACATTATAATGCTTCTACCCTCCAAATATTAACTTGGCTTCTCGTTTCCTTTGGAAGTTACAATTTATTTTAGTTTTGGGGGTGACATTTCAACCCTTGTTCCCCCTCGTAAGCAAATTTCCTTTGAACAGTGTGTTTTCAACATTATAATACGTCTACCCTCCAAATATTAACTTGGCTTCTCGTTTCCTTTGGAAGTTATAATTTATTTTAGTTTTGGGGGTGACATTTCAACCCTTGTTCCCCCTCGTAAGCAAATTTCCTTTGAACAGTGTGTTTTCAACATTATAATACGTCTACCCTCCAAATATTAACTTGGCTTCTCGTTTTCTTTGGAAGTTATAATTTCTTTTAGTTTTGGGGGTGACATTTCAACCCTTGTTCCCCCTCCTAAGCAAATTTCCTTTAAACAGTGTGATTTCAACATTATAATGCTTCTACCCTCCAAATATTAACTTGGCTTCTCGTTTCCTTTGGAAGTTATAATTTATTTTAGTTTTGGGGGTAACATTTCAACCCTTGTTCCCCCTCGTAAGCAAATTTCCTTTAAACAGTGTGTTTTCAACATTATAATGCTTCTACCCTCCAAATATTAACTTGGCTTCTCGTTTCCTTTGGAAGTTACAATTTATTTAAGTTTTTGGGGTGACATTTCAACCCTTGTTCCCCCTCGTAAGCAAATTTCCTTTAAACAGTGTGTTTTCAACATTATAATACGTCTACCCTCCAAATATTAACTTGGCTTCTTGTTTCCTTTGGAAGTTACAATTTATTTTAGTTTTGGGGGTGACATTTCAACCCTTGTTCCCCCTCGTAAGCAAATTTCCTTTGAACAGTGTGTTTTCAACATTATAATACGTCTACCCTCCAAATATTAACTTGGCTTCTCGTTTCCTTTGGAAGTTACAATTTATTTAAGTTTTTGGGGTGACATTTCAACCCTTGTTCCCCCTCGTAAGCAATTTTCCTTCAAGCAGTGTGTTTTCAACATTATAATACGTCTACCCTCCAAATATTAACTTGGCTTCTCGTTTCCTTTGGAAGTTACAATTTATTTTAGTTTTGGGGGTGACATTTCAACCCTTGTTCCCCCTCGTAAGCAAATTTCCTTTAAACAGTGTGTTTTCAACATTATAATACGTCTACCCTCCAAATATTAACTTGGCTTCTTGTTTCCTTTGGAAGTTACAATTTATTTTAGTTTTGGGGGTGACATTTCAACCCTTGTTCCCCCTCGTAAGCAAATTTCCTTTGAACAGTGTGTTTTCAACATTATAATACGTCTACCCTCCAAATATTAACTTGGCTTCTCGTTTCCTTTGGAAGTTATAATTTATTTTAGTTTTGGGGGTGACATTTCAACCCTTGTTCCCCCTCGTAAGCAAATTTCCTTTGAACAGTGTGTTTTCAACATTATAATACGTCTACCCTCCAAATATTAACTTGGCTTCTCGTTTTCTTTGGAAGTTATAATTTCTTTTAGTTTTGGGGGTGACATTTCAACCCTTGTTCCCCCTCCTAAGCAAATTTCCTTTAAACAGTGTGATTTCAACATTATAATGCTTCTACCCTCCAAATATTAACTTGGCTTCTCGTTTCCTTTGGAAGTTATAATTTATTTTAGTTTTGGGGGTAACATTTCAACCCTTGTTCCCCCTCGTAAGCAAATTTCCTTCAAACAGTGTGTTTTCAACATTATAATGCTTCTACCCTCCAAATATTAACTTGGCTTCTCGTTTCCTTTGGAAGTTACAATTTATTTAAGTTTTTGGGGTGACATTCCAACCCTTGTTCCCCCTCGTAAGCAAATTTCCTTTAAACAGTGTGTTTTCAACATTATAATGCTTCTACCCTCCAAATATTAACTTGGCTTCTCGTTTCCTTTGGAAGTTACAATTTATTTAAGTTTTGGGGGTAACATTTCAACCCTTGTTCCCCCTCGTAAGCAATTTTCCTTCAAGCAGTGTGTTTTCAACATTATAATACGTCTACCCTCCAAATATTAACTTGGCTTCTCGTTTCCTTTGGAAGTTACAATTTATTTAAGTTTTTGGGGTGACATTTCAACCCTTGTTCCCCCTCGTAAGCAATTTTCCTTCAAGCAGTGTGTTTTCAACATTATAATACGTCTACCCTCCAAATATTAACTTGGCTTCTCGTTTCCTTTGGAAGTTACAATTTATTTTAGTTTTGGGGGTGACATTTCAACCCTTGTTCCCCCTCGTAAGCAAATTTCCTTTGAACAGTGTGTTTTCAACATTATAATACGTCTACCCTCCAAATATTAACTTGGCTTCTCGTTTCCTTTGGAAGTTATAATTTATTTTAGTTTTGGGGGTGACATTTCAACCCTTGTTCCCCCTCGTAAGCAAATTTCCTTTGAACAGTGTGTTTTCAACATTATAATACGTCTACCCTCCAAATATTAACTTGGCTTCTCGTTTCCTTTGGAAGTTATAATTTCTTTTAGTTTTGGGGGTGACATTTCAACCCTTGTTCCCCCTCGTAAGCAAATTTCCTTTAAACAGTGTGATTTCAACATTATAATGCTTCTACCGTCCAAATATTAACTTGGCTTCTCGTTTCCTTTGGAAGTTATAATTTATTTTAGTTTTGGGGGTAACATTTCAACCCTTGTTCCCCCTCGTAAGCAAATTTCCTTTAAACAGTGTGTTTTCAACATTATAATGCTTCTACCCTCCAAATATTAACTTGGCTTCTCGTTTCCTTTGGAAGTTACAATTTATTTAAGTTTTTGGGGTGTCATTTCAACCCTTGTTCCCCCTCGTAAGCAAATTTCCTTTAAACAGTGTGTTTTCAACATTATAATGCTTCTACCCTCCAAATATTAACTTGGCTTCTCGTTTCCTTTGGAAGTTACAATTTATTTAAGTTTTGGGGGTAACATTTCAACCCTTGTTCCCCCTCGTAAGCAAATTTCCTTTGAACAGTGTGTTTTCAACATTATAATACGTCTACCCTCCAAATATTAACTTGGCTTCTCGTTTCCTTTGGAAGTTACAATTTATTTAAGTTTTGGGGGTGACATTTCAACCCTTGTTCCCCCTCGTAAGCAAATTTCCTTTAAACAGTGTGTTTTGAACATTATAATGCGTCTACCCTCCAAATATTAACTTGGCTTCTCGTTTCCTTTGGAAGTTATGATTTATTTTAGCTTTGGGGGTGACATTTCAACCCTTGTTCCCCCTCGTAAGCAAATTTCCTTTGAACAGTGTGTTTTCAACATTATAATACGTCTAACCTCCAAATATTAACTTGGCTTCTGGTTTCCTTTGGAAGTTATAATTTATTTTAGTTTTGGGGGTAACATTTCAACCCTTGTTCCCCCTCGTAAGCAAATTTCCTTTAAACAGTGTGTTTTCAACATTATAATGCTTCTACCCTCCAAATATTAACTTGGCTTCTCGTTTCCTTTGGATGTTATAATTTATTTTAGTTTTGGGGGTGACATTTCAACCCTTGTTCCCCCTCGTAAGCAAATTTCCTTTGAACAGTGTGTTTTCAACATTATAATGCGTCTACCCTCCAAATATTAACTTGGCTTCTCATTTCCTTTGGAAGCTACAATTTATTTTACTTTTGGGGTTGACATGTCAACCCTTGTTCCACGTTGTAAGCAAATTTCCTTTAAACAGTGTGTTTTCAACATTATAATGCGTCTACCTTCCAAATATCAACTTGGCTTCTGGTTTCCTTTGAAAGTTACATTTTATTTCAATTTTCAGGGTGACGTTGCAACGCTTCTTCCCCATCGTAAGCAAAATCCCTCCAATCAGTATGTCCTCTACTCCAATATACCCCTACTCGTTGAATATAAAGGTGGCTCTCCGAAATATGAATTCGATTCAATATTATATTCTGCACGCCACTGAAACCGCGAATTGAGCAGTTCTCAACATTTTTGCAGCTAAAATTGGCTGCTATCTTCACACCGGTGTGTGAACGTTTCGACAAAAAACAGTTCTTGTTAGATAGTTATTTTAAATCACTTTTGAATGAACAGGGTGTTCAAAAAGAAACATATGCTAATTTTCGGAAAATACTAGATGAGGTATCCAAGCATTTAACTTCTTTAGATGGGATAGGACTCAGTAAAGATATTATATATGATTCTTTTATAATTCATGTGCTATCAAGTAAATTAGATAAAAATACAATGCGAGATTGGAAAGAGTGCGAGTTTAATGATGATTTACCATCGGTAACAGAATTTATCGATTTTTTAAAAAACAAAGCTGATGTTTTGCAGTGTCTAGATGACACACAATTTATAAGAGCAAGTGGTTCAAGCTATCAAAGCAAGCATAAACTAAGTGCTCAAGTAAATTTAGCTAGTAATTACACCTGTAATTTTTGTAAGAAAAACCATTCTATTTACAAATGTTCAGATTTTTTAGTGTTACCTACCGAACGTAAAATTCAAGAGGTAAAAAAATTGCGGCTTTGTGAAAACTGTTTGTTACTGGGTCACAACAAAAACAACTGCAGAAGCGGCCCATGTCCCATATGTAAAGTCCATAAGCATAATAAATTGATTCACAGAGAAATTGTGCAATCTACAAGGTTCGTTAATAGTGTCAATGATCGAAATTCATTGAATCTATTGACAAAAGAAGATGATAATTCAGACCCTACAGTAAGTATCAACTTAGTTAATGACCGAAGTCAGGTGTTATTATCAACAGTACTAAGTTATGTAAAAGACAAAAGTGAATAGTTCCATACTTGTAGAGCTCTCTTAGACTGTGGGACCCAAAGGAATTTAATTACTGCTTCTTTTTGCGAAAAACTCAGGATTCCAGTTACTAGTACTAACTGTTCAACTATAGGGATCACACAAAGCCAGTCAGATGTCAACAAAAAATGTACGCTTGATATTTCGTCACGGTTCTCAGATTATAAATCAAGTATTTCTTGCTTAGTTGTTCCAACCATTACGAGTCGGATCCCGACATATTCTTTTGATATTAGTAATATGCGTATACCGAATACTATTGATTTAGCGGATCCTGAATTTAACCATTCCAACGGCATTGATGTATTAGTAGGCGCTGATATTTTTTGGAACCTGTTGCAAGAAGGAAAAATCCAACTGGGGAAAAACCTTCCTACATCGACAATTGTTGCATCCAGGCCCTCAGTTATTACTGTCATCTGTTAGACAATTCTATTGGCCAATAAAAGGACGCATTTTAGCCAAACAAATTGTAAAAAAATTGTATAACATGCGTTAAGTTCAACCCAGTGCCATTTACTGCCCCAATGTCCAATGTGCCAAATGAACGAATCAAGCCTCAACTACCATTCCAAGTAACGGGTATCGATTACGCTGGCCCTTTTTTCATTCTCAATAAAAAAGGTAGAGGTTCACAATTAACAAAATGGTACTTAGCAGTATTTATTTGCTTCTGCACAAAAGCAATTCATCTCGAAGTTGTTTCGGATCTCACAACCGACAATTTTCTGGCAAGTTTTAAAAGGTTCAGCTCACGAAGAGGTGTTCCATCTGTTATCTACTCTGACAATGGAAGCACATTTGTCGGAGCGAATAACAAAATAAAGGAACTAGGACATTTTTTGTCTAACAATTGCAATCAGATTAATGACGAGTTAATAAGTCAATTCAATATTAAATGGATTTTTATTCCCCCATATACCCCGAATCATGGAGGACTGTGGGAAGCAGCCGTTAAAATGGCAAAACATCACTTGAAGAGAGTTTTGATCAATAAAAATGTAACGTTCGATGAATTCAATACCCTTATAATACAAATTGAAGGGATACTCAATTCGCAATCATTATTTGATATGTCCAATGACCCAAATGATCCTTCACCTCTAACTCCCTCACATTTTTTAATTGGTCGCACTATAACGTCTGTCCCTAACCATGACCTTACAAATCTACCTGTAAACCGCCTGTCAAGGCTGCAACATATCCAACAGTTGTATCAGCAGTTCTGGCGACAATTCTCGAAACAATATATTTCCCAATTGCATCAATCATATCAATGGAAAGATGCACCCAGTAAAATAAATCTAGACACACTGGTACTTATCAAGAATGATGCCCAACCACCTTGTATATGGCCTACCGGCAGAATAACGAGACTATTTCCTGGCAGAGATGGAGTATCAAGGATAGCCGAAGTCACTACGTCTAAAGGACCAATTGTGAGATCCGTTAGACATTTATACCCTTTACCAGTGCAAACCGACATTTGTATTTGACTTTAATTTAAACTTTGTGTGTTCGGTTCCCGCGGGTTCCGATACTATTGTATTGAAGGTGCCCTTCAAAGTGGGGGCTATGTTCAATTTTATGTGTTCGATAGACAGTAATATTAAGAGTTGTCATTTTTTGAAGTTTAGTTGTCATTAATTTTTTATGAATTTTGTAAAAGGAAAACCGTTGTTAATTTTTCAAAGTAATGTTTTTACTGTTTGTCAAGTATTTTTTAAATAATCACAATTGAATCAGCAAAGTTAAATAATGAACAGGCTGTTTAAATTATGACCTCATACTAGCTCTATGACGTGCATCAATTTTTATAGTATAAAGTCTATATTTCTTATGAAATTTATCAAATAATATTTTGTTATGTTACCGGTTGTCCAAACTGTATAGCATTTTCTAAAATTCGAACGTAATCCGCTTGATTCAATCGGATAATAGCTAAATTTTTTGATTTCTCCATGTTTTTTATCCACTTATTTGCCTGCCCTTGGGGATCGATCATCAAAGCATACCTCCTAGCGTTACTGTAAAAAAAATTGCAAAATTGTTGCTCGAAAATCATCAATACAATTGGTTCATTGATTACTAGTCCAGGTGATAGAGCAATCGAAATGGATGTTTTTTGATAACGCAAAAATTTTTATGCAGAAGTTGTCGAATATTGTGTACAACAATAATCTATGTTTGCCTACTCCAAAAAGTGCTTGCTAAATGCTGTAGAACAACAAATGTACCGAAATATCGAAAAATGACCTATTTTCCGATACATTTGTGTCTAAAAATTTGAAACAAAGTCTTAAATCAAAAAAATTTACTCCTTCTTTTCTGTTTATTTGACGATTTCCTATAAGGTTATGAGAATCGCGTATCAAAAAACTTTAATTTTCTATGAATAATATGCGAAAATCAGTAAAAAATCATACGTAAATTTTGAGAAATTTTTTCGGTAAGTAAAAACTTATAAATATTCATTAAATTTTCAGAAAAGATAGTTAAACATATGACAATTACGCACAAAAATTTTTGTAAGGATCGACCGCGTAGTTTTTCATTGCCACAATTATTAATTAATTGAAACGTTTGATTAGTTGCGTGATTTGATGAACATTAAGCAAAATTATTTATAATGGAAAAAATTTCACAACATTTAAAAAAATTGTAAAAAATTATTAAAACGTAAAATGGATATTTTTATAATTGCTTATTGTTTGTTATGACACTGAGTAACTGTTAAAAATTGCGTGCTCCTTTTTCACCGTTGTTTAAACAAGGTAAGCGCGATCACCTTTTCATAATTTGTTAATTAATAACTGTGGCAGTGAAAAACTGCGCGGTCGATCGTTACAAAAATTTTTGTGCGTAATTGTCATATGTTTAACTATCTTTTCTGAAAATTTGATAAATATTTATCAATTTTTCCTTACCCAAAAAATTTTACGTATGATTTTTTACTAATTTTCGCATATTATTCATGCAAAATTAGAGTTTTTCGATTCGCGATTCTCATAACCTTATAGGAAATCGTCAAATAAACAGAAAAGAAGGAGTAAATATTTTTGATTTAAGGCTTTGTTTCAAAGTTTTACACACAAATGTATCTAAAAATTGGTCATTTTTCGATATTTCGGTACATTTATTGTTCTACAGCATTTAGCAAGCACTTTTTGGAGTTGGAAACATAGATTATTGTTGTACACAATATTCGGCAACTTTCTGCATAACAATTTTTGCGTTATCAAACAACATCCGTTACACCCTACTTTTACTGCTCTACCGCCTGGACTATATACAGTCCATAAAAGAATTAATGTATTTTAGCAGACTTACGAAATGATAATGCCATTATCGATACTGAAATTATCCGTCGGCAATCCGAAAATATTCCATGCTCTGATAACGACAGGCTCTCCCAACACTGCAGTTAATTGAAAATCTTTTGAACAAACTACACCAAAACCAATTAGAGCCGACACCCATTTTTCTATCTGCTTCTGTCTATATTGCATGGTGAAAGGACCCAAATAAGCCACGACACCAGCTGCAACTAAGATGTCACCTAAAAATTTGAATTAATTCAGGATGTTTTGTTACAAATGTTTTCGATTTTAAAACGATTGAATCTTGGTTTTTCATATTAGTTACCTCTTTTGATAAAAAAATTATGAAATTTGTGATCTTAAGAGAGTTTTATTATATACCGAGCACCCTAAAATTATTATTACGCATAACTGAGTAGTAGAAAGGCCATGAACATCCAATTATTTTGTTAAAACAGTGTCAAACGTATATTCAAATCACAGAACAACAACTCTTGATGACGTCTACTCAATTTTGTGTTCACATCAATTTATGTGCCAACTGTCATCGATTTCTGTGTATTAGCTGTCAACAATAGTTATTCTATGACGCAGCGTCTATTTTCGAACCCAGAATACGCGTTTTAATTAAATTACATGCCATACTTACCTGTTAGGATGAAATATTTTTCTCCCAGTTCTTTTGCTATCTGTCTCCACCTTGATTTTTCTCCACCCAAACCACCAATCAACTCTTCCGCTCTTTGCAATTTCAACTGACAAAGATTCACTTCGTCTGTCAAACTCTAAAATAACAACAAGCTCTCGATTATCACAAATACCATCTTACCTAAAAATCATTGAGTAAATCTAGTCGTACCTAAAAATATACAGTGACAGCATATAAGCAGGGCCCCCACTACCACATGTGCAAAGTGTGGAATGCACACGGGCGCCATTTTTTAAGGGCGCCAAACCCTAGGTTCTGAAAAAAATTGCAAAAAAAACAAAAAATTAATTTTAAAATAAAAGTTAAGAAATTAAATAGGATTAGTTATAAATACACATGAAATTTTATTAGTATATCATCCAGTTACTGCCGATTCCTATGTTGCGAGAACATGTCAGACGGTAGTTTCTTGATTTTTCCTGTTCATATATAAATAGGAAATGCAGGCGTTTTTAAATTGGTTAATTCACTGAACCGTGCAACAAGTGTAAGTAAAAACAAGTAATCCTTAATTAATTTTTATTTTGTCGAGTGTTGTGTTGTATAATATTTTGTTTACTATTTTTTTTTCTAAAAAATTAAGTACTGAATACCTGATGACTGCAATTTCCACGGTTTGATTTTTTATAAAATGGTAAGTGTTCCCTACTTTATACTATCAACATTTACCCTTTATAGGATACTGCTTACAATTAATTTTTGTTTACCCAAATATCGATATATCTCTGGCCCCCGTGAATAAGCAGATAAGTCCATAAAATGGCTAAAATGAGATATCTTCATGTTTATTTATTTTATATTGATCCCCAGCAAGTGAATAAGCAAATAAGTCAAAAGGTGTATTTTTGTGGCATAGACAGCTATGTGAATATTCAAACATCTTAATAAATTTTGACTTTTATAGGATAACTTAACTTGTCTTATTTAAGGCAGAATTTTTATTTTGTTAATAAGCCGATAAGTCAACTTATCGGGTTATTCACGTCTGAACACGTAAGATCTTAATCGCACAAATACACTTATCTCATTATAGACGCCTTCCGATTTTTGCAAGACTTGTACAAATGTGTGCATGTCTGTTTATTCACGCTTTTCAATTCAGTTTGTATTTTGAAGTAGTGTCAGCCACATGCAGTCTGATGAGTTTTGATAATACCGGTCGGTATTCTGTGTTTTAAAGTGCATATTTAATAATTTTTATGATAAAACAAAGAGTTTTGTAACAATGCATAGAAGAACATCACATATTTTGTCTCTGTGCAAGAAACAACAAAGCGGTACAGGTAAGTTCCTAAAAAATTGCCCGTTGGCTGGCGACGCCCATGTTACTGTCATGTTGTTTCTTTACAGATCAACCAGATGTCGAAGAAGATAGCAGAAATCGACAGTTCGTATTCCAGAATGAAATAGCTTCGGAAATATCAATCTATCAGCGAGGTCGAGAATGGGTGTCAGCACAAAACTGACTCAAGCCCTGCAATGAAACTGTTGTAGAACATAATTCGGTAGCACAGAAGGAGTTAAGTTCTACAGACAACCAGGTGCCAACCTCTAACATAGACGTGAACAATTCAAATTTGTTTGACAATTTTGAAATACCAGTTATACAAGATCTCTCAAATATGGAACACTATGCTCCTAACATTGACGGCAATATAAAAAATAATGTACTTGAAAATACTGATTTTTCTGCGTTCTGTGTTGACAGTACTACTTTGACAGATGGTTTTCTTCACATTGAAAAAGAGCAGGTTGAAGCTGCTGTGTATTCTGTAAAATCCTTAGTTGAACAAACTAATATTTCCACTGAAGAGTTCTCACTTGAAGAACAAATACTCGAAAAAGAGCACGAAGAACAGGATTTTTCTGACGACGATAGTTTAGTAGATCCAAATTTCGTTGCTGGAAATACGGATGCTTCTTCATCAGAAGAAGAAATTTTGCAACCGGTGGCCAGAAAGAGAAAGAACAAGAATGCCACAATGAATAATGAAGGTATAGGAACAGAAATATGCCTAACTGTAAAAAAGAAAGGTCGATCAAGGAAACAAAGGGAAATGGCAAAGCTTCTAAGAAATACTGGTAAAGAGTATGTAGATGAGAAGGGAAACACTGTTAAAGCTAGAATTATGAAACCACTTACCGATTGAAGAATGAAATGCAAGAATAGATTTTCAGATAAAATTAGACATACCCTCTTCAAAGAATATGGGAAGCTCGGTCAGCATGACAAAAGAACTAACTTCTTGTTTTCCCCGATTTGCATTTTCGAAAAAAAGACTACTCGAGTAAGAACTTATTCTGATAGGGTTCGAAACTATTCATGCAAGTACGAACTTTCAGTAAACGGAGTAAGAGAGCCAATTTGCAAAAAATGCTTTATTGATGTTTTCGGAGAAACAAACGCATTTGTAAATCAGATAATACTAAATAGGCAATTATCCATATCCACCATAATTGAAAATGATCAAAGAGGACGAGATGCGCCAAAGAATAAATGGCCTGAGGAAGTTTTGGCTGATGTGGTGAAACACATTCAAAGCTTTCCTGCATATGAAAGTCATTACTGCCGACAGACGACATCAAAAAAGTATCTTCAGTCAGATTTAACTATTTCTAAAATGTATTCTCTTTATAAAGAGAGTAGAGAAAATTGTGTTTCACAAACAATCTATGCAAGGAATTTTCATAAATTGGATTAGCATTCAAAAAACCACAAAAGGACACCTGTTACAAATGTGACACATTAAAAATGAAAATTATGTATGCAAATGAAGATGAAAAGGCCAACTTGATTTTGGAACAAAATAATCACCACATTTTGGCAAAAAAAGCTTGAGTCAAAAGCAAATGACAAAAAAATTGCGAAAGAAGATAGATCAGTAGCTGTATTTGCTTTTGATCTGCAACAATGCTTACCCACCCCTTACCTTAAAACATCAATTTCATTTTACAAAAGGCAATTATGGACCTATAATCTCACCGTCCATAACTTAGCCACAAATGAAGCAACCTGCTATCTATGGGATGAATCTGTTTCGGGAAGAGGTGCGAATCAGGTAGCGTCTTGTCTATATCGTCATATTGTGAATCTTCCTAGTGATGTGAGAAAAGTGTGCTTTTACTCGGATACATGCGGGGGTCAGAATAAAAACACCCACGTAGCTGCTATGTTCATGGCAGTATTACGTGAAAAAAGTTCAATACAATCTATTGATCACAAATTTCTGGTTCCTGGCCATACGCATATGGAATGCGATGTGGATCACTCAGTCATCGAAAAAGCAAAAAAAAGGACCACAATGAAAATAAATCACCCTTATGACTGGGTACAGCTAATAAGGGGATGTAAAAGCACTAAACCATTTAAAGTAAAATCAATGGAATGTGATGATTTCTTAAATTTTGCCGATTTATTAAAAAGTTGTTTTGTAAATAAAAAGATTTCTGAAAGTGGTAAAAAATGTCTCTGGAAAGACTTGCAATGGGCACGTTATTGTTCGGAGAACATTGGTATACCTTATTATAAATCATCTCTAAAAAGTGAGGAGAAATTTAAATCAGTAATTTTAGACGTCGTGGTAAACAACTATCAGGTGCATTAACTGTTTCAAAAATACACAATGGACCTATTCCAATTAACAAAGAAAAAAAAGGATATCATGGCAGTTTTACATCTCATAGATAAACAATTTCATCCATTCTATGAGAACTTAAAGATGGCTGATGTTCCAGATACCGATCCAGATTTGATTGAGGTTGATCCCGATGAACTAATGTAAATTGATTATTTCCATCGATGAACTGATGTAAATTGATTATTTCCATGCTCATTACTATTGTTTGTCTTAGGTTTTAGTGTTGTATATTACCTTATATTATAAAAAATAATGTTCGTGAATAACATACTATGTATGAAAATAAATATGTTTATTTCAAATATCTTGAGTTTATCATTAAAAACTCAGTTGTAAGTAACCGGATAAGTCGATTAAAATTGTAATTTGAAAACTAATATTTCAAAAATATGTTTCCAATGACAAATCTTATGCTCCAGAATGCAGAAATATTATCGAATATACAACAAATAGGTATTGCGATTTACCACAACTTTCCGAAATGTTTTTTGGCTCTCCTGAACAATTTCTCAAAATTGACTTATCTGTTTATTCACTGATGCCACAGATATATTAATCGAAATATCATGTACGAGTGGTTTTGTATCCATAACTCGCTTAGTTTTTATGCTATCGATCTTTTTAAAAAACCATTTCGTAGGGTTTTTTAATGACTATAAGATCAAGTTAGATTCATATTTTTTCTGCCTTCATTTTTGAAAGGGTTTAAGCTGAAAGGGCTCGAACAAATTGCTTTTTACTCAAATATGCAAACTTGGTGCTTATTATTGTGCTTACTTTAGAAGTTAATTCCCATAAGTACTAATTATTTATTTGCTTTATTATGATAAAAGAAAGAGTCCTTCAGGTGCGAAGTTTCGCGAGCAAAAGAAAACGGAGACTACAAGAAAGGGAAAAAATGGCTGGATCTTTAAAGCGCTTCTTGCAAAACAATCAAAATTCCACGGAGACTATCGATGCGACCGATTAGATTAAAAATAGTCTTTATTCAGTTTTTGGTTCCCTAGTTACAATGAGCTAAAGATAATAACAACAATGTCGAGTGCCGATGGACTGGCAATCTTCAGCTGACTTGTGTGTCGCTTCTTTTCTTCATGGCTCCTTGCTCCAGAAGCATTATCCATATATTATGGTTTACGAATAACTTTGTCCCTAGCATAAGTTTGACTCCTCGCATCTTTCGGCTGGGTATTCCCTGAAAAACGGCTGAAAAACGGTTTCAGGTTGAAACGGAGGGATTTAGATTTAGAGAAGGCAACATGGCTGACGTTGATTTTGGTTTATAATATTTTGTTTGGAGTGTAGTTTTTGCGCATAAGGGGTGCTACGTCACAGTTATGTTACTGTGTCAATAGTCTCCCCTATGAGGAAAAAGGGTTCGGAGTTATAAACAACCAAGTTATGTGATTAACGATCCATGCAGAAGCCTACACCCACTATTGCGGATGCCTTCTGCGCGATTTGCGTCTTTGAGTTTTTTACGAAGATCTTGTGACAGACAGTAGTTGTAAAAGTTTGCCGAGATTTTGTTTATAAAGCCTTTGATGGTAGGTATGTTAGCTTTTTCATGTATCCAAGAGGTTTTTGGGAGTTTTGGATAAATTGTGTTATGTTTAATCGCCATTCTTAGACACTTGCTTTGTATTACCTGCAATGAGTGCAAGTTGTGTTGTGTGCCAGTGTAATATATAGGAGCTGCGTATGTAAGTATTGGACGAATAATTTGTTTGCAGATGAGTATTTTGTTTTGGCATGAGAGTTTACTGTGGTTGCAAATAAGTGGGTAGATATTACCCATTGCAATCTTGGCCTTTCGTATTTGCTGTGCAATGTGCGCACTTGCGTTCGTATTACTTTGCATTTTAAATCCCAAGTAATTGATGTATATACTTGGGGCAATGAGATGTCCGTCTACACAAAGCTGTCATTGCAATGGGGAGGCTGTTCTAGCTATTCTCCTGAGTAATAAATTCTCCGTTTTGGAGGCGTTTATAGCTAATTGGTGTTTATTAAAATAGGGAATAATTTCTGAGTTGATGTGTGGTTGAATAGTGTCCAGTGCGTGTTCGGGGTCCTTTGCAGATGCTACAAAACACGTGTCGTCAGCGTACATGGCGGTTAATATTTGGGGTGTGGTTGGGAGATCATGGATGAATATGGAGTATAACAAAGGTGATAGTACGGACCCTTGAAGGAGTCCGGCTTGGATTGAATAAGGTCCTGCCGTATGTTCATAAATTTTTGCGAAAAATTTCCGATTATTTACATATGAATTTATTATTTTAATTAAGTATTCTGGTACTTTTAGATTTATTAATTTGTATATTACCTCCTCGAGCCATACGGAGTCGAAGGCCTTTTGGATGTCTATAGTTGCCATAATGGCCTTATTTTTATCCTGAAACCCTTCCCTTATATAATTGATTACCCTAATGATTTGCGCGACCGTACTATGGCCACATCTAAAACCGTATTGCTCGAGGGGAATAACATTGTTTTTGTCCACAAAAGATTGTAGTCTTTTAAAGATTATTTTGTCTATCACCTTGGCTATGTTGTTTAGAAGGGATATCGGTCTATAGCTATCCACATAATATGGTTCCTTATTCGCTTTGATAACGGGTATGATGTTGGATATCTTGAGCATATCGGGGTATTGACCATTTTTAATTATATAGTTTATAATGTAGGTTAGTTGTACAATGGCTTTCTTAGGGATATTTTTTAATAGAATGTTTGTAATTCCATCTATCCCTGGAGCTTCTTTATTTTTTAACTGAAGAATTGTGTTAGTGATTTCTGAGCAAGTTGCCAAGTTGTGTGTGTTTACTTTGTTTATTTGTTGTATGTATTGCCGGACCGTGTGAGTAATGTTCTGATGGTGTTGTGTATGAATTGAGTGATTTATGAAGTTACTTTGAAAGTAATCACCGAACTTTACTGCGATATTTGACATGTCTGTAATTGTTTCACCGTTGTCTAAAATTTTAGTTATTGTTTTGAATTCTTAATCTGCGTGAGATTTTCTATAACGAGTTGTCCTCTGGCTTTAAATTCATTAAGAATTTTTCCCAATCGTTGTTCTTGTGAATTTTTATTTCCTCGTTTATTAAATGCCGATATTGGTTAAGGAGGGAATGATCCTCCTCACTTCTTGTTCTTTGCCATTCTTTCCTTATTTTATTCTTTTCCCTTATAATTTGTAAATTATGATCTGGTAAGGTGTTGTGTGCTATTATTACCGGTTTGGTTGTTGTTGAGTAATTTCTAGCCTCTATTATTAAATTTTGTAAAGTTACTATTGTTTTCTTTAGTTCATCAGTATCCTTAATTTTATCGTTAATTTTAATGTGCATGTTAATATATTTTCTGAAATTTAGCCAATTTTGTTATTTTATAATCGTAAGTTTGATCTCTAGTGATCTGAACGTTATGTCTTGATTTTAGATGAGTGAGTACATAACAAATCTTATTGGAGTCAATATGTTCCCAATAATTTAAGGGAGGAAAGAAAAAACTACACCCTACAGATAAACACCCAGCCTACTTAGAAAAAGAATTATACTATAAAACCAAAACGGAACTGCCTAAAAAAACTTTTGAATGCGAAGGAAATGATAGAATAAGAAGAATCGAAAGAGAGGAGGAGGAACGTAAGAAAAAAATGATTCTATTAGATTTAGAAATAAAAATAAAAAGAACACAATTAAATCAATAAAAAAACTAAAACAGTCTTTTTATTATTAATACTATAATTATTTACAATTTAGCAAAATGTTAATTATTTTCAATAGGTAATAAATCATCATTTTCTGCGTGAACATTATCTTCTGGAAAATTGTCCGTTAAATATCAATGGCAATATTATGCAGTACTGCTGTAGCAATTATAACTGCCATAGTGGTCTCTAATTTTAATCTCATTCCTAATCATAGTATGGGAAATCTTCTTTTTCATAACCCATATTGGCGTTCTACGACATTACGAGTTCTTATTATTGATTCGTTGTAAAGATTTTCAGCTTCTGTTCTGACTATTATTGAAAATCGTTTGGTCTTGTACAGATTCTAGCGACCTTGCAACAATATTCCTTATTTTCAATTTCGCGTCACTAATAGTTTGAACGTTTAATGCAAAAAATGACTTTCTCGATCTGAATATCTCTGCATCAAGTCCACCAGGAGACTCTATTTTAATGAGAGTACAATCAATTGCTCCAATCGTTCTTGGGAATAGAGCAATTTTATAAAAATCCTCAACAGCTCTTTCCATTTCGTGATGATCCTCATACATATTGATATATTCAGGACTCAGAGATGCAATTGCTACAGACATTCTTTTAACAATCCTGCGGGCTAAGGCTCTTGATACTCCTATGAAATCTGCTGCTGTTATTTGAAAACTTCCAGATGCATAAATTCTTAATGTCAACAAAAGTTGTTGCATTGGTGTAATACATCCACCTCTGAAAACATAGTACCTATATATTAGGTATTTGTAGTTAAAAATTCTATATTCAGCTTGCCTATTAGTGGGTAATGCAATTTGCCCTTCGATTTTATTTAAAAGATATATCATCGTCTGCTTTCTCAATCTAAATCTCTAAAAAAATACAATTCATCATATTTAATAAAACAATCGACTCTGGGTCTGTAAATTTTTGGTCTTCTTATATAAATATATTCTTCCTCAGATGCTCAGATGAACTATCACTAGATGTTTTGACCATATCCATATTTTTAAAAACAAACTCGCAAACTAAAAATTTGAGGTTATATCACTGTCAAAGTAAAGGAAGCTTTTATGTATTAAAGTGTTAAAATTTTCACTTTTTCTTTAAAGTCGACTTTTCGCCAAAAGGGTACTTTAATATTGATTTTGAAACCAAACTTTTTTGTTAACGGTCGCTTTAAAATTAAAGTAACCTTCAAATTTATTATGAAATCGGCCGTAAGAATTCTTCTGACATTGCCTGTATCTGTATCAAAGTTAATAATCATTATAAATTATTTAAGATCGACAATAATTCAAGAAAGATTGCCTGGGCTAGCAATATTAGCAATCGAACAATAAATTTTTGATGGTATAAATTTTAGCGATGTAATTAATGAATTTGCAAAGTCTCGGAAAATATCGCTACTACAATTTTCTATTTTACTTAGCTATCATTTTTGATTTTATAACGAAGTTACCTAGTTATTTGTTATCAGAAGTATCTGCATATATTTTTAAATATTTAACTATAAGTAGTTTTAGGTTATTTTCTAGTATTTATATAAAACGTGTTTGTACCCCATTATTTAAGTAAATGCTTTAAAATGGGTGTGAACAAGAATTTATTTTGTTTTGACTCTATTATATTTGTTTCATTTTGATATTTTAGTCTAAAAATAAATATGACTTCTAAAGTTCAGTTTTTGCTTTTTTCAAGCACCTACTTACCTACCTAGGCGCCAGTATACCTTATGGGGGCCCTGCTTACAAAGGATTAATTTGAAAATAAATGCATAGCTTTTCTGGGGATAGGAATGCAAGTAAACTTACCTGAAATTTCTTCTTTTCCTGTTCCAATTTAGCTTCCAATTTGGCTACTTTTTCTAAAGCTTCGCGCAATTGGCCTCTTTTTACTTCCAAATCAGCCATAGCTGTAGCTAACTGTCCCTCAGCTATGGCTAACGCTGCTTTCTTCGGAGCTACCACTTTGGCAACCTTATCATATTTCGAAATCGCAATTACCCACTTACACAGACCTTTCGAAATAATAATTTTAGTAACAATTACATTGTCATATACAGGATGTCCAGGAACTTAATGTCAGTAGCGAGGAAAAGAGGTCAAAATAATATTTTGTCATACGTTTGGACATAATTTCTAAACTAAATTTCAGTAATTGATTACTTTTACCTCTATACTTATTTTTACTAACCTTGTTTTGGACTGTGTTTACGTCACCATTTTCTGCTTGGAATCGAAGATTTCGAGACTTACTTTGTTCACTTGTAATGCAGTAAGTGTATGCCAATCTCCAAAGTTAGTTTTTTAATTCCCTTTCTATTTCAAGTCACAAATGCCAACAACAATCTTGTCTCCTAGAGCTTTGTATTCATGATATTTTGCTTGGTCTATTAAATTAAAATTGCATCAAATTTTTAAGGCTTGTATAGGAGAATTTGAACGATTCATCCTCTTGTTGTATCATTTTCCAGAAAGCGTGTCTTTGATAACATTTATTTGATCTGGGGTTTACGCAAGCTTCAATTGTTTGTATCCAGTAATCTTACTTTCCTTTTCCGGATCCACATCAGTAGGTATATATGTAGTTCGTCGGTTATGGCTTTACTGCCCGAACCAAGAGGAGACAATCTCATTAAAAACCTAAAGTCTAGGTGAGAAACCAGGCCGCAAAATGCGTGGCTATATAGGAGAATAGTCCTCACTGGTTTCGACCTTTGAGCACCGGGCGGAACTCCATTGTATTAAATCCCTTACCTCTGCATGCTGGGCTCTTCAACGGTGGACCTTAATGACTCTATCTTCTCGTAGAACCATTTATGGACAGAGAAAGCAAAACTTCCATCGGAAAAGTAGTGGTGGAAACCTCCACCTTTTCATCCGGGCACCTCACAAAGGGAAAGAAGGCCAAACGGCACAAAGTCGTATGTCATTCGACCTCCCAAAACTGGGAGAACCGGACGGCATAGAGGACCCACTGAGAAAAGGCCTCAATGGAGTAGGGGTGCGGAAATACCTGCAACTCATCAATCAGGGAATAACCCCTGAAGTGGCCAGGAAGCATACAAAAGCAAGTCAGTACAGCTCGAGGAAGTCCCTCGACAAAGTTCAAAGGCTTGCCTGTGTGTGCATCACTGGAGCTATGAGAACGTGTCCAGCTAGGGCACTTGAGCTCATTACAGATCTCAAACCTCTACATCTGATGATAGAAAGATCTGCTCAAGAGGCAATTCTTAGAATATCTAAGGAAAGCTCAGATAATGAGAGTATTAAAAATCAGGGAGCCTGGTCCTCTCTAAGAAAATATCTCTCTCTCTCTCTCTCTCTCTCTCTCATCAGCGAATCTTCTCAGTGACGAAATGATCAAGAGAGTAAGTATCGAAAAGAATTTCACTTAGAGGCTAAATAAGAGGAGAGACTGGGAAAGGGAATACGCCACCCAAACTCTCAAAGAAAACACCAATAGGTTCAAAAACCACCACTGGAGCAGGCGCAGGAGTATTTGGGCCTGGCACCAGATACTCATTATCGTTAGGCTCCTTCCCGAGCATCTTTCAGGTAGAAATACTAGCGATCGAAAGATGCGTGGAAATGAACCTAGAAATAAACTATCAGAAATGTGACATATCGATCCATTCTGATAGTCAAGCAGCTATCAAAGCATTGAGCTCCCATGTCATTGACTCAGAGTTGGCATGGGAGTGCCGAAGAAAACTTGATGAATTAGGCAAGAATAACAGGGTCTCTTTAGTCTGGGTTCCTGGCCACTCGGGAGTCACGGGAAATGAAGAGGCCAATACACTTGCCAGGAAAGGAGCACAAACGTCCTTTATTGGCCCGGAGTCTTTCTTTGGTGTAGTAAAATGCTCCTATGAGAAAGAGTTTGAGAACAAAGAAGAAACCGAAGGAGTAGAACTCTTGCGGTGCCTTCCCGGGCTGGAACATTCCAAAAAGTTCCTGCGGAATGTTGAAACTGCTAGATCAAAAAAATATTTGGATCTCAGTAAAAATAAGCTACATCTCCTCGTGGGATTTCTTATGGGACATTGCCGCCTTAGGAAGCACCTAATGATAATAGATCTAGCAGAAATTGACGAGTGTAGATTCTGTGGGGAGGAGGATGGAACTCCGGATCATCTAGTACGAGAATGCCTCGCCATTGCAAGCCAACGCAAGAAATGCTTGGGACAAGAAACTTGTGAAAGTGAGGATCTAACCTCGTTAAAGCCATCCCAAATATAAGAGTTCATTAGAACCCTAGAACTGAAAGACGAGCTGTAGTAGTAGCGAGAACAGCTCTGATAGGGCGGGCACAATAAACCTTACGTTTCAGTGCATTGTAACCCCATTAAAATCTAATCTAATTTACTTTCCTTTTTGTTCAGTCGGTATTTTAAAGGTCTACATTATTTTCGCGGCTTCTGTTCCCATTAGAGTTCGTAAAACTGATATTTTTACCAAGTCGATTGATTCATGTTGACCTGTTGCGATCATGTAATCTTGGAAGACTGTCTTCCAATGGATCCATTCTACTGCCACATTTTTACTTTGTCGATCAAAATCATGCAGCAGTTTTAACTGTGCTGGCCCTAATCCCATTTTAGTCTTTACTTTATTTAACGTTTCTGGTCTTTTACAATATATTTATTATTGTACATTTGTCTGCGCCTTGTTTAATATATATATATATATATATATATATATATATATATATATATATATATATATATATATATATATATAATAGCCGGTTTAGAACGTCTTTCGACGTTGTCCGACGCCTTGCCTCCATCTTTTCCTGTCGTCCCAGTCCACTTCTTGCAGGTTTCTAGCACTCATGGCTTTAACCACGCCCTGTTTCTAAGTGGTTTTCGGTCTTCCTCTTTTCCGACGTTCTATCGGTTGCCAGTTCATTACTTGTTTAGGGAGTCTTGTTTCTGACATACGTTGTATGTGCCCATACCATTCAAGTTGTTTTTTCTCTATGTCATCGATAATTGTACCTTCAATCCCCATTATTTCTTTAATGGTGTCATTCCTGATTCTATCTCTTCTTGAAATCCTGAGTGATCTTCTCATCGCAATCATTTCAACAACTTCTAATCTTTTTTTATATTTCTCTGTTGGTCTCCAGTTTTCAGATCCATACAATAGGCTGCTTTTCACTAAAGTTTCATATATATTGAATTTTCTTTTCTTTGTAATATTTTTATTCCACAGAATGCCATTGAGACAAGATATCGCTTTTTTCGCTGTTGTTATTCTACTTTCTATTTCCTTGTTATCTGTCACAGTTGAGTCAAATGTCACTCCCCGATAGTTATAGGCGTGTTACTGTTCGATCATTATTTAATGTTAGATCACTAGGTTCTCCACCGGTACAAAGATATTTGGTCTTTTGAATGTTGACCCTTAGACCCCAGATTTCGTACTCTTCAATCAACTTGCGCATCATGTACTCCATATCTTCCTTATCATTTGATATAATTGCTTGATCATCGGAAAATTGCAAAGTATAAAGTGTTGTGTTATCGAGTTCTATTCCCATTCCATGAATTTTCCTTTTCCATTGTTTTAAAGCTGCTGCCACATAGATTTTGAACAATGTTGGCGATATACAACATCCCTGTATCAAACCTTTATTCACTGTAAATTCATCAGTAATATATTTTCGTATTTTTACTCTTGAGTTTGCTCCATTATAAAGATTTCGTAGAGCTGTAATAAGAGTGTGATTGATGTTGATATCTTTTAGAACTTCCCAGAGTTTCACCGTTGGTATTGTGTCGTATGCTTTGTGTAAGTCTACAAATGTTATATGTATTTCTTTGTTAGTTGCCGTCTTCTTTTCAATAATTTGTTTGAGACAAAATATATTATCGTTACATGTTCTTCCAGCACGAAATCCGCTTTGTTCTTCTTCTTCTTCTTGACCTTTAATTTCATCCTCTATAAGATGTCTCAGTACTCGTCCATACAGTCTACTGACTGCACTTGTTACGGATATTCCTCTGTAATTTTCACATCGTTTTCTATCGCCTTTTTTATAGATTGGTGTTATATATGCAGTTTTCCATTCTCCTGGAACGGGATGTCCATTAATGCACAAGTTGAATATGCACGCTAGACCCCCGAACAATGCATCTGTTCCATTCTTCAGAAGTTCAGCGCACACACCCCCAGGGCCACAAGCTTTTCCATTTTTCAAACCTTTTACTGCCTTTTTGACCATATCCCCAGTGATTTCAACGTTTTCGCCTTGTATATCTATTTCCTCCGTAATTGATTCATTCAAATATTCTTGTCTGTCTTCATTGAGTAATTCTTTGTAGTAGTCTATCCATTTTTTTGTTTCTATTATCTGTATGTGTGATCTTTCCTTATGTGATGTTCGAACTGAATTTATGAATCTACAAGCTTCTGTGTTTTTCCGTCCTCCAATGTAGGTATTGATATCGTGACATTTCTTATCCCAAAGTTCATTTTTTTCTTCATGAATCAATTTTCTTCTTTCACGTTTAATCATTTTGTAGTGTTCGAGATCATCTGGATTTTCTGTGTTTAACCATTTTAGGTATAAGTCTTTCTTTTGTTTTACAAAAACTTCTATATCTTTATTCCACCACAAATTATCACTTACATATTGCTTATGTGTTCCTAATGATTCTTTAGCCGCTTTGTGTATAATTGAGATGATGTTAGTATAGGTTTCTTGAAATGTGAGGTCTTGAAAATTTGGTATCAGCTTATTGTATAGTCTTTGTTGATATAATTGTATTGTACTGTCATGTATCAGGCTATCAAGATTATATTTTGTATGTGGCACTCCTTGTAAGTCAATCGTTTGGTTGTCTTTATTTTGTACTTTATATTTTAGTGAAAAAAATATTTTGGATCGTACCAGAAAATGAACTGATCCACCACCAAAAGCTCCTCTTAGTACTCTGACATCATGTTTCTGTATGCTTGATTTTTGTCTAAGGATTAAGTAATCTATTACTGATTTCAGATTACGTGCTGGTTGTGTCCAGGTGTATCTATGTATATCTTTATGATTGAAGAAGCCATTCGTGATTTTTAAGTTGTTGGTTTCACATAATTGTCTGTTGCCATTATCATTCATTTGCTCTTCTCCAAATGGGCCTACAATATTACTGTTGGTCATTTTTCCTGTTCGGCTGTTGAAGTCACCCATCATCACGATCTCTTTAGAGTTCCCAATCTTATTAACAACTTCATTGAGGATCTTAAAGAAGGATTCTTTATTAGCGATTGATTCATCGTCTGAAGGGCCATGGCCATATACTGCTATTAACGTGACATTATGTTGGTGGAGTTACATATTCACTGTTAAGATATTTTCATTGATAATTTCGTAATTTGTAATTGTTTAATACTTATTTACATTTAAGTAATGTAGATGTTTAATAGTTAAATATTTTATTACTAAATAAAATATTACATCAACTCTAAACATTTACACATAAATAGATAGAATTACCATAAATCTCATATTGTTTATATACTTCAATTAAATCCACGTGTCTTTTGAACTGACTAGCGTCTATCACTCTCTTACCTATGTTGTCCGCATTCACCCTTGATTAATTCCAAAGTATAGTTTAGAAATTATCAAAACATAGGTTTTTAAAAATTTAGGGTCTTTAATTCCGAAACGAAGTTACGTATTGTAGTATATTTGATAAGCGGGTTATTTACAGTTTAGCGTTTTTAACGGTTGTTGTGAACACATACTTAGTTTTAATATTTGTAGCGAATGTTTCTTAACTTGACATAATAATTTTCTACGTTGTCGTTAATTATCTTGAATAATGTCGAATAAAGTTCGTATATTGAGAGTTGAATTATTCCTGTTCAGATCAGTTTATTTGACATACTTCAAGATAATTAATGACAACGTAGAAAATTATTATGTCAAGCAAAGAAACTTTCGCGACAACTATTAAAACTAAGTATGTGTTCACAAGAACCGTTAAAAACGCTAAACTGTAAATAACCAGCTTATCAAATATACTACATTTTCCCTCCTTCAGTATTATTGACGAAATCTTGTAAATGACTTGGAATACGTCGTTCTCTATTAGATTTTCTCAGCTCAATTACTGGGGCTTCAGTGCTTGTCGTTTTAAAATTTGTAGGATGTTGCGGTATTTCAGAAGAGTCGGAGGTATTCAGAGACTGTATTATATCATTGGTAGTAGATTCTGGGTAATTGGTGCCACCTTTTGTTTGAGAATCTGGTTCAGTTTGATCGCTATCCGTAACTGTTGGCACTTCTTTTCCTTCGCCACAAGGAGCTAAGTGTTTCAGAGATACTGATCAGAGCTGCTTCTAATAGATCTACTTCGTCGACGAGTGGTTCGTATTTAGATGACCTCACTTGACGACGCATAAGTACTTTTCCGGGAGTCAACAACCACGATAGGATCGACTAGCCATTCGGTGACCTCCGGGGATGTTGAAACATGCGTTCATGTGGAGTTTCATTAGTGGCAGTACAAAGAAGTGACCGGACACAATGAAGGGCATCTTGAAGAACAATTTCCTATTGAGAGGTCTTTAGCATACGGGACTTGAGGGCCAACATAATAGTCTTCCAGGTTGTACCATTATATCTTTCTACTTGACCATTTCCTTGAGGGTTATAAGGTGCAGTGCAACTGGTCGCCACGTTAAACTTATCTAAGTATATTTTAACTTCATCAGATATAATAGAGGAGTCTCTATCAGAATGGATGTAGGATGGTATTCCAAATACAGTAAAAAGATTATGTGAATTCTGTATTACCGTCGCTGCTGACACATCAGAACATGCGAAGGCAAAAGGAAATCGTGAATATTCGTCAATGATCACTAATGAATATCGATTCTGTGATGTGGAAGGTAGAGGTCCCTTAAAATCGATATTAAGCCTCTCAAACGGTGCTTTCGCTTTTATCAATTTTCCTGATAACTTGACGAATCGTGGTTTCAATTCGCAGCATATCGGACACATATTTGTTATTCTTGTAATTTCATCTATTGAAAATGCCAAATTTTTACTTAACATAATGATATAAACGAGTAACTCCAGGATGATAGAGAGTAGTATGTAATTGTTCCAATGTTTGTACTCTCAATACACGAACTTCATTCGACATAATTTTCAACTATGGATCGATTTCTTCGACCGGAGAAATTATAAGTAGATCCTTCGTTTCCAACTGTTGCCAAGGAATGGATATTTATTGGCTGAGAACGTTTGAAAACTTTATTGGAACGGTAAATGAGATCACTCCAGGGATAAAATTGGATTTACTTGTTATTCATGTTTCATCGTCAGTATACCCTTACATAAGCGAATCTACAGATTATGACACAGCAATCAGTACTCTTAAATCTATATTTGTCAATAAGGTGAGCGAACTTTATTCCAGGCACAAACTTGCAACGCGTCCTCAAATACCAAATGAATCAGTTGATCTGTGTGCATTAAACTCATTGGCTAAAGAATGCAACTTCAAACATGTAACTGCATCCGAGAATAGGGATACTTATATACGAGACTCTTTTATAAGAGGGCTAAGCGATCCGAAAATTCGACAAAGACTTTTGGAGAATACAACTCTTACTCTTGATCAAGCTTATTCTCAGGCAAGAGCGTTAGAAATTGCAGTTCTTCAGTCGAATTCATTCACTTCTGGCACGTCACCTATATACTTGAATGAGATATCCGAAAATGATCTTCTTGAAAACGCTATCGAACCTCAACCTCAAGTTAATTCGGTGGCTTCAACAAGTAAGTGTTATTTTTGCGGAAGGTCTCAACATCCTCGTAATATTTGTCCTGCACGTGAAGCACTTTGCAGAAATTGTAACAAAAAGAGGCACTTCTGTAATATCTGTCCCTCGTCTTAAAAAAGAGTAACTGCTAGCAGTTTACCTGTTGAAGAAGAAACATCGACAAATACTTGGAAGAATTATTACTTAGCCGCTATAGATGTAACTATCAATTCTCAACCTGCAACAGCCTTGGTCGACAGTGGCTCTTCTCTGAGTTTTTTAAATGAATCATTTGCCAAAGCTTTGAAAATAGATTTAATCCCTGAATACGGAAACATTTTGATGGCATCTAGTTCTTTGACATGCCAAATACGCAATAGCTGTGAAGTTGACCTAAAGATGTTTGGGAATATCTACAGGAATATTAAAATGTCGAATAGAGTTCGTGTATTGAGAGTTTAACCTTCCACGACTGGTGTGAACTTTTTGTGATCCACGACTGGCTGCGGACTGTGACTCCGCATACTAGATTCAGGGCCATTACAGATCTGTTTGTAACTATATTTGTTTATTGAAAATAAAACATCAAAAATAATTAAACAGCATTTATTTTTCAGGTTAAAAACCAATAGAAACATATTTTTTGACATTATTATAAATTAAAAAAAATTACTATCTATAAAACTAGCTACTCACAAAACCTTAAATCAACGTATTTATTGAAAAATTCAGAGAAATACTTATGTCCACTAAAAACTATTCGCTGTGACATTCTGAACATATAGGTGTTGAATGTTCCAAGCACAAAAACTTCCCACATGTTATGCACGAAAAACGCGTTGGTCGATTTTATCTCCTGTCGCAGATACTACAGCGACTTCTTGAATTTGGTGCATTAACAACAGGTACAATAGCATTATCTATGTTAAGAATTTCTCTAATTCTTTATATTATAGTTCGCGGAATATTAGAAATCGTTGCGCGAACACGCATATGGTTCTCAGCCAACTCAAAAGACAACAAGTGCAAAAAATTTCGGCGTGTTATATTTTTATCCACATTCTGTAGATTGTATAGCACCATTGAATTTACTCCAGCCATATTCAACATCGAATAAAAGATAACCATTCGCCACCTTCGTGTGTTTCTAGCACAATTGTATGCTGCACACATTTTGTCTAAAGTATCAACCCCACCTTTTGTGTCATTATAGTCCATAATCATTTCAGGCTTGCCCGTTAGTTGGGATTTGTTGTCATCGTGATGAAGGGTTGATACTAGTAGCACATTTTTTTTTCTTTTAGGGATATAGGACACCAATGTAATGTAATTATTATAGCCAAACATACTTGATCCTATTGGCCGTGTGGGGTTGGAAAATTCTAGAGGTAACTCTCGTTTATTTTTCCTTATAGTGCCCAAAAACGTTAGTTTGTAACCATTATATAAAGTGGTTATTAGCGGATACTAGTGAACCAGTTATCGCAAGTTACATTTCGCTTTGAATTTATAATTGGTTCTACTAGTCTTTTTACTACGGCAGATGCAGAATTGTCAGAAGCATAGGGTCCATTTGGTTGTGTTCCAACATAAACTTCCAAGTTGATCGTATAATAAGTTTTGGCGTCAACGGCAGCATACACTTTTAAACCATACTTGTTCGGCTTGCTTGGAATGTATTGTCGAAAAGCACATTTTCCACGGAAAGCCTCCAATTTTTCATCGATTGTGACATTTTGAAATGGTGTGTATGCAGATTTACACTTGTCAGCAAATGAATCAAATATATTTCTGATTGGGGCCAGTTTATCTATTTGTCTTCTTTCCGCACGAGTATCTATGTCATCAAATCGCAAATGCTGAAGCAAAAACATAAAACGAAATTTAGACATTGTAAGTCGAAATAGCTCAACACCGGTTCATGTGTTGTTCCATAGTTCATCTACACTTAGGCGACCTGACTTTAGCACGTCAGCTAAATATAGTAAACCTATTAGTGCTTGAATTTCAGCAAGGTCTGTTTCCTTTGCATTTCTCTCACGGGAATATTTTTCTGAATTTTTCTGAATGTGTTGATTGGTATACTCTACGATCGTTCCTATAATTTGCAAGTCAAAAAAGTGTTTCCAAATTTCAGATGCGCCTTTCAAATGTTTTGGTGCTGCCTTCGGTCCTGGAAGACGTGTGATTATATTTTCCGCCAGAGTCCTGCTTGAATGAGGAGGATGTTTTGACCATTTAGTTAATTTATCTTTACCAACAAAGAATGGTCCCACTGAAACTTCCTCCTCTATTTCAGTATCGGATATTTCCTGCTCCGTATCTGAGTGCAATTCTTGAGTTTCTAACACGTCCTCTTCATAATCGTTTTCATCATTTTCATTTATCTCTTCCTCTTCCTCATCCTCCGCCAGGCATTCTAACATTAGTTTATCCAATCTTTCTTGTTCTTTTTCATACGTATCCATCTGAAAAAAAAATAATTTGGATGAAAAAACAAAAATCGCGTGCCCTGTAGCTGGGCGTTTTTTGAATATCAAAGTTTTGACAAACAATTTATAAACCTTCAGACCAATCGCACACAAATAGCGTAAAGAGGTACCATGTATTCATCTGTCATTTGGCACCGCCATTTAGAATTTCTACATTTTATAAAAACATATTCATCAACATCGGACACTCCAAATATCAATTTTAAATCAAATAAGACCGCCTACAATAAAATATGTCGGCCATATTGGCGCCGACATATTAAATGTTGGCACACGACTCATAAAAGAGGTCAACATTACACAATAAAACAAAAACATATGTTACTTACCTTCAATAATGTATAAAATACAATTATTAATAGACACGTCAAAAGTGGATTTAACTACTGGCTGCGGACACTCGCTCCGCATTCGTTTGTAACAAGAAAACAAAAACAACCACTAGCTTCAAACTTTCACAGAACACTACTATTATGATGCTCGAAGAATACTGAAACGCTTTGATTCGAGGAGTGGGGGGCTTAGAAGTAAACGCTAAATAAAACGAGCTGCGGGCTGAGAGTCCGCGCGCCAGTCGCGGAAGGTTAATTATTTCTGTTCAGATCACGTATGTCAAAAATTCAATCGAACTTCTAACATTATGTTTACCTTTGCTACTAGCTCCCGACATTTTGGTACTTGGAAATCCTGTATGAATATGGTGAATATTTATTTACTTTACCTTCCGCTGCCGTCGAAGCCGATTTAATTTTATCAGGATCAAAATTTTCATCGTTCAATATCTGATGTCTCAATTTATCCATTACTCTAGGAGGGATGTTGTCCTTGTCAAAAAGAATGAGACTTTCCAAGAATTTAATATCGCTGAGAACTTTAAGGGAGGGACCCCAATAGTCGTCCACTTGCCCTATTCCACTTGGAGCTGGAACCCTTTGAGGTTTCATATCCTGTTGAAATAAAAGAAGAAAATTTGACATTATAATCAATTGTGTCACTGTCGATACGTCCATCAAAATTATGAACGACAAAAAAAATGACCCGAAAAACGAAGATATTCCTATGAAACGGGAATTGGGGAAAGAAACGAATTTACCACGTAGGAAAACCACGACGAAGTTTTCCACTAAAGAAAAAGAAGATAGTCAAACTAATGACGGTCATCCCGCGGAGGCGAACACCAGCGATGAATATTTGCCAGCAAACGATCACAACTCCCCTGTAGAAACGATGTATGAGAACGAAAGTTATCACAGTTGTCAATCATGCGAATGCACTGATTTGAAAATTCCAGAAAGTAACAAACAAAAAATTTAAAAAATAAAATTTGATCAGGTAAATAATGTGTTTTAATCATTTACTTGATGTTATTTGTGCCTCTATATATACATGCAGCATGAACCCAAATTAGTGTAGGAGCATTGGTAGAATATAGGGAGTTCCTGTGATTTTTAATGATAGTCCAGTCATTTTAGGTTTTACCTGCGGAAAAATTCCTAGTGAGCTGGATTTTTGTATACACCTTTATTATAATATTGTAATAAAGATGTGAAAAGTCTACATAGATATCGTTCCGGCAAAAAAAGTTATAAAGGTCAATGGGTCACGCAAATAAGTTTTTCGCAAATATCTCGCGATCTATTGCTCGGAGGTCAATAAAGTTCATTCTAAAAATTGTTTCTAGTAAAATTATCTACAAAAAATGTCTGTTGTATTTTTCTGTAAAATCAACCGTTTTCGGAGTCGAGCGCAAAGAATGCGACTATATTATTAGTCCGGGAAAGTAAGGTCGAAAAATCTGTAACTATCAAATATTTCCCATAACTGATTTTTTATTTTTAAATGTCAATATATTGACCCAGCACCACTCTCCTAGATTGTCTAATAATTTCCACTGGAGCTTGCGACGCAGCTTGCAAGCACAGCTCAGACCACCTAAAATTCAAGTGATTTATGCTCGTGTCATTCCTGAAAATTTAAAAAAAAAAAATTCCGATCTTAAATTTTCCAAAAATTGAAAAAATTTACCAAAATTATATTTTTGGTTGGTAATTATAAATAAAATATTAATATCGAGGTCAAAACATAGATAAACATAGAGGGCAAACTTCTAAAAATTTACATTTTTTTAGATTTGGAAAATTCAAAATGGCGGCTGCGCAAATTTGAAACAATTTTTTTCCAATCGCGTCTAAATTTATGAACATTAACGATATTGAGAAACGATTTGTTGCAATCGACAGAGTGAAAGTTATATTTTTATAAATAACAAACAAAGTTTTTAAAAAAAATTTTACATAATTTTTTAGAACATTTACCGAAAATAAAAATTTTTACATCTAGTTTTTTCTCATTTTGGCGTTGAAAAATGTCTTAAAAATATCTTTTTACGTTATAAATATGTTTGTTTTTGAAAGACGAGTATTTTGGAAAAAAAAATTTTCAGATGCGACTTTTACAAGCTGAGATAAACAAATTCAAAATCTGCTAGATACTGTCATAATATTAATTGAAATTTTCAAATCTTGATCACTTCGCGAGGTTGTTGAATCCCAACTCAACTTATACACAATTTTTCATTTTTCTACCGTTAATTGGTCCATTCAAAAGAGAACAGTAATCGTAGCTCGCTCGGCCAAACGGTGCGGCGGCAGCTGCTAGGCGTTCTGGTGGGGGGTCAGCGCTCATTCTCTTCGAACGCCCAAAAGACCCTTACTAACATGACTGACGACGTACTTGTACCCGACGAATTAATGAACATTATTTCGTGGTCGTGCTCTACTACCAGGTGTGGTTGTAAAAAAGTTGGCATACATTGTACGATATTATGTAAAAATTGCGAAGGCAAAAACTGTTGTAACATCGAAATTGTAAGTACGGTATTTGACAATGACGAGGATGATAATGAATCTCAGAGTGATGAGCTGAATTTTGATATGACTCAATTAGTTGATTGTGAACTTGCAATTGATAGTAGCAATAATATCGATGAGGATTTGTTTGCTAATGATAATGACGAGGAAAATTGTACAGAGCCATTTCCTCAGAGACCAAAAAGGGCGAGAATTTGTAGAAAACGGATGTAAATTTGTAAATAAATATTATTCTTAGTATCTACGTTTCGAATTATGTATAATATATATAATAAATGGATTTTTAGATATAAATTATAAATATCATTGTACCTTATTTCTAGCAATATGTAATGGTTGATAATAACCATACTATTAGCAAACCACAAATGCAAAATTTTTACAAAGAAAACCAAAATAAAAGCTTGAGCTTCGTTCAACTGCGAACAAGCGCTGACCCCCACCACAACGCCAAGCAGCTGCCGCCGCACCGATGGGCCGAGCGAGCTAGGATTACTATTCTCTTTTGAATGGACCAATTGACGGTAGAAAAATGAAAATTTAAGTTTAAGTTCAGTTGGGATTCGACAACCTAGCGAAGTGATCAAAATTTGAAAATTTCAATCAATATTATCATAGAATCTAACAGACTTTGAATTTGTAAAAGTCGCATCTAAAAATTTTTTTTTTAAATACTCGTCTTTCAAAGACACACATATTTATCACGTGAAAACATATTTTAAACAAATTTTTCAACGCCAAAATGAGAAAAAACTAGTTGGAAAAATTTTTATTTTCGGTAAATGTTAAAAATTTTGTTTATGTTATTTATAAAAATATAACTTTCACTCTGTTGATTGCAACAAACCGTTTCTCAATATCGTTAATGTTAATAAATTTAGACGCGATTGAAAAAAAAATTTCTGTCCAATTTGCGCAGCCGCCATTTTGAATTTTCCAAATCTGAAAAAATGTAAATTTTTAAAAGATTGCCCTCTATGTTTATCTATGTTTTGACCTCGATATTAATATTTTATATATAATTACTCCGGAGGCTGTATCGTAACTGAAATTTCTCAAAAAATGACAAAATGTCGTGCTTCAAGTACCGTAGCACCCGTTGTACTAGCTCTGGTGAGCTGAAAATCAATAGAGTTCATCTGTGACATGTCCTTAACAATAATCCATCATAAAATTGGTGAGTTATTGCACTCTGGAGGCTGTATCGTGTTAACAAAACACACAGGATTTTTTTTCTAAAAACCGTTTTTTCATGTTGTTGATGGAAAATGTAAAAATAACTAAAAAAGAATTTGAAAATTCCAACTTTTTTTGGGGTAAACCAATACTTTTCTCGCATATTAGATAGGTTGGGCGGAAAAGTGAAAAGGGAATGTTCTTATAGTTTACACACGTAAGTCCTGTAACACCTTCTTCACACGTATGAAATTAGATGGTTTTGAACGATCTCGCACGCGGCTTTGCCGGATATTTATTGTTTTATTTAATTTAAGAAAAAGTTGTTTATTGGACTAGAAGTAATTGAATTGATTACTCCTAATGTAAGAGTCAATTAATAATACTATAAAAAGTCTTGTAACAAAATATATATTCCGTAACATTATTAAATATTAGAAAGACGTGAATTTAATCTAAAAAATGCATATTAATCCTATTTCCACCATTCATTACCTATTAGGTTTCTTCATAATTGAATTGGACAAATATTTAAACGAACCACTTTTACCGCGGAAAGAAAATCCACTACTGTGGTGGAAAGAACGTTGCAAGGTATATCCTAGACTTTTGGAGATGGTAAATAGAAGATTATGTATAATGGCCACTTCGGTTCCGTGTGAACGAATACTCTCAAAATCCGGTCATGTGCTTACAGAGCGCAGAAATAGACTTACCTCCAAAAAAGTTACACAAATAATGTTCTTGAATCATAATCTGTAAATACCAAAACTAAATTCTTTCGTTTTTACATTTCTGCATTTGGATTTTTTATTATATGTACTTTTTACAATTTTGTTCTATAATGTTTGTATTTTTTTATTTAATATTTTCAGTATATTTGTATGTTTCACGTTTTAAAACGCATTTTGTCGCAAATGTATTCCATATGCCAATTCTGTTAAAAATCAGTAAATTTATTTTAAAAAACCGTATTTCTAAGTTGTTTTATTTAGGTTTAATTAGATAATACAGGGTGTCCCAAATAAGAGTGACTGATTTTAAACATGAATGCCCAGCTCATTAATTGCTCCAAAGAGATGGGGTTTTCACTAGTTTCACTAGTTTATCAAAGATATTTTTTTAGGCTTGGCTGGCATTTGATCTCATCAACACAGGGTATTTTACTAATGTTGGTCAAATTCAAAGGGGAAAATATGTATTATTTTAAATAGAACACCCTATAGTTTTTAATCTCATTCGAAAGAGCAATCATTCTCCTTTCCAAAAATGTATAGTTTTCTATCTTTTGTTTCATTAACAACAAACATATTGGAGGTTTCATGTAGTAGTACATTTTTAATTAGTAGTTTTATATGAACGTATTTTGATGCCTAAAATCAACTCATGCTGTGACTATTTGACGCATAACAAAATCATTTAAGTCGGTTTCATGTAGTATGCATTTTTAATTACGTAAATAATTGCCAACAAATCTGACAAACAGTTTGTTTAGTAAGAAAACGTAATAACATTATTCAATACATATAAAGAACGACGAACAAAAAAGTTGCAATAAATGTTGCATATGCCTTTTCTATATTTTGTGTCATTAACAACAAAGATATTCGAGGTTTCATGTAGTAGTACATTTTTAATTAGTAGTTTTATATGAACGTATTTTGATGCCTAAAATCAACTCATGCTGTGACCATTTGACAATAGTAATTTTGTTAAGTCATATAAGCCGGTTTCGATATGTTCTATACAGTGAGTGAAAAAGCTCAAACTGTAATAATTTTTGCAGAAACGAAGTCAATAATTCAAACAAAGAGGATATTCAGAAGGAAATTTATGAAAAATCCGCCGTCAGTGAATATAATTAAAAAATGGTATGTACAATTTATCGAAACTGGTTGCATTGCACACTTAAAGAAACCAAGAAATAATGATGGCCTTTTAAACAAGTTGATGTCAATTAATGAAGTGCTACATGATAACGATCATAAAATTTCAATTAGAAAAATTGCTGGAATTTTAGAGCTTAGCAAGAGTGACGTTCAAAGATGTCTAAAAATTTTAAAACTAACTCCATACAAAATTCATACTTATCAAAAATTGTACGAGTCAGATTATGAAAAACGAGTAATGGTATGTGAGACTTTACTTGACTTATTAAGAAACGAACCCAATTCATTGTTAATTATGTCTGATGAAGCAACGTTTCACATTAATGGCATGTGTAACAAACATAATTGTAGAATATGGGGTTCTCAAAAACCAATTTCTTTTAATGAATTTCAGAGATATAGTCCAAAAGTAAACGTTTGGTGTGCATTATCTCGGCGAAAAATCTATGGTCCTTTTTTCTTTTCGAAACCAACAGTGACGGGTACTAATTACACGGATATGTCGGAAACTTTTTTTATCCGCAACTAGTTCAAGATGGAATTAGCGAGGACGTTTACTTTCAACAAGACGGTGCACCACCACATTATTCCTTAATAGCACGAGATTCATTAAAAACGTTTTTTTAATGATAAGTGGATAGGTCGAGCTGGAACGATTGAATGCGCACCGCGGTCTCCTGAATTAACTGTCCCAGACTTTTTTCTCTGGGGATATGTGAAGGGTAGGTGCTACAATCCTAAGCCTAACAATTTAGCAGAACTAAAAAATAATATCAGGAACATTATTGAAAACATTCCGTAAGAAATGTTAGAAAATTCATTTGAAAATTCAAAATTTCGCTTACAGGTATGCATAAACGAAGAGGGTAGGCATATGCAGCATTTATTGTAACTTTTTTGTTCGTCGTTCTTTATATGTATTGAATAATGTTATTACGTTTTCTTACTAAACAAACTGTTTGTCAGATTTGTTGGCAATTATTTACGTAATTAAAAATGCATACTACATGAAACCGACTTAAATGATTTTGTTATGCGTCAAATAGTCGCAGCATGAGTTGATTTTAGGCATCAAAATACGTTCATATAAAACTACTAATTAAAAATGTACTACTACATGAAACCTCCAATATGTTTGTTGTTAATGAAACAAAAGATAGAATACTATACATTTTTGGAAAGGAGAATGATTGCTCTTTCGAATGAGATTAAAAACTATAGGGTGTTCCATTTAAAATAATACATATTTTCCCCTCTGAATTTGATCAACATTAGTAAAACACCCTGTGTTGATGAGATGAAATGCCAGCCAAGCCTAAAATAATCTCTTTGATAAACTAGTAAGACTAGTGAAAACCCCATCTCTTTGGAGCAATTAATAAGCTGGGCATTTATGTTTAAAATCAGTCACTCTTATTTGGGACACCCTGTATTTAAAAAATCAATAATAATTTATCATATTATTGTTATTAGCACGCTCTTCATTTCTAAAGTATTTTACAGTACCTATAAATACATAATTAGACAATATTAGTAAAAATTTTTGAAATAGAATAGGTCAGCAGTTCCTTAATCGAATCTTCACTAATCCATAATACAAATATCAATTAGTTCATTGAAGCATTGTTTCTAGTAGCTTGGTAACTCGTTCGCGTCGGAAGCGCCATGTCACCGCGCTATTGGTTCTGTGAGTTCTGTCGTTCAGTCCACGTTCAGTCATGTCATAGTAGTAATAGTAGTTCACTTTTATTGATTCTGTCGTTCAGTCTACGGTCCACGTTCAGTCATATTAGTAGTTCATTCTGAACTAGTTCATTTTAGCAAAGTGAATTAGTTCATTTTCCTTGTTGACTGAACTAGTTCCTTTTTCTAGTTTGTTCGCGAACTACACATCTCTAGTTTTCGGGCAATCTAATAATACTCTCTGTATTTGACACTGCATGGGGTGCGGGCGGGTGAACAAACACGTGGCACTCGCTAACCAATCAGAGCCCGCGACGGCAGACGATTACGAGCGAACATCATGTTTAGTTTAGTTTCGCATTCAAAGCGAATACAGACAAACGTGGAAGGTTATATTTTCCTGATTCTGGGTTGAATTATAGTGAAAGGCACTTGGTACTTCGCAATTATTTTGTTAATTTGCAATGGATATAAATCAAAATCAGTCGACATGAATCGTCGATTTGACGAATGATTAAAAGAATTGATTTCACTCAAAGGAAAAAATATTCAGTTTTTCAGTTACGAAACTTACACAGAATTGATTAAAAAGGTGAAACCTTCAAAATCAAAAGTGTCAAATGAAAAAACAGAAGATTATCAGCGATTGCGGAGGTTCGATGTTATGACTATTGTAGAAGCGGAAAAATGAATTGTCCCGATCAAAGAAGACATCATAATCAGGTATTACGTGAATGAAAACGAAATATTTCAGATTCTACATGAGACCCACCTTAAAATTGGACATGATGGAAGGAACCGGATGGATTTGTGCTATAAAAATATTACGCGAGAAATGATTGTCATTTATTTAAACTTATGTTTCCGAAGAAAGGATTAGTAGTCAAACCTATTCTTAGAGGCGAAATGAATGCAATATGTCAAGTTGACTTAATTGACATGCAGACCCAAGAAGATGGTCCATATAAATTTATATTGGTATACCAAGACCATTTTACGATAATCGTTCAGCTGCGTCCGTTCAAGACCAAAAATGCCAAAGAACTAGCATATATACTCCTTGACATTTTTTCAATATTCGGTACACCTAGCATTCTTCAAAGCGATAATGGTATAGAGTTTGCGAATAAAATTTTCCAGGAAGCTTGTAGCATGTGGCCCGAATTAAAAATTGTATATGGTAAACCGAGGCACTCTCAAAGCCAAGGATCGGTAGAGAGAGCCAACCGAGATATAGAGAATATCCTCAGTACGTGGTTGAAAGATAACAACACCAATAAATGGTCCGAAGGATTAATGTTCGTTCAATTAATGAAAAACAGAGAGCATTACACAAGCATTAACTGTACACCATATAAAGCCATGTTTGGGACGAAGTTAAAAATAGGACTCAAAAGTTCTTCTATACCAAATGAGGTCTTGGCTGATATTAATTCAGAAGAAGAATTAGAAAAACTCTTATCCACCGAAATAAGCAAGTTGCGTCCAACGAAAATAATCAAGTAGAGACTACTGAAGATGATCAAATTGAGTCCATCGAAAATGAAACAGTTCAAGGAGAATCCATTAAAAATTATAAAGTGGAGTCCGTTGAAAATGAAACAGGACAAAGAGAATCCATTGAAAATGATAAAGTAGAGTCCAACAAAACAAAATATGTGGAATACAGCGACAATGCAATACATTTATGTTCATCACCTATTAGTTTCGATGCTCAGGATGAAGAAACTTTGAATTTAAATTCAATATTTGAAGACGAAATGCTTTCATCAGAACAAAACGTGAAGCGCAAGAAAGAAAATGTTATGCTTCTTAGAAAATCAGCTTCAATTAATTTGCAGAAACAAGCCGAAAAAATGTTGGATGCATCTAGTGCTAAATATTCCGTAGTTAATGTTAGCGATACAGTAAGGGTCCGGGTTCCAGATCTCGATCGAGCTCGTAGTGACGAAAGAAATATACTTGCTACTGTAAATGAAATAATATCCGCTAATCTTTATAAAATGGGAACGAAACATGGTGTTTTGAATCAACTTTATTCTAAAAGCCAGTTTAAAGTGTGCAAGGAAAAGTTTATTTCGCTTGCAGATGTTCCGAAGACAGAGATTTCATTGAGAGAGAGAGAGAGAGAGAAAGTGTGTAAGATTGTCGTCCAAATGTGGCGGGCAAAGATACGGTCGTTGTACTTGCAAAGGTGGCTGTAACTCTGACAAATACGGCTGTCGCAAAACAAGAAACTTTGCAACTCAAAGTGCCATCAAAACGGCAATTGTTCTAACCAATAATTATGACATTTATTTTGTTTCAATGTGTAATTCCTTAAGTTTTCCTTGAAATTATAAGCCTGATTATTTTTTTCGTATGATTTTCAACCAATCAGAATGTCCAATTTAGTTAAGTTACCTCGTATAATTTCGATAATACCTGATTATACATAGAGTAGCTCCACCAATCGAAAATTTTAAAATAATTTCATTTTCATAGTAATCACATCGACATCAATATACAACAAACAGAACTGTCAAATTGTGACGTTTATCAAAAATTGTTCAAAAATGAGTCGAATCGGAGATTTATCATCAAATACAATAGACGAAAGTATACAAAATACTGAGCCTCATAATACAGTGAAAACAAAAAATTACGTATGGAAACAATTTCTTACGTTTTGCAGTGAAAGAAACTATGTGCTAAATGAATCAATTTCCACTGAAATGATAGCGTCCATTTTGAAAGATTAGGCTTCCAATATGCGAAAATGTAATGGAGAAAATTATAAAGGAAATGTGGTTAAAACGATGTGGAACTTTACGGCAAAACAAGTACAAGAAAAATATATGAAGGAGTTTAATAGAGTAATTGATCCATTCTCTAGACCCGTATTTTAAGCCGCACGAAACGCAAGAAATTCAAAAAGAAGGGAACTTCAAATGTTACCGGACAAGAGAAAGGTTAGTGCATCAGCATTTAAAGATAACGATTACATAGCAATGATAGAAGCGTGGGATGAAAATACACCGGAAGGATTACAAATAAAATTTTTCATAATTGCTTCTGTAGAACTTGCGTGGAGAGGAAATGAAGGAGCGTCATGCTTGACAAATTATTTTCAAAAAGAAACTGGAAATGATGATACTCCAACTGGTAGAATACAATACAATCCTATTTTTACCAAAACCACACAGGGAGGAGCAAAACCATGTGCTAATAATAAATGGCTTGTACCTAACCATAATAAAGTAAGTCGTTGTCCATTGAGACTTCTAGATAAGCTAATGATGAAAAGAAGCGAAAACATCAATATTAAAACAGATAGGTAGGTTATTTCTGACAGTAAATCCCAACTGGAGAAAAGAAAAAAACCCTTGGCTGGTACAAAAATATGCCAATTGGAGTGCATGAAATTAGTAAATGGACCAAAAAGTCTGCAGAATTGGCAAATTTGAATATATTTTCAAATCATTCTCACCGAGCCACTGCTGTTTCACAATTGGCACAAGCAGGTGTATCGGAACAAGAACTTATTAAAATAACAGAACATGGTAATAGCAATTCTATCAAACCCTACCTACAGATAGATGAACAACATCACCAAAACATAATAAATAAGATGAGATCCAATTTTAAAAACGCTGCAGGTTCAAGTAATAACACCTCCAGTATTTCCAGCACTTCAATGAGCAGTGGCCACGTTTCCTGCGCCGAAAATAACTCAGTTAAAAAAAACGTAGTATATGATAATTGTAACTTTCATTGCACCAATTTGTATTTAAATTAATAAATTGTTTATATATTTACTTAATTTACTCAAAAAATAATCGTATCAAATACAATACGTACTTCAAAATAAATACGGTTATACATCTCAAACTTCCTGCATAATTACAAATCCTGTAAGTTTGACAGAATATTTAAACTGTCAAACTGACACTCTTTATAATTATGCAACAAGTTATCGATGTATAACCTGATTATTTTGAAGTACTTATAGTATTACTACTGATTATAAATATTGTTTAAGATACTGTTCCTTTTCAGTTAGATTAAACAATACTTCTGTGAGTCATAGCATCTATGTTATTTTGTTATATTGTTATTTTTGGAGTTTTCAAATTATGAATTTATTAACTTGTAAGACCCGTTTCACAAAGGACTGATGATCAGGACTGACCATCCGTCCTATTCATTGTTTTATATGTGTCGTTCACATGTCGGCGTATCATCGGTCGAACGATTAAAAGCGCACGGGCATCGTTCTAGCCCGTGGCGTTTGCGGATCATCGGTTGAAGTCAGAGCCATTTTATAAATAGAGATTTTCACATGCAAGCATATCAACAGTTGTAGTTTCGACGCAGTGTTGCGAGCTTGTTTAGATTGACTGTTATTTTTGTTGCAGTGGAAAATGGCGATAAGTAATAAAGAAAGATACTGTTTCGACACAATAGACCGCCGAAATATTATTCACCTATTGAAAACAAGCACGACAAGATGGAGGGGTTGGCAGGGGTAAATTTTGGCCGTAATGCATGAATAATAATATTTAATTATATAAAGGACCGTTTCGTATCTTAGTATTAAGTCCTCCATCTTTTTTGCATTTGGTTAATGTGTAGTGGTTACTCAGTAAGTGCCCCTCGTATAAACTACGTTTACCATAAAGCCATTATATCTTTGAGGAAGACACTCACCTAGTAGCCGTTCTTCGGGGATTGAATAAACAACATCATTTATAAAAATCACTGGGTTTAGTATATTTAAAATTAACACAGATCACAATATCATAGACCATTTAACTTATTTAAAAAAATAATAAATGAATGAATCATGGGGTAGTTACACTTTGTTTTTATAGGAAACATTCAAGTCAGTCACCGATAGATTCGACCTTCAACGAGTGCGAACGCGGTGTTTACGTTAAACAGAAACGTGATTTCTATGTGTTCGCCTTACCTAAATCAGATCGATGACCACTATTAATATAATATGTACAGTTTAATCTTTTTCTGTAAAAATGTCTTTTTTTATAATACTGACTTTTTCGGGATCATCACAAATGTTTTCCCTTTTTTATGAAATCAATAAGCCATTATAAATAATTCAGTGCCTATGTAATTATTATGATTGACTATTTAAAAAGTATAATAAATATTTTCAAGAATCTTACTTATGAGCAACACTCAATTTCCCCACTGAAGAAATTTAAGCTCTAATACGGTCTGAAAATTTTAGATCGTCTTCTAGCTTGTAGTGCAGTTCGTCAAAAGAATAAATGGACATCCGAAATACATAAAGAATTTGCGTGGATCGTAAATTTGAATACAAGGTGACGAAAGCGCCTTTTAATGGTATTTGTAGACAAAAAGGATAGAACCACATCGTTCTGGATTTTAGTTTAATTTTTTGTTTTTATATTAATCTTTTTTCGCACAAAGCGACAACAACGCGATGCTGTGTACTTCTCAGATTCATGTTGACAACTGATGATACGCGTAAATGTGAAAACAATTTACTCGACCGATGATCGGCAGCGACCGAACATCAGCACAGATCATCGGTCTTTTCTGAAACGGGCCTAACCAGTTTTAACAACAGTTCAACTTTTAAATAAAAAAAAGTAACTATGATTCAGACTTGTAAGAACTAGCGGATTTACAATCTCTACATATCTACTAAGTATATATTATAAGTCTGATTAGTCTGTGGAGTTTTTAAAGATTAGTTTTATTTACTTGTAACCATTTTTAACAACAGTTTAACTTTTAAATTAAAAAAAAAATAACTATAGTTAAGACTACTAAAAAATCTCTATCTAATAAGTATAAATTATAAGTCTGATTAGTCTGATTTTTCAATTTTATTATCATAGGTTAGCAGAGTTCCTATGAAAGGAAATATGTTATCTGTTTTTAAATACTGTGAACCACATATCTTATATATTAAAGAACATCAGCTGTTTGAGAATGTTGCTTAGTATTTAAAATGGATTGAAGCTATGTTAATAAAGAACACATTAAAAAACCACAATCATAAGTAAAAAATTCATATAAATTCATATTATATTAAATCATTTGTTTATAATAATTAAAAAGAGTAACATAAATATATAGAAATTACCCTAATAAGTGTCTTAAAATTTGAAAACGCTTAACAAGTATAAAAGAGAACATTAAATCTGCCTAAAATGGATATTTGTTTGTCACAAAGGAATCAGCTGTTTATCTGAAAATAAACAAGCTTTAGTTATCTAGTTTAATATAACTATTAGTTGAACTGTAATAATACAAATAATATTCATATTTATTATAAAGATTCAGTCAAGCTAATAAAATATAAATATAAAATGACATAAATGTATTTATATGTCAAAATTTGGTATCAATTTTATGTAGGAAATGAATCATAAGATGGTGATAGATATATGTAAATATTTGCAACTATAAAATATGGATAGGTCAAATAATGAAATCAAGATATATATGTCTGATAAAAGAATTTATGTTTATAAATGTAAATGTTATTTCAAAGTTGTCACAAGTATCAAAACAAGAGTTGACATTGTAATATCGAAATATAACCATGAATTTCACTATTTCTAAAAGACTTATTGTATTGAAATTCGTTTGAAATAAAGAATAAACAGACTTCTTTAAGTGAAATTCACAATCATATTGGTTTTCAAAACTTTCATAAAATGCTATAAATGTGAATAGAACTCTACAGCTCAAGAAATAATATCATTGGTGTAATATGACATGACAAATTTGTTAAATTATAAAGAAACAAAACTTTGTTTAAAAACAGTGAGCTGAGAAACAATAGTTTATTTATTTATTAAAAAATTGACGATCGGGGGGAAACATTGGTAGATTGGGTTTGGCGTCGAAGCAGAGAGGATGAGAAGGAAAATTTTACAACAAATTTCAAGTTAAATCGCACCAAATAAGTATAAAAGCTAAATATTCATCGTATATATAAAACTACGAACACTCACATGTGTGTTTATCCAGTTTTTGCCTGAGAATACCTCAGATTATTCAGAAAATATCCAGCGTGGAATTCAATAGGCGTATTCCTGTTACCCGACGTGTTAGAATCCAAACTCCAGACTTCAGGTCAGTGTTTTTTAAATATTATTGGCCAATAATAATAACAAACTAAGTTAAATTCAGTGACTATTTCCATGTGTATAATAGTTCTTGCGTCTATATGATCGTTCTAACTAAAAAAAGAAAAAAAGACTTTATGTAGTTTATTCAACAGATAAAATTTCAAGATTATTTAAAAAGGCCTACATGCATGTATGTTTGTAATTCTGTAAGAAAATAATGGTGGTACTTACTTCATTTCCAATCTTATAAGGAATATGCATTTAAATCAATAGATATAATATTTTCAAATGTATGTATAGTTTGTAACTCATTTCTTCTGAACATTTTCATTATCTGTATATATATAATTTTCACACATAAATTCTTTTATGCTATGTCCATCACCAGCTTTATAAAGTAAACGATTTTATTATACATATGATATTCATACAACTGGAAAGCGTCTCTAAGAAACGTTCGGTTTCTCTCGCATCAATCCGTATTTATTTGAGCATGCGCATAGGATGGTGGATGTTCTCATTTGTGACTAGGGTTTGATAATGTCATAGACGTATCTGTTATATATATATATATATATATATATATATATATATATATATATATATATATTGAACCAGATATCTTAGATAATAAGAGAAGTAGTATTATAAAATTAAGTTGCTAGTATGAAATATATATGAAAATAACATAATTTAAGAAAACAAGTAAAAAGGAAACACTTTTCTTAATTTAAACAACATATCAAATAAAGATATATTAAATAACAGCCTATAACAATATAATAAAAAAGGAATTACCTCAATGATAACATAAAATATAGATATTGCCTAACCAATGTAATGGTGTAAATAAAGTTGCCTAAGACGAAGAATAATTTCCATATCATAACAGCTGTTCATCTGAAATGAAAACAAATATTACTATAGTTAATTCATTATAATCATTAATTTAAGAATAAGAACAAATATAAATATAGAATAGAATATAATCCAATAGATTTCATAGATAAACAAATAATGACATATAGACAAATAACATAAGAGAATTTATATTTATAATTGATATGAATGTAACAAGAATATACTATCAATAATAATATTGAATGTTGTACTATGTAAATGGATTTATGTATAACCAATTTTAATGTATTTGTATGTATGAAATTGTTTTGATAAGTGATTGAAGTTTCAATTATCTGATTACAAAGGACAATATCTGATTGGTTGTAAAAGATGACATAACAAACTTTGAATCAATAAATAAACTTTTGAATAGTGATCTGGAAAAGAACAAAAGACTGTGTTGTTTAAAAAAGTTGAAAATCGAGGGGACGCTTAAGGAGAACGGTAGCGAGTGTTAAGAAGCGAGCAGTGTGTGGGATAGTGTTCCTAAAAATTTAAAGATATTCCCGTTATAAGACATTTAAACTCCTAAAGTACTGTTAAATATAATATTAGAAATACTTACAGTTAATTGTAACAAGTTTTCCGACAAGAATTTGCAAAATTTTCAACAATTTTGGTTTTTTGGAGATTCAGTGGGTGTTCCTGGGATCCAGAGACTTTCTTCCAAATTCAAGATCAACAGGTCAGTGTATTTAAATCATTTATTGGCCAATAAATAGTGTAAAAACTCAAAATCCCAATTAAATACTTAATTTTATAAATTGACAAACTTTTCAAACATGATCGATCTAAAAAAGAAAGAAACAGACTTCATATAGTGTATTCATTACATAAATCATTAAATTTAATAAAAGGCCGAACTTTATATAAATTAAAATATGTACTTACGCTAATCACGCCATCTTGTAATTGCATAAATATGGTGATTGAAATTTCATAATGTAATAACTATGTCCTTCTGTATATAATTTCTATTTCTCTATCCATGTATATAACTAATTTCTTCCCACAGCTACTTGTATCATATATAACTATGATTTATAGGTAAATTCTCTTATGTGTTTTAACCATTCAATTGTTTTCATCGTCAACAAATTGTGTTGTGTAATATAGATGCTTCTTGTGTATCATAATTGTTTGTTTCGTGCTAAAGCGCATGACTAGTTTTTTTAAGCATGCGCATTTATGATATTATTAAAATCAATAAATAGGTACATATAATCATTGGCGTCGCATATTATTTTATCAAATAAATATTGCATTGATAATTAAATTGATTTCAAATAATGTGTTTTCTTTTTATTTCAACTATTACATCAGTATAAATTGCCAGGACTCAAAGGGAAAAAGGATTTCATGCTCCCGAATAATCTAATTAAAATAAATTATTAAACAAATATTAAAAACAAACTGAGCTAGCCAAACTTAAAACCAAAAATATAAATCATAAACATATACATTTAAATTTCACAATAAAAAAATAAGCAATAATCCAGTGATTGTTAATAATATATTGTAATAATATTTTGTATAAAAAAATTAAATCATTGGAATTAATGTGTTTCATTTTATTTACTCAAGCAGAATATATCAATCAATGCCTGAACTCGAAGAGTAGAATGAGTCTCATGCTCCTGAATATAATAATAATAATTAAATAACTGAGCTAGCCACACAACAAATTCAAATAAATAAATAAATTAAAATTAACAAAATTAAAACCATAGTTTAACTGATTATGTTTGAAATAAAAATAACAGTATGGGTGACACACATTATACATAATGCCCGGACTATTTGATTATTTCAAAAAATTTTATCACACTGCCCTCTCATCATGAGCATTTTTCAAACTGCACGGGCACTTTTTACAATATCCTATTAATCACTTGGTCCATAACAAATCCAGCTCACTAAGAATTGTTCCGCAGATTGGGGTTTAAAATGCCTTAAATAACTGGATTATGAAGAAAGTATAAAATTAGTGCTGATGGATAGGTAATGAGCTATACAATCGTGTACTACCGGGTGCTAAGTATAAAAGTGTGATTAAGCCGATGTATGACATGATACGTCCAAGTTGGTCGCCACAGCCGACATTACACCTTTTAAAGTGCTGTAATTTTTGTATGTATGCTTTTATGAAGATTTCGTATAGAACATTTTTTATTCATAAAAAGACATGGAAGAAAAAATGAATTACATACTTCCATACTTCTTGCCGTTTAAAACATAGACATACATGAAAATCATTAAATTTTTTGGTTATCAACGCAAAAAAAATATTGAAATACTTGGAATACAAAACGAAACTTTTTTATAATTACTATACACAGTAAAAAGTCTTTAATTAATTTTACACTCTGGTTCATGCTTTTTGGTGACCAACCAATTTTAAGTAAATATACTTAAACTTTGTAATATTATAATGTTACATTTTTGTTGTAATTTGTTATACACAGGATAAATGTGAAACGATTCTGAATAGAAATAATTTTTTACCCATAATTTACATTTTTGTTGTAAAAGCAAATATTTCATGTAATTAAATAATTACATTTTAAACAGGTGAATGTATGTGTGAACATCACGCCATCCCTGTATGTTTTGTTACAGAAAAAGTGTAAATTTTCTTAATGATTGTAAATTGTCATGTTTATGGTAATATATTAAATATGTGATTTTCCTGGAATTATATGCAAGATTCACAGGAATTATGTAATTTTATTTTACATGATTAATGTAGATTTTATATATATTTGTGAAATTAAATAATTTTACCGATACATTAAAAATATAACTTTCCTCAATTTGTGTGAAATTTACGATATATATGTGGTTCTATTTTACATGGTTTATGTAAATTTCCTGTATAAATGTAAAGCTAGATATTTTTAGTAATACACTGAAGATGTGAATTTTCGTAAAATACCTATGTGAAATTTACAAAATCAGTGTAATTTTGTTTTACATGGTTAATGTAAATTTCCCCTATAACTGTACAGATAAGATGTGAATTTACCTAAAATGTGTGAATTTCATAGTATTAATGTAATTTTGTTTTACATAAATAATGTGAAGGTCGATTCATGTAGGTACCGTATATTTCAAATATTCAATATTTTAATTTGAGTAATCCCGGAATGTGAAATTTTTCAGTTGAAAAATTAAAAACTTTGACATTCCGTGATTACTCAAATTAAAATATTAAATATTTCAAATATTTATTTATTCAAATACGGTACATAAATCGACCTTACATTCTCCTTAGACTTCTGAAATTAGAAAGTTTAAGTGTAGCAAATTGTCTTATAAAAGGAAAATCTTTTAAATTAAATAATAGGAAACAATGTCTATCCTTTAAAAATTTTATTGAAATAAAATATATAATTTCACAATTTATTAAATACTTAAAAAATAAACTCATCTGGTTTAATACATAAATAAAATTATTAATCAAATACCTAGAGGTGCCTTCTAAGTATCTAATTATTAACATAGGTATATACAGTGTGCCCTAATTAAGTTTTCAAATGAAATGTTGAAATTCCTAATGTGACAAACATGTATTAGATAGTTTTAATATGGATACAGTAAAAAACTTAAATTATGAACTAATATTATTACTTTTATTATTCTAATATTTGCACATTTTAATAAAAATCAAAATTTGAAAAAACATTTTTAAGACTAAATACAATTTATTACACGACATTTGGCGAACAAAAGAAATTCTTGAAACTGTTAGTAGAATCATATTCAATATTAGATATTTTTTTTTATATCTGATCGAATATCTCCTTAATATTATCAACTATAGTAAGTTCGGACAAACTGTATACAGAAACAGAAAGTTCATAATTCTCTACCAAGCAACAAGTACCTAACTATAATAAATAAATACGTATAAAAAGTAAAATAAGTATGAAAACTCTTTGAAAAAATACATTTCCTTAGTTATCGTAACAAAAAACTTATGAGGAGTTGGTTATTAAGTTAATTAAAGCAATCACCTTCTTTTTGAGTTGCTAAATTTTTTTTATTTAGTTCCTTCATCTGGGTGAATTCTCAAAAAATATATTTGAATCATTTCTAGAACACACATAATTTCTTTCGGATATTCTAGATTAAAAATGAAATCAAGCGCGAAGTTCTTCTGGAAAACTTGAATCAACTATAACTGGTACCTTTTCGAAAAAGATTTTGTAGCTTCCTTCTACAAACCAATTTATAGGTTAAATTATATCATATTTATCGATCCAGTGAAACTTAGTCGCACATTTTTCATAGCTTTGGTTTAGTTACAACGTGAGTTTAAAGTTGTTTTAGTATCGTCTACAGTTTAATGGAAAGATGGAAAGTAATGGCAAACATTTATAAATTACAATTACTATACAAATCTATGACGCGAAGTTTCGCCAGACCTTGTACATTTTTTGTTAAGAGTTCAGTGTAATTACACGAGCAAAATAACTGGGAAAGAATATTCGGTCATTACAAGTTTCAAGAGAAAACGTAAATTTAGGAAGATATATTTTTTAAGCCATACGTGGTATGATCACTATCTCGAATAAAATAACCCAATATACTTTGTATTTTAAAATGTTCTTTGTAGAATTGATTTCAATAAATCTAAATCAATAAACTAAATTTTTAGCGAAGAAAAAAAGCTCAATTCTTTTTCCTAAAATGGATACATTTTATAAGGAATTCTTCCATAAAAAATTCATAAAAATTTCGAATTTAAGTATTTTTTTACCATAGTAAATTGATTCTAAAAATTGAGTTTTTTTATATGAAATAGATTTAAAAATATATTTAAAGTTGAAAAAAAATTATTTCCCCATTGTTACTTTTTAACCATCTACTTAAAAATAATGACTAAAATGTTATAGTTGGTGGATATCAAGAAGCTTTAATTTACAATTTTTTTCAAATATTTGTTAATTTGTACATTGCTTTACTTCACTTACCTATATTAATTATGCAAGGTGACAAAGTATCAATTTTCACATCATTTCTTGAATCTTCCTGAAAAGAAAAATTACAGTATTACTAAACTATTGTTATATTATTTTATTTAAATAGGAATCAGCTTTCATATTACGAAATAATTATAGTGATAGTAATGTTCGTTTACCTTAATATCCATATAGAGGTGAGAAATATCTTCCTTAAAGTGTATCGTCATTATATATAAGGATTCATGGACTGGATTTTCTAATGGTTCTGGAATTTCCATATTTTTCTGATTTTTTGCAAACAACTGAAACCTCTCTAATTTCACTATCATGATGGTTGGAAGAGAACCTATATCGACATTGGTCAGTTTGAGAGAATGCCATAAAATTGCTTTTTATTCATTAAAATTGGCCATACATTTAAAATGTCTCCAACAACATTTTTGAGAAATAATAGGAACTTACCTAAAAATTATTTATCCTGCAAAACAATACAATTCACGTGAAACTCGTCTGCACACTGCAAACATAAATTAACAAAGACAGACGCTGTTGTTATGCCAGTAAGAGAAATTGCCTCTCATTGGTTTTAACTAATCACGTGGGGTATAGTGTCACACACATAATGTAATAATTACGCAAATCATGTGATTTTAGGTTAATTATGTGTATAATTCCTTAAATGGTGTAGTTCCATTACACAGATTTTGTAAAAATCACAGTATTTAGGGAAAAATGTTTACAACTTTTTATAATTAATTTCACTAGTTTATGTAAAAGGGATGTTTATATTTAATGCCATACCTCTGGCAAAAAAGTGTTGGCTAATATTTGGACCACAATAACATTTTAGGCCCTTGATGTATTTTGAGAATATGTTAAGAGTAACTTAGTTGTTTAGTTTGCCAAATATGAGAAGAAATAGATGTAAAATCATATCGATTTTTTCCAAAAAACCGAATTTTCAGCCGTATCACTTTTTCTCTATTGTCAAAAGATGAATTTTTAGGAATCGATATAGTTTCACATTGTTTAGAATCCATACATATTTAAATTACCAAATTTTATAATAAATTTTCAATAAAGTTCTTTATTCTTTCTTTATTTACCAAAATTTCATGTATACTTACAATATTTTTTGACGTCGCATCTTCACTGTTAAAATTTAGATTTTAAAAGAATTTATTCACATCATTTCAGATTTTGCACAAATATTAGATACATCAAAATCCTATGTAAAGTTACAAGATTATTAAAAAATATAAGTATAATTTTTTTTTGAAAACAAAATCAATTTTATTTATATTTAAACGGATACAATGTATACATGAATATATAAATAAATTTTGCAGAAAAAGAAACAAATGAGGCATTGAGTCACAATGAAAATATACAATTTAAAAACTAATAAAAAAAAATTATTAAACTTAATGGTGGGATTTTGTGTCATCTTGTTCATAGAAGAGAACATACGCTTCTCCACTGACTAAAGATTTCCACGATATTAATAGCACTCTTGAATCGTTATATTCGTGCCACTGTCCCGTGTAGAGATGTCGGCAAAATTCTGTGTAGTGACCATTATAAGTGGTTCCACACTGATTTGATATAGCGTAGAGGTTGTACATACAAGGTGCCACATTATCAGCCGCGTAATGGTTCATATCAAGCCCTTTTATTGGAAAATCTATTGAATCAATAAGTTTTCCACTAAAACTTTCTGTTTGCGAAAACAGCTTCAGGTGAATAGCCAGTATTTTCGGAAATTTGTGAATTGAGAATGATTTAATGCATCGTCTTCGTTCCTTACATTTCAAGTTGGTTTCTCATCACCGTCGAGTGTTTCTTCTCTTGTAAACGAATCTAAACATTGTGAAAGTCGTAATTGACCTGTTCTTTATGGTATCGGAAGGGATAAATCCCAAAAAGGATCGTAGGTAACTGAACAGTGACCACAGTGTGTGCACTTGATTGTTGATTTTAATTGACCGACAAAGTTATCCATAATCTTTGAGTTGTCCATTCTCGCATATCTTAACCAAACTTCTTGTGCTTTCTCGATATCACTAAATTTGTCATCAATTTCTGTTAATATGGGCTTTGGTTTTTCATATACCTTGTTGACATCTTCGTGAAGTCCTGCTAATAGGTAACGAAGAAACTCATGTGCATCATGTTGAGTGTATCCCATGAACCTTGAAGTAAATCGCTGAATCTTACTTTTCAATGATACTGTATTAACCACTATGTCTGAACCGTCTTCAGACCAAAGCTCTTGAATAACTTCAGCAAATGCTTTAATTAGTGTTACTTTCATGCTAGATATGTTTATGTTAATATCACTTATGTATGCGTCTTTCTTTAGATATTCTAATAGCCACCTTGTGTTTGATAGGCATTGGATGATACTATTCATGAAACATGTGTTACCAATATTTTTGAGACCTTTGAGACCCAAAGAATCTTGGGGAATACCTTTTATGGAACTGAATGTGGAAATATTGTTAATAGCACTTTCGCAACTACTATCATTGTACGAATAATCTCGGATTCTATTATTGTCTTTCTCACTTGATCAGCGTGATGAGGAATTTGAATTGATGATGTTTGCTACAGAATTGGATGTAGATATTATGGATTTAAAAAGTGTTTTGGTTCAAGATAATCAATTGCGTATAGGAATCGCATCATTCTCAAGCATAGTCATATTCTTCAGTATTCCTATGAATGGGACATCATCTGGCTGGTGGTTATCTGTATTTTTTAGTACACAGTATAATTATATGCACATTGTAAAATTACAGGCATAATCTGATTTTATTTGAAAACTACATAAAAAAGAAAGTTTGATTAATTTTGAGTAAAGTTACACTGAATTATTCGTCTAAGTGTCATGTACATTTACAACAATTTTTGAAATTCATATAGTAATTGTTGAAATTCACAAAATAAAATCAAATATTTTCAGTGTGATAGGTTATCCACATATATTTCGTAAAAATGCTATGTAATCTTAAAGGAAAATTGAAAAATGTGTGTATAACCACAAAAATATTGGATAAGTACATGTACAATGTAATTTCGCTTATAATCCAGGGTACAATAATCATTTACATTTTATTTACAGTAAAGTTCCACCTATTTCTTATGTAAACTACATGTAAATTTACCTTCATTTTTTACTGTGTATATACTATATCCATCTAACAAAGAAATAATCCAAATAACGATTGATGTGTGATCAAAACGTGCACTTTGAGTCAATTGGCTAAAATAAACAAGCATCCGTATGCTGGTCAACTGAATGTAACTGCAAACGACGCGGTTAGTGAAATTACTTTGGCAGATCACGTCTATCGGGGGTAATGTTTTCGAGCCCTCCATTACCTGGATGGACAAACTTTAGATGAAAACAATAACAAAAAACTTTAAAATGTGCTCAACGAGTTTGGCTTAAAGAAGAATGTAAAAAATGGTTTAGAATAAGGGACTCCTTAGACAACTACATAAAAGTGGTACATTCTGAACTCACGTTCCAACTACATCTAGTAGAATTTGACTGTTTAGATGACAAAATTAGAGAAAGTGTCAGCACGATGAAGCATAAGAAATTTAAGAAACAAGAACAAAAGCTACAGAAACTTGAACACACACAATATAAAATTCAGTACTCTAAACATCATGAAACTGTAAGTACCTACATACCAACACACTTTTCACCACAATTTGAAAACCTTTTGGACACTAATTTTACAAATAGTGAAATAAAGGTTTAAAGTACAGCATACCAAAAAAATTTACGATGACAGCAACCATGCCACAGGAGAAATTCCTTGGCAACGACCAGAACAAGACTCGGCTCATTTCTATGCTGGAAGGCAAACTTCGAGCTGCAGGATTACTCGTAAAGCAATCCGCTGAAGACGCTGATACTCTTATAATTAACACCGCGATTGAATTGTCGCCAGACTATGATTCCGTAGTGGTAGTGGGTGAAGATGTCGACTTCCTCGTACTACTAATAGGCCTCGCATCATCGTTGTCAAATATTTATCTCATGAAACCAGGGAAAAGAAAAATTGAGAGCAGAATTTACTCGACGAAATCGTTCAAACATTCAGAAGAAGTTGCGGAGCACATACTCTTCCTTCACGCCTTCAGTGGATACGACACAACCTCAGCATTCTTCAGGCATGGAAAACAGAATTTCGTCAAGCTATTTCAAAAGAATATGACTGTACGAAGAACCGTTGGAATATTTAAAGACCCAAATGCTTCTCCAGACCTGATTGAGGCAGCCGGAAAATATGTCATTAGAGCATTCGATGGAGCGAGCGGTGACACATCGTTGAATGATTGCAGATTCCAGTGCTTCACGAAATCAATTTCTAAGAGTGGTTGCAATCTTGCATCTTTACCACCAACCGAAGCAGCAGCACGACAGCATTCCTTCAGAACCTACCATCAGGTTCGAAAGTGGTACGGAAACAAGAAGAGTCCGCAGGATTGGGGCTGGAAAAGCACGAGAAATGGACTGACACCTATTCATACGTTAATAGACGCTGCCCCGCAGGAGCTTCTCAGTACAATATCCTGCAATTGCAAGCAAGGGTGTCAAGCAGCTTGTAGCTGCAGGAAGACTGGGCTGCGTTGCTCGATAATGTGTGGAAGTTGCCGGGGCCAGTCTTGCGCAAATATCGTTATGGAAGAATATAATTTTGACGTTGATGACGAGATCAACGTGCAGTTCGAGCATTCAGCTGCACAAGACATTTTCATGACTGATTCTGAGAGTGAGTCATCTTTGATGGACAACGAGAGCAGAATTGAAATGAAGGAAATCACTGCTGAACCATCGATTTCGGGTAAAATACCAGCTCAGGACGAACCTTTTACGCGAGAACGTCGTACTTTGTCGAAAAGAAGACGATTAGATTGACTTCACTGACTCGCTGCAGAAATGTATTTAATGAAAGCTACAATAAATCAAATTGTTTGCAATTTTAACAAAAGTTCTATACCTTTTTATGAAAACTTAGGCAATATGTGCTTATTTATATTGTCAACATTCACCAGTCCGAGAGAAGAGTGAAATTATGTAAGCAAGAATCTATATTTACTGCATTTGTCAAAACTCGCACAACTTCGCGCTGCTACTACTCCGAAACTATAAGTCCCATGAAAAAATGATGAGGAACTATTTTGTACAGAATTTTGTCACCTTTAATTTCATATAGGACCATTTTGGCCGTGCGATAAAGAGAAAACGAGATATTACCGAAAAACCAAAAACATGTACCTTTGTAGCCTCACTGAGATCGACGCGGGCCTTAAGGATGTGGGGAAAACCTAGATTCTTGATAATCACACCCTAATAAACCATTTATAACAATAAAAGCTTTGCTAAAATTTTTTTACGGTTTACATTACTTGTCGCCTGGCCTATATAATTTATTTATTAAAAAGGAATGATGGAGTATATCTAAAAGTTAGCATTAAAAGAAAGCTTTAAATGAAAACTTGTAAACGTAGCGATGATGTATAAACATGTATCTGGGGGGCCAACATTAACATGAATCCTAATCTCTTATTGAAGATATTGCAGTAGCTACTATCGGTACCATTCTTGTGAAGTGGTACTTCATATTTAATAAATCATATCGAAAATTTTATTTCTGAGACGGCTAGCTGTTGAAAATAATCGATTTAGCTCGAAATTTCCATATTTCAAATTTCGGCGCATTCCACCGAAGCGCATTCGCCATATTTCAAAATAAAAACTCCAGATTTCTCATTCTATTTGATATTAGGTGCGTTCTTTTTGACTGAGATATCAGTTAATCTCAGCTCACATCAGTAATGTGAGCATTCTTTTTGTTTTACTCACTTTAAGTGAGCTGAGATTTTTCCTCCCCCTTCACCGATGCTGAATGTGTTGTAAGGGGATATCAGTTGGACTTGAGTCGGAAATAAAGTGGAGGGGATGAAGAAATATTTGATTTGCTTGGGTTATTTGTAGTTTTAACCAAGGTTATCTATAGTTTAGCCATTGACATATAAACACACATAATATATTTTTCTTTTGTTACAAATTATGGATACAATAACAGTATTATTATTATATGTTTTCTTTCTTATTGACGCATGCGTCGGCAGATCGCGCGCTTCAATTGAGATGTCGTTCTTTTTGGTGCTTACTCACATCACTTTATCTCAGATCACCTTAACTGAAGTTATCTGAGATCTCAGTCAAAAAGAACGCACCTATTGTTTTATGGCCCACAAATTTGATATAATTCACAGTCCTCAAATTTCCTATTTCAGTACGCTAGCAAAGGATTCCAGATAAAATTTCAACAAAGAAGTAACAGTTTGGTACTTTCAGTACCATTGTATAAAGTGATATTTCCGATTTAATAAATCATATCGAAAATTTTATTTTCCTATAAAGGCTGTAGAAAAAACCATTAGAAATAGATTGTACCACAATTTAGGACAGTTATCAACCAGGATAACGTAATAAACTATCTCTCAGAATTAATTACAGCTAATCAAAAGTTTTAGCGAACCTTCTTACCTTTAATATACAAACCGCTTCCATAACCAACTTCACCCCTTTCGGTGGGTTCTTCATAGTCTTAACAACGCTAATATCAGCGGGAGTTAGAGTATTTAAAGCGGCCAAAGCAGCGTTCAAAATAGGCATCGCTTCAGCTAGATTTGCGTCGCAATCATCTTTAATAGCGCGAGCTTCTCTTGCTTGTTCGTTAGCCACGGCTTCGTCTTCTTGTATATGCCTAGCAACTATGTCTGCCTCTTGCGATTCAGCCTCGACGATTTTCATAGTTTCTTCAACTTTAGCTGCAGCTACGACGAGTTGAGGTTGTAGTGCTTCTAAAGCTCCCTGCATAACTGCCACTTCGGCGCCCGCGCTTTCCAATTTTTCCAACCCGACTTCGTATCTGTGTTTACCTTGCAGAACTTCCCTATTTTTAATTGATGAATTATTTGAGAGTCTGTTTAATTTCATAACTACTTACTTCCTCTTTTTGTCCAAAAATGTTTTAAATGTGTTTATCATCTCTAAATACGAAGTAGGGGTGACGTAATTATGTCTATTTAATCTGAGGAAGAACTCATTTGACAGCGTTTGGGTGGATATGTGAAACATTTGACACATATCTATACAAACTATCCTCTCTTTTTCAATAAGTTCGATTTCACCTAGAAATCTAGTTGCTACTGCTAACAAAGCATCTTCCGGCCAAGCCTGTAAGAGGAATTAATTTTATTACCACAATACCCTGATGAAACTGGAGAAGTTCCTCCAACTTGTCGAGGTTCAGAACTCCAACCTCAGTACTGCGTCTTGTAAGATCCTAAACTCTATAAAAGAGGGACAGGGAACTATCCTCACGATTGGGATCGATCCCCAATCTGGGAAGTCTCTGAAGGCAGGAGGCTACGCGCTACACTTCCGTTTTGGGCGTATCCCTGTCTCGGGCTGGGAAAAAAGAAGAATCTCGCGGAGAATCCAAAGGACATGGAGATACCCTCCACATCCGGAACCTCTGGAAAGGGAGAAAAAGGCGAAAGCTTGACCTTGGGCCAGCCCGAGATCTCCTCCAGCTCTGCTGGGATGACTGGGAATGCGGAGACTGCCTCTATATCCCGGGAAGCAGCAGCCTGGGGGTCGAGAGTCTGGCTCGAGATCAAGAAACCTGCTCGATTACCGAGAGAGATACTGCCATGGTGGTCGAGGAGGGTCAGGGAGAGAGAAAGGATGGGGATGAATAGAGGCTGAGTAACTCGGCCTCTCTCATCCATAATAATTCACCTTCACGTTCACGAATGTAGCTCAGATTAACCTGCATCACGCGAAGGGAGCTTCAGCCGTGATTGCAAGGTTGTTCGCTAGACTACAACTGGATATTGTACTGATCCAAGAACCATGGATCAACAAAGAAGGCCAAATCAAAGGATTCTAAATTGATTTATGATCAAAGGCAAGTATCTCCGCATTCCTGTGTAATCATAAGAAATAACATAAAATATATTTGTTACAGAATACGTGTCACGGGACCTTGTTCCGGTAAACTGAGACATAACTTGTGGCATGAGGCCCTCAGGGAGGTCCCACTGCTGCAGGCCAATACGGACTCGATTCCACCGCGATATGCCTTCCACAGACCCTACAAGGTAATCTTTAAAAACAACGAACAAGACCCAACGGAAGAAGACGCAATCCGCATCTTCACAGATGGGTCTAAATCAAATGTGGGCTCAGGATGTGAAATTTACTCCAGACCCCTGAATCTAAACATAAAATGGGCAATGGGCTGCAATGCAAGTGTTGCTCAAACAAAGCTCACTGTTGTCTGCATCGCTGCAAAAGCGATTACCAAAAGGAAAGCCACAGGTAATAACATATACATCCCTACGGACAGTAGACAAACACTATTAACCCTAAACAGACCACGTAATACATCAGGCCTAGTACTAGAATGTCACATGGCCTTAATCGAAGCCTGTGACAAAAACACGATCCGTTTAGGCTGGATTAAGGGCAATGAGAAATCGAAAGGAAACCGTATTGCATACACGCTAGCCAGGAAGGCAGCCTCCCAAAACCTTTTGGGACCTGGCACTTTCATTGGTCTATCGGCGTCAGCGACGGCCGACCTATTAAAGGAACACACTCCCTTAATAAGTTTAAGGGTAGATGGGACGACGCGGAAGGCTGCAGGCTAGCCAAGGAACTGCTACAATATCCGGACAGCAAAGTAGCCAAAAAATACGTGACTATGAACAGGCGGAACCTACGAACAGCCATGGGTATTCTGACTGGTCACTGCCACCTACGAAAACACCTCCACAGACTGGGTCTCTCTGACACCGCACTTTGTAGAGGATGTGAGCAAAAAGATGAAACTGTCGAGCACATTCTTTGTGAATGTCAGACACTCTCTCATCTTAGGTTTAATGTATTCGGCGAGCACAGGCGTGTGTTAACGCCAGTATAAGGGAATTTAATTCAGACGACGTTATCGCCTACTTCAGTGAAGTAGTCTGGATGACGAGCTAGAATGAAGTTTTGAACCTCAGAAGGATGCACAATGGACCAATTGTGGCCTAAGTGCTGTGGGGCTACCCACCCTTCCAACTTTTACAGATACAGATACCACCCAAACTCTCAAAGAAAACACCATTAGATGGATACAGATGCTTCAAAAACCACCACTGGAGCAGGCGCTGGAGTATTTGGGCCTGGCACCAGATACTCATTATCGTTAGATTCCTTCCCGAACGTCTTCCAGGCAGAAATACTTGCGATCGAAAAATGCGTGGAAATGAACCTAGAAATAAACTACCAGAAATGTGACATATCGATCCATTCTGATAGTCAAGCAGCTATCAAAGCATTGAGCTCCCATGTCGTTGACTCAAAGTTGGCATGGGAGTACCGAAGAAAACTTGATGAATTAGGCAAGAATAACAGGGTCTCTTTAGTCTGGGTTCCTGGCACTCGGGAATCACGGGAAATGAAGAGGCCAATACACTTGCCAGGAAAGGAGCACAAATGCCACCTTTATTGGTTCGGAGCCTTTCTGTGGTGTACCAAAATGCTCCCACAAGAAAGAGGAAACCGAAAGAGAAGCACTCTGGCGGTGCCTTCCCGGGTTGGAACATTCCAAAAAGTTCATGTGGAACTTTGACACTGCTAGATCCAAAAAATATTTGGACCTCAGTAAAAATAAGCTACATCTCCTCACGGGCTTTCTTACAGGACACTGCCGCCTTAGGAAGTACTTAATGAGAATACGTCTAGCAGAGATTGATGAGTGTAGATTCTGTGGGGAGGAGGATGAAACTCCGGATCACCTAGTTCTAGAATGCCTCGCCATTGCAAGCCAACGCAAGAAATGCTTCGGACAAGAAAGCCGTCCCAAATACTAGAGTTCATTAGAACCTTGGAAGTGGAAGGCGAGCTGTAGTAGTAGCGAGAACAGCTCTGATAGGGGGGGGCACAATAAACCTTTGGTTTCAGTGCACTGTAACCCCGTTAAAATCCAATCTAATCTAATCTACCCTGATGATTTCACCATGTATACTTACTTGGAACCAGTCGATCGTACAACAGTTTACCATAGCTGGGAATTTCCTAACTCTCGTTCTGAATCCTTCTCCTATGGGACTCATAGTTAAAATCATATGCAGCTGCTCCCTTGTTATTTGTACGAAAAAATTGAATAAAGCCGGAGGACTACCGTCAGTTTGTAAAGATTTGTCCCTTTGTCTATCTAACTGTCGCATTTTTTCACAAAGTTCCAGCTTCTCTTCTGTCGTGAAAATATTTGGAACTTCACCAGAGTTCATCAGATTACTTACGTCTTCCAAAAACCCTTCTTCCTTGATTTGGGTATCAGAAAACAAAAACACGCCTGAAATAAATTAAAAGAATCAAGAGGAAGTTGAAGAAATTATTTTTTTTATTCAGACTAATCCGTTTCCACCCAAGGTGTTTAGCGGTGTATAACAATATATAGTAAAAATCGAATTAAGTTGCGTTTACGTCATAATTGTGAACATTTGTAGCATTGTTAGAGTGTTCACGAAATATGGGAATTAACAGAAAATAACTGAAGTCAACAAAAAACGTAAATGTAGAAAATTTCACAATATTATAAATGAAAACTACAAAATTATCGATAGTTTGATAGTTTTCGTTTAATATAGTATGGAGTTTTTTCATTTACGTTTTTTGTTAGTCAAATTTATGAATAGATATCACAAAGTAAGGAATTCTAGAATAAAAGTGGTAAGGTTATTACTGACTTACCAAATCTTTTAATAAATAGATATAATAAAAATACAAGCAATAAAATAAAATATGTTTAGTAATGAACGTATCATCAAAGACAAAAACTAACATTAAACAAATCAACATATTGTGAAATGAAACTAGGCAGATTCAAATTCTTGCTCATTTTCTTCATCTGATTCAACATCAGTGTCACTCTCTTCACTATTAAAATTTATAACTATCGGACTAATTTCTGGACGATCAAATATTCTTTCCCTCTCATACCATTTAAATATCTCTCTTTCAGTATGTTGTATAGAATTTTTCCACATAACAGGAGTTATCATGTGCAGCGCCTCGTGCCACATGTTCAGGCAGTTATTCGCACTGTTACCATCCCTACCAGTATGCCTATTGTAGTAATTTTTTGCTATGCCCCAAATTAATTCGATAGAGTTGAATATGCAATGGTAAGGAGGAAGACGTAAAACTTTGTGTCCATACTGTTCTGCCATATCGTCCACTATATACTTGATTGGTGGCTTATTTCTAAAAAAAACAAAAAAAATGTTTAAAATAAATGGCAATAAGTAAGAATATATCTGTATATTTACTGAGAAACGATTTGCATCAGTTCTGTTTTGAACATCATGTGAGAATAGGGAATGTTTTTTTCTGTCAACCATTCCTGAAAAGCACATTTAGACCATCCTGTATTTGGAGTTTTATGCAATGACATTCAGTGATAAGGTGCAATATCGAGTATAATTTTACAGCAACTGATATTCAAACCATTTCAAGAAATTTGCCTGGTTCATTTCCCCATGATAATCATTAAGTTGGGTTTTTGAACAAAATATTGCTTCAGTACCTTCAATAAATCCGTTTTAATTTCCAGCATGGAGTATAATATATCTGTAATAATATTATTTAAATAATGTTTAAGTAACCAGTTAACTTTTGCAATAGGTACAACAAACCTTTTGCCATCCGTTTTAGTGGTTTTAACACTCTTGATATTTTCATTTTGCCATGAAAGACCTATGATGCCATTTTGAAATATCCAGGTTTCATCGATGAACACAAATTGGTATATACCTTCGTCCTTTGCTTCTTTATAATATCTTAAGAATTCCACTCTTTTCAAAACAACATTAGGTAATTCCATAAGTCCCCGTCGTGGATTATCCTTCATCCACTTAAACCCAAGTTCTTTGAGCAATCTATTTAAAGAAGTGGTACTACCATTAAATAATTCTTTTTCTCTTAGTTGGGACCACAATGATTGAATCGTTATGTGGTGTTCTAAAAGCATACAGAAATAAAAATATGTTGAATATACAATTGTCGTAATTATACTTACTTCTCTGGTACATGTTGTTAATGGTATCACGAATAGAGCTTGTATATAAAGTTTCTGTATTTGTTACTCGTTTATGAAGGCAACGTTTTTGCTTTGGTGACTCAAACTCTTCGCCTTTTTTCTTTGTTTGACAAATTTTGCTTACTGTTCTTACACTGATTTTTAAAGCAGCAGGTACACGCTAAAATAATAGAAATTTTCGTAAAGTAAAGTAAGGATATTTTATTTACGTATTACCTACCTCTTGTACAGCATTTAAGGGCAACAAATGACCATTATTATTCCTTTCTTGTTCAAAATAATTTACTAATAAAGCCACAAGTTCTTTGCATCGGCTATTCAGCTGTTTGGGCATTTTAACAATCACAGAAGAAAATTCTTTGTTGTTTTGAAAACAAAAACAGTTTTGATTATAAATATTTCTCACAAGAAATTTTTATAAAGCACGTAACTATAACCTCAAAAATCGATGACAATACACGAGTAGAAAAGTCACAAACAACGCGGCAACATGACATTATTTCTGGCAGTGACTATTTTACCGTCAATAATTGGAGGGTTCTTTATGAAAATTTTAACACAAATGTTTACATCGAGCGACGTCTTAACCCAATAAAGCTATATTGCTTATACATTATTTTGGTACAAAAGTTTTTTTATTGATTGGGTTATCTTTAGAACCGATTAATTAACACATTTAAGTATATGCACTTTTCGATATAAATGTAGCCACACATGCGATAGAAATACGCCCTAGGTGACGTAGACGCAACTTTATTTGGTTTTTACTATACAATATCAAATTATGTTTAGTAAATTAATGTCCTTTAGGAATTCCATCAATTTTTGTTATGAGTTTGGCATTAACGTTTACGATTGCGTTACGCGCACATAGGTTCGCTTCTTTGTTGCCTCTGATGCCAATGTGAGCAGGAATCCACATGAAATCGGCAGATTTCTTGTCGTTCTGGATTTTATGAAGCTGTGATTCAATTGATTGTAATATTGGGTGAATGGGATAAGGATGTTTCAAGGAATGAATGCTACTTAAGGAATCAGTTAAAATTAGGGTATTGGGATTTGGAATGGAGGTAATTACTTTGAGGGCATGAAAGATAGCATAGAGTTCTGCCGGAAATATGCTAGTGTGAGGGGAGAATTTTATGATATAAGATTCAGTTGTAGTCACTATTGCGGCACCCACTTCAGCCTCCTATTTCGAAGCATCCGTGTAGACTAAGTTAAAGCCATTGTAGTCAGGCAGTATTCTGTTGAGTTCTGTGAAGATTTCATAGTGATTTGTATCCCTATCAAGCCCAGTCAGGTTAGTACAGCAGCGAGGGGTAGAAATTGTCCACGGAGCTGGATGCTCGACAGTAGATGGAAACATTGTTGGGGGCTTTAAATAAAATTTCTGAAAAAATTCTATAACTCTGACTTAAAGTGGCTTAGATAGATGCGGTTTTTTATCAAAAATATCCCTATATCTGTTGTTGAATGTGTTACTGTAAACTGGTTTTTCAGCATTAGTGGATTTACCAGCCGCGTAATTCAAACTCAATATAGAGCGTCTGTAGCTTAATGATGGTTCACCAAGAAGTCTTTGGAAGCTGGTATTAGGGGATGTTGTAAACGAGCCTGAAGCTATTCTTAATGCTGTATTATGGATAACATCAAGTTTGCGAAGTACAGTTTTTCTGGTAGATGCATGAGCTATGGAGCCGTAATCTATTTTTGACCTGATGAGCGTTTTATATATAAGCAGTAGCGTTGCTTGATCCCAAATTTATATTTCCTAGGCTTTTCATTATATTAAGCCGCTGCATACATGTTTGGACCAACTTCTCTATGTGATCTTTCCAGGTAAGCTTATGGTCAAAGATCATTCCTAGAAATTTTGCTGATGATTTAAAGTTCATATTTTGGTTATAAAGCTTCAATTTTGGAGTAGTATATGAACGTTCCCTGCTAAATACCACACCTGTTGTTTTGGAAACAGAAAACCTGAAGCCGGATTGACGTGACCATAGTTCCAAATTTGTGATGAATTGTTGCATAAATAGAGATATTGTATTATAATTTTTTCCTTTTATGTAAACCACTAGGTCATCTGCGAAAACTCTCGCTTTCAGTGGTTTTTTTTAAATTGTTAAGAATGTTGCTAATGGCAATCAAAAATAAAGTAGGGCTGATAACTGAGCCTTGTGGGGTTCCATTTGCTTGGCGATAAGTATCAGATAGTTCGTCATCAACCCGAACTTTGAATGTTCTGTTGGCAAGAAAGTTGTTGATAAAGCTAGGCAATTTCCTGTGATATTCCATCTTTGTAGTTGCATCAGGATGTTTGGAGTCCAGCAGGTATCAAATGCTTTTGAGATATCAAAGAAAATGGCTGCGCATACCTGTTTGGTGGCAAAAGCCTTATTGATCTCACTTTCCAAATCCACAATATTGTCTAGAGTTGAGCGGTTTGGTCTAAATCCAGTTTGTTCTTTGATTAGGAAGTTAGAAGTTTCGAGATGCCACATAAGTCGGTTGACAATTTTCTCTACCAATTTTCCCATTGAGCAAGTTAGAGATATTGGTCTGTACGAGTTGGCTTCTTGTTTGGGTTTTTTAGATTTCAAAAATGGTAGAATAATAGCTTCAGACCATAAAGAAGGAAATACTTTGTCTTCCCATATCTTGTTGAAAAGTTTCAGTAGATGCCGTCTTGCTGAAAGTGGTAGATATTTGAGAAATATGACTGGAATATTGTCTGGACCTGGATTCGAATTTTTCATTTTATCTAAGGAGCTGTCAAGTTCTTCTATGGTGATAGGAAGATTTAGAGGGTTATCGAGTGTATCTTCAAAACTGATGGGAGTTTGTTCAATTTGAGCTTTGTAATTGAGAAAGTCGCGTGTGAAATTTGAAGTTGACGATTGTTCTTGATAGGATTGGCCCACAATATATCTATTGTGGATGAGTAGTAATGATCATTGTGTTCAATGGTGCGAATAAAGCTTTTTGAACTATGTCCATTCATTTTTCTTATTTTGGTCCAGACTTGGCTTATTGGAGAGGAAGAGTTTATTCCAGAAACATATTCCTGCCAAGATTTTTTCTTGGATTGTTTGATTATAAGTTGTGCCTTGGCCTTGTATTTTTGAGCTCTACGCGATTATGGAAAGTTTTGTGTTTCCTGTACTTGTTCAAAGCTGCTTTTGCTTCCCTGATAACTTTTTCGCACTCTTGATTCCACCAGGGTACTGGAGTATGCCCTTTTATGTCTTTTGTTTGGCCACTGTGCTGGCTGGCACTATCCAAGATGATTTCACTGAAGTTCTATATACATTTCTGGATATCGTTGGTAATATCGCAGCTATCCATATTTAGTTCAATCTGATTTCTGAAGGCTGTCTAATCTGCTGATTTAATTCTCCATTTAGGCGAGTATTTTGGTGAATACTTTCCTGGAGAGGAACCATTATCGATAATAATTGGAAAGTGATCACTTCCATAGGAGTACGAGAGAGCCTCCCATGATAGATTGGCAGATAGTGCTGGGTCACAGAGGCTTAAATCGATAGCAGAGGTTTCTCCGGTAGATATGTTAAACCTAGTATGGCTTCCATCGTTCAGAAAATTCAGTGGAATGTCGACAATGAGGTTCTCTAGTATGTGTCCTCTTGGGTTTGTCGATTTACTGCCCCAGATTATGTTATGTGCGTTAAAATCTCCAATGATAATTCTTGGACTTGGTATTTAGTAAGTTTTCTAAGTCTTTGTATTCTATTGTGGAATCGGGAGCAATTACAAATGTAAAAGGGTTTATGGCTGGTGAGTTTTACAACAAGAGCTTCGATATCTGAGTTTACATGGAAGTAATCTGCATGAAAAGATTTACTTATTAAAGTTGCCACTACTCCACTGGCACGTTTGGTGTTTTTACGAGTTTTGGAGAAAAATTGAAATTAACTGTTTGAATAGCTGCTATCTGGTTTGAGATTGGATTCTTGAAGGCATTTGATGTCCGGAGAGTATTCTTTAATAATAACTTGTAGCATACCAAGTCGATGGTAGAAACGATCTATGTTCCATTGAAGAATGGAGTTGAATTTTGGAGTAATTTAAGAGAGTTATGGGCGACAAATTAATTATTAGTAGATGAATCCGATTCAGAGTCAATTAAGTCTTGGCCAAGATTAGTGAATATCTTTTATTTAAGTTTGGTGACTCTCGTTTTTGTTGCAATGTAAGCGCAAGGAGATCAGATGTGAAATCTAGAGCTATATTTACAGGTTGGGGTGAGCCGGTTATGTTATCTAATAAAACAATTAATTGGTCGTAGTCCAGAATGAAAGGTGGCGAATGATTTTCGATGTACTCTCTGCAGGAGATGGTTGATTGTTTCTTGCTTAATTTATTCTTTTTTAGAATTGGTTTTGGTTTGGAGGATAATTTTTCTGTTGCTTCCGTTTCTGCTTCCATATTTATTAAAGTTGTAGAAGTCTCTTGACCAAGTGGAGAGTCTTCTGTTATTGGATTAAAAGTCAATTTTTGTGTATTAACGTTATTTGTTGACAAAGATGGTGGGAGAGTTTAGATTGGGGTTGTAAGAAGAGTTTGGGAAGTCGTAAGCGGTTAATTATCTGATGTTGAACTATATGTATTAGGTTCTGATTGGTTGGAGCTATTGATACATTGTGAGGCTATATGACCATCAGCTTTGCATTTGTAGCATGTTAGTCCATCTTTTTGGAGGAAAACTCGGTAGCTGGTTTGTTCGAATTCAATCAATATGGAGTCTGGTAGCTGTTGCGTATAAGGGCTTACGTAAATCTGTCTTCTGAAACTCAGGAGGTGACTATAGTCAGGTAATGTTGCACCGATTCTTGTAAACGTCATGGGAGAAGCTGGATTTAGACCTATTTTTGATATTTCATCTGTTAGCAGTGCATGTGGGATGGTTGGACTTACATTGGAAAGTATGATTCTATCAGCCGGAGTTATGAGTCGACGAGCTGCTAGTTATTCGCCGTTGACGGTTATGGAGCCATAATTATTCATGAAGTTATCAACTACTGATTTGTTTGCTAAGTACATACAAACACGATTGCTCGAAAGCCTTGACGAAAAAATAATATTTTTTGGTTGAATGATTGATCCTAATGGGATGTGGTAATCCTGTAATTTAGCATTGTTGATAGCGCAAAAAACGATTTCTTGTTGCTTGGTTGGTTAACTTCCGATGAATAACTTTTGATAACTGTTGTAGGAGTATTTCAGTGTGAATCATTTATAGAAGACCACTAAAATTTTATTTTATTTGGCCGGAGTTTGGAATACGTCCCTGGCCGCTATTAGTAAATAGTAGCATGCGAAACTAGTTTGTTGCTTTTTATAGGTGATGTAATACTTGAATTGACTGTGTTTATGATGTGAAATTCACTAAGTTTAGATAATTTGAAGAACAATATAAGTAAAGTGAACTTACAGTTTCTGAAAGTACTTCTCACTGATCAAAACTAATTAAAAAAGGTTTAAACTAACTAAATTTGTAATATTTCGAGAACTGCACAAAACTAGGCTAGTCACTTGTGCTGTCAGAGCCGAACTCCAAGAAATTGTTTGTTTTATTGAACAAGTAATTATTGTCTTGAAATTTAAATACAATCAAGCTGATGCGATCTTAAGACAGACAAAACGTGTAGGCAAAATACGTTATGGTATTCATTTTTGTAGAAATTATTTTGATAGCAGTTATACAATAAAACAAAATACTAACCGTGTTGATCTGACGCACTAGCTTTTCTCAGTATAGATTTAACATCTTCTCTCCATTCGTTAATGCTGTACTGTCTCGTAATTTCTACTTGGAATAAATCGTATTCTGATATGTGCGCCGAAAGTCTGGTCAGTGATTGTCTACCTGATCCTCCTACACCTACACATAAACCGTGACTTCTGGGGGATTTCAAAATCCTGCAGATTTTCGATAAATGTTCGATGGCGAACCTGAAATAAGATGGAAAGTCAATGAATGTTCCAACAAGATCCTCTCAGGTTACCTAAATAGTACTAAATTCATGGGTTTCTTAGACATATTGTTAAATTCTGCAAGATATCCTTCTACTGTTTTAGTTAACTGATTTAGATCCAGAACCTCCATGTAATGTCTTTGGTCTGCTTTAGGATTTGCAAAGTCACAATATAATAACTTCCGTAAATCTGTTTCATCAATCTAGAATAAAAAAAAATTAAAATATCACCAATATATTTAATAATTTGATTATCAATTTACCGGATAATTTGGCCTTTTTAATCTGGCAAAAAGCTCGTCCATATCTTCTTCCAGTTCTTGTCTACAGACCACTCGCAATTCGTTCACTAGCCAAGCTCTATCACCATCATCCACGAGCCTATCGTAGTAAACACGAAGTACTTCATGTACCCACAATCGCTTCATAGCTGAAAGATCTTCCATCGCTTCGGGAACGGAATGCAAAACACCCTGTGGATTACAAAAAATATGTCAACCCAATTGACCAAAACCAATACCTTGACTTTTTCTCTGTCCAAAATTAAGTATTGAAGTTTATTATTGAAAATGCGTTTATTGCACACTCTTTCGAGAAGATGAAAATGTAATTTAGAATATTAAAAATAGGGACGCCTTTACCTGTATGACTCTGGAGAAATCTCTCAAATTGAAAAGATAGTGGGACTTGGCGGGAGTCGGAAGCAAATTCAGACGAGCTTCTTTGTAAACTTCCAATGTAGCATTCACAATGTCTTCTATACATGGATCGAAATCTTTAGAAAATCCCCTGGAAGGAAGGGAATAAGTTCATTTGATATAGTTGAATGAGATAAATTTTGAAATATTCGGATATTTGTATATTTAATATTTCTAAATAACAAAAACCAGACAGAATCTTAACTGTTCAATATGTAAAATTGTTGAGAAATTGGTTTATAATAAATTACTTTCGACAACAGAGCATCAAAGTACAATTAGAGTAAATGTAGGATATATGCACTAGGAGGATATGTGCCCCGAGCAGGTATTTGGCAAAATATACGCATATAGAGGTCCGTCAAAATGCCCCCCCCCGGTTAGCTTTTTTTAACAAAATGCTAACACACATAAAGGGCACCTAGCAGAGCCTAGCACAAAAATGTTTATAGCTAGCACACCAACAGCTCACAATAAAAATGCTTTTGAATTCGGGTGGGGCCAGGTTAACGATAGCCCCCCCCCCCCCGGTTGGAATTTTTGCACCAAAATGCTAGCACAGATAAAGGGCACCTAGCACAACCTAGCACATCATTTTTTATAGCTAGCACACCAACAGGTTACAATAAAAATACTTTTGAATTCGGGTGGGGCCAGGTTAACGCTAGCCCCCCCCGGTTGGAATTTTTACGCCAAAATGCTAGCACAGATAAAGGACACCTAGCACACCATTTTTTTATAGCTAGCACACCAACAGCTTACAATAAAAATGCTTTGGAATTCGAGTGGGGCCAGGTTAACGCTAGCCCCCTGCGGTTGGAATTTTTTCGCCAAAATGCTAGCACAAATAAAAGACACCTAGCACACCCTAGCACAAAATATTTTATAGCTAGTACATCAACAACGCTTTTGAATTCAGGGGGGGGGAAGGTGTCTGCAAAATAATGCTATGCTTACTCGAATTAATGAAAATGTTGGATGTATTTGTTCCTAAACATCATTTTCCTATAAAAAATGGCCCCTAAACAGCATTATTGTTGTCAGCTGTTGCCGGATTGTGCGTGATATCTATATTTTCCCACCTAGCAGTGCATTTGTTTAATTAATAATTAACTATTATTTAATTCATAATTATCTATTTATTTTCAATTATTGCTAAAACACGAGAGAATATAAAAAACCTTCACTTTTAAAAATAATTTTGTCAAAATCATAGTAATTTTAATAAAACAAAATAATTAAATTGAACCGTTTAGTCACGGAATCAGAAACAATCCGTGCACAAATAAGTTGCAAATTACGTCACACTATAAAAAATGCAACGACAAACGTTTGCGTACAGACATTGGATAAATAAATGTACAAAAAAGCGAAGCCGTTGGATATGTCCTTTGGACAAAGTTGTGCAATCTGGGAAGGGGCGGCTGAGATCCCTAAAAATGTTCCAATATATTGAGAATACATGTTTTAGACACTTAAACTTTATATTTAAATTTGCCAGAATATTTATTGCCGAAGTTGTTAGATAATTAAACATTGTAATAGGTCTGTTCCAACCAACACCAAAACCGTACAATTACGATACAAACCCAGTTGACCTGCTGATTGGTGAATACAATAAGTCTGTGTAATTTACATCAAATTTGTTGCGTTACTGAGATTGTACGGTAATAAAACGGTATTTACTTCGGTTGGAACAAACCTAATGATAACATAAATATTGCATTTCACTATCAGATTTTTTTTAAATTCCCAACTTAACTTAGAATGTGCATCTTTTAATTCTTAAAGCCGGTTAATCTGAGCTTCAAATATTTCTGTGGCATATCATAAGATACCAACACTACTATGTATTTTTCAAAGTTTTTAGTATGTAACTGGCAATGTATATTTGTTCGGTTGCAATCTTGCAACTCAGTTTTGAAGCAGATATCTTCAACCGATTGAGCTGAAATTCTGTATATACGTCTAGTTTGCATGCCAGTACATGATTATGTATGTGACGTCATTCTAAATTCAACATGGCGGAACACCAAAGTTGGCGGACTGAAGAAAGTAGACTAATTTTTTTATGCTTTCTTACAATATGGGTAATTGAATGACTTGCTAAGAATACGAATGTTAGTTATAGTCCATTGCTCCAATCCGTCTACAATTTTGGTGTACTTGGGTCTTTTGAGTCCTTTATGATGACATTCAGGTCGAATTGTGCGACTGTGTTACATCGATTGGTTCACTTTGGCGTTTATTATTATTTTAATTAAATAGTGACTGTGTTTCAAGCACTATATTTTAATTCATTTTATGTATCTTCTAATTTGTGAGGATTTGGAGTACACCCTGACCATGTGAGTGAATTAAATCTATTTGGCTTTAGGCCCTTCTAAACCTTTTATTTTATTTCGAGAATGTAAGATCAATTTTCTTACTTTTGCAGGGGGTACTGATGATGGCTTATCATTGAACCGAAAGCGCTCTGCTAATAATAAATTCTTGTACCAAAATACAAAATTTGGTTTCTCTTCGATAGTGTTATTTGCCGAGATCGGCGGATTGTTAGACTGGGTCTTGAAGAACTAAAAGGACGGAATAAAATTCTTGTACTTTCAATTTGATCCATGGACATTGGATATTTTTTACTACCTCAGAACTATTCTAAATAAATAAATTGTAAAAAAGCCAGATGTTTGGGTAAGAACGGCAGGTCTAAAGGGCTGAGCAGTATAAAAAACGTACTTTTTCTTTCATATTACAAGCAAAATGTATTGTAAGCAAAACTGATGACATAGGTATTTTTATTTTTCTAAAAACTAGGTATAATCCAATTAACTGTCTCGACCCTTACTTCGTGGAATCTACTCATATTAGTGTTTTAAATGAAACTCAATATTTCTAGTTAATTCCACAATGTAATGAAAAATGTTTGAGAATTCTAAAAAATTGACAATTGTTTCGATCACTGAATATCATCCTCAGAATGACAGAAGTTACATTAAATTTAGAATTTTCAAACATTTTTCATTATATTGTGGAATTAACTAGAAACATTGAGTTTCATTTAAAACACTAATAGGTATAATCCATCTGAAGTTCTCATCGGACTTTTTGAAAAGGTCGTTAAACCAAGTCTATCGTTAAAATTTGAATCATTTTTATAATGCCGTTTTTATGGGTCTTAAGAGTAAATAAAATTCTTGTAGGTACATCCAAACTGGCGGATTCAGATGTTTGGGTTAAGAAAGGGTTTCCCCGAAGGGCTGATGGTTGTAATAATATGTATTCTTCCTAATAATATTACAAGCAACATGGACTATATAAGTAAAACTAAATATCTAACTATTTTCACGAGTGTAATTCGATAGAATATTTCTCGATTAGACTGTATTAATGCGAAATTTATATGATTTAAACAACATTACATGTTATTTAATTACTCTTTTTGGTTCATTTTCAATCACTTATTTTTGGATAAAACTTGAAAAATAATAACAACAATTGTTACTTAGATGCGGACTTAAAAAGGAAATTATCGGCCCTGTCGGAGAGTTATCTCCGAAAATATCCTGCTTCACTTGGAGTTTTTACCATATGAGTGGAATGTTCCGAAAATATTTCGTAACTGCAGTAAGAAACAATTAAACCAGCCGTTTCACATATATATTCAACCTATTCATTTATCCATTCATTTATTCATCGAGTAAGTATAGCGTTATTTCACTACTCTCCGTCCCACTCCCCAGAATCAAAAGCGTAGTTGGTGTGCTAATTATAAAAAATGGTGTCCTAAATTGTGCTAGGTGTCCTTCATTAGTGCTAGCATTTTGGCGAAAAAATTTCCAACCGGGGGTGGTTAGCATTAACCTGGCCCCACCCGAATTAAAAAGCATTTTTATTGTAAGCTGTTGGTGTGCTAGCTATAAAAAATGGTGTGCTAGGTTTCCTTTATCAGGGCTAGCATTTTGGCGAAAAAATTTCAACCGGGGGGGGGGAGCTAGCGTTAACCTGGCCCCACCCGAATTCAAAAGCATTTTTATTGTAAGCTGTTGGTGTGCTAGCTATAAAAAATGGTGTGCTAGGTGTCCTTTATCTGTGCTAGCATTTTGGTGCAAACATTCCAACGGGGGGGGGGGGGGTAGCGTTAACCTGGCCCCACCCGAATTCAAAAGCATTTTTATTGTCAGCTGTTGGTGTGCTAGCTATAAAAATTGTTCTGCTAGGTTGTGCTAGGTGCCCTTTATGTGTGCTAGCATTTTGGTAAAAAAAATCTAACCGGGGGGGGGGGGGCAGCTTGACGGACCTCGCATATGGTCGCTCTTTCTTCGTTCTCGCAGCAGTGTGGGTGATCTGTTGTGCGATATCCATCGTTAGTCAACACTCGATTACGATTTAGCAAAATATCACTGGAAACAATTAGTAAGGTAATTTTTCTTATATTTTCATGGGTTTCGGTCAGAAATAAAATCACTTGCTTATAGTGGTAACGTTTCGGTCTATTTTATTTAAACCCTTTTCAAACCGTACTAAAAATGTTTTGGAAACACAATACATTTATTAAAATACATATAGTTAAAAGATGTTTCTTGAAAACTTACTTTTTGATTATGCCTCCGTAGAGGAATGTCTACTACTGTACAGTAGTATTTCTTAAATTAAAAAAAAAACAATTAATGTACACAAAAACAAAAAATACAAACAATGAAATATGTTAAAAATGATTAGAATGTATTTACAGAGTGTCCTAATTAAAATAAAATTAGAATTAGAGATCTATTTATTAATTAATTAATTTTTTTCTGTAGTTATTATTTCTACGTTGTTGAAATTAAAAGAGTGATTTTCATCAAGTGAATGTTTTGATAGTGCAGTACATCCATTGTTATTTCGAACTGATTGCTGGTGTTGTTGAATTCTCTTATGTAAATATTGGCTACTTTGACCAATATAAGTACCATTGTAATCAGAACAATTTATTTTATATATTGAGTTTATTGTGTTCTTATTATCTGGTTTGAGTCTAGAAAAAAGTTAATTTCCTGTAATGTTATTTGGTTTATCAGCAATTTTAATATTAAATGGTGTTAGGCATTTTTGTAATTGTTTATTTATATCGGGAATGTACGGAAGTGAAATATATTTTGATGGATTTCTTTGGCTATTAAATTTTAATTTGTTGTAATAGTAGTTGATTCTCTGTTTAATAATGGGATCATAAAAATGTTTAGGATAATTATTTAAATCTAAGGTATTTTTGATTTTTTTAATATTATTAGGCCTGTGTTTTGGATGTGATAATTGTACCGCTCTATCAGTGAGGCCAGTGACAACACTCTTATTGTATTTTATGGGAGCGTATGAATTATAGTTTAAATATCGTTGAGACCATACCTTTTTTGTGAACCAATTTGTAGATATTCGACCGTTGTTGTCATATTCTATATTCATATCTAAAAAATTAATAGAACGATTTTGGTCCATTTCTATGGTGAATTGTAATTTTTTATTGAAGTTGTTAAAACGTTTTAGAATATTTTCAGTCTGGTCAATTGGTACACAAAGGATACAGTCGTCGACGTATCTTTTGAAAAAAATTGGTTTTTCTGGTAACTCTGCTAAAACATTGGATTCTAAATATTCAAGTACTAAGTTTGCAATCGGAGCAGAAATTGGAGATCCCATTGCTGTTCCAAAAATTTGTTTATAGAAACAGTCACCAAATTGAAAATAGGTGGATTTCAAACACAAATCAACCGCCTCGCAAAACGAATCTAAGTCTTATGGTGTGAAATTCTTGATTATATTCCATTCATTTTTAAAACATTTGATCGCAAGATCCGTAGGAATGTTTGTGTATAAAGATGCAACGTCTAGTGAAATTATCCGGTGATTTGGAGGAATGATTTGCTTTTTATTAAAATTACAAAATTCCCACGAATCTTTTATATGATTTTCTGTTAGCCCAATTACAGATGATAATGTATTAGATAAAAATTTTGATAATTTATATGTAGGAGCATTGATGTTACTAACAGTGGAATGCCTGGTTTATGTAATTTGGGTAAACCATATATGATAGGTGGAAGACCATTATAACAAATGATTTCAGATTTGCTTCTGAAATCTATTAAGTTACTTTTAAACCATTTATTAGCCAAATTATTGATTTTAACTTGAATAGCATCTGTTGGGTCATTACCAATTTATTTGTATGTTAGATTGTCGCTTCAAAGATTAGTCATTTTCATAATATATTCCTCTTTCAATATTCAAACTGTCCTAATTACATTTATCCGCATTTAGAAACAGTAAGTTTGAATTGGATTTTAGGAAATATTCAATTTGTTTAATGTAATAATTGATTCTGTTTTAGGTAGTTTTTCTTACTTTATTGAAGTGAAACTTTTTATGGGACACTAGCGTTTTGTCATGAGAGTTAACTCGTCGAGCTAACAAAACTGTTAAACTCCTTGTGAGAGAGGCGGAAAAAACTAACGAAGATTCGCACAAAGAGGAGACGCCGAGAATAGTCGCAGGGCATTGTTTATTGATGGCGATCATGTTATTCCGTTTATCAATCCCCACTTCGCTGCGCGAACGATAAAATGAGAACGCATTCGGGGGGAAAAGGATACCAAAAGCGCTTAATAATTTCTGCCGATATTGGTATAATCCAGTGCGAAATCAATATAGAAATTGTTTACCTTTAAAATTAAGGCGATAAAAACTAGGAAATTTCTTTGCATTGTGTATTTATTTGTATTATTTTGAAAAAAAAATATGTAATAAAACGTAACAAGAGTATTGAAATATATTGAATAAGGAAATAAACAGGTATACTTGTCCGTACAGATAAGTTCTGTACTCATTAAAGTTTAAGCATAAACTGTGTTATCTCCTACTTTCCGCATTGAGACCAACGCGCATCGTGGGCGGGTCCACTTTCAAACTTTCAGCTATATTTGCTAACCTGTACGTAGAAGAGCAAGTAAGTCTCAGTTCATCAGAGAAAGTCGTTGTAACTAGTGTTGCTTTATTTATGGAAATATTTTTTTTTGTAATTGTAATTTAAAATTATTTTTTGATAAATGAAAATGAATGGACAAAAAACTTCAATTTCAGTCGTTGGCGATGGAAATTGCTTGTTCAGATGTTTGTCTTATTTTATTTTTTCAACTCAAAAATTCCATTATTTTTAATATTGTTTTTATTCTCAGTTATTGTCAATGAAGATACAAAAAATGTATGCGTCAGTCCAAAACTAACAGCGTCAAAAGTGAAACTTTTCATGTAATTCAAAAACTGTCAATGAGTGTACAAAAAAATACATTGCAGCAAAGAAAAATTGACTGGAAATTATAATCAAAATGATTTATAAGAAAAATCTACGGACTATTCCGAATTAATTACTACGGAAGTTTCACTTGTACGTATATGTATATAGTTTTATGTATATGTAAATAATAGTACGTACAAGTGAAACTTCCGTAGTAATTAATTCGGGATAGTCCGTAGATTTTTCTTGATTTTTATTATAAATCATTTTTATTATAATTTCCAGTCAATTTTTCTTTGCTGCAATGTATTTTTTTGTACACTCATTGACAGTTTTTGAATTACATGAAAAGTTTCACTTTTGACGCTGTTAGTTTTGGACTGACGCATACATAATTGATTCTGTTTTAGGTAGTTTTTCTTACTTTATTATATTTGTGTTTATAATTCGTTAATATGTTACAAATTTTGTTTCTAAGTATATTTTTTTCGTTATTGTCTGAAAAGTTTATTCTGTTTTCTATATTTGCAATACTTTCATCTATCGGGAAGAAATTAGTACAGATGCTAAACTTAGGTCCCAAACTCAAAACACATTTAATGTGGGTTGGAATTTTTATTTGTGTTAAATTATGTAAGCAGCTTTTGTTATAATTAATATTAAGATAATTTTTGTGATGTTTTTGCATCAATATCTGTAGTTTATTAATGTGTTTAATTTTGATTTTGTTGAAAATAAAGTCATATCGTTTATTTTGATTTATAAAAAACTGTTCATATTGCGAAGAATTATTATTTTGCTTAATGTAATTTTTGGTGGAATGAATTTCGCCTTCTAACTTATTTATATTTGAAAAACAATCACTGATTACTTTGTGTACCAATTGACCAGACTGAAAATATTCTAAAACGTTTTAGCAACTTCAATAAAAAATTACAATTCACCATACAAATGGACAAGAATCGTTCTATTAATTTTTTAGATATGAATATAGAATATGACAACAACGGTCGAATATCTACAAATTGGTTCACAAAAAAGGTATGGTCTCAACGATATTTAAACTATAATTCATACGCTCCCATAAAATACAATAAGAGTGTTGTCACTGGCCTCACTGATAGAGCGGTACAATTATCACATCCAAAACACAGGCCTAATAATATTAAAAAAATCAAAAATACCTTAGATTTAAATAATTATCCTAAACATTTTTATGATCCCATTATTAAACAGAGAATCCACTACTATTACAACAAATTAAAATTTAATAGCCAAAGTAATCCATTAAAATATATTTCACTTCCGTACATTCCCGATATAAATAAACCATTACAAAAATGCCTAACAGCATTTAATATTAAAATTGCTGATAAACCAAATAACATTACAGGAAATAAACTTTTTTTTAGACTCAAACCAGATAATAAGAACACAATAAACTCAATATATAAAATAAATTGTTCTGATTGCAATGGTACTTACATTGGTCAAACTAGCCAATATTTACATAAGAGAATTCAACAACACCAGCAATTAGTTCGAAATAACAATGGATTTACTGCACTATTAAAACATTCACTTGATGAAAATCACTCTTTTAATTTCAACAACGTAGAAATAATAACTACAGAAAAAAATAATAGTAAAAGATTAATAAAAGATATGATAAATATTAAGATGAATCCTGACTCAGTCAATTTCAGAACTGACATAGACAACTTAAGTTATATATATACGAACTTACTAATATAAACGAATATCTACACCTTACCTAGTTATTAAAAAATAGATCTCTAATTTTAACTTTATTTTAATTAGGATACTCTGTAAATACATTCTAATCATTTTCAACATAGTTCATTGTTTGTATTTTTTGTTTTTGTGTACATTATTTGTTTTTTTTTAATTTAAGAAATACTATTGTACACTAGTAGACAAGCCTCAACGGAGGCATAATCAAAAAGTAAGCTTTAAAGAAACATATTCTAACTATATGTATTTTAATAAATGTATTGTGTTTAGGAAGCAATTCGCTAGTTAGCTTGTAAGGAGGTAGGTACGTAACGCTTAGAACACTAATCGTCGACTGATCACTTCCAACCTTGAATATCCAAGAAATTCAGCTAAAGCAAATCAATTTAGATGAACATAATAAACTGCAACTTCAAGAGAATGTAATACCACTCCGCTTGAGGAACTCAAGATGTCTGTGACCTTTTCACAAATTGCTTTTGGCTCAAGTACCATAATCTGTCTACTTCTAATCTGCTACTTCCTATTTAAATGTAGAATCATCATCAGAAAGTGTTTTCATCCTAAAAAGAAGCCTACTAATATCGACCCAACTCAAATGGGTCCATCCTCACTCCACCCTTGAGTTTCCTTTGAGGATGGAACCAAAAAAATTCCCTAATATGGTATCCAAACATCGAGCCATCATCCGACGATCTACACGTGATAGTGCTGATTGTACATAGTACGACGTAAAGTCTCGTATGAAAGTACTAAATTCGCACTGGTTTTCATATTTTAGCAAACAATTAAATAAAATGGAACAACATTATGTATTCATCTCTTTTAGAGCCCCTCTTATCATTGTCTGATATATTTGATCGAGAAACAATTCAGAAATTTAATAAAACGTGAAGTTTCATGTTTTTTTAGAATACTTTGAAGGGCATAATCAATTTTCGCTTTCTCGTAAACATGAGATTTCCTTGAAAGCAACCACATTCTTTCGAATGAAAAGAAAAACAAACAACGAGACGTTCATTAAATTTGCATCAACGATCTTTTTCCGTCTTTCTTTGCGGAATTACACAAGTTCAAAAATTAGCTTTTGATCTTTCCATCCCACAGTGGGAAAATAAAAAAGTAAAAACAACTAAATCGAGCTCGCAAACGAGGAGGAGCGGTTGGTGTTTCTTGTCCTGGAAAATACAGGAAAGCGAATTCGGCGTATATTTCAATTTCCGTTTAATTATGGCTTTGATTATGTTGAGGCTTCATTAAAATTTGAATCAAACCAAAAGTTTCATCCTGAACCTTCTGTTTTTGTTATATTATTTTGACGTTTTAATACTGAATTGTTCTACGAGGATTGTCTGAAATGTTTCCGGCCTGGACTTGAAAATGGCGGAACAATCTAAAGGAGGGAAGAGGGAAGAATTTGCGATTAAAAAGCATAGTTTAATAGTCTAGTTTATATTTATATCGCATCTAAGTTCAAAGGGCTAATAAAGAATAACATATTAATACATAATTATGTATATAAGTAAGGTACTAAAGATTATATTATACAGAGTAATAAAGTTTATGAAAGGTTACCTTTTAACAATTTTATTTTAAACTATTTTATTTCTTGAACAGATTAACAGTTATCAAATAACTAAAATCATAATTTTAAATCATCGCAGTTATTATTATTATTATTGACGAAATACAACATAACAGTAATGTTCCGATGAGGAAGGGCGGCAAATTATATCATGCACACGGGCGGCGCATACCCTTGGGTCGACCTTCTTTTGGAGCTGATTGGATTTTTCACACATATTTGCCGCATTGTCGTAGCTTTGTCCTCTACAGATGCAAAAATCCAGAACCTTATATTTTAAGATTTTTTAAATATTTATTTTCTATCCAAAAAAACTCTTGATTGGGATTACATCTTCTGTTAATAAAGGAATATAAAAGTTAACTGGTCTTCGTCTGATTAATCTTTGCTATGGTCCGGTTCTGAATTGAGGAATCTGTTGGTGGTCCAGTAAATGAGGGGTTTTCTCTGGGAATTATTTCGTTCTGAACTGATTGACGCAAAACTCGAACAGTAAGTAGAAAATACCTCAAAAAACAAACCTAATATGGTGCCGGGGTATGCTTTTGTCTAGGAGGTGGAAGCCACCCCTTCTAGGTTTTGGTTGATTTTTTTTATTTACTTAGATACAGTAGGTGATGAAATAGAGCTGATTGAAGAGAACTTTTTGTTCACTGGAAACTGATTGTAAACTATTTAACTTGAAATAAGTTCAAGTTAAAGTTTTAAAAAAACTGTCCCATACATTTTTTAAAGAACCTTAAAAAAATTTAAATTGAACTTGATTTTAATTCGTTAGCATAAACATTAACTAAGTCGTCATAAAAATAAAACTGCTTATTCGCTTTTCCGAGAAAACAGCGATTTATGATGCATATTTTTTTAAATATAACGTTTTCAAGAAAAATGATGCATTTTTGAAAAAAAGATACGAAAAATACTCAAGAATAAAAAAATGTTTTCATGCATATTTTTTTTATTTCTGTACGATAAAAATTAACGTAGATACCTCTGATACAAGTTTGCAAGTAAGACCGAGGGCCATGTTTTTCAATCGCTTTAACTTCAAAATTTTCAAAAACTGCATAGAAAATATTCAAGTTCACAGAATTGATAGCTGTTGAAATTCTCTGCAAAATGGTTTTTTGATCGATTTCGTAGCTTTAAAATTAAAAACCAACCGTACCTTTTCGATATAATTTTCGGAGCAGAGCAATATGCCTGTTTGTATAATGTTATACGAGAGAGCTACTGCAGAGAGAATCCTTTCCATAGCTTCCTTGCATATTCACACAGGTATAAGATAGAAAAAACGGAGCAAATCTTGCTTGAAAAAATACTATATGAATCTTCCATTAAGGCTACCACTAAAAACATCGCTGTGAAACTTTCATCTCTAGTTCCAACAGTTGAAGCATGTTAAACGAGTTTTCTTGCAAACCCAAATATGGCTGGGAAACGAAAATATTCGCGCATCAGATTGGAGGTGGATTAATCAATGAAATTGTTTAGAACCGATAAAAATGAAAAATCAACCTGCACCAGAAGCTGATTTCATATTTTGTAATTGCAGATCGGGATGTGGTGAAGCTTGCGGCTGTAGAAAAATTGGACCGTTTTGTAATACAACATGTGGAATATGCTCTATTGACAACTGTCAAAACTGTCCACCAATTACAAATTAACAAGAGGAGGAAGAAGTCAACAGTGACAATAAAATGAGAATTTTCGACCAATTACAGAAGGACAAGAGGAGAAAAGAGTCAGCAGTGACGATGAATTTGATATGTAATTTCATATTTCATTTTAATAACATTTTTTTTATAATATACATTATAATACTTTTATTTTTGCCTTCAATCTTGTAATAACTGCTCCTTTTATTTCGGTTGTCCGCTGTCACCAGATGTACAACTCTGGACCAACCTACCGAGTTGTTTCTTACACAAAAAAAATCCGCTGTCACCAAATGAAATAATCCTAGAGGACGTACTGGTCCTTCTCCTACTATCTGTATAGTTTGCCACCAGAAAAAAATTATACAACCGAGCGTGAAAGAAAAGAAAGTCCGATTTAGGTGGGGATCTCCTGGTCTGAAAACGGGTAATTCCTTTGCAAGGACAGGGTTGATTTTTTTGTCCAGCCACGTATCTAATGAACTGCTCACTCCAAGGGGAAGATCGAGATAGGGAACTGAATAAATTTCGATACCAACTAATGATAGGAAAAAATATATTTTTCACTATATTAATATGACAAAAAAACTATACACTTATATCCACAACTTTCAATATTTGAATGGACCTTTTGATTACATCTCCTACTAGTTTCGCTGAAGCGTATAACGTCTACGACTTGTGTGACCTACCGCAAGGCAAGAAAACGTGTCTATTTACAGAAATACTAGTTCATTGGTGCTAATTTCTTTTATTGCCGAATGTCATTGTACTCTATTTAAATAAAAAAATATAAAAAAATAAATAAATTCTGCTGATTTGATAATCTTAGCGATAAGCAGTTCTGTACGTACTAACAAATTCCGTGTTGCAATTTTGCTTCCGCGCGAAAAAAAAAATTCTTTATATTTATTAGCGAGGACTAAATGATACGACCGTGTCTACAAGAAAAGTTACTTAATTGCTATGAAAATTAAACGATAACCGGATTACGGAGACAGAATCATACGTTCCCGGTGACTGCTAAAAATTACAACTGGCCTCGTTTCAAATTTTACCTACCACCTGTCTACGGGGTGGACGAGAATTGTGTGACCAAAAAAATATCTAAATCCTGTTAAATTACATATACAAAAAAACGTTCCTACTAATCGTGTGTAAAATCTTACTATAATATCACCCAAAATAAATATATATCTATAAAATGATCGGTACAAGTGATTTGAAAGAGGAGGCAACATAATTAATTTTAAATTATTTAAAAAATATTTTTCTATTTATTTTGTTATTAGGGGGGTTTTTAAGGGTTTAAAAGATGTTATAACTTACATTATAAACAGTTGATAATAAAAATATAAATTTATTTTACAGATTTATTGTAATAGATTATTAATTATATCACTAACTTTTAAAAAGGTTTTAAGATATGATAGATGCACCATAATAACTTTCTAACATGAAAAAATCAATTTTATGGGCATTTTTGTCTTTAGGGATGGTTGAAATGTATTACAAATTATGTAAATTACAGTCCATAATCTAAAATAATATATTAATACAGATCCTCTATTTGAAATTTAAAAGAAAAGTAGAACATAAGGAAATTCATTTATATTTGGCTGCCATACTTTAGGTACTGTGTTATATGTAAATTCACTAATTTTGAAAGATTCAGTAGAAATATCAAGTTTGACATTTCAAATTTTGATGACATTTATGTAGAATATATCTAATGATAGATAGAACATATTATGATTTGGAGAAAATATTTGAAATTTCAAAATATAGAGGTCTCTGCTAGCAACATTACAAGTGTAATAAAAGAATTCAAATCTCACTTGGTTATTGAAAATTATAGATTAGTAATTTTTTTAAAAACAAGAAATTTCGGTAACCAACGGAAAGGAGATTCATTTATTTTGCAAAAGTTTAGTTAGTTGTGTTTGAAACCCCGAAGAGGCAACATCATAATTAGAGTTGTCTCAATTTTGTGGTAGATAGTAGAAGTTGTATATCTATACAACCAGATTCAAAAGCCATTTCATTATAATGCCAGTGTGTGCATAATTCGAATAAGAATTGCATCGTGTGTAGTGAATGTGGTTCGAGAATTCTAAATAAAATTTAGAAGGTATCCTGAATTCTAAGGTCATTTAGAATTGGACGAGTTGTCCAGTCATTAGTTGGTGAGTCCGATCCAGTTATTTTACAATAATTTCTAGAGAAATAATAAGGCCTATCTTAAATAAAATTTAACATAGATGCATTAGAATTTTGATTGCAAACAAAATTAATAAGTCATATAAGGAAACTCACATAAGAGAAGAAAAATTTTGAAATTAGACATATTTGAGTGAAGCTTGTTTTTGACATTTATACACATCAAGATTTAGATCAACAATTGGAACTTTTATTAAATGTTTTTCATTAGATTAATTTATAGCATATAGGTTGTAGTAATTTTATGTTTCGTAGAAATTACCACTGTTGTTTCGTTTGTAATAATTTTGGGGAATATTAATTTGTTAATTTGTATCTGGTAGTATAATATAGAATTTTGCATTCCTAGTCAATATATTCTTTTTATAACATAATTTCAGAAAATTAAAACATTTTTCATTAAATAAAACTGTCGATCAAATCAGTGACAGTTGATAATTTTCAGTGACAGAAATATTGGAAACGTCATCAGATATTTGAAGTGTCTTTTATAATATTAAACATACAGTTACTATAGGTTCTGAACAATAGTGAAACAGATAATTTGGAGATACGTAAAATTTTAAATACATTTTGAATAATTGATTTTTTTTAACAGTTTGATCCCACCCTGAGAGAAGAGTAATAGGTCGATTAATAATAACGTTTATTCATAAATTTAACAAATACAGTGATAAAATACAAAAAAAATTGAATAAACATCTAGACATCCACAGAAGTATTGACCATACTTGTATGTGGTGAATATAGGCAAGTGTGTAAAAATTTAAAAAAATTCAAAATAACAAAAAATGCAGTTAAAAACAATATGAATCCATTTTTACATGATTGTATTTCAGACATACATTTCGTATATGAGTTTACTCTTCTCTGTTTTTTGATTCAGCATTCTATCATTTTGTGTATTTTTGTTTTGTCTGTTTCTCTAACAAATGTTACTAGTTGGGTTTTGAAGCGTTTAAAAGAAGTTTCATCGATAATTCTCTGTGGTAGTTGCCCGAATAATTTAGGTGCCAAGTAGGAGTAACCTTTTTGACCTATTGTTTTAAGAGCTGTTGGTATACAGTATTGATTATTCGATCTTGTCGCGTATCTATGATTTTGAGTGGTAAGTTTGTATTTATTTTTATATTGATGGCATCCTATCTGAATAATGTATAATTGTCTAACATCTAATATTTGTGTTTCAGTATAGAGTAGTGAGCTTGAATATCTTTTAGGTTTGTTGAGAATCATTCGGAGGAATCACCTTTGAGACACTTCGAGGGCATTTAGATAGTTCCTTGAAACTCCTCCCCAGCCAATAATGCCATAATTGAGGTGTGACTCAACCAAACTGTGGTACAGTACTGTTTTACATTTAAAGCTCAAAAATTGGCTTGCTTAAATCGAAATAGGATACTCCGAAGCTTTTTAGTTAAATATTCCATATGATGGTTCCATCGTAAGTGATTGTCAATGTAAATACCCAAGTATTTAATTCTTTTTGCAGGTTTAATTGAAAAATCTTGTTGGATATTAAGATTGTATTTTGGCAGAGACGTTTCATGACTACTGAAGGGTAAGTATACAGTTTTGTCAAAGTTTATTGAGAGTAATCTGCTGTCGAACCAGTCTTTGAGTTTTCCAACATCATTTTCAATATTTATTTTGAGATTATACCAGTCATCATGTTTGTAATAAATCACAGTATCGTCCGCGAAGCTGATTATTTTTCCGATTGTTTCCTGTTCAAATAGATTATTTAAGTAAATTACGAATAGCACCGGCCCCAATACTGTTCCTTGAGGTACACCACATTTAATGTTGATCTCCTCACTCACATGATTTTTGAATTTAGTTTTTTGTGCTCTGCTTGTTAGATAACTTTTGAATAAATTATGAGCTAAACCCCTTACACCCATATCTTCTAGTGTATCTAAAAGAATGGAGTGGTCAACAGTATCGAAGGCCTTTATTAGATCCAAAAAAAACCAATAGATGGAGTGCTTGAATCCAAGGATTCGTAGATGGTTTTTGTCAAGGAATGGATTGCATCATTGGAAGATTTTTTTTCTCTAAAGCCATACAGAGAGGTAATATGTTATTAAAGTTTTGTTGTTTTGTTTTAATGAATATATGATCAAGACATGATTCAGATCCATTTCTCGCTCTTGTTGTAGTATTAATAGTTGATTGAAAGCCATGCTCACTCATCATATCGTGATAATTTCTTGAATCTTCAGTTATTTTCATCAAGTCGATATTTATGTCACCTACAAATAAGCTATAATAATGTTGATTACTTTCTTTATTTAGAATATCCCCAAGCTGGTCAAGAAAGTCGTCAATTCGACTTGCTGGAGATCTATAGAATGCTAAAATGCAAAAACTCAGCTTATCCATAACCATTACAATTTTCAATAATATACCTCCGTTTATCTGAATATGTTCATGCGAATGGTATGAGTTTGTTTTTGCAAAGACGATAACACCATCATTTTGTTTATAGCTACCTCCATTGTATAGGGTTGTGTAGTTGGCCATGTTGAGGAAGGACGTATCCGGGACCCGCCAAGTTTCTGTTAAAACTATGCACTCGAAACATGTCTCAAGTTCCTCAAGATATATTTATAATTCATCTATATTTTTTGTAACACTACAAATATTAGTATTAAGAATCTTGAAGTTATTCAATTTGTTATTTACAGACAAAACTTCTTTTGCTTCATTTGTATCATTTAGGGGATATGTTGTTATTTTTTCTAGCATAAAATTTCTTATATATTCATCCATGTGAATGCACAAACCAGTAAACAGTTTTAAATTATTTGACAGTCATTACAATATTTATTTGTTTTTTATATAATAACAAAGTATGATGACATTAATAAGATTTTTGAAGAAGTTATTTAAGACAGAAAGTAAAAATAGTAAATTAACATACATAAATTATTTGATGCTTTGCGTAGAACCTGTGCGTGCTCTAGTATTTATTTTTTTGTCCTCCCACAAATGATTGTTCTTCTTTTTTTCCGGATCCGGTTGCTAATTCTTTGGCAATAAATGATGTTTGCCCAGCTGTTATTTTGGGAATGTTTGCCACTGATTTATCTCGCTTCGGAGTCGCAGGTTCGCTATTTGATTTCGGTCTGTTTATTTCAGTAGTTTCTATTACTTCTAATTCTTCAGGAGAATATATTTTTCCGTCCACAAATAGTTTGTTTCTTCGTATGTAGCAGTTTACATGATTATTTCCTTTCGCCAGAATTAGGTGTTTTCTTAAAATCCTGTGCTCCTCTCGAATATAACAATTTGTCACTACAACTTGGGGCAAATATAAATTAAAGAATATTGAATATATTACAATTCCGCCTGCATGATCGCTGGGTGGATTGAGTAGCTTAGCGATTGTGTTGCCAGTCCCAAGCCTGGGAAAAGGAGGAGGCTTGGTGGAACGGGTTAGCAGCCCATCTACCGTAAAACTGAATATAGCTCATAGACCCACAAATTTGCCTCGGAATAGGACTGATTTAAAGACGACGACCCATGCGAGAAAAAGGCTAACGAATTGGAGGAAAGATGTTCTGCGATTTGCTACCTGGAATATAAAAACTTTTAACAACAAAGAGCAAGAAGTTATGATAGAACTAAAAGACCACCGCACCGATATCTGCGCCCTTCAAGAAACCAAAAAAAAGGGAAATGGACAACGAATATACGACGATTACAAGGTAATATACAGTGGAGTCAGCAAGGACGAACGTGCGAAATAAGGAGTGGCACTGGCAATACACAAGAAATATACAAACAGCATAGAAGAATGTCAATATACATCATCTCGCATACTAATCGTTAAACTGCGAACATAATCTCAATTATTAAATATAATATCGGTATATGCACCCGAAAATAATAAGCCAAAACAAGAGCGAGAAAGTTTCTATGAACAACTTCAAAATATTACAGAATCACTACTACAGAATGAATCGATAATAATCCTTGGAGATTTTAACGCACGCATTGGTAACGAAGTGATACCAGGCGTAAAACAACGCTTTAACGAAAATATATTGAACGACAATGGGGAATTGCTGATGAACCTATGTTCGCTATGTGATCTAAGAATCAATAACACCTTCTTTGATCTCAAACTACAGTACAAATCTACCTTTCGTAACTCCCGGGGACAACAATAGACTACATCGTAACCAATAGACATATACACCCCGCACAGATACAAGAAGTAAGGACATTAAACTCCGCGAATGCAGGAAGTGACCACAGTTTGCTTCTTGGAAAAATCAAAATGAAACTTAACCTGGGAAGAAATAGAGAACCAAGAGCACACACAGGAAAAGTAAACATCGAATCCATGTGGGACACAACCATAAAAGAACTATATCAAAACCGTTTAAAAAAAATCGATAAAAACTCGATAGAAGAAAATGATGACATTAACAACAGTTGGAAGATATTAAAAGAAAATATCATAGAAGCAGCAAGTGAATCGCTTGGAACTCGGACTATAAGACCGCAAAAACAAGGAACGGACAAAACACCGTGGTTCTCCAACAAGGTCAAAGAACAGTGCAAAAAGAAAAAGAAAGCGTACTTAAACTACATGTCGTCACAAACGGCAGAAGCATATGAAGAATACAAGAGAATCCGTAACGATACAAAAACACTAGTGAGACAAACGAAAGACAACTACTGGGAAACCTTCTCCAAAAGAATGGAAAGCGACTTCTATGGGTTACAAAAACAAATCTGACGATTAATAAGAAATCAGAGAACAGAAACAAATGAACTGATCAGAACCAGACACGTAGAAAGAGATATCTGGGTAAAATATTTAGAGGAACTATACAAGGAAGAAGAGACCGAAACCGAGCCAAATACACCAGAGATAGTAATAAGTGATGAGACTAATATAAAAAAGGAAGATATAGAAACAGCACTCCAAAAACTAAAAAACAGAAAGAGCCCAGGTCCGGATAACATCGCCAACCAATTATTTAAATATGGAGGAGAGAAGCTAAACCAACAACTAACAACCCTAATCAAAAAAATATTTGCCCAACACAGAATACCAGATGAGTGGATACGATTCCACTATTTAAAAAGGGAGATAAAAAAATGCCCGAGAACTATAGAGGAATAAATCTACTATGCACAACGCTGAAATTAACCACAAAGGTAATAACAAATAAAATAAATGAATGTATCTCACTAGCAGATGAATAACAGGGTTTTAGATCGGGAAGATCCTGCACGGACGCAATATTTGTCATAAGACAAATAACGGAAAAATCGATCGAATATAATCGACCGACCTTCATGTGTTTCATTGACTTGCAGAAAGCCTTCGATCGAATACAATTAAAAGACATAATACACCTTCTCTATGATAGACAGATACCATACAACGTCATTAAAATAATCGAAAATATATACTCAATAAATACGATCCAAGCAAAAATAAATAGTGACTTAACTGAACAGATACCTGCAAATAGGGGCATTAGGCAAGGGGACTCTCTCAGCCCGCTCCTATTTAACATAGTGATGGATGAAATCATAAAACAAGTACGCAAACTAAGAGGATACAAAATGGGAAATAAAGAGGTCAAAATCCTGTGCAATGCAGACGATGCGGTACTGTTGGCGGAGAACGAGGACGATCTGCAAAGGCTACTGTACCAATTTAACAAAACAGCAAAAAAGTTCAATATGATAATATCAGGGGCAAAGACAAAATCAATGGTTACTTCCAAGACGCCGATCAGATGTAAGCTTGTGGTGGATAACAAAATAATACACCAGGAAATGAAATTCAAATATCTGGGAATCGAAATATCTGGACACGGGGACGTGGAGACGGAAGTAAGAAACCAAGCTACAAGAGCCTCAAGAGCAGCAGAAGCATACCTAAATGACACAATCTGGCGAAATAAATACATTCGAACTGAAGCCAAAGCCCGCATATACAAGACCGCAATCAGACCTATATTATTCTATACAGCAGAGACCCGACCTGAGACCTCTAAAACGAAACGGATACTGGAGACTACACAAATGAAAATAGTTCAAAGAAAAGCGGGAAGAACACTAATGGATAGAGAAAGAAGTGAAAACATAAGACGAACATGCGGGATAGATAACATCAATGACTGGGTACTGGATAGAAAGATAAAATGGAATGAGCACATTGACCGCATGACGGAAGAACGAATTGTGAAAATATCAAGAGACAAATCACCAGCAAGACAAAGAAGCCTTGGAAGACCTAGGAAAAGATGGAGTAACAACCTCCCAGGTGACTGAGCAGAGGCAATGATGTGAAGAAAAACAGGCAATGGTTCCTATACACAGCAGGAAGAAGAAGAAGAAGAATATATTACAATATATTCTACTTATTTACATATGATTTTAATCGATATACAACAATTTTTTGTATTTTCCTAATTTTTTAACATAAGGGGTGATTTTCACTTCTTAAAAATAAAAAGAATACATCAAGAGTATATTAGGTTTGATCTAGAAGGTAATATAAGCCTAATTCTAAATTTGCATATAAATCGGTTCAGAACGAAAAGAATCAGAGGTTACACCATTTTTTTTTATTCATTTACTGAACTATGGCACATATATGGAAAACCAAAGAAAACTCCCAATATAAAAAAATGAGTTTTTCATATGGAAAGCTTTTTATTATCAATGTTACGGAAAATAGTTATTCTTTATATAATGTTCTGCATAGTTCATAACGTAAAACGCAAATCTCAGATGTCAAATTATGAAAATATAAAATATGATAATTTCTTTGCCTAACTACGATACTGTAAAGAATATTTTTTGTAAGAAAATTAAATTGGTGCTGGCTCGCCCCGTTTGGTCTTTTTAAGATGAAAATAGCTTTTAGTAAAAACATAATAATGTCGAAAAGAGACTTAAGGGAAAAGTGAGAAGGCGAATCGACTTTAAAGGACCAACGCCGGAGAAACGTCGTCTTTTGACGTATCGTCAAGTACGCTTGGAATTTTAATAAAAATTCATGAGTTGATGCGTCAACCTACACCGAAAAACATAGACGTATATTTTAAAAGGGTCTAGTTTACATCTTCGTAGTAAGCAAAAAATAATTTGTAATTACAAAAATTATTAAAATATCAATTTATTAACTGTTTGGACGTGTTTAGGAAGGTAATGAAACTTCTATCATTCTGACGATGATAGCAATATTGGAACAATTGTCAATTTCTTAGAATTTTTAACATTTTTTCAATATATTGTGGAATTATCTAGAAATAGTTAGTTTCATTTAAAGAAGTAAGGAAATTTACTAGTTTGGAATAAATTAAACTAAACAGTTACATTAACTATTGAGTAAAGTTCTCTGTGAGAGCAAGTCGAGGTGAACTCAAGATAAGCAACGGACAGTTACAAATAGTGATTCGCACGAGACTCTCGTTTTCGAGAGTCTCGCATGGTCTCGTCTCGTTTTCGAGACAAGACTCGAGACGATACTCGGACCAGACGAGACGAGATTTTTGTTTGTTCTCGTCTCGAGTCTCGTGCATAAGGTATCGCGTATCGCGCGAGAGTCTCGCAGGTGAATATTTCTGAATGAACATGAATTTATTTTCATAAAAATGTATAAGCATAACACCAAGAATTGCTTTCTAAAGCCTCTGCCGGCGTTATCGGTTGACGGTAACCACTTTGTCTTTCTGAAGCGCGCCGCCGCCGCCGCCTTTGAACCCTATTCAGACAGCCATAAATTTTGCGATATGTACGTGTCCTCTATTGTGATCGAATAAATAAAGATCATTATTGAAAATAAAAGTTTAAATTTCTTCCCAGTTTAGTTATTCGTTGTTCGTTGTGGATAGTGGTGGTTTGAATTTTTGAGCGTGCGGAATTGTGCCAAGTTAATTCAAAATGAGCCGATTCAGGAGGAAAAGGATCGAACTTTTGACTTTAGAAGATGAATCAAATTCCGGTGATTTTTCTAGTGGAACTGAGGGTATTTACATACCAGACAATGTTAGTTTTTGAGTGATAATGTGACTGAAAGTGAATTGTCGTCTTCGTTAAATAGCAGTCGCTCTTCGTCTCGCATGCAAATACAAAACGACTCTTACAAAAGCAAATTCGATACTTAATTCAACATTGAATTGAATGGGACAAATCGAGATAAAATAGTCAGGTGCAGAATATGTTTGAATTTGAAGGAAATTAAAATGTCACGGGGAAATACTACTGGATTAAGAAAAAATCTACGCAGTAAACATCCAAAAGCATATTTCGAAATATATCCAAATGAACAAAATCAACTGGCAGGAACAAATATTTCCAGACTCACTGTTCCCGAAATGTTTGCTGCGAATTCTCAATTGAAGGTAAGTTGTGAGATAACTTAATAATTTAATCATTTTAACGCTGTAAACCATCTTTGAACCACATTTTTATTTATGGCATATTTTTGTTTTGAATACTAAAATCTATACTTCAAAAGGCTGACGGCATCTATCGTTATCAAATTGGAGAATTTTCAGTTTGTTAGCATGATACAGCCTCCAGAGAGTATACGATTGATCAATTTCATGATTGAATATTGTTCAAGGTATCTCACAGATGTACCCTATTGATCCTATAAATCCAGATATACTAAATTTTTGGTTATTTTTGGAGAAATTTCGGTTTGTTAGCACGATACATCCCCCGAAGTGTATACAAGTAACAATATTATATTGTGCAGGGCCACAGATGCAGAAAGTTAGTTTTAATCTTTAAAACTGTTTATTTTTGTTTTGAATAGTGAAATCTATAACTTTTTCAAAAGGCTGACGGCATCTATCGTTATCAAAAATCTGCAACTTTTACAAGTTTAACAAGCCACGGCAAGCGCCGCGAGAATAGTCTTTCTAATACCTATCAATTTTGTTTGATACGCCGACATCTCATTTAAATGATGATTTATAACTTTACTGCCAAAGATTTTGCATTTTGCCGCACGTCAATATGTCCACGTGCATCGCGGAACTTCCTTTGAATTCATACGAGTTGTTGCAATAGTTGATAATGAATGAACTATATTGAAGAAATATTAAAATACAGCGTGGATCAAATTGGGCTTACATGTATTGTTATTTTAAAACTATAAGAGATAGATAATGTGAGAATATATACGGTACAATCTTTTCTAAATTTTAGCCATTTAGATTTTGATATACAGTGTGCTCAAAATGGATTGATATATTGCGATCTAGGAAAGTGTAATGTAAGAAATAGGAGAACGAGTAAATGGGAGAAGTTTTAGACAATTTAGTTAGTAATAAAATATTAAATGGCGCTTGCTGCGTGATTTTAGAGATTTTTGTTTTTTAGGTATTTTGAAAAAACTGAAAAGGTGCATTTTCGAAAAGACCCACAACTCACAACGTTTCGGTTTTTTCAGAACCATCATTAACTTTCATTTTTTGAATATGGGCCTGGATTGTTATTCCACAATTTAGGTGCCGTTGATTTTTTTAGTGATTGCAATCTACGCCAGCCATACTAACTACTACCTCTATACTAAGAAGCAGAAAATAGAGAGTAGAGAAAGAACTATTCATGCATCAATTATCTATTGCATTACACAAATTGTGTCATTTTGCAGGTGGTTACATAAATAGATATTTTGAAACTGACAACCAAAATATGCTATTTTTCACTTGTCATTTCGATGTGAAAAACCTCACTAAAACATAAAACAACAATGCGAAAAGTGAATCAAACGTTAAAATATCGTCTGAATATTTTTTATTATACTTTCGTGGCAAATAATATTGTATGATACATTTGTTAAAAGTGATTTTATTTTGCTCCTGGAGTTGCTCCACTCGTGGACGCTTATTTCGCAATATAAAATGCCACTTTTAGCAATTGTATCATAAATAATTACATTTTGATTTCCGTCCGTTTTAAAAGGTCACATTACATACTATTATTTTCAGACTACATCAGTGAAACCAAAAAAGTATTATTATGACTTGGCGATTGTTGATTGGATGGCAAAAAAATATTTGAGTGAATGAAAACGACGAATACTCAGTGTGTATTAGTTTATTAAGCCATTATCAAATAGCCGAAAGCGCTTAGCCGGAAAGTAATAAACTAATACACACTGAGTATTCGTCGTTTTCATTCACTCAATTTACATCTAGTGTGTACACCATATCCACAGGCATTTCTAAAAAAATATTTACCTTTTAACTTCTTACATGACGAAGATACTCAAAAATTTTAAAGAAAAATCTGGAAAATATTTTCCAAAAAAAATAAATTGAGAAGATTAGCAATGTTACGATTTGACTGCCTAAAGCAAAAAATGACCGACATGTTGACAAACAATTCTTCAAAATTATCATTTACTATAGACGGCTGGACCTCTATTAGTGGCAGATCTTATTATGGAATTACAACATATCTTATAGAAGACAATTGGGAATTGCAATCGATCGCTCTAGATTTTGTTCCTGCCCATTGAAAAATCTCACATTTTTCAAATGTGTAGACGCTAAAGGCTTGATCCACAAACTTCAAGGAATAACAATGGATAATACTTCAGCAAATACAACTTTTATTAAAGAACTTCAGGAACTTATTCCCGATTTAAATGTAGAGGACTGCCATTTTCGATGTTTTGGGCATGTGATTAATTTGGCCGTGCAAGATTTGTTTCAGTTGAAAGTGAATTCTGATGCAAATGAAGAATTGAGTGATGATAGTGTCGATGAGGGAGCCACAGTTGATGAAATTGAAGATAATTCTAATGCGATATGTAAAATACTACGGGATGTCTCTTTAAAAATAATGTTACGAAACAGCACACTGGTATAGTCCCTAAAACCGACTCTGTCTAAGACAGGTATAAAAGTTAAAATTATGGCGAATACGCAGTTATAAAAAACTGTTTACGAGTTTACGACTATCTTATGTAAACATTGTTTTTGTGACCAGAGTTATCTAGAAAAGGCCAGAATCAATTCAATATATAGTTGATAAAGTGATCTCGAGAAATAAACGAAAATACACCAAACAGTAAAGTGCTAATATAATCAAGTTTGTGTGCATATAAATTAAATTTGGGTGATTAGTTAAGTATATACAAATTAAGTGTTAGTGAGTTAGTGTTTAAATAAATTAGTAAGTAGCCATACCGTGTGTTTAAAATTTATCCCACCCGTTTATTGTCTAAATAAATAAGAAAAACATTACATTGGTGTCAGAAGTGGGATAATATAAATAAATTGCTCCGTAAAAATGGCCAAGAGATTAAGGGATCTGAAAGTGGCAGAATTAAGAGCAGAATTAGAAGATCGTGAGTTGGAAATGTCCGGTAAGAAAAGTGAATTAGTAGAAAGACTTAAAGTGGCACTGGAAAATGACGGCTTTGATCCAGAAACCGTCTTATTTAATGACGAGGCTTCCACCTTAATCTCGTCAATTTCTGCTAACATGGACGAGAAGATTTCTGCCATGGAAGAGAACATTTCTGCTAATATTTCTGCTAACATGGACGAGAAGATTTCTGCTATGAAGATCGACATTTCTGTTAATATGGACGAGAAGATTTCTACATTGAAGAACGATATATCTGCCGATATCTTATTAATGAAAAACGACATTGCCGCTGACGTTGAAAATGAAATTTCGTCTCTAAAATCTGAAATCAAGAATAAAATGTCAACGATGGATGAGAAAATCGAGAATAAGATGACAGCGATAGACGAGAAAATCGAGGATAAGATTACAACGATAGACGAGAAAATCAAGGAGTTAGAGGAAAAGATTGCCGATTCAAGAACACGAGGCACGCCAGAGGAAGAAAAGAAGACCGAGCAAACGAAACCTTGCAAGCCAGAAACAGTATCTAAGTTTGAAGACATTGGCAGTTTTACCCGAGTCAAGGCCCCAACGTTCGATGGAAAAATGTCGTGGACCAATTATGTGAAACAATTTGAAGCAGCCGCTAGAGTGAATAATTGGTCCGATAGAGAGAAGGCAGTGAACTTTACCATCGCGCTTCGCGGAGATGCCTTAGATGTACTCCAGTTGATACCTTTGGAAGAAACGGATGACTTCGAGCAGCTGAAGAAGAGGTTGGATATGCGATATCGTCATGAACATCTAGAACATTTGTACCAATCTCAACTGAAGAACCGAAGGCAGAAACGGGATGAACCCCTTCAAGAATATGAAGTGGACATTGCCCGACTAGTTCGATTTGCTTATCCGTTATCACCAGAGAACATGATGGAATGTCTGGGCATCCAGGCCTTTATTGATGGCTTACGTGACCCCGATATGCAGAGGAGGCTTCGTTTAGCCCATCCGAAAACATTAGTCGACGCATTGACAGCTGCCCTTGAATATGAAGCAGCAACGAAGGCTTCAGGATATAACAAAATCAGGACCATCCAAGAAGAAGGTGACGAAGACAGATTTGACTAGTTTGTCAGTTTATTGGAAAATATGATGGACAAGAAACCGAGAAAGATCAGATGCTGGAATTGTGGCGAGCTAGGGCATGTACGTGGTTCGTGTAAGCGCCCCAAGACTCCTGCAAACCAATAACCCCAGTCACAGGAAAACTAGGACGGGTCGGCTACGAGGGGGCAGCACCGACCCATGATCGTTCCAAAGACCCTCTCATACTGATAGCTTCTCTCAGATGTCGCAACGACAGTGTATATGTGGATGGCGAAGTAAATGGCAAGAAATATGCTCTGCTGGTTGACACTGGAGCAACTAGGACCATTATACGACCAGAAATACTAAACTCCAAGAAGAAGCTTTTACCAACGAGACTGCGACTGCGGACCGCAACAGGTGAGAGCGCCAAAGTCCACGGTGAGACACAAATCCAATTGGGAATTGGCGCAGAAAAGCTCACGCATACGGTAATCGTAGCTGACATTGAAGAAGACGTGATTCTGGGAATGGACGTAATGAATGTACATGGTTTCCAATTAGACTTTAGAAACAGAACCACTAAAGTGGGTTCCAAGGAGGTGTTCCTGCATCCATATGAAGGCAACGCGGTGTTGGCAGCTGTACAGGAAGATACCGTTCTACCTGCACGAAGCGAAACCATGATAGTAGCACGGCTACAGGGAATCATGGAGGAAGGTACACCGGTTATGATGGAGCCAAGGAACCACGACGAAGAAGTTGGCAAAGGAGTACTAATTGGAAAAGGATTGGTCACGTCGGCGAAAGAGATCCCAGTACGTGTGATAAACGTGAACGATTACCCAATTACAATCAAGAAGGAAACCAAGATTGGATCCTGCGTACCAGTGACGTCTATAGTTCGTCAAACAACGACCACTGACAATTCTAATGCCAGATTCGAACAAATGTTATCAGTAGCTGGTCAATCTTTGGACCGAGCTGAAAAAAAGAGAATGGGAGAATTTCTCTTGCAGTATCGAGACTTATTCGTACCAAAAGGAGGAAAGACTGGCAGAACATCAGCCGTCAAACACAAAATCGATACTGGTAATGCTAAGCCAATTAGACAATCAGCTCGAAGACTTCCACGAGCGAAGAGAGAGGAAGCTGAGAGAATAATTCGAGAGATGGCAGAAGAAAAAGTAATAGAACCATCTACTAGTCCATGGGTGTCTCCAGTAGTGCTCGTCATGAAAAAGGATGGAACTACGAGATTCTGCGTGGATTATCGCCAGCTTAACAACGTGATGAAGAAAGACAGCTATCCCCTGCCTCGAATTGACGATACGCTAGACACTTTGGCCGGTAGCAAACTGTTTTCCACCTTGGACCTGAAGTCTGGTTATTGGCAAGTGGAAATGGACCCAGAAGATAAAGAGAAAACTGCTTTTACCACCAGATCTGGATTATGGCAATTCAACGTCATGCCATTCGGGCTCTGTAATGCGCCTGCGACATTTGAAAGACTTATGGAAAATGTCTTGAGAGGGTTGTCTTGGAAGACATGCCTGGTCTATTTGGACGACATCGTAGTACTGGGGAAGACATTTGACGAGCATCTGAAGAATTTGGGAGACGTATTCAAACGACTCCAAGCTGCCCAGCTCATGTTAAACCCGAAGAAATGTCAGCTATTCCAAAACAGAGTCAACTATCTAGGTCATATAGTGAGCAATGAAGGAGTGGCGGTGGATCCAAAGAAAATTGCTTCCATTCAGCAATGGCCGCAACCAACCGACAAACATCAAATTAGGAGTTTCCGTGGACATTGCACGTATCATAGAAGATTTATCAGGAAGTTTGGAGATATTGCCAAGCCTCTAACGCGACTCACAGAAGAAGCAAGAGCTTTCCAATGGGACGAAGACTGTCAAACGGCTTTTGAAACCTTGAAGAGGCATTTAACCTCGGCGCCGATATAAGGATATCCATTACCAGAGGGAGACTTTATTCTTGACACTGACGCAAGCAACGTAGGAATTGGTGGAGTGCTCTCACAGATCCAAGGAGGACAAGAAAGAGTACTGGGATATTTCAGTAAAGTCCTCTCCAAACCAGAACGAAACTACTGCGTCACAAGAAGAGAACTTTTGGCAGTAGTGAAGTCCGTGGAACACTTTTACCAGGGCCAGATCGCTAGATGGATTGAACGACTTCAAGAATACGATTTCAACATCGAACATCGAGCTGGTGTGAGTCACCGAAATGCCGACTCCCTGTCCAGACGGCCGTGCCCAACAGACTGCTCCCACTGCAACAAGGTGGAATCTAGGAAAGCTGCAGTTTCAAGAACTACTGTAGTCAACGAGGAATGGTCACCCACCAGGATCAGAGAAGATCAGGAGAATGATCATCACCTGAAGATGATCCGGTAATGGAAGAAAGAAAATCGGTGACCTACCTGGCAAGAAGTGTCAAAGTTTTCACCGAAACTCAAGGCGTATTGGGCTCAGTGGGACTCTCTTGTCCTGGAAGAAGGGCTGTTGAAAATAGTCCTTGAAAACGATGATGGTTCCGAGATGAGGAGACAGCTAGTTATGCCGAGAACAAGAGTAGCTGAGGTACTGAAGAAGTTACACGACAGTCCATCGGGAGGTCATCTGGGTGTGAAGAAAACCCTTCAGCGAGTCCGTGAAAGGTTTTATTGGATGAACAGCTCCGACGATGTGAAGGACCGGTGTAAGAAATGTACGACTTGTGCTACGAGTAATGGACCAACAATATAATGTTGGAAGCCCCTTCGAAAGGATTGCTTTAGATATCGCTGGACCATTTCCGACGACAGAAAATGGTAGCAAATACATACTGGTTGTAATGGATTATTTCACAAAGTGGGTGGAAATTTACGCTATCCCGAACCAAGAGGCCACAAGTGTCGCGGATGTATTGGTGAAGGAATTTATCAGCGGATATGGAGTACCCTTAGAAGTCCACAGTGACCAGGGAAGAAATTTTGAAAGCCATCTATTCCAGGAGATTTGCGACAAGCTGGGAATGAATAAGACCAGGACAACAGCTTTACATCCACAGTCAGATGGAATGGTCGAGAGAATGAACAGGACTATTGGAAAATACCTGTCCAAAGTAGTATCCAGTCATCAGAGAGATTGGGACCAGTATATTTCCCTATTCGCACTGGCTTATCGATCTGCCGTCAATGAGTCCACGGGTGAAACACCGGCGAAAATCCTGTTTGGACGTGAAATGAGGCTTCCTTGTGACCTGGAATTTGGCTGTAGGCCTGGAGAAGATCTAGCAGGCGAAGACTACGTGATCCAATTGAGAAGAAGGCTGGACGATATTCATGAATTAGTTCGAACAAATCTTCAAGTTGCCAGCGACAGAATGAAAAGTCGGTACGACACGCAGGCCACAGAAGGCGGTTTTAAAGAAGGGGACAAAGTATGGTTACAAAACCCGACGAGGAGAAAATGATTTTCTCCAAAATTACAAAAATCCTGGGAAGGTCTATACTTAATCAAGACTATTCCACTCACCTACGAAATGAACCAATCAGAAGCTCTAGTCAAGTTCGGCTTACCGATAATACCAAACTTGACTCTTGACTCTGATTGGCCTATCAAGTTCGGTGTTTTCAGATTTGTTTATAGTGCATGTGACAGTTAAACGTCAAATATAAGTGATTACGCTGTGCACGCATTCAAAAATGAGTAGATTTGGGATGAATTCTATCGAATCAATCAACGAAAAAATCGATGAAAATGTACCGAAAAATACGAGGAAATCGAAGGAGTACATTTGGAAGCAATTTAACAGATTTTGCGATGAACGAAAATACCTATTAGGTGAAGCAACGCCTGTCGAGAGACTAGCTATTATTTTGAAGGACTGGGGCTTCACTCTGTTTGTGAAATAGTCTAATAAAATTCCACTCGTGATTGAATTTATCTCATAAGTCTGTCTTTCATTTATGATCTCAACTGAATTGATTCGAGAAAACACCACGAGTCCGCAGGACGAGTGGTGTTTTCTCGAAACAATTCAGTTTCGTTCAAAAATGAATCGACAGACTTATCGCGAAAATTCAATCACTTGTGGTATTACTACTGAAAAGGATCAATGATGTTTTACATCGCATAAGCAAGATCCCCAACGGAAAACCAAAAGTAGTTCACCAAAACAGACTAGCGCCATTCGAAAGAGACCATGACCTGGGGGAAGGAGTAAACCTTATTCGAGATGTGTCTGACCCTACCTTCGACGAATTTATGGGCACGTATGGATGTACCGGGAAAGCTAGATATGGAGTCACTTCGGAACAACAACAAGATCTGTTCACTCTCCCGGAAGATTATTCACTGGCATACAACATCCCCGCCCGTATCAAGAACGCACGAGGGTTCGCAACCGTCTTTCGAAAGAAGTTCGGGCAATTAGAAAAACTTTAAGACCAGATTCCAGCCCCTGGCAAGACACTGCAACTGAAACATAATTCGCGGTACGTCTTCTACGTGGTAACTAAAAATTAATTCCAAGATCGATCTACCTACCGCGATGTGTGGGAAGCACTTCGAAACCTCCGACACCATGTGTTGGAATCCAACGTGAAGAAACTGGCTATGCCTAAGATAGCGAGTAACCAGTTGGATTGGCGAATCATCAGGAACATGGTAGAGATTATCTTTCAAGTTACCGGTGTCCAGATATTAATTTGCAGCTACAACCCCCGTTATCAGTATCCGATGAAGACTGTGCCCTGCTATTTCCATAAAATCGGAAAGTGTAGAAATGGGGCCAGTTGCCGATTCAAACATCCAGTCTCGGCTACACAAAAGTTCCAGGAGGAACTTCCATTTAAGGAGGGGGTAATGTTACGAAACAGCACACTGGTATAGTCCCTAAAACCGACTCTGTCTAAGCCAAGTATAAAAGTTAAAATTATGGCGGATACGCAGTTATAAAAAACTGTTTACGAGTTTAAGACTATCTTATGTAAACATTGTTTTTGTGACCAGAGTTATTTAGAAAAGGCCAGAATTAATTGTTTTCATTTAAGTCGCAGTCCGGAATTTACTAGTAAAAATGGCTTTAATATATAAGGGGACTGATCAGGAAGAGTTAGTTTAGTTGATAAAGTGATCTCGAGAAATAAACGAAAATACACCGAACAGTAAAGTGCTAATATAATCAAGTTTGTGTGCATATAAATTAAATTTAGGTGATTAGTTAAGTATATACAAATTAAGTGTTAGTGAGTTAGTGTTTAAATAAATTAGTATGTAGCCATACCGTGTGTTTAAAATTTAACCCACCCGTTTAATGTTTAAATAAATAACAAAAACATTACAATACGTTCTATCTTTTCGAAAATTAAACGGTCAAAACAACTTTTAATTAAGTTCCGAAGTGCGTGCGAGGCAACTGGTAATTCTCGTCAATTAACACCTGTGTTGGATGTGCCTACACGTTGGAATTCCAGTAACGATATATTGAAAGTAGCTCTTGAAGCTAGATATGGACTTGTGTACTGTGTCGAAATGTTGATGATTTACAATAATATGCTGTTATGGACAATGAAAGGATTCTGCTAGAAGAAGTGCATAAATTACTAGTCAACTTACAAATTCTTTATAAAAAGCTTGGAGGAGAGAAGTACGTCACATTACCTATGGTGTTTGTATGTATCAATATACTAATAGATATTGAGAAGAAAATATTCAAATGGGACCAAAAGGTAGATCGAACCGCTGTCGTAGAGCAGCTTATTATTAGTTTTCAGGCTGCGAGAGACAAAATATTAAAGCATTATCGTAAAGCTAATTGGATTTACGCTGCAGTTTTAATTCTCGATCCGCGGCATAAGTTAGAAGCGTTTGATATGACAACATGGGGCCAAGATATAAAGATACTTCGATTCAGAAATTTCAAGATATATACGAAGCCTATTTTAATCAATCAGAAGATTCATAAGGACAATGTACGAAAAAAAAGGCGGCGAGGGAACCAGAAGATCCTGAACCGAAAAAGTCAGATTTTTTAATTGATTATGATGTTTTGTATGCAGTAAACCCTACGCATGCAGAAGGAGAATGGATGCAGGAGCTTCAAAAATATTATTCTATTCCTCGATGTAATAAAGAAACAGATATACTACAATGGTGGTAAATACATGCTTCTGAATTTCTTATTCTAAGTTTAATGGCACGAGATCTCTTAAGCATACCGGCTACTTCAGTCCCGGCGAAAAGATTATTCTCACGTGCTGCATTAACTATAAGAAAACATCGCTTCAACAATGAATCTGCATGATGTTTGTTAAGTCTAAACGACTGGGTGAAAAACAAAAACATTTGCAACCGAGAGGGCTAAGGGCTGTTTTTTACCTTTGATTTTTTCAGTTATTTCATTTATAAAATAATGTTATGTTTTTATTTTCTTTAGTTGTATTACTTTCAAATACATGTTATTTTTCAACAATTGTAATTTTCTCTTCCGACTCTTATATTATAGCAAGTATTTAAGTATTCCTTATTGCACTGAAACAATAAGATTATGAATGATGAGATTTCGATACTTTTACGAGACTCTCGTACGAGAAACGAGACGAGACGAGACTTGTGACGAGATTGCATCGGCGAGACGAGACAAGACTTTGTGAAAATCTCGTCTCGTTGGTCTCGTGCGAACTACTAGTTACAAATTAACAGCAGGCGTACCCAAGATAACTAAATCTGCTACTACGTTCATTATAGGATGGATAGATGCCATTTTATTAATGGATAACGATGAAACGACAAAAAATAAAAGAACGCCTTCAATTGTTACTGCTCAAATAAAGAGGTATAATAAAAACCTGTACTAAAAATTAGGCCAACCTAGACGGTGGTAACCCTTTTCCTATTAGCTTCGGAGCGTCCTCTATTAAACTTCATAAACAAACAAGTGCTAGCGTCTACGAAAACATGGAATTGGAGATCTTCCGCCAACATAGATATTCAAAAAAATCGTCCCGAATGTAACCAGTATCGTCCTGAAAGTGAAAAATCGTCCCGAAAATCCTCCAGTACGATTTGTATAATGTGGTACTTTCGGTTTAATAAATCATACCCAACATTTTATTTTCGAGACGGCTACTGAAAAAAATAATTTTATTAAAGGAATCGGCATGGTGATGGCCATATTTCAAATGTTGGTGAATTCACATGTATTGCATTCGCCATATTTTTAAATAAAAACTACGCAAAATGTTTCATTCCAGTGTATTGTTTTGTTGGTTCACAAATTTGATATGATAGGTTCCTAAATTTCTGTTTCGGTACTCCAACACAGGATTCCAAATAAAATTACAACAAAAAAGTAACAGTTTAGTACTTTCAATACCGTTTGTGTAAATAAGTACTTTCGATTTAGTAAATCATACCTAAAATTTTATTTTGTAGACGGCAGCAGAAAAAAATCTCATTTGATACGTTCATGGTAGAAAACTCGAGAAACCTCTAACTAAAAACCGACTGACGTCTGCGTGATATTAAATAACCTTATTTGTCTTGTTTTGTGTTCCTTTTACACGAATGTTCAAAGTATATTAAACTGACATTTTGTTCTCATTTTCTTGTGCACCTAATATTAGGAAAACCTTCCATTTTCGAAATAACATAATTCAACTTTTGCAGGAAACCATTTTGTGTTTGAGTTATATAAAAATACCAAAACGTATTTTTAATAGAAATATTTTTTTACGTTTCGGATATATCACAAAATGTTTACGACAAAAGAGGTACAGAATTTCATTTTTCACAATTTTCTTAATATGTGCAAATTGCATTGAAACCATAGGATGCGATATACAGAGGGTTTTCAAAATGACACTTACAACGTTTGCATGTAGACACCTCTCGTAAAATTGGACAAGATGATATTGGGATTGAGGGGTCCAACCCATTTATTTTTCGAAATACAGTTATGAAAAATATAATGTTTTAATTTGATAACTTTAAAATGGATGAATATATTGATCTGACATTTGGCAGGTTGTTTTTAAATGTGAAAGGGCATATTTTTGATTCTTGATTCAGTGGTGTACATTTGGAAGAAAATGTCAACATTTCCCTCCCATTTTTACGCCACTGGCATTTGGAGCTATTTTTATTGTATTTTCTATTCCTTAATAGTTTTCACGTGAAAAACGCATACCCTTTACATATCAAAAAATATGTAGTTTTCAAAATATTTGATGTTTTTATGAAGTCTGCAAGATCACTTTTTAATAAAAAAATTAAAAAAATATTTTTCTGGATTGTTTTTGGATAACTACCAAACTACTAATGGTTAGAATATGTAACAGGAAATAATTTGTGGAACAGCAATGCATATAAAGCATTGAGGGAGGATTGTTGAAAATACTTTTCCCAACTTGTGATATTATACACAAATTTACAAAAGATGTTCAAAACTTTGTCCATTTACATTTACATATAATCTGCAACGTTTTCTCATTGAAAATCGCATACCCTGGAAAGACTGACGATTGCCGGAAATAATTTATGTAACTGCATGGATTCTTACTATCAGTGCGTCCTCCGTATAGTAGGATATGGATGTCAATAATGAAATGGTAAATGTCATTTTGTTCAACGTCAAACCGAAAATGAATTATTTGTAATTAAATTGGTTTGTGCAACTTTCACACTTTTTGTTACGATGGATTATACTTTCGAAAAAATAGCTGATATGCAACTAATATACGGGGAAGCCAGAAAGAATGGTAGACGTTCCGAGCGCTTGTATAGAGAAAGATATCCAAATCGACTTAGATTTCCATGTCACATAACATTTTCTCAAATTGACATGAGATTGCAAGAATTTGGACAATTCATTTCAAAATTACATGGTAGCGGGAGAAAACGAACTGAAGGAACTGTGTAATTAGAGGAGGCTGTTCTATACCTTATTGAAAATAGATCCGATTTAAGCACCCGCACCATTTACAAATCTGTAAATGTAAGTAACTCAACTGTGTGGAATATTTTAAATGAACAGCAGTTGTATCCTTATAATTATACCCAAGTTCAGGCCCTAAAACCAACAGATTGTCCTCAAAGAGTGGAGTTTGCCAATTCGTACACCCAAAAATGTTTAGAAAATAAGAATTTTACCGAATTTGTTCTATTTACTGATGAAGCCAAATTCACACGTGAAGGAATTTTTAATTCAAGAAATAGCCACGTGTGGGATGACGAAAATCCATATGTTATTCGACAACGTGGATTTCATGAAGAATTCTCGCTTAACGTGCGGGCAGGCATTCTTGGAGATTGTATAGTGGGTCCATATTTATTACCTAATAAACTCAATGGTAATATTTATTGTAATTTTTTGAGAGAAACCCTGCCTGATTTATTGAACAACGTTGAACCATTAAATATTAGGGCGAATATGGATAATGTATGGTTTCAACACGGTGGGGCATCTGTACATTATTCTCTAGCGGCCAGAAAACTTTAACCCAACAATACGGACACAACTGGATAGGCCGAGGTAGACCCAATATGTTTCCTGCGAGGTCACCGAATTTAAATCCAGTCGATTTCTTTCTGTGGGGTTACATGAACTCCCTAGTCTACGATACAATAGTAGAAACGGAGGAGGAACTGATAGCAAGAATCCATGCAGCTACAGAAATGATTTCCGGCAATCGCCAGTATTTCCAAGGTATGCGATTTTCAATGAGAAAACGTTGCAGATTATGTGTAAATGTGAATGGACAAAATTTTGAACATCTTTTGTAATTTGTTGGCTGCTTAGTTAAAAATTATATTTGAATGGGATATTATTTAACTTTGTAATTATCTTATTTTTTATTGTCATTGATTCTTTTGTTAATAAAATCATAAGTTTGGAATAGTATTTTCAACAGTAGTATGGTAGTTATTAAAAAACATTCAAGAAAAGTATGTTTTTATTTTTTTATTAAAAAGTGATCTTGCAGACTTCATAAAAACATGAAATATCTTGAAAACTACAAATTTTTTGATATGTAAAGGTTTTTCACGTGAAAACTATTGTGGAATACAAAATCAAATAAATATAGCTTCAAATGCCGTATAAAATGGGAGGGGAAAGGTGACATATTCTTCCAAATGTACACCACTGGATCAAGAATTGAAACATGTTTTTCCATCAAAATATGCCCTTTCACATTTAAAAACAACCTGCCAAATGTCAGATCAATATATTCATCCATTTGAAAGTTATCAAATTGAAACATTAAATTTTTCATAACTTCAACACCCTGTATTTCGAAATGTAAATGGGTTGAACCCCTCAATCCCTATATCACTATATTATCTTGTCCCATTTTACGAAAGGTATCTACATGCAAACGTTGTAAGTGTCATTTGAAAACACCCTGTATTTGCAATAAACCGAGTTTTGTGACCTTTGAATATATTAAGACGCAGATAAGAGACACTTTTAGAATACCAAAATAAAAATTCAAACAAATTTATAGCTTATTATCTCTTATTTCGAGTTTGACCCTGTTTGTTTGGCTCATCTGACAACGACTTACTAAAGTGATTGTCCAATAACAACTGACAAACCAAAATGTCTAAAATTTAAATACATGCTCCAACAAATTCTCCATCTATAGTAGAAAAATTCAACAATCTTCATGTTCAGTTTGGAAACTTTTCAAACAATCCTCGTATAACCTATAATAATGATATTTTGTCTAACCCCGATTTTTATATAAAAATCTTAATCTCAGAACATTGTTTAGACTAAAATGATTTGTAACATAGATAATGGTTTGCTTTTGCTATTTTCCTCACCTAGTATCCAGATGCCAAAGCATTATCCTGCTGAAAATATTGATTAAAACGGAATCCTGGAACTCATCGATACACAAGTGTACAAAATGTCGGGAAAAACGTGGTGTTATAGTATTTCCACCGCCTCCTGGTGGACACATGGCGCACATAAACTGAAAAAGCAGAAATACACTTTATTCACAAGATAGGTAGGTATACATTGAGAACATATAGTGTGAAAACTTGAAGGTATCTTTGTCGCTCCGTAAGATACAGTAACAAAATTTTGATGATATACAGGGTACGGCAAAAACCAGTTAACCGATTTACATATTGATATTAGCAAATAACGATTGGATATTAAAAGGTTTATTTAAAAATACAAATAATTGCTCGCCATTTTTGGTTCTTCTAAGACAACAAATTAATTTAAAATCGCTGCTCGATCTAATATACATAACCGAAATTTTGTTACTGTATTTTATGGTGTGACAATTATATCTTCATTATTCCGCACTTTATATTTGGTAGAAACGTTTTATATTGTTATTAACGTATTTATATTTGCCTGTATATCAATCAACTTCATGGGGACTATTTCTTTGAGGTCATACCACATCTCGTGATCGAACCACTGTCTCAGCAATTCAATCGGAGGTTGAGCTCCGTAGATTTCTTTGGTAGGCATATTTACGTCGTCTACGAATATGACGCATCTTTTCAAAACCGGGGGACCGAAAACTCCTAAAAATTATTCAATATTTACTGATAAATTAATATTAAAAAAATATTAATCACCTTTGCGCCTTTTGTCCAATTTCGCCATAACGATACTCTGTGTCTGATTGGCTGTTGTTTGAGCAGAAAAATTTATAAACAGCGGTATGTACGTTTTGATGTTTCTTTTCAGAAGGAACTCCTAAAATATTTTGAAAATATAGATATTGAGAAGTGTGGGGTCGTTATTCAAAAGTTAACGAATTCCGCATTTTATAAATAAAATCATTTTAATGAAATTAACTGTCTCGACCCTTACTTAGTGGAATCTACTCATATTAGTGTTTTAAATGAAACTCAACGTTTCTAACTAATTCCACAATATAATGAAAAATATTAAAAATTCTAAAAAATTGACAATTGTTTCGATAACTGATAATATAATAACTAACGAGGATATTCAGTTATCGAAACAATTGTCAATTTTTTAGATTTTTTAATATTTTTCATTATATTGTGTAATTAGTTAGAAACGTTGAGTTTCATTTAAAACACTAAAATCATTTTAATTAAATACTAAAAACTCCGATTTAAAAGGGGTGATTTTAACGAAAACAACACAAATCCTTTGAAAAGATGGAAACTAAACAAAGCAAATTAGAAAAATTTCGCAGATCACATTGGGAAAAACATTACTAACCTAAAAATAACCAACAACGTCAATGCAGGGGCGGATCTAGGATTTAACAAAGGAGGGGCTTGAATAATTTTTTTAAGTTCTTAATTTGACAAAAAAATGTATTATAATATAGTATATACATAAATACAACTTATATTAACGATAATCTAAGTAGACCAATTACAAGTTTCAATTCTTCTGGCCTTCATTTGACAAAAAGTTTTAACTGTATCATTTATATTAAGTTCTCTAGATTTATTAATGTATGCCAAATCTAGCCCATTGAGTCTCTCCTGTCCCATCGTTGATCTCAAATAGGATTTTAGATTTTAGTAGTTTTAGCGATGAAAAACTTCTCTCGCCCGTAGCACTTGTTACAGGGATTGTGGCAAAAACTTTTAGTAGTATCTCTATATTGGGAAAGCATTCTTTGGACATACGTCTTAAGGTTTCTGTTGATGATTTTGGTAGATCAACACTGACAGTGTCACTCCACTTATGTCTCCATATCGCTAATTTCGCCTGTAATTCCAGCATGGATCCTGGCATATCATTTTCATATATTCTTGCAGCCTCAACAATTTTGGCATCAGTACATTTTTTAAGGTGTATTGGAATAATACCTTCTATGGGTATTACAGTAGAAAGTTGATTAAATCGGTCTTTCATTTGGATTATAATATGATCCAGGAAAGGTATGAATATCACCCTTCTGTAATATTCTTCTTCGTTATTTGCCTTTATATTGCTCCTGTTTGTTTGTTTGTTGCAAAGTCTAGGCATAGTAATAGTCGTACCAATTCTCTGAAGAGCGTGATGGGCCTCCAAGAAAATTGGTTTAAATTGGAGTTCTTCATTTTGCCTTATATTTTATAGCTTGCTTGTAATATCGTTTATGTATAAAAAGGCAGTGGAAAGATCAATTTCAACACTCTGTAAATACTTGCTTAAATTTACAGCGTACGACATTGAAAAAGAGGCGACTTCTATAGCTATAACAAAATCACTGCTACTAATGGCGGCATTAAAAGCCATTGCTTTACGTGAAGTCTCTGTATCGTTGTCCTGTTCCAAACTAGCAAGAGCATTGCAAATTGCTTCATATAGTTCTTTAAAAGTTATTACGCTATTATGACGCTCAACCCAGCGCGTAGCACACAGAGGTTTTAACTTCTTTTTTTATTTCGGTTATTTCTAAGTACTCAACGGCTTGTTGAAAAACTAAAACTCTTTTTGCAGAGCAACTAAAAAAAGAACATACTCTACTCAAAATACTCATCTTGTTCCTAATTTCAGAAACTTCACAACTTCTGGAAATAGCTAAGTTAAGGCAATGACTTAAACAGTGTAAATACATAGCCAAGGGCTGTTCTTGTCTTATTAAGGCTTGGACTCTATTGAACCTTCCAGCCATATTGCTGCCTCCATCATATCCTTGTCCACGAAGATTATCAGTAGAAAGTCCGAGTTGCTTAATTTGATTTTTTATGACTTCTTTGATGCATTGGCCAGTTGTAGAGTGCAGCTCAATGAAACCCAAAAAAACTTTCTTTATGTCATACGTACTATCCAAATACCTCACGCAGAATGTCATTTGTTCTTTGGTACTTATATCGGTTGTTTCGTCGCAAATTATTGTAAGAAATTTTTATTGTTTTATAGCATTAACAATTTCAGTAGTTATAACCTTCCCAATGTAAAATATTATTTCATTTTGGATTGTTTTACTAATCATTGTACAGTTCTTTGGTGCTGTTAATATATGATTTTTAAGGTTTAAATCTCCAGAATCTATACGAAAAGTTAATAAGTTCCTAAAAATGCCATCATTACTTTCTGAAAGATTTTGGTTTGAGCTATCTTTAATATCTATATTACCATCATCTCTATGCGCTCTAAGTGACAATTTGTTATGGGCACAAAATAGAATTGTTTTAATAATCGGCACTAACCGCCGTCTATTAGCTTCAATTATTTCTGCTTTTTGTTTATCTAATTGCACAGAAATACTGACAGACTTTTCAGACATTTGTATGTTCAAAAAATCATTTGCTTTTTTAACTGAAAATTTATGGTAGTTAGTGTTTTCATGCTGCGTAAGCATTTCCCGGGCTTTTTTAAACTTAGTTAGCGGTTCCCTTACAAGCATTTTAAGAATCTGAAAAATAATAAACTTAGGTTATGATATAGTTTAGTTAGTTTTTAAAACCTCATTTCATTAAAACAATAGGCTCATTTACCAATTTTTTTATTATAAATTCTGAAATAACATAATAAATTTAGTAAGTATGCAAAATTTCAAATTTTTTTAATGCTTTTTAACCACCTAAAAAATTATTAAAGTTTATAAAATTAATTAAAACTATGACTTCAGACCATCTTTTTTCACCAGGTAATTCGTTGCCACAACGCATTACCTTTGCTTTGCGTCTGTCAGCCTGACGGAAAAATATTAACACTTTTTGTGACAAATGTCAGAAAAAGGTAATGACAATGTTTTTCGAAGCAGGTAGCGCAATTTGTATGTAAAAAAGATTGTATGACGTCACATTTTAAAATAGCCTTAGATTATTCTAGCTCTAAAATTTTTGGTAATTTTCGTCCAATTGGGCTAATTCTTTTTTTAAAGCTTGAAATAAAAGGTAAACTACAATAATCGTATAAAAAGAGTAACTTTGGAAATATGACTAAATGAGCCTATTATATAACTATTTTATTCTTACTTGGTTACCCATTCCTCCGCCATCTGGTGCAAATAGCACACAAACTTTACAAAATCCTCCAGTTTTACTTTCGCTATACGCAAGCCAATTATACTGTTGTAGCCAATGAACACCGAATTTACGCATTTGCTGTTTCCCTTCTTGTTGCAATGGAAAAACATATTTTGAGTCACGGATCCAAGTATTGCTTAGAAAATTTATTTTTTCATGGACACTTAAAGATTGTCCGACTGCATTCCCAATATCATATAGCTGGCTGCCATTCTTAAAAAAAATGGACAAATTTAATTTCATAGTTGTATTGTAAAGTTTTTTTATTTTTATACGATATTTTTGACGTATTGTATTGACGTTACAATATTTAAAAGCAAATTTCTTTGACTTTTGGTTGACCTATACATTATTTAACAACGTTTACATAGGTATTAAATTCAAAAAAGTATATTATTTAGAATTTTATTTAAATTAAGTTAGAATTATATACCAAATTAGAACTTTACAAATATGACAGAAAAAAAATAGAACGAATAGCACGAATTCAATGTAATCCCTTTTTTGCCTATGTAATTAAGATTTTAAACTCAAACGCAAAGACAAAATACCATTACCATTACCATCCTATAAAATGCTTAAATGAACCAAAATCAATACAAATTCCTTTTTTTTCGCTCTAAGAAGCTTCTAACCCAAATCAACACTTAACAGTTTTCACATATTTGAAAATAACGGTAAAGTAAAACTAAAACACAAAATGTTGAAATATTTTTTTTAGATCTAACTGTACGTCACATCCTGTAATTCTTTGAACATACAAAAAAATATTGTTTATTTTTATCCCTTTTTCCTTTTTATCATTTATTACGAAATATGAAAAGGCATATTATAATTATATACTTACGCTTTGCTGTGAGGGCTCCTCAGGAAAACGGCTAGGTTGACTACTACTACTTGCCTCAAATTATTGCGAGCCACTGCCAGTACTGCCACTACTTGTTGATGCTACTATAACGATGTTTTCTTCTATAACACGACTACCACAATGTCCCACCTCCACAACCGTATTATTTTTTGGCTTTTTTGTAAAAAAAGGTGTTAATGTCGTTTGTGGTCGCTTCATTTTACGCAGGTCCAAATGAGACAACAAATAACTTGTATTCGCTATGAATGTCAAACACAATCTGAATAGTAAAATAAATTTCTTCTTATCTTCCAGAAATATAGATTTATTATTTTAAGCTATTTCACAGAGAAAAAATTAATAAAAACACGTTTTTATTTGAATGTTCTGCAAACCAAAGACGCGGCCTGCGATTGTCTTTATCTTCAATCGGGATGCGCCGCGTTTGAGCATTTTGCCGACTACCTAAATTCAGACGCACTCTGCGCGGCTGGTTTTGTGGACGTAAAATTAAATGATCATTTTAAAAAAATGATATTTATTTTATTATTTATATTCTCAAATAAAGCTTTTGGTAAACATAATATATAATTACTGTATTTATTATTAGTATTTATAGCGACGTTTCACTTTTTATGACATAACAAGTCTTCTCATAGAGGGGGACTTGAGCCCCCAAAGCCCCCCGTGGATCCGCCCTTGCGTCAATGAAACCCTCAATAATTTCAATTTTCTACTACTATCTGCTGCCTTTGATGACATTGAGAAAACTAGTTATCTCAAAAAATACAGCCCTGTGCCTTGGTGGAATAATGCTTGTGATGCTGCAATAATAGCCAGTAAACATTCATGGAACAAGTTCAAAAGACACAAAAAATTGCTGAAATTTTTGCAGACCAATATAGACAATCTTCAAGTAATGAAAACTATGATGTCGATTTCTTAAACCTCAAAAATATAGCTGAATCCTTCACTATAACAATTGAGGAAAACGTAGATCAAATTAATGATCCCATTTCAATAGAAGAGTTTCCGAAGCATTGCAATCCATGAAAGACACCTCACCGGGACCGGACGATATCCCGACTGTATTTTTAAAGAATCTTCTGTACTTTGCAAAACAGCATTTGCTAGAAATATTTAACTTGATCTGGAATACAACATAAGTTTCCAGATGTCTGGAGACGAGCTATGATAATACCCATCCTCAAACCACGAAAATCTTTTCTATCGCCTGATTCTTATAGACCAATATCACGCACATGCAGTACATGTAAGCTCCTTGAAAAATGTATAAACCGCAGGCTATTATGGTGCCTAGAATCAAACAACCAATTATTTGCAGAACAATCAGCCTTTCGGTCAAATAGATCTACATTAGATAACATTATAGATTTATAAAGTCAAATAAATGAAGCTTATGTTAATAAACAGAAATGTGTGGCAGTGTCTTTTGACCTCAGTAAGGCTTTTGATACTGCATGGCATCATCAAATTTTATTAAAACTGCAAAACTGGAACTATCAACGCTATATTTTAGCTTTTATCTAAAACTTTCTGAGAAATCGACTTTTCCAAGTAAGACGCAATGGTACATTATCCAGCACCAAACAACATGTGAATGGAACCCAACAAGGGTCAATACTGAGTCCCACACAATTTCTAATTGCGAATAACGACATACTCAAAACAATTCACAAACCGGTCCAAGCTAGGCTCTTTGCCGATGACTTAATTATATTTATGAAAGGAAAAAATTTAGACAAAATCAAATAAAGGAGTTAGAGAAATGGACTAAAGCCAATGGCTTTAAATTTTCATTTGAAAAAACATAATGCATAGTATTCTCCAAAAAATATACACAATTACAACCAAAACTCACTTCACACGACGAAATTCTTCAATGTAAAGAACAAATAAATTTCTTGGGATTAATTTTGGATCAAAAATTAAATTGGAAAGCTCACATTAAACAACTTGTTCTAACATGTCAGTCAGGTTTAAATATCCTAAAGTGTCTAGCCAATAAACACTGGGGAACGGATGAAAAAACACTGATGATGGTATATCGAGCATTACGAGTAGTTAGGTCAAAAATAGACTACGGTTGCATTGCATACGCTTCAGCAAAACAGTCAATCTTGAGGCCCCTTGATGTTATCCATAATCAGGCACTAAGAATAATACTAGGAGCATTTCGCAGCACTTCCGTAAATAGTTTAAATTGCGAAGCAGGAGAAGCAAGTCTAAGTGATAGAAGGCAGATTCTGAGCCTATCATACGCAGCAGAAACATCCAGCAACACCCAACACCCAACGTAGAAGAATACCATATCAGACAGAAATCATTCATGCTTCCAAAGTAAATATTGGAACCCTCCTTTTTATGAAAGAATTCGAAGATATTTAAAACGCCACTACTATGTTTCCTTTCCATTAACCTTTCCAAATAGAGTCTCTCAAACCGACATTCACTCTTGGGCACGTGTCTCTCCTAAAATCAATACTAACTTAACCGATCTCAATAAGCATGACTATGATATTCATACTATACATCAAAAACTTAAAGATATCACAAGCAAATATCATGGGTACACAGAGATATACACATATGCATCTAAAAACGGGGAAAATGTTGGAACAGCCATTGTAACAAATACTAACTCTGAAATATTCAAACTACCAGGCACATACACTATCCTTTTTGGAGAACTATATGCGATATACAAAGCAGTAGAACATGCCAAACATCAGCAAGATAAAAACTATATCATTTTGACAGACTCATTGAACTCTCTAAAATTATTATGAAGAATTTACGAAAGACATCCATTGGTTAATTTAATAAGGAAAGAGTTAGAACAATTGTAAAACCATAGCCAAGACATCAGATTCATTTGTATTCCATCGCATGTGGGAATCAAAGGTAATTAGGAAGCAGGCGAGAAAGCACAAGCGGCAACTTAACAAAACTGTCTAGCTTGTAGTCTATCGACATCAACTGATTTGAAATCATACTTCAAGGACAAAATCATAAAATACGGGAATACTCTTTGGCAAGAATTCGAATCTAAATTAAAACACTTGAAACCTAACTTCGGACCTTGGCATATACCAACAGAAGGAACCAGGTAATCATCACCCGACTACGTCTAGGACACACCAGATACACGCATGAATACTTAATAACAAGGGAGGATCCTCCGTTTTGCAATTTCTGTGATGAAGATATCAGTGTACATGACCTACTAATCGATTGCCCTATGTATGATCTACTACGGAAGACCTACAAGATCCCACGAAATATTAAGGAAATCTTAGGAAATGCCTCAGACCCATCAAGTGTTATAGCTTTTCTGAAAAGTGCAAATATGTTACATAAGATATAACCATTCTACCGTCACACGTTATACCTAAACTAAACGAATGAACTGATGCAAGCTCAGCAAAATGCAAAGTCTTCTATAGTGAATTTAAACCAAGACAATTCACCAAACAATTACTCCTGGCAAACCGTACCACGCAAGAATAGTAAAAGAAGACAATTAATTGTGGGCACAAACACAGAAGGAGTCGCTGGTACCATCAAGGGAGTGCCTAAATTTGTGGACTTCACGTTTATCGAATTGATCCGGACACCAATGTCACTGCAATGGAAGATTTATTGAAACCACATTTTCCTGAAGTAATCTGTGAAAGCATGTCATCACGTTATCCAAATCTGTATTCTTGATTCAAAGTAAGAATTTATCAAGAAAACTTCAGGAAGGCTATGGAACCAAATATCTGGCCAAAAAATGCCTGTGTCAATGATTTTTTATACCTTCGGAAGCCACTACAGCCTCCAAAATAGATTTTAACCCGAGGTTAATGCTGCTAAATATGCAAAGTCTGAACGAAAACAAAACATGTGACTTCATATTAGACATTAATAAATACAAGAGCTTCGACGTAGTTTGTTTGACGGAGTTGTGAGAAACTAGTGACTCTGTGGAGCAAATTCATGTTGAGGGTTTTAATTTAGCTAGAAGTTATTGTCGTGATGTCACTCTTAAGGGTGGTGGTGTTGGAATTTGGGTAAGAAAGGGTATAACTTTTAAAAATAATTTTAATTTAAATGAGGTTTGTACCGCTGAAAATGCTGAGTTTTGTTGCTTTTCTTTCAAAATAAAACTGAATTTTTTGTAATAAATTGTTACCGATCACCATCATTTTTTTGGAAAATCTGGAGAATATTTTAAATCATTATTTTAAACCTAATGCTTCTCTTATTATTTGCGGTGACCTTAATATTGATACTAGAACAAAAAATAGTAATCACAGTAAAGTGTTAAATGTGTTATCACCTTTTAATATACACAATAATATTGTCTAGTGGCCGACTAGGGTGTCGGATACCAGCAGTACAACTATTGATAATGTATTTGTCAACTTTCTGAATATTCCCTTGGCCTGTGTCTTTGACAACACTGTATCGGATCACCGTACAGTATTTGTGGAACTCGTTTATGAATCGGTTGTCTTACCAAGTTTTTGCTATAGGACAGTTTTTGCTGAGAGTGCGACGAGTCATTTTGTTGATAGTCTTATTCTTGAGAACTGGAATACTGTATATGGAATTTTGGATACCAATCTACCTTTAGATAATTTTATGAGTATTTTTATGCATTATTTTAATATTCATTTTCCACTGTTGAAAAGGAAACTAATTAAGAATAATAAAAGGTGGATAGACAAAGATGTACAATGTTCTAGTAATAATTTAAAAAATCTTCATGAATTGTCTAGACAATTTCCGCAACTACGGCCATACAATAATTTACAAAAAAAATAACATGTAAAACGTTTACAAACAATTAGGAAAATACATTATCAAACCATAATTTCAAGTTCGGATAATCCAACAAAAAGTGCATGGAAACTAATAAATGATTTTACTGCAAATACTGAGCGTAAAAAAGTTATTTCATTGTATAATAACGATAATGTAATAATAGATAATCCTACTCATGTAGCTAATATGTTTAACACATTTTTTAACAATGCGCCACAGGAAATGGTGTCGAAAATTTCACGTACCGGAGCGATTGGAGAACAGCTCAATTTTAATTTTAATGAATCAAAAATAACCAATGATACCTTTCGTTTGTGTCCTTTTAATCAGGAAGAATTATATGAACTCTTACATGCCAAACTTAAAAATAAAACATCTTGTGGTTTCGATGAAGTACCAGCATTCTTAATTAAAAAAATATTGCCATTTATAATATCCCCACTGACATATCTTGTCAATCTTTCCTTTTCGAATGGAACTTTTCCGGATTTGATCAAAACTGGAAAAATAATTCCAATATTTAAGAAAGGTGATTCTAAACAGGTTAGAAATTACCGTCGTATAAATATTCCTTCTATATTGTCAAAAAATTTTGAGTATAGCTATCTGAAAAGGCTTAATACATACCTACAGCAAAATAATATGATTGTGCAAAACCAACACGGTTTTCAAACTGCAAAATCAATTACCACCGCAATACATTCTTTTTATCAAGAACTTATAAATATGATGGAGTCGGGTGAGTGTCCTGTTGGGATCTTTTGTGATCTCAGCAGGGCATTTGACTGTGCCGATCAGAACATCTTAACTATGAAATTATATAATATAGGAATCCAAAATCACTCACTAAATTGGATCACATCTTATTTAAATGCACATTAACAATACGTTAGCTTACCAAAAATAGCAAAGAACAGTATCGAAACCTGTACATCACATTATCTATCATCAACAGTAGGAGTGCCCCAAGGATCAATTATGGGTCCAATTCTGTTTTTAATTTATATAAACGACATTGTGTCAGTTAACTTATCAACTCACTTTACATTATATGGTGATGACACCTCGTTGTTGGTTTCTGATAAGTGTCAATCAGTAGTTGAAGATAATTGTAATAGTCTCTTGGCGGGTCTTTATAACTGGTTTTGCATGAATTCACTCTATCTTAATGCAGAAAAAACGCAAGCGATACAATTTCATCATAGACAAAAACAACTGCAGTTTGTAGATCTGAAAATTTATAATCAATCGATAAAGTGTGTCTCTTGTGTCAAATTTCTGGGCTTGCTGATCGACGAATGTCTTAATTGGAGTAAGCAATGTGAGGCAATTATTTCGAAGTTAAATTCCAGTAATTACTGATTTAAAAATCTGAGATCTGTTCTTACAAAAAAACAAATGATTATGCTGTATCACGCACAAGTGGAATCCCGTCTGAGGTATGGCATATCTTTCTGGGGAATGTATACCAATTCTAAAGACGTATTTGTGTCACAGAAAAGAATAATTCGTTGTATTGCTGGTATCTGTCGTCTAACTGGTTGTAGAGAACACTTTAAAAAATTGAAAATATTAACGTTACCCTGTTTGTATATTTTAGATGTTTGTGTTTACATATATAACAACATATGTGATTTCAAAACTAACTACCAGAAGCATAATATCAATACAAGACGCTGTAATAATCTGTCTTTGACTTTTCCTAAAAGTAATATTACTTTCAAATTCCCTCTTATAATGGGAGTACGACTTTTTAATAAATTACCATTATATATTAAATCAAGTAAAACAATAAAATCATTCAAAATTTTACTCAAATCGTTTTTAGTAGATATGTGTTTTTATTCAGTCGATGAGTATTTAAATTTGTAACAACTTTGTGTATATTATCCTATATTTTTCACTATGCGTCATTTTCACTTTACTTTTAGGCTGTACTAGTTAGTTAGATTAGTTTTTAAGAAAACTGTTGACGAATTTTATACAAACTTTGTTTGTCATTCAAAAAATAAAGAATTTTATTTATTTTATTTAAACATTAATACTGCACTGAGACACCTGTTTTCTGTTGTATTAATTATGAATTATGTACCATATACCGCTAATGTATTTTTATTTGTTTCAATATCTACCATGGAACTGTTAATTTATTTTGTATTAAGAAACGTGTACTATGTAAACCGCTAATGATCTTGTAGGTCGATACGGAGAAATAAAAAAAAGAGGTGATGTTTATTCTTTCTTAAATACCTCAATCCTTCATTTAAAAAAATATAAATAAATAAATAAACATGGAAACCATATTTGGGAAGCCACCAGGTAAATAATCGAAATCTTGATGAGAACTACCGATGTGCTTCTTTTGACTATCATTGAAAAGAAAAGATATCTTAACTATTTCATGAGAAAATGAGAAAGTTTGAAATTTGAAACAAAGCGTCAGCTATCATTATTTCCGATATATAGCACTTTTTAACGAACACTAGTAAAATTTACAATCATTTAGACTGACTTAACCTAATGTAATACATTCGTTGATTTCCTAGATATCTACCAATAATAATTGATAAATGACCAATATTACAAGTTTCTATATCGATTTTGCCAAAAGCATCAATATTAGACAAAGCTAACTCTATCTAGTGTTATTTCGTCGTTATATACTATATTGTATATGCAATATTTAGCGATTTTATCATTATTTCCGATATTTAGCACTGTTTAACGAAAACTAGTAACATTTACAATCATTTAATCAGAGACGCATCAGAGACACATCAGAGACGCATCAGAGCTATATCAGAGCCATATCAGAGACGCATAATAACCATATCAGACACATCAGAGACGTATCAAAACGTATAGCGGGTGGACATTATCACGGATAATTTTGTTGGAAGTTGCTATAAACAAATATGAATTGGTGATTTGCATGCAGGGCTTTGTCTACAGCAGTATAACGTAGAAAATACCTTTTTTAACATATTCAGATCACACTCAATATAATATATTGATTTTTCGTTGGACGATCTTAATTACATATTTTTAACGCGTAATCGTAAATGCCTGTTTAACATATTCAGAATACACTCAGTATAACATATTAATTTTTTTCTACAATCTTAATTACAACAAAATATTGATACAAACAATATATTTTATAATATATCCTGATAAATCTAACGTTTAAAAAGCCAATTTTATACAATATAAGTGGGGCGTCTACATAGTGATGTCGGTAAGGTGGCAAATTTTGGACAGAGAGTCTGGAGGTTCGAACCCCCACGATAACGACATATATTTTTTAATTCAATAAATTGTTAGAAAGCGGTGCTTACGTCACATTATACCCAAAAATACACGTTGACATACAAAAAAATGGACGACGCGGAGCACACGACTGATGACATCATACCACAGAACACAAGAAGGATGACACGGAGTACACGAGAGAAGACACACATCACAGAACATAAGATGAATTCCATGGAGCGTACGACTGATGACATCGTACCCCGCAACATCGCGCCATCTAGCGGGCAATTTACGAACTAGTGCCCCACAACACGCTTTGTATATCCACTCGCGATCTAGTTCTACAAGAATTATATTGATTTTCACCGCGATTTGTATGCAAATGGAAATAAGTAAATAAATAAATAAATAAATAAATAAATAAATAAATAAATAAATAAATAAATAAATAAATAAATAAATAAATAAATAAATAAATAAATAAATAGATAAATAAATAAATAAATATATAAATAAATAAATAAATAAATAAATAAATAAATAAATAAATAAATAAATAAATAAATAAATAAATAAATAAATAAATAAATGAATAAATAAATAAATAAGTAAATAAACATAGAAACCAAAGCTGGAAGGCTACTCATTCCCAAGTTTTGGCCTCTTACTCCTGGGACACCCTGTATATGTGGACTGATTGCATGGACGTCGCCAGGATGAAAGTCAGAGGGGAGGGGGGTACTATTCCAAAAAAAAGTATTCAACAAAAACTGATAAAACTAATCAACTAAAAAGTTTATAATGAGATAACTTTACAACAAAATCACGATTATCAAAAAATTAATATAATATTTTGTATGGGAAATCTGCAAATTGAACAAAAGGGGGTGTTTCATTAAAAAAACGTTTTTTATATAAACTGTATATTTCTACTGCGTACTTTATATTTATGAATTTCAGAAACTAACAAAGTTAAAGTATTGTGTATGGTAATGCAAGCAGATCTACTCTAAATAAGTTAAACTCAATACAGAATACTTCACCCCGCATCTGTTTAGGAGCCTTCATATCCAGTCCTGCGGAATCACTCTGCTGCGAAGCGAATGAAATGCCTCTATATCTCCGTAGACAACAGCTTCTACTGTCATACTCAGCACGGGTATCATCTAACCCTACAAATCCATTATATCATATCATAAACTCAAACCAAACCGAAACCCAAAACACCGTAACTAGCTATCATACAATACAACACCTTTTACAACCTTTACTCGAAAATATAGACCTCAAACAAACAGCCAACAGATTTCTTTCGGCCTCACCACCCTGGATTAGAATAGCTCCATATGTGAACACAACTTTAAGTAAATACAATAAACATGAAGTATCGAGCTCTTTTCTTCACCAAACCTTCCTAGAACTGATAGATCTTGAAAATCTCGACGAAATTTTATACACCGACGCATCAAAGCAGGAGAATGGAGTAGGCTGCTCCGCTACTACAACAAATTATTCAATCATCACACATCAACTCCCCCTATTGTAGTGTACATACAGGCGAACTTTTCACTATACTCTCAGCTGTCAAATTTATTGAGGACACCCATAAAAAAGTTGCAGTATGCAATTCTCTGTCATCCATCCTCTCAATAAGGGACATCTACTCCAAAAATTATTTAGCCCAACAAATTCAAGAAAGCATCCAATGCCTTCACTTGAAAGGAATTCACGTCTTCCTTATCTGGGTCCCTTCACATGTTGGTATTACCGGAAATAAAACTGCTGATATGTCCGCTAAAGCTGCGGCATCGTCAGAGTTACCCGAACAACGTATTCAGCTCTACAGTGATCTTAAAACTTTCTTTAAAAAGACCATCAGAAATGAATGGGCAAATATGTTAAGCACATCTACTAGCAAATTGTCAGAAATTCAACGAACACCTAACTCCAGCATATTGCCATTAGTCAAGAGGGAAGAAAAACTCGTTTTTAGAAGATTGAGAATTGGACATACTCACGCAACGCATGGATACTTAATGGAATCTGATAAGCAACGACCATACCGTGCCCACTATCATAATACCTTTCTTACGGTGAAGCACATCTTGGTAGACTGCCCTCACCATGTCACAGCAAGACAACGCCATCATCTGAATGACGATCTTAAGAATATACTGTGACCGGACAATAGCACCTCAGTGATTGATTTCTTAAAAGACATTCAATTGTTTCATATAATGTAAATTTATATTGATGTATTACGGTTGTAAAGTAAATGTGTCAAAAAAAAGTTAGAGAAAAATCGTATTGTTTTTTGAACATTTCTTTCTACTTACCGTAACATATACTGATTTACCAGTCCCTGTTGGTCCAATTACCATCATAGATTTATTATGTTGCACTAAAAGCGTCATCAAAGCGATATTTCTAATAGTTTCCACCGTGGTAACAATAATTTGATTGACAGGAATATCCCGAGGTATGGGTGGAGCCGTCATCAAATCGTCAGACCACAATTTCCATTTACCTTTGCCCTAAATGGAAAAATGAATTGAAAATTATTTTAAAAAGTTAAAATACAAATAAACGTACTTCTTTGATGAATTTGTAATCGAAGCACGTCTCCCCCGTAGGCAACATGAAAATATAAGGTTTGTCCGGTTTGTTGATTTCGAAAGGATATTTGATAGCCTCTTTGACGGCTTGATTAAAATCTTTTTCTAACAAAGCTCTGAATAGGTAATTGAATTTTGGTCTACTCTGTATATCGAGAGTACCACCGAGACCCCATATGCAAGAGAAAAAGAAAGATCCTTCTATTTGAGCTCTAACATCTAAATCTGACACTTGATCTCTATATTTCTCGTCGTAGAAATCGTCCATGAACGTATCGAAGTAGTTCATGGTCGCCTTTAACAGATTATGTTCTTGACAGGGGGCAATTTCCTAAAATAAATTTTTTAAAATCATTTCTACGTATCAAATTAGTTTTATACATATAAATTACCTTTAAACCGCCTTTTTTCACCAACCAAACCAGCGGTTTCGAAAATCTTATAAACAAACCGAATATCATAGTTTTATAAAAATCATTGTTCAATATCGGAGGTAGAGTGTTCAACCAAGACGTCAATAAGGGTTCCCAACCTAAAGCCATCGGTTCCATGTATATCATTCCACAACGCGACACCTAATAAATTATAGAGAATACCTCAAGGATCTAACCGTGAGCCACAGTTATGTATAGTTACCGTTGCCGGGGACGCTACATCCAAATCCATAGGCTCGAAAATTAAATTCGTCGTATTGGCCAGCTGAATAATTTCACCAGACATTAAACACAATTTTTTGTTATCATCCAATACGGTATTCATATTTTCTATCCACACGGCATCTACAGGGCCGTCAAAAATCAACCATTTTCTAAAAATTTATCGTCTTACTACATATGACAGTAAGGTGGCCCAAAAAGAAACCTGAATGTCAAAATGGAGTCAATAATCTCATTTTAAAGAATTGTCATAATTCATTTCTATTCTACTCGTATGTACAGTGTTAGTTTCTATTTATTGTTAATAACTTTCTAGCTGTTTTTATTTAAATTAATTGTGGAATATGTTTCCACAAGAATCCCGAGATCCCGAATTAGGATCTATCAACTAAACCTGTACCCATAATCTTCTCTAAAACTAATAGAAACTGATAGTTTCTATTCCCAAAAATGAGTTTCTTCTTGAATCACCATTCATGATTATTAAAGGGCTGATTATATGGAACAAAAAACGAGATATAAGCGTATATATATACGCATCGATTTTTGAGGAAATATGCACTCAATTTGACTATCTACGTATTACAATATGCAAAACAGAAATTGATGAAGAAAATGTACAAATAATTGAGGCCATTTAATATTTTTATTCACACACAATTTTGTTAATTCTAACTAACAATTATTAACTAAACAGAAATATAAGTACCCAATTAAATTCAATCTATATACAAACTTGACCACTAGTCAATTCACAAACTATACCTACTGTTTTTTACAACATATTTCTGGAACAATTCTCTCACGAATGTGAAAAGGGGTATAAGGCAAAATGAGGTATTTGGACCGAATGCAACAAAATGTAGACGGCAACGTATGGTAAAAGGGATACTAACTAACCATTATAGTGCAATGTTATACCATTGCGCAAAATGATATAAGTATGTTTCTTGGCATTTTGTATTTGTGAAAAGGGTAATAGTGCACATAGGCCTTCGATTACAAAAAAGTTTATCATGGAAAAAGTCTATTTGAATACAAGACCATTATTAGAAGTTCTTCTTCTTTTCTAAATCCTTTTGCCCTTTTAGGCGTCGGATGTGGACTCCGTGACTTGTACCCATTTCTTCCATGCCTTTCTGTCTCTTGCTGGATTTTTCATTTCTGCTATGGTCTTTCCTCTTTCTAAACCTATCTCTTGTATTTGGTCTAACCATTTCCTTCTAGGCCTACCCCTCTGTTTTTTGATCGTCTTTCCAATCTCCATTATTTTCCTAGTTAATCTATTTGGCTCTATTCTTACCATATGACCATACCAGCTAAGTTGTCTCTTTTTTATTTTACCAGTTATCGCTTCCTGTTTAGTTGTCTCTCTAATGACGTCATTTCTAATCCTATCCCATTTAGTTTTCCCTGCAATTCTTCTTAGATGCTTCATTTCTATGGCATTTATTTTAGTTTCGTCCTTTTTTCGCACAGTCCAATTTTCACTTGCGTATATTATTGTAGGAACTGTTATCATATTATGAATTTTCATTTTTACCTCTAAGTCTATATCTTTATGTCCAATAATTGAGTAGTATATTTTTGTTGATTTATTTGCTCTGTTTGTTATTTCTGCATCTATTTGTCCATCTTCTGTTACTATACTTCCTAAATATTCAAATGTTGTTACTCTTTCTAGAGTCTGGTTTTTGCATTTAATATCTCTATTATTTTGATCACCTGATTGTTTTTCATTTATTATCATCACTTTTGTTTTATTTATGTTCACCTCCATATTCACGTTTTCTACTTCTTTAGTCCAAATATTCACTAGTTTTTGCATTTTGTTCTTTGTTTTCGCCACTAAAACCACATCATCTGCATATAGTAGACTACTCAGTTTTATTGGTTCTAAATTTCTGTGTCCAATTATAGTATTCAGCTGCTCATATTTTTCTTTGATTCGTTTCACAATCTTATCCATGATTATTATAAACAGTAGTGGGCTTAAACTGTCTCCTTGTTTTATTCCCTTACACATTTCGAATTCTTCAGACCTTTGGCCTGCAATCTGTACCTTGGCTCTAACTGTCTCGTATACACTTTTAATTATATTTATTCAGGTGGGTGGTACTTCCATTTCCTCCAGGGTTCTCCATACTTCTCTTCTATCTACTGTATCAAAGGCTGCTTTTAGATCTATAAATGTAAGGTACATTTCTTCTCCCTCTTCTATTTTTCTTTCGATTATATTCCCTAGTATATAGATATTATCATTTGTTTGTCTTTCAGGTCTAAAAGCTCCCTGTTCTTCTCCTAATTTTGGTTCTACATATTCTCTTAATCTATTATTTTTGTGTACACTTTATAGCTAGTTTGGGCCAAACATATTGCTCTGTAATTCTCACATTGTGTCTGTTCTCCCTTTTTATAGATGGGTACTATTAAGTTATTTTCCCATTCCCTTGGAATTTTTAGTTGTACCCATGCTTCTTTGCATACATTTCATATCCATTCTTTTCCTCTTTCTCCTAACGATTTAATCATCTCTGGCGCTATTCCATCTTCTCCGTTAGTCTTGCCTATTTTGATTTTTTGTATTACTTGATCTATTTCTTCTTTATGGATTCCTTGTAGTTGGTCGATTTTCTCTTCTGCGGTTGTTATATTCTCTTCCGGTGTTAATGTATGGAATTGCTCTGTATAGTATTCTTTCCATGTTTTCAATACTTCTTTCATTTCCGTTTGTACTTGGCCTTGTCGATTTTTTATTGCTCTAATATCTTTATATTTATTTCCTCTCAATCTTTTTATTGTTGTCCAAAATTTCCTGTTATCCATCTTATGTAGATCTGTTATTTCTTCTCCGAATTTCTTCCATGAGTCACGTTTTGATTTTTTGACGGCTCTTTTTACAAGAGTTTTCTTCCTATCATATTCTTCTTTGTCCACATGTGATTTTGATGTGATATATTTTTTCCATGCCGTTTTCTTTTCTTTGACCGCTATTTTAATTTCGTTATTCCACCAGTTAGTCCTTTTTATATTCTTATTATATTTAATTTTTCCACATATCTTCTCTGTTACTGTTAATAGCGTTTCTTTAAAGGCGACCCATCGTTCTTCAAGTGTCCAATCGGTTTTTTTCTTTTTCTAGTTTATCGAATTCTTTCTTCGTCTCATTTTGGTATTTTTTCTCGATATATTTATTTTTAAGTTTATGTGTTGCTAGTTTACTGTAGTCTGTAGTAGCTTCTTTCCTGAGTAATTTTACTAGACAAGTTGTCACTACTAATCTGTGGTTAGATCCAATTTCTGCTTCTTTCTTTGTTCCAATTTTTTACATTACTTCTGTACTTGCGTGTACATGTTATGTAGTCTATCAGGCTTTTAGCGTTTCTTCCTTCTGCTACAAACGTTTATTGATTATTTAGTTGTTGTTCCCACATCGTATTTCCTATTATTAGACCATTCCTTCTGCAAAAATCTATCATTTTTAGTCCATCTCTGTTGATTGTTTCTTCTCCGTGTTTTCCCATATGACCCATTCCTCTATTGTAATCATTTCCTACCCTGCTATTCCAATCTCCCATTATTATTGTCTTTTCGTTCTCCTCCCTTACTTCATCTAATACTCTTTGCAATTGTATATAAAATTCTAAAATTTCTTCCTCTGCCGTTCCTTCTACTGGCCCATATATTTGTATGAAATTGATTATTTCCTCTAATTTTATAATAATAACTATTATTCTCGAGTCAACTGCCTTACATTGTATTACCTTTTGTTTTATTTCTTCTGCAACGATTATTCCTACACCCTCCTTTGCCCTTTGTTCTGGTTTTACTCCTGAATAATATAATGTGTGCTTTGTTGTTAGTTGCGAACATCCTTTGCCTTTTTACTTCGTTTCGCTTAGTCCTAGAATTTGAATATTATTGTTTTCCATTTCTTCAGTTAATTCTAATTCTTTCCCAGTTAGATTCCATATACCTATGCCCATCTGTAATTTTTCCATGTTCTGAGGTCTGTGTTTTTTATTGTTACTCTGTCTATGATAATGTTACTTGTTATTCTTCTGTTATTAGAAGTTAAAATGTTGTAATGTTTATCTTATTTATTTATAAGTTTTTATTACGAAGAATGGGATAAATTTATACACATATTTATATACTCCCTTAATTTATTTACTCACTAAACTATCCACTAATTTATATTATATACACAGTACATTCAGCTACACAAATTTATATAAACAATTAGACTACTGTTTATTTAGTAATACACTGTTTATCTCACGGTCACAAAAAATAATGGTAAACAGTTCGAAGAAATCCTTGTGCCTTCGCTATAATTTTAACTTTCGTAGACTGAATCGGATTCTGGGACTACAACAGTGTACGATTTCGTAACATTACCTCCTCCTTAAGAGGAAGTTCCTCCTGGAACTTCTGTATAACCGGGGTTGGATGTTTAAATGGGCAACTGGACCCATGTCTGTACTTCCCGGTCGTATGGAAACAACAAGGTACCGTATTTAACGGGTACCTATAACGAGATGTATAGCTGCCAATTAATATGTGGACACCAGGATTATGTTGCTGATAACTCGCTAACACAACTGGTTGCTCTCTATCCTGGGCATTGCTAGTTTCTCCACGTGGGATTCCAGCACATGATCTCGAAGGTAACGTACAGGTCTCGTTACATTCCGGTAAGTGAATCGTTTCTAGTTGCCAGGTAGAAGACGTACCGCGAATAGTGCTTGAGTCTCAGTGTCTTGCCAGTGGATGGTATCTGATCTTCAAGTTTTTCTAATTACCCAAACTACTCTCGAAAGACGGTTGTCAAACCTCGTGAGTGTTTGCTACTGGCGGAGATGTTATGTGCCAGTGAATACTCTTCCGGGAGTGTGAACAAATATTGTCTTTGGTCTGTAATGACTCCATATCTAGCTTTCCCGGTACCTCCATATGCGCCTACAATTTCTTCAAAGGATGGACCAGACTGTTGTAGTATATGGCGCACTCCTTCCTATTTGTCATGGTCTCCTTCGAATGGCGATAGTCGGTTTTGGTGAACTACTTTTGGTTTTCCATTGAAGATCTTGCTTATGTGATAGTTGACGTCATTGATCTTTTTCTTGATTAAGTATGGACCTTCCCATGATTTTTGTAATTTTGGAGAAAATCCTTTTCTCCTCGTCGGGTTGTGTAACCATACTTTGTCCCCTTCTTTGAAACTGCCTTCTGTGACCTGTGCACTAAACCGTTTTTTCATTCTGTCACTGGCAACTTGAATATTGGTTCGAGCCAATTAGTGCACATCGTCCATCCTTCTTCTAAATTTGATCACGTAATCGTCTCCTGCTAGATCTTCGCCAGGCCTATAGCCAAACTCCACGTCACAAGGGAGCCTAATTTCACGTCCAAACAGGATTTTTCCAGGTGTTTCACCCGTGGACTTATTGTCGGCAGATCGATAAGCCAATGCGAAAGATACTGGTCTCAATCTCTCTGATGGCTGGAAACTACTTTGGACAGGTATTTTCCAATAGCCCTGTTCATTCTCTCGACCATTCCATCTGACTGTGGATATAATGCTATTGTCCTGGTCTTCTTCATTCCCAGCTTCTCGCAAATCTCCTGGAATAGATGACTTTCGAAATTTCTTCCCTGATCACTGTAAACTGCTAATGGCACTCCATGTCGACTGATAAATTATTTCACCAATACATCCGCGACAGTTGTGGCCTCTTGATTCGGGATCGCGTAAATTTCCACCCACTTTGTGAAATAATCCATTATAACCAGGATGTATTTATCACCATTTTCTGTCGTCGGAAATGGACCAGCGATGTCTAAAGCAATCCAGTCCATTACTCGTAGCACAAGTCATACATTTCTTACACCAGTCCTCCACATCGTCGGAGCTGATCATCCAATAAAAACTTTCACGGACTCGCTGAAGGGTTTTCTTCACTCCCAGATGGCCTCCCGATGGACTGTCGTGTAACCATCATCGTTTTCAAGGATCCTTTCCAAATGCCCTTCTTCCAGGACATGGGAGTCCCACTGAGCCCAATATGCCTGAGTGTCGGTGAAAATCTTGACGCTTCTTGCCATGTAGGTCGCCGATTTCCTTCCTTCAATTGCCAAATTTTCTTAAGGTGAGGATCATTCTTCTGATCTTCTCTGATCCGTGTGGGTGACCATTCTTCGTTGACTATAGTAGTTCTTGAAACTGCAGCTCTCCTAGATTTCGACTTGTTGCAATGAGAATAGTCTACAGGGCATGACCATCTAGGCAGAGAGTCGGCTTTCCGGTGATTCACATCAGCTTGGTATTCGCCAGTGTCTGATTTCGCATGTGACTGGAGTTCTTGGGTTGCGGGAGTCTTGGGGCGCTTAAACGGACTGCGTACGTGCTCTAGTTCGCCAGACTCTCAGTATTTGATCTTCTTCGGCTTCTTGTCTGCCATACCTTTCAACAAGTTGACGATCTCGTCAAGTCTGTCATGGTCATCTTCTTCCTGCATGGTCCCATCTTTGTTGTACCGCGAACCTTTCGTTGCTGCTTTGCATTTAAGAGGTTCTTGGTTTGCAGGAGTCGTAGGGCGCTGACTCGAACTGCGTGCATGCTCTAACTCGCCACAATTACAGCACCTGATTTTCTTCGACTTCTTGTCTATCATACGTTTCAACAAGCTGACGATCTGGTAAAGTCTGTCATAATCACCTTCTTCCTGTATGGTCCTACATTTGTTGTATCCCGAGGCCATCGTGGCTGCTTCATATTCAAGTGCAGCTGTCAATGCGTCAACTGATGTTTCGGGATGGGCTAAACGAAGCGTCCTCTGCATATAGGGGTCACGTAGGCCATCAATAAAGGCCTGAATGCCCAGACATTCCATCATATTCTCTGGTGCTGATGGATATGCAAATCGAACTAGCTGGGCAATATCCACTTCGTACTCTTGAAGTGTTTCATCCCGTTTCAGCCTTTGGTTCTTCAGCTGGGATTGGTACAAATGTTCCAAATGTTCATGACCGTATCGCATGCCCAACGTCTTCTTCAGCTGCTCAAAGTCATCCGTTTCTTCCAGAGGTATCATCTGAAGTACATCTAAGGCATCTCTCCGAAGCGCGATGGTTAAGTTTACTGCCTTCTCCCTATCGGACCAATTACTCACTCTAGCGGCTGCATCAAATTGTTTCGCATAATTGGTCCACGATGTCTTTCCGTTGAACGTTGGAGCCTGGACCCAGGCAAATCTGTTAATATGTTCCGTCCTGGGTAGTGTTTCTGGCTTGCATATCTGGATCTTCTTTTGGTCTGCTTTAGTGTCTTGTGTTCTTAAATCTGTTACCTTACTCTCTAACTCCTTAATTTTTTCGTCCATCGTGGTCATTTTATTCTCCATTTTCTCGTCCATAGTTGTGATTTTATCGTCAGCGACAAAGTCATTTTTCATTAATAAGATATCGGCAGAAATTTTGTCCATGTTAGCAGAAATATCATTCATCATATCAGATAAATCGTTCTTTATTGCAGAAATATCGTTTTTCACATTAGTTGAAATCTTCTCTTCCACGGCAGAAATAGCGTTTTTCATATTAGCAGTAATCTTCTCTTCCATGGTACAAATATCGTTCTTCATACCAGAAATTGACGAGAGTAAGGTGGAAGTCTCGTCTTTGAATAAGAATGTGTCTGGATCGAAGCCATCACTTATCAGTGCCACTTTGAGTCTTTCTACTAACTCACTCTTCTTACCGGACGTTTCCAATTCGCGATTTTCTAATTCTGCCTTTAGTTCAGTCACTTTGAGCTCACTTAGTCTCTTGGCCATTCTTACGTAGCTGTTTAATAATAATATATGTTTATTTCCAAATTTCAAATATTACAATAAATTTTCATAATGATAACAATAGAATATTGACTAGGATTGTGAACATTGAGAAGACCCATTAAAACCCGTAGGTTGCGCATGGCCTATTACTTCTTGTCTAATAAACGAACATACAGTTTCATCATCATCATGAAACAATATTACAAGCATACTATGCATAGACAATTGAAAATTGAAGATTTATTTTTTTTACTTTGTGAAACAACCAGTGGAATATAAATATCACGATTTGATTTCGATGAATTGTATAACAATATCTATCTCCAAATTCAGGAGATACTCTTTGAATATTTTTCATTGAAACTGAATTTATGTGCAGTATATAATTCTTGTACGTTTCGTCTAGAAAATTGAAAAATCTGCTTGCTAAGTAAGTAAAACAGCGTTGACCTACTCTTTTTCTCGATGTAGCAACTTGTACATATAAATTTGTTTTATTTCTTGTAAGATAATCATGTGATAATTCTTGAAGAGATGTTCTGTTTTTATAAATGAAGATGACAACACTGTGCAAGTACAACTTTCTCAGACTGAGGACACCTGCGTCCACGAATATTTTTTTAGAGGAGTAAACATATTTCTTACTGTAAATTATTCTCAAAATTTTTTTCTGGAGAATATCCAATTTCCTGAGATGGGTGTATAATGCACCACCCCAACTAAGGATACCGTACCTTAGTCTGGACTCCACAAGAGCGCTGTATAAAACTTTGAGGTGTACGGTATCTAATATTTTGTTCAGGCATTTAAATTTGTATGTCAATAATCTGAAGCTTTTGGTAATTTCATTAATTTGTTGGTCCCGCCTGAGATGAGAGTCAATAATAACACCCAAATATCTTATTTTGTCAGTGTGTCTTATTGTTTTCCTTAAATCTTCATCATCCAAAGTTAGTTCTCGAAATGGGGGTAGGTTTACATTGTAACTCGAAAAAGGTACGTAAAATGTTTTTTCAAAATTCATTGTAAGTAATTTCTGATTGAGCCAGTTTACGATACGTTTCAAATCAGTTTTCATTTTCCTTTTTAGCTCATCCCAATTTTCGGCACTATACAGAATGGCAGTGTCATCTGCGAAACTGATAATCTGTCCCGTACTTTTATGAGAAGTAACTAGATTATTAATATATAGGGCGAATAATAGTGGTCCAAGTACTGTCCCCTGTGGTACCCCAAATTTGATATTTTTTTCTTCACTAAGCACTCTGCCTATTTTCACACGTTGTTTACGACAATTTAGATAACTTGCCATAAGCCCCAGTGCTACACCTCGTATACCTGCGTCCCGCAAGGCATCCAGCAACTGCGCATGACTGACAGTGTCAAACGCCTTTGCAAGATCCAGAAACACACAAGCTGTTGGTTTACTCTCATCCAATAATTTGTAAATACCTCCGACTAGCTTCGAAATAGCATCTTAGTAGACAAATTTTCTCTAAAACCAAATTGTAAGGGCGAAATTATACTATTTTTAATGAAGAAGTTGCTTAATCTACTTTTTAACGTCTTTTCAAACACTTGATGTAATCAAAGAAATTGGGCGGTATCGCACTTCTGACACCAATGTAATGTTTTTCTTATTTATTTGAAACAGTTTATCCTGACGGGTGGGATAAATTCATACACACGGAAAGTCACTTACTTAATATATTTATTCACCAAACTATCCACTAATTTATATTATATACACAGTATATGCACTTACATTAATTTATATAAACACTTCACTACTTAAGACTATTTACTTGGTCGCTGTTTATATCACGAGATGACTTTATATACTGAAACTCTCCCGCTGGTCGGTCCTTTATATATAAGTGGCCTTTTTTCTAGATAATTCTAGTTTGCGGCTTACACAAAAACAATCGCCTTTTCGGGATATTTCTCGAATGCCGGCTCAATCCTTAAAAGATCTTCGGAGAACATGTCTATAAAAAAACGGTCTCAAAAAATCCCTATAGACCTCAGAATTCGGCGCGCTCGCCATTTTTTAACACCGTTAGCATAAGGTTACAGGACCGTACTAAGTAACTACTTCGGTGTGCGAGTTCGTAACAATACCTTCCAGTTAACCTCCTTCGGAGTATACTACAGTTATACTCCGACCTCTATTATGTTGATGATAGGAAACTATAGCCTGTTCTAAACACTGACTCTAATAGTCCTTAACCAACATATCTTTGAATGTATAATGACTAACGAATTATTTGATATACAGGGTGTTACATGCGCTTTGCATATAATCTACCCTTTAACGATTATTCATTTTCTGTGCTGTTTTTGAATTCAACAGATTTATAAAAAAAAGAAGAATTTTACTGTGTACCTATCTTCTGTTGTTGACATGGCAAATTGCCTGAAACTAACGGCCAATACACCGTCTGACCATTCGTGAGATACGGAATCAAATTGACCATACAGTTGACCCATAGTGATACTCTTCGGATTCATCACAGTATATATAGCTTTATGCTCGTCCATACCACCCTAGAGAGAAAATTTTGAAGAAAAATATATTTTTTTCATTACTCTCACTTACGCGTTCTTCAGCCAATCCAAGAGCGTCCGCTAATATTCTATAGGAAGTCGTTTTTCCAGCGAAAGGTAAACCGACGATCATCAAACCGTGTCTGACGATGATCATTTCGTAAAGTTGTTGAACTTTTTGAAGGAAAAACGTCGTGCATTGTATATTTTTAGTTTTGGAAGTCTCTTGAACAACTTTATTTAGAGTAATGTAATCTGGTTCGGGTAGTATTACCCCTGGGAATAGATCTGAAGTTATACCCTGAAAACGAATATAAATATGGGCAATTGCAAGAAGAAGGTTATTTGAAAGCCTCGAGCGTAAAAAATGGTAACTAACATTTTTGAAATTTTGAGATATAGCTTTTCAAAAGTTTGGAAAATCATCTCTCAATAATTCTAAGTTTTTGAAATGTATTCTTAATGGATTTGGTAACTAGCATTATATCTTAAGCTTCTGATATGAAGGCTGTACATATAGACTTTTTTTCTTTCGAAAAAACTCAGTTTATTTTGAAAAAGTATGCAGATAACTTTATTTACTTACAAAAAATATTTATTCTGAAAAACACATATCATCTTAAAACATACATATTAAACTCAAATTAACTTGTGAATGAATATGGTAGGCTATTTTGATTGCAGGTTCATATAAAATGGATGATGAACAGAAGGAATCCAGCAGATACAAGATAAAACATGCTCCAGCTTTCCTTGATCTATTGGTACCTCCGAATTGTATTTCTTTTCAAGATCTTGACTTTTAAATTTGTCGGTCTCCCCCTTTTTTTTAAAGAAACAGGGGTAAACGAATCGTAGTATATATTGGCCATCTCAATTTAATCAAGTTGTGTTGATGAAAATTTCATTCTTACAGCATTTCTTATACTTGTTGATTCCGATGCCTTTGGCTGCTGAAAAAACCTCTCATATCAGATATTTTCAAAAAATCATTTTGGGTCATTCTGTGCGGATCTTAAAACTGTTTCCCATTCTTCGGGAGTGTAGATATATTGACAGTGCGCTCTGACATAGTTTTCCACTCAGGCAAAATCTTGGTCTGAAGGAAGCATTGTATAGCCAACTTGAGGAAATACATGTAAAATTTCTTGAAATATCCCTTGAGCTAATAAGCCAAGCCATACGGACACTAGAGACCAATTTTTATTTAGGCCTCCGCAATTATCTGATATGGCAATTAGCATTGTACCTTTCATATTGTGTTGTGAAAAATGCTTCAACAAACAACTTCCAATCTTATCAGCTCCTCTACCAGCGGTTGATTCATCCCACATGTAGAAATAACCTTGGGAAGGATGCAAGCTATGAATGCTAAGATTGTAACAAAACAACTTTTTCTTGTAAAATGTTGGTCCAGTAAAAAGTGTCAGCGTTGGCAATGCCGTCGTTTTCATTGGCTTCTATTTTTGCCATTTTTATTGCGTTCTGACCAGCTTTTGCTTTTTTATGATGTAATTCTTCGTCAATTTTTAGTTTCTTTATGGCCTCTTGATCTTTAATAAGTTCAGCATTTTTCAGGGAAACATTAAGTTCATCACAAACACTACAGGTATCTATTTTTGGCGGCTTGAACTTAATATTGTATTCTTCAGTAAAAATACGCCTAAATTTATCTGAGGACACATAACCTTTACCTTCATTCAGGCACTCTTCCTTGTACACCTCGTAACATTTCTCTACAGTGTATTGCATCGTCATGAAGAAAACATTGGGATAGTCATTTCGCTATTTTCAGACATATTTTCACTATGCTTTTGTGCACCAAAACTACAAGCCGCACGTGAACTATCCGCCATCATTGACACTTACCACTGTTTACATGAAAGAAATGTTACTTCACACAAATCAACCATGCAAATTATTAAGATATTGTGAAAAATTAGAACAGATAACCATTTACTGGTCCCACATACCATTGTTTCAACCATAATGTCAAGATGCAAAAGTTTGTCAGATACCATTTTTTACACCCGAAACCTTCATTTATAATATATTCATGAGCCTTTGTAAAACTGTTATTATTTAATTCAGTGGTCGCCAACCTGTCGATCGCGAGCTACTGGTAGCTCGCGGAGGCAATTATGGTAGCTCTCACAACGAGAGCGTCATGCTACTCTCTACAATAGCCCTATTTCATTCTGAAATAAGCCTAGAAATACAAACTGCAAAAATCAGAGAAGCTTCCGAAAATTCCACAAAAAAATCTAATTGTCATAATATTAAACATAAACAGCGGCAACGTTGCGGTGAGCGACCTGCCGCTGACGCCATCAAGCTAGAATCGGCTAGACCCGACCAGCCGGACCAGCGCGTTAGTGTTCGAGAACGATCAGGATTGCTTTGAACGGGAAAAATACGTACGGCGCGGCGACATTGCGCTTAGTTTAAAACTGAACGCGTAACCAACGTCCAGCGGTTGGGTTAGTAGAGAACAACACAAAAAAAATATTATGGCAAGCAGTTGTAAGAAGGTAAAGACATACCACATTCATTCGGAATGGGAAGAACAATACTTTTATACAAAAGTTAAAGATAAAAATGTGTGTTTGTTATGTAATACATCGGTCTCCGTTGCTAAATAAGGAAATATTGAGAGACATCACAAAACTGTACATTCTAATTTTGAAAAATCATTCTCACTACATTCTGCCGCCAGAAAGGAGAAACTGAAACAGTTAAAAAAGCAGTTAATTGGACAACAATCAATATTTTTAAGAACAGTCGTCAAAAATAAGGCTGCAACTAAAGCATCGTACCGTGTGTCCCAGATAATTGCACAAAAAAAGAAACCTTATGAAGACGGGGAAATGATAAAACAGGCGTTTTTAGAAGCTGCTGATTCGTTATTTGCCAACATTAGAAATAAAGACGAGATAGTTTCAGCTATAAAATCTATGCAACTTTCTGCTAATACAGTGATGATACGTGTAGAAGTAATGAGCAATGATATTTTTTTACAGTTAGGAACTGACTTAGATAACTGTTAATTTTTCACTTCAACTGGATGAATCAACAGATGTCGTTGACACTGCCTAGATGGCCGTGTTCGTCAGGATGGTTTTTAGTGATTTTACGATTAAAGAAGATCTTTTGAAGTTTATTCCACTGAAAGGACACACTACTGGACAGGAGTTGTTTTCTCAAATAAAAAATATCATTTCTTCCGAGAATATTCCAATATCGAAAATGGTAGGCGATAAGGGTCTGGTGACGTCATGTCGTAAAGATGAAACTTTTCCGCAATTTCAGCAAGCATTATGTGGAAATTTCCTGAAACTAAACAACGTTATGAAACTGGTGGTAAAAATTGTTAACAAGATTAGAGCTCAAGCGTTACAAAGAAGATTATTCAAAACCTTGGCCGATGAAGTTGACTGTCAATACGGGGACCTACTCCTTCACTCTGATGTCCGATGGTTAAGTAGAGGACGGGTGCTGAAACGTTTTAATGATGTCCTATCTGGCATAGTTCAATTTTTCAAACAACGCGATGAACCGACTCCGGAACTAGAAAATTCAATCTGGTTTAAAGATTTTGGTTTTCTCGTGGATATTATAGAGAAATTAAACGAACTTAATTTGCAGCTTCAGGGGAGAGACAAAGAACTAGCGGAAATGATTTCTGATATAAAAGCATTTATAAAAAAGCTGGAGTTTTGGGAACAAAACCTAATTAACAGCGATGCCAAGCATTTTCCTATTCTTTCAGAAAAAAAATCTCAAAATCCATTAGAACCGTATGACAGTAGATATCATGTAGAAATGAAACTTAAAAGAAACATTAAAATAAGGAAAATTATTTATATTTGTATGCAATACTTTCGATACACACTGTATTATATGTAGAATCAATAATTTTGAAAGATTCGGTATACATATTGTGACGGCGTTTTCCTCCCTAAGGCGTCGTCTGCGCGCTGCACTGCGTGTGGAACGCCTCGGAAACGTCACTTCTAACACCTTTGAAAGCTTACACTTTCTCGGGCGCCAGATTTTTAACGTGGTTGTCTCCACGGCCCCTCGACTTCACTCGTCGAGAGTTCCAGGTAGCCTCAGATGGAGGTACGGTAAATTCCAGGGTCTATTGTCGTCAAAATTCGGGAGGTTGCTAAATATATATAACCAATTGTTCTCGCTAGTCCTGAAATAAATACTATTATCCTGATCCACACTACGGAGAAGCTAAAATTCGTGCCGCCAAACAACTACGCTACCATAAGGAAATACTAGTCTATAATAGGTCAATAAAACACAACACAGGTTTATTTCAGTTTTATTACAGTAATACTTTCTACCCAGCCGTTATATATACAAAATAAACAATACTCAAAAGCACATATGTATTATTAGTGACGAAGCAGGTAGGACATAAGCGAGAGTGGTTTGTAATCATAAAATAGCGTTCATGCGAATAAAAGAAGCGGTAAAAAAAAGCAAGCAAAACTATGTAAAGCTTGGTGGTCTTTTCATTCAAGTATTTGATAGACCCTTATGTAACGAACGGGTCCGGCGTTATTAAAAGAAAACTATCAGGTCGGGAAAACAATACTAGAGATCGGCGCTCTAGACTTAAACTGTCAATAACTCACTGAAATTTGAACAAAGTCGAGAAGGGTATCAAAGGACGGAACAAATCTCAAGAAAACCCACTAAAAGAAAATTCGGTGAAGGTAACGAAAGCGGGGGGGGGGGGGGAATTCTAGAATTAACACAGATTCTCCCTAAAATCGGAAAAGTTTTTAAAGAACGGCAATTCTAAACTTAAGAGATAAATCGGGAAAGGTATTGCAACTGGGAACTCAAGATTTAAAATATCCGGAAGCCCTAGCGTATATGTATGCCTGGCGCAAACGGATATTTCAATCAGGAATTTTCCTTGCAAAATTGAAGAAAAAAATGTACTAAAGAAACAGAACTAATATTAAGAAACCTACGAAAAGGAGATCGGAAAAAGTATTGCAACTGGGAACTCAAGATTTAAAATATCCGGGAGCCCTAGCGTATATGTATGCCTGGCGCAAACGGATATTTCAACCAGGAATTTTCCTTGCAAAATTGGAGAAAAATATACTAAAGAACGGAACTATTATTAACAAAGCCCACTATAAAAAAGGGAACAAGACGAATGTCAACCAAACACACAAAAAGGAAACTCGGAAAAAGTATTGCAACTGGAAACTCAAGATTTAAAATATCCGGGAGCCCTAGCGTATATGTATGCCTGGCGCAAACGGATATTTCAATCAGGAATTTTCCTTGCAAAATTGAAGAAAAATATACTAAAGAACGGAGCTAATATTAAGAAACCTACGAAAAGGAGATCGGAAAAAGTATTGCAACTGGGAAATCAAGATTTAAAATATCCGGGAGCCCTAGCGTATATGTATGCCTGGCGCAAACGGATATTTCAATCAGGAATTTTCCTTGCAAAATTGGAGAAAAATATACTAAAGAACGGAACTATTATTAACAAAGCCCACTATAAAAAAGGGAACAAGACGAATGTCAACCAAACACACAAAAAGGAAACTCGGAAAAAGTATTGCAACTGGGAACTCAATATTTAAAATATCCGGGAGCCCTAGCGTATATGTATGCCTGGCGCAAACGGATATTTCAATCAGGAATTTTCCTTGCAAAATTGAAGAAAAATATACTAAAGAACGGAACTATTATTATCAAAGCCCACTATAAAAAAGGGAACGGGACGAATGTCAACCAAACACACAAAAAGGAAACTCGGAAAAAGTATTGCAACTGGGAACTCAAGATTTAAAATATCCGGGAGCCCTAGCGTATATGTATGCCTGGCGCAAACGGATTTTTCAATCAGGAATTTTCCTTGCAAAATTGAAGAAAAATATACTAAAGAACGGAGCTAATATTAAGAAACCTACGAAAAGGAGATCGGAAAAAGTATTGCAACTGGGAAATCAAGATTTAAAATATCCGGGAACCCTAGCGTATATGTATGCCTGGCGCAAACGGATATTTCAATCAGGAATTTTCCTTGCAAAATTGAAGAAAAATGTACTAAAGAACGGAACTATTATTAACAAAACCCATATAAAAAAAGGAACGGGACGAATGTCAACCAAGCACTCTAAAAGGAAACTCGGAAAAAGTATTGCAACTGAGAACTCAAGATTTAAAATATCCGGGAGCCCTAGAGTATATGTATGCCTGGCGCAAACGGATATGTCAATCAGGAATTTTCCTTGCAAAATTGAAGAAAAATATACTAAAGAACGGAGCTAATATTAAGAAACCTACGAAAAGGAGATCGAAAAAAGTATTGCAGCTGGGAACTCAAGATTTAAAATATCCGGAAGCCCTAGCGTATATGTATGCCTGGCGCAAACGGATATTTCAATCAGGAATTTTCCTTGCAAAATTGAAGAAAAATGTACTAAAGAACGGAACTATTATTAACAAAACCCATATAAAAAAAGGAACGGGACGAATGTCAACCAAACACTCTAAAAGGAAACTCGGAAAAAGTATTGCAACTGAGAACTCAAGATTTTAAATATCCGGGAGCCCTAGAGTATATGTATGCCTGGCGCAAACGGATATGTCAATCAGGAATTTTCCTTGCAAAATTGAAGAAAAATATACTAAAGAACGGAGGTAATATTAAGAAACCTACGAAAAGGAGATCGGAAAAAGTATTGCAACTGGGAACTCAAGATATAAAATATCCGGAAGCCCTAGCGTATATGTATGCCTGGCGCAAACGGATATTTAAATCAGGAATTTTCCTTGCAAAATTGAAGAAAATGTACTAAAGAACGGAACTAATATTAACCAAAACCGTATTAAGAAGAATGGGGCGAATATCAACCAAACTCACTAAAAGGAAACTCGGAAAAAGTATTGAATCAAATATTAACCAAAACCGTATTAAGAAGAATGGGGCGAATATCAACCAAACTCACTAAAAGGAAACTCGGAAAAAGTATTGAATCAAATACGATATATAAATGATTTACCACACTCTAGATAGATATTTCAACCTATTATAAAATGAAAGTCAACCATAAATATTTAAATTGCTTATTGAAAAGACCACATATTTTCGGATTAATTATTTCTAATGTTCTTACCTTTACAGCAATAAATTATCAAGAAAATTTCTTACAACGCGAAAAAACTCAATAAGTAAATCGGCAAAAAAATCTAAACAATTTACGGCGGACGATGCACAGTTTGCACTTCTGGTTCGGTCGGCAGGCACTTCGGTACTCTCTCTTCGATTTTAAAATCTAATTGCCTTCCTACCCTACGGTTCCCCTTCTCTCTCGATTACTTTGACTTGCGTGCTTCTACCCATATCTAACTCGTTGCAGTGGGGAGACCAGTACATTCAAATGTTGAGTTTTTAAAATCGAAATAAATATTTTACCCAGGAAAAAAAAAATGATTTCTCCATCGCAACCGGGAAGAAAAAAGAAATATCGGAATTTTGAATAACTAGTAACCTGTTACAACAATTGGTTCTACCCCGAAACCAGGGGATAAAATAAAATAAAATGTTCACGGAGATTTACAATACTTTACACTAATTATAAGTCAATATACAAATGATTATTTATACTCGTCGACATAAACTTTAAAATGAAAATATTCTCGGTGCATAAACTATCAAATGATTTATAAATAAAGAAACGACTATGTGACGGGTGATACATAATATGAATTAAATATATACTATGAAATAATTTAAATTAAATATATACTCGGTGACATAAACTATCAAATGAAAATACAGTTGGCGGCATAAACTAAAAAAAATGTTTTGTATACAAAGGAACGAATATGTAACGGTGATACTTAATAAAATGAATATATATTCGGCGACATAAACTATGAAATAGTTTGAATTAAATATATACTCGGTGACATAAACTATCAAATGAAAATATAACAAAGGAACGAATATGTAATGAGTGATACATAATGAAAATGAATATATACTCGGTGACATAAACTATCAAATAATTTAACTTAAATATATACTCGGTGACATGAACTATCAAATAATTTAAATTAAATATATTCTCAGTGACATAAACTATCAAATGAAAATATACCCGGTGACACAAACTAACCTCTTGGTAACGAATACCTCGTTACAATATCAAATTTGACATTTTAATTTCTGATGACGTTTATGCAGAATATATCTAGTGATAGATAGATCATATTACGATTTGGAAAATATATTTGAAATTTCAAAATACAGAGGTCTTTGCTAGCAGAATAACAATTGTAATAAAAGAATTCAAATCTCTCTTTGTTATTGGGAAACATAAATTAGTATTTTTTTTAAACAAGAAAATCTCGTAACCACAGGAGAAGAGATTTATTTATTTGAACAAAGTTTAAGCAGTTGAATTTGAAATCCCCACGAGACAACATCACATTTAGAGTTGTCTCAATTTTTTTTGAAAATATAATAGAAATTATTCTATTATATAATCAGATCATAAAGCCATACATTATAAAGCCAGTGCGTGCATAATTCGAAGAAGAATTGCATCGTATATAGTGTAAGTGGTTCCAGTTTTCTAAATTATATATTTAGAAAGTATACAGAATTCTAAATACGTTTAGAATACGTACGAGTTTTTCTGTTCCTAGTTGGTGAGTCCGCTCCAGTTTTTTTAAATTATTTCTCGAGAATTAACAGGCCTTTTTAAATACATTTAAAATAGATGCATCTATAGGATCGTTTGAATGAAAACAAAATTAACGTTACATATATGAAATTTTACATCAAGTGAAGAAATTTTTGGAATAGACAATTTTAAACGGAGATTGTGTTATTTGACTTTGATACACGTTAAGTGTAAATTCGACGATTTGAACTTTTGATAAAATTATTTAATTAGGTTGATTTCTAGCATATAGGTTGTTCTAATTTTAAGGTTAGTAGAAAATACTATCGTTGTTCTTTTATGATATTTTTGGGGAATAATAATTTTTTTGAAATTTGTTTGTGATCGTATAATATATAATTTTGATTCCAACTCACTGTGGTATTCATTCAGTATCTATTCTCATCGAATTTAACATTTTGCATTCAATAGAATTTTCGATCTAATCAGTGACATTTGGTTAATTTTCAGTGACAGTAAAATCGTAAATGTCATAAGATAATTAAAGTGCCTTTTATTATATTGAATAAACAGTTACTCGAGATTCTGAATAATAGAGTAATATTTAATTTAGAGAATACGTTAAGATTATAAAATTTGAATTATTTTGCTAAAAAATTTGATCCCACCCTGAGACAAGAGTGATTAATTCGATTGTGAATAAATTCATCTTTCTAAATACAAAAATTAATATTTTTCTTAGCCGGGCATTGTATGACAACTACTGTTAAAATTGAAATAGGTTACATACGCTGCTAAAGGTGTGTATGCAATAGTGTCGCTACAATCACAAATTGTAAAACGTTGACAAATAATATTTCATATTGTTATATTCATATATCCATTCATTAAAGGTATAGTATAGTATATCAAATTGTCACCCAAACGCGGACAATTATAATTATTAGATTGAATATATAACAAATTAGTGGCCAACGTGAGGCGAATTGAAATTTATCTTTATAGGAAGGTTTTAAAACATTAAAGTTAAGCAATTAAAATTCACAAAAATAATATTAAATATATAACAATATATAATGTTATATATCTATGGTAGGAATGTAGCTATGAACAAGTACGTAATAGTAATATTAGTTATTAGTTTATTATTAGTACCTTTTTAATAAAACCCGTAGCCATGAAAGCCAAAGGAGAGTTGAAAGAATATGAAGTTATCGGACGCAAACTGCCTACCGAAAAAGAGAAAACCACTCCCTTATATAAAATGAGAATTTTCTCTCCCGATCCCATTGTAGCCAAATCTCGTTTCTGGTATTTTTTGAGACAACTTAGAAAGTTCAAAAAAACTACAGGAGAAATCGTATCAGTGAGGCTGGCTGATCCCCGAAAAAACTCCAGTTAAAATTAAGAACTTTTGTATCTGGCTAAGATACGACTCTCGTTCAGGAACACACAACATGTACAGGGAATATCGGGATCTGCAGCCGTAACAGCCTGCTACAGGGATATGGGAGCCCGCCATAGAGCTAGAGCTCATGCGATTCAGATTATTAAAGTCGAAGAGGTGAAGGCTTCCAACACCCGAAGACCACAAGTAAAAAAATTCCACGATTCAAAGATCCGATTCCCGTTACCAAAACGTATCCAACACAGATCGATGAATCGCTTCTCCGTTCGCAAACCAAGAACGTATTTCTTGTAATTTGTTTAAAAGTGTATAATAAATACGTTTATTATGTATTACCAGTTAAATAGTAAAATAAATACATACAGTGATGGGCATAAGTTTGGAACCAAGTGAATATCTCTGGAATGGCTAAAGATAGCAAAATGAAATATGGTATGCATATATTACGCAAAAAGGTGCACCTTTGAAACATATTTTGACAACCGTTCCACTTCCGGTTATACCGGAAATGGACAACTACATCGTTATTTTAAATGGAACACCCTATATATTAATGGATTTTTGAAATCCATGTAAAATTTTAGGACACTTTTGTATGAAATACTTTTCTCCAAAAATGGCTACTTTTGGAATTATTAATTTTTTCACAAAAAAATTGATCCATGTAGATAGACCCTTTACAAATTATATTTGTACGAGCAAACGCTTAAAGAGTCGTAAACTGTTTCTGTAGGGTGACTACTAGGTAGGTCAAAGGTATTTGAATATGTATTGAAAAACTCTTCATTATATACAGGGTGCGCATAAAAAGTTTAAACATTTGAACTTTTTACCACTGATTTCAATGAAATTGAAAAAAATTGGGGGTTTTAAAAAAAAGAAGAACTTTGATATTTTCAAAGTTCAACTTTTGAAACTTTTTATGCGCCCCCTGTATACAATGAATAGTTTTGCAATACGTATTCAAATACCCTTGACCTTCCTAGTAATCACACTACAGAAAAATTTTACGATTCTTCAAGCGTTTGCTCGTACAAATATAATTCGTCATAGTCTAGAAAGGTCAATTTTTTCGTAAAATAATTATTAACTCAAAAAGTATACATTTTTGGAAAAAAGTAGTTCATACAAAAGTACCCTAAAATTTTACATAGATTTCAAAAATCCATTGATATATAGAGTGTTCCATTTAAAATAACGATGTATTTGTTCATTTCCGGTATAACCGGAAGTGGAACGGTTGTCAAAAGATTTTTCAAAGGTGCACCTTTTTGCGTAATATACGCATACCAAACTTCGTTTTGCTGTCTTTAACCATTCCAGAAATATTCACTTGGTTCCACACTTATGCCCGTCACTGTATAATGATAAATTAACTGTGGATTATTTCATTACGTTGCGTTACGTGGCTTCCGTGTGGGTAGCTCGCTGTTTATTTCAAAATTAACAAAGTAGCTCAACACATTGAGAGGCTGGCGACCACTGGTTTGATTAATAAACTGATTTAATTATGTAAAGTAGATTATAAACAAAAATTGTACCATGAAATACTAACCTCGAATAAGGGAACATCTTGTTCCAAAAATTTGGCCAAATTAATATCTATTATGGACCTAAGCACCAAGATATCCTCCTTCTCCTTAGGATACCTCAATTTTAACGCGCCAGCCGCTCTCAAAACCGATTTGACAGCTCGCATTCCTACATATAAAAAACAAAATATTCAAGTAACGAACTTAATTATTAAAAAAGTTTTAATTAAGGGAAATATTTGTTCACCGTAATCGTAATGATGTTGAGAGGACAATTGTTCCGAACATAATCTATAAGTGGCGACAATTTTTACAGAAAGCGGCTTAGCTGTCAAAAATCCAGATGCGTACAATTCAATTTCGGATATAAGAGCGTAATCTGGTACCATCATTGCTACTGATCTATAAAGTAATAAAAAAAGTGAATTTCAGATACTCGTAGATAGGTACCGTTGTAGATTTACCTAAACAAAGCTTTCAAGTTATCAGGTAGTTCCGATCTACCGGCGTAACCTGGATTCATAGTTATGAAGACAGCGCATGTCGGATCTAAATTTAGTTCCGATCCTTCGAATAGAAGTTTCTCATTTCCAGAATTTATACCTAGAAGAAAAGAGGATATTTTTTTAGTTTTTTTTGCTTATTAATATCTATTTTTTTTTCTGAATTCATGGAAAAATTCAGTACGGGATTGCCGTATGAAATTATGATGACACAATAAAAAAAGCATATAGGAGAAGTTAAATTAAATTTTGTATGGCATTATTGAATAAGTTCTGTGATAAATACGAATACCAAAGAGAAAAATTTAATGTAGTAAATTTCAGAACACACGGTAAAACATATTTTATTTCAAATACAATTAAAAAGTGGAATGCGACCCACTTTTTGTTTAGAAAAATGATACAAAACCATAACAGTATTGAAACAAATAAAACATTTTACTAGGTCAAAATTAAATAATTGTTTTGTATACAACTAGTTAATAACGTAAAATTGAGGCCGCATCAAAACAAAAAATTTGATTTTGAAAGTCAACAAAAAAAACCCAAACCTAATTCGGGGGGATAGTAAAAACCAAGTACAGAGCAGTAAGAGCGACAGACAGTGTCGGGGCGAATACGCGAAGGGAAAAGTCCTTTCCCTGTCACGATAAGGGGCATCAGTTTTTTTTGTGTTTTCGGAGGGAAAAGTTCTCTCCGTTGTGTCAGGGCGTGAAAGGGATACTTCTATCCTTGACGGTGAACACTGTCCCCCTTCGTGACACAAAACGGGAAGACTCGCCCTCTACGCTAAGTTTTCAAGTTTTCAGCATAGCACGATACCGGTTACTGGCACTACTCGCGGTTGCTAAAAAGATAGTGAAGATAGGCAGTACCAAGGCCAGAGAAAGGAAGTTTTCCAACGCAGTAAGTTTTTAAACAAATTGAGAGTTAAATTTTGTTTTTTATGAGACATTTATTCGTTTTAATATTTTGCGCTGGTTCTGAACTTGGTATTTATGAATTCACTGTTTTACATAGGGAGTAGCTATAACAAATATATTTATTTTATTGTCTGTTCTTTCACAGGGACTGGACAACTTGGCCGCTTTCAGTTAAATATTGAATCTCCAGGCTCATAATTTGGGCACAGCTCATTCTGTAGGATATGAATTTATCGTGTGTGATGACATAATAAGATTTCACAGATAACGCCAACCTGACAAGAGTTAGTTTTCTAATTATTTAATTATTATTTTGTTGCGCCACATAATTCGCTTCCACCTCGTAGGTAGGATATAAATAAGAGTTAAAACAAGGTTAATTTGTACTTAGTATCAAAGGGCCGGAGCGTATGATTTTCTTTTTCCTCTTGTTCTCAGCGAACTTGTGCTACGATAAATAATTTTAAATTGTTTTTTTGTTCAGACGTAATTAGGAATTTCTTTCAGATTAAGTAAAATAAATAAACATTGTAGGTGATTTAAAGACCTGCAAATTTGGCAACTCGAAACTTACGCATTGAAACGGGAGTGTCAATAAACAATTATCGTTCATAAATCAGCAGAATTAGTTTACGACTCTACTTTCACTTTTTATCAAGGGCAATGACACGAAACCACAGTAGTTTCGCATAGTATTGCGTTTAAGAGTAAATAAATATAATTTTTTTGCGCCTCGAGACAGGTGAATATCGAGCTAAGGGTTAAATCATACGCCCCTTAGGCACGTTGAAATACTAAAACGATAAGGGGGTAATTTCTTTGTTCTATCTTAGGGCGAATTGTTTTATTAATAGTCATATGTTATACAGGGCAAGACGTAGGATGTACAATTTATGGATAAGTGTATAGGTAATTTTTATACCGATGGAATTTAATAATTTGTGTTGATATTGGACTTTTGGTTTATGCATATTTAGATACAGAGAAAGATTTATTATATTTTTTTAATATAACTTTGTGGTTCTCCCATACTTAATTTATCATCCCTACCCTAGGGTGTGTATCAACATTGGATACGAGACCGAACCGAGAGAACAATCCTATCCTGGCGAAGGAAATCAAACCGTTTTAAGCCCAGGCGTTCCCGGCTTAAATCGGACTGGGGGTTGCCTTACCACGCTCGGCTACAAATACAAAGGTAAAAAGGTATTGTTTAAAGAAAAGGCATTGGATTGGTGACAGAGTTTTTTTAATAAACAACTCAGTTGAAGAATCTTAGAGTTGTACATCCTGGTGACAACATTCATCACATTTCGGAGCAATTTCATTACAGTGGTGACATCAATTTATTAGAGTTCCACAAAATACCTACTACACCAATAAATATTAATACAGTTCTTTTATTTCAAATTAAAAATAAAGGAAAAAAGGAAAATTATTTATATTTTCTTGTGCAATACTTTTGATATACACAGTTTTGTATATAAAATCAAGATTTTTGAAAGACTCAGTATATGTCAAATTTGACATCATTTAATTCCCGATGACATTTACATAGAATGTATTCAATGATGGAAAGATCATTCAAAATTTAAGAAAATAGAGGTCACTGCAGGCATATTTATAGTGATAATAAAAGAGTTTCAAATCTCTTTGTGATTAGAAAACAACTTCAGATTTTTTTAAAAAGAGGAAAGTTTGTAACCACAGTAGAATGTAATTATTTTATTTGAAAAAAATTAGGGAGTTAAATAGTATAATCAATAATCATAAAGCTTCAGTCGATACCCATTATAAATTCAGTGCGTGTGTGTTTTTTTGAAAATTTATTCGTATTTAAAAAAAGTGAAAGTTCCAGAATTCTAAATTATATTTAGAATAGTACGAGTTTGTTCCTGTTCCATAGTATTGGTGAGTCCGTTCCTGTTTCGAAGAATTTATTTAATAAAAACTTTGGACTGTGATCGTGGTACTTGACATTTATCCGAGTCAAGTAACAATTCGAAATTTTGAATTTTTTTGAAAAATTTATAAACTTTGAAATTAGATATTAGGTATTTTTAATTTGTAGGTTGTTATTAATTTTAATTTCTGTATGAAAATACGATTTTGTTATTAGATATAAAAAAAGGGGAAAACTAAAATTTGAATTTTGTGATTTAATAATTGTATATAAATTTTGAATCCTAACTTACTGTGGTATTCGTTTATAGCATATTTTGAAACAGTTTGATAGAAATTAAATTTATTTAACTCAATAAAAATTTTATTTTTGGCAGTGACATTTGGATTATTATTGGTGACAGATAATTCATTTGAATATCGTAAACGTCATAAGACAATTAAAAAGCCTTTATAGTCTAGAACAAACAGTCACACGAGACTATTGTGTAAATAATCAGGAATAAAAATTTGGAGTTTTTATTATATTTGGACAATACTTTAAAATTATTAAAAAAAATTTACTAATATTTTTAATAACGATTTGAACCCACCCTAAATTCGCATAGCGGAGCGCGGGCAATCTGCCGAAAGCGGCAACGCATTTTCTGCTCGAACTGCACACAAGATTTTTTCTACGATTACATTATTTTTAAACAAATAAAAAAACATGAAAAAGCCTTTTACTGCGTCCAAAAGCTCTTTGGGAAATAAATCTGTACCGCGAATTTCAACGTATCATAGTTCTCGTGCCCATTTTAGACGCTCGATCAGCGGAAGCTAGCTCATGACATCACTTATTAACACATTAATTCAACAAATTACAAACTCCAGAGGCTTCAATGGTGTCTCACGCGTTTCCTGTGTGACATTTGAAAAGGGGCAAAAAACCAATTCGGAGAACTACAGAGGCATAACCCTGCTTTGCACTACTATGAAACTGCTCACCAGCATTGTCAAAAGCTTTCTAGAAAGCACCATCGAAAACAAAGATGAACGACAAGGATTTGGGAGGAACAGATCGACAACCGATGCCCAGTTTATTATGAGACAGATAAAGGAGAAGGTGAACGAATTCAGCTACCCTGCTTATGTGTGTCTTATCGACCTATCTAAAGTATTCGACAAAGTACAGCTGCGAGACAAACTGGACATATTAAGATAGAAACAAGTCCCAACATCAATAATAAATATAATCAGAAACATGAACGCAACACTACAAGAATAAAAGTGGACCATCAAACAACAAAGGACATACCGGCACTAACAGAAATAAGTCAGGGCGATAGTCTCAGCCCCTTCTTAATCTTGTCATGAAGGAGATTATACACAGTGTGACAACAATGAACAGAGGATACCGACTGAATAACAAACCAATTCAGCATGGTGTGCTATGCGGATGGTGCGGTAATCCTGGCAGAAACAGAAAACGATTTACAGAGGCAAACATATAAGTTCTATCAGACTAGTGCAAAATACAACATGTCAATATCCATTGATAATACAAAATGTATGGCCTTCTCCAAAGGACCAGCAAGGTGCAAAGTTGTAATAGACAATAGAGCAGGGAATGAGCTTCTGTTACCTAGGAGCGGACATATCAAGCAGCAACAACCCGATAAACTACATAAAATCACAGGCCAACAAAGCCGCAACAATATCAGGATGTCTGAGAGATATCATCTGGAAAAAAAACATTCGCATTAATAGTAAAGTGTGGATATATAAATCTTCTGTTAGACCGGTGCTAACCTGTGGTATCGAGACGAGAGCTGACACGAATAAAACAAAAAGCATCCTCAGAACAGGGGAGATGAAAACACTAAGAACTATCACAGGGAAGACACTAAGAGATAGGGTGAGAAACAATGACATAAGAGCAGCATGCAAGGTGGAGGACATAGTGAGAGGGGGGGAAGAAAGGAAGAAGATAGTGGTGTGATCACATATACAGAATAGACCAAGAGAGACTAGCATACATCACTAAAGATGAAAAACCAGCAGGCCGACGACCGCTAGGGAGACCTCCTAAGATATGGAAGGATAGCTGGAGCTCCTTCTCACAGGATAACCTACCGAATTGAGCCCTTGCAATAAACAGACCCTAAGGTCTTCTTGGAGTATAAGAAGAAGAAAAGGATGCAACATGTTACCTCAAGACTCCATCAGCGGTCTGAGGATCGAGAGAAGTAGAAAGCGCCCCACTATTACCACCATTAGCGCCCCTAAAATGTAAAAGATTATGATGAGGCACATTACAATGGCCACAATGAACTGTGACAGCGCTAGTGCGCGAATCATGCTTTTCTAAACATTTAAAACAAAGACGCGTTTTTTACAAAAGTTATAACGGTCATAAGGATATTTATTTAAATATGAAGAACACGTTTGCAAATTGGGACTTGCGTTACATAATCAACAAGTCACTGTATTAGGCTTCGAAAAATGTTTGTAAATCTCTAATTATTGAGATTATAAAGGCAATCACGATTACAAGAACTTATTGTTTGGGTTGCCTACCTCTCAGGTCTAACGGAAATCTCATACTATCTTAAAAAAAATAACGAAAAGTAAAAAAAAATGTTATAACGATGTCAAGGAAATTTTGCGTAGGAGGTTATTTTGATAAAAGGAATTAAAAAAAATGTGTCAGTTGTTCAAGAAGAAAAAAATTATTTCGCTTGGAAAATTAAGAAAAACTTATGAAAATGGGATATTCCGGTAAACTATACATTAGACTTTGCGAAACTTAGCACCAATTTTTACGTTCTGAACCCACGTATAAAATTTCTTTAAAAAAATGGCCGTAAATTGATTTTACTCACCCCTTTTTTGGGGCGATATTTCGTGAAAATTTTGTAATAAGAAAAATCCATCATATTATCATACAAACAATCATCTCCCTAATTTTACACACGAATTTACAAACACCCTGTATATGACTCAATCTTTTACCTCTTTGTATCGTCAATATTTGTTGAGCTACAACCGAAAGTACTTCCAGATCTATCCGGTTGAATTCGTCAAAACAGGACCAAGCACCGCAAGACGCTAAACCCTGAAAATTTAAAAAAATAAAATATTTTGCAAAAAATAAATAAAACAGTATAGCAACCTTGAAAAATTTTCCTAAAGCTATATAATCCAATCCATCGGAACAGTTAAAAACTACGCACTGTTTGGCCACTGCTTTTGCCAGATCTTTCGTAGTTTCAGTTTTCCCTGTACCTGCAGGACCTTCAGGCGCGCCTCCTACATAGTACAAAACAAAATCTATATTATAATTTATATTTAGTAGTTGTATTAAGAAAGGAGAACTATTTATACCACCTTAAAATAATGTTTTTGTTTGGATACAGTTCACATCCCCATTTTGGGATATTGGTGAAAGTCTTACCGAGAATCTCCTTAAGAAAATAGAGACAAAATCTTACAGCTTGTTAGTGAATTTCTTATGGAGATTCCCATGCTGGACCTCCAAACTTTATTATATTGGGTGGCTCCTAATATATATTTGAAATATTTGATGGGTTATAGTCACCCCAAAACAACTGTCAATTTTTTACGTTATAAACTAAACCTAATCTCACAAATTTTGTTAAAACTTTGTTGTTCTATAAGCAATTGTAACAATAATAAGGATGTATAATTTAACATGATTATAATTTCGATTTGAAATACCTAAATGGAGATGTAAAGCCCCGAACAACGTCCTGTAACATCTGTCTGTGAGAGGAGTGACGACAAGCCTCGGGGTGTTTCCCAAATACTCGTAACCGTACTTCAAAGTACTATTGATCATAGACGTTATCATTTGCCCTTCCTGAAACGACGAAAAACAATAATTTCAAACGTATCAAATTTTCACTACGATATTTACCTCCCAATAGTACCTCAGGTGACACAACCATTTGAAATCATGCGTATTCTTAACCCCATCTGTTATCAATCCTGATAAAACATCTCGTGCGTGGACGTCCAACACAACCAGAGCACCTGGAATGAAAATGGTTAACGAACGGGACTGTAAGTATTGGGGTAGAGGGAATCATGATTAGATTGTGAGGTTTACATATACAATTTCGTCAAAAAGCGAACGTTTGAGCTGATATTGTTACTCATTTTGTATTGGAGATACACTTAAAGATGAGAGAAACGTTTTAGAGGCAAAAAGTGATACTGAAATATTACACTGTTACTCTTTTTATTTGTCTTTTATTCATAAATTAGGTGAAAAAACCCACTTCACTTCGTTTTATTGTTATAACAACTATCAACATTAAACTGTATATCAGAAAGGGTGGCGCGTTCGAATGATTTTCAATTCTCTTTTCAACAATATAACACTTTTGGATTTTTGGACGTTGATAACAAAAAAAAATCAATTATCGCTCCCAGTGAAAGTGAGAAATTTAGTGGTTCAAAACTATATTTTTGATTTAAAACTACATCAGCCTGCACAAGATAAGTAGTTAAAGGTAAGCGTAGATTAAGCCATACAGTCAAAATAACGTATTGCTCGTTAAATTAAGCAGTAGCTACATTTATCAAAAAACAGGTCTTTATTACTGATAAGAGCGGACAATTTAGAAAGATAGACATAGGCGTCGATAATTTTTAAATATATTTTGAGTGCTTGAAAGATAAAAACAGCTTTTTGTGTCAAGGGTCTGTGGGTTAGAGGTTAAAGCTTCTAGCATTAACCGCGAGAGCAACGCGGACATCAGTTGGCAAGAAATTAAATCATAAGGAAGACATGGATGAAGTCAAGGAAAAGTTTAAAGAGATAACAAACAAATTAAAAGACATAGAACAAGTTGGAGGAAAACACAATTGAGATAAAATTGTTACGTCAAGAAAACGATGAAATGAGAACAATAATATCAGTATAAAAAGTAAGAATAGAAAGCCTGGAAAGAGAAATAAAAAAGAGAAATATTATAATACAAAGAATAACGGATGGAACAGAAGAAAAAACGGAAGACATTAGAGGAAAACTGCTTAAAATATTGGAAAAATGGAGGTGGATATTAATGAGAAAGCGGATATAGAAATAATAGCCAGATTAGGTAATTATTAAGTTGGAAAAAACAGACCAATATTAGTAAAATTTAAAAGATTCGAAAAAAAGTCTAAAATATTTAAACAAACAAATAAACTTGAAGGAACAAATATAAACAACGATTGCAGCAAGAAAGTACAAGAATAAAATTAGTAAAACATTTAAATGAAGAAAGGGGAAAATATAATAAACTGGTAATTCATGGCAAAGAATACACTTCGTCTCTAAAGGGGCAGAAAAAATTCGAGAATACAACTGCAGGCATAAAGATCAATGGAATCATCATAAATAATCTACGCTACGCAGATGATACCATGGTAATAGCCAGCAGCCTATCAGAACTTCAATCCAATGTGGACCTCATTGTGGAGCATAGCGAGACTCTTCGGTATTCTCAATAACACCAAGACCTGTTACTCTAAGGATCCATGGAGAGACCATCGCACAAGAGCCATCGCTAAAATACCTGGGCTCACTCGTCAACCAGCAATGCAACCCAAAACTCGAAATTAGATCAACAGTTCCACAAGCGCGAACAACCCTTAACAGCATGAGGACACTTTTGGTAAATCGAAACCTCAGCCTGGAGCTCCGGATCAGAACATTTCGCTGCTACGTATTCGCTGTTCTGTTATACGGATGCCAGAGTTGGACCACTGATGCAGCCACGGAGAAGAGAATTGAAGCGTTTGAAATGTACGCAAAGAGGCGCATGCTGCGAATATCTTGAACGGAACTTACGTCAAACATAGAGGTTAAACACAAAGAACCCCTCACGGCAAACAAGGGGAGAAAACTGCAATACCTGGGACTTAGATAGATAGATAGATAGATATTTATTAACTACTGTACAATTAAATGCTTGTAGCACGTCAAAAAGAAAATACATACAAAAGAAATATACAAAATATATCTTAAGATAAAAACAGAGTAAAATGTCACAGCAGAGATACGGTGTTGAGATTGCCTCGACAAGTCACAATGTAATCATCAACAGAGTAGAAACAATATTTAAGCAAAAACTTTTTTAAATATTTTTTAAAAGCATTGGAGCCCAAGGATTTTACAATTGATGGTAAAATATTAAAAAGCCTATAGTTATGATATGGTGAGCATTACGAGTGTTGTAGTCGTGGATTTCTAGACAACATTGACTGTTTCCCTTGAATTTCAATTAGAGTATGAAATAAAAACAATGACGGTAATGGCATAATTTCATATTTTATGAAAAACTGTTGACAATGATCCCTGAAACCAAGATCAGCAAGCACAGTTATCGCCTTTTTCTGCATTCTAAATACTGTTAAAGCATGGGAGGAATTACCCCAGAGGGCGATGCCATAGGTAATATGCGAATGAAAGAGTGAGAAATACGTAGTTTTGAGTGCACTTGAATTAGTAATATTTTTCAACTGTCATAAAATGAATAACGAGCTTGAAAGTTTTTTGACTAAATGCTCAATATGTGCCTGCCAACTTAGCCTGTGATCTAGGACTAATCCAAGTAATTTCACATTTTTTGTTTTTTGATGAAATGACAATTGATTACTTGCAGATATATGCATGATTTCAGTTTTATTATTATTTAATTTTAGTTTGTTCGATGAAAACCATTCATTTGCCCTGTTACTAACGCAATCTAAAGAGGCGGCTAAATTTGTATTATCTTTCTCCGAAATAATAAATGTTGAATCGTCTGCAAATAGAACCGACATATAGGGCAACATAAAACGGCTCAGATCATTAATATAAATGATAAACAAATGGGGGCCTAGAACCGACCCCTGAGGGACTCCATGACTTACCTTCAGAAAATCTGATGTTACACCATTCACTGTAACACATTGTTTTCTGTTTGACAGGTGAGAACCAATAAGCTTCAACGAAATTCCTCTAACTCCATAACAATTTAATTTTTCTAAGAGAATGTCGTGAGAAACGCAGTCAAATGCCTTTGAAAGATCGCACAGCAATATGGCCGTACGGTTACCGCATTCAAGTTCTTCCACTACGCCACTCACAATATTAAGAACTGCCTGGGTGGTTGAGCGGAAATTTCTAAAGCCAAATTGGGAGCTACTGAAGAATTCGTTTGAATCAAAATAGTCATACAACTGTTTTTTTATTAATTTCTCAATGACTCTACTGATCAAGACACTGGAGAACGTTCAGTGCCTTGCTTAGCTTTTCTTAGAGGAAAATACTCCGAACACAAATTATGAAAAGTGTTAACAAGGAAAGAGGCCAAACGTCTACATCTGATAGTCCCGACATAAAAGGACTCCAGTCAATAGTGGCTAGATGCTAGATGTTATAATATATTTAGTCCTTTATTTGTAATACAACGTCTCATAACAGATTGCGATGTATTAGTTGGATTCATATTATTGTATATGACAATATATTGAGCCCGATGGTCAGAAAAGCAAGGCTCGAAAACACCGACCGAAAATTGTTGTTCCGCGATATTGGTAATTATATTGTCAATACACTTGGACGAGGTAGCGGTAATCCCGTATATCATGAGAGGTGAACGATACGATATTCTCCTCCTGATAATACGGGGAAGATCGAGGGCAAACGGTCAGTCGGCCGTAGACAAAATTCGTGGCTGAGAGACTCACGCAGATGGTTTGACAGACAAGTATAGATTTTTTCAGAGCTGTGGTTTCCCGCGGAACGATAGCCATTTGGATCGCCAACCTCTATAGGGAGACGGCGTCCTAAGAAGAAGAAAAAGTTTTTAGTTTTTAGGTACCTGATGAAGTAATTTCTAAATAAATTACCGTCTAAATTTTCAAAATGATTTTCTGATGTATTACTTTCAAATTATTGTTTCCTTTTTGTCGTAAATTTAAAATATTTTCAAATAATATACTTATTGTTAAGTATGCATTAATTTTATTTTAATTTGTTATGATCTATATTTAATATGTAAGGTTATTTAATAATAAAATGGAAATCGTTGGTGGTATTTTTACACCTAGCGGACATACGGTATACATTGTATTCAATTTAAAAACCCAGTTCTCCAAGCAGAGAGAGAGAAGCAGAACAGTTGTCGTAGTGATTATTTAATGCGCTAGTGCCAGGAACTTTAATAAAAACTTATTGAGTCTCTGCTACAGTCCACAATATCGCTTCCAAGAAGGGTTGCAACCCGCAGAAGATCGTCCGAGACCTTCAGGTAAGAATACCATCTTGGGCGATTGGCTTGCGTCATATTTTTTATTATATATTAATGTGGAAAAATAATGCTACACACTGTATATATATCTAACACGAGTAAATTACAATTTCAGATATTAACGAGTATAAGATTATTGAAAGGAAAACTATTCGAGAGTCAAATTTAAACTAAATCAAACTAAAGAAATTCATTTAAACTTTATAATGTACCTTGTACATATATACATGTCACCGATATAATAAGAATTCAAACTATTTAAGAGAAAAATTTAAAATTTATTGAATACAAATATTTTAGATCACAAATTTTTTTATCAAAATTCAATATTAAGATCTGGCGCTTATTGTTAAAGGAATCATATGAATATTTAATCTTATGAACTCAACATCCTGAGAAGCTGAGTGCTCATTTAAAAAAAATTAAAAATTAAAAGAGATATAAAGGTAAGTGCACTGTGTGACATTATTGAACCTAAATAATTTTTTTAAATATACTGGGGCAAATTAAAAAAAAACCTTATTGGAATCAAAGATATAACATATAATTAAATTCATATAAAATAAACTACAATAAAATTTAATACAGTACTCCTATTTCAAATATTAAAGAATTCACTTAATATATTCTTATGCAATACTTTTGGAAAACCCTGTTTTGCCTATGTACTCAATATAATTGAAAAACCCTGTATACATAAAATTTGACACTATTTAATTTCTGATGACATTCCGATGACAATTCAAAAGATATTAAAGGTTAGAGAAATAAATAGTCATTTTAAGGTATTTAGTTAATACAAGAAATCCAAATCTATTTATAGTAAGGAGATAAAAATTTAGTTTTTGTTTGAACCACAATATAATTTGGGTTGTTTATTGAAACAAATATTCAGTAACGTTGAATCCTCCGAAGAGAGAACTTCTAAGTAGGAGCTCTCCAAAGAGTAACATATGATTTTAGATCTATCCAATAATTTTGTATTATAATAATTTCAACAGTAATTAATAATAGAAAGCATTATTCGGTAACCCATTTAAATTATGTGCGTGAGTGATAAAAAAAACTTTGTCAAGATTGAAGCAGAGGTGTAAGATCCGGAATTCTAAAGTTTTTAGAATTGTACGAGCTGACTGTTATCATCGAATACTGGTGAGTCCACACCAGAATTATTATTTAATTGAAAGATTCAGGACTTAAAAACAAAATAAATTATAGATGCATCTAAACTTTTCAATTCGCATAGAATATTAAATAATTTGAAGATACAATAAAATAAAGACATTTCGTATATTTGACAAGTCAAGTGAAATTTTTGAAGATGATTGAACTCTTTCAAAAATTTTTCATAAACTTTTGGTACTAGAGATAAGGTTTGTAGTTTGTTCATTTAGTTTATATCTGGGAAGATACGAGTTGGTTCTTTATTGTTGTAAAAAAAGAAAAACTAAATTTTAAAATTTATTTGATTTGTAATTGTAAATACTTGTAAATTTGTTACTCACATTTATAACATTCAAACTATTCAAGAACGTTGATAAAAAATAAACATATTTATCAAATTTAGAAATTTTATTTTAAAAAGTGACAATTGTGTATTATTGGTGACATAGAAGTCATTTATACATTGTGAATGTCAAAAAAAGAAATTGAATCGCCTTTATAGTCTTGGACAAACAGTCACATTATATTATTAGATAGATCAAACAGAACAAAGAAATTTATATAAATTTTTTATTTTCAATAGCGCATTAAACCCACCCTGAGGAAGAGTGATTCGAGTATTTTATGTTAAATTTATCTTTCAATTAATTACAATTTGATAGCCGGGAAATTTTTGACAACTACTGTCAACTTTTGATATACATAATATATGCCGTTTTAAGCCTTGTTTGTAATATAATAAAAATACGCTGCTTAAGCTACGTATACAATAATTGTCGCTACAACGTAAGGAAATTCTACTAAAATTAAACAATTAAACACATCACATAATTATTAGACCATATCAATATATTTGTAACCTTTCATAACGTAACGAAAACATTTTTCATTCTCCGAAACACGTATATTCTTTAGTTTAGGTTCACTCATCAAAATATATTTACTATTTTTATATCTATTATAACAAGTAAAGAAATGATTATGGAAAATAAGGAAATAGTAATGAGCACTTACGTTATAACTAAAGACATATTCTAGGGTCATAAAAGTTGGAACTATGCTAGTTGTTAACTTGCTCTTCTGAAGTTATTTCTGGTGTCGTCCACTGGAACTGCTGGAGTCGCTTGATATCCACTCGAACTATCTGCCGCTTCGAATATTTCGGTTAATTGTTGAAACAAAGAATTTCCCGTGCTATACGTTAAATTTTCGAAATATCCTACTGACGGCGCCAATGATGTTTTAGAATTTCGAGAAGGCTTTTTTAAGAACAAACTAGGTGAGTTAATCTGTTCTATGCATAATTTATATTAATTACAGTAGATGACAAAATTCCTCACATTAATATATGGCGGACCATGACGTGTCTCGTATAAATAAAATACATACCTTTCACTAAATTAACTGTATTCCACAACTAACATATATCGTATTTGTTAACTGCTCACTTAGTGGAAGGTGCACCCATATTTTTATAATTAATATAAATACTTTTAACAAGCCGGTTGACCATAATCAACCATTGCCACCGGCGTTCCTTTTTCGAACGTCAAGCCGCCGCTAAGGGAGCCGCCAGAGGTGGCACAAACCTTGCGCTCATGTCAAAACATGGGCCGCTTTTAAAGTTGTAACTAATTGAGTGATCTGATCTGATTTATTTTGAATTCTACTATTTATATATTTTACAATATGCTGATTATACAGTGTTGGGAACATCACGAGGGAACATACGTTTTACCGTCAATGTGTTAGAAAGAGACAAAATACATATAAATTCAGTGTATTACTCCTATTCGCTAACAGGGTATCATAAAGTGAGAAACGTAATAACTGTGTAATGGAATGTCTGGCAGGCACCGCCTTCGAGAAGCGTAGAGTAGCTCTTATGTCTGGCTTTTACTTACAGTTTTAAATAAACAAATGCATTCAGGCTATTACTAGTCACTTTACCACAGCAAAATGTTGTATAAACAACGCATTATGTTAAAGATCGCAATGAAAGAAGTTAATGTTAGAAATACAGATGTGTAATGTGATCAGTTTAGTTTATTAATTGAGAAATAATAAGATTGTACTATACTGATAGCTTAATGCAATGAACAATGAAAAAATCAACATTACTTTCGTTTATCCCTTCATGATTAATTTACAAAGAAATAATTCAGTAGTAATAAACTAATTCACTATATCAGTTCGGGTAGTACACGCTAATATGATTTGAACAATAAATTAAAACCTACCTTATAGGTATTTGAAATAAGTACCACTAAAAAATCCCTGGCAGATAGCTAAAAAAATTACATTCGTCGATATTGAGGGTACAATTAATGAATATAAGCATAATATTTTTTATTAACATCATAAGGAATAATCTATGGCAATAATACAGAGTCCAAAAGCGACAATATGTTGTAATAAAACAAGTGTTTTCAATGTATCACCATTTTCTTTAACAGGGTATCATAACATAAATACGTCGTATGCTAATATTTGTTTACTGTCTTCTATGTACAAAAATATCTCGCTTACAGCTCTAATTCTTCTACTTTTATCCGTCTCCTCTCTTCATTTTCAATTCACGCGTGCCCTTAAAAATGTCCTTCTTATTTGTGAGAGAAATCAGTCACATTTAATTTCAACGTAAAACGATAACCTCTCACGGCCAAAGGGAAATTATAATGGTCACATGGCGTTACCAGTGTGTTAGAGAAGGACAATCATGAGACAGAGAATTAAAATCCAGCGTAGATTATTATACCAGACGAATACGAATCGCGCGTGCGCCTCTTGAAGATGTTTTACTATACAATCTGGGTACTTCACTAAACGTTTGTTTGCGAATGAGTAACGATCTTTTGCAAATCTTATTGAAATGAGTATGCAAGTACACCATAAAGTGCAAATTGTAAAATGGTACTACCAGGGTCATTCATATCGAGAAATAGCAGAAAATTTGTTTATTGTGGCATTCGAAAATGCCCAACCAATTAGCAAAAAACAAGTAAGAACGGTTATAAAAAATTTTGAGGAGCATGGATGTGTCAATTCTACTAAACATGAACCGCGTACACAAAATCGTCAAAACCAACCCGAAAAAGAAGAACGAGATATTTTAATTTGTGCCAGTGTGGAAAATAATCCCCTACAATCGTCCACTCATTTAGCAAAGGATTTTGATGTTGATCCGAAAACGATTCGGACTGTATTAAAAAAATGGTTATCGTAGTTTCAAACTGAAAAAGGGCCATGAAATTTTTCCAGACGATCAATTTCGTAGAATGGAATTTTTTGTGAAATAGTTATGGAAAGAATACAATTGGACGCAAACTTATCGAAAAATATTTTGTTCACAGATGAATCGACTTTTCCCATACACGGTGCACATAATTCATCCGTTATTCGATATTGGTCAAGGACAAATTTACACAAACATTACAATAATCGAACTCAATATCCCCAAAAGTTAAATGATTGGGCTGGAATATTAGGTGAACATTAATTGGACCATTTTTTATTGACGGCAATTTAACCGGACAGAAATATTTGGACATGCTGGAAAATCAAATTACTCCTGCCCTTATACAATTAGGTGATATCTGGTACCAACATGACGGTTGTGCATCACATAATTATCGACTAGCAATAAATTTTTTAAATCCACAATTTCCCAATCGGATAATCTCCACGAATGGTAACATAAGATGGCCTGCGAGATCTCCAGATCTGGCTCCCAACGATTTCTTTTTCTGGGGTTATATAAAATCGAGAATTTATGGGTTCCAAGAAAACAGAGCCACTTCTCTAAATGAACTAAGGGAACAAATTTTATAAATTTGTATGCAAATAACACTTGAAATGCTCATACGTGTTCGTCAAGAATTTTATAACCGTCTCGGTTACTGCTTAGCTCAAAACGGGGGTTTATTCGAACATTTGATTTAAGCTCATTGAAGAATTAAGTTTTATTTTTTAATTTATTACATATCATAATATTACTTTTATTTAAAAATCGTAGGCATTAGAACTCGATTTTATTTTTATTTTCGTTTTTTTTTAATTTGTACTGTGTGTGTTTACACAGAAAATTCGTTCTCATTTGCATACAAACGATAAAGATACCAAATTTATTTTACTAACACATTCGAAACACAGCAGATGCTTCGAGACCAATTTCACGTTGCCAAATCTGAAAAACAGTAAAGGTTTTAACCGCTTTCAAACTGAACACTAGAACAATTTCCAGCATTACAATAAAATATTTAACGAATAGATGGAGTTAATTATATCTTGATCTGTTACAACCTCTTGAATAATCATAATTAAAATCTTCCTATTACTTGTTCTCGTGTTAAAACAATGCATTTTACAATTAATATGAATATACAATGAAAATTGGCAATACTGTTAGAAGCTACAAAGAGTAAGAGGCCGGCGTTGTGGGTTTTCCACTTATGAGATCCTGTTAGCGAAAAGTGAGAATTGAGGTATTTGGAAACACATATTATTATTAATACAAATTTTATTTCACATGTTATGTTATTTATTCCAATACTAACCGAACTAATATAGTGAATTAGTTTATTACTACTGAATTATTACTTTGTAAATTAATCATGAAGGGATAAACGAAAGTAATGTTGATTTTTTTTATCATTCATTGCATTAAGCTATCAGTTTAGTACAATCTTATTATTTCTCAATTAATAAACTGAACTGTCCACATTACACATCTGTATTTCTAAAACTTAAATTCTTTCATTGCGATCTTTAACATAATGAGTTGTTTATACAACATTTTGCTTTGGTAAAGTGGCTAGTAATAGCCTGAATGCATTTCTAATTTGTTTATTTAAAACTGCACGCTTCTCGAAGGCGGTGCCTGCCAGACATCCCATTAGACATACAACAGTAACTGCACGTTTTCCACTTTATGATATCCTGTTAGCGAAAAAGAATGATACACTGAATTTATATGTATTTTGTCTCTTTCTAACACATTGACGGTAAAACGTATGTTCCCTCGTAATGTTCCCAACACTGTACATATACCATGCATTACTGCTTAATATACATAATCAATTGACGTAGATCTCATCAAAAAATCTAAAAGTGCTATATTGGTGAATAGATAATTATTGAAACACTTTTCATTTAAAACTTGTATGGGAGTTAAAGAGGCAGGTAAATAATTTTATTTAGAATGTGTAGTTTCATATACCTACAAAAATTGACCCTTTTTCATTCATAATTACGTAGAAAATAAATGTATCCGCTACCTTAGGACCTTACTGTGAAAAAGATTACACTATTGATTCATTTAATAGCCGAACCTATACTTACCCAAAGTAATTCTGTTTTGCGCATTCAATTTACCCCTCACCAAATCAACTATCTTTACTATTTGATTATTACATTTGTCTAAATATCCTTTTAGATCGGTCATACCGCCAGTAATAGCTACCGTAACTTCGGTGGTCCAGAAAGTACAACCGACGCTCTGTATACATTGCCCCGGCCATTTTAACACCCACTGGTCTCGTGGTCGCAGAGGGTAATCTTCTATAGAAGCTCTCACCTTCAAAAAAAATTGAAATTTCACCGGAACAGTAAAGAAATACTTGAATATATCTCACCATATTATGAACAGATTTCTTCATATCTGTTTCTAGTTCTACCAGCCATTTTTCCACTTGTCCTCTTGCCAGAGCAGTTTGGATTACGTCTACCAACGGTACTACTTCACCTTCACTGGATTTCATATGCGTAACGTCCAGTTCTTCGGTGAATGTAAGCTTGGCTATACCCTCAAAGCATTTCTTAAGATGTGGTTGGACTCTAAAAGAACGTAAAATAATACGTGAAGAAAATAGAATTCAGTAGACCAACCTTGTTGGATCTTTAGTTTCCGACAGAATTTCCAATAATTCGTCATTGGACAAGAAGAAGAATCTCGGGAAGTACAATCTTTTCTTCTCCAAATAATCGTTAAGACCTTTTTGGATTAGATCAAGCAGATTGTTACATTTCTTCAAACGTTCGGCCATTTTGTCTATTTCCGCTACGGAAAGTACTTTGGGATCGCCGAATACGGTTTTCATCAAATCTCTCCAAATCTATAATAAATTGGGTAAATTATAAGGAAAAAAATGGGAAAATTGAGGAAATATTTGCCTTATCAACAGCACTGAAGCGTCTTCCTTCTTCGGGCATTTGTTGTTGGATATCGGGAGAAGAAAATATGGGTTCTAGATACATCCAAGTAGATTGAACTTTCAGCCATTCGTCTAGAATTTCTTGAAGCAACTGTAATTTAGCTTCCCATGCCCTGGAATACAATATACAGAGTGAGTTTGAAGTATGTAACACCTCAATTATCTCGCACGATTTTCATAGATTTGGGTTTGTAAGGGTTTTCTAATATGGCCGATATTATGGTGGTATGTACATTGTTATCAAACCTTCAATTTTCTGGTAATATAATGGACTTTGTTCTTTCAAATAGAACACCCTGTATTTTTTTTTGTTTTTAAAACATACAAAACGTCCACAGGATAATTTATTATTCAACTCGAACAATTATCACTTCTTGAAAATATTATCATTGCAGGAGATTTTAACTTCCCAGAGCTCACATTGCCGATAACCTCATTATCAGACGTCATGGGACGCCATAAGACCAAGACGGCTAACGTTGAGTCAGATTAGTTTAAGAAAATCTGTCTTGGATGCAAGAAAATTGCTCTTCAGGTCTATGCTGTGGGAAATGCAAATCCATCTACCACACTAGTCGTGGTCAAAGAGGATCCTTAAGATTAATTGATGCACAATTTTACAACCTTCAAAATCCCGTAGTACTAGAAAAACCTCAAAATATATTAAGGAAGTATTTTTCGGATATTTTTGTTCTTTACTTTTTTAAAGCCAACTAAATTTTATACAATTTAACCCTAACCCAAACCCCAAATCAATTTGTTGTGGAGATACAGCCAATCGAAATTCTGCAGTTTTTTCTAAAAAGTGAAAATTTATCTATTTTATGAATTTTCATCGGTTCTGTAGGATAATAAGAAAACAGATTTTCCACTATGCCGACGTTTCGGATTTATTTGAATCTTTTATCAAGGCTACAAAGATATACATGCAAATGTGTGTGTGTATCAAGTTAATGGCACTGGTTTTAGTAAACCAAAAGGCCAGTCTAATTTATTATTTGATTATAAAATTTTGTGGAACATATATAAGCTTACATACACATATATTTTTATTACTATTATTATGTTTTTGCATATATATTTTTTTATGCTTATGATTTTTTTTAATTATGCTTATGCTTTTTTTGTTTATGCTTTTTTTATGCTTATGCTTTTTTATGCTCATGTTTTTTTTATTATGTTCAAGTATTTTTTTTATGCATTTTTTTGTGCTTATGCCTATTTCTTCTTTTTTTTAGTATTTTTTTTAACTATTATATATTATTTTATATTTTTTTTCCAGATTTTTCCTTTATTTATTTTTTCAAAATCTTGATTGGTTAGAAATTTTACAACATTTTACTTCGTTTACAATTTTATGTTAGTTTCTTTTGTTAATTTATATAATAGTTCTCTCACCTCATTTTTTTCAGATGCTAATATTGTATCCAAACTAGCAGGCAAAGGTAATATGTTTGCAATAATTGTATAAAATTTTGATATAGCCGACTCGTGAATATTGCATTCTAGTAAGTAATGTTGTAGTGTACCTGTTTCTCCACATTGACATCTTTCATTTTCAGGAAGGCCCATTTTAAATTTTTTCTCGGGTGTTAAACAATGTCCTGATCTAATTCTGGTAATAGTTCTTATGAAAGTCCGATCGCTGTCTTTATGAAACCAAGGTTTATGTTTTACTACTGGTTCAATCGCTTTGAACTTTTGACCTCCCCTATATTCCTCGTAATGTTTTTGCCAAGCAGCTGTTAGTTTAGTTTTTGCCAATTGTCGCATATCTGTTGTCGGGATTTTGAAATTATGAATTTTAATTCCCTACTCCGTGGCCCTTTTCGCTAGTTCGTCTACTCTTTCATTTTGGGGTATACCTGAGTGTCCTTTGATCCAAACTAACTGAATTTCTTTGTTTGAGCTTTGGATTTCATTACATATTCTTGAGATGTCTACTATTATGTGATTTAGTTCGGAATTGGGTGTTATATTTTCCAATTTTTGTACTGCACTTTTGCTGTCTGAAAATATATCATATTTTGAGTTTGATTCATATCTATGGCAGTATTCTAGTGCTTTTTTTATTGCCATTAGTTCTGCGGTATAGATAGAGGTATACTGGGGTAGCTGATATCTTTCTGAATATTTATTTTCTTCATGATAGAAGGCAAATCTTATTTTATTATTCCTTTTTGATCCATCTGTAAATATCTTCTCGAAGTTGTGCCATTTTTCAGTTACTTGTCTTTGAAATTGAACCTTTGTTGTTACATCTTCTTTGTTATACGATGTATAATACGTTGTTGGAGGTTTTAGTAATGTTTTGTAAGTCACAGAAAAACATGGTTGTACTCTGCTTTCATAAAGAATATTTTTGTAATCGATAATCCAGTTATAACTCTCTATTATGAGTGGCAATCTTTTCCTTTCCCAATATCTTGATTCTAGGCATGCAATGAATAAATTATGTATGTTTTTTTGACCCTCACCTTGTTTACTATTAATTTTTAAAATTAACCTGTCACTCAGCATTTGTCTTCTGAGATGTAATGGTGGTTCTTCACACTCCCCTTCCAAGACATTTATTGGCGAGCTTTGTAAACTTCCTATTGCTAATCTTAAACATCGATTTTTAATTTCTTCTATCTTTTCTGTGTGACATTTAGCAGCGGTCCCATATAAAATGCTTCCATAATCAATGATTGATCGTATGAATGATTTATAGAAAATTAAACTTATATTTGGATCTGCTCCCTATTTTTGGTGACTAAACACTTTGACGATATTGATAGCATTTTCACATTTTTTAATAACATTTGAGATTTGTTGAGATTGAGTTTTTTGTCTAATATAACTCCTAAGTACGTAACAGCTGATTTGTACTAGATATTCATGTTGGCCATTCTGATTGTATTGGGATTCTGATAACTTCTCCTTGTAAATGTACAAACTGACGATTTTCTTCCATTTATAGCTGTTCCGTTGTCTTCAAACCACTTCTTAGCTGCTGTTGTTGCTTCATTGAGTTGTCTGTGACACATCTCTATATTTTTATATTTTGTTCTTATGGCGTAATCGTCTGCGATTGGAATATCTTAACGTCATATTTTTGTAGGGCGATTTCAAAGTCGTATGAGTAGATAATATATAAAAGTGGACTTAAAATACCTCCCTGTGGTAATCCTTTAGATGTCTGTCTTGGGCCCACTAATTGGTTATATGTTCTTACATAAATATTCCTGTTGCTGTACAACTTCTGAATGTGTCTGATAGGATGGCGAGGAAGGCCTAATTTAACCATTTTGGTCGTCAAGATTTCCAGGTCTACGTTATCGTAAGCACCTTCCATATCTAAGAATATAATACTGGAAAAGTTGTTATTGGTTAATCCATGATAGACATCCACTACTAGCTCACATAAAAGCTCTTGTGTAGACTTTTCTTATCTAAATCCAAATTGAGATTTAGGTAATAGTTGGCGTTGTTCGAGATGATGTTCCAATCTGTTTTTTATCATTCTTTCGTACGTTTCCAAAACACAGGAAGCTGAAGCAATTGGTCTATATGATATACATGCAAATGGTGATTATGACTATCAAATACTCAATAAAAACATTAAAGCTTCAAAACCTTTCATAAAACTTTAAAAGCTTCAAAACCTTAAAAAACTTATACTCATGTAAAAATTAAAAAATTCAAAAATTTCAATAAAATTCCAAAAACCTAAAAACTTAGAAATCTCTCACATTTTTCTCTGTAAGAAACATCAAATAAAATAAAATCTAAATTGCTGACAATTTAAAATATCTCAAGGTGTCATATTACCTAGTGAGGCTTTTTCCGTCGAGCGGAAATGATTTACTTCCTTGTCAAATTAAAAAATAGACGAGAAAACTAAAATATTTCAGAATGATCTGGTACGTCATATAAAAACAAAGTAATGCACAATCTTCTAACATTGGTAATAACTTATTTTCCTTTTTATTGAGATTCTATAAACAAACTGTACCTTAATATTTGGTGTTGAAAGTAAATTATACGTATTCATTGATAAAAGAAAAACAAAAATTGCAAAAAAACTACTAATTATGTTTGACTGGGACAGCTTTATCGAATACAGTGTGTCCTCGAAAAATTCTTAGTAATTGTTAAAGAACCAAAAATTATCTATTATAGATATTAGTTATTGAGCTAGTATCGATTGTTTTTAAATTTTATATAATTGGTAATTATGTGTTTGTAAATTTTATTTAAGTTGTCAGTATCTGAATTTTTGTTTACTGTATTCTCACTCAATTCAATAAATATTTCGCTTAACACATTCATTGCCAACAACGCGCCTGGCGCGTTCACCATAACCACGATGTGGTGCCCGGACCGCGCTAGGTGCGTTTTGTGTAGATCCGAATACTACGCTGTGTTAGGAAGGTAGGCACAGCCAGATTACCACGAATAATTGCTGGGCGAGTCAGTATGTATTTAGGCATTGGGTGAAATAGTTGGTTCGGATTTTTCGCCTGCGTTGTTTTTATTACGTTAATATTTTTGAAGTGCGATTTGTAAAACGTAAGTATTATATTTTATTGATTGAATATAACACAAAACAAATAAATATGCTTGCCTTTTCAAATATCAATGCCGAATATATCTGTTGAGCGCATTGATCAGCTGGTGACCGCACCAGGCGCGTTGTTGGGCACATGCATCACATACTTTTAAAAAATATTATATTTCATTGTTTTGTTATAGTTTATCATGGAACCAAAGCCTGGTACATCAAAGGAATGTGAACCTCCAAAAAAAAGGGAAAAATATGACAAAAATAAAGGTCTTACAGATGACGAAATTCTTGCAATGCTTGAACAATCAGACGAAGAGGATTCCTTTGTAAGTGACGATGACGATCCCGAATATAATCCGAGCAGCGATTCTGAAGAGGAGTTGCAACCACCTTCACCTCCGACTACACCAGTTGCCTCCCAATGGTCATGCGATGAAGTACAACAGCCAGATATCCCATTTACACGTCCACCAGGTATTCTTGTCGATGCAGAGGGGTCAGAGCCAATTGTTATTTTCACTTATTAGCAACAGAAGAGCTATATAACATACTCTGTGCTAATGTTAACGCACATGCCGTGGAGTTGCTGTCGAAAAGTGGAGGTGTTCAATCCAGAATTAGTCGTTGGAAAAACATTACTCCCACTGAAATGAAAATATTCATCGGGCTTTTATTTCACATGGGCACAATTCGTCTGAACAGAATAAACGATTACTGGAAAACACATTACTTATTTAACCTTCAAGTTTTCGCAACATTTATGAGCCGAAATCGTTTTCTACTGATATTACGAGCGTTGCGTTTTGAAGATTTCGAGAACCAGATATCTCGCACCCAATTAGGAAAACTTCCTCCACTGGTAAATTTTTTCAACAATAGGATGCAGGTTATTTATTATCCAGATAAACAGTTATCTTTAGATGAATCTATGGTGCTATGGCGTGGAAGGTTGAAATTTCGTCAATATATAAAAGGAAAACGGCACAAATTTGGGGTCAAATTGTACGTCTTTTGCGAACCAAATGGGATAACTTTAAAAATAATTGTATATTTTGGATCCGCTGATGCCGAGTTATCTGGTTGTCAACATACAGAAAAAGTTGTAATATCCCTTTCACGAGAAAAGTTAGGTGTTGGGCATTCCATATTTATGTACAATTTTTACAACACTTAACCAAGGAGTTGTTAGATAATAAAACATACGTTACAGGAACCCTGAGAGCAAATAGGAAAGGGAACCCACCTGAAGTTTTATCAAAAAAGTTAAAAAAAAGTGAACTGGTTATGCAGTTCAGTCCGGAGGGAATTTGTGTAATTAAATGGAAGGACCGTAAATAAATTTTAGCTATTTCCAGCGAATTTAATGGACATGTGGAAGAAGTAACTACACAACGTGGTAGAGTAGTGATGAAACCAAAGCTCATTAATGAATATAATAAATGCACGGCTGGGGTTGATCACTGCGACCAAATGTTAGCTTATTATCCGTGCGAACATAAGACTCGAGTCTGGTATAAAAAACTAGCCATCCATTTATTTCAGATCATGTTATTAAATTCATATCATTTGTACAAGATAGGTGCTAGAAAGAGTAAAAGTTTTTACGAATTCAGACTGGATGTAATAGGAAGTTTGCTTGGACCACCTCCGCCAAATCCAATACCTAAAATAAACCTTCAGCATCTTCCTGAGTACTGTCCAGTAGGAGAAAATGGAAAAGCTAAGAGAAGAAGATGCACCGTCTGCTGGTGTGAAGACAAAAAACGAAAGGATTCAGTTTACTACTGCCCTCAGTGTCCTGGTGGTCCTGGACTTTGTCTTACGCCATGTTTCAGAGTATTTCATTCAAACAAATAATGGCCTTTATTATAATATGTTTTTCAAGGTCACATTATTTTATGCGTGTGAACTTTCAGTTGATTTAGTGTTTGTAATAATTTTTGTAACTGCAATAATTAAATAAGCATTGTTTATCATTTTTGTTGCAATATTTCCCTACACAAACGCGCCTCGTGCGGTTATGGGCACCGAGCATGATTTATTAATTCACTGCTTTTATGTTTAATATACAAAAAAAGTTACGTGGCACATGGCAGAACACAACCTTTTCCTAAGGGCAGTGAATGTGTTAAAAGATGTTTGTAACAGTTAGTCTCTTTATCTAGGATGTTGACGGTTTCAAAGTCAAATTTGTGATTTTGTTCAAATGCATGGGTTGCTAATGCTGTTTTTTCTGATTTGTCCCTATGTTTTTCATCACATGAGTTCTTGTGAGCATATATTCTGTTTTTAACATTTGCTTGGTTTGACCAATATAACATCTATCGCATTCCAAACAATTTATTTTGTAAATAAGGTTTGATTCATAGTCTCTCAGTAATTTGTCCTTCATAGAGGAATAAAAACAATTTACCGTTTTTGTATGGTAAAATACGATTTTTGTTCTTTCTGTTTGTAGTATGTGTTTCAATTTTTCCGAAAGACCCTTAACATAAGGAATCTTAAAATATCTATATGGATCTCCAGTCAATACTGGTGTTAACCGTCTCTCAATATTTTTATTAATTATAATATTACAAATATTAAGGGGATAATCATTCAACAGCAATTTTTCTTTTAACTTAACCATATTTTCATGTAAATATTCAGGGCTACTGAGTTTAATAATTTTATTTTTGATGGCAGTCATGATATATAATTTTTGAGCAAAAGGAATAACATCTATAATAGATAATTTTTGGTTCTTTAACAATTACTAAGAATTTTTCGAGGACACAATGTATTCAAACTGTCCCAGTCCAGCATAATTAGTAGTTTTTTTGCAATTTTTCTTTTTTGTTTATCAATGAATACGTATAATTTACTTTCAACACCAAATATTAAGGTACAGTTTGTTTATAGAATCTCAATAAAAAGGAAAATAAGTTATTACCAATGTTTGAAGATTGTGCATTATTTTATTTTGTTTTTATATGACGTGCCAGAACATTCTGAAATATTTTAATGTTTTCTCGTCTATTTTTTAATTTGACAAGGAAATAAATCATTTCCGCTTGACAGAAAAAGCCTCACTAGGTAAGAGTGACACCTTGAGAAATTTTAAATTGTCAGTAATTTAGATTTTATTTTATTCCATGATGTTTCTTAGAGACAAAAATGTGAGAGATTTTTAAGTTTTTAGTTTTATGGAATTTTATTGAAATTTTTGAATTTTTACATCAGTATAAGTTTTTTAAGGTTTTGAAGTTTTTAAGGTTTAAAAGTTTTATGAAAGGTTTTGAAGTTTTAATGTTTTTATTGAGTATTTAATAGTCATAATCACCATTTGCATGTATATTTGTAGCCTTGATAAAGGATTCAAATAAATCCGAAAGGTCGGCATAGTGAAAAATCTGTTTTCTTATTATCCTACAGAACCGATGAAAATTCATAAAATAAATAATACATAAGGATACGATCATAAAAGTAAAAATTTATCATTACGCTCACATTCCAAAACACGTTCGGTCAAACTAATGGTCCTGGAGAAAAGTCATTCAAAAGGAATTTAATTAGCTTCAATCAAAATAATGCCTATAGGTATCATAGTTTTCTTAAAAACAAAACATCGGAATGTAAATTGTCTTTTAAATTGGAAATAAAAACAGCCCGGCCACTTGACCAAAGTTATCGTACCGTTCCCAAAAGTTTCGTGTCCTTGATATAGGCCACTAGCTTATTTGAGAGGATTTTGAGTAGTTCTGAAGGTTGTATTGTTTCCTTTCCAAAATGCTTCTGCCCGAGTCCTTGTAAGTTCTTACATAAGCAGAGTATATAAATAGGTGTTTCATCGCTTAGTTCGCATTTCCTACAGATAGGTTCACCGACTTTTCCCATTTTGTATAATCGTATCGTTCCCTTATGGTACAGTGTCCACTAACCAAATCGGTAATTGTCCTGAAGTGTCTCTTGCTCATTTTCAATAAACTGATTGAGAGTTCTTTGTTTACATTTTCCAGTAATCTTTTTAAGTGAAGGTGACCTTTTGTCAACCTCCATTTGATTTGGTGTTCCTTGTCTAGCTAGTTCCAGATTTCCCCTCTTATGTAATCCTTTATGATTCTACAGAACGGATCCGGACCTATGAAGTCTCCTTTACAGCCTTGTTGAGCAAACTGGCCCGCCAGCTCATTACCTGTATGTCCCGGTACCCATAGTAGAGATAGTGTGTTGTCTCTTGCCAGCTTGTTAAGGGACTCTTTACAGTTTTAACCAGTCTAGATTTCGAGGTTCGAATACTAATAGCTTTCAGCAGTGCCTGGCTGTCAGTATATATTTTTATTTTTTGTCCGGTATAACCTTTCTTAATGTTTTCATCAATACAGGCTATAGCAGCAATTGTTTCTGCTTGAAATACAAACGTACATCTACCAAGGCTGAAGAACATTTTCTTCCTAGGTTTATTTACACCCTCCAGGATCTCTTTGTTGATTCTTTCATTTTTTCATTATACGCACCTAGTTTAGCCTTATAATATCCCCAGTTGCCCGTTTTTTCGCTTTGTAAAAAAGACGTCTTGTTTCCTTCTTTAGTGTTGTTAGCTCGTTATATAAAAAATAGTATTTACACGACTGTCCGTCATAAATCCCGTACTTTACAACTTAGAAATTTTTTAAAGACCTGGCCTCATCCATTCCGAATCAGTGGGGGAGAGGGATGACAATCTTTGGAAATTGAGGCTAGTTCTATGTCAATGCGTAATGAATATAGCATTATAGCATTATCTGATGTTTTATTTAAATTTTCTCATTTATAGGAGTTAAATCTCATAGTTATATTTGAATTTACCGCTTAGTTCAGTGGACTAACTTGCATTATGTGCATGTTTCACAAAGTGCCTGTAAATCTACCTCGATATACCAAACTTATACGAAATATTCTGTGATTCTGAAGGTAAGAAATAGTTTTTGAGTATTCGTGAGTTGTGTCTTGTGGGCATACTTAGTAATTTCCTCACAAATTGTCTTTAACATTTCAAATCGTAAGTATACTAAATCGTTAAATTCTACGTCTTCCTCGTCCATGATGATAGCTGCGTTACCGTTGCAGCTTCGCCCTTAATACAAAGACATTTTCATAAACGTTTGAAGATCAGGCTCAGCTTGCATTGTCACTGGCATCAGACTCTGTTAGCTGGTGGTCCATTCCCAATCGCATGGTTTTTTTTGGACCTCAACCATTTTTGGATCTGGTCGACATTCATTCAGGAAATGATTTGATTTTTTCTTTAAAATCATTTGTTGATGCAGATTTTGCTAACAGTATTGCTAATAGAAAAAGTATTATAGCTTTTATTATCAAATTAAGAAAAATGTTATACATTGGAAAACTAAAAAGCAAAGTAATGTTACTCTTTCAAGTGTAGAGACTTTGATTTATTTGCCTATACTGCTTAAAACAATAACTTGATCTCGGTGGTAATTTCCATATTGTTAATTAGGGCGTTTCTCAGGCTTTGATAAAGTATCATCGTTTTCTCTGTTATTCGCTTTATTTCAGCTTCTTATATTCCTGCCCCATCGATTATTATCCCCAAGTATGAATTTAAATTGACCAATTTTTGTTACTAAACATAATAGGGCCGAAAATTATTTAACATAGCTTCAGCTGAATATATAAAACCATTAAATAAACATCCAAAAATATGAATTTTAAATTTTACAATACTTACAAAGTTTCTTTTTCGAATGGTTTGATGTAAGGGGAATTTTTCATTGTTTGCGTCTTCACGATATGATCATCTAACAACACTTGTATATCGTCAACAGCAGAAATAATATAAGTTCCCGTATCTTTGTAAACCAAAACGATGAATTCCACATCTTGCCATTCTCCCAACATCTATAATTACAATAGAAAAACATTATTATAAATTAAAATTATATTAAAAGATTTAAGAAATGAAAAATTACATAAATATATAGAATATCAGTCATAAATTTTACCTTTGATAAATTCTTTTCCAAATTGTTCTCCTTTGTTGCTGCCTCCGAAATCGCTTCGAATTTTTCGAAATAATCGTCCAAGCCGTAATCGATGATTTTTTCTAACGTTAAATTTTCGTCAACTGTTATGGGGAATCCCACGATCTCGGACACTTTTTCCCAGTGACGTTGCTTCATTCCGGGATTTCCCAGCGTTTGAATTATCGGCATGTGTTCTTTGAAATCTTCTATTTGTTCTCTAACCTAAAAACCGAAAAACTAAGGATCGATCTAAGGCAACCGTAGGCATTCCTATACAGCAGGTCAGCATCAATTATCCTTCAGCGATGGAGGAGGATATGCTGCTGAGATCTGGTGAGGAGTTACCATCGATAGAATCAAAAAAGAGACTATTGAGAGATGAACTAAGGCGAGAAAATTATTTCCAAGAAAAAAAGACGATTAGCGTGGGAGGAGCAGCACCCCTAAGCAGATCCGGTTCATCTGGGACCCTGGGCGTTGGGGTGAAACCGAACTCTGAAGCCCAACCGTCATTATCCAAACAGATAACTCCAGAAGGGAAGAGGTTGCACTCGCAGATGACCCCGGAGGAAACTGTAAAAGCGACAAATGAACCAATTAAGGCAGAGGGTAGCTCAGTGAGAACCATCATGGCACCTGAGTACTGTGCTAACAGACTGATGGTAGAAACGACGGCAATTGTCCATACGAACCATCCAGAGACAAGTCTAGATGAAGAGACAGCCTTAGAGATCAAGATGGAGCTGGGAAAATGTGTCCTCCGGGGTAAAAACATCAGAATATTCAGTTGCCATCCTGAGAACGATGCGGTAGTTAAGGGCTGCGCAAATTCTACTGGAGACCCAGTTTAAGCAACTGAATCCGTTGGGCGAGATTCAACTGAGACTAGGCCCAGCCAGAAACCTGGTGAAAATATGCAAAGTCACAACTTTTGTACCACGATCCACGGGAGCGGAGACAAAAGAAGATGTGATGCTTGATCTGAGGAGCCAGAGTTGATTAGACACCGAGCACTGGCCTGTCTGGGTGGCAAGGTTACGCCATAATAACAGTTGCTGGTCATACACATAGATAATGAATCCATGCAGAAGCTGAGGAAACTTGGGATCCGCGCATTCGTGGGAGCAGAGAGAGTTGTCTTCAAGTTCCAACCTGCACCACAGTAGAGCGGCGACGGCGAGGCTCTACCAGAAGATCTTGGCCGATCTTATCCAAGAACCATGGACCGTTAAAGGCAGAGTGATGGGCATGAGTCGTGCGAAGAGTAAGTTAATTTACGATACTGATAATTACAATCCAAAGGATTGCATCTTTATCAGGGATAGCACCGCCGTCACTGAGGTACACCTGCAGGCAGATGATGACATCATCAGAATTCTGTTTGCATCAGGGTACCAGCCATACAATTCCGCAGAAGTACCTCCGTGCACAGAAATGAGGAGGATTGTGGAACACGGGACGATGACGGGGAAGCACTTCATCCTGGGATTGGACGTCAATACCCACCATTTGGCTTGAGGGAGCTCCAACACCAACAACCGGGGGGAGTACCTTATAAATTATCTAGTAGAGTCAAATCTAATTTTATTAAATCAAGGCCGTAAGCCAACATTCCAACAAAGAGGGGGAAATTTGCTTTGGGAAGAGGTTTAGGTTATTACTTTGTTTAGCCACTTTGCGTCTAGCAAAATTAAGGACTGGGACCTAAACGAAAGAGACTTTTAGAAATCCCAAGAATACAGATTGTGAAGCATTTCGGAAGGAACTGGAGATCAATCTGGCCTCACTTGCTTCAATCTCAGAACAAGGGGTTGTGAGAATGACATGCGACCTTCAATGCGCCATAGTGAACTCATACACCTAGTCCTGTCAAAACAACCAACAGAAATGCCCGTTGGTGCAACAGAAAGTTAGAATCTCTGAGAAGGAACGTTCGCAGGCTGTACAATCAGTGCAAACTTACAGGAAACTGGGACTGCCACACGAAGGCGCTCATTGAATTCAATAAAGCAGTGAGGAAAGCCAAGAGAAATTCGTCGTGGAGAAATTTGTGTCAGGGCATCGAGAGTATATCTGATTGCGCAAAACTCCACAGAGTCATGACTCAATCCCCAGTTAACGTCCTAGAGACCGTCCTCAAAGAAGACGGCTCACATACGGACGGCCTGGAGAAGACACTAGCAGTCTTCCTCAGCACGTACTTTCCGAAATCTACAGAGGTACAATTCGAAGCAACAAGCGAAACCAGAGAAGAAAGGCAACTTTAATCCTTTCAAGGCGCCTGAAGTAGATGGAATTTTCCCAGTGCTGTTCCAAAGAAGCACCGATATCATCACTCCAAGGCTTGTGAGTATTTTTAGACTAAGTTTAGTGTAATAAATTCTAGACCCTTTTGTCACCAGTGTGATGGCTATTTTACAATGAAATAAATTGAATTACTTTGCCCTACACCTTCGTATAAATCTGGGAGACCGCTGTCACCCAATGTAATAACTGACTCTTCTATCTCGAGTCCGCTGTCACCACTCTAATAACTGACTGTCACCAAATGAAATAAAGCAGTCGAGCGTGAAAAAAATAACCAATCCGAATTAGGCGGGGAACTCCTGGATTTAAAGCGGTGGAATTACCTTAGCCAGGCCAGGATTGATCTCTTTGTTCGGCCTTGTCTCCAAATGCGCTGCACACTCTATAGGGAAAATCGTGGTAGGGAACTGAACAAAGTTTCGGTAACCAGAAATGTATAAAAAAATATATTAAATCTTTCGCTGTATAAGATAGAACCAACAACAACAAAAATTTTAAATCCTTCACAATAAAAAAATATTACCCACTTATCTACAAATTGTTCAAGGTGCGCATGGGTCGTATGATTTCGCCCCTATTTCGTAATTTGACCTGCCTCACTGCGAGAAATCTATTTTAAAAAAATGCGGTACAAATGGACTGCCGCTAATTTTCATGTTTGTTGAATGTCATTGTACTTTATATAAACAGTTCAGTGTGTATTACAAAATTTCCGAGTTGCAGTTTTGTTTTCTTCGAATAAACGATAATGTTTATTTATTTAGCTAGCTATGAGTAAATGATATAACCGCGTCTGAAAAACCAAAATTATTTAATCGTGGCGAACATCCACTGATAACCTGAATTTACGGAGACAAAATCATACGCTCCGGGCAATAGATACTAATTACAATTAATTTTGTTTTAACCTTTACTTATGTCTATCTATGGGGTGGGTGAGAATTATGTGACACCAAAAAAATAAATAGTACCTAAATCCTGTCAAGTTACATATACACTAAAGAGAAAAACGTTCCTACAATCTTGTGTAAAATCTTACTATACTATCTCACACGATAAAGTTATATTCTATAGAACTAGCGGTGCCCAAATTATGAGCCAGGACCTACAGCTTTAGCTGAACCTATGAACTCGTCCAATAACCCAGTGAAAAAAAACTGTTTTATATTCTATCTATGCAAATATTTATGTTATCAATATCAAGTTTAGAATTAGCGCACGAAAAATGAATGAATTTTTTCCCAATAAATGAATCTTAGACTTGTTCAAAAACTTATTGTGTGGAAACTTCCCTTCTCCTGTCTCCTCTTATCGCCTGTTTTCGCTATTTATCTAGAAACTGCGGATGACGCTGAATTTCTAGCACCCGGTGTCCAGCTATGCTGGATTACGGTTATTACGGTTGGAGATAGAGTTTTTCCCGTTTTGTGCCAACTCAGGGGGACAGTGTTCACTGTCAAGGATATCTGAGTATCGCTTTGACGCCGTGACACAACGGAGAGAAACTTCTCCCTAAAAACCCGCTAACACTAAAAACTTTTTCCCTTCGCGTTATTCGCTGACTCTGTGTTCTCTCTACTCTGAACTTACTTTTTATTATTCCCCCAAATTTTGTTCGTTTTGTTGAATTGCAAAGGTTCCATTTTTTTTTCAAGTGGCCTCAATTTTCGTTACCAACTCGTTTGTATACAAAACAATAATTTGAATTTGACCTAGTAAATTGTTTTATTGTTGCAAATTGTTATGGTCCTGTCTCATTTTTGTTAAACAAAAAGTATGTCGAATTCTACTTTTATTATATTTGAAATAAAATATATTTTACCGTGTGTTTCTGAAAATTACTGATTTAAGTTTTTCTATTTGATATTCGCATTTATTACATTCGCCATGGGAGATATACCTACGGTTTGGAAAAAATCTCCAAGGTGTTATTCATACCGAAGCCTGGATAACTCTTGTACGACATTTTAAAAGCTCAACATCTGATAAGCTATTTATGTGAACACGGATAATCCTTCGGCTCTTATGGCCCTAGCAAGCCACAGCTATACTTCGAAGATAGTGTGGGACTGTTGTAATACTACGAAAACCTTAGCAAAAGCCGATAAGGTAAATCTCACTGGGTGCCAAACCACACAGATATAGCTGGAAATTAGGCAGCTGATAAGTGTGCAAAGAAAGGAGCTAATGTCTCCCTCATGGGACCATAACTAGCATGCCACGTCTCCTATAGTGTCGTACGAAAACTGTCTCCAATTGGATGTCTAGTGAACACCAAAAGCGTTGGAACAGGGTCAATCCAAAGGAAATCTCAAGGGAATATTGAGTTCCAATGCAGCAGATGCTCTTAGATTGGGCAGAATAGAACTGCGAAAGGTGGTAAGATTCTTGACTGACCGCTGATTATTCAATGCATACCTAGCGAAAATGGGGCTTGATGTAACGAACCCCCAATGCAGGATGTGCGGTGAGGAAGAAGAATTGAATAGATGAGGCTTTTACTTGATAAAGATCCATACTGAAAGATCAAATAAAACAATATAATTTGTTTAAAACTTCATTTATTTGAACTAATGTTCAATTTAAACTTGTTGACGCGTTTCACTAACACAGTAGCTTTGTCAAAACGAATGAAGGTATAATATAAAAATGTCTTAATATATACAGTGCATAATTACAGAATTTTATTTACTAATGTTAACAATGGTATTAGAAGAAATTGCCTGGAAATTCATTCACTACAAACGTTCCTAAGCTATCTTCTAGGTAAAAAGGTTTAATAAAGGAGAGTAATTGATATCTATTTGGTCGTTAAGAAGGTTACCTGAATATTTATTTTTGTAAATCTCGAGGGCCTCTAATAAATTTAAACTAAAGGATTTACCGACTACATGGAGAATTTCAAAATTTGGGTCGAAAATGTGTTGGTTTTCTAATAAATGATTTGAATAGTTAGAATCTAATTTTTTGTTGTCATAGCTACATTTGTGTTCCGAAATTCTAGTTTTAAAATTTCCAAAAGTTCTACAGATATAAATTTTATTTATGATATTGTCAATTAAATTTGGATCGTAATTATTATTAACGAACGATATGAATTTAGAATTATGGGGTGGTATCATATCTTGAATATTATTAGTTAATTCTGTTGAGTTTTTAACTGAAAATCGAGGTATGATTGAACAATAATTAGAGATGACATATATGAGAATCTTTGAAATTTTGGATGAAGGGGCTGTGAAATAAGAAACAACTGGTCTGATTAGGTCTCCCTTTTTATGGAGTTTAAGTAATGAATAAAGTTCAGGATTTTGCGGATTGGGTAAAAATAATTTATATTTTTTTTATCGTTAATTATTGATTTAGCGTTATCTACTGCTAATTTTATTTCTTTCTGAAATTCATTAGTTGGGTCTTTTTTAAGGGTCTCAAAATTGCTTGCCTGAAGAAAATTGTGTGTTTTTAATATATAATCTTATTTAGGTAATGCTATTACCGTATTTCCTTTATCTGCTTTTGTGAAAATAGGACTATTTGACTTTGGTTTTTGTTGAATTGATTTGGCGACTGATAATTCAAAGTTGGGTTTGTTAATCTCGACAAAGTATTTTTTAATAATTTCTGAAGCTTTATGTTTTAGATTAGAATTATTTGGAAAGTTATACAAATAGAGTAGAGCTTGAACAGAATAAGTCTATAAACTTGCTAGACCTTACAATTTCAAATATAAATAATAAACATGATTTTTCTATACTTCATAAACCATCACATACAGATATTACAATTCATAATAGTTCGGTCCACCCACTCAGTCATAAACTAGCAGCTTTCAATAGTATAATACACAGACTCATAACAACAAATAGCAGTTAATAATAATTACGATCCAAATTTAATTGACAATATCATAAATAAATAGATAAAAAACATACTTTGAAACAAGTATTCCCTTCAGATAAAAATAATAATAAACAATTTAAAAGCTTAACATACTTTGGAACACCATCCGAATAAATTAAATAATTTTTAGAAACTTTAGACATGAATGTTTCCTTTAAAAGTGATTACAATTTATCCAAATTCTTTAAAAATAATAAATCTAAATTTTCAAAATTAAACACACCAGGGGTTTATAAATTAAAATGTGGTAATTACAACTGTGATAAAATTTATATAGGTAGAACTCTTAGAAATTTTAAAACTAGAATTTCGGAACACAAACGTAGCTATGACAACAAAAAATTAGATTCTAACTATTCAAATCATTTATTAGAAAGCCAACACATTTTCGACCCAAATTTTGAAATTCTTCATGTAGTCGGTAAATCCTTTAGTATAAATTTATTAGAGGCCCTCGAGATTTACAAAAATAAATATTCAGGTAATCTTCTTAACGACCAAATATATATCAATCACTCTCCTTTATTAAACCTTCTTACTTAGAAGATAGCTTAGGAATGTTTGTAGTGAATGAATTTCTACGTAATTTCTTTCAATACCATTGTTAACATTAGTAAATAGAATTCTGTATTTATGCACTGTATATATTAAGACATTTTTATATTATACCTTCATTCGCTTTGACAAAGCTACTGTGTTAATGAAACGCGTCAACAAGTTTAAATTGAACATTAGTTCAAATAAATGAAGAGTTTAACAAATTATATTGTTTTATTTCATCGTTGAGGAAGAAGAAACTGCAAAACATGTTATCTTCGAATATACTGCTCTATGCAGAAGGAGAGCCTACTATTTAGATACCTTCTTAGATACAAACCAGGAGGGATTGCAGGAAAGTATCCGAGGAATTTCATTATTCGCTAAGAACTTGGGATGGGACTCTGCTTAGCACTTGCAACTAGGGGGTGTACAATAAGCCTAATTAACAATAACCAATCACAATTGTTCCATGACTTCCGAGAAGTACTTCTAGTATCAAAAATGAATTCAGTTTTTTGAATTACGACGACACTTACTGTAGTTGCTAATTCCTGAGTGGCTGGTCGATCTGAAAACACTTTTTCCAATTTATAGACGTTTCGGTAATAAGTACCAACATCAGTCTCGATAGTTTCAGGGTCGAAACTGCCCACTCGCGACTTCATCCACATTTCGTATTTCTGTAAGAAGTCCGCAGAGTTGTCGTATAACTTTTTGTACGGCGTCAGTTTGTCGTGGACTTGTTTCCTCAGCGGATATTGGGACAATTCGAAACCGAAAGCTGCTTCTTCTTCGTTAAAGCTGTCGATTTTGGCCATGGCGTTAATCAGTCTGAAATATTCGAAAAGTTATAATTGAATAGACAGATAGTAATTTAACTAGTTTACCTTTCGTCGAGTTTTGTAGCTTTTTTGTGGTACTTCGGTAATTCGTCAATGTTGCCGTTGTGTTCGAGTTCGTCCACCATTTTTGCGTAAATTTCTAATTCTTCTTTGAACTTCTCTATCTTTTGGGCAAGGAGTACTTGGAATTCTTCCATTTTTATATCTACCATCTGGCGATGCTCTTCTAGAACTTTAGGCATGTATAAATACCTAGAAAAATATTTATAAATCAACTGAATCGCTTATTTCAGAAACAATCAAGTCACATTTTTTTTTATTACACCAACACGTATTTTTGGTGGTAACAAGCAATTTAAACAATCTAAGTCCCGTAACAATCGTTGTATATATAGCGGTTTAAAATATTCGTTTATTTCTGAAACAACCTTAGTCCCGGACTAAAGTTGCTTTTGTCAGTTGTAATTTAGCAGTCACTTTTAATATAACCAATAAAATTCAGACTATTGTTATTGTTGCTTTTAAAAAGGTGTTTCATTGGAAATAAACGTTCTAGATGTTCGTGACCATATCGCATGTCCAACCTCTTCTTCAGGTGCTCGAAGTCATCCGTTTCTTCAAGCGGTATCGTCTGAAGTACATCTAAGGCATCTCCCCGAAGCGCTATAGTTAGGTTCACGCTTTCTCCTTATCGGACCAATTATTCACTCTAGCGGCTGCTTCAAACTGTTTCACATAATTGGTCAACGACATTTTTCCATCGAACGTTGGGGCCTTGACTCGGGTAAAACTGCCAATATCATCTGTCTTGGGTTGTATTTCTGGCTTGCAGATCTCGATCTTCTTCTCTTCCGCTGAAGTGTCTTGTGTTGTTAAATCTGCAATCTTTGTCTCTAACCCCTTGATTTTCTCGTCCATCCAATTTTCCATCGTTGTCATCTTATTCTCCATGTCTGATGCTAGCGACGAAATTTTATTCTCGACTTCAGTAGCAATGTCATTTTCAATGATAAGATATCTGCATTCTTCATAGCAGAAATCTTCTCGTCCATATTAGTAGAAACCTAGGTCATGTTAGCAGAAATATCGTTCTTCATGGTTGGAATCTTCTCGTCCATATTAGCAGAAATCTTCTCTTCCATGGCAGAAATTGACGAGATTAAGGTGGAAGCCTCGTCATTGAATAAAAATGATTCTGGATCAAAGCCCTCATTTTTCAGTGCCACTTTTAGTCTTTCTACTAATTCGCTTTTCTTACCGGACGTTTCCAACTCACGATCTTCCAATTCTGCCTTTTAGGTCACTTAGTCTCTTGGACATTTTGATGTAGCTATTTATTTATATTATCCCACTTCTGACACCAATGTAATGTTTTTTTACTTATTCAAACAGTAATCGGGTGGGATAAACTTTAAATACACGGTATGGCTACTTACTAATTTATTTGCACACTAAACTACTCACTAACACTTAATTTATTATACACTTACCTATTCACTTAAATTTAATTTATATACACGCAACCTTAATTATTAATTTATATCAACACTTTACTGTTATCTATTTCAGTGTATTCTTGTTTATTCGTCGAGATCACTTTAAAAATTAAACTGAACTACTCCGCTGGTCGGTCCTTTATATATATATTAGTGCCTATTTTACTAGATAATTCTAGATTGCGGCTTACACAAAAACAATTGGCTCTCGCATTTTCTAGATAAGACTGGTCACAAAAACAATGTCTAGATAAGATAGTCGCAATCGTAAACAATTCTAAGAAATTCCTGCGCGTCCGCCATAATTTCAACTTTCATACATGGCTTAGACAGAGTCGGATTCAGGGACTATACCAGTGTGCTGTTTCGTAACATTACAAACCGTTTTTATTCACCTCCTGAAAACTGGGAAAAGTGACATAGGTTGTTTCTGAAATAAGCGATTCAACTGTAAAAGGACCAAAAATTTCAATCAGAAAGAAGCTAGGAGAACTTTTAGTTGGCAATTTCTATTGAGAGAGCAGTGGCGTAACTATAGAGTAGTAGGGACATCCATGTAAAATAACTGGGGCTGTGATCGCCCTTAGACCTTCCGATAGCTAGTTGGGAGAAAATGGATTGTATCACGCGAATGAATAATCTTTATGAGATTAGTACCTAAGCCCTTGTCTTACCTTGCGTGCCTGATCTGCGGTCTTTTAGGTGGATGCAGAAGTCTGGGACCCCCTTCTTTCAGGTAGATTGGAGACACCACATACGACAGAGGCCGAGAAGTTACGAAGAAGCAAATTATATTTAAAGACAATTGATAAAAAAAAGAAATAAAAGAATAACAATAGAAAAAAAGAAAGACAATTATATACACAACACAAAGTAGCGGGGACGCGACATACCGCCCACCAAAATATAGGTAATATTTTAAGGATTGAGAGGAAGCGGGTAAAGCTTCATAGCTGGTCTTTTCAAAAGACCTCTAGTTGTCTTTACCATTGCAACTCGCACTATCCCAAGAGAACCCGGAAAAACCTCCACCACTCTCCCCATCGTCCACCGCAAAGGAGGAAGGTTATCATCCTTTATTAAAACAAGGACACCATGAGAAAGAGAAGATGTAATCTCGAACCACTTATGCCTCTGGTGAAGTGTGTCAAGATACTCTTTCGACCATCTATGCCAAAACGTCTGATGAATGCGAGACAATAACTGCCATCGCGACAGACGATTTAAAGGAAGAGAAGAAACAGATTCTGGACATGAGGCCAATGGTTCGAGGGTAAGAAACATAGTGGGACATAAAGCGGTCAGATCATTAGGATCATTGCTACAAGCGGTAAGAGGTCTAGAGTTAGGCACTGCCTCTATTTATATGAGAACAGTGGAAAGCTGTTTATAAGTTAAAATTTGGTCACCAACAATTCGCAGAAAGACCAGCTATGAAGATTTACCCGCTTCCTCTCAATCCTTAAAATATTACCTATATTTTGGTGGGCGGTATGTCGCATCCCCGCTACTTTGTGTTGTGTATATAATTGTCTTCCATAAACCGTCATAGTGAGGAGACGAGGGTGGGTATGAGTTTTCCACGGGCCTCAGATGGTATGGTTACACCACTGTGGGAGAGGCTTGTAATAGTGGTTTGATAGTCTTCTGGTTTATTGTGGTGTTTTGTGCTGCTTTTTTGCATCATGTCAGTTGTTATAAATGTCATTAATTATATTTTTACGGCAAGGAGAGGGCTAGTAGAAGGCTTGATCTAGGTCAAAACGATGATGAATAAAAAAAATTTGAGAAGGAAATTTCGTTACTACCATTTACGCGTGGTTCATAAACACGTTTATTAGACTAGGAGATGGTGACAGAAAATGTTCTCCCATTTTCTACTGCATGCCTTTTTAGGAATTGATAAGTAACCCTGAAATACGAAAGATAGAGGGGTTACGAGCCCTTGCGCGCTTGCACGTCATAAAGAAAATGGCTTCTCTTTGTGTAAAGAATTTTAGTATTTTTCCGTGACATTATATTGCATGCCTTTGTAATATAACGTAGTTGGAACAAATTTAAGCTATAAAAAGTTGAGAGGTGTCAAGGGACACCCGGATGGAACGAAGTTCCTTTCGATTAATTAGTGAAGGAATTGTAATAAAATTTTATTTTTTTTATTATCTGTATATAATCTCTACTTACCTAACTCCATCAGCAATATCCGGAACTTGTGCAGAAACACTGTCAGGATTCATTATTATTATTATTTTTTATTATTTATTATTTACAAAAAAACTGTAAACACTCAACAAAAATCGTCGCGACACCACACTGTTCAATGCGAAATAGAAATGAAAATATCTGGCTTGCTTTCTATAAGAGAGAGAGAGAGAGACAGACGGACAGACAGAGAAACATGCGCACGCCGCACAGCTTACAATAGCTCACAATAGCAAAAAGTGTCGTGACAACTTTTCGTACGAATTTTTTCCGTCTAGCCCCCTTTCACTTCACTTCACTTCGTTCCAAAAAGCAAAAAAAAGAATTTTTCAGAAAATAAAAACTCCTCCCCGGCGGGGAATCGAACCCCGGTCTCCCGCGTGACAGGCGGGGATACTGACCACTATACTACCGAGAAATATGTTTAGGAGATTTCAAAAGTATTATTCATTATACAGCAAGCAACTGAAGTATATTATTTCAATTTTTGTTGTAGAGAATCTCATTAATTAATTAACATAATAAAGACAAAAAACTATACTAAGTAATATTAAAATATGATTTGTTTTTGAATTTATTAAAATTATGACGCGTACACTTGCTAAACACACAAAATGTGGAGATTATAAATCGTATGACTTGGTTGGAGAAACATGCGTACGCCGCACAGCTTACAATAGCTTCAAAAAGTGTCGTGACAACTTTTCGTAAGAATTTTTTCCGTCTAGCCTCCTTTCACAACGCGCGATAAGGAACTTCGTTCCAATAATTTATGGTGTAATGTAATAGACAGGTATTATCACGGTAAATGTAATCGAGTCGGAATTATCCTTATCCGACACCAGTGTAATGTGATCGGTTATGTTTCGGGTTGGTAGTGACCGGAAGGCCCTACTGTAGACTCCTATCCAAAGAACAAAATCGTTGCAGCGTGCTGTCACCAGTGCCTTGTGGCACAAAATTTAGAACCAGGAATCTCCCTGCGGGATTACCTCGAGGGAGGGGTTGTTCCTGGCTCGAGCGATCAAGGTCGTCGTGAGGCCCCTTGGGCTTAAACAGTGTGCCAAGCCCGAGTTCGTAATCCAGGTCGAGTCGGCCCGTCCTATAGGGACCGAGAAAGACGACGTTTATGCCATCTGCCGTGAAAAAACACGAACAATGTGATGTAAACACTATTAGTAGTATTAAGTAGTTTTGCATAATCAGCGTTTTTAAATGTTCATTTTTTAAAACTGATGTTAAATGTTTGTGATGTCGTCATCAAAAGTATCTTTCTGTATTCATGGCTGTTCAAATATGCTGTATAAAAATACTACGCAGTTGAAATTTTATAGTTTCTCCGAAAATTCATTGAACACTGCGTGGATAATCTTGAAACGTCAAAAATGAATAAATGCAGTAAAAACCCATATGTAATTAAAATGTTCTAATTAAAACATTTTGTTAACTATTATTTAGTGTATAATCAGTATGATACTACAATTGGCAGCTATTAGAAAAGTTGTAAACTTTGTTTTTACACAAATAAAAGATTATTATCGAGATAATAAAGTGTTGTTTTCTGTACGATTTCATTGATTATATAAAATAAAAAACTAGTTATGTGTTTGCTGACTTTAATATTATATAATAAGTTCAAATAATTAAATACTATTAGGGAGAAGAAAGTAACCATTTGTACAAAACGAATCACTTCAAGTTTTTTAATTACCTTTCAGAAAACATCGGGAGGATTGGGAACCAAATAAAAATACTAGAATTTGCAGTGCTCATTTTGTCAATAGTCAAAAATCAGATAATCCCCTACACCCATCTTACATACTAACAATTTTTCCTGGCAAAGATAATAAAAAGATCTATTCATTTTTCGCATTTTGTAGGTTGTTTATTTTACTGTTTACATCACAATGTTTTTCTTATTTAACACCAGGGCGCTCTACTTTCGGCATAAGTGCTGCCTCTATAGTTCCGTCTCGATCCCTATGGCTGGTACGAGGGTGAGGGCTGAGGTTAAAGGAAATAAACTGAAAGGTTAAATATGTACAAGTATATATAACAAAATAAAAAATATAGTGGTGAGTCATACGAAAGTTTTCGTAATCGAATGAAATATAATAACTCTGCTCTCTCCTGATTTTTGGATAGCCTACGTGATATAAAAAATAACAAAGTAACGAGCGGAATTTCTTTTTGGTACTTAATCTGGAATAATTACGGTACCCTATACACTACAGTAAATCATATAATGACAGTAGTATGCTGAAGTCACAAAAAAATAGTAACTAATATAACTTTGGCGATAATTATGGTGGATATCCTTCACAAAAATTAAGGCAATCAATAGGAATCAAATGAAACTTTATGAATTAGAACAAATACGATATCCTGTAAACCATATATCTATATTGCCAAAATTTCTGGGATTGAAAAAAAAATAATTATGAACCTCGTGAAATTTAGGTAACCGGTACAATATAAAAAAAAGAAAATCTATATCCTCCACTTTGAATTCTAATTTCGATTCTCGTAGAATTTGAATATGTAGAATAAAATCTATATCAACAAAATTCGGAGGATTAATTATGATGTCACCGGTATGTGGATGTCCGGTAATATGACTGAAAATTTATCGGTTGAAACTTTAAGATGGGACTAAATATGATCCCCTGTACAATATAAATATCCGTGCGCAATTTCAAATAATCAGATATATAGGAAGATGGTCCCTGAACATAAGATATCTCCGTAAATACCTATAACTTTATAGATTCTAATAGTAGATGAGGGGCGCAGATCTATATGGTACACTAGATATGACCGAAAAAGAACTGTGGGGTCCACTACCTTTTTGGGACACCCGGTTAAGTCAATGAAAATATAATAAAACAGATCAATACAATATATAAAAATTAATTGTACGTTAAAAACTTACGTTTTGGAATATCACTAGTCACAAACTGCACAATATTACTGTTGAGGGTGAAGGGACCATTCGTACTTAGTCTGGCCTCTTCGGGGAGATTTACTGTCTCTCTCTCTTTGATTCAAAATTTCTCGTTATTTATTCTAAAATTCACCTTCTCTATGCCCTTGTGTGAAGGTTAGTTTTCTGTATCATTACTTTAATTTGTAACGTATTGGTAAACAAAACATGACACAATCGTCAGCTGTGGTGTTTTGTTAACCTTGCGATAACACATTTTGTTTGTATTAATTTCTTTCGTTGAGGTCAACCATTAATAATTATTTCGAATTAAGAAAAATTTGTCTATATAGGGCGTTCTTAAAATTTTCTATGTCATATCTCGTGTTTATTACAATGGCATGCAATTCGCAACGGCCGACGGGGCTCAAAGGGTTGCGTAGAAATGAAAAAAAAAATAAAACATTGCATGCCGTTGTAAAAAATTAGTTTTTTTTTATTTCAAAAATGATCTACGAAAATTGGCATGCACCCCTCGTATGACCAAGGGTGGAAAATATTAGGAAAATGTTGTGAAAATTCAATACAACTTTTCCGTGATTTCAAACTGCATGCTATTTGAACAATACTTGATTTTTATAATTTATTGACGTTAGTAAATTTGGCATGCACAACAGGAAGTATTAAACTAGTGGCAAGCATGACGAACATTGCAAAAAACGCTGTTTTAATTTCCGTGACTTTATTCTGCATGCCATTCAAAATTTCATTAAAAAACATTATTTCAAGTTGATAACAAAATGGCATGCATATTACACAAGCCTGACATAAAAAATTTGTGCAAAAATAAAATTAAATAAAGTTTTTTAACGAAAATAAAAATAAGGAACATTTCTCTGTTTTTTTTTGCACACTTTCAGTATCATTACACACTGATTCATCTTCCGTAGTTTCTCCAATGTCGGATCCACAATCACTGTCATCGTCATCAGTTTCGTCCTCCACATCTTCAAAATTAGGTGTTGTTATTAATTCATCATCTGCATCTGTTTCTTCTGGATCTATCAAAATTAATTCAACATCTGATTTTTAAGTATCAATTTGAACAATTTTATCAATGGGAAGAAATGCCTCTACTTCCCTAGCGCGGCGCGCGAGCGCTAAATTCTATTGTTTTCAACTCACGGGATTTTTTCTACCTATATTTTCGTACCATCAGCGCGAGTTGAAAACAACAGAATTTAGCGCTCGCGAGCCGCGCTAGGAGAGTTGACGTATTTTTCCCTCTAATTGTTATGAAAGCATGAATAAAAAAATAAAATACCTTCAGTTATTTCTTGAATATTTGAAGGTACGTCCTCGCCCTCGAACCACTGGAAGGAATACATATCATCTTCGAGTTTCCAGCCGAATTCCAAAATATTTAGATTTTCAATGGGAACTGGAGAAAAGGCATTTTTTCACATGTGTCCAATGTATGATGCTCGAAGTAATTGCTGCTTGAGTTCACGCTTACAAGCAAGCGTCAAAGTCCTTTAATTTTTGTTTCAACTCGTCCGTGGGCTCGATGTTACTAGTTTATGTCGAGGAGAATATTTTTAATCCAGCTTCATCGACATTCGAGCATGACACCCAATACTATCATCGATTTCCTTGGGCAGTTCTATATCACTATATTTTAGCGAATGCTTTTTTCTCTGCTCTAAAATCGCTATAGAAGATGCTGAGGTATCGGCAGTAAAAGTAATAATTGGAGCTTTAATATCACAACCCAAAACAAATCTTTTTTAACGGTTACTTCTGGCTCATCATTGTCAGACATATTTGAGAAGTAGTATCTAAAGAATAATAAGAATACATAAATAATAAGAATAAAAGATGTTGTGTTAGTTTCCAAAAAAAAATTACATTTTGATATAGTGTGCGTGCGTAAAATGCATTAAGTTAAACATTAATAATAATTAAATAATATCTGAAAGCTAACAAGAATAAATTTTATTGACATTTTCTTAGTGTGCTTATCAATTTAGTATTTTTTGAGTGAATGTTAAGATATTTTAAACAATTATAAATGAACTATTATTACTTTTTATACAGCAGAAGTAATTTAAGCATTTAAAAAGAATTTCTTTATAACATATATGATGTTTAATATTTATTCTAAAAGAATTCTGTAATAATACTGTGATAATTATTCTACAAGACTAAAAAAATTGATTAAAATAAATTTCAAAAAATAGAACTCTTTTAGAATATATGAAATAAACTGCTATTTATGTTAAGAACTCTTTAAATTCTACTTAAAAAATTAAAATTAGAAAATAATGTCTTTATAACTATTATAGCAATACGTGTGCTTGTTGGGTAATACTATTTTATTTAAAAACTACCGGAGTAGTGTAGGTAGATTTGACATTTAAGTTTTAGATTCAAAACTCGCTTCAATTAAAAAATTAATATCTTAAGTAAAAATTGCTTGACTGGCACATACACACATTAGTCCAGGAGGAATCGGCGCATGAGTACCGAAAACTATTCCACCTCATTTTTTTATGCGATCCTCTTTGAATAGCCCTACTGATGATATAAATGCATGTTGCCATGGGCAACGTAGTGCCATATTGTTTAAACCGAAATTGTTTAAACAATTGGAAGGAATTGTTATTTTTCAACTGGACAATTTTTTTTATATTCTTTGTTGAAATACAAATAAAAAAGGTCCTATGACTTTTCACGATAAAGTTAATATTTTTAGAGATATGAATTTTTAAATGTTCGAAAAATCTCAAATTTGGGTACTTTTGACCCATGAAAAATATATTAAAAAAATAAAATAAAATATAAATAATAATTTTTCTAAATTCTTTATACAATAGTTAATAATATTCTTAATAGAGATTTAGGAAAATGTCATTGTTTATACCTGTTTTTTATTTGTTAATTTCGCGCGCTCACAATTATGCATCCCTACCTTTAAGTATCGCCGTCTCTCTCTAACTCATGCGCTGCATCGGCCTCTCTGTGTCCTGAATCATTATTTATCATTTATCTAAAAAACCATTAACTTTATCAAGATTGGTAAAGAGAGCAATGTTATTAATAATTAAATTGTCTACAATTTGTTTTTAACAAAAGTAATTTAAGTATGAATCGGACCATGTAATTAAAATTACTTTTTTGTTATTATCATAGTAATTTATGCATTTTTATCAACAATAATAATATATAATGGTATTTGAAAAAGTTTTGGAATCACAATTATATATAAATAATAAGCTTTTGCTCAAACATACATTTGGAAAAATGCATTGAATCCGGAATATAAAACATTAGATCTTACGAATTTCGGATACAAACTAGAGAATGATACTTTGCTAATACCTTTATTTATAAACAAAAGCACATTTCCAACTGATCAAGATAAATGATAAATAATGATTCAGGACACAGAGATGCCGATGCAGCGCGTGAGTCAGAGAGAGACGGGTAGCGACGCATACTTGTAAGCGCGCGAAATTAACAATTAAAAAACAGGTATAAACAATGAAATTTTCTTAAATCTCTATTAAGAATATTATTAACTATTGTATAAAGAATTTAAAAAAATTATTATTTATATTTTATTTTATTTTTTTAATATATTTTTCATGGGTCAAAAGTACCCAAATTTGAGATTTTTCGAACCTTTAAAAATTCATATCTCTAAAAATATTAACTTTATTGTGAAAAATCATAGGACCTTTTTTATTTGTATTTCAATAAAGAATATAAAAAAAGTTTGTCCGGTTGAAAAATAACAATTCCTTCCAATTGTTTAAACAATTTCGGTTTAAACAATATGCATTTATATCATCAGTAGGGCAATTCAAGGAGGATCGCATAAAAAAATTGAGGTGGAATAGTTTTCGGTACTCATGCGCCGATTCCTACTGGACTACATGCACACACACATGCACGCACGCACTCACGCACGCACGCATGCACATACACAGTGGAGAAAAAAAGTAAGTAGCTAAACGTCTTTTAATTTTGTGTAACTTTGTAAATATTTTTATACTTACTAATACTGCTTTGATTAAATACAAAATATACGATGTCATAGCACTTGTACAGTACTAATACTGCTTTGATTAAATATAAAATATACGATGTCCCAGCACTTGTACAGTAGTAACAAATGGACAGCTTTGTTATATATTATTAGATCTCTTTGAAACTTGCAATATATAATATATTATATAGAATATTATGAATCTTTGTGGCGGTTATATGCTTTCAACTGCGTATCTACATGTACACTGAGGCCAAGACGAAAAAATAAAAGTGTAGCGTCTACTTTAGGCTGGAAGCGACCCTTTGTGACATTTCGCAAAGGCCGCATTTCGATCACAGTGCCCGGGAATTACAAATAATTACAATTGAAAGATTTAATTTTTTTTCTGTTGAACTATAAATGTAAATACGCATGCTATTTTCGTCATAAACTTAAAATAATATTTTTTTATAAAATACAAAATTGCATGTAAAATAAAAACACGGAAATGTTTCACATATTTTATGAAACTTTCATTATTATTTAAAATACACTTAAAATAATATGTTTTTATGGAATACAAAACGGCATGCAAATAAAAAACGCGGAAATGTTTATTAAATGTTTTGCAACTTTTGTTATTATTTATAATAGAATGATCATGTGCAACATGCATGCCATTTGTGTTTCAGAATTATTTGGTCATAAAATTAATATTTATTTTTATTAGAAGTAGTTTGAAATCACGAAAAAGTTCTATTGAATTTTCCTAATATTTTCCACCCTTGGTCATACCATGCCAATTTTCGTAGAGTATTTTTGAGATAAAAAAAAATAATTTTTTACAACGGCATGCAATGTTCTATTTTTTTTCATTTCTACGTAACCCTTTGAGCCCCGTCGGCCGTTGCGAATTGCATGCCATAAATGATTATAGCTTAAATGTGTTCCAACTACGTTATATTACAAAGGCATGCAATATAATGTCACGGAAAAATACTAAAATTCTTCACACAAAGAGAAGCGATTTTCTTTAGGACGTGCAAGCGCGCAAGGGCTCGTAACCCCTCTATCTTTCATATTTTAGGGTTACTTATCAATTCCTAAAAAGGCATGCAGGAGAAAATGGGAGAACATTTTCTGTCACCATCTCCTAGTCTATATATTTAAAAAACGATATATAAGAGATACATTCAGTTTTATCTTAGAGGCATCATTACGAAGTACTGATTTAAGTTTTGCGCAAAGGTAGACCTGAGTTTGTGATATTTTTAAAATATATACAAGATCGCTATAGAAAACTTACCATTGGAATACGTTATTGTTGAGTTTCATCTCGACGGGAGTAAATATGACGTGATCAGTCAAGAACAAAATGTAAGTCATGACGTCCCTCAATTTATCCTCCAATTCCAATAATGTGATTGCTTCTACATCTCTCACATATTTAATGGTCGCCATTAATTCGTGGGTATCCGCTGGTATGGTTAATGATTTATCGGAAATAGCTTGGTATTCTTCCCCAATACTGTATAAATAATCAAAAAAATTAACTGAATAAAAATAATAGTGTTGAGAAGTACAAAATCATGTCGAAAAATTACTTTTATAGACATAGACGTTTAGTGAAGAAAATCCACAGTTCTTTACTTTATTCGACATTGATGAAAAAGGAAGTGAAAAATGAGTTTCAAAAACACTTGCAATTAATTATTGATGTTGTCAATAATAAATAACATGTACTTATTTTTAATTTGTAAATAAATAATTGTTCGTAGTAATATCACAAGAGAATGAGATTAAATTGAGAATAATTTGACAAATTTTAAAAAACTTCTTGCGCGGCAATAGATACGAGCGTCCCGAGGACTCAAGTGGCTATTGTCAAATTAATGTTTATTACTATTCATATTTTTGTATTTATAATCTATCATTCAAGACAATGATCGAGATAAGTTTTTTGAAAATTGTAGGTCTAAGATAGAATTCATTAATTATGATTCTCACCTTTTGCACAATACCTGCAAATTTTTTATACATCTCTGCAATAGAATGTCCTTAAAATTTTCAGCCGCCAATTCCAAAGCTTTTATTAAATCATTTCTGTTCATGTCGTACAATTCTATTCGTACATAATGCTCGTTAGCTAAAGGTATTCGATCCGCTATGGCCTGAAAGAAGACGATATTTTAAAAGAATTGTTGCAAAAAAAAGAGAATCGATCTATGGGTTTTACAGTGTCTGTAGTTTGGCAGAAGCCTACAAACCATACAAATGCTAATCTTGGATGTATTTAAAAACAAAGTTTTCTGCCGAACCGATATTTGTGTTCACAATTGAAGGTGTTTAAATCTATTATAATCTTATAAGCCAGAACCAACATATACAAATTAATTCCTTAAATTCACATCAATACTACAATGGAATATTGATGGATTTTTCCATCGCCTTGTATGCTTCAACTCATTATTGCTGAACAAACTACGGACATAATATGTCTGCAAGAAACCAACTTAAACCCTCAAAAATTTTACAACTCTATATCATTCAAATGCTTTCGAAAAGATAGAGTCGTAACCAACAATATATCGAGTGGTAGCGTAGCAACATTAGTTAAGGATACATTAGAAGCAAGTTTATTTCCCGTAACAACTAACTTGGAAGCCATAGTTGTTAAAATTAAATCAGACAATGTTTATTTTATTTGTAATCTGTATCTACCGTCAAGCACTCCTACAACTTACAACGAACTAAAAGATTTATTTAGTCAGATACCGGCTCCTCGCATTATAGTAGGAGATTTTAATAGTCACTACATTATATGAGGCTCGTTTCATACTGATGCTAGAGAGAATATTGTAGAAAAAATCATATCGGACCTTCAGCTTAACTTTATTAACGATGGCTCTCCAACAAGATTTAACGTCAACACTGGGAACTCATCAGTAATTGATTTAAGTTTGTGCGACCCCCAACTTACTCCTCGCCTTTTTTGGGAAGCCCTTCAGTATACATACGGCAGTGATCACCATCCTATCCTTATCAAGAACTCAGCAGTCCTGACTCCTGAAAGTTTTGTTCCGAAATGGAAAATAGGATCTGCAAACTGGCAGAATTTGAATCCCACATCAACCACGAAATGCTGGAATATACGATGACCGATGACGTTGATGAATCCTTAAATAATTTCAACAGAAGCGCAGAACTCTTCATAGGAAAAACTATGAGGACAATCAAAAAACGCACCCCTGTACCATGGTGGAATACGGAATGTCACGTCTATTCGTGCCGCCAAAATAGCACTTAATAAGTACAAGAGGCACAAGACAATCGAAAATAAAATAGATTTCAAAAGGCTCAAAGCGAAGGCACAGCTTGTCATCAAAACAGCTAAGTCAAAATATGTTTCCGAAATAAACAGCGCCACTCCTATCAGTGACGTATGGAAAAGAATAAGAAAAGTTTCAGGACTAAAGTACACACCAATATTATCTCGACTAAAGATTAATGATGCAGTCACAACCTCTCCTCATCTAATGGCCGACGCTTTAGCCAGTCACTTTAAAAGTTTGTCTTCAAACCGCAATTATGATAATACCTTCCTTGAAAACAGATTAGTGGTAGAAAATTCAGAGCTACTTCAAGACGAAGACGGAAACTTTCCACTTAACATACCCTTCTCTATGAAAGAACTTGAAAATGCACTTTATAGCATGAAAGATGCTAGTCCTGGACCAGATGATATCCCAGTCACATTCTTAAAACAACTTCCTGAATCTGCGAAAACACTCCTTCTCCAACTATTCAACTGTGTCTGGAAACATAATAAATTTCGTTCAATATGGTCAACAGCATACGTTCTACCTTTCCTAAAAAACCAAAAGTCAAGTCTGGAACCTGACTCATATCGACCTATAGGTTTAATCTGTTCAATGTGCAAGTTAATGGAGAAAATGGCTTATTACAGATTAATATGGACCTTGGAAACATCAAAACGTTTAATATCCGAACAAAATGGTTTTAGACAAAATCGATCCGGCATCGATAATATTCTCGAACTGGAAAGTGATATCCATGAAGCACTGTCGATTAAACAATCTGTATATCTATATTTTTTACTTTGAAAAGAGCATTTAACAGAGATGGAGATTTAATATAATAAAAGAACTCCACTCATGCAATATTCGTGGTAATTTCCTCAGATTTATTAGTAATTTTCTTAAAGACAGATCATTTCAAGTAAGAGTCCATAATTCTTATTCCGAAAGTCAAACTGAAGATAACGGAACTCCTCAAGGCTCCGTACTTAGCCCAACACTGTTTCTAATAGCTATAAATAAGATTATCAAAGATATACCAAAGCGTCTTAAGACTCGTTTATACGCATATGACCTGGTAGTTTATTGTAAAGGCAGAAATACAACTCTTATGACAAATATCTTTCTCACACAATTAGAATAATTGTCTCAGTACACCGGCTTCAAATTCTCAGTTTCAAAAACAAAAGGAGTATTATTTTCTAAAAGGATTCCAGAATCTAATCCAAAACTCATTCTATACGATGAAGTTATTTTATTCAAGCCATCTGTTAAATTTCTCGGAATGTGCTTGGACCAAAAACTTTCTTGGAAAGAACATATAGAGCAAACCATATTAACATGTCATAAAAGGCTAAACATAATGAAGATATTAAGTAACAAACACTGGGGATCTGATTATAATATGCTGCTAACTATTTACAAAAGTTTAATAAGATCTCAAATATACTTTGGATCAATTACTTACGCCTCTGCATCTAAAACAACATTAAAATTACTTGATACTGTTCATAATCATGGGCTTAGAATTGCTCTTTTTGCGCTTTTAGAACAACTCCTGTCGATAGTATTTATAGTGAAACGGGTGAACCTCCTCTACATTATCGAATAATGTATCTATCATTGTCACATGCTACCTCAATTGCATCGAATAAAAACAAGTCTCTTTATAATAACACCTTCACCAATAAATATCTACATCACTTCAGCAATAAGCCTCAAACAGCTAAACATTACTACGAAAGGATAAGAATATTCCTAAATAATTTGTACATTCAATTTCCTCCTGTATTTCCTGTAGACTTGGATCATCCTCCACCCTGGACCATCAAAACATCTAGTGTTGATACGACACTAAGTATATTTAACAAATACGACGTAAACTCATCAATATTAATGGATAAATTTAATTTAATTTTGGAACAACAATACAGTGACTGCAATAAAATATACACTGATGCATCAAAATGTGAAACAGGGGTAGGGGCTGCCATTGTTAATTCGGGGAATATTTCCCAAGACAGACTTCCTTCCAGCCTCAGTATCTTCTCTCCTGAACTTTTTGCTTTATACGAAGCTCTCCAACTCAGCCTCATTCTTAGAGACTTCCTCAGTTCTTTAAAAAGTTTTCAGCAAATATACCAACAAAATCCTTTTGGAAAACTAATAAAGGTTGAATTACTGGAAGCTGAGTTGAATTCTAGAAGCGTTATGTTTATATGGATACCATCGCATATTGGAATCGAAGGGAACGACAAAGCAGATGCTGGTGCGCGTGACGCCATCTTTAATATTAATTTGGAAAGTGAGTGCCGAAGCGTTGCTAGTGATTTAAAAGCTTTTTTTAAAATGAAAGTGTATAGTGCGTGGAGCGAGAGTAGTCGAATTCCAGATCAAAGCTAAGGGAAGTAAAGGGTACTATATCTCCATGGCAACCTACTACTAAAAATAGGAAAATACAAGTTATATTAACGCGGCTTCAACTAGGTCACTCAAGATATACCCATTCCTATTTATTCACAAATAGTGAACCCCCGATGTGTACAACGTGTAACGTCGTAGATAGCATAAAACATGCCCTCATTGCATGTCCCAAATACACAGTCGAACGAGCAACAAATAATTTTCCAAACAGTTTGGAAGTTCTCCTCGGAAAAGACTGTCAATATCATAGGCGAATGATAGACTATTTAAAATCTATAAACTTATTGTATAAGATCTAATGGTATTATATTATTGTATTGTCGGTAATAACCTTTTGGTGTTTCAATAAAAAAAAAAGAACGGGCTATATACAATTCGTATTCTGTTCAGATTAGAGACTCTGATTGAGTAAGCTTACACTGACGAGGCTAAAGAAGGTCGAAACCATTCTATAGGAGAGGGAATCGACTAAGAGTTTGATTATAATAAGAATCAATCATCTCAGAAGCGATATATTTTTAATAAGAATAATTCATTTACCTTATATTTTAGAATTTCGTTTGTTAATTCTTCAAAAGTGTGTTCGCGAGATAAAAAATCATTTACGTATGTTTCATCTTTGCCATTAATAAGAGGTAAAAATTCATCAAATTCTTGAACCCTCAATTCAGGTCCGATCCTTTGCTCTTCTAACATACTTCGAATTTGCGTTTTATATTCCGTAGCCAATTCTTCGGGAAATATTGGCTGAAATATGTGAATTTATGTACACTTTCTTGAATAAATAATAACTAATAAACCTTCAAATAATTTTCCTCTTCGCTCCAATCTAGATACAGTTTAGTTTCCAATCTTGGGATATCTCGGACCGCTTCTATCATATTGTCAATGAGATAAACCAGAGCGTCTCTGAAGCTTCTAAAAGACGGCTCAAATATCAACATGTTGCCTCTTTGTTGCAATTTTATTTGAAACCCTTTGTTGGCGTACTGAAATAGAAAATTCGAGGATATACATATGGTAGCCAAGAAAATCAATATTCTCAGAAGAAATAAAAAATCTGATGGAAATTTGATTTTAGAATATGATGAGTGCGCTATACGCGAATTCACCAAAATTTGAAATATGACAAAAAAGGAAATTATACAGTGTTAGGAAAATTATGAGGGCACATATGTTTTATCATCAATGTGTTGTGTTAGAAAGAGACAAAATACATATAAATTCAGTGTATCATTCTTTTTCGCTAACAGGATATCATAAAGTGAAAACGTGTAATTACTGTATATCTGTAAAGGCGTAGTGGAAGTATACTCCCACCACGTGTAAATGTATGTCTGGTAGGCACCGCTTTCGAGAGACGTGCAAATACAGACGTGTAATGTGGACAGTTTAGTTTATTAATTGAGAAATAATAAGATTGTACTAAACTGATAGCTTAATACAATGGACAATAAAAAAAATCAACATTACTTTCGTTTATCCCTTCATGATTAATTTACAAAGAAATAATTCAGCAGTAATAATCTAATTCACTATATTAGTTCGATTAGTATTGGAATAAATAACATAACATGCGAAATAAAATTTGTATTAATAATAATATGTGCTTCCAAATATCTCAATTCTCATTTTTCGCTAACAGGATCTAATAAGTGGAAAACCCACAACGCCGGCCTCTTACAAATTATTTGTAGCTACTAACAGTATTGCCAATTTTCATTGTATATTTATATTAATTGTAAAATGCATTGTTCTAACATGAGAACAAGTTATAAGAAGATTTTAATTATGATAATTCAAGAAGTTATAGCAGATCAAGATATAATTAATTCCATCTATTAGTTGAATATTTTATTGTAATGCTGGAAATTGTTCTAGTTTTCAGCCCGAAAGCGGTTAAAACCTTTACTTTTTTTCAGATTTGGCAACGTGAAATTGGTGTCGAAACATCTGCTTTGTTTCGAATGTGTAAGTAAAAAAAATTTGGTATCTTTATCGTTTGTATGCAAATGAGAACGAATTCTCTGTGTAAACACACAGACAGTACAAATTAAAAAAAAACGAAAATAAAAATAAAATCGTATTCTAATGATAATGCTTAGTATTTTTGAATAAAAGTAATATTATGATATGTAATAAATTAAAAAATAAAACTTCTTAATTCTTCAATGAGCTTAAATGAAATGTTCGAATAAACCCCCGTTTTGAGCTAAGCAGTAACCGAGACGGTTATAAAATTCTTGACGAACACGTATGAGCATTTCAGGTGTTATTTGCATACAAATTTGTAAAATTTCTTCCTTTAGTTCATTTAGAGAAGTGGCTCAGTTTTCTTGGAACCCATAAATTCTCGATTTTATATAACCCCATAAAAAGAAATCGTTGGGAGCCAGATCTGGAGATCTCGCAGGCCATCTTATGTTACCATTCGTAGAGATTATCCGATTGGGAAAATGTGTATTTAAAAAATTTATTGCTAGTCGATAATTATGTGATGCACAACCGTCATGTTGGTACCAGATATCATTGAAGTTGACACCTAATTGTATAAGGGCAGGAGTAATTTGATTTTCCAGCATGTCCAAATATTTTTGACCGGTTAAATTGCCGTCAATAAAAAATGGCCCATTTAAATGTTCACCAAATATTCCAGCCCAAACATTTAACTTTTGGGGATATTGAGTTCTATTATTGTAATGTTTGTATAAGTTTGTCCTTGACCAATATCGAATAAGGGATGAATTATGTGCACCGTGTATGTGAAAAGTCGATTCATCTGTGAACAAAATATTTTTCGAAAAGTTTGCGTCCAATTGTATTCTTTCCATAACTATTTCACAAAATTCCATTCTACGAAATTGATCGACTGGAAAAAGTTCATGGCTCTTTTTCAGTTTGAAACTACGATAACCATTTTTTTTAATAAAATCCGAATAGTTTTCGGATCAACATCAAAATCCTTTGCTAAATGAGTGGACGATTGTAGGGGATTATTTTCCACACTGGCACAAATTAAAACATCTCTTTCTTCTTTTTCGGGTTGGGTTTGACGATTTTATGTACGCGGTTCATGTTTAGTAGGATTGACACATCCATGTTCTTCAAAATTTTTTATAATCGTTCTCACTTGTTTTTTGCTAAATGGTTGGGCACAATAAACAAATTTTCTGCTATTTCTCGATATGAATGACCCTGGTTGTACCATTTTACAATTTGCATTTTTTGGTGTACCTGCATTCTCATTTTAATAAGATTTGCAAAAGATCGTTACTCATTCGTAAACAAACGTTTAGTGAAGTACCCAGATTGTACAGTTAAACATATTCAAGAGGCGCACGCGCGATTCGTATTCGTCTGGTATAATAATCTACGCTGGCTTTTAATTCTCCGTCTCATGATTGTCCTTCTCCAACACACTAGTAACGCCATGTGACCATTATAATTTCCCTTTGGCCGTGAGAGGTTATCGTTTTACGTTGAAATTAAATCTGACTGATTCCTCTCACAAATAAGAAGGAAATTTTTAAGGGCGCTACAATCTAACGGGTGGATAGAAAATGAAGAGGTGCAAACGAAATCGATTTATCAGGAGCGTAGGAAACAGGTGGTTTACATTGAGATATTTTTAAAACCAGAATACAGTTGAACAAATATTAGCATACGATTTATTTCTCATTGTATGATATCCTGTTAAAGAAAATGGTGATACACTGAATACACTTGTTTTATTACAACATATTGTCGCTTTTGGACTCTGTATTGTTGCCATACATTATTCTTTATGATGCTAATGAAAATTATTATGCTTATATTCATTAATTGTACCCTCAATATCGACGAATGTAATTTTTTTAGCTATCTTCCAATGATTTTTTTAGTGGTACTTATTTCAAATACCTACTAGGTTGTTGTTGCACTATTTGGATCCCAGTACGTATGATAAACGTGAAAGATTACCCAATTACTATTAAGAAAGAAGCCAAGAATGGATCCTGCGTACCAGTGACGTCTATAGAACGCCAACTGTCAATTCCCATGAAAGATTCGAACAAATATTATCAGTAGCTGGTCAATCCTTGAATAAAACTGAGAAAAGGAAAATGGGAGAATTTCTCTTGCAGTATCGAGGCCTATTCGTACCAAAAGGAGAGAAAGCTGGTAGAACCTCAGCAGTGAAACACAAAATCGATACTGGTTGTAATGTATGGCATATACCTACTAGGTAGATAACCGGCGATACAGAAATAGAACATAGACAAAAGAGCAACAGCAACGTGGATGTGACCTTCCTTTTCAGTATCAGTGTCCTGCTTTGTTATTAAATCATAACTTGTGAAAGTGTAGCCTCTTATTATAATTATTGATATCCATATTTCATAAAATACAGAAAATTACACTGGCGATGCCAAGACAATTATGCAATCAGCCCGAAGACTACCACGAGCAAAGAAAGAGGAAGCTGAAAGAATAATTTGAGAGGTGGCAGAAGAAAAAGTAATAGAACCATCTACTAGTCCATGGATGTCTCCAGTAGTGCTCGTCAAGAGAAAGGATGGAACTAAGAGATTCTGCGTGGACTACCGCCAACTAAACAACGTGACAAAGAAAGATATCTATCATCTGCCTCGAATCGACGATACGCTAGACCATTTGGCCGGCAGCAAACTGTTTTCCACTTTGGACCTGAAGTCTGATTATTGGCAAGTAGAAATGGACCCAGAAGACAAAGAGTAGACTGTTTTTACCACCGGATTTGAATTATGGCAATTCAACGTCATGCCATTGAGGTCTGTAATGAGCCCGCGACATTTGAAAGACTCATGGAAAATGTCTTGAGAGGGTTATCTTGGAAGATATGCTTGTTCAATTTGGACGACATCGTAGTACTGGGGAAGACATTTGGCGAACACGTGAATTTAGAAGATGTATTTAAACGACTCCAAGTTCATGCTAAATCCGAAGAAATGTCAGCTATTCTAAAACCGAGACAACTATATAGGTCATTGCTTCTATGTAACAATGACCGCAACCAACCGACAAGCATCAAATTAGGAGTTTCCATGGACTTTGCACTGTACTGTTCTATAGAAGATTTATCAGGAAGTTTGGAGATATTGCCATGCCCCTAACTCGATTCACAGAAGAAACAAGAGCGTTCCATTGGGACGAAAACTGTCAAACGGATTTTGAAACGTTGAAAAGACATTTAACCACAGCGCCGATATTAGGATATCTATTACCAGAGGGAGACTTTATCCTTGACACTGCAAGCAACGTAGGAATTGGAGGAGTGCTCACACATATCCAAGAAAGAATGCAGGGATATTTCAGTAAACTCCTCTCCAAACCAGAACGAAACTACTACGTCACAAGAAGAGAACTTTTGGCGGTAGTGAAGTCCGTGGAACACTTTTACCAGTATCTATATGGAAGGAAGTTCTCAATCCAAACTGATAACGCAGCACTCAAGTGATTAATGCAGTTCAAGAATCCCGAGGGCCAGATTGCTAGATGGATTGAACGACTTTAAGAGTACGATTTCAATATTGATCATTGAGCTGCTGTGTGTCACCGAAATACCGACTTCCTGTCTAGACGCCCGTGCCCAGCAGATTGTTCCCACTGCAACAAGGCGGAATCTAAGGAAGCTGCAGTTTCAAGAACTACAGAATTCAACGAAAATGGTTACCCGCCAGGATCAGAGAAGATCAGGAGAATTATCCTCAGCCAGAGATGATTCGACAATGGAAGATGATGTGAAGGACTGGTGTAAGAAATGTACGACTTGTGCTAGAACTAATGGACCACGTCGCAAGAGAAAGACACCCATGAAACAATATAATGTTGGAAGCCCTTTCGAAAGGATTGTTTTAGATATCGCTGGACCATTTCCGACGTCAGAAAACGGTGATAAATGGTAGTAATGGATTATTTCACGAAGCGGGTGAAAATATACGCGATCCCGTGATCCCGAATCAAGAGAGCACAACTGTCGCGAATGTATTGGTTAAAGAATTTATCAGCCGATATGGAGGGCCCTTGGAAGTCTACAGCGATCAAGGAAGAAATTTTGAGAACCAGGTATTCCAGGAAATGTATGACAACTGGAAATGAAGAAGACCAGGACAACAGCGTTGCATCCACAATCAGATGGAATGGTCAAGAGAATGAACAGGACCATTGGAAAATACCTGTCCCAAATAGTTTCCAGCCATCAGAAAGATTGGAACCAGTATCTTTCCCGATTTGCGTTGGTTTATCGATCTGCCATAAATTAGTCCATGGGTGAAACACCTGCGGAAATCCTGTTTGGACGTGAAATAAGGCTTCCTTGTGACCTGGAATTTGGCTGTCGGCCTGGCGAAGACCTAGCAGGTGAAGAAAACCTGACATAATATATCTCAGAAACCCAAATTTTCAATATTGTGGTTAAAAACCGAAAATTTTTAGAAAAATATTCGACATTTATAAATCCGAAAGTAAAAGAGATGCAATTCCATAGCGGAAAACATCAGAGTTAAATACTTCCCTTATATAAATATACATAAAGTACAAACTAATAAAGTTACCACCAGATTATAGAACAATTTCGTTATTTCCCAGAAGGTTTTCTTTGATATGAAGAATTTTGGATGTAGGTATGAGAATTTGAATAATTTATTAATATCATTTTAATCCTCTATACAATTAATGAAACTGACCTTAACGTCCAATATGTATTTCATGTAATCAGCCAGCGATTTGAAACACAATGTTTGCAACTGATATGTCATAATGCTCGCCACAGCGTTATAAAAAGATTCCATCTTCTTCTTCTTACTAGGATCCGGCAGTCTGTTCCTTTTACTTCCTTGTAAAAATATCTCTGTGACAGAGTAATAATATTTCGACATCAAGTTGCTCTTACACGTCTCGATCTGTTTATTCGTGGTAAATTTGAAATCGTTCAATTCGAAAGCTCCTTGGTGATTTTTGAAAGCCTCGAGGTCGAGTAAACGCAAATCTCTAGAAATGTAGTTAAAATAAATTTGCATAACTATTCTAAATAAATATTAATATAAAATAATAATTAATGCCTGAATATTTAATTTTGGCCAAAAATGTCGTAGGTATTGCATAGAAAAAACATAATACAGCCTCTGGAATGTATAATACAAGTGACCAATTTGATAAACTCACTTAAATTCCTTTTCCCAAATATCCAAAACGCCCGCTAAACAAGGATTTATACAATGTAAGTTTCTACTAATTTTGACTTTGGCGGCGTTAAATGCTGGCCTGAAGTTATTTCCGATATCTTTCAACTCCTTCCTTGCCGGCGACAGATCGTCTCCAACGGCTTTCACAAAAGCGGGATCTTGCAAGACAAAATCTACAATAGCCTTTTTGACGGCCATCATGAAATCATCTTTCACGTCTTGGATGGATACTGCTAGGGTTTTTTCCCATTTTCTCAGCTTTTTTGGTACCAAAGCTAACACCTATAAACAATAATGATATATTGAGGAATTTAAAATTGATTAATTTCATGGAAATATGAGAATATTAGACATTGAATTGTGTATGCAGATTCAAAAAGTTGCTAATTATGATTTGCGATACAGTTTAATATTGGACAAAAATGTTGCATTATATATTACATTGTTATCCAATCTAATAACGCCGTATAACCTTACTACAATACTAACGTCAAATGTCATCAACAAAATAGTTTTTTTTGTTAATGAAAATATTTATTATTAATAAACATTCAAAATAAGAATACAATGTATATATAAATATATAAAAAAATTTTGTAGAAAAAACCAAATAAGACATTGGTTCACAATGAAAATATACAATTTAAAAACTAGTAATAAAAAAATTATTAAACTTAAAGGTCGGATTTTGTGTCATCTTGTTCATAGAAGAGAACATATGCTTCTCCACTGACTAAAGATTTCCACGATATTAATAGCACTCTTGAATCGTTATATTCGCGCCACTGTCCCGTGTAGGGATGTCGGCAATATGCTGTGTAGTGACCATTGTAAGTGGTTCCACTGTGATTTGATATAGCGTAGAGGTTGTACATACAAGGTGTCACATTATCAGCCGCGTAATGGCTTATATCAAGCCCTTCTATTGGAAAATCTATTGCAACATTAAGTTTTCCACTAAAACTTTATGTTTGCGAAAAGCGCTTCAGGTTAATAACCAATATTTTTGGAAATTTATGAATAGAGAATGATTTAGTGCATCGTCTTCGTTCCTTACATTTCGAACATGTTGGTTTCTCATCACCGTCGAGTGTTTCTTCTCTTGTAAACGAATCTAAACATTGTGAAATTCGTAATTGACCTGTTCTTTGGGGTATGGAAAGGGATAAATCCCAAAAGGGATCGTAGGTAACTGAACAGTGACCACAGTGTGTGCACTTGATTGTTGATTTTAATTGACCGACAAAGTTATCCACAATCTTGGAGTTGTCTATTCTCGAATATCTTTACCAAGATTCTTCTGCTATCTCAATGTCACTAAGTTTGTCATCAATTTCTGTTAATATGGGCTTTGGTTTTTCGTATACATTGTTGATATCTTCGTAAAGTCCTGCTAAAAGGTAACGAATAAACTCCTGTGAATCATTTTGAGTATATTCCATAAACCTTGAAGTAAATCGCTGAATCTGACTTTTCAATGATACTGTATTAACCACTCTGTCTGAACTGTCTTCAGACCAAAGCTCTTGAATAACTTCAGCAAATGCTTTAATTAGTGCTCCTTTTATGGTAGATATGTTTATGTTAATATCTCTTATGTATGCGTCTTTCTTTAGATATTCTAATAGCCACCTTGTGTTTGATAGATATTGGAAAATACTATTCATGAAACATGTGTTACCAATATTTTTGAGGCCTTTGAGACCCAAAGATTTTTGGGGAATACTCTTTATGGATCTGATTATGGAAATATTGTTAAGATCTCTTTCGCAACTACTATCATTGTCCGAATAATCTCGAATTCTATTATTGTCTTTATCACTTGATCGGCGTGATAATGAATTTGAATTGATTTTGTTTGCTATTGAATTGGATGGCGATATTGCGGTTTTGGAAATTTTGGTTGATGTCGATAGATCATTGCTCTGGTTGAATTTGTTAATATATTCCTTGTTATCTACATAATTTTTAGACGTGTCCTTTTGTTCTTTTTGAGTTTTATCCCCTTTCTGAAAATCTTTAAACGAAAATGAAATGTATGAAAAGAAGTTGTTAGCTCTAGGATTATTTTTAGAAAGGGAATTGATGTTTATAATAGTTATTTGTAAAACAAGTGTCACAAGGGTGTGTTTGACAGAAAAAAGAGCTCAGAATGAACTATACAGTTGTCGGCCAGAATACGTTTGCTATCTTCAATAGCGCTGACGCAATCCCCCATTTTGCTTGTTTATTTTGTTTGTTTTGAAATCAATTTATAAACGATACTAGAATATAATCACCAAAAGAATCTTCCATCTCTTCTTCATCATTTACTACATTATTGAATATGTTATTGATAATTGATGATGTTTTAATTCTTTACAAACATATATTTAAGTTGGGTTAGGTTTTCCGATTAAAACTAACTTAGTGTCCTAGAGGAAAATAGCTATTTAGCAGTTGACAGCGCTTACCGGTTAGCGATCGCCATTTTGCTTACAAGCGCTTTTTGCCAAACACATCGATATTGTTATAATGAAATATCATTTATGAGCGATTTATAAAAATAATAATTTTAGACTCTACTCCTAGGAGCTGTAAGACCTTGTCGTTGGTGGAGTGGCTCAGTAACTTCCTCCCTCCTCGAGCCACATGGACGGGAAGAGAGGAGTGAAACTAAAAAACAGCTCAGAAATGGTCAGTGGGGCACTGGTGGGGCTATCTATGCTGATGTGATAGCACCAACAAATACCAGTAGAAGATCCAACATGCCCAAGTTACATCCGAACACACTGGCAAGTCCTGACCAGACATGGAGGACGAGCAGCGAGTTTCCGGCGCCGAAAAACTGGAACCCTCGGCTATGGTATGGTAACCCAGACAGAAGAGTCCCGATCGAGAAAACCAGCGAAAAAAAAATCCGGAAGTGAAGATGTTGACCGAAAGGCCCCTGGATTGGACAAAATTCCACCGGAAGCAATCAAACTGGTTGCTTCTAAATTCCCTCAGCTGATTCTGAGTACTATGAACAGTGTGCTAATGTCACAGGTCTTTCCCGAGGAATGGAAACTGGCTAAAGTTATATTAATACTAAAAGGCGGAAAACCCCCAGAATTAGCAAATTCGTATAGACCACTTTGTATGCTGAATACAATCAGCAAACTTACGGAAACACTCATGAGAAATAGGTTAACGGCTCAATTGGAAAAAAAGGGAGGCCTACATAAGCATCAGTATGGGTTTCAAAGAGGAAAGTCAGCTGTACAAGCTCTGGAGGCCATGAAGGAAATGGTGGAAGAATACAAGCAAAAATGGCGTGTGTTAATAACGGTAGACGTCAAAAACGCGTTTAACTCGGCCCGTCATAGCATTATCATGTAGAAACTACGAGAAAGAAATATATCCAGCTATCTCATAAACATTATATCTAGCTAGCTAAAAAATAAAAGATTACTGTTGGAAAAGGTGATGCCATAGAAGTTACCGCAGGGGTACCACAGGGCTCGGTCTTAGGACCGACCCTATGGAATATTCTCTATGATGATGTACTAGATCTGGACCTCACAGATGATGCTTGCTGCATAGGGTTCGCGGATGATCTAGCGTTACTTATAGGAGCCAAAAATAAGTATATCTTAGTACAAAATGCGAATAAGTTGTGGTGGTTACTTAGTAAGGGTCCGTCGTATACTCGACGTTTACCATAAAGGCATTATATCTTGGAGGAAACCACTTACCTAGCATAGCAACCTGTATGCGGGAATAAAATAAACAACATCACTTCTGTAAATATCACTGGGATGACGTTTAATACATTAAAAATACATAAATATAAAACCACTCGTCTTATTCAAAGTATTAATAACAACTCTTCTATCCTGGTTCGTTAACTCTAAATTTATAGGAAATATAATACAAAATAGATATGATTTTCTACATGCCTGACCTTCCGTCTATAAGTTGTACATGCTTGTATATAAACACGAACGTGCTTCCATCAATAACTGACATTGACCGTGGCCGACCAATGCTCCCTAAATACTATAATTAATATTAACCTAAATTTAAATATTATTTCTAAGTTAATGTCCTTTTGTCTTTAATGTCTTTTTAGGGATCACTACAAAGTGACTACAAGATATAAGCAATTGGATGGAAAGACATAAATTAACACTAGTGCCAGATAAAACCGAAGCAGTGATACTTAGAGGTAAACGAGACAGGGAAGAAATAGTTTTTAATTTTCAAGGAATAAATGTCTCCCCGGCAAAAACAATCAAATACTTAGGGATAACTATCGATGAGAAGATACGCTTTGGCAAACATATTGAAATTACGGCACAAAAGACTGAAGAAAAGGTCTCTAGACTAATAAGGCTCATGACTAATGTTGGAGGACCAAGAAGTAGCCGACGGGCTGTGTTGTGTAGTGCAATGCACAACATATTACTATATGGTGCTCCTGTGTGGAACAGGGCTTTAAAAATTAAAAAATACAGAAAGCGAATGGAAAAAGCTCAAAGAAAGATGCGGGTAGCATCGGCATACAGAACGGTTTCATGTGTTGCGCTGCAAGTAGTAACAGCTACATTACCTATAGACCTTATGGTCTGGGAAAGGACATATCTATACAACAATAGACACGAAGTTCAGGCTGGAAAACAGGCAACTGCCAGAGCTGAAGCCCTATCCATCTGACAGCATAGGTGGAAAAATGAAGCCACAAAAGCGCAGTGGAAGAATAGAGTAATACCCGATATTGAAGCTTGGATTAGCTGTAAACACCGTGAAACAGATTACTTTTTAACTCAAGTTTTAACGGCACACGGATGTTTCAGGACATACGCTAAACGTTTTGGTCACGACAACTGCGACATGTGCCAATACTGTAACAGCTTGGATACGGTGGAACACACAATATTCCAATGCGAAAGATGGAACCGACATAGAACAACGACGTCTCTTGAAGTGGGCATCAATTTAACAGTGGACACATTTGTACCTCAGATGTTAGAGAGCTGGCAAAAATGGAAATCTATAAATAAAATGATAAGAGATATTATGAGCCTAAAAGAAAAGGATGAATATTGGAGACAAAAGAGAGCTGCAGAGCAGGTATAAGAGAATGATACCGGGGCTGCCTTGATGTAATGCTAACCAGCGGTTCCAAAGCAGACTCCCTTGGAGGAGGTGTTGTTTTACTTGGTTGAAGTCCAAGTCACAGCAAAGAGCTGCGTGCATGATGCATTTTTTCACCTCCGAAAAAAAAATAATAATTTTAGACTGAATAGCCTTAGCAGCTGAAGCTTTAAATTAAGGAAAGAAGAAGAACAATATTCAAAAGTAATCAGTTCTATGAATATCAAATAATAGATCATTTTAAGCTGACGTCACGACATGTCCGCCATATTGCCGGTAGGGCATACAAAACGTTCTCGTCATTGTAAACAATAAAAAAGATCGATTTTTAAAGTGTGAATAATATAAAATGCCAGCATTATGCTCTGTTGTGGGATGTTCTAAAACGGTAGAAAAGGATCAAATTCGTTATTGTAGAATCCCCAAAACCGAGGAGAATGCAGAACGCTTTATAGAAAGAACGTTGAGAATGTTAGGTTAAGGCTTTAACACGGGGCAATTTGAGCGATACATTCCTTAAACATGCACGAATTTGTACAGATCATTTTGTATCAGGGAGGTAGATATTAGTACATATGAATTACAAAAATTATTGCCCAAAATGTTTGAACTTTTAGTTAAATATGGCGTTAAACTAAACTATTGTTGTTCAACTTTTTAAGAGAACCAGCCAAACTGTAAGTTAGGGATTACCCTGATTAGGTCCCTTATGTAGTTCTGTAGATATGGGATACTTTTGTCATCAAAACACAGGATGAGCAAAGTGTAAAAAGGCATGTTATATTTGTTAAACGTAAAAAGAAACTTCTTAAAATGGTCAGTATTACAGTTTTATTTTTATTCTAGCTTAACGCGCCTTCGACAGCGCTGGTCATTGACACAGAAAAAATAATTACAAATATTTACAGGGAATTAAATAACACCTATTACTATTTTTAAATTAGATTTTATGGTAGAGATGTGTAGCTTTCAGAAACTGTAAGACTCGGTGGGGCAGTGGAGCATTTCCTTGAGGTTAGGCCTTAGGTCAAATCGTTGATATGTAGAGAAAAATTGTTTACAGTCAGTAAGTAAGTGCTTAACAGTCAGTATAGTATTACAGCTATGACAAACAGGACGATTTCCTGAAGACATCAGATAACCGTGTGTGAGTTTGGTGTGGCTGATTGGAAATCTTCTGATTATAGCAGCCTCTCTCCTTGTTAAAAAGCTAAGGGAGAGAGGAGAAATAATGAATGGATATTGTGAAGTGCTGTCGTACTATTGAGCCATAGATATCGCCAAAATTCTTGCGTAAAGTTTTTGAAGAGGAACTTGAAGTCGGTTGTGAATTGAACTATGCGTTTTGGATTGTTGCTAGAGGCAGCTTCTTGCGCGTGGTGATCCACAGTTTCGTTACCAGCAATTCCAATGTGAGATCTAAGCGAGAGGGGAGAGACTGTTTATCATGGGCCGCGATAGTTTGATAGATATCATGTATGTTCTGGACAATTGATTGGATGGGGAAAAGGGAATCAGTGCATATTGCAATATTTTTGTGGGGGAGGGAGCCTGAAGAATGCTGTGAAGCTCACCTGTGTGGAAGCTACACACTGAAGGTAAAGAGAAGGAGCCTATGAGTTCATGCTTCGAGGTAACTGCACAACCAACTCCGAAGTCAGTTTTGGAAGCATCTGTATAGAGTGTTGAATCGTAAGATTTTTTTGTATCAATTCCAGGAATGCTTTCTTTACAAGTACAGTGGGTGAATCATGCTTATTAAAAATGGTGAGTGAGGTATCGATTATAGGAATAATTTTGGTCCAAGGAAGAGAAGAAGGTAGTGGGAGCGGAAATGTCAGAGAGAGGTCAGTATCTTTGAGTAAAGGAGTGAGCAATTGGGGAAAAGATTTAATAATCGTTCAAGGCTTAGTAGAGAGATTTGTCGTTGAAGTGGAAATAGAGTGAACAGGTTTGAGAGGATTGAAGAATACTGAGGCAATGTATGTATAAGGAGTAGAGATTGTCGTCTTAAGGAGAGGGGTGAACAGAGTTCAGTAAATCTGTGACAGATTTCAGGGCTGATATGTAGATAAAGCACCCATAGTCAAGCTTCGAACAGATGAGAGTTCTGTAAACTTGTATGATATCGTCGGAACCCCAGTGAAAGTGACTGAGGGTTTTAATTTTGTTTAATCTCTTTAGACAGACGCCTTTGAGTTCATGGATATCGTGTTTCCAGTTAAGTCGAGAGTCGAAAGTTAGTCCGAAAATCATTGATTTACAGTGAGTAAAGGTGAGTTATTAAAGAAAATGTAAGGTAGAGGAGAAGATGTTCTTATTGAAAACTTGATTAGTATGGATTTACTTTGAGATAAGGATAATTCCAGGTAAGAAGATCTATCCTGTAGAAGGTTTACTGCGGTTTGGAGGAGTTTGCAAGTGGATGAGATCGATTTACCACGGCAATAAACAATGAGGTCATCAGCATATTGGACATATTTTATGGGAGCTGGAAATTTGCAACAGTGCTCTGTTATTGTAAGGATTAATAGGGTGGAGCTTAATACTGATCCTTGAGGGCACCTGCATTTTGTGGGGGAGGCAAGGTGAGTTTACCATTAGCGGAAACCCTGAAGGTTCTACAAGTTAGGAAATTATGAATGAACGATAGAATGTTGCCATGAAGATTATATTGGGAAGTTTATTTAGTATTGCCGTTCTAGATATCGATTCAAAGGCACCTTCAATATCAAAGATGGTTGCAACGACGTCCTCGTGATGGTTTATTGCTGAAGAGATATGTGTTTGGAGAAGAACAATGTTGTTGTGAGTGGATCGATGACGCCGGAAGCTAGATTGAGCGTTAGGAATGATTTTGTACCTTTTAAGAAACCAAAGTAAGTCTTCTATTGATCATTTTTTCCAGAAGTGCAAGTGAGTGAAATCGGTCGGAAGGAATTAGGCGATAAGGTGGATTGCTCTGCTTTTTTTATTGGAATAATTATGGATTTGCGCCATGCGTCAGGGAACTGATGAGTATTCCAGATAAGGTTACAGATTTCGAGAAGCTTATAGAGAGATGGATTGGATCGTTTTTTGAGAAAGATTTAAGGAATATCAACAGGGCCGGCGGCAGAATTTCTACAAGTAGACAAGACATATTTCAGTTCATTTAAGTTGAAAGGGGTGTTGAAGGAAGAAACGTCATGAGGGTTTGACTAAAGAGAGGAGAAAAGTTGAATATGAGAATTGTGAGAAACAGAAATGGGGTTACGATTATTAAATTTGGTAGTTTTATAATATATTGGATTATTGTTGTCCCAAATCTTCGGTATAGTCAAAAGACACTTATCCTACATGGTTTAATGGTAAAATTATTAGCTGAAGCAAATCGTAAAGTTGATTCGTCTATTGATTGGGCATTAGGAATGATTTTGTACCTTTTAAGAAACCAAAGTAATATTCTATTGATAATTTTCTCCAGGAGTTTGCAGGTAGTGCAAGTAAGTGAAATCGATCGGGAGGAATTATGCGATAAGGTGGATTGCTCTGCTTTTTTTATTGGAGTTATAATGGATTTGCGCCATGCGTCAGTCCACATCTTTTTTAATTTCCAGATCTATCGTGTTAGTTTGGCTAATTTGACATTCGAGCGAGAAGCGATGACAACGAAATTTGTTGAACGATTCAATGAAGCGAAGGAATTTTGGTACTGATTGAAAGGTAAATAAAATAGGGGAAGTATTTCTCAATCTCCAGTATATAGGATCAGCATCCTATTCTGTGAATACTTCTATAAGTGAGGTTTTTATTAGGTCTTTGTATGCAACTGCTTTAGATACATATTTAACTGACAAGATTTCTCTACGTACCTCCAGGGGGGACTGCCCACGTTCAGATAACATGATGTTGATGGGAGTAGATTTTAGATAACCTACTATAACCCTTAGGGCTTGATATTGTAAACGATCTCATTTTTTAAGTAGGTATTTAGAACAGCCACCATATAGCATGCACGCATTATCAAATAACGGAAGTATGGTCGCTTTGTATATGTTTAAAAGAGAGATTTGATGGTTACCCCATCATTTACCACATAAAGACCTAGATAAATTAATAGCTTTTGATACTTTGCAAGAAATAAATTCAATGTGGTTTCCAGTTAAGTTGGTCGTCAAATATAGCTCCTAAGTACTTGACTTGAGATTTCCAAGGGATAGGTTGACCATTAATGACTATGGAATGGACTGGACTAAGCTTATGATTTTTCTGAAAAAGCATGGCGGCACATTTTTGAGGGGCCATAGACAATAAATGAAGATTGAGATTAAAAAGGAAGGTGTTGAGGGATGTTATAGACTCCTGAATGGTGTTTTCGGCACATATCACAGCAAGATCATCTGCATAACCACTAATTTTCATGGAGGGTGGAAGTATGTTCTGAAGGGAGTTGCACGATATATTGAATAAAAGGGGACTGAGTGGGGAACCTTGGGGGACACCTCTACAAGAAACACCAGGGCCTATAAGTTCATTATTGAGGGTGGATTTAATTAATAGATTTAGATCTGAAAGAAAGGAAAGAATGACGTCACAAATGTCATGAGGTAAATTAAGGGAATTTAGAGATGAATAAATAGAGGATAAAAGAAGATTATCATACCTATGCACCTTTAATGTCGAGAAAAATAACGATTGGGTTTTTATTAGCAGACAATGCACATGATATTTCGGAATAGATGAAAATGTGGTTATCAGATATACTTCTGCCTTTCCTGAAACCTTGTTGTGAGGGGTGAATTTTTAGAGAATTATCAAGATACCAGTCAAGGCGATTTTTGATCATGCCTTCGAAAACTTTTCCTATGATGCTGGATAAGACTATGGGTCTCCAGCTCGAGGCATCGTTAGGATCCTGGGTTTTTTCAAGAATAGGAATTATTAGATGATGTTTCCACTGTAAAGGGATAGGAAGAGATTTATTGAGGATTTTATTGAAAATAGAGAGAAGAGTTTCTAGGGCTATTTTGGGAAGATGATTGATCATTGAATATGTGATGGAATCCAATTCAGGACTTGAATCATTTTTGCTTAGTAAGGTGAAATTCAATTCTTCTATTGTAAAAGGGTTAGTAAAGGAGTCGTTAATGGCTTGGAGAATAGTGTTGAGGTCTTGAAAGGGGATTTGAGCTAACTTGTTTAAGAGACTTTGGAATATGGAACTGTCTAGGGGAGGGATGTTAATTAAATTACGATTTTCAATAGGTCTAGAGAAAATTTTTATTGGTTGCCAAATCTTCTTAACAGGTGTTCCGGGGTTCAGTTTTGCCGTGAATTTACGGAAGCCTTCTGATCTTTTTGTTTTCAGAAAAAGTCGGGTTTTAGCTCTTATTTTCTTGAAATTAATGAAATTTTCCATGGAGAGAGTTCTTAGATATAGTTTAAAAGCCTCTTTTTCTTTTGTACCAACTGGGAGCACTCTTTGTCCCACCAGGGAAGATAAGGTTTAGAAGGAGTGAAAGATTTCTTAAGTGGGATAAATAAAGAGATGGCTCTTTTTAAGACCTCCATGAACAAGGGGTATTCCATATCATTATGATATATATTATTTTCAATATATGCTTGAAATGCATCCAAGTTGGCTTTATTTATGCTATATTTGACGTGAGTAGAATTCATATGGGTGGACACAGTATTTTGTTTTTTTGTAGGAACAAAGGGTAGGGAAATGATCGCTGAAGCCTGATTCTTGGATCGTTCTCCAGAAGCAATCTAGAGCTATGGCTAAGGAAGTAATTGAAATATCCGGGCAGCTTTTATTGACATTAGGGTTGGGAATACGGGTTGGAGACCCATCATTAAGAATAAGGATAAAATTCTCATGTTTTATTTGTTGTAGCAGTTGTTTAAACATTCTGTGAGGGAAAGGAATGTTGGGGTCGGGAGGAATATAGCTATTAATAATGAATAGATCTTGGAGTTCTACTACCAGCAAGTGTATTTCTGGAGGAACTGAAATTTTGTGTTCAAATTTTTTGCAAGGAATCGAGTTGTTAATGAAAGTGGCTACACCGCCATCCTATCGATCATTTCTAAAATAGCTAAAATTTTTAATATGTGCAGATCCACCTGGAGTCAACCAAGCTTCATATAGTAATATAATGTTAATACTCTCGTCTCTAATAATAGGAATAAGTACCTCTTTCTTAACATTAAAACTGCGAATATTCCATTGGAGTATGTTATATTTGAAGGTATTATCCTGAATACGATTGAATTTTGAGCACTAGTGTAAAAAATGAAATAATAAAAAAAAATTTAAAATAAAATGGGGGGGGGGGTAGTTACAGGGAGAAATTTAAGTTAGATTATGATTGCTCACCTCTTGAGGAGAAGTAATCTGAGAAGTTGCGAAATTTTGAGAGCTAGGGATAGAAAGGGAGTAATCAGACACAAACGGAGTATCAGATGGGGGTCATTCTTTCAATGTGAGTGGACGAGGGAGATGAAGCATTGTTTTGAAGTGCAGCTTCATTTGTTATCGGAGACTGACAGAATTCATTGCATGAAGAGGAAAATAGAGCTGCATTATGTGCATCTTTATCAAATCCAGTTCTTTTTTCTAAGATGGTGGGACGTTTGCGTTTATGAGTAGTGAATTTGTTACTAGGGGGACTTTGTGCCACTTTTTGAGCATAAGAGATTGGAAAAGGGGAAGAAGTCTGTAATTGAGGTGAGGATGTTGTTGATCTATCAAATGAGGGGTTTTAACAGAAGATTTAAGAGAAGGGAAAAGTTGAGAGGCTTCGAAGTAAGAATAGTCATGGAATGCCATTACTTCATTAATGCTTTTTGCCTGTTAAATTCTTTGCAAGAGCGGTCAAAAACTAGGTGTTGTCCAGAGCAATAAAAACAGTCTAGGGAATTTGAACATGGGTCAGAATTGGTTATTCCACGTCTACTACACCTTTTGGCAATGCGGGAAGAATTGGCAGAGTGTCCGAATCTTATGCAATTTTTGCATTGAGTAACCGGAGCAATATATTTATCAACATGGACTGGAACTGAAAAAATTTCTTGATCCCTGGGGCATGGACGTCCCTCAAAGATAACAAGAGTTGTTCTGGATGGAACATATTCATAAGATCCGTCATCTTTGCGGTTGAGTCTTCTAGCACCAATCACTTTTTTTATTTTGCGAATAAGCTTCTTGGATAATATCATCTGGAGTAATAGAGTCCTGCGTTTTTAACAATGCCTCTCGAGGTGAGAAGGTGTTGTGGTATGTAAGCACAATATCCTTCTCTTCTGAAAGCTTGGTTCATTAGAAAATAATTAGCATCACGAGAAGTTTTGAAGGTAAATCCTATTTTGCTGGAACCTTTCTTTTGGATATTTTTAATATTTTGGATGTTAAGTTTTCGTAGAATTTTTCCAACATCCATAGGATGAATACTAGGGCGAGTACCACTACTTTTTATGGGTTCTGTATAACTAAATGGAGCCCAAAATCAGTATCAGAGTACTTCAATCTTCTCCCTTTAGGGTTAACTTACAGAGAGATTATTCACTAATCACTAAAGTGATATAAGTCAATATAGTGTCACTTAACTAAAAACACCAATAATCCGTAACTAAAAATAAAACTAACTAAACTTAGCAAACTTAACCAATTTGGACCCACAATTTCTTCACAAAGATTACAATGAATCATTCATTATCTTTTTTTTACCATTTCTGTCATGATATATGTGACATTCGACATCTAATGTGATCCTTTTTGTCGTTGTTAATCTGTGGTTATACTTACTCTTACTAGCACATGTTCGTCAAGTGGTGCAACGTGTACAGTATCAACTCCATGTTTAATGTAATAATAGTAACGTAACATTTCTCTATCTTCCTTATTAGGTATGTCATCGCTAGATGTATCTGCATCTGTACCAACAATCAATTTAACCAACCTATTTCTGTATTCTTCCCGTTGTTTTCTTAACAAAGTGAAAGATTTTAACTTGGATTGTTGTTCAGCAGCTAGAAACGATAATTTTAAGTGGCAAATAAATTTTTAACGTGCGCTACTATTTACCTTTCTTTTTTTCCACAGCTAATTGTCTCCTATATTTCGGATATGAAGAAGCCAAAATCGGTTTCAATAAATTGGGTGGTAAGGAAAATAAAGATCTGTCATGTATGTTAAAATCGGAAGGTAGGGATAATCTTGGAACTTTGATATTGAGATCACCTCGAGCTTCTAGTTTCGCCCTTTTTTCGGTAATTTTTTTTATCAAACGATCTCTTTCCACGTCTCTAGACGCCATTTCTAAAAAAATAATCGGTTTTAAAGGTTAAAACTAACTTTTCCACACTTAATTATACACTCCATAGGCTGGAGTGTATTCTCCAAAAATTACCAAAATGTAATATATCTAGATGTATAGGACCCGTTGTACTGCCTCTGGTCAGCTGAAAATCAATAGGGTTCATTTGTGAGAAGCTCTGAACAATACCCAATCATAAAATTGGTAAGCGAAGAACAAAACTACAAATTAGAATTGAACGCGAGTAAGGACACGATGCTATCCGTAGAAGAACATTCGAAAATGCCATTGAGAATAAAAATGTTTGTGTTCCGAAAAAAGTAAGTAGAGGTACAATGGCAAATATTTTAAAAAGTAATAAATATCCATGCAAACCCCAGTTTGTTCATACATTGAAAATTAAATGAAATATATTATGGAAGACGCTTCGAATTTTACTTGTTGCTCGTTGATACAAGAAGAGGATCCCTTTTTGTCAAGGGTAATGAATGTTTAATACGACACTTACGAGAGCTGCAACTTGTCATACTTCGTTGTATGATTAGTTCTATATGCCACAGTATAATTTAAAACTGTGAAGGAACCTCAACTTCATACATTCAAAGAAATAGAATGTAACAGACGGTTTGAATTTTGCTCGTTGATATAAGGAGAATTAGAAGAGGACCCCCTTTTATTAAGAGTAATAAATGTTTAATATGACTCCTACGAGATCTGCAACTTGTCATACACTGTTGTATGATTAGTTCTATATGCTGTAGTATTATTTTATGCTGTGAACCTAAAATTTTACATGACCAATTCGTCAAATGTCAAATGATTGTGTCATATCTGACGTGAAAATTTTAGTTATTTTAAAGAACTGCCGGCTTTAGGAAACAAATTTAAAATAGTAATAACGCGATTAGGATAAAACAAAATGGTAAGTTTTCATACCTGTTTTTACGAATAGTCTAATCGTTCATTTTCTTTCTAAAGTTGGTTTCAATTCTTGCAAAACCCAATAGTTCTACTATACGTAACCCCTAAATATTTATTTTTCCATGGAAACGTGCAACTTGGCATTAAAAATCAATAATTCTACTAGTCTGTCATGAGTTTCCTAACAAATTTTGGTAATATACTCAATATCAAATCTAGATTAGGTATTAAAAAGTCGCAAATTGCCAGTACGTTTTTTGTTTATATAAATATTGGAATTACGTTAATTTACGCTTTCTATTTAACCCTTCAGATTTTCTTTAAAAGCGTGAGACAGATCTACCTTACCAAACACAATTTTGCTGCTGAAAAATCTTTGTTGGCCACCCTTCGTAAAAAGACAGGTAATAATATTTGATTACAAGTATTGGAATGAATTACATATTGTTAGCTTTCAGGTTATACATTTGCAAACTGTAAAAAAGCTTTGGAAATGCATGACAACAATTTATCAGAAGCTGAAGTTTGGTTGAAACAACAAGCTCAGGCACTAGGATGGTCAAAAGCAACAAAACTAGAAGGCAGACAAACCACGCAAGGACTCGTAGGCGTTGCTGTAGATGATAATTCGGGAGTACTCGTAGAAGTTAATTGTGAAACAGATTTTGTGTCTAGAAATAAGGAATTTCACGATATGGTGCAAGAAACAGCTGCTAGTTGCTTAAATTACGTTAAAAATCATCAAAAATCACCGAGTCAACTGATCACCAAAGTAATTTGCACAATATTTTATTGAGTTTGTTTGATTTGATCACTTTTATAGATATGCTTGGACAGTGAGCAGTTAAAACAGTTAAAAACAACTGACGGTAAATATTTGTCAGATCGACTAGCCCTAATGATTGGTACAGTAGGAGAAAATGCTATTTTGAAACGAGCGATGTGTCTTAAAGTCGGAGATGGGGTTTCTTTAACAGGTATTGTATGAATATTCAGGTTCGGATTATGTAATTGATTTTCACTTTGTCCTGATTTTGTTATTTTGGTTCTTATTTCAATATTGGAAATGGGTTTTCTTCAAAATTCAATATTTTCAGGCTACGCACATCCTTCAGGTACAACTATCAATGATGTACAACTTGGAAGGTTGGGAGGTTTACTGGCTTATAAAGCAGTTGAGAAAAATGATACTATTATCGAAGTTAGTAGAGGTAATTGTAAATTAACATTAAAGGGGAAAATTTATTCTCTTATTACAATTATTGCAGGAATCTGTCAACACATTGTCGGTATGCATCCTACGAAGCTGGGTAGTCTAACAGACAAACCTTCCAATAATAAAGAGGAAGAAACGTGTCTTATTTATCAAGAATATCTTTTAGATGATACGTTAACTGTTAATGAACTCCTCAATTTGCATAATATTGAGATAGTTGATTTCAAACGATTCGAATGTGGAGAAAGCGCTAAAGCGGTAGGTGATCAACCGCTGGAATTTGTGGAAACTTGTCAATAAACTTTATTTTTTTATAGTTATGTATTATTTGTTGTTTTTCATTAAAATGTATAATGTAGCTTGTGTTTTATTTATTCTTTCAAGATGACAAACCATATTTTTACATTTTTAGTTTTTAAAGATAATTTTGTAATTATAAGCTGGTCAATTCATATAAAGGATTTCAATGTTCAATTATAACATTATAAAGTATCAATATCAACTTAAAATAAAATATGTGGTGTACCAAAAACAAAGAGTTGCTGGAAAAAGTATCAGTTTAGAGGTTAGGAAAGATAGATCCAAATTAATTAAAATCCCACGTCTTTATCGTAAATAAAGCAATTAATTAGAAGCGTATTAAACTATTTATTCTGTACACTATAAAATGTAATTTTCATTTAAAAAAATACGAGGTGGCAAATAAAAAGACAGTAGTAGTAGAAGGTAGTGATCTGAGCAGTGAAATAATTGTTAAAGCATCACTAGTAAATATCTTATAACTTTTTAAAACTATACAATAAAGTCATTAATTTACATAAAATATTGAATAGTTTTGTTGGAATTGTGATCAATGTTAAAATTATTCTAATACGAATTCAGCATACTAGGTGGCTCTATTTCAACTGATGTCCACTAAGTCTATTGAAATTATTTTCATTAGCATTTTAATTCATATTTAAATATGGCCTTATTGGATATGCATTCGAATAATGTTTTTCACTAATTATATTTGTTTATTTAAACACGTGACGTCCTCTTTCGGTTTTTGCTAGTAGCTCCAGCTACGATGAAAACATGATTAGTGTCAAAACTACTCCAAAATCAATTTTGCATACTATGGGGCAGAATTTTAACTGAATGACTATTTAAACATTCTATTTTCAAAATGGTTTTCACTAGCATTTCAATTCTCTATTCATTTTTAAATATATAAACTTAATAGACAAAAATTCGCATATTTTCCTTAAATCATTTTTGTTTATTTAAGCACGTAGCGACCTCTACTGCTGGTAGCTACGCTTAGCTTTTGTTCAAAACATGATCAATGTCAAAACCAATCTAATACGTATTTTGCATACTAGAGGGCTCGCTCAATTTTAATGGTATAACAACTAATTTTTCAATTCTATTTTTGAAATAGTTTTCACTTGCATTTTTAAGTGTGAACATGATTAACAAAAATTAATATAATGTTTTTCTTAAATTATATTTGTTAATTCAGACACGTAGTGTCCTCTATTGATGTATGCTAGTAGTTCCAACTACGTTTAATTTACGTTCTCATTTGAAAACACGATCTTTGCCAAAATCACTCTATATTATAGTCCATTTATAATGAATACTTTTCCCAATTTCCACTGCATGAAAATTTATTTAAATATTCTATAAGGACCGAGAAAGATGACGCTTATGCCATCTGCCGTGAAAAACCACAAACAAAGTGATGTAAACACTATTAGTGTGCATCCACATGAGTACGTGATCACGGATCCGTTGTAACCACGTGACTACTACCAACCAATCAGAGTGCTGCATCCATCACTCTGATTGGTTGATAGTAGTCACGGGTTACATCGGATCCGTGATCATGTACTCATGTGGATGCACACTTAGTGTATAGGTAGTTAAAATGTTTTATTAACTATTATTTTGTGTATAATCAGTATTATACTACAATTGGCAGCTATTAGAAAAGTTCTAAATTTTTTTTCCATAAATAAAAGATTATTATCGAGAGAATAAAATGTTGTTTTCTGTACGATTTCATTGATTATATAAAATAAAAAGCTTGTTATGTGTTTGCTGACTTTAATGTTATATAATAAGTTTAAATAATTAAATATTATTAAGAGAAAGAAAGTAAACATTTGTACAAAACGAATCACTTCAAGTTTTTTAATTACATTTCAGAAAACATGGGAAGAATTGGGAACCAAATAAAAATACTAGAATTTGCAGTGCTCATTTTGTCAATAATAAAAAATCAGATAATCCCCTACACCCATCTTACACACCAACAATTTTTCTTGGCGAAGAAAATAAAAAGATCTATTCATTTTTTGCATTTTGTAGGTTATTTATTAGACTGTTTACATCACAATGTTTTTCTTATTTAACACCAGGGCGCTCTACTTTCGACAGAAGTGCTGCCTCTATAGTTCGGCCTCGATCCCTATTTTCAAAATGGTTTTCATTAGCATTTAGAATTACTGTGTCGACCCTTACTTCGTGGAATCTACTCATATTACTTTTTTAAATGAAACTAACTGTTTCTAGACAATTCCACAATATATTGAAAAAATGTCAAAAATTACAAGAAATTGACAATTGCGTCGCGGGAAAAAATTATATGAGGGTGTAAAGAATTTCATTTGGGAAAAAATTCAAATAAACGAATCCTAGCCCTCCACCTTCCCCTCACCCTCACTACAGCTATATCAGAGACGGATTGAGATATCGAATTATATTATTCCAAAGATATCCTTATGGCCCAACGGCGTCACAAAAGAAACATCGCCCCCTTCCCCCTCCCTCAAAAGATTCAGGGCGCAACTGAGATTCACTTTTTTATTATTCGAGTTAGCTCAAAAATAAAAAATGTTTCTGAAAGAGAAAATTCCGACTGGTACTTAGGGTCATTAAACCGATTTTTTGATTTGAAGAATTATACAGGAAACATTAAAAAGTATCTTTTCAAAATTCTTTTTTCCAATTACCAGAAACGAATATACCAGCGTAAGAGATCACATCAATTCCTCTTCAAAAACATATAACAAAATTTTCCGGTTTCCCTTCTTGGGGGGTCTAGAGATGGTCAAAAACCGACTTTTTCGACTTTGGTTCTTAGTGCTTGGCTTTTTACTATAAACGATAGCGGAAAACTCCCAAATACGTACGTAGGACACATGAAAAATGGGGGTTAATGGGGGTTAATGGGGGGAAATATACAGGAAAAATTCACAAGTAAATTTAAAAAAAAATGTTTTGGGAATTTCGGGTTATAAATATAATGGGACAACTTGGCAGGTAAAACCCTTTACATTGATGTATGGGGGAACTCCTCCCCTTTTTTGGGGGTCCAGCATTCGCTGGAATCGTGATTTTCGGGGGATCTTCCAGATTTGGAGTGCCTATATAGGCGTTATGGGTTTGAATTATTTTTGGGGCCCCCCTAATGAGCCCCAGTGGAACGAATTTGAACGTGGAAGTTCTAAATGGTGTTTTTAGGCATATGCCCATTCTGTATATAGCTACAGTGGTTGAAAAAAACTTTTATCTCAAAATTTAGCGCGTTTTGTAGCGCCCTCTTTTTTGACAGTATGATTAAACTGTATATATCAGTCGATAGAGAAAAAAATTAGAATTTTTCTAAACATAAACAGGGTTGTGAAAAAATTATTTTGAAATTTTTCAACATCGAATTTTCTGAATTTTTAGGCAAATTATACAACTTTTATAGAGGCTGAAAAATTTCTATGTACGTTCTAAGTGTCCTCTATATTTTTAGTCTCTAGCATTTTTTCGATATCTCGCAATTTTTTTTATTTGTCCATTTATTTGAATGTAGTTAGGAGGGCAAGCCTTGCCCATGGGGGGGGGGCATATTTTTCTTGTGAGGTACCTATTATAGACTATCATATCCTACCATCAGGTACACAGCCAATTAATATTTGACCCCCTCGGATTTTTTGAGGGGCTCAATTTCTACGCCAATCTTCATGATTTATGATCCTCTACATGGAGCAATTGTGAATTTCTTGAAAGTTTTAACATTTTTCAGTATATTGTGGAATGAGCTAGTTTCATGGGTATGAAATTATATGAGAAGGATTAAGAATAACATATATATATTTTTCTATGATAACGATATTTATCTCAAAAAGTTATAAATATCTTCGAAAATTAGATTTAAAATTTTTATTAGATTTAAATAAACCTCTCTAAGTCGACCAATCGCAGAAGCCCTTGTTGTCAGATTGAAAGTACGTTCTGCTGACAAATACTACTCGACTATCCAAGTTGATTAATACAAATACAAATATCTCGACCTTTAATTTTGAATTTATCGAAAAAGGAGGCAACGACATCCTGTTTAGGCTCCGGCACAAGTGAAGGAAAATCTTTAGATAACCAAACGTAAGTAATACTTGATTACATTTACCTTTTATCTGTTTACCCTATAACCCGCTTCAAAGAATTAGATTAGAGCTTTAAGGTGAAATGGAAGATAACTAGATAACTCGGGGGGCCCTCCGGGGCCTCCACGTGTTAAACCACCGGCCATTCCAACAAAATACAGGTATCTAGACCCACCACCCTACATAGTAATTGTTGAAAGTAAGGATAAAAATGTAGCAGCATTACACCCAATCGCGGTCGGCAGAATTCTTAAAAACAATAAAATTAATGGAGTAATAAAAGTAACAAGAAAAGGTACGAACCGGATAGGAATAGACTTCAAGAGTCATAAAGCATCTAATAAATTTATGGAAAATGAGTTATTAGTCAAGCAAAACTGGTAGGGGTGATCCCGGCAACGTTGGTTTCATGTAGAGGCATAGTAAGAGGAGTAGAGTTAGGCATCGTGTAATCAAAGAAATTTGGAAATATATATATTTTAAACTGCTGTGATGATGCTTTCAAAATAGAAAATATAATGTAAAATGTATGTATAATGAAAATTAAATGTTCTCCATGTAGATTGAGCTGTTTGGAAAACATGCGAAGTAACACACATAGACAAATTGCGTTACCCCAGAGTTCTGAACTCGATAGTACCGGATCGCTTATTCTTCTTCTGTTTAGAGAAGTTCGAGTGTACTGAGACACCATGTCCACATCCACTCGAGGAACATTTCTCGAATTAGCTTCGGTGAAACCTGGATCTATTTTAAAGATGTCTTTTAAAAAGCAAATAAACAGAAGCACATTTTCTACTATAACATAATATAACTCAAACACCTAAAAAGTCGATGAGGGTGATATCTGTTTGATGTTGGTTGTGGATATTGATGTCAATTGTCAAATTCTTCTAGTCGACTTTCATTTTGTCTAATCAACTTGGATAGTCAAGTAGGATTTGTCAACAGAACGTACTTTTTATCTGGCAACAAGGGTCCCATTGGTCGACTTACAGAGGTTTATTTAAATCTAATAAAATTTTTAAATCTAATTTTCGAAGATATTTATAACTTTTTGAGATAAATATCGTTGTCATAGAAAAATATATGTTATTCTTAATCCCTATGATATGATGTCACTTGTTAACTCATACCTATGAAACGAGCCCATTGAACACAAATATGTTCTACATATTTTTTGGAGAGGATTCTGTTATACATTTGAAATAATAATGTTTTAAAATGGATACCCATCAATTTAAAATAATTCTTTCACACTCCAATATGAAATTGAATAAATTAGTTTGTCCTAATACTTAGTTAGTGTTTTGTTGAGGACTAACTGTAATCTAAATGCTAAAATTTTATTTTTAATAGAAACATCAACAACGATTGTCAAATATGAATGCACATTAGTGACATACAATATAATGTCTCAAAAAAAAATTAATTTTAAAACGAAATCTACACCTTTAAAAAGATCTGTCTCGACAACGAGCCTCGGTCTACTTTTTAATCAACAATTAAATTTACGTGACACCAAATCATATACGGGGGTTATGGATGATACCAAAAGTACCAGTTCTGAAGATAATGAGGTAAATGATTTGAGTCAATAATGCTTTTAATTTATTGGTGAATGTTTTTACAAAATTCTTTAGAATTATTTGATTACAAAAAATTACATACAATTATATTTTTTTATATATAACCCTTTAACCCATGACAAATTCCTATAATTTTTAATTACGACAGTTTAATAGAAAATTAATTTCGCCATTTTTTATCCTAATTTTTATTCATTTAATGGACTTTATAGAAAATAGCTAACAAAATGTTTGTAATAGTATCAAAGAATACACCAGTGTATTCTTTGATAGTATAGCTCCTATCACACAGATGGCGAGACCAATGCTAACATTCGGAATTAAAAAGAAAATTGTACTTTTCAAACGTATATTATATATATACTAAGGGTATAATATTATTAATTCTGAACCATTTAAGAGGGTCAAAATTTAATCCAGACAAACGTTCACTCTTAATAATATTGTGGATCCAATCGACATAGGCGTGCCTAAACTTTTCTTGCCAAGAATGTTTTAGAATTTAGATATTTGTAATCCAAACACGTATTATATTATTTAGGTAACAAATGATAAAACCGCAGAATTAACACAAAAACAAAATCAGTATTTGTTAAACACCGAAGTTGAAACGAGAGACAAAAGTACGAACGAAACGGTCAAGGTCAAAACCGAAATTTTATGTCAAGGAGGAAGAACCTATTCTTTGAATGATTTAGCTTACGTGTGGAAAAAAGATTGTAGGTATGGAAATAATTTGATTTATTACTCGATATTTGAATGATGTTCTGTTTCTTTGTCAATGAATAATATTGTAAGTAGGTTTTAAAAGAACTGTTTCCAGGATATGGTTATGGAAGAATTGCGCCGAACTGAAACTGAACAAATCCATAGGAGACAGAATGAAATCGGGTTTAAATACACTGGATTTTTTTAAATACTGAATATTTCAAAGTACGTTATTTTGGTAGACTGTGAATACTTATTTAAAAAAAATTAAAACGCCATTGTCAACGTCTTGAAGATTTTGTTGATTTTTACAATACATTTTTTTACTATTAAAATTGTTTTATTTATGTTATATATTAGATTTAGTAGCTCAGTAGAAGTACCAGAAAGGCACAACGTTTTGGTCCAAAGAACCTGTGTGAATATTATGAGCAAAGAATCAAAAACTATTGCCACACCAAACAGAGCATCTTAAACGAGAAATTTCACAATACATTTATATCTTTTAAAAACATGTATAAATGAGATTAATGAATAGATTGGGCTGATATTATATATAAGTTATACTGAAATATTATTATATAGGAGAACAATTCAGGAGTGCTCTAAAGAACAGGATTTCTGAGTTATAAGGTGTGAAATAAAAGGTTTCGAAAATTTTGAGGTTAAATATTTTGGAAGCTAGTGGCACTGCTAATATAAATATTTTGAAGCTGTTAGAGCAGTTTTTTCTGAATCCATAAGGAACGTGGGTATAATAAGAGAACAATGTCTTTTTGATGTCTTAAGGGTAGAAAGCAAATTTATAGTTCAAGCTCAATTTTCTATCCAAAGCTTTGTTGTTTTGAGTGATTTTAGGGGTAATGAAGTCACATGGATGTCTCAAAATTGATTCATTATGAATTTGAAGGGTCTTCAGGACCAAAAAGGAACTATAATCATTAGAAGTGAGGTAATTCATAATTTTGATATACCTATTAAGGGAGTTGTCGTGAAATATGTTTCTACTTAAAAAGAAAAAAAAACCAAAATTATGGCAATTGGGAACTGATATTTTGGAAGAGTATTAACAATGAACACATTTATAAGTGGGCAGTATTTTCAAAATACTGGAATTAAAAGTGCGGCTTTCTAAAATTGTTCTTAAGAAAAATTAAAGTCAACTTTGAACCTCAATATCTTTGAAATTAGTGGAGATATGAAAATAATAATTTGACATCTTCTACAACAATTCTTTTTTAATCAATAGATAATACTTATGAAAGTTTTGAAATTATAGTACCGGATATATTGACAGAATAGAAGACCATGTCATTTTCGGTGTTTTAAAACTGTTGATTTCAACAAGTTCGGTCCTGGCTGGGTTACTGAAAAGTGCGTTAAGAGTTAGTGTCATAAATAATTATGAATTTAGAGGAAATACTTTAGAATAATTCAGTTAGTTTACATATAAGTGATTTAAAAAGTGCACAAATTGCAAATAAGTGGAAATAAACACTGCAAATAGAGTTATCAGCAAAACAATAAGAACCTGTCTTCATTAAATTTGTTATTAAAAAGAACAGAGACGAACAAACGAAGAAAATAACTAAAGAAAATACGGCGAATTAAAGAGCAAAGTCACCCAAATGGAACAAAAAATCGGAATTCAGGATAAGAGAATACAACAATTAGAAAAAGAAAGCAAGAGAAAGAACGTTGTAGTATATGGAATACAAGAAACTGAGAAAGAAACGTGCGAAATAAGAAACAACAAAATTTAACAAATTTTAGATAAAATAAAGGTTAAAATAAACATGGAAGCAGATATAATACAAATAAGAAGGATCGGTAAGAAAGAGACAGATAATAACAGAAATAGACTACTATGGCTAGAGCTATCAAGAGAAGATAAAAAAAATAGAAATAATAAGAGAAGCCAAAAACTTGAAAGGGAGAAAAATATGGATATCAGAGGATATATCAAAAGCAATCCAAGATAAACGGAAAGCACTCATCCCCTATCTAAAATCGGCTAGAGAAAAAGGATGTAGAGTAAGTATAATATATGATAAATTAAGAGTGGAGGACACAATATATACCTTAGATCAGCTGGAATACAATCGAGAAGAAATAAAAACAAATGCAAACAAGAAAGGGGAAGAACGGCTGGTCAGTGGTCACCCAGAATGGAAGACGATGAAGATATAGCAACAACACCAAAAATGATACAAACAGGGTACCCAAAAAACTAGAAGACATTCACGAAGATAAATTAAAATAAATTGAATAAAAATAATAGTATTAAGAATAGTAATAAGTGTAGCAGTAAGAATAGAAATAGTTTTAGCAATAGGGATAAAGAAGAAACTAATAGGAAATTTAAACACAAAAATAATTATGGTAGGGGACAAGATAGAAAAAATGATCAGACTAGTCAATGGGGAAAAATAATCGTAGACAATATATAAATAGTGCAGACCAAGAACATATAAATATAGGTATATGGAATATTAATACATTAACAGGAAAGGAAATCGAAATAACGGAGGAAATAGTAAACAACAGAGTACATATTCTAGGCATAAGTAAAACAAAGAAAAAAGGATCAGGACAAATAAATTTAACAAATAGTCACAGATTATATTACTCAGGGGTAAAAGTAGAACAAATAGCAAAAGAGGGAGTAGCAATAATTTTAACAGAGGAAATAAACAAAAAGGTAATAAATATGAAGGATATAAATTCAAGAATACTAGTTCTAAGTATATGACTAAAAGAAATATTGAATATAATACAAATATATGCACGGGTTGAAGGAACGGAAGAGGAAGAGGTTTCAGAATTTTACATGCAATTACAGGAAGTAGTGGATGATATAAAAGAGCAAAACGAAAACATAATCATTATGGGGGATTGGAACGCAAGAGTTGGTAAATATTACAATCGAGGAATGGGTTGTATGGGAGTTTATGGTAAGGAAACAACGAACAGAAATGGTCTTAAGATGATAGGTTTTTGTCAAAGTAACGATTTAATAATAGGAAATACGATGTGGAAACAAAAACTAGAGGAAGAAAGAAATGCAAAAAGTTTAATCGATTACATAGTTTATACACAAAGCCTATCAAATATGGTAAAAAAAGTAGAGACCAGAAAAGAGGCTGAGTTGAGTACAAACCATAGATTAGTAGTAGCAGAATATGAAGAAAAGATAATGAAGACAGAAGAAGTAAGATTCAGTAGAATTGCAATAAGTATATTAAGAAACACAGAAAACAAATCTAAATATCAGGAAGAAACAGACAGGGAATTCGAAAAATTGATTAATGAAAACAACGAATGACACTCGAAAAGCGGTGGACAGTATTCAAACAAATATTACTTGAAAAAGCCGATGATATATGTGGGAGAAATAAATTCAACAAACGTTTAAAGAGGACTAAGTGGTGGGACAAAGAAATACAAACATTAGTAAAAGAAACGTAAACCTCATGGAAAAAATACCTCCAAATAAAAACACAGGAAGATAAAGATATATATAACGGAAAAAAAAGATCGTCAAGGAAGCAGTTAAAAAAGCGAAAAGGGACTCACGGAAAGAATTTGGAAGGGAGATGTCGGAGACACATGCATCAGATAATAGAAAATTTTGGACAGCAATAAAAAGACTACGAGGAAGTAAAGGAAAAGATATAAGAGCAAAAACAAATAAAAATAACGAATTGGAGACGGAAATTAATCAAATACTAAAGACTTGGAAAGAACCCTACGAAGACAAATTTATTAATAGGTTGAAGAAGAAAACAACGAATATAGCGGAAGAGGAATGGAATGAACATGAATACCATGCAATCCAAAGAGAAGAAATGAAAGTGGCTATAAATAAACTTAAAATAGGAAAAGCCAGTGGGGAGGATGAAGTAGCGCCAGAATTGATAAAATGGTTAGGAGAAAAAGGAAAAGACTGGCTGTGTCTCATATGCAGGGAAGCATGGAATACTCAAAAAATCCCCAAAGACTGGGAAAATAACCTTATACTGCCAATACATAAAAAAGGGGATCAGACACTGTGCAATAATTATAGACCAATATGCTTAGCCCAAACCAGTTTCAAAATCTACACGAGAATAATAGAGATCATATTAAGACGTTATGTAGAAGCAAAATTAGAAGAGGAACAAGCAGCTTTTAGACCAAGACGACAAGCAAATGATAATATATATATATATATATATATTTTAAGAAGGCTAATTGATAATACAATAGAAGCAGGAGAAGAAATGTATTTAACATTTATTGACTTGAAGGTAGCTTTTGACACAGTGGAAAAAGAAAAAATTTGGGAGGTATTGGAAGATTTAGAAGTACCGAAAGCTCTAATTAATATAATTAAAAGCATATACGAGACAGTCAAAGTAAGATGGCAGATAGGAGGTCAAAGATCGGAAGAGTTTCTAATGAAAAAAGATATAAAACAAGGTGATAGCTTAAGCCCACTGTTGTTTGTCATTATAATGGACAAAATAGTGAAGGAAATAAAAAGACAAGGAGGAAATCAGGACATGATAATAGGGTACAGAAACATGGTGCCGGTCAGATTAAGTAATTTACTGTATGCAAACGATATTGTACTTATAGCAAAATCAAAAAATAAAATGCAGAAACTAATCAACTTATTGGCAAGAGAAATAGAAAATATGAAAATGACAATAAATACAGAAAAAACCAAAGTAATGATAGTAAATGAAAAACAACGAGAGGGGAGTAACTGCAAGGAATTGAAATGTAATTAAAAAACATCAGAAAGAGTAACAACTTAGGAAGTATCATAACAGAAGTAGGGAAAATAGATGCAGAACTTAATAACAGAGCAAATAAATCAACAAGATTATATTATTCCTTAAATCGAACAATATTAAGCCATAAACACATTGGTATGGATACAAAGCTGGAAATCTACAACAAAATTACAGTCCCAACTATAACTTATGCTAGTGAGAACTGGGAAATGCAGAAAAAACAGTAAACAAAAATAAATGCAATGGAAATGGAATATTTAAGGAAAATAGCAGGTAAAACGGGGTAAAGTAAGGAACGAAGAAATCAGAAGCATAACTAATCAAAAACCAATAATATCAACGATTGCTAAGAAACAATTAAACTGGTATGGCTACCTAGTAAGAATGAAGAAAGATAGAATTGCGAGAAAAGTTATGGAAATAGGAATATCAAGAAAAAGACAAAGAGGAATACCCAGGAGGAAATGGATAGACAAGATTGAAGAAATTGGAAAAAACAAGGGAAAAATATTAGGAGAGATGATGGAATTGGCCAGGGGCAGAAAAGAATGGGTACATGAAGAACTCCAATCCGACGCCTGAGAAGGCATAAGGATAAGAGAAAGAAAGAGAAAGATTTCAACAATATTTTGTAGTCAAGTTGGTATAATTTGGGGACATTTTAGGGACATATGTATATTATATGATATAATTTCGAACAAAAAAGCTGAAACTCCGAGATTGATAAAAAAAGTCAGAAACAATTGAAAAAATAAATTGGGGAAATTAAATACAATATTAAAAACATAAAATATATTTCAAAGTGAAAATTGTTACAATCATATAAAGTGACAATACATTAACATAATATCAATTAATAAATAAATATTCCAACGATCAAAATAAAGCAGCTTTCTTCTTCATTTCTTGTTGTTTCCATCTTGGTAGCTTTTCGAAATCCTTATAGGACATTTTGAATGTCGAGACAAAATCATCGTGTGTTAAGTGTAACTAAAAACAGAAGAAATTTTATTGAACTAAAATGAAATTATATAACAAGAGCTGTACGTAAAATTTTATATTAAAACCGAAATAATAAACTGTCAAAATATGTATGAGCATCGGCAACAAGTAGTTTAAGGCATTACATTACATTTCGGAAATATATTAATATTTAAAATTAGGATATGAAACTAGCAGAAAAACGCTACATAGGGGCGCCTGCGAACGACTTGTATTGTGTTGCTTATAACATGTAGCTACCGGTTTTAAAATATTGTTGAGATTCTTTTCAATTAAGTAAAACAGAAATAAAATACCTTTCAAAAAATTTAAGCAGTTTGACTCTTACCCCCCATAAGTTATTTTTTCATGGTTAGTTGCTCCATTTGAGCTCAACTCTATCACTCCATTCCAATTTCAACTAATTATTAATTTTTTCATTTGTCACGTCCTTTTTATAAGATAGTATAACCATTAAGTGGTTTAAATTTCAATTTATGCCGAGAGAAAGATTTTTTCAAGTTTTTCAAATTTAAAAAAAAATAATCTTCCAACTTTTCACACCTTGTTTCTCTAACATTTATGATGATCGATGTGTGTTACCCCCGGAAGTATAACAAAATAATAATTTGCACCTGAGGATGGCCCTTATGTTGGCCGAAGCTAGTAGCTGCCCTGTTGTCAATTATTAAAAATGCTGTGACGTTGACTTTTAGTTTTATTCAGAAAAATTACTGTCAGTCACATTTGAACCATGGATGATATTTCTTATATTCAATACCATACGCTTTGGTCCTATTCAAATATCTCAGCATATGTCTTATTCCCATCCAGTGATGCTTGGTAGGATTTTGGTTGAACTGGCTAATGAAAGTTGCTCGAGACAAATATTCACCCCCCTTGTCGCTTCTCAAACAGGATATCTTCTTTCCATGAATATTTTCAACTTTAGTTTTGTATTTCTTGAAATTTTCGAACACTTCATCTTTCGATTTCATGAAGGCAATTTCGCAATATCTTGAATAATCGTCAATGAACGTCACTATATATTTATTACCTCCATTCGAAATAGGATTGATATGACCTACGACGTCTGTATGAATAAGGTTCAAAGGAGATGTCTCTCGATTTGAACGACCTTTTGGAAAAGGACTCCTTTTCAACTTCCCCTGGTAGCTTATTTCACAGTTTAGTTTTTCGGCGTCAATGTCATTTGAAATTGTCACATCTATTTTTCCAAACATCTTCTTTACGCTAGATATATTTAAATGCGCCAATCGTCTATGCCATAGTTGACATTCTTTCGAAATCGCTGTATTCGTCATTTTGTTGCCACATGGTTTGATCATGTCCAAGTGATGTCTCTCTTTGATAAAATGTAAGGCTCCAATTTTGGTTGAGATCACAATGACGTCTCCATTCGGTGTCATGATTTTCGAAGAATTGTTTTCGAAAAATATCCTAAGACCTCGTTCGGCTGCTAAACTCAAAAACAGCAAATTCGTCTTCAACTCAGGTACATATAGAACGTTTAATAAAGTAAGTTGAGTCGATCCATTTTCGTCTGATAATTTCAAGTTCACATCTCCAAAACCGGTAGAAACGAGCATTCCTCCACCTACTACCTCAATTTGCTGAACTCGTCATATGATCTGTCGATCCGCTATCCAATATCCATATATTTCTTTCAGTCCTTTTATTTGCCATATAAGATAAACGATGATGATCAGCTAAATCAGGAGTAGATTTGATGGCACTAAACGCAAAATTGGAATTTGAGGGACCTGCTTATTCTTTCGTCAACAACGGTTTTTCTTTTCGGATAGAGGACAATTTTTTCCAATATGTCCAATTTCCAAACATCGGAAACACCTCAGAAATTCGTGCGAACGAGAGGGCTTCGTCTGATTTGAATTTTGTGCATGGACCTGCCTACCTTCTTCCTTAAAATTATTAGTATTGGTTTGTCTATTGCGTTTATAGTTTCTTCCGTACTTTCTTCTTACTGTCAGTGCTTTTGCTTCGTCTTCACCTTCTAATCTACGTGTGTTTTCTGTCCTCCGCTCTTCCTCCAACAATTTTAATTTCAGAGAGGCCATATTCAAATCATCATTGTCTGCTCTGAGGTTTCTTGCGAGATACTCGTACTGGCTTGGTAAACCGAGTACTGTGAAACCAGCTTGAATTTCTTCATTTAAATCATACCCTCCACATTTGACTTTATGATAGAGGCTATTACGTCTCGTTAAATACTTATTGATTCGTTCTGATTCTTAGTAGTATTTACGAAATCCTTCAAGAGTAGTAACCCATGCCAAGTATCATATTTTGTGTGTATGCTTTCCAACGTCTCCCATACTTCTTTTGCCGTCTTTCACTCCATAACATCGTCGAGACTATCATTTCCAATCAACAGATATAATATCGACTTCGCACTGTGATCAGTCTTTTTATTTTTTGGGTTCTTGAATTTGGGTATCATTGAAACCACGATCTATAGCATTCCACAAATTCTTCACCTCCAGAATCCCCTGTGCGCGCATCGACCAATATCGATAATTTTCTGGAATTAGCTTTTCGATTTTTAGATCTTCCATCTTCAAATCAGATTCTTCGTCGTCTTTTTAGTAGGAAAAATTCGTCGTCTGCTTTTACCTCGATTAAAAGTACGAATTGCGTCGTCTGCTGAGAACTTTCAAAACTTTATAATCCAAATCGTCCTGGGCCGATAACCTGTTATAGTTGTAGCGTAGTTCCAACTATTTGCCCAATTTATAGGAAATTATATTGTTTTTTAAATAAAGAAGTTCTGACTTTTATTTTGACTTTTAATCAATAATTCCCAAAAATATTCATGTAAACTATGACAACAAGATACAAGATCAGTAGGAAATTATCAAGTCAAACCAATTCTAACATCAACTTACCAAAGCGTCGAAGTATAACCAACATTACATATTGGCGTTTTGGACGACTAAAACTGAGAATTAGACTATTTTGCGCTCATGGCGTCATTTATAAATGAGCTCACACTAATTTCAAAATTGGCGCATTTAGCACTAGTAAATCCTCATGATGCGAGTGTCACTAGTGAAACGTGTTTTGGAGGGAAGGCAAGAGTCGGCTATCTAAGAGATTATCTGAGTTATTATTTCATATCATCATCATCACCCAGCCCCTTCAGTCCACTGCTGGACATAGGCCTCCCTTGATTACTTCCATATCTTCCTATCCTGTGCTGCTTGTATCCAGTTTTTATGGATATGTTTCAAGTCGTCATGCCAACGTGTTAGCGGTCTTCCCCTATTTCGAAATGCTTCATGTCTCGGTCTCCACTCCATAATCTGTTTAGTCCATCTATTGTCTGTTAATCTAGCCACATGACCCGCCCAGTTCCATTTTATGGATGCGATTCTCTCTATGGCATCAACTAGTCTCGTTCTTCTTCGAATTTCTGCGTTCGGTATTCTGTCTCTTAGGGATAAACCCAGCATTTGTCTTTCCATGGCACGTTGAGCTACTCTTATTTTAGTTGCTTGTTTTTTGGTTAGAGTTAGGGTCTCTGCACCGTATGTTAATATAGGTGAAACACACTGGTCGAAAACTTTTCTTTTTAGACATATGGGCAGTGAGGATTTTAGGATATGTCTTAGCTTTCCGAAAGCAGACCATGCTAATCCTATTCTTCTTCCCAGCTCTCTTACCTGATTATCTCTGGTTATGCTTACCTCGTGACCTAAGTACTTATAGGACGTTGTTTCTTGGACTTGATTTCCTTCCAAATATATACCTCCTGCCAATACGAGATTTGTCATCACTTGCGTTTTTGAGATGTTTATTTTGAGACCAATTTTCTTTGAAATATTCTGTAACAGTCTCAACATGGTTTCCGCCTTGTCAATATCATCCGCTATCAAGACTATATCATCTGCGAATCTTAAGTGATATAGGTTTTCGCCGTCTATGTTTATTCCTAACCCATCCCAATCTATTTGTTTACACATGTATTGCAGTAGTGTGGTGAATAATTTTGGCGAGATTGTGTCGCCTTGTCGAACACCTCTCTTTATTTTAAACTTTTTGGTATGTTCATGAAGACTTACGCAGGCAGTAGCTTTTTCATATATGTGTTCTATCATGTCTGTGTATCGGTGATCTATTCGACAATCAGCTAATGCTCGAAGCATTTCTTTTTGATGTATGGTATCAAACGCCTTTTCGTAATATAGAAATATTAGAACCAGTGGCTTATTGTATTCTATTGATTTTTCTATTAGGATTTTCAGAACTTGAAGATGGTCGTTGGTTCCGAACCCTGACCGGAATCCAGCTTGCTCCCGTGGTTGGTATAAATCCAATTTATTTTTTAATCTGTTCGTAATGATTTTTGTAAACAATTTGTAAATGTGTCTATAATTTCCAAGGTCGGTAGTGTTTCCTTTTTTGTGAAGAAGAGTGATAATTGCATTATTCCATTGTGTTGGAGTAGATTTCTTCTTAAGACACTCATTGTAAAGCGACTTCAATGTTGTTAATAACTTTATTCCTACTAGTTTAATTGCATCTACGACTATTCCGTCTTCTCCCGGGGACTTTCCATTTCTCATCTCACTTAAAGCTTTTCTTATTTCGTTTATGGTAATTTCGGGCATAAGTTCCGCTCCTTGATTTTGGACTTTTGGGCGTTCTTTATTTTTCGTCTCTCCATGTCCCTTATAGATTTCTGAGTAAAACTCTTCTGTTATCTTTAAGATTTCTTCTCTATTTGTGGAAATTTCTCCATGCCTATTTGTTAGTTTGCATATATTCTTCTTTCCCTCAGAGAATTTCTTCCTCAGTACTTTTAGACTTTTATTATTTTCAATGACCGTCTTTATATTTTCGTATATCTGATCTTATTAATTTCGTTATCTCTTTATTTAGCCCCTTCAACTTTTCTTTGTTTCTTCCGTATTTATCTCTTAGATCTGCTCTTTTCTTCATGAGGTCTAGCGTGTGTGTACTTAACTTCTGTTCTTTTTTATTTATTTTACAATGTTTTTTCTGTGCTTTTTTAATTGTGTTTATTATCGCCGTATTTAATTTTTCTATATCTACGGTTTCACCTTTAGTGTATTCGCTTCTATCGAGACCATCTTCAATATCATCTTTAAACGCTGTTGTGTCTTGAAGAGGTATCCAATTATTATTTTTGGAATCATTTTGAAGCTTCCTCCTTTCATTTTTGGTATTAATACAGACTTTCGCTCGTACCATTCGACGATCACTACCAATGGAGAACCTATTTAACACTGTGACGTCTTGTATAATTTATTTCTTTGTTGTTATTATAAAATCTATTTCGTTTTTTTGTGTCCATCGGGACTTATCCATGTCCATTTCTTTTGAGATTTTTTATTATAGAAGGTGTTCATAACGTATAAATTATTTTGATGTAAATAGTTTACGAGGGTCTTTCCTCTTTCGTTCCTCTGTCCGTAACCAAAATCTCCTAATGCATTTTCAGACTCATCATGTTTCTGTCCCACTTTAGCATTGAAGTCGCCGATTATCATTGTATAATGAGTTTTTCGTTCTTGGAGGGCTTTTTTCTAAGTCGTCGTAGAAGATTTCTAGTTCTTCATCTCCTGAACTCGATGTGGGTGCGTATGCTTGGATGACTTTCATACTGTATCTCGAGTTTAGTTTTATTATGACGTATATGATTCTGGGGCAGATACTTTTTATCTCTATTATATTTGGTATTAGTCTCCTGTGCACGAAAAAGCCTACTCCTCCTTCTGACGTATCTTCGTTTCCTCTGTGGAGGAACATATTACCAGATTTTAATGTCAGTTGGTGTTCTCCTCTTCGTCGTACTTCGCTTATGCCCAAAATGTCCCACTCCATATTTTTTAGTTCTTCTTCCATTTCGACCAGTTTCTCTTCTGACAGCAGCGTTCTCACGTTATAGGATGATATGTACAATTTAGTATTTGATAGCGAAGTTTTGCCTCCCCCAGAATCCGTGAGGCTGACCTTACAGGTACGGGATTTGGAATTATTTCATATAGTGTCAACAAAATAAACTTAAATGTCAAAACCTCGTATATCATCTAATGAGGTTTCCTCCTTTACCTATTTTCCATGTTAGTTTTACTAGGTTTTGAAAGATGCAGTCAACAGTATTAAAAACTGAGAGCTTTTGCAGTTTAAAGGATTCCGATATTTGCAAACTTTTTGTACTAAAAACGCATAATGACAAAAATTTCGACTTACGAGGTTTTGCACTTTAACTATCGATAAATTTCCAATGTTTCGGGAAATATTTCCAAAAACATATCTGTATGCATAAGAGAAATTAAGGGGTGGTTAAATTATAACCAATAGGCTGAGCAAAGGCATATTAAAAAAAGCATGCTGATGTGCCCTACCCAGTATTAGTTACTATTACTATCGGTCCACATGTTTTCTGTTCATATTGGACATCTGCAAATGTTTTATTGACACTTATAAATTTATAAAAGAATCAAAACTTACTTCTTTATTAAGTGGATCGATTCTAGGAGGCAGTTTTTCGTTAGGTTCTTTTAGAATTTCCACAGGATACTTTTCGTATTGGTCAAATTCGCTTTCTCCAGATTTTTCGTGATTGGAAAATCCATTCGTGGTTCCGTTACCGTGACGACTAGATGACTTAATTTCCATTTCCTGTCTGATTTTCGAAAAAGTTTTATAGTTTTTCCAATGCTTTTTATCCCAAATAGGGAAGAATCCTATGAAAGTTGGCGGTTCTTTTTCCTGTTTTATATGTATCACTGATGTGTTCATGTCTCTACCTGCGGGATCTGAAAAAATATATTTTTTATATTAATTATGCCCTTCAGACAGATACGGAGACGCCCAGCTACAGGGGCCCCGAACACATGTAACCAAAACATTAAGGCTTTGCCGCAGTTAACCTTCATGGGACGGACATCAAAATTTTACGAAAAGGACTAACTGGGGTCCGAGAAGACCCCATGCGTAAAATTGCAGAAATGCTGTATTTTTCTTTAAATTAAATATATAGAAAAGAAGTTTTATTAAAGTTTTACTATTAACCATTTATTAGTCAAAAATCATCACGAAATAATACAAAATACCCTAATCACTAATACTACTAGCTACATATCATTTTAACATTTTTTACAAACTATCTCCGATTTTGAATGTTTTAGGCACGCAAAGTTATTACACCTAATACATATTTTTCTGGATTTTCTGTCTTTTCCTCTTTGACACATATGGCAGCGCCCCCTGGTAATGTTTTGTTGTTCAACTCTATGTTCTGTTGCATCCAGTAGTTCGGGAAAAACGTCTGTCATATGCCGTTTTCTATTCGTCTGAATGTATTTATTATTATATCGCCGGAAAACGTTTTTCTTTATGAGTTCTTTTCCTAGTCCCAAAATATACATTTTACGTTTATCCAAACTGTTTTTTCGCCAATCCGGGTTTTGCAGTAACCACAATTTATAAGCATTTATTCCTGTGATATCCATAAGATGCGAAAATATTGCCATTGGCCAGCGGTTTGACTTTCTCTGCACTGTATATTCTTTGGCCAACTTATCTGAAGTGTCGACAGCACCTATTGTTTTGTTGTAATGAAGAATAATTTCTGGTTTATAGTGCTGTTCTTCTCCAGCTACTTTACTATCAGTATGCTCACTTGAAAGTAAGATGACAACATGTTTTTGTTTTGGAACATAGGATACTAGCGTTCTTTGATCTCTAAAAGCATACTTGAAAACTCTTTCTTGTACGATGCCGGTAGAAGTTCCCTGGGAATAAATGTTTTATTTTTCCGGAGGGTTCCACATGAAGTGATATTTTTTTTCCACAACTTGTCAGCAAGTTCTAAACTTGTAAAAAAGTTATCGGTCGTTATTCCAAATCCGCCTTCCAAATGGTCTGTCAAATCTAGGACAACCCTTTGACCTTGACCCTTTTCCGCTTTGTTACCTTCTTTTCCGGAAAATTAATAGATACATAGGAATATAAAGTTTGCCTATATTGCTTTTCAAATAACTTACCCAAATAAACTTGCATGTTTGCAATATATGAAGTGGTGCAGCCACAAGAGACCATATTTTGATTCCATACTTATCAGGTTTACTCTTCATATAGACTCGGAATGGTGCCTTACCCCTAAATGGTACAAGCTGCTCATCTACACATAGATGGTCGCCAGGATTAAGTGATTTTTCACAATTAGAAGTGAAAATGTCGAATATATCTCTTATCGGAGCTAGCTTATCTACTAATTTTCGTTCTTGTCTTGTTTGAAAATTATCAAAGCGTAAAAATGAAGTAATTTGTTTTAATCTGTCTCTTGACATTGCAGCAGGAATTATAGGACGACAGTAAGAAATATCTTGACACCAGAGCATATCGATAGCCTCTTTCGATCCGTGAAGTGCGCCAAGCTTCAATCTCTGTAGAATCAACAGGTACAAAAACTTTAATTTTATTCGGATTTTCTATATTCCATTTATCATAATATGTTTGTGCCTTTCTGCTTGTTTCTGTTACTATTATGTTCAGAATATCCGGAGATAGGAAAAGGAGAAAAGCGTCTTTTATACTTGTGATATCAGAACTGTAATTTGTAAGGCCTAGGGCATGTCTCCGAATATTAGCTTTTGAACGTCTAACTTTTGTGTTTCCTGGAACTTTTGACCACTCAGTTCCATCTTTAGATTTATATACTGGAATGCCCTGGCTATTACTAACTGTTGGTTCCTCTGGGTTCGTTTTCTCTATACTTTGATCAACAACTATTACATCATTTTCTTCCTCTACTTCTGTGACAATATCTCCATCTTCTAAGTCACTCGATGTTTCCTCATTGATAACACTATCAAACTCTGGATCATCACTTTCAAGTATACGTAACATCTCATCGTTAGTAAGCCCCTTGCGATTGTTTCTAAATAAAAACTGACTCATGTTCAAAACGATGTACCCTACTCGCAATATCACAAGAGACTAACCCGAATATTCAAGTCTAAAAATTATATCGCAGTGCGGGGAATCCCTCATTTTAACCGGTAATTTACATTTTACAATTATATGGGTAAATTCCCTGTGAGTAAACAAACGTTAAATGTATGGAATTCCCCGATTTTACTAACAGTTACCGGGATTATTTTATCGGACGTAAAAGGCTGACCGGGGTCTGAGGAGACCCCTGATATATAAAACTATTTTTTGTTTATACTAGCCAATAAAAACTACTAAATACACCATATTTTATCAAAATAATTCATAAACTGCAGCTAGATGAATGATCAATGTTTAAAAATTTGCGTTTGCAAAGATACGGCAAAAACATACGTCATGGGGTACAAACGGACCCCGGCCAGTCCCATGAAGGTTAAGAAGAAGGAACCCCAACAAAATTTTTATATAGAGCCCATGAAGGGCAAGCTACGCCCCTGCCATTTTGATGGTGATTTGACCACGGGAAATGGTAGTACTCGCGGTACTAAAGTAATATTTTAAAACAGGAAATAGTGGAGTATGTTCTTCCAATATTAAAAAATAAATAAATGTACCTGATTGTAAATATTCTATAGCCCTTTGTGCACACAATCTTTTTTCTTCTCTGCTGCTAAGCTTTCCTATCCATATGTAAATTGATTCGTTAGTATCCAAGATCATAACGTGTTCCGATACTAAATCTTTTTGACCAAAGAAGATGATTTCTTCAGCTAAAACGTATCATAATTAAAATATAAAATAATTCGAATTTTAAAAACTACCTTTAAAATTCCCATTAGAAGAACAGCATCTAAATAATCGAGCTGGCTTAGGATCGTATTCTGATTTCAAAATTTGCGTCGAATACGGCGTTTTCCCTCCTAATAAATTAAAAAAATCTTCCCTCTCCTTTCCTTCTAAAATAAGTTCGAAATCTTTTCCTGCAAATCCTTTCGCCATCTCCCTTTGGTCTCCAGTTGAATAATTACCCAACCAAATGAACGATTTTTTCGATCTTTTCAAAACGAAGCAATAATTCGAATTGAACGACGAAGCTTTTACACTAACTTGAATCGCTTTGCTGCTGTAAGATGTCGAACCATAAACTTGAAGGAGATATTGGGAAGGGTGTTTTAAATTTCGACCAGATTCTGAAAAAAAATATCTAATGAATAGTTTAAGATAAGAAAATTGACTGCAAAATATATTCGATGAAAGAAAATGGAGCGATAGAGACAGGAATGACAGAGTAGTGCCAAAATAGAGGAATGGGACAAACGGTTCAATATTTTATGTTTGACACTTTATGTCAGTGTTTTGTTTTAAATTATGTTCTGATTCAAATAATAGTACGTTCCCTACTCTGAGTTCGGAACCTATTCCTATTCTTATAACAGAATAATTTGTCAGTAACGCAGTAAACTCTTTTAAAACAAGTTCTGCTGGTGGTTTAGACTCTTTAAGACCTTCACATCTACAAGATTTAATAAGTTACAGTGCTGGCCCTTCAGGAAAAAATCTCTTATCATATTTGTGTAAATTATGTAATTTTATTTTAAATGACACAGACAACATCAATATTCGTCCTATTTTATTCGGAGCGTCATTATTAGCTTTAACTAAAAAAGCAGGAGGTATCAGACCAATTGCTATTGGTACAGTTTATCGTCGTTTAGTAGCGGAAATAATTTGTTCAAACATCAGAGACAAATTAGGTTATTTACTTCGTCCATTACAATTTGGTTTCGGGTCGAAAGGTGGTTGTGAAGCAGTTGCACATACAACAAGACGTTTCGTCTCTAATCATACAGACATTAATAGTAAATTTTTCTGAAAATTGATTTTAAAAATTCTTTCTATGCAATTCATCGCGATCATTTATTAAAACTTGTAGCAGATATTCTACCTGAAATTTTTCCTTTCATCAATCAATGTTATCGATTCCCTTCATATATTTTATTTGGCGAAAACATCATTTATTCGGAAAGAGGCGTCCAACAAGGGGACCCTTTGGCACCTCTCCTTTTTTGCATATCGATACACAAACTCATAAGCAACATTGACACAGAATTCAATGCTTGGTACCTTGATGATGGTTCTTTAGATGGTAATACTAATTCCGTGTCCAAGTCTCTTATCTATATTATTAACAATTCCAAGGATTTTGGTCTTTGGTATCTATCCCGATATGCTCATGATTACCAATGTTATCCCGATTATCAAAGCCAACAAACAATCCTGTTATGTGGACAGTTATAGACCTATCTCCTTACTAAGCAATATAGCAAAGGTGATAGACAAAAGTATTCTCACTAGAATACAAAAATATGTTGACAAACATAATATTATACCCCAAGAGCAATACGGTTTCAGAGGCGGACACAGTACAGTCGCGCAAATTATAAGAGTATTTAATCACATTAGAGAAGAGTTTTACATGAAAAATAAATCAGTAATGACTACCATAGACATAAGAAAACTTTGATACCGTATGGTACGAGGGACTATTATATAAACACTTATTAAACTCAACTTTCCTGAATATCTAGTTAAAATTATTAAATCATATATTACTAACAGAAAATTTTATTCTTGTGTGAACGAAGGTTTAGTGGGGCCGTACTCCATACTCGCCGGTGCTCCACAAGGTTCGGTACTTTCACCCTTGCTGATGTATTCCCTATTTACCCACGATTTACCCTCCTCACCGCAAATCCTAACCGCCATGTATGCAGATGACACGTGTTTTGTATCATCTGCACCGACACCAGACATTGCACTACAAAATATTCAAACACACATAAATACACAAATACTAACTTACATGAGGGACAATAAACTTACGATCAACCCCTCCAAAACAGAGTACATGTTACTCAGGAGGATGGTGAGGAGCAAGAGCTCATTGCAACCTCAGCTGTGTGTAGATGGGCAAATTATCTCACCCTATAGCACATTAAAGTACCTGGGATATACAGTGCAGGGCAACACCAACGCCAACGCACATATTATGAAACAAGTACAAAAAGCGAAGATAACAAGGAGCAATTTGTACCCGTTGATATGTAAGAAAAGCTGTCTCTCACTGTTTGGGAAACGACCCAAACAAAGGAAAAAATATAACATATTTTTTACCAAATAAAATTAAGTACGACACTGTCTTTTCTTACAATGCATTAACGTCAAACATATGCCACCAACCGTACAACATACAGTTAATCCTAGTTGGCTGATATGTCAAATCAATACATTTTATTATTTGATTGGTCAAACAATGAAAATGGCAGCTGTCAGTTTTTCGTCACTTCCGCCTTCTCCTTGATATGAGATTCTCTAGTTGCGACACATCGTTTTTTTGTAGTGAGGTATAGGAATCAAGCAAGGCACAGCCCTTATTTTTAATACCAGGCAGTGGGCCACATGGTGTTATATTAGTCCACAGCGACATATTCATAGTACAATTTAAGTGTTAGTTCAACAAGAACTAAATTGATACTCGACTCAAGGATATTTTTCACATCAACAGTATAAGTGTTCAAGGCTGTTTACAACAGCCTAGACCTTCTAAGTTTTAGAAAAGCGCACAGCCACACATGTTTAGCTTTAAATAGTGAATAGAAAATGCTTTAGAAACGATTCTACGTAGTTTTGAGGCAGTTGAGGTTTTCCAGGTGATTCAAGTGAAAAGGGTGAAAATTGGTAAAAATAGCATGTTTTTAAAAAGAGGCGAATAAGGTTCTGAATTGCATGACGGCGTCCATTTTGTAAACTGCTAGTTATTGGAATCATTTGACAGTGGGAAATTGGATCTTTTATGGTGCAAATAAAACAAGTTAGGAGCTTGGTATAGTGCATCCGGGCCAAATGGCATAAAACAGGTGAATTCTTTTCAATTTTTATGTCATATAAGTTAACCTCAAATTTAAACAATCAACATTAAAATGAAAGACTTAGGAATAAGTCTTACACAACAAGTGTTTTACGTTTTCATCTTTCAACGCAGTAATTGTTTAGTAAAATAAGTGAATTTAACCATACTAATACAACTTCTATATGTATCATATAGATGGCACTTTGAGTTAATTAGTTATACGTTAACCTAGAAATTGTTCATTTTTATTTACATTTGTTTAGATTTGAATAAATTTAGTTTGTTAAGTTAGCTTATTCGTATTATTTACAAGTACTATAGTTTTAATACCTACAACTTAAATCCAATTACCTATGGAGCTCCCTAAATAGAGCTATTTCAGTTTTAATGAGCTAGTCCACTAGCCAGGTTTATTAGTTAAACCTACTGAAAGTGGTATCAAGAGGAAAAGCGAACCCCCTTTTGATCCACTCACCACACAACAAACTGACAATATACAGAAAAATTATTAGACCAATACTGACATACGCCGCACCGGCCTACTAAACTGCCACAAAACACAATTTTTATACACTGCAGGTGGTGCAAAATAAGTGCCGATGTATGGCAATACCACACAAAACAGTTTACCCTAAACTTCCAAAAAATACATGGTTACATGAACAAGCAGATTTACCCACTATTAAGGACTTTATAACAAAAATATCCAAAAAAATTTACAATCATTGTTTACCCAAAAATCTTCGTGAAACACTCAAAGCCGCCAGTCGCGCAGAAGACACCCGTGATAGTGGGTGTAGGCTCTTGCATGGTAACTTGTTCACATAACTAGTTGTTTAATTTCAACTACCAAAGACATCGAATCAAAGGTACCAGTACCTCTGATCACCCTCAAAATTTCAACACACATATTCTATAATAAACCATAAGAAACATCTGTCATGTTGCTTTCTCTCATAACTTAATCACTGTGTTCGTTTTGAAACCCTGTTTTTCAGCTGCTTTTCAGGGATTTACAGTCGAAATAGCCATGGATACGGGACAAAGGTAGTTATAGAATCAAAATAAATGGATTATGCAAAATCGCAAGGTGCCATATACACAGTCACAGACAAACGAATGTATCAGGATTGCCAGAACACCGGCCATACCAATATCTTGAACACAATTGTAAATATACTATGTAAAATTATTGTAAATAAAGACGTTTTAAAACAAAACAAACAAAAACATCGGAAATGATAAAATGAAAGGGTATGGAGGTAAGGTGAAAGGATAAGCCAAGATGAAGAAGAAGAAGAAACATTTTTGACGTTTACCATCAAATTCTATCCCTCGTCCTTTGAAAATCGTTAATTTTCCTTTAAAAAGTTGTAAAAAGTGCGATGTTTCTTTTCCTTGGATCAACCTAGCTTGGAATCCGATTTGACCTAGATCTTCATCAATTTCTATCAACTTCAAAGTGGTACTATTGATTTCCTCTTGAGTAGCATGAGCTCCCTGAAAATGGCAAAAATAAATAGAAAATCTAATAGTTTATAGAAAATCAAAATTTCTAGTTACTGAAAACTAGATCTGGAAATGACGAGTATGGATTAGTCAAGAGGTTAATTTAGATTGTAAAAAATACCGGGAATCAGTCAATGAAACGCACAACCCATGTTATTCGTATGGCATTCAAAATAATTCTTTTCTGAAGTAATACACTTACACAAACTAATAATCCATTTATCAGAATGTTATTTAACGGTATTTTCAGGAATTGACTCCAGTACTCACCGCTTCAATCGACTAAAAATTGGTTCCTCAAAGTGGTAACTTGAGTTTCTGATAGGGAAAAACACAAATTGGAGGATAGACATCAGAGGAGTTTATAAAATGGAGAAAGGAGGGGAGAATTTAAACCGGTCACTGTTTATACTTAGTATGGAAAAAATAATCAAGAACATGTGAACATCTGAGTACAATAAATGGATACAGAAACATGGAGCCTGTAAAAATAAATAAAAGCTAATAAACGTTTGGTTAGACCTAACCTAACCTAACTAAAATCATGATAAAATCGAAAAGCAAATTTACCGAAAAAAAATAAACTACTCAAAACTAATAAGGAAACACTTCTTAATATTTGAATTTTTATTTTAGACAGAACCAATTCAAATTTCTACTGTTTAAAGCAACAAGATGGGCTTACAAAGACACGTGAAATTTTTGATAATTGGGACACTTTTAGTACACAAATATGATTAAAACTGTAGATATATAAATTACAAAGAACTGAAATGAAAAATATTACAAATTTAACAAGTAATAGTGTGTTCTGCCTCCTCTTGTACGAACCCCCTCAACACATCGTCAACCCTTGCTCCCTATTAATTTTGCTATAGTATGTTGAGGCAAAGCCCTCTATTCTTCAAGCAACAAGTTTTTAAGTCGGTTGATGCTGTTGTAATCTTCGCCCAAGAGTGTCTCAAAGGTGCTTCATAGGATTTAAATCGGGACTATTGTCTGGCCATTTCATTACATCAATATGGTACTGATTGATGTACTTCGTAAATAACCTGGTGGAATGGAGCCTTGCATTGTCATGTTGAAAAATGAAATCGTGGCCCATGTTATTGACAAACGGTACTACAATCGGTTCTAGGACTTCGCCACTGTTAATGATCCACTTCTAATTACTATGAGTTTCGTGCGCCCAGTCAAAGTTATGCCTGCCAATATTATAATAAAACTTCCTCCAAAAAGAATAACTTCTTGTACAGAAGACTCAAAATAACGTTCTCCGCGCCGTCTCTATACTCGTACACGTCCATCATTATGAGAAATATTATATCTGGTTTCACTGGAAAACATGATGATACTCCAATGCTCTCTTACCCAATGTTAATGACGCTGTCCGAAAAAACGCCGAGCTCTTCGATGTGCATGGATAGATCTAAGGCGCTCTTGAACACAAACCATCTTTGTGGAGTCTGTTCCGTACATACTGGTCCGAAATTCGTGTTCCAGTCGATAGAACTAGACGATGTACGCACTACACAAAACCTCAAAATTTGGTCTTCTCAGGCACTCATCCTGCTCTGTCGAACTAGATACGAAGTCCTACGACCAATACCATGGAGTAGGTGGCCATTCCATGCTTCAGAAATAACCGAATGAGTTACATTCATTCTTCGAATAAAAAGAGGAAGAACTTAACAGGAATTGAGGATAGACGGAGAAGAAGAAGAAGAAATCTGATCGGAGCCATATCCGGAAAATACTGTGGCTTTCGATAAGTTTATTGAGTTTTTGACGAGAAATGAAAGTTTTGCGAGATTTTTTTCACCAAAAATGATCACCAAGTAGGCGGCCATTAATCATTTGTTCCAAAGGAATTTTTCAAGTATATGTAATAAATATGAAATTGCTTACCAACCAACAATAGAGAAGATGTTTTTGCTCAGAAGTAGTTTGATATGTATATAAAATGATATAACAATCGCCTGAAAAAAAGTTTCCGTGTCTTTCTTTGGGAATTTCGACTATTCTATTTTGGTTAATCCGCCATATTGTCAAACTTCCGGTACCGTCGTCTATTAATTGAGTTTCAGCTGCTAAACTTGGTCGATCTTCCATAGTTATCGCATCGTACTTCGAAACCAGTATCGAAGGTTTACTTGCTAAAACAAAAAAAATTCTCGTTCTTCAAAATTCTTTTTTAATTTTTCATATTCCCACCTCTATTTTCGGTTTTCCAATTCGGAAAAAGCATTTTGAATTCTTGTGGTTCATGACAATCGACCACTCTTGTTACTCGAGTATGTGAAGGATACTTCTTCTTTTTTACGAATCCTCTTGCGTTTCGTAAAGCTTCACTTCGTTCTTTATCGTTTACTTTTTTCCCTACCCATACCCAGATTCCTTCCAAATCTTGATCTAGGATATAAACGTCCTGGAAACCATGTAAGCAAATTAAAATCTTCAATTATGAGGCATAAAAATATGTTAAAATATTGTAAAATCAACTTAGATGAATCACACAGTTTAGAAGAAGAGACCAGAACCCAAAGCTCTTGCGCAAAACGGTGTATAAAAAGAGCAAGACCCTAAAAAAAAAGAAATATACCGTTGTCGTAAACTTAGACACAGTTGTCAAAGCTCTAAGTTAGAGTTCCCGTTTAAAATTACAGTTTGCTTCTATTATAAACCGATAGGTGGACAACAATCGCTGCAACCTGTCTTCCGTTGAAATGGTCAAATTTGTTAAATATAATTTCTAATATTGGAACTTGATTTTCTTTGTACGTATTATAAACCGTTCATCGAATCACATCCTCTATCTTATGGCTGACGATACGTTTTCGTTTTTTATCGCGTTCAATCACCTCGCCTCGTTTCATTACTAAATAAATTGTGGAATAGGTAGTTTTCGTTAACTTGCATATTCTTTTAATTATTTCATCTTGAGTTGAATTGACATTTTCAGCTTATGAGCATATTTAAAATTATTTTTTGAACTAGATTATATAAATTTCGATTTTCAAATTCCCAATTTTCATTGTTATTAATCAGAAATGCATTATTAAGATGCATTTCATCATTAATTTTAATATTGTCATAACTTTGAAATACATGTTTTTTAAGAAGGACATAGTTGGCGCCTAAGCTAGCCAAACAAGTGGCCCTTCTGATCATATGGTAGAGCTCTTTGAACCACCATATGCATTACATCAAGGGGCGAAGATCTATTTGATGGTATGTAAAAATTTAGGGGGGGGGTTAGGTGGTTCCCTATTCATTCCTTTGCTCTTTTTCTTTTTGCCTCAATATATTTCTGACAAGACGTGCAACTATATCCCAATTCTCTTTCCAGCATTACGTCTATGATATTTCCTGTACAGAGGTGTTGTGAAAGCAATGACGTTGTGGTCTGTCGCTGTTGTTCCCATCTTGGGCAAAAGAAAATGGTGTTTTACCGAATATAATTCACTCATGCATAAGAAACATTCAGCAGTTTCTTTTATTTTAAATCGTTTCCGGTATTCTCCAAAACATCCATGACCGCTCAGAAATTGCGTTAGATAGAAATCGACCTCTCCGTGTTTTCTATTCAGCCATTTTTTTAAATCTTTAATGAGGTGTTTAGTCCATGTCGCTTTTCCATTTTGGATATTCCATTTATTTACCCACTTTTGTTGGGTGTTATATTTTATAATATTCCTATTTTCTGGTTCAAAAAAGATTTTGATCCTCTCATCTATCATAAGATTTATCGGCATAATGCCTGCTATTACCAGGACCGCATCAATTGAAATCGTACGATATGCTCCGCAGACTCTCATTGATATATGTCTTTGCAATCTTTCCAAACGCTTAATGTGTGACTTTTTTACTGGATTTCCCCATATTGGTGTCGCATATAATACTATGGAGTGGACTACGGATACAAGGATCATTCGTCTACTTGAAGTGGGTCCCCCTATCTTTGGCATCAATCTGTTTAAGGAGGCAAGGGTTTTTTCAGTCTTTTCGGTTATTTTATAAATGTGATTCCTCATTGCGACTTAAAATTACACCTAGTAGTCCGGTAAAGTAAGGAAATAAAAGTCAAAAGTTTCCCATAATTGATTTTTCATTTTTAAATGAAAATATATTGACCCAGCATCACTCTCCTAGATTGTCTAATAATTTCCGCTGGAGCGTGCGACGCAGCTTGCAAGCACAGCTCAGACCACCTAAAATTCAAGTGATTTATGCTCGTATCATTTCTGGATGTGTTCTTACAAAAAAATCGTAGAGATGAAAATTTAAGCAAATCTTATGCTCTTGAAGGTGACGTAAATAGTTTTTTAAAAAAAAAATTTCCGATCTTAAATTTTCCAAAAATTGAAAAAATTTACGAAAATTATATTTTTGGTTGGTAATTATAAATAAAATATTAATATCGAGGTCAAAACATAGATAAACATAGAGGGCAAACTTCTAAAAATTTACATTTTTTCAGATTTGGAAAATTAAAAATGGCGGCTACGCAAATTGGAAACAATTTTTTTTTCAATTGCGTCTAAATTCATGAACATTAACGATATTGAGAAACGGTTTGTTGCAATCGACATAGTGGAAGTTATATTTTTATAAATAACATAAACAACATTTTTTTAAGTTTTTTAGAACATTTACCGAAAATAAAATTTTTTCTAGTTTTTTCTCATTTTGGCGTTGTTAAATTTGTTTAAAATATGTTTTCACGTTATAAATATGTGTGTCTTTGAAAAACGAGTATTTAAAAAAAAATTTTTTAGATGCGACTTTTACAAGTTGAGGTAAACAAATTCAAAGTCTGCTAGATTCTGTGATAATATTGATTGAAATTTTCAAATTTTGATCGTTTCGCTAGGTTGTCGAATCCCAACTCAACTTAAACACAAATTTTCATTTTTCTACCATCAATTGGTCCATTCAAAAGAGAATAGTAATCCTAGCTCGTTCGGCCAAACGGTGCGGCGGCAGCTGCTTTTCGTTGTGGTGGGGGGTCAGCGCTCGTTCGCAGTTGAACGAAGCTCAAGCTTTTATTTTGGTTTTCTTTGTAAAAATTTTGCATTTGTGGTTTTCTAATAGTATGGTTATTATCAACCATTACATATTGCTAGAAATAAGGTACAATGATATTTATAATTTATATCTATAAATCCATTTATTATATATATTGTACATAATTCGAAACGTAGATACTAAGAATAATATTTATTTACAAACTTACATCTATTTTCTACAAATTCTCGCCCTTTTTGGTCTCTGAGGAAATGGCTCTGTACAATTTTCCTCGTCATTATCATTAGCAAACAAATCCTCATCGATATTATTGCTACTATCAATTGCAAGTTCACAATCAACTAATTGAGTCATATCAAAATTTAGCTCAACACTCAGAGATTCATTATCATCCTCGTCATTGTCAAATACCGTACTTACAATTTCGATGTTACAGCAATTTTTGCCTTCGCAATTTTTACATAATATCGTACAATGTATGCCAACTTTTTTACAACCACACCTGGCAGTAGAGCACCTTGTGGTACAAGAACACGAATTAATGTTCAATAATTCGTCGGGTACAAGTACGTCGTCAGTCATGTTAGTAAGGGTCTTTTGGGCGTTCGAAGAGAATGAGCACTGACCCCCCGCCAGAACGCCAAGCAGCTGCCGCAGCACCGTTTGGCCGAGCAAGCTAGGATCACTGTTCTCTTTTGAATGGACCAATTAACGGTAGAGAAATGAAAAATTGTGTTTCAGTTGAGTTGGGATTCGACAACCTCGCGAAGTGATCAAAATTTGAAAATTTCAATCAATATTATCACATAATCTAACAGACGCATCTAAAAAAATTTTTTTTTAAATACTCGTCTTTCAAAGACACATATTTATAACGTGAAAACATATTTTAAACAAATTTTTCAACGCCAAAATGAGAAAAAACTAGATGGAAAAATTTTTATTTTCGGTAAATTTTTTAAAATTTTGTTTATGTTATTTATAAAAATATAACTTTCACTATGTCGATTGCAACAAACCGTTTCTCAGTATCGTTAATGTTCATAAATTTAGACGCGATTGGAAAAAAAAATTTGTTTCCTATTTGCGCAGCCGCCATTTTGTATTTTAAAATCTGAAAAAATGTAAATTTTTAGAAGTTTGCCCTCTATGTTTATCTATGTTTTGACCTCGATATTAATATTTTATTTATAATTACCAACCAAAAATATAATTTTCGTAAATTTTTTCAATTTTTGGAAAATTTAAGATCGGAAATTTTTTTTTTGAAAAAACTATTTACGTCACCTTCAAGAGCATAAGATTTGCTTCAATTTTCATCTCTACGATTTTTTTGGAAGAACACATCCAGAAATGACACGAGCATAAATCACTTGAATTTTAGGTGGTCTGAGCTGTGCTTGCAAGCTGCGTCGCAAGCTCCAGCGGAAATTATTAGACAATCTAGGAGAGTGATGCTGGGTCAATATATTTTCATTTAAAAATGAAAAATCAGTTATGGGAAAGTTTTGATAGTTAACAGATTTTTCGACCTCACTTTCCCGGACTATAGATATTTTATATTTTCACTACTACGAATTTACCATGTTATCTATTTCAATTATCACATTTGTGAGCTTACGTCTTCCTTCTAGTATTGCAACCTCTGTTTTATCAATAGCTATCTTCAGGCCTATTTCTTAAATGTCCCCAGCAATTTTTGCAAGTGCAACGGTTGCTATGGAGATGAGAGCCGTTTCATTTTTTGCTTCAACTAAGACTGCAGTGTCGTCGGCATATCCTATTATTTCTACTCCTCCTGGAAGTTTCAGCTTCATTACGTGGTCGTAGAAGATATTCCAAAGCAGTGGGCCTAGGACGGAGCCTTGTGGGACCCCCATCGTGATATCTAAACTTTTTTCTCCTACCAGTAAGACTCTGTTTTTTAGGTAGCTTACAATAATTTTTGAGCTATTGCATAGCTTCTATCGCGGGCCTTGAGCGTGGAGACCGAATCCAGAAATTCCGTAACAAAAATAACCTGACACTTATACGAGGACTGCCCAATAAATGTTGATACTTTTATGACTATACAAGGACTGCCCAATAAATTTTGATTATTTTATGATGATACGAGGACTGTCCAATACATTTTGATTGTTTTATACTTATACGAGGACTGTCCAATACATTTTAATTCTTTTATACTTATACGAGGACTGCCCAATAAATGTTGATACTTTTATGACTATACGAAGAATGTCCAATAAGTCTTGATTATTTTATGATGATAGGAGGACTGTCCAATAAATTTCGATTATTTCATACTTATACGAGGACTGCCCAATAAATGTTGATACTTTTATGACTATACGAAGAATGTCCAATAAGTCTTGATTATTTTATGATAATACGAGGACTGTCCAGTAAATTTTGATTCTTTTATACTTATATGAGGACTGCCAAATAAATTTTAATACTTTTATGATTATTTTATGCTGATACGAGGACTGTCCAATAAGTTTTAATTCCTATATACTTGTACGAGAACTGTCCAATAATTTTTGATTATTTTATGATGATACGAGGACTGTCAATAAATTTTAATTCTTTTATACTTATACGAGGACTGCACAATAAATTTTGATAGTTTTATGATTATACGAGTGCTGTCCAATAAGTTTTGATTATTTTATGCTGATACGAGGACTGCTCAATAAATTTTAATACTGATATGATTAAACGAGGACTGTCCAATACATTTTGATTCTTTTATACTTATACGTGGAGTGTCCAATAAATTTCGATTATTTCATACTTATACGAGGACTGTCCAATAAATGTTGATACTTTTATGATTATACGAGGACTGTCCAATAAGTTTTGATTATTTTATGCTGATACGAGGACTGTCCAATAAATTTTGATTTTTTATACATATACAAGGACTGCCCAATAAGTTTTAATTATTTTATGCTGATACCAGGACTGTCCAATAAATTTTGATACTTGTATGATTATACGAGGACTGTCCAATAATTTTTGATTATTTTATGCTTATACGAGGATTGTCGAATACGTTTTGATTGTTTTATACTTATACGAGGACTGCACAATAAATGTTGATACTTTTATGATTATACGAGTGCTGTCCAATAAGTTTTGATTATTTTATGCTGATACGAGGACTGATCAATGAATTTTAATACTAATATGATTAAACGAGGACTGTCCAATACATTTTGATTCTTTTATACTTATACGAGGAGTGTCCAATAAATTTCGATTATTTCATACTTATACGAGGACTGCCCAATAAATGTTGATAATTTAAGATTATACGAGGACTGCCCAATAAGTTTTAATTATTTTATGCTGATACCAGGACGGTCCAATAAATTTTGATACTTGTATGATTATACGAGGACTGTCCAATATGTTTTGATTATTTTATGCTAATACGAGGACTGTGAAAGTGAAACTTCTAATGCGACTTCCAACAAGGTTGCGTTAAACGTTTAATGCTATCATTATAGAGAAGGAAAGCATAAAGAGCTAAAAAAAGAGCTAAAAAGAAAAAGAAATTGTGAACGCCAAAGTGTAAAACTCTATGCAATAGCTTTACCGCGGCAGTCTCCGAGTGCCACACGTCTTTTTTTCTTATATATGGGCTTATTTTTCTCAACTGTAGTTCCCTCATAATGGCATTCCACCGCGCAGTATTGAACGCATTTGCAACATCTAAGGTAATAATATTTTCTTTTTTTTACTTTAAAATACATTATTAGCAGGAATTTCTTTATTATGTGAATATCATCATTAATAAGCAATTCGTTAGATTCAGCATTTACCTCACAAGGTTTCCAGAAAGCCATTTCATAAATATCACAAAACAAAACAAGCACAACTATAAAATAATTAAACCGTATTCTGAAGGATACTGTGAAATTATTCAGAAAACGGCACGCGCAAATGATCTTTAAAAAATATCTTATCTTCTCTTTTATAGTGATTACGACTTATATTCCAACTTGCATTAAATAACACCTGCCGACTACATAGTCGACCGACAATTTAAAGAAAGTTTATTAACGACGTTGATACTGTACCCGTAGCTTAAAAAAATGGCGAGGTATTACTCAGTATACAATTAAAGCACTTATTAACGAAATATCGCAATGCCCTTGTAAAATCATCTTTTTTAAACTGACTTTGGAAGAAGTGTATTTATTTGATATTTTGTCAAACAACAGTTTTTCTGTCACTATGTTAGTGTTTAAAAAAAAACATCTTCTAATTGGTTGAGTAGATTTAGTACAAGCTTCCAGGCCTGATTTACATTTTGCTATAGGAGAATCGAAAGATGCAAACATGTATAGGTTTTTTCATTTAAATTATGGAAGCTGTTACTAGAGGGAGAAGGGAAATTTATATAGTACATATGATCATAAATACGTCCCCATTTATGTGATTTTTGACGTATTTACTCAATCAATGTCATCGTTTACAATGCCTACTATTATTTAATTTTATAAGCTCACATTGTAATCCAGATCTTGTTGATTGAACGGTCCGCATTTTATTTCGGACACTCTATATTTTCCATTTGTATCTACACACTTATATAGTTTGATTATAGATCGGTTGTGGTGGTAGTTTTCACCATTTTCGTGATTTTCTGGTAACACCATCCTTTTTTCTAAAGGTAAGTATTTGTTAAACTCCTTTTTGATATCATCGTTCAAAGTTTTCTCGTAACCATCATCGAGGAACACCAAAGAATGGATTTTATATTTCTCCTTCATCTCTTCGGCTACCTGAAATTTGAAATATTGAATTGTTTGGAATGGAAGAGTTTTTTTGACTTACTTTTATTGCGTATAATTTTTCTACTGCGTCCGCAGCTCTACCTAACCAAATAAATATGATTTTGGGAGTTTTTATTAGGAAAATATCGGAACTGTTGAAGAATTCCCAGGAAATTTTAGGTATCTCTTTTACTATAGGAATTCTTTTACCTCGTACTCTATATAATCTAGCTAATTGAGAGTCATTTATCAATTCCGGTTTTAAGATCCTATAAAAAAGAAGAATTGTTATTTGAAATAAGATAAATTAACTTTTAAGCTCTTACTTGATTCCATTTTTGAAGTAATTTAAAAATCTGGAGCTTTCATATCCTTCGGTTTCTCTATGTTGCGTAGCGTGGTTATTTAAAAAATTGTCAAGTTCGACGGTTTTGTAAGCTGCAACTCCTGATTTATCCGGATGCGTCTGTTCTCCAAGCCAAAAGTGAATGTGCCATTCTAAACAACCTCTCGTTTCTTTGGTCTGAAATATTTTTATAGTTTACCGGAAATAGACTCGCAAGAAAATTAAAAAAGATAGAGAAGCCTTGGAACAATTATTTGGCAACTGAAAATCAATATAATGTATATAGTATATCTTAAAATTGCGTTTTTCTGAAAAAGAGTAGCTTTTATAAAACAAGAAATTATATTACAAAATGTGTTCAAACAAATCTCCTACTTCAAAGGTCCAATGCATGATTTATTATTGAATCTGTACCATGTTTTAGCACAATAGTTTGTTGTCAGATATAATGAACTGTAATCTACGTTCGTTGCCATTTGAAAACATTTGCGGGGTTGATACAAACGAACCCAACTAAAATATCAGTTTAAATGATGTTAGGTTAAAAAATAGTTGAAAATATTTCCTATTTGTGTGCTCATGTTGAGATGAAAAATAACATTATTCAACATAACATAATTAATTAGTTTTAAAATATTCTTATTAATATATGTAGTATGCTCATAATTAGTTTTATGATTCTCTGTCAGATTGACAAGTATAAAAAAGTTACATTTTAAAAATATCAGATAATTTATTATATTAAAGTGGTACACATACTACTATTAATAAACAATAGTGCTATTCAACACTTCGATCTTGATTCCGATTTAGTTTATAATAGAAATCGAAAACGGATTGATGTTTGTTGAACGACCAAAGAAATTGTCATTTTTAGTGACGTAACATCATCATTATTTTAGTTAATTTCACGTGTATTTCACACTTTTCAGAAGTTCATTTAGTTTAATCACGTTTAATTTTATAGAAGCTGTTCTTTTAACTAAAGATGTAGTATACAATTGCAAAATATCACTCACATCTCATAACCCATAGCCAAACGGTAGTTTATTTAAATTTTTCGACCAATCACATCTTCCGATTTACGATTGCTTTCAATAGCATCATATTTTAGACCGATTGTAATCAGAGTGATCGATTGATATCGAAAATGTACTGTTGAACATGCTGTTTTTTAAATGACAGGAAATGATTGTAATCGATTGTCGCGTTGAATAGCACTAATACTTCACCACAATGTTGTATAAATGTCACATCAATATGAATATGAGCTGCTGTGTGTTCCGTTCTGGTGATCTAGGAGGCTATAACACGGGTCATTTTCTTCCAATCCGCAATGAATTGGGAAAGAGTAAAGGAAATCAGACATAGTTTTATAAAATGCTGGAATTATCAAAACAAAAAGATCCAATGTATAAAACTGAATGATATAAATGGAATCAGAATTGCAAAAAACTATTGGAACAAATAATGAAGTTGAAAAAACAAAAGAGGAAGCTAAAAAAGATAAATGTAGAACAAGTTATGAGTGATTTTGAGTGATTTCAAAAAATGGAAAGTTACCATGTTGTGCCAAAGCAACAGAATGATAAAATACTAAATGAAATCGAAACAGTTTCCGATGTTGACAGCAGTATAAAATGTTGAAGCTTTTACATTATAGTTACTTTGTTGATATACTCTAAGCTCTACTTAGATAGGTGGATTATAAAATAATATAAAAAAAATGTCAGATTGATATATAATTGATTGATGTCAAAAAACGATTTTTTGATAAAAGCATTTTTCTAAAATTTACTACAGTTTTTCCTTAGTAAAGTTAATAAATTAAAATAAACAGTAGGTTAACGGTTAATAACTTTAAGAGGGTATGGGCCCAGAAATACGCAACTGTTAGAAATAATTTATTTGATTTTTTTTGTTCCTGTTGTAAATACCATTCTTGAAAGACAATGGAAACGATGGAAGTTCAAATAGACTTCCTGAACGGTAAAGTAAATTGGAATACATGGAAATATAAGTTGTGTGTTCTACTACGAGGAATACCAGGTGCAACTGATGTTATAGAAGGTAAATTGCTCAGACCAGTTCCTGTATCTTCTACAGCATCTACAGAAGAACGAATGGAGTATGATAAGAAGGTTGAGCATTTTACTAAAGCAGATACTAGTGCATTACTGCTACTCACAACTAATATGACTGAAGAAACTCTTCAAAAAGTGATGAGATTTACTATAGCAAGAAATGTTTGGTTGGAACTTCACAGATTGTTTGATGGGAATACTGGAGATAAAATTTATGAGTTATGTACTGAGTTTTTCAGTTATAAACGACAAGCAGGTGATGACATTGCAACACATACTTCAAAGCTGAAAAACCTTTGGCAAGAACTTCAACAAGAAATCACCAAAGACAAGTTAGTTCTTATGAATAATTGTTCTTGTGATTTACCTGAAGTACTGCTAATATGTAAGATACTTGATACACTGCCAGAAGAATATTTTTCATTCAACTCTAGCTGGATGCTAATGTCGAAATGAGATAGAACAGTAGACAATCTTACCAACCAGCTATGTGCCTATGAAAAAGCATTATCTAATAAAACGGAGAATAGAAATGAAGAGACTTTAAATACAGAAAAAAATTCAGACAGACGTAATTTCGAGAAGAAGAAATATAGAGTATGTCACTATTGCAAGAAAGTAGGTCATAAAGTTCGTCAATGTGTCAAGTGGAAAGCCGATGGAAGACCTCCAAAGCATACATTTAACAATAATAGTAATAAATCTGAAGAGAGAAATGCAAATGTAACACTATTAGCCCTTAATGAAGAAATTTTAAATGTAGACCGTGATCAAAACAGTTGGTTTGTAGATAATGGAGGAACTAACATAGCATACACAGTAACTACCGCAAATGTAGTATCCATTGAAGCTATTGGCAAAGGTTCAATAATAGTAGAAGCTTTTGTATATCGTAAAAACTATTTTATTGAATTAGCTAATGTGTGGTATGTTCCTGGTATAAAGAAAAATTTTTCTGTATTGGCTGCACAAGACAAAAATCCACATAGTGAATTTCTTTCGAGAGTAGAAGAATGTACTCTAATAATTGATGGAGAAATTAAGTTAATAGGCCATAGATATCGATACGGAAGTTTGTACAAACTAGCTATTCAAAATGTTATCCCTGAAAAAACCATGTTGGATGTAAATATGGTTTTGGATAGTAGTTTTTTGCAGTTATACCATGAAAGGTTTGGACATCAAAATAAAAGACATGTGAAATCTATCATTGAAAAAGTTTTAGATATAAAAGTTCCATTAGATAGTGAAATATGCGAAGGCTGTATTTACGGAAAATCACATAGATTGGAATTTGGAATTAGAAAACGTACCAAAGCACCTGGAGAGCTCATTCACTCGGATGTATGTGGACCTTTCAAAACCTCAAGCTCAGGAAATCGCTATTTTGTACTTATCAAGGACGATTTTAGTAAATTCAGATATGTTTATTTTATGAAAGAGAAATCGGAAGCTGCAGAAAACCCAAAAATCCTGTTGAATGAATTGAAAATAGCGGGACACGTAATGAAAGAGCTACTTTCAGACAATGGGTTTGAATTTACCAGCGGCATTTTTCGACAACTTTTACAAAAGAATGGAATTAAGCATAGATTGGTCACGCCATACATACCAGAGCAAAATGGGTGTTCAGAAAGAGATAATCGAACTATTGTTGAAACTGAAAGATCAATCATGTATGTAAGAATCAATTTACTGCAAATTTTATGAGCTGAGATGATAAATACAGCTGCATATATTTTGAATAGAACAGGTATACCTCATCATCAACACGTAGCGCTACAACCCTGGGTGGGTCTTGGCTGACTGTACAACTTTTTTCCAATTTGTTCGGTCTTCCATCAACCTAGGGTCAAATGGAATGTTCATTTTCCGGAGATCTGCTTGGATGTTATCTCTCCATCGCATTCTGGGACGTCCGAGTGGTCTTTTGCCTGTGGGAATCTCCTCCCATACCAGTTTTACAAGTCTTTCGTTATTCAGTCTGTGCACGTGGCCTGCCCATCTTAGTCGCTGTGATTTAATTTCTTGGACAATATCGGCGTCGTTGTAGAGTGCTTTTAATTCGATATTGGTTCTGATCTTATACTGGTTTGTGGTGATGTCATGGTGGTATACCTGGTGTTAATGAAAAATCTTCCTATGAAGTTTGGACAGGGAAAATACCTAACATCAAGCATTTGAGAGTTATAGGGTGTACCTGTTACGTACAAATTCCCAAACAATGTCGAAAAAAAATGGACAGAAAAGCGGTAAAAGGAATTTTAATTGGTTACGATAATGATGATGGATATAGTGTATGGTGTAAAGAAAAACAACAACTCATAAGATCCAGAGATATTATCTTCGAGGAACAACCTTTAACTAGATGGACTGAATTTTCACCCGTTGAAGATAAGAAAAGTACTGAAACTGAAGATGAAAGGAGTTTAGATAGATCTAAAGACGATATTCTACCAGTTAATCAAGAAATAAACGAAGGAGATTTAGAAGATAGATTTGAAGAAGAGCCAAAATTAGTAGAGAATATATTAAAAAAACATAGAGAAATAAAATTAACTAAGAAGTTTGAAGATTTTGTAATGGAGGTATATACGAAACTTGTAGAACTTAAAGAACCACAGACTTACCAAGAAGCTATTGATAGTAATTATAGACATGTGGCTGGAAGCCATGAATAAAGAAATAGCAACTTTGAAAGAAAATAAAACATGGATTCTACAAGATTTACCACCCAGGAAGAAAGCAATTTCGTGTAAATGGGTTTACAAAATTAAAACTAATCCGGATGACTCTATAGATAAATTGAAAGCTAGATTGGTAGTCAAGGGATTTTCACAAATATATGGTGAATCCTATGAAGAAACTTTTAGTCCTGTTGCTAAATCTGGAACAATAAGAACTTTGTTGAGTATAGCTGCTAGTGAGAAAATGAATTTAAGCCAATTTGATATCTCTACTGCATTTCTTTATGGATATCTGGAGGAAGAAGTATATATGAAACAACCGGAGGGGTATCAAGATGGTACTAGTAAAGTTTGCTGTCACAAACGTAGCTTGTATGGACATAAGCAAGCTCCGAGATGCTGGAATAAAAGATTCGTAGATTTTCTTATAAACCAAAATTTTAAGGCAAGTGATGCAGATCCATGCTTGTTTATCAAGAAACAAGAACATGATATGATTCTATTGGCACTTTATATTGACGATGGACTTTTAGCCACGAGTAACGAAATTCAGGAAAATGAATTTATTAATAATTTGGAAACATAGTTTAAAATTACTGCAAAACCAGCTACCTATTTTTTGGGCTTGGAAATTGACACTAGTAATGTCGGTTCTGTAACAGTGAGTCAGGCAGCTTATACAAGAAGAATCTTGGAATATTTTGGAATGCAAAATTGTAAGGATGTGACTACACCAATTATTAAAAGTGACCAATCAGGGAAAGAAACTGGAAAAGTAGAAGAAAGTTTCCTTTATAGGCAAGCAGTTGGAGCTCTAATGTATCTTATGGTAGGAACAAGACCAGATTGCGTATGCAGTAGGAGTTGCCTCAAGAACATTAGAAAATCCATCTCATTATGATTGGATTCGTGTGATACGTATTTTTGGATATCTCAAAAATACTATCGATATTGGAATTATCTTTAAGTCTGGTAACAAATTGAAACATCTTCAAGGGGTTAGCGATGCTGACTTGGAGGAGATCCTACAACCAGAAGATCAACTACAGGTGTTATTTAAAAATATGCTGGAGGTGCAATCTTCTGACTTAGTCAAAGACAGTCATTAGTAGCACTCTCGACAACAGAAGCAGAAATAGTTGCTGCAAGTGAAAGAGCCAGAGAACTGATATGGTTAAAAAGACTTTATCAGGAAATTATATATATATATATATATATATATATATATAGGCATAAGACAGGCCCTAGGGCCTATAGCCGTGTAAGAATTTTCAACCTGTATCTATCGCTTGCTACGCTTTTCCAGTTCCGTATTCCCTTTTCCGCGACGTCCTGCATTACGGCTTCTTTCCACTTTCTTCTGGGCCTACCTCTCTTCTTCTTTCCCTCTGGTTTTTTCCATGCTACTTCTTTTACATCTCTTGACTGTTCCATCCGTTCTAAGTGACCTAACCACTGCAGCCTTTTTGATTGGATTACTTCAATTATTGTTGAGTCATTGTATAGATCATACAACTCCTTATTTGTGCGCCTCTCCCATCCTTCTTCTGTTTTTTTCCGCCATAAATTTTCCTTAATATCTTCCTCTCCCAGATTTCGAGTTTGGATTTCTGCTTCTTATTCATAACCCATGTTTCACATCCGTATAGCACTGTCGGTCTTAATATTGTTTTATAAATTCTTTTCTTTGTTGCTCGTGTGACTTGTTTTGATCTCAAGATTTTGAGTAATCCTCCAGCACATCTATTGCCCTTGGCCAGTCTAAGATCGATTTCTGCTTCTTCCTCACATTTATCATTTATTAGGACACCTAGATACATATAGTTCTTGGTTTCCTTTATTTGTATTATTTTATCGTTCTGTAGCTCTAGCCGTAATGTCTCAGGCTCTTCCGTTACTGTTTTATTTCTTAGTTTCATGTACTGGCTTTTTGCTTCATTTATCTCCAACCCCACTTCTTGTGCTGCTGTCACTAGATCTTTTGCTATTTTCATCAGTTCTTTTTTTTCCTTGATAATAAAACCACGTCATCTGCATATGCCAAACATTGGTGGCTTTTGTTCAGTAATGTACCCCGACGGTTGATTTTGCTTTTCCTTATAACATCTTCTAATGCTATGTTGAATAGCATGGTAGATAGGGGGTCTCCTTGCCTCAGTCCTTGGGTTGTATCAAATTCTTCTGATTCTTCCCCTTCTACTCTTACTACATTTCTTGTCTGCTTGAGTGTCATTTCCACCACTCTGGAATTTTGTATTTTCTTAAGACTCTCAATAGCTTAGTCCTGTTTATCGTGTCATAGGCTGCCTTAAAGTCTATAAACAGCATATATGTAGGAATCTCGTATTCGTAACAGTGTGTTAATACTTGTTTTAGTAAGAAAATTTGGTCTGTTGTTCCTCTAGCCTTACGAAATCCACACTGGTACTCGCCGGTTATCTTTTCTGTATAAGTTTCTAATCGTCTTTTTATTAGTGTGGCTAGTACTTTGTACATGCAATCAAGTAGTACTATTCCTCTGTAATTGTTGCAATGTAAAATGTCACCTTTCTTGTATATCGGTAGAATTACTGCTTTTTCCACCCTTCTGGCATATGTTCAGTCCTCCAAACCTCTTGTATTAACTTAGTAATTTCTCTTTGTAATACAATACCTCCGTATTTCAAGTTTTCTGCTGTAATACTATTGGATCCTGGGGCTTTATTATTTTTCATATTGTGGATAATTTCTTCTATTTCTGCTAGTGTAGGTTCTTCATCTTCGGAACGGTTTTCTTCTCCCAATGGAACGTCTTCTCTTTCTTCTGTTTCTAGTTCTGCATTTACTTTTAATAGCTCTTCAAAATGGCTTTTCCATCTTCTTATTATTTCAGTTTTTGCTCCTAGCAGTTTACCGTTTCCATCTTTGATGTATGGTGTTTTGGGCCTGTGTCCTTTATTTATTTCTTTCACGTCCTTGTAGAAATTTCTAATTTCTTGTCTCCAGTATTTTTCTTCCATTATTTTTATTCTGTTTTCATCGTGTTCTCTTTTCTTAGTTCTGCAAATCTTTTTTGCATTTTTCGTCTGTTCAATGTATTCCTGTTTGTACTGTTCTTTCCCGGTCTGTAGATATTTTTCCCTTAAACTTCTTTTCTTACTTATTTCTTCCATACATTCGTCGTTTAGCCAAATCTTCCTTTTGGTAGCCTTTATGGCGTTTAAGCTTTCGTCTGACGCTTTCAAAATTGCTGTTTCCATCCGTGATAATTTCTTTTCTACACCCTGTTCTAATTCTGTTTCCCTAGTTTGTTCTAAGTATTTCTCGATTTTAGATCTGTATTTACCTTCTACTTGAGGATGTTGCAATTCTTCCATGTAATATTTCACCGTTCTTCTGTTTTTTCTAATTTTTCTTTTATCTGTTTCTGTTAGTTTAAATTTAGCCATTACTAGAAAATGGTCAGAGTCTATATCAGGAAATTATAGGTTTAACAAATGTTCCTACACTATCAGTTGATAATGAAGCTGCTATTAAGTTAGCAAAGAATCCAGAATATTACCGAAGAACGAAACATATTGAAATCAGGCATTTCTTTGTAAGAGAATTGGTAAGTGAAGGATGTATTAATATAGAACATGTTGCCTCGGAACACCAATTCGCAGATATATTGACGTAGTCATTATTCAAGCCAAGAATGGATTATATTTTGAAAAATATTGGACTAGTCAAGTGAATATCAAAAGTACTATATGAGGGAAGGTGTTGAAGCTTTGTTCATATACTCTAAGCTCTACTTAGATAGGTGAATTATAAAATAATATAAAAAAAATGTCAGATTGATATATAATTGATTGATGTCAAAAAACGATTTTTTTGATAAAAGCCTTTTTCTAAAAGTTACTCCTTAGTAAAGTTAATAAATTAAAATAAACAGTCAGGTTCACGGTTAATAACTACATCGTCCGCTTTTGTCCGTAATTGTATTGCCACATTGTTTAGTGTACCTGTTCTGTGCATACTGGTTTTGTCAAACAATGTTAAGTAAGTTGGTGGATAATAAATATTCTCGTTTTAGTTCTGTGTCAGTCTTGAAGCTCTCTGATATTTTTAGTTAGCCTTGGTGTTATTTTGATGAAAGTTTTTTAGCCGAAAGGGTATAATGAGAAATAACACAAATGTTATTATGATTGATTGAAAGAATAAAACTTTGACTTACTACTGTTTCCATGCCACATGGTTGCCCATATAAAGAAGATGCGTAAATAATATAGGAATCTGTAGAATAAAAGATACCATATTGGTCTTTTGGTAAAGCGACAATGTTCATATTCTGGAATAAACATGGATACAAATATTGGATTCTTTAAAAAGTTTATTCTGATATAACATACCTCTATTTTCCATATTAAAAAATTTGTTGAATTCTTGTTGATTTTTCTAAAGGCCGTATCAACCGTATTGATGTCGTGAAGTGAAGAGTCGTCCTGGAAATAAGGATAAAAATATTTTCATTAAAAAAGATAATTTTTGAAGGGTCTAACTCAAAAGTTGTAAGTGCAGACCAAAACAATAACGATGCTGTTCCTATATTTCAGAAAAAACTCTGAAAAATCGAATTTACGAGCAAAAGAATCAATAGAGTACTACAAGGAAACATTTCTGAGGTATAGGACATTTAAGCTGGAAGTGAGTTGTAAAAAAATAAAAGTGAAGGTTCTATATCTTGGAAAATGATAAAAATAAGAAAATTTCACAGTTTGTGAAGAAAAATCTTTCTGAATATATAAAAATAAAATTTGAGGAGAATAAAATAAAAGCCTTTAAACGGTTAATCAGCTTTTCTTGAAGTGGTGTTAGAAAATTGTCTAAAAAAAGACACCAAAAGACAAAGATTATCTTCTGAAAAGGGGTTAAAATGTTCAAATTCAGAGATATATTAAACAGAGACTGGTTAACAAGCACTATCAAGGGGAGAAATTAGGGGGATTTTGGTCTATTTTATTCAAAAATAGTAGACGTCTCAGTAATAAAGTGGAAGATGTTTTGCTCATTTTATCAGCGCTGAAAATATCATTATATTAAAAGCAGCAAATATTGTAATAAACATATCAATGACTGGAGGAAAAACATTCCTCCAAAGAATGTTACCGTCTCAATAGTTTGTATAATTGTATAATATCTATGTCTCTCAGTTCTCAAGTTGTTAGAATAGATACATAGCCATACTAGCACATAGCTCTTCCGATTTATAGAAAATAATTGTCAATTAAAGGGACAGTGACGTGAATTTTATTGTAGAGCAAAAAACATTTTCTTTATTCTATTTTCCAGTTACGTGGTCACAAATGCCTTTTAAATTTAATCCTTGTGGTTATAATTCATGTAACCGTTCACAATATTTATTTTATTAAACGTGTTTTGTTTGAAGACGTTTCCGTCATAATTTTCGAATAGATCAAGAGTGACTGCTCGTAAATCGACGGCAGACACTCTTATACCGAAAATTTCGTCTTTTTCCTCTCCCCGCAATTCTATTTTTTTTTTAAATTAATTAAAAAGTATATCTACGGGCAAATTACGCATACATTTGCCATATAACTCATATATGATCTTCCATTTGCAGCATCAATGATAATGTTCCATGTAGAAGATATTCAGTTCTAAAAAATAAAAGTTGTAACTTTGTAAGTATCAATTGAAAATAGAAAAAGGTGGATAAATGTAATATACGACATGGTATTTTATGTGATTTCATAAATTTTTGTAATTTAAATTTGATTAGGTACTTTCATTGTTTATTAAATGGAAATTTTATTCTTTCTAGAGTAACTTGAGACGTGTACATGGCGCAAAGTTTTACTGACATCCGTAGATGGCAATTTTGGTAGTATAGTTACTTCCAGAATTTAGGGACCTATAACAAAGAAGAAATAATAGAAGTAATCTCGCTTCTATCTATTTATGAGTCTATTGAATAAAAAAAAGTATTAACTTGCAAGTCATAACTTATAAGAAAAACCTAAAACTTCTAAATAGAAGCTAATACTTATTTTTATTTGAATAAAAACTAGAACTCTCTCGAAAGTAAATACTGGAAAAATCTTTTGAATTTTGAGTGATTATTTATAAGTACTTACTTACATTTACAAGTGTTTACTTTTTTCGTTGCGTAAACAAACATTCATACTAAACAAGTCGTGACATGTGTGCAACCGCAAGTAAGCATTTGTTTTCAATTTTAAGCGTTGTATAGGTCTATTCGTCGCAATCATGTCTTCGAGTGAGGAAGAATTGCCGGTAAAAATTGGCGGTTACAGACTTATGTTTGTCAAATTGCTAAAAAAGTATAAGGTTCTTTTGAATAAATCAATGATTCCTACTATTGTTCAAGCTAAAGAAAAGGCATGGAAAGATCTCAGAGACGAATTTATCAAAATGTCTGGCACAAATACTACTGTTGAAAAGTTGAAAAAATCCTCAATATATGAAAACAGACGTGAAGAAAAAAACTGATAAAAATCTAACCGGGAACAAAAAAATTAAACTACAAGAATGGGAAGAAGAGTTTTTAAAACTTTTGAATTATGAAAAAAATCCAGTTTTTGTAAAAATTCCTGGTGCATGTTCTATTGGAACAGAGAATGATGAAGGAAATACTCCACACAATTCTACAGAAATTAATATGGATACACAGTTATTGCCTTCACCTAAAAGCATTGTACAAAAGCGACCACAGAAATGAATGAAACAAGAAACTGAAGAAACAAAAAACTTGTCAACGCAAGAACTGCAACGCCTTATTCTACTTGAGCAATTAAATCTCGCTACATTGCAAGCTAAAAAAGAACAACTCATGATAGACAGACTGACAAATCAGCCAAACCATGATTCCGAAAGTAACTTAGGGAGACAAGAGGGAAGTTCAAGCGGCATTCTATCAGAATTACGAGAATATATAGACTTGTAGTGAATCAGAAACCTGTTAGTTTTTACATTAGGAACTTTGTGTGATAAAATTTTATGTTTGCACTTTAATAAAATACAAAAAAACGGAAAATTGTTAATAAAATAATTATAAAAATCGGAAAACTGCTTTATTTAAACACACTCAGTATGACAGTCTATATTTAACATCCAGCTTTAACTTGGGTTAGTATTTAAATATTATCACTGTCTCCAGTATTGCATGACGTTTCTCAGTGTCTCTCTGACGGATAGTAGTACTATTTTCAGCTTCACCACACACGTAATCCGAGTCTCCAGGACTTTCCATTTCATCTAATGCAAACTCAAAATCATCTCGTAAATACTTGCTAATGTTATGTAAAACAGCACAGAGCAAACAATAATTTTTGGAACTTTTGACAAAGATGTTTTAACCTTGTGCCCTAGAATGGGAAACCTTTGCTTTACTTGTCCAAAAACTCTCTCAATTACAACTCTTTCCTTGAAGTGAGTGATATAGAATAATTCTTCATTTCGGTTTTGAGGATTTTTAAAACGTGTTAATAGCCAAGGAGCAATTCCATATCCACTATCTCCGAGAAGGCAGAAATTACCCCGAAATCTTAGCACATTTTCATATACGGAACTTTGTTTCCAAATTCTGGAATCGTGAACACTTCCAGGCCATTGAGCGTCTACACTTGTAATCAATTCATTAACATCACAAATTACTTGCACATTTATGCTAGCAAATCCTTTTCTGTTAATACAATCATCGCCAAATTCTGGTGGTTTTTCAATTTGAACATGAGTGCAATCTACAGCACCAATGACTGTAGGAATTTGGAATCGATTCGACCATTTAATTCTTGCTTCTTCCGTGGCATCTAGATTAGATGGAAATTTTATCTAATGGTGGGCCTTTTCTAATATACAATCAGCTACTCCACTTATGGTTTTGCATACTGTAGTATGATGAACGCCAAAATCTTCACCAATACCTGTTTGAAATCCGGTATCACTAACATATCGTAGGAATATCTCCATCTTTTGCCGAGATGCAAGTGCAGCTCCTCTGGATTCATCTTTCTCTGGTAAAAATTAATCCGAAATATAGTCTACACTTTCACTTTCAAAACGCAACAAGAGCTTAGATTTGCTTGGGCTGATGCTTCTTCTCTTCCTATAGTTCTTCCTGTTACGAACATTTATGAAGTCCACCATGTTTAACACTAGCAACTACCGTAGGAAAAAAGGATGCTTTATTGGTACCTTAAAAATCGTCAAGTTAAAACATACTGATTTAAGGCAGATCTTATTTTTATTCAAATAAAAATAAGCCAATACTGGAAAAATCCTTATATTTTAAGTAACTACTTCAAACCAGAAGAGTTTGCTTATGGCCATAAGTAATCCCTTTTACATGAAGTAGTCACTGACCTTTTATTCAATTTATACTAAGAAAATACTTAAATAAGAGGAAGTAGAAGCCAATACTTTTTTTATTCAATAGACCCTTATATGACTATCTAACTTTATACCGCTCTCTACCAACCCTAGAACTACGCACTTCGATAACGCTGTAATCAGTTCTATAAGGAAGTGGTAAAGGATTCCGGCATTATACAAGGGTACTACCGAAGTTATCAACAAAAATATTACGTACTTTACATATATTTTGTTCTGATAACTCAATATAAAATTCAAACGGTAAAATTATATATTTTACTTGTTTATAGACTGAGTTATAATCAGTTTAATTACTCTAAATTTGTATGGCGTCTCGTTATGATCGCCACAAATCTACGGTAATTATTTTCATTAGAACGGATCAGCGACTTAATTAAATAACCGTTAGATATATTGGTTGGTGCCTAAATAGGTACAACTAATTAAGAAATATTTATACTTAATCACACAAAAACGGTGTATTAAGCAAATAAATAGTATAAATATAATTTAAAAAAATTATAGTGGATTGTACTATATACAGTGTGACCCACTTAAGATCGCACAGTTGTAGCTTTTAATTGACATTTGATGAACTTCAAATTTTGGTGGTTTAAAAACATCGGTAAAAGGACTACTTTTTAACATTTGATATGAGACAGTAGCGTACATTTTTAGGAGGCTTCAAAACGTCGATTTAAAAAAATATGACCGATTTATTTATTGGTTTGGTTTCCACACTGTACACTGTAAAGAGTATCCCTTGAAACCCTTAAAGGCAAATTTTCAGTAATGTAACTTAACCGGTGTCTGAGATGTACGCCGGTCAAAATTGTTTTATTTTTATTTTTGAACCCAATGAATAGAATGAAAACGTGAAAAGCTTGCGGAGAGGATGAAATAACACCGGAAATGATAAAATGAAAGGGTAAAGAATGAAAGGAATTGCTAAGGGAAATATGTAAAGAAGCATGGAAAACACAAAAAATTTCGAAACAATGGGAGAAAAAAGTAATATTATCCATATGCAAAAATGGAGCGCAAACATGTTGCGAAAATTACAGACCAATGTGTTTAGTTCAAACTTCATTTAAAACGTATACCAGGATACTAGAAACAAGATTGAGAGAATATGTGGAACATCGGTTAGAAGGAGAGCAATAAGCAGCTTTTCGCACGGACAGACAAACAAGCGGTAATGTATGTACATGTACTTAGAAGACTGATAGAAATGCAGGAAGGAGAAGAACTATATCTAGCATACATATATCTGAGGGCCGCCTTCGACACTATAGATAGAGAGGAAATATGAAATTGCTTGGAAGAAATGGAAATAACAACAACACTAGTAAAAGTAATGAAAAGCACATGCCAAACTGTAGCTTTGCATCGCCAGTGTCGATGATATAATAATAATCTTTATTTGCCTTAGTTACAGTTACAATAATTAAATATACATTCAAAAGATACAAACATATTAAAATAAGTTGAGTAAATAAGTAGTCACCCATTGTCATTGCAAAAGAGCGTACATTCACAAAAGCAAGGCTTGTGCGTGAATGTGATAGTTCATTTATCATAAGAAGTAGTTGTATAGAATTTAAAAAGCCATCATTTACAAATACAAACATCCTAAACATATATGGGAATATTTCAAAGAATGTAAATATGAGCCATAACATATAGAACACAGAACACAAAACAACAACAAAAACGTAAGCAAAATCATTCAGAATATCGATAAGACAAAAATTTTTCAGGTTTTACAAATCACGATAAAATTGGAGAAATAAAGTTTTGCATTATATCGACCGGAAAAGATAGGATCCAGTTCTTTATTTTTTTTTAATAAACTTGAAGAGTTAATTTTTTTCAAATCAGACGGTAATTGATTATATAACTTTGGAGCCAGGTATCTGAAACTTTTACCTATAGCCTTTTTCATTAATGGTATTTCGGCAGCACTTTCCTTATATCTGGTTGGATAACTATGTTGAATTGCCTTTAGAGTGGCTTTGTCTTTATATTGCTTTAGTAAAATGACTTTAACATATAGTTTGGCAGATGTTAAGTACTCCAGTTTCTTGGTAGAGCTGAGTTGTAGGGTAGGTTCTGGGTTTGTGAAATAATACTTTTAATATACTTTTTTGGACTTTTTGTAGGTACTCGATGAGAGTCTCCCCAGCCGATCCACAAGCAATAAGACCATATGTTAGGTGGCTTTCGACCAGTGCATAATAAAGAATTTTAAGGTAAGTTAATTTTAGAATATTAGATAGATATTTAAGTTTATATAGTACAAATCTAAGTTTTTTATTAAATAATTCACTTGGTGATCCCATCGTAAGTGGGAATCAAGGAAAATTCCGAGATATTTAATTTTATTTGATGTTTTGATATGAAACATTTCTCTTGTGGACACAGTAATAGATATTTGCTCAAATGGTGGCAAGCCGGTGCTGTATGAAGTAAACCGCAAAAAAAAGGTTTTTTTATAGTTTATTGTAAGTAGTCTGTTCTCAAAAAAATCAACTATTTTAACAAAATCGATATCGATATCATTCTTGAGAGCCAACCAATTGTCATTTTTATAGAATACAACGAAATTAGTTCGACCAATTCGGTCTGAAGGAGTAAGTGTAGAAAACAAATCGATAATTTTGTCTAGTTCATCTTTTTCAAGTGAAGTGAAACTAGAAACTGACTGAATTGTGTTTATAACACAAGTAGAAGATCATGAAAATGAATGTCTATTTTGAATGGACTCAAAAAATTCGTGTCCAAAATAAGAGGATGATTAATCGAAGGAATAATCAGAATTTTAATGGTTTTTGTGACATTATTTACAGTAACAGAAACGGTAATAAAACCCATAAATTGCTGTGGTAGACCATCAGCAGTAGTTATACTTATCGAAGCATCATATTCAATAAGTACACGGGGTTTCCAAGAATACTAGAATTGCTTCCGGTATCAACTATTGCAACAACGTCAGTATTTAAAACCTTGACAATCATATAAGGACGATTATTATCATTTGGTTTCTTAACAAACAAAGGACAAATATTGGTAGTAACAGAATTGACAATATTTTCAAAGAATGATCCACAGGAGTGGGAAACATAGGTAACAAAGAGAAAACAGGTACATCTAAATCAATACTACAAACATCATTAGATAACTCAACATCCAGTACAGGATTGACAAGTGAAACAGTACAAGAAGATAAATGTTTGTCAAGATTTACAGAACTATAACACGAGGACGATAAGAAATCTCTGACAAAACTAAGATAAGATTATCATTTAGTAGCCGAAGGAGAAAAATTTGTTAATTTTGAATTGTTGACGGTTTGCTTGATTTGCGTTTTAAATTTTCTGCTCGACTGGAGACTGCCGTCAGATTTACAGGACCAGTCCGAACCTCGTTTTTTGATACAGCAAGAAGAGACCGACGAATCAGTATTCACCGATTAAATAGGAACTTGCGTATGTAAGAACAATCATTCCAGTTGTTCTTACAATATGGAAGTAAATGATTTCGAATTAGAGCTGAAGAATGAGTAACGCTCCTAAATAACTGATGAAAATTTCTTAAGATATCGATAGACGTGTTACAAGATGCCGGATACAGATAAAAGAAGAAGATCAGAAGAATTTCAAATGAAAAAGGCATAAAACAAGGAAACAATTTAAGCCCGGTATTATCTATTTTGGTCATGGATAAGATAATAAAAGAGTTAAAGAAAAATGAACACAACTAGATACAATCATAGGATACAAAAATTTAGAACACGTTTGAGAAAAATAGGCGGAAAAACGAAAGGAGACAGAATCAGAAGCGAACACATATGGGAAATGACGGGTCAAATCAATCAATAATTAATAAAATAAAAGACATATAATGATAATGAGCAAGGAAAATAATGGAGGTAGGTGAAGGAAGGAAAAGGCAAAAAGGGAGACCAAGAAGACAATGGATTTATCAGATTGAGGAAATAGGACGAAATAAACTGCATATATAGAAATACTTGCCATGAACAGAAAGTCATGGGAAAATGGGTGGAATAGGACACGGAGTCCCAATCCAACGCCTGAAAAGGCATAAGGATAAACCAAGAAGAAGGAGCTTATTTTTTAATCCAAAATAAATCTATTTTGTCAAATATCTACGAAACTATTGCAATTACTTTTTTTAAAATACGGATTTTTCTAGTACCCTAAGGACGTACACTGCGCGTCATATAAAACTGGTTCAACTATGACAATCGAAAATAATGTTTTTGTAGTTGTGTAAATTGGTCTTTTAAAATGTGTCAATGCTAAACCAGCTGTTATGGTATAATTTCTGGGGCAGTGATACCAGCTCAACAGAAATGTTAGTAGATGTAATGATAAAATTAAATTTTGTAAAGCAATAAAACGAAATGGTAAAAATAAAAATTTATTATATCATTTATACACAAACAGTAACTAGCTTAAATTTAGAAACAGTGTGATATTGTAATGAATACAAAAGTATTACATTATTACTGGTTCGAATATTTTTTTAAATAGAAGATGGTTGGTTTATTAGATGCCTTACTTAAAAAAAGGTGAGACAAGAGTCAAACTGTTGTAGGAGAAATAGGAAATGGAAGACCAGTTGTAACTAGAGCTGATTATTTATAGGAAAATCCCTTTAATACGGCAAGGCATTCAATAGATGCAGAAAACTTTAATGCTTCAGTAACAACAGTATTAAGGAAAATTAGAAAACGTGATTTAAAGAATTGTGCATTATTTGTAGCCATAAAATTTCAATAATAGTAACAAAATATCAATAGAAAAGAAGAAAGTTTACAGTTCACAGATTTGGACACGAGATCCACGCAAGTAATTCAAAATTAAAACATTCAAAAAAAATCAACTAACAAATAGATTATAGACAATGGTAGCTACGAAAGTTTACATTCAATAATTAATAACGTGTCATAGCTCCATTATAATTGATAAGTTCTTGTAGGCATTGAGTCAATTAAATTTAATGTTAAATTTTCATCTTCTCAGCAATATAATTGCGTGCACAGCAAGCTGTGTGCATTGAGCAATTGTCATGCTGAAATAGATATTTACGATATAAGTGTCGTAAAGATTCATATCACGAAATGAGATGGGAAATTTGTCAAACGAGGCGGTTAGGCCGAGTTTGATAACCCATTGAATATCGTAATATGAATTTACGATACGAATATATTACATTATTTCACCTACTACCAATAATGTTAATTATTTACTCAATTTAGTCAATATTCCTGAAATTAATGATATTAGAATCATGTAACAAGCAAGCGTTGCGCTCATCGTTGATTTATTTTGAGAACTGTCAATTTTGAGGCGTTCACTTCAGTTTGGTATAATTGTATCGACATGAGTTCCGACTATGAAAGTGTGGATTCTGATATAGAACTTGCTGCAAATAACGCAATACAAACCCTAGTACCCGCTAAATCCCGCAATAGATACGAAAAAGAATATAAGCGATTCGAAGACTGGTGCAGCTTAAAAAAAGTCCGTGATATATCGGAGAAAATTTTATTAGCTTATTTTGCTGGGAAAGCTGAAAAAGAAAAGGCATCATCATTATGGACACATTATAGTATGCTGAGAACAATGATATCTGTGAAGAAAAATGTGGACATAAGTAAATATTCACAGCTATTGGCACTCACTCTGCAAACTCTCAACTTTGACACGTTCATTCCAATTAATTTTATTTTACCGCACTAGTGCGGTAAAGTATCTCATTACGAAACTCATATCAGTATCGTAATGTTAGATATTACATATTGGTAGTAGGTAAAATAAGATTATCGTTGGGGAAGATTTCCTTAACCGATGGCAACATTACCCCATCTAAAACGTTCATATAGTTCCTTGCATTTAATCTTCCTTCGATTCTCCAGCACATCCCTAAACCTCCTGTATACATCCAAATCCAAACATGTACAGAAAATCGTCCAGATTTATCATTAGAAGAAATATTCGAGGCGGTCTATAAACTCTAATATGACCGTCAATATGTGGTTGGAATACTTTTTCATCAGAAAAATTACCGTGCCCCAAAAATTTAATGTATCGTTTAAAACATAATTTAAGACAAATATTAATCTACCGTGGTTATGTTCTTCATTTAGTTTGTATTTCCGGGCGGCTGCACAATCCTTTAAATTAGTTTTTCTAATACTTCTTAATGCGGTTGTTACTGAAGCATTACAATTTACTGCAACTTTTGCATGTCTTGCCGTATGAAATGGATTTTCTCTTAAGTAATCAGTTAATGCTTCTAGTTCCTCTTTTTCTGCTAACAGTTTGATCGTTATCACATTTTTTTAATGCTTTGAATCGTGGTTTTGCTTCTATTAAACTCTTGGACAAGTCGTCTAATAGACCAATCATCCTCTATTTTGGAAATTGTTCGCATTTTATTAAATTCACTTAAATGGGCTGGCATCGTGGATAATACGCTTCGAAAATTTGGCACATGTGACGCGGAGTGTACGCTACTAACACAAACCCAATATTCGTTAAAACAACCACTCAACTAATTGTCTTCTACTGACCATCAAAATTTGGAATTCATAAAACGTCAGTAGTCCAATAAAAAATCGCTAATATTTTTTTTTAAATCGACCTATGAAGCCTACTTAAAATGTACGCTACTGACATATTTCAAATGTTAATAAGTAAAAACAGTCCCTTTGACGACATTTTCAAAACACCAAAATTTGAAGCTATAACTGTGTGTTGAGATCTTAAGTAGGTCACTGTATAACTGATCACCCTGTAGTTATCAATTTCTACCTTGTTTACAGCTAAATAATAGGTTCATTATCAAATCCCCCAATAAGTCACATCAATGAATACATAAAACAAACAATCTTCGGAAGTCCTCAGAAATAGCTCCGATTTTTTAAATTATTCAAAATCAGAAATGATTTATATTATTTAATTTATATCTATGGTATTAATCTTGAAAAAAATTCAGCTTCGTATCTACTTTTTTAATTTTCATTTCAATTCCTTCCTGAAATAAAGAAATTAAAGCACCGTTGTTATACTTCCGCAGTTACTTGTTTTTTTCGAATAATTGAAATTCTGTGTCGTTGTAAATCACATTCTTTAGTTATTCTTGAACCATCGTAAAAACTAGTCTAACATTATTCCTTCTTCACCTCAAATATATGCAATTGTGCTTCTAACGGGTAAAAAACACAATCATATAAATAACTGCTACTGCAACTTTCTCGCTGGTTTATGATTATGTCCAGCGTCCAGTTATATTTTATCTGTTAATATTAAATCTTAAAAGATGGTTATCAAGGCTCAATATCTACGGGACAATGTTGAAGCGTTAGTAAACGGGATCTAGATATTTTAATCGAACTATTTTTTCACAATTATCGTTTATATGATACAGGAAATTAATTTATTAGCTTTTTTCTTTCATTTAATTACGCTTGGGTCGCTTAGTTTCAGTATTTACTTGTTCATTTTATGTTTAAATATATGAAGCGTCCGTTATTGTTAATATTGTAATGTTTTTCTAATTTATTTAAACAGGAAACGGGTGGGATAAACTTTAAACACTTGGTGGGTTCACTTATTTAATTTATTTATTCAATACACCATTCACTAATTATATACACAGTATATTCACTTAAACTAATTTATATAAACAGTTCCCTAATTTATATTCACTTATTTACTTGTTTATCTCACGATGTCAAATTATCAACTAACTAAACTCTTCCTGGTCGGTCCCTTATATATTAATGCCTTTTTCACTAGATAATTCTAGATTGCGGCGTACTCAAAAACAAATGGCTTTCTGGCATTTTCTAGATAAGACTGGTCACAAAAACAATGATAAGAATCCCTGCGCGTCCGCCATCATTTTAACTTTCATACCTGGCTTAGACAGAGTCGGATTTAGGGACTATACCAGTGTGCTGTTTCGTAACAATACCCCCTCCTTAAATGGAAGTTCCTCCTGGAAGTTTTGAGTAGACGAGACTGGATGTTTGAATCGGGAACTGGTCCCATTTCTACACTTTCCGATCTTATGGAAATAGCAGGGCACCGTCTTCATGGGATACTGATAACGGGGGTTGTAGCTGCAAATTAATATCTGGAGACCGGGATCTCGAAAGATAACCTCTACCATGTTCCTGATAACTCGCCAATCCAACTGGTTACTCGCTATCCTAGGCATAGCCAGTTTCTTCACGCTGGATTCTAGCACATGGTCTCGGAGGTTTCGAAGTGCTTCCCACACATCGCGGTAGGTAGATCTATCTTGAAATTCATTTTTAGTTACCACGTAGAAGACGTACCGCGAATTATGTTTCAGTTTCAGTGTCTTGCCAGGGGCTGGAATCTGGTCTTCAAGTTTTTCTAATTGCCCGAACTTCTTTCGAAAGACGGATGCCAATCCTCGTGCGTTCTTGAGAAACAAATCTTGTCGTTGTTCTGAAGTAACTCCATATCTAGCTTTCCCGGTACCTCCATACGCGCCCATAAATTCATCGAAGGTAGGGTCAGAAACATCTCGAATATGGTTTACTCCTTTCTCTAGGTCATGGTCTCCTTTGAATGGCGCTAGTCGGTTTTGGTGAACTACTTTTGGTTTTCCGTTGGTGATCTTACTTATGCGACATATAACATCATTGATCATTTTCTTGATTAAGTATGGACCTTCCCAGGATTTTTGTAATTATGGAGAAAATCCTTTTCTCCTCGTCGGCTTGTGTAACCATACTTTGTCCCCTTCTTTAAAACCGCCTTCTGTGGCCTGCGTGTCGTACCGACTTTTCATTCTGTCGCTGGAAACTTGAAGATTTGTTCGAACTAATTCATGAATATCGTCCAGCCTTCTTCTCAATTGGAACACGTAGTCTTTTCCTGCTAGATCTTCTCTAGGCGGACAGGCGGATAGCCAAATTCCAGGTCACAAGGAAGCCTCATTTCACGTCTAAACAGGATTTTCGCAGGTGTTTCATCCGTGGACTCATTGACGGCAGATCGATAAGCCAATGCGAATAGGTAGAGATACTGGTCCCAATCTCTCTGATTGCTGGATACTACTTTGGACAGGTATTTTCCAATAGTCCTGTTCATTCTCTCGACCATTATATCTGACTGTGGATGTAATGCTGTTATTCTGGTCTTCTTCATTCCCAGCTTCTCGCAAATCTCCTGGAATCGATGACTTCGAAATTTCTTCCCTGGTCGCTGTGTACTTCCAAGGGCACTCCATATCGGCTGATAAATTCTTTCACCAATACATCCGCGACTGTTGTGGTCTCTTGGTTCGGGATAGCGTAAATTTCCACCCACTTTGTGAAATAATCCATTACAACCAGTATGTATTTGCCACCATTTTCGGTCATCGGAAATGGTCCAGCGATATCTAAAGCAATCTTTTCGAAAGGGCTTCCAACATTATACTGTTTCATAGGTGCCTTTCTCTTGCGATGTGGTCCATTACTCGTAGCACAAGTCGTACATTTCTTACACCAGTCCTTCACATCGTCGGAGCTATTCATCCAATAAAACCTTTCACGGACTCGTTGAAGGGTTTTCTTCACTCCCAGATGACCTCCCGATGGTCTGTCGTGTAACTTCTTCAGTACCTCAGCTACTCTCGTTCTAGGAATAACCAGCTGTCTCCTCATCTCGGAACCATCATCATTTTCAAAGATTCTCTTCAACAGCCCTTCTTCCAGGACAAGGGAATCCCACTGAGCCCAATACACCTTGAGTTTCGGTGAAAATCTTGACACTTCTTGCCATGTAGGTCGCCGATTTTCTCCCTTCCATTGCCGGATCATCTTTAAGCAAGGATTATTCTCCTGATTTTCTCTGATCCTGGTGGGTGACCATTCATCATTGACTACTTTAATTCTTGAAACTGCAACTTCCTTAGATTTCGACTTGTTGCATTGTGAATAGTCTACAGGGCATGACCGTCTAGGCAAAGAGTTGGCTTTTCGGTTATTCACATCAGCTGGATGTTCACCCCTGTCTGATCTCCGCTGTGACTGGAGTTCTTGGGTTACAGGAATCTTGGGGCGCTTAGTCGGACTGCGTGCGTGCTCTAGCTCGCCACACTCCCGGCTTTAGATCTTCTTCGGCATTTTGCCTGCCATACCTGTCAACAAGTTGACGATCTGGTTAAGTTTGTTATCGTCATCTTCTTCCTGCATGGTCCTACCTTTGTTGTACCGCGAGCTTTTATTGGCTGCTTTGCATTTAAGAGGTTCTTGGTTTGCAGGAGTCGTAGGACGCTTACACAAACTGCGTGCATGCTCTAGCTCGCCACAATTACAGCACCTGATTTTCTTCGGCTTCTTGTCTACCATACCTTTCAACAAGTTGACGATCTGGTCAAGCTGTCATCGTCACCTTCTTCCTGTATGGTCCTACCTTTGTTGTATCCCGAAGCCATCGTGGCTGCTTCATATTCAAGAGCAGCTATCAATGCGTCGACTTATGTTTTCGGATGGGCTAAACGAAGCGTCCTCTGCATATCGGGGTCACGTAAGCCATTAATAAAGGCCTGGTTGTCCAGATATTCCATCATGTTCTCTGGTGCTGACGGATAAGCAAATCGAACGAGTCGGGCAATATCCACTTCATACTCTTGAAGAGTTTCGTCACATTTCCACCTTCGGTTCTTCAGCTGGAATCTGTACAAATGGTCGTGACCATATCGCATGTTCAACCTCTTCTTCAGCTGCTCGAAATCATCCGTTTCTTCCAGAGTTATCGTCTGAAGTACATCTAAGGCATCTCCCCGAAGCGCGATAGTAAAGTTCACTGCTCTCTCCTTGTCGGACCAATTATTCACTCTAGCGGCTGCTTCAAACTGTTTTACGTAGTTGGTCTACGGCATTTTTTCATCGAACGTTGGGGCCTTGACTCGGGTAAAGCTGCCAATATCATCTGTCTTGTGTTGTGTTTCTGACTTGCAGATCTCGATCTTCTTTTCTTCTGCTGAAGTGTCTTGTGTTTTTAAATCGGCAATCTTTGTCTCTAACTCCTTGATTTTCTCGTCCATCTGATTTTCCATCTTTGTCTTCTTATTCTCCATGTCTGATTTTAGAGACGAAATTTTATTCTCGACTTCAGCAGCTATGTCATTTTTCAATGATAAGATATCTGCAGATATATCATTCTTCATAGCAGAAATCTTCTCGTCCATATTATCAGAGATGTCGTTCTTCATAGCAGAAATATTCTCGTTCATGGCAGAAAAATCGTTTTTCACGTTAGTAGAAATCTTTTCTTCCCTGGCAGAAATTGACGAGATTAAGGTGGAAGCCTCGTCATTGAATAAAAATAATTCTGGATCAAAGCCGTCATTTTCCAATGCCACTTTAAGTCTTTCTACTAATTCACTTTTCTTACCGGACGTTTCCAACTCACGATCTTCCAATTCTGCTCTTAACTCCGTCACTTTCAGATCCCATAGTCTCTTGGCCATTTTTACGTAGCAATTTATTTATACTATCCCACTTCTGACACCAATGTAATGTTTTTCTAATTTATTTAAACAGGAAACAGGTGGGATAAACTTTGAACACTCGGTGGGTTCACTTATTTAATATATATAAACAGTTGACTAATTTATATTCACTTATTTACTTGTTTATCTCACGATGTCAAATTATCAACTAACTAAACTCTTCCTGGTCGGTCCCTTATATATTAACGCCTTTTTCACTAGATAATTCTAGATTGCGGCTTACTCAAAAACAATTGGCTTTCTGGCATTTTCTAGATATGACTGGTCATAAAAACAATGATAAGAATCCCTGCGCGTCCGCCTTTATTTTGACTTTCATACCTGGCTTAGACAGAGTCGGATTTAGGGACTATACCAGTGTGCTGTTCCGTAAAAATACTATAATTTGAATAAATCAAATTCAAATTCAATATCGGGCATATATCTTTAGAAGCCTTCCTTTTTACTCGAGAATGCTGCCAGTGTGCTGTTTCGTAACAATATCATCACAAGAATAAATAAGTACATCATCATGTATTGCAAGAACTTTGCACTACAGTTAATTTAAACGAATGAAATTTGAATTATTCATGGAAGATCTGCCTTACAAACCGAACAGGAAAGCCAACAGCAGCTTTACTTATACTGGAATTCCTTTTCAAATGAAAAACTACGTACTGCAGAATTTTTTCTCAAGCGTAAAAACATGAATGAAATTGTTTAAAAAACTATTTGAAACTGTTATTCATTGTTCTATTGGACTAAAACCATAAGAGATAATAACAAAAGATTAATATTGTTTTGAAAGATGAAATTTGATAATAGTACTTCTTTATACCAGAACCAATTTTTGATAAATGGCGATTGCACTTAAATAAGATCATTGAGACTAATAAATATTCAAATTCTTAAAACATACCGTTACATGTCTTATCCCCTCGAGTAAAAAAGTGAATTATCACAAATGCGTCTACAATGCGTGAGATGGCGCCATTAGAAAAGAGTATATGACGCGAGAAACTAGTAATGTGAAAAGTGCTTTACAAGAATTGATTCAAAAATTGATCATTGTTTTGTAAGGTTAATCAAATCATTATTTTATATGCAACTTATTAAATAATTATAATCTATTTCAGAAAGGTTTAGAGTAATAAAATTGGAAATTCCATCCATTTCGACTCAGTTTCGATGTCGGCCATTGAAATAATATTGTTTGTAATATTAAAATGTTTAGTAATTGCGTAAGAGAATTAGGAAATGATTTGTAGCAAGACACAAGACGATATTCAAAATGAAAGATGCTAAGCTACTATTTGATCAAGCCATTAAGAAAGTGACATCAGAGAACTGGCGAATAGCAGTCCAGCATGTCATTAAAGAAGAAGAGAAATTGTGGGATCTTGACTACTTGATCAATCAGACCGTCGACCCGTTAATTATAACTTCAAGAGGAGATGACAGTTCCTCAAATGACGCATAATTTTGTATAGTGTTTCATAAAAAATGAGTGTACCTAATACTATGTACCGGGTGTACCAATAAGAATGGCTCTCGGCCATATCTCGGGAACCGTTTATAATACAGCTTCGGGCAAATAAATTCTATCAAAAGTGACCTCGAGAAAAACATGGAAATTATTTACAGAGTTGTAGGTCCACCGCCAGAGGGCGTGATTAAATACCAAAAATTATAAAATGAATAATTTACAAATGTTGCCTAATTAAGATGCATTTAAACTATGATTATCGTATTCTTCAAGAAATTCAGCGTATACTTGATTTTACAAGTTTCAGTCTATCTCTTCAAATAAGAGGAGGGGGGGGGGAGAGGGAACTTTATTATATAAAAACGCCTGTAATTCCACTTCTACTTAACCTATCTATGCAAACTTACTCTTTTTGAAGAGAGCTCATTTCTACCTATGTGAGAGTAACGTATACGCTAGAGGGCGCTATTTATTTATTCTTTTAAATCCAGCTATTCTTGAAAAATGTTGAATGGAAACATGCAGTTTAATTAAGGAGCATAAAAGTAGACCAAATTAGCAGCAGAATAGCGAGATATCCTAAGAAATGTTGAGTCGAAACATGCAGTTTTAGTTAAGTAATATAAAAGTAGACCAAATTAGCAACAGAATAGCGAAAACCGCATGTCGATATCTTTTTCGTATTACGAGATATGCTAAGAAATGTGTAAATTTTGAGCATTTTCCTTTAAACATAAACTACTCCGGTTTGACTGAACGGATTTTAGCATTTTTTGACTCCTCAAAATTGTCTTTCCTTGTTCTATTAATGATAGTTCCAATTATTATGTTAATATTACTTATGCTGTCACCGGGAAACTGCGTTATGGAAGTTAAAATGGAAATATAACTTAAGGTACCTCGCTAGTGACGACCTAAATGTTCAAATTGTCGCCCATCATTTTCGATACAAGCGGTTATTCTTTGAAGAGTAGATTGAACAGCAGTCTCAATTTCTGCTCTCGAAATACTCTGAATGGCGTTTCGTATTCTTTCGATCATGTTAACTCTAGTAGTGGGTCTAATTGCACAAACAAGGTCTTTAATCCGGCCCCAGAGATAGAAATCTAAGACGGTTAAGTCTGGTGACCTGGCTGGCCAAAAAAATAGGCCTCCACGTCCTATCCACCTATCAGGGTAAGCATTATCTAAAAATTCTCTAACTTGTCTGGAGAAATGCGCCGGACACCCATCGTGCTGAAACAACATAGACCTACGAGTTGCTAGTGATATATCTTCTAGAAGGAGTGGTAATTCATCCCTTATAAAATTTAGGTAGCGATCCCGTTAATTGCGTTGTCAAAAATAAAAGGTGCAATTATCTGACCATCTACAATACCACACCATACATTCACCGACCAACTCCCCTGATACTGAACTTCTTCCATCCAGCATGGATTATTCTGTGACCAATAGTGCATATTATGCCGGTTAATCGTACCATCACTACTAAATGTAGCTTCGTCTGACCACAAAATACGTAACAGCAATTGAGGGTCGTCATATACAATATGTAGTAACCAGTTGCAATAATCCAACCTTCTGTCGTAATCACGATCAACCAATTGTTGATGCAGTACTATATGATATGGATGAAATCTAAAAGAAATATAATGCCCTATTAAATATCTTTCCGGAATGATAAATAAATTATTATGTTAACATATAACCATGTTCACAAATAATATTATGCGGGTATATTTTGTTTAAGAAACATATCTTTTTACATCATAATTTACCTGTGTCCTGTCAAAATACGTTGAACGGTGGTTCTACTTATTCCCATGTCTCTACTTATTGCTCTAATACTTGTGGATTAAATTCCACATATGCCAAAACATTTGTTGTGTTTTCCTCTGAACGACCTCTGCCGCGTCTTCTAAATACAGGAAGATTTACATTTCCAGTCGTTCTAAAACGGTGTATGAGTCGACGAAAAACTCTGCTACCGGGATGGCGTCTTTGGGGATATTGTATAGCATATACCCTAGCCGCAACAGTTGCATTTCTCATACGTTCAAAGTAAATGCCTATCATATCAAATGCTTCTTCGTTTGTAAGAATCATCATATAACTTTTAAGTAAATTTTATATCGAATTTAATGCACACAAATCGCAATGACACGTAAATGGACAAATTACTAGGTTTATTAATTTGACACAAGACATATCTTTTTGTTTTGTTTTTTTCATGGCCCACTACTTGTTTTTATATATTTCCATTTTAACTTCCATAACGCAGTTTCCCGGTGACAGCATAAGTAATATTGACATAATAATTGTAACTATTATTAATAGAACAAGGAAAGACAATTTTGAGGAGTCAAAAAATGTTAAAATCCGTTCAGTCAAACCGGAGTAATTTATGTTTAAAGGAAAATGCTTAAAATTTACACATTTCTTAGGATATCTCGTAATACGAAAAAGATATCGACATGCGGTTTTCGCTATTATGTTGCTAATTTGGTCTACTTTTATATTCCTTAATTAAAACTGCATGTTTCCATTAAACATTTTTCAAGGATAGCTAGATTTAAAAAAATAAATAAATAGCGCCCTCTAGCGTATACGTTACTCATTAGGTTGTTTCGAAATTATAACTCTTACATTGGTAGAAAGGAGCTCTCTTCAAAAATACTAAGTTTGATAGGTTAAGTAGAACTGGAATTACAGGCGTTTTTTCATAATAAAGTTCCCGCTTCTCCCCCTTCTTATTTGAAGAGATATACTAAAACTTGTAAAATCAAAAATACGCTGAATTTCTTAAATGCATCTTAATTAGGCAAAATTGGTAAATTATTCATTTTATAATTTTTGGAATTTAATTACGCCCTCTGGCGGTGGACCTACAACTCTGTAAATAATTTCCAGGTTTTTCTCGAGGTCACTTTTGTTATAAATTTTTTTTCCCGAAGCTGTACTATAAATTGTTCACGAGATATGGCCGAGAGCCGTTCTGATTGGGACATTCGGTACATAATGCCAAATTTTCATTGTGTTAAAATAAAATGCTTGCCTGGTTACAAGTATCCCACCAGCACGCCTTTGGCACACCAATTTCAGTGTTTGTGAATGGTTAACAATAGGGAAAACCTATACCCGGGTGGTACTACCTACCCATGATAAAGAGAAAGAATTTTACAATGAAATAAATGCCTAACTATGAAAATAGCTTAAATATTCGTTGGGTCACTCTGTAGTCCCTTTGCATATCTAATGAGGTTTTATTACTCTTTACCTTTCCGAAATAGATTATAGAACTATTTCAAGTAGTTAAAAAAATCCAAAATCGAAGTTATGAAACATGAATTTTGTTGCTCTTGTAAAGTGTGACAAACAATTGGCTAAAAATGGGAAACATTAGCTTCGTCAAACAAATTAATAATCCGAATTTATCAAATGAAATACAAAATTTTATTTGGATCAAGGTTTTTTTTAATCAGTATCAATGAAATATTCAAATACCTAACACAAAATCGACAATATAACCAGGGTATTACTAAAATTATTAAAAAAATCTACATAAGAATTGGAATCAAAGGGACTATATTTACAAAAACCTAAAATATATTGAAATTTACTGTTTCAACTCTTACTTTGTGGAATCTACTCATATTACTTTTATAAATGAAACTAACTGTTCCTAAATAATTCCACAATATATTGAAAAAATTACAAAAAATTTGACAATTGTATCGATATTGCTATCATCATCAGAATGACAGAAGTTACATTTCATTTGATGCCTACCTGATGTTTAATAATTATTTTTGGATAGACTAAGAAGAAGAATAACCTGATGATTAACTTAATATACACGTGTTCTCGGATTTGATGCAAAAAATTCGAGAGTGAGTAGATGACGTGAAAATAATGCTGTGATATAAAAAAAATTCTCATACGACTCCTCGTTTCTGAGTTATAAAAATTGCGAAATCAGAACTTATATTTAAGTATATTTTATAAATTATACTTTGGAATATTATCTGAGGCCAGGGGCGGTTCATGCCTAATGGTTAACAATCCGTAACTTTTACAGGGACAACATGTACAATCTAATGATAGCAAAAATGAATTTAAGTGTGTTGTATAAAACAAGTGTAACAGATGGAAAACGACGAAGAATCTGTTGAAAAGGTTTTTTTTATTCAGATGGATTTAAAACGTTTATTTAGAACGATGTGAAAACTTGTATTCTTAATAAAGCTTATATGTCGTTGTTTGTTGTTTTTTATTGAAGAAGATGTTAACAGTATTGATGGCACATATTTGACAATATAGGTTGACGACACATGGCTAGCAATGTAGGTTAACTGTTTTGACGACAAATGGCGTAGACTGAAAACAGAATGACAGACATGACACTGAACACAAGACACACGTCACAAACCATTGTAGGTTGACTACGACAGATGGTGGATAATGAAGGTTAACTGCATTACCGACACATGCTGGACAAAATAGGTTGACAACGATAGATGGCAGGGCAAGGTAGGTTAACTGTATTACGGGCACATGGTGCACAATGTAGGCTAACCAATCAGGGACGAGGACGCTGACCAACCAGAGAGAGACTAATCAGACACAAGGACGGTAATTGTAAACAAGGCGACGAACTGTGTGTGTGTATTCATTTAATATGTATATATACACATTCGGCTTATATTTTTCTTGTATATTACCGTTTAACTGGAGGAAAAGAGACAGCTTTATAAAAAGCGAGCACGCGATAAATACCACTCTGTGATGAACTAATTAGTGGGGATGCGCTCCTCCCACACTAGTGTGAATTATGACTTTCTACTTTCTGTAAAGATTTTAAGTTTAGTAATGTGCAATAATCGGTTTGGTGTACATCGAATTGCAGCAATCGGCGGAGTATTTTACGATATTTTATTTCAAATGAATGATATTATTTTTATCTTTTAAATAAAATAATATCTTATCTCCAAACTTATTTACTTAATTTCTTTTCTGCCATAGCAGACATGAAAAATAAAACTGCCTGACTGTCTAAAAATGAATCTGAATGTGTGTGTACTGTGTTGGTAGTCGACGGGTGATATCCAATGTTGCCAGCCGAAGGGAAATTTCCCGTTTTGCGGGAATTTTCAACACAAAACTGAAAATGGGAATTTTTTACTTAAGTCCAAATTGTAAAAAAATTTCAAAAAATATTCAAAAGATTATTAGAAATGAATTCGAATGAATGAAAACTAATAAATGGTTTACTGTTTATGACCATTTCTTTAGGTTAAATTTTAAACTGTACTAAGTATGCAGTTAGGTATAATGATAAGCACTTAAAGTTACATAATAAAAATATGTATGAAATAGAATTGACGTATTTTTAACGTTTTGTTAAAAATGTTTATACTTTGTCTGGTAACTACATTTTTTCGAAAATATGCACATGTTTGTATTTCTGGTATAAAACCTATTTTGTTAACGGGAGGTATTTTTTTCAAAAAAGTGGGAATTTTTAAGTGGAGGGAAAAAGCTTACTTCAAGGTTGGCAACACTGGTGAGATCGGTCGCTGTCGCAATGAATAGTAGGGATATCACCGCCTTCATCTACGTTCTCTCTCCTGTCCTCGCTTCATGTGAATATCGTTCTCTTTTATTGCCACTTAATAGTTTTGCCTATATCCAAGGAAATGAGCTGTAGCAACTAAGAATCGAACAAAAAAAGTTTAGTGATGAAATAATGTCAATAAAAAAAGAAAATGAGTTATTACGGGAAGAAAATAATATAATCAAACAGGAGAATATGATTATAAAACAAGATCTGAATGACTTGAAGAAGAATATGGAGTGTTTGGAAAAAGATAAGAAAAAAAATAATGTTGTGATGAGTGGACTGGATGTCGATAAAATTAACAATGAGACAATGAAAACCACATTAGAAAATTTTATTTCAAAAAACTTTAAAAGTGGACATCAAAATCAAAAGTACCGCAAAGCTTTCCTCTAAAACATGTCTAATTGAAATGGCAAATGAAGAAGACAAGTACAAAGATATGAAAAATAAATCGAAACTTAGGAATCTTTCACAGCAAATATTTATTAATAATGACCTAACGAAGCAAGAAAGGAACAAACGTAAACAAATGAAAGTAATAGCGGCACAAGAAAAAAATAAGGGAAAAAATGTGAAGATAGGATACAATCGGATCGTAATAGAAGGAGAAGAATGGAGATGGAACAAAAAGAATGAAACACTGGAAAAACGGCAAGCAAAAAACTAATAGATTCACAGGAGATAATAATGGACAGGATAATGACTCGGAATGAAAAAGGACATACGATTATACAAAGAAACAACGATAAAGAAATAAGGAAGCCAAAAAATAGGAGAAAAAACGAAATAAAAATTGGAACTTGGAATATAAGAACAATGTTGATACCTGGGAAAATGCAAGAAGTAGGAAATGAATTGATGAGATACAATATAGACATAGCGGCTTTGCAAGAGATAAGATGGAAGGATCAAGGGGCAATTGATAAGAGCATGTATAGTTTTAGATATTCTGGAGACAAAAAGCAAGGAAACCGGGGAGTAGGATTTATGGTATTCCAGTCAATGAAACAAAAAATTATTGAATTCAAACCAATAGATGAACGGATGGCATACCTAAGAGTGAAAGCAAAACCATGCAACATATCTCTATTAAATATTTACGCTCCAACAGAGAAGGACAGCAATGAAGAAAAGGATAAATTTTACGAAAAGGTAGAAGAAGAAATAGAAATAATACCAAAGGAGGATACTATAATAATATTAGGAGATTTTAATGCCCAAATAGGTAAAGAAGACTACATAAAATGTGTAGCAGGAAAGGAAACTATACACGAACAATCAAATAACAATGGGCAGCGACTGTGTAACCTCGCAGCAAGCACGAATATGTACATAAGAAGCACAAAATTTCCACATCCAAAAAAAACATAAAATAACATGGATGTCGCCTGATAACAAAGCAACATCTCAAATAGACCATATATTAATTAATAGGAGAAAACAAACATCCATCAAGGACGTGAGAACATACAGAGGAGCATGTGCAGACTCCGATCACTTTCTTGTTATTGCCAAAATAAAACAAAAGATTAAAAAAACAAAAAGGGAAAGAAATGCATTAGATGGAACATAACAAAGCTAAGTGAAGAGAAAGTAAGGAAAAAATATGAAGCACAGATAGAAGAATTACTAAGCAAAATAGTGAAAAAGGAAGACAACGTTAACGCACAATGGGAAGCTATAAAAAAATCCATTCAAATAACAACGGAAAAACACATAGGCAAAATGGATAGAGATAAAAGAAAAGAGTGGTAGAATGATAGTTGCCGTGTAGCAGTAGAAAAAAAAAGGAAAAAAGACAAAAATGGATAAGAACAAACGAAATAAAGCACAAGCAAGAATAGATAAAAAGCAGAAATGAATGTAACAAAATGATAAGAAAATCAAAGCGAGAATGTATGGATGACAATATAAAAGAAATAGAACAAGAAAGGAAGAATTGTAATACCAAGAAATTTTATAAAAATATAAATGAACAAAGCCGAACTTATAAGGGCAAAACGAAAGGTATACAAAACCAATATGGCAAAGTCATTTAAGAAGAAAATGAATACAAACAAATATGGATAGATCACTTTAGGACTTTACTAGTAGAAGATTCAGATATTGAAGAAGACATTGAAGAAATATCACAAGAAAAAATATTGGAAGAACCTACAAGAGCAGAGATTATGGAGATTATGAACAACAGCCGAAACGGAAAAGCTCCTGGAAAAGATAATATAAATATGGAACTGGTAAAGTACGGAGGTGAGAAGCTTCATGATATAGTATACCAACTTATAATAAAAATATGGAGAGAAGAAAAAATGCCTATAGAATGGGACATAGGCCAGATAATTACAATCCACAAAAGGGGACCAGCATGAATGCCAAAACTAGAGGTATTACATTAATGAACACTGCTTATAAAATACTATCAGCTACAATAAACAGAAGGCTTAGAGACACTACAGGAAATACTATAGGACGATATCAGTGTGGATTCGTAAAAGGAAGATCAGCGGTGGGTGCCATATATACACTGAAGCAGATAATGGAAAAAGCATATGAACATCAAATAGAGCTGGAAATGTTATTTGTAGACTTTCGACAAGCTTTTGATTCAATACATAGAGGCAAACTTTTGTCTGCTTTGAAAGAACTAGGCATTAATGATAAATTAAGAAGGTTAATCAAGATGACTATGGAAAACTCAAGGGCTACGATAAAAACACAAGGAGGAGAAACTGATGAAATATACATAAATAAGGGTGTAAGACAAGGTGATTCGCTATCTGCAACATTATTTAACCTAACACTTGAATATGCAATGAGGCGAATACAAAAAAGCAATCTCAGGACGAGCGGAAGACAGATAATTGCCTATGCGGACGATATAGTAATCATATCAAAGACAAGAGAGATTCTGGAAAACACAATAAGGGAAATCACAAGTGAAGGAAGTAGGATGGGATTAGAAATAAATGCAGATAAAACAAAAATAATGATTTTTGGTAAAATAAATCAAACCAGTGCAATAAAGATCGGAGATTTCGAATTTGAAAAAGTGGAGAAATTCAAATACTTAGGTGTCACAGTAACAAACACTGGAAACAGGAAAAATGCAATAGAAGAAAAAATCATTAATGCAAATAGGGCTTACCATGCCAATAAAAAACTTTTAAAAAGCAAATTACTCTCAAGACAAACCAAAATCAATATTTATAAAGTGCTAATAAGACCCGTCCTGTTGTATGCTGCTGAAACAATGACACTGACTAAAAAGGAAGAAGAAGACTTGAGAATAATAGAAAGAAAGATAATAAGAATAATATTGGGACCAATCAAATTGAGAGATAACGAGTACAGACAAAGAATGAACTATGAAATTGAGCAAGAACTGGAAGGAGAGGACATAGTAAGGAAAATAAAAAGGCAAATAATGAAATGGCTGGGACACATATATAGAGCAGAAGAACAAGAAATAACACTGCAAATGACACAATGGGATCCTGGGGGAAGAAAACGTAGGGGTAGACCTAGAATAAAATGGCTGGAACAGGTGAAGGAAGATATGACGAGAGCAGGAATTGGAGGATGGAAGGACAAAGTTAAGGATAGGAAACTATGGAGAGCATTGACAGAGAAACTCTAAAAGGAAAAACGGGGATTGATCCACCCCAAAAAAAATGGATCTAGAAAGCGTGAAGCGGCGAAACCCCAGCAGGGGTATCAAGCCATTATATATATATATATATATATATATATATATATATATATATATATATTATATATATATATATATATATATATATATATATATATATATATATATATCCAAGAAAAATATAAGCCGAATATGTATAATATAGTCCCGTATCATAAAACAATTAGTAATCAATATTAATTCGTTGTTAGTTGTACGTCGTATTGTATATATGCCGTGTTATCGACTTGTTGACTATAGCCACGGCTTACTGTTATTAGTTCTTTAAATATATCCCAGTGAATTTTATAAAAACATATGGTATTATTTATTTCCCCCGGATTAGAGGTAAGTGTTGCCCTAAATTAATGGTATGGATTTTAAATTGGTTTAACAAGTAGAACACTTACTTCTGATCACCACATCCGGAAGTGTGTAGAAGAGCAAGGTGCCCACTTCGAACATTTATTATAGCTTCTTTTTTGTTTATTTGATAAGTTGTAGGCTAACCAACTAAATTTTTCTTCATTTCAATATTTTCCTTTTGTAGTAACACCATGTTCGACAGTAATCAGTCTAATAAGAAATGTTTGATTATGTTTTAATGCCTCATGTAAGTATTTTCAATAAATAATTACAATATATGATAATTTTCTTCAGAATGTCTCTATTGTTAATCTTTCATTTTCAATTTGATAATTTTTTATAAATTCATTTTAATTATTGAAACTTGTTGTTTGTTAAACGTAGTATTTTACATTTATTAAATCACATTTTTAAATTTAACAACGTGGTTCATATTTATATTCCTTCCAACCCTCTTCACAAGGTTTATTGATGTGGATGTGTACGAACTACAAAGCTGATAATGTTCTAGGTTTAACTTGTTATTTATAAGAAAATAAAGTAGTATTGTAGTAGTTATTTTAAAGAATACAATCTTCAAATAAAAAATACAAAATTTTGAATAGTAAAATTTTAAAGCACAAACCAAAATGCTTTTAGAAAGGTTGTATGAAGCAGTAAGGTGTGTGTGTGTGTGTGTGTGTGTGTGTGTGTGAAAGGAAATGGCTAGGAAGCAAGTCCATTAGCCACATAAATTTTCAATGAGTCCACCTAAATACAAATGTTTACGTCTTTGATGAAATTTACCAGTAGATCTAAAATATGACAGTTATCTGAGCTTAAAAGGTGAGTGAGGTTTAAAGGTAGGGAGTAGTTTTGTTCAACAAGTGACTTTATTAAACTGTTTGTTTTGTTAAGGTAATTGCTGCATCCAAAGAAAATGTGATTAATATCAGCATAAGCATTATCGTTGCAGGTACAGGATAATGACTGTATAATGCCCAACTTGGCAAGATGGGCGGGATATCTTCCATGGCTAGTCTTCATTCTAAATATAGTTGCTGAATAAAATTTAGGAGTTGTATAATCAAAAATATAGTTTGGAGGTGAGGGTAAGGTAGGGTGAATTTGAAAGTAGGTGTTATTTGATGATTGTGAAGCGTTTTCCCAGTGTTTTCGCCAGGATACATACATTTTATTTTTATTGAGCTAATCGCATCTTTTCCAGTATACACATTACAAAAATCTCCAATCAGTACCGAATCTTTTGCTAATCGATCAGCTTTTTCATTCCCATATATTCCAATATGCCCAAATAAATGTCATACTCAAATTCAACAATATTGTTTTAATGTCACATAAAATAGGACATTTCATTCTTTCGAGTTGAGTCCCTTTTATAGCACACAATGCTGATCTAGAATCAGATATAATCACACCGCCATCTTTTTTATTTGATTTCAGCCAGGAGAGGCCCTGTAAGATAGCATACAGCTCCGCAGTATATATACTACATATATCGGGTAATCTGATTCGTAACGTTTGATTTGTATTGTGAATGTATACAGCACATCCAACTCCATCCCTCGTCTTAGATCCATCAGTGTATATTATTGTCTCGTCAGCAAAATCTGCTAGTATGGATTTAAAAAGGATTGTGTTAATGCGGTTAGATTCCGTATAATTCGGGATTATGACTTTGTGTACTTTAAATATAGCTTGATAAGGAATGCTATATATAGGTAATGTTTTGTTGGTTCTGTATATTTTATTGAACTCATTGGTTTGAATGAAGGCTTCCGCAAGTGGAGGTGTGTTTTTAAATGTCCAATATCGATTTGTAAGATCTTCTATTGAAATACTATATAAATTATTTATCATGTCAGACCTGAGGGTTTTAAGTTTAATTAAATATTTTTGAGACAATAATTGACGTCGTAAAAATAGAGGTGGTTCGTTACATTCTGCCAATAATGCATTCACGGGTGTCGATTTCATTGCGCCGACACAGGTTCTAAGGCATTTATACTGAATTCGATCTTTTTTTAATAAGTTGGAATTACTACTTGATCCATATAAACAACATCCATAATCTATAATTGATCTGACATAAGACCTGTAAAACATTATAGCAATGGCAGGGGCTGCGCCCAATCTGCGGTTTGTGACACATTTTAGGAGATTATACCCCTTTTCATATTTGTTTTTTATATGTATGATGTGTTTGGACCATAATAATTTAGTATCTAGTATAATACCCAAGTATTTATACTAGTTTACTACCGACAACGCTCGCCCACACAGAGTTAGGCTCTCCGGTGTGCGAAGCCTATGTCTAGTAAAAAACATGATTGTGGATTTTTCAGTTGAGAGAGTCATACATGTTTCTTCAGTCCATTTGACTACAGTTTGCATAATATTTTCCAAGGTCTTAAGACAATCAGCGTATGTATCCTGGATGGAGTATATACAGATATCATCTGCATACTGAATGCATTGTATTGTATTAGAAAACCGTGTATGTAAATCGGCAGAATATATATTATATAATAAAGGACTCAATACAGATCCCTGAGGCAATCCACGATAAACAATTCTGGGACCGTGCAATTGATTTTTATGATCCCTAATATAAATTGTACGCGAATAATATAATTGTGATATACTCTGAGAAGTTCTTTCACTAAAACCAACCTCTACTATTTTGTTTTTTAGTAAATTGATATCCACACAATCATAAGCACCTTTTATATCAAGAAATAAGCAAACTAAATATCTGTTTTTAGAAAACGTAATTTGAACATCATTAACTAAATGAGTTATTGCATCTAAAGTACCGTAGCCCCTTCTAAATCCATACTGTGTGCAGGGTAAAATTGAATTTTGTTCCAAGTGCCATTCCAGTCTTGTTTTAATCATCCTCTCAAAAGTTTTCGTTATACAGGACATCAGTGATATAGGTCGATAAGACGTAAATAAATTTCTATCTTTTTGTGGTTTCAAGATTAGACAAATAGTTACTTGTTTCAGTTGTACAATGTACTTACCTTTTACCCACCAATCGTTATATATTTGTAGTAAAATTGTTTTCGCAGGTAATGGCATATTTCTAATAATATCATATGTTATATTATCGTTACCAGGAGCTGTACATCTTGTGGATTTGATTGCAATTTCCAGTTCTATGATATCAAAAGATTTGTCAACATTGTTATTGCTGTGATTTTCTGTCGGTTCTTCTATTATATTTGGAACAAAACTTGGGGAAATGTTGTCAAAAATTTGATTTATAAGGCTTTTAGATATTGGTTGTTTTTGCCCAAATTTTTGCGATCGGTGTGTTTTTATTTAAACTGCAAACACATTTTATCCAGCATTCCTGTTGTTTTTGTTTAAATAATAGTTTGCTTCTAGCTTGAATATTTTTGAATTGTAGATAATTCTCTAAGTTTGCAGTGTTTTTGTACATTTTATACGCGTTCTTCCGTTTATTTATAATTTGAACACAATCATTGTCCCGCCAAAGGGGGTTTGACACTTTTTTAGATCCGCCAGTACGAGATTTCATAGAATTGGATGCTGCTTTGTTTATTATTTCAAGAAAAGATTCTAATGAATTTATATCGTTAATTAGGAGGTCCTTTAATATGCACTCCTGAAAAAGCTCCCAATCGGCAGAAGACTCTATCCATTTTCTTGATGTCAATACAGGAGATGATATATTGTCGGGATATAAAGATGTGTATTGGATAATGATCAGATCCTAACGTATCATCTATTATATTCCATTCTGAGTAACTCATCAAACTAAGTGAAACTAGGGTAACATCTATTGGCGAAGGTCGTTCGTTAGGCCTACCAACTTTTGTTGGATTGCCATCATTTAAAATAATTAAATTTGTTTCATCTATAGCGTTTATTAATCAGTTACCTTGTGTATTGTCGAGTGTAGATCGCTGGTACTTGGGACATTCTTTTGAGACAGATTTATGACCGTTTTGTTCGCAATATATACAAAATTCCTCACTTTTACATTCTACGCCGTGTTTAACATCATGAATTTGTCCACATTTTATACATTTGTCAGTGGTACTTTTGCAATATTTTTTAGTATGTCCATATCGAAGACATTTGTAGCACTGCACCACTGAATAAACGTAAGGTTCTACTACGAACCGAACTAAATCAATTTTAACTGAACTAGGTAAATAATTTCCTAAAAATGTAAAAATTAACATTTGTCTAGGTGCGTACTGTATCTCTTTATCGGAATCAATAATTTTGCGCTTTTTCTTTCAACATCTACGACTTTTTTATCGCTTTCAATATTTTCCAATATATATTTTTCATTTAAAAATGTATCAACTTCCCTAATTACGCCTTTTTTATGATTGAAAAAGGTCGGAATATACGCTATCAATTTGTTATCTTTCATTATTTCATGTCCTATAATTGAATTTGCAGTATGATAGTTTTTAAAAATAATTTTCACTTTATTTCTACCGACTAACTTAATATCTACAATATCATTTTTTGAATTCCTTTCATTAAAAAGATAATGACCTACCTTAACTGCCGAAATACGAATACCAGTTTCTGAAGGTTCAAGGATAACATATCAGTTGAAGTATATTTATTATTTAAATTGTACTTTTTATTTATTTCAATGTCCATTTTATCAGGAGGGTCGTATTGAGATGGGGGCCCTCCCCCATCTGAATCTTCAGTCATAATAATATAAAGGAATTAACTTACCCAATGCCAAATATTTTATTATTTATACTAATAAATTGAAAACTAGTCAAAGATAATTTACTGTACTATTTAAAGATAAGACACTCCACACAAACCAACTATTATATTCGAAGGTTCGAACGGTACTGAAGCAGTAAGGTGTGTAGGTATATCTGTGAATTTCGCTTTTCTAAAGCGTTAAGAAGTATTAAAAAATATATAAACATTTGGAAATAATTAATCTACAGAATAATATACGGTTATTCTAAAGCATTAAAATTAAACATTTTACACAATATTATTTTTCTACTTCCGCTACTAAAACCGCACTTTGAACACGGGTTTGACATGCACAAAACGACTCTTTAAACACTAGTGTTTAAAATGCGAAAAGTCACATCTCGTTTATCTTTTGTTTTTTAAACGGCAAATCAAGTGTATCTTTATAGTATGTTAAATTTCATATTCCGTGATAATTTTGTTATTCTGCGTCATTTGATTTGTCAGTCAGCTGTCAGCCATCGTCCGTCAAGTAATGAATATAATTCAAATATAATATATTTTTTTCCCTCCCGCGGTCGAAGAAAAAGTATAGTAAGCACCTCGTGTTAAAAACGTCTTTAGTCACTCGTTTCACAAGGAACTCGTTCCGCTTCGCTCCACTCGTGCCTAGTAAAACTCGTGACTAAAGTAACCTTTTTGACACTTGGTACTTAATATACTATTATGATTTTTTGCCTCCCGTGAAAAGTTGTTAAATATGAGTTAAAACCTTGTTCGTTGGGGGTTGTCGAAATGACAACTTCCTGTTTAACCGGAAGTTAAAAAATGTCGTTCTTGATGAACTAGAATTTGACATTTTCGGATAAAAAATTAAAACCTAGGATAGGGACATGCAACCCGCTTCTGTCTGATATACCATTGAACGCAATATACTGTAAAAATTCAGAAAGGCTATTTTTGAAATGTCAATATCCCGATTTTTTGTTGATTGATTTATGTTGTTTATTTTGGATAATTTTATCAAAGTTTGCAGTTTGTTGAAAAATAAATATTTCACATATCACTACTTATTAACTTAACAGCTTATGTAAAAAAATATTTATTACTAGTTGGAAAAAACTTTAAGATTTAAGGTGGATTTATAAACTCTGTTGTTCCCGTTGTTCGTTACTTGCCGTCTTTTCCAAGTTGCTGGCGATTCGTTATTTACAGTTGTTCCCGAGTCGACTAATTTATATCGGTTTTTCGTTCCTGGCGTTGTTGAAATTTGATTGGTCACAACGATGACGTCTGAGGTATGTCATACGCCAGAAACATTGGCGTTTGACGTGGCAGATTATTTATGTTTTGTTATTGTTTTTCTTTATGTATTGAAGGTAAAATAGAAATTAGTTTTTGAACAGTTCATCTATAATCAAAATATGTGGAGACGAAACTTAATTGGTGCTTTTGCATTGGCCACGTGCGCTTATTTACTTATGAAAATTAAGAAAAACAGGCGAACATGGCGCTTTAAAGTAATGCCTATCACAAGAGTGAATTTGATTAGTGCTTTTAACTAGACAGTTAGTTTTCCTCATTTCATGCTGCCGAATTGCATCAATAAATAGTAGCTTATTTGAATGTAGCGCCGAATTTTGAAGCACATATATATTTTATGTTATTCCTTATGATTACACAGGCACGCGGAGATACCTGCCTTTGATGGTAAATCAATTTAGAATCCTTGCATGTCAAACGTGCGAAATGCGAATCGTCGACTCGGCGCTAATTTCTCGCAGTCTGTTGATAGCTGTTCATTCAATTTTTTCATTTGCGAATCGATTTGCAAAAAAATTACTCCTTTGTGGCGGTATCGCGGCCATTTGGAACCCTCGGAAAAGGTTTTGAGTTTAAAATGACTAGTATAAATCAAGTCCCGTGGGACTAACTTCAGTTTTCATTGGTGGAACTGCAAATCACGAATAACAAGATATAAAATTTGGTTATTTGAGAGCAACGACGAACGACGAACAACACAACAACAACGGTTTATAAACGCATGTATGTGATATCAATGTTTTATTTTCGAGCAGCGGGAATCACGAACAACGAATAACGAACAACAGAGTTTATAAATACAGCCTAAGAAATTAAATGTTATATAGGACAGGGCAGGGCCGATGCCTTTGAAAAAGATAAATATGAAAAAAAAATTAGAACAAGATGATACCCATTTGAAAAGTAAGAAAATATAACGAAAATAAAATGGAAAAGTAGAAGGGGTGAGATTTCTAGGGTGTAAAACGATTTCCGGCAAAACTAGTCCTATCGAAAAAAATTAAATAGCAAAGTTGTAGGTAATAAAAATATTTACAACTTTCGTATTCACGCGTTTTTCAAATTACCTCAAAATTTATGCGAAAAATCCAAAAAACCGACTTTTTGATTTTTTATTTTCATCTCGCACAAAAAACATTTTTTTTCACGAAATTTGGTCAAAATTTACCTTTTTATGTCCGGAACACACTGTAAATTTTTGGATTCAATATATTTATTTTTTCCCCTTATTTTGATTCAATATCGAAAAAGCCCCCTAATCTTCAATGGAAAATTCTCACATTGAAATATCTGCGTTTTAAAAAAAATGGTGTGCTTATTGTTCGTTGAAATCTCTACTTTCTGGTGGTGTAAAAAAATACACATTACTATAGCAGTTTTTTTCAGAAAATGTAAAAAAATGAATTGAAAAAATTTTTTTTAATTATTTTGTAATATTTTGAGCTATTTAATAAAATGTACACTGTTACATTGATAAACTAAAAAATTACAGATTCATGAAACACAAAGATTGCAAAAAACATGCGAAAATACTTAATTTTTTATTTATTATAAATAAGATTTGAAGGAGATTTTATATTTATAAATACCATATCTTGAACTCTAATCACTTATCTATTAGTTTCTGCTTCTATGATGGCATTTCCTCATCGTTAGATTTGACAAATATTTCCAATTTTAGTAGATATTCGAAATCTTCAAGAACGTCTTCGTTTCTAATATTTTTTCCAGTCTGCATTGATTCTTCATCCACAATTTCATCTGAATCATTAACTTTCTTGTAGGTTTTTTCTTCAACATTAGCGTATTTTTCAGAACTATGACAATTCAAACTAAAATTTGTGCATGTTTTCGGTACCCACATTTAGACTTATACATCCAGTTTCACAGTTGCGGGAAATAGTTTTGAGGAATGTTTCCGGAATGAATTGTTTATCTGTCAATGTGGACATAATGCCACGTTGATGTTGTTTCCAGCCAAAATATGTTGCTGTTGTTGCTTTTAACTTATTTGTTTGTTACTCATAGTAGTATATTTAGATTTGCAATTTTTTTAATTTACATGAAAACACACTTTTCAAGTAATTAAAGTGTAAATTTTCATACATAGCTCAAAGTTTCACGTAATGATTAAAAAATGTTTTTCGAATTCGTTATTTTTACATTTTCTGAAAATGTTTGCCATAGTAATGTATATTTTTTTATACCATCAGAAACTAGAGATTTCAACGAATAAACGCAGATATTTTGACGTGAGAATTATCGATTGGAAATTAAGCTTTTTCGAAATTAAATCAAAGTAAGGGGAAAAAATAGATATTTTGAATCCAAAAAATTACAGTGTAATCGGGACATAAAAAAGGAAGTTTTGCCGAAATTTAGTGAAAAAAGAATTTTTTGTGCGAGATAAAAATAAAAAACAAAAAAGTCGTTTTTTTTTTGGATTTTTCGCATAAATTTTGATGTTATGTGAAAAAAGTTTTAATACAAAAATTGTATATTCTTCTATCACCTACAACTTTGCTATCTAACTTTTTTCGATAGGACTTGTAGTTTTGCCGGAAATCGTGATAAACCATTTTCCACCTTAAATATATAACATCCCCTTTCACTTCCCGAATTCAAATCGCCAGTAAATTATTTTTCCATTTATTTTTGTTATATTTTCTTACTTTTCCAATGGATATATTTTTGGTCTATAAAGTTATTAACCCTGTCATTTAATTAAACAGGGATTTTAAGTAATGTTTCTATTTTACAAAACTAAATAAGGATGCTAATTTCACCTCCTAATAATGTGCCAGGAATGTTGAAACAATACCGGTGGTTAGTCCTTTGCGAATGCACTACAAAATTTTAAGTTTCTATCTTCACTCAAATACGAGAAAAAAAATTAAAACTTAATTCTACCCACCACCTTTTAGAGGTGATATCTTTGAAGTGGGTTAGCTGAAAAAATTTTGTTATATATCATAATTTCATACGAGAAATCACTTCTTAATACCCTGTATTTATGCTAACTTTAATAAATACGACTTGTAGTTTCAAAAAAAATGAAATTATTTACATAATCATCGTGCTGCAATTCCAAAACTTGCATCTTAAACCGCTAATCACTTCTAAACTGACACTACTTCCTAGGTACCGAAAACTAGATTTCTCAGTGCAAACACTACGCAGAACAAAAGCCGGTGAACTAATAATATAGATACCGTCCTTTGTATGTTCAACAAAAAACACGTCGATTTACTTCTTCCTCTTGAGGTGAGTTGAAAGAGCCCGATGATGTTGCAAACCCCACCAGAGTGTGACTCCCAGAAGAGGAAATTTTATCGTAGAGGTGGAAGCAATACAGTTTACGAAAAAAAAGGTTATTCTAGTTACAGTGTAAATTATTAGTTTAATTGTTGAGTAATAAAATAATTAAATCAACTCTATAAAAGGAGAAGCTGGCTTAGGAAAGTGTCAATTTAATGAAATGCGGTTAAAAATGTTTACGAGGTGAATTAAAAAGTGTCTTAAAGAAAAGAAAGAGATATTGAGACGCGATTTTTACTATATTTTCTAATTCTATGTTCTTTCAAGTAAAAAAGTTTGTTCGAAGAACGCCCCCAGCGCTCGTTACAAAAAAACTGTAAGAAAAAATTGGTACAATATTTTATAGAGCATTGAGTTCCCTTTCGAATGATACTAAGTTTGTCAAAATCCATAAAGCGGTACAAGAACAAGAGTTATAACTTTCCCAGTCACCCCTACCACTCATTTTTTGTTTTCCTCAAGTTCTATAGTTTCTACCTATTATAAAAGTGCGTAGATGTTTATGTAAAACAAATATTTGTCTTATTGAATATACAGAGAATACTCGGTAGGAAATACTATATATCACAGTGTTTGTATATGGTAAATTTAGTAACCCCATGGTACGTTGCATTTTCGTGTTCACAAGTAACAAACATATATCAATAAAAAAAAATCGGATATACTCAAATCACTTACAAAAGCAGCTTTCATTGATTCTTTCATTATGAAACACTTTTCAACTTTTATATAAATTTCTGTAACAAAACCCACAGTTCAGCACCCATATGGTACCGGTACTAACTCAATCTACGCTATCAATTTTCAAATCCGCCCTTCGAGTTGTTAATTACAGAAAAAAATATTACGACAACCATATAAACAACATACGAAACAACTATATAAAGCGATCAAAATTATTTTCCGCATTGGCGGAAGTATGCACAATGGTTCTGAATGATGTTTTCTAAAAGAGGGATGTGCTTTAATTTATTTATTTTTTATAATTCTGCTATAGTTGACCTTTTCGTGCAACCGACTAGCACACAATTATACGTGGGTAATTTAGAAAGTATGTGAAACAAACATACTCAGACCAACAGATTCAAAAGATAATTAAAATATCTGAGTATCAGTACGGGACGCATCAAAACATTCTGCCATATAATTGTGGACAATGAGGATTCTTATGTATGATAGACCTCTTTTCGTAATCACTTGAAAGATAATTTGAATTATTAACAATATCCCTTACATTATTATAAAACTTTTTTGTTGGGTCTGCTTTAAGAACTATTACATCGCTAGAAAGAAAGATCTTTGAAAGTAATATTTCGAAAAATATTTTATTTTGGTATAGATATGTAGATGACATATTAGCTTGTTTTATGGGTAGTGAACGACAATTAGATGTATTTTTCAACCATATCAATAATTTACACCCAAAAATTGAATTCACATTAGAAATTGAAGAAAATAGCTGAATCAATTTTCTTGATTTAAAAATTCAAAGAATTAATAATGTACTTGATTATTCAATTTACCGAAAACCAACACAGACTGATGTGACAATTCCATTCAATTCCAATTACCCTATGTCACACAGACTAGCGGCATATAATTCAATGATACATAGAGCTTTTTCAGTTCCTATGAACAAACGTAATTTTGATAGAGAGATTAATACAATTAGACAAATAGCAACATCCAACGGTTATCCATTAGATATGATAAATAAGCTAATTAGTAAAAAAGAGGAAAAAGTGGCATTACAACTAATATTTCCTAAACAAGCTGATGAAATAAAAACTTATAAAACCATCACATATGCAGGAAATATTTCTAATAATATTTCAAAGATAATATCTTCAGCAACGAATACAACAGTTTCTTTTAAAACAGAAAGTAACGTTAGTACAAAATTGTTAAATGTAAAAACAAAAATACCACTATTAAAGAAGTCAGGTATATATAAACTCAAATGTCCAGAATGTAATGCTGTCTATTTGAGTCAGACCCTTAGGAATTTTGAAATCCTATACAGTGAACACTTACGAGCATACAGATTAAAACAACCAGATAAATCCCACTACGCAAAACATCTACTTGATACCAATCATTCATTGCCACCTAACATAAAACTAGAAGTGCTGCATATTTGTGAAAAGAAACAAGAACTGGATTTCCTTAAAGAATTGGAAATTAGAAGACATTTAAGAAACCCACAATATGAAGTTGTCAATGAACAGTTAAATCCAGGGAGTTCTCCACTAATAAGCTGTCTTCTTAAGTGATACTTGTAAAGATCAGCAGATGTAGTTTTCCTGGTTTTCTATATCATTGCACAGTTATACTGATCTTAATTGGAAAAATGATATCCAGGATATCACCATAAGGCTAATAATATCTAAGCTTTTCAATATTTGTAATATCACATCTTCTTCTTTTTTCTATAAACATATAATTAGGTCAATCACAAGTTAGGTCACTTCGTGGTCTAGCCAAAAATAACTACTAACATCAGGTAGGCATCAAATGAAATGTAACTTCTGTCATTCTGACGATAATATTGATTTATCGAAACCTTTGTCAATTTCTTAGAATTTAAAAAAAAATTTATTATATTGTGGAATTAGCAAGAAACAGTGAGTTTCATTTAAAACACTAAAACTGTTTTTGTACGTATTATACAATTAAGAAATTTAAATTTCATTTCAACAAGAATTGTAACGATTTTACTGTGTTCTAATATTTTTATATTTTGCATTCCTTAAAAGGATAATAGTCTTGCTAATGAGAGAACATTATTATATTGAAACGGGCGATTTAAGAGATATGTTTATTTTAAATAAATTTAAAAAAATAAATTTTGATTTAGCAAAATAGGAATAATAATTAAAAATTTGAGTTCTAAATTTTTCAAAAACTACACGTATTTGTCAGTACAATTTTTTAACTTTCTGAATAAGATTGCACAACAGCTTATATTTAGAATCCCTTGTTAATAAAATATGAAGATATCTCTTTTATAGAAAATAATTTTATAAAATGTACCCATAGAAAAAATAGCATTATTATTTACAAAATATTCAGAGGTTCAAAGAAATAAATAAATAATATGAATATATATAAGATAGATGTATATTGAAAGAAATATAAAATAAACATACATTATTTTAATGAAATTAACTGTCTCGACCCTCACTTCGTGGAATATGCTCATATTAGTGTTTTTAAATGAAACTCACGGTCTCTAGTGAGTTTCATTTAAAAACACTTATACATTATTTTACCTCAATTGAACAGGCACATAAATAAAATAAAAAAGGAAAGTAATTGAATGTGCAGCGCCATGTTTTAAGACATTTGGACGATTTTTTCAAACATGTTCTGCCAAATTATGACGCCGTTTTGCTCTTTTTCTTGTTGGTTCGCATTGGGCTGGGCGGCCTATTGAAACTGTTTTGCATCCCCTTGATCTTCGTCGAGCAACAGCAGTTGGTTGCACGTTAATAGCCGATCTCCTTTTAAATTTAAGAGGGCTGCACTTCCAGCTTTATTTTAAAAAAGTTTCCCATGCATTTTTCGTTTTAATTGAACTTAGTCTTGACACAAATCTTCTACAACTTTGGGCAGCAGTGCCAAACTTTGTATGATTTTTCTTCATTAAATCAATAAGTGAAGTAAAAAAATATTCACTAACGTTTTCCTCTTGGTTGAGGTCGGTTAATAGTTGGCGATTTTCAATATTATACTCCGATATTAAACTATCATTTAAGTTAACAGTGGTAACATTTTCAGGAGATTCATCCATACGTTCATCCAAAAAGGACAAAAAATGTGGCACTTCAGGTACCCATTGTACTAGCTCTGGTGAGCTGAAAATCAATGAGGTTCATCTATAAGACGCCCTGAACAATATTCAATCATAACAAGGGTCACTTGTATGCTCACTGGAGGCTGTATCGTGCTAACAAACTGAAAATTCTACAAAAATGACAAAAATTTGGTACCTCAAGTACCATAGCACTCGTTGTACTGGCTTTAGTGAGCTGAATCTCAATTGTATATACTCCGAAGGCTGTATCGTGCTAACAAACTGAAATTGCTCAAAAAATGTCAAAATGTCGTACTTCAAGTACCATAGCACCCGTTGTACTGGATCTGGTGAGCTGAAAATCAATAGGATTTATCTGTAAATAGGTATTGGGGCACTTGAGCATGGGAAAATTTCAATGGCCTTAAGAAGAAGAGGGGAAACCGATTTTGGGTGATGGTGGGAAACTGGTCAAACCGGTTTGTTTGGTGGTGGAGAAACTGTTCAAACCGGGTTGTGAGGTGTGGTTTAATATTAACTTCAGACAGAAACTCTTTTCCTGGCAAAAAATTAATATATCTTAGGTTGTTGTTGTTGTGTAGATTCTCTTCTAAAAGCCAGAGTCCAAATCGTTCGTTGGTTGGTTTAATTCTGCTACCCAAGAGCTCGACCCCCACACCTCCACGCATATAGTATTGTGTTCTGCGCATGTGATTTACTCGCGATTAACTGCTTAAGAAAGGAAATGAGATGGGGGTAGCTCAGTTTACGTAAGTAGCTTGAATAATGAACTTTCCTAGAGCTTTCCCACCACCACCACACGAAACCAGTTTGACCAGTTATCTCAAACAAACCGGTTGGACCAGTTCTAACCCCCCCCTCCCCCCCCCCACACACAAACCGGTTTGACCAGTGGACTATTCGAGATTCACTGAGAGTGTTTTCGATTTTAACACATTGATTCCTTTCATATTCTTCAAATATTTTACGGTTTTTGAAAGTAAATCATTTGAGGTTAGTATATTAACTGCTTTCTGTTGAAGAATTTTGCTGATTATATTAATTCTGTATAATATGTTATACCAGATTACGGTGCAACATATAAAATTAAATTTTTTAATGTTACTTGACAAATTCGAAGCTGTATTTTTTCCAAATGCATCAATTTTGTCGTCAGTATACGCCTGATATAAATCATCATATATGTTTCCAATTTCATAACGAAATTGCGTTATCGCGTCGATGCGACTTTCCCACCGAGTTTGGCTGAGCGGCTTCAAAGTCAACTTTGTGATGTTATTTTTTAAAATACTCCATCTATGTATCGAACCCCCAAAAAAATTGTGAATTTCCTGAATTATTCCAAAATATGATACTGCCTGGACACACGTAAGAGCTGCATCGTTAACAACTAAATTTAAAGAATGTGGACAAGGACCAAAAAAAGCTCTAGAATTTATTTACATCTAGTATACGTTTTTGCACTCCTACATGTTTCCCACGCATATTAGCCCCATTATCGTATCCTTGTCCTCTCATATTTATTAAAGAATATCAAGCCTGTTAAGTTCTTCTAATGAATATTCTGTTAAACCTTCTTCAGTTGAAGTATAAACAGGTATAAAGCCCATAAGAGATTCCTGAATTGTTACTTCTTTTCCAGATTCTATATTTACATAACGAATAATTAAAGTCATCTATTCCGTATGGTTCAATAGAATAATATTTAGATTTAATTATGTCGTTTTCTATTTTTGTTTGTATGCTAGATCCAATTATATTATTTATTTCATTTTGAATATCCTTTCCTAAATCATGAACGTACATTTCTTTGGAAGTTGCACGCCGCAGATGGTCAGCCATTATAATATCGAAAGTACTAATAAACTCTTAATAGTTTCAAAAAATTACCATTGCTTCTTTCGTACAATTTATCAGTACTTCCTCGAAATGCCATATTTTGACAACCATGAAATTATATAGCTGCAACTAAACGTTTAAATACTTCAGTCCAACGTTTAGCTTCAGTATTTATAATTTTTTGATGTTCAGCATCAATTGTTTTGCCCACTCGTAATCTCTACTGGAATTCACACCATAACTGAAAGTAATCTGCCGTGTTAACGAAAAATGCCTCATGTGACTCAAGGTGAAATATCCACAATAGCTTGAAACGTTCCAAAGATCATAGCATCACTATTTTTGATACAAAAATTTTGCAAAATGATTAGTTAAAGTTTTGTATGAGACTGTTTATTTGTTGACCTTTGGGGCCTATTATAATTGTTCATTAATATTAATAGTTGCAGATAAGGTATTTCTGTGACATTCATTTATTGCTTAAGCACCTTATCTATTGATGAGGTGTTTTTGTGTCATATTATTGTATTTCACTTTGGTTTTAATGTGACACAAAAACACCTCATGTGTGTAGATATTGTTTTAAAGTAACATGAATAAAGGTAACGACGTCGACGTGTCGTAAATAATACCTACCAGATTTGTAATTATTATTGTTGTAATGATGAAATTTAACATTGAATTAATTTAAGAAAGGAAACAATGAATCCAACTTCGAAATTATTTTATTGCAAATAATATGTAGCCGAAAAATATATTTAAAAAACGAAAACGATCAATTATTATTCAAATTATTATAAAAAGACATAATAATAATAAAATAATTAGTATTCCACATCTGTGGACAAATACACTACTTCATCGGAAGTTGGTAGTTCCTCCCAGAAACGTCTTCAATTTTCGGGCACTAAAGGACAATTTTTTTATGATGTCATCTCTCTTTGATTTTGAAATACCTCTGCAGATTATTCTTGATTTAGGTTCCTCCGGATATTTCGCAGTTAAAAATTAGCTCTGTGTATGGGGAATCATATTCGTATGAATACCACATACTAAAACTGCCCCTTTCAAATTTTAATTTTACAATATCATTTAGATATGGTCTTGGTGAATGTTTTTTTAATTATGTGCAATGAGCTGTTATATTTCCAGTCTTTAAAGACTGTTAGCTCCATTGTCAAACATTTACACTTTTCATCCTGACTTGCTGGCTCCTTTCATGGAAGTCGTAAACTTTTCCTCCACCTCCAGTTTTTGAAGTTGGGTCATATGAATTTAAGGATTGTTCTACCTGGTGGTGGAAACTGTCAGCCGACAAAAATGTATGACCTGGCTCAAAATAGTAAATTTCTATGTTTGCAGCAATTTCTGATGAGTTGATGATTGTCAAAACATTTACACTTTTCATCCTGACTTGCTGGCTCCATTCATGAAAGTCGTAAACTTTTCCTCCCCCTCCAGTTTTTGAAGTTGGGTCATATGAATTTAAGGATTGTTCTACCTGGTGGTGGAAACTGTCAGCCGACATAAATGTATGACCTGGCTCCAAATAGTAAATTTCTATGTTTGCAGCAATTTCTGATGAGTTGATGACATGTACAATAAAAGAAAACAACGTCCAATTTTTATTTTGTGCAGCACAATTATCCAGCTAGATTTTAATAGTCAAAACATCACGTTGGCTGAGAAAATATTTCTGGAACATGCTACAAATTTCTTCTTTTTTGCGCCCAGCTAATGCCTCGTGCCATATTACAGCTGCTTGATCCACAGATTTTTGGTTATTCCCAACTCCGACAAAGCTCTCGTTGAAGGCAATGATCCTTTGGGTGAACAATTCCTGAAAACTAACGTTTCTAAGACTACAAATATTGATTTTAGCTTTAATAAGTAGCTGTTTGAAAGTATCGATGCGAGGCAGCATGATTACTTTTTGAAGATCTGTTGACACACATATATTTGAACTTGTCCATTCTGTAGAATCAGTATCTTCTCTATATTTTATTCTTGCTTCTTTGGCCTTCTTGATATGGACGTTCCATTTTTTGCAGGTATCGCATTTATCCAAGTCCAGGGTGTTTTCAGAATGAATATTATCATGCTGCTTGAATATCTCGCGCTGCTCACATTCTCCGTGTCCCAACTTTGTAAATGAAATTTTCATATCTCTTACAAATGCCCTGTATGAGTAATAGGAACACTCAATATGTTTATGCTTTTCCTTAAAATCAGTGTACATCTTAGTAATAGTAATATTAGATGGAAGATATTTTCGGAAAGGTGCATGCTCTCTACGATCATGAGAGATGCATGGATTAAATGAATTTATATGGTTTTCCAGCAATGCTCGGTCAACACTTTTCTATTCCAGTGTCTTCCGCTGTTATCTTTAATCTTTAAAGAAGTCGGGGAAACTTTAGGAGGTATGGATGTTTTGATAATCGTATTATTATTTTTGGTATAGCCAAGCGTCGTTAAAAAAATGTTCGACATACGGAAATAAAAGCTCCGTTTTTATCTTTCAGTAAAAAATTATTTGAGTAATTTCTTTTAAATTTGCTATCATCTGCTGAAGTATCAGTGGTCCTACGTTTGACAGCAGTTTGTTCAATGCTTCCATGTATAAACATATGTCTTTCTTGCCACAATAAGTTCCAATATTCTTTATTGCCTTTTCTTTTGTATCTACTTCTTTTTCACATGAAGCACGTTCCTGAGCCATTTGCGGCAGGCCTGCATCTTCGCTATTTTCGTCACTGAAAACTTTTTTTGTCTCCTTTCCCAAAGTTTCCTTAAAAGCTTCAACTGTCACTGCTTCTCTAAATTCACTGATAGGTACTCTGCTTTCTTCTAGATCAACATGATCGATAACGGTTTCCCTAACTTCATATCTGATATTTTATTGCTATCTTCACCAATTTTTGCATTATTAGGTACTTGGTTTTCTTCCAACTCAATATTCTCAATAACGATTTCCCTAAATTCTTGATCGCTTTGACATATTTCAATCCCATCTTGACTAATTTCCGTATTAACAGCAGCTGGCATGGTATCTCTTTTGGCATTAATAATATGTATTGGTAGTGGAGATAAATTGTTACTATCAGGATTTACAACCGCAACTTTGTCATATACAGCCATTGGCTCCAATGTCAAAATATTTTTGATTCTATCATCGATTGATAATGGTTTTGGTGATAAATTCATGTCATCTCGAACTCCAATATTACTCACATTTTCTAGCGTTAAAATGGTATTACAAAAGGGTTGAGGTGAATTTAGGTAGTCATTAACGATAATCATATCCTGATGTTCAAGATTTTGGAAGAAATCAAGATTATCGTGACAAGATGCTTGGCCTGAATCAGAACTATTATTAATTGCTAAAGTTGATTTAGCCATTTCCAGGAATTTCTTGCTTCGTGACAACTTTCTGCAGGAACATAATATTAACAAAATGTAAATTTCCAAAGAAATATCAACACTTTGTATACAATTCAGCAGTAGCCACAGTATTTTGCACCACATTTACAGCTTTAATAATAATTACAAGGCGATTAGTTTTTTTCAGCATGATTTTTTCATAATAAATTTAAGGCACCTGTTAGTTGTTGTAAATTAAGCACATTTTAATAATATGAAATAATTATAACGTAAAAATGTCTTACTACTTATAACTTTTTTAAGACTTACCTTTACTATTTAGGAGAAAAGAAGGAGATACAATCAACAAAAAGCCAAACTAGACAAGACATCTTTCTTTCGAACAAGATCACATGTATTTATATTTCAAACTGAACAAAATGTATATAAGATCACCTTTTGTTAGTCCTTACAAATACTTTCTAATATTGATATTCACTGTGTTAATTAGATATAAATAATATAATTAATTACGGGAGCACGTTTCAATATCAGCTTGAAACAATCCGACATAAATTAATAATAACTCACATTTGAAACAAAACGTTAAATTCAGTGCAGTTAAGGCTCGCCCTCGGCAAGTTGAGGCGTTTTACAGTAATATTCGTAGATGGGGCAGTCTTTCATCACAAAGGTGTCAGATTTGCAGTTAAAGTGAAAGTATAATTTGATATTATTTCCAAACTAAAGCAAGATAAGGCGTTTTGCATCATATTTGGGTAGAAAATTGCTTGATTTTTCATAAGGCACACATATCTCGATTTTGAAAAAAAATGTAGTTAAGTTGTTTTTCATTAACACGGCAGTAATAAAGGCCGTACCAAAAAGACGACAACAAAAACAAAATATTGAGTTTTTTTTGCGTGAGTAAATAAGCCAAATACGTGAAACTTCCTCTCCATTACGTAATCGCATTTTATTAACAGTAAACCGACGACCCGCTTTGTTTACGGGAAAATCAAAATTTTTAATTTGTAATTGTAGAGGTCCACGTATAACAAAAATCATGCGTTCTTGATCACGTATAATTTCTGGCCACTCTCCTGGATCATATGATAATACCACGCTCGATTCCGACTCAGCCTTTGAATCCTGCAATTGACACAAAACTTCAGTTTGATACCAATAGTTTTTGCCTCATTTTTTCCTTATATTATATGTAAATGGAAAACTAGTTGTTTTTCCATTTACTTGTAAATAAAACAACGTTTTCTAACTATTTTAGATGAATATAAATAATTTTTAATACCTACACGTGTTTTTAAAATTAATTAAATTTGTCTAAAATAATTGGAAAACGATGTTTTATTATATATGTATAACTATAAATAATCTTACGTTTTGATGGCCTAGTTAAAAATATATAATTTAAATATGCATACCTCTTGCAATTCGTCATTTGTTTTAATCTGCATTATATTATTTTCTGTATGTTCTTTTTCCGCCTGTCCCTCAATTTCGCTGTATAAGTGTTTGTTTCAGGCATAGTATTGGGTCCAAATATAAGAGATGTCCCTTCTTGCTCCTGAGTTTGTTCTCTATTAGATGTGGAAGGGGTTCCCAGAAGCATTTTAAAAAATGTTGCTTGTCGTTTATTTTCAGCTTCTATTTTTGCTTTTCTTTTTCTGTAATACGCTCCTGACTGTTTTTTGCCTGACATTGCAGTAATTTAAGCAATAAGTTAACTCTTTAAAATTTAAATAAATATCACACTTTATCTTAAACAACAACAACATACACTTCCACACTGCTGTAACACACAGTAGGTAGCAACTAATTATTTCTTTTTGAATTTGAAAACACTACCCTGATACCGGCTAGACAAAACAAAAAATATTTATTTCCTGCAGGTGGTGCGGTGGCGACTAGCGGCGCCTTTCATTCCCCAATAAAATAACAGCGCTTGGGCTTGCTTATCTTCTGACCGACCGGCGCGGCGACGGCGCCTTTCTTTGTCAATAAAATGATACCGCCCGTCTGTTCACGCTCGGTAAGGCACAATACATCATAAGCAAATAAACTGATTGATATATTATGCACTTAATTTATACTGGATAATAAATAATTTTACACATTTTCTTGTGCTCTAGTTGATTATTTATATATTTTTTATATTAGACACTTTTAGTTCTTGTGTAGTGATCCCTAAAGGACAGTAACGGCAAAAGGATATTAGTTTAGAAATAATATTTAAATTTAGGTTAATATTAATTATAGTATTTAGCGAGCATTGATCTAGGAAGGCCAATGATAGTTATATGTGTAAGCACGTTCTAATTGTAATATAAACATACACGTACAATTAATAGACGGAGGTCAGGCTCACCGTATAGCGTGCGTACATTTCCTATAAAACGAAAGTATAATGAACTAGGACAATGAACTGTTATTGATAATTTGAATAAGTTGATTGATATTATATCTGTGTATTTTTAAATGTATTAAAAATGATCCCAGTGATTTTTATAGAAGTGATGTCGTTGATTATATTCCCGAATACCGGTTGCTAGGTAAGTGTTTGCCTTAAAGATAATATGCCTTTATGGTAAACGTAAAGTATACGAGGGACACTTACTAAGTAACCACTACATGGCGATCCTGCGAAGTAAATGGTAAAATGGAAATGGTAATGTAAAAATTAATGGTATAATGGTAACAAATGGTTATGGTAAATTATCCTGCAAGTAAATGGTAAAATTTCATTCTGCGAACGAAAAATTATGGTACAATTGATGGTATAAGAGTAGAACTATATGGTTTTCTATTTAAATTTGGGACCTTGGAGAAGAGAAAGAATGGGAAGTTCATCAACCAAACAAGAGGCAAAAGAAACGGGAATTGTCAACAACACTTTCATGGTACAGCAAGACAATGTTGCGATGCACATAATGGTATTATTATACATTATAACTATAGCTTTCATCTAAAATGTGTCTGGTCATTATGGAAAACGCACCGTAGAGCGTTGAAAAGGGATATCAACCGAAGCATTGCAGTAAAGCAGACAACAGGAACTCTCACCGTGTAAAAATAATTGTAAGTACCTATGCATTCTATTCTTATGAACGATTTTTTTTAAATGTCAATAACGTGGGAAGATTTTGAAGATAAGTAACGATTAATTGTAGAAGAAGTTAATAAACAAGGAAAAAGGGTTTTGAAGAAAGAAACTCCTAAAAATCCTGATATACATATCGAAGTAATTAATAGCATAATAGGTCTTTATAATAATTTTGCTAAGTCAATAGCCAAAAATTGGAAAAAATAAGTTTAATACAACAGGAGACTTGTAAAAATTATTCAAGTAGGATTAGGGATAAAGCTGATAGGGCATTTCAAGCGTTAAATTGTATTATCGACATACCTACCTCTATATTTGAGGAACTTGACACTGTTGTATTACAAGCAATAAGCAAACAGTTGAAAATGGCGACAACTATGAACGATTTTTTTAATTTTGCGAGCAAAGTTTTACCGAATGAATTTAACGGCGAAGCAAGCAAATTACAGTCATTCTTAGACTCATTAGATTTACTACAAATAAACGCGACTGGTAATGAGGAAAATGCTATTCTACTAATAAAAACGAGACTAACAGGAAAAGCTAGAAGCTTAATCACGACGAAAAACTCCATTGCAGACATCAAGAATAAACTAAAATCGGGGATAAGATGAGACAATCCAAGCCTTCTTTTAGCAAAGCAAGGTAAAGTAAGACAAAATGGAAAAGATGTGACACAGTATGCAACAGAAATAGAGAAACTGGCGGAAAGATTACAGGCAGCATACATATCGGAAGGGATGCCCGAACGACTAGTCGAGAAATATACGAAGGAAGCAACGATTAAGGCAGTAACTATGAATGCCGCAACGAACGCAACCAAAACAATAATTGCAGCGGGAAGTTTTGAAACTACACAAGAGGTACTATCAAAATTGGTTTCAGTAGAAGGTATAGTAGGACAACAACAAGTCTTACATATGAAGGATAACAGGAATTTCTTCAGGAAGTCAAACTTTGACTTTAGGAATAATCACCGGAGAGGAAACAACAGAGGATTTTATAACGGTAATCATTCAGGAAGAACATTTCGACAGTATAATCAAGGGAACAACTATGGCAGATATGAAAATTTTAATAGGAAATTCAATAATAATGGAAATTACAATAATCGAGTCAACAATAACGTGAGAATATGCAAGATAGAAGAGAAAATTGAAGAAATGAGCAAACAAATAGCACAATTGAAGAAGGAAAACTACGATTTAAGGATGGAAAATAAGGAACTAAAGGAAAAAACAGAATTTTTGCAAGGAAACATGACAGATACTCAGAAAAATTTTAGAGAGAAAAATTTGATAATACACGGTATAGAAGAAGACAACGAAGAAGATGAGGAACAACTAGAAAACAAATTAGAAGATGTAATTAACAAGGTTAACAACACAGTAGATGTTAAAACAGATATTTTGAAATGTAAAAGATTAGGAAACAAAACCAGTAACAAAAATAGGCCAGTACTAGAATGATGAAAGATGTGAATAAGAAAGTAGAGACTTTGAACGGAACGAACAAATTAAAAGGAACAAAAATATACATTGATGAAGATTACTCAAAAGATATATTGTTACAGAGAAAACGGTTAATAATATACATGAAACAGGCGAAAGAAAATGGCGCTAAAGCTAAGATAATTGAAAATACATTAATGATTAATAACAACGTGTACAGTTTAAAAGAATTAGAACAAAGGAAGAATTAGTTTGAAATACATACAGGATGGAACAAATCAACATATAAGGAAGTTTTAATCAACGAAGAGGTAAGCAATTTTTTTAGGAAAAATATGAAATCTGATCGATTTAGAAGAAAACGATTTTGAAATACAGTATGTTAAAGGTATAGCGAACTACGCGGACAGTATATCGAGAATATCCATAGAAGAACTTAAGGATTTATACATAAATAATTCACATGTCTTGGCAATCACAAGAGCACAAACGCAAAAAGAAAATGTACAAACAGAAAAGGATCAAAGGAATAAAGTAGAAACAAAGGAAGTAAGAATACAAAAACCTGCAGTAGTAAAAGTTTTAAATAATCTTGAGGCACATAAATTACCAATTTTACACTATGAAAATAACCGTATCTCACTTAGGATGAGCATCCGGATCAAGAATAAATTGAAATTTAGTGAAGCCTTAAATACCGAATTACACAACTTCGACCTAGGACGAACGTTGGAAAAGCTTGAAGAGCTATCGGTAAGAAATGAAGTAAAAAGAATGAAAATATATACAAATGATGATATATTCAAAAAGTGCACAGTAGAAGAATTTATAGAAAAAGGAAATCAAAGGTTAAAAAATATTCAAGTATGTATATGCGAAGTACCAAAAACGGTACAGCAAAAAGAAGAGATCCAAAAGATTTTAGGAAGATACCACAACGATCCAATGTTTGGAGGACATGTAGGAAATAATAGATTATTAAAGAAACTAAGAGCAAATTTCAAGTGGAAAAACATGGAAGGAAGTATGTAAAGAATTGTCATAAATGTCAAGTGAATAAAGCGAAGCAAAATCACAAAGAAAAATTTGTTATAACAGATACATCTATAAAACCGTTTGATATTATTTACATAGACACAATAGGTCCGTTTGTAGAAAGTAACAACGGGAATCGTTATTGTATTACAATATTATGCGAATTAATTAAATACGCAGTTATGATACCGGTTCAGAATAAAGAAGCATACACTATAGCAAAAGCAATATTCGACAATTTTATTCCGAATTACGGACTGATGAAGGAGATAAGAACAGATCAAGGGACGGAATATAAGAACGAAATAATGAAGAATTTAGCGGAGCTTTTAAATATAAAACATAATTTTTCAACAGCATACCATCACTAAGCAATAGGCAGTTGTGAAAGATTACATAGGACATTTAATGAATATATAAGAAATTTTATCAAAGATTCTAGGGATAACTGGTGTGAATTTGTAAGAACGTTTGCATCTTGATATAATACAACACCGAACACGTATCACGGATACACTCCTTTTGAGTTATTATATGGGAGAAAACCCAATTTGCCAGAATTTTTAAACGTAAAAATTGAACCGTGTTACAATTTTGAAAGATACGATAAAGAGTTAAAATACAAGTTACAATACGCTAATGAAAGGGCCAGACAGTTTTTAATAAATAATAAATTAAGTAGAGTTAATAATAGCGAAAATGATTCATCACCCGTAAATTTTAAAATAGGGGAATTAGTTGTTTTAAAAAATGAAGGGAGAAATAAATTTGATCCACATTATTTAGGTCCGTTTAAAATAACGGGAATAAAGGGGGTAAATTGCGAGATTACATCTCCAGACAGTAAACAACAGGTAGTTCATAAGAAACGTATGTTTAGATACAACGACCGGAAACATTTGTAAACAAGTGAAGTATGTTTATAAACGAACAAGTAGTGTTTAATAAACAAAGACAAAACAAAAAACATTCAATAAAAACTGTTATAGGTATAAGTGATATCGAAAAATTAAAATGATAATTTTTCTCTTTCAAGAGGGGATGATGTAGTGATCCCTAAAGGACAGTAACGGCAAAAGGACATTAGTTTAGAAATAAGATTTAAATTTAGGTTAATATTAATTATAGTATTTAGCGAGCATTGATCTAGGAAGGCCAATGATAGTTATATGTGTAAGCACGTTCTAATTGCAATATAAACATACACGTACAATTAACAGACGGAGGTCAGGCTCACCGTATAGCGTGCGTACATTTCCTATAAAACGAAAGTATAATGAACTAGGACAATGAATTGGTATTGATAATTTGAATAAGTTGATTGATATTATTTCTGTGTATTTTGAAATGTATTAAAAACGATCCCAGTGATTTTTATAGAAGTGATGTCGTTTATTCTATTCCCGAATACCGGTTGCTAGGTAAGTGTTTGCCTTAAAGATAATATGCCTTTATAGTAAACGTAAAGTATACGAGGGACACTTACTAAGTAACCACTACACTTGCCAGTTTTTTATTAACTATCTCTTGATCTGGCTTTCCTAGACGTTGGCGCCCCGTGCGGGCGCACGGTTCGCACGGGCCTTCCGCCGGTCCAGCACAGGATTTTTTTCTAAAAACCATTTTTTCGTGTTGTTCTTGATGAAAAACGTAAAAATAACTCAAACAAATTTTTCTCATATAGATAGGTTGGGCGGAAAAGTAAAATTATAAGGGTGTAAAATTAGTATAAAACGCCGCTAGTTCGTCTTCAATATGTGACAACTCTTTTCCATCATCTGCAGGAGAAGGAAGAGATGAAGCCACATTATGAGAAGTCGAAGTAAATGACTGACCAGAGGCATTTGTTTGTGAATAGAAGTCCTCATTGATTCTTACGGAGTTTCTGTGTTTATTTCTGAAAGTAGCCTCAAACAAGATATAATTCATGGCCTTATCCGCATGTAAACGTTGTTGGTATTCTAGTGTTTGTAGCTTCTCACCCCAAACTTTTGCTACCGTACAAACACCATCTCGAAGAGGTTCTTTTGCCTCCTGAAGGTATGGACAAACCATTGATAAAAGCTCGTTTTGTTTGGCAATATGCCCAACTTTTTGAGCTCTTTTAGGTGGTGGTACAAATGGTGTTGGCGTAATTGATGATCGAGATGGACCTGCATTCTGTGATTCTAGTGATGGAGTTTCAGTATCTTTACACATTTTGTGACTCAGTATTATGTATAGGCTGAAAAAAAATTCTAATTAAACTTTTGTTTTAGTTTCCAAGTCAGAGTGGTCTAACATTACGAGTGACTTTGGAAGCTTACTTCAATTCTAGAATTGCTTAGGATCGATTGATGGAAAACATATTACTATAAAAAAGCCAGCAAAGTCAGGTTCATTATACTACAATTATAAAGGATTCTATAGCATTGTATTACTGACAGTTGTAAATGCTAAAAAGGAATTCATCATGGTAGATGTTGGAGTGAATGGTCGAATATCTGAGGAGGAGTTCTATATCACTCAAAATTTGGAGAACTACTACAGCAAAATCGCCTCAACTTACCAAAACCTTGTCCTCTTCCAAATTATAGTGAAGATTTTCCATATGTTTATGTGGCTCATGAAGCTTTTGCTTTAGGCATGCATTTAATGACACCGTATTCTCAAAAATTTTCAAATGAAGCTCGACAAGTATTTAACAAAAGATTATCACGTGCTCGTGTTATTGTAGAAAATTCATTTAGAATGCTAGCTTTCAAGTTCGGAATATTACAAAAAGCAATAAATCTCGAACCAGAGTATGCCACTGTAGTTGCAATGACCTTCCCCTCCTTCTGCTAAGAATGATACTCGAAAATCAAAATATCCGGATACGCTTCATTACTTGCGATCATTTCATTTTGGTACCTTTACACGTTCATTATTTTCGAGTAATGAGAACCGCTGGTTTAGAGGATTCTCCTTTAATTTTCCTATTTTGTTTCGATAAAAATCTGTTTTGGCTTCTTCTATTTCTTTAGTCTATTTTCGTATTGTTTATATTTTCTTTTATATATTTCTGTTGGGTTCCCTTTCATTGTTTTTTATAAACATTGTATTTTTCATCAATACCATCAGTAATCAACGGATTTCTTTTTATGTTTTCCTATTAACCTTAATTGTGTTAAATAAACATTAAATTTTCCAGTATTTTCAACTTTTCAATGTCTCTAATGCGGAAGTGTCTTTTTTCTGACGGTTTTCTGAACTGATAATTATGTCATAAGAAATGTTGTTGCTTGATCTAAGAATTTAACTAAAACAGATTTTGTATATAAATTATATGATCAAATATTGACAAAATATGTCATTACAAATCGTTGTATTGTACTCTTGTAAAATAACATATTCCAATAGTCCATTGTTATAAAACAAGTCTTTTGTTGAAACTTTTATTATTATTACTGAACAAAGAACAAAACGTTAACGTTTAGAAACAAAAGAATCACACAAACGACGTGTTGATGTACAAACTCTTTCACACAATTGTTCTGTTACGACACATTCAAAGTATATAAAACAAATAACATTAAAATTATGAGTAAAAGCGTCTTGTAATTACTGGTTTTAAGAATAAGTGCAAAATTTTTTATAACGAAAACTGCTGTTTTAATTTCTATAAAATAATAATAACAAACTTGTTACTGTCACTGGGATATACAATTAAATCAAATAAATTTCGAGAAGGGTCAGAAGGCTGGGAGAGATATAGAAAGTTTAAATATGTATTAAATAATATCAATATACCACAAAATTAAGAATTGAAAATATCCAGGCACGTACTGGATGATTAATGATTAATCAAGCTTTTTAATTTTGAACTTAAGAAAATTGTTGATAACAAAGTAACGTCGTGGGATTTCTGCTCCTGGTATGCATAGATATTCGAAATGTTGGTTAAGGCAGCGTTTCTCAACCTGTGGGACGCGTCCCACAACTCTACGTGGGAGGCGCGCCACAAAATGAAAGAAAACGATAATTACTTATAAAAAATTTACTTCACAGAAAGAAAAAGAAAATGATATTCATTCTTACATTATAAAAAATTAAGTAATTACAATACATTTTTAAAGTAATATACTGTCTCGACCCTTACGTCGTAGAATCTACTCATATTAGTGTTTTAAATGAAACTCAACGTTTCTAGCTAATTCCACAATATAATGAAAATTGTTGAAAATTCTAAAAAATTGACAATTGTTTCGATAAATCAATATCATCGACAGAATGACATTTCATTTGATGCCTACCTGATGTTTAGTAGTTATTTTTGGCTAGACTAAGAAGTGACCTAACTTGTGACTGACTTAATATATGAAGAATAGAAAAAAGAAGAAGATGTGATATAACAAATATTGAAGCTTAGATATTATTACCCCTATGGGGATATCCTGGATATCATTTTTCCAATTAAGATCAGTATAACTGTGTAATTATATAGATAACCAGAAAAACTAAATCTGCTGATCTTTACAATTATTACTTAAGAAGACAGTTTATTAGTGGAGAACTCCCTAGATTTATCTGTTCATTGACAACTTCATATTGTGGGTTTCTTAAATGTCTTCTAATTTCCAATTCTTCAAGGAAATCCAGTTCTTGTTTCTTATCACAAATATGTAGCACTTCTAGTTCTGTGTTAGGTGTCAATGAATGATTGGTGTCAAGTAGATGTTTTGCGTAGTGGGATTTATCTGGTTATTTTAATCTGTATGCGCATAAGTGTTCACTGTACCGGATTTCAAAATTTCTAAGGGTCTGACCCAAATAGACAGCATTACATTCTGGACATTTAAGTTTATATATACCAGATTTCTTTAATGGTGATATTTTTGTTTTTACATTTAACAACTTTGTACTTATGTTACTTTCTGTTTTAAAAGAATTCGTTGTATTTGTTGCTAAAGATATTATCTTTGAAATATTATTAGAAATATTTCCTGCATATGTAATGGTTTTATAAGTTTTTACTTCTTTAGTTTGTTTAGGTAATATTAGTTGTAATGCCACTTTTTCCTCTTTTTTACTAATTAGTTTATTTATCATATGTAATGGGTAACCGTTGGATGTTGCTATTTGTTTAATTGTGTTAATCTCTCCATGAAAACTACATTTGTTCATAAGAACTGAAAATGCTCTATGTATCATTGAATTATATGCCGCTAGTTTATGGGACATGGGATGATTGGAACTGTATGGAATAGTCACATCAGTGTGTGTTGGTTTTCGGTGAATCGAATAATCAAGTAAATTATTAACTCTTTGAATTTTGAAATCAATAAAATTGATTGAACTATTTTCTTCACCTTCTAATGTAAATTTAATTTTTGGGTGTAAATTTTTAATGCTGTTGAAAAATATATCTAATTGTCGTTCACTACCCATAAAACAAGCTAATATGTCATCTACATATCTATATCTAAATAAAACATTTTTTGAAATATTACTTTCAAAGATTTTTCATTCTAAACTGTCTATAAAAATGTTTGCCAAACTTGGCGATATAGGGCTTCCCATTGGTAAACCTTCATTTTGAATATATATCTTATTGTCAAAAGTGGAATAATTCTGATTAATACATATATCCAATAAATTTTAGTGAACATATTGTTAACATCAAATGAAATAAGCTTAGAGCTATCTTTCCTGTTGAATGCTTTTAATTTTTTGATCAGTTCCATTGAATTTCTAATAGAATATTTAGATGTATATCCGTAACTATTAAGTATATTGTTAAGTTTCTTTGCCAATATATTATTAGGAGTATTAACATATGAAACTACAGGTCTAATTGGTTTCGTTATTTTATGTAATTTAACGGTTCCATATAATTGTGGAGAATGAGGATTCTTATTTATAATGGACCTCTTTTCGTAATCACTGGAAAGATAATTTGAATTATTAACAATATCTCTAGCATTATTAGAAAACTTTTTTGTTGGGTCTGCTCTAAGAACTTTTATATCACTAGATTCTATAAAGTTATAATCATTAGTTGTCAATATGACAGTAGTGTTCCCCTTGTCAGATTTTGTAACTGTTAGGTTATTTTTTTTTTCCTTCACTTCAGGCATCGACTACTTTGGTCATTAGCCTTACTCTACCAGTTGTTCAAAACTTTCTGCCGATCATAAGGTCCGTATTCATACAATCATGATGTAGTTCTGGTAAAAGAATAATATAATTTCTACACTTCATATTTTTCCTAGTAGCTTTGAATTTTTTAGGAAGATGACCATTTTCCACATTTCACGTGGGTTGTTGGCAAGACAAACACGTATATCACCAGATAAATTCATCTGACTCCGGAGATGTGAAAAGTTTCTGCATTTAAGTAAGATGTGTTTTACTGTTAGCCTAGCATTCTAACAAACCTCACATCGGGGTTGGGGCTCATTCCGGAGCATGAACACATTAGTGAGATAGGTGTGGCCAATTCTTAGACGGGATATAGCAACTTGTTCTCTTCTATTCAGTTTAGGTGGGTATTCCCATTTGCTAACTGTGTGTTTTATCTCCCTGAGTTTAGTGTCGCTGAAGTTCCATTGTCTTTGCCATTGATTTATTGCTTTAATATTCGCTTCAAGTTTTAGATCTGAGGGAGTTATAGGAATATCTTCGAACATTGCGGAGTCAGTAGCATCTTTCGCAGCCAGGTCGGCCAACTCGTTCCCAGCTATTCCTATATGGCCAGGGATCCAAATGAAACAGACACGTTTTTCCAGCCGGTGGAGCCAATCTATCAGCGATAGAATGATTTGTACTAACGGATTTTTGTTGAACCTATTATTAAGTGCCTGGCATACGCTGAGAGAGTCTGTACAAATCAAAGTGGTTTTGTAGATATCCATTTCAGCATATCTTAGGGCCTGCCATATAGCGTATAATTCAGCCGTGAAGATACTTGCCGATGGAGGGAGTGTCCAGGAAAAGCTTTCTCCCATTGTGACGAACGCACTCCCTACTCCATTGTTCATTTTGGAGCCGTCCGTATAAATTATTCTGTATTCAGAGTAAGAAAATAGGATGGAGTTGAATAAAGTGATATATATGCTTCTGTTTGTATCTTCTTTTCTGTGCTTCTGGCATTCTAGGTGAATTTTTGGGAGTTTCAGATTCCAAGGTGGGTTTTCACTTGGGCCTATTGGGTAGATGGATGGAAGAATGATATTTAATTCGGACACAGTATCTTGGAATCGTATTCCTATAGGGTTAGAACTTGTTTGTTTTCTTTCAAATGTTGCATTCATTTCACTAGGGAAAAAGAGTTCGAAGTTCGGATTGTTCTGTTGACTGCGGGCATTTATACCGTAATTTAATATTAGACGTTTTCTCCTGAATTCTAGAGGAGGGATGCCTGCTTCGCAGCAAAGAGCGGAGAGTGGGCTAGTTCGAAAGCCGCCGATAGCGAGTCTTAAGCCAGTTCCTTGAATTGAATCTAATTGTTTTAAGTGAGACTTTCTGGCTGAGCCATACACGGAACAACCGTAATCCATTATGGAAAGAATGAGCGTTTTATACATCCTAAGTAGGATATCTCTATCCATTCCCCAGGATATGCTTGACACTGCCTTCATAACGTTTAGAGTTTTCTTACATTTAGTGACCAGGTTATCAATATGATTTTTCCAATAGAGCTTTTGGTCAAAAATAATCCCCAAGAATTTATATGTTGGTACAACTTCAAGAGGATTACCATACAGTGTCAATTTTGGTTCGTCATGGAGTCTTCTCAGATGACAGAAATGCATACATTTAGTTTTGTTTGCTGAGAAACGAAAACCTATACGGTTAGCTTGTTCAGCGAGTGCATTGATGTTTTCTTGTAGGACATGATCCATATTCTCCATTGAATCCGCTAAAAAGAAGATTGTCAAATCATCCACATAAAGGCACTTTCCTACAGAGTTCTCTATAACTGACACTAGGCTATTAATTGCAATTGCAAATAGGATCACGCTCAAGGTGGAACCTTGTGGTATTCCGTTTTCTTGATTATGAGTTTCTGATTTTTCTGCTCCTACTTGGACTCTGAAACTGCGATTTTTCAGGAACTCCTCAATGAAAAGTGGAAGGTGACCTCGCATTCCCCAATTGTGGAGTGTTTTCAAAATTCCAAAGCGCCAAGTCGTATCGTAAGCTTTTTCTATGTCAAAGAAAACAGCCACTAAGTGGTTTCTTTTAGCAAAACTGTTTTGAATAGCGTTTTCTAAATGGCAAATTTGATCCAACGTTGATCTATTCTTACGAAAACCAGATTGAATAGGATTTAGGAGTTGGTTATTTTCGATGTACCATATCAATCGATTACTGACCAACCTCTCCATGATCTTGCTCATACTGCAAGTAAGGGAGATAGGTCGGTAGTTTGTCGCCTGTTTATGATCTTTTCCTTCCTTTGGTATCGGAATAATGGTGGCTTCACGCCATTTTTCAGGGTACGAATGCTTTTGCCATATTTGATTAATAATATATAAAAAAATTATTTTTTGTTTTTCAGGTAAAAAACGGATGAATTCATATGGGATTTCGTCTGGCCCAGGGGCAGATTTTTTGGATGAGTTGAGAACTTCTGTTAACTTTTGAGTCGTGAAAGGGTCATTATATGATAGATAGTTGACTGAATCGAAGTTCAAGGGAATTTCGGACAATGCTTTTATACTTTGAAATGATTCTGAGTATACAGACGAGGATGAGGAGCTTTCGAAGAATTCAGCTAGCTGCTCAGCAATTTCTGACGGGTTTGTGATAGGTTGTCCATTAATGGATAATACCGGGGATGGTAATGAGAATGACTTTCCAGTTATACATCTGATTTTATGCCATAGCTCTGTGTTCGAGGTTTCTGTGTTTATGGTTGAAATGTAGTTCCTCCAAGACTCATTCTTACATTTAAGCGTTATCTTTCTTGCTTTTGCTCGAAGTTTTTTGAAGTTGATCATATTTTCATGCGTAGGGTTTCTTTTGAATAGATTGAAGGCGCGTTTTTTTTTCCCGGATGGAAGTCGCGATTTCTTCATTCCACCATGGCACTCTACGTTTTCCTCGTGTATCACGACCATATGGTATAGCATCATGTGCCGCAGATAAAATTCCCTCGGAGAAAATGTCGACTAACTCCTTTATAGGTCCAGGTGATCAGCACAATCGATTTTAATTGGAAAGTGGTCTGTCGAATTATGATGATTCAAAATGTTCCATTTGAAATTGGCTGCGAGTCTTGCGGAGCAGACAGTTATATCAATAGCAGAGAAAGAATGAGATCGAGAGTTCAAGTACGTTCCTTGACCGCTGTTTAATACAATTAGATTTCTATCGTCAATGAGTCTTTCAATCAATCTTCCTCCGGCATCCAGCTTGTGGGATCCCCATATCCGGTTGTGCGAATTAAAATCCCCCACAATCAGAAAAGGAGTTGGAAGTTGATCTACTATTTTCTCCATGTCTAACAAATTCCAATTGGAATTGGGGAGGTATATGTTACATATGGTCATTTTAAATGGATAATCAATTCGGATTGCTAATGCTTGGAGGTCAGATTGCAAGTGTATTTCTTCCGCAGGGTAGTTGTTTTTAATAAAAATTGCTATGCCGCCATGAGCACGTGCTCCTGGTTCCACATCTTTTCTGAATGATTTGAAACCTCTCAAATTGAACGAGTCTTTAGGTTTGAAATGGGTTTCTTGAATACATAAGCAGAAAGGGGATGATTCTACCATAATTGATTTCAGTTCATTGTAATGGTAGCTCAATCCATTGCAATTCCATTGAATTATGTTCTCGTATAAAGTCATTTTTAAGTATTGGTTTAGTTGTGAAGGATATAGAGATTGGATTAGTTAGGAAAATAAGGATGAATTAAAATGAACTAATTTATACTCATATCTTTTTCAAAATAACTATCTTCTTCTTGACTAGGCTGGATTAATTTATGAATATTAGGAGGTTTTCGAGGTTTGCCCTTTGGCCAACCTTTCTTGATCTTTTTTCGTTCGCCTGTATCTGCGTTCGAATATGCAGAGCTATGGCTATCTTCTGAATCGCTTAGTGTGTCTTTTTCTTTCATATTTCTTTTTCTTTTTTCAGACTGGCAATTCGAAGTATCTGACATATTAGACATGTCGTAACCTTGTTTTGGTGGTTCCATAGGGAAAAGTTGGCTAGGACCAGGTTGCGTCTTATCGATGAAGATATCTGATATGGCTTTCTTTACTTGTTCTTTTATGACTTCTTTAATACTTGGTAATACTTGCGCTATGAAGTCATTTGCATTATTTTGTGGATTACATTCTGTAGCTTGAGAGTAGGATCTGTTAGGAGTAGGTTTCATTGCCAAAACTCGTTTCTTTGCTTCATGGTAGCTGATCTTTTCTAATGTTCTCAATCGCTAGATATTCTTTTCTTCTACCAGCTTTGGGCAGTTTCTGTATCTTGCTGAATGATCGCCTCCGCAGTTAACACATTTCATAGGGTCAGTACAAGGTTCTCCTTGATGGGGGGGTTTTCCGCATATACATGAGGGTGCGTTCGGACAAGACGATGACATGTGACCAAATATTTGGCAATTGGAACATTTGACGGGGTTTGGGATAAAAGGACGCACTTCAAGGGAGTAAAATGCAGCTCTAATTTTAGGGGGCAGTTGAGGTTTGTTAAACGTGAGAATATGGGATGCTGAGTCTATGAGAGTTCCATCTTTCCGTGTTCGCATTCTTCTAACATTAACTACTCCTTGATCTTTAAGTTCTTCGATTAGTTCTTCTACTGTACAATTCAAGAAATCAGGACATGTAATTACTCCTTTAGCCTGGTTGAGACTGGTATGAGGTTTTACTGAAATATCAAAAGACCCAAGTTTTTTAGTTTCTAGAAGTTTTGATGCCTGAGGAGCTGACACTGTCTCTACTAGTAAGCCGTCTTTAATTTTCTTTATGTTTTTCAAATTTCCAACTATACCATATAACTGTTTCGATAATAAAAAGGGACTGACTTTATCAAAATTCCCTTCATCTGTTCTTCCAATTACCAGAAACCGGGGAACAACATCCACCTTTTCCTGGCTAAGAGGGGGTCTTTTATCCATTTTTTGAGGAGAGGACTTCTCCTGTATGTTTTTTTGACTGAAAACCATATAGTTCCCACGATTCGGGAAGTTTTGAAATACAGCTACGGCAGTGCTCCCTTGCCGCAGAGTGGGTATATACGACCGAAGGGCCCCCGGTATTCGGAAGTCACCGTTAACGACCTACTACGTGTGGCCATCCACCTATCGGCACGGTACGAATTACACCTTCTGGTTACGGATTTTTACAGGTTTACTCCTGTCTTTGTGGAGACCCCTAAAGGTCCCTCTCCCTCTCGCGTTAGCCCATCTGCTGTTAATTCGCCACCGGGGGTTGGTTACCCGATCTTGAACCTCCAGAGATGGTTACCAGGGTCTACCGACGTAGAGGTGCGAGTAGGAATTGGTAGGAGAGGCTATAAGAGTCGCTTCACTACCCTTTAGACCCCTGTTAGGTTATTATCTTCAACATTCTGTTTTATTCAATTTAAAACTGTAATGTCATTTTTTGTTTGACGTTTAGCTTTTGAAGGTTCAATATCTTTGATTAATTTGGCAATTTTTAGTTTCTCGTGAAGAAAATTATTTGAACTAGATTTTAAAGCTATTTCTGACTCTGTAGCCATTCTCTGTTTAATATTATTCCTAAATTTTGGTGGTATGCTGTACTTTAAACCTTTAATAATTCTATTTCACTATCTGTAAAATTAGTGTCTGAAAGGTTTTCAAATCGTGGTGCAAAGTGTGCTGGTATGTAGGTACTTACAGTTTCATGATAATTAGAGTATTGAATTCTATGTTGTGTGTGTTCAAGTTTCTGTAGCTTTAGTTCTTGTTTCTTAAATTTCTTGTGGTTCATCGTGAGCACATTTTATAGCTTTTTGTGCTTTAGGTGTTTCAGTATGGCATATTATATTCATATAATTTGGTATTACCTCTTTTCTTGGTTGAACCAACTGTTTTGTGATGCTTTGTAACGTTTTTGTTGTAACTTCTGGTACAGTCGGGTCAAATCTTCTCTCGAAGATTTTTTAATGAAATTAACTTCTTGATTTAAAAATTTAAAGAGTTAATAATGTACTTGATTATTCGATTCACCGAAAACCAACACACACTGATGTGACTATTCCATACAGTTCCAATCATCCCATGTCCCTTAAACTAGCGACATATAATTCAATGATACATAGAGAAAAAAGAGGAAAAAGTGTTATTACAACTAATATTTCCTAAACAAACTAAAGAAATAAAAACTTATGAAACCATTACATATGCAGGAAATATTTCTAATAATATTTCAAACATAATATCTTTAGCATCAAATACAACGATTTCTTTTAAAGCAGAAAGTAACATAAGTACAAAATTGTTAAATGTAAAAACAAAAATATCACCATTAAAGACATCTGGTATATATAAACTTAAATGTCTAGAATGTAATGCTGTCTATTTGGGTCAGACCCTTTGAAATTTTGAAATCCGATACAGTGAACACTTACGAGCATACATATTAAAACAACCAGATAAATCCCACTACGCCAGACATCTACTTGACACCAATCATTCATTGACACCAAACACTGAACTTGAAGTACTACATATTTGTGATAAGAAACAAGAACTGGATTCCCTTGAAGAATTGGAAATTAGAAGACACTTAAGAAATCCACAATATGAAGTCGTTAATGAACAGATAAATCTAGGGAATTCTCCACTTTTAAAATGTCTTAAGTGATAATTGTAAAGATCAGCAGATATAATTTTCCTGGTTTTCTATATCATTGCACAGTGATACTGATCTTAATTGGGAAACATGATATCCCGAATATATCCATAGAGCTAATAATATCTAAGCTTTAATATTTGTAATATCACGGTTGATTATGACGTTCTTTTATGGAAACTCAGTGGGTTTGGTGTATCACATAATTTCATTAAATTAATTAGTGATTATTTGCAAAACAGATATTAATGGTAAAACACAATGGAAATACTTCTATCAAATTTGAAGCTAACTCAGGGGTTCCTCAGGGATCTAATTTGGGTCCCCTTCTATTTCTGATTTTCATTAATGACTCACCTTCGAAACTTGAATACTCGGAATGCTCGCTATTTGCGGATGATTTAAAAAATTTCAAACGTGTAGAAACTGTTAGAGATTGTGTTCTACTACAGAAAGATTTAAATAGCATTTATGAGTGGAGTTTAATGAGCAAATTATATTTTAACGTGAAAAAATGCTTTACTCTTACTGTGACACGTTCCAAAGATCCCATTATTTTTGAATATCGCATTGATACCGAACCCCTAAAACGTTGTACAGAAGTAAAAGATTTGGGTATAACTTGTGACAGTTCACTATCTTTTGCTATAGACATTAAAAATATTGCAATGTCTGCAAATCGGTTATTGGGATACATAATTAGACAAACTGTCAATTTCTCTAACATAGATGCCATGAAAATTCTTTATTTTACACTTGTAAGAACTAAATTAGAATTTGGAAATCAAATTTGGTTTACTAAGTACCATACAACGCTATCTATTTTAGAAAAAATTCAAAATGAATTTTTGAGATATCTTTATTTAAAAAAATATCATATACGACCAGATTATAACATTGTTAGAACTATCCAACTAAGAAATGAATTCAAGATCTTATCGTTATAAGACAGGCGAAAATTAGCTGCTTTGATTTTTTTGTTTAAAATAGTGAATAATACAATTAACTCTCCGGAAATTTTGTCATTACTAAGATTTAATGTTCCATCCAGAAGAACCCGTACTAAGTAATTATTTAATGTTCCGCTTTTACATACAATCACTCGCTCCCCGCTTGTGACCATGTGTCGTCTAGCAAATGAATTTAATGAATTGATCGATTTAGACTGGGCAATGTCAGTAGACGTTTATCGAAAAACAATATTAAGGCAAATCATCACTCTATCAACTTAAAAGTAAATACACCTCGTACATATTTTATCAAATTAATACTCGTACAATGTACCTAGGTGTAGTTAAGTTTATATTATAAGTGAAATATATAGTATATATTATGTTAGCAATGTAATTAGGCCGTTTTGATATAAATAAACAAATAAATATCTTCTTTTTTCTATTAACATATATTAAGTCAATCACAAGATAGGTCACTTCTTGGACTAGCCAAAAATAATTAAACATCAGGTAGGCATCAAATGAAATGTAACTTCTGTCATTCTGATGATGATATTCAGTTATCGAAACAATTGTCAATTTTTAAGAATTTTTAACATTTTTCAATAAACTGTGGAATTAGCTAGAACCAGTAAGTTTCATTTAAAACACTAATATGATTAGATTCCACAAAGTAAGGGTTGAGACAGTTAATGTTTACCTTATGTTTGATCGCAGCTGTTTGGATCTTAGGTAGCCTATCTTTAGTTGATTGTTTTTGGATCTGAGTTTAAGAATACTGTTCAGGCAACTAGACTTCATACTTTAATGAGCTTATTTCTTGCACACCTTTATTACCTGATAACTGGCTAAATCACTGATAATCAAGGTGAACAGAAGATTTTTGCCTATTGTATGTTTAAATATGCGATGAAACGATAAAAAGTTTCACATACTATAATTAACTCGCAATTTCTAACATAATACCCGTGGCAATAAACTAACACCAATCAAAAAGAAATTATTTCATACTAAATTCTATCACGGTATATACTCTGTTAGGGTCATTAAACGAATATTATCAAGTTAATGATTATTAAAAACAACAAAGCGTACAGTGTACAGTTCTTACACGTAAATTCATTTAATTAACAAGATTAATCACAGTAATGAGCTAGCCGTGGTTTGAAATCGGTTTATTTGGTTTTATGCTTTTTACATTCTTGATTCGGATATAATTTTCTCTTCACGTAGATTTTGTTACAAAATTCGAATCATGTCTGTATCTTTCTCCAGCTTTAGAGCCCAGGGAATTTTACCTGTTTGCCTAAAATAAATCGTTTATTCTTCAAGGCGATAAAAATGCTAAAATGATTCTTCTTCTTTCTTCATCATAAATTGGTATCGACCTTTTAATGAATCACCTTGCATATCTGCCTCTCATTTTATTCTTTGAGCACTAAAAATACACCGTATTAATGTTGATACTTTTCACTATACCCTATATACATTTTGCGCCTGCTTCCCGTTGACTTTAGTAACTTAAATCGATCTGGACACCACAATGTAAATGCTATTTTCTCCTCCCTTTTCCCAGGAAGCTATCCAGCGGAAACCGATATATTTAATCGCTTTTTATTTTGAATTCTTATCAACGATTTCAAGTAAACATAATTATCGAAACTAAGGCACAATTAGTTGTACGGGAAGTTTAATTATTGGAAATATCTAACAGTTGGTTTTTTTGTGGAAAATGGGAAAACATATGCAAACTGTTGCTGCCATGGCATGCATGAAGAGTCTTATGATGGTGTTTAACACAATATTTTGGGTAAGTCATTTTTTTATTGTTAATATACCGATGATAATTGTTATTAGAATCGTTATACGATTAAATTTTGGAAAATATGTATTTGATAATCAATTTTTAATAAGATCGATATTTAAAATACCCTTGAAAACATTTAATGAGGGTTAAAAAAAAGTCAGTTTTGTACAGTATATCATATTTTGGGCACTTTTAAGGGGTATATCCCATATCTTTAGAGATAGAAGATCGCAGTTTTCGTGAATTAAAAATGGCGCAAACAGAATTTTGGCAGCCCTGTTGGTTTTTGAGATACAGGGAGGAATTGAAAAGTATTACATTTCAGGCACCCCTCGTATCAGTTATCGTCAAACTTATCGATGAATTTAAAACTTGTTACGATAGAATTTTTTTCGTTGAATCTAGTGACGTAGTTTTGAATTTTAGGTATGAAGCAAACATATGTTTTTTTTTAATGGAAAATCTTTTATTTTATTTTTCTATATTTATATAGCATCAAGTGAGCTTTCCAAAAATATATAATTGTACTCAATTATTTTTAATAACAGACTCAGAGTTTAAGATTTTCTAAAATTTTGTTTTGTGTCGCAATAATTAATAGGTACTAGTATATGGCTAAAATTTATTGAAAACAAAATCTAAGTGAGTAATTATTATATTTCCAAACTCAATTCAAGAAATCCCAATAGCACGAGACCAATTGGACAGGCTATCCTATAGTTTATTTACGATAAAAATACGATGACGTTGCAAAACAAAATATTGTGATGTTGCCAAGCTGTAGTTTTTTCCTTTACTTAACGAAAATTAGAAAAGTCAATCTGATGTTATATTGACAGTTCTTCTTTTTCATTGTTCCGTGCCTCGTAGGGCGTAAGTAAAAAATATTTATTTAAAAATAAAAGGCTTGTATGATAGGCTTGATTAACTTAATATAAATATTTATTCATGAAAAACTATGGATAAGATACAGTAACCAATCATTCTATATTTCAATTAACATTTAATTATTTTACATAGAAGAGGGTCAAATGACGAACTGTAGGTCCTTATACCTTATTCTATGGTCTATAGAATCATTTTCAAGAGCACTGCGAGGGTTTACGCTAAAAGGAATCAATACAAGCTATAATCATCTTCATGCAAATTTAAATATTGTTTCTTTATACAATATCTATTATATTTATTATAATAAAAATAGAATAGAAAAGAAAAATATAGCTACACAAAATAAAATTTTGTTACTAGATAAAATAATAAAAAATCTCCCATTTTATCAGTATTATTTATGTAGAGATACTGTGTCCGTTGTTTTAATTTGTGTATTATAAAATAACTGTACCTAATTAATTTAATCATAGTTATTAGTGATTTTGAAAAGGTGGAAATAAAGCAAATTGGATGAAAATATACAAAAAATAAAACACAAGATTTCCACTACTCCACTACAAAATCACCACTATCTTCATCGTCACTGTCAAAATTAATAATAAGTGGAGGCACATCCTGTCTATCAAATACTACTTCTTTATCCCACCCATCTTATATACTTTTTTCAGTGTGCTCTACTGTCTTTGACCAAATATCAGGAGTCACTTTTTCTAAATACTTTTTCCATACACCTATTGCTTGTTCTGTTGAAGAAACATCAGTTCCCACATGATCTCTATAAATTTTTTTAACTATGCCCCAAATATGTTCAATTGGGTTGAAGTCGAAGCACTTTGTGACCATATTTTTCAAATAATATGTCAGCTTCATATACTGTTGGTGGTTTATTCCTACAAAAATGCATATATTTAAACAAAATAAGTTATCTAAGTATTACCATAATATATTGAAAAATGTTTATATCAACTTACCGTTATACTAAATTCAATAATTGGGTTTTGAGGAAAGTATTTTCAAAAGGAATTTCTGTATCAACCAGTTCTGTATATCAGCCTTTTTGGTAGCTATTGTTGGTACTTTATTGAACATTGTACTGTGATAACTTGCATTATCCATTACAATTGTGGCAGGTTCTTCCAAGTTCACTAAAAGCTGATATTCAAACCAATGCAAAACATTTTCTCTGTTCATTTCACCGTGGTAATCACCATCTTGTTTTTTGGAAAAAAACAGCCCTGCTCCAGGAATAAATCCAGAAGAGGAACCAGCATGCAATACTATATACCTACAATAAGGAAATAACAAATTACTACTAGGTTTCCTAGATAGACTGCATAGCTCAAAACAACTATTAATAATTATATAGATTTAAATAAAATAGTGTGACTAGTAAATATTTGAAAAGGTCTTAAAATGGCAGGAATGTTAGTACATCATAAATTAATTGCTAAATTTTATTATTCAATTATCTTGACTACCAATTTTGGTTTTTTTCACGTTTCTATTACTAGAATCTTGCCAAGAACGTCCAACAGTACCGTCTTTAAATATCGAGGTCTCATCCAAAAATACAAATTGATATAAACCTTCCCTTTTTATCTGGACATATTCATGTAGAAAATGTACACGTTTTAATGCAATATGTGACAACTCCATTAAACCACGACGAGGATCATCTTTTTGGTATTTGAGTCCAATATTTTTCACTATCTTCCAGAGTTATGTTAAACAACCATTAAAGAGTTCACTCTCCTGGAGTTTGTCTCTTAAAGTTTTCAAGGTTATGTGTTCCTCTGAAAAAATATTGTGTTAGTTAATTGTGAATAAAATAGAACAGTAAATTCAATATACTCACTGTTTCCATACATTTCGTATATAACATTTCGGAAAGCATTTTGATCAAAGTTATAAATTTCAACAGTAGGTTTTATGCGTTGTATCTTTTTAGGTGGGCTTTTAGGCTGTTCACCTCTATTATGCTTGGCAGCAATACGGTTAACAGTGGTAACGCTAAGCTGTAAAGCTTCTGAAACTCTCTACAATATAATTACTTCAATTGATGAAAGAATAATATAGTATCAAGTTTAATTAACCTAACCTAACATTAAAAACATTTAATCATTTACATTTAAATATGTAACAATAATATTAATAATGATGAATACAAATAGCGAATACTATTACTTACGTCTCTTACAGCAGTAAGCGAGAGAAGCGGGCCCCCATTTCGGCACTCTCGTTCAAAATAGCTTAACAAAGATGTTACCATCTCTTGACATTTTCTGTTCAGCTGCTTCGACATTTTATTAACCAGACACTGCAGATTTGCCTGAATAATTAGTTATGAATATAACTGTTTTTTTAATCTTAAAGAAGCAATGAATTTAAAAGCACCAAAAAAACTTGTAAATATTAGACGATGATCGAATGTCAATAAACGTCTAAACAAACTGGGGAATTTTATCAGTTGATCCTGAAGTTTTGCCAACCCGTTAGCTGTAAATTTCCCTGGCTGTTGAGGATAAATTGTATTTACGGTTGGTAAATCAATATTTATTCTGATAAGCACGAAAGTAACTAAAAATTACATCATCGTCTTTTTATCGTAAATAAACTATACTAATAAAACGTAAATTGATTACACTTACATACTGTCAGTCTGAATTGACAAGAGTGCAAATTTTAACTCCACTACTCTCGGTGAACAGAATAACAAAAGTAACTGCGTCACTTATTCTAGAGAAAGTACTACTGTACCGAACGAATGGCTACAATTTCTACAATATATACTCGTATAGGTTTTGCTTTAGCCAATACTTTTCTTGTATATTAGTTAGGGTTGGACGGAAAAGTAATACTTTCCTCTTGTACGAAATTCATATTTTTTGACAAAACTCGTATATGAATCAAAAACTGTGATATTGCGTTTTCGTTATGGATCATGCAAAACTTTTTATAAACAACTTTTTTCCGTACATTAATATTAATAAAGTTTCCTATATGTTGTCAACTTTTACCAACACACTGTATATTTAGAGGCATAAATAATGTTTTTCAGGTTACCGGAGTGATCATTTTAGCTATTGGAGTATGGGTAGAAGTAGAATTATACAAGTACATGGAAATGAGTACCGCCTTTAGTCATGCCACATCTTATGTTTTAATTATTACAGGATTTGTGATTATCCTTATAGCTTCCTTGGCATGTTGTTGCACAATTAAAGGACAAACAAAACTACTATATGTTGTAAGTATAGATAGTTAATAATTTTTCGTTTTATATTGATAAAATTTAACTTAAAATCTAAGTACGCTGAACTGGGTCAAATGCCTTCTTCCTTTGACGTTTACAATACATAGATGTTAGAACAATGAACTCTGTATTCCGTGTAGGTAGCTTGTGAGGAAATACGTGTTTAATGACAAGAGAATAAGCAATAACAAACTTCTCTCAGTGGAACTAAACTACAATATATCATTATATGAAGCTACCCGAACGGAAAGATTGATCTTATTTTGTAATATTAAGAGGATCTTCGTCTGACACAATAACTAGAACGACATTTTTGATGAATATTAAGTAACCGGTTTATAACCACAAATTAGTCCGAGAGCTTGTGAACAATTTTGGGTAGGTTCTGGACATACTAAGAAAATTTTTGTAATTGTCTTTGGAGGGCCCCTAAATAAGAGAGTCAAGGTCTGGTTGAAGGGTAGCAACCCACTACCAACCCTTGAGTTTTTTTTAAACAAATTTCTTTATTAAAAAAACATTTTGAAATTTTTATATCTTTAAGATATTTATTTAAAGAATTGAAAAATGAAAAAGTCGTATCAATTAGTCGGGTCTAAATGTTAATCAGAATATTGCAGAATGGTTTTTTAAACAAATGCAAAACCACTACACTTTGACGCTCGTTGTTTCTGAAATTCAAACGTGTGGTACATTCCCAATTTTTTTCTTAATGAACTATATCTTTTAGAGCACTCCTCTATAATATCAGCCCAATATTTTCATTATTTTGATCTGCGCGATTTTTTCGGTGAAAGTGTTTCTTAATGTTCCAATAACTAAACTTTGGCGCTTGGAATTTCGGAAATGCGAACATGTAGTACTTTCTTGATTTGTTTCCTCGTGAATTATACCACTGAGAGTACTTGTCTATAATTGTAGCTCAATATTTGTTTATTTGTTTTACAGTATAGTGTATTTTTGGCAATAATATTCATCGTGGAACTTGGAGCGGGTATTTCAATATTTACTTACCGTACAAAATTAACTGACGGCTTCGACAATGGAATCACGCAAGCGATGCAAAATTATCGAAACGACAGCACACATCTAGCTCAAGATTTCGATCTGATGCAAGAAACGGTAAGATATAAACTCTAGATTATGAAATCAACAAGTTACTAATTTGTGTGCTTAACATTTCTGACTATTTATTGAAGAGAAAAACAACCACTTTCCGGGCTATATGCTACGACGGATATTGAATTATATTTCTCACTTCCTTTTAACTGCACACCTTAAAAGTTATTTATTTTACCTACTATTACTATTTCTTTTTAAGTAATTTGTTTGCTGAATATTTCTGACCATTCTTTATTAAAACAAACTATACTTTCCTGGCTAAATGTCACGACGGATATTGTATTATATTTCCTACGAGGAATGCCATATCTACTTTAACTGCAAAAAAAATCATTTATTCTACCTGCTATTACTATTGCTGTTCAACTTATTTGTGTGCTGAACATTTCTGACCATTTTTTGAGAAAAAATAACTATTCTTGTGGCTATATGCCACGTTGGATATTGAATTATATTTCCTCCGGAGCCATGCCATATCTACTTCGAAATGCAAACGTTTAAAGTCATTTATTCTACCTACTATTAATATTTAAGTTTATGTAATTTGTTTGCTGAATATTTCTGAACATTTTTTGAAAAAAAACTACTTTCCTGGCTAACTGCCACGACTGATATTGTATTATATTTCTCCCGGAGCCATGCCATACCTACTATTAACTGCAAACCTAAAATGTCATTTATTCTACCTATTATTACTATTGCTGTTTAACTAATTTGTGTGCTGAACATTTCTGACCATTTTTTGAAAAAAATAATCACTTTCGTGGCTATATGCCACGATGGATATTGAATTATATTTCCTCCGGAGCCATGCTATTTCTACTTTTAACTGCAAGCCTAAAAGGTCATTTATTCTATCTAAAATTACTATTTCTATTTAACTAATTTGTTTGCTGAATATTTCTGACCATTTTTTGTAGAAATAACAACCACTTTCCTGATTAAATGTCACGACGGATATTGTATTATATTTCCCCTGGAGCTATGCCATATCTACTTTCAACTGCAAACCTAAAAAGTCATTTTTTCTACCTACTATTACTATTATTGTCTAACAATAAAAGTTTAAACCGTTTCTTGAGGAAAATTAACAACTTTCCTGGCGCTAAAAACCGCGGTGCATATTGAATTATATTTCCCCCTGAGCTCTTATTCACGTCATATCTGCTTTTAACTGCAAACCTAAAAAGTCATTTATTCTGCCTACTATCACTATCACAGTTCAACAGTAACAGTTTATATCAAATTTTGACAGTTTCTGGAAAAAATCAACAACTTTCTTAACTCTATATACCGCGATGGATATTGAACTACAGTTTTCCTAAGAACTTGGTATTGGTTTTAAACATTCATCTCAGAAATCGTGAACAGCTTATTGACATGAATTGTGGAGGTATACCACAAGGCACAGTTATTAGGCCTCATCTATTTACTCTTTATGTAAACAGTTGATTATTTTGCCAATGATATTTTTATTAAATATAATGATACAAACTGAATTCACTTGAACAAAAAGTACAAATAGATTTTAAAGAGTACCCAAATGTCAGCAAAACAAATTTTATTTATAAATAAGTATTAATCATCATTATTATTATTAATTATTATTACCACCTAATTTGATTGAAATGAGACATCATGTCACAAAAATCTTTTTTCTTTCTAGTTAAAATGTTGTGGAAACCATGAACCAAGAGACTGGCTTGACATGACACCTCCTCAACCTATTCCTCAATCTTGTTGTATTGAAGTAAACTGCAACACCGATAAGGAGGCTCAAATTTTTGATCAGGTAACACTAAATTACTATATTCGTACACTTGATTTTAGAATCTCTACTAACAATGAATAATATATACCAAAAACACGATTAATGTCCACTATCGACATTTGCAATCGATCAATTGTAAAAATCGCAAAAATGGAGTGCTATAAACAAACTAAATGACGCTCACACTCCATGCGAGTATAAAGGAGAGTTTTACCAACTCGCCAATAACTTTTCATTCAATTGAGCTCATCAATTCTGTATGTAGTCTGTATCAAAAGAAATACAGATTCTTTCATCTATTTCGGCTTACATTTTTTTTGTTTCAGGGATGTTATACAAAGATTATTGAATTTTTAGACGGCAACGTTGGAGTTGTAGCTGGTATCGCTGTAGGAATAGCTTTCTTTCCATTAGTAGGAGTTTTATTATCTTGCTGTTTGGCAAATGTTATAAACAAAGCGAAATATGAACCGATGGCTTAAATTGAAAACAAAGTTGGTTTTAATAACTCTAGTAGTTCCTTTCTGTGAAACTCATTATTTGTTGTCAATTTATCTAAATTTAAGCTACGCTTACTTAAACTTAAACCAAGAAACAGTCAGAAATTGTAACGAGCCAAATTGTATTTGAATAATTCTGACTTCACCTGTATATTGGATCAAGTATTTATGTTGCGTAATTTCAATATGTTATTTTTAAGTATCAATCTGAAAATTATAGATTGTAAATTATTTAAAAGGATTAAAAAATTTAAAAATAATGAATATCCACCTTTGAAAACCAAATGTTGATTTAATAATGTATCAGTGATTATCAATTTGCCGGTGTACTAAAATAAAATAAGTTCACTTATCTATACTACTAATAACTTTTAATGTGAAAAAATTGAAAAAAAATATGTACAACAATTAAAAAGTTTCATAATATTCCACCAAATATCTTGAACTTTGGTTTTGTAGAGGCAGATTCCCATTTTTATTTATTACTATAATAATTCTTATCTTAGTGTTTTTTCTCGAACTATATAACTTATCTTTTAAATTATATCTACTGTCCAGCTTACTAAAAGATGATTTTTAACATTAATAATAATTTCTTGTCTTATAAAACAATTTATCCACACTATATTCATAATTCTTGCACTCTTTCTTATATGAATGTATATTTATAAGTTTTCCTGTATCTTAAATAAGTGTATGATATATACGATTGTGATCTTCTTTTTTTGGTGATATACCGAGTTAAAAAAAGGTGAGCTACAACGAAAGATTTTCTTTGCTTTCTTGGTACTCACAATATTCGATACGATATTTTCAGCACACTTCTCAAAGAAAAAGTATTAGTAGAAAGTTATAAACTTTAGGATTTTAGAAAGTGTCAATTGATATGTTCTATTTAACAATTCCGTAAATTTTTGTTATTTATTGTCTGAATTAGAAATATTTTGTTTTGATCTTCCAATCTTTCAAAGGTTAACCAAACTTTAGACAAAATATGATGCGTAATACAATAGTTGTGGCACAATCTACAATGGATTTGCTTTTAATATAAACTGTCCCATACTTGAGGAACTTTTTATTGTTTTAGCAATAAAAAATTTCACTTTAGTTACACAACTGTCAATTGTCACTTTCTTTAAAATCGTTCAGAGAGCTCAAAATGAAAACATATTTTTTATATAAATAACTTTATGGAACAATTTGTAATCTTGTAAAAATAATGTCTCTGATTATTTATCATAGCTATAGTTAAAAATATCCAGGCGTTACCGAACCGTATTTTTCGCCCATAACTTCTGAAATAATAATAATTATCGCCATATGAATGAAATATAAATAGCAAATACAGTATGTCTGAAAAAGTTAGCAACATATGGGAAATTCATACTTTTTGGCAAAACTCGTATACGATTTTTGACATATGAAATTTGCATTTTACGTTATGGATCATTCAGAACTTTTTATAAAGAATAACTTTTTTACGTAACATTAATAATAAAAAAGTTTCCCCAAAGTTTGCCAACTTTTTCAGAAATACTGTATATTCAATACTCTCGTTATTGAAAAATAAAATGCTGTTCTCCATCTATGCTACGCTACTCATTAAATCTTCTGTCATCGGCAAACGTGATCGATAACTACGTCTCAATAGTCTCTTTCACATGCTTCGGTATAAATTTCCCCGAGAAGAACTTTGAATATAAAAAAGATATTTTTAAAGGTTAAAACCAAGCCTTGACGTAAACTATACCTTATCATTATATGCATAGTCTTATTACTAAGACTACTTCAGATAATCAAAGTATCGTCTGCAACTATGATAATTGTATCCCCTTGATTTTTAGATTTGTATTGCTCTTTATAAACAATACAAAGAGTACCGGAGGTAAGACTGACCCTTGAGGCACTCCTCATGTGATTAGTTTGCAGACTGAATTATTTTTGACAGTTTTCTGTTGCTAAGGTATTATTTAACCCATTCTTATACAATTCTTGCTGATAACGAAAAAATCGTATTATTGGTGCCCATTTGGAACAGAAAGGAATCAAATTGATTCGATTATAGAATCGAATTTAAAAAGATACAATCTGAATATAGATCCAAAAATTTATTTCTGCTCCTTCTTTGGACGTGTAAATCAAATGATTAATTACTATTATTCAATAACTAGTTGTTTCTTTTACATAATTTAATTTTCCCACCATTTGGATTGAAAATTGAAAAAGTATTTTTTTGATTTCGTTGAATTTTTGCAGTAGGTATTTGTTTCACGTGGGGATTCCAAAAAAAGTGTCAGCTGGTCGAAAAAAAATTATTTTGGTTGGAAAATTCTTTAAAATGGGATTTTCAAAAAATTATACATCAAAATTAAAAACTGACATGTTTTTTTAAGTGTACGACACAAAATTCATTGTATTACAACATTTTCTTATACATTCACAACAAACCCATATTTCCAATATTCTGGTGAAAAAACGGTAAATTTTAGAAAAATTCTTGACTCACTTCTATTAAAAATTTCATAATTACGAGACTATATAAACTACCGATTTCTTTCTTGCGCCATTGGATAGAGGAAAAATGCATCTAAATTTCTAACTATCTTTGGATTTTTCTATTCCATATTTATAGAAAATATAAGGGGTTAAAGTTGGAGTAAAAAAATATCCAGTTGCAAAGTTTCCCTGCGGATTGAAAATCGAAAAACTATTTTTTCGATTTCGTTGTAGGGGTTTTTTGATTCCAAAAAACATGTCAGTTGTTAAAAAAAATATTTTGTGTGGAAAATTCAATAAAATAGGATTTTGTTGTTGCTATTTAAACTAGTTTTATACAATATTCAGAAGTTTGCTTGATAGTAGGCTGAGAACGAAAAAATCGCATATTTGGAGCCCATTTGGAATGGAAATCAAATTGATAACATTATAAAATTGAATTTGGAAAGATACAATCAGAATCTAGCCCCAAATCTATACTTATTTCTTCTCCATATTTGCACATGTAAATCAAATAATTAATTACTATTATTCCATCACTTTTTCCGTTGAATTGGAATTCACTACCTAACGAAGCATCTAGCCGGAGAAGTAGTTGTTTCTTCTACGTAATTTTATTTTTCAAACACGGGCTAATAGACGTAAGTTTTGATGGATATTTGAGAATCTACTAAGAAAGCATATATTCGTTTTTATATGAAATATATAATATTTAAAAAATATATTGCAAAGCTGTGCATGTGATCTTGCATATATATACTTATCAATTCGATGTCTGCATTTTTCTTATTATAGTAGATGTTAGCTATTACAATTTTAAAAATTAAAGTACCAATTAAAAACTGAAATTTATCATATAAAAAGGGGAGAATATATTTGTAAAGAAAAAGTTTTTGTGAAATTTAAGTTGATTAGGAACTTCTGGTAAATAGAGTAACGATCTTTTAGAAATATTTCAATTAAAAAGAATTGTTTTAATTGTGGGCATTACTTAAGTTTAACCTCGTTTTTGATTGTCTTGTTTTATTTTTATTGTCACTGTGTTCATTTTGGGGAACACGTTTATTTGCATTTCCTGTAATTATTTAATCACTTTTACAATCCAAATTAGTATTTTTTGCATTCCGTTCTAAAAACTCAATTTTTACTTCTACGTGTTTTTCCTAATATCAGTCTATTCAAATATCGTCCCTTTTATCTTTTCATTAAAACTATATCATGTATTTCCGAAATAAATTTCCCTATTTCTACAGATATACTATAATATAATAATAGTGTTGACATAAATCATGGAGGAAAATCATTATTTAGCTAACTAAACATATTTTTAAAAAGTTGTATCTAGTGTAACAAAATTAATACCAAACTTTACTGTATTTTAAAATTACCGTCAATTCGTTGTTATGATTGAGCTTTAAAAACAAAAACTTTTTGAATGGTGCTAATAAAGGTGAGATAATTATTTTTTAGTCAATAAAGAAATGTATTTTCAATATAGCTTGTGAGCAATGCGTTATTAAAGAGTGACAATGATTTAATTAAAATTTAACCTATAAATGATTACGGTGAAAATTTTCCAATTAAGGTGGCAAATAATAAGAATTTTACAAAAACTGAAGGTCATCCTTTTTTGGTGGAATAATTTAGGGCACAGCAGTATTTTATTTGTTGTGTCGTGCCATCTCTTGACTATTAGATAAATTAACTTGCGTCAATGGATGTCGAAATTTGTTATAATCTATTAGAAATGAATTAACTGTGCATTACTTAAATGCCAAATGTGTCTTCTGTTCTCGTTATTCTCGTTATCCTCTCACAAGATGTCGCGCCATATTTTTAACTCACAATATAAACAAAATTTAAGCAACTTTATCGGATGCTGAAAAGTAAAAAAATTGCATTGCTCACGAGCTGTAAATATATTATTGTCTATAATAAATTATAAATCGGTGTAACACGTGCGAGACTTTGCGTCCTATTGTGACTGCTGTTGTCTAAAAATTTTGAACTGCTTTTATAAGGGTAACATTAAAAATTCTGTATTAGGTTAGGTTAGTTTGTTATCTTGATAAAATTCTAACTTCATAAAATATCAAGAATATTGTGTATTTGATATTTAGTTCAATTCAAAGCAATTACGTTGATATAGTATTTTGAGAAAGACATGGGGCGGAGACAATTCTGTTACTGAAACAGGAGACAGATCCGTATCTACTTAAAATGTATTGATTTGATCATTTAACCGCAAACTTTAAATAACCGTCCTCTGAAAACGAAAACTCGTCTGAATAAATTATGTTTATGTGCCTATATGACCTACCCAAGTCCTTTTCAAAATAGGTAGGTACGATCAGAAGTATTTATATTTTAATAAATTGTAATGTCTGATATGTAACTTAGTGTATTTTTGAATATATATTATTATACCAGATTTTTCGTGTTTTTAAAGTATATGTCCCAATATTCAGGTAAAGCATAATATATAATCTGACTGTTATGGAATCTCTTGTATTTACATTTTGCCGCGTGAAACACATCATTAGTGCATGTTTGAGAAAAACGTCGACATGCCCAGAGAACTTTGTACCACCCAACTCACTGGTACCACCGAATACTACTTAGTATTCGGTCAATTCGGTGCTTTGTACGGTAAGCATTAGTTTCGATACAAAACCGATAAAATTGTACCGGCAAAAGTCACTCGAAAAAGTGTGCCAGAACATATCCTCAACCATCTCAGACGCCAAAGTTCGATATATCCGTTATTATAGAAGATATGGAATAAAGGAAACAATTTTTGAACCAAAATAAATACTAATGGGCTAGGAATAAATTTTTTTTTATTCAGTTTAACGTGCTCGACAACTATGGCTATTTACACATTTACGATGAATTATACAATTTCTATGTATTATAAGATTACAATGGATTATACGATTAGAGATAAAAGAAAGAGTAAACTATAACAATTATCAGAAATATATCAAAATTATTTTTTGGTTCATATTTTGTTATAAAGTTGAATGTTTTAACCTTTGAATTTAAATTTATTCACACCCAAAACTGACAAGTTACAGCTAGGAGTCAATCCTTCACTGAAGTACTTCAAAAATTGATCTTTCGTAGATGATCTTACTTTTAGATAGCTATATAGGCTTCTGCCACACCATAACTCAGTGGCTATGCGTAAAATGCACATAAAGTTATTAAAATGATATTGTTGTTATAATATTATAAATTCAAACAAACTTACTTCTACAATGGCGTTTAGACCCACCTCATTTTTAACTTTGATAAAGATTTTGGCGCCGCAGTTCCTGTTTCTTTCCCTAACGTACTTGTTTTTCTTTCCTTATTTTTAGCATTGTGCTGACAAACCCAATATTTTCGATACTGTAGTTTTTTTATTTTAGGATACGGTCTGTTTACAATCCACTCTGTGCAAGTAGCTTTAGAAAAGTTTTTAATCCAATTTTTTGCAGTAATATCTATATCTCTTTCGATGTTGGTTCTCAGAATCAGGCTAGGGACACTGCAGACCGTGCCATCTATATAGCCTGTCGAGTAACTAAAATCGGTGGATAACTCTAAAAAATTAACAAAAACTGTAACGTCGTTAGTAATTAAATTTTATTGATTTTTATAACTGCGTATGCGCGATATCATATTGCTCGTCCCCATCCCCACATGTTATATGTTATGTAGTTATGTTATCATTTCTTAGTTCAAGTGTAGAGGTTATTTTAAGGTTACGATATTTTGGTGTATTTTTTAATTGCTATGGTGTAATATTTATCTGTTGTTTCGTTGCTTTATTGTTATTAATTGAAAAGACAATGTCAAAGTGTATTCTGAAGGAGTGTAATAAGTGGTGTACTCAGTAAGTTTTATTAAAAAAATTTGAGCATTTTTTCTTTCACAATTAACAACCATTGTCTTTATTTTTATAAAACACACAATTTTTACTAATTCAATCGACAACTTTAGAGATCATGGTTGTTCTTTACATTAGCTAAACTGAAAATTGCTGCATTAATAAAGTAAATATTTCTTTTTACAGTTTTGTTCCTCCAACCCAGGAAGATAAAATTAATATGGCTGAAAAGCAGTGGTAATAAATCATTAAATTTGTAGACGAGGAAACGATGGAGGATATGATCCATTCATTTTCAAAAACAGTGTTTCTTTAGATTTGAGAAAAACGAAGAGAGGTTATTAAGACAGTTTGATTTGCCTTCCCATATGAATGGAAATTAACAAAAATTGATGGTAAGTTTTATTGTATTCAATATAGCATGCTATAATTTTGGACATTTTAAAATGTAAATTGAGTGAGCAGAAAGACGAGTACTGAGTGTGTAATTTTATTAAAATTCTAGGTAAGCGCTTTCAGCTATTAGACCATTCTGAAAGCTCTCGTCAAGAAAAAAATATACAGAAGGTGTTGTACCTGTTGTATGTTTTTCACTTGTCGACAGCTTTGAGAATGACCTAATGGCTGAAAGCGCTTAGCTGGAATTTTAATTAAATGACACACTCAGTACTCGCCTTTTCATTCAATCAATTTATATCTAGTGTGTACACCATACTCAGACAATTACATTTTAAAATGTATACATTGAAAAAATAATAATCTGGGTTTTATTTTTTGTTATAGCTATATTCCCTCTACCAGCTATGGGATGGAAGGTATTGACCCCTTGCCGATTTTCATATATAGCCCATGGTGTGACAATTTATGGGAAATGAAAGTGAGTATTAACTTTTGTTGAGGCATCACGTCTAAGTATTTGGTCTAGCGGTAACCAAAAATCCAAAATATCCAAAAAAGACAAAAAATAAACAAATAGTTAAAACTCAAGAATTCCTAAAAAAATCGAAAGCTCCAAAAAAGGAATTCAAAAAAAACAAACAGATGTATACATTCAAACATTTTTTGATATTTTTTTTGGATTAGTACAAAAACATGTGTAAACTTATTATTTCGATAGTAAGCGCATTTTGTTTTCTTTTGTTGACATAGATTTTCAAACATATTTGTGTGTTTACTTATTTATTGTTGTTATTTTGTGTGTTTACTTGTAGAACCTCAACCAGAAACGAGAAAGGACTTCCACGAGACGATGGGATTTTTAAGAGCCCTTAAGAAACATTTTAATAATCATAGACTGCCAGGAGCTGCAGAGTAACTTAAACTGCCTTATGCGATGGTTTCATAAGAACGGAATGCTTTTAAATGTAGAAATATACGAATATGCAATATACTAGGTTTAAGCTTGTGATATAAACCTATTTAATACTTCCAGTAAAGAAATAAAGATGTGTTTTAAGTGGAAATGAAATGTTAGATATATTATTTTAAATGTTGTACAGTCACAAGTGCTGTTTAGCACTCTTATATGTAATTACTTGGCACCTTGTATTTACAGAGCTGGGCAGTATTTAACAACTTTTCCTATAAAAATATTTAAATTACTTTTGTTCTAACATATATATATATATATATATATATATATATATATATATCGGTTTTAAAACGTCTTTCGACGTTGTCCGATGTCTAACTTCCATCTCTTCCTATCGTCCCATTGGCCCTCTCTCAGGTCTCGTGAGCTCATCGCCTTCGCTATTCCTTCTTTCCATGTTTTCCTAGGTCTTCCGCGTTTTCGACGATTAGGCGGCATCCAGTTCATTACTTTCTTGGGAAGTCTTTTCTCTTCCATCCTCTGAACATGCCCGTACCACACTAATTGTTTTCTCTCGATGTCCGTTATTAAGGAGCCTTCTATCCCCATTTGGAGACGTACGTCCTCATTTCGTATTCTTTGTCTTCTGCTGATTCCTAACGATCTTCTGAATACATCCATTTCTACAGCTTCTAATCGTCTTTTGGTGTTTTCTGTTATTCGCCACGTTTCTGACCCATATAATAGGCTGTTCTTTATGAGGGTTTCGTAGATATTATATTTTCCGATTTCCTTACTCCAAAATATCCCATTTAAACACCCAATTATCCGTCTAGCTTGTGTGATACGTTTATTTATTTCTTTGTCGTCCTTCCCTGTTATGTCGAAAGTTACACCTAAATATGTATATTCATCGCAAGCCTCAATTTCTTCCTTTTCCAGTTCTATGTTCATCTTCTCTTGTGCTATAGGTAAATATTTAGTTTTTTGGGTATTAAGTTGCAAACCCCATTTTTCGTATCCTTCCTGCAGTTTACGTGTCATATATTCTAAATCATCTTTGTCATTTGCTATTAAGACTTGATCATCCGCAAACTGTAAGGTATATAGACAGACACCGCCAAGGTCAACACCCATTCCCTTACACTTTCTCTTCCACAGGTTTAGTGCTCGGGCTACATAGATTTTAAATAGTGTGGGTGAGACACAGCATCCCTGGCGTAGTCCTCTATTTACTATAAATTCTGGTGACAATTTATTGCCTACTTTTACTTGTGATATCGTTTGGTCGTAGAGATTTTTCAAGGCTTTTATTAGGGTATGACTAATATTAGTTTCTTGTAGGACTTTCCATAACTTATTTACAGGAACCGTATCATATGCTTTTTGGAGGTCAATAAACATGAGATGTACATCCTGATTGGTACCCATTTTTTTTCTATCATCTGTTTTAAGCAAAAAACGTTTTCTGTGCAGGTTCTTCCAGCTCTAAAACCCGATTGCTCCTCTTCTTCTTGTTCCCTGTATTCAGATTCTATTAAATCTCGAAGGATTCTTCCATATAAGCGGCTCATGGTACTAGTAACAGATATACCCCTATAGTTTGCACAGTCAAGTTTGTTTCCCTTCTTATGAATAGACGAAATGTAGGCGATTTTCCATTCTTTTGGTATAGGAGCGCCATTTAAAAATTGATTCATGCACCATGTTATTGCTTCAAAAAGTTTATTCGTTCCGTTCTTAAGTAACTCGGCCGGAATGTCTCCTGGTCCTGATGCTCTATTGTTTTTCAAGTGTTTTATAGCTTCCTTCACTTTATCATTATCGATTTTAATCATTTCGCCTTCAATAACAACATCCGTCGGTGTGGTTATCATATATTCGTCTCTATTTTCTGTCAGGAGCGTCTCGTAATGTTGTTTCCATTTGTTGATAGAGATTAATTGTAAATTTGTGTCTTTCTTTTCTGTTGTTTTCACTCTGTTTATAAACTTCCATATTTCTGTACATTTTTTGCCTCCTAAATAGGTATTTATTTCTTGGCATTTTTGGTCCCACATGTCCCTTTTTGATTGATTTACTGTTCTTCTCGTCGTTCTCTTCAGTTCTAGGTATTTATCTCGGTCATCTGGTTGTTTGGTACATAACCATTTCCCGTAGGCTTCCTTCTTTTGTTTTGCAAGTGTTTCTATCTCTTCATTTATCCACAATTTACTACTACTAGTTTTATATCTTTCTCCTAGGGATTCCTCTGCTGCTTCATGCATACTGGCAATTATATTATCATAAACAATTTCTACAGTTTGGTCAGCTGCTAAACTCAATAGTCTGTTATCTAGTCTGCGTTGGTACAGCATTTTAGTACTTTCATTTATTAGGCTGTCTAAGTTGTAGTGTTTAGGTGTTATTTTTATTATGTCCTCTGTTTCGACATCAATATTGGGTTTTGTTCTCGTGCGTCTGTATGGTAAGAATATTTTTAACTTGACTATATAATGATCTGAGTCGCATGTTACACCTCTGTACACTCGTACATCATTTATTTTTATCGTAGAGGCTTGTCTAATAATAATGTAGTCTATGACTGATCTTAAGTTTCTTGTAATTTGTATCCATGAATATGTATGAATGTCCTTATGTTTATAGAATCCGTTTGCTATTTTTAGTTTGTTATTTTCGCAAATTTCTATTATTCTTTCTCCATTATTGTTTCTAGTCAGTTCCCCATATGGGCCTACTATTTTGCTCTGTAGTTCTCTTCCGACTCTTCCATTTAGGTCTCCCATTAAAATGATCTCTCTTAGGTTTCCAATTTTGATAATTTCATCGTTAATTTTTTCAAAAAATTCCTCCTTTATGTTATTGGGTTCGTCATCGGAAATACCATATACTCCCAAGATTGTAACAGATTTTTGATTTAAAACTAGGTTTACTCGTAGTATATTTTCATCTATGGCTTCGAAATCCGTAATTTTGTGGCGATGTTTTTTATGAGTCAAAATAGAAACTCCTCGACTTGCTCTCTGGTATTTAGGGACACCACTAAATATATGCACATATTTGTCTAGTATTTCTGTACCGGTGCCTTTCTTTTTGGTCTCCGTCAAGACTGCAATATCCATGCTCAAAGCAGATACTTCGTGAATAACTTCATCAATCTTGTTCCTTATTCCTCTCACATTCCAAGTACCAATGTTCATTATCCTTTTTCGTAGCCAATGTCGTTTACTTTTTGATCCGTCCGAATTTCCGAGGCATTTGTTAGACTGTTTAGCAAAAATATTTTTTTACTAGTGATAGGTAGCTAACCTAACGCCTAAACCCCCAACCTGGAGGACCAGAGTTTTCTGTCAGGGTTTCTTCCCTTAGTCGACCTGTTCCAGTTTTTAGGCGCCAGAAATTCGCCTTTACCCTCTACCGTTAGCTACATAACGTACACCCATTGTACGCCATGCATTGCCCAGAGGCTACGACGTGGACGTGGTAGTAGGATTTGTTAGTGTGCATTTCTCAGGGTTTTATTGGAATAGAGACGTCGACAATCCCTATCCCCCTCCGAGGCACAATACTAACCATTTAGCCTCCACTTTTGTTATAACATTCACAGTAATTATACTCAAATGTTTTCTTTAACAGAAAGTTGCCAAAAATAGTAGTTTTTTTATTAAGTAAGTAGCAGTTATACTCCAGCAGTTTGTCCAGCTCTGTGTGTTTATACGAGTAATAATAAATTAATATAAACTTATCATAAATAATTTTCTACTTGTATCTTGATTTAACATCATTTAAAAATCTAATGATACTCCAATCTAGAATGTATGTTACTCAAATTATTTTTTAATTATTGTATTGTATAGTTTATTTATTGTCATTCTGTTTGTTAAGAAAAGTACTTTGTGAAAGAAATTATTTGTTGTGTATTTTTATACCAAAATAAATAAACTGTTTATGTGATTACTGTTTTATTTTTTCAATTTAATTAACCATTTATAGTCCATCATTTGATATTTCATTTAATTTAACTCAATATCTAATCATTATTGAGTTAAATTGAATGAAATGTTAAATTATGGACTATAAATGATTATTTTGAAATAAAATAATTAAAATACAGTAAATTTGAATATACCGCCAAAACCTAAAATTACACAAATCTTTTCAACATCACTCAATTGTTTACTCGACTGGCTTTTTAGATGGCGCCACAATCAGTGTCTCATCTATCTGTGGGTTATCTGTGCTCAGAATAACTTTTTCTTAGTCGATGTTAATTATTCTGATATTACAATCAAACATTTATATAGCTTTAATTACAGTCTCTTCTCCGCCTTGATTCATATTCACAAGCCTACTATCAAAACACGAACAAAATATGCGAAAGAACACTTCAAACTTGCACATGGACGAGTCACTGGCACCATAGAAAATGAATAAATATGGCATGGCAATGCATCAGCGTGCAAAAAAACGCGCGAAATAATAGGGCACGTGGGGCGTTGCGTCCACTGTCTAGGGAACGGACTGTTTGGTACTGCATTACATTTCCTAGCTCGTCAGCGCAACCAGTAGCGTCCACGGTCTAGGAAACGTAAAAATACCTACGGGAACACCGTCAAGGTCATAGATGTAAGCTGGAATGGCAACATAGCAAACCTCCCGAAAAATTGTGTAGCGGAAGTCGACCAAATTGGATTTCCTAGCTGCGCGCGCATCGGAAGTGACGTCATGAGGGGTGGAGGGTGTAACGTCATAAAGTCGATGACACAGTATACATACAACTAAGAGCTATAACTAACAAATAATTATTACTAATTGAATTTTAAGATACGGAACTATACTATTTATACATATTAAATGAATACACTCAGTCCGTTGCCTTTGTTTACACTTATCGACCTTAGCCTTGTCGAGTCAGTGGTTTGGCGTCTTCTACGCGTATTAATGTGAACTTGTTTTTACTACTACTTAATTAATCGTATTTCCTAAAGATTCGTGATTTATTTTTACTGACTAATCTTCCTACATTTATGAGTGACCTTCTGGTTCAATAACCACCACAACGGTGATTCATTTGAAAAAATAGAGAAAATTATGTGTTCGACTCTTGACTCGCCCTATATTCAGATGTTGTAATATCCACGATACACTTACCACGGTATGCTGATTTCTACTTCAAATTGCGTCCGATCCGCGCAGTTACGTGACGCGTGAATCAGAAATTTACACCCACCTCTCACCAGTCTTTCGATTCATTCATTCATTGTATTTTCATGCAATACAACGTGCTGTTAGTTTTAATTTCAATTTTACTTGAGTTGATTCGTTTATTTGGAATTTTATTGATGTTATTTAATAGTGTTTTATAATATTACGTTATTTTTGTTTTGTGATAATCTGCAAAACGAAATTAAAATGCCGGGTTGTGCTGTAGCCACTTGTAAAACATCTGGATATCTTTTTATGTATATTTTGATTCTATTTAATTTAGCACGAATCTGTTCAATACACTTTGAGCAAAGTAGCTTTGAAATTCCTCTTAGTCAAAGCCTGTTGCAATATAATCCAAAAAACAGCCGAACTTTAAGGTGTGACGCTATGCCCACTTTACATCTACCAGGTTCTTCCTACAAAGCAATTATAAATAAAGAGAGGCAAGCACGATGCATAAAAAGAGACCAAAAAGCTCTTGCAACAGATTTATTAAAGAAAAATGTTGAATTTTAATCATCGACCTCCAGAGAGGAAACGAAGGAAACTTCAAACTAGAAATATTGATGTAATGGATTCTGACATTCAAGATTTTGAGTAAGTTAAATTATATAACATTGCGTTTAATCAGCTAATTTATTATATTATTCTAGAACTAATGAACTAGTTGCAATAGAAGAATTGAGCGAAAAAATTAAGTTATTGGAAGAACAGAACAAGAAACTTACACAGCAAGTCAAGTAAGTGGGCGATGCGGCATCTCAAAAATATGAAAACATATTATCAACCGTTTTCACACCTGGGCAAATAAAGAATTTATTGGACCCTGAGAAAAATAGAAAATTGCATTGGACACCTGAAGACATTGCCTCCGCTGTCTCACTTCGTAGTGTCAGTCCAAAAGCCTATAGGTATTTAAGGGCAAATTATTATTATCGACCTTGAGAAAGTCGGTTTCTACTTTTGATTGTAGACATGGAATTTTAAAACAGGTCATTCGTTTAATGAAGAAAAAATCTGCTGAATTAACTGAAGTTGATTGTATATGCGTTTTATCATTTGATGAGGTTTACATTTCAAATAAAGTTGATATTGATAAAAAAGTCCAGAAAGTTATAGGACCCCATAAAGCTGCGCAAACATGTATGGTACGAGGATTGTTTTACAACTGGAAACAGTCCATCTATTACCAGTTTGATCAACCAATGACCAAGGGCATTTTAAATGAGATCATTTCAAAATTATTTGATGCAAATTTTACAGTAGTGGTAATTTGCAGTGATATGGGGGCAGGAAATATACGCCTGTGGTCGGAATTAAAAGTAGGCCATATTAAAAATTGCTCGTTTAATCACCCATGTGATAACTCTATGAAAATATTTGTGTATGCTGATGTTCCTCATTTATTAAAATTAATCCGAAATCACGTTCTTGATCATGGCTTAGTTATGGACAATAATTCTGTGATTAATATTGATTATTTTCAAGCCTTGTTGAATATATCCACTTCCGAATTAACATTAGCTCATAAATTAACTGAACAACATCTTAATTTGAAAGGATCAATGAGGCAAAGAGTACGACCTGCAGCTCAACTTTTATCAAACACAACAGCGAAAGCCATCGAATATTGTGGAGAAAAAGGACTTATGCCCAAAAATTCTGACTGGGAAAATGCTGCAAAGTTTGTCCAAATTTGTAATGACTGGTTTGATCTTTTCAATTCTAGAGAAAAATTTGAATGTAACTGCCCGACAAGAAATGCATTTGGTACAAATGAAGAACAGCAAACTAAAGTGTTGAATGATATGACCAATTTAATGTCTTCAATTAGGGTGGGAAATCATAAAAATATCATACAATTTCAAAAAGGTATAATAGTTAATAATAAGTCTATTTTAGAGATGTCTTCTTATTTGGAAAATAAATATGAGATCAAATACATTTTAATATCGCGATTGAACCAAGATGTTCTAGAGAATTTTTTTTCTTATATCCGGGGAATGGGAGGTCCCAATGATCATCCATCACCGATGGATTTTCAATACAGGTTGAGATGGCATATACTTGGAAAAAACTCCGCTGCTATTTTCACAGAAAATCGGAACACGATGGAGACTGAAGATTCCTCCTTGGTAAGTGTATTAAAGCAAACCAGCAAGGAGGCAGAAGTAATTTGTTTTACACAAACAATGTTGTCCAAACTATCACCACCCGATATAGTGGAAGAAAAAACTGACGAAGAAAAACTTGTATCTGATCCAAACGGTTTTGTGGAACCAATATATTTCGAGAACGAAATTATTTCTGATGAAGTACTAAATATTATGGACAAATTTGAAATAAAAGAACAAATAAATATGGGGGCTTTAAGATACATTGCCGGGTATGTGGCTTATAGATTCAGGAATAAATACCCCACTTTGGGAACACCTACGAAACAGCTTACTTCATCCGAGGCTCCTCAATGGTTGGAAATTTTATCAAGAGGTTCACTGTTAAACCCGACGCAATAATTGTGGAAAGTTGTTAAAAAAATGGAAACTGAATTCTACCAAATTAATGGCTCCTCCTTAAGTAAGGAAAAAAGGATTTTCCATCATTTAGCTGAGAACACTTTAGCTTCCTTTCCTAACACCTCACTACCATTCGAGGTAATTTTATGCATGAGTAGGACACGAACATATATACGATTAAGGGATATTAATAGGAAAATCAGTTTTCAAAACTGCCAGAAAAAACTGGACAAGAAGATGACAAAATTTACAAATTTCAAAAAATGATTGTAAACATAAGCTTTATCACTGCATGCTGGTTTATTATTATGTTTGTAAGATTAAAAATATTTCTACCAATATATTTTATTTATTATACAGGGTGTTCATTTCAGGACTTCCCCCCTAATTTTCTCGAAATATGTGATTTAAAAAAATTCTGGGACACGTCAACAGATATATCGAAGGGGACAACTTTTTGTCATAAAGGCAACGCGCCCCCTTTCACCCCCCGCCAGGGGGAGTTGCCAATTTCAAAATCTCTAATAGGAAGGGGTATCGAGTTATACCTCATTTTAAAGGTATTTTTAATCTCTACACGTCGGCTTTTGTTTTTTTTAATTGATCGATTCGTTGTCGAAATATTTAGGAAAATCTGTTTGCTGATTCGTACCATTAAAATAAAAACTGCAATTGTTTGTTTTGTTATTCCTTTCAACTTTTTTGTATAAAAAAATGCAAAAAAATGTTTTTGATAGAGAAAATAAAAGACATGATACCTATTGAATTGTTTACCATACTTACCAGTTGTGTGAAAAAGCAATTTATTAAAAATGGTTTACACTTTAGCTGAAAAAGCTGAAATAGTGTTAATTTACGGCGCCGAAAACCAATGTGCTCGACGAACTGCTGCAATATTTAACGAAAGGCACCCAGATAAGAACACCTCTCATAGGTATGTCCTAAATCTAATCGCCAAATTTACTCAAACAGGATCTGTTGCAAATTTAAAACATGTTTAGCCAAGAGTTTTGAATGAAGCCACTCAAATTGAAGTGATAGGTTATTTTGGTATGAATCCTAATACTTCGTTACGTACCATTTCTGCTGCAACTGGAATTTCCTTAGGCTCTGTCAACAAAATTACAAAAATTAATAAATTCCATCCCTATAAAATAAAGTATGTCAAGAGTTAAGTGAAGACGATTTTGACAGAAGAATTGAGTTTTGTGAACAAATGACTACAATTGTTAATAACAATAACGAATTTTTAAAAAATATCTGCTTCACTGATGAGTGTACTTTTTATTTAAATGGTTTTGTCAACAAACATAATTGCAGATATTGGAGCAATGAAAATGGCCATGTATTTGTCGAAGGGCATACCCAGCATCCCCAAAAAATTAATGTATGGGCAGGTATACTTGGAAATCAAGTAATTGGTCCATTGTTTATAAATGGAAATCTAAATGGTGTGATGCTCTTGAATATTCTAGAAAATACGATCAATCCGTTAATTACTGAAGCAATTGAAAATCAACTGGATAGAGATGGCAACAACTTTCTTGACGAAAATGAGTTATATTTTCAGCAAGATGGAGCTCCCCCCATTATGTGCTTCCGGTCCGTCAATGGTTAAACAATGTATTTCCCGGTAAATGGATAGGGCGAAGAGGACCTATAGAGTGGCCAGCTAGGTCCCCAGATCTAGCACCATGTGATTTTTTTCTATGGGGACATTTAAAATCGGTTGTTTACACACCCCCGCCACAAAATATAGAAGACCTTCGACAAAGGATTACTGCAGAATGTCGAGCAATTCGAACAGAAGTGTTTGAAAATGTGCGTCACGAATTTGAACAGCGGTTATACCATTGTTTGGCCAACAATGGGCAACATTTTGAGCAATTATTAAATTGAAAATCTGTGTACAATATAGTAATTTAGTTTTTATAATAGGAATGAGAATAAACAGTTGCAGTTTTTATTTTAATGGTACGAAGCAGCAAATAGATTTTCCTAAATATCTCGACAACGAATCGATCAATTTAAAAAAAAACCCACGTGTAGAGATTAAAAAGACCTTTAAAATGAGGTATAACTCGATACCCGTTCCTATTTAAGATTTTGAAGTTGGCAACTCCCCCTGGCAGGGGGGGAAAGGGGGCGCGTTGCCTTTATGATAAAAAGTTGTCCTCTTCGATATATTTGTTGACGTGTCCCAGGATTTTTAAAATACACACATTTCGAGAAAATTAGGGTGGGAGGTCCTGAAATGAACACCCTGTATAAGACTCCTTAACAAAGATGTCACTATACTTTCGTTCAAGTATAGTTCTGTTTATATTGTCATTCATAAAATATATAAGACAAAGGTTAAAAACACAGACAGGAAAATAAGTTTAGGGTTTTGAAAGGTGAAGGTGTCTATTGAGGAATTTGATTATTTTGAACGTGGAGTGGTGTATTAATACCTTTGAAAATTGAAATTTGAAAGAAATTAAATAGAATAAAACTTGGTATTAATACACCACTCCACTTTCAAAACCCTAAACTTCTGTTTGCATTTTTAACCTTTGTCTTATATATTTTATGAACGAAAATATAAACAGAACTATACTTGAACGAAAGTATAGTGTCATATTTGTTAAGGAGTCTTATATAATAAATAAATATAATGGTCGAAATATTAAATATAACATATTTATAATATACATGGTGTGTTTTAATTTTGCCCACCCATAAATATTTCTGTTTCAAATATTTTTAAATTGTTAAAAATATAATATTACCCACAGATTTCTACACATTTTGTACATTGTTAACTCCCAGCTTCATTGTATTTACCAAAAAAAGATAACTAAGTTACTGATAATAAAGTAATATTTCATATTATATCTAAAAAACCAGGTCGCATTTAAAAAATCATTCATAAAGTGGAAATATGCATGAAAATTAAACATAAACAGAGTATTTCCCATATATTTAGCATTGTACAATACCGATTGAGATTCCCACATGACCTCACAAGCTGGCGGCCGCCTGCGCAAGAACATACCATGGTAAGTGTATCGTGGTAATATCCATAAAAATGGCACAGTGCCGTGAAACTAGACCTATATAAAAATGTTATAAGTCTGCAAAATATTGATGTCAAATTGTTTCGTTTGGACTCTCAATGATTTTCACGTACAATTCGGCATAACTTCTGAAATACCCTATATACTTATATGAAACTCCACATTGTTAGTATGGGGAAGATGAGCCCAATCTGAATCTGAAATAATATATAGGGTGTCTCATTCAAAAAATGGTATGTTTGTTTCACCCTGGTGATAGGGAACACCCAGTACTAATGAAAATAATTTTGAAATGTGTTTACATATGTCTACAATTTTCGTAAATAACTTTATTGCATATCTTCTATCATTGGTTCACAACGGGGACGATACCGCCCCCCTGTGGGCGCAGCAGCCTATTAGGGGGGCGGTAGCGGATTCAGAAGCAAATAATAAGCAGTCAAGAAGAATGGTGAAATAAAAATGATTTAATAAGGGTTAATAAGCAGTTTTAAATTAGCATTAATAATAATACTAATAATTTCTTTTAGTTCAGAATAGAAGTATATGACTTGTCCTCGCACGTTGATAAGCGAACGCGCGATGTTCATACAAAATAACATGTTTCGACATGTTCGCACACAGACAAGTTGAATCATGCACGAAATGAAACGTATAAAAGCAACAGCTCTACGAATTTTTTGTTAGTTAGTTGTATGTGCTTGGTCGCGATATATAGTCGTGAATCATAAGCTCTGCCGTAGTAAATAATCGTGAGTGGTGTGTAATTTTATAAATATTACTATCTATAAATCTATCGAGAGTTTAATTTTTGTATGAAAATGGCTGAATCTACTTCTAAATTAAAAAAGAAATGCCGGCAATACAGTATTGAATATTTAAAATATGGATTTGCGGAATCTTCTACAAACAAATCATTACCTATGTGTTTAATTTGCCGAAAACTTTTTTCAAATGAAGCTATGAAACCTTCTAGGCTACAAGAGCATTTACATAAAATGCATCCTGATAAGAAGAACAAAGATATATTCTATTTTCAAGAACTCGAAAAACAATATTTAAACAGCCAACTATATCAAACCTTTTTGGGCTACGAGCCTCATATAACGTTTCATTGTTAATCGCAAAGTCAGGAAAACCACACACCGTTGGCGAGGAATTAATTTTGCCGGCAGTCGAAGAGATATTAAAAACTGTTCTCCATCATAAGACACCATTTGATATCATTAAAAAATTCCTCTCAGTAATAATTCAGTGCAAAGAAGAATAGATGAAATGGCAAATGACGTTGAAATATCATTATGCGATTACCTAAAGACTTGCAAATTTTCCATTCAACTCGATGAATCAACTCTACCAAGTAACGAAGCTCTACTCTTATCATACGTACGATTTATAAAAGAAGAAAAAATTCATCAAGAGTTATTATTTGCTAAGAATTTGGAATCTGATACAAAGGGACATTCTATATTTAATATCATGCAAGAATTTTTTCAAGAGAAAGAAATTCCTATTAGCAATATTTTGTCTGCTGCTACTTATGGTGCTCCAGCAATGACCGGGCGTCATAAGCGTTTTATAGCACATTTGAGAAAAGCAGTGCCAAATGTACTCGCTGTACATTGTATTATTCACCGTCAGCATTTGGTTGCAAAAAAATTAAATGAACGTCTGCAGGCGTCCCTCAATAACGTTATTAAAGCAATCAATATCATTAGAAGCAATTCATTGAATGACCGTTTGTTTCATAAGCTTTGCAATGAAAATGATGAATACTACAATCGCTTGCTGCTGCACACAGAAGTACGTTGGCTCTCTAAAGGTGTTTGTCTGAATCGTTTTTTCAATCTATTTGACTCAGTGCTGGAATTTCTTGAAGAAAACGAACAATTGCGCGAAAACCTGATTACGTCAAAAAAAGACATCGCTTATTTGATGGACCTGTTTGAAGTATTTAATCAAGTTAATCTACAATTGCAAGGTGATGATTTAAATTTAATTAAAACTAAAAACGTCATAGCTGCTTTTGCAGGAAAACTTGTTATATTCAAAAGAAATCTTGGTAGAGGTGAGTACAACCATTTTCCCACATTATCAACAGTGTCTGCAAAACCGGAAGATTTACTTACTTACTGCCACCACTTGGAAGTTCTTCATGTTGATTTTACAGAGCGTTTCCAAGATATTTTAAACATGGAAATACCAAGTTGGGTTATAGATCCTTTAGCAAACACAGATACTGAAGGCTCATCAAATTTGGAAGAGGAGCTATTAAAACTCACAACTAACGAAGAACTGAAAATAAAATTCAAACGTGGATATCAAGAGTTCTGGCTTCAAAAACCAATACCAGTTCTCTATCCTGGATTGTGGACAATAGTACAGAAGTTGTTAATTGCATTTCCTTCGTCCTATATGGCTGAGCGTGAATTCAGTGCAGTAACTGATTTGCTGTCAAAGAAGAGGAACAGACTACACATCACTGAAGGTGGCGATCTGCGATTGATGTTAACGAAATTGGAACCCGATATTAACAAACTGGTAACACTCCACCAGCCTCAACCGTCTCATTGATTTTTTCTTTATAATTAATTTTGTATTTCTTATTGTATTGCATTTCTTATTTCTATTGTGATTGTGTTTCTTATTGATTCTGTGTTTATATTTAAAAGTTTGATAGATAAACAATTTTACCTACGACCACCCCTGTAAGTAGTCAAAAACACACAGTCGGCAATCAATGTAAGACGTCTATTACGCACGGTAAAACAAAACGCACGGCTGTAAAGTAAATCGCACGGCTTCCATAGCAACCACTTAGCAACTGTCAATAGACGTAGCCATTTGATTCAAAATGATATTTGACGTTGAATTTTATTCTATATATAAATGGTAGATAACATTTATTAGATATGAGATTGCATTTAATACTAAGAGTTATTTGGAATTTATATGATAATTGGTTCCGTTTCATTCAATCCGCAAATTAAGGGTTGCTGCCCGAAAAGTCACTTTTTAAAAAGATACTTTATTGACAATACAACTACACAACTTAAACACAAAATACACTATATCCAATACATTCAATTAATCGAACTTATATACTAAAATAAATGCAGCTATAGACTAAAAATATGCAATTCTGCAGAATCATCATTTGTTGTACAAACATGGATCAGCGGTCGTGAGTTATGCCGGAAGGTCGAAGGTTAATACCATGCATGAACCATGAGTCAGCGAACTGTAACTTCTCCATCCCCTGAAGAAGTTTTGTAAGGGACGAACAAAACTGATGGTGATGATGGCACATCCTGATGAACCTCTGGTTCTTCTGGAGGTTTACGTTGTCGTCCTCGAAGTTTATATAATCCCAGTATTATACAAATGGTTATGATGATGTAGATTGGAGTCATCCAGAAGTGTGTGGGGTCTGTCTTTTGCTGATTGGTAGATATTGATTGTAGTCGTTCTTCTTCCCTGGTAAGGAGGTGGAGTTGGTCCAGCGGGATTTTCTTGATTGTCAACGGTTTGGTCTTGGCTATCTGAGTCTGTGAGGAGGTTTTGATTCTTGGCAGGGTTAAAGCTTCTTCTCGTATTACCGATTTTGTGTTTTCAAATGCTTCCGTATTTGTTCTGAAGCGACATCCTGGAGGAAGTTCGATGAGGTATGTTCCTTGAAGCACCATAATTTTTGAAGTGGAAGACTGTGTAGAAATCTTTGTAGCCTGGGGAAAAACTGCTATATAATGGGCTTCTGACATCTCTTGAATGAATGTGGAGTTAATTGAGATAGGTAGATGTTCGCATCGGGCTTCTTCGTTGGTGAGCTTCAAGATTTCGTTAACACAATCATAGCTTTCTTGAAGTAGCTGTTCTACACATAGGTATTCTATGCCCATTGGTTCACAGGGTGTTTCCATATATTGGTAAAGGTTTTCTTTAGAGGCTAGGTAAGGACCAGGTGGAATGATTATTGTTTGGTTATATGTGGGAGTTGAAAATAGATGAAAATATGAGAACGGATCGGGATAGAAGACTGGAAAGTGGATGACAAATACCAATGTGTGATTGGTGTAATAACCGTCAACTCTTAGAATGTTGAAGTATTTCGTGAAATCTTCTTGAACGTATGCCAATTGTTCGGACGAGTGATGCTCATGCATTTTCTCTACGGCCCATTTCAATTCTTCTGGGTTGATTAGGCTGCTATGAATGATATTTAATCTTGCAAATGTGATGGCCGTTTCTAAGTCCGTGAGAAGCTGTAAGATAGTCTGAAGAGTTAGGTTGAGCTGGTCTAATATGTCTCGTACTTCCATGTAGTTATTGAAGTCAAATACAAATTTGTTCATATCAGTGCTGATTTTGTTTATCTCAAAAGCAATGTTTTCTTGGTTGTGTGTAATGAGTGTCACTGTAGTATTATAGTTTGCCATGATTAGTTTGTTTAGACTCGTATGCCTGTCAATTTCTGATATAATGTTGTTTTGGTTTTTCTCAAGTGAGGCGATGGCCTTGTCGTTTCTTTCGGCATCTTCTTGATCCAAATTACCTGATATTACTTTGATTATGCTTCCCAAACCATTAATTAATCCTCTCTTCAGTTTATATTCTGGATAGATGCTGTGGAGTTTCTGCTTAGCAGCGATTATTAGGTACTGCAGACTCCGGTCGAAATTTTGAAGCTGATCGAAGTAAGGTTGTGTTAGTCCTTCTTGAATTTCTGATGTTACTGTTCGATATTGGTTTTCGAGTGCATTTATTTCTTCAGCTAATGGTCTCAGGTGAAAATAGTGGATAAAGTCGTGTTTACTAGTTCGAATTCTTGCTAGTCCCAGCTTGAGGGGTAGAATTCCTGGGTTGTCTTTGAGATCCTGGATCAGGACTTCTTGGGCCATGATCTATGTACATCTGCAATATAGGGTTCACATTAGATTTGTTTGGCTGGTGTTTGACATTTTTCTTGTGTATAGTTGTATTTTGAGTGTCAACAGTGACCTCGTTGTCTTTTGTAACGATTTTAGGAGAAAATCTTGGAAGTAATTTATTTCTTTTGTCCATCTTTTTGGTATACATTTTGGTTAAAGGTTTGTAGGATATAGGAGTTTGTCGTTTCTCATTCCTTTTTTCTATGGCTTTTTCTTTGATGTCTTGGATTCTCTTGTTGATTTCTTTATATATTTCTTTGGTTTTTTCCCGATGGCCTTGTGTGTAGTTGTTTAACAAAGCTCTATCGATGTCTATGTGAAAAGGGTCTTGAGCGCCGAAATGACCATTCAGAACATCTATTTGTTTTTGTTTAGTTACAGAGTGAACAGAACTGTTGTAACCCAAGATGGCATATAGCATTTGTTCCTTAATGCTTAAAGTTTTCTTCTTTGTTCTGAGGATTCTGAGATGTTCGAGTATTGTGGAGTGGAAGCGTTCAACTATTCCATTCGACTGTGGGCTATCCGCAGTTGTGTAATGAATTATAATCTTATGGGTGTCTACAAACTCTTGCATAAGTCCATTCTTGAACTCGGTACCGCTGTCAGCTACCATCATGTGTGGCATTCCATGATGTGTTACATAGATGAGGAGAGCATTTAGAACGTTGATAGAATTAGATCCTTCTATCGGATAGGCTTGTCCATACTTGGAAAATGCATCGACGATAGTCAGAAACTTTTGACCATTTGCTTGGAAGGTATCGAGATGAATTATTTCCAAAGGTTTTGTTGGCGTTGGTGTTATCATGAATTTTGGTTTTGGAGGATTTCTGTCGTATTCGCTGGCTAGACAAGTATCACACAAATTGATAATTTCTTCAACATCTTTCTTCAAGGTAGGCCAATAGTATAGTTTCCGAATTTGGTTTTCGGTTTCATTTATACCTCTGTGGTTGGTCTTTCCTTCATGGTATTTATTTATAATGTCTTTTTGTCTTTGGGAGCTATTAACATCTTCTAAAACTTGATTGCATTTTACTAAATCATAGGCCGTGTTCTTGAATGTTTCTCGTACTATGTTACAGAGAAGTGGATAAAGATCATCATTTTCGAAATACAGAGCATATTTTTTCTTGGAATCGAGATAGTCTTTGAAGAAATTGAAAAAGTCTCCTTTTAGATTGTTTTTTCCAACTTGAATATAAATCCTTTTCTTATTAACAAAAGTTACTTCGGTAACTGGTGGAGCTGGACTATGGTTAACTAGTTTGAATATCACTTGATTGTTGTAGTGATTTAGTGGTCTCTCGCTTATGGGAATTCCTAGGATAGGGTTTTCTTGAGCTGTATGTCTTGTTGCATTTGAATCGGAATCGTCTTCTCTTTCTTGAAGTAAGTCTTTTATAGTTGGGAGTTCTTCCATGTTTAGATTGTTTGACGGAGAGTGTTGCTTCTCTCCTTCTTCTAGTAATTCCTTAATTATTTGGAGTTATTTGGGATTTAGATGGTCTGTCGTGCGAAAAATTTCTGTTTCGATATCTTCTAAAGGATCGAGGATAGATCCTGGGTGATTGTACATTGATGCCGTGTCTTCGTTATCTAATTTACCTATTTCTTCTTGAAGGTGTTTGTCAAGTTCATGTGCGTTGATCTCAACTCTTGAGAGGGCGTCGGCGTTAGTATTAGATTTACCTTTTTTATATGCACCTTCATAGTCGAACTCTTCCAATTTCAGTCGCCATCTTACTAATTTAGAATTTGGGTCCTCCATCGAGAACAACCATTTGAGGGGTTGATGGTCTGATAGAATCTTGAATTTCCTTCCAAAAAGATACGGGCGAAAGTATTTAGTAGCCCATATTATTGCTAGCATTTCTTTTTCTATAGTTGAGTATTTAATTTCTGTTTCGTTCAGAGTTCTGGACGCGTATGCAATTGGCTTGTCATTGCCAATGGGACCTTGAGAAAGTACGGCTCCAATGGCGAAGTTGCTAGCATCTGTGGTGAGGTTGAATGGCTTCGTGAAATCTGGATATTGAAGCAGTGGTTCATTGGTTAAGAGGTTCTTACAGGTCTTGATACATTCTAGGAATACTGGTGTGTGTTCTATTTTAGCATCTTTCTTCAAGCATGAAGTTAAAGGTTTCGTTATTCGAGCAAAGTCTTTGATGAATTTTCTATAGTAGCCCATTAATCCCAGAAATCCTCTGATTTCTTTGGCTGTTTTAGGAATTGGGTAGTCGACAATAGCTTTGATTTTGTCTGGATTCGGCTTAGTTCCTTCTGGAGTCACAATGTGACCTAAGAAGCTAACTTCCTTTTTCAGAAATTCACATTTGTCTACCTGTATCTTAAATCCCGTTTCTCTAAGTCTTTTGAAGATTCTCGTGAGGTTGACAAGATGTTCATGTAGAGACGTAGAAAAAACGATTATGTCATCCATATATACAAGACATATTTCTCCTTGCAATCCTTTGAGAACATTGTCCATTACTCTTTGAAATGTTGCAGGGGCGTTCTTGAGTCCAAATGGCATTCTGAGGTATTCATAGTGACCGTTCTGGACGTTAAATGCAGTTTTAGGGATGTCTTCTTCTGCCATTTCAATCTGGTGGAATCCACTAGCTAGGTCGAGGGTAGAGAAATACTGACATCTTCCTAGTTTGTCTAAGATATCTGTGATGTTACCTATCGTCTATTGTCTTCTCGTTAACTTTACGGTAGTCTACCACTATTCGCCGTTTAATATTTCCCGAGGCGTCGGGTTTCTTGGGGACGATCCATATAGGAAATGGCCATGGTGATTGGCTTGGTCGAATGATTCCTTGGTCTAACATTGATGCTATTTGTTTTTGGACCTCTTCTTTATGAATGTGAGGATAGCGGTATAATTTGGTGTAAGTGGGAACTTCATCTCTTGTTCTGATGTTATGCTTGATTTCATTGGTGAAGGCGAGGGGTGACTCTGGATGATGGAAGACATCTGAAAACTTTTTGCACAATCGTTTAATGTGCTCTTCTTCTTCTGGATTGAGATGATTGGTTCTAAGTAGGTGTTCGACATCTGTCTTCTGGTATTCCTGAGGTATAATGTCGGCTGTGTAAAGATGGTAATCGGGTAAGTGGATCCCCGAACTTCTTACTGGATCTGTTAGTGCTATCTGTATTGGTTCGTCTTTGGCATTGATGAGTTCTGTCCATGCTAGACCATTGGCTGCTGTAGTTAGACTTTCGTTAAGGAAAGCTCCTTGTATCTCTTGTTTCGGAAGTATGATAGTTCCTTGTGTTTCTTTAACGGGTACTCGGACTTGAGTAATTGTCTGTGGTTCGAGTTGGATGGAGTAAAATTGGGTTTTGTTACTTTCGTAATATTGAATAGGTAGAACAGAATTTTCTGTAACGAGTTCAGAATCAGGAAAATTGAGTTTGGCTTTTAGAAGTATGAGATTATCAAGGCCTATTAGGCCATCAAAGGTTTTGTGGAATTTGAAGAGGTAGAATTTGAAATTTCCGTTTTTTTGGAATTCGGAAAATATGGGTATGTCGGCACAATAATCTTGAGAATGATTTTGGAAAATGGAGGTTACTATAAAAGGTTCATGTTTGATATTATCATGGAAATATTTCGAGGCGATGTCGGGATTAAGGAAAGATTTGGTAGCACCAGTGTCGATAAGTAGTTTAAGAGGAGGGTTGGAGATGGTTATATAGGGTAGTTCCCTTTTATCCTGGTAAGAATTTAGCTCTATTACGTCGCGTTGTTGCTTTCGGCATTTTCCCGAAAATTTGTCGATTGTTCTTCGTAGTCATTTTGAAAATTTTCTTCATACGATTCTGTTGTCTCGCAAAACTGGTTTTCTTGGTGGTAATAATCGTAAGCTGTTTCATCATCAAATTCGTTGGTCGTTGTTTGATTCCTGAGGGAAGTAATCCACCTAAGGAATAAATGTCACTTTAGTGGAGAGGTGTATACGCTATTTTGTGCAATTCCGGTAATTCTACATACATTTTTTATAAAAATAAATACTACTTAGGACTGACTTTTACGAAACTTGGCTGGGCATGAGGGTGAAGTTCTAAGATCCGTGGCTGGGCATCGAGGAGCGACTTTTATAAAACTTACCTGGGCATCGAGGATGTGCGTTTTTACTTGTACTTTAAATACCCTAATAAGATTATAAACACAAGTACAAGTGGCTCGTAGGTAAAGTATAGTACGTAACTCGTGTTGTAACGCATTTTACGCACTCACGGAATTACGAATTTTCCGTTCGTACGTAAAATGCTTCTTACAACACACGTTACGTAATATACTATTATTGTACATTTGGTAGTCGTTTAATAAATTTCTACTTCATCATTCCTCTAAAATAAAATTTAGACATTAACTGAAATTAAAGCTAAATACAGATCAATTGGGACGGTACAGATGATATTCAAATAAAATTAACTACTTTGGACTAACCAGCGACTGGAGAGGGGGGGGGGGGGTGAAATTTTTGTTCTCTTCTATAGGGGGCGGTGGTCCAGAAAAGGTTGGGAACCACTGTATCTATAATAAAGGATATATCGAACTTTGTCACACTAATGACACACCCGGTATAGTGGAAATAAGTATAGGAAAATTATTCCAAAATGAGTACCTATAACAAACATTAGAGAATGCAAAAGGCACATGGCAATGAAAAGCTTGAAACAATAAAACAAATAGAAATTATACTTTCCTAAGTTGATATTTTCCTTTCAATGTATGTGATTCATTATTTAAAGTAGTGTGTTTATCAATTAACAAGTTTTTTTTATTTTATAGCTAGCTCAGTAACGATGTTAGTATTTATTTTGTTTCAAAAATTGTGTCCTTTTTTAACCATAACCTTATCAGATTGGTAATGAGTGTATTAGTTGGGACACGGAATTTTTGATTTGTGATAGTTTGCTGTTTGTGTTTAGTGAGATTTTGAGTTCATCTTACAGGTAATTCACTTCATCTTCTATCGTAGTATCATATATTCTTATTCTGTTTTTCTATTTAGTTTAATAAGTTTCTTGTTAACTCTTTGTCATGTGTACATTTTTAGCTCACGTGGTTGATTCAAAAATTAAATTTAATAACATTTTAGACATTTAATTTTATTTTTAAGTTTTTGTACGTATTAAATCATCGTTTTCTTTTGAAAGTAGTACTTTTCTTAGTTACCAAGAGACAGAAATAAAATAAATACCGAATAACCGAAATTCTAGTTTTGGGAAAACAATAACCAAAATGCTCTTAAGAAATAATTAAAAGATAATAAGGTGTTATAAAATATATATTTTATTCAAATATATATTTAGGGGCTAATTATAACTTTCATTTTTGAGTTACAGTTCTCAAAAGTTGTTTACAGTTCTAACTGGAATCTTCCCTTTCCCATTAATTAAACATATTCTTTTTCCAACATCATACTGTAACACTAATTAATTCACCAATTATTAACATTTTCTAGACTGAAAATGAATAATTGTGAGTGGCAAAGAATGAAATCGTCATTTAAAGAAAGAAGTGATCATTTGTTGAAAAGTCAAATTTGGAGCGATTGCAGCTTTCTTGTAGGAACGGGGACAAATCAACAGCTTTTCAAAGGACACAAACTATTCCTTGCTATGTCCAGCCCTATATTCGAAACTATGTTATTCAAAAACATAATAGAAATCTATCCTATTCTCGATATGGATGTGAAACCTCACGCTTTTAAGGCTTTACTTGAGTATAACTAACCGAAAACAAAATTTTGCTGTTAATAATTTGAATATATTTTAGGTACATTTATATGGATAAAATCGATTTAAATTCCTTTGAGCAAGCTTGCGATATATGGTATGGAGCTAAAAAATACATGCTTGTACATTTGGTAGAGGAATGTTCACAATACGTAAAGAACAATTTAAACCTTATGAATGTTTGTAAAGCTTACGAATTTGCTAACAAAATTGAATCGCCTGCGTTTATACAAGCATGTATGGAAGTAAGGATTTATCACAATAAAGGAATTTTAGAAATGTCAGACATAATGTCAAAATACAAATTGCATTTATTTCAATGTAATTAAAATTCAATACGTCAAATATTTTATATATAAAACTCTTTAACTCCACCCTGTAATATTCATAATAAACAAAATATCAAATTTATAGTTCTCTGAAATTTTGAGTTTTCAAAAATGTACAGTTTATGAAGGGTGAAATTACCTACTTCCAGATTACTCTTCAGGTTATGGGCCCAGCACGCTTCCACTGCGGTTTCAAATTGTTTTGTTGGAGTATTCAGATCAGACTGAAGAATCTCTATTTCTGCTTTGCGCCTGTATAAATGTTCATCTTTCTCGTCAACAGCTTGGTTACGTTGATGTTGTTAGTTTTTAAAGTAATTATCCCGGTTGAAAATACTATTTATTTAAGAAAAATTAGCAGCAACATTACATGCTATAAATAAATTGAAAATTGAAAGTTCTCCAAAGATACTAATCAACAACAACCTTTTTTTTAACTTGTTACGATATTTGAAATTATTTCTAACAGATATCTGTATTCAGATGCTTCAGCTTCCAAAGTATAACAGTGTGTATGTAACTTATTAACTTCTTCAGCTAAGCTTGATCGAGTTTCATGAACTTTGATTGTATTTTCCGCTAAATCTAGTTTAGCTTTCAAGAATTGGCATTCCAATCTGGATCGTTCCGCTTCAAGTCCTCCATCTGACAATTTCTGTTCATTACCATCAAGTCTAGTTTTGGAATTTTGAAGAAGTTTATTAGCAGATTCGAGTTTCCAACAGTTCAATAGATTCGTTCTCTTTCAATATTATTTCTTCGTTTGCAGAGATTCCTCGTATTCAGTTTCTAATTCACCATTCACCGTAATTATCCTTAGCAATGCTTATAAAGACTTGTATGAAGCCGTGGCACAGGATGCTGATAAACTTAGAGAAGCTCTATCGGAGGTTCAACAAGATTTAAGAACTGCTAATGATAAATAAGGTGAATTAGAAATTGAATACAAGGAGTCTCAATTAGCAAACAAAGAAATAAATAATATTAAAAAAGAACGAATAGTCGAGCTATTAGTGAAATGGTGTTTTGCCCAACTTCGTCTACTGTGATAATTTGGTTTAGTAGTGTTTTGTGTCCCAATTTCCCAATGTTTTGTTTTTAATTATGTACGGAAGGCGTTAACTTATATTGTGTCGTTACAAAAGCCTAGCCTAGCCATTATTGCACAAAACAGTACGAAACTTTTAAATTCCTGCTCTTTCCAAATGGCTTCTGCGCTTACGCTTGTCATGTGATTAAAATTACTATTGGAAACCGCAGTGGAAGCGTACTGGGCCCATAACCTGAAGAGTGCTTGGAAGTAGGTAATTTCAAGTTTGTGATAATAATATTTTGACAGGATTCAGAACACACTTTTATTCGTTTTTATTACAAAAGATATACATTACTTTTCAACAGCTAAGCATAGAATGAAGACAAAACAAAAACGTCAGTTAAGAAACTTCTTACAACATAGAAGATTTTAATGTTAATGACATTTATCGATCTTAAGCTGCGTCCACACGACCGTCTAAGATACTGGTATTAAAAATATTTAGATTGTTATTTCAACAGTTTACTATCATCTCGTAGTAAATAAATAGTTTTCTGCGAGAAAACAAAACTTTGGACCTTTCGAGTTTGCAGTTGAAAGTAGAGATGGCGAGACTGAATTTTTTATAGTTCTAAAAATAGAAACTACCTAAGAATGTAGGTATTACAGAATCTAAATGAGGAAACATTCATTTATTTATAATTTATTCTAATGATGCCATAATAATGAGATTTTTAATATTATGTCTGACACTTTTAAAATAACATACTTGCAATATTATTCTTTCGTGATTTCAGACGATATGTGCACGAACGGATAAATTGCTAGACGGAAACGGTTTCGATAATGTAGAGATTTATACAATTTTGGAAATATTGAATCAAGACAGATTGAATATAAGAAGCGAAGTTGATTTGTTTTCAGCTCTAGAACGTTACGCAACTAAACGTAATAGCAGTTTGATTGGACATGATTTACCTGTGGTTGTCTACGGTAATTTTCTATTTCTAATAATTTATATCAATAAAATTTGTATCTCGTATTTTGAGAAGGACCTGGGTATGTCTTCAGCGCATAAACAGAACCTGTTGGACGAGTCCACTGCTTATTGTTTTTCACTTTCTTTAGAATCATTACTCATGTTGGCGAGTTTCTAATTTTTTTCTTTCTTATTCTTTTTACATTATACACCCGAACTTATTAAAATATGTCTTTTTCAAGACGATCGTATTTAAATTTATATTTATTCTGGATCGACTTCACGAAGAATTGACTTCACCGCAGGTCCCTCTCAAAATAAGACACGTTTTTTTACATCATATTAACCACTGGTTGACTGACGTCAATCTCCGCTGCATCGACATGTTAGAGTCACCAACGGCTCATAAAAAAACGCAGTTGTTATTTACATCATTAGGTATATCTGACAACTGACAATCGATTTTAAATTGATTGTTGTTATTAGCAAAAATTAACGAAACGAATGAAAATACTTGAAAAGTGTTGTAGTTATTTTAGCCTCCTGATCTCGGAGTAGCAGTTCATCTGATAGTTCCGAGGATGAAATCATATGCATGTTTTTTTGAGGTTAAGCTGGCATTTTCTAAACCACCAAATTAGTTGATGCAACAGTAATAAATGAACGCGTCATTTCTTCAATCTGAAATACAACAATGAATATAAAAAAGCAGTTGGTGGATTGGTGGATCTACCGGTGAATAAAAAAACATGCCAATACTGCAAATTCCTATTGGGAATTCAAATTTAGATGCCAGCGCCAGATTGGCGGAAGTTCAAACTTGACATATGTATTTTGTTATTTGTTTACACTACAAGTTGTAGGTATTTCGAGTTTCATCATTAATATTTTCAACTATATATATTTTTTTGTAGTGTATGTGAGTGCATGAGTGTTAAAATAAATTTTTATTGAAATTTTTATGTTTCTAAACCAGAACTTTTTATGGAAACAATGGCCAAAACACCATAACCTACAATGTACATATATCTAGTTTCGAAAATCAACACCGGAGGGAATATCCGTTATTTTGAATTCCCAATTAAATGATTCATTTTGAATGCAGATTTCTCATTGAAAATGCTTATGCTGCCTTTTGAATATATTTATTATTCTGCAGACTCAATTATAAAAAATTATGAACAAGTAGATCAAATTAACTGTCTCGACCGTTACTTCGTGGAATCTACTCATATTAGTGTTTTAAATGAAACTCACTGTTTCTAGCTATATAATTCCACAATATAATAAAAAAAAAATTAAAAATTCTAAAAAATTGACAATTGTTTCGATAAATCAATATCATCGTCAGAATGACAGAAGTTACATTTCATTTGATGCCTACCTGATGTTTAGTAGTTATTTTTGGCTAGACCAAGAAGTGACCTAACTTGTGATTCACTTAATATATATTAATAGAAAAAAGAAGATGTGATATTACAAATATTGAAGCTTAGATATTATTAGCCCTATGGTGATATGCTGGATAACATGTTTCCAATTAAGATCAGTATAACTGTGCAATGATATAGAAAACCAGGAAAACGATATCTGCTGATCTTTACAATTATCACTTAAGAAGACAGTTTATTAGTGGAGAGCTCCCTAGATTTATCTGTTCATTGACAACTTCATATTGTGGGTTTCTTAAATGTCTTCTAATTTCCAATTCTTCAAGGAAATCCAGTTCTTGTTTCTTTTCACAAATGTGCAGCACTTCTAGTTCTGTGTTAGGTGTCAATGAATGATTGGTGTCAATTAGATGTTTTGCGTAGTGGGATTTATCTGGTTGTTTTAATCTGTATGCTCGTAAGTGTTCACTGTATCGGATTTCAAAATTTGTAAGGGTCTGACCCAAATAGACAGCATTACATTCTGGATTTCTTTAATTTTGGTATTTTTATTTTTACATTTAACAATTTTGTACTAACGTTACTTTCTGTTTTAAAAGAAATTGTTGTATTCGTTGCCAAAGATATTATCTTTGAAATATTATTAGAAATATTTCCTGTATATGTGATGGTTTTATAAGTTTTTATTTCATCAGTTTGTTTAGGAAATATTAGTTGCAATGCCACTTTTCCTCTTTTTTAATTAGCTTATTTATCATATGTAATGGATAACCGTTAGATGTTGCTATTTGTATTAATCTCTCTATCAAAATTACATTTGTTCATACTGAAAAAGTTCTATGTATCATTGAATTATATGCCGCTATAGTTTATGTGACATGGGGTGATTGGAACTATATGGAATTGTCACATCAGTGTGTGTTGGTTTTCGGTAAATTGAATAATCAAGTACATTATTAACTCTTTGAATTTTTAAATCAAGAAAATTGATTGAGCTATTTTTTTCAATTTCTAGTGTAAATTTAATTTTTGGTTGTAAATTATTAATGTGGTTGAAAAATACATTTAATTGTCGTTCACTACCCATAAAACAAGCTAATATGTCATCTACATATCTATACCAAAATAAAACATTTTTCGAAATATTACTTTCAAAGATCTTTCTTTCTAAACTGTCCATAAAAATGTTTGCCAAAATAGGTGATATAGGGCTTCCCTGGTAAACCTTCATTTTGAATATATATTTTATTGTCAAAAGTGAAATAATTCTGATTAATACATACATCAAATAAATTAAGTATATCTGATATTATTCCTGAATTAATATTTTTTTCTTCTAGTAATTTTCTTACAAGTATTAGACATTCTTTAGGAGGAATTTTAGTGAACATATTAGTAACATCAAACGAAATAAGTTTCTAGTTATCTTGCAAGTTGATTGCTTTCAACTTTTTGATTAGTTCCATTGAATCTTTAATTGAGTACTGAGATGCATATCCGCAACTATTAAGTATATTGTTAAGCCTCTTTGCCAATATATTATTAGGAGCATAAACATAAGAAAGGTCTAATTGTTATTATTTTATGTAATTTAACGGTTCCATATAATTGTGGACAATGAGGATTCTTATGTATGATAGACCGTTTTTCGTAATCACTTAAAAGATAATTTGAACTATTAACAATATACCTTACACTATTAGAAAACTTTTTTGTTAGGTCTGCTTTAAGAACTTTTACATAGCTAGATTCTATAAAGTTATATATTATTGAATTATAATTTTTAGCTGTCAATATGACAGTTGTGTTCCCCTTATCAGATTTTGTAACTGTTAGGTTATTATCTTCTACTTTCTTTTTGATTGCATTTAAAACTATAATGTCATTTTTTGTTTGACGTTTAACTTTTGAAGGTTCAATATTTTTGATTAAATTGGCAATTTTTAATTTCTCATAAAGAAAATTATTTGAATTAGATTTTACAGCTATTTCTGACTCTGTAGCTATAATTTGTTTAATATTATACGTAAATTTTTGTGGCATGCTGTACTTTAAACCTTTATTTAAAAATTCTATTTCACTATCTGTAAAATTAGTGTCTGAAAGGTGCAAACTGTGTTGGTATGTAGGTACTTACAGTTTCATGATGTTTAGAGTATTGAATTTCATGTTGTGTGTGTTCAAATATTATCAGATATACTTAATTTATTTGATGTATGTATTAATCAGAATTATTTCACTTTTGACAATAAGATATATATTCAAAATGAAGGTTCACCAATGGGAATCCCTATATCACCTATTTTGGCAAACATTTTTATGGACAGTTTAGTAAGAAAGATCTTTGAAAGTATTATTTCGAAAAATGTATTATTTTGGTATAGATATGTAGATAACATATTACCTTGTTTTATGGGTAGTGAACGACAATTAAATGTATTTTTTTTATTGATGCCTCATATTACCTATTTAAAGTACGCCTAGGTGTGTTTTAATCGAACTTTCAAACACGCGCGTTTTTTAAAGTCCCTATGGTAACAACAACAACTCGAGAAACGTAAGTATCAATGACAACTTTTTTTATTAGTTTTTAAATTCTATATTTTCATTGTGAACCAATGTCTTATTTGGTTTTTTCTGCAAAATTTATTTATATATTCATATATATACATTGTATCCTTTTAAATATAAATAAAGAAACTTTTTGATTATTGATCTGACAGCAGTATCTCGTAACGTCAAATAAAAATAAGTACTATTTAGGATGGACTTCCACGAAACTTGGCTATGGGCATCGAGGGCGGACTTTTATGAAATAAAACTTGGCTGGGCATCGAGGACGGACTTCCATTTTTTTGTAGTAATGATATAATAATAGTATTTCATGATTTCAAAGTGCACCAATAAAAAAAATAGCGTAAAATATTCGTGGATAACTGGTCTTTCAAACACTTGCTCGCGCGCACGTGTTTGAAAGACCTCTTTATCCACTTATACTTTAATATACTATTTCAACCACATTAATAATTTACACCCAAAAATTAAATTTTCATTAGAAATTGAAGAAAATAGCTCAATCAATTTTCTTGATTTAAATATTCAAAGAGTTAATAATGTACTTGATTATTCAATTTACCGAAAACCAACACACACTGATGTGAAAATACCATATAGTTCCAATCACCCCATGTCACATAAACTATAGCGGCATATAATTCAATGATACATAGAGCTTTTTCAGTTCCTATGAACAAATGTAATTTTGATAGGGAGATTAATACCATTAGACAAATAGCAACATCCAACGGCTATCCATTACATATGATAAATAAGCTAATTAATAAAAAAGAGGAAAAAGTGGCATTACAACTAATATTTCCTAAACAATCTGATGAAATAAAAACTTATAAAACCATCACATATACAGGAAATATTTCTAATAATATTTCAAAGATAATATCTTTAGCAACGTATACAACAATTTCTTTTAAAACAAAAAGTAACGTTAGTACAAAATTGTTAAATTCAAAAACAAAAATACCAAAATTAAAGAAATCAGGTATATATAAACTCAAATGTCCAGAATGTAATGCTGTCTATTTGGGTCAGACCCTTAGAAATTTTGAAATCCGATACAGTGAACACTTACGCGCATACAGATTAAAACAACCAGATAAATCCCACTACGCAAAACATCTACTTGACACCAATCATTCATTGACACCTAACACAGAACTAGAAGTGCTGCATATTTGTGAAAAGAAACAAGAACTGGATTTCCTTGAAGAATTGGAAATTAGAAGACATTTAAGAAACCCACAATATGAAGTTGTCAAAGACTCCCCACTATTAAACTGTCTTCTTAAGTGATAATTGTAAATATCAGCAGATATAGTTTTCCTGGTTTTCTATATCATTGCACAGTTATACTGATGTTAATTAGAAAAATGATATCCAGGATATCACCATATGGCTAATAATATCTAAGCTTCAATATTTGTAATATCACATCTTCTTCTTTATTCTATTAACATATATTAAGTCAATCACAAGTTAGGTCACTTCTTGGTCTAGCCAAAAATATCTACTAAACATCAGGTAGGCATCAAAAGAAATGTAACTTCTGTAATTCTGACGATGATATTGATTTATCGAAACCTTTGTCAATTTCTTAGAATTTAAAAAAAAAATTATTATATTGTGTAATTAGCTAGAAACAGTGAGTTTCATTTAAAACTCTAACAAATAGATCGTTTTGGTTTTCCAAAAACTAATATAACCGATAAAAGTGACTGCTATTTCAAAATTTACTTATTTTACAGAGCATAGAATCAAAGACGCTATTAAGAAAATTCGTTTTCTAACTTTCACCCCGGAAGAATTCGCCAAAGGACCTGGGGTATCGAATTTGTTAACAGAATCTGAAAAATTCGCAATTTCAATGAACATTCAGAGACCGTTGGTTGCTTGTCCAATGCCTGATGGATTTTCCACGTCGAGAAAACCAAGAAATCTGCATCGTTTTTAAGAACTGGGATACGACTGACATAAACATCTTTTTAGTATATGAATAAATGATGTGATTTTTAATACGTGATTAGTTATGAAAATCGTGAAAAGTAGAGATTAGTTTTGAATTAGGTACTTTCAAAGATTTCACTTCAGACTTCTCTTCTTTTATATAGGTTAGGTTTGTATATAGTAAAATGTAGATTGCCTGACAATGATTTATTATTTTTTGTTACTTTCAAATAAGTTGATATGCTTTTTTAAATTTTAATTGTACTCTAATGAGTTGTATGTTTTTAGAAAAAATAGTTCTAAGGATGTGAATAAAAATAATTTGACATTTTTCCTGTTTATTTCTAGTAGAACTCCAATTATCCGAATTAATGGGGACCGGGACCCATTCGGATAATCAAATATTCGGATAATCGGAGTTTTTTTAAAAAAATTGCCATTGGAGAGAAAAAAAGCTACGTTTTGATATTGCACTATTCTTTTATTGAATTAAATGAAAGAAACATGATATTTTCACATGTTTTAAATATAAATAAAATGTACTTATGTACAAGTTTAGAAATAAAAATCATTGTTTTTCAAACATCTCCGTCAATGTAAGCTGTTTTGCGGTCTTCATCCGTTTTCGGGCAGCCAGGTCACGCATTCGCTTGACGGTGAGCAGTTGCAAGTGGTCACACTCGGGCTGACGCTCCATCCACTTCAAAGCAGTCTCGAGGCCGGCAAATGCTTCACTAGCTGATGGTCCAGCGTCTACTTCAACATCAGCAGAAAGTTCTTCTTCCACTTCCACTTCAACATCTTCTCTCACACTTTCAACAATTTCATCGTCATTCAGAATTTGAAAACCAGGGTCAGACGTGTCACAAGCCATCCACTCTCCTACATCTTCAGCACTTGTGTGTTGTCTATGGTTCTTGCAAGGTTTTGCCATGATACAAATATTGTATCTCCGCACGGAACATGAATCCGTGGCAATAGGGCAATCCACTGAACTGAATTCGGTGGTGCAATCACATATATACAATAACAAATGTGTCATAGATAACCTTTGTGTTTATTACATATCTAAGCGTGCAATAACCAGTATAATAGGTTTAATTAAATGATTCCACTTATACAATACCAATGTATTAATAATTGGATTAACTATTACAATATTAATTATATATCAATAGATATTATTCAACAAGGAACTTACCATCGTCACTTAAACCAAGTTAATTGCCTTCACTAGCTGTTAAATTAAATCTCCCAAATTCGAGGGATTATTCAACGTTTAAGGGTAAGCTTTGAATCTAAACCCTACATTTTATGTGTGTCTACGCCTACGCTGCCTACAAGTGGTATTTTTTTGTATAAAAATATGCATTATTTGGAATTGGAAGAAGAAATTTTGATAGAGGATTTTTTAGATACTTTGGAAATTAACGATTTCGGCTTTCGTAGGCGTATTTATGAAAGGTCAAATTATTTTGAAGACTTCGATGAATTGAGTTTATTTAGAAGATTCAGATTATTAAAAGGGACAGCTATATAACTTCTGCAAATAATAGAAGATCAAGTAGAGAATATCCCCATGATTTGTAAGTTTATCATAGAATCATTATTTTTTGGTTAGTGATAAGGAAAAAAAGGGAAAAATAAAAGTACATGATTACTACTTCCTTGTTTTTTAGAAACCATGTACCGTATCACCAATTAATTAGATCCTAACCATCCTAAAATTTTATGCAAGTTCAGGAATTTAGACCCACACAAAAAAGGATCCCACTTTGTGTGAGATTCTTTTTATTTTTAGTTCAAAGAGATCCTTAAACATTTCCAGAATTTAATTTTTATTATTAATCCTAAATTAATCGCACTGATGTTTATCTATACTATATAATAAAGAAATATTTATGAAACTGTCTGGAGTTTAATTTTAGGTCACCTTTGAGAACCTGTCCAGATAAAAAATACACAAAAAATATTTAAACAAAATAACAAGCTTTTTGTTTTGTTAAACCTGTTTCTAGTTTATCCAAATCAGATAATAAAAAATTGTTAAGTAACAGTGGTAATAAAAAATAATTAACCCTAGAGCGAGCGCGTGAAATATTTGGAAAATAGCGGGCGCGTCCGTCTCACAGACCGACTTTATAACATATTGTAATTTTTGAAATTTTTATATTTATCTTTATTCGGGGCTGTAAAATAAAATATAACATTTGGTTTTAAAATTATTAGTTTTATTTTTAACATAAAAAAACATGTTTGAAGAAAACCTTTAATTAAACTAAAAATGGCTACTTATAAAAATCGTATAACATTTTAATTATTTTCATAACAATCATTACAAATAATGCCCACGTATTCTAGGCATAAAAACTTGAAACATTTTTGACAACAAAAACGTGTCTTTCGGCTTTTCTTTGTGCTGCATAAATAGCGCATCGTCCTGTCTGTCCATCTGGTGGAGCTTCTTGTTGGTGTGTAGTGTCGTGGTTTTCAGATATTTCGCGAAGTCTGTCTCTCAAAGTCAATTATACAGTTTCGTTTCTAATTTACTATTCACTTTTAAATATTTTAATAAAAATACATCAACAATAACATAATATAAAAAAATATGTGCAATTTAACTTACCTTACTACTGTAAAATATTCACTAACAAACTCGTATACAGCAGGCGCGTCCGTCTCATAGACCGAATTTTAGAATATTTCACCTATGACCGCCCGGTATGGATAAACGTTTAACACTAGTGTCACAGTTTAAAGATTAAGCTTTAAACTGTGCTAGTCTGTAGTGTGTGGATTAATGGTCTAGGAAGGTAGAAGGGGTGTGGGCGGTAAGATCTCGCGTAAATAAAAATTAATAAATTAAAAATTTCGTCGCTCTCTCAGACATGAAGCGCCCGCTGTAGGCACAAACCACGGTCTGTGGCTGTAGGGTTAATAATTAAAAAATATATATTAGGTGTTTAATTAACACATTTCGGAATTTTAAATGGTCTTTTTGACTAAAACCTGTTTTCCCATGTACAGGGTCATGATTTATGTCATTGCTCGGCATACAATAATAATAAATTATCGACAGTAGATTTTATAATCCTAGGATTCCTGCACAAACTAAATACTCCCACAAAAAACACTCATTTGTTGGCCAAACAAGTATGATCTAGGTTAAGAATTATGCAAGTGAAGATAGTCACAGTACCAACTTATAGAAAAATTACCAGAACTGTGGCTTAACTTTAATCTAGTTTAAATAAATGACGGTGCAAGCCAAACAGTTGATCTAAGTTTTAATAAATTAAACGTGTGGTTTTGTTAACAGAAGCTTTGCAGTAGTACGGTGCAAGTGACCCTTAGTTAATTATAGGACTTTCACTAATCCTAGATCTGATAGATCACCTATCAGATGAATGCGGATCCTAATCCAGAACGAGATTTTTATCAGAATTTCCGAACCACGCGTACTGTTTTTTGTGGAAATGTCAAATTTAAAACTTAACAACACCCGTTTATTTTTATTAATTTAGTTTCGTGCGTTGATTTTTCTATTTTTCATGTACTTCTCTCCAACAAGCTATTTTTTGTATTGAAAAGACTAAAATTACAAAACCGCAAGTCTCAGTAACTTGCCAACTATGTGGCTTAAAGAATTAATCAATTTTGAGGTTAAAAAAAACAAAAACAGACAAAACATCCCGTTAGTTGATTGCATTTGCCCACCGATTTTTATGTTTTAATCTATATGCCACCGGTATACTATAAATAGGGTAGAAAGGATCCAAACAAATGATTATGATCCGCGCTTTCGCTTAGCTCCATTGGCTTAGCTCACTCGGTTTCCGACCGTAAAGTGGTAAAGTGGACGAGATTCCGAACATTCAAATCATTATCGGATTAACCTCATCATAGTTTCCGAGAAACACTTTTATTCCCCTTTTTAATCATAGAAATAGCTCTATGCCCTTAATTCAACAAACGTCAGTTAATAGACAAAAGGGCTTTTCGGAAACGGTAATCTTAGATCAGATAGATCACTTATCAGCTGATTGTGGATTCTAACCCAGAACGAGATTTTTATCAGAGTTTCCGAACGACGCGTTCTGTTTGTGAGGAAATGTCAAATTTAATACTTTTTATTTTTATTACTTTAGTTTCGTGGGTTGATTTTTCATGTACTTCTCTCCATACTCATCTTGTAAAGCTTTAATTCGTTTTCACTCATCGTTGACACTAAATTTTAATACCAACAAGCTATTTTTTATATCGAAAAGCCAAAAGTTATAAAAACTGCAAGTCTGAGCAATTTGCTAACTACGTGGCTTAAAACACATAATAACTTTTTATTTAAAGTAAACAAAATGAAAATTTTAATACCAATAAGCTATTTTTTATATTGAAAAGTCAAAAAGTACAAAAACTGCAAGCCTGCCCACTACTAGGCTTAAAGAATTAATAACATTTTAGCTTGAAGAAAACAAAAACAAACGAAACAATCCGTCAGCTGATCGCATTTACCCACCGATGTACTAGGGTAGAAAGGATCCAAACATATGATTATGATCCGCTCAGTTCGTTCAGTTTCCGAACGTGAGTAAACGTGATCCGGATTACTTTCCGAACGTTCAGATCATGAGCGGGTTAAGCCGGATTTTCATGCATACGATATCCGATGATCCGATGGTACGAAAATGTTCTGATTGGTTGAATTGTTTTCGCGCCAATTTTCATCCGAAACATTTCAACTTTCATCCGACTGTCGTACGAGTTGAAATATTTTTAACTTTTCCGAAAATCGTATGGTTTTTAACCTCAATGTTTCAAAAATGAATGCAATACAAATAAATAATTTTTATATTTGGAAAACAAATAATGTTTTAATGTTGTCATATCTTTTTTTACTAAAAATGAGAAATAAACAAAAGAAGCAAAAAAAAAGATTTTGGGTAAGAGATATTTTTCAGAATAGGAAAGGACAAGGTGCCTATCACAACCTGCTCCAAGAGATGAAATTGGCTGATTCCGAAAAGTACTTCAATTACTTAAGGATGTCCAGCGAAATATTTCAAGAATTATTGACTATTGTGGGTCCGAGGTTGACAAGAAATTATAATGTACGTGAACCAATATCTGAGGGTGAACGGCTTGCTCTTACACTTAGGTAAAGTTACATCAGGTGTTTGAGATTGATAATAAGACCTAAATTCGTATTATAGGTACCTAGCTAGTGGTGATAGTATGGTATCGATCTCTTACGCTTTTCGGGTTTCTCCTACAGCAGTTTCAAATATTATAAATGAAACATGTAATATTATTTGGGATTGTTTAAATCAAAGTGTCTTGCCTAAATCAAGTGAGGAATCCTGGATGAAGATATCTGCAGACTTTGAAAATAAATGGCAATTACCTCACTGTGTTGGTGCCATTGATGGCAAACACATAATAATTCAGGTCATCAACATAGTACCTAATTATGATTCAAATCAAATCTAATGTTCAATATTAATTTGTAACTATGTTCATTCATTATTTTAGGCTCCACCAAAGTCAGGGTCAACATTTTACAATTATAAAGGAAGTTTTAGTATTGTACTATTGGCAATGTGTGATGCCAATTATAAATTTACACTTGTTGACATTGGTGCTGAAGGCCGGCACAGTGACGGTGGCATATTCAAAAACTCCAAGATGGGGCAAGTCATCAATGCAAATAATATGGATTTTCCTGCACCATCTCCATTAGGTCAGGAACCAAATTTAGTACATTATTATATTGCAGCCGATGAAGCATTTCCATTAACAACCTCTATAATGCGACCCTATCCAGGCCGGTTTTTAACTCAAGACAAGCGTATTTTCAACTACAGGTAAAGGACATTTTTTATATAAAATATAGCCATTTATGTAAATTTGTTAAACGTTTTCCAATACAGAAAATAATTTTCAGGCTCTGCAGGGCAAGACGAGTGATAGAAAATGTTTTTGGCATTTTGGCATCAAGGTGGCGAATTTATAGAAAACCTATTATAGCTTGTCAATCTACTGTAGTAGCAGTAGTCAAAGCAACAGTATGTTTACACAATTATTTAATGAATACTGAAATAGAAAACGGAACTGACAAGCGATATTTAAATACCTCTAGCATTGACAGAGAAGATGAAAGTGGTCAAGTAATTGAAGGAGAATGGCGCAAAGAGTCTAATTTGAACGTAATACCAGTGAAAAAAACCAGCACAAATATGTATTGCAAGAATGCACAAAATATGAGAGAAACGTTAACAAGATACTTCATGACAGATGGTGCTGTGACATTCCAGTGGAATAGATGAAATTTTCATGTTCAACCTAGTTAATGATATAACGAATATATATATTTATTAAGTTAATATCTTTATTAATATTTTCAACTTCCAAGAGAAAAAGTAGACAAAAATAAAAGGCACAAAACTCAAATGAAATGGGAAGTTCAGTTTTTTCCTTATGTTAAATAACATTTTGCTTGATCATATGCTAATTGCAGTAACTTGAGTTCCAGTTCCGTTCTTGGCTGTTGCGGCATTTTCTCCAACAATTCAGAAATTCTGATACAAATTGGGTTCATGGGGATACTACTCATACTCAGTGTGCTATCGGGTACTGGGACAGTATTTATTTTAGTCAATGCATCCAGAAGAGCCCCTTCAATTTTTTGTGCGGACTTGGCATTTTCAAATTTTTTGGGGGGCTTGGAAGTAGTTGGGGACGGTAATGGTGGAGTGATGCTACTACTTCTCGAATCCGTTGGTGAACGAATGTCCAAGTTGGACACTGTTGTTTTGTAGCTTATAGTGTCATTTAAGAATGACATGACATCAATATATTCCCATTTTTTCTTCTTAATGGCAGCTGAACCACTGGGGGTATATTCACCTTTTAAGCGAACATATGTGTCCCTAAGGTTCCTCCACTTTTTTATTAAGAAATCTAATGGAAAATTAGGATTTTCTCCAAATTCTTGAAAGATTTCTGTCCACAAATTGTCCCTAATTGTTTTAGACCTGTCCTTTATAGGAAGTCTTGAATCCCATAAGGGTGGCCTGGCTTGTACACAAGATATCAATAGCTCCTCCACTGTCACTTCCTCAGTGATTTCTTGCTGCTGGAAAGAAAATAAGTATAAGATTTCAAGGCTTTTGGGTTTTCAGGAACCATATATTTTGGGTATCTTTTTCTTACGTTCTGTTAAAAATTTATGAATATAAGCGTACTTACTTCTAACTCAGTTTCCTCGGTACTATCGTCCATGTTTAACATCTATTATATTTGTATAATGTACCACTCACTGAAGTTAAAACGTAAACAATATAAAATATTCCTCAAATTGAATGTCAACTGTCAAATTTGGGACGATTTGAATCATTCATGAAAATTGCAAAATATTTCATACGAAATTTAACGTCATTTCGGATATCGGATCGTCGGATATCGTATGCATGAAAATCCGGCTTTAACCCGATCATAGTTTCCGAAAAGCCCTAAACTTTTATGTCTCTATGCATCAGTTTTTATATGTTGGTAATACTAACTTTATTATCGCGTTTAAGAATTGGTTTTTTATATATTTTTTATTCCATGTACTATGAACTTTCTCTTATTTATCGGTGTCGTCAAAAAATTATTCTTTTGACAACAAATATGCTGATAAAAAGAAGAATTAATAATCGAATTTTTTAAAATCATGTTCTCCCGGAGCACAAATATATAGAAGGTTGTCTATGGGAGTCCAACAATAAAACGCACCATGCGTATGACATTTGTCAAAGAAACCTGTAAAATATCATTATTGTCAAATTGTCCTATTTATACGCAATTAAAGAAGTAAATAAACAAAAAAATCTGCGTTAACATATAGCTTACTTTATCACGTTCTTTTCGCACATTGTACCGTCCTATTGTAGAGTAATTCAATCATTATTGAAAGCTTCAGATTTAAAATGAGTGGCCCACCGCCTCCTTGTGACTGGCAAACCACCAGAAAGCTAGTGAAAGAAAGAAGCCAGTATTTGTTAGAAACTGAAATGTGGAGTGATTGTCGCTTCATTGTTGGAGCAGAGCCAAATCAGCGAATCTTCGAAGGACACAAACTGTTCCTAGCCATGTCCAGCCCTGTATTTGAGGCGATGTTTTTCGGAGGCATGGCAGAGAAAGACCCAATCGCTATTTTAGATGTTCAACCCGAAGCTTTCAAGGCTCTACTTGAGTATAACTCGTAACAAAAAAAATAAGAACCAAACTAATTTGAACATATTTTAGGTACATTTACACAGATAAAATCAATCTCACTTCATTCGATCAAGCTTGTGAATTATGTTACGGAGCTAAAAAGTATATGCTTCCACATTTAGTTGAGGAATGTACAAAATACCTGTGGTCCGACTTGTACCCTAAGAACGCTTGTAGAGCATATGAATTCGCAAAACTTTTCGAAGAACCAATGTTAATGGACAAGTGTATAAGAGTAAGTGTTTAAATTATAATTTCTTTTCAAATTCTTTGATTAACTTTCCAGATTATATGTAACCAAACGCAAGAGGTGCTACAAGAAAGTAGTTTCGATGACGTGGAACTTTCTACAATTTTAACAGTATTTGATCAGGAAGATTTGAATATAAACAGCGAACTAGAATTGTTTTCAGCTATAACTCGTTATGCTAATAAACACAGTCACAGTTTAGGAGCGAAAGTACCCAGATTGGACGGCATAGGTTAGGATATTTTATCAATTAAGAACGTATTTGTTATAATTTAATGTTACAGTAAACGCTACGAATGAAATGAATAACACACACCCAGCAATCAGAGATGCTATTATGAAAATACGTTTTCTGACTCTAACTCCTCAACAGTTCGCCGAAGGACCTGGTAAATCGAATCTTTTAACTGAATCTGAGAAATTTGCCATTTTGATGAACATTTGCAGTCCCGGTTCAGCGGCTGCAATGCCTGACGGATTTTCTACTTCTACGTTTAGGAGAAAAAAGAGGATTCAACCTTATGTAACAGTAAGTCGATTTTTAATATGTTAATGTTTTTAATAATAATAAACGTCATTTATTGGTACAACCAAATGACCATTGATCGAGCTCCTTCAGCCTATAATACTTACTTAATTCAATATATATAGACTTAAAAGTAATAAAAGTAACATTAGTGTATATAAAAAAAAGAAAAACCTGTCGTTGATTATATTTTAACCCAAATATTGGTCACTTACATTTTCCTTTAATGTCTTGGATTTACTGCGTTCCAAATTGTCTTCTGAGGATATTTTCGTTTCGATTGTTGTGTGTGATCCCGTTTTATGCACAGTGCATTCATTATTTCTATATTATGCATCTATGTGGAAAAGTTGTTAGTCTATCCTGGAGTGGCTGTACTTTTGTAGTTTAATATAGAAGTTCTTTGATGGATACTTGAGTGGGCAGTGGCATAGCTAAAAATAGCAAAACACATATGTTTATATCATTGCAAAATAAAATATATAATGGGGGTAACACAATTAAATTTAATGCTATAAACCAGTGATGGACAAACATTCTTCATAGGGGGCCAGAAAGCTTAAAGAATTTCAGAGGAGGGCCGGAATTGTAGCAAAATTGCATTTTGTATTGAAATATTTTGTCACCTTGAATGCTAACGTATCCACAAATTTGAGTTAGCTCACTTTTAAATTAATTTGTTATTGCAATTCTACAGATTTCTCCCTACATATAAAGGTATAAAAATAAAACAAATTTTTAATATTTTCCAATTTTTTTAATATAACATATATTTACATATTTAGTAAAATATAAACCAGTTTTTACTTGCAATTCAAAAATTATGTGGCTTAGGTCTATTTACTATCAAAAAAGTAAATAAAATTGAATGCTTTTTTAAGATTTGACAAGCTCTAACAGAAACAGTATTTTAAACATCAATATTGTTTTATGCTTAAATATATGTTTGTTGTATTGTAACTAATTCACAGTCATTCTCTCTTCTGATTCAGGTTAATCTTCAGCTTCATTGGTAGTTTTCAGAGTCTCGTATAATCCATGCTGCTAAGTATATTTAATGGCATCAAATTCGCAAATATTACGTAAGCAGTTTATTTTGCATTTTTCAATTGGCAAAGCATCATTGTACAATTTTGGTATATCTTGAGTGAAATAAAAGATCCTTTTTCTTGTATATGCTTTCATCATCATTTTTATTTTAAAATTTACTACAATAATATTTTTTGAGCCATTGGAAGCCAATATTAAATTCTGAAGTAAATATGTAATCATAAAAACTATCTTTTTTCGGTACAACACCACCAAGTTCAGAACAATAATCTTTGCAATCTTAATATAATCATTCAAACAATCCTAATTGCAAGTACTGTCTCTTCGTAGTGCTTCTGCAGTAATATGAAGAAACCAAAGCCAAACATTTTATGTGATCTCTGATTATGTGTTTTGTTGCTCCAGTCTTTTTTGTTGTGGTTTTTTGCCTCTTTGATCAGGTTTAAAGGCCCCAAGTGTGGAGGTTTGGTAAGTGCAGTAATAACCTTCTTGCTCGAAATTTGTAAAGTTTGAAGAAAGAACTTCTGACAACCTTGATGATCATCATGTTCTACAGTCAAAATATAAACCATCATATGACATTACGGCTTTCGCCATTTTCTGAAATACTTTATGACCGCTTTTTTGGTATTTGACGAACATGTCTAAAAATGAAGTTCCACCTTAACTGTTTTTATATTATGATATTAGTATTAATTTTATTGCCTCTTGATAATACATTTTTAATTAAAATTGGCAGACAGACTAATGTTTACATCCAGTAATAGTAATAAACAAACCAAAAGTAAAATAATGGGGTAGATGCCTAGGCACTTTAGATGTGGATTAGTTCTATTCACTTCTGTAAGATTGTGATATTATACATGCTTATAGCACTTGTGTCTATTTACTATACCAGAATATGTATTAAGTCTTTTAGCAAATTTTAAGTTTAAAGCACTTTTAGTGGAGCTGGGTTGTGACAACTTCTAGGTATTAAATTTAATACTTTTTGGAGTTTGTTGATAGCCTTAACTGAAATTTGCATTTTTGGGGGTTACGACTGTTACCACCAAGGCAACATTTTGTTTTATAAACATTACACACAATTGCTCATTAGTTTTAAATTACTTTATCTACTCATCCATTATTCTATTTTATACTGTTGGCCCGCGGACCATAATTTCCCCATTACTAAACTAAAAATTTATATATTTAAAGAATATTAGAAATTAGTTCTTCCATTTTTAATTAAAGCAAACTTATCGATTATATGATCAAAATCAATTTTTTTGTGAAAATTTAGTCTCTATACTCAGTATTGCTAGGCTGGTTAGCATTGTCTGGCTCATGGTACTCCTTAAATAGTTTTTTATATGCTTCAGCTTTGAAAATGTTCTCTCAGCAGAAGTTCATGTAACAGAGTCTTAAAAATAATAAGATAGCAGTGAACACATTAGGAAAATTTTAGACAGTTGTTTGATGTTTACAAAAATAATAATCAATCACTTCTATATCTGTATTCATATTACTTAAATTCGTTCTAAATGCAGAGCAAAAATTTAGTATTTTCCCTGTAAATTTTTCTATAATACCTACATAATTAATGGGATCAAAACACAGTTACTAAACAGGATAAGAATAAGCTATTAGGAGATGCACCTAGTTCAATATCAATAAGAAATTTAGAAGGCAGCTAATAATAATCATGTCAGATAGCCAGGCAGCCATTAAAGTGCTGAGCTCTTCTGTAATCAGTTCTAAAATGGTTTGGGAATGCTTAGACATACTCAATGAACTAAGTAGGAATAACATGGTTAACCTGTTGTGGGTACCAGGTCATACAGGAGTAGAAGGGAACAATATATCTAGTGAACTAGCAAACAAAGAGACACAAACACCCTTCTGGGGACCAGAACCCTTTTGTGGAATCAGCACCGATAAACAAGCAAAGATACTACTGGGAAACTATGATCAGAAGAGATTGGAGGAATGCACTAAGAGTTTTGACAGGGGTTCTAAGAGGGCATTGTCGCCTGAGAAGACCCCTAAAAAAACTGAAACTGGTAGAAAGAGATTATTGCAGATTTACCCAAACTGAAGCCGGCGGATGTCATAAAATTTATCAAACGATCAGGAATAAAAGTACTACTAGTTTCAGAGACTATGCTCAGAAACTGAGTAGAGGACGTGGCACAATAGATCTTTTAGGGATCAGTCTCATTAAGCACACTAAATGGGAAGGTTAAAAAAAAGTTTATTTAGACACAATATTTTGAAAACTTAGTAGTTTATTTTTTAATTGGAAAGAAGTGTTTTCCAAAATACTGGTAAACATAATTTCTTTAAATTTTTCTTCTTATAATTTTGTATCTGCACTCATTTCATCGAAAAAAAATTTGTAACATCAATTGTATTATAATTTACATACATAATTTGAAAAATTAGTTAAATCTATTAACTTGCTTTCATGAACAAAAAGAGAGAAGCAGAAATGTGTCTTCGGCGCCTTGCCCCACCTGGTAGCTATGCCACTGCTTTTCATTCAAACATCCATCAAGTTGAAAAGTATATAATAACTTTGCCACTTATATACATCTATGATTACCAAGAACTTTCTACTGAATTTTCCCTAAAATGCAGCTTATAAACAGGATTTCACTGAAACGTTGGTAGTCCCTGAAGGTTTTCTGACAATTCCTGGCCTATTAAAGCATTTATAAATTGAAAAGTATATCATTATTTGCAACTTGCATACATCTATGATTACGAAGTGATTGCCACTGGATTTTCCCTAAAACGTAGCTTGTAAAGAGAGTTTCACTGAAACTTTGATACTCGAAGGTTTTCTGACAATTCTTTGCCTGTTAAAGCATTTATCAAGCTAAAATGTCTATAATAACTATCATTATCAAGAAATGTTCACTGGAAATTCCCTAAAAATTAGCTCATACGATACGATTTATTGACCAGTTTTAAATACAAAAGCATTTGTGTAGTCCTAATACTAAATTACTAAGTAGTTATCAAAATTCCTAAATCAGATAATAGAATAGAAATAAAGTTAAACCAATATTTTCATAAAATTATATTTCTGAAGTAACATATATGTAAGAATGAATTAGTAAGACTAATAATTGAACGACATGTAGTCCCGAACTGCGTAAAAACAATTTTGTAGTCAAAATTGTTTTGAAAATCTATAGAACTGATTCTGGCTCATATTTTTCACATTCTTATCAGCATGCAAATCTAGAAACTTATTATACAATCTAACATCTAGTTTGTTGTATTGTGTTTGATGCAGCCTAGAAAAAGGCACAATGAGTCGCTCTGCACCTCTGGTGGTATAACAGTGAACACCAGAATGAGTTGCCATATGTAGTACACCCCTATGAATACACAGAAGTGTCTCAAACATGTACATGCAAGGCAATGGCAGGATCCCATATTCTGCGAAAAGTCCACTGCAATGTACTCGACTTTTTGCATTATGAATAATGCGCAAAGCAGTCTTCTGAAGAGTAAAGACTCTTTGTACTCTGCTAGAGTTACCCCATAGAGAGATACCATAAGCCAGATGACTGTGGATCAACGCAAAGTAAATCATACGCATAACAAGATTACTACCAATAGATGAGCGTAATTATAATTATAACCAGGTTTTCATTGAAATTTTGGTATTTCAAGGTTTTCTGACAATTTCTGGACTATTAATGCATTTATAAGTTGAAAAGTATATAATTATTTGCTACTTACATACACCTATGATTACCAAATAATTTCCACTGGATGTTTCCTAAAATGTAGCTTGTAAAGAGAGAGTTTCACTGAAACTTCGATACTTGAAGGTTTTCTGACAATTATTTGTCTGTTAAAGCATTTATCAGGGTAAAATGTTCATAATAACTATCATTATCAAGAAATGTTCACTGGGAATTCCCTAAAAATCAGTTATAACCAGGGTTTCATTGAAATATTGGTATTAGAAAGTTTTCTGACAATTCCTCGCCTATTAAAGCATCCATTTATTTGAGAAACATATATTAATTATGCACATTGTATACATGTATGGTTACCAAGAAATTTCCACTGGATTTTCCCTTAAAATTAGCTTTTAAACTGGGTTTCATTGAAACTTTGGTACATGCTGATAGTTTTCTGACAATTTCCTGACTATTAAAGGATTTATCAAGTTGAAAAGTATATAATAACTTGCTTCTTGTATACACTCATGTTTACGAAGAACTTTTCATTGTATTTTCCTCTAAGCAGTTAATAAACAAGGTTTCACTGAAAAATTGATACTTGCCGAAGATTCTGTGACAATTCCTTACCTGTTAAAACGTCCATCAAGTTGAAAAGTACGTAACTCCCCTATTGTATACATCTATGATTACCAAGAACTTTTCATTGGATCTTCCCGTAAAAGTAGCTTATAAACAAGGTTTCACTGAAACATTGATACTCACTGTAAATTTCTCCTGGCCTAATAAAGCATTTATTAATTTGAAAATTATATAATAACTTGCCTCTTGTATACACCCATGATTACCAAGAATTTTTCACTGAAATATTGGTACTCGCTATAGGTTTTCTGGAAATTAATTGCCTATTAACCTTTCACTAGTAACTTTGACAAGATGTTCTTACTAACGTCGGTCTCTTAGATTGATTTACTTTAACAGGAGTATGTTTTGTTAGATGAGTGGATGATTATAAATACTCGTAGCAGAATCAGAACCTGTTACAGTGAATAATTATTATATGTGCTTAATTCTTGGTTATACTAATGTGAATAATAATTGATAATATCAAAATGTCAAATAAGAAAACTTAAGTCTAGTTGACAACATATTTTGAAAAACTACATTAAACATTCTTTTATCTAACACAATTACATTGAATGTCGTATACACTAACATTTTTGGCCTATTAAGTTTATTTATTTATGTTTCTTTTCTAGACACATTATTGTTTGTCAAACTAATTATTTTTGTGTGTTTACAATAATTGGATCAAAAAAATATTTCAAAATAAACGTGATATATTTTTCAAATTTTAAGTATAAAAAATCAAGGATTTTTGAAAAATTTTGATAAATTGGATTTGTAAAAACTATAACCTACCTAAAAACATTAACACAAAATAAAATGCATTTTGAGCTACTCTAATATATGCCATAAACTCTGTAATTCTAATCCTCATTCACACTTTTGCAGTCTTGACATATAGGTGTTAAATGTTCTATTCACATGAATTTTGAGCATTTATAACAAGTGTACCTAGTTTCCCTATTTTTTATTGAAAAACAGTATGCACATCTGCCATAATTTGCACCTGCAGTTACTTGAGCTTTCATTTTTGTCATCAATTAATATGTCTCCATCTGTTCGTATTTTCTCGAAAAGTTGTAGGACTCGTTATTGTTCAATCTCGTATTCTCCTAGAGCCATTTTAAAATTCCTGAAACTAAAATGTCCAAAAAAACACAATTTTATAGAGTACTGTGCTTCTTATATATCCTAACGTCGGTCTTATACACCAATGTTGTTTGTAACTAAGTAACCTTTCTCAGATCAACAAAACCACTCACACACTGTATAATATAGAATTATTAAAGAGGAAGCTACATAGACACATCACACTGGGATTCAAATCGATAAATTTCGTTTCGGTCCGTCTCTGAGCCCGGGCACATCCATTGAGATGAAAAATATATAACCTCCCTCCAGGTATACATATATCATTACCAAGATCCCATAAAACTAGCTTATAAACAGGGTTTCATTGAATTTTTAATACTCGCTGTAGGATTTCAGCTTAAGTTAGGTTAGATTTGATTTAATCACTTAAAATGCAATGTGTGCAATAAGAATCATACAATTTTTAATTTATTTATTATATTAAGTAACAAAATATACACAATAAAAACTCCAAACGTCAAAATTCCGTATCTTCAAATTTATTAGTCTGTATCCAACTTTCCACTTTAAGTATCGTTTCTTCCTGTGGCAATTCTTCCAAACCATCTTCCTCTTCTTCGTCACTGTCTTCCCAAATATTTAGAAAATCTTTAGCTAATTGGCTCTTCACGTTATTGGAGGAATAAATAGATTTAAATTTATTCAAAAATTTGTTTTGCTTACCGGGCCTCGTGTATTCAGCTGTCAATTTTTTAGGAATTAATTTGTTTAGTGAAAATCTTATATCACTAACGTCCTCGTAATTTGTTAAATAAAGTTCCGGTTCTGGTTTTTCAATCATTCCGTACCATTCGTACATCATTTTTATAGATTTATCATTATCGGTTTGTGTTTCACAAACATTCTGTTTAAAAATTTCTCCCATACAATTTGACGTAAATATACAAATTTCGTTGTTTATTTCAATAACTTTGAGACCCGATAGGGAATATAACAACTTTGGTTCTAAATAGCTGTCAATACTTAACGAAGGATATTTAAATATCGTTTCTGTAAGGGTTGTTTTTAAACAAGGAATTTTAAATGGTACTGAAAATGGTGCTTTACCAGTAAACAGTACCTTACTGTCATATTTTTGTCCTGAAACTACTAAATAAGTATCGTCATCTTTTCTTGTGTAATCCATGTAACAAGGAACTTCGCCTAACATGTGAGTGTAATGATAGATATCGTTAAAGTTTCTTAAATCAGTTTTAAGAACGTAGTGTCGAGATGCGAGTAGTAATGTGTTATCTAATACGTCAAAGTTGCAAAATGAGTTACAATGTAGTAATTTCGGTTCAAAACATCTCGTTTCTTCTTTACTTCTAACATCTATTAATTTAATACAACTTCTATCCATTAGTATCACAGTATTATCATCTAAGAACCTAAATTGTTGAAAAGTATCAACCTGTTCGTTTAAATCGTTTGTGAAACTCAATACGGTACTACCTGTTTCTATATCTTTTATGGAAAACTTCCCGAACGAAAATATCATACCTAACTTCATATCTTCATTTAATTTTGCGTCTAAAATTGAATGTCTGTGTTTATGCGAGTATTTCAAAGTTACGTTCTCAATATCGTCACATCTGACAGCACTAATATTAAATTTTTCCCTCAAAATAAAATACAATCCGTCACTAGTTTTAATTGAATTTATATTAAAAATCGAACTTTCAGTCTTATGATTTACCTTTATAACATCTTCTATCGAATCTTCATGGTTACAAACTTTATTAACATACAAATAATTATCCACGCCAGGTCGTATCAGATAATAATCATTGTTCAATTCGAACTTTTCCAGATTACCTCCGGTATAATAATAATTATAATCGCAATCGAACTTCGGGTCGGGATCTTTTTCATAGTATAATTCAACCAAATATCTCGGTAAATATATGTATTCATGTCCATTGTATTCTTGTTTATCTATTTTGTGTTTTTCGTACGAATTGTACCTTTGTTGTTTACGTTTAAAAGAACTCCGGTAAGCTTCTTTCTCTTTGAGTAGTTTTAAAACTAAATCTTCGGAAGTTTCTAAAGGTTTATGTATTGGGTACGGAAGTTCGACGTGAACTTTAAAATACGTTCTATCTGTACCTTGAAATAAACTTTCTTCACTGAAATCGGGAAGGAGTTCGTGCCTGAATCTCAATGTATGACAGTGGGTTTTTTCTCTGTTTTCAGCACCACTTTGGTAAAACATGTTTACTCTTTAAACCTAAAAAACGAGGTTAGTTATCTTCAAATGTCAATTCCTGGCCTCTTACTATTGAGGAAAGCAGTTACTCTTCTTTTTTAAGGCTGGTGGGCTTCGATAATAAACGCTTCAAGTAGGTATTTCGATTATAAAAGTCAACAATACGGATTTGGAAGCAAATTCGGAATTATTTAAAAACGTTTATTGCATATAACCGAATGTATGAACAAAAGTGAATTGAGGATTGTAGAGATACGTTTACTTAGTTATCTTTAAATGTCAATTCATGGCCTCTAACAATTGAAGAAAGCAGTTACTTATTTTTTATGGCTGGTGCTTCATCAATAGACACTTCACGTACTTCGGCAATCAAATTCAACAATCCAGTCTTAGAAACAAGTTCGGAATTCTTTAAAAAAGTTTATTGTATTCATCAGTTACTGCATATTACCGAATATATGAACTGGATTGTACAGTTACATTTACGTAATTAGTTAGTTATCTTTAAATATCATATATCATGATCTCTTACTATTAAAGAAAGCAGTTACTTCTTTTTTAAGACTGGTGCTTCATCAATGGACTTTTCACGTACATCGATGTTTAAATTCAACAATCCAGAGTTGCAAACAAGTTCGGAGTTCTTTAAAAAAGTTTATTGTACTTGTCAGTTACTGCATATTACCGAATATATGAACTAGATTGTACAGTTACATTTACGTAGTTAGTTATTTATCATTAAATGTCATTTCATGGCCTCTTACGATTAAAGAAAGCAGTTACTTCTTTTTTTTAAGGCTTGTGCTTCATCAATGGACACATCACGTACATCGATGATCAAATTCAACAATCCAGACTTGGAGACAAGTTCGGAATTTTTTAAAAAAGTCTATTGCACTCGTCAGTTACTGCATATAACCGAATGTATGAACACCAGTGTATTGGATTGCACTGTTACGTTTACTTGCGACAAAAATATCTGCATTTTCGGCATACAGGTAAATTTTATTCGTAGATTCGATTCAAGCCGAAAATGTTTTTGTCCTTTTTTAATATCGTAGGTTCCGGCGCAAGTACCGATTAATGAAGATAGAGGTCCAGCTGGAAGTGTTTATCCAGAATTGTTATATGCTCATTTATTAGACGCAGACGGTAGTCGTCTGACGTATACACATTTCACGAGCAGGGTAAACTACAGTTCACTTATCGAGATATCGTTCAATAGACCTATATACATTCAGAAAAATAAGGTAAGTCTTTTTTTAAATAGTCTAAACAGTACTTTTATCTAATTTATACATTTCTATAGGTTTATAAAGTGGGCGTGGTTCTTAATAAGATGGGTTGCTATCCAATCGGAACCTATCCTGATCAATCAACGGCTAACGGCGTCGTATTCACTTTCTGTCAAAGTCAATGCGGTGATTCTTTGAGAGACGGTTTAGTAAGATCGATTGTCTTTTCCAACGGAAACAACGGAAATTTGATTCCGGTGCTCTTGGGCGATCTCTCGAAATTGCAAAACTCTATTAATGTTTTATAAGAAAAATTATCTGTAGTTATTAAAAGCTGGCAACAATTGAATCAAATATTTATAAGAAATTGTGCCTATTATAAAATTTAATGGGTCCTTTGCTAAATTATGAGTGTAATTTTTGTCTTTTTATATATGATATCATTTTATGGTCACTTGCTATTGAAGAAAGCAGTCAAATTAATTACTTCTTTTTTAAGGCTTTTTAATAATTGGAATGTTCGATATTCAATATTCTTAATTTTACATTATGACTGGATACTTATATTCTAATTGTATTACAACGAAATAGTTTGATCTATGAAAAGTCCTATTTACTGCGCCAATTTTATTGGATATGTGTATCGGATTTTTCAGTGTAATTAAAAATTGTATTTGTTGGGAAAGTCACGGTTTGTCTTAGTCTATGAAAAATCCTAATGACTGCGCTAATTATTCGATATGCATATCGAATTTTTCAGTGTAATTAAAAATAGTATTTGTTGGGAAAGTTGCGGTTTGTCTTTGTCTATGAAAAATCCTATTGACTGCGCCAATTATTCGATATTGATATCGAATTTTTCAATGTAATTAAAAATGAAATTTGTTGGGAAAATTACGGTTTCCCTTGATCTACGAAAAGTCCTATTGACAGCGCTAATTATTAGGTATGTATATTGGACTTTTCAATCAAATGAAAAATGAAATTAACTGGGTAAGTTTTGATCTATAATAAGTCCTATTAACTGCGCCATATATTCGACATGTGTATCGGATTTTTCAATGTAATTAAAAATTGTATTTGTTAGGAAAATTACGATTTGCCTTGATCTATAAAAAGTCTTACTGACTGCGCCATTTATTAAATATGTATATCAGACTTTTGAATCGAATGAAATAAGTTGGGAAAGTTACGGTTTGACTTGATTTATGAATAGTCCTATTGCCTTCGCAATTATTTGGTATATTCGTATAGAATTAAAAAAACCATTTCAATCTAATGGAAAATCAAATATTTCTGAAAGTTACCCTTCCTCTTAATCATGAATAGTCCTATTGACTGCGGCAATTATTCAATATGTATATCGGATTTTTCAGTGTAATTAAAAATAGTATTTTTTGCGAAAGTTACGGTTTGTCTTTGTCTATGAAAAATCATATTGACTGCGCCAATTATTCGATATTGATATCGAATTTTTCAATGTAATTAAAAATGAAATTCGTTGGGAAAATTACGGTTTCCCTTGATCTACGAAAAGTCCTATTGACTGCGCTAATTATTAGGTATGTATATTGGACTTTTCAATCAAATGAAAATTGAAATTAGCTGTGAGAGTTACGGTTTGTTTTTGATCCATAATAAGTCCTATTAACTGCGCCATTTATTCGATATGTGTATCGGATTTTTCAATGCAATTAAAAATTGTATTTGTTAGGATAATTACGATTTGACTTGATCTATGAAAGGTCCTATTGACTGCGCCCATTACTAAATATGTATATCAAACTTTTCAATCGAATGAAATAAGTTGGGAAAGTTACGGTTCGTCTTGATTTATGAATATTCCTATTGACTCCGCAATTATTTGGTATATTCGTATAGAATTAAAAAAACCATTTCAATCTAATGGAAAATTAAATATTTCTGAAAGTTACCGTTCGTCTTAATCTATGAATAGTCCTATTGACTGCGTCAATTATTCGATATGTATATCGGATTTTTCAGTGTAATTAAAAATAGTATTTGTTGGGAAAGTTACGGTTTGTCTTTGTCTATGAAAAATCCTATTGACTGCGCCAATTATTCGATATTGATATCGAATTTTTCAATGTAATTAAAAATGAAATTTGTTGGGAAAATTACGGTTTCCCTTGATCTACGAAAAGTCCTATTGACTGCGCTAATTATTAGGTATGTATATTGTACTTTTCAATCAAATGAAAAATGAAATTAGCTGGGAAAGTTACGGTTTGTTTTGATCCATAATAAGTCCTATTAACTGCGCCATTTATTCGATATGTGTATGGGATTTTTCAATGTAATTAAAAACTGTATTTGTTAGGAAAATTACGATTTGACTTGATCTATGAAAGGTCCTATTGACTGCGCCAATTATTAAATATGTATATCAGACTTTTCAATCGAATGAAATAAGTTGAGAAAGTTACGGTTCGTCTTGATTTATAAATAGTCCTATTGACTTCGCAATTATTTGGTACATTTGTATAGAATTGAAAAAAGTATTTCAATCTAATTAAAAATTGAATTTGTTGGGAAAGTTACGGTTTGTCTTGATCTATGAAAAGTCCTATTGGCTGCGCCAATTCGGTATATTTATATAGAACTTTAGAAACCATTTCAATCTAATTAAAAATGAAATTTGTTGGGTAAGTTACAGTTTGTCTTGATTTATAAAAAGTCCTATTGACTGCGCCAGTTATTCGGTTTTCGATATGTAAATCGGACTAAATTTCTCATTTTCAGACGAAATTTAAGCAAGTATAACCTATAAGCTCGTTAAATATACCCATTTTGAACATTTATTTCTATTTTACTAACTTATAGTAAATATAGCAGTGTGTATTACTCAATTTATTTACTTATTTTTAAGCTAAATTGTTGCCAGCTGGATATGTTTGTTTTGTTCGACTTTAAAATGTATTTATTTTTTTAGAAATATTTTCTTTGTAGGTTAGTGTGAAAACATTATAATATCCATTATAGTTGACATATTTAATGTGTAAATAAAGTATTGTACAAATATACCGTGTTTTATTTTTGGGATGGAGGTCTTTGATATCAACAAATTCAACATTTTAAACTAATGACGTAATTATCATCAAACCTTACAATCCAGTGATTAGCTAAGCTAAAGCTTGGTGTTTTTAAATCCCCTTTTTTTGATATGGTTTACTCCTTGTTTTCTTTATAGTTTATCATTGGCCTTTTGCTGATTTTTCATTTTTTCCCAGTCTATTTGATTCTGTATTATTTTATTTTCCACTGTGATCGATTTTTTTTAGAAAATCGATGCATATTGACGATATTTTTAATTACAATACTTTCGATATTTTTTGAGAGCACTCTATAGGTATGTTCCAACACATCAAAAAACCGATCTTGGAACGGTAACGCGCGTGTGCAGTAACAAAAATGCGTTCCAACCACGAGAGAACCGTTTAGCGAACGATAATTGTTTTGTTCCAACCCGATTTGGGATCGTTATGGAATCGGTTCAAGAACGATGATTTCGATACTTGACTGAAAGCAGGTATCAAGGGAACCGACTTGCGCAGTACATATATCCATATCTAGTTTTAGGTTAGTTCATAGATAAAGTATAGGTTAGGTTAGGTTGATTTTCAATAGATAGATAGGCAACTCAGTATTAACAGTTTGGTTCACTAATTACCGCGCCCTCTGGCGAGTGTAGTCAGAAATAAAGCAAAAACGGGAACTGTACATATAAAATTAAATTTTTTTTCTGGAACTGGAAGATTGTTTAAGAATTCATGAAAAAAAACTGTTTCACTACATACGTTTATTTACAAGCTATATAATAATTAATATAATATACAAATATGGCCCTCTCAACCGAAGTATATATAGTATTTTTTTCACTACTTATCTCAGAACTAATACGGAAGGACCTTATTTTTACTTTAAAATTAGTCATTTACCCAATTATTCAAGGATATCGAAATATCAGCTCGGAATACTTGTCAAAGCATTGAATAAAATCATTGAAACCAAGGGGATTCAATAAATGTCATTTCTACTATTATTTTAAATAATTTTCATATTTTCTGATCATTTTCATTGTCTTAGGACATTTCGTAGAGTTTATTTTTCATGTTCATTTCATTGAATAAATGAAGTTTTAGATAAATATTGAGCTACTTCTCAGACAAATGAGGTAAATAATAAGGTTTCCTCATATTAGTAGTGAAAAAAATAACATATAACAGATTTTGTTAATATAATTATCACAGCTTTAATATTGAAAGTAACGCCGGTACTCACATTTTCATAGTTTTTGGAAAATCGAAGCATTTTCACAGTGTCGGCCCGGCTTCTGCATGTTGGCACACAACAAGAAAACACCATATTGGACTGGTTTAATCAGTTTAATAAACACGCACAAAAATTAAAATTCAACTTAGTCTCAATACAACAATAATTGGAATAATAATGATAACGAGTTGGACTAGGTATTGGTGTTGATAAAAATAAATCAACATAACCTAACCTATCCTTTATCTATGGATAAACATTGGGCGAGAAATGGATACGCCTGTTTGTTATGTTCTCGTGAAGCCGCTGTGATGTTGCCATATCTCAAAATTATCATTAAAACTTATGATTTTTATTTTAATTAAAAAATAGAACTTGAATAGCTTCTGTAGTGTAGGGTATTGAAAGATAAGTTAAAATTCAAATCCAAACTAACATTCGAGTTTATGTTATGATAATGAAAAAATATACTATTACATATTAGTAACTTTAATCAATGGATCAGATGATTGACGAAAAACTGAGGAATTTTTCTTTACAGATTTGACAACGTTCAAATTGAAGGTGATTACAGCGCCTCTGACGAGTGTAGTCGCAAACAGCTCTTATGGGACAAGCTGGTTCATAAGAGTTACCTATGCATGTGTTAGTTGGCTTGATTTGTTGTTTTGTTTATGTATTAGTTGAATTTTGTAGGAGGGATCTTATTTATTTTTGTTTGTGCTATTTGTTGATATTTTCCAATATGATTGATAACGAGGTGGAGGATATTTTTGACTAGTTCCCGTGATTTAAGACTCGAGTCAGTAACCAAACCGTTCCAACCACGATCTATTTTGGAACCGTAAATACTTGGTGCCTGCGTAACAAATCCTTAAGAACGATTTCGATAACGATTCCGGAACGATTAATATTTGTGTGTTGGAACAAACCTTATATGTCGCACCATGTATATCCCTATATTCGAGCTTAGTTTCCTTTACCTTGATCACAAACAAAAAATGTTTACAGTCTAATTTATTAGTGTCAAACTCCGATTATTTCGATTAAACTCCTAAGTAATCAATCGCCCTTTAAAAATATATCGATAGATCGAAATAATAACTTTGTTCGCGGGTCTGATTCCGATCCAGTTCAGGGTTCATTATTGATTCCGAATCAGTTATAGCAGTTCGCGAATATCTGTTAGGACTAAAAGTTCGTTTCGATTGTTCATGCGCAATTCCTAAAAGTAGGCGACAGCGAAAACTGGCATCAACTCAACTGTTATTTGATGGCGTGTTTGTTTACATCGTTGTTTTAGGCAAGTTTAAAGTTGTAGTAAAATAAAGTTATACAAAACTCCCGTTTACACCTGTAACGTAAATAGAACTTGTTCTAATTAACCCTTTTTTCACTTGGGCTAATAGATGGAAGGGAAAGTTCTTTCTTGTTAAATGTTTTTCTCGAAGGACCGTATATTGTATTCACTATATGTTGTAGGATTTATGATGGATGAAGAAATTAAACAATTATTTCACTTTCATGTTACTATATTGCAGGAATTTATAACGTGTTCTTTTGCATAGACAATTAAGAATCTCACTGGATCATACGCGTGTTACACTTTGATTATTTAGCACATAATCTGCTGGAGTAATTATTAATGATTAATTACACATGTGGTTTACCGGGACCAACGCCGGGTGCTCTTATAACATGAGTACCATTATGTACGACGGTTAAATGATGAAGAGAGAGAATGAAGGATTAATTAGAAGTTTACGAGTGACGACTGGGAAGTGACTAAAATTGAGATTTTATATGTCGGTTAACGTGGGTGCGGGAAGGAAAAAAATATTAGGATCTGGCCAATGGGATAAACGAATTTGAAACGTTACGGTCAGATACTGCGAGTGAAAATTTGCAGTTAGGGTGATTTTTTGTGGCCTGAAAAGGTTTCGTAGATACAGATAACAGAGTTTTTTATAAAGCGATAAGGTGTCGGGTACTTTGAAATATTCATTGGAATTTCAGAAAAAGATAATTATCCGTATTTCTTATGTGGTAGTAAAGTTAAAATGAATTTTTTGTTGATGTAAAGAAATATTAAATGTTGAGAAGAAGGATATATTTAGTTATATGTTTTGAGCAGAATATTTGAATTGTATTATACAGGGGAAGTTGAAAATAAAAATCACAGGAGAATTTGGTAATTAAATCAAATTCGAACAGAACTCATTTAACGAGTCCATTTATAAAATTCGTCCTGTGAAGTTGATGAAAAGACCAAATATTCAGACATATTGTGTCGCACACGGAGATTCGAAAATACATGTTCTTTGAATTTCGTGCGAAAGCATGCGACGGCGCATCATACAAGCTCGAGAATCCAACCCCTGGCACCCGCAGCAGCAGCGATCACGTGATATAACCGAATGTTCATCAGGAAACCCTTCTAGTCTAGTCATTTTTGCGCGAGTTGTTCTTGTAATGGTTCCCATCAACCGCTAGATTACATTGTTCGACTATTTTTTATTCTCAGACTGGACTTTTTCTTTTTTCCAAATTAATAAATTTTTATTTGGAACCATTTATTTATTATTTTTACAGTTTACGCATTGAAATCTGTGATTTAAATTTGACATTACAGATTACTATAAATATCATTTTACGGCCAACAATAGAGGGCAGCATCTATTTAACTATAAAATAAATATCAAGTAATATAAAATTTAAGTTTATTCAGTTAATTATAGTTAAGTAATTTAAATTTATTTGAATAATACTTTTAACTCATTAAATTATACAGATATATGGTAATATTTTCGTGCTGAATATTGTTACTAGATGGCGTAGGTTCACTAAGTTTGATTTCAAATTAAAATGTTAGGAAATACATTAAAGAAAAACAAAAATACTCAATTTCATTGATACATTTTATACATAAGATGATTCAATTATTGAATCATCACGTGGTTACCTACATTTGAAGATAGTTGAATACGGAGTGACGATATAAGGAAACAGCTGTCATTCGCAAGTAATGGTGTAGGTATTTTGTTTTGATTCCGATTATTATTGTTTATGTTTTTTCGGTTGTGATGTTGTTAAACTGTTGATATATGTGTTAAAAATGGGTTTAAAAAGATTATCGCGTTCATCGGTTAACGGGAAAAGGATACTGAAACGAGTAAAGGAGTCCAATACAACTGGTAAGTAATAATTTTATATAAATGAATTATTGTTTGTCAGTTGCTGAACAACCTACTCAGTCTTAAAATTATTACAAACTATATCAAAGTGTCTCCGTAATATAAATGTGAGTTATTTAACATTAATTTAGGGATAAAATAATTATAAATGACTTATTTGAATAACGTTCTATAGGTGACCTTGAGTTGTTTTGTCTGTTGTATAAATATGTTACTATTTTTAAAATTTAATAAGTATCATAAATTTTGCTTAGCATTAATTACTGAATTTTGTGATAACAAATTGTAAATAAACATAAAGTTGTTACATTCTCACACAAAAATCGATAGAAATTTTATTTGTATACGTATTCTATTCAACTTTTTTCAATCTAACTTTCAGACATTCTGATTTGATTTTGGCACTTTTCGTTCATCAATCAGTTCATATACTGATTCCTACTGACTTTTCTCATTCTCTCATGGCAGCTACTGTGTACAGTCCAGTCATCAGTAAATAATATTTCTATTGATAAGTTTCGTTTATTAAAATGAGACATAACCTATAAACTATTGATTACACGATTAAGAACTTTCTGAGATTATTGATATCTTTTATTTCATGTACTGGAGTCATTTGTTCCACTTGAAAATATATTGTTAAGGCTCCTATTCTTGTTTGTTTCATGAATAAAAAGTCATAACAATTACAAAATGTCTTGATGAGAAATGTAAACAATCGTTTCTAGTCACTTTGCTTGAGTTTGACGCATTTTAAAATATCTTTCAACGGCAACAACGAAATGTATCCTTCAATTAAAACCCCAATGACTGACAAAACAAAATGAATGTAAGAAATTAACGTGAAATGGCGATTTTTTGTTGTAAAACTCTTTGTGTGTAATTAAAAACGTGTTGTATAATCCCATTATGGATGCATTGGATTACTAGTATTCCATTAAGGATCGACATTAATTCCAATTTAGGTAATTAAAAGTATTCATTGTCTCGATTTCTCTGTTGATCGTTTTTAGGAATTTATTGTCGTGATTGTGGACAATCTGTAGAGGAAGTGAGAAAAAGAAAAGTGAATTTGGTAGTAACTATATAAAACTGGTCTTTTTTTAGGTTTTATAATAAAAATAAACCAGTTTTTATCCGCGCTAACAAATATCACATCATGTGTTTTCCAATACATATCTGCAGAAGAAAAAGTCAGTTTTGTGACAAGTTTATTTTGAATGAGGTGACTGTATGAAAAAAAATTCAGTGGTACAAATCCGAAAAATATCTGTTTTTGATTTTTATGTATAGTCCTTCGTCACATAAATCTAACACCACTCTTTCCCCAAAACCAAGCTGTTTATTTTCTGTGGTTCTAGTATAAACGTGTAGCATCCAAGTAAAACCGTCAATAAAGCAAATCTTGAATAATTTTACTCCATATTTGTGTTTTTTCTCTGGAATATATTGGTGAAAAGATAGATGACCGCTCAATGACACCATTATCTCATCAATAACAATATATTCCTCTTTGGTAAAGGTATTTTGGAAGTGTGCAATTTATCAATAAGATGTCATACTTCAAAATCCACTCCCCTTCTGGTGCTGAGAAGTGGAGCATTTTTAAGATGGTTTCAAACTGGTTTCTTGTCATTAGTTTTGTGAATTTCATTGTACCTATCCACATAATAATTCCAAAAAATGTCATTCCATTTATTAAGCCTAGAGGTCCTGGTGAGGATTGTATTATTGATAACTTGGTGGGCATACTTGTTGATTTCTGTAGCAATAAGTTCGAGCAGATTGTCAGTTAAAAATTAATTGTAAATGTCAATCGGTTCTGCGTTGCATGGAATATATATTTGGAGACCTTATGTTCCAGTAAAAATAAGTGGTTTGTGTCTTTCTAAAAAGATAGAGATATGTAATTAAGACAATATAAGTTCCCAATAATATAGTTTAATTTTTTACTTTTCCACCCAACCTATCTAATATGCGAGAAAAGTATTGGTTGACCCCTAAATAATTGGAATTTTGAAAAAATAATTTTAAGTTATCTTTACGTTTTTCATAAAGAACAACACGAAAAAACGGTTTTTAGAAAAAAAATCCTGTGTTTATGTCGTGGTCGTTGTCGTTGGCCACTTTTTGTTAGTACGATACAGCCTCCGGAGTGCAAAAAGTCACCAATTTTATTATTGAATATTGTTCATGATATCTCACAGATGAACCCTATTGATTTTCAGCTCACCAGAGCCAGTACAACGGGTGCTATGGTACTCGAAGTACGACATTTTTGTCATTTTTTGAGAAATTTCAGTTTGTTAGCATGATACAGCCTCGGGAGTGCAACAAGTCACCAATTTTATGATTGAATATTATTGAGGACATCTCACAGATGGATTCTATTGATTTTCAGCTCACCAGAGCCCATACAACAGGTGCTATAGTACTTTAAGTACGACATTTTTGTCATTTTTAGAGAAATTTCAGTTTGTTAGCAAGATACAGCCTCCATAGTATATACAAGTGACCAATTTTATGATTGGATATTATTCAGCTCGTCTCAAAGTTGAACCCTATTGATATTCAGCTCACTAAAGCCAGTACGAGTGCTATGGTACGTCAAGTACCAAATTTTTGTCATTTCTGGAGAATTTTCAGTTTGTTAGCACTATACAGCCTCCAGAGTGTATACAAGTGACCAATTTTATGATTGAATATTGTTCAGGGCGTCTTATAGATGAACCTTATCGATTTTTAGCTCATCAAAGCTAGTATAACGGGTGCTATGGTACCTGAAGTGCCACATTTTTGGTCCTATTTGGAGAAATTTCAGGTTGTTAGCACGATACAGCCTCTGGAGTGTATACAAGTGACCAATTTTATAATTGGATATTTTTCAAGGGGTCTCACGGATGTACCCTAATGATTTTCAGCTGACTAGAGCTAGTCCTATAAATCCAGATATACAACATTTTTAGTTATTTTGAGAGAAATTCCGGTTTGTTAGCACAATACATTCCCCGAAATGTATACAAGTGCAATTTTATGATAGAATATTGTTCAGCGCATCTCACAGATGCGGAAAAGTTAGCTTTAATCTTTAAAACCGTTTATTTTTATGTTAATTATTATATCATTTATCTTGATTGTTTCGCGATATCGCTTTATTTTAGCGATGTCGCAAATGCGGGAAGGATGTTCACTTTCATGTTGACTGCGAAGGACCAGCCACCATCGTGGCAATATGTGTTTTAACCTAGATGAGTTATATGGATGAATGAATTAAATTCGTTTGCATTTTTACTTTAGTTTTATTTGAATATAGTATACATGTTGTTCTTTTGCTGAACAATTAAGATTGTATTATCACTGGTTATTAGCTATACGGAGTATTCATTACTTATCACATTGTTGAGAGTAATTAATGAATGTTTCAAATTTATGCCGGTGAATGCCAGCAAAGTATTATAACGTGAGTACCATTTTGTACGATGAACGGATGATAAGTGAGTGAAAAATTGGGTTGTATTAGTATTTATGTGTTCTTCTGAGTGGGTGGAAGTAAGGGAAATCATGTGGGAAATTGACCAATGGGTGATGAAAGTTTGAAATTTAACCGTCATGATCGGCGGTTGAGATCTACGTAAGCTGGTTGTTTTTTGTTGCCATGAAAAAGTTATGTTCGTTACAGATAAGGAAATTGTTTAAGGTAGTTTTTGCATGGAGCGATAAGATTAAAATTGATATTTGGGGGCTTTGAAGTGTTGAATAGATATTCTGGTGTGTTTTTTATGTGAAAGCTAAGGAAATATTGAATAGATAAGAAGAATGATATTTTTATTCATGATGTATACGGAATGTGTGACTTTTGATATACGGGGTGAAGAAAAGTAATGGTCACAGGAAGAATTTGAGGGTGAATTCAAATTCGTACATTGATATTGGTACCATTGTAAAGCTGGTATCAAATTATTAACGCCATCAACTGGAAAATCTTGCAAATTATCTTCCTCCAAACTCTCATCTTATCCATCAGTTTCGACTTTGGAATTTGAGGAAATACTAGCCTCACTTTCGCTTGGATTATATTCCGATCCTGAATCCTGAAAGGGTTCTTCACTGTGGCTTTCCAATTCAAACTATAAACAACTATCAATATTAACATAAAATATATACTTATATTGCGAAATATTTTGGTTTTAGATCACTACAAAATATAACCACCTGTTCTGTTAATGTATGCACATCAAATTCAACTGACATGGCCTGACAAGTCATTCGAACTTGTCTCGCGCCAGACCGTGTCAGACAGATGTGACTGACAACTACAATAAAGTTCCCTATAAAACATTTATCACAACTGTATATATAACATAGACTCTCAACCACTATGGCTCATGCTGATTGAGACATTATTTCATAGATGATCCGACAGTGCCCTTATAATTTCAGTCATTGATTACTGACTGTAGAAGAGGCCCGGGAAGAAAACAACATTCATGGCAGCGAAACATTAGGAACTGGTGCGGAACTAGAGATGCAGCCACAATCTTCCGAAAGGCAGGAAATGGCACCTTACATTTGACATGAAAGAAGTACAAAGGACCGCTAACGTGCGAGATGCACAAGGCACAAGAAGAAGATTACTGACGGCCACAAAAGTGTTAATATCCAAAGAAAAAGTTGAAGTAACAATACTCAAACTGAGCAACTTATATTAATAGATCAAATGCATTTATATATGACCAGAGATGGATACCAGTGGAATGGAAATAACTACATGTGCCTTCAAGAAATGGGAAAAGTAGTCCCAAATGATTATAAAGGAATCAAATATTATTAGTATCTCAAAATTAGTAACAAAAATCATTGCAGAAGAGGTTCTCACATAGGGGTATCAGTGGGAAACAAGGATTTAGACAAAATAGATCTGTTCTAAGTTCAACTTTGATGTTTTTATTATTAATAGAAAGTTGCTGTATTTTTTTTATAATATTCTGAACACTCCTCTTTCGATTTTCATTTATTTTAGTCGTTTCATGTGAAAGATGAAAGAAATTAATTGTTGTGTATTTTTATACCAAAATAAATAAACTGTTTATATGATTATTGGTTTATTTTTCCCAATTTAACCATTTATGGTCCATTATTTGATATATATATTTAATTTAACTCAACATCTAATCATTATTGAGTTAATGGAGTTAAATTGAATGAAATGTCAAATGATGGACTATAAATGGTTATTTTTGAATAAAATAATTTGAATATACTGCCAAAACAATCAGTGTCTCATCTATCTGTGGTTTTGGTCGAATTTTGAAATATAATTTATCATTTACTAGCGGACACTTTTTGAATTAAATCCCCACATGAGATGGTTCTCCTTACCTCTACACTCCAATGGCGGGCAGTGCTACATACGAGCGTCTCGCGACAGTAAGAATTTGGCTTTCACGCACTTTGAAATCTTTAAATTCACATGTTCCTATCGTACGACGTTGTCGGTTCCATTGTAGACACGAAACCTTGGGGAGGGTATCCTTTTAAGATTTTTGTTATTATTTGGATAGGTAACTAAAATATCGTCTATGACGATCTCGTACATAAATACTCACCTTCAGATAATTAAATGATACGAGGAATATGAAAAGTATAATTTTTTCTGAGCTTCAAAGTTGATTAAGCCTACCATATTTCTTTCCTTAAAATACGGGACAGCCGAAATAAGGATGGCAAAAATTATAGGCTGCGCGGTTTTATATAGGACATGAGCTTTGAAAATGGATGAAGAAGAAAATCTTAATTATCATTAAATGAATATGTATTTATTGTACCTACTAAAACTCAAATATATAATACATATTAATTGCACATAATAAGGCAAATACCTTGTTACAAGGTAACAAACGTGAAACAGCAATTCAATAACCGAATTATATTCTTAATTTTAATATTTATCACTTTTGTGAATTTGTTCACACAGCTTTTTTTCAGTTATCAACTTTTCAAACATTTGTGGACAAGATAAATTTAAATTATATTGTAAAGTTGAGACATTGTCTACTGTACTTTCCAAAATGTTTGTTTTTTCGGTGCTCCAATAAAGGCTCATATTAGAAAATAACACAACGAGGAATGACAGCACTGACGCCAAGGTGTAAGATTCTTGATCGTATGCGTAACAGACAGGGCAGACTGACAAGTTGGATGCTCTAGTCACAGAATGAAGAATGACAACGACAATTTAAATTTTTGGTTGAAATGATTGTATAAACGGTTATGTGAAAAAAACGGGACATTTAGCGTCCCGGTAGAGATTAGCGGGGACAACGGGTGTTGAAAACGGGGCTGTCCCGTTTTTTACGGGACGTATGGTAGGCTTAAAGTTGATCGAAAATATCCTTAACGTTTCTCGACTCAATTAAGGCATATTTAAAATGTACCTATTCTTAAGGCCTTAGAAATCATGTATTTTTAGTTTCCACAATATCAGGTAAGTTTAAATGTTCCTAACATAAGTTAAGAGTTTTACCATTTAAAATTCTAGTCTTCCTTACAAAAAACACACTGTACACTGTATAATACTTACCTACTTATTCAAAACTGGGGTCAGTTTGCAATAACACATTTTTATTTAAGTAAGATTTTCAATTATGTTTGTTGGAATATTGAAATAACACAAATTGTATAATGCAATATTTTATTAATAAATGTTACATTCAGATTCATCTTCAGCATATAACTAATAGGTATACCTATAGTTAAAAAAATGCATAGAATTAATTACCCTTCCCAATAAACAATAATAGCATTGATTGCCCAACAGATTTTACAATCCTTTAAAGAGCAATACCCGTATGTTTTGACTGAATACAATATACCTACAAGAAAACGAATAAATTATATAACCAGGAAACAGGTGATAAAAATAGAAATGGTATACAAAATACAAATAAAATAAAAGGCAAAACAGAGCAATATTAATGATAAGAAAAAATAAAATTATTTATACTACGAACCATAAGTTTATATTAATGTGATTTTTATACGTTCATGCAAAGAACAAAACGTTATTGTACTATATTTAGGCAAAAAAGTGGTTCTTTGGCGATGTTCGATGAAATCGGCCAAAAATTAAGACTTCTTATGTGAATCGGAGTCTGAATAGTCACATTCACACACGATAACAATTTAATATACGAATAAAACATAACAAATACCTATATTATTATCACAATTTAAGTGAATGTGTGATCGTTTGAAGAATTAAAAACCATTGCTTTGCCTTTACCTTCAAATGCATCCCTTATACTCTTCTCTTCAAAAACACTTGGTCTTTTAAAGGGGTTAGTTTTTTTTTGGTTTCTTTTTAGTGGTAAAAAGCCTAATTTGTTTTTCATTATTTTCAATAGTATTAACAGATTTTTCATTGGAAAACTTAATCTGATTTTTGTTGAGTATATCTATTGATTTATCTAGGTTTTTAAACAACTGAAGCTCATCACAGGCATCACCCTTTGGGTTTATATGTATATGGACGGTGGCAACTATAATATTGTTTTATTATGTCTGATGCCAATACTGTTGCTCCAGTATCAAGGCTATAACAGGAATAGCTGTCTTCTTGCATAAGATTTTTCCATTTTTGGAATTCTGAAAATAATAGAAATAATACTATAGACAATATTGTTTTAAATAAAACCCTCGGTAAAAGCATTGTTGTGACATGAAAATCACCTATGTCTAATAGTTTCTATAAAATTCACCTTGTAAGATACTTACTAATTGAATGTTTACTTTTTATCCTTACATTTGCAAAGTTTACTCATATATCACTAGAAAAAAAACGCATATATGTACCTTCCATGGAATGAAATGTAATATCCTGCTCTTCAATTGTAATGGAATGATCAGTTTGCATATGCATATGCAGTGTTCGGTAACTAGGAGTAAGATCAAAGTAGTTCTCAAATGGACATCGTAATCTTGATATTCTAGATGTAGATGAATAATTATGTAATTTTACATCGACCTTCTCCTTTTTTTGAACTGGACTCCGGTTTCCCTCGATTCTCTACATTATGGATTCTTCTAATATGCGCATAAAGGTTCTTTTTACAGGAAAAAAATGCAGCGGGGCACTCGTTGCACCTTACTCGATTAGTAGAATCCATCATAACAACAAAACTCAAACAGAAAACCCCAACTCAAACTAATAAACCAAATACAAAACCACCATCTTGGACAAGTGACAACGTCGCACGATAGGAACATGTGAATGTAAAAATCTCAAAGTGCGCAAGTGCGTGAAAGCCAAATTCTTACTATCGTGAGACGTTTCTGTGCTACATAGTTACAACAATGTTTATGTTTTCCTTTCTTCTTCTTTTTTATAAAATCATAATTTAACGGAACAGTGGAGTTACTACATAGCGCCTATTCTGTATCGTCATAGAAAGGAAATTTCTTTCTATAAACTCTCTATACCCTTTACCTTATTCTGTAAGCTACTTCGGCATTGGTCGTGTGTCACGAACGCTTCGTTCGGTAGAAAGTAATAGAAAGACCATTTTAGTTCTTGCCACAGATTAGAGAAAGAACAGATACGAAAGCTTGACAGAGAACAGTAAAAAGAGAGAGAGATGGGTAGACATACCCATTTAAATGTCCATCGTCGTATGTCGACTCCGTTCGTTCGGGCCGCTGCGCGAAATTTTTCAACAGGGTTGTCAATTTGCATAATATTTCCTTCAATTTACGATCATTGGTCAAATATTTTATAAGCATTATTGTTAAGTGTGATAGTTATACAGATACAAATATTCGACAATCACTTGTTTTAAATCAATTTTATTAACATCAAAAGAATTATACAATTTAAAAAATTATAATGTATAAAAATCATACCATAAATATATACTTTTTTTCACAAATCATATCTTTGGCAACCATGCACAATAACGGTGACTGCTTCAGATACAGTCACACTTATTTCACATGCTGACAAATTGTTTGATATTTTCAATTCTTCTTCATTGAACAATGTCAAACTATATAACAGAAAATTTTCCGGGGAAATACACCAAATTGATTTTTTAAATGATTCAATTAAAATATTAAATAACATGAGTGTTATGAGCATTGCAGGGAGAAATATTACAAACCATTGCAAATTTATTAAAGGGTGGAAAATTACAATTAATTCCTTGTTAGAAATATGGGCATATTTAAAATCAAAAAATTTTAAATTTATTTTAACAAGACGTCTAAATCAAGACTGTCTTGAAAACTTTTTTGGTAGTATTAGACAACAAAGTGGAAATGCTACCAACCCTACCCCCATTCAGTTTTCATGTGCATTTAAAAAATTATTTTTTATCAACTTTTTCAATTCATCTTTCATGAATTGTGAAGATCAGTTTGAAAATTTATTATGTTGTTTGGCGCAGACCAACACTAATACATCTATGATTATTAAAACTCCTATTGCCATTAACCAATTTTCCGCAAATTTCAGAGTCACTAATTGTGATTATCATCGAAATCCATTGCCAGAACAAAACGCATTTAAATATGTGGTTGGATATCTTATTAGTAAGTGTCTAAAAATTCTTTCATGTGATGTTTGTCAACAATTTTCTACAAATACGCAAGTTTTGGACTTCACCAATATGTTTATTCATTATAAAGCATATGACAAGAACTTAGTATTTGGAAAGCTCAAAACACCCGAGGACTCGTTTTGTCAATATATTTATAATTTAGAATGCCTTTTTTTCACAAACATAGAGAAATATTTGCCGAACCCTTCAGTTGGAAATAATTTATATATGATATCAACAGCTACAGAATTTACACATCCTTGTGAACGCTTCCCTCACGAATATTTAAAAAAATTGTTCATCCGATTAAGGATTTTTTATTTGCTGAAATTTAGCAATAGAGATTTTAAGTTCCAGCCAAAGAAAAATAGAAAACTGTCTATTTTACTCAATTTATAATCAATAAATCAATTTTTATGTAAAATTGTTAATAATCTTGTTGATTCCAACGAGATTGCCTGCCTCGTTAAATTTAATATTTTTAAAGTTTTTGATATTAACTTTAGTGCTACAAATTATTATCAAAATTCTCCCTTGCGTAGGTGTTGTAAATCCTTCTACTCAGTCTATAACCATGTTGATATTGATATATTCCATGACAAATTCTTTACATTTTGTAATAAGCTAAAAAAGCTGTATCTTAATAACAAAATTATGTTTTAATTTCGTACTATTTAGTTTCAATAATTACAATTACCAATTTATACTGTATAATTGATATGTTATTGAATACCGTATTTGGCTCATCCCGTTTGTATTTCCTTTGATAAATGATAAATTGAGAATTATTTGGAATTTGATGAATTTTTGTAGTGATTTGTGTTATCTAAAAATGTATTTATTAATTAATCTCCCAAGAGTAATGACTATTTATAACAAATCATAAGAATGTACACATAGGTATTAAATAAATACATGAATATATATTCGGTTATGGTTATTGTTTTAATTCATGGCTCAATTTTAAAGATTTAGTGGAAATTTCCAAAAAAAACTAGATCCGGCACTGGAAATTGTTATTGTCCCCGAGTCAACATTGCAATTTGGTTAGAAATTCAGAAAATATTTTAAACTGGCAACATCGCGGCCATACCGAGTTAAAGGTCCGAGGTCATTGAAGACGGAGTTGAAAATCGTTTGATGTTTTACCGGGATTCGTATCTGTTCTTTCTCTAATCTGTGTTCTTGCTCTGATGTTTTGAGTATCCCTGTCTCTTTTTAACACACAATCATTTAGATTTATCTTTGTTGGCATGTTTACTTTTTTCAAAGGAAAGGTGCAGATCGGTTATGTTATGATTATGGTGTTTTGTGGTTTATATATACAAGTTTATATATGTTGGAAAAATAATTTTTGGATAATCACGTATTATTAATATTATTGCAATTTAATACGTAAACAACTGCAAAGGGTACCTAAATAATACGTATTTATGGCCATTTACGGTGTTACCTGTAAATGTGAAATATTTCTGTGTTGAACGTTGTGTAAAATTAAACACTAAACTTCTGAATTTTTGTCATTAATCCAATTCTTAAGAAGTTCAATATATTTAACATTGGCGATTTTAAGGATTAATAAATTCTTCTCTCTAAACGTAATCGGTTTTGTCGTACTTCATCTTCTACTTGTAGCAAATGAATTGTTTCCAAATTTTATAATGTACTCGCAATAAAGATTAAAAAAACGAAAACTAAGAACAGATAATATGCTATGCTATCGTTTATAATTATAATATTTACACCACACACTATAATAACAGTTATAATAATAATTGACGCCCACAATGAAATATGAAATAATTCTCATAACTATTATTATCCTCCTGAGAAATAAACAAACAAATGTTGCTATTGTTGCCGACTTAATCAAAACATATCCCAAATTCCCCTAAAAACAGGTCAATGTTTTTACATCCAATAATTATCAGTTCTCTATAGCCGAACATTACCGAATAGATATAGAAAGAATCGTACAGAATAGATTCACGAAATAGAAAGAAATTTCCTCTCTATACTCATATAAAGAAATTTCTTTCTACGAGACGATACAGAATACGCGCCCAGGTACCTTATTAATATAACATCGTATACGCACTTTTTGCACCAATTTTCGAAGTAATTGCACTTTCATAACAAATTAACCTTTTATATCAAACTCTCAACAAAGCTTCATTCAATTCACTACAGTTCAATTTACGTGTTTGTATAACGTAATTAGAATGTATTGTATCTTGAACTGTCGGTTCTAAAGATAGAAATAAATAACCTATCCCTGAAGGTTTCTAAATAAACTCGACAAAATTTATTTTCACTCTTTTGAAGGTGACATAAGAAAAAACATTTATTTGCTCTTATAGTTTCTTATGTATATTTTCCCTGTTATTCATTTCTGTTTCAGATGATGAGAAAAAAAAGGAAGAAGAAAAAGTTGTACAGGAGGATTCGATGAAAAAAGGTAGGTGCATTTGATAATAATTTATGATTTTAATCGAAAATTATATTTGATTTTCGAATGGGTTACCGTATATATCAGAATTTGTTTCTGGTATAAGCTTTGGAGTGTTGCCATCTTATAATTTTAACCACAAAAGTAGATGTGGAAAAAGTACTTCAAACATTGATTCATGCAAACATGTGTAATGATCTTCATAAAAATATTTTGAAAAAACAACTTCAATCATATTGGTTTTTTCATTATTAAGTCGGAAATGAAAATAGCCACCTTCTTATTTTATATTATTATTTTTATGTATAATGTGTTGCCAACATTTAGGGGCGTCGCTGGGCATTGAAAAGAAAACTTCTAATACGGGAATTATATAAGTTACCGACGTTTAGGAGCGTTGCTGAGTGCTTAAAACTTATAAAACGGGTATGGTATAATGTGTTGCCGATATTTAGGGACGTCGCTGTATTAATTAAATACAGTTCTTGATAAAAACATCATCTTGTTTTTCAAGTAAATTGATAATAACGTCATACGTAGATATAAATAGACTGCAAATAGATTAAATTAGTTAAATTTTCTAAAAAAAACGCACATGTGTTACGTTGAAAGTAATTATTGTTTACTATTTTTTATGTAATAATTTTTCATTGTAACACATAAATATCTACATTGTTTATCGTAAAATGTGATTGTTATTGATGTTCGCAAAATACACATACTAAACGCTTTTTATTGTAATAAAAAAATAATGTTGCTAGGGTAATGTAATTAGCCCATAAAAATGTCAATTTATGATTATGGCGGGTGGGGGATTGATTATTATGCATTAAATTATAATATATGTATAAAATATCGCTTTAGCTGATTACAGATGGGAATTTCTATTTGCGCCTCTGCTATATCCTAAACAACAGTTTTTCGAAAGTCACAGGAAATAATGACCTAAACAATATACCCGCAGTAGAAACCTTCGTAACCAAAAGATTTTGAAACTTTTTTGCGTATTAGGTGTTTGTTGTTTTATTAAATTTCCAGCGAAGTTGAGAACCGGCAAAAAATATTATATAGTTGTCTGTTTTAATAATTTCTTAGTGTTAAGAAATTGAGTACAATATTCAGTTCGATAAAAATATTTAAAAATAATATTATGACTCGAAAACAAACATTTATTTCGGCACATCATTCATCAAGTAAATACAGAGATTCGGAAAACAATTTTTTATTTACGATATGCAAACAAAAATATAAACAGTTTCGAAATCGGAAATGCAGCTTGATATTTAAACACAGTCAAATTAAGATAATTAAATGAATAAATTCATCATACAAGGGAATATTAATGTTTATCTATATTGTATATATTGTAATATAATTAATTGTAATTTATAATTGCCCCGCGTTGGGAGCCACATTTTAATATATTTATAATTCTATGATGAATTTTGATTGTTTAATTTTAATGTAAACCTTCCTGTATACATAAATTTCAATTCGCCTCACGTTATTGTATATTGTCGCAGCGACAATTCTTGTACATGCAACTTAAAAATGTATGTAAGAAATTTCAACTTTGACAGTAGTTATCAAAAATATGCCCGGCTCTAATAAATATTAATTTAGTATTTCAAAAAATGAATTTATATTTATAATCGATTACTCTTCTCTCAGGGTGGGATCAAACTGTTAAAAAATTTAATTATTCAAAATTTATTTAGATTTTTACGTATCTCCAAATTATTTGCTTCACTATTGTTCAGAACCTATAATAACTGTATGTTTAATATTATAAAAGGCACTTCAAATATCTGATGATGTTTCCAATATTTCTATCACTGAAAATTATCAACTGTCACTGATTTGATCGACAGTTTTATTTAATGGAAAATGTTTAATTTTTTGAAATTATGTTATAAAAAGACTATATTGATTAGGAATGCAAAATTCTATATTATACTACCAGATACAAATTAACATATTAATATTCTCCAAAATTATTACAAACTAAACAACAGTCGTAATTTCTACGAAACTTAAAATTACTACAACCTATATGCTATAAATTAATCTAATGAAAAACATTTAATAAAAGTTCAAATCGTTGATTTACATCTTGACGTGTATAAATGTCAAATACCAGCTTCACTCAAATTTGTCTAATTCAAGATTTTTTTCTCTTATGTGAATTTCCTTATATGACTTATTAATTTTGTTTGCATTCAAAAATCTAATAGATGCATCTATGTCAAATTTTATTTAAAATAGGCCTTATTATTTCTCGAGAAATTATTGTTGAAAAAAACTGGATCGGACTCACCAACTAATGACTGGACAACTCGTACAATTCTAAATGACCTTAGAATTCAGGATACCTTCTAAATTTTATTTAGAAATCTCCTACCACATTCACTACACACGATGCAATTTTCATTCGAATTATGCACGCACTGGCTTTATAATGAAATAACAAAGAAAAATATATTTGTATAACGTGTAAAATTTAATTTACTTTTGCATAGCGCGCTTTCAGCTCTCTAGACATAGAGCCATCATCAGTGCTTAATCTAAAAATACATATTCAAATCACAACCAATAGTGGCTAGTTAAGTGAAAGTTTGACTGAGTTTTTTTATGAAAAGATAAAAAGGTTGATAAAAAATACGTACTGTCAGATTCCATATAACAAAATTTCCTGGCTTCATCGCCTCCATTAATAATTAAACAGGTTAACAAACCTTTAACATTATACAAACTTGGACATCACATTTAAAATTTTTAAAATCGAATTTTACTTCCAAAAAATATTTTCTTAAACACCTTTTATGTTAGAACCTCTACAGGTGGTTGTGTCGGTTTGACTGACAAATATGAGAACTTCAACTGTCAATTGGGTTTGTTCGATTGTTTGTGAATACTCTGTTCAATTTGAGAGATCGGATGCAAAAATGATTATTTATTTAAATTCAGAAAAGTAAAAGTAAGCTAACCAATCGAATCGCCTCTCATAAAAGTGACAGTAGATTATATCCTGATAGATGTGCTTAGGCGGAACACGTGTTTTATGAAGGCCATTCTATGGATTATCAATCTGCCAAAGTCTTAGCAATAGAAAGTAATTATAGAAAACGCCTTTTTTTAGAAACAACATATATTGCAGAACAAAATTATGTAATAAATAAAAAAACAGATTTAAATAACCTTAGTGTTATCTATGCATATCTTTTAGATTATGAAAAAAGAACAGAAGATTCATAACAATCTTTAATTTTATGATAAAAAAATAAAAATTGTAGTAGTTCAAGATCAAATATTTTGTTTATTGTCATATTGTTTTTTGAGTTTTTCATTGATTTATGTTTAAAAGAATTTATTATAAAAATTTACAACTATTCCAAAATTCGCTATAGATTTTATGTAAGTATTTATTATTTCATTTAATTATTAATAATGATAACATTGACCAATTATTTATAGCCCTTGATAATGAATGAAAATCATTCGAAAGCTCGGGAATAAATATCTGAAAGAATTTACTCTGGAGTCTTATTGCCACATCCCCACAAAAATATCCATTACAAATAAGTTGGCAAATATCTTTCATCAAATATATATATAAAACTTTCCGCAAAACAACAAACCACAATTAATTTCAGTTTTCATCACATGCACAATTGTTATAATACGTTAAAATAATTTAAAAAAAAAGATCGAAATTAAGTACATAAATATTTCAGATATCCTTTCCATTTCACGAACCGAATAAAACTAAAGTAGTGTTTAAAATATTTTCAATAATCCTATTTATGAGAACAAGTAGGAAAAAAGTTACAAATAGTCGAACAACGTTAAACGCAGGTCTTCATATTTTTTTTTCAAAGAAATATAATGTTTACAAACGTTTACCCAAGTTTATGCAAATGAGTCTGCAAAAGCCATCTCAAAAAGAATGAATAGTTCTTTATAATATACAGAAAGTTTGTTTTGATGTGGAAATTTGGATGTATATAAAAAAATCCATTATTTTATTTCATAGCATAAGAATTTTAATAAGTAAGAAAGGATAATCATTTATTTTTATACATAATAGGTATGTGACTCCAACAATAAAATAAAGCTATAATTTGTATCTAAGTAATATTTCAATGTTTAAATTTTTTTTCTATCTTTTCATAAACAACATAAAATAAATTCCATTGATAAGTAATGTTGATTTTATTATGATATGCCCAGAACCCTACTGAGTTATAGAGTAGTGAATAAATAAGAGCAGCCGAGGTAATAAAATTTTAGGAATTAAATGAAACCACATGCTAATAAATAGCATAATGAATAGGAGGAATTAAAGGTAAAATATATATAAATTAGCTAGCCCAAGAGTGTACTATTTCACAATTGTAACAAAACATTAATACATTAAATATTCAAGTTAAATTCACAAATAAAATAATAATTCTCATATATATAAATTTCATATACAATTTATCTTCCAAACGTGGAATAAATAAATTATAGTATTCAAACAACATATCATACATAAATAAAATAAAACATATTATTATATAAATAAAAATCCATTCATATTTAACTTGCTCCCCAAGTGGGGCATTATATAAAATAAAGTAGAATTCCTATTTAATATATATATATATATATATATATATATATATATATATATATATATATATGTATATATATATATATATATTAGTAGATAGTCTTTGCCGACTAATTAGGTGATAATGGAAATAAACGTTTCCGAAAGCTTGGAAAAAAAACAGTAACAAGAGTTTTCTTTAATTAACTTGCCGTTACCCCAATATTCGTGGTTTTATATATATATATATATATATATATATATATCTAAATTCTAAAGAAAATATTGAAATAAGGAAAAATATGCATATTTCGATGTAATACTAGTGATACACTCTGTATTATCAATAATTTTAAAGTTTCAATATACAAATAAATTTTGACATTTAAATTTCGGATGACATTAATGCAGAATATACTTTATAACGATTTCAAAACAAGAATACAAATGTCTCTGTTAGCAAAATTGCAATTATATTAAACGAATGAAAATCTCTCTTTGTTATAGGAAAACGTAAATTTATATTTAAAAAAAAAAAAATTTGGTAACCAAAGGAGAGGAGAATTATTGATATAGAAAGTTGAGTTAGTTGATTTTGATATTCCCACGAGGCAACATCGAAATAAGAGTTTCCTCAAATTTATTTAAAAATATCATAGTAATATATATGAATATTATCAGATCATCAAATCCTGTATTGTAAAGCCAGTGCGTGTATAATTCGCAACGAATTGCATCGATAAAGTGCGGGTGATTTTCGGATTTCTAAATTATTAATTTAGAAAGTTGTTCCTGAATTCTAAACACGGTTTGGAATACGAACAAGTTAACCAGTACCTAGTTGGTGAGTCCTGTCCAGTTTATTTACATTATTTCTCGAGAATTAATAGGCCTTTATCAAAAATATTTCAAAATTAGATGCTTCTTATGGTAATAAATTCGATTGAAATTACAGTAACGTTACTCAAATAAAATTCAACGTCTAGTGAAGATAATTTTGGAATAGACAATTTAAACGGAAATTTGCGTATTTTGACATTGATATACATCAAGTATATAATCAAACATTTTGAACTTTGATAAATTATTTAGCGAGTAGATTTATAATTATAGGTTGTCTTAATTTTAAGGTTGATAGAAAATTCTATCTTTGTTTCTGCGTTTAAAATATTTTGAAAAGTTCTAATTTCTGTAATTTGTTATTTGATAATATATTATATAAATTTGAATTCCAATCACTCTTTGGTACTCATTTCATATTCATTTCTCATTGTATTTGATCATTTTCAGGCTATAAAAATTTTGATACAATAAGTGACATTTGGTTAATTTCCTGACAGTAAAATCATATATGTCATAAGATAATTTAATTGTCTTGTAGTATATAGAACAGTTACTCTAGATTTGGAATAGCGTAATACGTAATTTGGAAAATTCTTTAAAAATTTATAAATTTGAATTATTATTTGAAATCTTTGATCCCTCCTTGAGATAAGAGTGAGTAAGTCGATTGTGTATTGATTTATCTTTCACAATATAAAATTTAATATTCATCTGAGCCGGGCATATTAATTTGACAACTGCTGTCAAAAATTTCAATAGGTTATATTTAGTGGTAAAGGCATATTCACAAGAGTGTAGTTACAATCATAAATTAAACTATTAAATAATTAATAAAACATTGAAATATAATAATTTGTCACCCAAACGTGGGGCAAATATTATTAAAGAAAATAGAATATATTATAATATATATAATGAATATTGGTCCAAAGTGGCATAAGGTATAAAGTAAATTTTAACAGACATTTTAGCAAGACGAAAACATTTTTGAAAGAAAATAGTAATTTGTTGGCAACATATGCAAATACCTATAAAAAAGAAAAACTCAATCCCACTGAGAAAATTCAAACAACAATTTATAGTCAATAAAAAAAAAATTAACGATACATAATGCCAACCTCCAGCAATCTATGGATTACCCAAACTTCATAAAAATGGTATACCTTTAAAACCAATTGTAAGTAACGTTCCGGCTGTTACCTACAATTTATTTAAATATTTTGCCTACATACTATCGTATATAATTGGCAAAAATGACTATTACACAAAAAACTCATGGTTATTTGTTAAATTTATAAGAACTCAAAATGTCAAAAATCACGTATTAATTTCCCTTGATGTAACATCATTATATACGAATGTAGACACAAAACTAGCCCTGAAAATGATAGAAGAAAATGGGATCAACTCAAAACGAACGTACACTAACTTAGCTTTAAATGAGTTTCTCAGTGGTGCTGAATTGTGTTTATCCTCAACATATTTTCAATTTGAAAACAATTTTTATTCTCAAATATTTGGAATAGCGATGGGCTCTCTCATAGCCGCAACGGTTGCCAATCTCTTTATGGAATGCGTTGAGGAAGGGATTATTCGATCACTTAGTTTTCAACCAGTATTTTTTAAAAGGTGAGATAGTAGCTTGTGTACCGAAGGACAAAATAAATGGAATATTAGATAAATTTATTACCTATAATTCGAGATTAAAATTTACCGTTGAAATGGAAACAGAACAGAGAAAATATAATAAATTTTTAGATGTGTCTGTCTTATATGACAATAAAGGTAGAATTTTTACAAATTGGTATTCAAAACCACTTGGTTTACACATGTACACAAGTTATTACTCTAATGCTCCACTAACCTATAAAAAAATGTTATTAAAAATTTAACTGACAGAGCAGTTAAGTTATCGCATCCTAGATTTAGAAAAGTAAATTTAATCAAAATTCGCAAAATAATAATCCGTTAACTTTTATTAATAAACATATTAAAAAGAGAGTTCCTGCTATTTTTAATTCTAGTCTATCGGAAAAAATTAGTAAACGTTTGAAAAAAACAAAAAATGTTAGGGTCTCATAAGCTAAAAAACACATACCAACAATTCTTTTCAAAAATGAAACAAAAATTCCTAAAAACAAGCAAACGCACACAGTCTATCAAATTCTATGCAATAACTGTAATTGCACCTATGTTGGTCAATGTAAACAATATCTACAAAAAAGAATTCAAGCAGACAAATATTGAAAAACCGATGTTACTGCTTTATCAAATCACTGCAATAATACTGGACATAGTTTTAATTTTAACGATGTGAAAATATTGGCCAGGGAAAAAATTGCTCAAAAATCGTGTATTCTCTATTTATTGAAATTGTTGTGATAGCGGCAACGCTGTAAATAGTTTAAGAATGAACTTTGGTACATAATATAAGAACAAAAACAGTCAACAATGAATCGAGTGATATATGTTTGTCTTCTGATAGGATTTTGTTTATATGACTTGAGACGTTTAATTATCAGGGGTCTTAGGAGCAAAAGGTCCTTGCCCTCATTTTAATACATTCAACGTTTTCTATCTATTTCTAGCTCATTAATTGCTTTAACATATTTATAGGATGTAAAAAAGAATAATTTCAATATTTCATACGAGTACTGATTGGCGGAAAAAAAAATAAAGTCGATGAGTGTTAGGTCCGGGATATAAATTGATTCAAAATTTTCTTTAGGGGTTTAAGTAATAGAGTTGTATACACCAAACAGTTTCAGCTTTCATTAACCCTGCTGCTTTCAGATTTATAAGACTGAAAAGAAACAAACCGTTGGATCTTGTAGTAAAAAGCAGTCAATTAAGATGATAGTGGGCATTGTTAGTCTTTAGTATTTAAATTCCGCGATATTAGCAAAATATCTCCAAACACAGGGTGATTGATTAAACTGAAATTACTGTTTATACATTCAAAACTTCAAATTTTCGTCGAAAAAAAACTATGTTTTTACGAATAACTCAAAAAATACGTATCTTGTGAAAATAGCTATTTGTATAACAAGGGAGGAAAGTGCTACTTTTCCTCCCGAGGATGAAGTTTACTGCCCGACGCTTAGCGGCTTCAATGGTGTCTCACGCGTGTCCTGGGTCCATAACCTCTTGAAATTTGATGTTTTGAGTCAAGGTTTCGAATTTCTAGAAGAAAAATAATTAATCTATCAAAAACGGCGTAAAAGCAACTAATGACAATTTAAAACTTACAAAAGCCGTAAACGACATTAAGATGACATTTACAAGGTTAAACAAAATGAGGTTCGAAAAATATGGGGAGTAATTAGTTATACACTTTGAATATTTTTTGCGCGATCGATCTTTTTTGTTTATTTACAGCATCGGTTGTCAGGACGGTAGGTTGTGTTTACTGGTTTCTAAGTCCAACACGTCGGTAAGTGATTTAATTACCGTTCAGACGTCGGTAAGTGAATTACTTACCGACGTCTTAGCCCTACATACATTTAAGTGGTCCTAAATAATATATTTATTCATTACACAAAAGGAACAAAATAGTGCTTTTCAACATATAATATTCTGCCCAAAGACTACCAGGCGATTTCAATGTCTCATTTCGCCGAACAAAATATGCCAACAACACTTTTTCATTAATACTGGCACTATTCTTCTCCTCACACCAATTCCTAAACATTTTGTAGACGTTTGCATAGCGATTCCTGGGTTTTTATGAGATTATTGCTTCACATCCTATTTGCCACGCTTTTTCTACTTCAGTATCACTCTCACTCATTTTATATTAGTAAATTAATCAAAAATTCAAGTTGAAAGTATAGCCTTCAAAATATAATCTAAAGTTTCACAGTAAATGCATTTGTTTGTTGATAAATAATATCTTGGAAACACTTAGCAACTGCCCAACGATTATTAAATTATATCATTGGCAAGTTGGCAACTGCCTACTTTATACCAAAATGCAAATATATTTTAAACTGATCGAGAAGTATAAATGTCACTTTTCACTTTTCGTTCATTTCGAAGAAATTTAAATTATTTTATTTGAAATTTATTTTAATACGATCGCGCAAAAAATGGTATAAGCATCTCGAACGTTAAGGGATTTACCGGTCTCCAGCAATAACATTGCTGTCGACCGGTAAACAACCGTTCTTAATATACTATTTAAATATTAACTACAGCTATAACATAGGTGTTTTGGATGGGTTTATAAGATAGAAACTAATAATTAAAATGACGCTATTTTTTTATTGGTGCACTTTGACTTACTACAAACAAATGGAAGTCCGTCCTCGATGCCCAGCAAAGTTTCATTTCATAAAAGTCCGTCCTCGATGCCCAGCCAAGTTTCGTAAAAGTCCATCCTAAGTAGTATTTATTTTTATTAAAAATGTATGTGGATTGATTCCCTCGGGCTCCGCTGCGCTTCGTCCTCAAGAATCAACACCACCTGCGGGATTAAATGGGTCACTTTAGTCGCTTGGTGTATAATGTACTATTAATATACTTATTATTTACTAACTTTCTTTAGTTTATTGTAAATGAAAACAGGTGAGCGAAAAAGTACGCTCTAGAGCGGAAATAATGTCAAATTATGACAGATCACGCAAAACATCAACTTTGCGGTTAGATTTGAGTGTGCAAAAGCCTACTTTGGGTAGTGATCGTAGGAAAAAGTAATTGTTGAATTCTTTGAACAAAAATGAGTGTTAGTTTGAAGTTTTATTACTTATAAATTCTATTTTAGGAGAAATATTTTATCTTTTTAGTACTTGTTTTTCAGACCATGGGTTAGATAAATTCTTTTGTGGATTGTTTAGATAAGTAACTATTTTAACACATGTTCTGTGAAATGCAAAAAAAGAGTTTTAGAAATAAGACAGTAAGCGACAAGTTTCTTATGCGTTTTCCCCAGACTTATCGATAACAAACATTATTGTTGTTTCAATTATTTCACGATTATTCTCTCCATAACTTCCTACAGTAATAAACATATATTGAGGTGCTGTTAATAAAGAAGAATTTGAAATTAAAAAAAATATATAACATAACGGTATATCCCCTAACTACCAGGTGTCCATCTTTATTTTCCCTCATTTTAACTGCCCATAACTTCTAAACGGTTTGAGATAGAAACATGCGGTTTTCAATAAAAAGTTTCATTTTAGCACAAGTTTAGTTTAAAAAAGTTAAGTTTTTTTTAATTCGTGTTGCCTACGTCACAACCAAAACGGCTGACGTTTGACAATGTTTTTGTTGATTTTTGTTAATGGAACACTCAGTATATTTTTTTGTAGTTGGAAAGAACCGACCATTACCTACCCTTCAGTGCAAAAATTTTTAAAATCGGTTAACGTGTAATTGAGCAATTTATTTTTAAAATGAGGGATGCAAAGTAGTATTTAATCACAAAACGTAACAACAATAAAATTCAATTTGATTCAAAACAAGACACAAAGACAATAAACGATTTTAAAGATTAAAACTATAACTTTTCCTACAACTGCTATGAAAAGTAGCATATTTCTCATAGCTTACTTAATTTCAAAACCATACATTGCTCACACTGTGAGAAATATTATTTCTCACGGCACTTTGCCCACACTACATACATTTATATGGAGAATCCAGTAGGAGATCCTCGATGCCCAGCCAATTTCAGAAACTTATACTCGATGCCCAGCCGTTTTCAGTGGGTGGTCCTCGATACTTAGACTATTTACTTGTATTCTTTAAATTTGTGCAGTTGTAGAAAAAGTATAGTGTGCAACATGTGGGAAAAGTACTTTTCTCACTCGCCCTTGGCTCGTGCCACAGACTTTCACACTCGTGAGAAAAGTTGAACTTTTCTCACTTGCTGCACAATATACTATTTCCTCCTACCCCTATAGAAAGTACACACTTTCCTCCCTCAAATCAGGGAGGAAACTCATACTTTTTCTTCCTAGGGAGGAAAAGTACTTTCCTTCCTAGGGAGGAAAGTATTTTTCCTCCCCCTCATTTCAAGTAAGTTGTAAACGATGAAACTTGTGAATTCATTATATTCATATTGTTTCCATAATTTCTAGAACATCCTGTATATCCTGTTTTTTGGTAAAAATCAAACATTAATGTTACTTCAACGTAGTTCGTCAATACAAATTTCAACTTCAGGAATCTTAGATATACGTTTTTTGAGTTCAGAATAAGAAAAGCATAGTATGCTGTGGCTCACTGACAGTAAACACGGCGATTGACTTTTGAGGTGCAAAGTCGCTACATTCATTAAACTTAGTTGAATTTTTGAAAAATAGAGAGCGATTCAAGTGATTTTGAATTTCCAAATACACCACCTAATATTAAGGAACAAGCCAACATAGCGTCATTAACCTTACTACCACAAAAATCTAAAGACAGGTATGAAAAACAGTATGCACAATATAAGGAATGGGCTGAAGACAACAAGATACATAAATATTCAGATAATGTTTTACTGGCATATTTTTCACTAGAAGGAAAATCATTAAAAGATTCAACACTTTGGTCTAAATATTCAATGCTACGCACAATTATACAAATGAAGGACAATGTCGATATTAAATATCCAAAGTTGATTGCATTTCTAAAACGTCAAAATACCGGATACAAACCAAATAAAGCTAAAACTTTTACAAGAGAAGAAATAAATACATTCTTAATGGAAGCCCCCGATGATGTTTTTTTTATGAATGAAGGTAAGAAATGAAATCCCATGCAAATAATTTAATTTTTGATATAAAATATTCATAGGTAGTCCTTGTTATTGGAATTTCTGGAGCATGTCGATGTGATGAGCTTATTAAAATGACTATGGATTATATTGAAGAGAAAGACAATCTTTTAGTCATAAATATCCACACTTCAAAAACGTATAAACATCGAACTTATGTTATCAATACTACAACAGGTAACGGCCCAAATTTTGTTCAAATCGTTAAAAAGTATATCTGTCTACGTCCTAAAACTGAGCATAAACGATTGTTGGTATGCTTTAAAGCAGGCAAATGTATAAATCAAGTGGTTGGCAAAAATAGTATATCCAAAATACCACAAAAAATTGCAGAATATCTCAATCTTCCAAATGCCGAACATTACACAGGGCACTGCCGAACATTACACAGGGCATAGTTTCAGAAGAACTTCAGCAACTCTGTTAGTAAACGCTGGTGTGGATATTTTAGCTCTAAAACAGCATGGCGGTTGGAAATCAACCAATATCGCAGAAGGTTATGTAGAACAATCTTACACAAAAAAAAGAAAAATTTCTGATCAAATTATGGGAAATACTGTAGAACCAGAACTTGATCAAAATCAGCCAAGCACTTCTAGAAGTTACCATCATTACAATGTGCTAAGCGAAAATATTTCAAATACTAAAGCTCCTGTTCAAACCCTATCTTCTTCCAATGGTGTTTATATAAGTGCTGCTCAAAACTGCACATTCAATATTAACATAAATAATTCTAAAATATAGTTAAACAATACTATGTACTTAATTGTATAAAATATATTGATAAATTTGTTTAATAAATAATTCTTGTGTTCTTAATTATATTCGTTACCTATTTTCAAAAATGGTAAGTAGGAGGAAAAATCATATGTATCACATGGGAGTAAAGTGCCTTTTCCTCCCTTGAATGTTTACTGCCCTCCGCTTCGCATCGGGCAGTAAACTACATCCTGCGGGAGGAAAAGTGGCACTTTCCTCCCTAGTAATACAAATAGCTATTCTCGCAGATAGATTGGGCGGAAAAGTAAAAGTGATAGTTTTAATTAATTAAATGTTCAATGTGCCGCCCTTCTTGATAAATACACTTGTTTAACCTTACATATCAATTTGTAAAAGACTAGCGCAACATATCTTCGGAAATGCTGTTAAATACATGACGAATATTAATCTTTAATTCATCCAAATTTTGTGGAGCAGAATTATACGTTAAAGATTTTACATATTCCCATACAAAAAAATTAGGAACTGTTAGGTCACGTGAATTAGGAGCCCATTGTACTAGATCACTTCTGCCAATTCAGTTGTAACCAAATTTATTGGAGTTTCTAGCTATTAAAGAAAAATGGGGGGTGTCCCATTCTGCTGGAAATAGATTTCATTCCAATTACCATTTAATTGCACGTCTTGATCCAACTGTGAATAAAAAAATAATTCCAACATGTCTGTATAAGTATTTCCATTGATTGTTTTTCAGCGAAAAAAAAATGGTCGATATTGTTGTTGACAGCACAACACCACACATTTACCTTAGGTGAATCTCTTTCATATTGTTCAAACTCGTGCGGATTTACTTCAGACCAAATTCTGCAATTATGTTTATTAACTACTGCAGTGGAATGAAATGTGGCTTCAACAGAAATTATTAGATTGACGTTTGGTGCACTCCTTCTGAGATCCATTAACATTTCACACCTTCAGTCCTTCTTATTCAATTTTTGCTGAATTTGAATTTTATAAGGTTTCAGTTTTATTGCTTTAAAAATGTTATGAACTTTAGACTTACTAATGTTGAAATGGGAAGCAACTTTTCTTAACTACGATTTTGGATATCTTCTAACAAAATCACATACAGCTATGGTGTCATCTAAATAATTGTTAATTGGTATTCTTTTCTTTCGAGATAATGATCCAGTTTCTTTATAAGTGCGGAACCAATTGTTTTTGACGTGGACGGTTGTTTATTAAAATCTCTGAAAAAACGTCTTTGAGTTAAAATTACAGATTTTGTTTTAGCAAAGGTATGTACAACATTTGCTTTTTCTACGTCTGAAAACACCATTTTCACCTAAAAACAGACAATAACAAAGACTGACAATTCGCAAAGTTGATGAAATTGACATTAAACTTCCAAAGCTTACTATGATTAAAAGTACTAAGTAAGCATCCTCATTTTAAAAATTAATTGCTAAGTCACTCGGTAACCGATTTTAAAAAATTGCACTGAACGATAGGTAAAGGCCGGTTCTTTCAAACTACAAAAAAATATACTGGGTGTTCCATTAACAAAAGTCAACAAAAAAATTGTCAAACATCCGCCATTTTTGTTGTGACGTAGGCAAGACGAATAAAAAAACCTAACTTTTTTAAACAAAACTTGTGCGAAAATAGAACATTTTAGTGAAAACCGCATGTTGCTATTTCAAACCGTTTAGAAGTTATGCACAGTTAAAATTAAGGAAAATAAAGATGGACACCCGGTATAAGAGCAGCAATATTCAGTAGTTCTTCGTTTTGTCTATGATTTGTCTATTTTTTGTTTGTATGTTTCTTCGTTTTCGTAATATTCTCTTATTATCGATGATTGTACTAATAAAATGTAGCGTATTGTATTCAATATCAGCACTACTTAAAATGTAATTGCAGATAAAAAAGAGAGACGACTGATTGAGTGAAAACAAAACAGACATGAATGTTTAGGTTTTAAGCTCAATTAGATGTCTTTAAATACTTACATTTCAATTATGCCATCAATTACTCTTACTCTAATAATGAAACAAATACATTGAATTGAATTTGTAACGAGTATTTTGTAAATTTATAAAAAAAATGCCTTATTCCAAAATAACTTGAAAACTGTAATACGTGAAAAATGACAGTACCTATGCAAAAGTATTGCTCGTCTTTCAGTGAATATTTTAATTTTATATACATTTCTATAGGATGAAAAATAGCGGACATATCACCGAATTTTCAGAAAAATCCGATAGATTTCCGAGGTAAAGGATTATTTTTGAGCCGAGTTACTGGACTATTAGAAATCTACATAATAATCCACACGTGGCGCTTCGCTACGTATTTGTGAAAAACGAGGTGCTAAAATTTTTTATTGACCTTGAAAAAGTTTGATGCTTAATAATAAATTTTCTATAACTTACCAATTAATCGAACGAATTGACCTTTTATAACTATTTTCTGACCTTTTTGATGTTATAATTGGTCAATCGAAATTTCACATATGAGGTGCTAAGATCGCGCTGCTAATATTTGATAATTATTAAGTGGCATCTCTTTCTATTAATAGTGAAAAACGGAACAAAATAATCGATTATGTTATTAACATTAATAACGGATGAGTAAAAAACCAACGGACTAACTGTATCTACCATAAATTAAAAATATAAAAAATACTAAATCTTCTACGTACTGATAAACGAATGCAAAAAATTTCAATTTCAAATGTGAAGTTTACGTTTAAAAATAAATCATAACAAAAAAAACAATAGTGTGAAAATTAGTAACTTTTCATGTCAAGGATATTGTTTGCGTCAATGAAAAGTGTGTTGTTGCCGAGTTGTAGATATATATATTTTCACTATTTGTAAATCGACTCATAATTTTAGGTGCTGTTTATAAAAGCATCAAAATGATAGAAAGGTACGGCTACTTTTGTATGGAAAATAGCCAAATTGTTCCAATTTTTTAAAGAAATACAGTACTTAAAGTTACAAAATATAATACATTCAAAGTTCCTAATTTACTTTTCAAGATTTGAGATTTTCAGGTTTACTGTTTTAAAATCTCACACATTTAATTTGGGGATTGCTACCCCTACCTACTTTTCTTCTACAGACCCGTGTACTGAACTATTAAACGGTCACTTAAACTATAAGTATCGTTTTATTTTTTAATCGATCTGATAGATCTGGTCCTTCAAGATACTCATTTAGTTCGCAACAAAATCAGCCCAGTAATCTTCTGCCTTACTAAGAACGAAGGCAGTATCTCTACAAATCTTAGTTTCGATATCATGCAGATTTTCGTAAACAAAGCTGAGCCACCATGAAAATATTTATGGATTCTGGAATTGTTTAACTGTGTTGTAGTTCGCTTGCTTATCATTGAATTAGTTCATGTTTTTATTACATATTTCTATAAATTTTAATTAAATTAGCGTTTACTGCATTTAAGCAAGATATATTATTACAATCTGTAATAATGAACTGCATAAAAAAGCAGTCAATCCAATTACTGCGGTTACTGTTTTTTAGTGTAGTATTTCTCCAACGGAAAGCACGGTAACAACAAAAAGCATTTCGTTTTATTAACTTTATTAGTCAAAAATTCTCTTATCATTCCATTAAACTCTATTATTCATTTTGTTGAAAAACGAATACTTAGTCAAACATATCATTAATTATTCAAAAACAAAATCATCAAAGTGTTCACGCCACAAATAATTTCCTTCTTCTTATAAAAACCAAACCAGTGCAACAAGTGCAATCCGACTTAAATGGGCGGCTGCATTATTGACGGGAAGGTTCTCCCAAGATTGTCTTCGAATTTCAGGTGTAACGCGAAAAATCGCCCGACCGTTGAAAATTAAATTTGGCAAGACTGTCGCTGGTTCTGACGAGAGGCCAGTGTAATGAGAACGAAGCTAGTTCCCCATCAGACGTCGAATAATAGACCAGGTTGTGTGAGTTTTAAAAATGCACGAACTTAGGCAGCCATTTTACGTGGAAAGTATATTTATTACCTGATTAGGGAAGGCAAATTCTGTGTGAGTTAGCATCTAGTGGGTTCGAACCGGCATTTTGCTGTGGAAAACCGTTCCGATGAGCAGCGAGTTCCAGGATTTTTGCAGGATTTAAACAACCACGTAGATATTTTGTTAGACGTTATGCTCGAGGAACTCAATATTTAGGGTTGTTTTTTATTTATCTTGGATTTTATGTATTTATCCGCCGATTGAGGAGTTAGCATCTAGGGGGTTCGAACCGGCATTTTGCTGTGGAAAACCGTTCCGATGAGCAGCGAGTTCCAGGATTTTTGCAGGATTTAAACAACCACGTAGATATTTTGTTAGACGTTATGCTCGAGGAACTCAATATTTAGGGTTGTTTTTTATTTATCTTGGATTTTATGTATTTATCCGCCGATTGAGGAGTTAGCATCTAGGGGGTTCGAACCGGCATTTTGCTGTGGAAAACCGTTCCGATGAGCAGCGAGTTCCAGGATTTTTGCAGGATTTAAACAACCACGTAGATATATTGTTAGACGTTTTGCTCGAGGAACTCAATATTTAGGGTTGTTTTTTATTTATCTTGGATTTTATGGATTTATCCGCCGATTGAGGAGTATAGTCAGCCAGACCACTCGCCTGGATCAGTTGCCAGGAGGGCTGGAATATTTTTTTGAAGCGTCGACATCGAGGGATTCGATTGCTGTTCTGAAGTAGGAAAATCGTAGTAAACGTCATTTTATTTAATATTGTTATATACTTTCAACGTTTATCCATTTTTTATCGTCAAAATTTTACTAATTTTTTTATTATATGGTTTTTCCTATGTCATATTTTGCGCTAATTAAGCGATATTACTCGTTCAACGTTTAAAACGTTAAACATTTTATTTGACTTTTAAATTGTTGGCTTTAAATGCTAGGTATACCACGGTACGTACCAGGGTGCTGCGATATTAACCCGCCGGTAGTCGCGCCGCTGTCTGTGAGACCGGGTCGTCACTTTTTGCGTCGTAATAAATCGGCTTTTAGTCATTTTCGGTTGAGCTCTTCAGTATCTTCATCTATCGTTACAGTTGACCTTCAGTCGTGTTTTAGTCGTTACTGGGTGAATGTGTGTACAGAAATAATCATTTCGGGTGTCTGAGACCGGCGCGACCTGCTGTGATACAAAATTGTGAAAAGGTATTTTTTTTGTTTTTTATGTTATTTGATCACTGTATTTAGAAAAAAATGTTAAATTATAGCCATGGTTTGCTATGAAAATGACCAAGAATATTTGCAAAATCTTCTGGATGATATAGGACTAGGTGATAGTGACAATGAAGAAATTGTTTTCGAAGATGAATCAGATGAAGAGGAACAGGACAATGTGGAACGTGTAAATCACCAAAGTGATTCTGAACAGGACATTTCTGATTCAGAAGAAATTGTTGAGCATCCAATTTCCCCACTTGTCTACATAGGTATTGTAAAAAATATGACAAAAATTAAAATAACTATCCAAAATTTACTGTTGTTCTTTTAGGCAAGAATGGTACCATGCGTTGGAAAAAGCATCCCCCACGCCCAAAAACTGTAAGAACAAGGCAGGATAATATAATTATTCGCTTACCAGGGCCTACACAGGCAACCAAACATTTGAAGACTGCTGAGGAAATTTGGAATTATTTCTTCGATGATACGATAATTCGAATTATTGTTGACAGTACAAACACATATATATTGTCCATCCAAGAAAATTTTTCAAGAGACCGAGATGCTAGTCTAACGGACAACATTGAAATCAGGGCTTTTATAGGACTACTATATTTATCTGGTCTTGGTCACTCCAACCGCTCAAATGCTGAGGATCTTTGGAGGAGAGATAGGTATGGCATAGAAATGTTTCTCCTTACAATGAGCCTAAAAAGGTTCCGATTCCTTTTACGTTGCTTACGTTTTGATGATAAAGCAACGAGGATAAATCGAATACAATTTGATAAACTAGCTCCCATTCGTGTAATATTTGATCAATTCGTAAGAAATTGTATGAATGGTTATAATCATTCGGCGTTTGTTACCATTGATGAGATGCTTCCGGGGTTTAGAGGTAAATACCAATTCCGTCAATATATACCCTCGAAACCTAACAAATAGGGCCTGAAGATTATAGCAGTTTGTGACGCGAAAGTCTTTCATACTTCCAATTTGGAAGTCGATGTGGGATCCCAACCCGAAGGCCCATAAAAACTTTCTAACAAAACCTATGACCTGGTTTTAAGAATGTGCAGACATCTTTCTGGTTCACGCATTAACTTGACCATGAACAATTGGTTCACGTCTATTCCTTTGGTGGAAAAATTATTAAAGGATAACAAAATAACTGTAATTGGAACAGTGAGAAAAAATAAAACAGAACTTCCAATTGAATTTTCAAGACCAACTAAACGCCCCATCTATACAAGTATGTTTGGCTTCACCGAAGATCTAACAATAGTTTCATATGTTCCTAAAAAAGGGAAAAATGTTATATTAACATCCAGTATGCACCACCATGACGATATTGACCTTGATAGTGATGAGAAATGGAAGCCGGTAATTGTTACTACATATAATGAGACAAAAGTGGGTGTCGACGTCGTCGATCAGTTGTGCGCTTCATATGATTGCTCCCGTAATAGTAGAAGATGGCCCATGGTGATATTTTACACCATGTTGAATGTTGCAGGAATTAAAAGTCAGGTTATGTATAAGGCTAACAATCCCAATGAAAAAAATTTACGTCGGCGAAATTTTTTGAGAGAAATAGCAAACGTACTGATCCAGCCTCAGTTGAATCGGAGAGCAGCTCTTACCAATCTTCCAAGGACACTAAAGTGCAGACTTTTGGAAGTTACTAACACAGAAGAACGAGACCTTCACGATAGACAGTTACCATCTGGAAGATGTGCCCCCTGTGGATGGAGGAAAAATAGAAAAACAAGATTTTATTGTTATAAGTGTAGTACCTATATGTGTTTAGAGCATATCATATGTGTTTGTCAGAACTGCAGGGCAGCACAGTAATAATAGTTGGCTCTAGGTATTTTGTTATAATAAGTTCACTATACATTTAGTTACCATTTTTAAATTTTGCTGATCTCAATAGAATGTGCCATTTTTTTTAGTTGGGTTATATTTGAATGTATGTTTTTTTATGAGTCTTTTTTTCAAACCAATGTTAAGCATTTGTTAAATGAGTTTCAATAAAAAAATTCACTAAAACTGTATATTTTTCATTATATTACCGTATTCTTACAAAATAAACAATTTAAAAAATCATTCAATATTTTTTTTCTCACCTGGTCTCAGACACCGGCGCAACTAAACTTGAAAGAAAAATTCGCGCGACTACCGGAGGGTTAAGGTATATTTTTTCTATCTTTGACGATTTTCATTTATTTATGTAATGGCATTTATAAATATTTAAACTCATATAGTTTGCGGTAGTGTGAACCCAATTTATTGAATCAATTGTAGTTTTGGTGTTAGAGTTTCACCGAATTTGAAAAATTGTGCATGTTTCCTGTAATTGAACTATAACTTGAGACATCTGTGTAGATTGGGGCCCTCAGCTCTTGTGCACCCTGAGTTAGTAGCCTTCAGCTCTACTCAGGTATCGTAGAACCTGCTTGTTTGATTTACAAATTGTATTTTGGAGTTTTTGCTTGTAGCTGCTAATTTAGCGTACGAATTAAGTTTTTATGTAGCCTAACTACATACTGAAGCTACAGCTGAGCTCAGGTATTAATTTCATTATTTTTTTGTTGTTGTAATCTTGTATCTCATATTTTAAAAAGAGACATAAGGTCCAAGAAAGTATGAAACATCAATCAGGGGATATTTGCGGACTTTCATTTTTAATATTAACTTTCCTAAAACCTTTTCAGAGTGCTAATCGACTGGCTAGCACGGGTTGTACTACGGGAAACAACCCGCATATCTATAACAAGCACTGAGAGGTTGAGTTTTCCTCGTTATAGTATTAATGTAACCAAATTTTGCAAAATCGTTTACCTCCTTTTTTCTACAATTCCCCTTGGTTTTGAAATGATGGCAGTTTCCTTGAAGCCACCCTTCGTTACTTTCAATTTAAAAAAATTTTACTCTTTTGGTTCATTTGATAGAAAATTTGTTTTATAAAATCCTGCCAAAACTGCCATCTACGGATGTCAGTAAAACTTTGCGCAATGTACACATCTCAAGTGACTCTAGAAAGAATAAAATTTTCATTTCATAAACAATTAAAGCAATGAAATTTAAATCAGAATTTCTTTTGAAATCGCCTACAATACCATATCGTTTATTAAACGTATCCAACTTTTTCTATTTTCAATTGATACTTACAAAGAAACATTCTACCAAATAATTCTCAATTTATTGTCTGAAATTTATTCAGATAAAAATTTTATATATACATGTTATGTTCCAACTAATTTTAAGCGGATCTACAAATCATTTGGCAAGAAAAAGAGAAAAAAAATTATAAGACTTGGTCCAATATTCGGAGAAACACAAAATACCCCTTGAGTACAGCTCATTACCATCCATCAGGGTGGATGCAAACGGAAATATTTTTGAGTTGGTTCGATAAATTCATTGCTTTTTCCAACGTTTCTAAAGAAAATCCCGTTCTTTTGCTTTTAGATGGCTATGCCACTTATACCAAGAATATAAAGCTAATTCATAGAGCTAGGTATAACTGTGTTGTGTTACTGTGCTTTCCACCACATACAACAACCGATAAATGTAATTTTTTTGTCCCCACTCAGCACGTATTACAGTTCAGAGGTCCAAAGATAGATGCAACAACATCCAGGCAGGCCTATTACTACTTCGCAAATAGAGAAACTTTTCGGAAATGCTTTTATGAAAGCTGCTAGCGCCCAAACCGTAGTTAGCGGATTTAGAAAAACGGGGTGAAAGGAATGATTAGTACTCGAGGTCTACTATGCGTATTGAGAGAAAAGTTTTGGATAGTATAAGGTAGAAAAACGATTAAATCTGTGATTTGCAAAAGACACGAAATAAAACAATATGAGATGTCTAGTTTTCCTGTACCAAGAAATCGAATTGCCGATACAGCGATATTGAAGTCACTGGTGTGGATTTGACTGGTCCACTATACAGTGTTGGGAACATTACGAGGGAACATACGTTTTACCGTCAATGTGTTAGAAAGAGACAAAATACATATAAATTCAATGTATTACTCCTCTTCGCTAACTGGGTATCATAAAGTGAGAAACGAAATAACTGTGTAATGGGATGTCTGGCAAGCACCGCCTTCGAGAAGCGTACAGTAGCTCTATGTCTGGCTTTACTTCCAGTTTTAAATAAACAAATTAGAAATGCATTCAGGCTATTACTAGTCACTTTACCACAGCAAAATGTTGTATAAACAACTCATTATGTTAAAGATCGCAATGAAAGAAGTTAATGTTAGAAATACAGATGTGTAATGTGAACAGTTTAGTTTATTAATTGAGAAATAATAAGATTGTACTAAACTGATAGCTTAATGCAATGAACAATAAAAAAATCAACATTATTTTCGTTTATCCCTTCATGATTAATTTACAAAGAAATAATTCAGTAGTAATGAAGTAATTCACTATATCAGTAGGTATTTGAAATAAGTACCACTAAAAAATCATTGGAAGATAGCTAAAAAAATTACATTCGTCGATATTGAGGGTACAATTAATGAATATAAGCATAATAATTTTCATTAACATCATAAGGAATAATCTATGGCAACAATACAGAGTTCAAAAGTGACAATATGTTGTAATAAAACAAGTGTATTCAGTGTATCACCATTTTCGTTAACAGGATATCATAAAATGAAAAATAAGTCGTATGCTAATATCTGTTCAACTGTATTCTGATTTTAAAAATATCTCAATGAAAACCACCTGTTTCCTACGCTCCTGATAAAACGATTTCGTTAGCATCTCTTCATTTTCTATCCACGCGTTAGATTGTAGTTCCCTTAAAAATTTCCTTCTTATTTGTGAAAGAAATCAGTCACATTTAATTTCAACGTAAAACGATAACCTCTCACGGCTAAAGGGAAATTATAAAGGTCACATGGTGTTACCAGTGTGTTAGAGAAGGACAATCATGAGACAGAGAATTAAAAGCCAGCGTAGATTATTATACCAGACGAATACAATTCTCGCGTGCGCCTCTTGTAGATGTTTAACTGTACAATCTGGGTACCTCACTAAACGTTTGTTTGCGAATGAGTAACGATCTTTTGCAAATCTTATTAAAATGAGTATGCAAGTACACCATAAAGTGCATATTGTAAAATGGTACTACCAGGGTCATTCATATCGAGAAATAGCAGAACATTTGTTTATGATATCTGGTACCAACATGACGGTTGTGCATCACATAATTATCGACTAGCAATAATTTTTTTAAATACACAATTTCCCAATCGGATAATCTCCACGAATGGTAACATAAGATGGCCTGCGAGATCTCCAGATCTGGCTCCCAACGATTTATTTTTCTGGGGTTATATAAAATCGAGAATTCATGGGTTCCAAGAAAACAGAGCCACTTCACTAAATGAACTAAGGGAACAAATTTTACAAATTTGTATGCAAATAACACCTGAAATGCTCATACGTGTTCGTCAAGAATTTTATAACCGTCTCGGTTACTGCTTAGCTCAAAACGGGTGTTTATTCGAACATTTGGTTTAAGCTCATTGAAGAATTAAGAAGGTTTATTTTTTAATTTATTACATATTATAATATTACTTTTATTTAAAAATTCTAGGCATTTTCATTAGAATACGATTTTACTTTTATTTTCGTTTTTTTTTAATTTGTACTGTGTGTGTGTTTACACAGAGAATTCGTTCTCATTTGCATACAAACGATAAAGATACCAAAATATTTTTTACTAACACATTCCAAACACAGCAGATGTTTCGAGACCAATTTCACGTTGCCAAATCTGAAAAAAGTAAAGGTTTTAACCGCTTTCAAACTGAAAACTAGAACAATTTCCAGCATTTTACAATTAATATAAATATACAATGGAAATTGGCAATACTGTTAGTAGCTACAAAGAGGCTACAAATTTGTAAGAGGCCGGCGTTGTGGGTTTTCCACTTATGAGATCCTGTTAGCGAAAAATGTGAATTGAGATATTTGGAAACACATATTATTATTAATACAAATTTTATTTCGCATGTTATTTAATCCAATACTAACCGAACTAATATAGTGAATTATATTACTACTGCTGAATTATTTCTTTGTAAATTAATCATGAAGGGATAAACGAAAGTAATGTTGATTTTTTTATTGTTCATTGCTTTAAGCTATCAGTTTAGTACAATCTTATTATTTCTCAATTAATAAACTAAACTGTCCACATTACACGTCTGTATTTGCACGTCTCTCGAAAGCGGTGCCTACCAGACATACCTTTACACGTGGTGGGAGTATACTTCCACTACGCCTTTACAGATATACAGTAACTGCACGTTTTCCACTTTATGATATCCTGTTAGCGAAAAGGAATGATACACTGAATTTATATGTATTTTGTCTCTTTCTAATACATTGATGATAAAACATATGTGCCCTCATAATTTTCCTAACACTGTATATCAGAAATAATGTGAATGTATGGGTCTGCATTCTTACATATGCGGTCTACAGATCAGTTCATTTCGAGCTTGTGTCTAGCCTGTCAACAGATTTTTTTTACAAGCTTTACGAACATTTATTAGTAGAAGAGGAAAACCAAAAATTATCTACAATGATAATGGAACAAATTTTGTAGGAAGTGAAAACGCATTGAAGAATTTAAACTGAAACAAAATTAATGAATTCAGTAGCGTTAAAAGAATTTCATGGCTATTCAATCCTCCTACAGGAGCATGGTGGGGAGGATGGTGGGAGCGCCTGATACGGTTGCTCAAACAATTATTAAGAAAAACATTGGGTAGAATTTCATATGAGGAGCTACAGACAATTTTATTTAAATATGAAACTTATGAATCTCAGACTTCTCACATATGTATCCGAAGACAAGAATGATTTGATACCTCTTACTCCAGCCATGTTTCTACAAGATATTCAGACAATGGAGATACAAGATTTGGATGAAGTAGATAGCAGTACCCTGAATAGACACCTGAAGTATAGATTGAAACTGAAAGAGGATTTAAAAAAAAGATTCAGATCAGAATATCTTAGTCAGTTGATAATGATTCGAAAGTCTAAATAAACTCAATCGATACAAAAGGGAGAAGTTGTATTAATCGTATCCGAACAGAAAAGACTACATTGGCCGCTAGGTCTTGTATTAGAAACTTATCTTGTATAAGACAAAAGGATACGTGTTGTGAAGCTGCGAACTGCAACTGGTACCATTGTTAGACAGATTGTCACAAGAAGTGGAAGAAATGCTCAACCGCCAAGAAGATTCGATGACGACGTTGGAAATTTATGACCATCAAGAAAATGACAAATGCAGTGGGAGGATGTTAGAAATACAATATGTTGACTTTGCTCACTATGTATATAATGGAAATGTTGATTTTGATTTGTCATTTTTGTCAGTTGAAAAAATAGAATTGTCAGTTGAGAATAAAAAGGAACTTCACTAGAACCTCAAATTGCATTTTATTTCATATACCGATAGAAATATTAGAAGCTGGTTAAGCTCTCAATTTCTTACAAATATATTTTCCTACACTATCGATTATATCTTACCCGACAAATAAATGTACTATGTATTTGGATATTCTAAATTCTAATTCTAAAAGGACCCTCAGCTTCTTATCTCATTTTTACGATATCCCCCGCTGTGAGCTTTCTACCTGTAAATTTGCTTATATAAAGTGACAGGTCTAGCAACGTGGGTTGCCTATTCCCGAAAATATATTTAGTGCGTACTGAACTCTAGCCTTAAGTATCCCGTTTTATCTGACTAGGTGGATAAGACGGGATACTTGTTACTTTTTTATTATACATATTTTTTTCTCATATGGCTTCTATGTTTTGCATGAAAAATGGTATCAATCGAAAGTCTATTAATAACTGAAACTGTAGCCAAAAAAATAGTCCCCATCATTGCTTTATTCAAAAAGTTATGAGATCTGGGCCACTAAATATCCCGTTTTATCCAACTTTCCCCTACTTTCCCTTCATACCCCAGGGAGTCGCGACCCACCGTTTGGGAACCCCGGCAATACATTGATCATGTTCTGTAAAATTAGAGAGAATGGAGACCTATACGATGCCACAAAAACACAACCACAAAAAATAGGAATTATCGGTGGACATTAATTAGATAAATATAAAATTTTTCGGCTTTTCCAAAAAAAAATTTATAAATCAGTCGCATTCAAACTATTAATTGAATAATCGAGATTGCTTGGTTATTTTTAATGTTATAAATAAAAAAAAATGCGTTGTTTACTTCCTCGGTATCGGATATTTTCAAAGTCAAGGACGATGGAGACGTCACTACACCTGTTAGTGACTCGCTAATTTTTTTTGCGGGAGATTGCTATTCATGAATTTACATTTTAAGAAGGCTGGTGGCATTCATTATAATAATCTGTTCCACAAAAGTTCATAAATTCTGAGATTGTGGTTTCAACAAATTACGATTTTTGATCACCGAATGTTTATATGTTACACATTGAATTACTTTTTTAAATGAAACTATCTGTTTTTAGATAATTCCACAATATATTGAAAAAATATTAAAAACTCTAAGAAATTTACAATTGTTTCGGTATTGCTATCATCGAAGCAATTGTCAATTTTTTAGAATTTCCACCATTTTTTCGTTATATTGTGGAATTATTTAGAAACAGTGTCATTCGCTAGATACCATGGAAGTCCAAAGCGACTTCGACTACGCTTGCACGATGCGATCGAGCATTGTCGTCTGAAAAGAGAAAAGTTCTTCCAATAGCAGCATGAAACAAATGTATAAAATTGTTGTACGTAAATCTGCGTAGTCATGTTTTCATCAAGGGATAACAATTCTGTACGCCTATTAAAATGCCTCCCCGAACAGCGACTTTACCACCTGAATGAATGAACTTCCTACAATGCTTCTCAATTTCTGGGCTCTCGAGGAAGAGCCGCCCCGACTATTAGAAAACCATCCATGCCTCGACACATTTGTGAACAATACGGACTTCCATTGAATATGCCAATTCACATGTTCATTAGCCCATTCCAATGGAGCATGCCTAGGAATTTGTGTTAATGGAAATCTTCTCAAAAGTAGTCACCGCGTACTGTACTGTTTAAATTGAAACCGAAGCACCGGAAGCATTCAAAAGATGCTGTTACATGATCCGACAAATACTCAGATGTTCTTTACGGGTAGTCACAGCTAGAAAACGAACTTGTGCGGGGGTGGTAATCCTTTGTCGTCCACTTCTAGGTATTTGATCACGGTTCCAGCTGCTCGATTTCTACGGAGAAGCCACAAAATGACACTTTCACAGATTTGGAACACCACTGCAATTTCTCTCTGAAGACTACCCGCCTCAATCACACCAATAGCCCTATCATCCGCAGTAAGTTTAGGCCTAGTCATTATTCAAAACAAAAACCTAAATTTTAAATCACACTTAACTGAATAAAGTGGAATAACTGATCAGATCAACGATTCAACTACTCCCCTCGCCATCTAAAGCGGGGAGAGTTTGTTTTTTTATTTTTCTCTACGGGCATGAAGCCCCAATCAGTTATCAATGTGCAATGTGCTGGTGTATTTCCTGTGAGTATCACAAGACTCGCTTGAAGTTATTTCCTGGTATTTTATTTTCCCTATTCACAAAAAGAAATAGGTACATGATATAAGATACTCTCCAATATCCTGCCGGAGAGAATGAAACCATACACCGACGATATTGTTGGAGACAACTAATGTTGCTTTAGATCAAATAGGTCCACCGTAGACCAGATTTTTACCTTTAGACAAATAATGGAGAAGTGCTGGGAATTCGACGGAGACCTCCACCAAATGTTTATTCACTTCAAACAGGCATTCGATAGAGTATGCAGATCAAAGATGAGGCATGCAATGCAAGAACTTGGATCCCCAAAAAAACTTATAACGCTGATAAAAAGTATGCATGGGGGGTACGCGATGTAAATTAAGAGTGGAACAGAGTCTCTCCGACTCCTTAAATATCAATAATGGTCTCAAGCAAGGTGATACCCTCTCACCTCAACTCTTTAACATAGCATTGGAATATTGTAATGTTTTTCTTATTTATTTAAACAGCTATATGTGAAGTAGTATTAGGCCAGTAAGCGCACTCCAGTGCTCGAACACCCGCCGTACTCACCAGATTTGGCACCGTGCGACTTTTTATTGTTTCCGAAGATAAAATCTGCTTTGAAAGGGACCCGATTTGAGTCGATGGAAGCGGTAAAGCAAAAAACGGCTGAGCTCCTAAAGGTCCTCACCAAAGAAGACTCCCAGCACTGCTTCGATCAATGGAAAAAACTTATGGAAAGGTGTGTGGCGAGGGAAGGGGAGTATATTGAACGTAGAATAATTTTTATAATAAAACCCTTTTTCTAAGGAACATTTTAAATAATACAGTCTTCAAGCTTCTGAGAAAAGTTGAACTTTCCTCACTTGTTGCACAATATACTATTTCAGTTACTTATAACTTTGCTGATGATCCTCGTACGATAGGTTTGTGTGGTACAAAAAAGAGGAACGTAATGTCTGCTATTAAAAGCGACCGTACGAAATGTCATATGAATAGAATTGATTTACATAGGGCAAGCTATCGGCAATTCTGCAAATTGTCTTGTTTATTAGTGTCAATTGCCATTTAAAATACAATTGAGAGGATATTCCAGAAAATTTATCTGACACAGATGAATTTGTTAATAAAATAAAAATTGTTGATTAAATTTGTAATGTAATCAATTAAATAATAATACGGTTTCCTCTAACCACTCTAGTTGTTTGAAAATAGATCTTCTCAAAACAAAATAATGTCGACTGTTTACTTAAAAAACATGCCGATTTCACCTAACCCCTTTTGTCTTGCAATTAAGAGAAATGTATAATATGTAGACCGGTTTCTGCCCCACTGAGCCTCTCCAGCACGGTTTATATTGTCTCTCAAGATCGCTTTTACCACTTCAGTTCTTTTTATGGGACACGATAGGAGTTTTGACATGGGATTAAATTTACTATGAATATCAAAACACAAACTGCATTCACTAGTATAAAGACTTTTTGTTTTCAAATATTAAAATTTAAGACGCAAAAGAAAACAATTTTATTTAAATGATTCATAGATAGGTTCGTACAGGAAATTCTGATTTTTATGTATACAGACCATTTCTAAAAAATTTCTTTTTTTATTCGATTGTTTCAAAATTTTTTGTATTTTTATAATTTTGATATTTCCTGGATTAATGCTGTTTTATTTTTTATCGTATTTATGGCTTTTTAATCTACTTTCCAAATATTATGATGTTTGTTCCATGTAAAAAACATCACAATTATTACAAAGAACTTCATATATAATGTTACTTTTTTGTTTTTCAGTGTTTATGAATTTATTCTACTGAAATATTTTGATGAACTGCTCTTTATGAATTATTTTAAATTTATATTTACTAAATGATAATGATGGGGTAATACCTGTAAATGCGGTAAAGACAAGTGTTTTATATTTTGATGTTTGTTTGTTAATTGATTATAATAATTGTTTATCATTTTTTAAATATTTTATTTATCAATTCTTATTATTTCTTAGTGCAGTTTTTGCCTTTTTAATTTTTCAATCGTACCGACAAAGCTTTTTTTTCTTCTAAATATTTTCCTACGAGACTGAATTGAAAAAATAAACTGCTCCACAAAAGTTAGGGAAGCTCATAAATATTAGATTAACTGTTTTATTCACCCAAGTTTTGTCTGAATTAAATATTGAATATTCACTTGCTTATCTGACTATTTTTTATTATTTATATATAACGATTATTCTTCAGATCCGCAGCAATGTTCCCTCGTCCTCCTCCAATTCCTGGTTGGATTTTCGGTCAAAAGTTTCTTCTTGGTCGCTGAGGAAAGATATGATATTGTAATATCACAGTTTCGGCAAGTAAATATTGTCTGTACCTGTGCCAGATTTTTGCGAGGCTTTGACTTTTTTCAACTCCTTCTTAAACACAGTACGGAGATTGTTAATTTTTTTAACATGGTTTCCTTGGTTGCCTTCGGTTCTATCCGCTGTACAAAGCTCAGTAACTCAACATGCGCAGCTCCCCGTTTTTGTTTATTATGATATTCTTTATTCTTGACCTTCCATACGCACTCAAACCCCCTTACCCAACATACCATCGAATAAGATAAAATAAAATCATCATCTGAAGCTTCACAACCCTGGGTGGGTTTTTTCCAACTCAACCACACGTCTCCGTCCTTCTCTCAAGCATCCGATCGGGTCCATCTTCGATTTTCATGGCCTTTAGGTCCTTTGTAATATTATATCTCCATCTGAGGCAGGGCCGACCTAATGGACGTTTTCCCCCCGGGACCTCCTCCCATACCAGTTTTACAATTCTATCATACGTCAATATTTTAACGTGCCCTGCCCACTGTAATCTCCTGGCCTTTATTTCCTTTATTATGTTGGTATCAGTGTGGAATTCTTTGAGTTCTTGGTTGGTTTTTATTCTATATTGCCCTGTATTTTCGTCTCTAATTGGGCCAAATATTTGTCTTAGCATTTTCCTTTCAAAGACCTTAAGTCGTTCTTCGCTTGCAACCGTTTGTGTCCAGGTCTCACATTCATACATCACGACAGCCCTAATAATTGTTTTGTATACGTTCATCTTAGTTTTCCTGGTAAGTAATCTAGATTTTATTAATTTTTGATGGGCAAAAAGGCATCTGCTTACAGCCTGTATCCTGTTATTTATCTCTTCTGTGATGTCGTTGTTTTCACGAATACTTGTACCCAGATATTTAAATTGTCTTGTCCGCTCAAAGTTGTAGTTTCCGATAGAGAAGTTTTGTCCTACTCTATCTCGGTTCCGATTATTTCTGCTGAGGTACTTATACTTGGTCTTATCTTCGTTTATTTTGAGGCCTATATTTTCTGCTTCTTTTTCAAACTTTATGGGGCTAGATGGTATACAATCAGAAACTCTTAAGGCAGTAAGTACAGAAATTGCTCTTGTGTTAACATTCCTAATCAATAAATGATGCTAAGTTTCCAAAAATATTAAAAATTGCAGAAGTTTTACCCCAGTTTAAAGATGGAAATGCTAAGGAAACTTGAAACTATAGACAAATATCATTAATTTCAAATGTAGGAAAGGTATTTGAAAAAATAATACAAAAACGAATTGTATCGTTTATAAAAAAATATAACATATTATCAGACAAACAATACGGGTTTCGTGAAAAAGTGTCGACGTCGGATGCAGTGGCCAGGTTGCTACAAATGATAAGTAGTGCTTTAGATATAAAACAACCATACATTGTCATCTTTGTTGACTTGACTAAGGAATTTGACAGTGTCGGCCATAACAAGCTTTTATTGGTCATAGAGAATGCAGGATTTAGGGGTATGGCTTACAAGCTACTTAAGAATTACCTGGACGAAAGAGTGCAGTGTGTGAATGTTGGTGGAGCCCACAGTGAATCCAAAGTTGTAAAATATGGAGTACCCCAAGGAACAGTCCTGGGACCAATCCTTTTTAACCTATACCTTAATGATATATTTTCTCGGGACTCAAAAGGAGAAATTGTGAGCTTCGCTGATGACACTGCTGTATTCTATAAAAATGACAATTGGTTGGCTCTCAAGAATGATATTGATATCGATTTTGTTAAAATAGTTGATTTTTTTGAGAGGTGACTACTTACAATAAACTATAAACATTTTTTACCGTTTACTTTATACAGCACCGGCTTGCCACCATTTGAACAAATATCTATTACTGTATCCACAAGAGAAATATTTCATATCAAAACATCAAATCAAATTAAATATCTCGGAATTTTCCTTGATTCCCATTTACGATAGGACCACCAAATAAGATTTAGATTTCTACTATATAAACTTGAATATCTATCTAATATTCTAAAATTAACTTACCTTAAAATTCTTTGTTATGCACTACAAAAAGTACAAAAAAGTATATTGAAAATTTTGTTTCACAAACCCAGAACCTACCCTACAACTGAGCTCTAGCAAGAAACTGGAGTACTTAACATCTGCCAATTATATGTTAAAGTCATTTTACTAAAGCAACATAAAGACAAAGCCACTTTAAAGGCAATTCAACATAGCTATGGAACCAGATATAAGGAAAGTGTTACCGTAATACCCTTAATGGAAAAAGCTATAGGTAAAAAAGTTTCACATACCTGACTCCAAAGTTATATAATGAATTGCCGTCTGATTTAAAAAAACTGGATCCTCTCTTTTTGGACCGATACAATGCAAAACTTTATTTCTCCACGAAATGAAACTTATTATAGTCAATTTTATCGTGATTTGTAAAACCTAAATAGTTTTTGTCTTATTGATATTTTGAATAATTCTGCTTCCGTTTTTGTTGTCGTTTTGTATTCTATATGTTATAGCTCATATTTCAATTCTTTGAAATGTTCCTATATATATTTAAAATATTTGTCTTTTTAAATTTTATACAACAGTTTTTTATGATAAATGAACTACCACATTCACGCACAAGCCTGGCTTTTGTGAATGTACGCTCTTTTGCGATGAAAATGGGTGACTACTTATTTACTTAACTTATATTTAATATGCTTGTATCTTTTTGAATGTATATTGTAATTATTGTAACTGTAACTGAGGCAAATATTAATATTATTACTAGGAAGTGGTCCGTATCTGCGCCTGTTCCTCTTGGGCTTCTGACCTCCAAGCAGTTACTACCATGTCTTCTATCTATTATGACGTTGTGGATTTGATGTCTTGTGATTCCATCGTCTTAATGTTTTTATGTTAGAACATGGTTGATTTTATTAGTAGCTTATGGGACGTAGCCAGGTCGACAAGTGTGGTTCCATTGTCGTTGCTAGTGTTTGATAGGCTTCTTCTTTGCCGACTTTGGCATTAAAATCTCCCAAAATAATTAGCATATCATATTTGGATATATTTAGTGTAAGGTTTTCTAGTTCGTCGTAGAAGATATCCTTTATTTCCTAATCTTTCTCTTCTGTAGGGCCATGGGCTGAGACCACCGAGTAGTTATACCATTCTCCTTTCAGTCTCGTATAGCAGAGACGTTCGTTTATTGGTTTAAACTCCATGATTGGTTTGCTGACTGTCAAACCAGTCGTAAATTGGTGTTGTCCTTGTTCATTTCCGCTTGCTGTACAAGTGAATACTTTTACGAATTTCACGTAACAAACTTTAATTATATAATTATCAAGCGATTACAAAGGATCGTAACATATACAAAATAAAATATGTGTAACGTAACGTTGATATTAATGAACTGCTGTCAGTTGCGTGTCTCCTCGCTCCCCTCTACGGTCGGTATAGATGGATGTGAATAGGGCCGTATTCACCACAACACCGCTATATAGTAATATCGAGTTTCCCACTCTTTGAGTTCTATTCCCTGGCCACCTGATTTCTTAAACGGCTGTTATGTCCATATTTTGTTATTCCAGTTCTTTAACGGCATGTGAAGAGGCTCCAGGTCTATAGAGGCTAAGTAAATTCCATGTTGCGAAATTCATTGTCCTTTTTCGTCGCGTGTTTGGTCCGGGTCCAAGGCGTGTGTTTCGTTGTCGTAACTATGGTTTTTTTCTCCAAGAAGGGATAGTTAGTCCCTCGCTTAACCCTCCTCTTTTATCCGGGCTTGGGACCTGCAACAGTACTACTGGGCTATTCAATCCACGCAGCAGTACTGCAGGCAGAGTTATTTAAATACTTTATCCCCGGTGAAAAAATATGATTCCATGGATTTTTCCGTTGAAAAGCAGCTGAAAAACAAGGGTTCAAAATCGAAAGTTTTTGAGAGATGTCGACTTAGTTGGATATGTTAGATTTTTTTTTATTTTTAGTGAGCGGTGAGTTGAATATGTTTGTTAGGAGGAACGAATGTAGTCTCTTTGCGATTAAATGCTGATTACAATCACGCTATCGATATGTGGCTAGTACCTACATGTACGAGATATGATTCGAATCAACGTTCTTGAGAGACGCACAACAAACTGACAAGTGATGAAAATATTAAATCAGTTATAATCTACTAGCATCGTGGACGAAGGCCCTTAGAGACGCTGCAAACATAAACTGTAATGCCGCAAATAACGTAAAAGGCATTGAACCAATTTCATTAAACGCTCTCGAGTGACACTAGGTAATTATCGATGATAGATGGATATTTACTTATGCTAAAATAGAAATGAATTTGAGGTTGTGTTTGTTCCTGGCGGGTTTTAATGGCCTATAAGGAAAATTTGTTCCGATGACTATTACCTATTTGTCATATTTATTCGCCTTAAAAAGTGTGTTTTGTAGAATAATGAGAACGTTCAACTGATAATAACGTATACAGAGTGATTTTTATTCTAGATACCAAAAAATGTTATCGTCGAGACTCTGTTTGTTCTTTTTTATTGAATTTCTATTATTACTGTACAAACGAGCTTTGTTTACTCGATAAATTGATTCAACGTTTCAATTAATATGTAAATAGGATCTATAAATAATTTCGTTTCTTTTGTGTTCGGTTCTCATTTATTTTATAATCTAAAAAGACATACGGATTTATAAAAAAAACCAAAACGTCACAAACATTTTCTTATGAAAGAAAGACGATTTTTATTAAATTAAATCCAAAATAAAGAAAATTATAGATACGGGGCATGCCGGGACTAATGGATAGTTTGTTAGAGAAGACCAGGCTCCCTGATTTTTAATACTGTCTTTGGCTGAACCTTCCCTAAATATTATGAAGTTGCATCATAGGCTGATCTTTCTATCACTAGATGTAGAGGTGTGAGATCTGTAATAACCTCAAGTGTCCTAGTTGCCCACGTTCTCATAGCTCAAGTGATGCACACACAGGCAAGTCTTTGAACTTTGTCAAGGGTCTTTTTTTAAATCATGAGGGGGTTAAGGTTCATGCCCTAATAGTTGCCAATCAGCCATTAATTAAGCTTATTGTGTATCCGCAGTAGCAGGTGCCAAGCAGATTCTCATCCTATGTTCTTAGCGAACAATGAGATTCCGCGGACTACACGTTTCCTGCTAGTCCTCTTGATTTCTATCTGAAATGGTATCTAAATAGGAGGCTCTCCTTCTGCATAAAGCAGATGACATGCTTTTCTGTCTCTCGGCATTTGCGCTAGATGTGCATTGAATAACCAGTGGCCAGTTAAAACTCCTAGCACGTTTCACAGTTGGAAGTGCCGCGATATCGCGGTTTGTCAATGGATATATAGGAAATGGGGATAAATAATTGGGGTGTCAATTTAAAATTATTTTACTTTTAAGGAACTACTTTTCGTACCTCGCTTCGCTCGGTAGTTAGTAATTTTGTTGTAAGTATTATTAATATTGTAAATATATACATAAAATTGAGTGTATATGTATATATTGTAATATTTATAATATTGTATAAAAGATAAGTAATATTTAATTTGTCTTATTCAGAATTTGTTGAAATTATTTTAAATAAATGTAAACGAATTTGCTCCGGCTCTGTACAGTATGACTCGTCTACTGGGAATCGGTTCTTGAAAGAATTGTATTATTAATCTATATCTCCTTTTCAATTTTCTATAAATAAATTTAAGTTGTTTTAAATTTTAATACATATATTGAAATATTGATAAATTCTTTCCTTTTAACTTCTTCTTCTACTTCTTGGAGATCTGTCGATCTGTTACTTCTGAAGCTGCCTCTGCATCTTTTCCTGGGAGGTGGATTGCCAACTATCTTTCCACCTTTTAGGTGGTCTCCCGGGAGGTCTTGAGCCGGGCGGGTTGTTTTCTAGGACTATTCTCGGAAGTCTGTTCTCGTCCATCTTACATGGTTGTACCACTGCCTCTTACGTTGTCTTCCCCATCTCACAATATCCCGTATCCCGCACTGCTCTCTGACACCTGTGTTTCTTACTCTGTCTCTTCTTGTTTTCCCCGCTATTGTTCTCAGTGTTTTCATCTCGGCCACCCTTAGCATTTGTTTCGTCTTGTTGGTGTCCTCGCGGACTTCCGTGCTGTACGTCATGATGGGTCTGATACAAGTCTTGTAGATTCTAATTTTGCTATCCTTGCTCATGTACGGGTTGGACCAGACTATATCTCGTAGGCATCCTGATAGTGCGGATGCTTTGTTAATCTGGCTTCTTAGGTCTTTAACTGGGTCGTGGGTACTTGATAACATCTATGCCCAGATATCTGAATTGCATCACCTGTTCTATGCGATTGTCCCCCACCACCAGCTTACATCTGATCGGATCCTTCGCGATTGTCATACATTTGGTTTTGCTGATAGAAATTTTCATATTGAGTTGGCGGCTTACCAGAAAGAACTGGAAGAGTTGTCTCTGTAGGTCGTTTTCTGATTCGGCGATAATTGCTGCATCATCAGCGTAGCACACCATACCAACTCTTTTGTTGCCCAGTCTGTATCCGAGGTTGAGACATGTTACTTTGTTTATAATTTTATCCATGAGGAGATTAAACAAAAAGGGACTTAGACTATCACCCTGTCTAATTCCTCCCGGTGTTGGGATATTTTCAGTGAATTGATCTCCTACCTTGACCTTTGTTACGTTATCGTTATTTAGGTTATGGATTATCTTCGTTATGTTTGCTGGTGCCTTATTTTCCATTAATACCTGTAAAATGTCCACCAATCGGACCCTATCAAACGCCTTTGTTAGGCCAATGAAGCAGATATACGTTGGCATATTATACTCTGTAGCCTTTTCTTTTATTTGCTTCATTATGAACACTGCGTCTGTTATTGACCGTCCTTTTGTGAAGCCCTGTTATTCTTCAGCGTTCTTAATTTGTGTCTCCAGTTTGTCCTTGAGAATACTCGTGAAAAGTTTCATTACCGTATTCAAGAGAGTTATTCCTATAGTTTTCTGGGCAGGTTTTTAGTCCTTTCTTGAATACAGGTATGGTGGTGCTGTTATGCCATTCGTCTGGCGTTTCCGTTTTGTTTAAGATTTTGTTAAATAGTTGCGATAGTTTCCTTGCAAGTTCGGGGCCTCCATATTTTAAAAGCTCGTTGGAGATGCCGTCCGGTCCGGATGATTTTCTGTTTTTCAATTTCTTGAGTTTTGCTTCCACCTCTTCATCAGTGACCGTACCACTTATATCTGTTTCGTATTTGTATATATTCGGCATTTCCTCATCATCGTAAAGCTCTTTATAATGCTGTTGCCATGTCTCTATTGGTACTCCTTTGGTCTGCACAAACTCGTTAACTTGTTTTTTTCTGTTCCGAAGCATTTTCCACACTTTCCTTTGGGCGCTATACAGGTAGTGGACCATGTCGCTAGTAAAATTGGCCCAATGTTCTCTTTTGATTGATCTTATTGTTGCGTTTACTCTGTTTCTTACTTGGACATATTCTGCGTGAGTTTCATCCGACGGTGCGCTTTTGTATGTTAAGTAACATTTCCTTTTTGACTCAGAGAGTTCTTTTACCTCTTGACAAAACCACGGTTTGCTGTGGTTTGTCGCATTTACATTAATTTTACGCTTTCCAATCGCTTCCTCCGCTGCTTCTTTGATGCATTTTGCAATACTTTGCCAGCTCTCTTCTACTCCCCATTCTGGTTTCAAATCTATCTCTTTTAATTTGTTAGTAATCCTGCTCTTGTAGAGGAGTTTTGTGCTCTCCGTTGTTAGGGACTCCAAATTGTACTTTTCGATGAAGGGGGTTTTCTCTTTTGTTGTGGACGTCTTAGTAGTATCTTGCCAAGAACAAGGTTGTGATCAGTCCCCAGGTTAGCGGATGTTAGGGCTCGAGTACTTGTGCGGGTGTTATGTGGGAAGCAAGTGTTGTTGATCCCCATTTCATTTCTAGCGCAGGGGTCTATTAGTGCTTCGCTGTTTTCATTAATTCTGGCTTCATTATACTTTTGCTTTATACCTGGTATGACATCGTTTCCTTTTAACAATTGATGTATTTATTCTATCGCTAAAGAACAATATTAATATTATACTTTTTTTTTAAATAACTTTTTCAAAACTGTAAATTCAAATTCTACTCTCTATTTAAGAAACACCCTGTATATGATTATTTCTCTGCGTAACTAAAATTATTAAATTATTATATTTATATATATATATATATATATATATATATATATATATATATATATATATATATATATATATTTAAATTTATCCATCATTCATAACAAAATCTCTTACCTTCTAACTAATACAGGAACTGCTTCTTTTTGTATTCCCCAAACAAAGATCTTTGTTTTTGGATTATCCTTTCCTATGTTACGTTTACTTTCTAAGAAAATATGTTAAATTACAATCTACTAAAAAGCATTTAATGTTATATGATAAAACAAACTTCTGCAACGTACTCAGCATTTTTATAAAAAAAATTAACCAGACCTTTTCAAATTATTCTATCCTTTCTTCCAAATCTTCTAAACGTGTTTTATATGTATATGAACTTCTTCCATAATTCCAAAATAACCATCTGAATTATCAATAATAATTGAATAGATGAGGCTTTTACTTGATGAAGATCCATACTGAACGATGAAATGAAACAATATAGTTTGTTTAAATCTTCATATATTTGAACTAATGTTCAATTTAAACTTGTTGACGCGTTTCACTAACACAGTAGCTGGATACATGAAATTAAAAACAGACAACAAGAGCAGTCCAGCCAACAAAGCCAGTATCTATGGCAAAGAAAAATGGTTAAAAGAAGAAGAGAACATTCAATATAGTAAGAGATATATTTTTAGTATTTATGTTAAGGTAATTCATTCACAACTATCACATATACTACATCCCATAGAGTTTGACATTTTAGATAGGGACATAAGAGATAAGATTAAAGTAATTATTCACAAAAAGTACCAAGGACAAAAACGTAAATTAAAGTCATTATTAACCAACAAACCAGTATCAAGAAACCCACAAACCAAATTCTCAGAACATAAATTTTTTAATAGATTCGTCAATCTTTCAAATACAATTTTTTCAGATAAAGAAATTCAATTATTACAAAAAGGTTTTAATCATAATATTCAACCCACATGTTCATTGGATAACTTCAACAAACTAGGTATAGAAACAGAAATTAACTTGTATAATATTCCAAATAATTCTAATCTAAAACACAAAGCTTCAGAAATTATTAAAAAAGAATTCGTCGAGTTTAACAAACCCAATTTTGAATTATCAGCCGCCAAATCAATTCAACAAAAATCAAAGTCAGATAGTTTTATTTTCACAAAAGCAGATAAAGGAAATAAGGTAATAGCATTACCTAAAGAAGATTATTTATTAAAAACCAACAATTTTATTCAGGCAAGCAATTTTGAGACCCTTAAAAAAGACCCAACTAATAAATTTCAAAGAGAAATAAAATTAGCAGTAGATAACGTAAAATCAATAATTAACGATAAAGAAAAATATAAATTATTTTTACCCAATCCGCAACACCCTGAACTTTATTCATTAATTAAACTCCATAAAGAGGGGTACCCTATCAGGCCAGTTGTTTATTATTTCACAGCACCTTCATTCAAAATTTCAAAGATTCTCATAGATGTCATTTCTAAATATTGTTCATTCATACCTCGATTTTCAGTTAAAAACTCAACGGAATTAATTAATAATATTCAAGATATAATACTACCCCATAATTCTAAATTCATATCATTCGATGTAACAAATCTATTCCCTAGTATACCTCCTAAAGAAACTATAACTCTTGTTGATAACTTGCTCACATACAATAATGTTAATCCTATAATTCACTCTGATATCATTACTTTATTAAAAGTGTGTTTGAATCAAAATTATTTTCATTTCAATGTAGAGGTTTATAGCAGTAAAGATGGTTTGATTATGGGCAACCCTCTCAGCCCCCTACTAGCAGAAATATTCATGGATAATATAGAAAAAATAATTCATGAACACCCCCTTAGTAAAAAATTTATGTACTGGCACCGATATGTGGACGACATTTTAGCTAGCTTCATCGGTACAAATAGACAATTAGAGAGCTTCATTACTTACATAAACTCGATTCGCAATAATATCAAATTTACCGTAGAACTTGAACAAAATAAGTCTATAAACTTTCTAGACCTTACAATTTCAAATATAAATAATAAACATGATTTTTCTATATTTCATAAACCATCACATACAGATATTACAATTCATAATAGTTCGGTCCACCCATTCAGTCATAAACTAGCAGCTTTCAATAGTATGATACACAGACTCTTAACAGTCCCATTAAATATTAATAATTATACCAAAGAATTAAATATCATAAAACAAATAGCAGTTAATAATAATTACGATCCAAATTTAATTGACAATATCATAAATAAAAAGATAAAAAAACAGACTTTAGAACAAGTATTCCCTTCAGATAAAAATAATAGACAATTTAAAAGCTTAACATACTTTGGAACACGATCCTTAAAAATTAAATCATTTTTAGAAACTTTAGACATGAATATTTCCTTTAAAACTGATCACAATTTATCCAAATTCATTAAAAATAATAAATCTAAATCTTCAAAATTAAACAAATCAGGAGTTTATAAATTAAAATGTGGTAATGACAATTGTGATAAAATTTATATCGGTAGAACTTTTAGAAATTTTAAAACTAGAATTTCGGAACACAAACGTAGCTATGACAACAAAAAATTAGATTCTAACTATTCAAATCATTTATTAGAAAACCAACACATTTTCGACCCAAATTTTGAAATTCTCCATGTAGTCGGTAAATCCTTTAGTTTAAATTTATTAGAAGCCCTAGAGATTAACAAAAATAAATATTCAGGTAATCTCCTTAACGACCAAATAGATATCAAACAGTCTCCTTTATTGAACCTCTTTACCTAGAAGATAGCTTAGGAATGTTTGTAGTGAATGAATTTCCAGGTAATATCTTTTAATACCATTGTTAACCTTAGTAAATAGATTTAGCACTGTATATATTAAGACATTTTTATATTTTACCTTCATTCGTTTTGACAAAGCTACTGTGTTAGTGAAACGCGTCAACAAGTTTAAATTGAACATTAGTTCAAATATATGAAGATTTAAACAAACTATATTGTTTCATTTCATCGTTCAATAATAATGTTTTAATTTTAAATTATCATTCAAATTATTAGCCTATTAAATCCAATGTAATTAATTTTTCAATATTTCAAAATTCTCTACTAGTTTTTATCTATACTTTTTTTTTGTTCAAAAAATTTCTCTCCTGTCAAAATTATGTCAAGTACCTAGCTTTCATTTTCAACAAACTCCCTAACTTAACTACTTAATTTTTAAAGGATTGTTTGCATCAATTTTTATTTTAATAAATGTCATGTACTGTCAAACTTTAAAACATCATAAATATTCTCACATAATTCTATAAATTATACTTTTAGTTTTCTGTAAAACTGACAGCCAAATAGAACTAGTTGACGGTAAAATCCTGGAGGTTTACTCAATCTCTGCATAGGTTTGTACATATCACATGGAAAATTTAATTGGATAAATCCACAAGTTGCTGTAATTAACATTCGACAAGCAGCCAGCACAGTTGGATTTCCATTTTCATACCAGATCTATCTATCGACAAATAATACGTTGCATACTATATTCATTACTGACATTCATAATAAAACATACCACAAAACTTGACGAAATAATGAAAATAGAATAATATGGAAAGGATATTGTGAAAAATCTTTCAGAAGTAGTTTGGGCACGTAATAAAAATTATAAATTGGTAGATAAGAAATTACAGAGCAAATGCGACATATACAAGAAGTATGAATGAACTTGATGATGAAAATGTAGAAAATGGACAAAATATCTCAATCTTGGATTTTATTCAATGGAAATTAATAGATAAAATACTAATAACACAACTGTATTGAATATACCATTTTCTTTTCAAATGATAATAATTTTTAGCTAACACAAATCTTATTTCTGATTCCCGAAGACTTTTCTCAGACGTTAACGCGAGTTTCACAGCTTCGTGTAGGACCTACACTAATAAATTTTTCGCCACAATCAGAAATATTGTGTTTCACAAATACAACTTTCTATAGACTCATAAATATTCAGTACGTGAGACACATATTTATCGTAAAGATAACAATTTTCAATCAGGCAAGCACTAACATAGCAAATGCAACATCTACAAAAATATGAATAAATCTAACGATGAAAATGTGTGAAATAAATCTCAACTCGGGATTTTATTCAATGGATATATGATTAACATTGTGTTCTCTGCTTAGGACTTTCATCAGTGGCTTACGTGAGTTTCACAGATGCATGTAGAAACTAAACTATCTCGCTACGTTCGTACTACAAAATTTCATATACCTACGAGTTGGAAATGGGTCATTTCATGCAAATTGTACACTATACTTTTTCTACGACCATCTGAGTCATAAACAAATCTATATTATTTTTCATAACAGTTTTTATTATTAACTTTACTGCCGTCATTGTTGCATGGTTTAGAGAATTTTTTCTCTGAAATTATTAAATCGGGTCGTAAAACAGATAACGTTCAAAATTTTCAAATTTTCATAACTCGGAAATAAAAATACTGTATGCAGAAAAAATCGTTATACTTAATTCACCTGCGGAAAAAATTATCAACGATCGTGTCTCTTTAAAGAAGTAATATCACCTCCTGCATCTACCAGGAAAGTGAGCGATGTCCTTCTAAAACAATGGCTAGTTTACATATCGGGATCAGCATGTCAATATCAAATCATCCTCACTATCGCTACCCATTTTCGATTATTATTTATTTTGCAATTCCGAGACTAAAGTGGTCACTTTACTCTCACATGTTAGAAACTAAAGTCTCACTTTTAGACCCAAAGATATAAAGTGACAGTTAAAATCCCAAGGGATTTAAAGTACAAATAAAACCGTACATCCGCGATGCATTTTAGAAGTCCGTCCTCGATGCCCAGCCAACTTTCGTAAAAGTCCCTCCTCGATGCCCAGCCAAGTTAAGTTAAAAGTCCATCATAAGTAGTATTTATTTTTATTAAAAATGTATGTAGAATTACCAGAATTGCAAAAAATATTGTATACACTTCTCGACTAAAGTGACAGTGGATTAAATGGGTCACTTTAGTCGCTTGGTGTATAATATACTATTATAAACGAATTTTGTAAACACTGATGTGAAATGTCAAATTATTAGACAGACGTTAACAAACAAGACTCGATCATATATTATAATGTAATGACAGTCTAGTAGCTCATGAAAGTCGTGGGAAATGAAACATTTCGATACAGCTAGCCCGTGGGAAATGAAAATCTGTACTACAACGTGGTAGGTTTCTTAATCGAACACGCACTTGAAATGTACATTTTTCTTTATGGTCGTAGAATAGTAATTTATGTAACAAGTGCATAAAGTGGTACTTTTTTTCACGAATGGAAAAAGTTGACCGCGGCACTTCCATGAGTGAAAAAAGGCACTTTATGCACATGTTGCATACATTATTTTTTCTACAGCCCTATACAAAAAAATAAAATTCAAATAGAAAATTGGGATATTTTAATTAAGCTCCTTCGGTAAATTACAATTATACGTATTCCAAGTTTCATGATGAAAGTCCATCCTCGATGCCCAGCCAAGATTCATTGCGTTAGCTTATGGGAAGCGTGAAATAAAGTTGACGTTATGGCACTTTTTTAACGCTTTTTTACTTTTTCTCACTCTAACCATAAACAACCACTTTAAGCGCTGCAAACCGATGAAATACAAGGTACTTTAAAGATACGGCGTAGAAAAAAATATTATCTCTCACGGCACTTTGCCCACACTACATACATATGGAGAATCCAGTAGGGGATACTCGATGCCCAGCCAATTTCAGAAGGTTATACTCGATGCCCAGCCGTTTTCGGTGGGTGGTCCTGGATGCTTAGACTTTTTCTACAAAACTATTTACTTGTATTCTTTAAATGTGTGCAATGGTAGAAAAAGTATACTGTGCAACATGTGGGAAAAGTTGAAATTTTCCCACTTGTTGCACAATATACTATTTTTTCGATTTTAAATCAACGTGCTTGAGAATAAAAAATTTCGACTTTCATGTCTTATAACTCGGTGGAAAATTGTAGGGTATTTTTTCACAGTAGTATTAACTCCCCTCTTTCGATTTTTATCATTTTTGGTCTTTCCAATTCATAAACGTAGCTGCTACGAATTTTTTTAGGGTGAATTTTAATAAAAATGTTTAGCTCAAGTTTATATATCCTACAAATATTAAATGGCAGAAACGAAATATGGTCAAAAATCGTCATCTTCTATAGTTTCGGAATAATATAATTTTCTATGGGGGCATATCAAAAAGTTTTAAAAAATTTCGAGGTCCTGGATAAAAATTTGAAAATTTTGATTTATAGTAAACGTATGGGAAAAATCATCAAATACGTCTATTTTGACTCAGGGATTCCATTTTTGCTATCCGTTTTCCGAAATTATCATTATTAAAGAAATGAAAAACATATTTTTGGTTGGAAACTTTAGTCTGATTAGATCTGAAAACGGCTTGTGATGCTTGCTAAAGAGAGAAGAACAAAATTCAACAAATAAAATGTGCATTCGCATTCACTTTTAGTATCTCGATCACCTGATTTCATTAAGATCAAATTTATATTTACATACAATAAATCTAAATATATATTGTCCTGTACAACTAACAAATTTATAAGATTTTCGATGCAGTCATCATTCTCATAAAAATTTACCAATTATCTTACAAACCAAAATTTATTCTTAAATCATAATCAAAAGTAAAAACATTTTTTTTGTTATTATAAACGAATATAATGAATACATTAAAGTAATCGAACCAAAACGGCTGAGTGGGTAAGGCCTGTTTCATACGTATGCTGCTCGTTTTCGATTTTTCGTTCGCTACTGACAAGGCGTAAAACGGTGCTTCGTTCTCTATTCGGTACATATAGGCGGGTTATCACATGTCAGTTTCACTGAAGCAGTGAGACTGATTCATCATTAAACAAAAAAAAATTAACTGTCTCGACTCTTACTTCGTGGAATCTACTCATTTTACTGTTTTAAATGAAACTTAATGTTTCTAGGTAATTCCACAATATATTGAAAAACTTTAAGAAAATCGATAATTCTTTCGATATAAATATCATTGTCAAATGTCAATTATTGATCAGCCAAAATTAATAAGAGTAGAACTAGTTTCCACTTTAACTGAAAGTATCAAAATACCTTGTAACGCTCTTTCGTCGTTACTTGTCGGTTGGACTTGTGGGTTGCTTCGGGCTCCAGTTTTTTATCGTGGTATGTCCTACTTGCTCCAGGCAGCGTTAGTGAAAAAAAATACTCCAGGGTTCATTTATGGTGATGATGAATGCGCTGTGGCCAGTCGGGCAGATTTTACCTGTTTTCCTGGGTTCGAAACTTTGGTATTTGTTGTTCAAATTGCTTACCTTATATGGAGTTGGGTTAAGTTCTAAACTCAAAAAACATGCATTAAAGCCTGACTAGATACGGGAAAAACCAAAAATAAAATAAACCTTGTGAAATCCGAGTATATGTGACGAGGTTTCATTCGTTTACGATTTCTACCGAAAACTGAACCGAATGGAACCGCATACGTATGAAACAGGCCTAATACTAAAAAGAAGCAGGAAGAGAGAAGCACAAAAGGTCAGGGTGAGACTGAAAAAAGCACGCAGTAATTAAATTATTCCAAAAAACAAAAGTTCAATGACATTATTTTTAATTAGAACATACAAAAAAAACCAGTTTCGAGATATAATGTGGTCAATATTTTCGTCATTACATCTCATTTATTTCTCATTAAATTTAATATTTAAAAAAGCTGTAATTAAACAATTTTTCAGAAACAATTTCTGTATTAATTGACGTCGTTAGTTTGATTTCTATTATCTTCTATAGGTTATTTCCTAATATTTTTAGGCAATTTCCATTGTGTGTACTAGGCGTCGGGTGGCACCGATTTAATTTTCTCCCTAAAAACATTTTTTGATTGAAAAAATTCAATTTTCAAAATTCTAACTTATCCTTAGTATCTATACCAGCCGTTCTCAAACTTTTTTGGTGACGGGACTCTTTTGGAAAGCGAAATTCTTGAGGGAACCCTACAATAAAACAATTGTTTTTAAAAATGTATGTTTTATTAATAAGCATAGTAAAAGTACAATGTAACAGTTACTCACTTTACTTAGTAAATTACAATTATAACAAGTATAATAATAGAAGGTATTAAAAAAGAAAAAAATATAACTAATGCGAGGTATGAAACTTTTTTTTATTCATCAACTGGTTGATGTCAGGTTTGATAGAAGACAGTTGAAGTCTCATATCAGGTTCGGCGTTCATTCTATTGCGGTATTTTGTTTTGGTGGCTGCATAGGTTGAGAATCTTGTTTCGCACAAATATGTTTTTCATGCAATTGCACGCGGTCAGTATTTCGCGTTCTCAGCACAGTTCGCGAAATTTAATTTCGCAGCCGTTACCCATAGCAACGGCCGCGAAACCAAACGTCACTTCCAAATTTGACATTTCGAAAATACTACAAAGACAAGGATTATTTTTTATTGAATACCAACAAATACACAAGTACTTATATTATTCAGGATGAATACTTTTTACAACATTTGATTTCTGCATCAAATAAGCCAATAAAATGTTTTCAGACATCGTCTTAATATTCTGTTTGTCGCCGAATTTACAACGCTTTTGAGTTCAGGAGGAGTGGAAGGTACTGAAATATCGCTATCAGTATCAGACATTTTGCGTTTTGTCAAGAACTGTCAAAATATTTTGTATATATTGAGACATATCATTTCCATAGCACACGTTAACATTGTTAAATAAATTGAACTGCTGTTGATTTTAGAGCAATAATATATTTATTTACAATTATCTAGTTTAATAATTTTAACGATTGCACGAAAAATAGTGTGTATGCCATGGCCGCGAAACTTTTTAACGACCTCAAGATTATCTTGCCTCGGCCGCAAGCGGCCTCGGCGATAACTATTCTTTCGGTACGTTAAAAAGGTATTTCGCGGCCTAAGCATACAAATAACTAGTTGGGAACGGAAGAAGAATATTCAGAGCCATTTTGGCAAGCATTGGATATTCATTACGAATACTGCACCAAAAATCGTTGAGAGTCGTCGTTTTGAACAGTGACTTGTATCTGACGACATTTCTAAAAGAGATTCATATACCTCGTTTAACATACTTTCGGGATTTTGCAAGTTGGGTAAAAAAGGATTATGAATCCATGAATTCAGTTTCCTTTTTGTTTTCTGTTCTTCGGGAAAATACTTCTGAAAAGATGAGCGCATCGAAGTGAGATATTGGACCAATTCTTCAAATACATCATCTTGAAACATTTCTGAGTCGTTATCGCTAACAAACTTACTAAGTGACGTGAATCTTTCTATTTTTCTGTTACCAATGCAAATATTCCTAAAATCTATTTTTTTTTTGAAGGCAGTTATTTTGTTATGGGCCTGGAACACTATTGTCTGTTTACCTTGCAATGATACATTTAATTCGTTCAGCTTTTGAAAGATATCCGCTATAAAAGACAGTCGGAACAACCAAGTTTTATCATGCAAACGATCTTTCAAATTAAAAGAAGGATCTGAAAGAAACATTTGTAACTCGGCTCTAAGTTCAAACAAATAGCCTTGTTAATGTTTTACCCCGAGACAACCATCACACTTCTGTATGGAACAGCAGTGTTTTATGTTTGCTGCCATAATAGTCATACAATAATGAGAACAATCGGGATTGTAGTGGTCGTGATTTGATAAAATTAATTATTTTTACCGCTTCATCCATAACTAATTTTAAATTTGACGGCATTTGCTTCATCGCAAGTGCTTGTCTATGCAGGATGCAATGGCTGGAACTAAAATTAGGCGCTTGATTTTTAGGCTTATACGAGAGTATACGATTGATCATTTTTATGATTGAATATTGTTCAAGGTGTTTCACAGATGTACCCTTTGATTTTCAGTTGACGAGCGAGTACAGCGGGTCCTATAAATCCAGATATACTAAATTTTTGGTTATTTTTGGAGAAATTTCGGTTTGTTAGCACGATACATCCCCCAAAGTGTATACAAGTAACAATTTTATGATAGGTTATTGTTCAGGGCCACAGATGCGGAAAAGTTAGGCTATTGTAGAGAGTACATGACGCGACTTCGGAAAAATTTTAATGCAGTTTTTCGTTTTAGCGTTCCCTGATCAAAACCAAACTCGCTTCAAAAATAGGTTAGGCCAAAATCTTGGACGAGTTCGTTAATGAGCCAAGTTGGCCCAGTAAAAACAAAATGTCGGCCAGTAAAAGTTGAAAAAAAATTGTATTTCCTTTGTTTTTCATTTGACGCAAAAAAGTTACTGAGCTTTTTCATAGACCTTAACACGTTCTACAACTTTTGTAGTTAACATTTTTCTCTAAATAGTACATTAAAACATTTATTTAAGAAAATTCACAAATTTACCAGAATTTTTTTTATTTTTAGTGTTCTGCCCAATCTATCTATATGCGAGAAAAGTATTGGTTTAACCACAAAAAAGTTGAAATTTTGAAAAAAAATCTTGAGTTATTTTTATGTTTTTCATCAAGAACAACACGAAAAAATGATTTTTAGAAAAAAAAATCCTGTGTGTATGTCGTCGTCGGCCACTTTTCGATACATGTCTTGTTAGCACGATACAGCCTCCGGAGTACAAAAAGTCACCAATTTGATGATTGAATATTATTCAGAACATCTCACAGATGAACCCTATTGATTTTCAGCTCACCAGAGCCAGTACAACGGGTGCTATGGTACTTGAAGTACGACATTTTGTCATTTTTTAAGAAATTTCAGTTTGTTAGCACGATACAACCTCCGGAGTATATACAAGTGACCAATTTTATGATTGGATATGATTCAGGGCATCTCATAGAAGCGGAAAAGTTAGTTTTAATCTTTAAAACCGTTTATTTTGTTTTTGATTTGATGCTAAAATGTTACTTTGGTTTTTTGTACATCTCAAAACATTCTATTACTTTTGTATCTAATTTTTACTTTTCCGCCCAACCTATCTAATATGCGAGAAAAGTATTGGTTTACCCCAAAAAAAGTTGGAATTTTGAAATTTTTTTAGAGTTATTTTTATGTTTTCCATCAACAACAACCCAAAAAAACGGTTTTTAGAAAAAAAATCCTGTGTGTATGTCGTCGTCATCGTTGTCGTCGGCCACTTTTCGTTACATGTCTTGTTAGCACGATACAGCCTCCGGAGTGCAACAAGTCACCAATTTTATGATTGGATATTGTTGAGGACATGTCACAGATGAACCCTATTGATATTCAGCTCACCAGAGCTAGTACAACAGGTGCTATAGTACTTTATGTACGATATTTTTGTCATTTTTGGAGAAATTTAAGTTTGTTAGCACGATGCAGCCTCCGTAGTATATACAAGTGACCAATTTTATGATTGGATATTATTCAGAGCGTCTCAAAGATTAATCCTATCGATATTCAGCTCAATAAAGCCAGTACACCGGGTTCTGTGGTACTTGAAGTACCAAATTTTTGTCATTTTTGGAGAATTTTCAGTTTGTTAGCAAGGTACAGCCTCCAGAGTGTATACAAGTGACCAATTTTATGATTGAATATTGTTCAAGGTGTCTCACAGATGTACCCTATTGATTTTCATATTATATTATATTAACTTTTGACGTTTTCAAAATCACTGACGTCTTTCATTGACCATCATAATCAACCTCGTTCCGGGTTGCTAGCGAAACTTATCTATCTATACATTATGAATAATATAAACATTGTGTCTTTGTAGATAATTGGCTGTTTATATTACAATAAACCATTAAATTTTAAAGCCGTATATGAAGCATGAAATAACATTTTAGTATTAGAAATGAGAATGTATATAGATGAGGATTTTTATACATATAAATATTAACATAACTTATTTACTATTTATTAAAAATTCCTGAAATCCCTTGCATACAACAACATATTTACTAACTATATAAAAATGTGTCGTGTTTCTTTTAAATTATTATAAATTTCATTCTAATTTCGACGTACTCTTTTGAAATTATATCATGTACTGAATTATTAGTGTTAATTTCCGTTGAAACTGAATCGGATTTCAATATTTTCGATTCTGACGGTTCAACGAGTATATTGTCTGTTTCACTATCTTTGGTGATTTTTTATTTAGTATGGTTGTGAGGATTTTGTTCACTGTTCTTACTATTGGCATCTATAATTGATTTAGACATGTTTCTTCTTACAATTTATAAATATTCGTTAATGTATTCAAGCAAATAGATTCAAGGCGCTCATTATACTCGCTGGATGGTTCATACCATGATAATAAATAACTTTTTTATTACTTATATGTAAGAAAAAGTGTGACGTCAGAACATGGCCGCTGATAGTTACTGAGGGAAAACAAATCAATTATTTAACTTTAACCGTTGTAATACAAAGTTTATTCGTTTTTTCATTTGTAAAGTGACACTGCTGTGACTATCAAGTAATTATGCCTTATTGCTTGGCTCCTAAACTTCCATCATATACTCTATATCTACGACATATCCACTGTTTAAACTGTCTCTACATTTCATTAACACTTTAATTTTATTACAAAACTGCTCCGCAATGCTCGACAAATTAACAATAGCCATGTTTAAGCATATTACAAACGTAAAATGAACGTAAATATATATTTGTTTTCCCTTAGTAACTGTCAGCGGCTATGTTTATGACGTCATAGCTTTTTCGGTCTATAACAGCTATGTAATCTTACACAAAAAATGTATCAGTGTAGTGACATGACTGCCTTGACCATTTTTTTTTGTAACTCTAAATAACTTGGCTAAAACATTTTTTTATTAGACTAAAGACTCTTAACACAAACATATACAAAAAATCTGATTTTTTTGGGCAAAATACTCTGTCACATTACGCATGATTTTCCTTACTGAAGCGTCCACCGATGTGTTGATTATTGCTTAAAAAAATACCCGTGTAAGCGCACCTTAACAATATTTAAAAACAATATACTGAATATAATGTAATCTATGTAGGTCGAACACTTGAATTTTTCTTTTAGTTGATTTATATACAATAACAATAATCTTGATTTTATAGAACGGAAATTGTCTACTGATTTTTTCGTGCGACCTCGCAAAACTGACCTAACTCAAGATAAAGTAAATATTTGTATTTGAAAGTCTTATATTAATTAGTATAAACATTTGCGTATTAAATTATAAAAATAAAAACAATATATTTTAATATACGTAGTATTTACTTCAATGTATTAATAATAATTTAAATTTTACTAAAATTGTTGTATTTTCCTTGAAGAACTACAGCGAATCGAACAAAAATTTCGTTGTAATAATGGGGAATTAAGTTTAATTTTCAACTAAGGATCTTGTAATAGTCCTCTTTTTCGTCTTGATCCTTTTTTGGACTATGTCCTGAGGGATAATTTACCCAGTTTTACACATGTGGGGGGAAAAGTCTTGCTCTTGACAATATTTCCCTCCCTCTAGATTGAATATCTTCCTTAAACGAAACTGCACTACTGTTGAGCATAGGTACTATGAATTATTACACTTTTGTATTACTTATGGTGAGTATTGGGGTATTAGTAAGGCAAGACTTCACAAAACAGGAAATTAACTTTTCTCGCTTGAGGGTAGCGGCCAAGCTTGGACACACCCAGAAATACTATCTCGGATATAGATGGAGAAACCCAGAGCGCGTATTCTGTATCGTCATAGAAAAGAAATTTCTTTCTATAAATTCTCTATACCACTTTACCTTATTCTGTAAGCTACTTCGGCATTGGTCGTGTGTCACGAACACTTCGTTCGGTAGAAAGTAATAGAAAGACCATTTTAGGTCTTGCTATGATGATTTGAGTATCCCTGTCTCTTTTTAGCACAGAATCATTAGATTTATCTTTGTTGGCATGTTTACTTTTCTACAAAGGAAAGGTGCATATCGGTTATGTTATGTTTATGGTGTTTTGCGGTTTATATATACAAGTTTATGTATATGTATATAATTTTTGGAGAAATTATTATTAATATTATTGCAATTTAATACGTAAACAAGTGCAAAGGGCACCTAAATAATACGTATTTATGGCCATTTACGGTATTACCTTTAAATGTGAAATATTTCTGTATTGAACGATGTGTTAAATTAGTTACTAAACTTCTTAATTTTTGTCATTAATCCAATTCTTAAAAAGTTCAATATATTTAACATTGGTGATTTTAAGGATTAATAAATTCTTCTCTCCAAACTTGTTTTGTCCTTCTTCATCTTCTACTGGTAGCAAATAAATTTGGTCCTACTTTATAATGTACTCGCAATAAAGATTAAAAAACGAAAACTAAGAACAGATAATATTCTGTTCTATAGTTTATAATATTTTCACCACACACATAATAATTATAATAATAATTGACTTCCACAATGAAATATGAAATAATTCTCGTAACTATTATCCTCCTGAGAAATAAACGATCAAATGTTGCTATTGTTGCCGATTTAATCAAAAGATATCCCAAATTCCCCTAAAAACAGGTCAATGTTTTTACATCCAATAATTATTAATTTTCTATAGCCGAGCATTGCCGAATAGATATAGAAAGAATGGTACAGAATAGGTTCACGAAATAGAAAGAAATTTCCTCTCTATACTCATAGAAAGAAATTTCTTTCTACGAGACGATGCAGAATACGCGCCCAGGTCTATAAAAGAGAGATTTAAATTAAAGGGATATTTTAAACATAGTTATAAATTGGTGTATAATTGATAATCATTCATCATTTAAATTGGCTAAAATTGTACATATATCAAATGGCGCGCTAAGTTTAGTTTTGCATAACTCTTTGTAAAGGTTGAATTGATTTGATATATTAATAGGACATTCTACTTATGTGGTTAAGTAATCCTATTTTCAAGATTTTTATTTCAAATACTTTGGGCCACCTTGTATAAAAAATAACTTTACCGTCTTCACTTAAAATTATCTTCACATAAAATTTAAACGAACGTATAGTGGGCATTATTTTCTTTATAACGATTCGGTACTTCTGATTGAAGAAAAATAAGATTAAAAATACTTATATTAAATTTGTCTTCACAGACAAAGTATGTTGACTTATCAGTAAATGCTTTGACTCTTGATACTTCTCTGCCACTACTTTCTTTTTTGCATCTTTAGGAACAGGAATAAATGTTTTGTGTTTAATGGTGGGTTTATACAACATTTAGATAATCATAATCATAGTCACAATCATAAGAGTTAAACTAATTATTATAGATCCGTTTATACAATTGTCACAATCATAATCATAAGCATAATTTTACTGACGTTGGAGTTCCTAACTTTTCTTTTTGATTATGACGAGAATTGAAATGCGCATGCGTCGAAACCAACAGGCTGAGCAATGTTGACAAAGCGGCGTCTTGGTTGAAGAAGGTATTTCTATGCTCCGTCAATCATTATTTATATCATACTTCATTCATTTGGCTGTTGGCTAATTTCATTTATACAGTGTGACCCATTTAAAATGGAACCACCCCTGTAAAATACGCATTTTTTTATCAATCTCGAATTTTTTATTTTAATATTAAGCATCAAAAACTGCATCTTGACACAAATTTACATAACTTTAGTTTCATTTCCAAGGCACTCTATGTTTTTTTTCTGTGTCAAAAACGGCAAAAGCTTATTAGGCAATTTTTATTTTCAAATTTGACTACACCACTGGATTTAAAATCGTTATAAATAAAAACCATCAAAATTTCATAAAATAATATTGGTTAACAACGAAGTTACAAGAACTTTAATTTTGGAAACAGAGTATTTGATTATAATTTTTATTTAGATTAATTTAAAATCTGTCAACACTGTCCATACAAAGTAGTGCACCAGTGAACTTGTACAGTGAAAATCCGAAGTCAATATCCCATTCCGTTCTACAGTTGTAACTCCTGAAAATATGGTGATTTTAGCGATTTATGGTGGAAGCGATTTTGTAATAAAAATCTGACTACGCCACTGGATTTGTAAATTATATTAGCTTAAAATTATCAATTTTAGTATAGGTTATACGTGTATTAGAAAATAACAGACATTAGAATAATTTTCAAGTTAGTAGTACATTCTTTCATAACCGATAAAAACACAATGAACAGAAACAAGTTTTAAAGTATGTATTCAACAATAAAACGCCATTAAGCAAAAACTGAAATTAAAATAAATATTAATGTAAAACTAAATATTTAAATTTTTGTAGCTTCTACCAAACCTCCATTTAGTTCGATACATTTATCGTATCTCTTCCGAATATTTTTTACACTATTTCTTATTTGTTGAGGTATAATTTCGGCACAAGCTTGTCTTATTCTTCGCATGAGTTCAGCTCGATTCATTGGTCTCGTTTTGTATACTTTTTGTGTCAGAATACCCCATAGAAAAAAGTCTAGTATTGTTAGATCAGGCGATCTAGGTGGCCATTCAATTAAGTCACTACCTCGTCCTATCCAATGATTTGGGAACTGGTCATTTAGCCACTGTTTAACAATCCTGGAATTGTGAACGGAACAGCCGTCGAGCTGAAAATGTAAGTTTACTCGTTTCGCAAGTGGAATTTCTTCTATTTGATCCGATAACTGGTTATTTAAAAATTCCAAAAAAGTTTGCCCGTTCATGTTTCCATCAAAAAAATATGGACCTAATATTCTATCTTTCAATATACCACACCAAACGTTAACTTTTTCGGAATATTGACTTATACAATGTATGACCCAGTGCGGATTTTCAGTAGCCCAATATCGAGCATTGATGATACTACACCATTGGTGCTGAAAGAAGCTTCATCACTAAACATTATGTGGTTCAAAAAATTTCTTGTATTCAGGTACCAGCCTTGTGTCCACAAACAAAATTCCATACGTTTTACTTCATCACCTTCCTTTAAACTATGAAGAAATTTAGGTTTAAATGCTTTCATTTTGTTTCGTTTCAGACATCGCCGAATATTCTCTCTCGGTAAGTTTAAATCTAAACTGGCAACTCGTAAGCTTCTGGTTGGATGGTTTGTAAAATAATCTACAACGGCACGATCGTTTAAATTTCTTCTTCGGGGATTGTTTTTTAATAGTTATTTGTAAAACAAGTGTCACAATGACTCGTTTTGTAGTACGAGTTGTGCAAATCACGATTACTACACAAAGTCATTGTGGCACAAGTTTTACACAATATTTTTTATAATTCGCAATTATTTAATTATTTAAATGAAATATAATTTCATTTAATCCCTGTTTTCAATCTAGGGGGACTGGTTTAAATTTAAGTTGGCGATTCTGTAGATTCCTAATTGGTCAGATCACAGATGGTTTTATTCAGCATATTATAACCGAATAATTTTGTAAATTGTAAACAAACTTTCATTTAAGCAAACAGTGATGATTATTTGTTTAAAAAAGAGCTTCTTGGTATATGCTCTTGCTATCTATTTATCCCAAAAATCGAAAGTTTTGTATACCTATTTATTGATCCTATACAATATAAAAATAAACAATTGACAAATCATTGATAAATAAACGTTAGCGTACTTTATTCATTAATATTTTTAATATATAAATCATTCTAATTTACCTTTAATATCATAATTTGCTAGCTAGAACAACGCTAGACCATTTTATTTATAATTTGTGTCAAGGTTAAAGTCAAGTGTCAAATAAAAAATAACTAAATACAATAACCAACTGCACACTAAAAATTACTATAACAGTGTTCAAAGAGCTTCATTGTGACACTGTAAACAATGTTATAATGAAGTCTCTTTTATACGCGAATTCTAAAAAATATGTTTGGTTACTGCACCAGTTTCTTTAAATGTTTTGTTAATTTTGCTAACGGTGCTTCTGTCAATGGGAAGACGATTTGGATGTCTATAAATATCCTAGCTACTTCTCCTTCACTATGATAATTGTCTCCAGAAATTCTTACAATTTCAATTCTTTCTTCTAATGATAACTGGAGAGCCATTATTAAATGTACGTAACTAACAACTATTAGTTTATTTCTGATTAGCTGTCAAAATCACAGCCCACTGTTGATTTAGAACAATAATACCTATATCTACTTAATGTATTAGTTCAGTTTTTCTCAAATGATTGATACCTTCTCTAAAAGCTTGTTTTAGTAAAATTTTGCAGAATTTATAGGGAACAATTTTTGTCCGGCTTTCTTTTTTATTATTGAATAAATAAAATTTTTAAAACTTGTTTCTGTTTATTTTGTTTTTGTCGGTTATGAAAGAATAAACTACTAACTTGAAAATTATTTTAATAATAATAATAATATTATTTTCTATACTAAAATAAATAATTTTAAGCTAATATAAGGTTTGTTCCAACCTGTGCCAGAAACAATTTCTTACAGTCAGGATTCTGCGCACTAACTCAAATGTGTTCCAACCAGAGTCAGTGCGCAGAATCCTGACTGTAAGAAACTGTTTCTGACGCAGGTTGGAACAAACACATAATTTACAAATCCAGTGGCGTAGTCAGATTTTTATTACAAATCGCTTCCACCATAAATCGCTAAAATTACCATATTTTCAGGAGTTACAACTGTAGAACGGAATGGGATATTGACTTCGGATTTTCACTGTACAAGTTCACTGGTGCACTACTTTGTATCGACAGTGTTGCCAGATTTTAAATTAATCTAAATAAAAATTATAATCAAATACTCTGTTTCCAAAATTAAAGTTCTTGTAACTTCGTTGTTAACCAATATTATTTTATGAAATTTTGATGGTTTTTATTTATAACGATTTTAAATCCAGTGGTGTAGTCAAATTTGAAAATAAAAATTGCCTAATAAGCTTTTGCCGTTTTTGACACAGAAAAAAAAACATAGAGTGCCTTGGAAATGAAACTAGTTATGTAAATTTGTGTCAAGATGCAGTTTTTGATGCTTAATATTAAAAAAAATTGAGATAGATAAAAAAATGCGTATTTTACAGGGGTGGTTCCATTTTAAATGGGTCACACTGTATTAATTTTATGCTTATGACTGTCACTATTAAAATTGTATAAACGCCTTTTAGAATTGTGATTCAGATTAAGTTTATGATTCTGACTGTGATAATGATTATCACTATCTAAATGTTGTATAAACCCGCCTTTAATCGTAGTACTTTTACATTCTGGAACCACACAATATTTATAGCTTTTTTTTCTCTGGTTGTTCGTTGTATCGAATAGTTTAAATACTTTCTAAACGTTTTTATTTCACAAATACAACACTGTTTAGAGATAGCTAAAACGTATACTAATTACCAAGCAAAACACTGTTAAGCTAACTAAGTCAACTAACTGAAAAGGATCAGCGTGGCGATTGACAGTCTTCGAATGACGTCACGCGTGCATTTCGGAGAGGAGCGCGCTTTCATGTTCATCATTTTTTTAGGCGACTTAGTCTCGCTGACGTCTTATTTTTTGCATAGTCCCTCAAAATTATGTAAAGGGTGTCCCAAATTGGTGTGTTTTGCAGCTAAACTAGAAGAGATAGAAGAAAAGTAGTTAAGATGTTATGACTTCTTTTTTTGTTAAAGTAACGATACCCTAATTTAATCTTTGGTAACGCCCTGCAGTTGGAAGATACAGGGCGATTATTGAAAACTGTCGAAAACTACAAGGTACTATAACTTCTTAATTAAGAAAAATATAAAAAACGTTATAAAAACTTTTGATACATATAATTTTAAAGAGTTCAGTGGCGCACAGAATTTTTTTGTTAGGGGCTCACTAAGGAAATGTAATGCAAACCTATGTTGTTTTAAATGGGACACCCTGTATATTTTGACGTTTTTCGTTTCCTTTTTTAATTCTCATTCATCTGATATGACATATTATACATCCATTTTCAATGGTTGGAGCTACAGTGCAAATAAACCATTTATGGATGTTATCAGGTGAAACGCCCTTAAAAAATTGAACACTCGGTAACGAAATTTAACATTTTATTATAAGGATACTGATTGGTGACAATTTTATTTATCAAAATTATAATTAATAAAAAATAAAACCAGATTAAAAAAATAAAAACAATAAACTTATGAAACAACAAGAAATATTGTAACATCTACCTATAACTAATTTTATTAGAATGTAAAAATTATAACCCTGTACTCATCCTAACAGTAAAATAAAATAAAAACATGAAAATGATCCCATTATTTAGAAACAGTTAGTTTCTTTTAAAACAGTAATATGTGTAAATTCCACAGAGTAAGGGTCGTAACAGTAAATTTCATAAAAAAAAGTTTTTAACACTTCAATTAATAAACTTTTTGAACCTTTCATAAATAGATTCGTCATTAGGGAACCAATTTTACACCTCTAAACCTTAGAGAATACTGACAAGATGTCTTTTGATAACCTTCTTTATCAATTATTCTATAAATTAAAGTTCAACGAGTGTAACATGACCCTTTATATATGCCTGGTTATTTTTTCTTTGTATTGTTATTTACTTCATGTAAATGTGATAAAGGATTTATTATTACTCACTCACTAAAATGGTTGTGGAGTATGTTTTTTTACAATCACTTTTAAAATGAACGAAATACATTGAATTCCATTCTTAATGAAAATTCATCCAAGACTATTTTAATCGTTTCCGGAGTTATTAGTGTTATCTCATCTGCAATTCAGTTTTTCAGTTGGATAGTCTGTAGCATATTCAGAGACACTTTGCTTTTTAAATAACCCGATACAAAATAATGTAGATGTGTCAAATTCGGAGTTATTGTTGGCCATTCGATAGCTCCAATGATTTGAAAATGTAATGTTGAGTACACATCTCAAACGTCCTGCATTATTACAAATCGTGTCAGTTTAAACTATAAAACTGACAATATTTGTAATGATGCAACAAGTTATCGATGTATATAACCTGATTATTTTGAAGTACTTATAGTATGACTACTACTGATTATATTATTTACCATCAAACGTGACGTATACCTAATTGTTTTATTTGTTTAAAAACTGTTTATATGCGTTCTTAAATTATCATAAAGTTGGTTATCGAACTTGTTTATTTATTTATAAAAACAGACAGTAATGAAAAAAACGAAGGTTACTAAATTACAATTTTCATAAAAACAAAACAGTAACTCCGCAGTCTGGTTTGTCAAGAATCAACAAAATTGATTGAATGCATACTTTAATAAAATATTTGTGAAAAGTTTCATATCAACTGAACATATATGTTGCGGTATAAACTCGAAGGACCAGATCTAGGTAGAGAGAGGGTGTCAACTCGCCACTCGCATAATGGGCGGTAATAATATATACTAATTTTTATTGATTTGCCAATTTCTTCAATTCAACTTTTCCCCTGCTATTTTAATAATTACGTGTTCCAAGGCAAAATCGAACGGCAACGATGGCAAGGGATCTCCTTGTCTGAGTCCTGATGTTAGCATCGATATTCTGTCTCAGTTCATGTTCCTGTAATACTTCTGTCCTTTTGTAATAAATTTCTCTTGCTCATTTGGGGGTTGTATCCCGTTACCGCTGTCCCCACACTAATAGGTCGTTGGTATATAGGAAATGGTATTATTTCTCTGGCTTTTTTTTCTGTGATTGTAGTGACCGGAGGGGCCCTACTGTATGCTCCTATCCTAGAAATATTTGCAGCGTGCTGTCACCAGTGCCTTACGGCACAAAATGTAGAACCAGGAATCTCCCTGCGGGTTACCTCGAGGGAGGGGTTTTCCTGGCACGAGCGGTCAAGGTCTTCGTGGGGCCTCTTGGGCTTATACAATGTGCCAAGCTTGAGTTCGAACGCAGGTCGTGTCAGCCCGTTCTATTTGCTGGTACGAGGGTAAGGGTTGTTGTTAAAGGAAACAGACTGGAAGGATAAGTATGTACAAGTATATATATTACAAAATAGTAGTGAATCATACAGCCCTGCTTTGGATAAACTGACGGTTACTCGGGGAAACGCCCCGGAAAAAAAAAGAAAAAAATCAAATCAGATAAGGAAAAACGTCTTTCCAAAATCTGGAAGTAGTTACCCGTTCCCGTGACACCCGTAAAGGATGTCTTATATAGTACTATCCCTGTAATATAATTGAAAACAACGAAAACAAAAACCTGACTCGGGAACAACGTCTTCCAAACTCTTGAAAGGGGTCTTTCCTGATCAGGAAAGATAAAAGGACGATATTATGTATAAATAAATATTTGGTATAATATAAGAACGAAATGATTATCGTACAACCCTTCGTAAATTTAATGGTGTGAGGGTGAAATTCCGTACCGTTGAATAACCCGTACAATATAGTAAATAATATATCAACAAACTTTGGCAATCTAGTAGAATAATTATGATAATATAATAATTATTTTTTATTCACAAGGTAAAGATAAACAATGACAATTTATATACAGGTAATGTGTGAATAAATAGAGGTTAATCTACAAGGTATAGTATGTATATCAGAATACACATATATACCTGTATGTAGAGCGAGAATATATAATTAAATAAACAAACAGATCCACAAAACAGCACACAAAACATAAGACGAACTGAAATGTACAGAATAGTTCCTAATTATAAAGTTAAAAATACATAAAAAGTAGTGCTTACATAACCTAATTAAATATATGAAAAAAAAATATTAGTAGTACTCTAACATCATACCAATTGTTAGGAATATAGAAAGTTTTAATTTTAATTATCATTATTAATTGTTTTTCCTATTATTGATTTTACGTAGGTGGTTGGTAGCTCTCTGATATAATCTTTGACTGTTTTAGTGAAGCGTTGGATTGTGGATGCGTTTTTAATATTATTAGGTAAGCAATTGAATACCTTTGGTCCCAGATATCGGTAGCATCTCTGACCGACTGATTTCTTCATAAATGGGGGTATAAACTTGTCCTTTTGTCGCGCCTTATGTTGGTGAGAATGTGTAAGGAGTTCGTTCTTATGCAAATATTGTGTTTTTCCTAGTTTCAAGAAATAAAGTTTCCTCAAATCATAAACTTGTGTCTCCTCAAATAGCGGTTCACTTGGATATCGGTTTTTTCTACACATTATGAGTTTCAAGAATCGCTTTTGTATGATTTCTAATGATTTCAGGTATGTTTTGGATACTCCACCCCATCCTATAATACCATAGCCCAGATGCGATTCAACTAAACTGTGGTAAAGAATTTTTTTTTTGTTTAAAGTTGAGTATATGTGAGACTTGTTTGATTCTATATAGAACACTACGTAATTTTTTTACTAAATAGTGTATATGTACGTCCCATCTAAGGTGGCTGTCTATCATAATACCCAAGTATTTAACCCTTTTCAATGGTAAGATTTCAAGGTCATCTTCTATTGATATTTTGTCAAATGTTGGGAGGCTCGCAGATAAGCTACAGAACGGCAGGTAGAAAGTTTTTTTGAGATTAATTGATAGTAGTCTATTATCGAACCAGTTCTTAATGTTACCAAAGTCAGTTTCTATTTTATTCTTTAAGTCGTCCCATGTGTTACTTTAATAGAATATGACCGTATCATCTGCAAAACTTATGATGCTGCCCTGTGTTCGTATGGAAAATAAATTATTTAGATAAATATTGAATAGTAAAGGTCCCAACACCATCCCCTGGGGTACACCACATGATATAGTTTCTTTTTTGCTGAGTATGTTTTGTATTTTTGTTTGCTGTTTCCTGTCAGTTAAGTATGAGTTGAAAAGGTCATGTGATTTACCCTTCACTCCCAGATCGTCGAGGCTTGATAACAGTATATTGTGGTCCACGGTATCGAATGCCTTGGCCAAGTCTAGAAAAATACCAATGGAGGTTTTTTTTTTATCTATAGAGTCATATATTTTGCTCGTGAGTTCTAATATCGCATCGCTGGTGGACTTTTTCCTGTGAATCCATACTGCGCTCCTGACAACAGATTGTATTTCTTCAGAAACGAACTTAGTCTTTTTTTATGATTTTTTCCATAATTTTTCCCAAATTTGATATAAGTGTTATAGGTCGATAATTTGAAACCTCTGTCTTTTCGCCAGTTTTGTAAACAGGTACCACAGTTGACATTTTGAAAGCAGAAGGAAAGTGACCACTTGACAAGGATTTATTTATAATATAACTTAGAGGTTTGGCTATGTAAGTTGATATGAGTTTCAGTGTTTCCGATTTCAAGCCATCAGGTCCTGGTGATTTTTTATTTTTCGACTGCAAAATAGTTTCTTGTATTTCATAGGCGTCAGTGGGAAAGAAAAAAAAGGTGTGATCTGATTTAATTTTCGTTTCTATATAATTTCTGTCCTGCTTAATATTTTTTGCTAGATTTGCACCTACATTGCTAAAGAATGAGTTGAATTTTTCAGAGATTATGATTGGATCGCAAGTTATATTTCCATCCTCAGTCTGCATCAATGATATATCGGTATGTTGTCTTGCCTTCGTTAATTCATTTACCAATTGCCATAATCGTTTTGAGTCTGCCCCTTCTTGTTCTATCTTGTTTTTGTAGTATTTCATTTTTGTGTCTTTTATTGCTTTCTCTAGTATTTTTCTGTAAGTATTGTATTCAGTTTTTAAAATTTCATTTTGTGGATTTTTCTTTAATAGAGCGTACATAGTATTCTTCCTATTAATGGATTCCAGTAATGATCTAGTAACCCATGGTTTCCTCTTTATATCTTTGTTTTCAACTTTTATGAATTTCGAGGATCCATCTATTGCAGTTTGGACTAGTCTGACAAATTCAGTAACCGAGTTTTCCAAATCATTTATTTCAAAGAAACATTTCCAATCCGTACTTTTAATGATTTGTGTCAATTTTTTTTCGTTTATTTGTTTATAGAATTCGGAATTGGCTGTAGTTTCTTTCGCATACTTGTCGTTGAATATTATTTGCACCAGTATTGTGTAATGGTCGGTAATACAAATTTCCACAGTCAGCGGAATGATAGATTCAAGGTTTCCCTTTTTCGACTTAATGGAAATGTGGTGTATGCATGTACCTGACTGTGGTCTGGTGGTAGTATTTATTGCTGAGTTATATCCATACTCTCCTAATGTGTCCAGGTAAATCTGCGAATCGTCTGTATTTTCATTCAAGTCGATATTCATATCTCCGATAAACACACTGTATGTGAAGTTCTTTGGGTGATTTTTTAATATATTGTCCAGGTAATCAATAAACGGCGCGATTTGAGTATTACAAGGTGATCTGTAAAATGCATTAATAATAATAACTTCTTCTCGGGTATGTGGATATCCTGTACAATATAAGGTAATAAAATATCGACCAAGACTTTTGGAATTAAATCAGAATAAATACGATATCCTGTACAGTTGAATATCCTTGCACAATACAGCAAACAAAATATATAGAGAGATGATCCTCGAACATACGATATCTCCCGTATATGCCTATAATTTTAGACTAGATTGGTAGGTGAGGGGCGCAGATGTAAACAGTACGCTCAATATGACCGAAAATATGGGTCTCCTTTATCTTTTGGGACACCCAGTTAAGTAAAAAAAAAATAAAAAAATATCAATACAGTATATAAAAAATAATTATACGTTAAAAACTTACGTTTTGGAATATCACAAGTCACAACTACACAATATTACTGTTGACGATAAAGTGGCCGGCCGTACTTAGACTGGTCACTTAGGGAGGGTTACTACCTCTCTCTCTGGCCTCAAAAATTCCTGCTATTTATTCCAAAACTACCTCGTCTATGCCCTTGTGTGAAGGTTAATTTTAAATTTCATTATTCTAATTTGCAACGTATTGATTATATTTATTGATAAACAAAGCATGGCAAACCATCAGATGTAATGTTTATTGACCTTGCTAATTATAACAAAATTGTTTGTATCTTCTTTCCTGGAGGTCAACAATTATTTTATTATTATTTATTAACTATTTCTAATTAAGACAATTTTTGTCTATATAGGGTGTTCTTGAAATTTCCTATGTCATATCTCGTGTTTATTACATTCCTATCAAAAAATATTCTTATAAGAACATGGAATAAACATTATCTAAGGCTAAAAAATCCAAAAAATCTTCTTCTTATATCCTTCGTCTTCGAACACCACTAGAATTTATTGTTGCAACGAAAAATCACATCAGTTAAACAACTGTTCGTACATATTCAAAAACGGAAAATGGCTTCCCTATAAAATACAATCGGTACAGAAATTGAGCGAAAATGGAGTTCTTTGAAACAATGTTAAATAGAATCAACACTAGTTCTAATTTTTTTAATTAAATATTCATTGGATGGCGGAGGCACTACACGCTATCCACAAAATGTGTGCAGGAATATTATCAATAATACAATTATTGAACCTTATTTTTGGGATAAACCCATGGCAGGTGAAAATACTGTGTATTACTTTTCCGCCCAACCTATCTAATATGCGAGAAAAGTATTGGTTTACCTACAAAAAAGTTGAAATTTTGAAAACATTTTTTGAGTTATTTTTACGTTCTTCATCAAGAACAACACGAAAAAATGGTTTTTATAAAAAAAGTCCTGTGTGTATGTCGTCGTCGTTGTCGTCGGCCACTTTTCGTAACATGTCTTGTTAGCACGATACAGCCTCCGGAGTACAGGGTTTTTCATTATATATGGACCCTTCTATATCTCACTTATTATTTGATGCAGATAACAATGTTTCAAATAAGAGTTAAAGGGTTATTAATGTAGTTTTTAAAATTCAACAAAAATATTATACAGGATGTCCCAGATAAGAGGGTCAGAGCCAAAGTGTATTCTTTCTTAAATGGGACACCCTATATATTTTTATATTTTTAAACTGTTCACTTCAATCCGAATTCAGCAATATATAATTGTTATAGTCTAACCTTAACAGTTCAGAAAATATATTCATTTAAAAATCGTTTTCTGTGGGATGAAAGCCAACTATAAACAACGGGCAATGAAAGCATTGTCATATTTGACAAGTAGTTATTTACACCATTATAAAACATTGTATTCGATAGTTTGGAAAATGCGGTATACAGATGATGAAAAGATAGAAATATTTTCTCTATTTGTAAAAAATAATAATAACAAATTAGATGCAAGGAGAGAATTTATGGAATTATGTCCAAATCGGCATGCTCCTAGCAAAAATACGTTCAACAGAATATACCAGCATGTAATGACAACTAAGAACTTTTCTAGGAAAAAACGAACGTGTGTAATTAATGAGGAGGATGATTTAGATACACTTCTGCATTTTGAAGGTAAAAAAATAAACGGTTTTAAAGATTAAAACTAACTTTTCCGCGTCTGTGGCCCTGAACAATATTCTATCATAAAATTGTTACTTGTATACACTTCGGGGAATGTATCGTGCTAACAAACCGAAATTTATCCAAAAATAACCAAAAATGTAGTATATCTGGATTTATAGGACCCGCTGTACTTGCTCTAGTCAACTGAAAATCAATAGGGTACATCTGTGAGACACCTTGAACAATATTCAATCATAAAATTGATCAATCGTAGACTCTCTGGAGGCTGTATCGTGCTAACAAACTGAAAATTCTCCAAAAATGACAAAAATTTGGTACTTAAAATACTGTAGTACCTGTTGTATTCGCTCTGGTGAGCTGAAAATCAATAGGGTTCATCTGTGAGATGTCCCGAATAATATTCAATCATAAAATTGGGGACTTGTTGAACTCCGGAGGTTGTATCGTGCTAACAAACTGAAATTTCTTAAAAAATGACAAAATGTCGTACTTCAAGTACCATAGCACCCGTTGTACTGGCTCTGGTGAACTGAAAATCAATAGGGTTCATCTGTGACATGTCCTTAATAATATTCGATCATAAAATTGATGACTTATTGCACTCCGGAGGCTGTATCGTGCTAACAAGACATGTAAGAAAAAGTGGCCGACGACGACATACACACAGGATTTTTTTTCTAGAAACAATTTTTTCGTATTGTTGTTAATGGAAAACGTAAAAATAACTCAAAAAATTTTTTTCAAAATTCCAACTTTTTTTGGGGTAAACCAATACTTTTCTCGCATATTAGATAGGTTGGGCGGAAAAGTAAAAATATATATTTCTTTGGATTTTATGGTAGTTGAATAAGAAGGAATAATTTTTGCGTTACTACTTTTTTGCAGAAAACTCTGATGACTCGTTAGTCACCAGCTCCAATATATTACAAAAACATCCTATGAAAATTTTTAGAACTCTGAAAAGACACAATTATAAACCATATAAGATACTTCCCGTGCAGGCTCTTACTGAATTGCACAAACGGAAACGGTTAATATTTTGTCAGGAAATGCTTCGTCGCTTGAATGAAACTCCAGATATCCTTCAGAAAATCTGTTGGACAGATGAATCCAGTTTTTCTACAGCTGGCGTGTTTAATAGAAAAAATATACGTTCATGGGAAAATAAAAATCATAGGCAGCGGAAAATGCAACAAATAAAGAAATCTGGACGGAAATCAATTAAGTTTGGTGTGGAATATTCCAGAATAAAGTGGTTGGGCCAATATTTTTCAATTATAAGTTAACAGGAAGAACTTACCTAAACTGCATAATACCCAAAATAAGTGAAATACTAGAAAATAAATTTACAGCTGATTAATTAAATACTATGATCTGGCACCAAGATGGGGCATCACCCCATAATGTATTAGAGGTGAGAGAACATCTCAACAATCAGTTTCCAGAGTGGATCGGAAATAATGGGACAATTTTATGGCCTAATAGCCCCGACCTAACTCCCTTAGATTCTTTTTTGTGGGGGATGCTGAAAGATATAGTTACCTTTGGCGAAAATAACAATCTTAAGATAATTCAGGAAAAGATTCAAGGCGAAATTAATAACTTAAATAATCATGCTGATATTATTTCTAAATGTTTAGAGAATTTACGCCAAAGATACCAACTATGCATTGACAATATGGGGGGTCATTTTGAAGAATATTTATAGTTCCATTAGGGCTTACTTAGTTTGAGATTACTTTATTTTGTAATAGTATATTACACACCGAGGTGGGAAGTGATTCATTCCTGTCGTGAGATCAGTTAGTTAACCGAGACGCAAAGCGTCGAGGTTTGTATACTATTTTATTTACAACCATCATATTTCGATCAAAATTAATAAATCCCTGTTTCGTTCTGAACATTCCTAAAATATTACATTTAACGACAAATTACCAAGAACGCGGATTCTCAGAATAATCAAGTAGATATATTGTTACCGTGACTACGGGGTATACAATTGTCACCAATATGAGTAAATGTCAGATAAAGTCAATAAATGTCAGATAAAGTTGGATATTAAATTCACGAATTATAAATTGAAAACCATGTCTTCCGACGAAGAATTTATGGATTGTACCCCACCAGAAGTACGACAGGCTGCTCACGCAGCAGTCCAGAGCTTGGTGCCAGAGAAAAGTAAGCATCGGTATCTAAAAGCCATTGAATTATATAGGAAGTGGTGCGAAGAAAAAAAGGTTAAAAATATCGGTTCCGAAAGTGTACTCCTGGCAAATTATGGAGAACATACCAGACAAAAGAAGCCGTCTACTTTGTGGGCAATGTACAGTATGATTCGAACGATGCTAGAAATTGAAGAAAAAACTGATATTTCGAAACATGGGAAACTGCTAGCCTTCCTAAAACGACAAAATGTAGGCTTTAGGCCCAAGAAATCGAACGTATTTTCGAGGAAGAATATAGAGGATTTTTTAAATAAAGCTCCAAATAATCTTCTACCGATGAAGATAAGCTATTATTTGTGATTCTTTAAATAAGTATTTAAAAAAAAAACGTGTTTGAGCTAATACAAGTATACTGGTATTAATTTTTCTTATTGTTTTAGCTAGCAATAATAATAGGCGTATCTGGAGCTTGTCAGACGGACGAATTAGTGAAAATGAAAATGTTGGATGTGGCTTTTTTTGAAGAAAAAATTTCGGTTGAGATTCCAGATTCTAAAACACATACAAATAGATCATTTCTCATTACTGATCCAGTATGGGTGAAGATCATTCGAGACTACATAAATTTGAGAAAAACATAGAAAACGATAGATTTTTTGTTCAGTTCAGAGGAGGAATAGCAAGAAATCAACCAATTGGACACAATACAATAAACAAACAAACAACAAAAAATTGCTACTTTTTTGAATTTAGAGAAGTGGAAAGGCTTCACAGGACACGCACTCAGAAGAACCGCCGCTACGTTACTTGCCAACAGTGGTGCAAGTGTACTCCAATTAAAAAGCCTGGGCGGATGGAAATCTAGTACTGTGGCAGAAGGTTATGTGGATGGCTCAATAGAGAATAAAACGAAAACTGCCACTATGCTGTCCCAATGTGCCATGTCTTCTGTAGCTATTGCAAGTAGTTCACAAACCTCAGTCATTCGACATGAAATTAATTTGTCGCCCAAAGAGACAACTGTTGGAGGGTCCAGCGCTGGTACAGACCTAAGTATTTCAATAAACGCTTACAATAATTCAAATTTAACGATTAATATCAATAAGTAGTTTGTTGTGTTTTATTGTTTGTCATTAAATAGGTATTATAAAATTTGTAAAAAAAAATTTTATTTTTTTAAATATAAAAAATATTTATCTAGAATAGATGAAATGAGGGCGGGATGTGAGGGCGGGAAGTAGAGGTGTGTAATGTGACACTTCCCAACCTTCAATGACGTTAGTAATGACAGCATTACATATATGGTTGTAAATAAACAAATTTACTGAATTCCAATCGATAGATTACTACATCTTACTGTGTCGTATATATTTTCTGAACTGTTAAGGTTAGACTATAACAATTATATATTGTTGAATTCGGACCGAAGTGAATAGTTTAAAAATATAAAAATATATAGGGTGTCCCATTTAAGAAAGAACACTTTGGCTCTGACCCTCTTTTTTGGGACATTCTGTATAATATTTTTGTTGGATTTCAAAAACTACTTTAATAACCATTCAACTCTTATTTGACACATTTTTAATTGTAACAAATAATAAGTGAGATATGGAAGGGTCCATATATAATTAAAAACCCAAATTTTATGATTGAATATTGTTCAGGACATCTCACAGATGAACCCTATTAATTTTCAGCTCACCAGAGCCAGTACAACAGGTGCTATAGTACTTTAAGTATGACATTTTTGTCATTTTAGGAGAAATTTCTGTTTGTTAGCACGATACAGCCTCCAAAGTGTATACAAGTGGCCAATTTTATGATTGAATATTGTTCAAGGTGTCTCACAGATGTAATTGGATGAAGAAAAGGTAAGTATTTCGTGCAGAATTTTAATTTATAAAATTATAGCAAAGCGCTTTCGACAAATAATGTCATCATCAGTGCGTACCTGTAAGTAAGTAACATTGAATTGAATTTCAGAAATTATGATAATGAGAACGTTGAAAATTGAAAAAAATTACTTACTCGTCAGGTGTACAAGAACCAAACCATAAAAATACAATGTGTCCAGAGGATCATGTAAATATTTAAAAAAGGGACATCATAAGAACAACATTTTCAAATATACTTATACCAGGATTAACCTGGATAAAAGTTTCAAAAAGCGCAACACTTGTCTGCTGAAACTTAGTCCACTACATAACTAAATAAACAAATGAAAATTGACATTGTGTCAAAAGCTGACAATGAAGTTTGGCATAGAACATGACATATAAAAATAATGATCTGTGTTATGAAAATTGATAATAGACAAATTAGTCAAAGTGATCTTACTATTTTAAACGTCTATGAAGGGGAATATACGCTCTGTTTAAATTAACTTGAGCGTTGAGACAAAAATCATTATTCAGTAATTCCCTGTTAATATGTAAATCTTCAAGAAAATCTAATCTATTGTAATTTTTAGAAGTCACCTCATGTAAAATTCTTGAATTCCTATTTGGACTAAAATTGAGGTTGTTAAATCTTAAATGTTGACCAAAAGCTGAAATTTTGTTGGGATTTAAATGCTCGGTTATACGGACCCTCAAAGGTCTGCAAGTTCTTCCAATGTAGGCCGCATCACAATTATCCCAATTTAACCTGTATATGCCACCCTTTGAAAGTTTTACAATTTTATCTTTTGTGTTGACCAAGTATCTGTTGGGGCTGTAGTTGGTTTTAAAAGAAATTTTAATGTTATCTATGTTGCTTTTAATGCAACCAGCAATTTTATTAGAAATATTGTCATTTAAAAAAGGAAGTGAAACAAATTGTGCTATTGAATCTACTTTGGGTTGGCTGCATGTCCAACGTTTCGTCGTATTGATATTTTTTCTTGGAGCAGATATATTCCTCAAGATATATTCATTTTCTACGCCTAATAATTTCAATGTGAATATATCGTTGATAACCCTAGTAATAAAATCCGCCCTATAAAACGTTCGCTAAAATTAAGTCACAATAACAACAGATCGACACATTAAATCTTGTTTCATTTAACATTAGTTTATGTATCGCAGTTAGAATTTCATGCGATATTTACGATATAACGGCGAGATGATGGCGCCACTTGCGGCATTACATAATGCGTATTCGAACGTTTTGAAAAATCTATCTTCTGACCCTTTGATCCCAAATTGTTGTTATCGAAATTAGTATAACACATGTAAATGTTTGGGTGTTTAATACTATATTTTTTTTGTATTTTACATGACTTGATACAATCTTTAAAGCATGTCTATGTTTTAATGTGTAAACAGATTTGAAGCTATTTAAATGAAACACCGATTATTTATTACATCATTATCGTCATCTTGAAAGTATGTATCACATGATAAATGTTGTTAATTTGGCAGTTTTAACAAAAACTATATTTAACATATTTTTCTGGTATTTTATTTCCAAAAACAAGATATCCTGTCATATTCATCAGGCTATATACACTCGACCACCTAACATTTTATTGAAATTGGTTGTCCAAGAACTTTCGTAATTTTTAATCGATTTCAATTGTTTCTACGCCAAATTGTAGACAAATTATTTGGTATTAAAACAAACTCCAGAAAAGTTTTCCAAATATGTTGATAGCTTATTTATATAGGGTGAAAAAAAAACCATGTATTTGTAGTCCAATTTCTTAACACCCTGTGGAACAATTCGAGAAATTTGTAGTTTACGTTCAGTTTATTACAAAGACCATCCTTTTCGCCAACTTTTAGTTTTGATTTCACCTTGATATCTTGATTTCTTTTGAAGATACACGTATTCAAATAAAAGCCTGGAATTTTATAAACACGCCAACCTCGATTGAGGAACAAAAACGAAGGTGGCTTCTGTCAAATAATTAAGTAGACGTTTGTCAAACTATCGTAAATAAATATTCGAGAATAATGTTTCAAAATGGTTTTAAGTACTGAGAATACATGCAAAATTGTAGCTTTAATTGAAAATGGTCGAAGTCCACGATATGTGTCTCGTGTCTTAGAAATACCTCGAACTACAGTACAATATGCTTGCAATCATTATTTCGAGACAGGGAATTGTAATAGGCGACATGGTTCCGGTAGAAGAAGAGCAACTACAGGTGTTGATGCCCGGTTCATCATCTTCTACATTAAGAGATCGAAGAACAACTGCTTCTTTTCTACAACATCTTTAAAGAAATATATTTGATAAAATTAATTATTTTTACCGCTGTTCATGATTGAATACACTTCTTGTACTTATCGAATTGGACGGTGTAAATGAAAAACAAACTGGTACAAACACTTTTACTCGGTATCGATCAATATTGTTCTTATACACTGAATAAATAAAAATAAGTAGATATGCATTTTCGGCTTATTTTACTACCGGCTCCATAAACAACGTGTCTACACACGAATTTTATTCGAAGCCATTTTTCGTCATGCGTATTGCTAACATATTTTTAACGGCTTGCCTTCTCAAATGCGGCGTTGCCACATCAAAATGAAAGCATAATATTCTTTGCAAAAATGTGAAATATGCTTTCCGAACACCGCTTCATCCATAACTAATTTTAAATTTGACGGCATTTGCTTCATCGGAAGTGCTGGTCTATGCAGGATACAATGGCTGGAACTACAATTAGGCGCTTTACTTTTTATTAGTGACACTGCTTCTGTTGTTTTACCCGTTATCTCATTGGCCCCTTCTGTACAAATGTCAATGCAGTCGTTTCAACTGAGATTATTTTATTCAAAAAATATATTTATGCTATTAAAAATTTCTTCTCCGGTAGTATTTATGGGCAGCGATGAACACATATGTAAGTCTTCTTCAATAGAACTTTCATATGGGTATCTCAAGATAACCAGCAATATAGCCAGACCAGCGACATCAGTCGACTCATCTATTTGCAAGACGAATCCTTTTTTTTTTGTAGACGTGTAACTAGTTCTTGTTTGACGTAGCTTGCCAGATCATTAATTCGCCGTGATATAGGCACAGTATAAAGATGTTTTGCAGATTTTTCATCGAGCATACATTTTATTATGTCTAACATACATGGCTTTATTAAATTCTGTGAGTTGTGGGCCTTTTCGAAAATGCACCTTTTTAGTTTTTTCCAAATATCTAAAAAACAAAAATCTCTAAAATCACGCAGCAAGTGCCATTTCATATTTTATTACTAACTAAATTGTCTAAAGCTTCTCCCATTTACTCGTTCTCCTATCTCTTACATTACACTTTCAAAAATCGCAATATATCAATACATTTTGAGTGCACTGTAATATCAAAATCTAAATGGCTAAAATTTAGAAAAGATTGTACCGTATAGCCGATTCTCACATTATCTATCTCTTATACACATATGTCCAAAAGTTTGGAATACGTACAAATAATATATCTACGCCTATGGTCGTTTAAAAACTGCTGTTGATATTTATTCTAGAGCCTTTTTAAATGAAAATTATCAAAAATTTGATTCGTTTTGGTTGCAATTTGGTCACATTAAACTGATTTTGGTATTTACACATTATTTCAGTTCTTGTTTTAATTTCATTCGAGCCGTTTAAAAATTTATAGAAACATGATATCTCATTTTGACAGATCTAGAGTAATTGCATAGTTGCAACAGGGCTTTATTCAAAGTGATATCGCCAATATTATTTGGCGTCACTCAGAGTGCTGTATCGAAAATTCAAAAAAAAATTCCAAGACACAAATGACGTGAAGGATCGCCCCAGAAGTGGCACAAATCGATGTACAACAGCAGCACAAGACTGGCAGATAACATTGATAGCTCGAAGAAATCGTCTGGAATCTACAAGTGGTATATCCAGAGAAATTTTTAGGCTTGAAGGACTGAATATTTCACGGCAAACAATAACACGCAGACTAAATGCAGTAAATTTGTATCGTAGAATACCCTTACGTGTTCCCAAACTAACCTATCAACACAAAATTGTAAGGTTGCAATGGGCTCGAGAACTGGTACATCATGGTCCTAACTGGAATAAAGTGATGTTCTCTGATGAATCAAAAATTGGCTTGGTTTCTGATTCGCGGAGAACACTAGTTTGAAGGGCCTCAGGACGACAACATCGACTAAAAACAGCCCAACCGCGTGTTCCATTTGAAGGTGGGAGTATTATGGTTTGGGGTGGTATTATGAGTGGCACACGGACGCCTCTACTGGTTCTGGAGAGAAGAGTCACTGGTGCTGTATACATCAAGGAGGTTTCAGATCCTGTCGTGCGTCTATTCCGAGGGGCATTAGGTGATAGATTTGTGTTTATGCATGACAACGCACCTCCGGATCAAACTGCAGCAGTACAAAATTTTCTGGAAGAAGAAGGAATATCCACAATATGGTGGCCCTCGAATTCCCCAGACATGAACGTCATTGAACATGCCTGGGACATTCTCAAAACACGCATTAAAAAGCGAAACAATCACCCTATTACACTGCGAGAACTAAAAGATGCTGCTCGTGAAGAATGGGAGAGAATTCCTCAAGCCCAGCTCGACTATTTAATCGACAGCTTGCCAAGTCTCCTACAGTCATACATACAGGCCAATTGAGGAAATACTGATTATTAATTTTATAAAAAAATATTCTTATCCATACTAATTTAATTTTAAATGTAAGTGGTACATTGTAAATTTTTCACTCCAAAAGAATAAATAATTTTTTTGCATATTGTTTATCTGGCTTTGAGATGTATTTAGTATTGGTGGGAGTTGTAGCAAAATGATGTTTAATTATTCAGAATTTTTTTATATAGAAATCAAAAAAAGATGAAATATTCCAATATTCCAAACTTTTGGACATATGTGTAGTTTTAAAATAACAATACATGTAAGCCTAATTTGATCCACGCTGTATTTTAATATTTCTTCAATATAGTTCAATAATTATCAACTATTGCAACAACTGGTATAAATTCAAACGAAGCTCGGCGATGCACGTGGACATATTGACGTGCGGCAAAATGCAAAATCTTTGGCAGTCAATTTATAAATCATCATTTAAATGAGGTGTCGGCGTATCAAACGAAATTGATAGGTATTAGAAAGACTATTCACGCGGCGCTTGCCGTGGCTTGTTAAACTTGTAAAAGTTGCAGATTTTTGATAACGATAGATGCCGTCAGCCTTTTGAAAAAGTTATAGATTTCACTATTCAAAACAAAAATAAACGGTTTTAAAGATTAAAACTAACTTTCCGCATCTGTGGCCCTGAACAATATACAGGGTGTACCAATCTTACGACAAACTTCAGTATATGGGTTATTTTAAGAGATATCAAAAAATGTTAACAACAAAAATAGTAGATGCCTTTAAGGTGCATATTTTGAAATTATCTCGAACTATACAGAGTGTTGTATAACTCCAGTACAAACCAAACATACGATTTTTTAAGTGAGAACCCTTGTATATTATACCGAATTCGAATTTCTCACATTTTTTTGAAGCTTTTGATATAAGGTTTTGCAACGTTATACCGAGTCCTTCAAAAGGTATGGACACGTTTATGTGAAAATCGTAGTTAAGTCAACGCTCTGTAGCTTATTGTACGTAGAAGAAAAAAATTTTATTTTCCCTAACAGAGTATCATAATATGATGCAATATCTCCGTATTCTATTAAATTTTAATTATGTCACCTTTTGTATACAGGGTGGACGGAAACTCGAACCTTTCATTTTCTCTCTTCTTTCAAATGGAACACCCTGTATTTTTTAGCGCAAATAGAATCTTCGATCATGTAACTTTAATTTTTGTTAAGTATTCCCTATACCCAAAGTTTATGAAAACAGAGTTATTTTGTAATATCTATTGTAAATCATAATTATTAACTTATGTGAAAAAATAAACGTTGAATGTAATAAAAAATCCTAAATAATAATAAATCTTAATAAACTATTTATTCTGAGCAAAACAAATCATCAAAAGTATAATCCTAACCGTAATATGAAACTAAATGTTCAAAGTGTTCACTGTTAACATTAATGCAATGCTGTAAACTATTACATTTTCTCAGTAAGCCTTGATTGACATTTGACATAAACGTCAGTCGTTATATATTTTTTTTTAAAACAACAGTAATTAAGTGTCACCTGCGATTTATTGTTTCTTTAAATAAAGTAACAATTATTGAGGATGAATAGTGTACATTTTTCTACTCAAGAAATGGTGGACATGATTTGGGTATTAGGTGAATGTAACAAAAATTGCTTGCTTGCGTCTAAAGTTTATCGTCAAAGATTTCCAGACCGAAAGGCACCTAACAAAAGAGCATTTGAAAAACTAATGGATCGTTTCAATCGCACTGATGAAGTGAAATACAGAAAAAAAGATGTAGCAAAAACAGCCATTACTGAGGAAAATGAAATGAAAGTAATGCAGAGAATCCGCATACAAGTGTGAGAAATATTTCACAACAGCAAGACATAAGTCATGGCACGGTTCAGAGAATCCTTAAAAAACATAAAATGCATCCCTATCATATCCAACTTCATCAAGAGTTACTTCACCGTGATTTGCAAAGAAGAGTAACATTTTGTGAATGGGCCCAATTTAAAATAAATCGCCAGAGAAATTTTTTTGATTTTGTGCTTTTTGCAGATGAGGCGACTTTTCATAAAAATGGATTTGTAAATCGACATAATTTTCATTATTATGCAACTTCTAATCCAAATATCGTCTCAACACGTAATAGCCAATGGAGGTGGTCATTAAATGTTTGGGGTGGAATAGCAGGTGATTATGTGATAGGACCATACTTCTTTGATGAAAGAGTTACTGGTGCGGTCTATTTAAATTTTCTTCAGAATCACTTGCCAGTTTTATTAGAAGAAGTTCCACTCAATATTCGGCGACAAATGTGGTATTTGCATGATGGTGCGCCTGTTCATAATACTGCGCCTATACGAAATCATCTCAATACCGAATTCCAAAACAGATGGATTGGAAGAGGGGGCCCAACTGATTGGCCAACCAGGTCTCCCGATTTAACAAAAGTGGATTTCTTTTTTTGGAGTTTTATAAAAAATGAGGCTTATAAAACTCCCCCTACTACTAGAGAGAATATGACAGAAAGAATCAGAGCGGCATTTCGATCTGTTAACGTTTTTATGCTGAGAAATGTTAGTCATTCATTTGAACTTAGACTGCAGCATTGCATTGATGTTAACGGTGAACACTCTGAACATTTAGTTTAATATTACGGTTAGGATTATACTTTTGATGATTTGTTTTGCTCAGAATAAATAGTTTATTAAGATTTATTATTATTTAGGATTTTTTGTTACATTCAACGTTTATTTTTTCACATAAGTTAATAATTATGATTTACAATAGATATTACAAAATAACTCTGTTTTCATAAACTTTGGGTATAGGGAATACTTAACAAAAATTAAAGTTACAGGATCGAAGATTCTATTTGCGCTAAAAAATACAGGTTGTTCCATTTGAAAGAAGAGAGAAAATGAAAGGTTCGAGTTTCCGTCCACCCTGTATACAAAAGGTGACATAATTAAAATTTAATAAAATACGGAGATATTGCATCATATTATGATACTCTGTTAGGGAAAATAAATTTTTTTTCTTCAACGTACAATAAGCTACAGAGCGTTGACTTAACTACGATTTTCACATAAACGTGTCCATACCTTTTGAAGGACTCGGTATAACGTAGCAAAACCTTATATCAAAAGCTTCAAAAAAATGTGAGCAATTCGAATTTGGTATAATATACAGGGGTTCTCATTTAAAAAGTCGTATGTTTGGTTTGTAACGGAGTTATGCAACACTCTGTATAGTTCGAGATAATTTCAAAATATGCACCTTAACGGCATCTACTATTTTTGTTGTTAACATTTTTTGATATCTCTTAAAATAACCCATATACCGAAGTTTGTCGTAAGATTGGTACACCCTGTATATATCATAAAATTGTTACTTGTATACACTTCGGGGGATGTATCGTGCTAACAAACCTAAATTTCTCCAAAAATAACCAAAAATTTAGTATATCTGGATTTATAGGACCCGCTGTACTCGCTCTAGTCAACTGAAAATCAATAGGGTACATCTGTGAGACACCTTGACCTATATTCAATCATAAAATTGATCAATCGTATACTCTCTGGAGGCTGTATCGTGCTAACAAACTGAAAATTCTCCAAAAATGACAAAAAATTGGTACTCCAAGTACCATAGCACCCATTGTACTGGCTTTAGTGAGCTGAATATCAATAGGGTTCATCTTTGAGACGCTTTGAATAATATCCAATCATAAAATTGGTCACTTGTATATACTCCGGAGGCTGTATCGTGCTAACAAACTGAAATTTCTCAAAAAATGACAAAAATGTCGTACTTCAAGTATCATAGCACCCGTTGTACTGGCTCTGGTAAGCTGAGAATCAATAGGGTTCATCTGTGAGATGTTCTGAATAATATTCAATAATAAAATTAGTAATTTGTTGAACTCCGGAGGCTGTATCGTGCTAAAAACTGAAATTTCTCAAAAAATGACAAATTGTCCTACTCCAAGTACCATAGCACCCATTGTACTGGCTCTGGTGAGCTGAAAATCAATAGGGTTTATCTGTGACATGTCCTTAACAATATTCCATCATAAAATTGGTGACTTATTGCAATCCGGAGGCTGTATCGTGCTAATAAGACATGTAAGGAAAAGTGGCTGACGACAACGACGACGACATACACACAGGATTTTTTTCTAAAAATCGTTTTTTAGTGTTGTTGTTGATGGAAAACGTAAAATAATTAAAAAAAAATTCTAAATTCCAACTTTTTTGGGGTAAACCAATACTTTTCTCGCCTATTAGATAGGTTGGGCGGAAAAGTAATATACCATAAATAAAAATGTGGTTCAACGATGGTATACAGCGTTAAAATAATTAAATTATTAAATTATCTAACAGCTTACCTTCTATTGAGAATTCGCAGCAAACATTTCGGGAACAGTGAGTCTGGAAGTACTTGCTCCTACCAGTTGATTTTGTTCATTTGGATATATTTCGAAATATGCTTTTGGATGTTTACTGCGTAGGTGTTTTCTTAATCCAGTAGTATTTCCCCGTGACATTTTAATTTCCTTCGAATTTAAACATATTCTGCACCTGGCTATTTTATCTCGATTTGTCCCTTTCAATTCAATGTTGAAATATGTATCGAATTTGCTTTTGTACGAGTCGTTTTGTATTTGCATGCTAGACGAAGAGCGACTGCTATTTAACGAAGACGACGATTCACTTTCAGTCACATTATCACTCAAACTAACATTGTATGGTATGTAAATATCCTCAGTTCCACTAGAAAAATCACCAGAATTTGATTCATTTTCTAAAGTCAAAAGTTCGCTCCTTTTCCTCTTGAATCGGCTCATTTTGAATTAACTTGGCACAACTCCGCACGCTAAAAAATTCGAACAATTACCACTATCCACAACGAATAACTAAACTACTAAACTGAGAAGAAATTTAAACTTTTAGTTTCAATAATGATCTTTATTTATTCGATCACAATAGGATAGGACACGTACATATCGCAAAATTTATGGCTGTCGGAATAGGGTTCAAAGACGGCGGCGGCGGCGCGCTTCAGAAAGACAAAGTGATTACCGTCAACCGATAAAGCCGGCAGAGGCTTTTAAAAGCAATTCTTGGTATTATGCTTATACATTTTTATCAAAATAAATTGATGTTCCTTCAGAAATATTCACCTGCGAGACTCTCGCGCGAGACGCGATACCTCATGCACGAGACTCGAGACGAGATCAAACAAAAGTCTCGTCTGGTCCGAGTATCGTCTCGAAAACGAGACGAGAGTCTCGTACGAATCACTAGGTATCTTGTAAATATCGATAATAATTGTTGACGATCATTATGTCTGAATACTCCACATGGCATATTCCATATTTAAGTGAAAGGGAGGGGGTTGACAATAACAGATGTCTGTATCGTAACAATGTGTCCTCATTAGAACCATAATCGACGTGTTTAAGCATCTCCTCAAAATCTAGTGCATACTGCCAAATATGGGGGTGGACTCTGTTCTGTGGCCCACTCTGTATATTCAATAAAACAGGTTCCGTGCCGTTTCGCGAGCAATAGTGTGAAAAAATTAGGCGCGAGCGATGGTGAGTTAAGTTTTTCTGAGACCCCTCTACAACATAATATCCAAAAATCAGCATTCTCGGTTCACTTGCATTTTCAAATGTATATAATGACTGGACTATCACTACCTTTTGGAAATTAGTTTTATCGAGAAGGGATACGCCGAGGATGTTTAAATTCCCCTCTCTCTAAAATAAAATAAAAATGTCCTGTTATCCTCGACCCAAAGGTGGAATCTCGAATTTCATTGACGATTCCCAATATTTAAAAAAAAATTCTATATACGAATAAAAAAATACCAATTTAAAAAGCCGGCGCATGCTTAATTAACTGCGAATCAAGACAGTCGCGGCGAACTGTTGAACAACGAAATTGCGTTTCAAGATCACAACACAACCAGTAAACTTTGATTCTCTATAGCTGACGGTTCGCCGCTTCGCTCGTTTTAAAAATAGTAATACGAGGAGATCAAAACAAGTTTTAATCGTGTTGACATTTTAACATATTTGGTGTGAATTTGTCGTGTCTAGTCGGACAGATTGTGTGATGTATTTTGTTGATAGATTTTATTCTGTGATAGTTTTTCTATTTCTGTGATACGCTATTTTTAGGTGAGAAAATTTTTGTTGTTTATTTTTCAAGAACTAAATTCTTGTATCAAGGTTAATTTGTTCTATGGACAGGTTTTAAATTGTATTTCGGAAAAAAAATCAGGTTTAAAACATTGCCAGGATTTATTTCCTCGTTTAATATTCTTGGTCACCAAATCATCGAATTTTCTAGAAAATATTTTTTATAATAATAAAAAATAATTAATTAGTGGCGTAATTATAAATTTCTTTAAAAAAAGGTGTTTATTTGTTGCCCCAAGCATGAAGTTAACAGCTCGGAACAAGGTAGGGCAAAGATGCATTTAACACTTGTTGCTCACAATATTTTCTATTTTAACCAGTGGCGTAACTTGAATTTGGAAATATTTGTACAATTTTTAATCAGTTTAGTGATTCAATCAAACTGTTTCTATTCAATAAAAAAACTAGATGTTGTAATTAAATTTTATGTTACTATGAAATTAATCATGCAAAATTAAACTTGGCGGGAATCCCGGAATTCTGTTTAATTAGAGGTTATATGAATGGACGCATGAGGCGACACTAAATATTTAGAAAAAAAACTTTAAAAACTGCGTTTTATTGAAAACTAGTTATTAACCATAATTTATTAAGATGCGTCATAATACCGGGTGTCTCATTATATTCTGACTGTTTTTAAGAGCTTATATCTACGAATCGGTCCTAGATAATAAGATGTGGTTTTCACACCTAGGTTTAAAATTACCGTAAGTTTTGTTGTGACACATTTATATAAATGGCCCACTTCCGGTTTACTCGCTAGAAATGTGGCGTATTTTCAGAATACAGTAGATGTAATTTTTTAAATGGGACAACCTGTATATTTAGCAATTTCTTAAAAGACACATATTTTTACAATATAACGGTACTTCGATGTTGCTGGTTCTGTATTAAACCCAAATGTAACATTAGATGAAAATTCTGTTTTGGAACTGAAACGTTGGCTAGCATGTAGAGGTTTAAAAAGAACCGGTACAAAACATGACCTTATAGAAAGGTAAAAGTAGGGTTAGAAATAATCTAAATTAGATCCCAAAAGTTATTATGAAATATTTAAAATCTCTATCAATCAGAATGTGAAGTGCAAGTTTGAGAAAAAATATACTTTTTTGCCTGTTGAAGTACCACTCTCGTTTTGCTTCGTAAAAACTGTTTGTTTGGCCATAAAAAAACTTATATACCGGGTGACTCATTATATTTTGACTGTTTTTAAGAGCTCATATCTACGAATCGGTTCTAGATAATAAGATGTGGTTTTCACACTTAGGTTTAAAATTACCGTAAGTTTTGTTGTGACGCATTTATATAAATGGCCCACTTCCGGTTTACCCGCTAGAAATGTGGCGTATTTTCAGAATACAGTAGATGTAATTTTTTAAATGGGACACCCTGTATATTTAGCAATTTCTTAAAAGACACATATTTTTACTTTATAACGGTACTTCGATGTTCCTGGTTCTGTATTAAACCCAAATGTAATATTAGATGATAATTCTGTTTTGGAACTGAAACGTTGGCTAGAATGTAGAGGTTTAAAAAGAACCCGTATAAAACATGACCTTATAGAAACGTAAAAGTAGGGTTAGAAATAATCTAAATTAGATCCCAAAAGTTATTATGAAATATTTAAAATCTCTAACAATCAGAATGTGAAGTGCAAGTTTGAGAAAAAAAATTCTTGAAATTTAGTGACTAAAATATTCCTAGCTCGGTTTCTGGCCATTCGGTCAAGATCCAGTGGCGATTTTAATTTCCAAAGACATTCTTGTCCTTTATACAACTCAAAAAAAACTCTTAAAAATACTTCACTACTGGCCATTTTTAAATGCACATTAAGAAATTATTTAGGTTAGGATGTTTTTTATTTCACAATAACTCAAATAAATCATAAGATCGAATCGCACGATCCAATAAACAATTTAACCAACACTGTTGTACTGCTGCAGACTAACATCTAACAAGCCTGTCCACCCACCGTAAGCCTATGGTAGTAACCAAAAACGTTTGTTTAATATAATTTAGTAGGGTGTACAGTGTATACTTTTTGTCAAATATTAAATAGATATTTAAACAAAATACCCCGTAATTAATTATGTCCTTAAAGTCGTTATTTTTACTGTAAATAAAGTTTCAAAAAGTTCAATTTAGGAAAAATCATATGCATTACACGGAAGTAAAGTGCCTTTTCCTTCGTTTCGATGTTTACTACATCCTACGGAAGGAAAAGTGGCATTTTCATCCCTAGTAATGCAAGTAGCTACTTCCTCATATAACTTCTTACGTACATACATAAGTACACACACTTCTATGAGAAAAAAAATACTTTTTTGGGTCAAAGTTGCCGCCCTAAAATCGGCCTGCTAGTAAATCTGTCACTGTTAAAGTACCACTCTCGTTTTGCTTCGTAAAAACTGTTTGTTTGGCCATAAATAAACTTATATACTGGGTGACTCATTATATTCTGACTGTTTTTAAGAGCTTATATCTACGAATCGGTTCTAGATAATAAGATGTGGTTTTCACACTTAGGTTTAAAATTACCGTAAGTTTTGTTGTGACGCATTTATATAAATGGCCCACTTCCGGTTTACCCGCTAGAAATGTGGCGAATTTTCAGAATACAGTAGATGTAATTTTTTAAATGGAACACCCTGTATATTTAGCAATTTATTAAAAGACGCATATTTTTACTTTATAACGGTAGTTTAAAGTTTAAAATCGGTGCACAGAAAGCGAAGTTAGATAACTTTAACTGGGATACTGTAATTATTCAGATATAAAGTTGGAATTGTCATAAACAACAACTTTATTAGCTAGTAACTAAAAGTAAACAAAAAAAACAAATAAGAACATAAGTGCCGCGCCCGTGTGCAAACCATAGTTTGCCGCCCCTTTTTAATATTTTAAGTAAAATTTAACATTTAAAAAATCGTCACTCCTTACCCCCTTTAGCTAAAAATTGATACATAGGTAAGGTAATAAATAAAATTAAATGAATGCTAATAATTATATTTAATTTCGATATTAAACATATATAATATACTTACATGACATTTTAAACATGTGTAATGTATGTAACTTTTAAAGTAAACATACAACATACAGCAGTGAACAATCAGACTAAAAAATCGAGAGATCTATCATCAAATTCATCACTTTGAGGATTAACTTGTACGGACCCGTCTGACAGTGAGATCATTTTTGTAAAGTTAATCGCTATTTAGCGGTAATATTTTACTGTATTTCTACTTTGGTGAGAGATGAAAATTAAAAAAGTAAAACTAAAATCACAGAAAGTACCAAAACAAACAAAAAATGTTTATAATAGTTACAAGGAAAACATAAATTATTGAAAACATCCATAATGTCACTTTCTATGGACATAATTGCTAAATGGCTAAGTCTTTCTTGTGCCATACTCGATCTTAAAAATGTTTTTATCAACTTAAGTTTTGAAAAGGACCTTTCCCCCGATACTGGTAGTGTTGAAAGAATTGGAATAGCCACTGCAATATTTGGAAACGTCGAAATTAATTGATTTTCTAAAATGTATTGAAGAATCACTTGGGGGTCTAAATCATTTTCTTCTGGCTCTGGCATGTGACATTTTAAACAATTTATTTCATCAAATAAGTCATTTGCGTCAATATCCGATTCTTTACGTGATTCGTCTTTCAAATGTAATGCTAAATTTTCACAAGATTTCTTTAATTCTTCTTGAGTTAAGTTAAATATTTTATAAACAAATCCAAAAATATTGTTGAATCGGTCCAATCCCTTAAATCTTTCATCAAGAGATGATAAGGTTGTATCTAATATAGAAGAAAATACGTTCACTTTGTAATACATTTTAGGGTCGATTATTGGTTCGTCATTACTTTCATAATCAAACTGTTTTTTCTTTGCCGAACAGTTTGTGCCGATAGAAAAGTAGGCTCAATTTCTAATTCTTCTGCCAGTTCTCTGACGTCAACAAGAATTTGATTAAATCCTTTATCACTTCTTAAGTCTGTTAAAGATGTTTTTATTTTGTTTAGGCTCTCTAAACAAACTTTAAGATATATGCTTTGATTCTGCATTAATTTTAAATAATTTATTTTAAATTTTAAATATTATACTATACCAAATTACTACGGAGCATAAAAAATTGTAATTCTAAATTTTTGTTGCTAACGATCGAGCTAGGTGTGATGTGGTAAAATCTTTTGAAGACGTGGATGCTTCTATTACTTTCAAAAGAGCATCATAAACTTGCCCAATCTGATATCTCAAAGGTTTGATAGCGTCTATTCTACTGGGCCAGCGTGTATCAGATAGTGGTTTTAATGTTAAATCTGAAATGTACGTTTTTAAAATTGACCATCATTTCGTTGATGCAGAAAAAACAAATACATTTCTTGAACAATATCAAAGAATCCTGATACTTCAAAAGAAATCTTAGTAGCATCATTAACAACTAAATTTAGCGAGTGCGCTGAACAAGGAACAAAACATGCTCGCGGGTTTATATTTAAGATTCGATTCTGTAAGCATATTTGCGCGATTATCGTATCCTAAACCGCGCAAATCATGTATACTTAAATTCAGTTTTAGCAACAAATCTGTCACATAGTTACATAAACCAGCACCAGTAGAATCAGTAATAGGACAAAACTGAATGAAATGTTCACGTATTTCAATTCTTTTCGTTAACTCATTTAATACAACAAACCTCAAAATTACAATTGCTCCGTATGACTCACATCTGGTATACAGTCGAGAATTATAGAATAATATTTATATTTTCTTACTAGATCTAAAATAGTATTTTGAATTTTATCACCTAAATAGTTTCTCGTTAGGATATCATTGCTTTGATTTTTATGTGTGCGACGAACATGCTCCTCCATTACAGAATCAAATTTTGAGAACGTTTCTATTAATTTTAAGAAATTTCCATTATTATTTTCATACAATTTACTAGATGAACCACGTAAACCTAGACATTGGCGACATAGAAACTGTATTGCTGAAATTATTCTTTCAATTATACGATACCAGTATGTTTGTTTTTCTGACGGTTTCAAATATTTTTTCAAAAAATCGGCAAATTTTTTCCTTCGATTCCTTTTTCTGTCCTTAAACAGAAAATTTCATATTCAAATCAAAGGTGATAATTAGGTAATTAATCATATTAGTGTTGTCACAGGGTTGTATTAATACTTTGATAGTTACTTACCATTTTTACAATTAAATGAATTCACAAACTTTTAAATCTCCACTACGCTACTAACTTAATTGAAAATATGAAAATATACAGAAACTGGTTCTTGTTTAAGGAATAAACTGAAATGACCCTTTCTGCAAAATCAACACAAATTTATATTCATTTTCACTTTTGTACGGTTTCCGACTTTTTTGCCCTTTGTACCTAGCCGCTACCGCTAAATAGAATCAAGTACCGACAAAGCAACACGTGCCGTCGGCGTCGGTGTCATAAAAAGATCATCATTTCGGGCAGTGGTGGCGTTAGAGAAGAGTCTGGTCTAGCTGTTTTGCCGCCCCTTGACTTGGCCGCCTGTGTGTTTTGCACACATTCGCCACATAGTCTTGGATTTTCTAACCCCCAAATTCTACAGTTATGTTTATTAACTCGTCCATTTATATGGAACGCAGCCTCATCAGACATAATTTTAAAATTTGGATATGTTCTGTACAGATCTGTTAAAGTTTCACACATAAACACTCTTTTAGCATGGTCCCCATCATTAATTGTTTGTAGAACTTGAATTTTGTAAGGTTTAAATTTGAGAACTTTTAGAATTCTAAAAACTTTAGTTTTGTCCATTTCCAAATTTGATGCTATTTTTCTAATTGAATTTTTCGGATTTCTCTGTACAAGCTCATAAACAGATAACATTTCTTCTAAATTTCCATTTACAGTTCTCCTTTTTCTAGATATAGAATAAATATTCCTAAATTTGGTTAACCATGTTTTAATTGTATTTGTAGCAGGAGAATTTTTATTGAACTGTCTTCTAGTCTGAACATAGGATTGAGTTTGGGCATATAAAAATATTGTTTGAGATTTTTCTTGTGCTGTATACTGCATTTTGAGAGATTTTACACTTCAATTTTATTGAATATAAAACACAATGTGACGTTCTGTCAATGATCGCAATATCTTTGTGATGTGACATATTAACGCCACCTTGATTATTATTTATGTAATAAGATATCTGAATCATTATAGTATCCCAGTTAAAGTTATCTAACTTCGCTTTCTGTGCACCGATTTTAAACTTTGAGGTACCGTTATAAAGTAAAAATATGTGTCTTTTAAGAAATTGCTAAATATACAGGGTGTCCCATTTAAAAAATTACATCTACTGTATTCTGAAAATACGCCACATTTAATGGGCCATTTATATAAATGCGTCACAACAAAACTTACGGTAATTTTAAACCTAAGTGTGAAAACCACATCTTATTATCTAGAACCGATTCGTAGATATAAGCTCTTAAAAACAGTCGGAATATAATGAGTCACCCGGTATATAAGTTTATTTATGGTCAAACAAACAGTTTTTACGAAGCAAAACGAGAGTGGTACTTCAACAGGCAAAAAAGTATTTTTTTTCTCAAACTTGCACTTCACATTTTGATTGTTACAGATTTTAAATATTTCATAATAACTTTTGGGATCTAATTTAGATTATGTCTAACCCTACTTACCTTTCTATAAGGGCATGTTTTGTACCGGTTCTTTTTAAACCTCTACATTCTAGCCAACGTTTCAGTTCCAAAACAGAATTATCATCTAATGTTACATTTGGGTTTAATACAGAACCAGGAACATCTTCTGGCAAAAGAGTCACTGTATCCATAGTCTATATAATGTTTACACTAGGCACTAGGTATCTACTTTAAAAATACGAATATATTATATATAACTTAATTACTAACTATTTTTAACGAAATAACTAACTAGAATTACTACAAAAGTCTAATGGAAATACTATGGAAAATAAGCATTAACGATTACACGAATATCAATAAACAAATAAATCTGAGATAAATAGTGACAGAAATGAAATGGTGCTGACATAAATATTGACAGAAATGAAATGGTGACATACCAAAAGTTTCTAGAATTATTGGCCATCGTTGCGTTGATTATTCAGCTAAAACGTTATTTTAAATTTTAAGATTTATGCTTCGGGGGTGTATTCATTGTTTTAAAAGAGCGATATAGATGTTCGCAATGATAAAAACCTGCAAAAATCTTATGTTTTGAATGGTGGACATTAACTGTCATTCTTGTCACAAAAACCACTTTTTATTGGCCACGCTGACCTTAGACTGTACTCCTCTACTGACGCTGTTGTGAGGACGATACAATTCGATGATTTTAGGAACAGTGCTCGAGAATATCATTTTTAGGAACTATTCGCAAAGAGAGCATTCACAGGCTTGTTGGGAACGATGTCAAAAATGACGCCTCGGTTCGATATTCAGGGCGGATGAAACTCAATTATCGACCATCACACCTGCAAGAAATGAATCAACGGTGGCGACAGTGATTTTCTTACCGAAATATCGAAATCATACCTGCCAAACGTTCAACTTTGAATATCTTTTTAATAAATACATGGAAAATTATCATTGATGCTGCAAATGGAAGATCATATATGAATTATATGGCAAATGTGTGCATAATTTGCCCGTAGATATAATATACTTTTAATTCATTAAAAAAATAATTGCGGGGAAAGGAAAAAGGCAAAATTTTCGGTATAAGAGTGTCTGTCGTCTAGCTCAAAAATATATAGAAGAGGGCGGAGTCGAGACGTGACATGGCGCGAGTGACGAGCAGTCACTTTTGATATACCTCCATGGGAAATACTTCCATTGGTTCCAGAATGACAGTAGATAATTTCATAAGTATCATTCGGTATAGCCATAAGCAAAAAACTATGAAATCCTTTATAATTATGAAAATAGGAGCCTGAGTTCGAGGGTGGAACTATGCGACCCTGCTTACCATCTATGGCATCTAAGTAAGGGGGGAAGCTCCATTGTTCCTCGAAATTACCTACAATACACTTCCATTGATCTTCACATCGCATCCAACGAAATCGTACTGCGACGTTGGACCGAGAGTGACCGGCTTAAGGAATCTCGGGACAAAATTGAACTCATACTCTTCATCAAGAAATAAATTGGTTTCAAATAAGTATATTTATAGATAGATAAATATAAATAGCATAAATATCTCAAAGACAAATTGGCAATATTTCAAAGATTCACTTGATCATAAAATTTTTCAAAATTTTAATTGTATAATATAAGTTCCAGTTTGTGTGTTTATCTTCTCTAGTTAAAAATAATATAAAAGTATTTTTGGAAAATCGCAAAGTTTGTTTATTGTGTTTTTGAACTCCCGTTTCGTGCAGGTGATATATATATATAACAGGATGTTGTTTTTACGTCATTGAGAACACACGAAAACTCAACAAATAATTTATCTTTTTTTTTATTTAATTTGATACGTTGAAAGGGTGGAATTTGTTAGCTACTGAAAGTATGCTTTAAATTTGTAAATAATGATATTAATATTTTGAAAAAGTTTTCCTGAGTAAATGAAGTCATTTTCGTAGTGTCAGAATGGAGCTAGGGCTCAAAATGAGGGTTCTGGCTGAATTTTGTGCTCAAATTTGATATCTATACATGATGTGCCAAGATTTTTTTACAGGCTGTAACTCAGGAATTAACGAATAGGTTTATTAGAAAATTGGGTTAAAACTTATATTTAGACTGTAACAAGTATAATTTATTAATAAAAATCCAAGTCTCATGTTAATATAGATAATATTCCTGAAGGAACTGGCTCTGAATTCCTCATCTTGTTGGTGTTTCTTTGTACTACCTATAAACGAAGGTTACGGTCAGGCGGAGATGGCGTAACGTACGCCATCTCCGAGAGGGTGTCGTAATCCGATGGAGACACTGTGTGAGCGGTGCCTATGTAGTAATATGTAAGGGTTGTTGCGTGGATGGCAGGGGCAGACAGTGGTGACGGTTCATCTGCTACAAAACATTGAAGCAGTAAAGAAAATGATTTTGGATAATCGTCGATTCACTATCAGAGTGGTTGCTGATGTTGGCATATCGTTCGGCTCATGCCAAGCAATTTTTACGGATGTTTTAGGCACGAAACGTGCGGCTGCGAAGATTGTTCCAAAATTGCTAAATTTTGAGCAAAAACAAAGTCGCATGGACATCGCTCAGGAGCTGTTGAACATCGTCAACGTCAAAAAGGTCATAACTGGTGACGAATCATGGGTGTATGGCTATGGCATTGAAACCAAAGCCCAATCATCCCAATGGAAGCGTCCAGAAGAGCCAAGACCGAAAAAAGCACGTCAAGTTCGGTTTTGCTCACTGTTTTCTTCGACTGCAATGGCGTGGTGCATCATGAATTCTTGCCATGAGGTCGTACGGTAAATAAGGAATACTACCTTGAAGTTATACGCCGTTGACGCGAAGCAGTTTGTCAGAAACGTACAGAATTGTGGAAAAAGCAATCATGGATTTTGCACCATGATAACGCACCAGCTCACACATCGAAGCTTATGCGTGAGTTTTTGGCCAAAAACAAAACCGTTATCATCCCTCAACCACCGTATTCACCGGACTTGGCCCCCGCTGACTTTTTCCTCTTCCCAAAACTGAAGACACCTATGAAAGGAAAGCGTTTTGCTACGATTGAAGAGATAAAAGAAAAATCGAAACAGGAGCTGTTGGCGATACCAAAAAGCGCGTTTCAGAAGTGTTTCGAGGATTGGAAAAAACGCTGGCATAAGTGTATTATATCTGAGGGGGATTACTTTGAAGGGGATAATATCGTTATTGATGAATAAATGAATACTATTTGAAAAAATTGAAAATAATGGTTATTTTTTTATCAGACCTGTACATATCCATCTTGTCTATGTTTCAAGTTATTGACAATTTTTTTATGGTTAGTGGATCAGAGAAGTTTTACATTTTTTATTTTCCATTTTGACACTAAAATTATCTATTCTAATGATTCGGCTATACAGGGTGTCCAAAGATTTTTTTACTGTTTGTAACTCAGGAATTAACGAATAGGTTTATTTGAAAATGTAATGTTTTTAGGACCTATAGTAATTTCATCCGAGATATACAGGGTATCTGTGACGTCATTATAGAAGCAGGGACGTCATCGCAATGAAAAAAATGCAATGGAAAGGGGGGATCAAACTTAGCTCAAATGAAAGAGCTGTTTATTTCAAATTCAACAGTGTATCACAGTGAGGTTACTCAACTGGATAATTATACCAAATTTTCAGTTTAATGTTTATTTGCAACATTATTTATTATATTACAAATATTAAAGCTTAGATATATTAGCCCTATGGGGATATCCTGGATATATTTTTCCCAATTAAGATCAGTATAACTGTGCAATGATATAGAAAACCACGAAAACTATATCTGCTGATCTTTACAATTATCACAGTTTAAAAGTGGAGAACTCCCTAGATTTATCTGTTCATTGACGACTTCATATTATGGGTTTCTTAAGTGCCTTCTATTTTTCAATTCTTCAAGGAAATCCAGTTCTTGTTTCTTATCACAAATATGTAGTACTTCTAGTTCTGTGATAGGTATCAATGAATGATTGGTGTCAAGTAGATGTTTTGCGTAGTGTGATTTATCTGGTTGTTTTATTCTGTATGCTCCTAAGGGTTCACTGTATCGGATTTCAAAATTTTTAAGGGTATGACCCAAATAGACAGCTTCACAGTCTGGACATTTAAGTTTATATATACCAGATTTCTTTAATGCTGATATTTTTGTTTTTACATTTAACAATTTTGTACTTACCTTACTTTCTGTTTTAAAAGAAATTGTTGCATTTGTTGTTATAATATTACCTTTGAAATATTATTAGAAATATTTCCTGCATAAGTGATGGTTTTATAACTTTTTATTTCTTTAGTTTGTTTAGATAATATTAGTTGTAATGCCACTTTTTCCTCTTTTTTATCAATTAGTTTATTTATCATATGTAATGGATATCCGTTAGATGTTGCTATTTGTTTAATTGTATTAATCTCTCTATCAAAATTACATTTGTGACTGAACTGAAAATGCTCTGTGTATCATTGAATTATATGCTGCTAATTTGTGTGACAAGGGGTGATTGGAATAGTCACATCAGTGTGTGATGGTTTTCTGTAAATTGAATAATCAAGTACATTATTAACTCTTTGAATTTTTAAATCAAGAAAATTGATTGAGCTATTTTCTTCAACTTCTAATGTAAATTTTATTTTTGGGTGTAAATTATTAATGTAGTTGAAAAATATATCTAATTGTCGTTCACTACCTATAAAACAAGCTAATATATCATCTACATATCTATACCAAAATAAGATATTTTTTGAAATATTACTTTCAAAGATTTTTCTTTCTAAACTGTCCATAAAAATGTTTACCAAAATTGGTGATATAGGGCTTCCCATTGGTAAACCTTCATTTTGAATATATATTTTATTGTCAAAAGTGAAATAATTCTGATTAATATATACATCAAATGAAATGAGTTTAGAGTTATCTTGCAAGTTGAACGTTTTTAATTTTTTTATTAGTTCTATTAAATTTTTAATGGAGTATTTAGATGTATATCCGTAACTATTAAGTATATTCTTAAGTTTGTTTTGCTAATATATTATTAGGAGTATTAACATAAGAATCTACAGGTCTAATTGATTTCGTTATTTTTTGTAATTTAACGGTTTCAACCAGTGCATCCGCCCTTTCATTATCTTCAAAACCAAAGTGTGCCGGAATCCATTCTAGCCACACTTTGTTCCGCCTTGCTAGGCTAGCAAGCCGTTTTTGACATTCAACAGCAAGCCCCGAGTTGATGGTATATCCACTCAGGGTCAGGCTGCTTGACTGTCGGTGTATACGGTTATGTGTCGGCCTACATAACCTATGTCTAGGCTTATCTGCGCATATTCCAAGATAACGTAAACCTCAGCGTTATATGCAGATATTCCCTTTCCCAAAGGTACACAAACTTGTTTCTTTGGGTTCCTAGAGTAAATTCCAGCCCCCACCCCGTCAAAGGAGCATGACCCATCTGTGTACCAAACGATCCCATGAGGTTGTGGATTTCCCTCGCTCTCCCAGAATTCTCTATTCCGGATCTTCACCCTATAGAGGATTTAGGAGTACCTACGCAGGCAAACATCAGCCGCCTGGGCCAAAACTGGAGCATATCCCAGAAGTCTGACCTTCTTGACGTGCCTGCACCCTTCCTCACTTCTCACATAACCCAAGCTTTTTAAGCACAAGAGTGTCCTCCTGGCCTCAGTCTCGATCACATGGTGAAGGGGCCGAAGTCCAAGAATCACCTCCAGCGCAGCAGTTGATAAAGTCTTCATGCAGCCAGTTGCCCCCAAACTGACCACCCTTTGGAGGCATGCCAGTTGCGATCTAGCCGTGGTCAAGGTTACCCTCGGTCACCAGAGCAGAGCCGCATATGTGGGCATAGGCAGCATGATCACTTTGTGAAACCATAAAATGGTCTTAGAAGTTAGTCTACATTTCGGACAATGTCTCTCCTACATGTTTAGTACGTGTTAGTCACCTTGCTTAAGCAACTAACTTGGTGAGCCTTCCATGTCAGTGTCTTATCCAGAATCACTCCCAGATATTTCACTGGTTCAACCACTGGAAGTGGCACTCCGCCAAGGTGCAGACCCTCAGGTCTAATACCTCTCTTCTTGGTGAAAGCAACTACCTCAGCGACCTCCTTGCAAGGGCCAGTAGAGCCGCCTTGCGGTCCACCTTCGCCTTCTTTTCTCGACCCTCTGGTGCTGGGGCAGTTGTTCCCGGCATCGCCTGGGCCCTCACCGCTCCCTCCACCTGCTTCTGCTTTGGGGGCCCGGTCTCGGGGTTCCTTTCGCGGGACTCCATCTGAAGGGTACTATAAAGTTCGCCCATCTCCCGAGCTTCCTCCGAGGTCTCCTCCTCCGAAGCCCTCCCCTCTTCTCCTTCATTTTCAGTAGAATCCTTAGTTGGTCCCACGAGCAGCTAGGGAAATTTTCGGTCCACCTCCGCAGAGCCCCGCATGCGGAGGTAAGGCTACTTACAGTGCGGTTTCGCCCGGTTCCCCAAGGTTAGAACCAGTAGTTGCTGATCTTTTGTTCGACCACGCATCCTATGGGCCTGGATCCCCTCCGCAGGATTCCCCCTACTCTCCCCCCTACTCTCTAGCCCGCGAGACATGACCACAGTCAGCCAAATCGTCGGATTCACAGAGGTCCCGCCTGGGGTTCTCCGGCATCGTTTACCCCATGCAGACCCTAAGCCACGACACTACAGCCGGGTTGGGAGAATATTTATCGACCCCCCGGTCTAGATACACTCTCCGTGCAAAACCTAACCCCCTGGACTTTGTGTCTCTCTTCCATTCAGCTTTACGCCGATTGGAAAAGGAACAGACACCCTTGACCACAGGCATACACATTTGCATACATACCCTGTACGAAAATATCGAAAATGACTTCCTCTTACTCTAAGCCAGTGCTCGCCAACCTCTCAATGTGTTGAGCTACTTTCTTAATTTTAGAATAAACAGTGAGCTACCCACACGGAAGCCACGTAACGCAACGTAAATGAAATAATCCACAGTTAATTTATCATTATATGTATTTATTTTACTATTTAACTGGTAATACATAATACATATGTACTAATAATAAACTAATAACAAAATAACTAATATTACTAGTACCGACTTGTTCATGGCTACATTCCTACCTACCAAATGAAGGTGTTTGAAAAATAAACACAAACTTTTATCCCGCCACAACGGCATGTCACGTAACATTTAAAAATAGTTAATAATAACAACAAAAAAGTAACGCACTATCATGAACATAAACATTGAAAAATAAAAAAGCACGTTCTATGAGAAAGCTGACACTCAGACTCATCGATATATTTTTTAATGTTTGCAGTATAATTTGATACAGCCATTCGAATACAATTATCCAAATGTTCATCTGTAAGTCGATTGCGATATTTGTTCTTAATAAACTTCATATTGGAAAAATAAGATTGACACAAATAGGTCGAACTGAATAATGCTTTCACTTTCAAGGCAACCCGGCATAGAACTGAATATTTGTCTCTACTTACAATAGGCCTGATACATTTGGTACTTAAGACTAACGATTTTAAGGCTAAATCATTTTGAAACTCAATTACTTCCATTTCTGTTGCAGCGATGTCTTCGCCAAAGTTCTGCATAACACAAGTTGCAAACTGTTGGATATCAATTTCCATAAAGGGTGAAACAACAAACTGCGCTACTAAAGCCATTTCGTTGAAATCCTTAAAACGATTTTTTAAAGTTATTCTTCAGGGTAGATACTATTTCTACATGATATTTGCTGTCATAGGGTCCTAATGGATTTTGAGATATATTTTCTGAAAGAATAGGAAAATGCTTGACATTGCTGTTAATTATTAGGTTTTGTTCCCAAAACTCCAGCTTTTTGATAAATGCTCTTATATCAGAAATCATTTCCGCTAGTTCTTTGTCTCTCCCCTGAAGCTGCAAATTAAGTTCGTTTAATTTCTCTGTAATGTCCACGAGAAAACCAAAATCTCTAAGCCAGATTGAATTTTCTAGTTCCGGAATCGGTTCATCGCGTTGTTTGAAAAATTGAACTATGCCAGATAGGACATAATTAAAACGTTTCTGCACCCGTCCTCTACTTAACCATCGGACTTCAGAGTGAAGGAGTAGGTCCCCGTATTGACAGTCAACTTCATCGGCCAAGGTTTTGAATAATCTTCTTTGTAACGCTTGAGCTCTAATCTTGTTCACAATTTTTACCACCAGTTTCATAACGTTGTTTAGTTTCAGGAAATTTCCACATAATGCTTTCTGATGGATAATACAGTGGTAACAGAGAAATTGCGGAAAAGTTTCATCTTTACGACATAACGCCACCAGACCCTCATCACAACCCACCATAGCTGAAGCGCCATCGGTTGTCAAGCCTACCATTCTCGATATTGGAATTTTCTCGGAAGAAATAATATTTTTTAAATGAGAAAACAACTCCTGTCCAGTAGTGTGTCCTTTCAGTGGAATAAACTTCATAATCTTCTATAATCGTAAAATCACTAAAAACCATCCTGACGAACACTGCCATCTGGGCAGTGTCAACGACATCTGTTGATGCATCCAGTTGAAGTGAAAAATAAACACAGTTATCTAAGTCAGTTCTTAACTGTAAAAAAATATCGTTGCTCATTACTTCTACACGTCTCATCACTGTATTAGCAGAAAGTTGCATAGATTTTATAGCTGAAATATCTCGTCTTTATTTCTAAAGTTGGCAAATAACGAATCAGCAGCTTCTAAAATCGCCTGTTTTATCATTTCCCCGTCTTCATAAGGTTTCTTTTTTTGTGCAATTATCTGGGACACACGGTACGATGCTTCAGTTGCAGCCTTATTTTTGTCGACTGTTCTTAAAAGTATTGATTGTTGTCCAATTAACTGCTTTTTTAACTGTTTCAGTTTCTCCTTTCTGGCGGCAGAATGTAGTGGGAATGATTTTTCAAAATTAGAATGTACAGTTTTATGATGTCTCTCAATATTTCCTTTTTTAGCAACGGAGATCGAAGTATTACATAACAAACACACATTTTATCTTTAACTTCTGTAAAAAAGTATTGTTCTTCCCATTCCGAATGAAAGTGGTATGTCTTTACCTTCTTACAACTGCTTGCCATAATATTATTTTTTTGTTGTTCTCTACTAACCCAACCGCTGGACGTTGGTTACGCGTTCAGTTTTAAACTAAGCGCAATGTCGCCGCGCCGTGCGTATTTATCCCGTTCAAATCAATCCTGATCGTTCTCGAACACTAACGCGCTGGTCCGGCTGGTCGGTACTAGACGATTCTAGCTTGATAATGTCAGCGGCAGATCGCTCATCGCAACGTTGCCGATGTTTATGTTTAATATTATGACAATTAGATTTTTTTGTCGAATTTTCGGAAGCTTCTCTGATTTTTGCAGTTTGTATTTTTTAAATTAAAATCGTTGTGAGAGCTACCAGAATTGCCTCCGCGAGCTACCGGTAGCTCGCGATCGACAGGTTGGCGACCACTGCTCTAAGCTAACGAAAAGGTACTCCTGTTAGAATTTTACAAAATGAGCCGTTTGGTTTCAGTCGAAATTGTGACTTCTGACATTTTATAGTACTTCACCAAGGCGGTGCAAACGGGCATGTTACGCGCATATTAGGTTTACAACATATTTTCTGCTAGCATACGAAAACTACTCACTTTACGAAAAAAGGATTTTTTTCAAACGTCTGATGAACAGACACTTTCTACCCTCTCCATAACTTTTCGGGCCCTCTTTCACTAAGGTTTGCCATAATTTTGGCAATTTTCCCATTCTTTTGGCTTAGGGGAAGGCATATACTTTTTATATTTGAATGAAGGGATGATTTTGTTTTTGTTGGTGGTGCATAAGCGTGCATTAGAAGTGGACCCCACTACCTTAAATTTTTTTCGGAATTTATATTTGGGGAGGGGCAACTTCACTTTAAATAAAAATAAATTTCGGTTGAGGGGGAGGTAAGGGGGTCTAGCGTTTATTTGTCCCCTCCTCCATAAACCAATGGCTGTTGTCTCTCGGGGAACGTGCTGCAAATAATATCATTCATGGAGCATATTGGTGCATGACGACCATATGTTTTTGTTGAACATTTCGATAGGGGGGTGGGTAACTTAATTGGGTTATTAAAATCAGGTTGTGTCCGCTGCCGCTAGAAGGTTAGTTGAAAACCAGCCTATAAACTGTCCCCCTTAAAAATGAGTGTGACTTGGCTTTGCGTATATTTGAATTTGCTATAGGGGCAGAAATATAGAGGGCGGAATGTTTTCTGATTGACACCCCACCCCGTATGTACTTGCGAGAAATATTGCTCATATCTCTGCAAAAAAATAGAGTACAAATTTTCGTGTTGAATTTGATTCAAATATTTCCAATTATTAAAGAAACATCCTGTATATTCTTAATAGTTGTTTACAAAGAACTTTAATATTTCCCAATAGTACGATCTACAGAACACCTATTATATTGAAATACCTATTAATCTATTTTTTTAAATGTAGAGTACTTATGTATGTGGCTGCTGGTAATAGATAACATTTTATGTAATTTGTTAATTGTATTTCGAACGTAGTTAGGTTATTAAACTCGCCACTACTACGTATCGAATGAAATAGTTTTTAAATTGGAAAATAATGGGGTTTTGGAAAATTAGTTTGTTTATGTTATTAAAAACACGCTTTTCAAATGTTGTTAATAAGCGCTTTTTAATGGAAACTAATTAAAAGGACGGTGCGTCGAAAAAGTGAAAAAGAAATTAATTAATTACTTACACAATGCAGTAATTTTAATTGAAGTATTGGTTTTTCAATACAAAATATTACGTCTTAAGTGAACATAAACGAAATTATAATAATGATATGAATAAGCAGATATTAAAAGTTAATTGATGGGAAAAACAATTCATATTGACATAAATGTGTCAGTACAAAAGGGTCTCCTCTACGTTTACCTATCTCGTCTTAAAATCCTAACTTACGGAACGCACTTTCCAAGTTAAAATAAATTTCTCACTGTCCGAATACCATCCCGTAAAGTACAGAATTCTTCTTCTTCTCTTTACTTCCGATATCGCTACACATGAAGCACTAACCCGGCGGCTCTCAATCTTTTTTGGTGACGGAACCCTTTTAGAAAGCGAAATTCTTGAGCGAACCCTACAATAAAAAATCGTTTTTAAAAATGTATTCTTTATTAATAAGTAAAATAAAAGTACAATGTTACTGCTTACTTTACTTAGTAAATTACTATATAACAAGAATAATAATAGAAGATATTAAAATAGAAAAAAATGTAACTAATGGGAGGTATGATACTGTTTTTTTATTTTTCATCAACTGGTTGATGTCGGGTTTGATAGAAGACAGTTGAAGTCTCATATCAGGTTCGGCGGCCATTATATTACGATGTATATTATGCTTACGTAGCCATTTTACAGGGCTAATTTGTAACGCTGAACTAAAAGATGACACTAACCGATCCTGCAAAAATCATCCCTTACCCCGATTCCCCCCAACCTCATTATTATTTAGTATTAAGCTAGCGTAGCCACACGCTATTACTATACAAAATAAGTAATATTATAAAAAATTAAATGCACAGGAATTTGTTGCTAAAAGATGACACTAACCGATACTACAAAAAAATCATCCCTTACTCCGATTTCCCCACCCCTCACTATTATTTGATATCGAGCTAGCGTAGCTACACGCTATAATTATAAAAATAAACGGTTTTAAAGATTAAAACTAACTTTTCCGCATGTGTGAGATGCCCTGAATAATATTCTATCATAAAATTGTCACTTGTATACACTTCGGGGGATGTATAGTGTTAACAAACCGAAATTTCTCCAAAAGTAACCAAAAATGCAGTATATCTGGATTTATAGGACCCGCTGTACTCGCTATAGTCAGCTGAAAATCAATAGGGTACACCTGCTACTCAAGCCAATCGAGTTAGTATCAACAACTTTATACAAATAAAAAATGAAGTCACCTACCTTGGACTATACCTGAACCAAAACCTTACTTCGAAACACCACATTAAAATTAAACGTGTTCGATTATCTCTGAAAGTAGCACAAATGCAATGGTCACGAATCTCATTAGAGAATAAACTCTTAATCTATAAAACTATCCTAAAATTCATCTGAATGTACGGAATTGAACACCGGAGGTTCTTTTAAGGAACTTCTTATACAAAATCACCTACCCGGTGAAAATATATATCTTTTCTGATGGAGGAGTAATTGCAATGTAAAATATGACTGTCAACGCAAATAAATCGATTAAAAAGTACGAATCTATATTGACAACTCAATTACATATTTTTGCTATCTGTCATCAACTAACTACGTTCAAACCTGTCACATACAAAGTGAATCAAGAACACAAAATAAAATATTCCAAAGTATCATTTACAACATTCTCCCACCTTGAGTCATCGAACCAACGAAACAACAGCCTTTTTCTTTGAGAATGCGTGTTTTCTCTTCGTAAGTGTGTTTTTTTGCTATCACACTCAGATGAGGGGTGCTTTTCATTGCAAAAGACACATTTAACAACAGACTTTTGATTCAGCAGATCTGCCGCAGTAGCTACCGTACCTTCATGTTGAGAAACACACTTATTTTTAGGGGGTTTTCTGGAGGTTTTGTTGATATCAAATCCGGCAACAGCAAGAGATATTCTTTCTTCATTCTCTACTTCGTCTTTTAAGAAATCCATTAGCTTTTTTAGACCAGGAGCTACTACGTTGCCAAACTCTCAATGTCTCTTCTGGCAAACACGATTCTACCATAGGGTAAAGCATAGCCGCACAAGTTTCAGAGGTTACGCCTAGGTCTCAAAAGCTCTCAGCTGCGACTCAATTTTGTCATACAAATCGCAAAGTTTGATCTTTTCGTGCAAGGTGTTCAAAACTAACGATAAAAGTTCTCGCGCATATACCTCTACTAGGAGATCATTACGTCCAAATCTCGATTTCAAACTATCTATAGCTTTCGGATACCTAGTTGTCTCCAGTGGGCGGGTAACTATCAATTAATTGCCGAGCTCTTGAATTTGGAACTGTCGCTTGAATGAGATATTGGAACTTATCCTCATTCTCAATGGATTGATCATCGTATATTCGTTGAAATTGAGGAAAAAATCTACTTTAGTGGTACAACGCGGATTTTGATGTAATTTTTTTTTCTGGCTAATTCGAGGTCGCTGAACACGAAAATTAAAGAAAAAAATGGGGCTCTCTTACCAAAATCGAGTTATGAATTTTTGAAGATGTGTTCAGATGAGTACTGCACTGGATTTATTGTCACATTATAACTGCTATAATGATCCGTAATAACTGCTCCACAATGTTAGTGATACACTATAGTTGCCTTTTACGATATTACTCTCTCATGCACGTTAAAAAAACACTGATATTGATATAAATCTCTTGTAAATTATTTTTTTAATTCCACAATTATATCTTTTGACGTTTCCGTTTAATATGACTGACATATAAGTTTCGTCTGTTTCCTCTTAGCAGTAAGACTTTTACCTACTAGCATATACAGCTACAGGAGAGCGTTTACTTGGGTTCCTGGGAAAAATGATAAACAAAGTGTGTGGAAGATTCAGCCTGATGATGATAGCTTTCGTATAGTAAATGTTGAGTTTAATGAACATTTATATGCTGCTAGTAATTATTTTAATTATGATAATGATAGACGAATGGTATTTACTTGGATTCCAGGGGGACAAGTTACGCAAGGTGTATGGGAGATTGAGCCTAACGGTGATAAATGTAATATAAGGAATGTTTCCGTTTAATATGACTGACATATAAGTTTCGTCTGTTTCCTCTTAGCAGTAAGACTTTTACCTACTAGCATATACAGCCATCATTAGTTACATGAAAAAAAGTTGCTGAATATTTTCGATATGCACAGATCATAGCACAGAAGATATAAACAAGATGTACATCATGAACATACACCGGCTCTTGTGCACCCTTTCCCTTCTTAAATAACCTGATGTGCGTTACAAAGTATTAGATATCAAGTTATTCAAGGAGGGGAAGGGAATATAATCATTGGATTCACCCTTTCCCTTCTTGAATAACCTGATGTGCGTTACAGACTATTGCGCACATCAGGTTATTCTAGAAGGGAAATGGCGAATTCAATGATTATATTTCCCTCCCCTTCTAGAATAACTTATTGTGCGTTACAAAGTATTGGGGTATTAAGTTATTTAAGAAGGGGAAGGGAATATAATCATTGGATTCACCATTTTCCTTTTGTTTTAATTTTTGCCTATTTTCGTTAAAAATTATGGTTCGTCCACACTTTTTTTTGTGTTAAATGTCTCCAATTGAAGTAAACTTTAGATTCTACTATAGAAAATTGTTTAATTTCATGGGTCGTAAAGTGCACAAGAGCCGGTGTATGTTCATGATGTACATCTTGTTTATATCTTCTGTGCTATGATCTGTGCATATCGAAAATATTCAGCAATTTTTTTTCAAGTAACTAATGATGGCTGTATATGCTAGTAGGTAAAAGTCTTACTGCTAAGAGGAAACAGACGAAATTTATATGTCAGTTATATTAAACGGATACGTCAAAAGATATAATAATTGTGGAATTAAAAAAATAATTTACAAGAGATTTATATCAATATCAGTGTTTTTTTTAATGTACATGAGAGAGTAGTATCGTAAAAGGCAACTATAGTGTATCACTAACATTGTGGAGCAGTTATTACGGATCATTATATCAGTTATAATGTGACAATAAATCCAGTGCAGTACTCATCTGAACACATCTTCAAAAATTCATAACTCGATTTTGGTAAGAGAGCCCCATTTTTTTCTTTCATTTTCGTGTTCAGCGACCTCGAATTAGCCAGAAAAAAATGTTTCATCAAAATCCGCGTTGTACCACTAAACTAGACGTTTACCCAGCAATCTCTAAATCAAGTTCATCAGCAGTACAATCAGCTTCCAGGAGAGTATCGTATATTTCCGTGTTCAATTCGTTTAGACGTTCGAATTTCTGATCTAGGATCCTCAGATTTCCTTCTAATTCAACTAAATCTGGCGTCCTATTCGCTATTACATCCATCATGGCATTGTAAATCTTTGTGAAAGCTGTTCTCTGCGTAGATCGAGCTTTCTTCGTTTTCTCCATCATAGATGTTGGTCCTGTCACGGTCGCCACAATTTTAAGGAACTTTTTATACAAAATCACCTACCCGGTGAAAATATATATCTTTTCTGATGGAGGAGTAATTACAATGTAAAATATGACTGTCAGCGCAAATAAATCGATGAAAAAGTACGAATCTATATTGACAACTCAATTACATATTTTTGCTATCTGTCATCAACTAACTACGTTCAAAACTGTCACATACAAAGTGAATCAAGAACACAAAATAAAATATTCCAAAGTATCATTTACAGCAGGTGCTGCAAACCTTCTAACACAAAAATCCTACAATACTTCCAATAAAAAACACTCCGCATGATAATCAAAGCACCCTGTATCATGCTCATACTCATTAAACCCAAATTATAAAGTTGTCCTAAATAACTATGTCAACAAAAGATAAGTTGTTTGTTAGATGTTGACTTTTATTTTTATGTTGTTCGTTTGTGTGGTGGCTTCGGACGTCATATACTTGACGAGAGATGCTTTTATTATACCTATATATAAACACATATATTTTTAATTAAAAGTCGGGTATTTACAAAATGCTAACGACCATTACGGAAATCGTAAAAATGATCGTTACTCGGGTATCACTAACTAACGCATTTAATTGAAGCGGATTTTATTTACTTTATCATCATTTGCAAAATATACGGGGTGTTTTATTGGTAAAACACTAATAAAAATCACTAAACATGTTGAAAAATTGCGAGTATGTACTTGGAAAATACAGGGTGTCTAAAAAAAAGAACCAAGTAGGTTGTTTTATTTACAGATATAGTTTGATTAAAACTACAAATGAAAAATAATGTTGTCCAGGTCTTCTTCATTCCCAGCTTGTTACAAATTTCCTAGAATACATGGCTCTAGAAATTTCTTTTTTGATCACTGTGGACTTCCAAAGGCACTCCATATCGGTTGATAAATTCTTTCACCAGTACATCCGCGATAGTTGTGGCCTCTTGATTCGGAATCGCGTGAATTTCCACCCACTTTGTGAAATCGTCCATTACAACCAGAATGTAGTTACCACCATTTTCTGTCGTCGGAAATGGTTCAGCGATATCTAATGCAATCCTTTCGAAAGGTCTTCCAACATTATATTGTTTCAGGGGTACCTTTCTCTTGCGATGTGGTCCATGACTCGTACATGTCTTACACCAGCTTTTCACATCGTTGGAGCTGTTCATCCAATAAAACTTTTCACGGACTCGCTGAAGGGTTTTCTTCACTCCCAGATGACCTCCTAATGGACTGTTGTGTAACTTCCTAAGTACCTTAACTCGTTCTTGAGAAAACTAGCTGTCTCCTTTTCTCGGAACCATCATCGTTTTCAAGGATTCTTTTCAGGACAAGGAAGTCCCACTGAGCCCAATATGCCTTTAGTGTCGGTGACAATCTTGACACTTCTTTTCAGGTAGGTCGCCGATTTTCTTCCGTTCATTGACGGATCATCTTTAGATGAGGATCATTCTCCTGATCTCTAATCCTGGTGAGTGACCATTCTTCGTTGAATACTGTCATTTTTGAAACTGCAATTTCCTTTGACTCCGCCTTGTTGCAATGAGAATAGTCTGCTGGGCATGACCGTCTAGGCAGGGAGTCCGTATTTCGGTAACTTGCAACAGCTCGATGTTCGCCCCTGTCTAGTTTTCCCTGTGACTGGGGTTCTTGGGTTGCAGGAGTCCTGGAGCGCTTACACAAACTGCGTACATGCCCTAGCTCGATACAATTCCGGTATCTGATCTTCTTCGGCTTCCTATCTATCATACTCTTTATCTAGTTGGCGATCTGGTCCAGTCCGTCTTCTTCACCTTCTTCTTAGATGGTCCTAACTTTGTTGTACTCCCAAAGCTTTCGTGGCTGCTTCATACTCAACAGGTTGTTGGTTTACGGGTGTGATCGGGTGCTTACACGAACTGCGTATATGCCCTAGCATGCTGTCTAGTTTTTCTTGTGACTGGGGTTCTTAGGAGTCCTGGGGCGCTTACACAAACTGCGTACTTGCCCCAGATCGCCACAATTCTAGCCTTTGATCTTCTTCGACTTCTTGTTTACCATACCTTTCAACAAGCTGACGAACTGGTCAACTCTAACATCGTCACCCTCTTCTTCCATGGTCCTACCTTTGTTGTATCCCGAAGCCTTCGTGGCTACTTCATATTCAAGAGCAGAGGTCAATACTCTCCATATCGTGGCCACATAATCTGTAAATCAAGACCTGGATGTCCAAACATGCACGCAGAATTTCGTAGTTCCCTCCTTTTTTTTGACGAGCACTACTAGAGACTTCCATGGACTAGTAGGCGGTTCTATTACTTTTTCTTCTGCCATCTCTCGAATTATTCTTTCAGCTTCATCTCTCTTCGCTCGTGGTAGTCTTCGAGCTGATTGCCTAATTGGCTTGGCATCACCAGTATCGATTTTGTGTTTGACGGCTGATGTTCTACCAGTCTTTCCTCCTTTTGATACTGTAAGAGAAATTCTCTCGTTCTCTTTTTTCAGCTCGATTCAAGGATTGGCCAGCTACTGATATCATCTGTTCGAATCTGTCATTAGAATTGTCAGTGGTCGTTGTTTGACGAACTATAGACGTCACTGGGATCCAATCCTGGTTTCCTTCTTGATGGTATCGCCATCTACGTATACACTGTCGTTGCGACATTTGAGAGAAGCTATCAGTTTGAAAGGGTCTTTGGAGCAATCAGGGATCGGTGCTGCCCCCTCGTAGGTGACCCATTCTTGTTTTCCTGTGACTGGGGTTCTTCGTTTGTAGGAGACCTGGGGCGCTTGCACGAACTGCGTACGTGTCCTAGCTCGCCGCAATTCCAGTATCTGATCTATCTCGGCTTCTTATCCATCATACTTTTTATCAAACTGACGATCTCGCCAAATCGGTCCTTGTCGCCTTCCTCTCGGATGGTCCTAACTTTGTTATGGCCCGAAGCATTCGTTGCTGCTTCACATTCAAGAGCAGCTGTCAATACATCGACAAAGGATTTGGAATGGGCTAATCGAAGCGTACTCTCCATATCGTGGTCACATAAGCCGTCAATAAAGACCTGGATGTTCAAACATGGAATTATTTTTTCTGGTGCTGATGGATAAGGTAATCCAATTTGTCGAGCAGTATCCAGTTCATACTCTTGAAGGGTTTCGTCACGTTTCCGCCATCGGTTCATCACCTGGAACCGGTACAAGTGTTCTAGATGTTGCATGTTCAACCTCTTCTTGACCTTCTCGAAATCATTCATTTCTTCAAGTGGTATCGTCTGAAATACATAAAGACATCTCCCCGAAGCGCGATGGTTAAGTTCACTGCATTCTCCTCATTGAACCAATTATTCACTCTAGCGGCTGCTTCAAACTCTTTCACATAATGAGTCCACGACGTCTTTTCGTCGAACGTTGGGGCGTTGACTCGGGAAAAACTGCCAATATCTTCTATCATGGGGTGTGTTCCTGGCTTGCAGGGTACTATATATTCGATCTTCTTTTCTGCCGATGGCGTATCTTGCGTTACTGAGCCTGCCAACTTTCTTTTTAGCTCAATGATTTTCTCGTCCATCGTTGGCATCTTATTCTCAATATCCGATTTTAGAGACGAAATTATATTTTCAACGTCAGCAGTAATGTAATTTTTCATTAATAATATAGCTGCTGAAATCTTCTCCATGTTAGCAGAAATATCGTTCTTCATAGTTGAAATATTTTCTTCCAAATTACCAGAAATTTACAAGGTTAAGTTGGAAACTTCATATTTAAATAATAATGTTTCTGGATCGAAGCCGTCACTTACCAGTGCCATTTTGAGTCCTTCTACTTGTTGCAGTCTTTTAATATCACTGTGCTACAAACCTGTGCGCAGTCTCCACCGCGGAGGAAGGGACGTTTTGTTGAACGTTCATTATATACAGACTCAATTCGTCGTCATTGTTTTTTGATTTGATGTTATATTTGGTTGTGTAACTAAAAGATTATAAAGATAATACAGTCCACTTCTAGTCGTTTTACTGTCACGGAGAAGTTATTTTCACTAATTCATTCTTTGCGGACGATTTTCTAATTCTGCTTTTAATTCCGTCATTTTCAGGTCATTTTTACGTTACTATTTATTTATATTACCCCACACCTGACACCAATATAATGTTTTTCTTATTTATTTAAATAGTTTTTCAAACATTGGGTGGGATACATTTATACACACGGTATATCTACTTATTAATTTATTTATACACTATTCAAATCGCTCATGATTATTGTTATGTCCTTCTTGGGGATGGTTCTTAGGATGTTCACTAGGTCATGATAGAATTCCTCTATTACTTCCTCAGACTTGTCTGTCGTGGGAATAATATTCAAGTTGACAAGAGCAGAGTTTAGTTGGATAAACATTATTCTCTCCGATAGTATACTTGCGAATTTGAAATACCGTGTTTATGACAGGGAGCATTGTGTAAATGTTAAATACAACCAGAATGCATAAAGACCACAGATACTGCCTCCTCATAAATTAGAAATTATCCTTTATACCTGCGTCCTAACAGGGTTGGAGTAATCACCAACCAGGTAAAGCAAGGGTGCAGTCTATCAGTCTGTGACTTTTCATCGTTGTACATTGTGCAAATAAAAATGGCAGTGTTTCGTCCATGGGAAAACATTGTGTCGAATGAAATGGAAATAGAGAATGAAGTGATTGAAATTAGTGACAACAGTGATACTGAAGATGATGTTTCGGACAACAGGACGGTTAAAAGAAAACATTTGTCAAGTGACGCAAAAACGATAATAAAAAATGTTTACCAAACTCTAATTGAAAAAGGGTGCTCAACTTCTTTCACCGTGACAAGTGAATTAACAAAAGTTCCTGTAACTACGGTAAGGGACATTATAAACAAGGGAGAGACAGAAACGAGAAATGAAAAAAAATTCTAGAATAGACGAAGCGGCGGGAACTGAAATAAAACAACAAATTTACACTTTTTACAAAGAAAATAGGGTGCCAACAACGTCTATGATTTTGGAAAGAACTGAAAGTTTCGGGAATTGAAGTAACCTATTCGGAACAATGGTTTCGGAAATTTTTGCAAACCATAGGTTTTGAGTGTAAAACCCTTAACGGAAGGATGAGCATCATGGAAAGAGGACGATTAAAAAGATTGCGTTGGGAAGTTGTTACAGAAATAAGAATATGTCGCCAAGAAGGTCGATACATAGTTTGGTTGGATGAAACATGGTACGATAGCCATGACGTTATAAAGAAAGGATGGACTGATGGCACAAAACGTTGTTGTCTAGAGGCCCCTCCGTCTAGGGAAAAAAGAATAATAATTTTACATGCCGGTGGCAGCGATAGATGGGTGTCCAATGCGTTGCTATTGTCCGCAAAAAATATAAAAAATTGTTCAGCCGAGTATCATGAATTCACCACTTTTTGAGACTTGGTTTCAAGAACAACTGTTGCCTATTTTGCTCAATAATTCTGTCATTGTGATGGACAACGCTAGTTATCATTCAAAACAAATTAACAAGAAACCCACCACAAGCACGAAAAAAGCAGAAATCCTACAATATATGGCTGAAAATGATATAGAAATACCTAAATCAAAATGCACCAAAACAATATTCTAACCATTATAAAAGACCTGAACATTTCTACAAAATATCGGATTGACACAATGGCACAAGCAAAAGGACATACGGTACTGCGTCTTTCGCCCTACTACTGTGTATTAAATCCCATTGAATTTATCTGGAGTACTCTAAAACGGGGAATTCGGCGTAAAAATACAGCTCCAAGGCTAAGTTCTGCTGTAGTAGATTTAATTAGAAGTGAGGTGGAAAATATAGACAGTATTTTATGGATCGCACACGTAGTTGAAGGGGAAGATTCATATGTGTCTCCGAATGTACAACAATTTATAATTAATTTGGACGAAGACAGCGATAAGTGATAGTGACGATGATTTATAACGCAAATATTTTTTATTGTGTATATTGTATATATCATTTTCAAGAAGTCAAAGCAGTTTCTGATTGAGAAGGTTGTTTATGATGTAGATGACTTTTTACTTTACTGATTGTTCTCGTATACTGTGTCTTTTTGTGTGTATACGTAGATATATATTTATGTATAATATGTACTTTTGTTTTGTTGACATGTCCAGCGTAAATCTAATATTTTTCTATGTATGTTTCACTGAATGAATAAATGTATGACTATAAAAAAATTAATTACATCACATTATAATAATGAAATACTTTTTCTTTTACCCTAATATAGTTGTGTATAATTATAATGTAATAATTATATGAGTCGTTTTTGTTTGTAAATCCATAAAAGCCTTCTCAAGAAGCAATTGTTTCCTACTTTGCTCAAATTTTTAAAGACGTCCCTGCGTATGGTCAGACTGTGTACTTGGTCTTGATTTACAACTATGTTATTTACGGTCCATACATTGTTCCCCACTGGGTAAAGTTAACAACGGTCGAAGATAATAAACACGGTATTTCAAACTCGCAACTATAGAACAAAATTGTTAACATATTTTGCTACTTTTTCGTTGACGATTATTCCCACTCCATTTGTATGCTCGTCATCTGGACTGCCTGTATAGTATACAGTTGAATTATTGGATCTTTACCCGTGCGTCATTAATATCTGATAACAACCGACAAATGACAAATTAAATTAACTGTCTCGACCCTTACTTCGTGGAATCTACTCATATTAGTGTTTTAAATGAAACTCACGGTTTCTATTTAATACCACAATATAATAAAAACTATTGAAAATTCTAAAAAAATGACAATTGTTTCGATAAATCAATATCATCGTCAGAATGACATAAGTTACATTTCATTTGATGCCTACTTGATATTTTTCTATTAACATATATTAAGTCAATCACAAGTTAGGTCACTTCTTGGTCTAGCCAAAAATAACTACTAAACATCAGGTAGGCATCAAATGAAATGTAACTTCTGTCATTCTGACGATGATATTGATTTATCGAAACAATTGTCAATTTTTTAGAATTTAAAACAATTTTTATTATATTGTGGTATTAACTAGAAATCGTGAGTTTCATTTAAAACACTAAAATGACAAATTATTTTGTTCTGTTCTTCACTATTAATAGAAAGATATGCCACTTAATAATTATGTCGGTTATGTTATCAGATATTAATGACGCACGGGTAAAGATCAAATAATTCAACTATATATGATGATCCATGACTAGGCATTCTTCGTTATTTGGCCATCGCATCTCGCTGATTCCTATTATAGTCCAGGCGATACAGCAATCGAAATGGATGTTGTTTGATAACGCAAAAGTTTTTATGCAGAAAGTTGCCGAATATTGTGTACAACAATCTATGTTTGCCTACTCCAAAAAATGCTTGCTAAATACTGTAGAACAACAAATGTACCGAAATATCGAAAAATTACTCATTTTTCGATACATGTGTGTCTAAAACATTGAAACAAAGCCTTAAATCAAAAAAAATTACTCTTTCTTTTTTGTTTATTTGACGATTTCCTATAAGGTTATGAGAATCGCGAATCGAAAAACTCTAATTTTCCATGAATAATATGCGAACATTAATAAAAAATCATACGTAAACTTTGAGAAATTTTTTCGGTAAGTAAAAATTGATAAATATTTATCAAATTTTCAGAAAATATAGTTAAACATATGACAATTACGCACAAAAATTTTTGTAATGATCGACCGCGTAGTTTTTTACTGCCACAATTATTAATTAACAAATTATAAAAAAGTTGATCGCGCGTACCTTGTTTAAACGACGGTGAAAAAGAAGCACGCAATTACTTAGGCTCATAACAATCAATAAGCAATTATAAAAATATCTATTTTACGTTTTAATAATTTTTTACAATGTTTTTAAATTTTGTCAAATTTTTTCCATTATAAATAATTTCCCGTTTACAGCATCCGTTCGATGTAATTTAAAAATTGTTTCCCATCTGAATACTGCTTTGCAAGCACTTTCATTTTCGCCCAACTGTGAAACTGCCACTATCAAGGACGCTTTTCGACTAAACAGCAGACGACCGTTAAAGGACGCTCTTGCTATGCCATCCGATGGATGTTCTTCATAAGTTTGGCGTGTGCTATGCAGTTTTGAAATAGACAGCATCCCTAATTGGCTAGTCGGGTCCAATGTAACCCAATGCTTTTACTTGTTCCTACGCAGTATGTATACCTGGGCTGAAGTATTATTATTGCCAAATGTTTATTGTACTGTAATAATGTCATTTTATGGAAAAAAAGCGCTACCATATTTATACAATTTATTATAAAAAAGGACGGTTAGTTATGATAAACAAGACCATTTAAGAAGGAAAATATACTTATCAATATTTATTATTGAAACGTTTAATTAGTTGCATGATTTGATGAACATTAAGCAACAAAATAATTTTTCAATCATATAACTATTTTTTTGATGCAAATGAATATAGCATACTTTTTTTATCTTGAAATTCGTGCAAAATTTCTTTGTAATATTGTTTTTTGATGGCATATTCTGATTCCTCTCATTTCGCTACATCGAATTGATAAGTGCTACCGTTGCCGAGATAACTCATGATTTACCGCGCATTCGCATTTTGAAACACCCGGGCCGCGCGACAGCACAGCTGCTCTCCGCCATCCCCACTCCTGCTCCCACGCCGTTCGGCCGACGATCTCCTCTGATTACGGTATTTTCATCGAATTTTCGTTCATTAGGCTTTCATCTGTCGAAAATGCACAAGACGAATATAGAAAGTATTTGCAACCAGCTATAAGAGAAAATTTTTTTAATTTCGATTTAACGATTAAGTAAGCCATAAATTATTATTAACTTTGTGGGCCTCTATCTCCGGATCTACACGGTCCAATTTCGTCGTTTTGGGCTAAAATGAAAGTGCTTGCAAAGCAGTATTCAGATGGGAAACAATTTTTAAATTACATCGAACCGATGCTGTAAACGAGAAATTTTTTATAATGGAAAAAAATTGACAAAATTTAAAAAAATTGTAAAAAATTGTTAAAACGTAAAATGGATATTTTTATAATTGCTTATTGTTTGTTATGACACTAAGTAACTGTTAAAAATTGCGTGCTCCTTTTTCACCGTTGTTTAAACAAGGTACGCGCGATCAACTTTTTTATAATTTGTTAATTAATAATTGTGGCGAAGAAAAACTACGCGGTCGATCCTTACAAAAATTTTTGTGCGTAATTGTCATATGTTTAACTATCTTTTCTGAAAATTTAATGAATATTTATAAATTTTTACTTACCGAAAAAATTTCTCAAAGTTTACGTATGATTTTTTACTGATTTTCGCATATTATTCATGGAAAATTAAAGTTTTTCGATTCGCGATTCTCATAACCTTATAGAAAATCGTCAAATAAACAAAAAAGGAAGAGTAAATTTTTTGATTTAAGGCTTTGTTTCAAAGTTTTAGACACAAATGTATCGAAAAATGAGTAATTTTTCGATATTTCGGTACATTTGTTGTTCTACAGTATTTAGCAAGCACTTTTTGGAGTAGGCAAACATAGATTATTGTTGTACACAATATTCGGCAACTTTCTGCATACAAATTTTTGCGTTATCAAACAACTCCATTACTCCCTACGTTTACTGCTCTACCGCCTGGACTATTATGTCTGTTGATATCCTTGTCATGTATATTCATTAAAAAAACGCACACTAGAATCCTCGCTTCCTAGACTTTATTCGGAAGTGTTATTCTTCTCATACTGCTTATGTTGAAAGCTTCAATAACATCACATTTTGCCAAAAAATGCCTATTTCACTGTATTTTAGAATTTCTCGGATTTTGTTAACAAATTGATAATTTAATCTTAAAACATGAAAAAAAAATTGTGCAACTTCTCTCAAGGATTCTTAATCGGTTATACAACTTGTTGTATCTGCATAATTTATGGGTTAGTAACCTTTGTAAAACATCAAAATATAAGGTCAATTATGTAGTTCGTTTCGATTAAAAAGCGGGTTACCTTGTTTATCGACATTTTTCAAGTGAGATTTTTTTAGATTTCGTTTTACAAAAAAAGTGAATGGATAAACAATGTCACACATTTTATAAACAATAATTATTTACTTTGATAGAAAGTGATTCTTGAACGTTACAAAATATCTGAGTGTATTTTAATTTTTTTATTAATGTGTATATAATTATGAACTGATTTTTCAAATTTACCAATTGCATTTTTCGAAACCGCGGTTTTTAGTTGGTTGTTAGTTGAAAACTACTGGGGACTGGGGACCATATTTGTGTTTTAGCCTCAAAGAGAGAAGCATTTGTTTAACATGAGGAGTATTTGTACATATACACATAGATTCAAAAGTTGCATCACCCTATATCTCAGTAAGTTATTTTTTCTTCATCAAGAATGGATTGGGTACTAATTAAATGATTAGTTTCAAGTAAAAAAAACATCAAATCTTTTTGTACAGATTTTATTTTTGCAAAAAATACGTGTTTACAATTTTTTTGTTGGAGAGTACATTTTTGGTACGATAATTTTTCTAGCAAAGGCAGTTGAATTTTATGATTTGAACTGCCAACATTTATCGTCAAGTGATAAGTGAGATTGATCGTGCCAGAATAATAGGTCCAATTGAAGAAGGCCATTCTCAAAAGTTCGTGGCTAATAGAGTTGGTAGAGTGATGTATCTCGTACATGGAACCGCTATCTTCAGATCAATTATTTTCCTTACAGACCTAGGAGCGGTAGAAGGCGTGTTACCAATGAACGGCAAAACCGCTATATCCATTTGTCGATCTGGAGAAACCCGAACATGCGATTACCAACATTCCAAATAGATATGAGTCATGCCTTGGGAATTCCAGTATCGGTTTCTACGTTACGGATACGAATACTTCCTACAGGATTGAGGTGTCGTCAACCAATGAGAGTATCCCGACTGCTAACTACCTGCGCACAGACTTCTCCGTCTACAATGGGCCCAAGAGCACGCAGCCTTGCCCGAAGAGTTTTGGAATACTGTGCTTTTTTCTGATGAGACAAGAAATTGTTTGGTACATGATAAACATCGATCACGTGTGTGGAGAGAGCCAACGAGACCAGCCCAGCACGCACACGCCCGCCCTGTGCTGCCCTTTAGAGGAGGAAGTGCAATGTTTTGGGCTGGGATTATGTCCAACGGCCACACAGAATTAATCCATGTTCATGGAACAATTACTGGTGATAGATACCTCAGGGATATTCTACATACTCACGTGAGGCTATGGCGAGCAGCTGTTGGAAACGCTTTCGTTTTTATGGACGATAACGCCCGTCCTCATCGCACCAGAGCTGTAAATGAATATCTAGCAACCGAAAGCATCAATCGTTTGGACTGTCCCGCCTTATCGCCGGATATGAATCCAATAGAACATGCTTAGGACATGCTTTCCAGTGCAGTAGCAGCACGCAGAAATCCACTCAGGAGTGTACAAGAGTTTGTTCATGCCGCTCAGGAGAAAGGGCGGAATATCCCGCAACAGCATATCAGAAATCTGGTGAACAGTACGGGTAGGCGTCTCCAAGCCTGCATAGATTCTATAGGGGGAAATACTCATTATTAAATAATTATAATTTATTCTTTTTTATTGATGCCGCATATTACCTTTTTAAAGCACGCGTCAGCGTGTTTAAATCGAACTTTCAAACACGCGCGTTTTTTAAAGTCCCCATGGTAACAACAACAACTTGAGAAACGTAAGTATCAATGACAACTTTTTTTATTAGTTTTTAAATTGTATATTATCATTGGGAACCAATGTCTTATTTGGTTTTTTCTGCAAAATGTATTTATATATTCATATATATATTGTTTCCCTTTAAATATAAATAAACTTTTTGATTATTGATCTGACAGCCCGTAACGTCAACTAAAAATAAATACTATTTGACGTTCACGAAACTTGGCTGGCCATCGAGGATGGACTTCCAGTTTTTTGTAGTAATAATATAATAATATTTTATGATTCCAAAGTGCACCAATAAAAAAAAATAGCGTAAAGTATTCGTGGATAACTGGTTTTTCAAACACTTGCTCTATTTCGAGCACTCGGCTGCGCCGTCGTGCTCGAAAAATAGCGCGTGTTTGAAAGACCTCTTTATCCACTTATACTTTAATATACTAATTTTTCCTGAAAGTCACCAATTTGTGAATTTAACTTTCTTGCAAAAATACTCTTATATTTAAAATATGTGTATTAGTAAATAATAAATTTTTTACAAAAAACCTTGATGTTTTTTTAACATATCACTAAATCAATTAATTATTCTCCAATCCATTTTTGATGGGTAAAAAAATACTTTATGAGAAATTGGGTGATGCAAAACTTTTCAATCTATGTGTAGGTCATAATATAATACCCGTATCAAATTGGTAAAACTGCACGACTAATCACATTTGCGCCATTATCAGTGCAAGGTAGATAAAGCGAAAATTGATGATTTCAGATTGTATATGGAATTAACTGAATACAATTTATATAAAGGTCATAAAACTGGTCCTCGCTTCGTACTTTACTGCTTAATATTTAATGCGCCATTTAACAGTCTGCACACAAATTAGCACGCGTTTATAAATTGTGTAAATATTTGAAATTTATTATTTTCTTTTGTTGTTAATGTTTGGAAATTACGTAATAAGCGAGTATATTGTCTAGATACTGTTTTTTTTAATTCAATGTGCCGTTTACAGAAGCCATTTCAATTGAGAAGCAAATGCTTCATTGCAAATGGTACCAAATACTTCATTGCAAATGGTACCAAATACTTACTAGTCCAGTACGTGGGGATTTTTTGAATGCAAAAGGTGTGATAATAACGATTTTTACTTTTCCGCCCAACCTATCTAATATGCGAGAAGAGTATTATTGGTTTACCCCAACAAAAGTTGGAATTTTTTTTGAGTTATTTTTACGTTTTCCGTCAACAACAACACGAAAAAACACGTCAATAAAGCTAGCACCCCCACTTTTTCAAATTTAAAAAAAAACTTATGTGTAATTTAGAACTAATTTAGGACTAATTTGTACCCAAACAATTAGAATTTGTACCCACTTAGTTTTTCTGAAAAATCACTATTTAAAGTGGGGGTGCTAGCTTGAGCTCAAGTTAACACCCCCACATTGACAAAATCAAATTTTATTGGCATAAATCTAAACTTTTAATTAACCCTTCGCTACTCGCGCCTACATTTTTTACTTGAGTACTCGCGTGGGGTATTTTGATACCCCAATTTTATTTTAATGGGAAACATTAAAAAAGAGTTCTTTGGGTTATTTATTATATGGCAAATTACGTAAAAACACCTACTTGTATGCTTTACAAAATAAACCAAACTTCATAATCACAAAAATTTATAATTATAAACATTTAGAAGCACAAGGTAAAAATTCAAAAAAATGGCAACAAAACATTAATTGACTGAGTTTTCCGATTCAGAATCGTCATCCGCTCCATGTTTCAGGCAACTGTTGCAAACAATTTGTTGGTGGTTCTTACATATCCACTTGGTGCATTTGAGGCAACTTACTGGGGTTTTTCTGTCAAGACTTCTGGGACACAAATAACACCTTCCTTTACCCGTTCTTGGCCTCTTTGGCATATGTGTTTCAGGATCTTGAGCTCTTGCAGTTGTTGATGGTTCTTCGATATTTAGAAGAAGGAATCCCCGCTTCTTTATATTTCTTGGAATATTTTTGGCATATATTCTTTTCAGAATTTGTGGACGAACTAATCCTTCAGCGATACTCCTCAAAAAACATTCTCTAGTGGGTTTTTGGAATCCATTGTTCAGTGCATATAAACATATGGCATTAATTCCTGCAATATTGAGGATATTGAAAAAAACCTGTAAGTGGCCAACGCTTGGTATTCCTAGCCACATCATAATGAGCGCACATCTTATCTACAACGTCCACTCCAGACTTTGTACGATTATATTCAAGTATAATCTCTGGTTTCAAAGAAGCTTCATCCACTTCATCATCGTGATGCATTGTGGAAATCAATAGGATATTCTTATATTTCTTTGGTACATAAGAAACCAATGTGCAGTGGTCTTTAAACGCAAACATGCTGCTCTGTACAGGTCTAGAACGCGTATTGGTAAATTCGAGAGGAATTTCCTTTTTATTTTTGCGGATAGTTCCAATCATTGTCAGCTTATTTCTGAGCAATTCGAAAGCCAGGGGGATACTGGAGAACCAGTTATCCATAGTAATATTGCGTCCGGTTCCTTTTAGATCCTCCACGAGGCGCATGACGACGTCGGCGGGCTTATTACTAAGGAAGTATGGGCCATCGGGTTGCACTCCAGCGTACATTTCTAACTTATACGTATACATGGTCTTTACATCCACGAGTGCATATACCTTTAGCCCGTATTTACTTGGTTTACTCGGTATATATTGTTTAAACGGGCATCTTCCTCTGAATGCCACAAGCTGCTCGTCTATTGTTAGATACGCACTTGGTGTGACTGAAGATTGACACTTTGAGACAAAACGTTCGAATATGTCTCTAATAGGTGCCAACTTGTCCAAATTGCGCCTCTCCTGCCTGGTAGAAATATCATCAAATCTGATACATCGACAAAGAAATCTAAAACGGTTATATGTCATTGTAATAAATATATGTTCAATGCCTGTACCATTCGTGTTCCATAAAGATAAAACATTTTGCTAACCGGATTTCAAGACGCCAGCAAGATACAAAATCCCTACAAAAGCTTTAATTTCACAAACATCAGTTTTCTGTGCGTCTCTTTCTCGAGCAAAATTTTGTTGAATGTGCGATATATATATATATGTTGGTACAATCCACAATTATAGCAAACATAGTGTCGTCAATGAAATTATAAAAACATTCCATATAAGACTTGGCATTTTTTGCATTGCCCACTGGACCAGGAACTTTCAAAACTATGTTATGAGATTTTGTTCTTGAAGAAGGTGGTTTCATTTTATTCCACTTACTCTGTTTATCCTTTCCTATGAAGTATGGACCCGTAGATTCACCAGAATCATCAGCCTGTGTAAGCGGATCTTCGAACGCACTCGCAGATTCGTCAGCAACATCTTGTGCTAGAGGATCTTCCATATAATCAGGATCTGCGTCTTGCTCACATCTGTGCGTTCATCCTGTACTTCAATCGCGTCAACTTCGAACTCGTTGGGATCTTCTTCGCCATATACCTCCGGCTCCTCGTCAAGTTCCTCATACCATTTCAACCACTGTTCTGGATCCTTGGATTGATTTGTCATGTTTTAACCTATATATAATAACCTATGTTCAAGTAATAGCAGATTTATAGTATATAGTACAACCAAAAATATGACACGACCACTCACGTGGGGTATTTAAATACCCCAACGAGGTTCAATAGCGTATTTCGTAAAAGTTAGTGACTCGATAGCGACCACTCCCTAGAAAAGATATCTACACACTATGCTTGAAGAATACACGAGGCGACGTGGAATTTCGCGATTCCCCCACCAAGATATTGACATAGGATATGCCCGTGGGGTACTAAAATACCCCGCGCGAGTAGCGGAGGGTTAAGGACTAATTTGTAACCAAAAGATAATAATTTGTACCCACTCAGTTTTTCTGAAAAACCGTTATTTAAAGTGGGGGTGCTAGTTTAAGCTCAAGCTAGCACCCCCACTTTTACAAAATCAAATTTTAACAGCATACCTTTAAACTTTGAATTTTGGACTAATATGTACCCAAAAGCGTTTTTTCATTATTATATCATTTTGTTTATAAAAGATGATAATAAATTATACCACGTGTTTTATTAATTTCCAAGTGAATCGTTAAAAGATTTGAAATTATCAAAGAAAACTAAATATTATTAATATTCGAATATAGAAATAATTTGTACCCAAAAAATTAAAATTTGTACCCACTCAGTTTTTCTGAAAACCCGTTATTTAAAGTGGGGGTGCTAGTTTAAGTTCAAGCTAGCACCCCCACTATTACAAAATCAAATTTTAACAGCATACCTTTAAACTTTGAATTTAGGACTAATATGTACCCAAAAGCGTTTTTTCATTATTACATCATTTTGTTTATAAAAGATGATAGTAAATTAGACCAAGTGTTTTATTAATTTCCAAGTGAATCGTTAAAAGATTTAAAATTATCAAAGATAACTAAATATTATTAATTTTCGAATATAGGACTAATTTGTACCCAAAAAATTAAAATTTATACCCACACAGTTTTTCCTGTAAAAGGAGTTTTAATGTGGGAGTGCTGGCTTGAACACGTCCACCTTTAAAAATTAAATTTCAACAGCATACCTTTAAACTTTGCATTTAGGACTAATTTGTAACCAAAAGCGTTTTTTCATTATCATATCATTTTGTTTATTAAAGATGATAGTAAATTAGACCACGTGTTTTATTTATTTCCAAGTATATCGTTAAAGAATGTGAAATTACCAAAAGTAACTAAATATTATCGAATATAGGACCAATTTGTATTTGTATCCACACTGTTTTCCCTAAAAAAGGCTTTTAATGTGCTTCACCTCACAGCAGTCATCCTGATTAAAGTTCAAAATGGACGGAAAACTAGACAAACTCTTAGATGAAGTGTTTTATCAAACTTCGCACTTCCAACCCTGTTTTTTAGCTACTTTTCAGGGATAGCTGAGCCGAAAGATTCTGGGAGTAAAAACTATATTAGGGATAAAGTTATTGCACAACACCATAACAAATGGATAATGCTCACTGAGCAAGGAGTTATATATGCCGAGAAACAAACGCAAATTATCTAAAAATCGCCAGTCCATCGGCTTTCACTGTATTTATACATATATTTTTAGAAATTTGTAAATTAAGGCTTCAAATACCAATAAAGACCTTTTTAATAATAATAATAACTTCGCACTTCCTAACCAGGTACTTCCCAGAAATGTTTGCTTTCATATATTATATATTGTTTTGTCTCTAACAAAATACTATATTAATATAATTCCATATTTGCAATATATACCATAACTTTTATTTTTATTTTCAGTGAGATCTTTTGTGATAACTGCGGCGATTCATTGACGAGACAAAAAAATTCCCTGGTGCACGTGCGCAAATAATGCTAAATAGGTCAAAGTGGTTAAAAGAATGATTATACTATAGTGTTGTCACTTTTTTTGACTGCTTGGCGGTTTAGTAAAGATGTGCAATATCACGTCAGACTTTCCTTTCTAATGGACTAAACAATTTTAAAACATTTTTTTGTTACCCTCGCAAATACTGAAAGGTGATATTTTTTGTTTTTTAGATGATATGCGTCTTTGATCTACCGCTCTATATCTGATTTATAATAATTCTCTATTGGTTCAAACAATTTTAGAAGGCATTTTTAGGAGTATTTAAGTACAGTTAGTAAAATATGGTAAAATATCAGCATACAAATTAGTCCTATATTCGAAAATTAATAGAATATTTAGTAACTTTTGATAGTTTCAAATCTTTTAACGATTCACTTGGAAATTAATAAAACAGGTGGTCTAATTTACTATCATCTTTTATAAACAAAATGATATACTTAACCCTTAACTGGTGATCCTAATAATACATACATGGTGACCATGAGTCTGATAGACTACTAGCAAAAAAGCGGATTTTTCCAATCGTTTTGAAAAAATATTGAAATAACATTTTATTAATGAAGCAATATTGTTATGATATTTTAACATTTATTAAAACGAAAAAATCAAATTTTAAGTAAATAAACAAATAAAAACATACATTTTTTCTTATACAAAATTAGTATAAGTCATATTTAAAAATAAGTATATTTTAGATAAAAAATGTAAAAAAGTAACAAAATATAGATTCTACACAAAACCTGCAAACCACTAAAAGACACAAAAAATATATTATATCAGTCTCGCTCCTGTCTGGCACAATTTTTTACAGATATTTCGCGAACACTGCAAGCAAATGGGCTTTTGACGCTTAGTGCATAGATATGCAGTCTTTCTTATTAATTTCGATGGGCAGATATGGCAATACTTTCTTATTTCAAGCTTTTCTTCTTGTTCATTAGCAGTATTTTCGGGAATGTCAAGGATACTTCCGAAAAGTTGTTTTAGTTGCCTTTGTATCGTTGGCATTTCAAACCTTCTATTTAAATGTGAGGAAACTAGCTCATCTGCCAGGGTTTCTATAAACCTGAATCTAGTCCAAATATTTGTGAGTACAGAAGTAAACATAATGTAGGAATTACCACATATGCCTACTATTTTATAAAAAATAGCCATAGGCCATCTGCGTGGTCTGCGGCTACAGGAATATTTTACACATTTTTCATCCATCGCATCCACACCTCCTTTGGTCAAGTTATAAAAAGAATTTATTTCTGGTATTCCATTCTCTGGATCGACTTCTAGAGTGATGATGCATGGAAGACATTATTATTACAGCTTTGTTTTTCTTAGGTGTACGGGATAGAAGTATTATGACTTTTGTAAATCCATATAAAGTGTCGCATTCATTACGATTTCGTTGCGGAAGAAACTGTGGGGGAATTTCTTTTTTATTTTTCCTAACTGTGTCAACGTAGGTAACCTTATTTTTTTGTAAATGATGCACTAACTCAATTGAACTAAACCGATTATCGGCAGTCACATTTCTATTAGTATTGTAGATATGTTTGACCAGTCTAATTACTGCTTGAGAAGGTATGCTCATTTTTCTTTCTTCGGGTGTCAGGCTAAATCCATCTGAACCTTTTCCAGCATAAATGTAGGCGTTGTGTAGATACCCAGTTCGTGCATCAGTCATGCATAAGATTTTTATCCCATATTTGCGGGGTTTGTTGGGAATATACATTTTAAATTGACATCTTCCTCTAAACCCTAGAAGCATCTCGTCTACGCACACATTGGCTCCAGCTTTATATGCGTTTTTTGAATTGCGGATAAATAAATAAAAAAATTCTTGGATAGCAGCAGCTGAATTTTCCTTTGCTCTTTGTTCCCGGTCCGAGGCATCGTCAAATCTTAAACCAGCCATTAGGGCTAGAAAACGCTTCTGTGACATAACTGCTCTAAATATGGGCCTTCCTTTCCCGTTCGTAGCAAAAAGACTTCGTACATCCTCATGATTTGACTTGTATATGGATGTATAGAGAAGCAGTCCCAAAAAAGCTCTGAATTCTATTTCGTCGGTATCAGCCAACTCGGCTCTTTCTTTATTATATTTTGGCCGAAAAGTTGCGAGTTTTTCGTTTGTTCTCTTGACAACAAGACTATACATAACTGGCGAAAACATTTTATTGAAGTAATAGACAGGACTCTCTGAGTTTTCTACATGTGAACGCATTGATGGAAGTACAATTATATTATGAGCGCCTGTACGGACGTTTCTAGTTGGCTCTTTTTTACTCCACTTAAACCTATTTTTTCCATAGTAATAATTATTGGAATTGACGCTCTCTTCCTCGTCTTCGCTGGATATTGTTTCCGGGTCATGTTCTGCTTCATTTTCACTCATTTCTTGTTCACTATCCGTAAAATGATCACTGTTTATACAGTATTCTTCGTCCACATCATCATCACTTATATCACTGTTCGCCTCATTAAACCATTTGGTGCATACTTCCTCGAAATCGTCGTCTATTGCGCTTACAGTGGGGCGAGAACAAGCCATATTATAATATCACTGATGGTGACCTTGCGTCTACTAGACTCCGCGATGTAAATAATTCCAAAATGAAACTACGGACGGATCTCCCACTAAGACATCTGTAAGAACACTAAAGGCTATGAAGGTACACAAAACGGCCACTCGCCACGTATTTGTGGTGGGGAATGCCGACGCGTAAACGATCTTGCGGAGTCTGTGAGACGCATGGTCACCAGTTAAGGGTTAATCATGAAAAAACGATTTTGGGTACAAATTAGTCCTTAATTCAAAGTTTAAAGGTAAGCTGTTGAAATTTGATTTTGTGAATGTGGAGGTGTTCAAGCTAGCACTCCCACATTAAAACTCCTTTTACAGGGAAAACTGTGTGGGTACAAAGTTTAATTTTTTGGGTAGAAATTAGTCCTATATTCGAAAATTAATAATATTTAGTTATTCTTGATAATTTCTTAAAAATTAATAAACCCCGTGGTCTAATTTACTATCATCTTTTTTATAAAGAAAACGATATGATAATGAAAAAACGCTTTTGGTTACAAATTAGTCCTAAATGCAAAGTTGAAAGGTATGCTGTTGAAATTTGATTTTTAAAGGTGGACGTGTTCAAGCCAGCACTCCCACATTAAAACTCCTTTTACAGGGAAAACTGTGTGGGTACAAATTTTAATTTTTTGGGTACAAATTAGTCCTATATTCGAAAATTAATAATATTCAGTTATGGGCATCCATTAGGTCGGCCCCGCCTCAGATCGAGAGATAATATTACAAAGGACCTAAAAGTCATGAAAATCGAAGATGGACCCGATCGGATGCTTGATAGAGAAGGATGGAGACGTGTGGTTGAGTTAGCAAAAACCGACCCAGGGTTGTGAAACCACAGATGATAATGATGATGATGCTGGGAAAACCAATGCATCATTTTTTTAGATCTTGATCGTCTCGTGAGATAAGTGAAGCTGTTGCAACGATATGTTGCTCGAATGTATCATGATGAACTTCGCAATAATTTTCAAAAGCTTCGCAAACATTATTCAAAGATATCATTCCCAAAGCCCAATGAGCCAGTACACTATCGCTGATTCCTCGTCCACGTGCTAGGTGCCTATACCTATGGATCATTCGCATTAATGTTTGTTCGATGGTCATGTGAAAAAGCCTTCCGTCGTGATTTTTTTGTATCCAACAATTAAAGCAGTCTCTTTAAAAATCATTTCAATATGATTTGCATGTGTTCAAATTATTTATTTTAGTTATTAGCAGCCAAATAAAAAATATAATATGTTTTTTTCAAATAGTGCAACTGTAATTCCAAACATATAATGCTACAAAAACGTTTTCTACAAAAAATGTAGCATTGAAACAACCCTTTTTGATATCCACGTACTGGACTATACGATGTGATTTTCATATAAACAATTTATATTGTTACGAAACAGCACACTGGTATAGACCCTAAATCCGACTCTGTCTAAGCCAGGTATGAAAATTAAAATTATGGCAGATACGCAGTGTTTTTATAACTGTTTGGGACTATCTTATCTAAACATTGTTTTTGTGACCAGACTTATCTAGAAAAGGCCAAAACCAATTATTTGTGTCTGTGTAAGCCGCAGCCCGGAATTTTCTAGTAAGAAAGGCATTAATATAAATAAGGACCGATCAGCGGAGGAGTAGAGTTGATAATTTGACATCGTGAGATAAACAAATAAATTAGTGAATTAGTGAACTGTATATATATATATATATATATATATATATATATATATATATATATATATATATATATATAATTAAGTATTAGTGATTAGTTTAGTGTTTAAATAAATTAGTAAGTAGCCATACCGTGTGTTTAAAATTTATCCCACCCGTTTACGTTTTAAATAAATTAGAAAAACATTACATTGGTGTCAGGTGTGGGGTAATATAATTAAATTGCTACGTAAAAATGGCCAAGAGATTAAGGGATCTGAAAGTGGCGGAATTAAGAGCAGAATTGGAAGATCGTGAGTTGGAAACGTCCGGTAAGAAATGTGAATTAGTATGAAGACTTAAAGTGGCACTGGAAAATGACGGCTTTGATCCAGAAACAGTTCTATTTAATGACGAGGCTTCCACCTTAATCTCGTCAATTTCTGCTAACATGGACGAGAAGATTTCTGCCATGGAAGAGAACATTTCTGCTAAGATTTCTGCTATCATGGACGAGAAGATTTCTGCTATGAAGAACGATATTTCTGGCATGGAAGAGAAGATTTCCACGAATGTGAAAAGCGATATTTCGGCTATAAAGAACGATATTTCTGCTATGAAGATCGACATTTCTGTTATTATGGACGAGAAGATTTCTACTTTGAAGAACGATATATCTGCCGATATCTTATTAATGAAAAACGACATTGCCGCTGACGTTGAAAATGAAATTTCGTCTCTAAAATCTGAAATCGAGAATGAAATGTCAACGATGGACGAGAAAATTGAGAATAAGATTACAACGATAGACGAGAAAATCAAGGAGTTGGAGGAAAAGATTGCCGATTCAAGAACGCGAGGCACGCCAGAGGAAGAAAACAAGACCGAGCAAACGAAACCTTGCAAGCCAGAAACACTACCTAAGTTTGAAGACATTGGCAGTTTTACCCGAGTCAAGGCCCCAACGTTCGATGGAAAAATGTCGTGGACCAATTATGTGAAACAATTTGAAGCAGCCGCTAGAGTGAATAATTGGTCCGATAGAGAGAAGGCAGTGAACTTAACTATCGCGCTTCGCGGAGATGCCTTAGATGTACTTCAGACGATACCTTTGGAAGAAACGGATGACTTCGAGCAGCTGAAGAAGTGGTTGGACATGCGATACGGTTACGAACATCTAGAACATTTGCATAGATTCCAGCTGAAGAACCGAAGGCGGAAACGTGACGAAACCATTCAAGAGTATGAAATGGATATTGTCCGACTAGTTCGATTTGCTTATCCATCAGCACCAGAGAACATGATGGAATGCGTGAAGAAACTGGCTATGCCTAAGATAGCGAGTAACCAGTTGGATTGACGAATTATCAGGAACATGGTAGAGGTTATCTTTAGAGATACCGGTGTACAGATATTAATTTGCAGCTACAACCCCCGTTATCAGTATCCGATGAAGACGGTGCCCTGCTATTTCCATAAGATCGGAAAGTGTAGAAATGGGGCCAGTTGCCGATTCAAACATCCAGTCTCGGCTACACAAAAGTTCCAGGAGGAACTTCCATTTAAGGAGGGGGTAATTTTACGAAACAGCACACTGGTATAGACCCTAAATCCGACTCTGTCTAAGCCAGGTATGAAAATTAAAATTATGGCGGATACGCACTGTTCTTATAACTGTTTGGGACTATCTTATCTAAACATTGTTTTTGTGACCGGACTTATCTAGAAAAGGCCAGAACCAATTATTGTGTAAGCCGCAGCCCGGAATTTTCTAGAAGAAAGGCAGAAAGGACCGATCAGCGGAGGAGTAGAGTTGATAATTTGACATCGTGAGATAAACAAATAAATAAGTGAATTACTGAACTGTTTATATAAATTAGTTTAAGTGAATATACTGTATATATAAATTAAGTATTAGTGATTAGTTTAGTGTTTAAATAAATTAGTAAGTAGCCATACCGTGTGTTTGAAATTTATCCCACCCGTTTACGTTTTAAATAAATTAGAAAAACATTACAATATGAAATAAAAAATTTTGTTTTCGTTTCAATGAAAAATAACCACTTTTTAAAAATGTTGCATAATATAATTTGTGTAGTAGTGATTGAAAACTAAATTGTTCCTAAAATGTGTTAGGATTTGGTACTTTTTACAATAAAAATGGATTTGGGATATTTTGTAACTGAAACCATTTCAAATTGATCATTTATCAACTTTATTAAATGGTATAGTACGCGCAAAACATGTAGTGCTGAAATGTAATGGTATATCCCCTTTAAGTTATGTTATGGAGCTAGACTCTGAAAGGTATTAATATTTTGTTTATTTTTACCAATACCACTTACACACTACAGTCTATCTTGATGCTAGACTACCAACTAAATAGTGAGCGTTGCTTATCGCTTGTGGCCACCTGCTGTGTGTAAAAAAAATCCTATCTCAAAATATACTTATAGTTCAGTAAAATATGGGATATAATATGTTATTTGGAAATTATATTACTAATTCTTGTTAATAAAACGAGATATAAGGTAGTGTTAATTGTCTGGTGTTATATCTAAGATGTATTTAATAATTACAAAATTATTCAATACATTTTAACGATTGTTAGTTGAAATTATCATGTTAAATAAATATATCGTCTAATAAGCATTTTAAATTATAATATTGACTAGACTATGAGAGTATTCAAATCAAAGGATAAGCCGAAACTTTAAAGTTCGCACTATATCTCTTACGTGAACTATATAATCGATGAACATCTTCTTTTATTTCAAAGCAAAGAGATTGTTGTATCGCGATTTAACTTCTCTCCTACCTAAAAGTGGTTCACTGTTATCACTTTTTTGTGTTTTTATAATTATTACTTATTCACTTTAGGAGTGAGTTATTGTAATATTTTTTTCGGAGCGTAAATCACATGTACTTTCTGTATACCGTACAGGACCGGAATCCGTACTTACTATTTAAAAACCAAAATTTTCATGTTCGCAAAACAAATACTGTCCATTTCTTATTTCTTAATCCTTTATTTATTTTAAATCAGTTGAAAAAACTATTTATTTTTAAATTTTCTTTGAGAAAGTTACTTCCAATAAAAATGTACCAAAAAAATGCAAGAGTTTGGGTGCAAGGACAAGATTGGACCTTGCAAGACCGAGACCAAGACCACATATGCAAGACCAAGACTAACCCGGTCTTGGTCTTGCATTTACTTATCACTAACTAACACAATAAATATAAATATTTAATACAGTGTAATAAAAATATTTCAATAAACAATTTGTTAATTATATTTTGATTCAAACTTTCTAGTCGTGGAAAAAATATAGAATGTTATTCGGTTATAATATTCTATTTTTTTTCGAATTCTTTTAGATCATCATCTCCTAACATATTGTAGAGATACCGATTATCGACTCATATATATTATAAAACGTGCCGTCCTAATAAATTATCTATTATCAGAGTTTTTTAATAGACGATAATCAAATGATAAAATATCAGCGGTCTGACTGTAATGGCTTCATTAAAATCAAGGTCGCATAGCAACACGAATAGGAAACGAGAGCGAGATTATAAGATTTAAATAAAGCTTATAAACAAAAAAATTTAGCATCTATCGTTTCATTACTGTCCCGACCGTTTCAGATTCCTCTATAATTTTTTTAAATCTATTTTCGATTGCAAACTAATCCAGTTGTTTGCTTCATTAATTATTTTAACCATAAGGAGGATAGACGGCAGGGTTAGTTGCCTGTCTGCCTTTTTCTCATTATCTGCGGCATTTCGTAAAAATTAGGACATAAACATACAATGATGTTGATTTTCCCGTTCTACACGTTAGTCAAATCATTTTTCGTCTATTAATAAATAGCAGTTTCCGAGGAAAACTAAAAAACCTTCAAATTTGGCTGTTTTCTTGACACCCTGGTCCTACGGCTCAAAAATAACATCAGATTTGAGTTCCTGAGGGTCAAAACTCCTATAAAAGAGGCAATTTCGAATTCAGAACTATTTTAATTGGATTATACGCCAAATTTTCTCTACAACTTCTATTTTAATATCGCATTACCCTTTATATTTAATGGATTAACAGCTTTACGCTAAATAATTACGATCAATGTTGACACAAATTTTATCAGATTAAACAAACAAAAAATGTACGCATTTTCAACAGTTTTAACCGTTTCATGTTGTGTGAATATGATTTAAAGGGGTAAAATAAAAAATTGTTATTGGAGTACGTTTTGTTGGTCTCGAACCTGCTTTTAATTACCTGTGCAAAAACTGCTAATGATAAAATAATAAAACTGTGAGTACCTAAATTTCATATATACATGTCTATATTATGAAAACTCGCTATAAATTAAACGAAAATGGAACCTGATAACTGTGGACTTGATCCACCATCCGAAAATTCTACAACATTATCAACAAAATAGCCAAATCATATTCCAACGTTTTAAGCCAAACCACGGTAAAATATTCTACCAACGAACAAGCAATTATTTACAACGTCATTAACGGAGCAAAATTCAAACTAAGATCACTTGTAGGACCAAAAAACATACTTTTTTTCCTCAAGTATATCGAACAACAGAGTATGCGTTTATCTGCCGAGAAAAAATTGTGTCGACAATTTCCCACAACTTACCGTTAACAGAGAAAAAATCAAAACTAGAAGAGTATTAAATCTCTCGGAGAGAATAGTCTCTCATCCTACGCACGAAACTATTTCTACAGAACTCGAAAATATAGGACTAACATTCTTATCTCCACTAACCTTTTTACGAATTGGCGTAACAATTCTGGCATATACTCGTACAAACATTTTAAGTTTTAAGCGTCAAGTATACAAAGGGTTGCCAACATTTTCTCAACGAAATACAGTATTTTTCGAAATAAGTTCTAAAAAAGATAGTATTTTATGGAAAAAAATTTAAAATCGACAAAGATATACAGGATGGGGCACTATGAATGAACTATTCTCTGGCATCTTAACGGCAAATAAAATTAGAAAAAATGAGACGTAGAATTAAGTAGATTACTTAGGACTATAATTTAAAAATATTTTGGAATATACAGGATGCTCCAAAAAAGCGTGCCGTATCAAAGTTAGGTTCCTTTAAATGGAACACCCTGTATTTTATCACATTTTAGAATTGTACTATTAAAAATAATGTAAGTTCATTAACATTTCCCTATACCTATCTAGTTCAGTTTCCAGGATAAATCGATTTAACATAATTTGCAGACCCTCCGAAAAAATACAATAACTTCAAAATAAAAACGAATAACCACATTTGCTTTACACTATCTCACTAAAAGCTTTTAACATTCTGTTTCCAATATTTACTGGTATGCTATAATATTACAGGGTGTTTTTAATATGACAGTATAACACTAACTATTTAATTCATAAATTTCTGGCTTAATTTAAATGGAACACCCTGTATCTGTTGGGTCTGTTCAACGTGGGGATTTATTACCTTTCAGTTGGTATTAGGGTTGCATATAGCTAACTCTGATAGTTTTCGAGAAATTTTAAATTAGTATTTTAATATTCAATTATTTGCTGACATCTAGTTACCTATGACATGATGATAACAACTCTTATTGTTTATTTTTTTTTAATATTTCTGGTGTTATTCTTTAAAAAGCTCGCATTATCCTATTCTTCATGTCCTCTGAAGTGGGTGGCTGTGTACTGTATTTGGTTTTTAATATTATTCACTTATCTGGCATCTAGTTACCTATGAAATGTCGAGTGTCAGGAGAACTGTTTTTTAGCAAGTAGATTATACGCTCAAAAGTATCCAAATAGAGGTCATTCTAACAGAAATGTTTTTAAAAGACTACTGCAAGTATTCAAAACTACTGGAAGCGTGCAATTTACAAAAAAATCTAGACGAAAATCTGCAATTACAGACGATTCAGAATTTGAAGTAATGGGTGCGCTTGTTGTGAATCCACATACTAGTCAAAGATGCATTAGTGAGCAAGTAGGTATAAGGCCCGGTTGTACAATATCTCTATAAATGTACCCGACAACTATCCTGCTGATATATTTGTCGGAAGGATAAGTGCGCGAACTGTATTACGAACGGTAGTTGTTGGTGAGATTACTATCGGTAAAATATAAGTAAGTTGGTAATAACTTTCCCCCAGATCTAGTAAATATATTACTTTTTAAGACAAATGTTTTTCCCTATATTAGTAATATTGAGAACCCTGACCTATAAATTTTTGACATTTGACTTTAATGTTTATGTTTTGTCTTTCATACATAGCCAGTGGTCTATTTGTTTTAAATCTAATCTTTTGGAAAGTGTAGAGAATCCATCATAATTTGAATATAATGTTTAATTTGTATGAAACTAGTAGCAGCAGTGATGAGGAAAATGAACTACTTGCCAATATTTTTCTAAATAGACGGATTAGAGAACGAGTAAACCACATGGATTATTGGGATGAAGACGAATTTTTTGTACGTTTTCGTTTAACAAAAGAGACAACTATTAGATTAAATTAAAGAAATATTAGAAACCCCCACAGATCGGTAAGTTAAATTATTAATAAAAGTAATATTTTTACACGCTATTTATATTTATACGAAATATTTAAAATATATCATTTTATATGTATATTACAGAAATGCAGCTATAACTCCCATTAATCAGTTGTTACTGACACTAAGATACTTTGCTACAGGAAGTATGCTGGTTGTTGTTGGGGATATTTGTGTTGTACACAAATCAACTGCTCGTAGAATTGTGAAAAAAGTTTCTGAAGCAATTGCTAACCTTAGGAAGCAGTTTATTAAGTATCCACAAGATCCACACGAAATGAGAAGTACTTGTACGAAATTTCAAGATTTCCCAGAGTTATAGGAACAATTGACTGCACACATATTAAAATTCAGTCACCAGGTATGGGTCTAATATTACTATTAACCATTTATTGCATTTTGTAATATGTCATATTTGTAGGTGGAGTCATTTCTTTTACTGCTTATTTACAAAAGATCAGGATAGGTGACCAACTGACTACCTTATGTAATAATGGAGCTGAAGTGTAAACTTCTTGAAGTGAAAATGTATGTTTTTAAAATATCAAAAATTGTAGTTGTAACAGTGTTTAAATACTTTTTATTTGCAATATTTTATTCAAATATTTAAGGTCCTTTTCCTTTATTTAATTGTATATTAGGTATTATTTACTTAAAATCAAAAAATATTTTTAACCATATTTTATTTTTATAAAGGTAAATATTATTTCTCCAAATTTTTAACTTCTAATTTATATTTTTCAATTAATAATTCATTAATTTTTATTTGTTGACGGTTCAACTCTAGTTGCTGCTCGTGTAGTTCTGCCTCTCTTTTTTGTTTAATATTAAATTCTTCCTGAATCAGTTTTAATTTTAAATTTGTTAAGTCAGTTTTTGCATCGACCCATGGTGTAATTTCTTGACCAGCTGCAGACATGTTTCTTTTTTCAGGTTTTCTCTTTGGAGTTTGCAGAGCTGGGTGTTTTAGCCTTTTTAACTTAGCAGGACAATAACTATTCCAATTGTTTACTTCTGCAGTTTCCACTTTAGTTTTTGAATGTATAACGGCAGAAGCTTTTGGACTATTGTCAGTAGCTTCCTGTTCCTGTACATCAAAATTGTCATCGAATTCAAAAACTACACTTTCTTCTTCAAACAAGCACTGATTGCTGGTACCGGCTTGAGTATTTATCTCAAAGAAAGTATTGATATTTGTACATTTATTGTCTATTATCACTTCATCTTCTATTTCATCGCAATCAAAACAGGAAGACGTTCCTTCAGCACTTAATTTTATTATCGCTCTAATCTTTTCATATAATGGATTGATCTCGACTTCATATGGACCTCCACCTGTACGAACTATGTCAGTTCGGCTTTTAGCTGCAGCTTTCCTTGTTTCTTTTTTCATTACTTCATATTTACTCCTTAGTTGTTCCCATGTTCGGGTTTGAGTCCCAACTGCATTAAACTGAATGCAAACTTGTTGCCACGCAGCTTTCTAAAATTGAAAAAAATATTTAGTAAGTAGGTAGATACATAAATAAAAAAAATAGCTTTTCTACCTTGTCTTTCCAAGTTAATGCATCCGTTTTCTGTTTTCAATTATATGCGCAAATCTTTCGATAATTTCCACAAGTCGCCAGCATTCCTCTTTTGTATAATTAGCCGTCCGTTTATTACTTTCTTTTCCATTTTAGACTTAAAGTTTAAACTTTAAATTAATTACTTGCAACACAAAAAGAAAAAATATGAACATAAATAAAACAGCAAACACAAGAAGTGAATAGGTTATATTCTTCTTTTTCTTCGTATTTATCTTCCCGATAACAAATTATCGGCCGCTTCGAGTACCCGACAGGTTATTCAACCGATACAGTGACCAACAAAATTATCCGTAAATTGTAATACATAAAACAAATACTTGTCGGCAAGATAACGCTATCGGGTAGTATATCGGCATATTGTACAACCGGGTCTAAGCAAGAGAAGTGTCGCTAGGATAATTAGAAAACACAAATTTCATCCCTACCATATTCAAATGCACCAGCAACTATTTGATAGGGACTTTGAAAATCGTATTGAGTTTTGTTTATGAGTTATGGACAAAGTGGCAGGGTCTGAAGATTTTTTTGATTTTGTTCTGTTTACGGATGAAGCTACGTTTCATAAAAACGGTTTAGTAAACATACATAATTTTCATTACTATAACGACGAAAATCCGCATTACTTCCGAAGTGTTGATCATCAACATCGTTGGTCATTAAATGTATGGGCAGGAATCCTTGGAACCCACATAATAGGGCCTTATTTTTTTAATGGAACGCTAACTGGAAGAAAATTTCGTAAAGTTTTACGTAACAAACTACCCGAACTTTTAGATGACGTTCCACTAGCTACAAGACAAAAAATGTGGCTGCAGTTAGATGGTGCGTCTGTTCATTACAGTGTAATTGTCCGGCGTTACCTAAACAATATTTTTCCACAAAAATGGATTGGGCGAGGGGGTCCTTATCTTTAGCCAGCAAGATCCCCATGCTTGAGGCCATTAGACTATTTTCTTTGGGGCTACATAAAAAGTATTGTCTACAATACAGAGCCAACCACTCCTGAGAACATGAAGGAAGGGGAGCGTTTCAAACAGTAACACCAGAAATGTTAAAGAAAGTGAACAATAACTTTTTTAAAAGAGTTGAAATTTGTATCCAACAAAATGGGCGTCACTTTGCATACCTTCTTTAAATTTTTTGTAGTTATTTTTTTATAATTTTGAAGCCTATTGTATCTGTATGCCCAATAATAGTGTACTTACCCTTAATAAAATTTTAATTTCAGAAACCTTTAATTTATCAATAATAAATCATACAACAAAGCACTTACTGTCAAAATATCAAATTTTAATTTTTTTAAAACTTTCAATCGGAGTATCATCATGTCATAGGTAACTATATGTCAGCAAATAATTGAATATTAAAAAATAAATTTAAAATTTCTCGAAAACTATCAGAGTTAGATATAGGCAACCCTAATACCAACTGAAAGGTAATAAATCCCCACGTTGAACAGACCCAACAGATACAGGGTGTTCCATTTAAATTAAGCCAGAAATTTATGTATTAAATGGTTAGTGTTACACTGTCATATTAAAAACACCCTGTATATTATAGCATACCAGTAAATATTGAAAACAGAATGTTAAAAGCTTTTAGCGAGATAGTGTAAAGCAAATGTGGTTATTCGTTTTTATTTTGAAGTTATTGTATTTTTTCGGAGGGTCTACAAATTATGTAAAATAAATTTATCCTGGAAACTGAACTAGATAGGTATAGGGAAATGTTAATGAACTTACATTATTTTAAATAGTACAATTCAAAAATGTGATAAAATCTAGGGTGTTCCATTCAAAGGAACCTAACTTGGATACAACACGCCTTTTTGGAGCACCCTGTATATTCCAAAATATTTTTAAATTATGGTCCTAAGTAATATACTTAATTCTACGTCTAATTTTATTTGCCGTTAAGACGCCAGAGAATAGTTCACTCATAGTGCCCCACCCTGTATTTGTTGTTTATTTATTTTTATAAAAACTATATTTCTTTGCACTTTTGTCTGTAATCAAGGTGTCGTATGCTTTATTACATTCAATTTTCAGATTAATATAAATCAAAAACTAATTTTTCATTAATGAGATACTACTTCTGTTTCTCTCTTCTCGCAATTTCGAATTCATAACTGAAAAAATCCTTTCTGTAAATACCGAAGTGGCGGGAATAAAAAGCAGGAATGAAATTACTTTAAATAGATTGGGGAAGTTATTTTCAGTATTTTTTAAAATATGCTGCCATTTTGGCCCAATGGGTTTTTCAGTATACTCACTACAATCTTCTATTTTTGCAAATATTTCATTCAATGTTGTTGTTTCTGAATAAAAATTGTCCATTTCGATGCTCAATTTTTCTCGTAAATTTAGAATTTCTAATATTGTCTCAGACATTAGAGAAAACCTCTTGTTTTCAATAAAAATTTTGAATAACCCATTGCTTTCACCAAAATCAAACCATTTATTAAGATCTATAAACATTTATCAATAAAAAGCAAAAAATTATTTTGGGTTTCATTACTTTCGCTACTCGAGTGCTGATTTTAAAGTCGACATAATATTATACACATCTAAGACTGATATTGTTTCCATCAATTTGTTTAACAGTTTTATGAAAGTTATGTAACAAATGACTTACAAAATGCAAAAATATTTGAACTTTACTGTTCACATTGATTTCATTCATCGTTAAAATGTGTTGAATATGTGTAGGACACTCCTCCTTTAAACTAAAACAATAATCACTCAGAGCCTCCCAATTCAAAAATTTTTTGTGTACACTAGCCATCTAGTACCAACATGTCGTTTCAGCTCATGCCATTCACCTTCAACAGCAGCAACAAAGTGTTTAAGCTCATTTCTACGGACTTTAGAAATAGAGAAATGGCTGTAGATTTTTAAAATTATCTTTTCAACATCATTTTTTTTAAAATGCATTGCATGTTTGACTGCGTTGTGAACTATTTGTGCGTAACAATTGCCCTTCACCAAATTAGGTACTACTTGTTCAACATATAAAGAGAATGGTGAATACCAAAATTTACATTGGTATTATCTGCACTCAAACTAGACACTCTATCAAGAGAAAGGTTGTGCAGGGATAGTGAACTGTTAATAGCATCAAACATTCGATTTGCAGATTCATCACAATTTTCGTAAAAGTCTGATAACTTGTATCCCATTCTCAATATCAAAATATTGTACAACTAAAAGAAATAGATTCATATTTTTACCATTTCTTGCATCAGTTTGGAAACAAAAATATAAATTAGAAGTGCTTAAATCATAAAAAGCATAAGGTTATAAAACATTGTTAACCAGTGCTTCCATTTTAGTGCGTCCTAATTGCACGATCAAAGCGGTTTTATAATCAGCATATATGATTTTGTTTAGTTTTACACCACAGCCCATGCTGTTATAGAAAGATTGTGCTTGACAGTATGGTATATTAAAGCAAGTTCACTGGCTGATATTTTATCATCACAAGTATTTTCACGAGGAGCAGAAGTTGAAGAAGAGTCCAATGAACCAAAAAATATATCTAATGTTGAAGTTTTCTTACAAAGTTCAGCCTTAAGTTTGTGTTGTTTTGTTTCACTATGTTGTTTAATCTGCAATTGAGTAGAAGACATCTTACATATCACTACCACCACCCTTCATCCAGAAATTTACAAAGTTCCATCTCGATTTTAAATGTAGTCTTTTTATCATTTTCTGCAGTTGATTGCGAGTGTTAAGACTATAGGTTTGTTTAGATTGATATTCTGGTTCAATAATATCGGAAAAGTCATCTGTTGTGTCACTTGAATCTCCTGCATTACCCATTTCTTCGTAATCATCATTCGTTATTAGTTTTTCAGCACCGCTAATCACCATCTTCTTCAAAGCGTCTATAGAAAAGTCTGCATTTTTCTGAAATTATACCAACGCAATTTAAACTTAGGATGCGGATATTATGGCCTCTTCCGATGACAAATTAAACATTTGTGAGAATCTATTTTATAAGCTTTGCATACATATTTTCAGAAGTTCACCGAAGTTTTTGAAGCTTTAACTTCTCTCATTTATTCCTCAAGGACAGCAGACTAGGAAGTAAATGCCCATAAAAGACACATTCCTGTCCTTGCATAACATCGAGAGGTTTTAAGACCATACAGTACTCTTCTAAGTACAATAATTCGGTTTCTTTGAAGTTTTTCATATTGAGCCTTTGAAAAAGAGGCTGTAGCTTTGCTATGTTGCTTAAAATTTGTGAGTTCCATTTTGTTGCGAATGGGTAACTCAGAGTGTGTCCAAAGACATCTTTAATCATTTCTGCCCTCTTGGGTCTCCCGGCATTCGTACATAAGCTTTGACATTTCGAAAGAACTTGAGTATTTCTCGTCCCGATCGCAACATTTGACTGAATTGCATTTTTGAAATCAGTTGTGGTAATTAAACTCAGTGTGTGGTAGACAAAACGGATGAGGGTAGAGAGCATTATCCTGCTTTCCGTATTGTCGGAAACGTCAATTTCGTGGAAGGATATTTCTTCGTCATACTCATTTGTCTCATCTTCACTATCATTGTCATTAGTTCTGCCAATTTCCCGTTGAAAGTATTGCACTTCTTCTTCTCCCATCGAGAATTCCCGAAATGCTTTACGAAATTCTATCCGTTGTCTGTTAGTGTGGCAATTATTTGAGTTGATTTTATACCAAATTGAATTTATTTTTTCCAGCATTTCTTGTAATCGTGAATACCGGAAAACCTTTTGCAAGCTAAGGTTACTGAGTGTCTTTCTAAGTTTGCGTTGAGCCAGTGAAGTGTAATACTCATAAAAATTCACCAAATGTCAGCTGTGCAACAAATATAATCTTGCTGTTACTTTGTCAGCTAGAGCACGTACCATTTTGTTTATGTAGACACTTTAAACGTCTCGTTAAACAATAAAAAAACTTCAACTTTTTTGACAATTAACCATAAACGGACTTTTGAATCTTTATTAATTACAAGCGAAACTCAAATTTTAGTGTTTATTTATTTTAACCATCAAAAACATCGTAAATCCAAAAAAAATAGTATAATTGAATAAGGTCCCATTTAATATTATTGGTTTCAATTGCCTGGTGACGTCACCGATGCCTATTACGTCACCTGTTACCACTAGTAGGGAAGCTTACAATAGTTCATTTTCACACTCCAAATTTCATCAGTCTGAAGTATCACCATTTAAAATAAAAAAGGGAGGCGGGAACTTTTGAGAAGCACTGTATATCAATTTACGTGTTATAAACGCGGACTCAAAAAATTATGAAAAATAAATTCGACCTTGAAACTCCATTACACGAGTTAACTCTATAATATATTATCAAACAAATATAATTTTAAACAATAAAATTTAATTTTATAGATATAATCCAAAAATTGCATCCGCATCAAGTGATAGATGTATACGTGGTTTATATGAAAGGTTTCTAAAAGAGCCCACGTAGAATCAAATGAAACAACAAACATATTTAATATTATACAAAACGAATCGTAAGTTTCGAACTAAATTTAGATTCTTTAGAAGTTTTGTAATAATATTGTCTTTGTATTTACATTGTTGTCTGCCGAAATTAAAATAATATATTATATTTTCACAAAAACGGAAGAACAATGTAAATACAAGATAACATTAAAAACCGCTTATAAACCAAAATTTATGGAAATATTGCAAGCCTTGTAACTAGTATCCTACCTTTCAGTTAGTCTATCTTGTTGACTTGATAGTTTATTGGGTTGTCTAATTATTTTTGGTAGACTGTTGACTGTAATGTGATAAGGATTTGTATAAAGGGCACTTATTGAGCCGATTCGATCTCTTCATTCTGCAAGGCAGAATGAAGTTATCCACAATGTCTGTAGTATCGAGAACTCAAAATCTCAATAATAATTGACAGGCTCCCAAGTTCAGATCATATTGGAGTTAACTCCTAAATTCCAAAAATGTCGAGGTCCCAAAATTCCGGACTCCCAAATTAGGGCCAAAAATAAAAATTTGGTTTGGCTTACAAAAATTTGATTGATTCAGGAACTCAAAATCAAGCTATTCGTTTTCGATTTGGTATTACAAAAAGCGCAAAATAATAAAATAATTTAAAAAAAATTAACTGTCTCGACCCTTACTTCGTGGAATCTACTCATATTAGTGTTTTAAATGAAACTCACTGTTTCTAGCTAATTCCACAATATAATGAAAATTGTTGAAAATTCTAAAAAAATGACAATTGTTTCGATAAATCAATATCATCGTCAGAATGACAGAAGTTACATTTCTTTTGATGCCCACCTGATGTTTAGTAGTTATTTTTGGCTAGACCAAGAAGTGACCTAACTTGTGATTTACTTAATATATGTTAATAGAAAACAGAAGATGATGTGATATTACAAATATTGAAGCTTAGATATTATTAGCTCTATGGTGATATCCTGGATATAATTTTTCCATTTAAGATCAGTATAACTGTGCAATGATATAGAAAACCAGGAAAACTATATCTGCTGATCTTTACAATTATCAGTTAAGAAGACAGTTTATTAGTGGAGAACTCCCTAGATTTATCTGTTCATTGACAACTTCATATTGTGGGTTCCTTAAATGTCTTCTAATTTCCAATTCTTCAAGGAAATTCAGTTCTTGTTTCTTTTCACAAATATGCAGCACCTCTAGTTCTGTGTTAGGTGTCAATGAATGATTGGTGTCAAGTAGATGTTTTGCGTAGTGGGATTTATCTGGTAGTTTTAATCTGTATGCTCGTAAGTGTTCACTGTATCGGATTTCAAAATTTCTAAGGGTCTGACCCAAATAGACAGCATTACATTCTGGACATTTGAGTTTATATATACCTGATTTCTTTAATAGTGGTATTTTTGTTTTTACTTTTAACAATTTTGTACTAACGTTACTTTCTGTTTTAAAAGAAATTGTTGTATTCGTTGCTAAAGATATCTTTGAAATATTATTAGAAATATTTCCTGCATATGTGATGGTTTTATAAGTTTTTATTTCATCAGTTTGTTTAGGTAATGCCACTTTTTCCTCTTTTTTATTAATTAGCTTATTTATAAAGATCAGCAGATATAGTTTTTCTGGTTTTCTATATCATTGCACAGTTATACTGATCTTAATTGGAAAAATGATATCCAGGATATCACCATAGGGCTAATAATATCTAAGCTTCAATATTTGTAATATCACATCTTCTTTTTTCTATTAACATATATTAAGTCAATCACAAGTTAGGTCACTTCTTGGTCTAGCCAAAAATAACTACTAAACATCAGGTAGGCATCAAATGAAATGTAACTTCTATTTAAATTAGTTTTTTTTCTATATAATATAGCGATAATTACGTACAAAATGTTCATTGAATAAAATGTCAAAAGAAAATATTGTTGAAAACTGAATAACTTACTAAATAAAAGAAATTTATAAATTTACAAAAAAATGGTAACCAAATGGCACACCTTATGAATCCAGCAATATGGCCACATGGAGCCCATATCCAGCAGTTTTTTCAGTTGCATCCAAAGAGACTTCCCGAAGTCTAGAACATGTAACTCCAGTGTATTCTCAAAGTTATATATGTGGAAATGTATGTAAGTGTACTAATACAGAAAAATCAACTAAAACCTTTCAAATCATAAATGTAAATTGTCAATCCCTGACTAATAAGACCAATAGAATTGATTTAATATTGGAATGTAACAAACCTGATATTATGTGCCTTTTTGAAACCTGGTGTAATAATGGTAATATTGATTTAGTGAGATTTAACGATTATATGTTGGCTACTCATTTCAATCGTGTCAACGCAGAATTCATGATGGGGTTTTGATACTTGTAAAAAAGATGATTAAATTTAAAAATCTAGACTTTGTAAATAATTTATCAATTGATATTGACTTTGAAGTATGTAGTATATCCTTTTTTTGGAAGAAAGAAGCTGTTGTCTTGTGAATATATATAGATCCCCATCAGGAAACATTGAGATGTTCATGGACCGATTTTTTAAGGTCCTAAATTTTTGTTTCATTAATTATGACTGTACTATTCTTTGTGGAGACATGAACATTGATTATTTGAATATATCACGTGAAAGAACATTATTAATTGACTTGATGGAGAGTTTTAACTTAAACTTAAAAAGTGGTGAGCCAACACGGATTTTCACAAATAAAAACATGAAAACGACAAAAACTAAAGTTGACTACTTTGTAACTAATATGACGTTTGAATACAATGAAAGCGTGATTGATATGCATTTTGATGATCATTTGGGACTAAACATTCATGTAAAATATCGTACGGATATATTATGTACATTTTACGAGAATAAGCTGAATAACAGAAAGAAAGTTTTAGGAATGTATCGGCATCCAATTTACTGAGTTTACAAACTCATCTAGACAATGAAAGTTTTCTGTCGGTCTATGAATATCTAAATGATACAAACATCTCAAGTGTTGATCTTGTATATAATGAATTTTTAGATACTATATGTTACCATATTGATTTTATTTGCCCTATTTTAACAAAAAACGTATCTAATGTAACCAGAAAATCATGGGTTGATCGCGATCTTTTGCGGATGGGTAAGTGATCTTAGGAATTTGTGTGGTTAACAAAATTTTCCGCAAATCCCGATGATCATTCAAATTATAAGAGGTTAAAACGGGATTATGTCACTGAAATTAACAAATCAAGAAAACTGTTCTACCAAAAAAGTCTTGAAAATAAAAATGTAAATGAAAAACAAAAATATATATGGCGAACAGTACAACATAAAATTAGAAAAAAGAGACATTCTACTATTGATACCATTGATATAAATGGTAAAATAACTCAAAATAAATACGAAATTGCTAATTTGGTGGAGGAAGCGGTAAATGCCTCGAGGATTTTTATTTCTGAAAAAAGGATTGTACGTCTAATTTTTAATCTAGATTATAGAGAGACATACAGAAATCATTTTAAAGATTTCGGTGTACTAACTTTTCATTCTATTTACATCAACAAGTGCATATTATATGCAAAAAGTAATTACAGTGAATTTAGTGTTAATTCTAATTTCCATGATTACTCAACCAGATCTGGAAAACTTATACGGTCACCAAAACATGAAACCTCATTGTTTGAAAAAAGTCCTGTCTATAAAGGACTGAACCATTTGCCCAGCTGTATAAGATGTGAGAGCGATTTCAATGTGTTCAAACAAAAACTTAAAATTTTAATTGACGAATGTTTCAAAGTTTTTAAACAAACGATTTTAATTTAAGTGTTTAATAAGTAAGTCGTATTCAATGTAATATCCTCTTCTCTGTTTGACCTGTCCTATATCATGAACTATGATCAAAAAGGATGAACAAAGTATTATTATTATGAAATTAACTGTCTTCGTAGAATCTGCTCATATTAGTGTTTTAAATGAAACTCACGGTTTCTAGTTAATTCCACAGTATAATAAAAGTTATTGAAAATTCTAAAAAATTGACAATTGTTTCGATAAATGAATATCATTCTGACGATGGTATTGATTTATCGAAACAATTGACAATTTTTTAGAATTTTCAATAACTTTTATTATATTGTGGAATTAACTAGAAACCGTGAGTTTCATTTAAAACACTATTATTATTATTATTAACATATTTCTGGATGTTCGTTAAACTTTAAATTAATTTGACTAATTAACTTCTTGACTCACAAAATACTCCTATTTGATTGTTGGAACTTAGGCAGAATCAGGAGTTCAATTCGACTTGGCAAGTGCCCTTTATACAAATCCTGTACAGATTACAGTCAACTGTTTTTATAACCAACATAAAAATAGACCAGTTTCTACTTAAACAACTCAATAAACAATAAAATCAACGAGATAAACTAATAACTGAAAGGTAGGATACTCTTTACAGCTTGAAAACTCATTCTGAATTTATAGTCGAAATTTTAATAATAATATTTAAACAAAAACGTCTGTTCATAAAAATTCACGTTAAAATTAATTTCACAATTGATTAGTTATTTTCTAAAGGAAAAATATATCCCGACATACGTTGTATTACATTTAACTGATGGTAGTCGATCCCGGTTTCGGTGTTGTTGTCCCTCATCAGCGCAAAATTTCCCATAAACTATATTTCGAAAAAAATGTTTATTGTAACTTTATTTCACATTTTTTCAATAATTTTATTTTCGTTTCAGTTCATTCAAAGATGACCCTTTGTACGACGTCAACAGTTCAACCGAGGCCGACCAGAAGGCCTGGTAGGCCTCCCAGTGGTAAATCATGCGTTGGACTCCAAAGACAGAAAGAAATGTCTGCAAAAGTGCGGTCGTCGTATAGAAGAAGCTTGGATCCTTGTGATAATTCAAATGATAGTGGTTTGGGGTAAGTTAAATCCAAATTTTACACTAAAATGTAGTAATATGTAAAGTATAAATATACCAATCTTAAAATTAAAAAGGCGTCGCATGCACCTTCTAATAAACGCTGGCACCATTTGTAATAAATCTTGGGTCATTGGGAACCACCGCTGTCGCTACTGTAATACCCGCTAGTTTACGCTGTGATACCCTGTGACCGGTTTATTTATTGTACCCATATTTCCTCTCTCAATATAGGCAGCCGCTGTCACTAGTACCGTCAGGCACAAAGGAGAACGAGAAATTCTCCCAAAAGAAAAACGAGAGAGTGTGCCTTCAGCCTCGAGCAGTTAGGGCTTCCGTGGGAATCGCCTGGGTTTAAACAAAGAAAATTCGCCAGGACCGGGTCTTTTGGTCCGGTTCACATACACAAAAGAAAAAAACTATAGGAATGATCAGGGTAGGGGAATGAACAAACCGGATTCAACGTAACAAACAATTTAATAATAACAATAATTAAGATTGGTTAGCAAATTCGCTGTCGTATGTTATTTTCTACAGAAAAAAATTTAGATCGATTAATTTTCTGATAAACCCCAAGACTCTTTCGGTCGAAGGAGTTCGTTTCGTACACTCTGTATATTAGGGAGTGACGTAGCCCAATTTTCCTATAATTAGCTTACTCAGTCGTAAAGGTTATTTGAAAAGAATCCACACTGGCGTCATAAAAAAAATATTGAAATTGCTCGTGAAACACAATCCGCTGACGTGCGTCCTTTGGATGACAAAGAAATATTATTTCGACAACAACCGTTCAATATGATAAAAAAAATAGTAATCGGTTCCCGATGACGTATAAAAGATTACAATTATTTGTAAGAGTACAATTTTATGCTACCCAAAAAAAATATATGAATTGAAAAACCTGTTTTCCGATATCTTAAAAAAGGTTACCAGTTATTTATAAAGTACTATATTATCCGAACAAATAAAATACAAAAGAAATAAAATGGTCGGGGGTGAGAGTTTTCACTCCCATATACAATAGGAAGAACAGTATGTCATTAATAATTTGCCTTTATTCCTTCTTTATTATTGGGGATTAGGGTTCCGCGTGTGGTGTTGTAAATGATACTTTGGAATACTTTATTTTGTGTTCTTGATTCAATTTGTATGTGACAGAACGTAGTTAGTTGATGACAGATAGCAAGATATGTAATTGAGTTGTCAATATAGATTCGTATTTTTTCATCGATTTATTTGCGTTGACAGTCATATTTTACATTGTAATTACTCCTCCATCAGAAAAGATATATATTTTCACCGCGTAGGTGATTTTGTATAAGAAGTTCCTTAAAATGTGGAAGTATGAATATGTTATGAATTTTCAAGACAGCCAAAATTATTTCCCACTAATAAACAATTGTTTCAATACTTACAAAACCTGGCGACTTAGTTGCCGGTAATTTAGTTTTCGAGGTACGCGAAGAAACGGCGAATCGAAGGTTTCCAGCACTCGCGTCGAAATTATGATGATTCACTTTTGAAATCTTTCCTGCGGTCTTGTCTGGGGGACAGTCCTTACTGCCGATGATTCCTAAATATCACCTGGATCTCTCAGAACACGACGTGAAGGAAAGTAGTTTCAGAACAGCACAAAAAAAGTGAAAACGAAACTGATAACTGTATTCGCGTCGGGGGATAGGGGAGCACTAGGATATTTCTCTCCTATCACTATCCTACCCCTAAGTCTGTGTCGGACTACTCGACACCTTCGCGAACGAACAACGTCTATCCTCTAGACAAAAAACGTCGCTCCTTTTACTGTCAATTTTCCTCCTTCGTTTTTGGGTCACTTTGCTATGTATGTGAAAACGTAGGTTTTTAAATTTCGCGTTGTTTTCGTACTTCGAATGTCTTTTTTCAACAATTTCGCTTAGAATTTTAAAACTCGTTTTGGCATTTTGCAACCAACATGTTTATACAAATTACGTCTATTTAGAATACTTTTAAGAATGTTTTGACTATTCGTGGTCTAGTAAATTAAACAAAAGTAGGTCGGTTTCTGGCGTGCTTTTGTTTGGACTTCGAAATATGTATTTACAGGGTGTTTCTGGATTTATTACTACAGAAAATTGTTTTTCTTTCATTTTATTTTTTCTACCTTCCCCTTCTCCATATTCCTACTTATTACAATCTGTAAGCTGAACTTAACAATAAAAAATTAAATTGACTGTCTCGACCCTTACTTCGTGGAATATGCTCATATTAGTGTTTTTAAATGAAACTCAAGGTCTCTAGTTAATTCCACAATATAATACAAGTTATTGAAAATTCTAAAAAATTGACAATTGTTTCGATAAATCAATATCATCGTCAGAATGACAGAAGTTACATTTCATTTTATGCCTACCTGATGTTTAGTAGTTATATTTTTGGCTAGACCAAGAAGTAACCTAACTTGTGATTGGCTTATTATATGTTTATAGAAAAAAGAAGAAGATGTGATATTACAAATATTGAAGCTTAGATATTATTAGCCCTATGGTGATATCCTGGATATCATTTTTCCAATTAAGATCAGTATAACTGTGCAATGATATAGAAAACCAGGAAAACTATATCTGCTGATCTTTACAATTATCACTTAAGAAGACAGTTACAAAGCATCACAAAACATTTGGTTTAACCAAGAATGCCTTAGAAAAAAGGTAATACCAAATTATGTGAATATAAAATGTCACACTAAAACACCACAAGCACAAAAAGCTATAAAATGTGCTCAACGAGTTTGGATAAAATCTGAATGTAAGAAATGGTTCAAAGTTAGAGACTCCTTAGACAACTACATAAAAGTTGTACATTCAGAACTCACATTCCAATTACATCCAGTAGAATTTGACTGTTTGGATGACAAAATTAGAGAAAATATCAGCACTATGAAGCATATGAAATTTAAGAAACAAGAAAAGAAGCTACAGAATCTTGAACACACACAACATAAAATTCAATACTCAAAACATCATGAAACTGTAAGTACCTACATACCAACACACTTTGCACCACGATTTGAAAACCTTTCAGACACTAATTTTACAAATAGTGAAATAGAATTTTTAAATAAAGGTTTAAAGTACAGCATACCACCTAAATTTACGAATAATATTAAACAAATTATAGCTACAGAGTCAGAAATAGCTTTAAAATCTAATTCAAATAATTTTCTTTATGAGAAATTAAAAATTGCCAATTTAATCAAAAATATTGAACCTTCAAAAGTTAAACGTCAAACAAAAAATGACATTTCAGTTTAAAACGCAATAAAACAGAAGATAGAGAATCATAACCTAACAGTTACAAAATCCGATAAGGGGAATGCTACTGTCATTTTGACGACTGAAAATTACAATTCCAAAGTATATAACTTTATAAAATCCAGCGATGTAAAAGTTCTTAAAGCAGACCCAACGAAGAAGTTTTCTAATAATGTAAGGGATATTGTTAATAATTCAAATTATCTTTTAAATGATTACGAAAAGAGATCTATCATACATAAGAATCCTCATTGTCCACAATTATATGGAACAGTTAAATTACATAAAATAACGAAACCAATTAGACCTGTAGTCTCTTATGTTAATGCTCCCAATAATATATTGGCAAAAAAGCTCAACAATATACTCAATAATTACGGATATGAATCTCAGTACTCAATTAGAAATTCAATAGAACTAATCAAAAAGTTGAAATCAATCCACTTGCAAGATAACTATAAACTCATATCGTTCGATGTAACTAATATGTTTACTAAAATTCCTCCTAAAGAATGTCTAATACTTGTAAGAAAATTACTAGAAGATAAAAATATTAATCCAGGAATAATATCAGATATACTTAATTTATTTGATGTATGCATTAATCAGAATTATTTCACTTTTGACAATAAGATATATATTCAAAATGAAGGTTTACCAATGGGAAGCCCTATATCACCTATTTTAGCAAACATTTTTATGGACAATTTAGAAAGAAAGATCTTTGAAAGTAATATTTCGAAAAATATTTTATTTTGGTATAGATATGTGGATGACATATTAGCTTGTTTTATGGGTAGTGAGCGACAATTAGATGTGTTTTTCAACCACATCAATAATTTACACCCGAAAATTAAATTTACATTAGAAATTGAAGAAAATAGCTCAATCAATTTTCTTGATTTAAAAATTCAAAGAGTTAATGATGTACTTGATTATTCAATTTACCGAAAACCAACACAGACTGATGTGACAATTCCATTCAGTTCTAACCACCCTGTCTCACACAGACTAGCAGCATATAATTCAATGATACATAGAGCTTTTTCAGTTCCTATGAACAAATGTAATTTTGATAGAGAGATTAATACAATTAGACAAATAGCAACATCTAACGGTTATCCATTAGATATGATAAATAAACTAATTAGTAAAAAAGAGAAAAAAGTGGCATTACAACTAATATATCCTAAACAAGCTGATGAAATTAAAACTTATAAAACCATCACATATGCAGGAAATATTTCTAATAATATTTCAAAGATAATATCTTCAGCAACGAATGCAACAATTTCTTTTAAAACAGAAAGTAACGTTAGTACAAAATTGTTAAATGTAAAAACAAAAATACCACTATTAAAGAAGTCAGGTATATATAAACTCAAATGTCCAGAATGTAATGCTGTCTATTTGGGTCAGACCCTTAGGAATTTTGAAATACGATACAGTGAGCACTTACGAGCTTACAGATTAAAACAACCAGATAAATCTCACTACGCAAAACATCTACTTGACACCAATCATTCATTGACACCTAACACAGAACTAGAAGTGCTGCATATTTGTGAAAAGAAACAAGAACTGGATTTCCTTGAAGAACTGGAAATTAGAAGATATTTAAGAAACCCACAATATGAAGTTGTCAATGAACAGTTAAATCGAGGGAATTCTCCACTAATAAACTGTCTTCTTAAGTGATAATTGTAAAGATCAGCAGATATAGTTTTCCTGGTTTTCTATATCATTGCACAGTTATACTGATCTTAATTGGAAAAATGATATCCAGGATATCACCATAGGGCTAATAATATCTAAGCTTCAATATTTGTAATATCACATCTTCTTCTTTTTTCTATAAACATATATTAAGCCAATCACAAGTTAGGTTACTTCTTGGTCTAGCCAAAAATATAACTACTAAACATCAGGTAGGCATAAAATGAAATGTAACTTCTGTCATTCTGACGATGATATTGATTTATCGAAACAATTGTCAATTTTTTAGAATTTTCAATAACTTGTATTATATTGTGGAATTAACTAGAGACCTTGAGTTTCATTTAAAAACACTAAATAAAAAATTAGATTATTAAGAATATTACTAGCCGACAGTATAAAATATAATTATATTTATTAACTTGACTAAATGCCGGAATTATCATACATGCACCGGCAAAATAATCGATAGACTCAAAAAAGAATTTAATTGGTAATAAATTTGTTATTTTAAATGCGATTTGATTATTTTTCGGCTTACTCAGCCTTTTTCAAAATAAATCTACATCTAAAATAAAATGATTTTCTCACTAAGAAATACAATACAACAAAAAATCCTTTTTACTTACCCCAAACGTAGAATAATAGTTGATAAAATACATTAATATGTCCAGTCAACTAGAAGCATGAAATTTGGCACAAAATTCCTCAAATGTCGATGACATAAGCACTACGAAAGGATTTTTGGAAATTTCACCCCTAAGGGAGTAAAAAAGTGGTTGAAATGTCACCCCACAAAAAGTAAATATTATGTTTATTTTTTTTAACACACTTTACTTAACTAACACCTGTTTGAATGGAATTTTGTAATCGATATTATTCAACAACTTTCCATTAATTCAATTGATTTGAAATTTTGTATCAGTAGTTAGGTACTCCAAAAAATACATAATGGTAAAAATGATTGAAACTGGTAAGGTTACGACTTTCTTAATGCTCACTTACGTCAGTTGCGGAATATTTCTGCCAAATATCTTGCTTATGGGACCGCTAGGCCTAACAATATGAATTTTAACCCCCTTTCACTCCCTTAGGGATGGAATTTCCTAAAATCCTTTCTTAATGCTCACTTACGTCAGTTGAGGAATGTTTCTGCCAAATTTCTTGCTTCTAGGACCGCTAGGCATAAAAATATCAATTTTAATCCCCTTTCACCCCCTTAGAGGTGAAATTTCCAAAAATCCTTTCTTAGTGCACACTTACGTCACTTGAGGAACCCCTCTGCCAAATTTCATTCTTCTAGGCCTATCATTTGTGGAGATGTGGAATGTTAACCCCTTTCACCGCCTTAGGGGTGGAATTTCCAAAAATCCCTTCTTAGTGCTCACTTACGTCACTTGAGGAACCCCTCTGCCAAATTTCATTCTTCTAGGCCTATCATTTGTGGAGATGTGGAATGTTAACCCCTTTCACCGCCTTAGGGGTGGAATTTCCAAAAATCCCTTCTTAGTGCTCACTTACGCCACTTGAGGAACCCCTCTGCGAAATTTCATTCTTCTAGGCCTATCAGTTCTGGAGAGTGGAGTTTCAAAAAATCCTTTCTTAGTGCTCACTTACGTCAGTTGAGGAACCCATCTGCCAAATTTCATTCTTCTAGGCCTATCAGTTCTGGAGAGATGCAATTTCAACCCCTTTCACCGCCTTAGGAGTGGAATTTCCAACAATCCTTTCTTAGTGTTCACTTACGTCATTTGAGGAATATTTCTGTCAAGTTTCTTGCTTCTAGGACCGCTAGGCCTAAAAATATGAATGTTAACCCCCTTTTACTCCATTTGGGGTGTAATTTCCCGATATATATATATATATATATATATATATATATATATATATATATATATATATATATACAAATGTTATTTCATACGAAAATACTCGAGGTATAATTTAAAAAAATATTTTAATTGTCTACTAAAAGAAGTGATACGCCTATGGACTACGAAAACTTTATTATTTTATTACTCTCGTCCATAAAAATAGACTATACTGTAATCAGTTTTTTCTCCTATTTTTAAATATGTATACCAAGACTCGTTATACATGCCGTTATTTTAGAGGCGGAACAATATGGTAATATTTTTTAAATACGGACCTGGAATTTAGGAATCATAAATCGATTGAGTACTTTTAGAGAAACTCGCCTGCCAAATATGAAATTAATATACGAAGTAATTCGAAAGTTATGAAAGAAGAAATAAATGGCCATAAATGATAAAACATCCTGTATTTCGCTGCTGCAGAGCTCCCAAAAAATCTTCTAATTAACTAAAATATTTCCTTTTATCAAATATAAAATTTATAATATATTTTATACGGCATTCGCATATGATTGTAGAACAATAAATGGCGGACTACCTTTGGTAAAATGTTTAATAAAAAACAATCTAGGAGATACGTTGAAGGAGACTAGAAAATTATTAAAAACTGTGATAACAACTCCCATGACAACATCAGAAGCGAAACGATGTTTTTCATCACTGAATCGAATTAAAACATTTCTTAGAAATCTATAGTCTATTTCTTAATGTCTGACAGCTCAGTAGCCTCATTAAATATTCAAATAGAGAATTATCTCTTACAGAGTGATCCTAAGAATTTTACAAGTAAATACTAAAATTCTAATGCAAAACAAGTAGGTGTCTGTATTGGTTTATCTGTACATCCCTGTTTCAGCTCAAAGTACAATATGGTAATAAAACTGAACAATACCAGCTAAACGATGAACAGTGCGACAGTGGCGGAGATTACGATATCAGTTCATTTTGCTTATTTAATTAGATTCGGTCAACATTACAGTTGAAATAAAATTCATTCGTTTAGGCCTATTAACAAGTTACATTTTCATTTTTATTAAATTAAATTAATTGAAGAAAATATAGTTTCATTTTCATAATTCATATTTATTGACATTGAATTAATGTATATTAAGTAAAGTAAACATACCATTTATAGGAAATATAAAATTCAATCTATTGTATCATCCTCTTCGCTGGCCATACAAGAATCATCCGAAGACTCGTCCAGAGAGATCACTATCGGTTCTAAAGTTTGTTCTATGAGGTTATCTAAAACCCACATTTTCTCTTCCTCTTTAATTACATGATTCACAGCATCTCTCCAGTTCTCTTCAGTTATTGTTGTCAATGAGTACTTCATGAGTTCACGAACATTTTTCATTTTGAATGTTTTATTATGACTAGCTACATAACCTTTCATTTGGGCCCATATTAACTCTATCGCATTTAATTCACAATGGTATGGCGGCAAACGAAGCACTGTTATCCCACGATTCTTGGCTATTTCATCAATAACAAACTTTTTAAATTGTAGCTTGCCATCTGAAGCAACCTTTAAAAGTTCTTTTTTCAACATATCATCTTCAAATTGTATATCTTTTACGATTAACCAGTTTCTATTATCAGCTTTTCTCCAAGAGGTAGATGGGAGATTTTCTGTTAATCGCAAATGATAAGTGTCCATAACGATTACAGCATTATTTGGAATTAATTCGACCATTTGTGTAAAATACTCTTCAAAAACATCTGCAGTCATTTCTTCATGATAGTCTTTGGTTGATGTTGACTGAAACTCCAGTAAACCACCTTCAACGAACCCTTGATTGCATCCAATATGCGTTATTATTAGTCGGCGACCTTTACCGATAGGAGTTTTCAGTCCAGTAGATAAACCTTCTATGAAAGCTTGACGACTGGTTTAAATACTTTTGTCCTGCCATATTTTTTTTCACTGTTTGTCCTTCATTGAGCCATGTCTCATCTAGATAATAGATTTGTCTTCCCTCCTGTCTGTATTTTCGGTTATCTCGTAAATACTGGCGTCTCCAACATATTATTTCTTCGTTGTCGATTAGCACTGATTTGCGACTTTTCTTCTCCCAAGTAAAATTTAATTTGTGTAATATTTTCCACAAACTTTTTCTCCCTATGTCAGGCAAATTCTCGTCCTCCTTCACCATTCTTAGAATTATGTCAAGGATTGGGATCTTTTTTTAAAATATAATTCATGTACTTTTCGTCTTATTGTATTTTGCATATGTTCATCAAGGTCAAATGGTTTTCTTCCAGTTGACTTTTTAGGTAGAGATATATTTCCATTTTTCCTCTCTCTTAGAAGCCTGTAAATAGTAGATTCACTAACTCCTGTCATATTGGAACATGTCGAAACTATATTTCTAACAGTAGCAGACGGCATTTGACGTACAACAGCATCGTGCACATTTAACACTACAGTCTTCGTTTGTAAGCTAAGCACGCTCTTACACTTTACTGGGGTAAAACTTGAAGACATTTTTCACAACACAGTTAACACTTATGGAACATAATCGACTGTAAGCAAAACAAATTATACAAATTTGGGCGAGACCAAGTTTCACCGTATATACCTGCAAAATTTCTAAGTAGTCATTGGGACAATCCCTAGTAGGACCCTATTGTAATGTTTCTTGGAAATGTTATTATCAACATTTCGAAAATCAGAAAGTAATTATCTGGAGAATGAATTGATAAATGGTTTGTTAATATGTCTCCCCAAGAATTGACCTGCTTCAAATTCTCAAGATAATTAATGAAATATTCAGTCAGAATAGTTGCGTTACAAGATTATTTCAAAAATAATTTATTGTTTTAACTGTATGTACTTTACAAATGTATGAAGGTCAGTTAGTTGTTTTAACTAACCGAATTTACATTTATATTACCTTTATATATCAGATCGGGTATAAAATTAAATAGTAAATAAATTCCTTGGATGAACGGTGACGCCTATGGTTTAGTACCTAACTAGCATCTGTGACCTTTTCGCGTGCTGTCAGACAATAAGAAACAGACTAAAATGACCGAAGATCGTTTAGCAGCTCTTTCCATGCTATCTATAAAAAATGTATCTCCGAAATAGACAATTTTAATGACAAAGTGATTACTACATTTGCGAACCGAAAAGAACGTAGAATGGACTTAATTTATAAGAAATAATTTGTTAGAAAAGTAGTGCCTGGACTCATATTTTTTGGGAACCGAAATTAACTTATAAGAAATATTTTTTTGTTAACGAAGTAGTGCACTCTTATTTTTCTTGTGTGGCAATTGACAATCGTTCCAGAAATCCAATATTTCAACACGGAAGACGGTGAAAGGACGATAAAATCGGTGGAAGACAAATCCCCTTACAAGGTAACGTTTTTTTTCAAAAATTGCAGAACACCTTAAAATTTTTACCACGTGCCGTCATTGCTCTATTCGCAGTTAACCTATGTCGATTTACACATGAAACACTCTATAATTCGACATGATACACCACTGCTTAAATTCTGATATATTCAGTCGTTGCGCATTCAGATGACTAATGAGTTCAAAATTCCTTTTCTTAATGTACATTCCGTCTTCACAAATAACCCCCGTATTTCCAAAGGACACATTCCAGCTTCAACTTTTGTTATTAGACATAAAAATAAATCGTCATTAAATGCCTATTAGCGATATTATTTACTGCATAAGTCAATGTTTGTCTAAATATTAATTTCATTCTAATCGAAATTAAACTATTTGTTTCTCGTAGTTTGTGTCAGAAAAAGTAACAAATATGTAACGTGCGCTTTTGCTGGACTGTAGGTTATATAAATATCGGTAATAAGTTCTACATAAATTATTCCTCGGAAATATCAGTTTTTAGTTTGAATGACGTATCGTTCGTATCGATGACGTCATTGGTTTTGTGTACGTGACGTTATCTACATTTTGGATTCTCACCACGCCTATTTCTAACATGAATAGTGATCGAATGTGTTTTCTTAGTGTTTTTGTGATTTAATTTTGTAAATTAAATTATTTATTAATACAAAATACAAAATATGCACAAGATCAGAAGTTTATCAAATTATTTTCGTAAGTTTTAAAATTCTTTTTTTTTATTTATTTTCTCAGGAATTAGATAATGTATACGCTATTTTATTCACAAACACATCAATTTAATAGTTCTATAACAAATCGAACTTTTTATTCAAATAATTGCTCACAACTCATATTTTGGATGATCAAGACTTTCTCGTCCCCCACTTCAAAGACGAATTATTTACTCACGGCGAGCTTGGAAACTATATCGAACGTTACCGAGGGTCTTCCAATAATATAAATTACTAGTGAAAAATAAGAAACGTAAAATCCTATCGTTATTATCAGCGTCAATATTTCTTTTTCTTCCTAATCAGATAAGGTAGAGATAAAATTTTATTTACTACATTCATAACAAACATCAAAATAATGTATTAATATATACGAGGTGCTTAGGAAATTGATAAAAAACAAGATTATCATATCGTTTACTAGATGTCTTGGGAACAAAAAGAAAACGTGGTAGAAATCTCAAACTAGATGGATAGATGACGCTACGTGTTCTAAGATTTAAATTAAAAATTGTAACTTTTTTTTATTTACGTTTTAGACACTCTGTAGGGGACAACGTTTACCCCGTTTTTCCCGTCCCTTAAAGCAAAATCGGGTAGGGTAGTTAGGACAAAATGGAGTTTCGTAGTTACGACGAAAAATATTATTGGCAGTTCTCACAGCTTTTGTAGAATTTAGGTGGTATTGATCATCTCATGTTTTCTTCCTTTTGATTGATTTTCCTTTAATCAGTTAAACGTTTTTCCCCTGGGCTAATTCTAACTTTGCCTTGTAGGGTGAAGATGTTAAGATCGCCGTTTTACCTCGGTTTCTCGGTAAACCTAGCTTGATGGGTTGGTAAAACAAGTGGCACAGAACAAGGAAAATATGAGTGAGGCCTATATCCAAAGGATAAAAAACGGCTAGAAGAAGAAGAATCCAATCAAATTGTTGAACATTGTATTGTAATGCTAGAAAGTGTTCTAGTTTTCAGTTTGAAAGCGGCTAAAACCTTTACTATTTTTGAGATTTGCCAACGTGGAAATATGTCGACCGAACACTCGGATTGCTTTTTATATCAATTAAAATGGTTTTACTGTTTTTACGTTTTTTTCAAATGAGAAACGAATTCTTTGTGTAAATACACACAGTACAAAAATATATAAAGTTGTCACTTGTTTCTTGCTAATTGGTTGTGCTCACAGACTCAAACTTTTTTATTGTTTGATTGTGAAGAGAGTAGAATTAAATTCTTTATTGAAGGACCATTCACATTAGTTGATTGGAAGATTTGTAATATATTTTCGTAGTGAAATTACCATTATTACTGGGTGTGGTTTAATCAAACATGCTTGCACTTTTCTACTATTTTTATTCACTCAATTTATTTAAAGTTTATGATTTATGCATCACAATTAAGAGTTTACTGCTGTTGATTTTATATTTTTAATTTAATTGTGATGGGTTATCATCATTATTGAAATTCACTGTCTATCGTTATATTAATTATTAAAGCCGGGTTTTACCGGTTAAAGTCGAGTGCGAACTACATGTTCCTACGATGATTAAAGCTGAAAGAGGCAGATTTGTAGGTGTGATGAGTATTTATGGAGCGTGGAATGTTATGGAAATTTACGAAAGGAAGGGGGTATTTGTTTGAGAGTTTATGAAAGTGCCTACGTGACCTATGACATGATGGTGTAATGTTTTTATGGATGAGGCGGTGCGGTCTTGATATGACTACGTCATATATGTGGTATTATGTATGGGTTTCACATGAGAGTTGTAATATTTATTTTTGAACAGAAGGGGATACGGTAATATTTATTGTCGAATAGAAGGTTACATGATAATTTTGATGTATATGGAATGCGTCGTAATTAGTAGATAGGTGTGGTGATGAATATAATTAATTAGAATATCAGGAAGAATTTTTCAAATTCGTACAGGTTGGGTATTTTCGATCGGTACAATAAACAAATTTTTCGATATGAATTACCCTTGTAATGCCATTTTACAATTTGCACACTTTTTGGTGTATCTGCATGCTCATTTTATAGGATTTACAAAGATCGTTCAGCAATCGAAAGCAAACAGGTAGGGACGTACAGTTAAACGTCTGAACTATAGCCGGAAAGAAGTACCGCCCACTAGAGGCGCACGCGCGATTCGTATTCGTATATTCTATATCCTTATTTTAACTGTAATTATCTACGCTGACTTTAGATTGTCTATCTCATCATCATGCCTCTCTCTAACACACTAGTACCATGTGTCTCTTTCATTTTCCCGTGGACTATGAGGCGATTATTGTTTTACACTGAAATTAAATGAGGAATTATTCATGTTATTCTTAAAAAGGAATATTGTATGGGCACTTATACTTTCAACGTATAGATTGAAAATTAATAAGATAGATAAAAATAGAGGAATTACGGCTGTAGACGAAATCGTTTTACCAGGAGCGTAAGAATTACAGCGTTCAGAATTGAATATTTGCCATTTTATAAAATGTAAAGTATTTAATTAGCTGCAATAATAAATTATTTCAAAAAGTGTCTTATTCAATGTCTATATCGTCGATTGTTTTTTTATTATAACCATTGATGTTATTAAAATGTCAATCTGTTTTTAGAACCTTTATAATAATTGGAGTGACATTTGAAAAACAATTTAACAGTTAGTGCAACGATACTTCTTTGGCTTGTTATGATGCCCTGTAAAAGAAAATGCACATATTTGTTGTCACTTATAGACTCTGTATTAAAACCCTATGTTACCAAAAAATATTCATAACACTGTATACTGTTAAACTACCAAAAACGTGGTGTCAGTTTCTCAGCTTTGAGTACAGCTAGGAACCTGAAAATTTTACTATAGTATCATCTCAGCGCCTCAAGTCAACTGACAGAACTCCACCGTGATCGGTGAACGCGTTCCTATTTTTTCGGCCATTGGAAATTGACATACTGTATATATAGTTTAATTTACACGCCATAGACAGTTCGGTGTGGTGGTTTTTGTGAGGTTGTACTACCGTTGCCTGCGATTATTACAATTTCTCTACAGAAGACACAAGTACGATTTTTGTGATCAAACTGATCTTTTCGATAATGTTTTTATTCATGTCTAGCACGTAAATCATCTCAACATTGTTTTATGTCCGACAAACAGCTTTAGTATACAGTGTTGGGAACATTACGAGGGAACGTACGTTTTACCATCAATGTGTTAGAAAGAGACAAAATACATATAAATTCAGTGTATCATTCTTTTTCGCTAACAGGATATCATAAAGTGGAAAACGTGCAACGAAAGAAGTTAATGTTAGAAATACAGATGCGTAATGTGAACAGTTTAGTTTATTATTTGAGAAATAATAAGATTGTACTACATATACTGATAGCTTAATGCAATGAACAATAAAAAAATCAACATTACTTTCGTCATGTTGGTACCAGATATCATTGAAGTTGACACCTAATTGTATAAGGGCAGGAGTAATTTGATTTTCCAGCATGTCCAAATATTTCTGTCCGATTAAATTGCCGTCAATAAAAAATGGTTCAATTAAATGTTCACCTAATATTCCAGCCCAAACATTTAACTTTTGGGGATATTGAGTCCTATTATTGTAATGTTTGTGTAAATTTGTACTTGACCAATATCGAATAACGAATGAATTATGTGCACCGTGTATGGGAAAAGTCGATTCATCTGTGAACAAAATATTTTTCGAAAAGTTTGCGTCCAATTGGATTCTTTCCATAACTATTTCACAAAATTCCATTCTACGAAATTGATCGTCTGGAAAAATTACATGGCTCTTCTTCAGTTTGAAACTACGATAACCATTTTTTTAATATAGTCCGAATCGTTTTCGGATCAACATCAAAATCCTTTGCTAAATGAGTGGACGATTGTAGGGGATTATTTTCCACACTGGCACAAATTAAAATATCTCTTTCTTTTTTTTCGGGTTGGATTTAACGATTTTGTGTACGCGGTCCATGTTTAGTAAGATTGACACATCCATGCTCTTCAAATTTTTTTATAACCGTTCTCACTTGTTTTTTGCTAATTGGTTGGGCATTTTCGAATGCCACAATAAACAAATTTTCTGCGATTTCTCGATATGAATGACCCTGGTAGCACCATTTTATAATTTGCAGTTTATGGTGTACTTGCATACTCATTTTAATAAGATTTGCAAAAGATCGTTACTCATTCGCAAATAAACGTTTAGTGAAGTACCCAGATTGTACAGTTGAACATCTTCAAGAGGCGCACGCGCGATTCGTATTCGTCTGGTATAATAATCTACGCTGGCTTTTAATTCTCTGTCTCATGATTGTCCTTGACCAACACACTGGTAACGCCATGTGACCATGATAGTTTCCCTTTGGCCGTGAGAGGATATCGTTTTACGTTGAAATTAAATGTGACTGATTTCTCTCACAAATAAGAAGGCATTATTTAAAGGCACTCTACAATCTAACGCGTGGATTGAAAATGAAGTGAGGGGACAGATAAAAGTAGAAGAATTAGAGCCGCAAGCGAAATCGTTTCATCAGGAGCGTAGGAAACAGGTGGTTTATATTATATATTTTTTTACGTACAAGACAGTAAACAAATTTTAGCATACGACTTATTTATGTTATGATACCCTGTTAAAGAAAATGGTGATACACTGAAAACTCTTGTTTTATTACAACATATTGTCGCTTTTGGACTCTGTTTTGTTACCATAGATTATTCCTTATGATGTTAATGAAAATGATTATGCTTATATTCATTAATTGTACCCTCAATATCGACGAATGTAATTTTTTTAGCCATCTTCCACCGATTTTTTAGTGGTATTTATTTCAAATACCTACTAGGTAGGTTTTAATTCATTGTTCAAATCATATTAGCGTGTACTACCCGAACTGATATAGTGAATTAGTTTATTACTACTGAATTATTTCTTTGTAAATTAATCATGAAGGGATAAACGAAAGTAATGTTGATTTTTTTATTGTTCATTGCATTAGGCTATCAGTATAGTACAATCCAGTTATTTCAACTTAAGAAAATCTGTTAAATTTGAATACAAAAAACTGTTTAACGGTTAAACGAACTTTTTTGGAATGTTAATTTACTCATTTATGTTTAAGTTATCAAAAAACTTAAACTAATATAGGTATTTCATTTTTCAAATTAAAATATAAATCGTTTAGTAGGAGAGCCAAAATTATTTAACTTTTCTATTTTCTCATTGTATCGATCAATTTGCTATTATAGCAATATTAGCAATAATTGTTGATATAGTAACAATAAAAAATCGTTTAACAGCATATGTCGTTATGACTTAGTGATCGAATTGTGCAGATTAACTGAGATTTAAAAATAATGGAATGGTTAAGAAAATTCTAATTCTTACTTTGATCAAAGTTGAAACGAGAAAAATACTGTTTTATTTTGACCTATATCTGTTGTCATAAGGAAATATGAATATTTCACAGGACAAAAAAACTACCAAGGTTATAGGGATTGTCTTATATATTATGATTTATTTATACATTCTTGAATGCCAAATTTAAAGCTATTTTTTCGACTTCTTTATGACTGGGCTTACAAACACCATTTTTTAATATTTTTTTCTTCTTTGTCGTACTGAACAACCTATTTTTTTATTGTGTGGAATATTAATGTTTTGCGAAGAAGCAGAATTAACAAGGTGGTGTTTAGACACTAGTGCTGCAATTGGTGGTATCGGGGCAATAGCTTTATCTACAATCTCAAGTTCCTCCAATGAAGTTGTAGCCTCAAGAATCTACAAAAACTTTATTTTAATTCCATTTTTTTTCTCTTCAAATTCAAATAATTTGAACTATTCTTTTTACATAATTCTTTGAGAATGCAGTCCTCTTCAATGAAATTTTCTTGGACTACGTGCATATGAAGAATACTTTCGTCATTTAAAAAAATAACATGAGAAGTCATAAAAACTATGAAAAAAGGAAAAATACGTAGATTAAATTGCACTCTGCAGAAAAGTTCCAATAAACGGCTTAGATATTTTGAAATGGGGTGTAATCGAACCTTTACATTTTTTTAGTCAGCGGCAAGAGATTTCCTAATAAATTTTTAGTCAATTTATCACTATTTATAATTTTTTAAGTTAAACTCCCATCTCTGTATGGGAAAATGTCACAATTTTGTATTGTCTTAGGATTTATAATTGAAGAGGTGGCGATTTCTTGTACTCCTTGCATTCAGAGTTCATAATCAATAGAGAAAATAGTTTGGCAACAAAAACTGAATAAAATAGTACACAATAATCAAGGAACGTAAATAAAATTTACATATAATCTTGCACAATGATAAACATTTCTATTCTACATTCCGCAAAACCTTACAAAATTATTTAAAAGTCCGATACCATTGTTTCCAATCCCAGTATACTAAAATACCTCAGAATAGCAAAATTTTTACAAATCAAAAATATTCGGAGATATTTGAAAAAGTATAAAATGAATAAATTAGAGAATCGAGTATAGTTAGAAAAGTTTTAAAATTGCCAATAACTTTTTTATTATTGTAAAAATTATTTTCTGTCCCTTTAAAATAATCTTCCATCAGATAATGATTTCGATTTGGCAATGCTGCTTCAATCGTCGACAATGTTATTCTTGTTAATTTCCATTGGTTAGGATCATCCGTGACCCTAAGACGGTAGTCTTCTTGAAGGCGGTGCCTGCCACACACCCCATTAGAAGTATAGTAAGTGCACGTTTTCCACTTTATGATATCCTGTTAGTGAAAAAGAATGATACACTGAATGTATATGTATTTTTTCTCTTTCTAACACATTGACGGTAAAACGTCTGTATATAGTTTTAGATTTGCTCGTGTGAAGCATGTATGATGTACTTTTCATTATAGGCCTAATAATTGAACTTTACCTTTACACAGTTTCGGAGATCATCACATGGATCCGCATCAACATCGTTTGGGTGGTGCCGATCGTCTGACTTGGACTGGAGAGAGGTCGGAGACAAAAAGACAAAAAGTCGATGTCAAGTTAGAACAGGAGGAGGCCAACGACAGTTATTGTTTTCCTGAAAATGTGCTCACCTCCAAAGATAACTCGTAAGTGTATTTTACTTCAATATAATTTACAGTGTTCGCCACGTACAAATCCTTGTTTATTTGTCATGTCTCTTCTTTTCAGATTAATAAGGTCAGCACCAACAAATACGATATCTTCTCTCAATATATCAACAAACAGCAGTAATTCTGTCGTTAGGACAGTACCAAGAACTCTACCTTTAGACAGTAAACAATCCTCATCGGGAGTAGTACCACTCACGGCACAATTAATGGCATCTTCGAGATATTGTAAGTAAAATTCGATAAAAACCTGTACGAATAATCCTAAAAATATTTTTTTTCCAGCTAACGTTACTTTGCAAATATTAAAACAGCCGGAACAACAGCACAGAGCTAGATACCAAACAGAAGGTAGCCGAGGTGCTGTCAAAGATAGAGAAGGAAACGGTTTTCCAGTAGTACAACTTCTCAACTATTACCAACCTGCTACGTTACAAGTAATATTATATCAAACAGCGAATATTTCCTGTGTTAATTATCCCTTTTTCAGGTATATATAGGCACCGATACCGGCAGGATATCCCCGCACATTTTCTACCAAGCGTGCAAAGTGAGCGGCAAAAACTCCACGCCGTGTACAGAAACGAAAATCGAAGGTACTTGCGTCATCGAGATGCAGTTGGATCCTTCGAAAGATATGAGAGCAACTTGCGATTGCGTGGGGATTTTAAAAGAACGAAACGTCGATGTCGAACATCGTTTTCCCGATCAATTAGGTAACAGACCCAAGAAGAAATCGACAAAATGTCGGATGATCTTCAGGACCACCATTACCTTAGATGACGGGAGCAAAGAGACTTTACAAGTCTGTTCACAACCTATAGTTTGCAGTAAGTTAAATTTGAATTTTTCCTTGTTTAGAGTATCTAATTTAAAAAAACAACGTAGATTCTTAGTTCCTACAGTTATTAGTACAGTGACTATATACGAGACAGTGGCGACAATGCAACTAAACCTCCGCCCCTTCCGCCATATTGAGGATAATTTGAATATCAAATGCATATAATTTAAATGGTAATCTATCAATTTGAAACACAAATACATGAAAATATAAATTATATCTCTTTGATTTTGATAGGAAATGGGTATATTTAAATAAAACACGCAATTTTTATTTTTTTACCTAATAATTAGTATATAATAAGGATAAATAACAATACAAAAAATAATAAATATTAATTGCTTGTAAAGTATAATGGGGGACAAATCATGAAAAAAATGATATTGCTATAAGTACAACTGTTATTGTCTTCAAATATAACCATAGATTCAGATTATCAAGTAAAATCTATAAATAACAAATTCGACAACAAAAATATAACATATATTACTTGATCGGTTTCCTAAATTACATTTGCATCCTCAGGATTATAAACTATAAAAATTGATATAAATAAAATTTATGATGTGTAATTTGTTGTTTATTGATTTTATTTGATAATTATGGACAGCTTTTTTTATTTCATTACAAGTTACTTACTACTATATTTTTTTGAGGCGGATTTAAATTTTTTATAACTAACTTTCATTTCTTAAAAATAATAAAAAACCTCTTTAGTAACAAAAAAAGCGATTGTTCTTTAAACCTTTTGATTAAAGAGAGTTTTGAAAACTTCTTATATATTGGTTTTTTTTAACCTGCTTCACCTACACAGGCAACACAAGTTTTTGAAGTTTTCACAATACTTTTTAAAATATATCCTGAAATATTATATAATGAATTAAGTTCGCTGAAATTTAAATTCTATGAGGGTCTTTAATTCACTTGGAAGCTTTACTTCATCATACACTGTATTTAAGTCCTTAAGAGAATCCAAGAATCCCCCAAGAAACTCCCGTTCATCTTCTTCGTAACTACCGGTACTTCCACTTTTTAAATACTGTGATACAGATATTAATTTCAAGTTATTTTTAACTTGTACCGCATTCGGTACTATTTGTTCGCTTCGCAACACGCTAAATAAATTTTCAAGGTAGTCTTGAGAAAATCGGCTAGTTAAAATGAATTCATAATTTTTGTGTTCCAATAATTCTGACTGTAGTTCTAATATTGATTGTGTTGAGATTAGAACACCCGTTTGTGAAGGTTTCCAAATTTTTTTATAGCCAACCAATATATCTGAAAATAAACTTATAAATCCTTCCAAAAATGATATTGTTTCTTTATAAATGTCAATATTAAATTTGCTTATAGCACAAGAAGGATGTCTCGAAATCATTAAATAAAACCATTTTTCTACTTGGTCAATAAACCATGCCGTTGTTAAATATTCTGGTTTATCAAGTTCTTCAGCCAAAAATTTGAGAGCGCCACTAACTGAGTGACTAACAACATTAGTTGAAGTTGACACTTTCATTTGAGAAAAATGTGTCGGAAGGAGATCTTCTTGAGAGTTTCGGTTTAAAAAAAGTATCTTTCTGATGATTTAATATGTCTGAGATATGACTGGACATGACCATGTTAGAGGGTAGTCCATACTTAGGTGAGGAACATCTGCAAAGACATATACATTTATATCATTATTTAATGGTTGCAGAATCTTGCATTGTATAGGACTGTACTTTCCAGCTTTAATATCCCAAGCTTTCCACAAAGCTTGATTACAAGGACATATCTGATGTAATACTTAAAATATTCAAATTAAGCTGTTCGGCTTTTTTAAATATATCTATTATTATATTCTTCATGACAGCTCCGTTGACAGAGTCACTGGTGAAGTAATAGGCCACAACCTGTTTCCAACGCCCTGTAATACCTCCCAACATAAACACTAAGATGTGTGTCGCCAAGCCTGAATGTTCAGGGAGAGTAACATCTCTAAAATATTTATTCAAGGAGGTATCATATGTTTTTCCTTGAGTGATAGCCATTTCATCCAAAACCAAGATACAATCCTTTTCATGAGTTGAAAATTGCTCCACTTTCAATTCTAAAAATGAAAACACCCCATTTAGAATACCTGAATCGCATTTCAAGTTCTGGAGTTTACTCTGTAAAGTTCTGGTTGATGGAAGAGGATATCCTTGTTTTATTAGTTCAGTATTTCCACTACTACCACTACTAAATTTTATTTTTAAAGAACTTGTAACGGTGTTGTTGGTCCACTTCATTAGTTTTGTTGTTTTTCCATCTTTTCTCTTTTTTAAAGCTTCTATTTATGATCTTCGTTGAATATTTACTTTAGTAGTTCACAGTCCGAAGAATTGGGAGTTTTTTCTCTTTTTTTATTAGCTTCTTTCGTGTAGCTCTTACAGTTTTTTTGTATCGATAAGCTCTACCTTTTTCTCTTCCGTACAACTTCTTGTACCTGTTTAATGTAAGCTGTAACTGAGCTATTTCACTCATTGGATCAATTTCTGATATTAACGGTGAGGGAGCTGTGCATAAACTGTCTTCACTCAAACTGATTTTAGATATCGACAATTGTTGACCTGATTCTACATCCAAAGCTAAATTTGAAGTAGATGGTTCCGGTGATTCCTCTGGCACAGTCTATCTAGAGCTATATTTTCACCTAGAACTAATGATTAAACTATAATTGCAACAAAATACATTTAATAGGACAAAAACTAAGAGTTTTTCATTATTATGTGGGGATCTGTTGTAATTACTAACAGATATCTACTTACCCGACAAATGGTTAGGTTTTTTTGGAGAATTAAATTTCCTTGGAACTGGGGGTTCCCTTTTAGGTTTTGGTTCCACAAAGGGAAATATTGTAGGAACAGCATTTGACTTTAAAATTTTCTTGCCATCTACACGAGGTCGCTCCCACATTTCGGGAGCAAAATGAATCTTAAACAAAATCTTACATTCAATTTTATCTCAATAACGACAAACAATAATTTTAAATTAGATATAACAATTATAAGTCGAAAAACAAAGGCTTCTACCTACCTCACATAAACACGAATAGTCTGTTGGAGTCCAATGATCTCTTCTAATTTTAATAAGCCATTCTTTTCTTCTAGATGGATCTCTAGGAAAACGTTTCATGAGAAACCCTTTTTTAGTAGAATTACTGCAATTTATTGCAGCACAGCCCGGCATTTCAAATGTTATTATCTAGAAAAATCAAAACTTGATAAATAGTATACAATTTCTAGGGTTAAGCAAGCTAGCTTACCAAATATCACGAATTGTCCGATTCGAAATAAGATTATTTATAAGTCCAAATATAAGTCTTTCAATTGTCTAAAGGCAAAACACTTCTTTTTCACTGAATATTCACCAAAAAAGCACAAAACCAAGAATTCTAATCACAAATATAACCAGCATTATAAGAAACTTCGTATACACCAAACGTAAACAAAGAGATTTTAGCCTCAATATGGCTGCCAAACTGCCAGCCAATCAAAAACGGGTTACCCTATTGTCGCCACTGTCTTGTATATAGTCACTGTAGTTAATAGAATTTAGAAGCGCCATCTATATTTTTAATTTCAAGCATATAAGGTTAATTATTTGCAGGAAACTGTAAAAATAATAATGACTCGAATCGAGATTATTTTTACAGTTTTAGGTTTGCAGTTGAAAGTATAGATGTCGTCGTGTATATTCTAATTATATATTTTGAAGGGGCATGTATTTTTTTATTGTATTTAGCTCAACCCCCCGGTATTCCCGAGATCTGTAAAAAATCGTTAACATCGTGTCCCGCCAGCGGTGGTTTGGAACTGTTCGTATTGGGCAAAAATTTCCTAAAGGATACCAGGGTATTTTTCCAACAATACGAAGATAATCAGGTCCGATGGGAGCAAACTGTTGTTCCAGACAAAGAATATTTACAACAGGTAAACAACTTTATTTAATTCTTAAAATACTTTTCCACATGCGGTTAAAACAAAAGACATGTACACACAACGCGGTACCGATACGACAAACGATCTGCAGATTATAAAATTAATATTTTTAAATCAGACAGTATTTTATTTAAATATTTGGGATTACATTATTCTTAGAATCTTTTCCATATGTTGCGGTTAAAATACAATGCCTGTTCACACGACGCGGTACAGCTACGGCAAACCAACCGCGGATAAAAAAATTCATATTTTTAAAAATATAATTTTTTTTATCCGCGTTTGGTTTGCCGTGTGTACAGGCCTTTTATTTTAACAGCAACATATGGAAAAGTACTCTAAGGATAATTTAATCCTGAATATTTAAATAAAATAATGACTTTGATTTAAAAATAGGAAATTTATTATCTGCAGTTGGTTGGCCATGGCGGTGCCGCGTCATGTGTACAGGTCTTTTATTTTAACTGTAATATGTGAATAAGTATTTAATCATAATATAACCCCGTATATTTAAATAAAATACTGACTTTTAAAAATATTAATTTTATTATCTGCGGTTCATTTACCGCAGCGGTATTGCGTCGTGTATACAGGCCTTTTATTTTGACTGCAATATGTGAAAAAATAATTAAAAATAATATAACCCCGTATTTTTAAATAAAATACTGACCGATTTAAAAATCTAAATTTTATTATCTGCGGATCGTTTGCCGTATCGGTACTGCGTTGTGTGTACATGCCTTTTGTTTTAACAGCAATAAGTGGAAAAGTATTCTAAGAATCATTTAACCGAGTATATTTAAACAAAATACTGACTTTGATTTAAAAATAGGAATTTTATTATCTGCAGTTGGTTTGCCATAGCGGTACCGCATCGTGAGTACAGCCTTTTTGTTTGAACCGCAAGATGTGCAAAAGTATTCTAAGTGTAATGTGACGCCGTATATTTAAATAAAATACTGACTGATTCAAAAACATTAATTTTATTATTTGCGGATCGATTGCCGTATTAGTACCACGTCGTGTGTACAGGCCTGTTCTTTTAATCGCAACATGTGGAAAAGTATTCTGAGAATAATTTAACTCCGTATATTTAAATAAATTATTGACTTTCATTTAAAAATATTAATTTTTTTAACTGCGATAGGTTTGCTGTAGCTGTACCGCGTTGTGTACAGGCCTTTTATTTCAACCGCAACATGTGGAAAAGTATTCTACGAATAATGTAACCCCGTATATTTAAATAAAATATTGACTGATTAAAAGTATTAATATCATTATATGCGGATCGTTTGTCGTATCGGTACCGCGTCGTGTATATTCTAATTATATATTTTGAAGGGGCATGTATTTTTTTATTGTATTTAGCTCAACCCCCCGGTATTCCCGAGATCTGTAAAAAATCGTTAACATCGTGTCCCGCCAGCGGTGGTTTGGAACTGTTCGTATTGGGCAAAAATTTCCTAAAGGATACCAGGGTATTTTTCCAACAATACGAAGATAATCAGGTCCGATGGGAGCAAACTGTTGTTCCAGACAAAGAATATTTACAACAGGTAAACAACTTTATTTAATTCTTAAAATACTTTTCCACATGCGGTTAAAACAAAAGACATGTACACACAACGCGGTACCGATACGACAAACGATCTGCAGATTATAAAATTAATATTTTTAAATCAGACAGTATTTTATTTAAATATTTGGGATTACATTATTCTTAGAATCTTTTCCATATGTTGCGGTTAAAATACAATGCCTGTTCACACGACGCGGTACAGCTACGGCAAACCAACCGCGGATAAAAAAATTCATATTTTTAAATCAAAGTGTTTTTTTTATTTAAATATACAGGATTAAATTATCCTTAGAATACTTTTTCATATGTTGCTGTTAAAATAAAAGGCCTGTGCACACGATGCGTTACAGCTACGGCAAACCAACCGCGGATAAAAAAATTCATATTTACGCGGTTAAATTATTCTCCGAATACTTTTCCACATGTTGCGGTTAAAATAAAAGACCTGCACACACGACGCGGTACCGCTATAGCAAATCAACTGCGGACAATAAAATTTCTATTTTTGAATCAAAATCATTATTTTATTTAAATATACAGGATGAAATTGCTGTTAAAGTAAAAGGCCTGTATACACGACGCGGTACCGATACGACAAACGATCCGCATATAATGATATTAATACTTTTAATCAGTCAATATTTTATTTAAATATACGGGGTTACATTATTCGTAGAATACTTTTCCACATGTTGCGGTTGAAATAAAAGGCCTGTACACAACGCGGTACAGCTACAGCAAACCTATCGCAGTTAAAAAAATTAATATTTTTAAATGAAAGTCAATAATTTATTTAAATATACGGAGTTAAATTATTCTCAGAATACTTTTCCACATGTTGCGATTAAAAGAACAGGCCTGTACACACGACGTGGTACTAATACGGCAATCGATCCGCAAATAATAAAATTAATGTTTTTGAATCAGTCAGTATTTTATTTAAATATACGGCGTCACATTACACTTAGAATACTTTTGCACATCTTGCGGTTCAAACAAAAAGGCTGTACTCACGATGCGGTACCGCTATGGCAAACCAACTGCAGATAATAAAATTCCTATTTTTAAATCAAAGTCAGTATTTTGTTTAAATATACTCGGTTAAATGATTCTTAGAATACTTTTCCACTTATTGCTGTTAAAACAAAAGGCATGTACACACAACGCAGTACCGATACGGCAAACGATCCGCAGATAATAAAATTTAGATTTTTAAATCGGTCAGTATTTTATTTAAAAATACGGGGTTATATTATTTTTAATTATTTTTTCACATATTGCAGTCAAAATAAAAGGCCTGTATACACGACGCAATACCGCTGCGGTAAATGAACCGCAGATAATAAAATTAATATTTTTAAAAGTCAGTATTTTATTTAAATATACGGGGTTATATTATGATTAAATACTTATTCACATATTACAGTTAAAATAAAAGACCTGTACACATGACGCGGCACCGCCATGGCCAACCAACTGCAGATAATAAATTTCCTATTTTTAAATCAAAGTCATTATTTTATTTAAATATTCAGGATTAAATTATCCTTAGAGTACTTTTCCATATGTTGCTGTTAAAATAAAAGGCCTGTACACACGGCAAACCAAACGCGGATAAAAAAATTATATTTTTAAATCAAAGTCATTATTTTATTTAAATATTCAGGATTAAATTATCCTTAGAGTACTTTTCCATATGTTGCAGTTAAAATAAAAGGCCTCAAGACGCGGTACCGTTGCCGCAAACGAACCGCAGATATTAAAATTTATATTTTTAAATCAAAGTCGGTATTTAATTTAAATATATTGGGTTAAATTATCCTTAGAATAATTTTCCATGTGTTGCGGTTAAAACAAAAGGCCTGTACACTCAACGCGGTACCGATACGGCAAACAATCCGCAGATAACAAAAATTTATATTTTCAAATCAGTCAGTATTTTATTTAACCCGTGACTACAGACGTGCCATATGCGTAGCATTGTAACAGACGTGACGTCTCTAAGACGTACTTTTTCAAAATCCAGAAAAAAATAGAAAAAAAAAATTTATAGGCAATTTTTATTTTGGATTGAAAAGGTCTTCGGTGGAATAAAGGAACATAGTTTTTAAAAATGTTTTACTAAAACATAAAAAAAATATTTTGTATTAAACATATAATGAAATGTATGAATTTTTACTAGCTTCTTGAATTCTACAAATAACAAAAAAAGTAAACAACTGAACGTAATTTTACTCTATAGTTAAGAAAAACATTACATTAGGTGACTAAAGAAAATAATAGCTAGAGAAAAAACCGAAAAATAAAAAATTCTGCAAAGGTTATTTTTGTACCTTATTTCTCAAACAGAACAATCTCTGCATATCTTTCTAGTGCATTCTAAACAAACTGCACGCTTACACATTATACAAAAGTAAGAGGTTCGTCTTTTCTTTTTCGCAGGACAAATTTTGCAAGTTTTTCTTGTTGTAAATTTTTCTTCTTCACCAACATGTGCTTGTTCTTTTAAACCTAGGATCCCCACTATACGCATTCTTATTTCTCGACTTATACGATGGTTTTCAAATCGCCTTCTTAGTTCAGGAGTAACCAATTGCATTGCCAGCTGTTTTACGAATGTATACCTTGAAATTGCTGGATTATCACGGAAAGATTGATATAATATATATGCATTTGCTGAGGAAATATCAACAATTCTAAAAAATAAGGTTTTTGGCCAACGTTGACTTCTTCTACCACAAGAATAAACACTGCATTTTTCGTCCATAGCATCAACTCCACCTTTCGTCACATTGTACAGGCTTTCCTGTATCAGGATCTAGGCTCTCATTATGGTGCATAGACGATATAGGCACCACAGCTTTATTTTTCTTTGGAACGTGAGATAATAACGTCATATCTTTTGTGTAAGCATATTTCGATGAACCAACTTCTCTATTTTTGTTAGGAAGAAATGCAGCTGGTATTTCTTTTTTGTTTTTCTTTAATGTACCTACATATGTAAGTTTCTTCGATTTGAGGACATTGACTGCTTCGATAGAAGGAAACCAGTTGTCAGCTGTTATATTTCGATTTGTACCATACAAAGGTTTAGCAAGACGCAAAATAGGTTGGGTTGGTTTGGAATATTTCCTTTCATCATCAGGTAAAGAACACCCATCACTATCTTTACCAGCATATATATAACCATTGAAAAGGTAACCAGTTCTAGCATCAGTCAGAGCCATGATTTTTAAACCATATTTACATGGTTTATTTGGCATATACATTTTATATTTGCAACGCCCCCGGAATGAAACAAACATTTCATCAATGCATGCAGAAGTGCCAATTGAATAAGCAGATTGACAATTCTGAATAAAGATATTGAAAATTTCTGAAACAGCGGCGACGGGATCTGTTTTTCTCCGCTCAAACCTGGTCTCTGGATTATCAAATCGTAAACAGGCAAGAATCATGGCAAATCTATTTGAATTCGTTATACATCGAAATATATCACGACCAGAACCATCAGTGGCAAATATGGATCTTATGTCCTCATTATTAGATTTGAATATCGACGTGAGCAGTAGAGCTCCTAGGAAACTTTTCAATTCGATAATATCCATTTTTCGGAGATCTGAACTATCATTTTTGAATCTAGCCCTAAATTTGACTATAGTGGAATTGGTCCATCTTAGGATAATGTCTAAAATATCGTCACTAAATAACATATTCCACACTGTCAGGGCATCAGAAGATTTCGTAGTGTTATTTTTTAGTCCTGGACACTTCAAAACTATATTATGTTGTTGTGTTCTAGAATTTTTGCTCACAGCCGAAATCGCTGACCACTTAAAACGATTCTTGCCATAATAGTAGGTCATGGCATTTTCGTCTCCATCTCTTGAATTTTCCAAATCTGATTCCATTGCTTCATTGTCCTCATCCTCTTCACCTTCCATTTCACTTTCACTGCTATGGTCACTCAATATATAGTCACCATCCTCCTCGTCTTCCTCGTCAGAAAATTCCTCATCTACCCACTTTAGAAGGGTTTTCTCATAGTCTTTATCGCCATATTTCACTCGCTTCGAAGGGCCGGGCAAACTATCGTTTTCCATCATGAAAAACTGAAAAAATAAATATATTTAATAAAATTCCAATAACTACAAATACTAACACTTACACAGGCCTGACGTCACACAGACACTTCCCAACAATCAAAACACCGTATGTGACAATTGCATGAACAAATCAACTTGCCTCTAACACTGTAGCCTTATTACTGATTTTGGCGAAGGTATTTAGCATTTCAGCCGTTTATATGCGCCTAGTGCCGAAAATCTACGAAATATGACTGAAAAGTACGTCTCAGAGACGTCACATCTGTAGTTACGGGTTAAATATACGGCGTCACATTATTGTTAAAATACTTTTTCACATGTTGCGGTTAAAACAAAAAGACTGTACACACGACGCGGTACCGCTATGGCAACCCAACTGCAGATAATAAAATTAATATTTTCAAATTAGTCAGTTTTTTATTTATATATACTGGGTTAAATTATTCTTTTAATAGTTTTCCACATGTAGCAGTTAAAACAAAAGGCCTGTACACACGACGTGATACCGATACGGCAATCTGCAGATAAAATTTATATTTTCAAATCAGTCAATATTTTATTTAAATATACGGGGTTAAATAAATTATTCTTATAATACTTTTCCACATGTTGTGGTTAAAACAAAAGGCCTGTAAACACAACGCGGTATCGATACGACAAACGATCCGCAGATAATAAAATTTATATTTTTAATTCAGTCAGTATTTTACTTAGAAATACGGGGTTACATTATTCGTAGAATAATTTTCCACATGTCGCGGTTAAAATAAAAGGCTTGCACACACGATGCGGCACTGCCATGTCATAACAACTGCAGATAATAAAATTCCTATTTTTAAATGTCATTATTTTATTTAAATATACAGGATTAAATTATCCTTAGAATACTTTTCCACACACGACGCGGTACAGTTACAAACCAACCGCGGATGAAAAAAATTCATATTTTTAAATCAAATTCAAAATTTTATTTAGATATACGGGGTTATATTATTCTTAAATACTTTATCACATATTGTAGTTGAAATAAAATGCCTGTACATACGACGCGGTACCGCTCCGGCAAATCAACCGCAGATAAAAAATTGATATTTTTAAATAAAAGTGTATTTTTTGAAAATAATTGAAGATTATTTTTTTTGTTGTAGACACACTTTGTGTGTGTTGTACCGCCTTATCGAAGACCGGACATAGCTGAACCTGTCTCGGTGAGGCTATGTGTTATGTCTAGCGGTAAAACATCGGAATCCCATCAGTTTGTATACACACCCGTTAACGGGGTACCGAGTGGTAAGCATAGTTTAATTACTTTTGGGACATTTTTTTATCGAGAATTGGCTTAAATTGATACAGTAACTTCAACAGAAAAGAAAAATTAAAAACGAATAATTTTTATTAAAAATAATTTTTGATATTACAGTACAGGGTGTTTTATTTTCGTCGACTTAAATATACAGGTAAAAAAAGTTTAATGTTCTTGATTCGTTCGTCTTCGGTTTTGAATTGTTTTCTGAGAAAATTCCATAATCAATATTATGTATCCTTTATACAGGCAATTCCATTTTTAACTGTATTAATATCGATTATATTTTATAAAAATTTTCAAGCTTCTCCATTAACAATTTTTCTCCGATATTTGACTTTTCTTTTGAACAAAATGAACCAATGATCTTCTCTCTTTTTCTCTATCTGTGTAGTATACAGTTAACGAAAATATATCACCCTGTACATAAGTATTATGTTGCAAAAATGATATCAATTTACTTCAATATACGTAAATCTTAAGCATGTGGAGCATGAATAAAATATGAACGAATGGCTGAAAAAAGCATTATTAGAAAAAATTATTTTTTTGTTTTGTTTTTGAAATAAAGTAGAAAGTTTGTAATATTCTTAAAAAAATAAATAGATAATGCTGTTTTCAAGTATGAAGGTGAAAAATTATCAGACAACAATTTTCGAATATTTAAGTAGTGTTTTACTTGTTCATATTTAAAAAATTATTGCCTTTAAATAATAATTATTCATACAAAATGATCATTAAAAAATTAAGTAATAATAGTATTAAAAGAAATAAATATTTTAAAAAATATATTTTTAATACCAGTATAATGTACAAATCGAAACACTAATGAACCAAATGTTTAAGAGTTACACCAAATATATACACTTTTTGTCATTTGGTTACTAATATCAAATTATCATTTTTAAAATAATATATATTCAATGGCACAAAAGTTTTTCTACATTTTCCTTAAAAATATATACCATGTCTTTATACCAGTACGAAGATTCGCTATAGTTACAATAATGTAGGTTAGATCACCTTACCAGGCCTACTCTACAATTTTCTTCCAGCAATGTCTGTCCCTGATAAGAGAACACCATCCTATAACCCATATTGTACGGAAATCTTCAGTTACAGTATCGATCTTGTGCCTCTCCCCTTTTTCGTGTTGTAAACTTTTCTTTAAGGATTCTTATTGGAATTCGAGTGTCATCCATGGTGATTTGATGAATCTGGCAATGTCTTTATTTTCCAGGATGTCATTTATCTCGTGGTTATATCTAGCCCTCCATTTTCTTTCATTATATCTTTTTATGAAATGTACAAAGTCTTTCTTTGTCTGCTACTGTCAGTGTCTATGTCTCGCTGCTGTCCGTTTTAAGCTTCAACGGACAAACGGTAAATACTAGAGCTTAGATATAAACGGATTCGGAATTAGCGTCCGAGACCTCTCCAAAAGAGAGAAAAATATTTTATGTAGGGTGAATAATTAATCTGGAATTACTGTTTTTAAATCCTGTTATTCATGAATGTAAATTCTTTTTAATTTTGTACAAGTTGCTTTAGATTTAAGAATGTGAATTATTGTTGCTTTGTCGGCTATCTATTTGAGAATATAAAGTATCTCTTGACAATGTTGTGCATTTAAGGGTATACTTTCTTTCATGCCTGTGACATTTTTATATTATTAAAAAAATATCACTCTTTCATAATACCATTTTTATTTTAGTGTTGATAAAATTGTAATACTGTAGAATAGAATTCATTTTGACTAGAAATCTCCTAATGTATCTTGTAATGAAGATCTCTTTTGTAATTACTAAATTTTGAACTTCCACTGTCTAAAAAGGCACAGTATCTTTGAAGGAAAGTGCATATGAATTGGGGCTATGAAAATGTTTGGACTGCCTTTAATAAAGTAATTTTGTTCCTTTGAAATATCCGCAATAGTAATTTTATGCTTTTAAAATATTTCCAATATGAAGGTCATACCTTTGAAATATTTTTCAATGTTAATTGAAAACCGAATAGCTGTATTCCATTGTTGAGACTTACCAATTGTACAGGCCGGCTTAACAATGAACACCAATCTCTAGTCCCACTAAGATTCATGAAAATAAACCCCATTTTTGCATTTAAGGCAACTTCCAGCGGAAGAGAATCAGTTTCCTACTCAATACCAAAATCGAGACATACCGTTTCTCCTAAAGTTACACCTCACCCAAGTCGAGACATACTTTCTCTCCGAATCAGTACTCACTTCTCAACAAATCAAAGATATATTGTCTCCAGGGATAGTACGTGTACTCAAAGACGAAACTCATCGTTTCTCCATGAAGCTAAGTTTTTAATCAAACATACCGTCTCTTAGTTAGCATTCAAGTAATACTAAAGTAGAGATATACAGTCGCTATAAATGGTTATCAAGTCGAAACGTAACAGTTCCCCGAAACTAATAAGTTTGTGATTGACTTCCAATCTTAATACCGTTGAAGTTCACACAATAATCAATTTGTCCGATTGGTGCATAATAAACTATTAATTTCGACATTAATGTCGTCAAATCAAGATTACTAATATAGTTGAATACGTCTACTACATTCAATGACTTTAACCAAGTTTGTATTATTTTTTATGGATGTTGAACACTGGGCTTCATTGTTTCTAAGATTTCCGAGGTATATTTTAATGATTTTACCCCTTTAAATATTGTAGTTGTAAATCTACTGATCTACTGTCAGTTATATTCACGTTTACTATAAGTCCTACTTCTTGTGCTCTTTCTTCAAGTTCTTTACAACTCTTTCTAAATACCCAATATCATCAGCACAAGCGCAGCATTGTGTTGAAGTAAAAATTGAGGTTAGTTTCTAGTAGTGACATTTGACTTTATGTGCGTGTTTTTAGTCTTGATATAATTATTTAAATAAAACGAAAATTTGTGTAAAATGTTTAATTTATTGAATTTTTATCAGCTTTATTACATTTTAACGCTACATTAATAATAATCTTTTTTAATATGAACATTTTTTTGGAAGTTTTTCACCTTGAAGTCAATTCGGTTCTTATAATAAGGTGGCAAATGTACGCTAAAGTGTGAATGCTTAAGGTGATTCAGTTTTTGATTGTTGTTGGAAAGATCGAACGCATGCTGTAAAAAGCCTGCGATGGTTAGGTTTTTTCCAAATTGGAAGTAGTAGCGTTACATTTGCCCCGACCTTTTTACAGATTTTGGGCTACATTATCCGACGTTCTCTATACATATTTTTGTTTATTTTAATTTCCATTATCTAATTTTAGTTTAATTTTATTATTTTTAAATGATAACGTAGCCCGTTGAAAAATTTTTGCAGTGGCTTTGGAGCAGTCAAATATTTGATATATTGCCTTTTTTGTCTTTTTATCTAGGATGAAACCTTCATAACAACGAAAAAAAAGTTCAAATTATTTTTTTTTCAATTCTCCTTTTTCTCTCTTTCTCTCTGTTATGTATACAATGTGAAATGTACTTATATAGCTGTGAAATGTATTTTTTGAAAATTATCGTTGAAATGTAATTATTTAAATTTATGTGTTGTATGTGATAATAATTTTTGTCAGTGTAGATACTTTGCCAAAGCCAGTCTCTCCAAGTTTTTCTAATTGTACTGCAAATTTTTTTGGCCATTGTTTACTTAAATGTTAGTTGAAAAGCAATTACATTTATTGCCATTTATGGCGCAACAAGTCGCACAATACGTACATAACACTAATGAACCAAATGTTTAAAACGTGTACCTACAGTACACTTTTCGTCAGTTGGTTACTTACAGTAACTTTATTTAAATTCTATTATATACACTCACCGTTTTGAACAAATCTCACCTTTACACTGTTAAAACAGTGAATAAAATTCAATAGTTAACGTGAGATTGACAAAAAATATACCAGATTCACACCTTTTCACATATATACTAAGTTTGCGTGCTTTAGTTATTTTGTTATAATCCAAGTCCTCTCCCATTACTTCTTATTTATTGTCAATGCTTTCGCTTCAAATCATGTCTTTCCCCTTTCTTTTGTAATATTTCGACCAAGTTTTATCTCCTTTTGTCTTGACTTATAATCACATTTATGTCTATAGGGCTACTTGGGCCTGGGAAATTTTCAAGTACTATAGCACTCATTCTACTGGCTCCAGTGTGCTAAAAATCAATAGGGATTATCTGTGAGATACCCTGAACAATATCTAATAATAAAATTGGTGACTTTATGCCCTCCCTAGTCAGTATTTTACTAACGAAACGAAAATTTTGCAAAGATGAACTGCAAGTATCATAGCACTTGTTGTACTGGCTCCAGCTAGCTGAAAATCAAGAGGGTTCATCTGTAGGATGCTTTAAACAATATCCAATCATAGTATTGGTGACTGTATACACTCCGGAGGTAGTATTGTACTAACAAATCGAAATTTCTCCAAAATGAACAAAAATGTACTTCAGGTACCATAGCACTTGTTGTACTGGTTCTGGCAAACTGAAAATCAATAGTGTTCATCTATGGGACGCCCTGAACAATATCCAATCATAAAATTGGTCCATTTATGCACTCCAGAGGCAGTATCATATTAACAAATCGAAATTTCTCCAAAAATAAACAAAAATGTACTTCGGGTACCATAGCTCTTGTTGAACTGGCTCTGGCGAGCTGAAAATCTAGAAAGTTCATCTGAGATGCCCTGAACAATCTCCTATCATTTAATTGGGGACTTTATGCACTCCGGACGCAGTATTGTACTAACTATTCGAAATTTCTCCAAAAATGTACTTCAGGTACCATAGCACTTCTTGTACTGGTTCTAGTGAGCTGAAAATCAATAGGGTTCATTAGTGAGACACCCTGAACAATATCCTATCATAAAATTGGGAACTTTATGGACTCCGGAGGCAGTATTGTACTAACTATTCGAAATTTCTCCAAAAATGTACTTCAGGTACCATAGCACTTCTTGTACTGGTTCTAGTGAGCTGAAAATCAATAGAGTTCATTTGTAAGACACCCTGAACAATGTCCTATCATAAAATTGGGGACTTTATGGACTCCGGAGGCAGTATTGTACTAACAAATCGAAATTTCTCCAAAATGAACAAAAATGTACTTCAGGTACCATAGCACTTGTATTACTGGTTCTAGTGAGCTGAAAACCAATAGGATTCATCTGTGGGATGCCTTGAACAGTATACATTCATAAAATTGGCGACTTTATGCACTCCCGAGTCAGTATTGTACTAACAAATCGAAATTTATCCAAAAATGAATTTCTGGTACCATAGCGCTTGTTGTACTGGCCCTGTCGAGCTGAAAATCAAGAGGGTTCATCTGTGAGTTACTTTTAACAATATCCAATCATAAAATTGGTGACTGTATACACTCCGGAGGCAGTATTGTACTAACAAATCAAAATTTCTCCAAAATGAACAAAAACGTACTTCAGGTACCATAGCACTTGTAGTACTGGTTCTGGTGAGCTGAAAACCAATAGGATTCATCTGTGGGATGCCTTGAACAATATACATTCATAAAATTGGCGACTTTATGCACTCCCGAGTCAGTATTGTACTAACAAATCGAAATTTCTCCAAAAATGAATTTGTGGTACCATAGCACTTGTTGTACTGGCTCTGGCGAGCTGTAAATCAAGAGGGTTCATCTATGAGATGCCCTGAACAATATCCAATCATGAAATTGGTGACTGTATATACTCCGGATGCAGTATTGTACTAACAAATCGAAATTTTTCCAAAATGAACAAAAATGTACTTCAGGTACTATAGCACTCGTTGTACTGGCTCCGGCGAGCTGAAAATCAAGATAGTTCATCTGTAAGATGCCCTGAACAATATCTAATCATAAAATTGGTGGCTTTATACACTTTGGAGATTATATCGTGCTAATGAATCGAAAAAAAGGTATTAGCATGTACTTCTGTTATTATTTATCGAATATCTCTTTGATTATACAAGGTATGATGAATGTATTCGTTAATTATACAAGGTGTAGTTGTAATGAAGATCGTTTAACACCAATTTAATATGCATTTGTGCTATTATTGCATTGGAGTGGGATAAACAACACTATGTCAAGTGACGTTCGTTGATTATACAGACATAGTCGCGATGAAGACGTCCGATGTCAAAAAGGTATCCTGTACAGTATTTTATTTGTGTCACCGTCTCTTAATTATGTTTCTGTTTTATAGAATAGTTTTTGATTAGATTTGCTTTCTCTCTCATTTATACTTTGACAAATATTCTTTTTAATACAATCCTCCACTTCAATACCTGGAAACTGTCTTCCAATTGAAGATCGAATAACTTTGCGACACATCTGATGACGATATTAACGGTGAGAGTATATAAAATGATCTGGTACACATAAAATGACACAAAAATTTGATTATACACAACATGTAGGAGTAAATCATTAATTTTAGATTTCGAGATATTACGCAATTGAACCAATTTGGTGTTTATATACAAGTGTCTTTTCAAAAGGAACGTACAACCTCTCAATAATATAGATACATGGAAAACATCTATTTTTGGTTATTATACTTTGATTTTAATTTTATGTAACCTCTCATGTTGAATGTTCAATTAAAAGTCAACTGACATTGTTGGGTTGTGAAACGTGTTTGAGGAATGCTAATGCTCTGTAATTACCTTGCCCAAGGTATTATTTTTAAGCTATTTTGGTCTTATATATACAGGATAACTATACGGAGCCTTTTTCAGGCAATTTAGGAGTTATTAGAACAGTTTCCTGTCTAATTACTAGCATTGTTTAATGCTTCATTTGAAACGAAAAAATTGCTTTATAGAATTTCTAGATATTTTAATGAACATTGAGGTTATGTCGCTATATCGATGTTTAATATGATAAAGATCCGATAAATGAAAAAGAGGTTTTTTTTTCTTTGTTGACTGTCTCATGTGTAGATATCACCTTTTAAAAAGACACTTGGGAAACAATAATGGGAAAAACTGATGAAGGAAAAGTCAAAAAAGTTTGCATGAGTAGTAGATTTTAAGTATTTTCTAACATTATTTGTAAGATAATTAAGTTTTTTTTTGAAATTTCTCAATACCGATTTTTTTGCTTTTTTCCACTTTGTCTCGTACAGCATACAGGCTCTGTATACGTAGGGGTGCAGCGAGCAGACTTCTATCAGCCTGCGGGGCCTAAGCGACACGCCGTTGTCAGATGAACGCGTCTATTACAGGTTCTAACGGGTACTATAAAAAAACACAAGATATATACATCATTTATTCTACACTCACACGCACTTCTTTTAAACTCTCACTAATGCAGGTTTAGAACAAATTTTATGGTTTGTATTATTTAAAACTTGTTCAAACTTGTATAAAATTTATATTTATATTTAAATTTTCCAATAGTTATACTATCTGGTATAATTGCCGATATTTTGCACACCTGACAACAGTGTATGAGTAGAATGTTGGATAATTTACATGTAAATATTTGTCAGCGAATATTATCACAGACCAGAAAGTTCAATTTAATTCTTATATTTAAATAAGTTGATAACAAATCCTTTGTTTGCACAATTGGGATTTTTTGTCGTTTGGTTCATTATTTATTTTTATTATCTTCATTCCGCGTTCTTTGTTTTATTAATCATTTGGTTCAATATTTTGATCTCAGATTGGTTATTTTTTAATTTTTATTTTCGAAAAACAAACTACGATTTTTATAAATTTATCAAAACAAGGAACTGATTTATACAGCAAAACATGAAACAATTCATATATAGCAGTTTAAATACGTCATATTGACAAGGATTTAAGCAATATAGTGTTGGTATTCTTTTGTTTGCTCAATTGGCTTTTTTTTCATTTGGTTCATTACTTTTATTGTTTTCATTCCGCTTGGATGGTATTTTTAGTCATTTGGTTCAATATTTTTGTCAGATTGGTTATTTTTGATTTATAAAAATTTTTGAAACACAAATTCGATTAATTTGTTGCTAATGGATATTTATACAACAATTAATTTATAACAGTTTAAATACGCCATATTTACAAGGATTCAAACAATATATGGTTGGTATTCCTTTGTTTGCTCAATTGAGTTGTGAGCCATTTGGAGGATTTTTACTAAAGCTGTGGATTTACTGTTGGAGCAAGTTTCAGCAACTCTGCTGGTGGTGATATACAGCGGTTGTTGTTTTAATCTGCAAATTTTTAAATGGCGACGATTGAGATATGGTGTGTCTGCCGTGTATCGAAACATAGTCGTCCCATAGATGTATTTAAAGTGTTAATTTTCAGGAATGAAAGGTCGTATTGGTCCAATAGGAAAAAGGGGGAGTTATGGGGTTCAAACTATATATGGTTGGTATTCCTTTGTTTGGCCAATTGGCTTTTTTGTCGTTTGGTTCATTACTTTTATTGTTTTCTTTCAGCTTCGATGTTTTTTTTAGTCATTTGGTTCAATATTTGTATCAGATTGGTTATTTTTTTATATATAAATATTTTTGAAAAATAAACGATTTATTTTTATAAATTTATCGAAACAAGGAACCAGTGGCTTAACTAGGATGAAGTTCTTTGTGTATTGGAAATTTTTCCAAATTTTAAGCCACTAAAACTACATTTTAGCTTGGTTTTTCTTATAATATTGCAGCTTTTAGTACATTTCAGTCAAGTAGGTTTGCTGTGATTATGTTTTAAATTTTATATTTAGGGTGGGAGGGGCTGTCCACCACTGCAAGAAACTGGCGAAAAAATATTAAAATTTGTTGCTAATGGATATTTATACAGCAAAATTTGCGACAATTCATATATAACAGTTTAAATATAATATTTAAACAATATATGGTTGATATTCCTTTGTTTGCTCAATTTGTTTTTTTTGTCGTTTGGTTAATTACTTTTATTGTATTCATTCCGCTTCTTTTGTGTTTTTTAGTCGTTTGGTTCAGTATTTTTGTCAGATTGGTTATTTTTTTATTTATAAATATTTTTGAAATACAAATTCTATTTATTTGTTGCTAATGGTTGTTGATACAGCAAAATATGTCAGTTGAAATACGTCATATTGACAAGGATTTAAACAATATATATATATATATATATATATATATATATATATATATATATAGTTGGCATTCCTTTGTTTGCTCAATTGAGTTGTGTGCCATTTGGTTCATTACTTTTATTGTTTTTATTCCGCTTCGATGGTATTTTTTAGTTATTTGGTTCAATATTTTTGTCGGATTGGTTATTTTTTTATTTATTAATATTTTTGAAACACAAATTCAATTTATTTGTTGCTAATGGATATTTATACAGCATAACATGAGACAATTCATATATAGCAGTTTAAATACGTCATATTGGCAAGGATCCAAACAATATATGGTTGGTATTCCTTTGGTTGTTTTTTGTCGTTTGGTTAATTACTTTTATTGTTTCCATTCCGCTTCGGTTGTTTTTTTAGTCATTTGGTTCAATATTTTTGTCGAATTGGTTATTTTTTATTTATAAATATTATTGAAAAAAAATAGATTTATTTGTTGCTAATAGATATTTATACAGCAAGTTATGGGACAATTCGTATATAGCAGTTTAAATACGTCATATTGACAAGGATTCAAACAATATATAGTTAGCATTCCTTTGTTTGCTCAATTGAGTTGTGAGCCATTTGGATCATTACTTTTATTGTTTTTATTCCGCTTCGATGGTATTTTTTAGTCATTTGGTTCAATATTTTTGTCGGATTGGTTATTTTTTTATTTATAAATATTTTTGAAACACAAATTCCATTTATTTGTTACTAATGGATATTTATACAGCATAACATGGGACAATTCATATATAGCAGTTTAAATACGTCATATTGGCAAGGAGTCAAACAATATATGGTTGGTATTCCTTTGTTTGCTGAATTCGGTTGTTTTTTGTCGTTTGGTTAATTACTTTTATTGTTTCCATTCCGCTTCGGTTGTTTTTTTAGTCATTTGGTTCAATATTTTTGTCGGATTGGTTATTTTTTATTTATAAATATTTTTGAAAATAAAATAAATGTATTTGTTGCTAATGGATATTTATACAGCAAATTATGGGACAAATTATATATAGCAGTTTAAATACGTCATATTGGCAAGGATTCAAACAATATATAGATGGCATTCCTTTGATTGCTCAATTGAGTTGTGTGCCATTTGGTTCATTACTTTTATTGTTTCCATTCCGCTTTGGTTGTTTTTTTAGTCATTTGGTTCAATATTTTTGTCGGATTGATTATTTTTTTATTTATAAATATTTTTTAAACACAAATTCCATTTATTTGTTGCTAACGGATATTTATACAGCATAGCATGGGATAATTCATATATAGTAGTTTAAATACGTCATATTGACAAGGATTCGATAAATATAAGGTTGGTATTCCTTTGTTTGCTCATTTGGGTTGTTTGTCGTTTGGTTCATTACTTTTATTGTTTTCATTCCGCTTTGGTTGGTTTTCTTAGTAATTTGGTTCAATATTTTTGTCATATTGGTTATTTTTATATTTATAAATATTTTTGAAACACAAATTCTATTTATTTTTTGCTAATTGATATTTATACAGCAAAACATGAGACAATTCATATATATGTCAGTTTAAATACGTCATATTGGCACGAATTTAAACAATATATGTTTGCTCAATTGGCTTTTTGTCATTTGGATCATTACTTTTATTATTTTCCTTCCAATTCAGTGGTATTTTTTTGTCATTTGGTTCAATATTCTTGTCAGATTGGTTATTTTTTTATTTATAAATATTTTTAAAACACAAATTCGATTTATATGTCTTGCGAATGGATATTTATACAGCATAACATGGGACAATTCATATATTGCAATTTAAATACGTAATATTGACAAGGATTTAAGCAATATAGTGTTGGTATTCTTTTGTTTGCTCAATTGGCTTTTTTGTCATTTGGTTCATTACTTTTATTGTTTTCATTCCGCTTGGATGGTATTTTTAGTCATTTGGTTCAATATTTTTGTCAGATTGGTTATTTTTGATTTATAAAAATTTTTGAAACACAAATTCGATTAATTTGTTACTAATGGATATTTATACAACAATTGATATTTAACAGTTTAAATACGCCATATTCACAAGGATTCAAACAATATATGGTTGGTATTCCTTTGTTTGCTGAATTTGGTGGTTTTTTGTCGTTTGGTTAATTACTTTTATTGTTTCCATTCCGCTTCGTTTGTTTTTTTAGTCATTTGGTTCAATATTTTTGTCGGATTGGTTATTTTTTTATTTATAAATATTTTTGAAACACTAATTCCATTTATTTGTTGCTAATGGATATTTATACAGCATAACATGGGACAATTCATATATAGCAGTTTAAATACGTCATATTGACAAGGATTCAATAAATATAAGGTTGGTATTCCTTTGTTTGCTCAATTGGCTTTTTTGTCATTTGGATCATTACTTTTATTATTTTCCTTCCGCTTCGGTGGTATTTTTTTGTCGTTAGGTTCAATATTTTTGTCAGATTGGTTATTTTTTTATTTATAGATATTTTTAAAACACAAATTCGATTTATATGTCTTGCGAATGGATATTTATACAGCATAACATGGGACAATTCATATATAGCAGTTTAAATACGTCATATTGGCAAGGACTCAAACAATATATGGTTGGTATTCCTTTGCTTGCTGAATTTGGTTGTTTTTTGTCGTTTGGTTAATTACTTTTATTGTTTCCATTTCGCTTCGGTCGTTTTTTTAGTCATTTGGTTCAATATTTTTGTCGGATTGGCTATTTTTTTATTTATAAATATTTTTAAAACACAAATTCGATTTATATGTCTTGCGAATGGATATTTATACAGCATAACATGGGACAATTCATATATTGCAGTTTAAATACGTAATATTGACAAGGATTTAAGCAATATAGTGTTGGTATTCTTTTGTTTGCTCAATTGGCTTTTTTTTCATTTGGTTCATTACTTTTATTGTTTTCATTCCGCTTGGATGGTATTTTTAGTCATTTGGTTCAATATTTTTGTCAGATTGGTTATTTTTGATTTATAAAAATTTTTCAAACACAAATTCGATTAATTTGTTGCTAATGGATATTTATACAACAATTAATTTATAACAGTTTAAATACGCCATATTTACAAGGATTCAAACAATATATGGTTGGTATTCCTTTGTTTGCTCAATTGAGTTGTGAGCCATTTGGATCATTACTTTTATTGTTTTTATTCCGCTTCGATGGTATTTTTTAGGCATTTGGTTCAATATTTTTGTCGGATTGTTCTATTGGGTTTTTTGTCGTTTGGTTCATTACTTTCATTGTTTTCATTCTGCTTTGTTTGTTTTTTTAGTCATTTGGTTCAACATTTTTTTTAAATTGGTTTTTATTTATAAATAAATTTGAAGTACAAACTACGAAATACGAAAAATATAACAATTTGTTGCTAATTGATATTTATACAGCAAAACAGACAATTCATATACAGCAGTTTAAATACGTCATATCATCATTTTTATAAATGTTGTGGATTTACTGTTGGGGTAAGTTTCATCCATTCTGCTGGTGATGATGTGAAGTTATATGACACGGTTGTTGCTTTAATCCGCTAATCTTGAAATGGCGATATTGCAGATATATGCATAAGCCCTGTATGGAAACAGTTGTTCTATATAGGTATTTAAAGGGTTAATGCTCTGGAGTAAAAATCCAAAAGGAAAGAAGGGGAGTTGAGGAATTCAAAATAGAACCGAGAAGGGTTGGTTTTTACCCAATTTGTCTGATTATGAATAATCATTTATTGATTAGATAAAATATATACGGGGTAGAGTCAAATTTTTATTTGTCGGAATAAAAAAAGTGTTTTCTTGTCTGTGATATTTATACAGTTTCACACAACAAAACTCCAAACTCCTTTTATTCATTGGAAAAAGTTTCGTTTCTTTAAGAAATCTCAAGATTTCCGTTTGATGGTGTTCATTTCTTTTCTAAATCATAATCATTCATACATTTCAGCGCGTCGTCCATATTCAAGAATCTTAATTTCTTAAAGAATTTACTCATTTTCCACTTATACGCATATCCACACTTGAAAAAATAAATCAATAAAGACAAGCTTAATTTCAAACTTTATTTTCTACTGAGGTTAAATTATTATTTTGAAAGAAAAAAGTAGATTCTCCTTTGCTGGAAAAATTACGTGATTGTGAATAGAAAAATTCTTCCAGCTCCAGTCAAGAAAAACGTTTTCTTTACACGCGAAAATTCAAAATTTTAATCGTTGCTTTGAATGTTTCAATAACTTTTTTCTTGATCTAACCGGTGAAGTAATAAACAACTATAATTCCAATGAAAAAAAATTAATAATAAAAACAAATTGGTTATTTTCGGCATGTTTATTGTTTGATACGGTTGGTATTTCAGGCGAATCAACTTTTTAAATCAGTTAAATAAATTTTTTACGACCACAAAAACGTTGTCAATAGAAAAAAAGTTTTTTAAAAAGTAATTTCCACCCCAACAAATTATTTTAAATAGTAATGACAATATTGGTGCTTTATTTGCCGATGTATAAAGTACCGGAGTTCAAAGCTTTACATACTATGCCCCGTGTGAATTTTTCATTGCTGGAAATCTAAATTAATTTTATTTTTGACACGTCTCCTTCCATGGCTCCAGCAGACCGAACAAGTGTTTCTCCTAAAGCAGCACTTGTAAATGTCAATATCAAAATTCATGTAAAAAAAATTTAATACGCAGGTGATTGGTCATATGAAATTGTGATGGGTCTAACCTATAAAAAAATTTTCAGTCAATTTTCTTCCGAGATATCAACCCTAAAAGGTTTAAAACATTTTTTAATCTTAAAGTTTTTCCAAGAACCAATAAATTTTGTTCTGCAACAAGTGGGGGAAATTTAACTTTTCGCACGAGTTTGTGGCACGAGTGAAAAAAGTACTTTTTCCCACATGCTGCACACTATAAATTTCCTACAAATGTACAAATATAATGAATACGAGTAAAGTTGTATAGAAAAAATTTAGGCATCGAGGATCCCAACTGAAAAAGGCTGGACCTCGAGGACACCCCTACTGAACAAGGTTGGCCATCGAGATTTTTCTACTGGAAGAAGTTTGGACATCTGGAATCCCGCTACAGGAAGAAACTATGATTCTCCGCATAAATACAGGGTGTTTCCTAAGTAATCTAAAATATTGTAGTGGGCGCGTCGTCACTCCATTTTAAGACGAAAAGTTCTCATAAATATGTGTGATAAGTCTTGTCGTTAATGAGATACAGGGTGTTGAATTGTTTTATTATTTCTACTTTGATGTTTTATAACTCTGTTTGTAATGCCGGTGGAAAAGTGCCGTATTTTTTATGATTGTACTTACTCCCCTCTTTCGATTTTTACTAATTTCATTCTTTCCAATTCATAAACGTAGCTACCCAATTTGGTTAAAATTTTTATTAAAAATCCCTAAAAAAATTCGTAGCGGCTATATTTATGAATTGAGAAGAATTAGTCGAGGCAATAAACTAAAAAAGTTCGGATTTAGGCCGCATAGATGGATCGGAATGCGGAAAATTATTTGTAAATAATGTGGAGATTTGTGGTCCCGACAAATCGGAAATTGCATTGCTGCAGCTAAAAATGCATTTTTTGCGACGCCCCTGGGAAGATTTCAAAACTTTGTAAATAAGAGTCAGAACTGGCCCAACTTCAGCGCCCCAAAAAACGTCCCACCAATGATTTTCGGTTAGTTTTTGTCGATTTTGTCCGGGAGTGTTCACCGATGCCATTTTGGATTCAGCAAACCAAGAAACTCCCGAGCACCGAGTTTCTCTCCTTTTTCGCTTTAATTTTGGGTTAGTTCAACGGAGAAGACGTCCGGGGCCAGGGTCCGATGCACCCGCGATTCGGGGGGTCGTTTTCGACGTGAAGTTCGGATTCAGCGTCACAAAAAAAACCATAACGATTTTAAGTTCGTCTTTTTCGATTGTGTCAGGAAAAGCCACGGAGATGACGCTCAGGGCCATTACGGTGCACCAGATGGGAATTTGAATTCAGCGCCCCAACAATGATTTTCGGATAGTTTTTGTCGAGTTTGTCAGAAAAATTTTCGGGGATGGGGTCCCCTTCCAGGTATCCGGGGGTATTCGCCGATACCATATTTAAATTCACCGAGCCAAGAAACCCCCGGGCAACGAGTTTCTCTCCTTCGCTTTAATTTTGGGAGAGACCCACGGTGGCGTTCGGGGCCAGGATCTGGTGCACCAGCGAATCGAGGGGTAGTTTTCGACGTGAAATTCGGATTCAGCGCCCCAAAAAACCCACCATAACGATTTTCGGTTCGCCGATGCCATATTTGGATTCAGCGAGCCCAAAAATCCCCCAGCGCCGAGTTCCTCTCCTTCCCCACGTGATTTTCGGGAGAGTCACACGGAGATGAAGTTCATCGGCGTTCCTGAGCTGCAAGTGTTCTGGGGGTCAATTTGAACATGATAATCGTGATTAGCGACCTATTAGTAGTAGTTGTTTGTCAAGATTCGTTCTTCAGCGGTTAGGGTGGGTTTGGTTTTTTGGAGGATTCAGTGGGGAATTCTTGTTCAGGAAGGGTTGGTTTGGTTACAATTTTGCAGTGGGTGCGTCTGGAGGACATTTTAGGGAATTTTTTAGGAGAGTGGATTTTGGAATCGAAAGTTAGCACCGAGAGCGGACTCACTCCCGAAGGGAGTTAGCTGACTTATTAGCTTATTAGTAGTTTTATATTCACCTTGTGGGGTAAATGTCCTTACTACGTCTGGTTGGTGTGGCGTCTGTGTTAGATTGAAAAACCTAAAATTTCACTAATAATAGATGTTTCAAAAGAAACAATTTATTAATCGCACTTCCAAGTACGTTACTTATGAACTGTCGTACTAAAAAGGACGACAGAACATGTGGGTGAGCTTGTGTATAAACTCGTTGGCGGAGGTTATTGATTATGTTTGGTTTGAATCAGTGACCAAATCTGCAGGTACCTCTTGCCTCAGAAATACACTGGAAGAAAAAGACTTGTGGCTGTGAGAGAGAGAGAGAGAGAGAGAGAGAGAGAGAGAGAGAGAAATTCGACAAGATTTTGTGTGGAATTAGTTTTTGTTTTAATAGTTGGGGTTGTTTGTTTTGAGTGGTTGCCCTGGTGTAGGATTAGTTTCCTCTTCAGGGCTGGGTTGGGAGTGTATTGGGGGTTTTAGTGCGCGTTTATATATTGAGTTTGGTGTAAAAAGGTGGTTAGCTGAAATTGGTTAGGTTAATAAAGTGTCTAGACATTTTTTGGAAAAGTGACTAGGAAGAAATTTAAAAAGGTGTATAGAATTGAGAATTTGGAGCGGGCTTTTCGCTAGAAAGTGTTCGGAGGAAAGGTTTCATCGATTAATGTTGGGAATTGATATTTGGAAGCAGCGAAGCTCAAAAAGTGCCTCGGATTGGGGCGTTCTGGTGGAAGACGAACCATGCATCGCTGCCGATACATATGATATGCAGGCGAGATAGATGATTTTTACTGAATTTGGGATGTCTCCGGTGTTTTAAGGGAGGGATATTCAAAATTTGTTGTTGGAATGTATAGGGTTTGTCCAAAGTGTTGAACAAATTAATGAAAATTCTAAAATGTAAATAATTTTGAAAATATTGTATTACTGAAAATATTGAGTCTATGAATTATTAGAATGTTTCGATGGCAAAGTCCCTGAGAAATCTTTGGTTGTCAGATGGTGTAAAGACAGTTTGTAGGTTATTTTTGAAGGTGGTGGCTTTGTCTTCTGGGGTATAGATCTTTTGTCCTTGCACTTCGAGATGTGATTCCACCTTCCTCTTGAGGCCGACAAGGTGGTAGAATTTTTGCCAAGACACGCGCCCTTGTCTGAAGTCCAGTCCGGCTGTATCGACCTTCCATTTTCTCTGCTTTTCAGCATTGATTTCGTACCGAACCTGGGCGTTTAGACAGTTCCATTGTGTCTTGACAGCGGGATCTCGAGTGCGGACGTATAACCTGTATAACTGTCTTTTGTGACGGATTTTGAGCAGAATTTCTTGCGGAAGGGCATAATAGTTAGTGTTTATAGTGGAGAGAGGTACGGCGATGTCTTGTGCATCGATTAATAGGGATTGGAATTCCTCTGCGTGATTATCTATGTCATCAATGCTCTGATGAATGACGGGTTGTGGCAAATTAGTTGAGACGTGGTTTGCGAAGGAATCCCAATCGGCTTTTTTAAAATCGCGATATGTGAAATTTGTTGACGGGGGTGGTATTGGATTATGTAGAGATGTTTTGACCAGTAGTGGGACATGGTCTGAGGTGATGGGGTCGCCTATAGAGCATTCGTCGTCCATGTGGGTTATTAACCTGTCAGTGCATATTGAGGAGTGGAGGTGACTTACTAGGATTGGATTATTGTTTTTAATCCGAGAGATGGGAAGGAAGACTAGCTGATCGGCGAGTGATCTGCTGCTTGGGTTAGTATGTGTATCACCGAAAAGAGTATTGTGTGAGTTTAAGTCACCCATTATTACGGCTCGTGGTAGAGTGGATGCATATTCTAGAAGGTCGATTGATAATTGCTGATTAGGGTGTTTATAATAAGAGAAGAAGGTTGTCGTGGTATTGTTCCACGATATATCGATGGCTATACAATTTAAGTTCTGTAAAGACAGATGGGGAGACATACGGGGAGCGGATGTGGTGACGCGGGAGTTCGTTTCGGACGAGACGTCTAGATGGAAAGTGGAATAGCCAGCAAAGCGAGGGGAATTTTTTAAGAGAGTATCGGTGATAGATAATATTTGTATGTTTTGGGAGTGTAAAAGACATTTAAGAAGATGTCTCTTCCTGGCTAGACCTTGGCAATTCACGGTCCCGATTGTGAAGTCCATAACTTAATTTTGTCTTTTCGATGTGAAGACATAGTGGACGCTGTTGCCCGCGCCACTAGTGGCGGTACAATTGTAACCGTAAAATGAGGGGACGAGGTGTATAAGAGTGTTATCCACTAGACCACGGGTTGTCGGGACGGCGTTCATTACTGTAGTCGCTAAAATCTTGTTACCTATATGATCAATAGGTAGCAAATAAATGTTTGTTGATTATACACGTATATACCACTAATTTAATGACCAGCTAGTTGCAGTGGAGAAAGGGGTGGGTAAATCAATATCATTTAGGTTTAGTTACCATGAAAGGTACTGTGTAACAGTTCTTAACTTTTTATTTTGAGATAAGATTGTGGATGAAACAAGATGTTTAATGAAAGTTGAAACAGTTTACTGTTTAACACTATACGCAATTCCCCTATTAGTACTAATAAGTTCACAAGGTAAGTAGGTAGTAGATGTTATTTTATGAACACATTTAAAATATTAGTTCTGCAGAGTCCTCTACTATGGGGGAGTGTAATTCAGTCTCTTGCTAGTCACTATGCAAATGATGCGATACAAAAATAATAAACTATACTCTTACTTGCTGCCTGTAGTCGGGCTATATTAAAAGTGGTTATCAGGATGTCTATCTGTGGTGAACCATGCAGATGGTCACAGCAACGGTACTACTGTCAGTCACTAATAATCCTATAGTAGAAAAAAAGCCTAAAAGAGTTAAAATCATATGGTGGTTAGTTGAAACGTGGTTAGATTAGGTTAGGTAGACTTACCGAAGGTGGAGTGGCTTTTAAGTAGACTAATTTATAAAATATCCCCTTGTGGGCTTTTCAATACATGAAAATATAATAAATAGTCTAGGAAAGTGTTTCCTTTTTTTCCTTTTTGGCGTCAAAATCCGGAAAAGTTCGGTTAACCTCATGCAGGTAAAATTCAGCCATCAAAAGACAAAAAAAGTGGGGGGGAAATAAAAGCATAATGACAGTAGGTCAATTAGATATGTAAGTCAAAGTACCAACCTTAATTACTTACTGGTCATCAACTAGCCAGCTTGACTCTTTGGTAGGGATAGCCCTTTATGTTTAGACTGTTTAAAGTGAGAGGGAACAATAAAAGAAGACTTTCTTATATTATTTAGTAAACAATGTGATGGCTAAGTTATTGAAATTTTAATTTAGTCTTAACTAACTCCAATTAGTTTGATTTTAGTGCCAGTGGAAAGGTCGTAAGGGGTTTGTGGTTTGTCAAGGGTGACGGGAGCGATTTCTTGTGCGGATTTCGGTGTTTCCAACCGCTTTGGACACCGAGGATGATAAGCAGGGTGCGAGCCGCCGCAGTTTTTACATAATGGTTCGTTTGCCTTAGGGCAATTGGTAGATTTGTGGTCGGTCACTCTGCAGGAGAGACAGACCGGTTTGGCCTTGCAGGATTCGGCAAGGTGGCCTGTGCTGGAGCACCTGTTGCAGTATTTGGATACTGTGGGTAGTGGGTTGGTTGGGTTTGAGGCCTCACACCGATGTGAGAGACCGTGAAAGTTGTTGCCAAATGAGAGGGCGGGGTGGTAAGCCATTTCGAAATCGGTTAGGATTCGAAACATGGAAGTGGGCGGCGGGAAATGATGCGCCAGGATATGTTTAGCGGGAAGTTAAGGTCTTTGAGGATATCCTCAAATTCCTTGTCGGTGATGGACGTGTCTACATTTCTGCAGACAAATGAAAATATGTGCTTGCGGGTTCTTCATTGGGAGAGGGCTCGGGGAGTTGGGATGAGCGAAATGACGATCACTTGGTCATCGCCTATGGTATGCGGAGTTTTTTTGCAAGGGTATATGGGCGGGTATTTTAAGGAGAGCTGTCCGGTTAGGATTCGCCTTTAAGTAGGTGATATTTCCTCTCAACGGCTCGTTTGTGTTGAGGAGGTTAAATAGCGCCCGCTGAGAGACGAATTTGGAAGGTAGGTTACGGATGTTTAATGTTTGAAGTGCGGGAGTCGGTTGGGTTTGTTGAGAGGTTCGCGGATGCTGGGTAGGGCGGGGTTGTTGAGTTGGCTGTTGTTGAGATGGCTGTTGTTGAGTGGTTGGTGGAGTCGGGGTAAGGAGTCTTCGGGTTCTCTTGGGTTTGACACCCAAGAGAGTGAAGTCCCCTTCTTGTTTTTGGCAGTTGGTAGTTGGAGTCATAGATAAAGGATTGGTTAGGTTAGGTTTATTTTCAATAGATAGATAGGCAACTCAGTATTAAGAGTTTGGTTCACTAATTACCGCGCCCTCTGGCGAGTGTAGTCAGAAATAAAGCAAAAGCGGGAACTGTACATATAAAATTTAAATTTTTTTTCTGGAACTGGAAGATTGTTTAAGAATTCATGAATAAAAAAACTGTTTCACTACATACGTTTATTTACAAGTTATATAATAATTAATATAATATAATATACAAATATGGCCTTCTCAACCGAAGTATATATAGTATTTTTTTCACTACTAATCGCAGAACTAATACCGAAAGACCTTATTTCTACTTTAAAATTAGTCATTTCCCCAATTATTCAAGGATATCGAAATATCAGCTCGGAATACTTGTCAACGCATTGAATAAAATCATTGAAACTAAGGGGATTGAATAAACGTCATTTCTACTATTATTTTAAATAATTTTCATATTTTCTGATCATTTTCATTGTCTTAGGACATTTCCTAGAGTTTATTTCATTGAATAAAGTTTTAGGTAAATATTGAGCTACTTCTCATTAGACAAATGAGGTAAATAATAAAGTTTTCTCATGTTAGTAGTGAAACAAATAACATATAACAGATTTTGTTAATATAATTATCACAGCTTTAATATTGAAAGTAACGCCGGTACTCACATTTTCATAGTTTTTGGAAAATCGATGCATTTTCACAGTATCGTCCCGGCTTCTGCATGTTGGCACACAACAAGAAAACACCATATTGGACTGGTTTGGTTAAATCAGTTTAATAAACACACACAAAAATTAAAATTCAACTTAGTCTCAATACAACACTAATTGAAATAATAATGATAATGAGCTGGGCTAGGTATTGGTGTTGATAAAAATAAATCAACCTAACCTAACCTATCTTTTTTCTATGGATAAACATTGGGCGAGAAATCGATGCGCCTGCGTATTGTGTTCTCGTAAAGCTGCTGTGATGTTGCCATATCTCAAAATTATCATTAAAAACTTATGATTTTTATTTTAATTAAAAAATACAACTTGAATAGCTTCTCTAGTGTAGGGTATTGAAAGATAAGTTAAAATTCAAATCCAAACTAACATTCAAGTTTTATGTTATGATAATGAAAATGTTTATACATATTACATATTAGTAACTTTAATCAATGGATCAGATGAGTGACGAAAAACTGAGGAATTTTTCTTTACAGATTTGACAACGTTCAAATTTAAGGTGATTACAGCGCCTCTGGCGAGTGTAGTCGCAAACAGATCTTATGGAACAAGCTGGTTCATAAGAGTTACCTATGCATGGTTGGAGTCGAGTGAACAGAGATGTGGGAAGTGAGGCGGGTGGCGTGGGATTTCACTGAGTAGGCTGATATAAAGAGCTTCGGCTGTTAGTTCTGGCACGTAATTTGTCGATAGCGTCTTGGAGCATTGACTCGAGAAGATCGTTTTTAATTTTCAATTCGGCAAGCTGAACTTGAGTTTGTTGGAAAAGGGCTGCATAATCGATGACTGGGGGTGGTACCATCGGTAGAAACTCATCGTGAGATGAGATGGATGGTACCGTTTGGCAACGGGTGACGATTGGGGAGCGTTGAGAAAACATATTTGATTGTGGGGCGGAAGAGGGCGAAACAGAAGGTTGTTTCGTTGTGGGGTAGCGGACTCACTGCAGGAGGAAGTTTCCTCCACGGTTAAAGGTTTCCTGACCCTTTTGTCTGCCGGTTAGTATTTTATATTCACCCGAAACAGTCCTTCCGTCTTCAGCTGGATGGCAGTGGATTTCTTGTTAGCAGCTTCTTCAAAACGTTGTTACTGAAAGAGGGCAAATTTCATAAATAATTTGCTCTAGAAAAGCAGTTTTTCATAAATAATAAATGTCCTATGCAGGACAAATTGAGATAAAAATCTCTATTATATTCGCCGAGTTCGGTGGCGAGTCGATGCTAGAATATTCGGTTTGGATCAGGGACCGAATTTCCAGGTGAGCTTCAACTTGCTGATGACCTTTCTCGTAGACAGTGAACACTACACTCCCAGACTTGTGGCTGGAACCTGTCTTCTATTTGTATCTGCCGACACTAGTCAGAATTCGCGCTGATTGGTCGGCAGATTAAAGGGGCCGAGACTATGAGCCGACACGCCTGCTCTCTGGTGGCAGTATCGTACAGGATATTGTATATATTTTTTCACCGAATCTATTGGTTCTAGCAAAAAATGTTTTAAAATATACAGGGATTTTAAGTAATATTTTTATTTTACAAAACTAAGGCTGGTAAAAGATTTGATATTAAATAAGATAAGGGAAGCTAATTTCACTCCCTTATAATCTAACATGAATGTTGAAAAAATACCTGTGGTTAGTCACTTGCGAGTGTACGGAAGTTTCAAAATTTCTAGTTTCTGCCTTTATTAAAGTTTTAGAAATAAAAACTTAATTTTACTCACCACCTTTTAGGGGGATATCTCGAAAGAGGGAGGGCTGAGGAAATTTTGTTATAGGAAATATCCATCATAATATCAAACGGGTAACCACCTCCTTAATTTTTATAGTATTTGATAGATTATTAACTAATATATGCTAAACTGCAGATTTATAAAATATTTTTTTCTAAATTAACATTTGAATCAAAATTACTGTTATTAAATATGAAATTAAAAAAAAAACAGTTAAAAACGCTAAAACTTTATTTACCTGGCCAAACTTTTATGAAATAACCTTCAGAAAATAAATTTTGAAACGTTTACACAGATCACACGTTCCTACCTAAACCCAAAAACCGTCTTGACAACTCTACCATTACACAAATTTAGGTTAAAACATTAATTTTAATTTTATTTAATGTAAAACTTTAACGTTAAGTAAAAGAAAACCTTTAGGATAGGCTTCGGACGACCCCAGGAGAACGACACTTAAATATTTTTAGGTTCTTCACATCACAGGAACATTTTATTTTTATTACAGCTATACCAACATCGAGATACCTTGATATAGACCCGCAATGTTCACGCATTGAGCGATTGAGTTGATTGAGAATTGTTTGTTGCAATTTTTATTGTCCTATTGTACCTCCAATTTCCTTATTTTACGACAAGAATCCTCTCTACGTATTTTTGGGGGTTATCTCAAGGTTCTTGTCAATCTGCACATTATGTTCTTACAAAAGAATGTGATCTGTGTCCTTTTAAAACCATGTAAGGGTTCCGTGTAATTAAAGAGTGTGTATTTCCTTATAAATGTGGAAAAAACGGCATTTTTGAATTCTAGGAATAAATTCCATCAAAAAATGTGAAGAAAATAGAAATACAGTTACCCAAAATGTGATAAAACGATTTTATCGATAAAAAAAGATTAAGCCCGATTTTTTCTTCTAGATATTATTTTGTTATTTGCAGTAATCTTTTTTTAATGGATAGCTTGATCCATTCAACCAAGAATTTATTGTACATACAGTAATCTTATAAATGAAATAACGTTTTTTTACTTACAAATAAACTTCAAAACTGACAAGAACCTTAAAAAACTGATATGAGTCGGCATAAAATTCATTATCATTAATTTGATTCTGGGGCATTATATATCATTAGATTATTTGCTCTCATGGAACGCTCATGAACATGAATCATAGTTTCAGTATCAAATGGTTTTGGTGATGATGAGGATGGAACTGTTTCCTTCTCTAATTCAAGAATTTTCTCTTTTAAATATTTCATATCGTTATCCATCTGTACCACCTTCCTTTTCATCAGTGGTACACTCTTGAAGGATTCCCGACAACTTCACAAAAACCTCGTTGACTAACAATTTATCATGGGAAATACGTTCTTCTAAGTTTAAGGAATTTGATTCTGGGGCATTATATATCATTAGATTATTTGCTCTCATGGAACGCTCATGAACTTCATGAATCATAGTTTCAGTATCAAATGGTTTTGGTGATGATGAGGATGGAACTATTTCCTTCTCTAATTCAAGAATTTTCTCTTTTAAATATTTCATATCGTTCTTCATCTGTACCACCTTCCTTTTCATCAGTGGTACACTCTTGAAGGCTTCCCGACAACTTCACAAAAACCTCGTTGACTAACAATTTATCATGGGAAATACTTCTTCTAAGTTTAAGGAATTTGATTCTGGGGCATTATATATCATTAGATTATTTGCTCTCATGGAACGCTCATTAACTTCATGAATCATAGTTTCAGTATCAAATGGTTTTGGTGATGATGAGGATGGAACTATTTCCTTCTCTAATTCAAGAATTTTCTCTTTTAAATATTTCATATCGTTCTCCATCTGTACCACCTTCCTTTTCATCAGTGGTACACTCTTGAAGGCTTCCCGACAACTTCACAAAAACCTCGTTGACTAACAATTTATCATGGGAAATACTTCTTCTAAGTTTAAGGAATTTGATTCTGGGGCATTATATATCATTAGATTATTTGCTCTCATGGAACGCTCATTAACTCCATGAATCATAGTTTCAATATCAAATGGTTTTGGTGATGATGAGGATGGAACTATTTCCTTCTCTAATTCAAGAATTTTCTCTTTTAAATATTTCATATCGTTCGCCATCTGTACCACCTTCCTTTTCATCAGTGGTACACTCTTGAAGGCTTCCCGACAACTTCACAAAAACCTCGTTGACTAACAATTTATCATGGAAAATGCGGTCTTATAAGTTTAAGGAATGTGATTCTGGAGCATTATATATCATTAGATTATTTGCTCTCATGGAACGCTCATTAACTTCATGAATCATAGTTTCAGTATCAAATGGTTTTGGTGATGATGAGGATGGAACTATTTCCTTCTCTAATTCAAGAATTTTCTCTTTTAAATATTTCATATCGTTCTCCATCTGTACCACCTTCCTTTTCATCAGTGGTACACTCTTGAAGGCTTCCCGACAACTTCACAAAAACCTCGTTGACTAACAATTTATCATGGAAAATACGGTCTTATAAGTTTAAGGAATGTGATTCTGGAGCATTATATATCATTAGATTATTTGCTCTCATGGAACGTTCATTAACTTCTTGAATCATAGTTTCAGTATCAAATGGTTTTGGTGATGATGAGGATGGAACTTTTTCCTTCTCTAATTCAAGAATTTTCTCTTTTAAATATTTGATATCGTTCTCCATTTGTACCACCTTCCTTGTCATCAGTGGTACACTCTTGAAGGCTTCCCGACAATCTTCACAAAAGTGCATTAATGATCTATTTTAAATAACAACAGCCCTGTTTTCTGAGGCCGAAACACCCGAACATTTCTCCGCCAAATGTGTGCGAGATCTGCAGCTGTCATATGCGATAGATTGCTTGTCATCACTGCCCAGATCAAGGGCGCAGGTTGAACATATTTGTTTTATGCTGTTCATGTGATAATCTAATCACAAAGTTAAACCCACTTATATTACATCAATCACTAGACTTTCTGCTAAAATTACTATTATACTATAATAAATACACTCATAACCGCATTAATGAATATTTTTGAAAAATAGCTAATTAAAACAGTTAAAAATAAATAAAAAGTTGATAAAATTTGCAATGTTTACATACACCTAACCTCATTACTCATATTCATATCTTCTGTAGTACATAGAAATTCTTCTTATAGTGAATCTTCTATCGGATGTTTGCTATCATCGCAGCAATTCGGACCTTGTTGATTGCAGCTCTGAATAGCTGAACACTGCTACTTTAAACCAATCTCTTACGTACTTTAGCCAGGATACTCGACGCCTGCCAATGTTCCGCTTTCCACTAATCTTTCACTGGACTATGAGTTGTAGAAGCGTGTATTTCTGTCCTCTCATTATATGGCCCATATAAAGGAGCTTTCTTTTTTTTACGGTGTTAACTATTTCGTACTCCCTTTGAATCCAGTTCAGCACTTTGGGATTAATAATTTTATCGGTCCTGGAAATCCGCCACATTCTTCGGTAGCACCACATTTCGAAGGCAGTTTGTCCATGTGGACTTTCTTTAGGGTCCACGCTTCAACTTCACACAACAGCGCAGAAAAAAACATTACAACGAAGCACCTTCATTCTAAGTTCCATATTAATATTCCGACTCATAAATAACTTTTTTATTTTTATAAATATTGATCTGGCTATCTCTATCTTTGTTCTTATCCCTCTTGTATGATAATCCGTTTGTTCCATCCAAATTCCCAGATATGTGTTTGTCGGCACATTCTCTATCGTGACGTTTGCCACCGTCAGGTTCACAAGGTTCAAATGTTGCGGGAACTTTATAACTACCATTAACTTGGTTTTCTTAAAATTAATTTTTAGTCTGTATTCATTACATCGCTTACTCAATTTTTCTAAAAGGTGTTGTGAGTCTTCAAGATTGCTCGTTAACAAGACGGTATCATCAACATACCTCAAATTATTAATATTTCTCTATCTATAACTATTCCCACTGACTCATCTTCTAAGGTTTCCCGAAAAATAGCTTTGCTTTATAGATTAAAGAGGAGCGGGGGGCAGGATGCAGCCCTGTCTCATACCACGACGAATCACCATTTCTCCTGTTGGTTGGTTCTCCACAATTGTATTAGCTCTTTGGCCTCAGTATAGGTTACGGATCATTCTAACGTCGACCGAAAAATGTTTCTGCTGACGAGTAACTGATGTAATTTTTCATGTTTCATTTTGTCAAAGGCCTTCTCAAAATCGATGTAACAAGCATACACATCTTGGTTTATATCGAGACAGCGCTAGAAAGAACGTTAATTCCAAAAAGCGCCTCCCGTGTTCCAAGTCCTTCGCCGAATCCAAACTGTGTATTGCTTATGTCTTCCTCGAGTCTTCTGTAAATTCTTTTGTGGACGATTTTTAAGAACAACTGTAAGGTGTGGCCCATAAGTGCGATGGTTCGGTAATCTGAGCATTCTCTTGAATTTGGTTTCTTGGGTATGAGCACAAAAGTGGATGATGACCACTGTTTAGGAATTTCTCCCATCTCATAAATGCAGTTAAAGAGGGCCAGCCAAATATCGATCACATCATCATCAAAGAGTTGGATACGTTCTATGAGTATCTGATCAGGACCAGCAGCTTTGCCGAGTTTCATATTTTTAAGTGCACATTATTTGATTCTAAAACCGGTTTTGGAGGTCTTTAATCATCCGACAGGTATTCGTTCCACCTTTTAAGTTTGTCCTCCATGTTAGTTATTATACGTCCATTTGTATCCTTGATAATATTACTAGCTGCCTTGACCCTGTTACATCCAGCCGTATCCTTTATCCTTTTGTGCATGTGAAAGCTGTCAAACTTCTTTTCCAGTACTTGTATTTCCTCGAATTGAGCTACCAGGTATTCTTCCTTTGCTTCTTCTGGTCTAATACACTGGAAAATGTTTTACTGACAGCACCACGATATGGTTGGCAACACAACATTGATATCCTGGATTACTAACATCTCTGAGAAAAATTTCCTTTTTTTTCGTGTCATTAATCCTCCACCTCGAGCATCGGTGTTTTCATCGAGAAAGTACCTAGGCTGTAATAAAATATACACTAGTTCTCGAACCGTAATTGTAATAGTCTCTTAGATAGATCGGGACTTATATTTCACCGGTTTCTGTAATGTTTGACACCACGCAAGTTCAGATATGCGGCCATCTTGGGTATGCAAGTACGGCTGGCAAGTCTGGGGTCAGGTGCACTTGCAACTGTAGGAGTATTTCTTTGCCACGCTATTCGCTTACGCTTATTCGAACAAATTTAGGGCGGGTATTATAAACATGTCTTGAAATTATCTTTGAATTTAACAGTCAAGTTAACTTTAGGTTTTAAAATGTCAGTTTTATAAAAGTCTCATTTATAAAATACAAAGAAGAAGCGGGTAAAAGATACACATAACCTAGATTTGACGTTTTGATTTTTGTGGTGCAGTTTTGTTTTATCTGTGAGTTTGGTGTATACGTTCCCAGTGTCGAATTTTTATTTTTTTTCTAAAATTATCAGTCTGAATGGATAGACGAGCCACAAGCCTTTCTAATGAGGAAATTGAATATCTTTTATGAATATTCATAGTATCTTCTTCATCGTCGGTTAAAAGTTCCTCAAAAATATCTTGAATATAATTTGGTAACATTGCAAAATCCAAAGAAAACAAAGTAAAAACACAATCAAAATATTCACAATATATTTATTGAGATTATAAATGCCAAATTGTTGACAGACCCGAAAACCACGTGTTCCCACAAAGTTAACACAATATTCATTCCTCCCTACAGAGTTAACTTCGCCATTTTGAAGTTAACCCTTAAGTGGTGATCCTAATAATACATACATACATGGTGACCATGAGTCTCATAGACTCCTAGCAAAAAAGCGGATTTTTTCAATAGTTTTCAAATAATAATGAAATAACATTTTTTTTATTAATAAAGCAATATTGTCATGATATTTCAACATTTATTAAAACGAAAAAATCAAATTTTAAGTAAATAAACAAATAAAAAATAGAAACATGCATTTTTTCTTATACAAAATTAATATAAGGCATATTCCAAAAAAAATCTGAACCATATGCAAATTAACATAATAAGTGTTTAAAAATAAGTATATTTTAGATAAAAAATGTAAAAAAGTAACAAAATATAGATTCTACACAAAACCTGCAAACCACTAAAAGAGACAAAAAATATATATCAGTCTCGCTCCTGTCTGGCACAATTTTTACAGATCTTTCGCGAATACTGCAAGCAAATGGGCTTTTGACACTTAGTGCATAGATATGCAGTCTTCTTAATTTGGATGGGCAGATGTGGCAATACTTTCTTATTTCAAGCTTTTCTTTTTGTTCATTAGCAGTATTTTCGGGAATGTCAAGGATACTTCCAATAAGTTATTTTAGTTGCCTTTGTATCGTTGGCATTTCAAACCTTCTATTTAAATGTGAGGAAACTAGCTTATCTGCCAGGGTTTCTATAAACCTGAATCTAGTCCAATTATTTGTGAGTACAGAAGTACACATAATGTAGGAATTAACACCACATATGTCTACTATTTTTAAAAAAATAGCCATAGGCCATCTGCGTGTTCTGCGGCTACAGGAATATTTTACACATTTTTCATCCATCGCATCCACACCTCCTTTGGTCAAGTTATAAAAAGAATTTATTTCTGGTAATCCATTCTCAGGATCGACTTCTATAGAGTGATGCATGGAAGACATTATTATTACAGCTTTGTTTTTCTTAGGTGTACGGGATAGAAGTGTTATGTCTTTTGTAAATCCATATAAAGTGTCTCCTTCATTACGATTTCGTTGCATAAGAAACTGTGGGGGAATTTCTTTTTTATTTTTCCTAACTGTGCCAACGTAGGTAAGATTATTTTTTTGTAAATGATGCACTAACTCAATTGAACTAAACCGATTATCGGCAGTCACATTTCTATTAGTATTGTAGATATGTTTGACCAGTCTAATTACTGCTTGAGAAGGTATGCTCATTTTTCTTTCTTCGGATGTCAGGCTAAATCCATCTGAACCTTTTCCAGCATAAATGTAGGCGTTGTGTAGATACCCAGTTCGTGCATCAGTCATGCATACTATTTTTTCCCATATTTGCAGGGTTTGTTGGGAATATACATTTTAAATTGACATCTTCCTCTAAACCCTAGAAGCATCTCGTCTACGCACACATTGGCTCCAACTTTATATGCGTTTTTTGAATTGCGGATAAATAAATCAAAAAATTCTTGGATAGCAGCAGCTGAATTTCCCATTGTTCTCGGTCCGAGGCATCGTCAAATCTTAAACCAGCCATTAGGGCTAGAAAACGCTTCTGTGACATAACTGCTCTAAATATGGACCTTCCTTTCCCGTTCGTAGCAAATTTGTTATGAAAGAGAGTGGAATCCGGGTAAAAGCTGACAACAACAGCGGACTCACTGCCGAAGGGAGTTGCCTCTCCAGTTAAAGGTTTCCTAACTTATTAGCTTTCTAGGAGTTTTATATTCACCTGTTGGCTAATGTCCTTCCTACGTCTAGTTGGTTTGGCGTCTGTTGGATTAGGAAACCTAAAATTTAACAATTTTCATAAATAATAAAATGTTTCAAAAGAAACAATTTAGTAATGAATTTCCTAGTACGATTACTATGAACTGTCGTACCGAAAAGAACGACAGAACACGTGGGTGAGCTGGTGTATATTGTATATTGTATCAGTGTCCAAATTTGCAGGTACCTTCCTTAAGCGATGGACTGGAGATACTGTCTCAGATATGCAGAAAAATCGCCATTTATCACGCACAGTTGTCAGCTGTTGTATCAGTTGACTCCACTTCCCTACGCGAGGCACACAGTTTCATGTTACGCAGTGAAAAAATTGGAACATAGAGATAATAAATGAGCCATTTGCCTCTATAAGCTATAAACTGTGCTTAGGTTATTTCTGAAGAATTTAGCGTTTCATGTAACCATTGGCGACGTATAATCATATTTATTTACGTTCATCAAATTATCTCATTTTATTAGTAAATTATTGTTAATCAAACTGTTGGCATAACCTTTAATTAGTTTTATTTGTTTTTAAAATAAGTACGATTAAATATATCAAATGCATGGTAGAGAGGTTTCTTATTACAAAGAGAATCGACTTTGCCTAAAAGCTTTATCATTATTCATATTTACACAGATCACAAAAATCCTATTGACCTAAAAAATATTAAAAAAAAATCTGTAAAATTGTCTTTTTCTACGTCAGGGAAAAGGTCAATTTAACGGAGTATAGGTAGGTGAGAGAGGCGAGAATGTGACCACGGTTTCTATGGTTCGGAGGGTGTTGTATGAGGCGTTAATATTGTGGGTCAGGTCTATCAAGCCATGGTTAATAATTTTTTTTCAAAATTTTTATAATTTATCAGATTTTTAATAAATATCTATATCAGTTTTTTTATTTAAAGAACCAAATCGCTTGAGTGGCTTGCCCTCCCTTTTCTTACAGTGGCTGAGCCGGCAGCTAGTAGAATAGGAATCGAACTGTGGTGTGTCTGTAATTAATGATTATTTTCACTTTGCAGTTATGGTTGATTCCTCCCCATTGCCTCCTCCGACGTTTTTCAAGAGCAACTTTTGGCAATCGAACGTGTCTATCAGTAAGAGAGAGCAAGACCAAGATATGATGCCGCCTCCGGACACTAGCTTAGTTCCAATATCTACCAGACGTCCATCCATCAATCTACCTTCCACAAGCGACAGTCATTCACCACCTTTACATTCCTTGAAACAGGAATACGTCGATGAATCGAGCCAGAATTCTCTAATAGAACAAGAAAGATACAGACATTTATCGGATAGTTCATTGGACGCTCATCACGGCGATTCTAACATGTCGATGATCAACGAGAACAGTATGATGAGTCACATCAACGATAACTCGAATATAAGCGTTGGAAACGAAGATAGCATCGATATAGTTCGAGGAAATTGTATGAGTAGAGTAACGGCTATGTGTGAAAGTTCCTTAGAATGCGCAAACTCCAACATGTCATCGATAAACGAAGACAGCACCTGCAGTTCTACTTTACCGACTCAATCATCTCTGACCGAACAGAATGCCGCTGGGATGGAAAACGTTATGGATTTGAGGATGAAAATGCCGATAGCGACCGTAGCGGATCTTGTAAATACCACAGCACCTTCTATAGCGGCGTTGCAAAGATTCGGTATCATGGAGCATCCTTCAGAACCGCTGCCCAATCAGAGCGCCCAAAGCGTTGAAAACTATTTGAATAAAATCGAATCTAAACCTTCGTTGATACCTCTATCGAACCCTACTGGACTTTTAATGAAAAACGATGTGAGCCAAATTATTAATACACAATCGAACATGTTTTCGACGCCTAAAGATTCTACTATGCAAAATTGCGGGATGATGAACCTTAGAGAACCGATGTTTCCTGCTTCGACCAGACCGTTTATGTCTAGTAGAAGTCAAAATGAAGTTATAAACATCGTGGCTAAATCAGAAAGCGCTGACGTACCCGACCAAAATCTACCAGAACAAACTAACACCATGGCGTCATCTACTATTACCACGGTATCTACTTCTTTAGAAAGGAGCATCCCAACACCTATCAACACTGATAAATTAGACGCTTTAGTCAATTCTACTGTAGAGTCTCACTTAAGTCCGAGGTCAGGTGGTTCACCGAAAGATATCTTGTTGAACAATGGTTTAACGTCGTTAGTACCTACCAGACCTTCGCCCGATGTGATTATGCCAAATCGGGACGTGATGCTCAATTCCATGCCTCCGATGATCAACACCACGATGACTACGTCGGTGTTAGGTCAACAGGAATTACCGAATCCTAATCTTACATCGGAAGTGATATTAAACTCTCAGATATCTCCTAGTTTGATGTGTCGAAATTCTACCGGTATGCAACAACAAGAAGGTCTCCTATCGTCATCACCTAACGCGAATTTGTGCCAAACGACGAACTCATTATTAGATAACACTCCGTCGGGGCAACAACCGTCGTTATTGACAACGACGGCGCCGGTCAATTTAGCCGCTTTAACTTCGGAACCCGAAAAAGTCGTGTTGCTAAATGCCGCCGTGGATCTTTTGGAAACACAACAGCAACTCCACAATATCGGTAATTCGAATCAATTGACCGCGCCCGCGGATAATTACGCGCAATCTTACGGTTCGATGGTGAAAGAAATGGTGCCCAATACGCAAAGTGACAAGAATAAAATTCAGAATGTGGACAGGATGATCCCGCAAGGTTTCACTTCTTTAACCGAAAACGAACTCATCAATTTCATTAATCCGAGTTGTTTCGATCAAGGTAATAATAACAACAGTTATCGCTGATTATTTTATTTTTAGTATCTAACGACTTTTGCTTTTTTCTTTCTGATTCTCTAGGAAGCATGGACTTTAGTGAAGATATGTAGTTTTTTCTTGTGTTATTTTTTCTTGTAGAGTAAAAACTAAGGTTTTGAAAATTGTATTCATTCGACAATATCTTCCGCGTTTAAACACGGTATTAGATTTAGGGAAAAATATATTACTTGGCAATGCTGCATTATTAAAAAGATTGTAGTTTAAAGAGGAATTTAAAATAAACTAAGGTGGGATAACAAAATCAATTTGTTTAGCGACTTTTCATAAAAAATATATCGTCAAATCTACAATTATTAACACATACTGGGTGATCAGCTAAAGGTGGCTTACGGCCGTTCAAGTGTCGCAATACCTCGAAACACGACGCCATCTAACGGATGTCGACGCAACCTAGATGTCAAACGATGGTAGAGAGTTGTACCGATGAATTAACTTTTAGGAATTCATAGAACTAACCAATAAATACACACTATTATCGTATAATAAACATTTAATTTACAATAACAAATATTGACGTCAAATAAATGAGATAAAAACTATCCTATGTTTTAAGTTGGACGAAATTACGGACAGTTACGAAATTTGAACAAAATCGGTTCAGTAGTTTCGAAGGTTATCCCGAACATACATCGTGACAGGAGATTTTTATATATAAATCAGCTAAGGGTATCTCGAATTTGGGGAAAAATTCTTATAACAAAATCGGGTCTAATAAATTGTTTAAAAAATATTTTTAAGTTCGTAAATTTCCGCTAGGTGTCGCATCACTTGAAAAATATAATTGGATATTTTACAAAATATTCCCCCATTTTCAGAAACGTAGACTCCTTGCAAAGATCATTAAAGGCATATTTCAGAAACAAAAACAATATTACATTTAACCTTTGAATTGACAAATACAGTGTAACCCTGATAATGATAATTAAAAACATGTTTTTCAAGCACTGTATCGTATTTTATTTACAGCAACATGCAGTAAAAACATCAGACACTACATATTTCTTGCTAGAGACGAATCCGGATTATTAACGGTCCGGATTTTTGACGTCCGAATTATCGACGTTCTACTGTAATAGGATTGAACTTTCAAAATTAATTCTCTTTTACTTCATTAATCCTACATTACTGAGGGTATGTTGTACTAACGATATGTTGTTTACTACTTTCGTTTTTTTGTCGATGTAGGGTTTGTTTTGATGAATTAATTTATGCGCAAAGGAATGTTATACTGATTTGAAAAAATTTAAAACAAAGCTCGAGCATTTTTCAAATTTGGAATTTTGTTAGAGCTTACGCGAATAAAAGACAATTGAGCATATATTAAATATAATTTTTATTAAACATTAAGAACGTGTAAAAAGCGTATACAGATAAAGATAAATTATTTCTTTTGTTGGTTACAGCTTATACATATTTTTATTTGATGTTCACTAAACTTGGAACGATTGCATACACAAATTGTGTTTGCCATTATCTTCTACAATGAAGGACATAAATTGCAGTAACTTCTTTTCTCTTTCCCTTAAAGGATTTTTTGATGCTCTGCCATAGGTTGATCTAGTTATAAAATTAGATATCAATGACAGGGAAGCACAGCTTTGCACCCTTTCTAGTTGCCATGATCTGGTCAATTGTTCTTAAAGTCTAAGGACCAATTCTTGTCTTGATAATGGATTCATTCCTGTTTTTATTACATTATGGTGATATTTGCTGATTCAGCATTCTATAGAAAAAAAAGGAGGTTATCTCCTAGTCTTTCTATTGGCGCACAGCCATTTGGTCAAATGAATCGACAGCTCCTTTTGTCGCATTATATGAATGATTTCCAATAATCTTGTCTCTTGATTAATATAATCAGTGGAATGCATTGTTGAAGAAATATTTTATGTTACTCCACTGTATCTTCTTCACTGTCACTACTAAAATTACTAGCCTCCACTACATCATGTAACTCTTTCTCCGTGAGAGGCCGTTTTTGATCTAATTAGTGTTAAAATTTATTTTAATTAAAATATTGATGCGGTATTGTCAAAATTGTAATTTTGTTTAATATCTCGTTTATGTTCGGAAGATATTTAAAATGAGACTGATATTTTTATAAACCTCTGTATGTAGGTTATTTACTGTGTATGATAACATGTAGATTTATCTAATCAATCTCGAACTTTTATTTATATCATTCTGTATGGTGTGTATATATAACGTATCAGCTTAGACAAGTATATAACTATAGAATTATGTTTGTTATTAACGTAGTTTAGATAATGTCCTATCGCATAATTGCTATATAAGAAAGATCTTTGAGGGGATTTTCAACTAAAAAATTGGTTATTTTAAAATGTTTTTTACGGATTTTTTCAAAATTTACAAAAATGTTTACTTATTATTAGGCCATGCGAGAACTACCTCCAAAAGTGATCGATTTAGGAATTAATTCCTTATAGGGTATTATCAGCGGAAAATGGTAGAAAAAGGGGTTATAAATGTTGGGTACTACTTTCCGACAACGTGTTATTTTTCAAAGTCTGAGTTGTGGAGTTGAGAAGGGGGTGAAAACGGGTTTAATTAGTGGCGTTAATACTTATTTTATAGAAAAATGTTAAAAGAAAAAGTTATAGATAATTAAAAAAATCTACAATTTTTGTTCTTATAGATTTTTGACATAACCTCAATATTCTTTAATGAAACGTAAAAAACTGGTTTTCTCGTCTTTTATTTTTAATTCTGCCAAAAAAATCCAAACGTTTTCAAATTTGTCACAAATGTAACTTTTTTGATAACCAATAATCTCAATTTTTTTGTTTTAAGTAGTTCCTGAGAAATTTAAAATTTTTTTCACCCTAGACATTTCATTCGGGTCTCATTTTTTTTGTAAACACTTCTACTTTTATTATCAACAATAAAACTACACCACTTTAAGCAAAAAAAATGTTAAAAATGCAAAAAACTGATAAGTTGCATTTTTTGATTTTTTGGCGTCAAAAACCACGTTTTTTGGGCTGTAGCACTATTATTTATTTAAATTAAAATGAGATTCGAATGAATTGTCTGGGGTGAAAAAAAAACGAACACGCTTTCGAAAAAAGTAGTTTTTTTTAAATTATAAATTTCTCAGAAACTACTTAACATAAGAAAAACTAAAAAAAATTGAGATTATTTGGCCCCAAAAAATTCTACATTTGTGCCAAATTTGAAAACTTTTTTTGGCCGAATTAAAAATAAAAAACGTAAAAATCAGTTTTTTACGTTTTATTCAAATATTTTGAGGTTATATAAAAAATCTATAACATCAAAAATTGTAGATTTTTGAATTAACTATAACTTTTCCCTTCAACTTTTTTCGATAAAACAAGTTTTTACGCCGCAAATTGCAAAAAAACGGTTTTCACCCCCTTTCAACCCCACCCTCAGACTTTTTAAAAAAATCACGTTGTCCGAAAGTAATATCCAACATTTATAACCTTAGATCATATATACCACCGCGGATCAGGCAACAGCAGTAAACTCTGTTTCCAACATATTCACGACCCATCCTTGTTTGACACTCACAAGTTTCTAACGTTGCTTCTTTGTTTTGGAGCCTTTGACTATTTTGACGTACATAGTCAGCGCCAAATTTAAATAATCATGTTTCAAATCTAGATGTTGAAATGGCTTCTAAGAAGGTGGAGGTTCTCATTCGGTAGTATTTTTGTGATGCTTCTTTCCTTAGAACTTTGTTATTTATAAAACGGGTTTGGAAAATTCTTTCTTTCATTTGAAAGGAAATATTTCAAAACATTGGTGAGTAGTTTTGGTTTTTAAATCAAAATAAATACAATAAGCAATATCATCTAACTAAATAAAATTGCGTATTTTTGCTTTCACGTCTCATTTGATTAATTTTGGTTTATTACTTTAGTACATTAAACTATTATAAAACAGAACTATGGACCAAAACTTACAAACGGTTTTGAATTCGTTTATTTTTTTTAAAGCTTGTAAGTATATTCAATATATGTACCTATTTTTACTTAAATTGTGAAAATTATTGAAAAAAAAACTAGAAATTGTTTATAAAATACATCATTTTATGTTTGAAACATTTCACATTTCATTCGTTTTAAAATGAAACATCAAACTTATTTCTAACTTAACAATCCCACTATTTTTTAATATACATTCACAATTTAGTCTTATCTTAAAATAAAAATCAATATTTGATAACTTTAAAATATCGCAGACACTAAACACTTGATAAACCCCCAAAAATTACTTGCCATGTTATTATTGTGATGCCGATGCGAGAAAAAAACGCTATCAACATTGCCAAATATCTAAGCTATTTCTTATTTCTACTTATCCTGTACTACAAAAATAAATAATCAAGCAATAATTTTGTACAATAAGTAGTTGGTTAAAATGTATTTACATTAAAATAACATTATTGAATTTAAACATAACTATCTTAGATAATGAACAAAAAAAGTTTCTTATTGAAAGTATTAAAACAGTGGAGAATAACAATAAATGTGAATGAATCTGGCAACAAGGAACAAGGAGACAAGTTCTTAAATTGAACATAGTCATACGTTTAGATTTTTAAAATGCATGCTTAATTGGCAGACCGAAATAAAGACAAAGCTATGCTGAATTTCATACAGCAGAAGAAGATAGTGTAATTTAGTCATGTTGTACATGTTGGAAACAGGAACGTGTATGTAGTTCTTATGGCATTGATGCATCCACGGTAGTATATATGATCTAAGTTTATAACCCCTTTTTCTACTATTGTATGCTGAGCATGCCTTGTAAGGAATTAATTCCTCAAAAAAATTTAGTTTGCCTGGCCTATCTACAGGGTGAGTCACTTTATGGCAAAACGATAAATATTTTCAAAACTTTTTTTTGTCATATTATGTAATTCTTCTAGAGCTACATTTTAAAAATATTTTTCAAAAAGCCATGGCATATCAAAGTTATATTTTTTTAAATAATATCTGTTTTATATAGGTTTCCCATACCTATCTTTTATGGTTTTCGATGTATCTGGGATTTTAAAGAAATGCAGGGTATAAAAAATTGAATTACGAAAAAATGGTTTAACATAAAAGAAAAAGAGAGTGCACAAGTTAATAAGAAGGCCTTGGGGCAACTTTTTGTAACATATATATATGACTATACATTCCCATGGGAATTGTAGTCACACCCAGTGGGTGTCTTGTCGATCCATTTATCATGGGGGATCAGTCCATTATATTCTTTTCTCCTATACCTAGATAATCTGATGTGACTTAGTTTTTTCTACGATTTTTCGCCACAACTGTCTATCTTTTACTTCATTTTTCGCTTCCTTAATATTCATGATATTTAAATCCGTGTTTCCTTGGTCTTCCCATCTTGTTTTTGGTCTTCCTTTTGCTCTGTCTACAACTGGTATCCATTCTGTTATTTTTCTTAGTGTTTCATCTCCACTTTTTCTATAAATGTGGCTATACTATCACAGTTTGCGTGCTTTTATAAATTTCACAAATGCATTCACCCTTCCCCTTCTTGAAAAATATCCAATACGCGCACATCAGGTTATTCAAGAAGGGGAAGGGTGAATACAATGATTACATTCCCTTCCCCTTCTTGAATAACTTAATAATGCTCGTTACAAAGTATCGTATATTTTTCAAGAAGGTCAAGGGTGAATGCATGATTATATATGAATGTCCAATGATTATATTCCCTTATATATGCGGTAAACTTTTTTAAAGTGCGTTCCGGACGCCAAATGTGGTGTCGATGGACTCAGCTCGTCGAGTTAAGTCGAATGACACCCCTCTCATTCCCCTCAGTTAGGTCCTAGGGCACAAATTTTTATCCTTTGATATTTTTTAAAAATGACGCCGCCCGTTTCTCTAAATGTTTCGAGCAATCTCCTTAGCATATTTTTATTTGAATGCCGTTGATTGAGATACCTCTCTGCGTAAACCCTAGAGGCCAATAAACAATTTTCATAGCAATCACCAACTATTAAAATCATGTCAATTTTTTCTTGTGTAGAATAAACCATTGTAATTCCGTTAAAAAACAGAAATGGATAAATAACATAGACTGAAGTGACTCACGAATTTAAAAAACCTATCACTGACTCACAGCAATTACTCTAAATGTTGATGTTTAACGCCTGTGTTTTTTATGACATTTTTGTAGTAAAACTCAGCCTACTACACCTTTATAATAAATAAAAAAGCCCGAGAACCATATAAAATTATTTTTTTCTTAATTACATAAAAAATAATAATTATTGATATAGGGAACCCTTAATATCGATTGAAAGAGAATTATTTACTATATCAAATAAAGTAAATCAATACATTGCCTTGCATTTAAATTAAGAAAGTTATTTAGATTGAAACGTGTCAATGATATTTCCCACTTTTTTGAGTACCCTGCACATTTTTTTTAATTAGCAATATGTTACAAAAAGTTGCCCCAAGGTCTTCTCATTAACTTGTGCACTCTCTTTTTCTTTTATGTTAAACCATTTTTTCGTTATTAATTTTTTTTTTCCAACACCCTGCATTTCGTAAAAAAACAAGATATATCAATGACTGAAGTCTAAGTATAACATTAAATAAGTAGGTTGACATTATGATTCCTTTTTTGGGGAGTTCTTTCAGCATTTTTGCGCTTACTTGATCAGGTCCTGGTGATTTTTTGATATTTAAACGATATATTTCTTCTTTAATTTGCTTTGGAGTGAACAGCACTTACAGTTCTTCAGTGTCGGGGTTGAGGGCTAAGTATTCTATTATTTCCTGCTCTTGTATATCGTCATTTGGTGTAAAAACTTCAGCAAGGTGCTTTGCAAATAAGTCCGCCTTCTCTTTGTTGCTCCTTGCCCAAGGTCCTGGAATGGTGTTTGTTTTCGAAAGGCCGGGTTTGCTTGTAGTGGTTTATTTGTAGCTTTGATTGGACGCCTACAGAATTGTCAAATCGGTTGAGATTTGTAACATAGTCGTAGAATGAATCTGTTTGTAATTCCCTTATTCTTCTTCTCAATTTGTTGGTTAATCGGTTATATTTAGTTTTGTCTGCTGGAGTGTATAGAGGAAATGAATAAACAATTACAAATCTCTTATAACTTTGATATACGACTTTAAACATTGCTCCCATCGAGTGAAGCATAAAGATTTTTTTGTAAAAAATGGATTTCTTTAATAAATTACACGTAAAAGAACATTTTGAAATTAATCAATCAATTTGGGAATCCCCCGTATATGTCTATTATTGTCACTGCCATTATTTACCTTCTGCTTTATTTATCACCTCGATTATGATGTTTGTTTTGAATGTAACCAGTAGGACAACTCATATTTATGTATATAGTTCTCAGTAGTAGAAGTAGTAGATTATTTGTATATATTATATTTAGATTTTTTTTGTGGTTTTGTTTTTTCAACAAACTTTTGTTTTTCTCAGTATATTATTGACGCATTTAATTAACCGAGCTTGGTATACGAGTCGACAGTTTTTTTTATAAATGGATTCCAAAAAGTTGTTTTTTTTTTCATTTTAAAACTTGTTTTTAATAAATAAAAATAAAACTTGGTTTTACCAAATTGATTACTGGTTAATAAGAGTGGACCATACAAAATATAACCTTGACATTATCCTGTTGATTGTCTTTTAATATTGATCCCCGTTAAATTATTCTTAATTGCAGGTAGTATATTATGTTGTTTTTTTACTCATTAGGAAATTCCAGATGGTTATTTATATTTTCTTTACTTTCTTGTGAGGTTTGTAAAAATTCCATTCTGATTAAATCAAAATATAAACCACCAAATTTAATTAAATGATACCCATGTCATATTTGAAATTTCACCTCGATTTTTAAGCGAGAAATTACCGTATCGATATTGCATCAATCGATTACTTGCATACAAAAATATTTATAAATTTTTTCTCGGGGTGGAATGATTTTTTTGGTAAATTTTTATCACCATTTCCCATACTTATATATATATATATATATATATATATATATATATATATATATATATATATATATATATATATATATATATATATATATATATATATATATATATATATATGACTATTTTCCCCTCCCAAAGTTCTATAACGATTATTAATGAAATTATGGGGATATTTCGATGACTAAAAACCACACTTATATCATGTTCCAAACTTCACCTCTCGATTTTTAAGCGAAATTACGGTATCGAGATTGCACTAATCGATTTCTTAGATCGAAAAATAATTTTTTTCTCCTGGAAGAATAAAGCAAATAGTTATTTATGTATCAAGGCACTGAAGTTCTATTTTTTATCGCGAATGTGGAGTTTATTTTCAGAGGCCTTTTAGGGCCGAAGAAAATAAATCACATGAGTGATAAAAAGGATCTTCAGTGTCGAGGTGCATATTAAATATTATTTGAAATCGAAAATTTGTGAAAATGGAAGGAATACTTATTTTTATAGGTTATGTTTACATACCTGTCTGCCTTGTCGGACTTTAAATTTATTATTAACAACACACAGCAAAATTTTAGGTAAAACGAGGAACTTGATTAAAAATGCAAAATTATTACTTTGAAATAATTTATTTTAAATATTTATATTTGTGCAATTTAGTGACGATTTTAAATAAAAAAAAATTTGGTAGATTATTCATACTGTTCGTATATTGATTTTTTATGATATCGTGCAAAAATCATCCAAAATTAACTATTGACAATCCCAAAGCTTTGTATCGATTTTTAATCGAATTATGGGGATATTTCGATGACTTTTGGAATTTCAAACATTGAAAAATTGATTTAAGCAGGTGGAACATGAAAACTACTCCCCCAAAATAGCGCTAGACCCTTCAAATACATTATATGAGATGATGTCATTATTTCTGTTAAATCTCCTGAACCGCTTATGGGATAGAGAGCTCTTTATGTTTATCATTAACCTTCCTGAATCGATTATTGACCTTCCTAAAGCTCTGTTTCGATTATTAATTGATAACTGAGAATTTAAAACATTGAAAAAATTATTTAAGCAGGTGCATTATGAAAATAGGTACCTCTCAAGAAAAATATGCCCCCCTAAGTACTATGAAATTAATGGACTAATAAAAAAATGTCGAAAAAATGTTAGAGACTAAAAATGTAGAGGGCGCATACACACGTATATAGACACTTTTTAGCCCCCATAAAAGAAGTATAATTTGCTTAAAAATTCAATGTTCAATAATTTCGAAATAAAATTAACTGTCTCGGCCCTTACTTTGTGGAATTTGCTCATATTAGTGTTTTATTATATTGTGGAATTAACTAGAAACCGTGAGTTTCATTTAAAACACTAATTTCGAAATAATTTGTTCACAACCCTGTATATACTCAGGAAAATTCTAATTTTTTTCTCTACCACAGGACGCGCTAAATTTTGAGGTTAAATTTTTTTTCGACCACCGTAGCTATACCGAATGCGCATATGCCTAAAAACATCATCTCAAACTACCACGTTCAATTCCACTCCACTGCTGAGGGGCTCACATGGGGGGTCTAAAAATATTTCAAACCCATGACACTTATAGGCACTCCAAATCCGGAAGATTCCCGAAAATCACGATTCCAGCATCAAAATTTAGCGAAAACTTGATCCCCAAAAAAGGGAAAGGCGAAATTCCAAAAAAAATGTACTTGTGAATTTTTCTTGTATATTTTCCCCCATTAACCCCCCTTTTTCATGTGTTCTATGTACGAGTCGAGTTATTCTCTTTAAAATGTATTTGATAGTTTTCCGCTACCGTTTATAGTAAAAAGTACCGAAGTCGAAAAAAGTCGGTTTTTGACGACCTCTAGACCTCCCAAAAAGGGGTATCGGAAAGTTTTGTTATATATTTTTCAATAGGGTTTGTCGTGATCTCTTACACTTGTATATTCATTTCTGGAAATTCGGAAAAAAATATTTGAAAAAGTACTTTTCTAATTTTTCCCTGTATAATTCATCAAATCAAAAAATCGGTTTATATGCTCTATGTAAAAGTCGGATTTTTCTCTTTCTGTTACAATTTTTATTTTTTCGCTAGAACCAATACTAAAGGAGTACCCATTCCGCCGTTCCTTCTACCGTTAAGGGAGGAGAGGGGGACAACTTTTTTTTCGTGAAATAGAAATGCCGTAGGTTTCTATTTCTGATATGAGAAATATATCTATCAAACAGACTCTGAGATAGCTATAGTGAAGACGAGGGAGAGTAGAGGGGAAAGAATAGTTTATTTGAGTTTTTATCTAGAAATAAAATTTTCTTCACGCTCATATAAATTTTTCTCGGTGTGCGGATTTAAAAAAATGCTCTCGTTCCCTTTTAATGGGGGTCAATTGCAGAGTATATGTTGTCTGTTCACATTAACTTCAACTCGGCTCTGGAATCATCAATCTGTATCGGTTATTAATCGAATTACGGATATGTATCGATGTTTTTGCCCTTCCCCTTCTTGAAAAATATCCAATACTTTGTAACGCGCAATAAGTTATTCAAGAAGGGGAAGGGAATATAATCATTGGATTAACCCTACCACTTCTTGTATAACCTAATGTGCGCGTTACAAACTATTGGATATTTTTCATACATGCAATCACCCTTCCCCTTCTTGAAAAATATCCAATACTTTGTAACACGCATTAAGTTATTCAAGAAGGGGAAGGGAATATAATAATTGGATTCATCCTTTCCCTTCTTGAATAACCTGTTGTGTCCGTTACAAAGTATTGAATATTTTTGAAGAATGCATACATGCATTCACCCTTCCTCTTCTTGAAAAATATCCAATACTTTGTAACGCGCATCAAGTTATTCAAGAAAAGCAAGGGAATGTAATCATTGGATTAACCTTACCCCTTCTTGAATATCCTAATGTGCGCGTTACAAAGTATTGGATATTTTACATACATGCATTCACCCTTCTCCTTCTTGAAAAATATCCAATACTTTGTAACACGCATTAAGTTATTCAAGAAGAGGAAGAGAACATAATCATTGGATTCACCCTTTCCCTTCTTGAATAACCTGATGTGCCCGTTACAAAGTATTGGATATTTTTCAAGAATGCATACATGCATTCACCCTTCCCCTTCTTGAAAAATATCCAATACTTTGTAACGCGCATTAAGTTATTCAAGAAGAGGAAGGGAATGTAATCATTACATTTTTTTTTCAATCCACTCTAAAGTTATGAATATTATTGATATCGAGACGCGGTTGATTGCAACCGATAGAGTGAAAGTTATATTTTTATAAATAAAACAAACACAATTTTTCAAAAAATTTTTACATAATGTTTTTTCCATTTTTTTCTTTCAAAAATGTAATAATAATATCTTTTTGCATTATGAGTATCTTTGTCTTTGAAAGACGCGTATTTTAAAAAAAATCCAGATACAATTAGTAGAAGCTCAGATAAACAAGTGCAAACTCTGTTCGATAGTGTGACAATATTCATTAAAATTTTCAAATTTTGACCGTTTCGCTCGATTGCTGAATCTCCACTCTATTTGAGTGCAACTTTTCATTTTTCTCCAGTCAATGGGTACATTCGAAAAAGAACAGTAACCTTAGTGCGCCCTGTCGCACTATGGTGCGACAGCTGCTTGGCGTAGTGGTGGGGGGTCACCGCTCGTTCTCAGTTGAAAGAAACTCGCGCTTTTTTTATTGTTTTTTTTTTCCATAATATTGTTAATTTCTGGTGTTCTAATAGTATTATGATTATCAATTATTGCAATCGAGCGAAACGGTCAAAATGTATAAAATTTTAATTATATTGTCACAGTATCGAACAGAGTTTGCACTTGTTTATCTCAGCTTCTACTAATTGTATCTGGAAATTTTTTTTAAAATACGAGTCTTTGAAAGACAAAGATACTATTATTATTACATTTTTCAAAGGAAAAAATGGAAAAAAGGTGAAAATTTTTGAAAAATTGTATTTGTTTTATTTATAAAAATATAACTTTCACTCTATCGATTGCAATCAACCGCGTCTCGATATCATTAATGTTCATAACTTTAGAGTCAATTGAAAAAAAAAATGTAATTCCACGGATAAGTTTTTCCATTGAGCAGATTTTTCGACCTTACTTCCCCGGACTATGTTAAAAGGTAATCAATGTGATTGAGTTATAAATCTGTTAATAGTGAATTAAAACTTTTTTGGACGTATTTAAAAAAAACTGTTCGACTAATCAACAAAAAATTGAGTCATCCTAAATTTCATTTGTTTTTTTCAGTATAAATTCATTGGTGGAGGCAATCATCATTCATATACGGTACTTATCAATGTGACGTAAAAAGACACGTCGCTAAAAATCATTGTGGCGTATTTACTATTTTATACACACTCATTTATTGATATTATGACGTGAAAATCTTGAATAACACGAACGAACGTTAAATATACATACAGGTGTTCGTTAGTATTATCATCGAGGCCTTAAATAGTTTGATTTAAGGGCAATCAGTACTAGTATGAAGAGTTGTATAAAACCTCGAATTTTACAAATAAATACTGAACTGATTACAGAAATTGAGGTTTTGTGTAACTAACTGATCTACGGAAATTTGTGTTTGCCAGCTATGTTAAGTTAAAAAGGTTCAATGTGTATTTGTCTTTTGGCTGTTTGCTACTGCTGTGATTTTGAATTCGAGTTTTGACTGAAAAAGTCTACCTTATATATGAAATTATTCAATATTGTGTACTGTTTTAAAATAAAAGAGAAATTTTTAACTTAACAAAGCAATATAACATTCTAGTCCCGTTTAAACGGTTCTCCAAAAAAATATTTTTTTTAAGATTGCATTCTAATTTGAAAACAAAAGAGGAACAGTGAATATGGCCTGAAGAGAAATAAATTTTGATATTTAGCACCTGATCTGGGTATATACAAAACTAATTACTGTTAAAATCTTATATGGAAACCAACATTCCAGCAGCTACGAACTGTTTTTAATTAATCGGAGCCTTTTTTTGATAAAATCACTTATTTAATGGCCTAATATTAATTTCTTTGCAGTAAAGAAATACGACTGATCTAATTTTTAATTATATAATTCAAAAATATTCTTTTTTATGTTGCTCCAGTGGCAAAATATCTCAAATTTTGTCTAAAAAAATATATTTATCCTTAACAAACATTAACTTAGAGTTTAAGTCTATCAATTTTGATGAGAATACTAAAATGTTTTCATCATGTTCCTTTTTTGGGAATTGAGTGAAATTTATTTTCGTCAATGTTTTCAGTGAAAGCAAAAAAACTTTATTTGTACTTGTAAATAAAGTGTTACAATATTTAGAAAAAAAGTGTGAAATTCTTTGGAACTTGAATTTTTTTTCTGACGACATTGATAACACTGATATTATATCACATCGCATTTTTTTGTTACCTATGTTTAAAATATTTATGATTGTTTTAATTTCGAGTATAAAAAATAATCTATTTGTACATTTTATTAAGTATAGAAGTTTGTATGGATATAAAATTGTGTTTATTATTGTTACAAGGTATATATTACAGAATATAAATATATATTGATTAAATTATTCGTTTTATTTTCCTAAACATTTTCTATTTAGGGATTTATACTACCAATGTGCCGAGTAAGACTTGACTTGAGTCAGACTTTATTCTTACATTGGACTCGAATACCAATTTAATTTAATTAGAGTAGAAGCTGAAATCGAGTCAGGAAGAATCGATTTTGTACTCGCTGATTAGACTATATTATGAAAGTCCAACTAGATTAGATTTTAACAGGGTTACAATACACTGAAACCTAAGGTTTATTGTGCACCATTTTAATTTATTTCCATTCCAGTCGATTTGTCGTACCAAAAAACCACATTTCACATAATTTCAGTATTTTATGAGAAAAAATATTTTCCGACAAATATCACCATTTTTCGCAATTCTTTTAAAAGATATTTCGACGGCTTAATCTGCAAACAAGCCAACTCCATTTTTTTTGAAAAAAAGTTTTATTTCATCATTCACTATGACGTTTAACTGTCTACCGTTCTACAAAACGATATCTCCTAATTCTAAACATAAAGTGTGACAACGGCGCGCACAAAATCAAGCCAACTCCCCGCATAAACGCACCGCTTTGAAAAAAGCGCCAACTGCTATTTAGTCTGCCATTTTGCATATTATTAACATTGTTTTACCGGTTGTCCCTAAATTTACGTTGATTTCAGTGGTTTTTACTGTGTTTCTATTGATAAAAACTAAACCAACTTATAAAAGGTGAGTTACTCTAACTTTTAAGTACAAAATCGATTAGATATTTAATTTATTCTCGGCTAAAAAAGAGTTATTGTAAATATTGGAGCTTGTTTGCATTAAAATTGAAATTTAAGAATTTTAATATTGATATGGAGTTAACCGTTTTGTTCTAACTGAATTAGTAAAATGAACTTTCATGTCAATTAATTAGCGTTATTATTAAAAAATTTTAGATTACTATCCGCTCCGTGCGTCACCTCCTTCAGCGTGCAAACAAAACTAAGTTTGTGCACTAATATCAAGAGACTAGATTACATGAAAAAGTTTTAATTTTTTTTGCAGATAATGTCGCGTTCTAGAGCCCACTCAAGATCATTTCACTGAATCCAATAATAATACTATGAACTTGGATAATTTCCCTGAAAGAGTAGATGCGAGTAGTAATATAAAAAAATATTCTATATTATCGACGTACCTGCTTGAAGCTGACCACAATATACAAAATACCATAACGTTACAAGATAATTCTACACCTATGCTTCTAGAAACAGACCAATCTTAGAGTCTCTTAAAAGATTGTGGCGATAAAATCGTTATAATACCAAAAAAAGTCTCTCCTAATTCAGATCACTTACTTTTACCCGACCAAAACCTGCCAATCGTTCAAGATGTACTGTTGGAACCTCTTACTACATTCAGTGTTGAAAAGCCAGGAAATAAACCTTTGGTGACCTACTCGGACAATGACAGTGATTATACCGACTAGGACCACTCCTTTGGAGAGCGAGAAAAAATTAAGATAAAACGGCGAAAGAGATGTGAAGTAGGAAACAACAATCGTTCCAAATGTACTGTTAGAGCCTTATACTACATTCAGTGCTGAAAAGCCTAAAAATAATCCTTTGGTGACATACTCAGACAGTGACAGTGGTTATACCGACTCGGACCACTCCTTGGGAGAACCAGAAAAAAATAAGGCAAAACGGCGAAAGAGATGTGAAGTAGACAACTCTAATTCGACTGATCGCCGCAATGCAAAAAAAGAGAAAAAGGACAACGGTATTTTGGTAGGAAAAAAAAGATGGGATGGGACAACAAAATAATGAGAAATTCCAGAAAAATGAAAGCTCGCTGTTCGTGTTCATCAAGAAATAGTGTTCTCAAATGTCGCAACATATCAAACGAAACCAGAAAAGAAATATTTAATGCTTTTTGGTTATTGAGCTGGGGAGAAAAAAAGATATACGTTGACGGCCTGGTTAAAATGATGCCTACCATTAGACCAAGAGATAGGAAGGACGCATTATCGTAAAAAAGATCTTATTCGATGTACTATCACTTAAAAAGTAAACGAAGAGTTATTTAGAGTCTGTAAGACCATGTTCTTAAATACGTTAGATGTCGGTAAAACGGCTATATGGAACTGGAAACACAGTTCAAAAGAAAATTTTGCAATTGCGAGAAAAAGTAGCTAGTCTATTACCGAGATAACAACAATAAAAACAACTCTAAAAAATCCATTTCAAAATGAAGTTGATTCGTTGAAAACATTTCTTAAAGGTTTGCCCAAAATGGAATCCCATTATTGCCGAAAAGAGACTTCGAAGTATTATCTGTTACCAGAATGGACGTCCAAAAAAGCACTGTATGACTACTATGTTTCATACTAGTGTTCTTCAAATAACATACTCCCTCTATCTGTAGCAAAATTTAATAATACTTTGGAATCCAAGAAAATCTCTTTATTTCACCCGAAAAAAGATGCCTGCGAAAAATGTATGTCATTTAAACTAGGCTTTGTACCAGAGGACGAACATAAATTTCACATAACAAAAAAGGTGAGGCCCGTGCAGAAAAAGATAATGACAAAAACCAAGAAGATAATGTGTTTGCTGTCGACGTCCAAGCTCTGCTAGCAGCCCCGAAATCCAATGTTTCATCACTATATTATAAGTCAAAGCTGAATGTGCATAATTTTTATGCATTTAATTTAAAAACTAAGGAAGCCTATTGTTTCCTGTCGAACGAGACGCTGCCCAAAATAGAAACGTAACAGTTTCCAATGCTCTGATAAACTTAGCGATGATTAAAAATATTACAATTGAACTGAAATATCTCGAAGTAGGGCATACGCAAATGGAAGTGGATTCTATGCATGCTTCTATCGAGAAAAAATAATAAAATAATCAATGTACCTGCTGAATATATTGGTATTTGCCGAAGTGCTCGAAAGAATCCAAAACCTTACAATGTAGAATATTTAACATATTAATTTTTCAAGTCTTTTGATTATATCAAATTCATTAAATCCATTATACCTGGAAAAATGAAAGGAGACTCAAAGGTGAGTTTTTCCTCTTTAAATCAAATTACTTCTCTTAAGTTTAGTTCTGTGTTCACCTTTATGCATTTTTTTATACTCGTAGGTGAATGATATCAGAGCCCTGCAGTACCAACCTAATGGAAGCGTTTTTTATAAACTGAGGTTTACAGAGGAATGGAGATTACTTTCGCAACGTCGTGAATTGCTTCAATCAAATGAGTTTGATCAACTACCGATTTTGCATTCTAATAGGTTGCCATTAACGGCTAGAAAATTTCAAGACCTTCAGGACTTAAAAGCCACCATTCCTTCTGATTACCATTCGTATTATAATAATTTACCACATAAGTAATTTATGTTTCTTTTATTAAACATGCCGTCTGACAACTTTTGTTAAAAAAATTGTATTACCTAATAAAACATTATTTTTTAGTGGCTGTTTGATTAAATATTCCCAGAAAAAAAAGCAAACTCCATTCAATAAAATGCATAAATAAAAATGCAATGAAGCTAACTCCTTTTATCACATTAAAAAAATAATTGGGCAACCCAATTCACTTTATTTCAATTTTTCTCAACATCAAGTAATAAGTAAAAAAATAACATTGAAATATGTAAAACAAGTTCGACTTTTAATTGTTTAAACTGTTTTATGTCGGTAGTGAAAAATTAGCGTCAACGGAGTTGACTTGTTTACAGATTAAGCCGTCGATTTGTGGCCTATCATAGAAATATTCCCTCGAGATATATTGGATTAGATAAAATTTCGTCCCAAATCAATGGGTGACATTGTTATTGTCTTAACTCTTTTAATTTTTGAGTTGCGATGGATATTTGATCCATTCGTCAATCATCATCATTCTTCTGAAATGCATCACTGTAGTGCACTCCTGATTTTTTCTATGATAGATTGGACCTTTGAAAAAACTGTCTCAGAAAATTCAATGAATATTCCCATTATTTTGGTCTGTACGATTTTTTATATGAAGGCATGATTTCTTTTAACTTTAATGCTCTGCTAATATTTGAAACATTTATCTCATCGAAAAATGGACAACACCAGTCGATTTGTCGTACCAAAGAACCCCAATTCTCATAATTTCAGTGTTTTTTGAGAGGAAAAATATTTTCCGGCAAATAAGTATCTGAACTACAGTATGGAAAATATTGCATTTTTCGCAATTCTCCAAAAATATATTTTTGACAAAACATCCTCTCGAAACATGTTAGATTAGATAAAATTTCGTCTAAAATCGATGGGTTACTTTGTTAATGCCATAACTCAATTAATTTTTGAGTAACTGTGAATGTTTGATCTTACCCTCTTCATTGGATACTCCAAGTTGGACGCACTCTACTTATGAATCTCATCATTGAAGTGCACACCTGATTTTTTCTATCATAGATTGGACCTTTGAGAATACTTTCTCAGAAAATTGAATGAATATTCCCATTATTTTGGTCTGTACGATTTTTTATATGAAGGCATGTTTTCTTTTAACTTTAATGCTCTGCTAATATTTGAAACATTTATCTCATCGAAAAATGGACAACACCAGTCGATTTGTCGTACCAAAGAACCCCAATTCTTATGATTTCAGTGTTTTTTGAGAGGAAAAATATTTTCCGGCAAATAAGTATGGAAAATATTGCATTTTCGCAATTCTCCAAAAATATATTTTTTACAAAACATCCTCTCGAAACATGTTAGATTAGATAAAATTTCGTCTAAAATCGATGGGTTACTTTGTTAATGCCCTAACTCAATTAATTTTTGAGTAACTGTGGATGTTTGATCTTACCCTCTTCATTGGATACTCCAAGTTTGACGCACTCTACTTATGAATATCATCATTGAAGTGCACACCTGATTTTTTCTATCATAGATTGGACCTTTGAGAATATTTTCTCAGAAAATTGAATGAATATTCCCATTATTTTGATCTGTACGATTTTTTATATGAAGGCATGATTTCTTTTAACTTTAATGCTCTGCTAATATTTGAAACATTTATCTCATCGAAAAATGGACAACACCAGTCGATTTGTCGTACCAAAGAACCCCAATTCTCATAATTTCAGTATTTTTTGAGAGGAAAAATATTGTATTTTTCGCATTTCTCCAAAAATACATTTTTTGCCTAACATCCTCTCCAAACATTAGATTAGATGAAATTTCGTCTAAAATCGATGGGTGACTTTGTTAATGCCCTAACTCTATTAATAGGGCCTTACCTTTGCAGTTTTTGTTGACATATTCAACCACTATTGATACTAAATAAATTTCAATCGGTTTTTAGCGAAATAATAAAACTGAATAATAAATAAGAACAATTTATTTTTACAATTGTCCATTTTGGTTTACAATTTGTATACATAAGGCATAATCTTACTTTCTACTATACATCACCGTGATCACTCGAAATAATTAGTAATTGGCAGATTACAAAAAGTAATAACTACCTACCAAAAAAATAATAAGGCACAACTGCTTTACCCTAATGACCCATTCCAAAAACAATAGTTTATATAAAAAAAGTACCCTACGTTTCAGCAAATTTTATAATCGGGAAAAATAATGTGTCAAATGAAAATAGTTACATATGTAACTTATATACAGTTAGGTTTAATGTATTGGGTGTGCTAGTATTTGTCAACATCCTCTATAAAGATAACAAGTGTTTCGAGGATTGGAAGAAGCGCAATTGGAATTTTTTGACCACCCCATGTATAATTTTCAATAATAAAACGTTTCCAAACGTCTTGTTTCTGAGAAAAAGGTCGTTTTTTTAAATAAATATGAAAAAGATTCATTGTTTAAAATCTGTACAAGTTAAAACGAAAATATACATAAACGTAAATAAGGAATGTAGTTACATGTACTTTATTTAATTTTAAGGTAGACTGCAAATCAAATTCGGAAAAATTCTCCTCTAAAGTATGCCAAAGTTGACTGTTCAATATTTACAAATTTAGTTATCAAATATTCGTTGCAAAACACACTTGGCAAAAAACTGATAAAGTGGAGCAAAGTAAACCAAATAAATGACCAAATTCCACGTATTAAGGAAAGTTATAACAAAATGACAGATGATAGTCGTGAGTGAATATAAATGACAGTTCTGGCAATTTGAATATATTGCTTCTCGAATATTTGACTTTTGTAAGTGTCCAACTAATACAGCAATTTCGGACATATACAATGTGTCAACCTAATCCGTACCGTCCCAGCTGAGTCCTCAAACTTAGTAATATAGAATTCGTTAAATGCCTTTAGCGATTCTTTTGTGTTACATATTTATCCAGTTTTTCTCAAATTTGCGATTGTAGTTTACTAGAAAAAACGTGTGACAATATATTCTGTGGACATTTAGATTAACTAATTAATTAGTATATTCCTGTAACATTTAGCTGTAGACGTGGAACGAATTGTGAAAGAAGAGATTCTAGATGGTTTATGCAACGTTAGACATATTCGACAAAGATCAGGAGTGTTTAAAAAGAGGAAATAGAAAGTTTCGAAGGTTCTAGAGAAGTGGAGAACATATGTACAAGTAGAATGAAACGTTACGGGTTTAAGTTTGCAGCATTTGTAGATTTTTTTTCTAGTTAATTCCTTTCCTCATTTTTATTTAAAAAAATATATGAATAGGAAATAATAAAATTTAAAAAAATACAATATTCCTTATAAAATAAGGGGTTATCTTTGTAGAATAAGTAAAAAATAAATTCAATACAATAAAATAGAACAAAATATTTCCTCTAGGGGGATTTAAGTAAAAAAAACAGTTCGAGTATACATTGCAGTTATGACAAAAAAATCATATTAAATTTGTCAAAAATAGCTTTTTTATTATAAATACTTTTAAACACTATTTTTGACTAGATACAATAGTTTGTAAAATTCCTGGTCCAAATTTTAAATGGAAAAAATTTTGAGCAATTTCGCATTAAAAAAGTCAAAGCCTAAGTACAGATCCTTGAGAAACTTTTATAATTACAATCAGCACCGGCAGAATGAGCTTTTCGAATAGAAAAAAAGCACAGATATTTTGAAACATTTTGACAACTAAATACAGTTTGGATCGTAACATCATCTATAATGAACCAAACGGCAACAAAATTAAACTTTCGGAAATTAATATAGTTTGGAATATAACTGTAATGGACCAAACGGCAACAAAATGACATTTTTTTGTAATTAATACAGTTAGGAACATACCTCTAATGAACCAAACGGCAATAAAATCAAAGATTTGCTAATGAATGCAGTTTGGAGCATAACTGTATATAATCAACCAAACGGTAACAAAATACAACTTTTGGTAATTAATGCAGCTTGGAAAACTGTAATTGAACAAAAATAACACTTACGGTAATTAATGCATTTTGGTACATAACTATAATAAACCAAACAGCAACAAAATAACACTTATAATAATTAATGCAGTTTAGAACATAACTATAATCAACCAAACGGCAACAAAATAACACTTATGGTAATTAATGCAATTTGGAACATAACTTTAATCAACCAAACGGTAACAAAATAAATGTTTTGGTAATTAATGCAGTCTGGAACATACACGGTGTGACTAAAAAATAGCCGAATTGATGCTGTTCCCAGCAAACTGGGAAAGTGCCACGACATATTTGAACGTGACTGTCTGACGGTCCGTCCCCCACTCTGAGCTTGCTATACAAGTCAGTATTTTCGGATACTTACTTGCCCGATCCTTTAAACCCCAACTCCTTGTGATATCTAGTCAGCTAGACTTAGGATCATGCAAGTTTTCACCACTTGAAGTTGTCCAAAAGTCTTCAAAACTTGTGTTACAGAATACTCACCCGACCTTGCCTCCCACGAGTTTTTTCTATTTACCGAGGCAAAATCGGCGAGAAAGAAGATAAGATTTACAAGAGTGGAAGAGGTTATAAAGCAACACGACAAGGTTCTCAACCAGCTGATGCTTTCAACAATAGAAACGTTGTAGCGATCGCTAAGGGAAGTACAAAGAAGGCGATTAAACTTCTGCTGTAATTGGTGACGAATAAAATGTGTTATGACTCCAGTCTGGTTATTTAAGGTATGTTCCAACCAACACAAAAACCGCACAATTACGATACAAACCCAGTTGACCTGCTGATTAGTGAATATAATAAGTCTGTGTAATTTACATCAAATTTGCTGCGTTACTGAGATTGTACGGTACTAGAACGGTATTTACTTCGGTTGGAACAAACCTAGTTACTGCAATGAACCAAACGGCAACAAAAGAAAAAAATTTGCAATGATTGTAATTTGGAAAATAATTTTAATGAGCCAAACGGCAAAATGATTAAACTTTAGCAATAACGCTTTCTGGAACAGAGCTGTAATTAACCAAACGGCAAAAAATAACACTTTTGGTAATTAAGGTAGTTTTCAACACAACTGTAATGAACCAACGGCACCGAAATAAAACTTTAGTCAATCAATGCGGTTTGGAACATGAATTAAATGGCAACAAAAGAAGGATTTTCGTAATTAACGCAGATTGAAATATAATTGTACCGAAACAAATAACAACAAAATAAAAAGTTTGGCAATTAATATATTTTGGAACTAAACTGTAAAGAACCAAATGGCAAATTTTTTTTGATAATTAATGCAGTTTGGAACATAACTGTAATGAACCAACGGCACCAAAATAAAACTTTAGTCAATTAAAGCGGTTTGGAACAAAAATGTAATGAATTAAACGGTTACAAAATAAGAATTTTGGTAATTAACGCAGATTGGAACATAATTGTAACGCAACAAACGGTAACAAAATAAAGATTTTGGCAATTAATATAGTTTGGAACATAACTGTAAAGAACCTAACGGCAAAAACATTTGGCAATTAATACAGTTTGAAACATAACTGTAAATCAACGGCATCAAAATAAAATTTTAGGTAGGAACATAACTATAATGAATTACAGCAACAAAATAAGAATATTAGTAATTATTAACCCAGATTGGAACATAATTGTAACGAAACAAACGGTAACAAAATAACAAATTTGGCAATTAATATAATTTGGAACATAACTGTAAAGAGACTAACGACAAAATTTTTTTTGTAATTAATGCAGTTTGGAACATAACTGTAAATCAACGGCATTAAAATAATATTTTAAGCAATTAATGCCGTTTGGAACATAACTGCAATGAATCAAAAGGCGACAAAATAAGAATTTTGGTAATTAACTCAGATTGGAACATAATTGTAACGAAACAAACGACAACAAAATAACAAATTTGGCAATTAGTATAGTTTGGAACATAACTGTAAACAACCAAACGGCAAAAAAATGTAATTAATGCAGTTTGGAACATAACTGTAATGAATTAGACAGCAACAAAATAACAAATTTGGCAATTAATATAATTTGGAACATAACTGTAAAGAACGTAACGATAAACATTTTGTTGTAATTAATGCAGTTTGGAACATAACTGTAAATCAACGGCATCAAAATAAAATTTTGGTCAAATAATGTTGTCTGGAACATAACTATAATGAATCAAAAGGCAACAAAGTGAGAATTTTGGTAATTAACCCAGATTGGAACATAATTGTAACGAAACAAACGACAACAAAATAACAAATTTGGCAATTAATAATGTTTAGAACATAAGTGTGAACAACCAAACGGCAAACAAAATTTTGTAATCAATGCAGTTTGGAACATAATTGTGAATCAACGGCATCAAAATAAAATTTTAGACAATTAATGCAGTTTGGAACATTACTGTAATGAATCAATAAGTAACAAAATAAAATTTTAGGCAATTAATGCAGTTTGGAACATAAAAATAATGAACCAAACAGTAACAACATAAAACTTTTACAAATTAATGCCGTTTGGAACATAATTGTAGGCAACCAAACAACAAAATATCCATTGATCCGTGCTTAATTTTCTATGATTTGACACTAATTTTGTAGTAAAGTCAGCAATTTGAACCTAATTAACATTCAAATATACATATAAATAAAAAGTATCGATCAGAACACAGATTGCGTTAAATTTTAAAAGAAAATCAAATAGGATCAATTTTCTGTTATCTGATCTTCTAGCAGGATTGAATTGAACATCGTTTAGTGCCTTATCGAAATAAACTATCTAAGTAACCAACAATATGCGTTTTCTTTGTTGATACAAACTTGTTTTTCGAGAAAAAAATAATAATCACAGATTGTATCAGATAAATTAGTGATGAAATGAAGCATCGATAATCGATGATAAAGATACGACACAGCCTGTCCTAAACCGCCACCCTCGTTCCTTTATTTTAAATCAATCGATGATAATACTGATGGAAGTTCAATGACAGACTGTGCGAAGATAGAAGACAGAATATAACAACACAATGATTGAGTTTAGATGAATCTAGAGTGTCATTTACTGTTCATCGAGGAATTAGCAGGGAGGGTAGCCGATCGTTGTTGAGTGTTCATATATGGCTTCATGTTAGAGCGAGTTGATTCCCTGTTAATAGAAACAAAAATAAGAGGTATTAGTTGATGGTATTAGTTTAATCGAACATTTGCATGTATTCACCGTGTTTTATTAATAATTGGAAATATTTTAACTGTTGAATCTTAAGCTTGAAATATTAAAATTTGAACTTAAATAAAACGTGGCTAGTTACTGAGTACAGGGTGTTTTATTTAAAAATTTAAAAACTATTTGAGCATAGTCCTTATTAATAGTGTTGGTACTGTACGAGGAGTACCCGGCCTGACCTAGAGATGGCGGTAGTTGTTCGAAAAATATCACTGTATTAGAAAGTATATATAAATAAGTGTCTCCGAAGAATTTTCATGGTATTGTTAAATAAATAAGAAAAACATTACAGTATGCAAAGAGCAAAGGAAAATCCGATTGGTGATACCATAAAGAAAGGCCATACTCTGAGAAGGCCGGCCAATAACGTCAGTCGTTAAGCCTTGGATTGGAATATCCAAGGAAGTAGAAGGCCAGGAAAATCGAGAATAACCTGGAGGTCAGTTGAGAAAAAAAATGGATAAGAAGCATGAGTTGGGCAGAGATCAAGCAGTTGGCGCAAAATCGTGTACAATAGAAGACATTCGGTGTAGCCCTACATCTCAAAAGGGAATTAAGTAAGAAAGTACACAATCTATAAAACATATGTTTCAAGTTTGAAGACGCCACATTGTTAGGTACTTGTTTGGCATCCAGCTAGTCAGGACATATATGTGAGCTGTTAGAGAGCCATCCTCTATGAAAACCAACTCTGTACGTGCTTTTAAAGTGATACCTGCCCAAATCATAACAGACTCACCACCAAATTTACGTCTATGGTCAATACAAGCGGGGGCGTATCTTTCTCCGGGTCTTCTCCATACTCGTCGACGTCCGTCTGGTCAATTGAGGCAAAAACACGACTCATCTGTAAAGAGTAACTTGTTCCAGTCACCAAGTGATTTTGAGCACAATCCAATCTTACAATTCGATGCTGGCGGTTCAATGTTGGCCATGTAGCCATCCTTCTGCAAGATAATCCATTAGCACGAAGCCTTCTTCTTGCTGTCCATTCGTTAACATTAACATTTCTAACCTCTTGAAGCTTATTTCGCAGCGAAACCGCAGAAGCTGTTCTATTCCGCAAACATGTCATCAATAAAAACCGACTCGTGACGCTTTTTCACTCAGATCCGGGTCGTCTGCTAATAAGATCATTCTCCCGGTAGTGTCGGTATACATTCTGTACAGCACATAGGCTCTTACCAACAATTATGGTGGTTTCACGTTGTCCTTTACCATCGTGTACCAGCGCTGCACTTTGTGCAATGTAATAAATGCGAATATTGAATAGGGAAAACTTAAACCAGTAACTTTCAAAACACACGGTAAAATATATATTTTATTTCAAATATAATGAAAGTAGAATTCGACATACTTTTTGTTTAACAAAAATGAGACAGGACCATAACATTTTGCAACAACATAACAATGAACTAGGGCAAATTTAAATTATTGTTTTGTATACAAACGGTTAGTAATAAAAATTGAAGCCACTCTAAAACAAAAAATGCAACCTTTGCAAATTTGCACAAAAACCCGAAAAAAATTTGGGTGACTGATAAAAAGTAAGTTCAGAGCAGACAGGGCACAGAGTCGGGCGAAAAACGCGAAGGGAAAAGGTCCTTCCCTGTCACTGTAACGGGTGTCAGTTTTTTTAGTGTTCGCGGGTTCATGGGGAGAAGTTTCTCTCCGTTGTGTCAGGGCGCCAAAGCGATACTCAGATATCCTTGACAGTGAACGCTGTCCCTCTGGGAACACAAAACGGAATAAATTTTCTCTCCAACCGTGATCCAGCATATCTCGACACCGTGTTCTAGAAATTTAGCGTCATTCCGCCGTTTCTAGATAAATATGGAAATCAGTCAGTGAGCAGAGACAGGAGAAGGGAAGTTTCCACACAGTAAGTTTTTGAACAAGTCTAAGATTTATTGGGAAAGAAATTTTTTTTGATGCGCTGATCTAACATTAATATTGACATAAAGGTTTGCATAGATAGAATATATAACATTTTTTTTACTGTGTATTGGACAAGTTCATAAGCTCAGTTAAATCTGTAGGTCCTGGCTCATAATTTGGGCACCACTCGTTTGTGTGAGATATTATAGTAAGATTTTACACAAGATTTGTAGGAACGACTTTTTTTGTGTATATGTAACTTGACAGGATTTAGGTATCATTTTTTTGTCACATAATTTCCGCCCACCCCGTAGATAGGTGGTTAGGTAAATTTTGAAACGAGGCTAATTGTAATTTATATCATTGGCCCGGGGCATATGATTTTGTCTCCGTAAAGCCAGGTTATCGCTAAATTTTCTCAGCGATTAAGTAATTTTGTTTTTCAAACGCGGTCATATCCATATTCGCGCGGAAACAAAACTTGTAACACTGAATTTTTGTTAAGATATACTGAACTGTTTACCGATAAGATTTATCAAATCAGCAGAATTTATTTCTCTACTTTTCCGTTTTAATTAAGTAAAGTACAATGACATTCGTCAACTAGAAACTAGCGGCGGTCGGTTTGTACTTTTTTTATAGTAGAGAATTATTCCCGCACTGAGGCAGGTCAATTCCGTCAATTCACGTATTGAAAAAATTTGTATATAAGTGTATAGTTTTTTTTGGGTCATATTTATACCGTGAAATATATAAAGATTGTTTTTATAATTTGTGGTACCGAAACTTTATTCAGATCCCTACCTCGACTTTCCCTCTAGAGTGAGCAGTGCATTTGGATACGAGGGCGAACAAAAAGATCGACTCTGTCCTGACAAAGGTAGTTTACCGCTTTAAGTACAGGAGGTCTCCGCCTAAATCGAACTGGATTTTCTCTTTTCACGCTCGGCTGCTTTATTTCATTTGGTGACAGCAGGTTATTACATCTGGGGACATCATTTATTAGAGTGGCGACAGCGGTCTCCCAGATTGATACGAAGTTGTATGTCAAAAGCTGAAGTTATTACAGCAACAAAAATGGGATCTATAGACATTGCGGCATAGTAAATAAACACTAAGAACAATGAAACGTTACTATACACATTTAACCATACAACAAATAGATTTAAGAGAAAAAAATTACTTTTAAACGAAATATGGATGTTATATACGACTAATTTTTGTTGTTGAACAAAGGTTGGTGTCAGAATATGACAGACGTCAACTATGACAAGTAGCATCCATCCACCAATATAACTTTCATCTCTTACTAGACCTTTGATTCCCTGATTAGTTTTATTTTTAAAACTATTTGCAATTTTTTAAATTATAAGTGGCCTAAATTTTTTGTTCGGCAGTGTAGTTTTAAAGTACTGGTCACAAATGGTTTTTAAATTTTTAAATAAATCATCCTGTAACACATTTTATCTAAATGATTTAGGTTAAATCTTAATAGTTTGAGCTCAAGATTCAACAGTTAAAATATTTCTAATTATTAATTAAATACCCTGTATATGGTTATGTGAACTTTTAAAAATGAAAAACTTTTTGATATCCAGTTAAGGTGGCGTCATTATCGGGGTCTATTGAGTCAATTATGTCGTTTTGGTACATTAGTTAAACAATGAGGTGTAAAAAAAATTTCATCGAAAAATAGTCAACTTCATAATTTGTATAATACACTGTTCAAAATAATTAGAGGAACATATATTTAAGTATTAATATTTTTTTAAATTTAAACAATATAGAAATCTAATGACGTTTGTTTTTGTGAGAACATAATAAGCGGCGATCCATAAATTACGTCACACAAATTTTTCGACCCCCTCCCCCCGGCCTTTGTCACAGATGGTGACATTTTTGAAATCTCACCCCTCCCCCGGCCTTTGTCACAGGTCACATGTTTTTTATATTTAGAAATAATTAAAATAAAACAACACTTTTTTCCATTAACCTTCAAATGCCTATGCGGGGTCCCATTGGAACCCCGAGTGATAATTTCATCTAATATATTTTTGATTTGAATATATTGGCAACAACGCATCTGGATATGTGTCGGTACATACAAGTTGCACGATCTTTTAGTATACTGCGGCGCGTTGTAGCTATAGTGTCTAGTATCAGAACGTATAGGTAAGTGGGGTCCCGTTGCGACCCCGATTCGGCATTAAGGAATGCAAAGGATTGCATTAATAAATAGGATTTTCTTTAAGTTTTCAGTCAGAATGAACCGTTGGGAGAAAACCAGACCAATTACAGAGGCTGAACTTGAAGAAATAATCAAGAGTTAGAGGTTGAAATGGAGTATGAAAGCGAAGAAGAATCGGACAAGGAGGACGATCAAGATTTTATGAAGGAGGATGTGTCCAAAATAGAGGATTATCTAGAAATACAAAGTGAAGTGGAGTCGGACGCAGAACCTACCGAACCTACGGAACCTCAAGATGTTCAGGATTGCAGTGGCCCAATATATACGGCTAAATCGGGTTTGCAGTGGAATAGTGGGCCTTTTGTGAAAAATAAAAAACTCAAAAAAAATATTATAAATGCGCGTCCAGGTATGACAAATTACAGTAAAAATTCTATAACGTTCTTAGATTTCTTCAGAAAAATATCTAAATAGCGCAGCACCCAGGTACGTACCGTGGTATACCTAGCGTTCAGAGTCAACAATTCAATATACGGCACTGGTGACAGCCAACGTTGCAAAAACAAAGGTGAACAAATAATCAAAACAACCGGCAGTTGTTACAGATGGTTCAAACCCCCGTGATTACAGAATTTTATATCTAATTTAATTGCACGAATGCATGCTGTTTACGTCACACACACACAGGAGATAGATGACACATAATACATGACAAAATACAAGATGGACGACACGGAACACATGAGAGAAGACGCACATCACAGAACACAAGATGTATGACACGCCCCCACCACTCATGACGTCACTTCCGGTGCGCGCGCAGTGACGAAATCCAAGATAGCCGACTTCCGCTGGACTTGACGGTATCCCCGTACCGGCGTCAAGCGCAAATCAGAACTGCTGCGTAAGAAAACACGAAGATTTTTTAACACGACATTTTGGCGCTCGATGAAATCGCACGTAGTAAATCACGATGAAGCGTATATGACAAGCGGTTTAATCCGCATCTGCACGGAGATGTGGTGGAGACGCACACGGTATTAGGAACCAAATTCGTTTCATAAGTTTACATGTTAGAAAAGTGGGATGTTCATGTTGAGCAGTGTATATTGAAATCTAGTTTAATTCACATAACCATTTTGAAACGTTAAAACAAACAACTGTTAAATGCGTTAAAAAGAGTATTAAAAGAGTTACGCAAACAAATAGTTTTAAAATAAGAAAAACTTACCTAAAATTTCAATAAAAAAAAATCGTAGATACATAATAATTTAATTTTTATAAAATTATGATTAAAATTTTTTTTCTACATTCATGCAAAAAACAACATTTTTGTGAAACACATTTAATGGAACAAGCGGTTCTTTTTTGCACTAGCGCAACAAAATTTTTGTTGCACTCATCTGTCATTCTTGTCAGTTTTGTGATGATTTATGACAAACATAAACATTTAAATAAAATAAAAATCCAGAGCAAGTGTCTGATCCTGCTCTAATACAGCAATAATATATGTATATCTTACTACTTAGTCTCAACGAGTTACAATTATTGCAAAAATCTTTGATTATTTAAAATTTAAATGGTCAAAGCGAAAACCAGCTATGATTAAGTACTGACTAGGTGGAGGCCATAAAGATACAAAAAAAGAAGAACGGTTAAAATACATTCTGAGTAACATATTATATTCTAATTTTCCAGTTTTTGCATGAACGTATAAAAAATATTGTATGCAACTCGTGCAAAACGTGTTTTTTGCACTCGACGTGTTGTCCAACTCGGCCTAAAGGCCTCGTTGGACAATTTCACTTTTTGCACTTGTTGCATAAATATCTATTTATCAGCCTATTTTAATACAAAACTGCTATAAAATAAACCAAATGTCAATTCTACGCTAACTAAAATGCAAATAAAATCTAGCAAACTAATATCTGCAATCGTTATAATATATTCAACATTCCCAAATCAAGCCATGCAACGCCCAGGCAGTGTGGACAACAGTCAGTCATCTCAGTAGTGATCCCTTATTAAAATGGAGTAAGTCCTGTATACACTAAAAAGAAAATAATATTTAAAAGTATACACCTTCACCAAAACTACTGGAAACTATCTAATCTACCAGAAAATAAAAGCTTAACAAACACGTTATTTACGGTAATTTATTGTTTTGGATACAAAGAAGAAGAACACCTAGATTTCAAAGTGTAATGTTAAATTTTATCCATGCGAAGATTGGAAAGTGATATGGCTCTTCATGTTCATGTGGTTATTAAATGTCTAAAAATGCCCTCAGTTAATGTTCCTCATCTATACCAAAAAATACAAACGCCCATAAGTACGATTTTAGCGTACTCTGACATTTATAGTACCTACCCTGACCAAGAGAAAGTGATGGCTGTACAATTTTGGTATTTAATTTGGTTACCAACAGTCAGTGTTAGAAAGCATACACTTACAACTACTGTATAAAATTTTATAATTAGTTTTAGTATTCACTATTTATGTGTAAACACCCTGTAGAATATTGTTCTAATTTCAATAGTTAGTTTAACAATCAAATAAAATACATTTAGATTATTTAATAACAATAGATACGAGTATTATTGGTAAGTGATTTTATCAAAATCAATAAAAAATTACTTATAGAAGGTCTTTCGAAATATAGGTTGATTTTTATTTAGACTTCAAGCTCACCTCGATATTTATGCCATAATAAACAATTCATGTCTGGTATTGCATTTTTACTAATGAAGGTACTTGTGAAAGTGTAAATTTGCAACAGTTTTTATAAATAAATATCAAAACTAAGAAAGAACTTTTAATCCACCATAAACACACCCCTCGGCAACACTGCACATTTGCTTAATGTATGTTCCTTTATAAAAAAAATAGAAAAAAATGTTTGTTTATGTTGGTGGTTTGTAGTTTTGCTGGAGAGCTTTTTTGAGCAGTTTTGTATTGACGGAGTGTGTAACCATAATATAACATCATATTTTTCTCGTTATAAAGACAGTTTTAAAGTCTTTTTCCGTGAATTATTTTTGGAAATGTTTAAACCCACGAGTTCCACTTAAAATGGGTAGTTTTTTGTTGGCTCAACACGTATTCTATAAAAGGTACACATACCATTATTTTTTGCACCTTTTTACCTCAATAATGTGACAAGATCCGCTGTTTGTAATATATTTAATGTAAAATGGGATTATTTACTTGTCACCAAGAGGAGGGTTACCGAATCAAACTGAATTTTCACAAACTTGATGAAAGACACCAAACTCACAGGCAAATGATACAGTTCAGGCAGATGACGGGTTGTCATTTATATTTACACGGATATAAATGTAAAGAAAACATATTTTCTTTATTTTGAATATTACCGCGCAGTTCCAAGCGTCGGCATAGTAGCCAGCGTCATACCCGGTATAATGGGATGATCTGACAAAAAGGAACATGGGTAGATAAGCTATGTTAGTCCTGGACCACTACTTCCAATTTTCGCCACTAGATGGCGCTGATCGTTGGCGGTCGATTCGTCGTCACTACGACGATATACAGGGTGTCGCGAACAGACAAAAGGGCGTTATCGATGACGCGAAAACTCTACTTTTTCGAGCCAAAAGGGCGGTGGTAGCGAAGCTACTTTTTCCGCACACTGCGCATGTTTTTTGTTACAGACAGACCGTAAAAGACGTACGTTCTGCGCAGGTCTTAAAGGCATTGGCGCATATCTCTGCTATTATTGGTCAGATTTTTATGGAACAACCGACATTATGATTGCTAGATTATCATATACAGGAAGTGCAAAAAATATGTCATTAGGGCACTAGTGCATATCTCTGTTATTAATAATCAGATTGAAGTAGAATAAACGGTATTATGTTCCGACGATATACATGGTGTCGACGATGTCATAAGGGCTGCTATTATTGATCAGATTTTCAGAAGCGATCCCCGTGGTAGCTAACAAAAAATTATGTAGATGCATCATGATATTGTTAGAAGAAAATGGTTCTTTCATAAATATGACGCGTGGATGAAATATAATATTGTTTATTCAAAGAATAATTGAATGAAATATAATTGTCTAGGCGACAGGCGGGGTCAGAGGTGATTCTCGTGGAAGCAAATATGATGTGTAGATAATATATTGATTATTAAAAAAAAAAAAGAATTGAATGTAAAAATTACAATAGGTCTTTCAATAACTGTCATTGTGCTGACATAGAATATCAAGTGACATTGAGACAAGTTTGACATCTTTTTTCCACATCCTGTATATGATAATAATCTAGCAATCATAATGTCGTTTGTTCCATAAAAATCTGACCAATAATAGCAGAGATATGCGCTAGTGCCCTAATGACATATTTTTTGCACATCCTATGTAGAAGAGAACGTTTCTTTTAATCTCGCATCTGGGCAGTTGACTAAATCTATAATATGGTTTCCAATGCTCTTGTTAACTCCAGGACTGGTTATTTGACAAATAAATGTGTTGTATATTTTAACCCTTGCGTTAGATGTAAGCCACGTAAGGCAATCTATGCCAACTGTTTTATCATTATTTACAATAATGTTGCACATTTTCTTGTACTCTCCTTGGATGCAAAAGTTAAAGTTGCTGGTTAAACAATTAATCATTTCCTCTTTGTTAAAGACTCCTGCGTTATGTCAAAGTCCATTAGATAGTAATCTTCCTTCCGGAATTGCTATAATAAATCCGGTATTTCTTCCAGTAGCCTGTCGAGTTTAACGTCCGCCAATTCTACTTTGTATGGAATGCAAACAGGTTCTTTATGTTTCCTTTTAATAATTTCCAAATCTTCTCCGATTACTTCTCTTGTTCCAATGGTAAGTGGGTTGTTACTTAATAAGAGGAAAGGCAGCTTAGATTTAACACCATGTTTTGCAGAAACCAATTCGCCAAATTTTCCACGTATATAACTATTAAAAGAACCACATATTTCTTTTTTAACAAGTTTAGAATGTTCATCCCAGTCCTCTAAGCTGCATACCTCTTTACAAGCATTATGTTGTCACAAAATGGTTCTGTAATTGGTATAACTCCATCTTCCAGCGGCTGTTCGCCTTCCGTGTATTTAATATTTCCAATATCTGTAACCAGATTGTTACCTTCCAAATTTTCCAACAGGAGCCACAATCCAAATCTCTCATGTTAACAGTTTTTACAATTATGACTATTTTCTTTTTTAGTTTACAAAAATGAGGAAATGTATTATAATGCTGAATAGAAGAAAAAATATATGATAACAAAATTATAATAATTGTAAACAGGATGTCTCCATGTGTTTGCTGATTAAGATTAAAATTATAGATTCAATAATGTGGGAAACGTCCTGTCAGCAATTTAACAATAATATTAACAGGATGTCTCCATATGACTCCTCCCCTCTTTGTTAAAGGCAAGACCTCGTGGCTTTGGCTCCAATAAGGATTGGGGTAGCTCTATTGGTTCACCCTGGGATTGTTCTGGATTTTTCTAAAATATTTTCTATACAGATACAAAAATAGTACAATTAATAAAATGAAAATTATTTTTGTTGTTATTCCTAAATGGCTTTGATGAAGTTCTATAGGTAGCAAATTTGGTTCTTGAAACTGTGGTAGTAGCTTGGTTGGATTGTCCAGATGTAAATTGTTGATGCTGATTTTGTGATGAATTTCTGTGGGTTCTTTGAGGCTGGGCCATTCTTGAGTAAATGTTTTATTGGATCCCATCCAAGTATGTTTTTGAAAAGAATAAATACAATAATTGTTTCCTAGTACGATGTTACATTTTGATATTTTCAATGATTTAAAATTTTGTTTGCAGTCTTCACTGATGGTAGTTATCTTCTTTGAGCAAATTATTGTATTTCCATTAGTTAATTGTGTGAAAAGTGAAAAGTCGTTTTTTACTTGAGCGTAGTTGCAGAGTGAAAGGTCTTCCATGTTACAAGGGTCTTCGTGTGGTTCCTTTTCGCAATACCAGAACGAAAAGGTCTTCTTGCATTCTTCGTTTGTCCATTTTGTTGATCCTCTGGAATTTAATGTGAAGGCGTATGGGGGTAGAAGGATATTATTTTCTTTACTGGGAATAGGGTTAATTTTGGAAATATAAAGTAATTCATCGGCTAATATGGGTATTTTAAGAGTAATATATAAAGTTTTTGAAGTAAACATAAGATTGACTTTGATTACTTCTAATAAAGTAGGAATATCTGAAGCGATTTCATTGTGAGAATGAATAGTATGTAAATAATTAAGAATTTCTTCAATTCCTTTTGTTTGATTAATTCTACTTTTAAAATTTCTTGGTTACTAAATGATATTGTTCTTAGTAAAATTTGAATATAATTTCTTAGGTCTCTAATTTGTTCTAGTTGAATATGAATAATAATTTCGTTATTCAATCTATCATTTAAGGTATAGGTCTGTTTGCCAGCGTTGCGTAATCTGTCCTGCAAATGAATGCAACTTCGAAATTTCAGTCATTAGTTTCTTTTCATTTAAATTGATTTTTTCAAATGTATTTTGAATTTCGATTAGGTCGTTTTGATCAAGATTTCCTGAAATATATTTTACTACTGTGGCTAGGCCGTCTATTAGACCTCTTTTAATTACTTTATTTGATCGAGCATACATTCTAAGTTTATTTATATCTTCTGGGAGTAAGTCGATCTCTCTGTTATAAATTTTTGCTAAAGTTATTGTTGAATCGTCAAGTCTACTAGCTAAATGAACTTGATTTAATACTAATTTACTATATGAGTTTTCAATTTCTTCAATACTTATACTAAAATAAACCCTATGATAATTGGTCTTATATTTAGCTAATCCTAAACTATTTAATATGTAACCTGGGGGTTCAATTGTTTTGATTTGAAGTGCCTGGGTGGCTATCTTCATGGTTAACCTGGAAATATTTAGTATTTTTAATCATGTGTTTGCTACCCTTTTTAGATTTTTGAGAAACTAACTTATCGTTGGATTGATTTGTGTCTATTAATATTTTCTTATATCTAGGTTTGATTTTATTTCGTGGTTCCATATCTAAATATACGACATCTGTTTTTGGGATATCGTCTGTTCGTTTACTATTAATTTTATCTAATTGTTCGGTTCTTTTTGTTAATTGTTTTTGATAAAGATCGTCGAAAAATGGCATAATTTCTGTTTTTCCATATTCATTGTAATTTTGGAATACTTGTTTACGGGGATCTATGGCATGAAGATTTAGATTTTCGTATGGTCCATAAAGAAGTGAAAATGGGGTAAAATTTGTTACAGAATGGATTGATTGATTATATATAAGAATAGTAGTTGTAACTAAGTCACTAATATTTTCTTTTGATTTTTGTCTTATGATTCTTAATTTTTCGATTAAAGTTGAATGTGTTCTTTCTATCGGAGAATTGCCGGTATGAGATTGGGGTGTTGTGTAATGAATTTTTATATGAAAGAGAGACATGAATTCTTTAAAGGTTTCGCTAGTGAATTCTCTGGCATTGTCGCAAGTTATTTGTGAAGGGTAGTTATGATGAGAGAAATAATGACGGAGTTTACTAAGTATAGTGATAGAATTTGAGTCACTAATTTCGTAAGTTTGAAGGTACCTAGAGAATAAATCGAGTATTGTAAGAAATTGTTTATTTTCTATAAAGAATACGTCTATGTGAATATTTTCGATAGGTCTTTTAGAAATAAGTGGGCCGGAGAATGGAATTTTTCGAGGGTTTCTATCATATTTTGAGGTGAGACATAATTCGCAATTATTAACGTGATTCATTACTAATTCTTGTATTTTCGGAAAATAATACAGGGACTTTATATGTTTCGTAGTTTCTGTGATACCGTTATGAGTTTCTGAATGATAGTCTGAAATTAATCGGACTTGTTCTTCCTTATTAATTATGTCTTTCAGAAAAGTATTTATTTTAATGATTTTTACGTTTGGTTCCAAGATTTTTGAACATTCTGTAGAAGCAATATTAAGTAATGAATCATTTGGGCAGTATATATAGTATGTTTTTGTTGGATCAACTATTTCTAAAAACATATTACTTATAACATTATGGTCGGATCCTTTTCTAAAAGTAAGAATATAGCGATTTTTGCCAAATGGCTTAGAGTAATATATGTCGTTTTTGTCTCCGTATTTTAGGATTATTTGAAAATGGGCGGAATTTAAGGTTTTTTTCTGAAATTGGGAAACCAAAAATTGGATTTTCTTGTGCGGAGTGTCTAGTGTCGCCTGAAGCGGTACTTTTGTTATCGTCGGATATTTTACTTAAGATTTCGTTAGCATCACTTAATGCTAGATTTGGATCGGAATTTGCTCTAGCCATAGTTGAAATGGCATCGATATCATCAGGGTTTTGTTTGAATTCTTTAGTATTTGTTTTTGAGTTTGGGGGAGTAATAACTATATCACTAATTATATTAATTTTTAGATCACGTTTAGGAAGTTTTTTATCGATTGCATTGAGTTCAATTCTCGATAATGCATCAGCGACGTAATTTTCCTTGCCTTTTTTATAATTAATTTCAAAATCGAATTCTTCCAACTTTAGTTTCCATCTTATTAGACGTTGATTGGGTTCTTTAAGAGAATGTAGCCAGACGAGTGGCTTATGATCAGTTTCAATAATAAATTTTTTGGAATATAAATATGGTCGGAAATGCTTACAGCTATCGATTATAGCTAAGAGTTCTTTTTCGATAGTGCCATAACTTCTTTCAGCTGAATTAAGTGTTCGAGAGTAAAAAAACTATTGGATGGGAATCTTGAGAAAGTACGCTTCCTATAGCGATGTTTGAAGCATCGGTCGTTAAAGTAAATGTTTTTGTGAAATCGGGGTATGCTAAAATAGGAGAATTACAAAGAAGTTGTTTGCATTTTTGGAAAGCATTGAGGTATTCTGGGTCGTTTAAATCTAATTTAGTTCCTTTTTTAAGATATTTATTTATTGGGTAGGTTATTTTGGAGAAATTTTGAATGAATTTGCGATAATAGGAGAGCATGCCAACAAATGATTTTATTTGTTTTTCATTTTTGGGCAAAGGAAAGATTTGGATGGACTTGATTTTATCTGGATTTGGTTTAATACCCTCAGGGGTTATGACATGGCCTAAGAAGGCAACTTCTTTTCTGAGAAATTCTGATTTGTCTATTTGGCCTTTCAAATTATATTTTTATAATTCACTGAATATTTGTTTTATATGAAGAATATGGTCTTGGAGAGATTTTGAAAATAGTACTATGTCATCCATGTATACGAAACATTGTTTATAGAGAAAAGGACGGAGAATTGTGTCCATGACACGTTGAAAAGTGGTAGTAGCGTTTTTTAGGCCAAATGGCATACAAGTATATTCGTAGTGGCCATTATCTACGGTGAATGCAGTATTTTCTGCCGAATCTGGGTGTATTTCAATTTGGTGAAAACCTTGTGCCAAATCTAAAGTGGAAAAGTAAGTACTTTGACCAAGATTGTCGAGAATTTCATCGATACGAGGAAGGGGATATTTATCTTCGATAGTTTTTTCATTTAGTTTTCGGTAATCGATAACTAATCGGAATTTTTTCTTTCCACTGGCGTCCATTCGTTTGGGGACGAAAAAGGTAGGGAAACTGTACGGAGATATACTAGGTTTAATTATTTTATTGCCTAGGAGCTTTTGTATTTGATTTTGAATTTCTTGTTTTAAATGGTAAGGATATCTATATGATTTTTGATAAATCGGTACATCGTCGACAGTTCTAATGTGATGAGTAAAAGTTAAGTCGGAGTTTTCGTTATAAAATATATTTTTACATTTTTTACAAAGAGAAATTATTGCATCTTTTTCTTCGAGATTCAGATGATCTGTTCGAAGAAGTTTGGTAATATCAATATTATTATTATAAGATGATAAAGGAATTGTTTCATCAAATTTCGATAAGGTTTGGACTTGGAGAGGTTCATGAAAATTTATAGAAATATTATTTAAAGAGATTTCTTGTTCTATAGGTATTTTACAGTAACCGTCTTTCGCTAGAGCTATACATTCAGGTATTATTATGTTGTTTAATTTTAATTCTGGAAGAACCACTTGTCCATTATCAATATTCACAGGAATATTTAAAATTATTTTATCTAGAGATTCAGAATAAGGGGTAAATAAGTTGGGATTTACTTCCAAATAGAATGGTATTTTAATAGAATTAATTTGTAATGAATGATTTTCGAAATTAATAAGTGCTTTTAATTTATCAAAGTCCTGACTACCTATTAATGCATCGAATCTATCGTGCCAAGGTACGATAAACATATGGAACATGTATTTAATGCCGAATTCTTTCAAAAGAGGGTATTTGCAGCTAAAATTGCCATTGTAAGTTGTTTTAATTGATTTAACAGAAAATGTTGATTCATAAATAGAATCTGAAAATAATCTATAGGCTGGTTCTGGGTTTATAATGGAATTGCTTGCACCGGGGTCAATCAATATTTTTAAGTCTAGATTTGAGAGGTATATAAATGGAAGTTTAGGGGCTGAATTTATATTATTTATATCAATTCCGAGGTCCGTAATTAAATTTTGAGTTCCATCGTATTGTTCGTTTTGGGGGTTAGCATATGATGATTCATCAGAATTTTCGTCAGTATCTTCAATATTGAACAATTCTTCGACAACTACGTTCGGAGGTCCTGTTTGTCTAAAAGAATTTTGTGGTGGAGGTCTATAAGTATTTGCTGTAGATATACTCATTGGGGTTGGTTTGTAATTACTTGTGGAAGGTTGAGAGGGACGATTAAAATTTTGATTATTAGGAGATTATGTTTGTCTATGATTTGATTGATTATTTGGTCTCTGATAGTTATTTTGGTAATGGAATCTTTGATTGTTATCATTATATCTGTTAAATGGTCTATAATTATGGTTTTGAGGAACTTGTGGTCTTTGAGACGAATTATAATTATTAAATGAAGGTTGGTTTCTTGGTGACTGATTATATGAAGTATTGTTTTGGAGGTGGGCGATTTCTTTGATCTTTTTGAGATCTAAGAAAGTTAGCAAATTCAATTTGGGATCTTTCGTTGTCTAATCTTCTACATTCGTACAATGCTTGTTCTAGAGATGAAATTGATATATGAAGTAAATGATCTCTGTAGGGATTTAAGAGACCTGCTTTAAATACCATAAGGGCTTGGTCAGTATACATAGTTTCCTTAGAAATTCTAACTTCTCTGTTATCAGAATTTATAGCTAGGTGTTCTTTAAGGACTTGTAATTTTTGAGAAATTTCGTCATGAAAGTCGGAGAATGATTGAGAATGAGTTTGAATAGAAGTATTTAAATCGTGTGCTAATATTTCTTCAGATCTAGGATCGCCAAAACGAGTGATAAGAGTGGTTTTTAAATCGGACCATTTATCAAAAGATCTATTTATGATTACGTCTCTAGCTGGACCTAATAGTTTAGATTTGACTTGCTCTAACAGAAGATTGTTGAATAAATCATTATTTTCGGTTTTTAAGAGTTAAATATTTTTCAGATTGTCTTATATAATATGCTAAATCTTTAGAACCACCGTTATATGTTGGGACAATATTGTTTGCTAAAGATAATTCGATTTGTGAAATTGCAGTAGACATCTCGGTATTAGTATTTAAGTTACGACTTGAAGGTAATGGAGATCTGGATCGACGTACAGATAATGGAGATCTGGATCGATCACGATTTTGTGACATTAAGAGATTGACTTTAATAGTATATTAATTTCATACAACCATTAAAATTGTAATGTTTAAATTTCAATTCAAATAACACTTATATTGTAGTAAAAAAAAATATTATAATATTCAAAACAATTATTAGCCGATAAATAATAAAATTAAAGGAAAAACTTACAGGAGGATGCACTGAAGGATCATCTGCGAGCTTGATCCTTGTCTCTAATTCTCTGAAGGAACTTGAGCCGTCTTCTTGAACAACCGTCTTCTTCACTGGAGGAATTGTCGGGTTGGAGTCAGTCTTTTCACACACCGTAACTTGTTTCATACAGTTTATTGGTTCGGATACTATCTTAATTTCTTGATAGAAAACGTAGACGTTTTACCACACAGAAAGGGTATTTTCTACTAACAGTATCCTGTTCACAGCGCCAGTTAAATTTATTAAGTAAAAAATATACTTTTTAAAAAGATTTTATTAAACTTAGTGATAAGTTATGTTTGAAGTTACAATTATGACTATTTTCTTTTTTAGTTTACAAAAATGAGGAAATGTATTATAATGCTGAATAGAAGAAAAAATATATGATAACAAAATTATAATAATTGTAAACAGGATGTCTCCATGTGTTTGCTGATTAAGATTAAAATTATACATTCAATAATGTGGGAAACGTCCTGTCAGCAATTTAACAATAATATTAACAGGATGTCTCCATATGACTCGCAGAAACGCGTGCGAGAAGGGGTGGGGGTCGCCGAAAGTAGAGTAATGTGGTTTTCTTACCTATAGGAAAGACCTATTGTAATTTTTACATTCAATTATTTTTTTTAATAAACAATATCATATTATCTACACATCATATTTGCTTCCACGAGAATCACCTCTGACCCCGTCTGCCGCCTAGACAATTATATTTCATTCAATTATTCTTTGAATAAACAATATTATATTTCATCAACGCATCATATTTGCGAGAGAACCATTTTCCTCTAACAATATTATGATGCATCCACATATTTTTTTGATAGCTACCACATAGATCACCTCTGGAAATCTGATCAATAATAGCAGCCCTTATGACATCGTCGACACCCTGTATATCGTCATAACATAATACCGTTTATTCGACTTCAATCTGATTAATAATAACAGCGATATGCGCTACTGCCCTAATGACATCTTTTTTGCACTTCCTGTATATGATAATAAGTTAGCAATCATAATGTCGTTTGTTCCATAAAAATCTGACCAATAATAGGAATAGCAGAGATATGCGCCAATGCATTTAAGACCTGCTACGGTCTGTCTGTAACGAAAAACATGCGCAGTATACGGAAAAAGTAGCTTCGCTACCACCGCCCTTTTGTCTCGAAAAAGTAGTTTTCGTGTCATCGATAACGCCCTTTTGTCTGTTCGCGACACCCTGTATATCGTCGTAGTGACGTCACCAGCGCGCCGAATCGACCGCCAACGATCAGCGCCATCTAGTGGCGAAAATTGGAAGTAGTGGTCCAGGAATAACATAGCTTATCTACTAACATGTGTCAATATTTTACCCATTGACACGTAGTTAATTATCATTTTATGAATTTAGTTACTACTTGTGATTAGGAACTGACATTATGATTTATGAACATTAAATGTCGTTTCTTTTATTGCAGAAACTCAGTTGTTTCTTATCATCGGTGTCATACCTCCTAATTGATCAAAATATCCACTATATAAATTATAAACAAAACCGAATTTGCCTTAAGTGAATTATATTTTAAATTAGTGATCTGTTTTGTTTTTGAGTTTTCTTTTTTATTGATCATGAATACGAGTTCGTTAGATTCCTCAGCTGCCGAGAGTCCTAAGATAAAAATAAATGAATACAAAAATTTAGGAAACAGTGCAAATTTTATAAGATGCAGCTGAAACCAGTTGCACGAGATGTATTCAACAAATTTTCAATAACATCACCTTAATATTATCACCTCTTTTTGTAACGCTACTAGTTATTACATCAATAGAAATATAGAAAAAAAGAGATTTAAAGAAGAACAAAAGGAAATGAATGAAGAAAAAATGAAGAGTTTGTACAGTTTATTTATCAAAAAAAGAAAGGTATATTACAAATAAATATATAACTAATATAAAGAAAATAATAATAATTGATACGGTACTTTGATTTTATAGTAGAAATAAAGATTTTAGTCACAGACTGAAAATAAAAAAAAGTAAAATAATAGTAGAGGAAAATAAAATAAACTAAAACGATTTTATAAATACATCGAACGAAAATATCTATAATTTATATTGCTAATGAAAACTGTCTAAACAGAGTAAAATTCAACTTGTGTGAAATTTCAAAGGCTAGGATTACACCTTATCTCGGCAGAGCCCAAGATGAAACAGTGGAGGCCGAGCTTAATACTCATTCTTATCAGAGTGAAGAAATATATTTGCTAAGCGAATTCAAAGTTGTATGGCATATTGAATAACGTTAACTATGTACCAAGAGATATTCTACAGTCTTGCAAACTTGTGAATTTCCCTCCTAAATTGAGGGAAAAGTATTTGAAAAAGGAGATTTTTCAAAGAAAACAATTTTTAAGGGTATTTTTCTAATGAGTAATTTTTTAAATCACAAATATTCTAAAAGCTCTACAGTAAAGCCAACTTGTAGGATTTGCATTTGAAAAAGGAGATTTTTTTGGGTGAAAACTTTTTTAGGGTATTTTCAAGAGAAAATTTCCATTTTTGTAAATCAGAGAATTTATAAAAGATTTACAGCGATACCAACTTGTGGATTTCCCCCCTAAATTTAGGAAAAAAGTATTTGAAAAAGGGGATTTTCTAGGGTATTTTAAAAAGAAAATTTCAAATTTTTTAAATCAGTGATGTTTTACAAGCTCTGCAGTGATGCCTACTTGTGGGTTTCCCCCCCTAAATTTAGGAAAAAGTATTTGAAAAAATTTTTCAAAGAAAAAAATTTTAACGGTACTTTTCTATTGAGAATTTTTTTAAATCACAGATGTTCTAAAAGCTCTACAGTGACGCCAACTTGTAGGTTTTCTCACTAAATTTAGGAAAAGTATTTGAGAATGGAGATTTTTTGGGGGAAAACATTTTTTAGGGTATATTTGAAAGAGAAAATTACTAATTTTTTATATAAGAGGATTTATAAAAGATCTACAACGATGCCAACTTGTGGGGTTTCCCCTAAATTTAGGAAAAACATATTTGACATGACAAAGTAGATTTTTTTCAGGGAATTTTCTAATGAGAAAATTTTAAATTTTTTGAATCAGAGATTTTCTAAAAGCTCTACAGTGATGCCTTCTAGGGAGATTTTCCCTTAAATTTAGGGAAAAGTATTTGAAAAAGGAAAATTAACTGTCTCGACCCTTACTTCGTGTAATCTACTCATTTTATTGTTTTAAATGAAACTTACTGTTTCTAGGCAATTCCAATGTTTTCAATATATTGTGGAATTACCTAGAAACAGAAAGTTTCATTTAAAACAGTAATTTGAAAAAGGGGATATTTTTCAAAGAGAAAATTTCCAATCTTTTAAATCAGATTTTTTTTTACTTAAACAACCTCGAGACAAAAAAATCATTTAAATTTCAAGTCAGTGTTAAGACAGCAATTCATACCAGGTGTTAATAAAATTCTGACTGCCAAGTAAGTTGATAAAGCTTGTTCAGATGACGATAGGAAAAACGGACTGTAAAGTAGTGGTAGAGGGAAACATGTCAGAAATGTTTGAAATAAAAAGGGGATTGAAACAAGGTGAAACCCTATCAACGGTATTGTTCAACTTTATTTTAGATGCTATATTTAGGGATAATGGAATAAGGACTAGGGGGACAATATATTACAACAAAAGCCTTAGCTCCATAGCAAAAGCAAAGGAATTATTAAGGACCTTCGCTGTATTTGAATGAAAAACACATTAAAGATCAAAAGACCTAGGAAACTTGACCCTAAAGCATCAAGAAGGTTCAAGAAGTCAAATATCTGGGGATGACTGTAAAGATTCAGGTCGATTAGGTGAAGGAAATGGACAGAGGTTGCCAAAAGGAAGTCGATCAATGGAAGCCATGGAAATCAAAGAATATATCAAGAGCTGCTTAGCTTAGACTATACAGAACGATAATCCAGCTTACTGTACTGTATGGATGCTGATGTTCGATATTTAATAGAAAGAAAGAAGACAAAATTAACAGATGGGAAAGAAGGGTGCTCAGGAAAATATTTGGAGGAGGTTAAGGTAGAAGATGGAAGGTGGAGAAAAATAGTAAATATTGAATCAACTCAATTATTTGGCTAGTTTAGGCTAGACGATAGTGGTTGGTTTATGTTTTAAGAACGCCTGATGCAAGACGGGCCAAAAAATTTGCAAGAGAAAGGAAAAGGCGACAGGCTCAGAATACAGTGGATTCAATTCTGCAAAAAGGATCTAGGAAGTGTAGAAGTGACAAAAGCAACCACTACTGACAAAAAGGTGGAGAAGTTAGAAGCCACGGGTCCTTAAAGCCTAAAGAGCTGATGTATATAATATATTTCAAGTCGCATAATGCTAAATAATAAATAAGAAAGATTCAATTATGTTTTTTTTTCATCTACAAAGTAATTTCGTCAAGCACTAAAACTTTATGAATTGATGTTTAAAGTCAGGATATTTTAGTTCATATTTAGGGTATTTTAAAATAGACTTGAGGAAAACAATTTCGACAATTGGCATCACTGAAGCTGTATTGAAAGATTTATAAAAACATGAGGAAGCATAAAATGCAAAAAGTTGATTGAAGCATTTATTCAGTCGTATAAATTAGGTACCATTAAAGAACATGGATGGCTATCGATTTTATGTATTGCAAACATTCGAAACCATGCTATTGTTGAGGTAAAACGAAAACCCTGTCAATATAAATTATTATTTTTTGTTTGATCCATTTATAAACCATTTTAGTTCCAAATAAATAAGGCGTAAAATAATAATCACAATAGTAACTAGAGTATTTTTTTTCTCTAATAAATTTTATATAAAAATAGATTTTTTTAACTACAAAACTACTTTCCACAATTCAAAACATCCAAAGAGATACTTTATTGCTTATCGTACCCAATAGTACTTGAAATTAAGTTATATCATCTATTAATCCGATCCATGGTACTAACTGACTTGTTTTTTTAATATTTTCTTACTTCTCCTAAACCAAAAAAGCACAATAAAATCAACATGCTTTGATTATATAATGCCCGATCAGTATGCAATAAAAAATGTACAATACTAAAAACAAATACGATTAATCTAAGCAAGACTTTTCCCAAGGATAATTAATGGTTTTTGAAAAGTATCCATCATTTTCGTAATTTTCTACAGCCTACAAATGTAGAAGAGTAAAGATGCTATTCTAAAAAAACAGTTGAATACACAGAAAATTAAATAAACAGAGAAAGGGAGCAAATATGTTAAGTTAAAGTGACAGCATGACACCTTATGTAAATGTGTTTCAGTATAACATTTGTAGTTTTAAAGTGACATGACATAAATGCATGACATGTGAAATTTTAGACTGACATTTGTAGTTTCAGAGTGACATTTGACATAACAGTATAACTGAGAAATGCATAAACCATATTTGAAAAAGTTCCATTTTAAATAAACAGAGAAAGGGAGCAAATATGTTAAGTTAAAGTGACAGCATGACACCTTATGTAAATGTGTTTCAGTATAACATTTGTAGTTTTAGAGTGACATGACATAAATGCATGACATGTGAAATTTTAGACTGACATTTGTAGTTTCAGAGTGACATTTGACATAACAGTATAACTGAGAAATGCATAAACCATATTTGAAAAAGTTTCATTTTCCTTTTCTATTTTTAAAGTGACATTTGAAACTTTAGACCAACATTTGAAGTTTTAGAGTGGCATTTCAAGTTTCAGAGTATCATTTGACATAATTGCATGACATTTAGCATAATTGAATGATATTTGTAGGTTTAGAGTGACATTTACCGTAATTGAATGACATTTAAAGTTTTAGACTGACATTTGAAGTTTAAAAGAAACGTATAGATAAAAAAATTGATATAAATGATCTCATGTACAAAGTCGTGACGTAGAAAATATTTATTCGCAAAATTTACTCACGATTCAATACTTTTCACAAACCATTAACATCTTCCACAAAATCATACAGTCTAGTTAACAAACGGTAAAACAACTGGGGAAGGGTATATTTGATAATTTGCATTAACTCACCTTGGCGATACTTTCGCCGATGAATCTATGGCATTGGAATTGTTTGCTTTGAAGCCGCACTTTTGTATTTTCCTACTTAATCTCGATACCCACTGCCTCTGATCGTCGTGCGAACAGGCGAGCAGTAGTAATTCTTTGGCATACGAGGGATCGTAATGGAGTTTACACGGAGGCACTGAATCCTCCTTCTTTTCTAGATGGTCCTTATGAACCTTTATCCTACATCCTGAAACAAAAACGATTAGAAGACATTGAATTACTTTTTATAAAATACTTACTTCTACATTCCAGCGCCGGCGGCGGCCTGAACATGTTCCACATCGGTTTCGGACACACTTCGCACGTCGTCGGCATATGGTAGGAGATGTTTAAAAATTCGTGTCCCTTGTGCAATATAACGCCGGGTTTGTCGTCGAAATTTCTCATCGATTGACTGACGTCCAACGCAAGCGTCGCTTGTTCGGCGTCGGTTTTTCGCGCCTCGCCTTCTCCGGCGTACAAAAGTTGAAATATCCTCGGGATATCTTTGGAATCGGCTCGGATGACATCGCCCTGCGTCACCGAACGTACGTGGAATACTTTACTGAAATTGAATAAAAGAAATAATATTGATTTACTGATTTTTATTCACATTTTCAGTTGCGAGGAGAGGATTACTCTGTATTTTTGAAGGACCATTCACATTCTTTGATGTGAAGAGAGAATTATATTGTTGCTTCTTTGTGGTTTAATTAACTTGATGATTGGATGTGGTTTAAATTAAACATTTTACACTTTTCACTGTTTATTAACTGGTTTTTTAAAATTCATTTCTCTACATTGCAATCAAGAGCGTTACTGATGAGTCTATGTATATTTAATTTATGTTATTTTAAGAGAGAATTAGCATTTTTCTTGCTAGTAAAGGGCCGGTATCTTACCGGTTAATGATGAGAGAGCGTCTACATGTTCGTGCTGTGATCGAAGTAGGAATGGGATGATTTGTAGGTTGGTAATGTATTTATACCTGAAACATATTTGAGGAAGGGGAGTAGAGATTTTATCATAACTGACCCTATTCGGTTTTTTCGATCCCTTATTTGAAGACAACAAACAGGGTTGAAATTGACCAAAGCTTTTGTGACAAATCACAATAAAAAAATTTGTAGTAGATACGCCTGTGGAATGAAAGGAGTAAAATGTATTGAAAATAAAAAAAATCGATTCTCATTAAATTATGCACGCGGGATTTTTGGTACGAGGATTTCAAAAAATGTGTCAGTTTTACAACAAAAAAATTATTTTGGGTGGAAAACTCATTAAAATAGGATCTTGCTGTTAATGTAGAATAAAAATAAAAAGATGCAAGGAAATATTTAGAAATTCAAGTGATACTAGCATTTTAAAAAAACTAATAATTGGGACAGGCAAAAAGAACATGGAAATCAAGAATAACATAACATGAAATGAAAATATAAGAGAAATGTTAAATAAAAACAAAAATATAACAAGAGACACAACAAAATCAAAAACGTTTATAGAATTATACATAACATTATTGTACGAATAAAACTTACCTCAAATCCAAAACGATAACGGGATCAGAATTCTGTTTATCGTTGTCGGAATTATAGAAAATGATTTTTCTACTCGATACTACGACGTACTGTTTCTTCCAGCCGTGCCGCCTGATGTTTTGTTTCGACGGTATCGATAACCATCCCTCGAAAACTGCGTCTATTTCATCCCCTTCGTTATCCGCCGAACTCAGAGAGGCCGTTTCGCTGTTCATAGAAGAAATTTTCAATTGAAGCTGCTCCAAATCGGCGTCTTTGCTGTCCAATTCCATCTGGAGGCGTTGTTTCGAAGCTATTTCTTCGTTTAATTGAGCCTATAAGAACATTTTCATTAGAAATAAAAATTAATTAGAATAAATCTGTATACTTACGCTTAAATCTTGTATGTTCTTTTGATAATTTCCTATCATCTGATTGTATTTATCTTTCTCCAAGCTGAGTTCCTGTTGTAATTTCTTCAAATCTCTTTCTTTTCGTCTCAGGTCGGCGTTAGATACTTTCGATTTTCCTTTAGCCGATTCCCGTATGTCTTTCCTGTTCAATATTTCGTGTAATTTGTTGACAGCTTGTTGTTTCAAAAGACTTTCGGTATTCAATCTGTTTACCTGAAATTTAGATTTTGATTTAAACAGAAACAGTTATTTATTTTCTACAAGCTTTTATTCTAATTAACAAACTAGAATAAATTTGCAGAAAATGAATAAAAGTTACAATAAAATAAAAAAATCCTGTAGAATTAGTTTATTCTAATTTCATTAGGTTAAAAATTTGTTGACTTAGTTTTTAGAACAAAAACTTTTTAATTAATAAAAGTTGAAATAAAATTATAAAAGCTTATAGAATTAGTTCTAATTTAATTTGAATAAAAGCTTATAGAAAATAAATAAAAGTTACTATAAAATAATAAAAGCTTATAAAATTAGTTTTTAGAATAAAAGAATGTAGAAAATAAATAAAAGTTGAAGTATAATAATAAAAGCTAATAGAATTATTTTTTAGAATAAAAGCTTATTAGGATAAAAGCTTGAAGAATTAGCTTATCCTAATTTTATTAGGAATTAGTTTTTAGGATAAAAGCTTGTTAATAAATAAAAGTTACAATAAAATAATAAAAGCTTATAGAATTATTTTTTAAAATAAAAGCTTGTAGAATTGGTCCTAAGTTAATTAGGAATAAAAGCTTGTAGAAAATAAATAATAGTAACAATAAAATGATCAAACATTGTAGTATTCGTTTTTATAATAAAAAATTGTTGAAAACAAATAAAAGTAACAATAAAATAATAAAAGCTTGTAAAATTAGTATTTAGAGTAAAAGCATGTAGAAAATAAATAAAAATTGAAGTAAAATAATAAAAGTTTATAGAATTATTTTTTAGAATAAAAGGTTATTGAAAATAACTAAAAGTTACAATAAAATAATAAATGCTTGTAGAATTAGTTTTTGGAATAAAAGCTTGTTAATAAATAAAAGTTACAATAAAACAAAAGCTAGAACAGAATAATAAAAGCTTGTAGAATTAGTTTTTACAATAAATGATTGTTGGAAATACATAAAAGATACAATAAAATAATAAAAGCTTGTAGAAATAGTTTATTCTAATTTTCTTATGATAAAATATTGTAGAATTAGTTTTAAGAATAAAAGCTTGATGATGAATAAAAGTTACAACAAAATAATAAAAGCTCGTAGAAAATAAATAAAAGTTGAAATGAAATAATAAAAGCTTATAGAATTATTTTTTAGAATAGAAGCTTGTAGAATTGGTTCTAATTTAATTAGAATAAAGGTTTATAGTACATAAATAAGACGCAATAAAATAATAAAACCTTGTAGAATAAGTTTTTAGAATAAAACCTTGTAGAAGTAGTTTTTAGAATAAAAGGTTGTAGAATTAGTTTACTCTAATTTTATTAGGATAAAAGTTTGTAGAATTAGTATTGAGAATAAAAGCTTGTTGAAAATTAATAAGTTACAATAAAATAAAAGATTGTAGAATTGGTTCTAATTTAATTAGAATTAAAGTCTGTAGAAAATAAATAAAAGCCACAATAAAATAAGAAAATCTTGTAGAATTAGTTTTTAGAACAAAAGCTTGCAGAATTAGTTTATTCTAATTTTATTGGGACACAGGCTTGTAGAATCAGTTTTTAGAATAAGAGCTTGCAGAACTAATTAGTTAAAAGCTTGTTACCTTAGTTTTTGGAATAAAAGTTTGTAGAAATATTTTATTCTAATTTTTTTAGGATAAAAGCTTGTAGAATTATTTTTTAGATAAAAAGCGTGTTAATGAATAAAAGTTGCAATAAAATAATAAAAGCTTATAGAATTATTTTTTAGAATAGAATCTTGTAGAATTAGTTCTAATTTAATTAGGATAAACGCTTGTAGCAAATAAATGGTTCGCAATAAAATAATAAAACCTTGTAGACTTACTTTTTAGAATAAAAGCTTGTAAAATTAGTTCAATCTAATCGAATTAGGTTAAAACCTTGTATAAGTAGTTTTTAGAATAAAAGCTTGTAGAAAATAAATAAAAGCCAGAATAAAATAATAAAACATTGTAGTACTAGTTTTTAGAACAAAAGCTTGTAAAATTAGTTTACTCTAATTTAATTAGAATAAAAGTTTGATGAAAATAAATAAAAGTTGAAAAAAAAATATTAAAAGGTTATAAAATTATTTTTTAGAATAAAAGCTTTTAGAATTGGTTGTAATTTAATTAGAATAAAAGATTGTAGAAAACAAATAAAAGTAACAAAAGATAATAAAAGTTTGTAGAATTAGTTTTTGGAATAATAGTTTGTAGAATTAGTTTACTTTATCTTAATTAGAATAAAGGCTTGTTGAAAATAAATAAAAGTTACAATAAGATAATAAAAGCTGGAACAATTAGTTTTCAAAATAGAAGCATGTAGAAAATAAATAAAAGTTGAAATAAAATAAAACCTTGTAGAATTATTTTTTAGAATAAAAGCTTGTTGAAAATAAATAAAAGTTACAATAAAAAATAATTAGCATTAGTTCATTCTATTTTAATTTGAACAAAAGCTTGTAGAATTGGTTATAATTTAATTAGAATAAATAAAAGTTACAAAAGATAATAAAAGCTTATAGAATTATTTTTAGAATAAAATAATGTAAAAGTAGTTTTTTGAATAAAATATTGTGAAATTAGTTTATTCAAACTTAATTAGAATAAAACGTAGAAAGTAAACAATTTATTTTAATATAAAGAAACTTACCAATTTTTCATATTCCTCGTTATTGTTCGTCTTCCTGTTGAACTCTTCTTGTAACTGTTTGTACTGCCTGTTCAATTCGTCTTTATCTTTCTGCAACTGTTCCGTCAGCTTTTTCAATTCCAATTCTCTATCTTTGAACGCGTTTATCGCTACTTCTTTACCGTTGATGTCCGTTCTGTGTTTCGCCAAGAGATCTTTCAGTTCCAATTCTTTCATGGTTTTTTCTTTTTCTAAATCGGCGACGGTTTCTTCCGCTATCGATCGCGCCAGAGCTTCCGAATCGGCTCTAACGAAAAATACTTACTTAGTTTACTAGGTCGTATGTAAACATTTTGAAAGGTTAGTTACATAAATTATACTATTTCAAGTAGATAACTCGATCAATAGACATAATAATAAATGCAAGGTCTTTTCAGGTTTTACTGAACTACAATAAGTAAAAAATCTGTTTAGATTAGTCAATAAAAAAGTGACTGGAATGGATAAAATCAATTTTTTATTACAATTGCTAATAAATAAATGAATACCTGGCTAAAGCTAATTGGCACTGATGTTTCAAAGAAGCCCTTTCTTCTTCGAACTCCTTATTTATTCTATTCTTCTCGTCTACTTCTTCTTTCAATTCGACGGTCTGCGTTTTATACAGCGTCGTAAAATATTGTTCCGTTTCTAAATTCTCTTGTAATTCTTTCATTTGTAGTTGATCTCGCTGCCAGTTGCTCTTCGCCCTCATCAGTTCTTCTTCCAAAGTTTTCTTCGTTTCCTAATAATAATAATAAAATTTATAAATTAAGTTTATCTATTATTATTTTATTTTTACTTGTAAATGAGTGAGTTCTTGTAACAATTGAGATTCCTTGGCTTTGAGTTTGTTAAATTCTGCTGTTTGCTGACTGATTTCAGATTGTAGGATATTCTTCTTCTGTTGTTCTTGTTCGAATTGACCATTGACAGCTTTCACTTTCTCCACTTCTTGTCGATATTCCCCTTCCAATTTTTGTAACCTCTGTTGGATCTGTCTATAATCCACGGACAACATGGAGATTTGCCTTTCTTTTTCTTGGGAATTTAAATCGGCTTTCTGACGCGCACATTTTTCTTCGTTCAGCTTCGTTTGTAAAGCTGAAATTTTGATTCGAAATATCAAAAGCTGGTTATATAGAGTTTAATAAATAAAGCCATTGTGTTACACTCATGGTAAAAGAAAGTGACATTTTGTAATTCGTGACATCTATGAACATCTGATAAACAAATAAAAAAACAAAAACTATGACAATAGGGAAGAAACGACAAACAAGAAGATGAAAATATAGAACAAGTCCAAAAGTTCAAATATTCGGATTCGATTCTATCAGAATTGGGGGAGGAAATACAGGAAAGAAGAACAGCAGGAGAAAGATTGGATAATAGTATAAAAAATACATTCCTCGAGAAAAGAGTTACACAAAGAAATTAAAACAAAGTGGTAAGTGGATAAACTAAAAACATTGGGGATGGAAAATATAACATACAGTCAGGAGAGATAAAATTAGGAATGAAGCAAATAGATAAATTCTGAAGTTAAGACCAATAGAAGAAAGACAACTGTGATGGTTCGGCCACCTACAATGAATGGCGGAAGAAAGAATAGTGAAACAGGTATTTGAAGCTAGAACATACAAGAAGAAGTCCAGATGAAGACCAAGAAGAGCGTGGTCAGAGGATGTGAAGGTAACAGCAAGTAAGACAAATTTAAAATAGGAAGAGATAAAAAGGATAATTCGGGACAGAAATCAGTGGGGAGAGAGCTGGAGACGAATACAAATATAATGTAACTCCACTAAACAACCCACACCTGCAAAGGTATAAGGATTAAGTAATAAAACATCTGTGAAAATTTGGTTATCTTATCTGTTTTTTTCTGTTACATGTAGCTGTCTATGAAGAATAAAAATCCAGAAAGATCGTGCAATGTCTGGTTTAGAAGATAAATAACATTAAAATCTTTCAAATAATTGATTATAGTAACATTATCCATATCACAAGAAAATGTGTTATGCCTACGGTTAAACTCATTGACATTAGAAATTCGTGATATCTGTAAAAGTTAGGTTAGGTCAGCGAGGTTTATTCGAGAAAGATCAAGATAAAAAAATAAGAAATAAAAAGTTTATGAAAGTTTTAAAACATAAATAGACAGGCGAAGGGCAGGGACAGTAGTGTAACGAAAAAAGTAGTAATACAGTAGCAAATTACGTTAACCTATAAGTTTCTTTCTGTCATATATAGCTATCATGAATTATCTCAGCTTTCCTGAAAACACAGCAAGAAGCCGCTTGAAGTTGCAGAACTTTCAGTTCTGTCATATAAATAGAAAACTCTAGTTGACACTCATTCATTCTTGTTTCATTATGTTAATTCATTCTTTTTTATCATTTTTAAAATAAATCTTTTTGTAATTTTTGTTGTTAAAAACGGACTTCAAAGTTCCCATTAGTTAATTCCATAGTGTTTGTGTAGTTACAATCCTTTAAATATTTAATATTCTTTAATTGTAATTGCCCAGAGTTGTGAGCCAAATTATAATATCTTGTCGCAGCGACAATTATTGTACATACAACTTAAGTACGTATTCTATTTCAATTTTGACAGTAGTTGTCAAAAAAAATATGCCCGGCGCCAATAAATATCAATCTAAAGATGAATTTATATACAATCGACCTATTACTCCTATCTCAGGGTCAGATCAAAGTTGTTCAAAATTAATTCTTCAAATTTATTTGTTTTTTAAAACGTATTTCCAAATTAAATGTTTTACTATTATTAAACTCTCGAATAACTGTTAATTGAATATAATAAAAGGCCCTTTAATTATTTTATGACATTTACTATTTTACTGTCATTGAAAATCAACCAAATGTCACTGATTAAATTGAAAATCCTATAAATGTAAAATGATAAGTTCAATGAGATTGGATACTAAATGAATACTACCGTAAGTTAGAATCAAAATTATATATTATACTATCAGATACGCAAATTCAACAAAATTATTATTCCCAAAAAATACCATAAAAGAACAACAGTCGTAATCTCTACAAAAACTTAAAATTAGAATACAACTATGCTAGAATTTAACCTAATTAATTATTATTATCAAACGTTCAACTTGTGTAATTTACACTTGACGTGTATCAATGTCAAATAACGAAATTTCTGCTCAAATTGTCTATTCACTTGATGTTGAAACTGATATATGTATCGATAATTTTGGTATATTTAAAAATTTCTTATATAGATGCATCTAAATTTTCAACTGTATTTAAAAAAGCCTCATATTTCTCGAGAAATAAATTTAAAAACTGGAGTGGACTCACCAAATGGATCAGGAAAACTCGTACTTATTCTAAACGTATTTAGAATTCTGCTAACTTTCTAAATATATACAATTTAGAAAACTGGAACCACATACACTTTTTACGATGCAATTCTTATCCGAATTATGCACGCACTGGCTTTAACATATGGGTTATTTATCTGATTGTATGATATACAATTTGTACAATCTACCAAAAATATTTGAGACAACTCTAATTCTGATGTTGTCTCTTCAAAGGATAAAAAACTACTGACTAAATTTTAAAAAATAAATAATTCTCCTTTCCGTTGGTTACCGATTTTTCTTGTTTTTTTAAAAAAATTACTAATCTAAGATTTTCAATAACCAAGTGAGATTTTGAAATTCTTTTATTATATTTTTATTGTTGCTAGTGGAGACCTCTATATTTTGCAATTTCAAATATTTTCTCCAAATCCTATTATGTTCTATCTATCATTAGATATATTCTACACAAATGTCATCGAAATTATGAAATGTCATGTTTGATATTTCTAATGAATCTTTCAAAATTTAATAATTTACATATAGTACAGTGTGTATCGAAAGTATGGCAGCCAAAATTAAATAAATTTCCTTATGTTTTACTTATTCTTTAAATTTCAAATAGAGGATCTGTATTAATATGTTTTATTTCAAATATAAAAAAAGTAGAACTCGACACACTTTTTGTTTAACAAGAATGAGACAGGACCATAGCATTATGCAACAATGTAATAACGAAACTAGGTTAAATATAAACTATTGTTGTTTACAAAAACGGTTAGTTACAAAAAATCGAGGCCATTCTAAAACAAAACATGCAACCTTTGCAAATCAGCAGAAAATCCCGAAAAATTTGGGGAATGATAAAAGTGAGTTCAGAGCAGACAGAGCAGAGATTCGGGCGAAAAACGCGAAGGAAAAAAGTACTTCCCTATCACGGTGACGGGTGTCAGTTACTTGGAGTGTTCGAGGGTTTATAGGGAGAATTTCTCTCTCCGTTGTGTCAGGGCGTCAAAGCAATGCTCAGATATCCTTGACAGTGAGAACTGTCCCCCTGGAACACCGTGTGTTAAAAATTTAGCGTCTCCGCCGTTCTACATAATTATCGCGAGATCGCTATATCGAAATCAGTCAGCAACCAGAGACGAGAGAAAGTTTTTGAAAAAGTCTAATATCAAATGGGAAATTTTATTTTTTTGTGTGCGCAGCTCTAACGTTGATATAGATATATAGATGTTTATATTGATAGTTGTTATTGAATAATTTTCTATTCACTCGCCCAGGAAAAAGGGACTGGGAAAGTGCAAACCGGAGGAGAGACGGTTATAAAATTCTTGACGAACACGTATGAGCATTTCAGGTGTTATTTGCATACAAATTTGCAAAATTTGTTTCCTTAGTTCATTTAGAGAAGTGGCTCTGTTTTCTTGGAACCCATAAATTCTCGATTTTACATAACCCCAGAAAAATAAATCGTTGGGAGCCAGATCTGGAGATTATCCGAATGGGAAATTGTGGATTTAAAAATTTTTTGGTAGTGGATAATTATGTAATGTTGGTACCAGATATCATTGAAGTTGACACCTAATTGTATAAGGGCAGGAATAATTTGATTTTCCAGCATGTCCAAATATTTTTGTCCGGTTAAATAGCCGTCACTAAAAAATGGCCCAATTAAATGTTCACCTAATATTCCAGCCCAAACATTTAACTTTTGGTGATATTGAGTTCTACTATTGTAATGCTTGTGTAGATTTGTCCTTGACCAATATCGAATAACGGATGAATTATGTGCACCGTGTATGGGAAAAGTCGATTCATCTGTGAACAAAATGTTTTTCGAAAAGTTTGCGTCCAATTGTATTCTTTCCATAACTATTTCACAAAATTCCATTCTACGAAATTGATCGTCTGGATAAATTTCATGGCTCTTTTTCAGTTTTAAACTACGATAACCATTTTTTTTTAATACAGTCCGAATCGTTTTCGGATCAACATCAAAATCCTTTGCTAAATGAGTGGACGATTGTAGGGGATTATTATCCACACTGGCACAAATTAAAATATCTCTTTTTTCTTTTTCGGGTTGGGTTTGACGATTTTGTGTACGCGGTCCATGTTTAGTAGGATTGACACATCCATGCTCTTCAAAAATTTTTATCTTTTTTTAATACAGTCCGAATCGTTTTCGGATCAACATCAAAATCCTTTGCTAAATGAGTGGACGATTGTAGGGGATTATTATCCACACTGGCACAAATTAAAATATCTCTTTTTTCTTTTTCGGGTTGGGTTTGACGATTTTGTGTACGCGGTCCATGTTTAGTAGGATTGACACATCCATGCTCTTCAAAAATTGTTATAACCGTTCTCACTTGTTTTTTGCTAATTGGTTGGGCATTTTCGAATGCCACAATAAACAAATTTTCTGCGATTTCTCGATATGAATGACCCTGGTAGTACCATTTTACAATTTGCACTTTATGGTGTACTTGCATACTCATTTTATAAGATTTGCAAAAGATCGTTACTCATTCGCAAACAAACGTTTAGTGAAGTACCCAGATTGTACAGTTAAAAATCTTCAAGAGGCGCACGCGCGATTCGTATTCGTCTGGTATAATAATCTACGCTGGCTTTTGATTATCTGTCTCACGATTGTTTTTCTCTAACACACTGGTAACGTTACGTGACCGTTATAATTTCCCGTTGGCCGTGAGAGGTTATCGTTTTACGTTGAAATTAAATATGACTGATTTCTCTCACAAATAAAAAGGAAAATTTTAAGGGCACTTACAATACTAACGCGTGGATTGAAAATAAAGAGAGGGGATATAGATAAAAATAGAATAATTAGAGCTGTAAACGAAATCGTTTTATCAGGAGCGCAGGAAACAGGCGGTTTATATTGAGATATTTTTGTAACTAGAAGACAGTTATAAACAAATATTAGCATACGACTTATTTCTCATGTTATGATACCCTGTTAAAGAAAACGGTGATACACTGAATATATTTGTTTTCTTACAACATATTGTCGCTTTTGGACTCTGTATTTGTTGCCATAGAATATTCCTTATGATGTTAATGACAATTATTATGCTTATATTCATTAATTGTACCCTCAACATCGACGAAAGTAATTTTTTAGCTTTTCGCCTTGATTGATATAAGTCATCAATCAACGCTATCCTCCAGAGATTTTTTAGTGACACTTATTTCAAATACTAGGTAGGTTTTAATTTATTGTTCAAATCATATTAGCGTATACTAACCGAACTAATATAGTGAATTAAATTATTACTACTGAATTAATTCTTTGTAAATTAATCATGAAGGGATAAACGAAAGTATTGTTGATTTTTTTATTGTTCATTGCATTAAGCTATCAGTTTAGTACAATTAATGAACTAAACTGTCCACATTACACATCTGTATTTGCACGCCTCTCGAAGGTGGTGCCTACCAGACATACCTTTACACGTGGTGGGAATATACTCCCATCATGCCTTTACACATACAGTTGTTGCACGTTTTCGACTTTATGATATCCTGCTAGCGAAAAAGAATAATACACTGAATTTATATGTATTTGTCTCTTTCTAACACATTAACGGTAAAACGTATATTCCCTCGTAATGTTCCCAACACTGTATAGTGAAATATATGTATTTTTTTATCAGTAGTTGGTATCGAATTTTTTTCAATTCCCTACCTCGACCTTCCCCTTTGAAGTGAGCAGTACATTTGATGCGAGGCTGAATAAAAAGATCAACCCTGTCCTGGCAAAGGAATTACCTGTTTTAAGACCAGGAGATCCCCGCCTAAATCGGACTTTCTTTTGTTATTTCACGCTCGGCTGTAATTATTTCAAATGGTGACAGCGGACCCGAGATAAGGGTCTAGTTATTACATTGGTGACAGTGTTACTGGGTCGATTACTAGACTGGTGACAGCAATTATTACAGTGGTGACAGCGGATTTTTTTTTGGTTTCAAGAAACAACTCGGTAAGGTACGGTAGAGTTGTACATCTGGTGATAGCGGTCTCCTAAATGGGTACGAAGTTATAGTTCAGGTCCTAAATTGTTACACTGTCAAAACAGCAAACTGATATCTCTTGTCGTTCCAAAGACATCAACATTTTTTTCAATTTTGTTTAGTGTTGATTCACCCTGTAAGTTTTAAGAGAAATTACGTAACTTAATGTGTTTTAATAACAGTTTGTCTTAAGAATTTTGATCTAAAAGTTAAAGGATATTCAGTTTTCTAAACACGACCAGCCGCAAACTTTTATGAATCACCCTGTATAATTGTGGGACAGATAATAAAAAACGTTCAAACAAATAAATGAAATTTCAATTATTAAACTGGAACAATTCATTTCATGTTCGATATGATAATATTTAAAAAAAAAATAAGATACGGGGTACTTCAAAATATTTAGTCAACAACCATTTATAATCCCGCGTATATACGAATAAAATACAAATAGGTAACAAAAATTACCATTTATAATTCTGTCCATAAGTTCTGCATGAAAAGAAATTTAAAATAATTAATTAACGCAATCACTACGTTGATATTATTAAATTTTTGAAATTAATATATAAATTGTGTGTTACCTTTAACAACTTCCAAATTGGCTTCTTCCTTATTCAAAACTCGACTCCTTTCAGTTTCTTCATGCGCTTTGACTTCTTGTTGATACCTATTTTTGAGCGCCTTCAATTCCAAATCCAACCCCGCGCATTCTTTTTCCAAATTAGACACTTTTTCCGTTAACTGTACATTATCCGTCGATATTTTAATTTCTTTTTGTCGTACCCTATCTATTTCGGCGTTTACCGATTGCAATTTGTTTTCTAGAACTATCTGTTGATCCGACATCTGAGGAGAAACATAAATGTTATAGAAGTTATTGAGAAATTGTGTTGTTATTGACAGAACGACGGAAAGAAGAAATTGATAAAATATGTGGTTTTAATTACGTCCTGTCATTTGGTTTAATAACAATTTCTAAAATACCCTTTTCTCTAGTGCTATAATTTGGTTAGAATATTTAAAAATTAATTTTGATACACAGGAAATTATTTTTGATGATAGTAAATGGAAATTAGGATAAATTTTTGGATATTTTTAAATATTTACCTGACTTCTGTAATTCCTTTCTTCGGTTAATTGATCTTGTAACGTCGCTACTTCAGTTTGAAGATTATCTCTTTGGCTCTGTATAGATTGTAACAGCGTTTGGTATTCGGCAACTTTATGTTCTGAATTCGATTTAACTATCGTCAATTCGTTAGCTTGCTTCCTCAATTTCTGGCAATTTTCCGTTTCTGCTTTCAATTTTTCCTGCATCTCATTCACCTGTTTCTCCAACAATTGTATCTTATCGTTGTGTTGTTGATTATTATTCATCTCTCTCGTTCTCTTACTCTGTTCGTCTTCGTATCGTTTCTTCAATTCCATTAAATATTTTTCTGTATTTTTTCTCAGATCGCTCTCGTGTTCTGCTTTCCTCTGCAATTCCTTGTAACTGTGTCTCAATATTGTAAGATCCTTTTCGTTTTTCGTCATCTCTTCTCTAATATCACTTTCTCTTTGAGCTATAGTCTCTAATTGTATCAATAGTTGTCGGTGTTTAGCTTCTAAGGTTTCTACATTTAATTTTTCCTGTTCTAATAGTAATTCTAATTTGTGGACATGATTACTCGAATCCAATGGAATGTTATTCGGTTTACTATCCACTGAATCCATCGAGGACAATAACTGGTAATCCGAATTGTAAGTAAAACCTGAAACGGGATTAATAACAAATTAAATAATCGAAATATAACGGATTTATATTACCTATGAAGGGTAGGTGGTTGCCTACGAAGCTATTAGGCACTGGGAAATTTTCTTCGGGAGTTTCGTCCTTTTCGTAATCCTCGAAATTGCTGGTATCATCGTCGCCCGTTAATTCGGGAACTACTGGCGGCGCCATCTCTCGCAAATTTTCGAAAGTCCAATTTTCGTTGTTTATAAAAAACGGGTGAGTTTTTATTTCTTCTACGCTATTTCGACCTACAATTTATATTTTTTCAATAAAAAAATTCGTATACATTTTTTTAATCTTACCTAACCGCTTATTTCTATCACAGAGAAGACCCTGTATAAAGGATTTGGCTTCGTTGGATATTTCAACTTCTTCCGGAAACGACAAATTATTTTCGTGATACATGATTTTGTTGTAGGTACCGAGAAGACTGTCGGCGTAAAAAGGCGTTTCCCCCACTAACATTTCGTATACAAAAATTCCTACCGACCACCAATCGCATTCTCTTCCGTATATACCTTTCCCATGACTTTGCAATACTTCCGGTGAAATGTAATCTGGAGTTCCAACTACGTTATTCGATCTAACCAAACCTCCTTCGTCCATTCTCATACACGTCCCAAAATCCGCCAGCTTCAAGTGTCCATACTTGTCCAAGAGCATATTATCGGGTTTAACGTCCCTATGAACGAACCCCATCGAATGGATAACATCCAGAGCTAGCACCACTTCCATTGTGTAAAATTTCGCCCACGTTTCTGGGATATCGTAATTGGACATTAGATTAACTATATCGCCACCGGGCATGTAATCCATCACCATGTAAAGATGTTTAGAGTCCTGTAAAATTAAATTATTGATCAAGATTTGTTTGATGCTCTCTTCAAGTTACTTACCTGAAATGCAAAATGTAATTGTACGATCCACTCGGATCTGGCGTGCGCCATGATGTGCCTTTCTTCCCAAAAAAACGCAGAATCCGATCTTTTGATCAAGTCTGCTTTACTTAACCTTTTCATAGCGTATACTTTTCTAGTGTATTTGTGCCTAACGAGTTGAACTTTACCGAATGCCCCCCTTCCTATCACTTTGATGTGTTCGAAATCATCAGTTTTCATTCGGAGATTGATGATGTCGCTAGCAAAATCATCGTCTAAAAACAAATATATTGCAAACCTACTACATAATTTGGGCTTTTAAGTTTTTTTTTAAAACATAATTAAAATATTTTCGATTTGGTAGGATATAAATCAGTGGTCGCCAACCTGTCGATCGCGAGCTACCGGTAGCTCGCGGAGGCAATTCTGGTAGCTCTCACAAAGATTTTAATTAAAAAAATACAAACTGCAAAAATCAGAGAAGCTTCCGAAAATTCCACAAAAAAATCTAATTGTCATAATATTAAACATAAACAGCGGCAACGTTGCGGTGAGCGATCTGTCGCTGACGCCATCAAGCTAGAATCGGCTAGAACCGACCAGCCGGACCAGCGCGTTAGTGTTCGACAACGATCAGAATTGCTTTGAACGGGATAAATACGCACGGCGCGGCGACATTGCGCTTAGTTTAAAACTGAACGCGTAACCGTCCAGCGGTTGGGTTAGTAGAGAATAACAAAAAATAATATTATGGCAAGCAGTTGTAAGAAGGTAAAGACATACCACTTTCATTCGGAATGGGAAGAACGATACTTTTTTTACAGAAGTTAAAAATAAAATTGTGTGTTTGCTATGTAATACTTCGGTCTCCGTTGCTAAAAAAGGAAATATTGAGAGACATTATAAAACTGTACATTCTAATTTTGAAAAATCATTCCCACTACATTCTGCCGCCACAAATGAGAGACTGGAACAGTTAAAAAAGCAGTTAATTGGACAACAATCAATATTTTTAAGAACAGTCGACAAAAATAAGGCTGCAACTGAAGCATCGTACCGTGTGTCCCAGATAATTGCACAAAAAAAGAAATCTTATGAAGACGGGGAAATTATAAAACAGGCGTTTTTAGAAGCTGCTGATTCGTTATTTGCCAACTTTAGAAATAAAGACGAGATAGTTTCAGCTATAAAATCTATGCAACTTTCTGCTAATACAGTGATGAGACGTGTAGAAGTAATGAGCAACGATATTTTTTTAGTTAAGAACTGACTTAGATAACTGTGTTTATTTTTCACTTCAACTGGATGAATCAACAGATGTCGTTGACACTGCCCAGATGGCCGTGTTCGTCAGGATGGTTTTCAGTGATTTTACGATTAAAGAAGATCTTTTGAAGTTTATTTCACTGAAAGAACACACTACGGGACAGGAGTTGTTTTCTCATTTAAAAAATACTATTTCTTCCGAGAAAATTCCAATATCGAAAATGGTAGGCTTGACAACCGATGGCGCTCCAGCTATGGGGGGTTGTGATAAGGGTCTGGTGGCGTTATGTCGTAAAAATGAAACTTTTCCGCAATTTCTCTGTTACCACTGTATTATCCATCAGCAAGCATTATGTGGAAATTTCATGAAACTAAACAACGTTATGAAACTGGTGGTAAAAATTGTGAACAAGATTAGAGCTCAAGCGTTACAAAGAAGATTATTCAAAACTTTGGCCGATGAAGTTGACTGTCAATACGGGGACCTACTCCTTCACTCCGAAGTCCGATGGTTAAGTAGAGGACGGGTGCAGAAACGTTCTAATGATGTCCTATCTGGCATAGTTCAATTTTTCAAAACACGCGATAAACCGACTCCGGAACTAGAAAATTCAATCTGGCTTAGAGATTTTGGTTTTCTCATGGACATTACAGAGAAATTAAACGAACTTAACCCTTCATAGGACTGGCCGGGGTCCGTTTGTACCCCATGACGTATGTTTTTGCTGTATCTTTGCAAACGCAAATTTTTAAACATTGATCTTTCATCTAGCTGCAGTTTATGAATTATTTTGATAAAATATGATGTACTTAGTAGTTTTTATTGGCTGGTATAAACAAAAAATAGTTTTATATTCCAGGGGTCTCTTCAGACCCCGGTCAGCCTTTTACGTCCGATAAAATAATCCCGGTAACTGTTAGTAAAATCGGGGAATCCCATACATTTAACGTTTGTTTACTCACAGCAAATTTACCCATATAATTGTAAAATGTAAATTACCAGTTCAAATGGGGGATTCCCCGCACTGCGATATAATTTTTAGACTTGAATATTCGGGTTAGTCTCTTGTGATATTGCGAGTAGGGTACATCGTTTTGAAAATGAGTCAGTTTTTATTTACAAACGATCACAAGGGGCTTACTGACGATGAGATGTTACATATACTTGAAAGTGATGATCCAGAGTTTGATAGTGTTATCAATGAGGAAATATCGAGTGACTTAGAAGATGATGACATTGTCAGAGAAGTAGAGGAAGAAAATGATGTAATAGTTGTTGATCAAAGTATAGAGAAAACGAACCCAGAGGAACCAACAGTTAGTAACAGCCAGGGCATTCCAGTATATAAATCTAAAGATGGAACTGAGTGGTCAAAAATTCCAGGAAACACAAAAGTTAGACGTTCAAAAGCTAATATTCGGAGACATGCTCTAGGCCTTACAAATTACAGTTCTGATATCTCAAGTATAAAAGACGCTTTTCTTCTTTTCCTATCTCCGGATATACTGAACATAATAGTAACCGAAACAAACAGAAAGGCACAAACGTATTATGATAAATGGAATATAGAAAATCCGAATAAAATTAAAGTTTTTGTACCTGTTGATTCTACAGAGATTGAAGCTTATATTGGACTGTTGCTTATTCTTGGCGCACTTCACGGATCGAAAGAGGCTATCGATATGCTCTGGTGTCAAGACATTTCTTACTGTCGTCCTATAATTCCTGCTGCAATGTCAAGAGACAGATTCAAACAAATTACTTCATTTTTACGCTTTGATAATTTTCAAACAAGACAAGAAAGAAAATTAGTAGATAAGCTAGCTCCGATAAGAGATATATTCGATATTTTCACTTCTAATTGTAAAAAATCACTTAATCCTGGCGACCCTCTTTGTGTAGATGAGCAGCTTGTACCATTTAGGGGTAAGGCACCATTCCGAGTCTATGTGAAGAGTAAACCTGATAAGTATGGAATCAAAATATGGGCTCTTGTGGACTGCACCACTTCTTATATTGCAAACATGCAAGTTTATTTGGGTAAGTTATTTGAAAAGCAATATAGGCAAACTTTATATTCCTATGTATCTATTAATTTTTAGGAAAACAAGGTAACAAAGCGGAAAAGGGTCAAGGTCAAAGGGTTGTCCTAGATTTGACAGACCATTTGGAAGGCGGATTTGGAATAACGACCGATAACTTTTTTACTAGTTTAGAACTTGCTGACAAGTTGTGGAAAAAAAATATTACTTTATGTGGAACCCTCCGGAAAATAAAACATTTATTCCCAAGGAACTTCTACCGGCATCGTACAAGAAAGAGTTTTCAAGTATGTTTGCTTTTAGAAATCAAAGAACGCTAGTATCCTATGTTCCAAAACAAAAACATGCTGTCATCTTACTTTCAAGTGAGCATACTGATAGTAAAGTAGCTGGAGAAGAACAGCACTATAAACCAGAAATTATTCTTCATTACAACAAAACAAAAGGTGCTGTCGACATTTCAGATAAGTTGGCCAAAGAATATACAGTGCAGAGAAAGTCAAACCGCTGGCCAATGGCAATATTTTCGCATCTTATAGATATCGCAGGAATAAATGCTTATAAATTGTGGTTACTGCAAAACCCGGATTGGCGAAAAAACAGTTTGGATAAACGTAAAATGTATATTTTGGGACTAGGAAAATAACTCATAAAGAAAAACAGTTTCCGGCGATATAATAATAAATACATTCAGACGAATAGAAAACGGCATATGACAGACGTTTTTCCCGAACTACAGGATGCCACAGAACATAGAGTTGAACAACAAAATATTACCAGGGGGCGCTGCCATATGTGTCAAAGAGGAAAAGACAGAAAATCCAGAAAAATATGTATTAGGTGTAATAACTTTGTGTGTCTAGAACATTCAAAATCGGAGATAGTTTGTAAAAAATGTTAAAATGATATGTAGCTAGTAGTATTAGTGATTAGGGTATTTTTTCGTGATGATTTTTGACTAATAAATGGTTAATAGTAAAACTTTAATAAAACTTCTTTTCTATATATTTAATTTAAAGAAAAATACAGCATTTCTGCAATTTGACGCATGGGTCTTCTCGGACCCCAGCTAGTCCTTTTCGTAAAATTTTGATGTCCGTCCCATGAAGGTTAATTTGCAGCTTCAGGGGAGAGACAAAGAACTAGCGGAAATTATTTCTGATATAAAAGCCAAGCATTTTCCTATTCTTTCAGAAAAAATATCTCAAAATCCATTAGGACCCTATGACAGCAAATATCATGTAGAAATAGTTTCTACCCTGAAGAATAACTTTAAAAAATCGTTTTAAGGATTTCAACGAAATGGCTTTAGTAGCCCAGTTTGTTGTTTCACCCTTTATGGAAATTGATATCCAACAGTTTGCAACTTGTGTTATGCAGAACTTTGGCGAAGACATCGCTGCAACAGAAATGGAAGTAATTGAGTTTCAAAATGATTTAGCCTTAAAATCGTTAGTCTTAAGTACCAAATGTATCAGGCCTATTGTAAGTAGAGACAAATATTCAGTTCTATGCCGGGTTGCCTTGAAAGTGAAAGCATTATTCAGTTCGACCTATTTGTGTCAATCTTATTTTTCCAATATGAAGTTTATTAAGAACAAATATCGCAATCGACTTACAGATGAACATTTGGATAATTGTATCTGAATGGCTGTATCAAATTATACTGCAAACATTAAAAAAATTATCGATGAGTCTGAGAGTCGTGAACGTGCTTTTTTATTTTTCAATGTTTATGTTCATGATAATGCCTTACTTTTTTGTTGTTATTATTAACTATTTTTAAATCTTACGTGACATGCCGTTGTGGCTGGATAAAAGTTTGTATTTATTTTTCAAACACCTTTGTTTGGTAGGTAGGAATGTAGCTATGAACAAGTACGTACTAGTAATATTAGTTATTAGTTTATTATTAGTACCTATGTATTACAAGTTAAATAGTAAAATAAATACATATAATGATAAATGAACTGTGGATTATTTCATTTACGTTGCGTTACGTAGCTCGCTGTTTATTCCAAAATTAACAAAGTAGCTCAACACATTGAGAGGTTGGCGACCACTGATATAAATAATCAATTTTGATATAAAAATCAATAAAAAGAATATTTTGAAATAAAATGTTGAAAAATAATTTTAATTCCTATAAAATTATGTTAATTCAATTTGAAAGTGATACAAAATCTCGCATGTTTTCATTTGTAAGGAATAAAATTGGAATTTTTTTTATATATAAAGGGTAATAAGGGTCAAAGTCCAAATTAGGAGTAAATCAAAGTACAAAGTTTCTTATTGTATCTTACTGGCAGATTACCCCGAAATGAAACGCCTTTTATTGGCCTGGAACCTTCTTCTCCATTCTCTATCTTCTATTTTAACTTACAAAGGGGAAAAAGGGTCAAGGTCACACTTTCCAAATTAGGAGTAAATTAAAGTACAAAATTCCAAATTATGTCTTACTAAAATTGATAAACTGATGTCAGATTATTGTGAATCAGATTTAAAATTTCTATGCATAACAGAAACTTGGTAATTACGTGATGATGTTACTAATTATAATATTCCAAATTATCAATTGATTAGTTTTTATGGTAGAACCAATTACCAACGAGGTGGTGTTGCAGTTTGGGCAAAGTCTAATCTAAATATTGCATGTCTTTCACTAAATCAATATTGTATAGACAAGGATATAGAAATATGTGGTCTAACGTGGAATTTTAATTCATATAAAAATATTCTTCTAGTCTGTTACCGGTCACCAAATGGTAATTTAAATTCTTTCTGTCACAATATCAATTTACTTCTTGAAAAACTATTTCAACCTAATGTTTTTATTTTCCTAGCTGGTGATTTCAACATCCATTCTATGACTGTAAACGAGGTACGCTATTTCACTGATATTTTGGAATCATTTGGATTATTTCCAAAGAATTCTACTCCTACTAGACTAACTGCTACATGTGCTAGCATTCTAGATCAAGTGTACTCTAACTTTGAAGAATGTGAAGGTATTGTAGGCATAAATACTGAATCAGATCATCACAATGTTTTGCTAAAATTAAATCTGTTTTCTCAAACGACTATTAATAACCATATAAATGTTAGAGAATTAAGTGAAAATAACATTACTACCTTGATATCACATTTATCTAAAGAAACTTGGAAGGACGTTTATGAAGCCTCGGATACTAATACTAAATTCAAAATATTTCATGATATTCTAATTTATTACTTCAATATTAGTTGCCCTATAAGATCAAAAAAATCGATGGGAAACAACAAAAAGTGGGTTAGCAATGAAGTGAAAAATTCATCTAGTAATCTAAAGGATTTGTTTAATTTAAAATGTAAATATCCGCAATTTGAAGCAATCTATCTGAAAGCAAAGGCTTCACATAAAAGGCTAGTTGAGAATACAAAAAGTAATTATTATTACAGTAAGATAAATAAGTCTTCCAATAAAAACAAAACCGTTTGGAATGTTATAAATGAACTCAGAGGAAAGAAAACTATTCAAAAACCTATCACCTTAAATATTAATAACGCAACAGTAAATGATCCACTAACAATTGCTAATACATTTAATGAATACTTCATAAATGCCCCCAATGAAGCAATTAAATCGATATCTGAACCGAACTATACATTAAAGTACCCCTCCAATAATTTTGTTTCAAACAGCATATTTCTTTCATATGTCACAACAGAAGATGTTCTTGACAAAATTAGGAATAAAATCAAAAATAAACCATCATGTGGTTCTGATAACATATCTGGTATTGTCAATAAAAAAATTGCAAATTTTATAGTAAAACCGCTTACTCATATAATCAACACTTCTTTTGAAGAAGGAGTTTTCCCTCAAGAACTAAAAGTTTCAATTGTTTCTCCTATTTTAAAAAAGGGTGCTTCTGAAATCATTTCGAATTACCGTCCAATCTCTGTATCACCAGTTATGTCAAAAATATTTGAGTATTCCATGCTGAAGCAGATGTTGAGATTTTTAGAAATTCATAAAGTAATTACAGATCATCAACATGGTTTTCGAGCAACATTTTCAACTTCAACAACTTTGGAATCGTTCTACAGTGAGGTTCTGAATTTAGTCAACCAGAACGAAGGCCCGATTGGGATATTTTGTGATCTCAGTCGGGCTTTTGATTGTGTTCAACATAGTATTTTGAAAGGCAAGCTTTATAAATATGGCATGAGAGGAAAAGCATCTGAATGGTTATCCTTGTACCTGGATAACAGGTTACAATCTGTCAAAATTATTGATAAAGGAAATGCATATATATCTAATCTTATAGTAAATGCACAAGGAGTTCCACAGGGATCCATACTTGGCCCTTCTGTTATACCAGAGTCATTTACTACTCTTTATGCAGATGATTCAACATTTGTGTTCAGTGATTAAGACCCAAACATATTGAAGGCCAAAATTATGAATGCTCTATTGAAATTTTCTGCCTGGTCCAGTGGTCAGTCGTTCTTATTTAATACAACAAAAACGAATTATATTTCATTTCATCCTCGCCAAAAAACTTTTTCCCCTTACTTTGACATATTGGTTAACAACTCCAACATAACGAAAACAGAAAATGTGAAATTTCTGGGAGTATTATTTGAATCAGATTTGTCATTTAAAACCCATTGTTTAAATTTATCAAAGATGCTAAATTCTAAATGTTTTCAAATTAGAAATTTGAAGAAAATACTTAATGTAAATCACATTCGTTTACTTTATTTTAGTGAAATACAGTCTAGGATTAGATATGGAATTTGTATTTGGGGGAGTTCTCCTCATGCTAAAAATGTTTTTTTGTCACAGAAGAGGATTCTAAGGTGTATTTCAAACATCTCATTTGTAGACTACTGTCGACCTGTTTTTATTGGCTTGAGAAATATTGGATTCTACTTACATCAGTTCATAGAAATAAAAGCGATTATTTGCGGAATAGTGATATTCACGCTCACGATACAAGATATAAATCAGATTTCTCTATACCTTACCAGCGTATAGAAATCTGTAAGAAATCACCTATTGTAATGGGAATTAAATTGTATAATAGTCTCCCTCAAAGATATTGCCTTAATGCATAAATTTAAAGAGAAAACTAAAAACTATCATATCAACATGTCAACATCTTATTGACATGTGCCCATATTCGGTTGAAGAATATTTTGAAAATACTCGTTGAATTATGTCTAGACTGCAACATATACTTTGTTTAATCTTAAATTTTGACGTATCCTGTGTGTTTCAGGTTTTCATATTATTTTTTGTGTATAACGTGTATTTGTTAACCTACATTAGTGTATTGATTTTAGAGGTAAATGTCCTAGTTTTAGCTAGACTTTTTTAATATTGATTTGTTCTTGTTCGACTTGTCTTATGTCATTATTTGATGTTATGAGATCAATAAATTCGATTTATCATGGTATTCGTATCATTTTAGGAATAGAATACTTATCAGAGTACTGAGTTCTCGAGAACAAAGATTGTATATGGATGAGGACGAATACGAACGAACACCAATACCGATACACCAACGCATCAACGGATACCGGTGCCTGTGCAAACTTTTCAATGTACTTATGTGGTTATTTGTTAATCTGTTTTCTCTAAGGTGCAGCTTAAGATTTTGGTTTCTTCGTTAGACAAGAACACTTGAATGTAATATAAATACTTTGAATAAATCAACACAAACAAAATTGATCATGTATTTTAATTTGAAATAAAAGTTCAGGGTTTCTCTTAAAATGTTTTTAAAGAAAATATAAAATATTTAACAGGATAGTGTACATGTTTCGATAAATGTAAAAATAATAAAGATTCTAATAAAACAACAAAAATACTTAAATTCTTTAAAAAATAAAAACGAAAATAAATAAAATAAAATAGAAAATATTAAACAGATGGTATAAATGTAAAAATATTAAAGATTCTAATAAATTAACAAAAATAAATTCTTTAAAAAATATAGGCCTATTTACTGAAACTATTTAAAAATATAATCATTTCCAATTTTTTTTAGAGATTAACGATTTCGCCTAACATTTGTTCATGAATTTGTGAATCCCACGAACCTACCTTACAACTAAATGCATGGGCATGCGATATGAGTTCTCAATTCAACGGAGCCGAGCAATCAATCAGTGTCCTCAATCGGAATCTGCTGACAAGGCTGACTGTTATTTTCGAGTTTATGCAATCACCAATGCCGAGATCTGAGAATACACAGAGTACTGTTAAGAATCGAATACTCTCAGATTCTTAGTATTCGAATTCCCCATCACTAATTGACACCTAATACAGAACTAGAAGTACTACATATTTGTAACAAGAACTGGATTTTATTGAAGAATTGGAAATTAGAAGACACTTAAGAAACCCACAATATGAAGTTGTCAATGAACAGATAAATCCAGGGAGTTCTCCACTTTTAAACTGTCTTCTTAAGTGATAATTGTAGAGATCAGAGATATAGTTTTCCTGGTTTTATATATCATTGCACAGTTATACTGATCTTAATTGGGAAAAATGATATCCAGGATATCCCCGTAGGGCTAATAATATCTAAGCTTTAATATTTGTAATATCATATCTTCTTTTTTCTATTAACATATATTAAGTCAATCACAAGGTAGGTCACTTCTGGGACTAGCCAAAAATAATTAAACATCAGGTAGGCATCAAATGAAATGTAACTTCTGTCATTCTGACAATGATATTTAGGTAATATCGAAACAATTGTCAATTTTTTAGAATTTTTAACATTTTTTCAGTATATTGCGGAGTTAACTAGAAACAGTAAGTATCATTTAAAACACTAATATGAGTAGATTCCACAAAGTAAGGGTCGAGACAGTTAATTACAGGGTAAAGTTTACCTTTCCTCAGCTACTACCCTCGTAGAAAAATGTCATTGTAATTATAATTAGTGGATATATTTTCAGAATTAAATGAGTTATAAGTCATCATCAGTGTTTTAATTGCATAGATATTACATTATATGCTTTAAATACCATTAAATTGAGATAAAAAGTACTAAATTAGTATTTTCTATGTACTACCGGGTGGTGACTTGATCTTAGGACCATAGGATTTTAACATGGGAAATCAGAAAATTCTAAATATTTACTTCTCAGCAATAGAGAACATGATGAAATTTTGTATGGACGTGAAATAATCACTGTTTAGTGCAGGCTTGTGCAAAAGCCCACTTTTTTAGAAAAAGACGACCCACTGGGTTTTCCTGGGTTTTTGAAAAATTTTGGGTTTTTTCAAATTTAAAAATGCCGCGCTTTTATTAGTGGTAAATACTGGAAGTTGTCAGTTGCCTGAATGCATTGATGCCAAAACATGCAATATTAAAGACGCAACTGCAATTGTTTGTTATGAAAATAAATAAAATATGAAGTATGGATGGCTTTATGTTTATTCAAATATAATTAATAACATTTTCGCATTATTTTAGTTTTATTAATTTCACTTAATTAATGTATATCTTGGTTTAAATTATAAATTAAGGGTTAATCTGACTTTTACTCATGTATTGTGTATTGGCTTTGGCAACTCTGTTAATAAATTAGTTTGTGTTTTACAACGCGGAGTTTGGGGATTCACATCTGACAGCTGTTATGAGAGGGGGTACAGGTGCAGTTGTTGGCAGTCGTCACAGTAGAGACCATCAGCAGTGATTCGCATTGTTATTGTTTTTCACTTGGGTTTAGCCTGCAGCCAGTGCAGGTGATTATTTGTGTTTTGGTTTTTACTTGCTACTAAGTATAAATTAAGGTAAGCAAGTCTTTATCACTATTGTATTATTATTCAAACAATAATTAATTTCATATTTATTTATTACAGTACAGTAAAATTCAATAAACGACTTGAAGGGTAAAACGTTTTTGTAATGGATAAAAAATTGTCAAAATTTGAGACTACAAAAACAGGGTCTGTGAGAGGTTCAAATAGAGGAGGAGGTAGACGGCAATCCAATGTATGGAACGGGTCTTTCAAGGATGGGGATATTTGTAGATGCAAATATTGCAAATTGCAAGTTAGTGCAAAAGTAGAAAGACTTAAAAATCACTTAAGAAAGTGTAAAAAATATTTGGTGTCTGAGTCCGAACTGTCAGACACAGACACAGAAAATGAAGATATTATATTTACACCAAACGCAGCGAACTCTTCAGAAAATCCCACAGTGGACCCTGCTGAACCTGGTATGTGTTAATTTAGTTAATTACTAATTACAATTAGTTAATAGTTGATACACCTTTAATATATTTTTTTTGCCGTAAAATGTAAAATAAAAAATAGCATGGTAATTTTATTTTACTCATTTTCAACAGGGATTCTCAGGATTAAGTATTTCAGTATTTGTTTCTTTTATTTTAGTTAAAAATAAATGCGGCCCTTTTGCAAACTATGACAAAGATAATAATGATGAAATGGAATTAAATATAAATGACAATGAAAATATGCAATTATCAACATCATCAGCATCAATGTCTTGTTTGAGTTCGACCATTGCTTCTGCTTCTGGCAATTCAATTTTAAAGTGTAAAAGAAATGTCTTAAAACCTTATCAAAAACCAAAACAGAAACTGAAACAGGCAAAACTTGAAGTAATAAAAACAGGAAAAGAAACCAAACGTAAAATTGACTTGGCTGTAGCTAGGTATTTTTATGCCTCAAATACTGCCTTTCGACAGGTGGAATCTACACAGTTTAAAGAACTTTTACAATTGTTACGCCCAGGTTATAAACCTCCTACAAGAAAGGATCTGTCAGAAAGTCTTTTAAATGAAGTATTTGGAGAAGTCAATGCTCAAATTCAAAAAGACATGGCCGAAGAAAATAGGCCAATAACACTAGTTACAGATTCTTGGTCTAGTATAATAAACTATCAGATTATAGCAGTAAGCATTCACACAGTAAAGTCATCCAGTTTACTGAGTACAATAGAATGTGGACCAGAAAAAAAACTGCTGAATATTGTTATGAGATTATTCATGAAAACATAACAAAAGTAAATCAAGAGTATAACAAAAATATATTTGCTGTCGTGACAGACAACGAGAATAAAATGAAAAGTTTAACAACAATAATCGAAGTGGAAAATCCAAATATACTAACTTACGGTTGTAATTCTCATTACTTAAACTTGGTTGAGCAAACTGTCACGCCACAAACTATCATAAAACATATAGTGGAAATTCATAAATATTTTAGAAACCATCATATTCCACTCAGCCTTCTAAAAGATTGAGCTACCAAATGATACCAGATGGAACTCTCAGTTGGCATGCCTAAAAACTTTTTGTCAAAATTTTCATTTATACAGAGACATTGCCAAAAGCTATAACGATATGGATAAACGCTATTGATTTGCAGGACCAGCTGGAAATTGTTGGAAAATCCCTAGATTTTCTTCAAGGATATAACGTAGGACTATCGGATGCAGTTGAAACCTGGTTAAATTTAATTTCTGAGAAAAAATTGGAATTTTATAATGAAGCTCTAAAAAAAAGATTTAATCAGGCAATGGAACCCTTTCACTTTCTAGCTTATTTGACAGATCCAAAACGAAAACTGGATTCTGGTGATATCCAAGGTATTTTTTTTGTGTGCCCATGAGCCAATGTAATGTAAATTGAATTTACTTCTTTTAGGACCAAATAACTCGGATTTAGATTATGATAGTCGCGTCAGAGCTGAAGAGTGGCTGCACAATAAGTATCCGCAATTTGTTCCTGGTTTTTTAAGTTATTGTATGTCTGACTGTGACATATTTTCAAAGACCATGTTTGAAAAAGAAATCCTAAAAAAATTCAATGGGTACAAATGGTGGCTTTTGAATAGATAGGTTTATGCAAAAGCAAAAGGATTTAAAGAAACAAAATGAAAACAATGAAACTTCAGTCAAGAAATATGAAAAACTAGTTGATATGTGCTCTTACTTTTCAAACTTGCATAGCTGTCCAGCCTCAAGTGCATCAATAGAACACATATTTTCAACTTTTGGTCATGTTTGGTCAAAGCTCCGAAATCAGCTAGGTGTTGAAAAAGTATCAAAGATGGTGAAAATTTACAGATTTTTAAACAAACCATCCAACCAAACCAAATCCAAATAATTTTATAATAGGTATAATGTTATTGTTATCACTTATATTAGTATTACTTAATATTTACTTAGAGGAACAAGGTTTTCATTTTGTAGTTGTATTACATCTCCATTTTGTATTTTTTTGTTTGCTTTTAGATTTTTTGAATCTGGAATCTTGATTTTTTGTTTCTCCTAACAAAATTAAAATTAAATGTAAAAAATAGTAAGATTTTTTTTTAAAATAAATTGGAAATTGGATTTGATATGCATCGGTGTTTCGTGCTTCTTAATTCTTAGTTGTTATAGCAAATTTTATTACAAAAACTCATCTGGATTTTTCTTATAACAAAGACCCACAAAAACCCACCCATAAAACCCAGGGGGTTTTTCTAATGATGGGTTTTTCTATACAACCCTGGTTTAGTGTCAAATAAGTTAAAGAATTAGGAGAATAAATTTTAAAAAATAGCCTGTCATTTATTTACATGAATTTGAAAATTGCAGTTAGTCAGTTAATAGCGCAATGGTATGAGCGTTTGGTTTTGACGCAGACGGTCGGGGTTCGAAACCAGCGCAATATTTTTTTTTATTCCTAATAGGATTTTTATTCTTATTAGGGTTTTTGTTCTTTAGTTTCCTATTAATAAAATAAGTTATTAAAGTTTGACAATGATAAAATACATTTTTTATCCTATACTACTTGAAAACCCAATTTTCATGGCTCAATCGGAGCGAGAAAGCGGGTATTTGCACAGCTAGGCGAGAAAAATGGCAAAGAATGGGTAGGCAGGGAAAACAACTTCACAAAAATGGCAGTAGATGGCACCTGTTATAGACTATGATTGGTTTTAAGGTGACTGGTTGTAATTGATACGAGAATAGTAGTTGATGCACCTGAACATTAATATTTTTCACAATAACTGTGGGGCAGCTTCTGCAATATTGCCACAACCGTTGTACTATTTAATTTCAATTATAATATTTAATTTTAATTTGTTCGTTACCTGTTGTTGCTAACTTACTGCCAGTCTACATAACTTCCTGTCTCAGAACAAGTACAAGTGTCATGTTCATGCACTTGCTTCTTCTTTTTCATAGCTCCATAGGAGCGTTCCGCTGGTGTTATAAACTGTCACCAACAGCACCCTATTATAAATGACTACATGGCTGACACTTTTAAATTCCAAATTATGGCTTAGGGTTTTGTTACCATTAAAACTAAGATAGAAAACAGTGTGTTACATAATATGGACGAATTTGACGGGCGGTCATTCTACACCGGAAGAGATTACGCAAAAAGCAAGACAGGCTTCACTAAATTTGCTACCTGACAAGTCAAAGGGAAAATGTAACCAAAGATATAAACATTTCATGAATTGGTGTTTATTGCATAATATTGAAACGTAGAATTCATCTGCAATTTTCTATGACTCGTTCATCTCATAATATTAAACGGTTCAATCAAAAAATTTTCCACCTTTCTTTTTATCATTTTAGAATCTAATGATTTATGTGTAGGATAAAAACTATTATGTGTTCCACGCCGCGAAAGTGGTTTTCCGAGAGATGTCCTCAGAATATTAAAAAAAAAACACAAATACAAGTCATATAAATTTTTGGTAGATCAAGAAATTTTTGAAAAAGATAAATTCAACCGAATGCTTCTGTATCTGTGAAAGTTTGAAGGGTGGGAGGCCCCACAGCACTTAGGCCACAATTGGTCCATTGTGCATCCTTCTGAGGTTTAAAACTTTCTTCTAGCTCGTCATCCAGCCTACTTCATTGAAGTAGGCTATAACGTCGCCTGAATTAAGTTCCCTAATACTGGCGTATGTTAGCGTGCTCGCCGAATACATGAAACCTAAAATGAGAGAGTGCCTGACATTCGCAAAAAATGTGTTCAATAGCCTCATCTTCTTGTTCACATCCTCTACAAAGTGGGGTGTCAGACAGACCTAGTCTGTGGAGGTGTTTTCGTAGGTGGCAGTGACCAGTAGGTTCTGCCTGTTCATACATAGTCATGCATTTTTTGGTTACTTTGCTGTCCGTATACTGTAGCAGTTCCTTGGCAAGCCTGCAGCCTTCTGCGTCGTACCATCTACTCTTAAACTTATTAAGGGAGTGTTCGTTTAATAGGTCGGCCGTCGCTGACGCCGATAGACCAATGAAAGTGCCAGGTCCCAAGTTTGTGGGAGGCTGCCTTCCTGGCTAGCAAATCTGCAATACGGTTTCCTTTCGATTTCTCATGGCCCTTGATCCAGCCTAATGTGACCGTGTTGTTGTTACAGGCTTCAATTAAGGCCATGTAACATTCTAGTACTAGGCCTGATGTAATGCATAGTCTGTTCATGTTTAGTAGTGTTTGTCTACAGTCCGTAAGGATGTATATAATATTACCTGTGGTTTTCCTTTTGGTAATCTCTTTTGCAGCTAAGCAGACAGCAGTAAGCTCTGTTTGAAGCAACACTTGCATTGCAGCCCATTGCCCATTTTATATTTATATTCAGGGATCTGGAAAAAATTCCACATACTGAGCCTACATTGGATTTAGACCCATTTGTGAAGATGCGGATTGTGCCTTCTTCCTATGGGTTTTGATCATTGTTTTTAAAGATTACCTTGTAGGGCCTGTGGAAGGCATATCACAGTAGAATTGAGCCCATATTGGCCTGCAGCAGTGGGACCTCCCTGAGGGTCTCATGCCACAAGTTATGTCTCAGTTTATCGGATCCTACATCAGGTTGTATACCGGTAGAGCATAGACGTATCATGGTCATCAAAACAACCTCCTTGATATATATGTCAAAGGGAGCGAGACCGAGGATTACCTCCATAGTTCTTGTTGGTGTGGATCTCATGCTTCCTGTTGTGTTGAAGCATGCTGTTCTTTGGATTTGATTCAGTTTACGGATGACTGTCAGCTGGTTTGCTTTAGCTCCCCAGGCAATCGCGCCATACGTCAGCATAGGTCTGATGATGGTAGTGTAGATCCAGGCAGCGACCCTAGGTGACATTCCCCAGGTGCGGCCGATGGTTCTACGACACTGCTCATAAAAAATATATGCTTTTTTACCTCTACTTTCTGAGTGAGAGTTCCACGTTAACTTACTGTCGAAGGTGACCCCTAAATATTTCACCTCTGAAGAGAAATTAAGTTTGGTATTTAAGATCTTTGGGGATTGATGTTTTACAAGCTTCCTTTTTTTCGTGAAAAGAACCATCTTCGTCTTTTTTGAATTTATTGACAGTGAATGGTCTTTGCACCATTGTTCTATAATATTGAGGGCCTCTTGCATTAAAGCGCAAGAGTGTCTCCTCGAATCTTCTTGTTAGCAGAATCACTAGGTCATCTGCATATGCTATTGTGTAGAAGTTGCTATCATTGAGGTGGCTGACCAAGGAGTCTAAGACCATGTTCCACAGTAGTGGCGAGAGTACCTCTTCTTGTGGACAACCTTTTACAACCAAGCCTTTGATGGTTACATTATCTACACTGATTTTTATTGCTCTTTTTGAGAGCATGTTATATATCCAGCCATTTATGGTTTGGGGGATATTCTTGTTGAAGAGCGCATTTGATATTTTAGGAAAAGTGGTTCCATAAAATGCACCTTCTATGTCTATGAATACACCCAGGGTGGACTACATTTTTTCTAACGAGTTCTTGATGTGGCCCGCCACGAGATGAAGAGCTGAATCGGTGGATTTCCCTGGAGTGTATGCATGTTGATTTGGATGCAGTGGATTTTGTGTTATCACTGCATCTCTTATGTATGTCCGCACAGCCTCTCCAAGGTCTTCATTGAAAACGATGTGAGGCTAATGGATCGATATGCTTTTGGAATGGAATTCTTCCTGGTTTTAGTATGAACACAACTATAACTTCTCTCCAACCTTTTGGAATATACCTCATTGCCAGTGAGGATCTGAGGATTCCTACGAGGTGCGGCAATAGGTCATCCAGGCCCCACTGAAGTAGGGCTGGATAAATGCTGTCTGTTCCTAGGGATTTAAAGGGGGAGAAGCCAGAGATGGCCCACCTCAGTCTGTCCGTGTCGACGATCTGTAGTGATATATGCCAGTCATCGACCGTCAGGTAGTGATTCTCCTCATCCTCCCAGGCTGCCGTCTTTGTAGTTCTAGAGTCAGGGAAGTGAGTTGACATTAATAGTTGAAGCACCAAATGCTTTTGTGTGAAACTATTTTGAATCGGGTTCAGAGAGATCGAAATTATATTAAGAATATCTGTTTTTTCATTCAGCATTAATCAGAAACCAAATAGACAAATTTTTCGGAATTGGCACCAAGAAAACCGCCGTTTAAGAATCAATATTGTTTCCCAATATCGTAAAGTTCTTAGTCTGGATTAGGATATTGGGTCCTAATATCATAGCTCCATTCTTCATTGAGGGAAAACTTAATGGAGACCAATATTTAGATTGATTAGAAAATAATAACGAATCTGCAATTGAAAATCTTGCTGGCGTGTATATTTGGTTTCAGCAGGAAGGACATCTGGCTCATTCATCTAATGCAACTAAATTACAGTTAAAAAAGGCCAATGCATTGGCCAGCTCAATCACTGGATTTGGCACCAAATGACTTTTTATGGGGACATTTGAAATCTAAAGTTTACTAAATAATTGAAGATGGTGCGAAGATTTCGAATAAACAATTAGTAAATGTGCAGCGAAATTTTTACTATAGATTTGGTTTTTGTTTAGCAACTTATGTTGATTTGTTTGAACAACTCTAGATACATAATTTTCTTTTACTTTTCGGTTTTTAGTGAATTTCATTAAATCTGTTTACTGTGATAACATGCTAAATTTATTTTATTCTTTTCAATTGTTAATAACAAATAAAATTGTTCTATTAATAAGTAAAGAAAAAAAATCATATCAAGAATAAAAACAAATGGTATTTCGCTGGTTTCGAAACCTAACCCACGGCATGAAAACTAAGAACTCATACCATTGTGCTATAACCAACTCGGACTCAAATTTTGAAATTGAAGTACCTACATGAATGACATGTTGTTCTTTCTTATTCATTTTCTTACATTTTGAACTTATTTGCTAACAAATAGTGATTATTTTATGACAACATGTACTTCACGTCCATATAAAATTTCCTTAGGTTCTCTTTTGCTGGGAAGCAAATATTCTAGATTTTCTGAATTCCCATGTTAAAATCCTATGGTCCGAAGATCGAGTCACCACCCAGTATATATTTAAAAAATAAAAACTGACAAGAATCTATCAAGCTTGAACTTGATAAAAAAATCCCCATGGTCAAATACGTAAATTTCCTAATCTATTACTATTTACTTTATAAAGTTACTGACCTATAAATAAAGATAAAACTGTTTATTTTACTGTTTCATAAAGCAATCAAACTTGAAAGACATATTAATGTTAGTTGTAGTTTGTTAATATATTCACTTATTTAATTGGTACTTACACCTATTTAAGTAAACTTCTACATTCTTCAATTTTTTAATAGATGGATGATCACAATCAGAATACAATGCTTGTACTGTATCTAGTAATGAGTCAATATTTCCTTTCCCTCGAGGTTCTTTTATTCGTTCCTCGAGAAGTCTTAATCTTCTCCTACGATCCTCATCGTTTATAATATCCATTTTTTTCATATATCAAGTAACACTACTTCTAATCACTAGTAAAATATCTGCAAATAATAACATTCGCAAATTAAAGATTATTGTACTAAAACTTGAAGTAATAATTTCTTTAGAAACTGAATGATTGTATTTTTCATTATTGCGTATTGTTTAATATGTGAATTCGTTGATAAATAGTGTTGTATCCAAATTTTTAGCAGATCAACCTGTCAAAAACATTGCTTTGTATGATATTAGTTACGACTTTCGCTTACCTGAACATTACACGTTCTTGGAAGATACGTTTAATATTAAAAACGTTCTAAATATCACTAAATAATTATTGTACACTAAACATAAAACTAAATAAATCGCCGAAAAAAAATCATATTTATTTTAAAAGAAAGCAGCCATTTTAAAATTAATCATCACATCACTTTCCTTTCTTCATTCGATCCAAGTGATTTTTCTGATCCGTTCAACCACGCATCACCATTCGTTTGAATTACCCACTTATATAGGTTTAGAAAAATAATCTTATAACAAAATAAGCCCAAAAAACTTATAAAATAGTTATTTGGATAAATAAATATTATTTATCAATATCTAAATTTAAATCTCCCTTGTTGTAAAATTTTAGGTATTTGTCATATTATTTAATAGTATTGGGATTTGAGATTAAGATCGCAGCGCTACACACTATCAAGCCGAAACTACTGTAGACGTTAGACATGATAATATTGTTTATTTTTGTTTTGTTAAAGTGTTTTAACACCCTTTTTGCGTTATCTTTTATTATAAATAATTAGGAAATGTTTCTTAAGCAAAATATACATAATATCGGGTTTCAGAACAAGCAAAACTTTTTATCAAGAATGACATTTTTCACTAAAACTAATATTTAAACATTTTTCACCTATAGGATGTCCCATCCGTGGACACGCTGTATATATTTCAAGCAGTTTTCAGAAATAAAGCACATTTTGACAACAGCACACGGTGACTGGTAACGTATAGTTGTCTATCTCATTAGACACTTTTAGCAAAGAATATACCATCAACTGTATTCTTTGCTTTTAGCTTGTCATAAGTTTTTACAAGTATCCGTGTCCGTATTGGAGTTACGTTGACGTAAAGTTTTCAAGAACCAAAATGGTCAAAGCACTATTCTTTAGTAAAAGTAGAAAAATAATGAAAAATAAAACTAAATTTGAACTTTGTGGTTATAGTCAAACCAAACCAATATCCAAAGAAAACCTGTAAAATAGCACTAATAGCAGAGAATACTGATTTTTGTCGGGATACGTATACGGAGAAGGGACGTGACAATCCTGGACAATCCGTTCAACGCATCGTATCGGCTGAGCCGTAACGGGTCTACACATGCGCAGTTCGATACGGATACGTAAGAAATTTAAGATAAGCTAAAAGTACCTACTATTTTTCGCTTGCTCATATGGGCGATTTTTCAATAGATTTTTCCTACAGAAGCAGAAGCAGACAGAAATATGAACCACCTTTAGCTTCTTCTTCTTTCAGTTAGCATTTTAACACTCCTCGTAATCCCACCTTTAGCTGAAAACACAGATCACAGAACTAGCTGGTTTTGGCACGACATTCGAACATTTGTTCCGACATTCTTGATGATTGTTCAGTTGTTAAATGCTTTATAAATGAAAAAATTAATATAAATCAATAATTATAGGAGTTTTTCTGTTTTCAAAACACATAAGTTGAAATACGATGCCAAATTACCCTAAATACAAAAGTTGACTAGTGCTGCAACTACAAAATTTGAAAAAAATTTGTGCCATCTGGGCAACAAAAAATCAACATTAATAAGCGTATATCGTCGAGAATTTCAGAGCGGTAGCTTTGAGTTACTTTCATTTCAAGTATCCTGCTTCAAATATACGGACCACTTGTCACTAGTCAAAAAAATTGTAATAAAAATACTAATAATAAAATAGGTGCGCTCTTTTTGACTGAGATCTCAGTTAATCTCAGCTCACATCAGTAATGTGAGCGTTCTTTTTGTTTTACTCACATTAAGTGAGCTGAGATTTGTCCTCCCCCTTCACCGATACTGAATGTGTTGCAAGGGGGAAGCAGTTGGACTTGAGTCGGAAATAAAGTGGAGGGGATGAACAAATATTTGATTTGCTTGGGTTATTTGTAGTTTTAACCAAGGTTATCTATAGTTTTAACCATTGACATATATAGACACTTTTAGCTTGTCATAAGTTATTACACGTATCCGTAGATAAAAGTGGTTACCAAACTTACCAGTAATACAACTACGGTTGCTCTGGTGACAGGTTACTCACCGAATTTTCAGGAAATGGTCACCTCGTTTTTAGGATACTATATATACTACTATTTACTAATCACAGTAACCAAGAGTATACACCAAAGATAAGTGGTCTGTGGTATATACGGTTCGCTTGCTACATACAACTTATTTCGAAAGAGAAAAACATTTTGGACGATTTTTTGTTTAGAAATTGGCGTATTTTATTTTCATATAATTGGCAACCCTGGGCTGTTGTCACTTGTCAACCACAAACTGCAGGTTTGTGTTGTCAATTGTCAACACTGTTCGTTATGTTGTGGATTTGTGGAAACTGATGTTGATGTGGTCTTAGTTTTTAAAAATATTTATAGGTTACTGTAGTACTATTATGTGTAACATTGTTACTACATTTAAAAGAAGTTTTATTAATCAATAATTAATAAAAAGATGTAGTGCATACAGTGAGTGAGCTAAGAATTTGACGATATTCCATAAACTTTGTGTTAGAATCGAGTTTCACGTGTGTAACCTTAAAATATGGATTCGAGGTATGATATAGGAAACGGTAAAGACGCCGCTCAGAAGTTCCGAATAAAAATTAAACCCATTCCTGTTGTATTCAACAATAAAAATGGACCGCCGAGCCCTAAAAAGATGAAATTGAACAACGAAAACGGCAACCCTTCGTCGACTAATGGTTTCTCTATTAGACCGAAGTTAAGTATACAAGACCAAAAAAGAAGCTTATCTGTGTTTGATAAAAGAAATAAGTTATTAGAACTCATAAAGAGACATAAAACTTTAATAATCTTAGGTGAAACAGGTAGTGGTAAAACAACACAAATTCCACAGTACATTTTGTCAGCTAGGCTTCAAGATAATGGTAAAATAGCTATATCACAACCAAGAAGAGTGGCTGCAATAAGTGTCTCAACTAGAGTAGCTCAGGAATATGGACAGGGGGTAAATATCAGCTTAATATTAATATTAGATTAAAATGTTTTTATTTTATATATCATATGCATGATGAAATCAAATTGAGTATTTGTAGTAATAATCTCAGGTAGGAAAATATTAGTTTCACAAAAGAAATTAGTGGAAATGTAAATTTCTTGGCAAGATTTCACAATGATGAAGCATATGTGCTATCATTATTATCGGAGATAAATACATGAGATCATTTTTTTCGATAAATACATGTTTAATTGTATGAAAGTTTTATTCTACTTCTCTTGATTCGAGAGTTTTTGCTGTGACATTAAAATTTGAATTCAATTTGTAATGTATTTCTCGATTAAAAAAAATGATCTCGAATGTATTTTAGGAGATTAATACACAACATAAACGCAGACAATTTAATTATTTTGGTTATGAACTGTACTTCTCGGAGTAACGCTCTGTAGTACAGTTTGTTCAATATTTTCTAGAGATTCTTGGCCAAAACTTGCCATTTTAAAAATACGTTGTATTAGGAAAACTCAAAAATAATCTGACAGTGACATTCACGGCATAGTTGATTAACAGCAAGGCGCATATTTATCAGTTAATGGGAGAGCTAGGTAGCTTTTCCATAATTTAAAATGATAGTTAATTAATCACAATAGGCATGATGATGGTAATTAAAAATCAATAAAATTATTTAGGCATTTAATGAAAGACATTACTTTTGACTTAACAAGTAAACAAACAACTACTCTCTGATTTTCGTTGTTTCTAAAGCCGTGAGAAATTTTGCACTGGCCTCTATAATATCAGAAAAGTGTCCATATTTGACTTTCCTTGAGCAACAAAAAAAACTATAAAAAGCTCCGAAATGAAAAGTATGAGAGTTGATTAGGTAAAATGGCTAAAAATTCCCTTCCAGAACATCTTAGCAACCCCGTTGCAGTCAACGATTATTTTATATCTGTTTTCAATAAAAGTTTAATTTCTGAAGGTATTTATTATTACTATGACAATAATAAATTAAATGAGAACACATTTCATTCTAAACTGATCGAGGTGAGTGAAATTATTGATATTATTAAAAACATTTCTTCCCATGCTAAGGTAATTAATAGAATAAATCTGAAAATGATAAAAATCAATCTACCTATTATTTCGTTACATTTAATAAACATTATTAACTCTTACTGTGAAGTAGTATTTTTTCCTGAATTATGGAAGCAAACTCTTGTTGTTCCTTTTCCTAAAACTGGGAATCCTGAAGAATGCTGTGATCTTAGACCTATTAGTAGTCTCCTGCCCAGTTTGTCAAAGGTCTTAGAAAGGGTTCGACAGCTACAAACATCTGAATTTGCTAAACGTATGTCAAATTTTAACAGAAAACTAGTGTGGTTTTAGAAAGTCTTACAGCTCAACTACTGCATTACTCAATCTAATAGACACATTATTATTCGAGCTGAAAGAAAATCTGTCATTTATTAATTTATTCTTAAATTTATATTTACTTTGCTTTCAAGCAGCATCTAATATTTTACTGTTTTTTACGAGATCATAAAAGTTTTTACACGTTAGTATTTATGACTCGTATTTATTCAGTTTATTCCCTTGCTTCATCGTGCTGAAGAGCTCTACTAATAAGCATTAGGGACAGGAACAAAAAGAACAAATGTAGCAAATTTCTTCAATTCAGTACATACAGTCTTTCGATTTCATAAAGAAGTCAATCCAGCATAAATCCATTTGATGTTCTTCATCGAGATGTGGTTGCATCTTACACAAGATTCCAACCCCATCATACAATTTGTCACTATCTAAGTCAACATTTAATAATTCCTGGAATCTAGTAATGCCTGTCCATGTGATTAGTTCTTTTAGATATAAAATTTTCATTACTTGGTATTCCGTGTCTTCAAAGTTATACTATTTTTATAAATACAGTAGAACCTCGATAAGTCAACAACCTTCTAAACTAGAAAGAATGTTGTGTTACCATCCCTTCAAGTTCCAAGAGATTCATTTATGTTCTTTACAGCTATTTCTAAATTTTCATTTGAATGAATATAAGAGGTTATCAACTGCAAATAAGTTCAAAATATGGAAACCAGGGACAAATTCAAATCATTGACACAAATGATGAACAATGACGGTCCCAATACTCTCCCCTGTGGAACACCAATATTCGCATCGGATTTTTCAGTTACATTGTTTTTTATTTTTGTTATCTGTTTTCTGTTGGTTAAATAATCTTTTAGCCAAACCAATACTGTACCGCCTATACCATAATATTTCAATTTAACAATTAAAATGCTCTTTGCAAATCTAATAAAATTGCAACAAAAAATTTATTTTCATCAACATGTTTTATCCAGTCTGATATTGTAAACTGAATTGCTGTTTTACATGAATGATTTTTTCTGAAATCAGATTGGTATTCCATCAATATCTTTTCTCATTCAGGTAACTCAACAACTATCTGTAAACTGCAACTTCAATAACTTTCTCAATTGTGGGAAGTGTATTTATACCACAAAACTACCTGTATATAATTATTTATTTTTGTTATTGGTATTATAGGATCTGTTTTAAAATGATCGGGAAATTTTACTTTTTCTAAATAAATACTTCGAATGTTTCTTTTAGAAACCTGGAGTTTAGTATTTCAGTATTCTTCTTCTTGTTCAACCCGTAAACTATTTTTATCAACTAAGACATTGTGAGTAACTCAAATTTACGCAAACTACAATTCAAAACTCTAAAGTTTTCTGAAGACCATAATTTTTGCTTTTGAATATGCTGCAGATACCGTTTATGAATAATTTACAATTTCCAAGCTATTAGCGATAATTCTGCTTTGAATTTCAATATAAACATAATTTTAGAAAAGTCTATCATTTTATAGTTTATACCTACAGATTCATTTTGAATATAAAATAGTGCTTTTCATTTCCAGATGTCAATAGGTGAAGTTGTAGGATATTCAGTAAGATTTGAAGACTGTACTTCAAGTAAAACAAAAATAAAATTCTTGACCGACGGTATGCTTCTCAGAGAAGCAATATTCGATAGACTTCTTATGGAATATACAGTCGTTATTCTTGATGAAGCACACGAAAGAACAATACATACAGATGTTTTGTTCGGTATTGTAAAAAGGGCGCAGAAAATAAGAGAAGATAGGAATTTACCTGCGTTAAAGGTAAATGTATTTTATGTATTTGTTCATGTAATATTATTTAATATTTCAGATATTAATAATGTCGGCTACAATGGATGTAGATCATTTTTCACGTTATTTTAATAATTGTCAAGCAGTTTATTTGGAAGGTAGAACTTTTCCTGTGAATATTTACTATACCATCAAACCACATGATGATTATCATACGAGTTGCGTAGCAACGTTTTTCAAAATTCATAAAGAAGCTCCACCAGAGTATGTACTATCTATTTATATATGTTTTATTGTGCATTTTGTACCCCTAAGAAAGCCTATTATTCTTCTAAATTTGATAAATTAATTTTCAGCCATGATGTTTTAATTTTTTTAACCGGCCAAGAAGAGATTGAATCTTGTGCACATAAAATACGATTGCTTGCCAAAGATCCAGACGTCCAGGGACCGTCCATTAGGGTTTACACGTTATACGCTGCCCAACCAAGCTCGCAACAAATGAATGTTTTCCAAACTTCTCCCCTTAATACAAGAAAAGTTGTGATTAGCACGAATATAGCTGAAACTAGTGTTACTATACCAGGTATTAAATATGTTATTGACAGTGGAATGGTTAAAGCAAGGTAAAATATAGATCTCCAAACATTTACTCATCCTGAGGGATTTTCTTTTATTTTTCAGATCTTTTCATCCATCTACTGGCTTGGAATTACTAAAAGTACAAAAAATCTCCCACGAACAGGCTTGGCAAAGGGCCGGTAGAGCCGGTAGAGATTCGGAAGGTTACTGTTACAGAATATATACCAGATCTCAATTTGAATTGATGCGCAAAACGACCATTCCCGAAATACAGAGAGCCAATTTAGGAACCGTAGCTCTGCAGCTTCTGGCTCTCGGAATCCACGCGAATAATTTCGATTTCATGGATAAGCCGCCGAAAGAGGCCATAGCAGCTGCTTTTGAGCAGTTGAAACTGTTGGGAGCTGTCGAAGATGTCAATACAATCAGTTTAACGCAACTAGGGAGAAAAATGTGCAAGTTTCCATTAGATCCCAAGTAAGTTTATACATGTTATGTTGTAACTAAAATCAGTTGAAGATGACCTACTAGAACCCCCAAATTCAAGAAGAATTGGTATATGAACTGTTAAAAAAACGTCTCAATTTAAAACTTCAAAAATAGTATATGTAACGATTGGTCGACGAGGTCTGCGACAGCAGAAATAGAACAGCGGCAGAGATTGTCATTTTGACATATATATAAAAAGTTCGCCATTTTGTTAATTCATATTATTCTTTATTCCTGCGTAATTATTCAATGTTAATATATTATTTCATTAGTTAAAGTGTTCCTTTCAAAATACGTGTGTGTAAGACAACCAGCAATTAAACACTGATCACTCGACCTCTCCTCTGGTCGGCAAAATAACCCGGTGCATAACGTGTGCTAATTGTTTTGAAATTCTAAACAGACACTGATCGGCTCGTCAGTACTATTTAGAACGTTTGTTGTTTCATTAACACTCCATATTTCATCACTTCAGGAAATAATTTTGTAGGAATTTACGGTAGTGACTATTGAACTCCCTGTTGTTTTGTGTTATGTAATGAAATCAAGCCGTAAGAAGCAAGAAAGAAACATGACAGATCCGATTCAGCAGATAGTGATGTCACCCGACATGTTGAAAACTCTCATCGAAAGCATTTGTATCAACATAAAAGATGATAATCAAACAGTAAGTAGTGCTAATTTCTCTGCATGCAAAGCTAGATTTGACGGATCTTCAGGAGCGGATGTGGATGCATTTATAGATGCAATCACAACTTACAAAGAATGTTTGAAGATTTCAGATGAAAATGCTATCAAAGGTCTCAGTATGTTACTATGTGATGCAGCAGCTACATGGTGGCAAGGGATTAAAGGATCCATTACTTCTTTTGATGAAGCAACTAAGGCTCTTTTACATGCTTATGGATTTGCTAAGCCCGCATACCAAATATTTAGAGATATATTTTCCACTGCTCAAGGTAACGAGAAAACAGATATATTTGTTAGTCAAAAACGTGCCTTATTTTCAAGATTACAAGGTGATTCAGTTGTCTCTGAACACGTACAGATAGATATGCTGTATGGATTGCTAAATCCATCGATTAGAGGTAAAATCTGTCGTGATCAAATTAATGATTTTCGCGAATTTATTGAAGCAGCGCGAAATGCAGAAATATCTTTACAAGACAACGGTGCTTCAAAACCTGTTACTTCAAATCGGAACTCACACAATTATGTTCGAAAACAAAAACACTGTTCATATTGTAAAAATTATGGACATAATAAAGACGAGTGTCGTAAGTTATTAACCCGTGAGAAGAAAGCATCTACTGACACTCCTAATAATCAAACCATTTCTGATAATAATGGTTCATCCAAAGTTTTAATTTGCTATGGTTGCCAGACACCAGGGTATATACGAAGCAACTGTCCAAAATGTTCAAAACCATCAACGTCAACTCGACCAGCTGAATTTTTGTGCAGCTCGTTTCCTCAAGCTTCAGGTAACTTGCGTCCTTTAGCATATATTACAGTTGAAGGTCATACAGGCGTGACATATCTTGATTCAGGCGCTCAATCCAGTATAGCAGGAGCAAAGCTACGGGAAATTTTACTTAATGACAAGATTCCTTATACTACTAGACCCATGGAAATGATTCTAGCTGATGGAAAAGTAAGCTTAGTAACGGCTCTGTTTTTTGAAGTCTCTGTTACACTTCAAGACAGACAACATAATTTAAATCTAATTTCAATTCCTGAGCATACTTCTAGTAGAACGCTACTCGGCTCTGACTTTTTGAAATTAGGCAACATTGTTTTAGATATTCCACGTGGTTGTTGGTGTTATGGGGATGCTCCAGAGATATTGTATCCGTTTGTAGAGGAACCTCTCAACCCGTATTGTACGTTGAATGCTATAAATCTCTCAGAAGTCAATCTAAGAGATTCCGAAGCGACTAATTTAACTCCTTCTCAAAGAACTGACCTTAACAATGTGTTGCAGGAAAATAGAGACATCTTTGAGGAAATTCTAGAGTCTACACCATATGCTGAACATTCCATACAATTATTGGATAATACACCTATTTCAGTCCCTCCATATAGGCTCTCGGAATATAAGAAAGAATTACTTCGGAAGGAAATTGATAAATTGCTGTCCATGAATATTATCGAAGAGTGCGACTCTCCGTATGCAGCGCCAGTGGTATTGGTTCCCAAAAAGGATGGTGGGGTAAGGCTTACCGTAGACTATCGTAAACTTAATTCAATTACCCGCAAGGATAAATATCCTCTGCCCCGGATTGATGATATAATTCACAGTACGAAACAACTCGAGTATATAACTACTCTGGATTTAAAAGCTGGTTATCATCAAATTCCTATAAAATTTTCTGATGGAGATAAAACTGCCTTCATTTGCCCATATGGTACCTTTAGGTACACTAGAATGCCATTCGGTCTCTGCAATGCGCCAGCGACTTTCCAACGTCTCATTGACCGCTTCCGGTCTGGCCTTCAAGACGTTAATATCCTGGCATATTTGGATGATCTGATCGTCTTTTCATCGTCTTTTAGTAGTCACTTAATGGACATAAAAACAGTATTTAATCGTCTTCGCCATTTCAAACTTCACCTAAATCGAAATAAATGCTCTTTTTCATGTGATTCTGTCCTGTATTTAGGTCACATCATTTCACCTCTAGGATTTTCACCAAATTATGACAAAGTTAATGCTATAAATAATATACCAGAACCTAAGAATGTGCAGAACCTAATTTCATTTCTACAAACCTGTTCTTGGTACCGAAGATTCATACCTGGATTTGCTGATATAACCCAACCATTGTCCATGCTCACTAAAAAGAAAGCAAAGTGGTTGTGGGGTCCTCGTCAAATAGAGGCATTCAATCAATTAAAAGCTAGGTTAACCACCAGTCCAATCTTGCGACAAGCTGATCAATCAAAGCCTTTCATTTTAAGGACAGATGCCAGTGCCTACGCACTTGGAGCATGTTTACTCCAGGGGGAGACATTGGAAGATGAGCGTCCTATCGAATATATTAGCAGATTGTTGACCGCAGCGGAAAAGAACTATTCCACGACAGAAAGAGAAGCGCTTGCTGTCGTTTGGTCAGTAACCAAATTTAGAGGTTACTTAGAAGACTCTACAGTCATTATCCAAAGTGACCACCAGCCCTTGAAATGGCTCATGTCTCTCAGATCACCTTCAGGTCGCTTAGCACGTTGGAGTTTAATTTTGCAATCTTATGATTTAAGAATTGAATACACCCCAGGCCGTTTAAATGTTGTAGCGGACATGTTGTCTCGCCCAAGTGTGGCGGAAGCCACTGAGACTAACCTGGTATCAGTAGATATGCCCAGACAGCCTGTTAGCGAAATACGCAAACTGCAACTGGAAGATGAAGATCTTAAAATTATTATCTCTTTCGAGAGCCTATCAAATAATGACCTTGACCTCAAGAGATGGTTAGAGAGAGGTTATGTGATGAATAATGGGATACTGTACAGATATGTTCCCGAAGCCGATGAAGAAGAGGCTCAGCAGGTTGTACCCAAAAAGCAAATCCCATCCATTTTAGCAGAATATCATGACTCAGAACTGGCAGGCCATTATGGTGCTGAAAGGACTTATCGAAGAATTGCTAAACGATATTATTGGCCAGGAATGAGAACAACTATAGCGAAGTATGTGTTGAATTGTATTGAGTGTCAGCGCTACAAAGCAAATAACTTAAAACCAGCTGGACAATTGCAAACACCTGTTGAGTCTAGAAGGTTTGAAACCCTATCAATTGATCTGTTTGGTCCATTACTGAAGACTGTGGATGGTTACAAGTGGGTTTTCATAATAGAGGACACTGCCAGTAGATGGGTTGAGCTATTCCCTCTACAGAAGGCCACTGCAGAAAGGTGCGCTCGATGAAATAATTTTAAGATATGGAACTCCAAGGAGAGTTATTAGTGATAATGGTATGCAGTTCGTAAGTGAAGTGATGCAACAAGTAGCCCATGTCTTAGGCTTCAAGCAAACTCTCACTCCTGTGTATCACCCCGCGGCTAATCCGGTCGAACGAAAAAACCGCGACCTCAAGTGTCAGTTGTCAATTTTGACAGAAAAGGATCATACCCAGTGGAAAGACAAATTACCGGCGATACGTTTCTCAATGAATTCAGTACATTCGCAATCAACCGGTTTTAGTGCTGCTTACCTTACGTTCGGGCGCGAATTAAGAACGCCAGATGACGCTAATCGCGACCCTCGTGCTATCCTGGATTGTGACAATTTTGTACCCGAGATATCACCATATCTACAGACTTTAGCAACAACCTTAAGTGTAGCCCGAGAAAATCACGAGAAAGCTCAAGATCGTGCCAAAGACTATACCGATAAAAGTCACCGACCAGTCGCTCCATTCCAAGTAGGTGATACTGTACTCGTAGATGTACACGCACTTAGTAAATCCAAGGACTCGTATACTAGTAAGTTCGCTCCGCGTCGCGATGGACCGTACCAAATCCATCGTATGGTTACTCCGACAACTTACGAGGTTGGTACCGCTAGCAAACCTTTTGAAGTGGTTGGAAAATATCATGTATCAGCGTTGACTCCATACCATAACCTCGCCAATGCTAATGTTTCAGTGCCGGTACGACCAATCCGAAAAAGAGGTCGACCACGTAATAATCCTTTGGTTACATCAGAGACGACTGTACCGGAAACTGAGATGTCGACTCCCACAGCTCCAGTTATCTTCGCGACCCCTATTCCGGAAGATATGTCACAAGAGGATACCTCGGAAGAAATAGAACAGCGGCAGAGATTGTCATTTTGACATATATATAAAAAGTTCGCCATTTTGTTAATTCATATTATTCTTTATTCCTGCGTAATTATTCAATGTTAATATATTATTTCGTTAGTTAAAGTGTTCCTTTCAAAATACGTGTGTGTAAGACAACCAGCAATTAAACACTGATCACTCGACCTCTCCTCTGGTCGGCAAAATAACCCGGTGCATAACATCTTCGCATCATATATATTTAAAAATATTTTTTTTATATAGAACCCCACCAGTATGTCGGCTGTTGGAATCGCAATTTATAACAGAATAATTTGAAATTTTAATTTTTATATTATGAATGTCAGTGAAATGTACATTTTCTTTCACTTACAATTAATGGATGATAGCAGAATAATTCAGCTACGAAAGTCATTCTATGGGGAATTAAACTCTTACTAAGTACTAAGTATAAAATATCACAGTTGTAAGGTATATTTGGAGATTTTACTTGTTTTTTGAACTGTTACCCTCAATAATTGTTGGAACATTATTTATGTATTCAATTATTTTGTTTTCACCTCTTATTTTACATTCTTCTGGCTTATTTTTAATAGAAAGATAATAGTTCAGTTGAGATTTTGTGTGGCCTGTAAAAACAATAGTGCTATATACTTTATGTTTTTCAATACTGTAATAGCGTCTCTCTTGGATGTGAAACATACTTTTTCTGACTATTTATGGTGTATTTTAACACACTCATAATCGTTCATTAATAACCCCTATTATTAAATCAACGATTTTATTATATGCAACCCAGAAACAACAAAAAATGTAGCCACCATTATGTCATAAAGAACATCTTGTGCTTTGTCATTATCAATATCAAACTCTTTTTTATGACAGGCAGTAAATTGCAATACCCTGAAATAATGGCATGATCTCATATTCTATATCTTCTCTTTTTACATGGTGTCCTCAATTAACTACAGAAATAAAATTACATAAATAGCACACACATTTAACGCTTGTGGTGTCAGTAGTACTACCTTAATGTTGGAAATTTGCCTATTGTACCTCTTGTACGTGTAATTGTTCATAGTTTTTCAATTGACCTTAAAAATACTATATATTTGTTTATTATAAATTTTCTGAAATAAATACATTTAATATTGTAAATGTTCTCATATTCCTAGATATTCGAATATATTGATTTTATTATAGATTTTCCAAGATTCTTCTTTCATCTCAACAATACGGGTGCGGTGAAGAAGCTCTTACGATAGTGTCCCTTTTAAGTGCCGAATCGATTCTTATTAATCCAGCATCAAAACTAATCGAAGCCCAAGATGTTCGACAAAAATTTTGCTCAGGATATGGAGATTTACTTACATTGCTAAATATATACAGAGATTTTAATATGATTGGACAAAACAAAAGGTAAATATTTGAATTGTAGAAACAATCGAAATTTGGATTTTGTTAAAAATGTATTCTTAACATTTTAACAGGCAACATCAACAGTTATTTTTATTCTATATATTTTTTTATTTTATTTTTGCATCGTTTGTGTATAAATAATGAAAATTTCTAACTACTTTTAATCCTTTTTGAATTTTATAAACATTTTTACAAGCCAAGTTTCTTTTATTAATTTTTTTATTTTATTTTTGCATCGTATCTATATAAAAAATGAAAATTTCTAGCTACTTTTAGTCCTTTTTGAATTTCATAAACATTTTTACAAGCAAAGTTTTTTTTAATGATTTTTTTTTATTTTATTTTTGCATTATATGTGTATAAAAAATTAAAATTTCTAACTACTTTTAATCCTCTTTGAATTTTTTAAACATTTTTACAAGCCAAGTTTTTTTATTATTTTTTTGCATCGTATGTGTATAAAAAATGAAAATTTCTAGCTACTTTTAATTGAATTTTATAAACATTTTTACTAGCCAAGTTTTTTTTTATTTTTATTTTATTTTTGCATCGTATGTATATAAAAAATGAAAATTTCTAACTACTTTTAGTCCTTTTTGAATTTCATAAACATTTTTACAACCAAGTTTTTTTAATGATTTTTTATTATTTTATTTTTGCATCGTATGTGTATAAATAATGAAAATTTCTAACTACTTTTAATCCATTTTGAATTTTATAAACATTTTTACAAGCTAAGTTTTTTTTTAATTATTTTTTTTATTTTATTTATGCATCGTATGTATATAAAAAATGAAAATTTCAAACTTTTCCGTATTTATTATAACAGGAGAAGCTGGTGCCATGAAAATTTCATCAACATGAGAAATATTCTTCATGTTCGTGAAATAAGAGCACAATTAGAACAGTTGTACAAAAAATTAGACGTAGGAACGATTTCTTCTTGTGGAGGAGATTTGAATAAACTAAGAAAGTGTCTTACGACAGGTTTATTCATGAACGCTGCCGAACTCGTCAAACACCACCAATATGTGACCGTAAGTTTTTTATTTTATTTTTTTAATCGATAATTTTGTTAAAAATAATTTTATTTAGCTGGACAAGAAGCAGTCAGTGCAGTTCCACCCAAGTTCAACTCTACACAGGCAACAACCTCATGTGGTTTTGTTTACGGAAGTTATACAAACTAATAAATGCTATTTAAGGGGATTAACTACGATCGAATCTGATTGGCTGCAGGAAATAGCACCCGATTACATGAAAACTCATACGCTCAGGTTCAATAGTAGATGAGAGTTTTTCAATTGTACATAATTTAGGACTGAATATTTGAAATTACTCATGGGACATCTCAAAAGTTACATGTTGTCAACTACTAGTAGCTAATTGTTTTTATATGTGCCAACAAGTCAATTCGGATGATGAAAATTGTGATTTTCATTTAAAAACATTGAAAATTTATATAACATTACCTCACATTTACTTATATCCTCAATAGTTTTGGTATTTGTATCGTTATCTGTGATGCTTTTTATTATTGGACAACATTATATACCAAAATACCCTGTATATTGTATACTGATTCTGAAAATATATATTTTTAAGTACATTTATTTTGTTCTTTAAACCCTAAACATTTTATGACGGATTCTTCTTACAGTGACTTAGTTGATGATGTTATTCAAAACATACTGTGTTGGTACTGTCTTCTTCTAATAACAGAAAAATGACTAAACTCAATACAAGCGTTTGTCATACTGTTTTTTGATTCAGATGCATGTGGTTGATGATGTATCAGTCACGTATCAGAAAAGATTCAGCGTTTCTACTGTATATAAACAAGATTATTTGACAAAATAAAATGAAAACTGCATTTTGATTGCCAACCAGAGAACAACCGGTATCAAATCTTAGAAGCAATGTATAATATATGATCTAATGAAAAAACATTTAAGGCGCGTCGTTCCTGAAAGTGGACTTGAGATTTTGCCCAAACAGTGTTGGACTCATCCCCAAGAAGATGCCTACCAACCAAACCCACCTCTGTCTCGCCGTTACTCACGCCACGGTATCACTATCCTAGCATACTTCAAAGCGGGCGGCGGTCCCTCACACTCCCTGCTAATGTGAACCAGAAGGTCACTAATAAATGTAGGAAGGTTAGTCAGTAAAAGTAAACCACGGCTCTTCAGGAAATACGTTTATTTAGGTAGTAATACAAACACGTTCAGATTAGAACGCTACTAAAAATGTAAAACAACCGAGTCGACAAGGTTATTATCGATAAGTGTAAACAAAGCCAACGGACTGAAGTATATCGATTCAGCATGTATAAATAATCTAATTTCACTTAGTAAATATTCATTAATTCTTTATAAACTTTGTCATCGACTTTGGTGACGATTGGCATGGTTATTGTTATTATTTTAAATATATCATAATCCAGTGAATTTTAAAACATGGTATTATTTCGTTTCCCACCGATTGAAGGTAAGTGTTGCTGCAATTAATGGTATGGAAGATAAAGGGCTTTTAGGAACTCTATTTCAGATGACGCAGAGCTGTCAGTACTTGAAGTAAAAGACTTGAAAAATGTACTTCAAGTAATTTTTAGTATTTGAAGTAGTTTACTTCAAATACCTTTTTGCTTAGAGATTTGTACTTCATATTTCAAATACTCCAAAAAAAGTATTTGTACTTGGTACTTAAACTTAGGAAAGAAGTAATTCAAATACTGGACATAATTACTTGAAGTACCAAAGTACTTGAAATACCCCAAAAATACTGCAAATATTGAAAGTATTTCGATTTATCGTGTAAGTACTTCAAATACTCACTTAATTTTCACGAAATCCCTAGATTTTCTTGTCTACGGAATAAAACACAAGTTGGAGCACTTCTCGTCGGCACTTTGAAATATCGAGATCACAAGCGTCCGGCAATGGCAATAAAAAAAGCAGTGGAAGCAAGCGTAATGAAGCAGGAATATTCGTTTAGATCAGGACTTTGGGGAATGCGGAGCTCATGCGTTCAACAACTTATTTCATGTGCGGTATTCATTGACTGGATTAAAAATATAATAGAATATGGCAATATATATATATATATATATATATATATATATATATATATATATTTTAAAAATTCTTTCTGTAACTTGTACCATTTCTTTTAGTTTTAATAAAAAATTTTATTTCTGATGAAGGTCATGGAAGACCGAAACGTAAAATAAAAATGTATTAACTACTAGTTAAATGTCTTTAAAAATGGTCCTCAATCCCAAGAATATAAAATAACAATATATAAGTAAATAAAAAAGACCAAGAACCAAAAAAAAGAAAAACAATATATAAAGCATGGGTGAAAATATGCTAACATACAGAAACATTAATGATGAATACGAAAAAGAAGATGTGGTATATATGAAGTTATATTCAAAAGCCTGTCGTCAACAATGTAAACAGAAAAACAGAAGAATCTTCCTTTTAAGATGTAAAACTGATAATATAACACCAAATTTTCTTAAATTTAAAGTTAATCACATTACTTTCAATTGTAAAAACCTTGAACAGAAGTTCAAAAAAGACATAACGAATTTTATTCAAAAAACTATCAACTTATTAATCACTGACACAACAAAAAATCTTATCAATATAAAGAACGAAATTTCAAAATTGGAAATTAAACTCAATACTATTTTACCAGAAAATAAATTGATAGAATTTATGAATAATGAATCAAGAAAAAATGAAATTCTTTTCCGAAAAATCAAAAATAAAAACATAAATAAAATTGAAAAATTGAAGAATAGAACTCATACCAAACACAATTATAATGATTCGTGGTTAGAAAATCTCACTGATATAGATATTCCCGAATATGTACACGAAATTCTTAGTCTAGGGCCAAATTTTGCTGCTCCTTTAGAAAATGCGAACGATATACCTATCCCGGAAATAATAAGCAACATCGAGACTTTCCTCATAAATCTTAATTCGGAAACAAAAGATAATTTGCGGTCCCAATGTTGCAACATCATAACAAATCATAAAAATAATTTTAAGAAAAACTCTAGCATTCAAAATAGACAAAATAAAAAATTTACCAACAAAATAAAAAAAACAAAATCGTTTCTAAGGCAGAATAAAAATATAATAGTATTAAAACCTGATAAAACTAACAAAACTGTAATAATGTTTAAACACGACTACCAAAAAAAAAATGTATAACTTACTTAGAGATGATACTACTTATAAACAACTAAAGAACGATCCTACAAATATATACCAGAAGAAAAACAATGCATTAGTAACAAATTGGGAAAATAAAACATATATTTCTCCAAACACAGCGAAAAATTTGAAAATACAAAATTCGCTTCCACCTAGAATCTATGGCCTACCAAAACTGCACAAAGAAGGAATACCACTTCGGCCGATTGTTTCATGTATCCAATCACCTTTCGAAAAACTATCCAAATATCTTAAAAAAATTCTTGAAAACATTGTTTACCAGAATAAATACTACATAAAAGACTCGATGGATTTCAAAAATAAAATTAAAAACATCACAATACCAGAAAATTATATACTAGCATCCCTAGATGTCAAATCATTATATACGAGTGTTCCTATAAGTTTAGCAAAAAATATAATAATTAAAAAATGGAATCAGATTAAAACATACACTGATATACCTATGAGTGACTTCTTAGAAGCTATAGAACTCACTCTGAATTCCACCTATTTTTTGTATGAAGAGACGTTTTACCAACAAATTGAAGGATGTGCCATGGGGACCTCGATTTCTAGTGTCATTGCCCAATTAGTTATGGAAGACCTTGAAGAAACAATACTGACCAAAAACTCAATTCAAACACTATTTTTTTACAGATATGTTGACGACTGCATATTAGCAATTCCAAAAAATACAGAACATTTGGTCTTGCAAGATTTCAACAATTACCATGACAGACTACAGTTCACCATTGAACTAGAAGAAAATAATCAAATTAGCTTTTTGGACCTTACCCTCCATCATACAACTAACACCATAAAAACGGAATGGCACACAAAAGATACCTGGTCTTCCCGATATTTAAATTTTAAATCACAACACCCTCTAACACACAAAAAAACTGTCATTATAGGACTCGCAGATCGATCAATAAATCTGTCCGACCCCGAATTCAGAGAGAATGCAATAATAAAAGCTAAAGATGCCCTTATACTCAACAACTATCCCACAAATTTGATAAATAAGATATTTAAAAAACGTTTACATATATTTTATAACCATAATAATACAAAAACTAAAATAGACAATAAAACAAACCAATTCCTCACTTTGCCATATATACCAAATTTATCAGAAAACCTAAAAAAGACATTTTCTCACCACAACATACATGTTGCTCATAAAGGGTACAACCTACTAAAAACCAATTACACCAATCTAAAAAGTTCAATCTCAAAAGAAAAAAAGAGCAATATAGTGTATGAAATACCATGTAAAAACTGTGAAGGGGTCTACATCGGACAAACAAGTCAGTATTTGAAAAGCAGAATAAATAGTCACAAATATGACAAACGAAACAAAACGGCACTCACTATCCATGTTTCAGAAAACCAGCACGAATTTGATTTCGAAAACACAAAAATTCTTCGAAGTGAAAACCATACAAAAAAACGCGAAGTTCTAGAAATGATAGAAATACAGAGAAAAACTAGTTCCGTAAATTTAAAGACTGACACAAAAAATCTTAGTAAAATTTATAATAACATTATAAAAACTTAGAAATATAGAGAAACACGTGGCACATTCCAAATATAATAAATTTATTACCACTCCCTATATAAATATAAAATCCATTTATTACCACTCCCTATATAAATATAAACTTCAATTTAATACCAGTCAACACAAAAACGACACATTAAAACCTCGTTACGGCTGCTTTCATTGTATAGAACAAATACTCGTATATTCCAATACAAATTTTAATCAGTGAATGTCATATTTTTAAAATGTTCGTTTTGTTTTGTGGTGTGAGTTGTATTCTATTATGTGATGCATCCTAAAACATCTATAAAATATATTAAATAATCAAATGAACGTTCTGTCGAAGGTAAGATTTATTTGTTTTGTTTTTAAAAATTCTTTCTGTAACTTGTACCATTTCTTTTAGTTTTAATAAAAAATTTTATTTCTGATGAAGGTCATGGAAGACCGAAACGTAAAATAAAAATGTATTAACTACTAGTTAAATGTCTTTAAAAATGGTCCTCAATCCCAAGAATATAAAATAACAATATATAAGTAAATAAAAAAGACCAAGAACCAAAAAAAAGAAAAACAATATATATATATATATATATATATATATATATATATATATATATATATATATATATATATGTATATATATATATATATATATATATATATATATATATATATATATATATATATATATGTATATATATATATATATATATATATATAAATTATTTGATTTTCTTTAACCTTTATATATAAATTTTTTTTCCATTTTTCGTGGGCATCAGGTTAATAGTAAACACAGTATCAGTTTATGTTTTAATTTGACGTTTCGCTCCCTCAATTTGGAGCATTTTCAAAAACTTCACATATCGATGTTTTACAATAAAATGAACAAGTTTAAACGATTAAAATTGAATGTAGACATACAGGTGATAAAAACTGGTAGTTAATAAAATAATTTCATAAACAAATAAAATCGAAAGTACATGCTTCAGAAACAATTCACTTACAGTATACAAGGGACAGTTAAATAGTTGATGTTATTATTATAATAAATAAGCCAGATATATTATAATTTATTATAATAATAACATCAACTATTTAACTGTCCCTTGTATACTGTAAGTGAATTGTTTCTGAAGCATGTACTTTCGATTTTATTTGTTTATGAAATTATTTTATTAACTACCAGTTTTTATCACCTGTATGTCTACATTCAATTTTAATCGTTTAAACTTGTTCATTTTATTGTAAAACATCGATATGTGAAGTTTTTGAAAATGCTCCAAATTGAGGGAGCGAAACGTCAAATTAAAACATAAACTGATACTGTGTTTACTATTAACCTGATGCCCACGAAAAATGGAAAAAAATTTATATATATATATATATATATATATATATATATATATATATATATATATATATATATATATATATATATATATGAAGCAAAATGGTATTCTTGACGGTAGATAAATCAAAAATCTCTCAATATCTTAGGGATTCCGTCGTAAGTAGGGCTGAATTAAGCTCTTATTTACTACCCAACGTTTCGAAAAAATTTTTTTTTTTCAAGGCTGAAATATGGACATTGTTAATTAATGAAATGTACCAACATGTCCATATTTCAGCTTTGAAAAAGAAAATAAAATTTTTCGAAACGTTGGGTAGTAAATAAGAGTTTAATTCAGCCCTACTTACGACGGAATCCCTAAGATATTGAGAGATATATATATATATATATATATATATATATATATATATATATATATATATATATATATATATATATATATAGATATAGATATATATTAAACTAATTATTTGATATTATACTTACTTTTATAGTAGATTTAAATGTATATGTTTATTTATTTAGAATTTTAGTTTTAAGTTTGGCTAGCTCAGTTTGTTTTTAATATTTGTTTAATAATTTATTTTAATTAGATTATTCGGGAGCATGAAATCCTTTTTCCCTTTGAGTCCTGGCAATTTATACTGTTGTAATGGTTGAAATAAAAAGAAAACACATTATTTGAAAATCAATTTAATTATCAATGCAATATTTATTTGATAAAATAATATGCGACGCCAATGGATATATTATATTGTACCTATTTATTGATTTTAATAATATCATAAATGCGCATGCGTGAAAAAAAACTAGTCATGCGCTTTAACATGAAACGAACAATTATGATATGTAAGAAGCATCTATATTATACAACACAGTTTGTTAACGATGCAAACAATTGAATGGTTCAACAATAAACATAAAAGAATTTATATATATCATAGTTATATATGATACACATAGCTGTGGGAAGAAATTAATTATATGCATGGATAGAACAATAGAAATTATATACAGATGGACATAGTTATTTCATTGTAAAATTTCAATCACCAGATTTATGTGATTACAAGATGGCGTGATTAGCGTAAGTACATATTTTAATTTATATAAAGTTCGGCCTTTTATTAAATTTAACGATTTATGCAATGAATACACTATATAAAGTCTGTTTCTTTCTTTTTTAGATCGATCATATTTTCAAAAGTTTGTCAATTTATAAAATTAAGTATTTAATTGGGATTTTGAGTTTTTACACTATTTATTGGCCAATAAATGATTTAAATACACTGACCTGTTGATCTTGAATTTGGAAGAAAGTCTCTGGATCCCAGGAACACCCACTGAATCTCCAAAAAACCAAAATTGTTGAAAATTTCGCAAATTCTTGTCGGAAAACTTGTTACAATTAACTGTAATTATTTCTAATATTATATTTAACAGTACTTTAGGAGTTTAAATGTCTTATACCGGGAATATCTTTAAATTTTTAGGAACACTATCCCACACACTCCTCGCTTCTTAACACTCGCTACCGTTCTCCTTAAGCGTCCCCTCGATTTTCAACTTTTTTAAACAACACAGTCTTTTGTTCTTTTCCAGATCACTATTCAAAAGTTTATTTATTGATTCACAGTTTGTTATGTCATCTTTTACAACCAATAAGATATTGTCCTTTGTAATCATATAATTGAAACTTCAATCACTTATCAAAACAATTTCATACATACAAATACATTAAAATTGGTTATACTTAGATACACTTACATAGTACAACATTCAATATTATTATTGATAGTATATTCTTGTTACATTCATATCATAAATTCTCTTATGTTATTTGTCTATATGTCATTATTTGTTTATCTATGAAATCTATTGGATTATATTCTATTCAATATTTATATTTGTTCTTATTCTTAAATTAATGATTATAATGAATTAACTATAGTAATATTTGTTTTCATTTCAGATGAACAGCTGTTATGATATGGAAATTATTCTTCGTCTTAGGCAACTTTATTTACACCATTACATTGGTTAGGCAATATCTATATTTTATGTTATCATTTAGGTAATTCCTTTTTTTATTATATTGTTATTGGCTGTTGTTTAATATATCTTTATTTGATATGTTGTTTAAATTAAGAAAAGTGTTTCCTTTTTACTTGTTTTCTTAAATTATGTTATTTTCATATATATTTCATACTAGCAAACTTAATTTTATAATACTACTTCTCTTATTATCTAAGATATCTGGTTCAATATATATATATATATATATATATATATATATATATATATATATATATATATATATAGATATATATATATATATATATATATATATATATATATATCTATATATATATATATATATATATATATATATATATATATATATATATATATATATATAGATATATATATATATATATACTAAATGATAAGTAAACATTAGTAGACAATTTTTATTTAAAAAAACTCTTTTAAACCTAGCTTAGCTCTGCGCGATGAATATTTTTCCACCAAGGAATTTCAAATTATAAGAAGATAAATAATTACGGGCAGATCCCGAACCTTGGCCTGGAGGGAGCACAGTTTTTTTGAGGAGGAGTTAGAAGAGGGTTAGATTGAAAAAATATATTTTTTTATGATATGAAAACACGTAACTTTATTAATATAATTAATATATTACAATTTTAGACATTTCGTCTGAATAAATGAACTTTTTAATTCTAATCTTTCAGTAAAACTAAATAAAACACATTTTATCTATCTGCGCATAGGAACTGCAATCAAATAGAAATACATTATAGTTATTAACGTTATAAGGCCGATAAATAGCAAATAATCAGCCAATGCATACATTTAATAAATAAAAAATTCCCTTCTTACTGACTACTGTCGAATCCTAAAGCCATTAGCCAACTCCATCGACATTTTACAAGGTGAAAAAAACACCTTCTATGGATATCTTATGCCTACACTTGGATCCCTTTTAAGAAAATGGATAGGCTAATTGGGACATTAGAAGCTTCAAACGCGGCTTACAAAATTCTTAATGCATGTCAAGAAGGACTGGTTAAACGCTTCAAAGATTTTTTTGACTTTTCCAAAGTAGAGGCTAAAGAAGCAATTCTGGCTTCGTTTACCATGCCCAAATTTAAATTGCGCTGGATAAAAGTTTTGAATCGTTTTACAAAGATGCGGGATTTGGCGATATTAATTCATATGTGCATAAACTTGTAGTGGAGGCAGCTGATAAGATAGAAGAAACAAAAGTAACAACAGCAACAGACATTGAAATTAGCACGATAAAGACTTCGCTGACGATTTTTTTGAATTAGACGGTTCCAACTCTCCAGAGAGTCTTAAGAGTTGCAATAAAAGAAAGTCTGAACTTGAGATTCTTCAATATGTAGAGGATGCAAGTACAGACTTAAAATCCCTAAAAAGATATCCTATTATACAGGAGCTTTTCCTAAAATATAACACGGGCCTACCATCATCGGCACCCGTTGAGAGACTCTTTAGTTTCGCGGAAATAATAAACGCACCTCGAAGACATGCCCTTTCGGATTCACACTTTGAACAGTTAGTGATATTGAAGTCCAACGGCCATAGACTACTTTAGATTAAATATTCCTAGTTTTGTTTATAGTTTTAAGTTTTAGTTCTTTATTGGTTAAGATTTGACTATGTTGTTTAAAGCGGCTCTAGCTTCATGTATTATAATTCTTCCGAGTTTATATTTTGTGACTATGTCGAAAAGTTTAAGTTTATTTTTTTGAATAAATGTTTAAAAAAAGATACACCAGATGTTTAATTCACACCTAAACCTAAAGCATACAACATAGGGTGTCATAAAAATGTCCCAGAACACTCAGTGCACTCTAGTATTTCTAATAACTTCTCTCCCCCATCCAGCCCTTTGTACTCAAGATACAGGGTTGCAAATAGGTACTTAACAATCCGATTTTTTTGGTATAACTGCTAAAGCACCTTGTGTAGTTCAGTAACGGTTTGTCAAAATTGTAAAAAATGGCCCTGTTATTAAGATTCCCATCATTTTCTTCTATTTAAAATACATCTTAGTACTTCAAATCCTTCTTCAAGTACTTCAAGTATTAATAATTTATTTGAAGTACCCATTAGATAATTGAATTACCTCATAAGTATTTGAAGTATCCATAAGGTATTTGAATTACTTTACTTGAGAAAAAAACAAGTACTATACTAAAGTATTTGATTCTTGAAATACTTTTTAAAAAGAAAATACTTAGTAATTGTACTTGTTTCCTGTAATGTCGGTAATTGCTACTTACTACTTGAAATACTTTTTTCTGGTACTTGTGACAGCTCTGGTACCACGTGACCGAATTTGACATTTGAAGTCAGCGTCATCATGAAATGGCACCTCTCTGTATCTGGGTGTGTGGGGAAGAAAGCAAATGCATCCCATTATTATCGAGTGTACGCATATAGCATTTTAGGTCTATACGACAAGAGACAGACGTATGTATGTCTGTACCTTATAATATAAAGTTGTTCTAAATAACCATTTTTACTTTGGGTTAATTAGATGGAATGCAGGTTATTTGGTATCAGGTGTAATCGAAGGACCAATACGGTTGTTTTTCACTGATGTAATGATGAACCGTATAATGAAATTAAACACTTATATCACTTTAGGTTTTATATTGTCATGAATGTATAATTTTATTTATCTTTGCGTAAACAATTAAGACTTCCCTTATGTAAACGCGATAACTGAGAGTATTTTGCACATACTATGATAACTTGTTAAACAATAAATATTAAGTACACATGTTTGTTTCCGGTATCAAAACGCCGGGTGATTTTACGAAGTGAAGTACCTTGATGAAAAAGGGAACGAAGGATGAAGTATGAGTGACTGCTGGGAAGTGAGTAAGAATGAGGTTGGTTTCGTATTTATACGTAGGGTGACGTAGGTGCGAGGAATGATCAAAATATTAGAATCTAGCCAATGGGATAAAAGTATTTTAAAACGTAACGTTCAAACAACAAGTAAATTTGTCAGTTAGGGAGATGTATTTTATGGACCGAAAAGGTTTCGTAGATACAGATAACAGAGTTTGGAAGAGCGTTTTTATGAAGAGATAAGATGTCGGGTACTTTGATATATTCAGTGGAATTTCGGAAAACGATATTTATCGGTTTTTCTTAGGTGTTAGTAAATTTAAAATGACTTTTTTGGTGATGTAAAGAAATACTAAATGGTAAGAAGAAGGATATATTTAGTTATATGTTTTGAGTATAATATTCGAATTGTAGTATACAGGGGAAATTGAAATAAAATCACGGGAGAATTTGGTAATTAAAAAACAAATTCGAACAAAAGTAGTACTACTTTCCCACTGAGCAAGAATATGTTGCCTCAACGTTGCTGCAAATCACATATAGGATGTGTAATGTTGCTTCCGACTTTGCAATGATGTTGCATCAACATGCCAGCAACGCCGTAACGGCCGCCATTGCAACGTTCATTTGTAATATTTCAGGTGGTACGTACGGATATTTCTAACGCCGTTCAAACGCAAGGTTGTATCATTATTTCAATATCACATTCTGATCAACTTTCTTTTATGATGTTGCAGTTACCTTATAACTAGTCGTTTCAGGAAATGTTCCTATACATTTCAAAAGTATATTCAAATCATCTTTCATTTGGTATGTAGCAGGGACCTTATAATTAGAACTTACTAGTACCATTACAAGACATTTTAGAAGTATACTTGAATCAACTTCTTTTTGTGATGTTGCATATTGCCTGTTATTGAAAGTTGCAGATATTGTTCGAAAGTTCACTAGAATCATCTCTATGATTTGGAAATATAATTATTAGGGAGTTACAGGTACTCTCCAATTATCATATTTATTATGGAAAAATGCTTAATTATATTAAGATTGGAAAATTTCAAAATGGATTAATTAGTCTCTTAACCTCAAATTGAAATGACTTGCGTTTGTACTTAACCTTCATGGGACGGACATCAAAATTTTACGAAAACGACTAACTGGGGTCCGAGAAGACCCCATGCGTAAAATTGCAGAAATGCTGTATTTTTCTTTAAATTAAATATATAGAAAAGAAGTTTTATTAAAGTTTTACTATTAACCATTTATTAGTCAAAAATCATCACGAAAAAATACAAAATACCCTAATCACTAATACTACTAGCTACATATCATTTTAACATTTTTTACAAACTATCTCCGATTTTGAATGTCCTAGGCACACAAAGTTATTACCCCTAAACATATTTTTCTGGATTTTCTGTATTTTCCTCTTTGACACATATATGGCAGCGCCCCCTGGTAATGTTTTGTTGTTCAACTCTATGTTCTGTTGCATCCAGTAGTTCGGGAAAAACGTCTGTCATATGCCGGTTTCTATTCGTCTGAATGTATTTATCATTATATCGCCGGAAAACGTTTTTCTTTATGAGTTCATTTCCTAGTCCCAAAATATACATTTTACGTTTATCCAAACTGTTTTTTCGCGAATCCAGGTTTTGCAGTAACCACAATTTATAAGCATTTATTCCTGCGATATCTATAAGATGCGAAAATATTGCCATTGGCCAGCGGTTTGACTTTCTCTGCACTGTATATTCTTTGGCCAACTTATCTGAAGTGTCGACAGCACCTTTTGTTTTGTTGTAATGAAGAATAATTTCTGGTTTATAGTGCTGTTCTTCTCCAGCTACTTTACTATCAGTATGCTCACTTGAAAGTAAGATGACAGCATGTTTTTGTTTTGGAACAGGATACTATATAGCGTTCTTTGATTTCTAAAAGCAAACATACTTGATAACTCTTTCTTGTACGATGCCGGTAGAAGTTCCCTGGGAATACATGTTTTATTTTTCCGGAGGGTTCCACATAAAGTAATATTTTTTTTCCACAACTTGTCAGCAAGTTCTAAACTTGTAAAAAGTTATCGGTCGTTATTCCAAATCCGCCTTCCAAATGGTCTGTCAAATCTAGGACAACCCTTTAACCTTGACCCTTTTCCGCTTTGTTACCTTGTTTTCCTAAAAATTAATAGATACATAGGAATATAAAGTTTGCCTATATTGCTTTTCAAATAACTTACCCAAATAAACTTGCATGTTTGCCTATAAGAAGTGGTGCAGTCCACAAGAGCCCATATTTTGATTCCATACTTATCAGGTTTACTCTTCATATATACTCGGAATGGTGCCTTACCCCTAAATGGTACAAGCTGCTCATCTACACATAGATGGTCGCCAGGATTAAGTGATTTACAATTAGAAGTGAAAATATCGATTATATCTCTTATCGGAGCTAGCTTATCTACTAATTTTCGTTCTTGTCTTGTTTGAAAATTATCAAAGCGTAAAAATGAAGTCATTTGTTTGAATCTGTCTCTTGACATTGCAGCAGGAATTATAGGACGACAGTAAGAAATATCTTGACACCAGAGCATATCGATAGCCACTTTCGATCCGTGAAGTGCGCCAAGAATAAGCAACAGTCCAATATAAGCTTCAATCTCTGTAGAATCAACAGGTACAAAAACTTTAATTTTTTTCGGATTTTCTATATTCCATTTATCATAATATGTTTGTGCCTTTCTGTTTGTTTCGGTTACTGTCAGAATATCCGGAGATAGGAAAAGAAGAAAAGCGTCTTTTATACTTGAGATATCAGAACTGTAATTTGTAAGGCCTAGAGCATGTCTCCGAATATTAGCTTTTGAACGTCAACTTTTGTGTTTCCTGGAATTTTTGACCACTCAGTTCCATCTTTAGATTTATATACTGGAATGCCCTGGCTGTTACTAACTGTTGGTTCCTCTGGGTTCGTTTTCTCTATACTTTGATCAACAACTATTACATCATTTTCTTCGTCTACTTCTGTGACAAAATGTCTTCATTTTCTAAGTCACTCGATGTTTCCTCATTGATAACACTATCAAACTCTGGATCATTACTTTCAAGTATACGTAACATCTCATCGTCAGTAAGCCCCTTGCGATTGTTTCTAAATAAAAACTGACTCATTTTCAAAACGATGTACCCTACTCGCAATATCACAAGAGACTAACCCGAATATTCACGTCTAAAAATTATATCGCAGTGCGGTAATTTACATTTTACAATTATATGGGTAAACAAACGTTAAATGTATGGGATTCCCCGATTTTACTAACAGTTACTGGGATTATTTTATCGGACGTAAAAGGTTGACCGGGGTCTGAAGAGATCCCTGGAATATAAAACTATTTTTTGTTTATACCAGCCAATAAAAACTACTAAATACATCATATTTTATCAAAATAATTCATAAACTGCAGCTAGATGAAAGATCAATGTTTAAAAATTTGCGTTTGCAAAGATACAGCAAAAACATACGTCATGGGGTACAAACGGACCCCGGCCTGTCCTATGAAGGTTAATGAAGAGTACTTCTAATCTGTAGAGGCAATACCATGATTACCTAAACGTATGGTGAAGGCTAGTGACTTCAATTTGGTTTCATGGTGTGGTTGAAAGTTTTCATAAAGTTTTGTCAAAATGTATATTCTAAGTTAAAAAAAAACTTATTGAGATTCATTAGTGACTGCACTTTTAACGCAGAATGTGTGTCCGTTCTTAACTTTGGACAAGTAAGATAACCCAAAAAAAAGCAAATTTAAATCAAAATATTCCAACGATTTATTGAACCGAGATAAAAACAATATTGCACATAAAATAACACATCAGATAGAAAAAACATGTATTTCCAGTAGCAGATAATTCAATTCAATGAATGAATGATGAACACTGCTTTATATTCATCAATTTCGTTTTTTTCAATGTTTTGTCAGTTTCTACGTAATGGCTCACTGAATACTTCGCATCGAACCATTATACAAATACTAAAAGCAGTAAAAAAATTAAATTATAAATATGCATCCATTAATTTATTGAACTAGAAAATTCATAATAAAAAATATTTTAATAACAAAAATATATCCACTACAGAATTTGCACAGATATCAACTTATATACTGGGAAACAATCAGATTACTCGGTGCTTCCTGGAGGTATATTAAAATGAAAATTTGTGGTTCAAATGAACTTCACAAACAAGTGATTAAATCAAAGGAGCCTATAGTCTTGTTGATATACTATATAACAACTAATATAATTGAAACGTAATAATTCTAAGTGAAAAACAAATATTTATACCTGAAACACATCTTTCAATTCACAACTATAAAATAAAAAGGAAACTGTGATCCTATTCTATAGAGTATACAAATATACAACAAATATAAATTAATCCATTGCTTTACTTCACCAAGAAAACAGAATAAATGTGAAAAATGTTATTTATTTTTCCCTCCAAAGACCGGTCGAAACACTCGAAAGAATGAAAGAAGCAAATCCTAATCCGACCTTTTTGTTCTTCTTTTATACTATTAACTATTATTGGGCTCGGTTAGGATGAGTTCCCAATGCATCGTTTTTGCCTTTTGCGTCGCACGTCACGCTATCTTCACGCATTCTAATTGGTGAATCGCGTCAGGAATTTGCCGATGAGAATACGTGACGCGCGACGCAATAAACAAAAACGATGCATTGGGAACCATTCACTCAGTTCCGATCAGACCTAATTTAGAAATATATAAAATGGAAATCCGAAAAGTGTGCCGGAGAGTAATCGAAATAAACGTCATGCATCTAGGAATTTTTCAGAAGGAAGGAATATTATTAACTCACGGCAATGTTTCTTGATTAAAAAATATCGTAATATTCCAACTTGGATAGGTACTGAAACTTCATATGGAAATATTTCGACAGGAAGAAATAAATAACTTACAGCAATGTTACTCGCGAAAGTAAATGATAATATTTCAATTTGTGTTTTTGAAAATATCACTGAAACTTAATAGCGAAATGTTTCAAAAATAACAAATAACTAACTTACAACAATGTTTCTGAAAAAAATGCTGATGCAATATTACAACTGGCATATCTAAGAACATCACGACAACCTCAATTACAAACGTTTCAGTGGAAAGGAAATCTCAACTTTATGAAATGTTTCTCTAATGAGCAAGTCACAATGTTTCAACTAAACTAACGCAACAATATTACTGCAACTTCTCCAGGAAATATTTCAAATCGTATATAAATGTAATTGCGCAATAATATTACTGCAACTTCTCCAGGAAACATTTCAAAATGTATATAAATGTAATTTGCAGCAATGTTTTGCAATGTTCTGTGCTCAGTGGGTTATATTCTAAGGTCAGTACCGCCGCACCATAGACATATAGAAATTGACTGAGTGATCCATATTCAGTTTTACAGTGAAGACAGACCGAAAAGTACGAGAGAGATAAAGCGAATGTTGTATCTTTCTAGTGAGTGGTAATTTTTTTTAAAAGGTGTTTTAGACTACACAATTTCTTGTACAAGATTTGGTTCAATTTCTTGAATGCTAGTATCATACAGCAAATTGTTTCAAAAAGCTGTTTTAGACTACACAATTTCATGTACAAGATTTGGTTCAATTTCTTGAATGGTATTATCATACAGCAAATTGTTTCAAAAACGAAGATTGAACCCAAAATTGTGTCGGTAAATAGAACATGTTCTATTTCTACACAATTTTTAGGCCAAGGGCATGCGCAGTTGGAATATATCATAATGTCCTGTAACCTAACATAGTTCGTTGTTTACAGTTTCACGTTTATCAACGTTTATGTGTTAGTTTCATTTATAACAATAAATTAATCATAAGTAATCAATAATTCACACACCAAACGGATCAACCAAAGCCCAAAATTTTTATGTTGTTTTATGTTTGACAGGACAGTTCACTAGGATCATAGAACATTACATTTAGCTTTTAACATAGACGATTCTGCATAAACGAAATAAATAAATAATATATGTATATCACGGACTTAGGATCCTAAGTCCGTGATGTATATGCAATTCTGATTTTAACGCGTAAAACGCGATGCATTGCGCAGAATCACGAACTATTTCTTGAACAATATATTATACAGAATAAATTTACTACCAAATAATTTATGGTTCCAGATCTTGTACAAGAAATTGAACCAAATCTTTTACAAGAAATTGTGTAGTCTAAAACAGCTTTAAGAATATCGCTCAATCAATTTCTATGTCTATGGTCAGCAACGTTGGATCCATAGATTAAAAAATGAAGTTGGATCCCTGAAGTGAATTCAATTTTCTCAAATATAACATGATATTTGATTTTAAAATTGTTGGAGAATTCTTGGAGTAATAATATATAATAGAGAAGGCTAATAATTCATTAACACTTTTATTTTTGCTGCCAACAATCCTTAAGTAGTGAAAAAGTGAATGAATTACAAAAAGTGGGGATGGTATTGTAGCCTTGGTAATTTCGGCTGTTTTTCTGTCAAATTTTTGACACTGAGAAACCATGATAATACCAAAACATTAAATTAATGAACTTAAAAGTTTATTTTGTCACAAAGTCTTGAAAAACACATCAAAACGAAATAACTAAATGTTTAATCTCTAGTCGTAATGGCGTTCGTATAAACAAACCACGTTTGACATTATTTACTACGATACTACGGCGTATTCGAAATGATCGTCGATCACACTCTGATGATATTTGCATCTTTCCATCTTTCATTATATCGTAATTAAACAAGGGCCAAACTACTAAGTAGGTAACCTTTGACACATAAAACAGGTACTGAAATTTCGAGCAATGTTGCCACTCTTAGTTATAGCCATAAAGGCCAATTAATACACTTGCAGTGCCGTTCCCGTTGAAACTTGAAAAGCCATTTGCACATTTATATTCTCCGTGGCTGTTACCGTTCGCCGTTGAGAGTGCAGTTCCCTGATGTTTAGACATAACGAAGTTTTGCTATTCGTGCCGAAAAGCCTGGTCGTTTGACAAGAATCGGGTTTAGTGAGTTTAACATAACCTTAAATATGTTATTAAAAGCTGAGAAGCTGTGTCACGTTGATTAATATTTATTTTTGATGGTTTGCGCTTTGTGAAAAATTGATTTCGATATGTATGACAATGATGTTCTTCATGACAATGACTCTCAAGAAATCATTGTAGAAGGATATATCCTAATAATGATCAAGATTATCCACCCTGAACATAACGGCGGCGAAAATCAAATGTCAGGTTTATAAATTGACACTATCAAAACGGCAACTGCAACATCAAACAGTAACGGGCGCGGGAACGGTAACGGCGACGGCAATTGCAAATTTATAAATAGACCTTTTAAGGTATGTCACCGAGTCAATTCGAAGTGCAGCTATTTTTAGTTGGGCCTCTCATAACAAAACAGAAAGCAGCGAGGGAGCCCATTTCTGCTGCTGAACAACTTCTAATAATTCTACGGTAATATTGTAGATTTGTCTTGCTTAACCACATTGATTACAGACATTAAACTAAATACAATACAATTTTTCAACAAATATTTAGCTACAGGTGAATGTTTCGTCACATCAATATCGTACCACAGTATCTGGTAGAGACGACAACAGCGAGCATAATTGCAGAAATGTGCAAAGCACTTTGGAGTTGTCTCAAAAAGGAAGTTCTACTTTTAATTTATGTTAAATTTTAAATGGCTGCTCATCTCCTGATAATATTATTATTAAACCATACACTACCCTATGGACAGGCTTTGTATTCATGGGAACACATTTGAAGTTAAATTCTTAATATGGTATGAATGCTGCATGTATATTGTTATTGTATTCTATTGTAGGAATACATTATTATATTGAGTTGTCCAGAACTGATACTAAAAAAATTAAATTTGGTATTTTCTGTTTATATGGCTAATTAATTTCTGTATTTGAAAGAAACCCAGATCCCAAGAAGTCCACAAACTCAAATGAACCTAATAGATTCTAGAAAACTCCATTGTTCAATATCGCACGTGCACAAACATACTTATCACTTACAACAAAAATACTTGTTTAAAATTTGTATAAGAATATGCTTTTATTAAATAAAATTTAAGTATTAATAATTAATTTTAAAAACAGCGACTCATATGCATAAATTAGTATGGCTTTTTTTTATTTGCATAACTTTTTAACAAATTCTCAATTAAACCTCTAATTTCATTTTTCTTGCAACTAAAGAGACTTTTTTTGTAAATATGGCAAATCAGTGAAAGTGTCCACCAGTGAGCTTAGAATGTGACTGGATGTTTGGGACAAGGAAAAAATCAAAACAAACATCTATTTTATTTGTTAATCTGAGGGAGTAGTGCCTAACGTAATATTTTATCTATGAATCCGACATTATTTGCTACCTGGCTGTTCTTAGCTTATGAACGAGAACTAATATACAACATATTTGAAAAAAAGAAGATTGCATATAGACAGCTAACTTAACAATTATTATCAGCCACCGAACTTTTATAGATTGTTCTAGAAAAAAAATTGAATTTTAAACTTGTATACTTTTGACAAAGTTGTCAGGTTAAATTTCACTGTGTAAGTAAACTTCATTCCACATTTCAATATTATTTTCGTGTATTGTTAACGTTTCCAAACATTACGTCATTACCAATATAAACGTATTCCATTCCTCGAACTCGTACTTCTACCATCAAAACTTTGCGATTTTTAGTTCAATTATGGCATTAATGCTTGCCAGTAGACTATGCAGGGCATCTGCTATTTCGAAAACGATTTTTGTAAAGCAGCAACCCAACAAAATAACAATTTATAGAACATTCTCTGAGGGTAAAGATGCTGCTACTAGAGCTGCACGAAGACAGACTGGTATTAAGGAAAAATTGATGGAACCAGCTGGAGAAACTGGTAAGAACTTTGAAATTAGGTATAACGATTATTAAATTAATTAAAAACGTGTTTTTAGCTTTTAATATAGGAAAAGGAGCATTAGCTGGAGCTTCTGCACTTGGAATTGGTGCTCTAGCTTTCTACGGATTAGGAATGGGAAAAGAAGTTGGAGCTTTAGAAAAACAACAGTAAGATTTTACTTTAATTTCGTTTTTGTGTTTATAGTAATTTTTTTTTAGTTTATGGCCACAATATGTTAAAGATCGCATTAAATCCACTTATATGTATTTTGGCGGATCCATCGTTGTCACCGCAGCAAGTGCCATGGCTGCAGTCAGATCTCCGTTTGTTATGAACATCGTAATGAAAAATGGATTTTTGGTAAATAAACTTCAAAAATATTAAAAAATATCCAGTTTATCAATTTATATTTCAGGGATTAGCCATTAGTTTAGCTGCCATTATGGGCACTGGTATATTAGCGCAAAGTTTACCTTATAAAAAAGGTTTTGGTGCAAAACAAATGGCTTGGTTGCTGCATGTTGGTACGATGGGTGCTATGGTAGCACCCCTGTGCTTACTCGGAGGACCCCTATTAATCAGAGCAGCATGGTATACAGCTGGCGTTGTTGGCGGGCTTAGTACAATTGCTGTAAGAAAATACAATCTCTAAAAAAATTTTTATTCAAAATTCTAATTTTCATTAGGTGTGTGCCCCGAGTGAGCAATTCCTTTACATGGGCGGACCTTTGGCGATGGGTTTAGGAGTAGTGTTTGTATCATCAATTGGTTCGATGTTCTTTGCTCCAACGACAGCTCTAGGCGCTGGTTTATATTCAATAAGTTTATACGGAGGTTTGATACTTTTCTCGGGTTTCTTACTTTACGATACACAGAGAATCATCGCTCAGGCGGAGAGGTATCCCACCACACCTGGTTTTTATGATGTCAGGCCTTACGATCCTATTAATGCGTAAGTAGACAATTATTTGTTTTTAAAAGATTTGTTTAAAATAGTATTTTTATCTTTTTAAAAGGTAGTTTTGATGGTAAGTTATTTATTTAACATGCAAGACTTTTTATATAAATTTGGATTATAAAAAAAATCTGACTTGTAGTTAAAAAAATATAAAAGTTTTTATCTCTTAACCTGTCACAGGTGATGTGAATTTGACTTACATCATTAGCGACCCCAGTCTCACGAACCCAGGTTATTGATTACAAGTTTTTCCATAATTTACTGTTTGCATTACTTCTTTTATTAACATTAGTCAATATCTTTGGATGTATTGAGATTATAAGTTAATTTAACATTTTTTTTTTCAAACTAAAACACATAACAATCTTAAATATTTAATGATGAAATTGTCCTTAGTCAGTCTTATGATATTGGAAACATAAAATGAATAATAATAAGCTTTATTGAAATAGAAATCCTACTACAATGAATATATATACTTAATTAAGATCAAGAATTTATCATACAACATTCAACCTTACTACTAACATTAAATCTCAGTCTGATAAAATATGGGCCTTTAACAGTCTCTTGAAAGTCATCATTGTCACTGCACATTTGACACTAGATGGAAGATGGTTATACTCATTCATACATTTGTGAAATAAATATATCATAGTACTATACTTGTTTGTTTTTAGAATATTAAAATCCTGAACATTTCTTGTACTATATGAATGAATCTGCTCCCTTAATGACACAAATTCATCAAAATATGCAGGTAACATGCCCTTTTTTAACTTAAAAATAAAAACCATAGTAAGGTAGTAAAGTCTTTCTCTCACTGAGAACCAACCCAATGTAGACTGCATGATCTCAATTGGTGTATAACGGTTGCAACTTAGAATTATTCTCATACCTCTATTGTGCAAGATTTGTAACGATTGAATTGAACCCATGTCACCCAAATATAGAACACTAGAGCAATAGTCGAAATGGGGCTGGATTATACTTCTGAATATTGTCATTCTTGAGAATAGTGATAGATTCTTGCTAATTCTATTAAAGAAAAAAAGTTTTTTGGATATATTTTTGCGAATATACTCAAAATGAGGTTTCAATGTAAGTGTATTATCTAGTACAAACCCAAGATATTTTATCTGATTCACCCATTCAATATCTTCATCATTAACTTGTAATTTCATATTCCTAATGTCAAGATTATTTATTTTATGACTACTAGAAATTATCATTGATTTAGTTTTACTTGTATTAAGTTTTAACCTGTTGGTATTCAAAAACATCTGAATTCTTTTTAACAACCGCTGCATCCTTCCAATTACCTCAAAAATATCATAACCACTGTATGCAATCAATGTGTCATCTGCAAATAAATTGATAAATTCCAGCTCTTCAACATAATTAATGTCATTTATGAAAATTATGAACAATAAAGCACCAAGTACGCTCCCCTGCGGTACACCAAAACAATTACCCTGCTCCGTAGATTTACTCTGACCTAATTGAACGTACTGAGATCTACCATTTAGATATTCTTTAAACCAACTTATAACCTTCCTCCTAAAACCATAGTATTCCAGTTTTCTAATTAATAAGTTTCGGTCTATGGTTTCGAATGCTCTTCTCAAGTCTAAAAACACAGCTACTACATATTTGTTATTATCAACTGTTTGTTTCCATTTTGAGATAGTAAGCTGTATTGCCGTTTCACATGAGTGGCCCTTTCGAAACCCAGACTGATTTCCTAGAAAAAGATTATGCTCATTAAAGTATGAGACTATCTGATTATAAACGGCTTTTTCAAGCACTTTTTCAATGCAAGGCAGTGTATTAATGGGTCGAAATGAAGATACCTCTGATTTAACTTGAGTTTTTGGGACAGGTGTAATGGAACTAGCTTTTAAGTCTTTAGGAAAAGTTCCACTTTTTAATGAACTATTTATAAAATTAAGTACTGCATAACCCGTTGTCTCAAAAGTTTTCTTTAGGAATTGTGAATTGAGCGGAATATTTATATTTTTACACGTCTTTAATGATAATATTATTTCTTCTAATTCACCGATAGTCAAAGGCTGAAATTCATCCAGGTTGCATTCAAGTACAGGTAGATCACTATCAGACCATTCCTGTACATTATCAAAGCTTGCTATAATCTCCTCAATACTCCTTATAAAATATGAATTAAACATACATGCAGCTTCCCTTTCATTCTCTGCAAAAACAGTACTTTCATTCATTCCAAAGTTAATGTTTTTATAATTTATGGATTGATCCTTATTTTTTATTATGGTCTTCAAACATTTCCACATTTCTTTCGGATCGTTTTTGTTGTTGTCTATCATAGTCTCAAAGTATTTTATCTTTTTTTGTTTTAGCAAATCAACAACTAAATTTCTTTTTATTTTATAATCACTCCATAGAATGTTACTATTACTACCATTACTATAGTTTATGAAATATTTATATGCCCTATCTCGCTCAAGAGCTCTTATACTAACTTCATTGTCATACCAAGGAACATTCTCATTCTTACATTTTTTTTCCCTTATTGGGTGATGATTATTTATCACAGAATTAATTTTTTCATACAGATCATTATATATCACATTAATATCAACAGAATCAAAATTCCAATCACAGTTTATAAGTTCGACATTTAATTGGCAATATGCCTGATCATTTAAACATCTAGTTAGAATTGTTTTCGTTCCATTACTTATACTATTAACATTCTCTAATCTAATTCCTATAATTAAATGGTCAGTAATCTTTGGTGTTTTAAATAATTTAATTTCTAGCATATCATTATTTGTCAAGACATAATCAATAAGAGTACTAGAATAATCACAACATCTAGTACTTTCCCCAACAACCTGCTCTACTCCTAGAGATTGCAACATCGTTATTAATTTCTTACAATAAAAATCATCTATATTTAAATAATTGATATTGAAGTCTCCTACCAATATCCATTTTCTATTCATTTTCATACTATCCTCAATAATGTGCTCCAGTTTATTTAAAAAACATGCTAAACTACCACTAGGTGATCTATACAGACATCCAACAGTCCAACAAATATTATTGATTTTTACATGTATAAAAGTGCACCAATAATTACCATTTTCAGAATAAGTAACTTCATTTTCATAAATTACATCACTTCTTACAAAAATTAAGATTCCTCCAGTATATCGACTTGGAGCATCACAACGGACCAAAGAATATCCAGGCACATTAAGTTCAATTTCCTCCATATCAATTGTAGTTCTTGTTTCCGATAGAGCTAGGACACATGGTTGTTCACTAATTATTTCAGCAATTATTTCATCTTTATGGGCTGTAAAGCTTTGAGCATTGAGGTAAACAATATGACATTGACTTATTGTCTCCAATGGTTCCCACGATTTCTCAGAAAAAAACTTCTACGATGTCCAAAATTGTTGTTATTAAAATTATTGTTTGAGTTTTGTAAACCTTGTCTGCGAAAAACGAAATTTCTACAGCTTACAAATGGTGGCCAGAAGTCCTTACTTTCTAATCCCTTACTATGCTTGGACTGTACTCCAACTTTAAAAGACTTGGTGTTCCCTTTAGTTTGCAGCTGAGTCACAATTACAGGTTCATTTTCGGATATGTTGGCTTTTTCTCTAATATATTGTATAACCATTTGATTTGTTGAGTTACTTGAAACCTGTCCTATATAATACCACTTTTTATTTGGTATCCCAATGAGCTGGTTGTTTACATGGGATGATACTGCTTCATTATTTTGCTGCACTCCAGTAAATTCAGATTGTTTTGATACAGTTTTATTTTCACTTGATGTCTCAGAGTCTGATGTATCATCCCGAGTATTATCCTCTGTCACAAGTGCTGAGTTTACGGCTCTTTGTACTTGACTCAATGTAATCTTATTTTCGTCATCTTTGGTAGCACCATTCATACTGTTCTGCATGTCTTTTTTGGTAGATGATAAATTTGTCTGTGAATCGTTGGGCAGTAATTGTTGCTCTGGTTTTTGTTTTTGTATATACTCGTCAATCATTAAAATTTTTGAGGTTAGGTCTTCTACTGTTGCTTTTATTATTCCATTTTCAGATTTTATTGAGTTAATTGTCCTATTCATTGCGTCTATGTATTTTAAGACCTTATCAGTTTTTGAAAAGTCTGCCCTTATGTCATCAAATCCCTTTTGCATTGCTTTAAGAAGGGATGTTTCTATATCTCCTATGGATCTCCTAATTTTACCTCTATTTTCATCCTTCATCGATTTTAGGCACTCACAACAGCTGTTTCTTACACAGGGTGATCTTTTTTTCAAAGTTATTCCTTTATGTTCTGAGGCCGATAATGATAATGAAAAGACATACTTCTACCAAAAATAATAATAATATTAATAGTAAAATCACTTTAACAGCCAAACAACTCGAACAAGTAGATAGTACGTGTCCAAGCATACATTTATGACAAGAGAACCTACTGTGGGATTCTGTTTTCACACTCGAATTGAGTTGCTGGATTTTTTCGGTAAATGAGATTTTGTTTCACAATTTTATGGAATAATATGATTCGAGTTCCTCGATAGCAGCTAGCGAGGAGTCGAATTGCTTGCATTTTCACAAAACCTTATAGATTAATAAGTTTATTTGTGTTCTGTGAGGTAAATTATAAATGCTTAATCAATGGTTGTATGCTTCATTTACATTTCTTATTATTTTTGTTGGATAGGGAGTGTTTATGTGGCATTGCTTTGTTACGGTATTAAAATAGTACTGTACAATGTTGCCTGTTTTTAGAGATCGGATATTAGAAGAAAATAATGCACAAGGAAATATTATAAATTATAAGGCGTCGTAGGTTACAAATTCATAATACGAGTGACCCTTTCGCTATCTCTCTTATTTTAAAAGACGTGTCACATGTCTTATAATTATAATCAAAGATGGTTTTCACATATATAAATAAAAGTTCTATGAAAAAATATATTTTCGTATTTGACATCCCTCACAAAACATGGTATTGTTACAGTACTTATTTGTCAAATGTGAAAATCTGTAGTTTATTTATAAAAACTAACTTTCTCTATTGAGTTTTTATTTGATTGACAGAAAGTTGTCGTGAAATAGAATCCCTCTCCTGGTTTTTCATCCACATTCAAAGTACCACCATTCCTCAAATGACCAGCTACCCCAGGCACATTATAGATCTTCAAAACTTCTGAAAGTCTCAATGATCTGGCAAGTTCAACTGTGTCTACTGTTATATGTGGTTCAATTATATTCATAGCCAAATTCTCAATTAAATAATGGCATACAGTTTTGATTAGAAAGAAAGAAAGAAATTTATTCATCATTCAAAATTCTACAACTGCATTACATACATTTATAAAATTTTATCGGACTAGTCAATGATACTAACCTATGTACAGACACAAACAGTTGAAAATTTATGTAAAATTTGAGTATTGTTATTATTATTGGTTTTTTTTTCTTTTTTTATTTAATTATTTAATTTTTCTATGGTATATACACCCAAAAAATAGTAAAAACAGAACATGTATGTGAGTACTTAGAAAGATACCACTAAGGATATGTACAAAATACAATTAAAGAGATAAAACTGATAAATTATTCCAGGAGACACAATGCTTACACTGGAAAAGACTTATTTCAAATATATACATAAGGAATATAAACTTTTTTTGGAACCACCATTTATTTATGTAGATAAATCAGAAAGTCATTATGATAATAGAAATTCCTCAACAGAGTAAAAAGCATTTTGGATGAGATGATTGTATAAAGCTTACTAAGCTACATGTGTGTCCAAATAATTTGAGTGCATGGTTGTAGCAGATGATATCTTGATAACTAGCAGAGCCAGACGAGAGTAGGGTAGTCATAGTTCATTACCTCTTCTAGTATTATAGTTGTGAATCAAATTATTTTTGGTGTATTGTTTCATTTTTTTTACATTCATGGTTATTCTGTAAATGTACAAGCTGGGTAAAGTCAGTATTGTTAACTTAGTGAATGTGCTCTTACAAGGTTCTTTATAGTGTAGTCCTGCTAGACATCTTATCACTTTTTTTGTTGCTTAAAAACTTTTATTGTATGGACTGAGTTCTCCCAGAAAGGTAGTCCATAAGATAGGATGGATTGTACAAGTCCATAGTAGATCAGCTTAAGCACATGTAGTGAGACTGTTCCGCGTATTTGCTTTATTACAAAACATATACATCTCATTTTTGTAATGAGGTTTTCTATTTGTGCCTCCCATATTAATTTTTGATCTATAGTCAGGCCTAGATACTTGAACAGATTCACTTGCTCTATGGATTTGTTTTTAACCCTTATTAGGGGGCAATAATCATAAGAAATGTTTTTTTGTTGGAAGACCCTGAAGACTGTTTTACTAATGTTAATTATTATGAATATTAGCTGTATATATCACCTTTCTGTTTATATTACTGACGTTCAATATAGACTACCATAGGCTAACGCCTTATTGTTCGGTCGCAGCTGTAATTTGCACATAGATGATCTACGACATCAACCCCACCTTTTGTGCAATTGTAGCCCAAAATTTTATCGGGTTTTTGAGTTTCAGTGTCAACTTTATTATCATTGTTCATAGTAGTAAACAAAAGGACGTTTTTACCTGCATTTGGAACATGTGAAACCAAAACCAAACATACTAGACTTCATCCTTCGATCACGTAATACATTGAAGTCCACAGGTATTTCCTTTTTATTCTTGATTGTTCCAACCATTGTTAGGCCATTCTGAAGTAATGTGTTAACCACGTGTAAACTGGTGTACCAACTGTCAGTTGTTTCTATACTGAATGTTTCATCATCAGACAGGCCGAATTTTGATACCATAGAAGTTAGGTTTATTAGGAATATACTTACGAAATGAGCATTTTCCTTGAAAATCTTCAAATTTTTCATCAACTGTTACAAAAGCAAATAAAGTATCATTATACTTGCAATTTTGGTTGGACTCCACAAATATTTCTCTAATTTGGCAAATCTTGTTATGTGCTTCTCTTAGCTGCCTCGTTGTACAATCATCAAAACTCACAGCTGAAATTTAAAGCTCTGAGCAGACATTGAATGTCAAAACAGTTCTACAGCATTACCATCTGTCCGAATCAACTCTTCAACATTACATTTAATAACAACAAAGAGATTCATGGGCAATTCACGCAAAAAGAAAAATAGGCTACTGAAACAGTGGTAACTGCAGACATGCATGTTTCTGGCTCATTTGCTGTCCTCAGTACGGTATAACTAAATAATGGTGTAAAACTTGGAAGCAAAGCTGTTGATCGAAACATGGGAAAACACAAAATAACGAATTTCAACAGGGAAACCAAAGAGATTCATGGGCAAATCACGCAAAAAGAAAAAGGGCTACTGAATCTTAGTGGTAACCATTGTTGTTGTTTACAGATCACGTGATATTCGTACCTCTTCTTTGTTGTTTGGGTCGGAAGGTTCAGGCTGGGGGGTTATATGCGCCTCCGTGTCGATCTTGGTTGTTGTCCCGAAAACTCGGGATCTTCCAATTGAAGGTACAAATGATGTGCGTTTGGTTTCCCCGTAAAAATCCGTTGTTTTGTGTTTTCCCATGTTTCGATCAACATCTTTGCTCCCAAGTTTTACACCCTTATTTGGTTATACCGTACTGATGACGGCAAATGAGCCAGAAACATGCATGTCTGCAGTTACCACTCTGTTTCAGTAGCCCATTTTTCTTTTTGCGTGAATTGCCCATGAATCTCTTTGTTGTTGTTGTTTACAGATTAAGCGATATTTGTACATCTTCTTTATTACATTTAATTTTTGTAATATGAACTTTTTCTGTTTTCTGCTAACGTTTTTACCTCTTCCCATGATTTGCTTCTATCTTGTAGAATTATACCTTTTCTCGGTCTTCCTTTTTATTTGAATTTTTGTTTCATATGTTCTTTTAACCTGTATATTATTGTCCATTCTTTGAATATTCCACCAGTTTAGTTGTTCTATAAAGTTCATTATTGGTTGTAACCCTAAATTTTCTTTATTTTCATATTTCTTATTTTGTTCTTTCCATACACTCCTAATGTTTTTCTGAGGTTTTTCATTTCTACTGATTGTGTTTTACTTTTTTGTGAGTGTGCAGGATTCACATCTTTATGACAAAACTGGTTATTTGGTGTTATATACTTATATCTTTGCTCATTTTGAAATTTATTTTTTGTTCATAAATTTTAACAGAATTCTATGAATAAGGGTTTTAATCAAAGTGAGTGGTTAACAACACAAAAAAGTGTATATTATAAATTTTACAACTGACAATACAGTCAATACAGTGAACATATATATAAAAATAAGCTTGACATGTTATATCGACTATAGAGGTTAACAATATTTACAAAACCAGGTTTCTTGGTACACTTGAAAACTTATTAAGAATTTCCTCGTTACTAACAATAAGCCTACTTTCAGATGTACTGTTTCTTAATTAAGTCTTCTCATGCTGGAGAAAGTTCTTTCACAGTCGCAACAGAAACATAAAAAACTGCCAGGAGTTTCAGGAGTATATAAATGTTAGGAAAGAAAGTCTTATCACAGTTTTCTAGAGAACCAATTGCAGTTTTTAGAAAATTCTCTGCTTTTTCATGGCTCCACTTTTCCTTCCATATTATAAACTCACTTTGCATAATCTTTTTATCTGACAAATCTTTATAAAAATTGACAGCGGCTTCCAATGAACAAAAATCAAATTTAGTACAAAATTGTGGAAGGGCATTTTGTAAGAATGTAACTGTTTCCTTGTAGGATTCTCCTTCAGTGAATTGCAGAAGTCATCCAATTATGGTATATAAAAAGCTCATCGATAATATTCTTCTTCTGTTGTGTCGAGTATTGATACCAACAAAATATTTTCCGACAAATAACATTTGCATTTTTTGCAATTCTCTTGAAACATATTTTTGGCCCATTTTTCTCTCGAAACATGTTTGATGAGATAAAATTTCGTCCCAAATCGATGGGTAACATTGTTATTGTCCTAACTCTATGAATTTTTGGGGTACTATGGATATTTGATTTTACCACTCTTTTTTCGATACTCTAACTTTGACACATTATACTTCAGAAACGCATCATTGTTGTGAATTAATGATTTTTTTTTCATAGATTGGACCTTTGAAAATACTTTTCTAGAATAATAAATGAATATTTTCATTATTTTGGTTTGTGCGATTTTTTAAATGAAGACATGTTTTAATAATTTAAATCCTGTGCTAAAATTTGAAACATTCATTTTATCGAAAAATGGACAACACCAGTCGATTTGTCGTACCTAAAAACCCCATTTCTTATAATTTCAGTATTTTTTAAGAGAAGAAATATTTTCCGACAAATAACATCCTGAACTTGCATTTATTGCAATTCTCTTGAAACATATTTTTGACTCATTTCTCTTTCGAAACATGTTCAATGAGATAAAATTTCGTCCCAAATCGATGGGTAACATTGTTATTGTCCTAAGTCTATGAATTTTTAGGGTACCATGGATATTTGATTTTACCACTCTTTTTTCGATACTCTAACTTTGACACATTATACTTCAGAAACGCATCATTGTTGTGAATTAATGATTTTTTTTTCATAGATTGGACCTTTGAAAATACTTTTCTAGAATAATAAATGAATATTTTCATTATTTTGGTTTGTGCGATTTTTTAAATGAAGACATGTTTTAATAATTTAAATCCTGTGCTAAAATTTGAAACATTCATTTTATCGAAAAACGGACAACACCAGTCGATTTGTCGTACCTAAAAACCCCATTTCTTATAATTTCAGTATTTTTTTAGAGAAAAAATATTTTCCGACAAATAACATCCTGAACTATAGTATGGAAGAAATTGTATTCTTTGCAATTCTCTTGAAACATATTTTTGGCCCATTTCTCTCTTGAAACGTGTTTGATTAGATAAAATTTTGTTCCAAATCGATGGGTATTTTGACACTATCTTTTTGTTTATTCCCATCTCTAATAACTAGGGAAAAAAATTTTAATGAATGGAATTTTGTAATTATAGTTATTGATACTATTTCTACAAATTTGTACGGTAAAATATTTTTTATTGAAATTTATTATCAGCCATATTTGTAAAATATCAATTTTGTACCAATTTTGCTTAAAGGCTCATTGTCACATGCTAGTCTACTCGGCCGAGTAATTGTATTTCATATTCATACATGCTTTTTTGCATGCGATTTCAGTTGATATTCTTTGATCGTAGCGGCCTCTTAGATAAAGATCCATCGCAGATGCGAATACAAGGGTATTTAGGAGGATCCTTCTGCAGGAACTGCTAGCTGAATATATTTCCGCTTATAGGAATCATCTTCGAATGGGAGCAGATAAATATGATGAGTTACTTTTGAAAGTTTAAAATCATATTCAGCGGCAAGATACCTGCATGAGAAATGCAATTCCTGCTTGGAAGTTATGTTAAGATTTCTTGCTACTGGCTACTTGTGTTGTCCATTCATTTTTTAAATTTCAACATCAACAAACCCTACGAAATGTGCTAGAGGATGTTTATACTTGCGACTACAACACTGCTGCTTTGGAACCTCCACTCTTTACTAGCACGAAAAAGTAGAGCTGTGTCCGAGTGTACTAGCACCAGTGACTGTTCACACATATAAAATGTTTTGCTAGTAGGCACGCGCATTGTACTCGGCAGAGTACGCTGGCAAGTGACAATGAGCCTTAACTCTACTTTTGAATAAATGAATAGTTTCAAAATACATTTAGTAGTATTTCACTAATAATGGCTGTGGAAAGCTTCAGTATTTTCCCATTTTTGTTACCAATTGCATCTTTTTTATAGTTCGATTGGAATCTATTTGGATACGTTGAACATCTTCATCAGGATAGCGACCATCTTGGCAGCTGGAGACAAAAGGAAGTAAGATATATTTTGAAACATTTCAAATTGTTTACGATGTTAATATTTTTTTTACATTTTAACTAAATAAAGAAATGAGAGCTGTGACTATATCTTCTGTGTAAATATGTAGTTTTAAGGTTAGGTACGATAAATAAAATAATCCTATATATATATTTAATATTTTTATTTAAGCTTTTTGTATTCACAATTATCGAGTTTTTATTTATAATTACAATAAATAACATTTTTGTCAGCACTAGTAGTTTGTTTCTTAAAGAGAAAAATTATTTTACAAAAACGAGTCGGGTAAGTTATTTCTTTGGATACCAGTGCAGTCTTATAAATATAAAATAATGAGTGATGTGATGAAAAAAGAAAAAAAAATGAACAACTTGAAAGTATGGCACACGCAGGTATTACGTACGGGGTGAATTCTCCAGCATACGGTTCAAATCGATTTGATATCACCCTGTATACCTATTTAAAAACATTTAAGGCACGTTCATTTGTATCTGGTGAACGTGTCCATCACTGTAATTTGATAGAAAACTGCAAACTATAAAAAATGTACAAAAATATCTTATTTAGTTAATAAAAATATAATAACAGCCCAGGGAAATAATGGAATACTGGAGAAGCAGCCAAGGGAAAATAAAAAAGAAGAATGAGAATCTGTTAAGCAAGATTCTCAATTTAGGGGGTATATAAATGGGATGACATTTTTTTAGGGATTTTTTGAGTTCATATCTTTTTTATCGAGAAAAATAAAGATGTAAAAGATAGGCTCTTGGGACAATTCAAGGTGGCCAATCATATTTATTTGTTGATCTAGAAACTTAGCGACATCAACTCTGTGGTTATTGTGCTTATGATTTCCAAAAATGTTGAATCTGAATCCCGGAGGAAAACGAAATTATATTTGATATATTAAATAATTTATGAATAAAGAGTATTAAAAAATATCACAGCATATTATTTATTTTATAGAATAAATTTTTTTATGGAGATTTCTAAGTAATTGGGGCGATTTTAGGGGTTTGTGACTTTAGCTTTAGGGATAAATATTTTTGAGAGTTGGTAACACTGCTGTCAATATACTTCCGAAAGTTACAAATTAGGAACTAAAAATAAACAATTTTGTCGGTTTTCTATCAAGTTACAGTAACGTTGTAGTTACTTTATGGCAAGAATGTAGCATCAATGAGGAAATTATCTTGGTGAAAGTCGATGATGGATAAATGTCGCTTTAACATTGAATTTCTTTTCAAGCTAACAGTACATTTTGAAGAGGTTACATAAACCTAATCTATCAAGTGAATTTTTTGTATTTACAGTCGGTAAAGCTTCAGTCATTGGTATTTTACATAATTTGTGAGCGATAGAAAATTGCTAGGATCAAATGGATCAAAATTATCTACACACATTTTAAGTAAAAAGTTGAAAATTGTCAACATATATCAAAAAACTCCAAAAACGATCTTTTCCAATATAAATTTCGAAGGTTCTAAAGCAAGAAACAACTTTCCCTCTAACATCCATAGGGTATTAAACACATGTAGTGTATGTTAATGGTGATAAAAATCCATTTATTAGAGATATAGTATTTTGAGAAGGACCTGGGGCCAGTGGCGGCTGGTGGGTAAATGAATTCGGCGTTCTGCATCCAAAACAGAATAAAGCAGGAACAAAAAAGGCAAACATATTTGAAACAGAAACAAAATCAAATTATGAAAACTGTTGATGATGTAACCCTCTGAGAACTATGTCAGATATGAAAGAAATATTCAAAGAACTACCGTTTAAAGAAGAAGAAGCAAGCTGAAATGGAGAAGTCTATTGAAATTAAATACCCCCCCCCCCCCCCAGTTTCTTCTGATGAAGAAAACCACTCGGCTAACGTGGATGTGAAGAAATACTACAGACTTTTGGAGAAGACCAAAAAAATCATGAGACTATTGATACAGACTTTAGTTCGCTAACAAAGTAAACATGTAACTAGATGCATCCCAGATTGAATCTTCAAATGTTGAAGAAATAAAGAAAATTTTAATTTTTGGTGAAGCAATACAGCAGCAGTTAGTAAATACTTACCAATAATTAAAAAGTTATCTGAAGAGACAAATCTTTAAAAAATTTTGTTACATCAAAATTGAATGGGTGGTTATAATTTAATGACTAATTAGTAAGTGCAGTTATGCTTGCTTTATTTTTATTTTTTGATGTATCAAACATTCTGCTAATCTTGTGTGTGTCCCTTCAACCGAACGCCTACGTTCCCACCGGTTTGTCCAACGTAAACCCTGTTACTGATTCTGAATCGCAATCGAATGTGGTCTATGGGTTTTTTTGTGATAATTGTGACATTGGACAAACCGTTAGGTACGTAGGCGTTCGGTTAAACGAACACTCACGAGATCAGCATTCATGATCCATCAAAAAATAAATCAGTCATAACAGCACTTGCTAATCACTCATTAAATTATAACCACACTCAATTCTAATAAAACAAAATTTCTAGACAACCCTTTTTAAAAAAACGTTTAGTAAGTGAAATTATTAACGTCAAGAAGGAGAAAAATTCAGTTAATAATAGAAGGTCCAATATCGAAAATTTATTATTGGTGATATAAAGTATTACCTACTCGCCTCTGACTATTTCAAGTATTGGAATGTTCATTTCAGCATTTAAAATTAATATTTTCATCAGTTTTATTCTTATATTTTAATGCCTCTATACTGATGTAAGTAACCTATCTTTAACAAAGAAATTTTTGCGTTTTTTGTAGTTTAATTTTATAAAAAATATTTTTTACACTGAAAAGACTTTCTAAGTGCCCTGATGAAAATTTGAATTAAATCGAAACGTTGGCTAATTAGAAAAATGGTCCCATTGATTAAAAAAAATATATAATAGTGGTCATTAAACTTAAAACGGTTAATGTTTATATCTATTGAGAGTCAATAGTTTTTATTTGAATATTTACCTCTTTAAATTTTATTAAAATATTCTCGTATTATTATTTAAACAAAGTTTGAGATCAATATCAGATCTTACAAATACTGAAATTTAACACATAAAATTTAACGTTAAATGTAAACGGTTAATAGCGCCCAACGTGAGGCTTCTTAAAACTGTATAAATTTGAAAACTGTACCACAATTTTGATCCATTTTACAAAAATGATTCAAGCAAAAAATTATTGAACATCCTACAGTTACTGGATATATTCTTGAGAAGCATAGGAAATGGTAAAAACTTTCAAATATGTCCTAAATAGACATACACTATCCTCAAAAAATTTGTTGTTGCTCCATATGATACCGAACAAAAAATGTGTTAAATTTAAATGCTTCTGTATTTGATTTTTTACCTTTCGAATAGTAGTGTATGTAGAAAGAACATATTGTGAGTCCCCCCCACCAAAAAACATTATTTCACATATTTAGATTATTTACAAGATAATTCTTTTTTACGCGAGTTTTATATTTACCAAAATAACGGAAAATGATGAATATTATATTATAGAGTATTAATTTTATAGTATCGCCGGCATTATAACCTTCAAATTATCCATCAAACTTACAGTGTCTATCAAAAACATATATATACAATTAACATATTACTTTCGATTTCTTTCAATCACCATTTCAAATAATTAATTTGATATGTGTACAGTACAAAAAAAATAAATACTAAAATTAATATCACCTACAGATCCATAAGAATTCATAATAAACTAAACTAATAACACAATACGATAAGACTTATACTATTTGAGGGAAATATCTAATAGATACGGTCTAACACTGTAAAAATAATTTACTTTGTTGTTGTTTAAGTAGCTTTTGTTCGAGAAATATAAATTCCTGGCGATGTTAACCTACATTTTTCGATTTTGAATAACCAGAAACATGACAAAATGATTCGAATATTTATTGTAAAAACTTAATAAATGTGGGAGACTAAAAATATGAAATTAGCTGTAAACTGTGAAAGGAAGCTGCTTAATTTACATAACGATTATAATTGAAATGAAAAGGATAGAGAGTAGTCAACAGTATGAAAAATATTTTTTATGCTAGTTTTACATTGGCAAAAATTGAGAATCAATTACACTGAACACCTATCGGAGCAATTGACATCATAGTTTGCCAAATAAAACTTCATTCTACGTATCAGGCGTTGAGGTTATGTTTATGTATTTTAATTCAACTGATTAATTCAAGCAATCCTCTATTATGATTAGTTCTCTTGAAATTCTAATCGTTCCAAGCTGCTACATGTTTGCTTTCTTCTATTTGTCTAACAATCAAATTTACTCGGGAAACCACCTGGTTTTAAACGTATTTATGATACAGATCCCATAATATTAATTTATTACACCCTATCATTATTTTGAAATGTCTGATCATTCTGAGCTGGTATATGTTCGATTTTTTCTATCTGTCTAACAACGAAAAAAAAACGATAATTATGTAAGTATGGTACTGACTTGCTTTTCAATTCTTAACAGAAACTGAATCATCATTGGAATATTCAAAATAAAAAAATCGTTTTTGAAATATTAAAGAAGCCACCTTGAAAACCTAACATATGCAGTGGATGGGCATTAAAGAGACATCAACCTTGTTTATTTACTTCCTTTGTCTATTCTTAAAAAATGTGCCCAAGGCGCCCAGTAGATTAAATACGGTCCTGTTCTCCATATCATTTGGCAAATGTAGCAAGAAAGCAATAATCTTTTTACAGATATTTGTATATCGAGGGTGGAAAGACAGTTTTTATTATATTTGAATTACAAATAACTGGACCCATCTGCTGAGAAGGGGAGAAATTATAAAACAATATTAAACAAAGAAAATGGTTAGAAACAAGTACCTCATAAAGTTTGGGCGCCAAATTATTAAGGCAGTACCTCGTAATCAACTAGTTTTAGTGTGTGTTGATGATAAGTCTTAGCAGTTTCGTTATAACAATAAAAACATAATAACTTTGAATAGAAGTTTTTGTACTAGCATTGTTCAAAAATTTACGTTTCCATTAATAATTTTTACGGCACTATTACTTCAAATATATAATATGGAATTTAATTGTTTCCCACATAATGAAATTACGAGTTGTTTGTGCTGTCCCTTGTTTTACAATTTTCAAATTGGACAACGAGAATTATCGAAGCATCATGGTTAATTTACAATAGAATTGAAAAACATAAAATCATCAAAATAGCAGTAATATCATCCTGGTTTCTGAGAATCGCTATTTGGATTCCTCAGTCATCGTTTTAAAACAATGAGATCAGCAATTACATTCAAAGGAGAGAAAACTTTACCAGACAATATTATGGGGCTACAAATGCCATTTCAATGTTTTCAGTATTTTTTTCAAGACTAAATGTTTGATCGTATTATTGAGCAGATGCTGCGCACAAAAAGATATCAGCAAGAAATTTACTCTGATGCATTCTGAATAATACAAATTTCTTGAAATAATTATACCTAGCGTCTGTTATAAAACTACCCAATATTCAATGGCATTGAGGTCGACATGGAACTCATGATATAAAATACGCTATGCCCCATAATCGCTTTGAAGAAATCAAATGATACTTACATTTTGCAGATAATCTTTTAGCGAACAATGATATGTTCGTTGATCATCTCCTTCAATAAAAGGTTTTCATTAGTTCCAACGAACCAAAGGCTTTGCATTGATGAGCAAATGTGCATGACAAAAATGAAAATGTTTTAACGACAATATCTGCCCAAGAAGCCCTATTATCATTGAATAGGTTTTACTTTTTACTATATGTTTTGATGATAAGAATACATGACCCGAACGAATTGAGAGTGGAGACACACTTGCTGCAATATCCAATATTTTTTATAAGTTCATTACAAACTGTCAATCAAACTACAGTTGCGGTGAATATCTAACCATAGACGAAATGCTAATAGCTTTCAAAGACCAGTGCAAATTTAGAGTGTACCTAAAAAATAAACCAGACAAGTACGGAATCAAAATGCAATGTTTAGTGGACTCTAAAACTCATTATCTCGTAAATGGCTTTATATATACTGGCAAGGGAACTCACAAAACAAATCCAAGAAAACTAGCAATTCCTACATTAGACGTTTTGACTCTCATTTCACCAATATCTGGAACCAACAGAAACATTACTGCAGATAATTGGTTTTCGTCTATGGAGTTAGTAAGGGAACTAACAAAAAATAATCTAACATACGTCGGAACCATCAGAAAAAAATAAACGAGAAGTTCCTAATGAATTTTAACCTAAAAAAGACAGGCTTTCTAATTCTTCTATTTTTAGATTTACTAAAAATGAAACACTAATTTCATTTGTACCAAAAAAAATCGTGCAGTGTTGCTAGTATCGTCGATGCATCACACAGACACCATCATAAATGAAAAGCAAGAAATCATTATCTTTTATAATCAGACAAAGGGGGGAGTAGATTCACTAGATCAAAAATGCGGGTGCTATAAAACTGGGAGAAGAACTAGAAAATGGCCTCAAATGGTATGGTTTATAATTTTGGATATTTCCGGAGCAAATAGCAATGTTATTTTCAATGGTACGGTGAACAACAAATTAATGGCAAGAAGAAATTTTTTAACAACTCTAGGCCAAGAACTTATTGAATCACATTTACAACGCCGATCATAACAAAAGAATTTGCCGTGAGAACTTTGCACCATTATATATAAATTTTCTGGTGTACAACAACCAGAGCCAATACCTGATCTCCAGAAGAACGGGGAAAAAAGAGAGGACGATGTCAGACTTGTCCCTATTCAAAAAACCAAAAAAAATAGTGCATAACTTGTGATAAATGCAGAAGATATGTTTGCAAAAATCATGCTAACAGAAAAGTATTGTGCCAGTTATATCTTGACAGGTAAGGTCTAAAACATGTCTGTCAATTTTTTATCAAAAATATAAATTGCGTTTCTATTGTTATAGGGAGGAGCAATGAAGCCTTAGATTTCCTAGGAAACTTACAAACACGAGAGAATATTTTTTTTTGTTTAATTTTTAAATAAAAGAATTATAAAGGATTTGTCATACTAACTTACTTTTTTACTAATTAAAAATTCGAATGAGGTGAGTTTTTTGTTTTTTTAAGATATAGGAGATGTCCAAATGTAATCCTGGTGAAAAGAACTGTAAAAAAAACAGAAGTTGTTAAAAAATTAGTTGGTCAAATTTGACCCGGTTATAGTAGAAACGTTTCAAATTTTAGCCATGGTAGTTAAGGTTTAATAATCTTAATCAAATAAAAAATTTATTTAAGGGGGGTCGTTAATAGCCGTCACTACCTTACTGCGGAATATATATTTTTTTCTATAATTTAGTTTAGAACTATTCAGAGACATTCCGTTTATTTTCTCTCCTGTAAAATCAGTGATTTAGATTCCGTTTCACGAGAGAAAAAGCCACATGAAGTTGGACAATTGCAGAAACCACGGACTGTCTTGATTATCTACGTCACTTAGGTGTAGAACGAAGATTTCTGCAGATTGATTTTACAACAAATTCACGCATACGACTGGAACTTCAGGCGTTTTTTTCTCGTGAAACGGAATCTACTTATGAAGTCCTAACTTTCCACCCTCGCTATAGGGAGAAACAATATCTAACCTTAAAAACAGTCTCGAAAATACGATTTTTTTCCGTTGATATGTGTTTTAATAGAACAGTAACAAGATACAAATAAACATATGAAAACTTACACAAAAGGCGAGAATTTGAAAACACATTCGGATCCCATCTTATAAATTGTAACCATTTTTTTCCTATTTAGACACATAAAAGAACAATTTTGTTGTTGTGTTAATTTGTTATACTTTCACACTGAGGCATTACATTTATAGTAAGTAGAATCCACTTTTGCACAGTAATTTTCGAAACCATTGTTTAGTAGTACATAACCTCACACTTTGTTGTTTCAAACAACGTCATTCGAGAAACCATGACTGCTATACCGGGGAAATTCAGAATGTTTAATAATAAAATGTAAAATAAACCACCATAATATTAAATTTTAATTGGAATATCGATATTTTGTTGTTGAAATATCAATATTTTTGTGTAAAAATAACCCTTAAGCTAAACGTTTAAATAGTTTTTGTATTATCGTATTGTGTTTCCTTTTTTTAACAATTAAGTAGGAATAGTGAACATTTAAACTACGAAATGACAATTATCATTAAAAAAACCTGCCTCAACCAACTCCAATTTTCGAAAATTTCGATGGCACACTCGATATTACAACATTTTCTATAAAAAAATCATCGTTCCTAATCATTTCATACAATTTGATAAAGAGAGTGAACCACATACTCAATGCACTAAATGCTAAATTTTGATTATTCTTACATCCGATTCAATCTCCGGCATGCATTATTCAAAATTCTCTAAACATACATCTATAAAGATATATATACACGTTTTCGGAAGGATATTCACATCAAAACAGTTATTTCTTAACCAGACTCGCTATCCTGTGCAAATGAGGTTTAACTGTGCTGTTAAGAGTTTGTAGAGGAGACGACGGTGCCGGAGACGGAGGGGTGTTGTTGTTCTTGGTCGGTAACAGAATTTGTTCTTTGAGTACTTGCTCTTTGGCTCCCCTAAACACATAAAATTATATTTTAAACGAGGTTTACGTTTTGTGGTGAATATATCACCCCATATATTTTCCTTACACATATTGTTATTATAAGTTTCATAGAAGTCTGGGTGCAATATCAACCGTATCTCCTTAAAGTCTAGGTACTATGTGCTACAACTTAATGTGAGCGAGGTCAGTTAAAATACCGCTGACCAAGCATTGAAACAGAATCTAAATAGAACATGCTTGTATTATATATATATATATATATATATATATATATATATATAAAATAGGTATACTTAATTTATTTTAGTTAATTAAAATAATTAAATATGCTAATTGTAGTTATAGCATCAATAGCCCCAATGTTGCGGAGACAAATTAAATATGATTCTACTTAGTGTGCTAATTGAAATAGTTAAATGGATTGTTATTTAATTGTGAATTTAAATTGAATATTAAATGTATTAATGTTTTGTTACAATTGAAATATTACACTCTTGGGCTAGCTAATTTATATATATATATATATAATTCTAAATTAATTATTTGCCAACTAAATAATCAGGATTATTTTTTGTGGGTTTGTGGCAATATATTAATATATATATTACCTTTAATTTCTCCTATTCATTATGCTATTTAATAGCATGTGGTTTCATTTAATTCCTAAAATTTCATTACCTCGGCTGCTCTTATTTATACACTACTCTATAACTCAGTAGGGTTCTGGGCATATCATAATAAAATCAACATTACTCATCAATGGAATTTATTTTATGTTATTTATGAAAAGATAGAAAAAAAATTTGAAAACATTGAAATATTACTTATATATAAAATATAGTTGGCGCTTTATTTTATCGTTGGAGTCATATACCTATTATGTATAAAAATAAATGATTATACTTTTTTCTACTTCCGCTACTAAAACCGCACTTTGAACACGGGTTTGACATGCACAAAACGACTCTTTAAATACTAGTGTTTAAAATGCGAAAAGTCACATCTCGTTTATCTTTTGTTTTTTAAACGTCAAATCAAGTGTATCTTTTGTATGTTAAATTTCATGCTCCTTGATAATTTTGTTATTCTGTGTCATTTGATTTATCAGTCAGCTGTCAGTCATCGTCCGTCATGTAATGAATAAAATTCAAATATAATATAATGTTTTCCTTCCCGCGGGCGAAGAAAAAGTATAGTAAGCATCTCGTGTTAAAAACGTCTTTAGTTACTCGTTTCACAAGGAACTCGTTCCGCTTCGCTTCACTCGTGCCTAGTAAAACTCGTGACTAAAGTAACCGTTTTGACACTTGGTACTTAATATACTATTCTTACTTATTAAAAATTCTTATGCTATAAAATAAAATAATGGATTTTTCTATATACATCCAAATTTCCACATCAAAACAAACTTTCTGTATATTATAAAAAACTATTCATTCTTTTTGAGATGGCTTTTGCAGACTCATTTGCATAAACTTGGGTAAGCGTTTGTAAACATTATATTTCTTTGAAAAAAATATGAACACCTGCGTTTAAAGTTGTTCAACTATTTCTAACTTTTTTTCTTCTTGTTCTCATAAATAGGATTATTGAAAATATTTAAACACTACTTTAGTTTTATTCGGTTCGTGAAATGGAAAGGATATCTGAAATATTTATCTACTTAATTTCGATCTTTTTTAAAAAATTATTTTAACGCATTATAACAATTGCGCATGTGATAAAAACTGAAATTAGTTGTGGTTTGTTGTTTTGTGGAATGTTTTATATATATGTGACTGGAGAAAATTCAACATGACAGAAATTAATACATCTATCCCCAAATTTGATAATGGTAATTTTTTTTTGCGTTTCCTGGTACATTATATTCATTTTAAAACTTTTACTACCAGGTGTTTATGATTTTAAATTTCACTTTTTTATTATTTGGTACCAAATATTACTAATTAAAACACACCACAGACCTTGTTCTTTTCGCCAAAACGACGCCTTCAGTTGGATCCATCCATGACGCTTTCCCGCTTCAGGTGGCAATCTCCCTTCTTATAACTATCAGGAGATAATTATATTCCTTGGCTTGACTGTGTTTCAAACAGATATGTCTTTGTACTTATTTTAATTATTAGTTACTTTTTATATTCCTGATTTATACATATTCACACTTATTACTTGAACATTTTATAACAAAGAACTGGATCACATTCAATTTACTTCTTGCTTCTTCAGTTACCAACGCCTAACTGATTATCGCGGGTCTTTTTAACCGCCAAAACCCTTTCTATTGTTTATAACCGGAAGCTGGCAATGTTCTAGAAAAATCTTTGATTATTGTTCACCTGTCACTTTGTTTATTAATGTTTTTATTGTTTTTCTGACTTAAACTTGTTATAAAATATTGTTTTTTATTCACTATAACCTTATCGTCATTGATTTAATTCACTAACATCTTATTATTATTGTTTTTTCATGTTATTGATTATTTGAAATCTTCCGATTGATCAATGCAAATATACAGGGTGTTTTCAAATGACACTTACAACGTTTGCATGTAGATACCTCTCGTGAAATTGGACAAGATGATATAGGGATTGAGGGGTCCAACCCATTTACTTTTAGAAATACAGGGTGTTAATGTTATGAAAAATATAATATTTTAATTTGATAACTTTGAAATGGAAGAATATATTGATCTGACATTTGGCAGGTTGTTTTTAAATGTAAAAGGGCATATTTTTATGGAAAAACATGTTTCAATTCTTGATCCAGTGGTGTACATTTGGAAGAATATGTCACCTTTCCCCTCCCATTTTTTACGCCACTGGCATTTGAAGCTATTTTTATTTGATTTTGTATTCCTCAATAGTTTTCACGTGAAAAACGCATAACCTTTACATATCAAAAAATTTGTAGTTTTCAAGGTATTTAATGATTTTATGAAGTCTGCAAGATCACTTTTTAATAAAAAATTTAAAAAATATTTTTCTTGAATGTTTTTTAATAACTACCAAACTACTAATGGTTAGCATATGTATCAGGAATTAATTTGTGAAACAGCAATGCATATAAAACATTGAGAGGGATTGTTAAAATACTTTTCCAAACTTGTGATTTTATTAGCAAAAGAATTAATGACAATAAAAAATAAGATAATTACAAAGTTAAATAATATCCCATTCAAACATAATTTTTAACTAAGCAGCCAACAAATTATAAAAGATGATCAAAATTTTGTCCATTTACATTTACTCATAATCTGCAACGTTTTCTCATTGAAAATCGCATACCTTGGAAATACTGGCGATTGCCGGAAATAATTTCTGTAACTGCATGGATTCTTGCTATCAGTGCCTCCTCCGTATAGTAGGCTATGGATGTCAATAATGAAATGGTAAATGTCATTTTGTTTAACGTCAAAACGAAAATGAATTATTTGTAATTAAATTGGTATGTGCAACTTTCACACGTTTTGTTATGATGGATTATACTTTTGAAGACATGGTTGATATGCAACTAACATACGGGGAGGCCAGAAATAATGGTAGACGTTCCGAGCGCTTGTATAGAGAAAGATATCCAAATCGACCTAGACTTCCATGCCACACAACATTTTTTCAAATTGACAGGAGGTTTTGAGAATTTGGACAATTAAATTCATAATTACAAGGTAGCGGTAGAAAACGAACTGTACGAACTATGCAATTAGAGGAGGCTGTTCTAAACCGTATTGAAAATAGAGCCGATTTAAGCACTCGCACCATTGGCAACTCATTGAATGTAAGTAACTCAACTGTGTGGAATATTTTAAATGAACAGCAGGTGTATCCTTATAAGTATACCCAAGTTCAGGCGCTTAAACCAACAGATTGTCCTCAAAGAGTGGAGTTTGCCAATTGGTACACCCAAAAATGTTTAGAAAATAGGAATGTTACCGAATTTGTTCTATTTACTGATGAAGCCAAATTCACACGTTAAGGAATTTTTGAATTTTGAATTCAAGGAATAGCCACGTGTGGGATGACGAAAATCCATATGTTATTCGACAACGTGGATTTCAGGAAAAATTCTCGCTTAACGTGTGGGGAGGCATTCTTGGAGATTGTATAGTGGGTCCATATTTATTACCTACTAAACTCAATGGTAATATTTATTGTAATTTTTTGAGAGAAACCCCCTGGTTTATTAAACGACGTTGTACCATTAAATATTAGGGCGAATATGGATAATGTATGGTTTCAGCTCGATGGTGCATCTGTACTTTATTCTCTAGCGGCCAGAAAACTTATAACCCAACAATACGGAAACAACTGGATAGGCCGAGGTGGACCCAATATGTGGCCTGGGAAGTCACCCGATTTAAATCCAATCGATTTCTTTCTGTGGGGTTACATGAAGTCCCTAGTCTACGATACAATAGTAGAAACGGAGGAGGAACTGATAGCAAGAATCCATGCAGCTACAGAAATTATTTCCGGCAATCGCCAGTTTTTCCAAGGTATGCGATTTTCAATGAGAAAACGTTGCAGATTATGTGTAAATGTAAATGGACAGAATTTTGAACATCTTTTGTAATTTGCTGGCTGCTCAGTTAAAAATTATGTTTGAACGGGATATTATTTAACTTTGTAATTATCTTATTTTTTATTGTCATTAATTCTTTTGTTAATAAAATGACAAGTTGGGAAAAGTATTTTCAACAATCCTCTCTCGATGTTTCATATGCATTGCTGTTTCACAAATTAGTTCCTGTTACATATTCTAACCACTAGAAATTATTAAAAAACATTCAAGAAAAATATTTTTTTATTAAAAAGTGATCTTGCAGACTTCATAAAAACATTAAATATCTTGAAAACTACAACTTTTTTGTTATGTAAAGGTTATGCGTTTTTCATGTGAAAACTATTGAGGAATACAAAATCAAGTAAAAATAGCTTCAAATGCCAGTGACGTAAAAAATGGGAGGGGAAAGGTGACATATTCTTCCAAATGGACACCACTGAATCAAGAATTGAAACATTTTTTTTCATCAAAATATGCACTTTTACATTTAAAAACCACCTGTCAAATGTCAGATCAATATACAGGGTGGTCCTTAAGTAATTGTACATAGAAATATGGTAGATTCCTGACTTTAAAATATTACGATTGAAACCAACTTACTTTAATAAAATCTTGCTAATAAGGAATATACAGGATGTTAAAGGTTAAATTTTAAAATTTCTTTTTTGCAATAACTTCAACATTTTTGGATATGTATACATGAAAATTTGGAAATAGAGGTTTTTGGGCAGGAAAAATCATAATCTGGTACCTACTTCGATGTAGTTTATAGAGGGCGCTACATAGGCCACCTTTGTGGCATCAATGTGCCCTAAATTTTTTTGCTGTTTAAGTTAGTGGTATTTTTGTAAAAGAATATTAAAGCCACGTTATTTTAATAGAAAAAAGGTATACTTGTTATTAACCTTAAAACATAACGGTTTTCGATATAATCGCATTTTATGGATCAGCTGCTTGATTATTATTAAAAACATTTAGAAAACAAATTAAAAAAACTAAACTAAATAACATTATAACTTCAGTTGTGTCACATTAAATGATCGATATTTCCTCCATTCTCGTCGATGCATTTATCTACACGTTCCATAAAAGATCGTCTCATATTAAACAACATCATTGGATCAAAAAGACCCGCTGCTCTATTTATTTCTTCCCAAAGTAATAATTATTCATTTCGGAAACTATTAACATAGTAGGCTGACGTCACGAATGATTTTGACAGCGAAGCATTCGATTTGTTTCAATATTATGTCAGTCTTGTAATATTTAGTTTGCATTTTATTAGTTAATTTAAAAAAAGCAAAAAAATGCCGAGGCATAATAATTATTCTAATACAGATATGAGAGATATGGTTGCTATTTACTGTCAGCAAAATTTTAATGGGCGAGCTGCAAAACGAGAATATTTGAGAAGATATCCAAACAGGCAGCAACCTAATCATCAAACATTCCAGAATCTATTTAGGAATTTAGGCGATAGTGGTTCGTTTCGTCCTAAGCGTGATAACTTAGGCCGACCAAGAATAATTACGCCTGATAAAGATGACGAAATAATGGTTCGCATTGAAGATGATCCTCAAGTTAGTACACGGCGTTTATCTGCTGCTTTACAAATCAGTAAAACTTCTATTTTAAAAAGACTACACCTCGAGAAGTATCACCCATACCATTTTAGTCCGGTACAAAATTTATTGCCAGCAGATCTACCGTTAAGATACCAATTTGCAAGTGCTATCCGAAACAGGCAAAATCTTAATCACACCTTCGTCAACAGAATATTATTTACCGACGAAGCTACATTCAACCGCCGTGGTATTTTTAATTTAAGGAACAATCATCTTTGGGCTATTGAAAATCCCCATGATAAACGAGTAAGCCATTTCCAATATGAATTCAAAATAAACGTATGGTGTGGTATCATTGGTAACAATTTCTTAGGACCATACGAGTTACCTCGTAATTTGAATGGTGAGAACTAGTTACATTTTTTGCAAAATGATTTCATTAATCTATTGGAAGAATTGCCACTGAATATAAGAAAAAATATGTGGTTCATGCAAGATGGTGCACCGCCGCATTATACGAGAGCAGTCAAAACATATTTGAATAACAAATTTCCTGAACGCTGGATTGGTCGTGGTAGCCATTTTCCTTGGCCAGCACGTAGTCCAGACTTGAATCCTCTCGATTTCGGTGTATGGGGTGCAATGAAACAACTTGTTTATAAGGATCCCATAAATACAAGCGACCAACTTTGAGAAGAAATAAATAGAGCAGCGGTATTTTTTGATCCAATGATCTTGTTTAATATGAGACGATCTTTTATGGAACGTGTAGATAAATGCATCGACGAGAATGGAGGACATATCGAACATTTAATGTGACACAATTGAAGTTATATTGTTATTTAGCTTAGTTTTTCTTAAATTTGTTTTCTAAATGGTTTCAATAATAATCATGCAGCTGATCCCTAAAATGCGATTATATCATAAACCGTTAAGTTTTAAGGTTAATCACAAGTATACCTTTTTTCTATTAAAATAACGTGGCTTCAATATTCTTTTATAAAAATACCGCTAACTTAAACAGCAAAAAAATTCAGGGCACATTGATGCCACAAATGTAGCCTATGTGGCGCCCTCTGCAAATTACATCGAAGTAGGTACCAGATTATAATTTTTCGTGCCCAAAAACCTCTATTTCCAAATTTTTATGTATACATATCCAAAAACGTTAAAGTTATTGCAAAAAAGAAATTTTAAAATTTTACCTTAAACATCCTGTATATTTCTTATTAGCAAGATTTTATTAAAGCAAGTTGGTTTAAATCGTAATATTTTAAAGTCAGGAATCTACCATATTTCTATGTACAATTACTTAAGGACCACCCTGTATACAACCATTTTAAAGTTATAAAATTAAAACATTATATTTTTCATAACTTTAACACCCTGTATTTCGAAAAGTAAATGGGTTGGACCCCCCAATCCCTATATCATCTTGTCTTGTTTTACGAGAGGTATCTACATGCAAACGTTGTAAGTGTCATTTGAAAACACCCTGTATCATTTTTATACTTCCTACAACCTAAATATTTACATAATATACATGGATACAGTTCATTTCTTATTTTGTTTGATATTATTACATCTATACATATAAATTAGGTCGGTAATCATTTATTTTTATTCTTATATTTCATATTCAAATACATTTTATGTTGGTATACTTGTCGTCAACTGTTATATTTCGTATTGGTTTTTTAACATTTCCTGTAATTACAGTTTTCTACTTATATTATTATATTTCCTATATACTTTTATGATTAAATATTAACTAACATATCTTATATATATTTTTACTAATTCTAAATGTCATTTATTGATCAATCATCGTAGCACTGTTGATTTTATTATTGCCATCCTATTTATTCTTTAAATATAAGCAGATGCTTTGGGTGTCTAAAATTCCGTGTAGCGTTACGTTATTTTATTGATCTTCGTTTGCTTGTTAGGTTCTGTATAAGGTTGTTTTTTAAAATACAGAATTATTTTAAAACTGTTTTACAAATAATTGTTTATGAATTCTTTTTATATTTATTTATTTTTCTCTATGATTATGTAATTGATTATGTTGTTATATAGATATTTTATTAATTTTGGTACTTTATTTACAAATTATTTTTATTGATAGATATTATTAATTTATCCTTTATTGGGATTCTATGAATGTTATATGCTCGTTCTATCTACAACAATATATATTGAGTAGAGATATTCTTTAATACATTACTTGGTCATCCTACAAACAAATGGTAATATAATATAATTTGAGTTCTGGACATCATGGGAGAAAAAAAACATCAAAGTAAGAATTACAGGAAAATGGAGTGGTAAATAGCAATTTATAGTACCTAGCAGTTTTACAATTTATTTGGTTCGTATAGAAGACAACTTAAGAAAGATATAAAAAGATTGGAAAGCCAACATACAGCACAGGCAGTGGGAACACTACAGTTTAGAAAGAAAAGAAAATTAGCAATTATCTACAGGGGGATTCTCCATTACATATTAAAAGGCTCGTCGCACAACTCCGAACCGCTAACTCCGAAGTACTGTCTATATATTTAAATAATATGTCTCACAAAATAAATACAACCCTAATCTGTTCAATCTGTAATACACTATTACCAGAAACGCTTGAGCATATAATTTTATTGTGTCCAATGTATCAGAGCATAAGAGCTCACTTTATTAAACCCCGGGGCCATTCAGATGACTTAGACTCACTACTTACCTCAACAGACAGAAAGCAACTGAAGGAATTATATCGATTTATGAACGAGGCAATGAAAATCAGATCATTCATAATCAATGAATAATGAGCCAAAAATGATTTGTATACGTATGTGTTGTACATATATATGACTACGTGGGTATGTTTATACAAAATTACAGAGCAATCGTTCAGTACCTATAAGCTCAAACTCAGAGTTGCTTATTGTAGAATATCTTATGTAGTACCAGCTGGCTCTCTTGTTCATGTATTATATGTATACAAAGGAACAATAAAATTTATTATTATTATTATTATTATTAAGAAAAGAAAATTATAAGTTACAACATACGAGTACATTCTATTTTTTATAAACTAATTTTTGATTAGATTTTTTTTTTATTAAGAATTTAATAACATGAGTGAAATATTTTCTTTTTGAATGTACTAATGTCAATAAGTTGGAGGTTAAATTAGATTCAATAGAAGAGGAAACACAGTAAAAGAAATTTGAAAAAGGAAATACCTTAAAACCCAGAAGTTCACATATATAATTAATAATTTAGTTTTTTCTATAATGATTTAATTAATATCGTTAGTACACATTGGGAGAAACTAGATAAAGCACAGCAAGGTGTATAAAAAATATTTTGAAAGAATTAGAGCTGAGGTTATTCAGTCATTTCAAAGTTCCTACATTCATTTGTCAACAAATTAACTCAGAGGTGTTGGAGGCATTAACTGAAAGTAAAGAGAAAATGCCTTTAAGCACAATTGAATCCTTCAACTTCGCTAGCAAGGCTGTACCGAGTAAATTTGATGAAGATGCAAGTAAGCTTCAATCATTTCTTGATGCATTAGGGTTATTACATCTAAACTCCACATGTCAGGAGTCTAATAACAACAAAGAATTCATTAGTAGAGATTATAGAGGCTCTTAGCAAGGGGATCAAGATAGATAGTCCTATTAAGCAATCTTTGACAAAATAACCACAAGCTACACCACTGACGTAGAAAAACTGACAGAAAAGCTATAGGCAGCTTACATAGTCGAAAGAATGCCTGCAAATTTAGCTAAAAGTTTGGTCGATTGGTTTGTACTGTGTAACTTAGTAATTAAGGTCTTGGAGATCAAGATTATTAATGTCAGTACACTGATTTAGAGTAAATAAAGTAATTTTTGGTATAACACTTCAGAATAGAACTGAGACAGACCAAAAATGAATTTCCTTCTCGCTAAAAAACCCTGTAGCTTCTGTAAGAAATTAAAACACTTAAAAAGAGCATTTTAAGTGAGAAATTAAATTTAAATTGAAATAAGACATGTGTCGATTAGTTTGTACTGTGTAATTTGGTAATTAAGGTCTTTAAGATCAAATTAATTAATAATTAATGTAAGTACACTAATTTTAGGGTAAATAAAGTAATTTTTGGTAGAACACTTCAGGAGAGGACTGGGGCAAACAAAAAATGTATTCCCTTCTCACTAAAAAACCTTGCAGCTTCTGTAAGAGATTAAAACGTTTAAAAAGAGCCTTTTAAGTCAGAAATTAAATTTAAAATGAAATAAGACATGCGTCAATTGGTTTGTACTGTGTAATTTGGTAATTTAAGTCCTTAGGATCAAGGTAATTAATAATTAATGCCAGCGTTATGTCAGTACATTGATTATAGGGTAAATAAAATAATTTCAGGTAGAATCCTTCAGGATAGAACTGAGACAAAACAAAAATGAATTCCCTACTTTCTAAAAAACCCTTTAACTTCTGTAAGAAATTAAAACATTTAAAAAGAGCCTTTTAAGTCAGCAATTAAATTTAAAATAAAATAAGATATGTATCAATTGCCTTGTGCTGTATAATGGGATAATTAAGGTCTTTAGAATCAAGATAATTAATGTCAGTACACTGATTTTAGGGTAAATAAATAATTTTTGGTAAGATACAACTGAGGCAGACAAAAAATCTATTTCCTTCTCGCTAAAAAAAACCCTGTAACTTTTTTAAGAAATGAAAACATTTAGAAAGAGCCTTTTAAACCAGCAATTAAATTTAAAATGAAATGAGACATGCGTCAATTGGTTTGTACTGTGTAATTTGGTAATTACAAGTCTTTAGGATCAAGATTATTAATAATTGAAACCAGTGTTATGCCAGTACTAATTTTAGGGTAAATAAAGTAATTTTTGGTAGAACACTTCCGAATAGGACTGAGGTAGATAAACAAATGAATTCCCTTCTCACTAAAAAATCCTGTAGCTTCTGCAAAAGATTAAAACACATAAAAACAGATTTTTAAGGTATCAATTAAATTTAAAATGAAATAAGACATGTTTCAATTGGTTCATACTGTGTAAAGGGGTAATTAAGGTCTTTAGTATCAAGATAATTAATGTCGGTGCAATGTCAGTACACCGATTAAATAATTTCTGGTAGAACACTTCAGGATAGGACTGAGGAGATTTCCACTCTCACCAAAGAACTTTGTAGCTTCTGTAAGAGGTTAAGATACTTAAAAGGAGCGACACGGATCCCTTTTAAGTCAGCTGTTTGATCCAAGGTATAGCTGAAATAAAAATAAATGGATGAATGTTAAAACTTACAAATATCTGGTTAAGTCCTCGATGTCGACCAACATAGAATCTTGTTCCATATGTAAATCGTCTCTGGTCATTAAAAATTTAACTAAACTTTCGTTTAGATTTTCTATTTGCGTGTGTAGATCGTTGACAATAACCTGCAATTGTGCTACGTTCATATCGGTTAAGATTTGTCTAGATAAACGTCGTTTATCTTCGGGAAATGGAATTCCTACTTTTTCCATACTGGTACGTATCATTTCCGTAATGGGGCTTTTCTTCTGTCTTTGTTTTTCAATCTGAAATAAAAAATAGTTTATAAATACATATTTTATTTATTTAGGTAATTAATGTACCTCCATTTGCATTCTAGCCATCTCTTTAGCTTGGGCAAGTGCCATTCTGGCTTCAGTTTGTAATCTGGCTTGTCTGGCGAAAAAATCTAGTTCTTGTAGCGGTTCTCTGATCATCGGTTGCTGCGACTGTTGCGCTATTGAAAGCGTCGCAGGTCTGGTGGGAGGTTGTAGGGATTTTTCCGATGTAGGAGATTTCGAAGAATTATTGTTAATTTTATGTTGTTTCGGGTTCGTCATGGGGCATTCTGAATCCGAACTTGGACTATCTGTATCCGAAAGGGATTCGTTCATAAAACATATTTGAAGGTTCATACCTGTAATGAAATTATAAAATTAAAACATTATTGCTAAACTTTATGCCTCCGGTTGAGTTTTTTTCTGATACTACTTATTACAAGAAAGGTTGTATCAAACTTATTATAAAAAAATATATTTTTAGTAAAAAAAGTTCACAACCGCATTTTAAATATCTGACTGGGATGTATGTGAAATGTGAATTGTTTTTTTAAATCTTCAACTCTGTCTGTGTGTTCAAAAACTGTTTGGTTTGTATTTTCCTTTGTATACGTCTATTATATTGTCGTTCAATTCGATTGGCAGCGACATCCAACATCTTTTGTCGTTTCTGATAAAGTTATTTTTTCACCTTCTAAATAGAAGTTGAAATTTTCAAACAAACACGCTTTCATTTAAAAAATCGCACAGACCAAAATAATGGAACTATTGAGTTCATATTCTAGGAGGATGTTTTCAAAGGACTATTCTTTACGCAAAAAATCAAGAATCGTTTCAAGCTTGACGTTTCTGAGATACAAGGTTTCAAAATTGAGATATAAAAAATTTGAGTTATAAATGAAGCCCAACTATGATATTATGTTTCTGTTGATATAAGCATCTGTTCAAATTAAAATTTTACAGTTTGATAGAGCTATTCGCGAATCTCCAGAGATTATTTTTAATGCTGGAAGAAGAAATCGGGTTTTATAGACGAAATATCACTTTTAGTAATGGATTCTATAAAAAATCTCAGCACAATTAAAAAAGCTTCTAACTTCAAAAATATACGAATTATGCAATTAAAACATTCACCAATCGAATCAGAAGAACACTTTACCTATCCGAATGATGCCATATTTTAATTCAGCGCAACCCAAAAACCCCTGGGCGCCGAGTTTTTCTCCTTCCCCGCGTGAATTTTGGGAGAGTCCCACGGAGATAACGTTCATCGCCGTTCCTGAGCTCCAGGTCGGCCGTGGGTCAATTGGAACATCATAATCGTGATCAGCGACCTCGAAAACCTACGCGGGGACTCCATTTGGGTCAGTTCTGACTCTTATTTACAAAGTTATTAAATCTTCCAAAAGCCGTTTCAAAAATGCATTTTTGACTGCAGCAATGCAATTTCCGGTTTATATGAGATACAATGCAGGCACATTTTTTACAAAAAAAATCGCATCCAAAAAACCATCCGATCTGTCTTAGTGCAAAAGATTTGGCCTTTTGGCCTTTCTAATGAAATAAATCACCGGAGGTGAAAAGTCTATTTTTAAAAATATTTATTGCTTTTCCGCCCAACCTATGCGAGAAAAGTATTGGTTTACCCCTAAAAATGTTGGAATTTTGAAAAAAAAATTTGAGTTATTTTTACGTTTTCCATCAAGAACAACATGAAAAAGGGGTTTTAGAAAAAAAATCCTGTGTATATGTAGTTGTCGTCGGCCACTTTTCGTTACATGTCTTGTTAGCACGATACAGCCTCCGGAGTGCAACAAGTCACCAATTTTATGATTGAATATTGTTCAGGACATCTTACAGATGAACCCTATTGATTTTCAGCTTACCAGAGCCAGTACAACGGGTGCTTGAAGTACGACATTTTTGTCATTTTTTGAGAAATTTCAATTTGTTAGCACGATACAGCCTCCGGAGTTCAACAAGTTACCAATTTTATGATTGAATATTATCCAGAACATTTCACGGATGAACCTTATTGATTTACAGCTCACCAAAGACAGAAACACAAATGCCATAGTACTTTAAGTACGACATTTTTGTCATTGTTGGAGAAATTTCAGTTTGTTAGCACGATGCAGCCTCCGGAGTATATACAAGTGACCAATTTTATGATTGGATATTATTCAGTGCGTGTCAAAGATGAACTCTATTGATATTCAGCACACTAAAGCCAGTACAACGGGTGCTATGGTACTTGCAGTACCAACTTTTTGTCATTTTTGAGAATTTTTAGTTTCTTAGCACGATACAGCCTCCAGAGTGTATACAAGTCACCAATTCTATGATTGAATATTATTCAGGGCGTTTCATAGATGAACCTTATTGACTTTTAGCTCACCAGAGCTAGTACAACGGGTACTAATATGTACCTGAAGTGTCACATTTTTGGTTCTTTTTGGAGAAATTTCGGGTTGTTAGCATGATACAGCGTCGGGAGTGTACACATGTGACCAATTTTGTAATTGGATATTTTTCAAGGTGTCTCACAGATGTAGCCTATTGATTTTCAGCTGACTAGAGCGAGTACAGCGGGTCCTATAAATCCAGATATACTACATTTTTGGTTAGTTTTGGAGACATTTCGGTTAGTTAGCACGATTCATCTCCTGTATACAAGTGACAATTTTGTGATAGAATATTGTTCAGGGCCTGTTTCATATGCGGAAAAGTTAGTTTTAATATTTAAAACCGTTTATTTATTTATTACACTTAGAATGTCCTGACAATAAATTTACGTTGTTATTACTTGTAAGTTAACTACTGACTGACTGTCTGAATGAATTTAGAAATAAGGTAAACTAAAAATGATAAGCAAAATTATATAGTGTGTCAGCATCCTTATATAATCTTCTCTACAAGGGGTGACATAATTAGTGCTTCTTTGCCTCGTCTAGGTAGTTGAATGTTTGCCAGGAGGTTCGATTTAGATTTTTCATGCAAGATTTACGTCACCAGGATTCTTTTGCAAGGCAATCGGCTTTATCGTTACCTACAATCCCGACGTGAGAACTGACCCATATAATGGTGATTGTAGAATTCTGAGCAGATCATATATGTCATATACATTTTGGGCTAAAGGATGACTGGCAAATGCGTTTTTATAGAATGTATACAGAATAAGGGGTCTGTGCATATAGCTACGCATGAATTTGTATGTTGTTGCAAAGTACAGAAGTTACAGAACATCCAACTCCAGATTCAGACTTTAAGGAAGGCTGTCCGTAAAACATTTGCACTGGTTTCTGTAATGTCGCCTGTGAATACAGCCTTAAGGTCTATACAGGGTGTTCCATCTCAGACGAGCCACCCCGTATATTTCTTATCCTATAGTGATTGGAAAAATTTTCCGAAACACGTCGGATGATTTTCTTTGGGGGACATCGTTAGACGTAAATTTGAGGCTTGAACAAGCAACACCCTTCAACCCCTCAAAATTGAATAGGGAAGAGGGGTTGAGTGATACTTCATTTGTAAGGTCTTGGAAGCCTCTTTACAACGGTGTACGAAAAAAATCACATTCTTAAAAAAATTAATTGTTTTATCATGCTTACAATAAAAAAAATCAAAACTGCGTTTTTAAATCAAATGTTAAAATTGTCCTCCATTGACATCCATACAATCTTGACTGAAAACCGTCTCTAACATGGTCCAGCATAATTGGAGTTATTTGACGACACTCATTTACAATTAGTTGGTGTAGTTCGTCCAAATTTTCAGACTGAGGCACAAAAATCTTGGACTTAAGATGTCCCCACAAGAAGAAGTCCAGAGGGTTCAGGTCAGGAGATTGAGCAGGCCACTCCACAGGACCTCTTCTTCCAATCCAACGACCAGGGTATTGTAAATTGAGGTATTGGCGAACTGGTGTGGCGTGGTGAGGAGGAGCTTCGTCTTGTTGGAAATGCAATTGTTGTTCAATTAGTAGAGGATCGTTTTCTAATTTTTCTATTATTAACGGATCAATCAAATTTTACAGAATTTCAAGATACATTTCTCCATTTAAATTACCAGGAATAAACAGAGGTCCAATTAGGTGGTCTCCCAAAATTCCTACCTAAACGTTTAGCTTTTCCGGATATTGAGTTTGAGCTTCTCGAAATAAATGAGGATTTGTATCGCTCCAAATTCTACAGTAATGCCAGTTAACCTCTCCATTAAATGAAAAGTGCATTCGTCAGAAAAGCAAACGTTGTACAAGAAATTTGGGTTATTGTTGATGCGCTCGGCCATAACTTCGCAAAACTTTTGCTTTCGATCCAAATCATCATCATTTAATTCATGAATTAATTTAATTTTGTACGGATGGAACTTGTGTTTATGCAAAATTCTGAAACCGCAGAAAGTTGTTGGACAGATTGCGTGTTTGGCATAAGTTGAACATGGCCTAACGCCGCCACAGCTGCTCCTTCATCATTCACAATTCCAATGGGTGCCCTTTTTTTATCCATTACTGAACCCATCTCAACAAATTTTGTAATTAATTCCATTACGTACTTATGGCGAACGCTACGTTCAGGATGGTTTCGGTTAAATATCCTTGCAGCCGCTCGGGCACCATTTTGATTTTGGTAATACAGGCTAACCAGCTCAACACGTTCTTGCAATGTGTACACTATAATTATTTTTAGAATTGTAAACAAATCAGCGAAGTAGTAACTCAACACATTGATTTTTAATACATGAAATGATCGAAGAAACTTGATAAACACATTTTAAGAATAAAACATGAAGGCAAGATAAGAAAATGTTTTTTTTTATTTATTAGTTCGAGAGAATTTATTTTTGTATGGATGTCAATGGAGGACAATTTGGATATTTGATTTAAAAACGTAGTTTTGATTTTTTTGATTGTAAGCATGATAAAACAATAAATTTTTTTTAAAAATGTGATTTTTTTCATACACCGTTGTAAAGAGGCTTCCAAGACCTTACAAATGAAGTATCACTCAACACCTCTTCCCTATTCAATTTTGAGGGGTAGAAGCGCCCCCTCTTAGGGGGCTGCTTGTTCAAGCCTCAAATATACGTTAAAAGATGTCCCCCAAAGAAAATCATCCGACGTGTTTCGGGAAATTTTTCCAATCACTATGTGATAAGAAATATACGGGGTGGCTCGTCTGAGATGGAACAACCTGTATATTTGTATCAAAACTGTCAGCAGTCAGTTCTTGTTCTGTACTAGTAAGATGTTGTTGTTTCTTTATTTAGCGGGTTTATTTTCATAATTATAGAAAGTATAAGTAATCATCGGAGTTTTATTTGCCGACATTACAGTTTCTTCCTTGTCTAATTCGCAGAGGGACAGATCCAATCGACGGAGAGTTTTTAACCAGTGCGGCGTATTGGAAAGTAGGAGAGTTCTGTTTTGGGAAAGTTTATGTGTTTGTTTAAGGTTGGATTAGCAAAGGAAGAGGACGTGCGATTAAATAACATGGAGGGTTATCATGGAATACACTGAATTTAAGGGATTGGAGAAAATTGCTGCTGCTTAGGAGAGAAGGAAATGCTGCCGTTTAAGCCAGAGTGGGAGGTTCATTACCTTCACAGTAAAGGCTTTCAACAGATCTTGACCGAAATGCACTTAAATAGGAGTAATTGAAATAAGGGCCGCCCCATGTAACTTTTAAACGGGTCGTTAGATGTTATTTAAATTTTGATGGGTTATATTACAACCGAATTGGGATTTTTTTACGTAAAAAAATATAATGGACGACTTCCGGTTTCACCGGAAATTACCCAAGGACTGAAAATATAAAATGTGTAATGATGGGTAAAAATAAATTATAAAAGCGATTATTGGAATTGGGACAACCTGTATCATATAAAAAAATGAAATCATATTTCTTCAGTTATTTCGTTACGAAACTATATTAAACAAAACTGTTTATCATTCGTAAAACTAGGTGATTGGAAAATGGAACACCCTGTATATTTTTGGATTCTACGATCCCAAATACATACACAGTCAAATCTTAATTCATTTTTTTTATTTTTTATCTCTATGACACTATCTAAATTATAGACAGTTGACTTAGAATTACCCCCCCCCCCAATATAATTTTTCCTAATATTTCATTTTCGTGAAGTTTAACCATTGAATTTAAAAATTAGTTTTTCTACCGAAACTCACTTTTCCCAATGAAAAAATACCACCCTTTATATTAAATAGTTGTTTCAAATACCAATAAAATGATATACATATTCATATCCTTTAGTCCTTAAATAAAGCAGTAATTTATAATTTTTTTAACACGACATCCTCCTGAATCCTACTGTTTCAACACAGTAGAGAACAGATTTGTAACCAGATAGATTAACTGTATGTATTTTGGGTGGTAGAATCCAAAAATGTAAAAATGTTCAGTATTTGGGTCATTTCCGGTGTAACCGGAAGCCAGCCGTTTTTTTTACGTAAAAAAATCCCAATTTCGTTGTAATATAAACTATCAAAATTTGAATAAAATCTAACGGCCCATTTAAAAGGCACAGGGGTGGCCCTCTTTCATTTACACCCTGTATAGACAGATGGCAGTATTGTGTACTGAGTTGAGGGCTTTAAAATGAGATTCAGTTACAGTTTTTTTTGTCTTTTGAAAGAAACTCAATGTTTCTAGCTAATTCCACAATATAATGAAAATGTTGAAAATTCTTAAAAAATTGACAATTGTTTCTATAACTGAATATCATCGTCAGAATGACAGAAGTTACATTTCATTTGATGCCTACCTGATGTTTAGTAGTTATTTTTGGCTAGGCCAAGAAGTGACCTAACTTGTGATTGACTTAATATATGTTAATAGAAAAAAGAAGAAGATGTGATATTACAAATATTGAAGCTAAGATATTATTAGCCCTATGGTGAGTTAGAAATAGCTTTAAAATCTAATTCAAATAATTTTCTTTATGAGAAATTAAAAATTGCCAATTTAATCAAAAATATTGAACCTTCAAAAGTTAAACGTCAAACAAAAAATGACATTACAGTTTTAAATGCAATCAAAAAGAAAATAGAAGATAATAACCCAACAGTTACAAAATCTGATAAGGGGAACACAACTGTCATATTGACAACTGAAAATTATAATTCAAAAATATATAACTTTATAGAATCTAGCGATGTAAAAGTTCTTAAAGCAGACCCAACAAAAAAGTTTTCAAATAATGTAAGGGATATTGTTAATAATTCAAATTACCTTTTAAATGATTACGAAAGGAAGTCAATTATAAATAAGAATCCTCATTGTCCACAATTATATGGAACCGTTAAATTACATAAAATAACGAAACCAATTAGACCTGTAGCTTCTGATGTTAATACTCCTAATAATATATTGGCAAAGAAGCTTAACAGTATACTTAATAGTTACGAATATGCATCTAAATACTCAATTAGAAATTCAATAGAACTAATAAAAAAATTAAAAGAATTCAACTTACAAGATAACTCTAGGCTTATTTCATTTGACATTACTAATATGTTCACTAAAATTCCTCCCAAAGAATTTCTAATACTTGTAAGAAAATTACTAGAAGATAAAAATATTAATCCAGGAATAATATCAGATATATTTAATTTATTTGATGTATGTATTAATCAGAATTATTTCACTTTTGACAATAACATATATATTCAATATGAAGGTTTACCAATGGAAAGCCATATATCACCTATTTTGGCAAACATTTTTATGGACAGTTTAGAAAGAAAAATATTTGAAAGTAATATTTCAAAAAATGTTTTATTTTGGTATAGTGAACGACAATTAGAGATATTTTTCAACCACATTAATAATTTACACCCAAAAATTAAATTTACATTAGAAGTTGAAGAAAATAACTCAATCAATTTTCTTGATTTGAACATTCAAAGAGTTAATAATGTACTTGATTATTCAATTTACCGAAAACCAACACACACCAATGTGACAATTCCATATAGTTTCAATCACCCCATGTCACATAAACTAGCGGCATATAATTCAATGATACATAGAGCGTTTTCAGTTCCTATGAACAAATGTAATTTTGATGGAGAGATTAATACAATTAGACAAATAGCAACATCCAACGGTTATCCATTACATATGATAAATAAGCTAATTAATAAAAAAGGGGAAAAAGTGGCATTACAACTAATATTTCCTAAGCAAACTGAAGAAATAAAAACTTCTAAAACCATCACAAATGCAGGAAATATTTCTAATAATATTTTAAAGATAGTATCTTTAGCAACGAATACAACAATTTCTTTTAAAACAGAAAGTAACGTAAGTACAAAAATGTTAAATGTAAAAACAAAAATACCACCATTAAATAAATCAGGTATATATAAACTCAAATGTCCAGAATGTAATGCTGTCTATTTGGGACCCTTAGAAATGTTGAAATCTGATACACTGAACACTTACGAGCATACAGATTAAAACAACCAGATAAATCCCATTAAGCAAAACATCTACTTGACACCTAACACAGAACTAGAAGTACTACATATTTGTGATAAAAAACAAGAACTAGATTTCCTTGAAGAGTTGGAAATTAGAAGACACTTAAGAAACCCACAATATGAAGTCGTCAATGAACAGATAAATCTAGGGAGTTCTCCACTATTAAACTGACTTTTTTAAGTGATAATTGTAAAGATCAGTAGATATAGTTTTCCTGGTTTTCTATATCATTGCACAGTTATACTGATCTTAATTGGAAAAATGATATCCAGGATATCACCATAGAGCTAATAATATCTAAGCTTCAATATTTGTAATATCAAATCTTCTTCTTTTTTCTATTAACATATATTAAGTCAATCACAAGTTAGGTCACTCCTTGGTCTAGCCAAAAATAACTACTAAACATCAGGTAGGCATGAAATGAAATGTCACTTCCGTCATTCTGATGATGATATTCAGTTATCGAAACAATTGTCAATTTTTTAGAATTTTCAACATTTTTCATTATATTGTGGAATTAGCTAGAAACATTGAGTTTCATTTAAAACACAAATATGAGTAGATTCCACGAAGTAAGGGTCGAGACAGTTAATTACAGTTTTTTTTTATTTAGTTAGAAATCATAATTCGTATTATTTGAACCAAAAAACAAAACTAAATTTATTGTATCTGTAAAGTCGAAAACCAAACAAATACGAAAGGTATCTGTTTCTACGACTTGGTATAAACCTTTCTTATAATAAGAACTATCTGTAAAAAAATGTGAACTCGACCCGAGACAAAATAAAGTTGAGCCAACATTATCTAAATACATTTTACATAAATCATAATAAATACAACTTTTTTCAGGAAGTGTTCTTAATCTTATCAACAAGTTCATTATCAAGTCGTGAATTTTAATAAATCGTGACTCATTGCACTACTTGACTATTTATTTTAAGTGCTAGTAATTTTCTTAACATATAATTAGATATACCAGGGTCGTACTAAACAAAGATGAAACGAAATCATACCAGATCAAGTACTGCCACGACGGAAGCCAAGAAACCAAAAGAAGAAACGAACTCATTATTATTTTATACAATTTCAGCAATTATTTTTCCCAATTTTAAGTATTATTTTACTTAGTGTTTTAAATGAAACTCGCTGTTTCTAGCTAATTCCACAATATAATGAAAATTGTTGAAAATTCTAAAAAATTGACAATTGTTTCGATAAATCAATATCATCTTCAGAAGGACAGAAGTTACATTTCATTTGATGCCTACCTGATGTTTAGTAGTTATTTTTGAATAGACCAAGAAGTGACCAAACTTGTGATTGACTTAATATATGTTAATAGAAAAAAGAAGAAGATATATTACAAATATTAAAGCTTATATATTATTAGCCCTATGGTTATATCCTGGATATCATTTTTCCAATTAAGATCAGTATAACTGTGCAATGATATAGAAAACCAGGAAAACTATATCTGCTGATCTTTACAATTATCACTTAAGAAGACAGTTTATTAGTGGCGAGCTCCCTAGATTTATCTGTTCATTGACAACTTCATATTGTGGGTTTCTTAAATGTCTTCTAATTTCCAATTCTTCAAGGAAATCCAGTTCTTGTTTCTTTTCACAAATATGCAGCACTTCTAGTTCTGTGTTAGGTGTCAATGAATGATTGGTGTCAAGTAGATTTTTTGCGTAGTGGGATTTATCTGGTTGTTTTAATCTGTATGCTCGTAAGTGTTCACTGTATCGGATTTCAAAATTTCTAAGGGTCTGACCCAAATAGACAACATTACATTCTGGACATTTGAGTTTATATATACCTGATTTCTTTAATGGTGGTATTTTTGTTTTTACATTTAACAATTTTGTACTAACGTTGCTTTCTGTTTTAAAAGAAATTGTTGTATTCGTTGCTAAATATATTATCTTTGAAATATTATTAGATATATTTCCTGCATTGTTTTATAAGTTTTTATTTCATCAGTTTGTTTAGGAAATATTAGTTGTAATGCGCCACTTTTTCCTCTTTTTTATTAATTAGCTTCTTTATCATATGTAATGGATAACCGTTGGATGTTGCTATTTGTCTAATTGTATTAATCTCTCTTTCAAAATTACATTTGTTCATAGGAACTGAAAAAGCTCTATGTATCATTGAATTATATGCCGCTAGTTTATATGACATGGGGTGATTGGAACTATATGGAATTTTCACATCAGTGTGTGTTGGTTTTCGGTAAATTGAATAATCAAGTACATTATTGACTCTTTGAATTTTTAAATCAAGAACATTGATTGAGCTATTTTCTTCAATTTCTAATGTAAATTTAATTTTTGGGTGTAAATTATTAATGTGGTTGAAAAATACATCTAATTGTCGTTCACTACTCATAAAACAAGCTAATATGTCATCTACATATCTATACCAAAATAAAACATTTTTCGAAATATTACTTTCAAAGATCTTTCTGTCTAAACTGCCCATAAAAATGTTTGCTAAAATAGGTGATACAGGGCTTCCTATTGGTAAACCTTCATTTTGAATATATATCTTATTGTCAAAAGTAAAATAATTCTGATTAATACATACATCAAATAAATTAAGTATATCTGCTATTATTCCTGGATTCATATTTTTATCTTCTAGTAATTTTCTTACAAGTATAAGTACATTCTTTAGGAGGAATTTTAGTGAACATATTAGTAACATCAAACGAAATAAGTTTATAGTTATCTTGCAAGTTGACTGCTTTTAATTTTTTGATTAGTTCTATTGAATTTCTAAATGAGTATTTAGATGCATATCCGTAACTATTAAGTATATTGTAAAGTCTCTTTGCCAATATATTATGAGTATTAACATAAGAAACTACAGGTCTAATTGGTTTCGTTGTTTTATGTAATTTAACGGTTCCATATAATTGTGGACAATGAGGATTCTTATGTATGATAGACCTCTTTATAGAATCTAGCGATGTAAAAGTTCTTAAAGCAGACCCAACAAAAAAGTTTTCTAATAATGTAAGGGATATTGTTAATAATTCAAATTATCTTTTAAGTGAATACGAAAAGAGGTCTATCATACATAAGAATCCTCATTGTCCACAATTATACCGTTAAATTACATAAAATAACGAAACCAATTAGATCTGTAGTTTCTTATGTTAATACTCCTAATAATATATTGGCGAAGAGGCTAAACAATATACTTAATAGTTACGGATATGGATCTAAATACCCAATTAAAAATTCAATAGAACTAATAAAAAAATTAAAAGCAATCAACTTGCAAGATAACTATAAACTTATTTCGTTTGATGTTACTAATATGTTCACTAAAATTCCTCCTAAAGAATGTCTAATACTTGTAAGAAAATTACTAGAAGATAAAAATATTAATCCAGGAATAATATCAGATATACTTAATTTATTTGATGTATGTAATAAGTAATAATCAGAATTATTTCACTTTTGACAATAAGATATATATTCAAAATGAAGGTTTACCAATGGAAAGCCCTATATCACCTATTTTAGCAAACATTTTTATGGACAGTTTAGAAAGAAAGATCTTTGAAAGTAATATTTCGAAAAATGTTTTATTTTGGTATAGATATGTAGATGACATATTAGCTTGTTTTATGGGTAGTGAACGACAATTAGATGTATTTTTCAACCACATTAATAGTTTACACCCAAAAATTAATTTTACATTAGAAATTGAAGAAAATAGCTCAATCAATTTTCTTGATTTAAAAATTGAAATAGTTAATATTGTACATGATTATTCAATTTACTGAAAACCAATACACACCGATGTGACAATTCCATATAGTTCCAATCACCCCATGTCACATAAACAAGTGGCATGTAATTCAATGATACATAGAGCTTTTTCAATTCCTATGAACAAATGTAATTTTGATAGAGAGATTAATACAATTAGACAAATAGCAACATCCAACGGTTATCCATTACATATGATAAATAAGCTAATTAATAAAAAAGAGGAAAAAGTGGCATTACAACTAATATTTTCTAAACAAACTGATGAAATAAAAACTTATAAAACAAAAACATATGCAGGAAATATTTCTAATAATATTTCAAAGATAATATCTTTAGCAAAGAATACAACAATTTCTTTTAAAATAAAAAGTAACGTTAGTACAAAATTGTTAAATGTAAAAACAAAAATACCACCATTAAAGAAATCAGGTATATATAAACTCAAATGTCCAGAATGTAATGCTGTCTATTTGGGTCAGATCCTTAGAAATTTTGAAATCCGATACAGTGAACACTTAGGAGCATACAGATTAAAACAACCAGATAAATCCCACTACGCAAAACATCTACTTGACACCAATCATTCATTGACACCTAACACAGAACTAGAAGTGCTTGAAGAATTGGAAATTAGAAGACATTTAAGAAACCCACAATATGAAGTTGTCAATGAATAGATAAATCTAGGGAGTTCTCCACTAATAAACTGTCTTTTTATGATAATTGTAAAGATCAGCAGATATAGTTTTCCTGGTTTTCTATATCATTGCACAGTTATACTGATCTTAATTGGAAAAATGATATCCAGGATATGACCATAGGGCTAATAATATCTAAGCTTCAATATTTGTAATATCACATTTTCTTCTTTTTTCTATTAACATATATTAAGTCAATCACAAGTTAGGTCACTTCTTGGTCTAGCCAAAAATAACTACTAAACATCAGGTAGGCATCAAATGAAATGTAACTTCTATCATTCTGACGATGATATTGATTTATCGAAACAATTGTCAATTTTTTAGAATTTTCAACAATTTTCATTATATTGTGGAATTAGCTAGAAACATTGAGTTTCATTTAAAACACTAATATGAGTAGATTCTACGAAGTAAGGGTCGAGACAGTTAATTTCATTATTTTACTTGATTATTAATTTTTATGAATAAAAATGCCTTTATAAAAAGGCTTGTTTTTAAACAACATATATTTATCAAACTCAAGGTTAACATACCCATTGGGCAACTTTTCGTCAATGATATCATGCTTGAGATAGTTTTAGGTAATCTACTACATATATGCACATAAATATTTGTAATAATCAGCTGTGCATTCTAAAATATTTTGATTGTACTTATCTTATAGTCATTAAGATTGTTTTGAATTTAGCATTAATTAGATAAGGAAAATATAAATTGAAGACTCTATTACTTAGTAATAATTGGTATTTAATAAACATACTTGAAAAATGCAAGATTATAAATATAAAATTTGTTTCAAAACAACGAGATATCTAAGTACAAAAAGCAGTCTACGTAGGCCAAACACAATGAAATTTTAAAGTTAGTTGCAATGTGCATTTATGTATACACCTATTAAAATGACACAATTCAAAAGAAAATAATTTTTAATGATAGTAAAAAATTTATCAGTTCATTTCAGTGAGAATTAAAAAAATACATTACCACTTTGTAATCTAGCTTGCAAACTAGGTTTTCTTCCAGGTCGGTCGGTATAGTAATCATCTTCCGTTCCCATTGCCAGTCTTCTTCTAATTTCTTCCCTATCTGTACGTCTCTATAACAAATAGTGAAATAAGCATTTTTATAAAAGAGGAAAAATTTGTAAAACACGACAAACGTTCATAAATAATTTTTTGTAAGTTGAAACAACCCTGAAGAAGGAATGAATTCAATATAATGAATAGAAAAGGCAAGGAGATACTGAAGACAAAATAATGGAAACTGTACTAATTGACTCAAATATTAACACTACTACAAATACCAAACATAATAGATCTAAGAAACATATATGATTATAGAAGAAGTAAATAATATTAAATTTGGAAAATTCCCACAAATAGATAATATAAATACAGAAACGATTGAATACATGTGACAATAACAACAAAAGATTGGATTTTAGAGACTATATTAAACTTTTAATAAAATTTTCAGAATTTATAATAAATTATTTGAAAAGATGTATAGGCTAAGATTAATTTAATGACTAAAATAAATATGTTTCTTATTTAAATATGGATGGCGCTTATCTAAAAAGAACCAAGTGACATTTTGCTAAAATTGTGATAATGGTGCCAAGTTACAGAAAAAGGCCTTCTTTACGTTCTATTTTAGAAATAAAATTGCAAGCGGCACTTTTTATCCCATCTATGAGGTAAAGTTTCAAACGACTAATGTAAAAGAAGGAATATGTTTTTAATGTAAAATCCTTTTTATATGAAAGCCAAAATGTCGCTTGGTTCTTTTTAGATATATTGTGTGCGTGAGTCTGTTGGTTATTTTAAAGTTTTTTGGCGGTTTAAAAAAATAAAATCATGAGCAAAAGGTCTAGAGATATCCGAATTAAGGCTCTTGATATAAAGCAAGAAGAAATTAGAAGATAAAGGCCTAGGAAAAAGGCAAGAATAATAAATTCTGAAAAGGTATGAAAATTTCTGAGGTTATTTGACAGAACAGAAAATATATGACCTCTACATTAATGAAAATAATCCTACATGAATTTTATATTATTTCAGAAAATATTTTACTTAAATTTAATTCAAGAAGAAAACCCATTTAAAAGACACCTGCAATAAAAGTGACTTATATTCTGCTCAAGTAAAGAAAATCAAAAAATCCTTCCCATTGGGGCTATTACAAACAGTTGCGCAACTTTACTTCAGCTATCATTGAAAGAGAGAAGAAAGCATATTTGGAATTCAAACTCTCGAATTGTACTGTCAAAGAAAAGTGGAACGAGATGATTAAAATAAAGGTTACTCAAAAGAATAATATGGTTCTTCCTGCTTCCTTGAAAAAAGCAAATGAATATAACAATTTTTTAATAAATGAAACAAAAGACATCTGTATTCCTGACAAAGAGTTACTACAATATTACAATAATAATGTCACTGATATTGTGGATAAACAATTCAGATTTAATCACACCAGTGAAAATGAGATTCTCAACATTATTAAAAACATTAAATCCAAGGCTTACGGTGTAGATGACTTAAATATTCAAATTATATTACTTTATTGCCCATCGATACGTCCCTTTCTTGTTCATATCTTTAATAAATGTATAGATAACTGCTACTTTCCTAATACCTGGAAAAGAGCGTATGTGATACCATTACCTAAGATATGTAATCCCACCGAATTTGGTCATTTAAGAAGCATTAGTATTCTTCCCACATTTTCCAAGGTATTGGAAAAAATATTAGAGAAACAAATCTGGACTCATCTTAACACTTCAAATTTTCTGCCATTAAATCAATCTGGCTTTAGAAGTGACTACAGCTGCGCCACGGCACTGACACCTGTTACTGATGATATTGTTGGCTCTCTGGATAGTAATAAGCTTTGCGTTTTAATACTGCTCGATTATTCACGTGCATTTGACAATCTAAACCATCACATTTTGATTGCAATGTTACATTACCTGGGATTTAACATTTCAGCGATTAAATTAATGAAGTCCTTTCTTTCAGACAGAGAACAATTAGTAAAAATTGATCAAGATGTATCAACTTGTCTCTCGGTAACACAGGGCGTACCTCAGGGAAGTACCTTAGGCCCTCTACTGTACACTTTATACACTTCTAATTTTCACAAGTATTTAACTTATTGCAATTACCATTTCTACGCCGATGATTCCCAATATTATTATTCTTTTACCTTATCTGAAATTACTTTGGCAATGGGAAGAATCAATGAAGATTTATCAAAAATTGTTTCTTTATCCGAAAAACATATGTTAAAAATTAATACCAAAAAATCATGTGCAATATTGTTTGGCCATGAAACACACAGACTACAGGTGATGCAACAACTGCATATCTTTATTGGTAACGAAATGCTGTGTTTTAGCGATCAGTGTAAAAATTTAGGTGTAATTTTTGACCACAAACTCCATTTCGACAAACATGTTTCTGAAAAAATTAAAAAAGCGTATGCTTCACTCAAACTAATTTATCCTCATCGCTTAGAAATCAATATCAAAACTAAAAAAATGTTAACAGACTCATTGGTCTTATCCCACTTTACTCATTGCGATACTGTATATGGACCTTTTCTCAGAAAATCTGACTGCTATCACATTCAGAAAGTTCAAAATTCATGTTTTCACTTAATATATTGCATCAGACGAAGAAACAGAATAAGCTACAAGCTGAAAGAAATAGGCTGGCTTAGTATGTTTAATCAACGGAAGTTGCATGCCTACTGCCTCTTTTACAAAATTTTGAAATCCAAAAGCCCGTCATATTGATGCGAGAAAGTAAAATTTAGGACAGATGTTAACAATTTAAATCTAAGACCAAAGAATAAAATTACTAAGTATCCCTCGTCATAAAAAAATATTTAAGTCTTCCTTCTCTTATCAAATTCCCTCAGCTGGTGCTCTTCTGGATGTGCCTAGGTTCTCGCTGTCACTGGCAGCATTTAGGAATAAACTGCGTAAGGAATTGTTTCAACATCAGTAAGTCAAATTTCATTTTAGTCAAGGAGCTTGTTTCAGCACACCAATTGATTTTAATATAACAATGTTATGTTAATGTCAGGTTATTGAATATTTACATTGTTCAGAACCTTACTATTAGTTATTAATCTTAGGTAACTTTTGGTTTGGTTGTTTTTTAGTTTTCTTTCTTGAGGTTGGTGAGGAAGAATTGGTCAATAGGCCTATCACCTAACCTTTTGTTTCCCATCTTTTTTTTCTCATTAATTGTATTACTGAGTTGTATTTTGTTATATGGTGAACAATAAAGAATTTATTATTATTAATCATCTATAGATGAAGAATTTTTACAAAACATTAAAGCAAAATAAGACAAACATATCAATGTTGCAAATTTCGCCAGATCAGAAATGAAAAAGGATATGAAAGAAGCACAGAACAATTCCCTTTCAGAGACTTATGATATGGAAAAGGTTTTGGGTTTATCCAAACCACCGACCAACCTTGTTTATTACAAGAGTGTCTTTAAAGAAGGAATACACTCCAGTTCAGATAATGTTCCATATGCTTTTCTCCGGAGAGAAAGGACTGTGCCCCACAAGAAGTAGGCTCCAGTCTTAAAAAACATAAATAGCTTTATTTAAAACCAAGAGTTGAAGAGATAGTTCTATTGTGTAACAACTGCGGTGGCCAAAAGTGCAATATTAAAATTGTCCTTTTTCTGAAAAGTGTCTTAGACACTCACCCAACTTAAAAAAGTGTATTTTAAGTAGGGATGCACCGGATCGGGTATTTTGCCGATCCGGCCGGAACCGGGGTCCCGGCCGCTGGCCGGACCGGATCGCCGGAACCCCGGCCGGATCGGGACCTACATTTAAAATGTATGTGCATCCCTACTTTTATACGTAAAACATTGAAAATATTGAGGCTGATTTATTTTTACTTTTTTTTTAAACTAGCTACAGTATGCAGAGTGTTTATTACTATTAATTTTACATAAATAGAAATTACTGTTTATTTAAATATTAATTTTTAATCAGCATTAACAAAATTAAAAGAATTCTACTCGTTCAATTGGAGAATAGCAGCCACTTGTCGATAATAAAAAAATTAAAAAGAAGTCGGGGAACCACAGCCGCCGGTCTATCATAGGCAAGGAAACACGCATACCCTTCACTGTTGACCAATTACAAAATATATCAGGTCGAATGTCGGGGCATCACTTACGCGAAAGTCGGGAAATCCCAGACGCCTGCAAATCATAAGCAAAGGCACAGGGCTGCAGGTCATTTCATTATTCATTTGCTCACAGAAAATCTCTCTTTGCATTTTGTATTTATGTCTGCTGGTATTCACGTTTTAAGTTTCTGAGAATTTTGTGTTTTGTGTTCGAGATTTTTAGTCTTGTGTCGTGTATTAAGTAAGTAAAAAAATCAATAATAATAATTACATAGATATAAAATGACCTGTTTTTTTTAAATAAACTAATTCAACTAATTGCTGTTTTTCTTTAATACAGATCGTCAAAATGTCAAAAGTTTGGCAATTTTTTGATTTCCTTAAAAAAGACAAAAACAAAGCTACCTGCAATTTGTGTCAAATGGTGGATTCGAGGGGAGGATTTGGTAAATCGGCATCTATAAGCCCGTTAATAATATATTTGAAGCGGCATCATCCTGAAGAATTTTCAAATAACTTTAGAGGTAGAGGAAAAGGTACAATACATTTATATCTATATTTTTTTGTTGGGTTAAAGGATTGGGTTTGTAGCTGTTGAATGTTTTACTTTTTTGTCGCTTATTTATCGGATTCAATAGATAACATTTTTTGACTTGAAATCGTGTCTAGTGATTTGATTAGTCTGATTTCAATTTTTTTTGGCCCAGTCTTAATGAAAATTTTACTTCACGATTTACGATAGCTTGATTGATTACTTGATTGAGTCAAATTGGAAGTAAAATAAATATTAGTTTTTAGACCGCATATAATAAAGTTTTAATTTATTTCGTAGAAAACAAGAGTTCTGCACTCGGTTCCGCATCTACGAGTACATCTGCAGCTACAGGCTCAGTCGAGACCAGGCAACCCAACTTTAACTGAATTTACACAACTTCACAAAGCATGGGATATCAATGACAAGAGAGCTGAAAGAATTCACTATAAAATTGCAGAAATGATTTGTTTAGATAACTAACCTTTTTCCTTGGTAGAAAATACTGATTAAACCCCCCTCCAGAAAATATTTAACTGATAAAATAATCCCAGACATTTATAATAGAGTTAGGATAAAAATTTCAAAGGTTCTGGGTGCAGCTTCGTTTATTTCTCTTACTTCTGATATTTGGACATGCTCGAATACAAATGAAAGCTTCATTAGTGTTACAGGCCACTGGATTTCAGAAAAGTGGGACAAACGAAATGTTATTTTGTGTTACGATAAATTTGCAGACAGTCATATGATAAACTTGAAACATTGACAAACGGTTGGGCTATTGACAAACAAAAAATTCATTTATTGATGAGGGATAGTGGAGCCAATATGGTGAGAGGATGTAAAGATGCAGAAATAAATAGTGAGGGGTGTTTTATACATAAACTGCAACTAATAATCTATGACAGTTTACAATCTCAAAGAACTGTGTCAGATATGATTAGTACTGTCCACAGAATTGCAACTCATTTCAATAATTCTTCTTTAGCATGCTGTAAATTATTTGAAATACAATAAGAGCTAAAAATGGAACAGAAAAAGATTATACAAGATGTACAAACGCCGTAGAACTCCACTTTCTACATGTTAGAAAGGTTGCTTCATTTGAGATGGTTTGTAACTATTTACCTTACTGAAAATAGCAGTTTAAACAATTTAACAAGTAACCAGTGGGACCTCTTGCAATCTGTTCTTGAGTTATTGCGCCCTTTTGAAGAGGTAACTAAATTAATGAGCACCACAGAATCGATAATTTCAGAAGTCATTCCAACGATTGCAATATTAAAATGCTACCTTTTGTCCTATAAGATAGAACAGTTATATGGTGTTGGAAATATAAAAGAAAGCCTGGTTACGGGAATAAATAAGAGATTCTCCGATGTTGAATCTAAAAATTATTATACAATATCTAACCTACTATTTTAGATCCTCGATATAAAACTTATTTTTTTTCAAGTAACTCAATAAGTGACGAGATTAAAAAAGTTCTTTTGGGAGAAATAAAAGATACTTGCAGTACCACTGATGAAGCAGAAACCCGAGAAGATGAAAGGGTTACTACCGAAGATAAGAATGATGAGCCTTTAGCTGCAATTCAGAAACAAGCAAGAATAAATGAAACAACTGATTCATCAACAAATTCCATTTTTACATTATGGAACTCCTAGAATGACTTTGTAACAGCTTCAACGTCTGCATCTTCTATATCTGGTTTAAAAAATGACATAATCCATCAACTTGATACTTTTTGTGGGATGCCAATTATAGATAGAAAGGCAGATCCAGTTGAGTGGTGGAGCAGGCACCGTGAAAAATTTCCTGATCTAATAACTTAGTTAGGCAGTTCCTATCAAGCCCAGCAACTAGTGTCTATTCAGAGCAACTACTTTCAGAAATTGGTAATATATACGCTGATAATAGGTGTAGGCTATACTCTGAAAACGCCGAAAAGCTCTTATTTATGGACCATAATCTTAATAAAATAAATTATGAATACTAAGTTTTTCTTTCTCTAATTTTTTATGTAAACTGTATACTTATCTTATAAGACTTATCCATGACAGGGAATTTGGCTGTTATTTTTGCTGTTAGAATTTGGTTGTTATTAATGTTTTCATTTACTATTTATATTTTGTAATTTTTGGAAAGAAAATATATTTTGTTCAAAAAAAAATATTTGTGATTAATTAACGATTTAACAATAGGTAAAAGTAGGCACCACTTAAAAAAACCTTAAAATAATTTTAGTGATACCGCCGGAATTCCGGTGCATCCCTAATTTTAAGTACCTAGAATTAGGTCACAGCATTTTAGCTAATGGCACAGATTTTGGTCAAATAGAAAGAGCTCTATAACAGCAAGTGAGAATTTACTCACTGGATGAATTTAAAAGAATTATCGAATTGTGCAATGAAAATAAGAAGTTTATTGCAACAGTAATGGACACTGATGATTTTGTGTCTATGGAGGACATTGAAAAACAAACAGTTAATAGAAAACTGACCGTTATAAAAGAGAAAGTAAGTTGGTTAAAAAACGAAAGTAATCAAGCTGGAAGAAAAGAAACCTCTCTTCATTTTTTTTAAAGGAATCTCACAATTTAAATGAAGTAAAAAATTAGAATGAAGAGAAGTCTTTCCACAGTTATTAAAAATACTATATCCAGAGGGTAAAGCGATAGGTATCAGGAAAAAAAAGCAGATCTCAAAATGTTGATGAAGTTTATTGCACCAGCTGGGAGAATATTTTACAAAGTAGGGAATGTTGCACATTATGAGCATGACGTTAATGGTTGGACTTACATATAAAAAATGAATAGAGAAAAGTTTAATTAGTTGATTTTTCCCTTTGTCTATCATTGTTCGTAAACAAATAAACGTTTTTTTAATACCTATAAATGAAACCATTTACAAATTTTCTGTTTTATATAAAAAGATCCAACATCCAAATATTTATTAAAAATAATAGAAGCACTGGCCAACTTTCTTTTTTAAATAAAAATACTTAACAATCAAACGTTTAATATAAATGGAACAGTTTAACAACTTTTCTTTTTATACAAAAAGACCAAACAGCAAAACATTTATTGAAAATGGAACCATTTACCAACTTTCTATTTTACATAAAAATTGTTGCTTAGTCCCCTTTAAAAAACACACTGAAAAACTGGTATTTATTTGAAAGGGTTTAAACACCAAATTTATCTGAGAATGCCAATTTTAGTAATTTATTTATAGAGACTCTAATCGACAGACTAAACTGTATTTATGGTGCAAAAATCATAAAAAATAGTATGTTTTAACTGTACTTTTCTCAAAACAATAAAATGTCACTTGGTTCAGTTTAGATAATATTCATATATACCAGTGTGTAGTAATTTGAACAGCTATCAAAAATCTTTCTCAATGCAATGGTGTTTCATTTAGAATAAGGTCAAGTATATGGAGATTGGGATATGTTCATACTCATGTAGGTTTGAATTTATTTATCTTTTTTCTGTATGTCATTAAATTCATACCAAACTATATAAAAAAGACAACCTCAATGTAATACATCAAAATGTCAGGAGTAAAACAATAACAAATGGATCAATATATTAGAGACTTCGATATTGATATAGTAGAAACTTACTCTTTGGAACACATACAAGAATGCAGAGATATTTTAGAAATTAACAAAGATTGTGATAATTTTAAAATTATCCATAATAACATACGAAGCATTAATAAAAACTTGGACGAATTTAAAATTCTCTTAGAAAACTTACATATCGGATTCGATTGTATTGTCTTATCAAAAACATGGGCAATAGGAAATTCGGACCTATATAATTTAGAGGGTTACAACAAGTTATATAACGAGGGGGATTTCAATCAAAACGATGGAGTTGTTGTATACATAAAATCAGAGTATAATTATACATACTCAATCATACCTTTGAATGAAAGCAACATGTTGCAAATTAAAATCATTCTCAATGACAGGAACAACTTTCTTATCAATGCTATATATAGATCCCCAAAAAGCAATCTTGATCAATTCGTTATCAGTCTTCAACATTACTTTGAGAGTTCAGCATTCCAACCAGAAAGTTATAACATTTTCATTGGTGATTTGAATATCGATCTACTAGAGGATAATGAATATAATACAGACTATAACAACACACTTAACAAATTCAGTTACATTTCCACGATTAAGAATCCAACAAGAATACAGGATGGACGTAGTTCATGTATTGACCACATATTTTTAAAATCCAAATTCAACGTACTCGATCAAATACTGCTCCTAGTATTGCAAACCGACATTACAGATCATTTCTCAACAATACTACAGATAGTACTGGAAAAGACCAAATGCCCCAAGGAACGAGAAATGGTGAAATACATAGATGAAACAAAACTTAAAAATACAATCAGACAAAAATCTTGGAATTTCTTATACTGGAATCCAGATCCTAACAATGCAACAAATACTTTCATTGAAACACTTCAAAAATATATAGACGACTGTACATATACAAAAAAATGTAAAAGGAAAAACACGAAGATCGCCCCTTGGATGACAAATGCTTTACTAACCTCAACTACCACAAAAAATAAAATGGCTCAACTTTTGAGAAGAAACCCAAATGACAACGAACTAAAACTACAATACAAAAAATATAGAAACAAATTGTCGACTCTAATTGAAAAAACTAAGTTCAAATACTATAAAAACAAAATTGAACTCAAAAAATCAAACACAAAAGCTTTATGGAATGTGGTTCAAGAAGTAAGTAAGACCAAAAAATCGAAGATCTCTATTGATAATATTGAAAATGAACTAGGAGAGTTATTAACAAATCCTAAGGACATCGCAAACGAATTCAATACCTCATTCAATGGCACTGGGAAAAGACTTGCTCAAAATATAAACCCAGATCCTAACTACAAAATCAATAGACCCCCCCTTCCAAACTCAATTACACTCCTACCCACAAACACACTTGAAGTAAACAGCATTATTCAAGAGTTGAAAAACCACAAAGCCGTGGGATCAGACGAAATCAAAACGGAAACGTTCAAAGTTATCGCATCATTAATAACTGAACCATTAACTTACATCTTCAACAAATGCATAGAAACTGGTATCTGGCCTAGAGCATTCAAACATTCAGTTATCATTCCAATATATAAAAAAGGTAACAAAAAACTGACAGAAAATTATAGACCCATTTCATTAATCACCCACTTATCAAAAATATTTGAGAAACTTCTAAAAAACAGACTACAAAATTTTATAAATAAATATAACATACTTTCTGAAAGACATTATGGTTTTCGAGAAAAAACGTCCACTCAAGATGCTATTCTGACCCTTACTGAAAAAATATATAACTCGTTAAACAACAAACCCTGTCCATGTGTTTTCATTGATTTATCGAAAGCATTTGATACTGTTAGCCATGAGTTGCTCTTTCAGTCGCTGGCGGACATCGGTATCAGAAATACTTGCTTACATTTATTCAAAAGTTATGTTACGAATATGTATCAGACAGTCTGTATAAACGGTGTCGACAGTAAATCGTTAGTCGTACAATGTGGAGTGCCTCAAGGTACGGTCCTCGGACCCTTACTTTTCAACATTTACATGAATGGATTGTTTTATGTGAAAAGCAGAGGTAACATTATCGGTTTCGCAGACGATACCGCGATTTTCTATGAGGCGGATAACTGGACAGAACTAAAAGAAATAGTAGAAACAGACTTTATTATCATTAAAAAATGGCTTGCAAGTAGGTTGCTAACTATAAACTTTCAAAAAAAAAACCAACTTCCTACCTTTCAGTTGTAATAAAACAAATCTTCCTCACTTTACTCAGCTCAACATTCTCGATGGTAAAAACAATCTTACAATTACAGCCGAAAGTAACATAAAGTACTTAGGAGTCATAATAGACTGGCACATGAAATGGGACATACACATCAACTACGTAGCCAAAAAACTACAATGTATCCTTAATAAATTAAGATACATGAAAAAAATCCTTCCTGTTCATCATTTGCTCACACTATATCATGCACTCGTTGAAAGTCACTTTCGATACAGTTTATTAGCATGGGGAGGTGCACTAAAATCCCACATACGACCCCTTGAAGTTCTACAACGACGATTCCTGAAAATTATTCTAAGTAAAAACTCAAGAAATACAAGTGATCTACTATTTCAAGAATCAAAGGTACTCGACCTTAAGCAGCTCTATTACTACAATGTTAACATGAAGTACTATACAACAAAACACTCGTCAAACTTACCAAAACATACCTATAACACTAGACAAAGAAATAACTACGTAATACCACAAATAACAAAATCACTGCTGAGAACTAGTTTTTCTTACAACGCTCCAAAAATGTTCAATTCTTTACCTGAAACAATTTGCGCTATACCCAACTCATCCCAATTCAAAAAACAGCTGAAAATGTTCATGAAGCGATCTAAAGTTCGAGTCTTTTGAGAATGATTATTTTAACCAATCAATATTGACCAAGAAACTTCCCCATTGTTATATTTCGTATACATTTTTTATCTCTATCCCATTTCCGTATGTGTTAAATATAAATACGCCTCAAGAAATATTGTTATTTTATTACATTTTTACATTTTATATGTATTTTATCATTCACACTTTTACCCATACCAAAATTGTTGTAACCCACTAACATTCCAATTTATCTGTAGTATTATATGTCCTAAAATGGTAAATAAATATTATTTTTATAACATTTTATTTTGTGATACTTAGTACTGTAGTTCGTTCATGTTGTTTGTAGTTTATAACATTATTGTATTAACTTCACTCCAATGGAGATTATATGCATAGTTCTACTATATTTAGGCCTAATTATAATATAAAATTCCTTGTGTCATTGATTCAGTTTTATACATATAATTTATAGTGTTTTTATTTATATTGACTTCAAATAGTTTATAACTAGTATTGTTGTATGTGACCATTGTATATGATTAAATTGTATTTTTTGCGAAACAAGTGTAATAACACTTATCGCCAACCTACTTTATTCACTTCATGTAATGTTCTTGTAAAACCATATTTTTGAATAAAGTTATTATTATTATTATAATCACCTATGATTATATGTAATCATTTATAATGGTCTGCAATCACTCACAATCACAATGCAATCCTCTAATATCAGACAGAGAATCACGTTGCATTCATCAGATTGTGGTTGCAATCGCAGCAATTGTGGGAATTGTGGCAATAATGTCAATTTGGGAAGATGTTACCCCTTTGATTAAAACTTAAAATAAAAATTGTACAAAATTCTGATGTAACATCACCACAAAACCAAATTTGCATTGCAGTTTAACGTAGCTTAGTAAACAATTTGTTTACAGCTTGTTACCATTTAAAAAAACCATATTCCTGTACACCATTAGTTGGTCAGTTGATAAACTATTTGTATTTTAAAATTTATTGACTGAAAGGTCGATATTGATTTGTTTTACTATAATGCAAACTTTAGATTGAATTATCTCAAACTATACGGTTGTCAGTTATGTTAGCATTCCATTGAGAGTGCAAAATGTATAATTTTTTAACACCACCTGTAAGTTTATATAAATAAACCCCATCGTGTATGTGCCAGTAAGTTACACAATACATTCTACAAATGGATAACTTTGTAACACCACCTGTAAGTTTGCAATAAACCTCGTGGTATTTGTCATTAAGTAATAAACAATACCTACATTAAATTTAATAACAACATCGTGATTGTTATTGATTTGAAATGAAATTTATTTGGCATTTAAATCAAAGTTAAACTGATAATTCTTACTTCTAAACTGCAATCATCGTCAATGGTAATGACTCTAATAAATCTATCAACAATATTTTGTTCGTCATATGATGGGGGTACGTAAGGAAACCACTCCATATTTTCGTTAACAGCGTTGTAATCCATGCTGAAAGTAGTCATTGAATAAGCCCTTGGTGATAAAAAATCGTTGTCCCAACTTTGATCTTCGTCAACCCTTCTAGTAATTGTATAATAACTAGTTTTGTTTTTCCCGAAACTATTTTTGATCGTATTAATATTGTGCGTGATTCTTCTCGATTTATTTTTTATTGCATCTGAAAGACTATTTGTACGGTTTTTCAAATTAGTGAACCAGTTGTCCAACATCGTTTTTAACAAATTTAAACACAACACCTTAATCGATACGTAACTACATTCACCAAACCACACTGATTAACTAATTAACCGAACAATAAAAAATTAAAAACTTAAACGTTAGCGTTATCTTTTGTTTTGGCACATGGTTTCATAAATGTTTTGTTTTCTTTTGTTGCTATGGTATGGCGTCGAAGTGGCAAAGCGAGACAGGAAACAGTAAATAACAGAAAGTGGGAGTGGGATGCACGCTAAGTTTGTACACCTGTCAGGCAGTTGTTACGTTAAGGCGGGTATCCATTTGTTGCCAAATCACGTATCGTATCAACGTATCGTATCAGCGTATAGTTTCATTTTGGTACGATACGCTGCAACGAGTCAGTTTTTTTTTCAGCCCAGATTCACTGCGTATCTGTGTATCAATTGCGCGAACGGGAGGGATACGTCGTGCGGACGTGTTGCTAGTTTGACTTATTTGGTGGAAGCATCTCAGGTTGATAACTACAAAATAGTTCTCTCAGCATCTCTGCAATGAATGGACCTCAGCAAGCGGCAGCCGCGTATATTTTTATTCACTATGCTCTGCAGCAAGAGAAGAAAAGACGCAAACCACCGCGTTGGTGGATGTCAAAGTTGTACGCCAGCAGGGAGCAATATAGTGGAACAAGTTTAATGGCTGACCTGAAGTTCCAAGCTGTTAGCGGCATGTACAAGAACTTCACTAGAATGCATCCTACTGATTTTGAATTTTTGTTGTCATCGATTGAGCCAATAATTGCTAAACAAGATACTACATTTCGAAAAGCAATTCCCGCTCAAGAAAGATTGGCTCTAACTTTACGCTTTTTGGCCACTGGCGATTCCTACTCCAGCCTTCAGTATCTATTTAAAATCGCAAAGCAAACCATCAGTAAGATTGTTCCAGAGGTGTGCGGGGCTATTGTGGAAGTATTGAAAGACTACATTCAGGTAAGTTGAATTTATTTTTATTTACAAGCGACTTTACAACTGTTGTAATGCTTCATCAAGTGGCAATGTATATGAAGGAGTATTAATTAAAAACGCCGATGTTGTTGGGCTTTGAATACCAGATTCTTCGCCATAGTCATTCGAGGCTTGATGTGTGTGGGTGGATTGATTTGATTTTTGCGATTGATCTTGAAATTGGTATTGATTTTGAGACTGCGAATGATTTGATGATTGCCATGGAGACTGAGAGGAGGAGCTGGATAAAGAAGAGTGCGGAGAAGTGTATGTGTGAGAAGTAGGTGGGTTGGTATAGTGTACATGGTCCGGTAAAACGCTTACTCTGTTATTATAATAACCTCTGTTCGCCCGAAGGAAAATATTTAAAATGTCACTTTGAATTGCACATCGAACATCATCATTATAAAGTCGCAGCTTAGAGGCAATTAAGTTACCAAAGTGGTAACTATCGTCTAATATTGGCGTGCTTGATGTTGACGTTAATATCTCAAAAGCCTTGTCGAGGCGTTCATCTGTTGTAGTTTTCTGACGTTTCTTTTTTTGAGAACTAGTGGGTGTTGGTGGTTGTACGCGTTTTGTAGCTGCTGAGGCCTTTGTACTTATTTGGGAATTTTCATTGGTTCTAACTGGTCCGGGGCGGTTTGTACTTGCTACGGAGTCCATACTGTCTTCGAAATTCTCTTCCGCTGGTATTTCCACATCCTCTATCTCTTCATTCGCTGTTACTTCTTCTTCTTCTAGGTTGTCCTGGGTATTTGCAGCTATGGGCAACTGTAACAACAAAACAATAATTACAGTTATTTATATACCTCGCTCTGTTTTCTAATATTTATGAAAGATTTCGAAAAAATCTTTCAAAGATTTTTTGAAAGAAAGAAAGAAATATTTAAGTTTAGTGAGTATTGTTTAATTATTGTTTCTCCGTAATGAACATTAAATTTTGTTGAGAAATTAATACTTCAAAGAAATAATAATAATATTCAGCAACTAAATAAAGGTTTTTTTATTGTAGATACCAAAAACTCAAGAAAAGTGGATGGAAGTGGTGAAAGAGTTTGAAACTAAATGGGACTTTCCACATTGTGTTGGAGCCATTGATGGCAAACATGTTACATTACAGTGTCCCATAGGAAGTGGCAGCGAATTTATCAATTATAAAGGATTTTTCAGCATTGTCCTGTTTGCTTTGGTTGATGCTAACTATAATTTCCTGTTCGTGGATATAGGTTGCCAAGGCAGGATATCTGACGGTGGCGTGTTTTCAAATACCGAGTTGTACAAGCTAATGCAGCAAAAGCGATTAAATCTCCCAGCGCCCACTCCTCTAAACAGTAGGGAAGAAGACGTGCCATTTTTTTTCATCGGAGATGAAGCGTTTGCTATGGCGGAAAATCTCATGAAAGTTTATCCCGGTTACTACACTAAAGGATCAAAACAAAGAATCTTCAACTACCGACTTTGTAGAGCACGCAGAGTGGTTGAGAATGTGTTCGGCATCGCCTCAGCAGTGTTTCGGATATTAAGAAAACCACTGCTATTAGAACCAGAAAAGGCGTCACTTATAGTTATGACAGTTGTTCTGCTACATAACTTTTTACGTAGAAGACCGCAGTCGGTTCATATTTACACTCCCAATGGAACATTTGATTCTGAAGAAGAAGGTGTCACTACAGAAGGAGCCTGGAGAAGAGATGTTGATGGTATTACTTCACTCCTCCCGTTGAGAAGAATTGCACGTAGAACAAAATCTACTCTGTCAAATATAAGAGACGAACTGGCAGAATACTTTACAAATGATGGCGAAGTACCGTGGCAACATAAATATGCCTAACCTAAATACTTATAACTTAACCCACAAATAATTGCAGACACTATGCTTAATTTATATTTAAATAAATATTTGTACTTGTGTTAAGAAATGTTGGTAGCATACCCTGTCAAAATTTAACTAATAAAATTGGCCAAGAAATAAAAATTTAACATAAAACCTTTAAAAAAGGATGCTACTTTCATTTTACCCATGCACAGTGTACAATAAGAAAAAATGTACTTACTGTACTCATTGTAGATCTCGGCTTGTTTTTGTCCCATAAAAATTTCATACTTTGAAAGGCAAACCATGAGCTTTTGTAAACTTCTGCTGTTCCTAAAAAAAAATAAAACTAATTATACCGGGTGGAAACGTTAAACGGGCACCGCGCTCTCACGTCTGTATTATTACATTTAATTGAAAAGTAAATATGCTGACTATGATTTGCACCATTCGATAGCTGCGAAAAAATCATACAAGTCAGCATATTTACTTTTCAATTTAATGTAATAATACAGACGTGAGAGCGCGGTGCCCGTTTAACGTTTCCACCCGGTATAAACTCATTTAATTAAGGTTTGTTTTAAAAAAAATTAAAGTAAATTTTCGGTACCTACCTTTTCCAGTGCCGGTGGTCTTCGTCATTTTCATTTTCTCTCTCCTAAGTGCTGCCAAAAGATATTCCATTTTTTTCTTGCATTCATCAACCGACCTATTCACTTCTTTTGCGATTTCCTCCCAAGCATCTTGTTTTAGAATTTTATTATAATGATCTCGATGTTTCGGGTCCCAAAGTAGTTCATATTTACGGTAAATTTCTATAAAGTTTATTACTTCTTCTTTATTCCACTCCATAATATTATTTTTTAATATTAAAAATAAAACAATAGTACCATCCCCAGTGGAATTCAGACGACTACTGACTAGTGACTGCACACAAAATATATTTTGTTTTATCATTTTTAAAGCGAATATGCAACGACTGGTTGTGTCAAAAAAACGTCCGTCCACACTGTGACTGTCTCGTATCGTATCATTTCTTTGATGTGTCGGCGAAAAACCGAAAATTGAGCGATCAAGTCCGTTGCGTTTCTATTTATCCATTTTGATACGTTACTATGCAACGGTTTCCTGTCTCCACTGATACGCAACGATGACACGATACGTGATTTGGCAACAAATGGATACCCGCCTTTAGACGTGCGTTGATGTCGTCAGCGGGTTTTTTAAAAATGCATAACTACCGGGGTAATACGTTAAATTTTCATCGGAAACTATATAGGTTAAATTATTTATCAGTTTGTACCAGTACAATTAATTATTATTTGTTAAAAATGATACTTACAGTTTCATCAAGACTCTCGAGTGTCTCGTTCTCGTCAAAAGTGAGTGTATATAAATCATACAGATAAACAGTATCTTTCTTATAATGTCTCTTCCGCTTTAACAATGACATTTTTAACAACAGAATAATTTATATTTGTAGCACTTATTTCGACTGTTGTTTGCACGAAAATTTATTTGTTATTACGCACTTTAAAAGTAATTTCGGCTTTGTCCCTGTATTATAAGAGTCTCGTTATGATTTTTCTAATAATAGGAAGGCATATTTTTTGTTTTGAGTCGTGAATTTAACGGAACTGCCAAAAATGTATACGACTGTAGAAAATTTATGTGAAGGTTTTTAACAGTTTGTTGAAATTACCACGAAATTCGAAGAAATACCGTGGTGTCATTGACATATATTTGATAGGAAACTGATTTATCGAAAAATATAATTATAAAAAACACGTTTTAAATGTGCTTGTACTGAGAGTAGCTCAATTCGTAATATACTAAGTATTTATTTAAAAAGATTACGCAAAATATGTCTTCGTATTAAAGCCATAGAATCATGTAATGTGTACAGACGAGTAAATTATTAATTAATTTCACTTTCATAATACGAGGGGAAGAAAAAAGATAATACGTTTCTTTGTGATCCATGAACTTGATAATAATAATTGACAATCAATCTGTTTTGGGTTATATATCTAGTTCAATTGTTTGTGTTGTTTAAGCCACCTGCTCAATGAAAGAAACAAAATATACGTAAGGCTAGAAGGGTTTTAGACTCAAAGATTTGTTTATGATTTACATGAAAAATTATGAGCAAAATTAGTGTTTTATCAGCGGCGTAGCACTTCATTTTACCTAAGCATATTTTTATTTAGAGTCTGCGCGGTTGTTCTGTGTTCACTTTTCAAAGGGATACACTGAATAAGCACAAAAGTGGATTTTTAATGTTTTTCATTTCACTATGTTTAAAAATTAAAAAATATACCGAATGTACACATTACATGTTAAAAATGTATTAAAAGAGGCATTGATTTTATTTCACCGGACAGTCAAGTCACTTAGAAATTACTGACAACACTACAACATCGATTAACAAAGATTATTACTATTCAACAACACAACAAGTAATCCATCTTGCACAATAAATGTTTTTATTTACCACACATTAATTGTTTATAACACGAATCACAGTAGTACCTCCGATATGGCAGGTACTAACGATTTCGCACTACGATTTCATGTGTAATATGAATAAAAAAAAAATAGAAACTGTTCATACTAATGAGCGTTTCTAATGCTTAACAGTACTTCGAATTGATGAAGGAAATGGAGTTTTTTTTCGCAGTTTCTATTGTAGTGAGGTTAAAAAAATGATGGGAGATGTGATGCGGAAACAACGCAATAAATCGTGATTTTATCATGTGGTATACGGGGTGAATCACAAATGTTTCATAAATTAATATGAACAATATTTAGATTCTGTATCAAAATGTCATTTTATTTGACGGTAACTTTTTTTATAGATTATTTTACGTACTTTTTCCCTAAAATCTCTATACCTTCTAACCTGAGAGGCAATTCATAGCAAATAAAGTTTATTTTTATACAATATTCAACGAAATGGAGTATATTAAAGAGCAATTTTCTTAAGGCATCATTTTATTGTACGCGTGCAAGTTTAGAAAACTAGCCTAAGGCGAGTTTTTTAAAGGAAGGCCTTATGAAACAGGTTTTTTATACTATTTTTTCTACTTTGAGTTCTTTGTGTCCGAAAAGTAACAAATTTTAAAAAATAGCATAATTAAATCTATTTAGGGAATTTTGTGTTCATAACGTAACGGCTGGTAATGCATTAGCGTCAACTTGAAACATTTGAAAATCGAATAATGAGAAATCCTTCAATCACATCAGAGATGTTCGATACTCTCGATACAGTATCGATACGTATCTATAGAATGTGTAACGATACGATAAAGTATTGGTACCGATACACAAAAGTATCGATTAAAAAAGCGTTTTTGGAGATAGAATTTTATTCCGATAATTAAAATAGGTACTTAATACAAAGGAGGAAAATAAAGTTTAAAAAAATAAAATACAAAAGAAAACATTTATTTAAAGAAAATGGAAAATAAAACACCGCTGTTGCAGATGCCAGTTTTCTGAAGACAAAGAATGTAAAAATAATAGTTTTTCCAACCGCTTACAGTCTAAACGGTTTCTAGTGTCAGTCAGTATTTTCCAGTTTTACTGAATAATCGTTCACAAGGCACAGAAGTGCCAACAACTGATAGATACTGAAGGCTTGTTGGTTTAGGAATAAAAAACTCATATTGTAGAGGGCCACAAATAACACATATTAGAATTAGAAACAGAACTAAACTTCTTTGGACAAACAAATCGCAAATCAAACAGCCTTGCGCATATGTTAATTGCCAAATTAAATTAAAAAATATAATAATTGACCATTTATTTCTTATTCTTGGCCATGACCCCCTCCCCACATATCGACCACCTTGCGCCTTACTAAACATGTAATATTACACATTTTTGCAACAATATTATTTGAGCATATTATTCGTAACATTTCTAACATATGATGCATCAATATCGCTCATAAAATATTTCAGCAATAAAGTTACTAGAAAGTTTAAAGGAGCTTTATTGAAGTAATATTTATTTTGTAATATTTACATTATGTTGTGTTCATTATATTGTAAGAGAAACATTTGTGTGTAACTTAACATTCTCTAATATTGCATAAATATTATTAATTTGCCTAAATAAAGTTCTGATTATAAACTTGATAAATTTTGATAATGACAAGTGACAATATTGAGAGTTTGGTTTGGTTTTGTGACGTGTATGTGACCTCGTGTGAAGCCCAAAAAAATAAATGAAAAAGAAAACTAAATCGCAGGTGAAGGTTACAAGTTATAATTATTTTTTTAAGTAGTAGACAACTTAAGAGTGGCGGTTTGTCCATAAGGGCTGCAGGGTTGCAACATTTTAAAATGATTGCAGTTATTACATTACTATACAATTATTTTAGAAAAACATATTTTTTTCGTTCATAGCATATTTATATTTGCATTGTATGTACCTTGATATGTGTACCGTTTGTGTATATTGTATGAGTGGGAGGAACTGACAAGCACCAACTTGATACGAATAACTAAAGCGAACATTCGAGTCAATGCAGGCCAAGCCATAGCATACAGAGAGTGTATTGATATAGTGGGGGGGGGGGAAGGCATGACGTTTATATTTATCGTGGCCTGCAAGGATCAAATTTGAAATTTAAATAATAAAAAAAAATGTGTTTCAGTTTCTGTCGGAGCTAGTTTTCCGAATTTGCAGGGCCAATACTTCGAGAAAATTATAATGCAGTGCTTGCAAATTGCAAAAGTTAGATTCAAAAGAAAGAAAAACTAAATGAATAATAATATGTCGGAATGTATTTATCACTCATAAAGAGGTCTTGTTTCATTTATAAATTGTAAATTTTAATTTAGAGCAATATTGGAATATTTAATTTACAGCAATATTGCTGTAAATTGAAAATAAAATGTTGCGTTATAGGGTTCGGTCATCACGTGACAAAAGTAGGTGTGTCCGGTGGGCACACAAATCCACACCGTCATTTTTTTACCATTGTTTAGTTTCGTTTTGAGCAAGAATTTTGTTTAAGCAGTCTTAATATGAATCGGCAAAATTCCTGTTTGTTCGAGCCCGAAAACGGTATGGAGAAAAAGTGGCTTTAATTCAAAATGTCGATCCGTATACTTTAGATTGAAAAGAATGCTCTAGTGATGCTAAAGACTTGCCCAAAGTGCATTATTTTGATATTATAGATTACCTTAAATATGTCAGAAGTCCTTTTATCAACGATGAGTTAAAGGCATAAAATCTACACAAGCATTTGTTACTTTTATTTGCGGTTAGGTGCAACAACAGAAGGCAAAACAAATTGGCGTATACATTTTAGAGATTGGCAGAGTAAGCCCTTATTCCCTATTTTATTTAAGCACAAACTTATACAGACAGACCGAATTAGACAACGTCACCCTGAGTTGCCACATAGAAATTCATAAATTAACCTTTCTGAGACATTTTTAAGTTAAGAATCCATGCATTTAGTATTGAGCTACATAGTTACTGTGATATGAATATTTTGCTTGTACCTATTTGCTCATACTAATTTAAAATACTTATTGCAAACAATAAAACTGTAATAATACAATTTCAACAATGGCATTGTCTGCCCACCAGACTAGCGGGTTGCCTACCGGCTGACATCAGGTGACCGGACCCTATATTATTTGTAGTAGTCGTAATGTTTCATAAATATTACAGGACTTTACTGCAAGGTTGCAACAAGCTTTCTATAATATTATATTTAACGTGCTGCAATGTTATGTTTTGCAAGGTTACACATTCAATATTATTAAGTGATGCATTTATGTATTGCTGCAATATTGGTACAATATGAATATAAGCTTTGAAGTAATATTACACACATATAGCCGATCTCAGACTAAGGGTACAATTACATTCAATTACGCGCGTGCTTAATCTTTTGCTTAATTAACATTTGACATAATGACCATTTACATTGGATCTAAATTTTTGGTTATGCTATTTGACTTGCCGTGAATTATATACCTATAGAAATAAAAAAATAATGGATGAGATTATGATTAAAAGTTTGATAATAGGTACTTTTAGCTTGTCTTAAATTTCTCACGTATCCGTATACGTAACGAACTGCGCATGTGTAGACCCGTTACGGCTCAGCCGATACGATGCGTTCAACGGATTGTTACGTCCCTTCTCCGTATACGTAAACGTATCCGTATCCCGACCAAAATCAGTATTCTGTGCTATTTTACAGGTCTTTGATATTGGTTTGGTTTGATTATAACCACAAAGTTCATTTTTAGATTTATTTTTCATTATTTTTTTACTTTCACCAAAGAATAGTGCTTTGGCCATCCTGGTTTTAGCATGAAACGATACGTTATCTGCTAAAAAGGTTTTCTTGACAACTTCTTTACGTCAACGTAACTCCAATACGGATACGTGTAAAAACTTATGATGAGCTAAAAGTGTCTATTATGTTATCTAGCAATATTTATCGCAATATTTGATAAAAAACAGTCCAAAAATTGTCTGAAGAAGAAAATTCGCTAAAAAAGATGCTTTTGGAGACGAGACATTTATTTAAGAGGGAATTTCAAGGATTATTTAATAATTTACTAGCAGAGATTACTTCCTGTGTTTATTATTATTATTATCCCTATGTGCAACACAAATGCAGAAAACCTCCCCAAGAGAAGCCATAAAGCCAGCAGTTACACATAGGTTTTTAGCAACTGGTGATTTATATCTCAATCGTAGATGTGCTTTTCGCAAACAACTTTTTTCGCATACATCCTTTTACGATATATGTAACATAATTACATAATTAGGAATATTTTGTACCCTATTTATTTAAAACCATTACCAAAAGAATAGTTGCTGAAAGTTGTAGAAGATTATTATTATTTCCATTCTATATCATTATCTCAAAACACATAATGTCGTAAATTTCAAAACATTCGTAACATTTGTCAAGCGGAAGCTTAAGCAAAAGTAAAGTTTTCAATGTAAAGGGATACATGGAGACGTCATCTGTCAAGCAGGCAAATTTCAGACTTAAGCAGGCGCGTAGTGGAATGTAAATCTACCTTAACAAATAAAATAGATATATTTGTTTAGTTTTTTCTTTCCCCAATATCGAGTCACATTTTAAGCTCACTTGCGGACACTTGCCATATTTGCGAAGTCTCTTTAGATGCAGGGAAAATTAAATTAGAAGTTTAATGAAAATTTGTTAAAAAGTTATGCAAATAAAAAAAAGTCATACCAAGTTATGCATTTGAGTTGCTGCTTTTAAAATTAATTAATAATACTTGAATTTTATTTAATAAAGGCATATTCTTCTATACATTTTAAACAAGTATTTGTTGTATCCTTAGATACCTTTGTGGTTATAACTAAAAGTGGCAATATTGCTCAAAATTTCAGTAGCTGTTTTATGTGTCATGGGTAACCTATTTAGTAGTTTTGTCCTTGCTTAATTACTGTAATAAGCACGAGATATGGCAAGGATACTTAGGAGACACCCTATATAGATATCATTTTCTTTACATCAAATAAGTCGAATTCAATTAATATAAAAATAAAAAAACGACCTAGAAAAAATTTACACGATTCACAAAGTCGATGACAATAATTGAATCAAAAACACACCGATGTTTTGATTATCAAAAAAATACAGACAAATATTGCAACTTAGCATAGAGAAATTAATTAAAATTAACCTTCAATTACGAAAATAATAAAAATAAAGCAAGGGCAAGTGAAGGTAATTAAATAAACATAGCTACAGTTGATGTTTTGAATAAGAAACCTCGTCCCAAATCTTTAGAAATAAATAGAAGAAAATTTGGACGAGAGGAGGAGAAAAAACTCGGTAAGTTAACGGGAAACGTGTGGCCTGGAACTCCCCTTTTACGACGGCCCGTGTGTAAACAGTGATTTGTTTTTTGTGATTGTGATATTTCAAACCGTAAGTTTTTGAGCCCGTCATTTTCTTTTTTTGTTTAACCCAAAAGCACATTAATTTTTGATGACGATCCATCCTGCACATATTCGTGTCCTACTGAGACTTGAGGCCCATACTACCAGATTTAGTAAAGAGTACGATTTATAAATTGTTTATTTTTTTTGTGAGCATAAGATTTTATTCAAGGGAGCTATCTGGGTTATTTTCTAATATATTATACAGAGATACTTATTTGCGAATACCGTCTATCTTAAATCATAATCAGGGAAAACTATTTTCAAACCATGAAATACGTTTTATTCTCAACCTGTTATATTGTAATATATTATACAGAGATATTTATTTGCGAATACCGTCTATTTTATGTCATAATCAGGGAAAACTATTTTCAGACCGTGAAATACGTTTTATTCTAAACCTGTTATTTTCTAATATATTATACAGAGATATTTATTTGAGAAAACCGTCTATTTATGTCATAATCAGGGTTAAGTTATTGTATTGTTTAGTTAGTTGGATTGTAATATATATGTACATGTTATCCACCCAGACTGTTTCCTTTACCAACAAACCCCTCCCCTCGAACTAGCTGGATTGAACTGGTCGACACGACCTACCTTCGGACTCAGGCTTGGCACATCGTATAAGCCCAAGAGGCCCCACGAGATACCCTTCCGCTCGTGCCAGGTATCCACCTCACCCGAGATTATCCACAGGGGATTCCTGACTTTATTGTGCCCTATGGCACTGTTGACAGCACGCTGCAAAAAATCCAAATAATCCAAAAGAGATAAAGGTATTTAGGACTGTAAAATTATTACATTACCATATAAAGGCAGATACAAATATCGTCAGAGTGTGCTCGACGATAATTTCGAATACTCTGTAGTAATGTATTAAATAATGTCGAACGTGGTTTGTTTATATGACCGCCATTACGACTAGAGAGAAAACATTATGTTCTTTCGTTTTGGTGTGTTTTTCACGACTTTTAGTGACAAAATGAGCATTTAATGTTTTTGGATTATCATGGTTCCTCGGTGCCAAATTTGTCAGAAAAACAGCCAATGTAGAAATTCACAAAATTCCTACAATAGTTCGAATATCAACCCTGCCCAATCGTCGACCTTCGTTCATTCTCGTAAGTCTGCTATGCCTTATTTAAGGGCAGTTCGCTCTCATCTCATCCTCATTCCTCAACAATCACCGACCTGAACAGACGAAACAGGTTTAGTGCACAGTTCTTTCAAATTTACACCCGATAAAATGGGTATTTTGCAAACTAACAATTAAGTGAAAAGTAACCATCCTAAATTCAGTGCTATTTAAACTGTGAGTACATTATTTATTGTATAAAAATTCAACCATCTCCGAAGTTAGAATAACTGGGGAGATATTTCTACATCCACGTGCTGAATCAACTTTAATATCACCATCAGCCCCATTAATTGCAGGGTTGCCGGTTTCATTTGTTCTACCATAAGTTTGAATTTAATTTACCTATTTGTAATTATTTAGCTGAATGTATGCTGTGTATATATGTATATTTACATTGTTGTCCAAGAACCACTGTATGTGAACGTTTCAGATTTCATGTGTTTGTAACGGTAGTTTATAGTTGCAATTCCCGCCTGCTCCACGTGTTCAATTAAATTAAAGTATTTCTAAAGGAAAGGTTCTTTCGTTATTTGTATCTTACTCCACAGTTTCGTGACATGAGTCACTGGTCCTTCGAAGCTTTCATTACACATTTAATAACTTATTTTAAGAGTTCTCACTAGATACTTCTAGTCGCTACCAAATGTAGAGAGGTGATAATTTGACAACACAAAACCAGCGATCCTACCCTACACCTTCTCCTACAGCCAAAATTACCAAGGCCATGTATCTACAATACCATCCCCACTTTTTGTAGTTAATTCATTATTTACCTACTAGCGTTTAAGATAGTTGACCTAAAAAAAGCGTGTTTATGAATGAATAGCCCTCTCTATTGTATATTATTACTCTAAGGAGCCGATACACTTTACTACCAACAACATTCATGATCTAAACGTACTGAGTTTCAAATAGGAAAATATCAAAAATTAAGCGACTATGAAGCCCGATCGTATGCATCCGTTGCTTTTCAATATCTTAAGATTTTTTTACCTAAATTGTCGGATACTGAAGATAAGAAAATATTCAAAGGAGCAAGGCGAGAATGCTTTCACGAAGATGCGATGCACTTTAAATAACGTTATCAAGGACAATATTTGTATTTTATAGATAAATCTTAATTGTCTTTTGCAAATAAAAGTTTTATGTCGTTATTATAGGCACATCTAAAATAAAAATAAACAAATTGATTGTTGAACAAATAATTTAAGGTTATAATTCTCTTAATTGGCCAACACAAGATCGTAGGATCTAATTTCATTACATTATTTTCTTTGATGATATATGTCAGTTGACTCGTTTAACGTATGCCAAAATTGGACGTTCCCAGTCTGCGTCAGCCGCGGCGACTATATGGCCGAAATCAAAAATGACAAAAAATATCTTCTCAAAACAGTCAGTTGCATTGATACTACCCATAGTAACGCCACTGTTGTTAGTCGTAGTTTTAATCGTAAAATTCCACTAGATATCGAATTTAAATTAAGGACGGATTCGGGGCGTTTAGTTTATCCTGTTCGTTTCAAATTAACATTTTACCACCACCACATTAAAACTTGTAGAAAAAACAATAATACTGTTATTGTTTCCTTAATACCTACATACTTATCTACCTTCTGTTTAATTTCATCTTGTATAGAAAGCCTTCTCTGCAACACTTTATACAGCGGATCGTCCTCATCGTCAGGCACTTCCCTTAACATTTTATTATTTCACTAAACACTTTATATAAACTCATAATGAAACCATAAACATTTCCTACATGTATTTATTTATATTTATTTTAATTTAATTCCGAATAAAACGTAGTCGCATTTAATTTTAAAATCACATGCTATTAACATATTTCTTTTAGGTGTGGAATTGTAATATTGTTTACAACGTTATATCTGGAACTATTTTCAATTTGTTTAAACAATTGTCACCTGTGCGATAACATATTTATTGTGTATGTAATTTAGAGACGTTATCAATTTACTGATATGATGTAATGAGTAATGAGTCTGGTTTCGAGTTCAATTTAGTTAACGTTTAGAAGTATTTAATAGATTATTACGATTTTATTAGGAAAGTATACAGTTTGTCTCATCGAATGTGCAGTTTAAAATATTATCATGTTCATGATAATTTTAGTTCTTATTTCCTATTAACTATAAACAAAAATATCAATCCTTAGGCCATTCACGTGCAGTTTAACTGTGTAGCTATCAGTGGCGTAACTAGGATGAAGCTCGGGGGGGGGGAGTGGATGGATGAACTACTGAGAGAATTGGGCATCGGAAATTTTTTCAAATTTTCGGCCCCTAAAACTGCATTTTAGGTTTGTTTTTCTTATAAAATTGTAGCTTACAGTTCTTAGCTTTTAGTACATTTTAATAAAGTATAGGTTTGCTGTGATTATGTATTAGATTTGTTTCATTTTTAGGGTTCGGGGGGGGGGGGGGGCTTCCATTCCCCTCATCCCCCCCCGTAGTTACGCCACTGGTAGTTATAACAATCAGTTAAAACTGTACGTGTATGGCTATTTTAGTCACAGTTCAACTCTAATTTCTCAAATGTACAGATTAACTGAACGAAATGAAATTATTCATATTTTAACTGAAATGACAATCTGAACTGAGCGTGTATGGCGGGCAGTGTTGCCACATGAATAACTTGAAATTCCCCAAAAATAAATGACAAAATACCCGTTTTTACCCGCAGTGGTCAAAATGGTTAAAAAAAGAAACATGTTAAAGAGTCATTCGCATTCGCCATTTTATCAAACATTATTAATTAAATACCATATATTAAACAAGAGGTGGTATGATACGAACTTTGGTATGAATAAGAATTTATATATTTATAACAATCGTTCGAATATATTGATAATATATAAAAATTAAAATAAGCATGATTTCCAAATAGTAATTTTTCTACTTCCGCTACTAAAACCGCACTTTGAACACGGGTTTGATATGCACAAAGCGACTCTTTAAACACTATAGTGTTTAAAATGCGAAAAGTCACATCTCGTTTATCTTTTGTTTTTTAAACGTCAAATCAAGTGTATCTTTTGTATGTTAAATTTCATGCTCCTTGATAATTTTGTTACTCTGTGTCATTTGATTTATCAGTCAGCTGTCAGTCATCGTCCGTCATGTAATGAATATAATTCAAATATAATATAATGTTTTCCTTCACGCGGGCGAAGAAAAAGTATAGTAAGCACCTCGTGTTAAAAACGTCATTAGTCACTCGTTTCACAAGGAACTCGTTCCGCTTCGCTTCACTCGTACCTAGTAAAACTCGTGACTAAAGTAACCGTTTTGACACTTGGTACTTAATATACTATTATGCAACAAGTCCATAAAGTGGTCTTTTTTTCCACAAATGGAAAAAGTTGACCGTGCGGCAATTACATGAGTGAAAAAAAGACTCTTTATGCACATGTTGTATACATTATTTTTTCTACAGCCCTATACAAAAAAATAAAATTCAAATAGAAATTTGGGATATTTTAATTAAGCTCCTTCAGTAAATTACAATTATACGTATTCCAAGTTTCATGAAAGTCCATCCTCGATGCCCAGCCAAGATTCATTGTGTTAGCTTATGGGAAGCGTGAAATAAAGTTAACGTTATGGCACTTTTTTTAACGCTTTTTCAATCTAACCATAAACAGCCACTTTAAGCGCTACACACCGATGAAATACAAGGTACTTTAAAGATAGGGCGCAGAAATAATATTTTTATGGTATTTGTTATACCCTATATAATAGTTGACAGTTAAGTCCGCTGAGCCCGTTTTTGTCTACTGTCGGTTTCTGTAACCGAGCCTTTATTTGTAAGTCATATGGATAGATAGTAGTCGAATGTCAAGTAGTGGAATAATACATTATTTTTAGTGCTGTCATTACTTTTTCATATAATCTGATATACAGTAATAAAGTATATAATGTTGACATCAAAATAGTCACTCTCTCCCCTTTTAGTTACAACAGTATTTTAATTTGTAATAATAAAACACAAAGAACGGCAACGTGCGCTGAGTGTGGAAACAGTTTGTTGTTGAATTTTACTCCTACATTAAACCCGAAAATTCGAGTGGTGTAGTGGAAATCAATTACAAGAAAAGTTATTCAGTGAAGTTATAGTGATAGGCTCAACTCTGACCAAAAAATTCCGACATAAAAACACGTATTTTACGTATTTACCCAAAAAACATTATAGTGACTGTGAAGAGTTATCGGAATAAATAATTAGCTTTGAACATTATCTACAACAGAACCTTGACTCGATAAAAAAAGCGATGTTGCCAGACCCTCTGAACAATCAGTAAGGCAAAGAAATATTATTGTAATAAACTTAATTTATTAAAAACTCTAGATCGATTAAAGTTAGATATGGGTAGATTAGAACAAATGTTCCTACAAATCGAGACAAATATGAAAGAAATGGCCCAGAAATTGGATAACATCATGTTAGAATTGCAAGAAGTAAAACAGGAAAACAATAAACAAAAAGAAACATAAAAAGTCAGGAAGACAGAATAGAAAAATTAGAACGCGCGGTCAGACATAAAAATATTATAATAAAAGTAGTGACCGACGAAGAGAAGGAAGATGAAACCGAAACAAAAGAAAAAATAGAAGTAGTGATGCAGAAAATTGGAATAAATATTGATATGGTAATAGAGGTAGACGAAATTCGAAGACTAGGAAAATATACAGAAAACAGAACGAGACCGATAATGATAAAATTATTGAAAGAAAGCACGAAAATTCAAATGATGAAAAATGCCAAACACCTTGAAGGTACCGAAATATGGATTGATGAAGATTATCCAAAGAATATTCAAGAGGAAAGAAGAGCATTAAAACCCCAACTAAAAGAAGCAAGGAACAAAGGACACAAAGCGATAATAAAATATAACAAATTTATAATAAATAACAAAGTACTTGAGAAAGAAATCAAGGAGGAATAACAATCTATTACCGACAAGCATGAAAGATCACCGAAAACATCGACGACAGATAGCAAAAAATATTTAAAACAACAAAAAAAACTAAAGAGGACAGATAAGGAACGAAAAGAACAAAACAAACTTGTAATGAAAACGGACAGGAGACTGGAAATTGGAACTAACAGGAGTATGATGTATAATACATAAAAAATTAACAAAACAAATTGTAAGGTATAGAGCGATATCTGAAAGAATACTACTTGTAGAGCTAAGAAACGAAAAACAAAAAGTTAGAACGATCATATCAGTATATGGCCCCGATGAAAATGAAAAAGCAAAGATTTAACAAGTACGGTTGAAGAATCAAAAGGAATTATATACATTGTAGTGGATTTTAACAGCAGAGTATGTAAGCATGACAACAACTACAAGATGATAGGAAACTATGGAGAAAAAACAAGAAATGACAACGGAAAAAGACTGTTAGATTTCTGTCAATTAGAAAATTTGAGAATTTGCAATACCTTCTACCAATACAAAGATATTCATAAATACACGATGGTACAACATAGCAGAGGAGAAAAATCAATTACCGACTATGTTTTAACACAAAAAGGAGGAAGAAAACATATAATTAACGTTAAAGTTAAAAGAGGAGCTGAAATTAACAATAATCACTATCTACTGGAAACAAAAATTAAAGGTGACAGTACACAAACTGAACAAATAACAGTAAAGAAAGAAAGTCAGATATCAATAAAAACATACAAATTAAGAAATAAAACGGTTGCAACAAAATATCAACTAAAAACAGAAGAAAATTTTACTGATATAAAAAAACTTAACAAAAAACAGAGTTGGAACGTGTTTAAAAACGTAGTCATTAACACTGCCATTGAATTATGCGGGGCTTACAAAACAGATACTAGGAAAAAGCAAACAGCATGGCGGAACAATGAAGTTAAAGAAGAGGTTAAAAAGAAGAAGGAAGAATGGTTAAAATATTTAAAAAACAACACACATGAACAATATGAAAGATACAAAAGCCAAAGAGAGAAAGTCAAAGTTCTAGTAATAAAAGCAAAACCAATTGCCTGGATAGATTTTGGAAACAAAATGGAAAAAGATAGTACAGGGAATCAAAAACTATATTATAAGGTTCTAAAATCGTTAAGAACAGAAAAGCAGAGAAAAGAACAGTACATAAAAGATAAAAATCAAGAGATACTAACAAATGAAGCAGACATTATGGAAATAGTATTTTCAGGAGCTGTTGGAGCAGCAGACCCAAATAAATCCAAATAGCGAACAAGAAATTGAAAATCAAAATGAAGAAGAAGAATTGGAAGAGCTAAAAAGAGTTGTTAAGGAATTAAAAAATAGGAAAGCGCCGGGTGATGATAAAATTACAGCTGAAATGATTAATAATCTAGGAAATAGGGGACTGGATGTGTTATTAGAAATTATCAATAAAGTTTGGCATAATGGAAATATCCCAGAAGAATGGGGAGTAGCCTTAATTACACCTATACACAAGAAAAGAGACCAGAAACACTGTCAAAACTATAGAGGAATAACCTTATTAAACACCATTATAAAGATATACGAACAGCTTATAAACAACAGAATTAAACCAACTCTAGAAAACCGGAGGAACAAAGTGGATTCAGACCAGGAAGAAGTAGGTACGCAAGATCACATCTTCACAATAAAACAATTAGAAGAAAAGAGACATCTATATATATATATATATATATATATATATATATATATATATATATATATATATATATATACATTTATATATATATATATATATACATATATATATATATATATATATATATATATATATATATATATATATATATATTGAACTAATAAAGATAAATGCTTACTTAATTTTGATTATGCGATTTAAATGTATATGTTTATTATTTAGAATTTTTTTGTTTAGTTTGACTAGCTCAGTTTGTTTTTAATATTTGTTTGGTAATTTATTTTAATTTGATTGTTCGGGAGCATGAAATCCTTTTTCTCTTTGAGTCCTGGCTTATTGTATTGTTATAATTGTTTAAATAAAAAGAAAACACATTATTTGAAATAGATTTAATTTTCAATGCAATATTTTATATTTGATAAAAATAATATGCGACGCCAATGGTTATATTGTACCTACTTATTTATTTTAATAATTTCATCAATGCGCATGCGTGAAAAACTAGTCATGCGCTTTAACATAAAACGAACAATTCTGATACGTAAGAAGCATCTATTCATATTATACAAAGTTTGATGAAGATGCAAACAAGTGAATGGTTCAAACACATAAAAGAATTTATATATATAAATCATAGTTATATATGATACAAATTGCTGTGGAAATAAAATTGTTATATACATGGATAGAAAAATAGAAATTATATACAGATGGAAATAGTTATTACATTATGAAATTTGAATCACCAGATTTATGCGATTACAAAATGGCGTAAGTAAATATTTTAATTTATTGAAAATTCGGCCTTTTATTAAATTAAATGATTTATGCAATGAATTCACTATACAAAGTCTGTTTCTTTCTTTTTCAGATCGATCATATTTGCAAAAGTTTATCAATTTATGAAATTAAGTACTTAATTGAGTATTTTGAGTTTTTACACTGATTATTGGCCAATAAATGATTTAAAAACACTGACCTGTTGCTCTTGAATTGGGATGAAAGTCTCTGGATACCAGGAACACTCCGCTGAAGCTCCAAAAAACCAAAATTGATGAAAATTTCGTAGATTCTTGCCGAAAAACTTGATACACTTGACTGTGAGTATTACTAATATTGTATTTAATAATACTTTATAGATTTAAATGTCTTAAACCGGGAATATCTTGAAATTTCAGGAACACCATCACACACACTCCTCGCTTCTTGACACCAGCTTCCCTTTCTTTTTAGCGTCCCCTCGATTCTCTACTTTTTTCAACAAACAGTCTTTTGTTCTTTTTCAGGTCACTATTCCAAAGTTTATTTATTGATTCACAATTTGTTCTGTCATTTTATAACCAATAAGATATTGTCTTTTGCAATCAGATAATTGAAACTTCTATCACTTATTAAGAAATTTCATACATACACTCTTTTACATTATTAGTTCATTTATAGAGTTCCTATGAGTTTTTTCATCATACAAATAAATTAAAATTGGTTATACATAGATACATTTACATGGTACATCATTCAATATTGTTATTGATACACTCATATTAATTATAAATATAAATTCTTTTATGTTATTTGTCTAAACTCTTTGCATTATATTATTTATAATAAACTTTAACAAATTACTATTTATTGATTCTATGTTTATTTTATTTACCATATATCATTTGTCTATATGTCATTATTTGTTTATCTATGAAATCTATTGAATTATATTCTATTCAAAATTTGTATTTGTTCTTATTCTTAAATTAATGATTATAATGAATTAACTATAATAATAGTTGTTTTCATTTCAGATGAACAGCTGATTATGATATGGAAATTATTCTTCGTCTTAGGCAACTTTATTTACATCATTACATTGGTTAGGCAATCTCTATATTTTGTGTTAATATTGAGGTAATTCCTTATTTATTATATTGTTATAGGTTATTATTTAATATATCTTTACTTGATATGTTGTTTAAATTAAGAAAAGTGTTTCCTTTTTACTTATTTTCTTAAATTATATTATTTTCATATATTTTAATACTAGCAACATATTTTTATAGTACTAATTCTCTTACGATCTATGATATCTGGTACAATATATATATATGTATATATATATATATATATATATATATATATATATATATATATATATCAGCACTACAGGCCTATCTGGACCTCGGCTTCGAGATCTTTCACTCTCTCTCTCTCTCTCCATTTTTTTCTATTCCTCGCCTCGCTTTGCCAGTCCCTTACTCCTACTGATCTCAGGTCTCTGCTAACCTCCTCCAACCATTTCTTCTTTGGTCTTCCTCTTCTCTTTTTACCACCTTCTCCCCCTTTCAGCACTCGTTTTACCCATCTATCTTCTGCCATTCTACCTATATGTCCTAACCATCTCGCTCTCTGTGCTTTAATTATATGGGTTATACTTGGGTGATTATACAAATCTGATAATTCTCTGTTTGTTCTTCTTCTGTATATTCCATTTTCTTTTATTCCACCATAAATCTTCCTGAGCATTTTATGTTCCCATATCTCTAGTTTATTTTGCTCTTTTTTGTTCATTGTCCAGGTTTCACAAGCGTAGGTAACTGACGGTCTTATTATTGTTTGGTACATTCTTATTTTTGCTGTTCGTGATATGTCTTTTGAGTTAAACATCTATGATACCATTCCTGCTGCTTTACTGCCTTTTGTTAACCTTTTTCTATTTCCCTTTCTTCGTCTCCTTTATTTGTGATAGTAACTCCCAAATATTCGATTTGTTCCACTTTTTCTATTTTGTAGCTTTCGGTTCCATTACAATTTATAATAATATCGGTTTTTTCATTATCCTTCATTACCATGTATTTTGTTTTTTTTCTCGTTGATCACTAGACCATATTCTCTTGCCTTCTCTTCTAGTAGCTTAAAGAGATATCTAGAAAATAAAAACACATATCTAGCGTTCATAGATCTCGAAAAAGCGTTTGATACTGTACCTAGAGAAAAATTATGGAAGAGGCTGAAAGAAAAGGGAATACACAAAAAAATAATTGATTGAAGTTATTTAAGATATATATGAAACAAACATAAATTTTGTCATAAAAAACAACATGAAATCGGAAGGATTTAGAACCAACATAGAATTAAGACAAGGAGAAGGACTGAGCCCAACATTGTTCAGTATACATATGGACAACATTATTAAAAAAAGTGAACAGAAGGTAAAGAAAATGTCCATTGGTTATAAAAATTTAGAAAGAGTAGAGATAGCCGAAAGAGTTTTTACAGATGATGTGGTGTTAATGGCAGGAAGCGAAAACCGATTACAAGAAAACCTGAATATATGGAAAGCTGTTATGGAAGAAGAAGGCATGAAAATCAACCAAAATACTTGTAATAGGAAATCAGATCAACACATAAATTAAAATAGATAATGTACAAATAGAACAAGTAAAAGAATTCAAATACTTAGGAGTAAGTTTAGACGAAACATAAAAACAAGATGCAAAAATAAATGAAGGAATTGAAGATAATTTGGAGCAACAAGAAAAGATAAAATTAGAAACACAAAAATAATAGAAGAATTAGGTGTCCAACCCGTATTAAAATTTATAGAACAAATACAACTCAGTTGGTGGGGACATATTCAAAGAATGGACAATAATAGACGAGTTAAAAGGACATATGAGGCAAAAATACAAATAAAAAGGAAAAAAGGAAGACCAAGACAAACATGGAATAAAGTATTAGGTAATACACTAAAAGGGAGAGGTAAATCCTGGGAAGATGTAAAAACATTAACAAGAAACCAGAAAGACTGGAAAATATTTATATACGAAAATTAAATACAAACCCGATACCTTAGGGTAAAAGGGTACATAATTATATTATATAATAATAAAACACAATAATATAGCAAAACATACAGGTATTATTACAAAAACATTATGGTATAGGTACTGATAGCTATAAAGCCTAATTTATAATTATATTATTTTTTCTACATCCGTTACCAAAACCGCATAATAAACACGGGTTTGACACTATTGTGTAAAATGCGAAAAATCACATCTCGTTTATCTTTTGTTTTTTAAACGTCACATCACGGGTATCTTTTATATTTTAAATTTCATGTTCCGTGATAATTTTGTTGTTCTGTGTACGTTGATTTGTTAGTCAGCTGTCAGCCATCGTTCGCAATGTTATGAATGTATAGGCCGAATAGCCCTGGCAGCTAAGGTGTTAAATGATGGAAAGAGGAATATGTTTTGAATATAATTAAGATCTATTTTTTATTACTGCAGGTGTAGAAAAAGTATAGTAAGCACCTCATGTTAAAAACGATTTTAGTCACTCGTTTCATAAGGTACTCGTTCCGCTTCGTTTCACTGGTGCCCAGTAAAACTCGTGACTAAAGTGACGTTTTTAAGGGTGTAGCCTCATGCAGTCGCTCGTCGCTAGTTTCCAGCGATAAATCTGGTCACGTGACCGTATTTCAAATTTCCCGCGATTTAAAAAAATAGTGAAAAAGCTGAAATTGTTGAGCTTTTGTCGCTAGAGCTGAGCGACATGAAATTCATAGACAAATCAAATAATATTATGCTTTTTCTCTATTTGCAACTTCTTTGTTAATGTTATATGTAAACAATGGATTCAGGCGAGGTAAATATTTTAAAAGATTATTAATTGGTAAAGAATGAAAATATACGTTTAAACCGATAATTTTGTTTCTTTGTCATACAGTTTTATCGAGAAATGATGTAACTTTTTAACCACATTTTTGTTTGTAAAAGTTTTTAGATGACCGATATTAAATGTTTTGTTGTGATAATTATGTACTTGTTTTGTTTATTTATATAAATTCATTTTTTTTTATTATTAACAAAAAAGGACAATTTTTTAATGATTGTGATAATTGAAAGAACTGAAAAGAAACAACCTATTCATGTTGACTAGTTTAATAATATAATATTGTTACATCAATAAATGAAACATTTTTATACTGATGAGAATGAGAAAAATCGCTGTGTATCCTAGTTTAAATTAAATATATTGTAATCAATTATTTTGTTTCAATTTTCTTTCCTTATGTGAGTGTGTACTCCGCCAGTAGTATTGTCGGGTGGATTGAGTAGCTCGATGATACTGCTGCCGGTCCCAAGCCCGGATAAAGGAGGAGGGTTGTAGCAGCAGGCTAGCTCCCTGCTATACGTAAAAATCCAACTTGCTAAAAAGCCTAAACATCGCCTCGGAAGCACGGACGGATATACTGGTAAACGACCAAAGCAACGACAACGGTTAATGAAAATGGGAACATGGAATATACAGGGAGTAAAACACAAAGTCAACATCATTGTATCAGAAATAGAAAAACTTGAAATGGATGTGGTGACCCTTACCGAAACAAAGAAAAAAGGCACTGGTACTGAACGAATTGGTAAATATCTCCATATATATAGCGGGGTACCAAAGGAAGAGCGAGCAAAAAGAGGAGTGTCCATCTTAATAAAGGCAACATTAAAAAACAAAATTACAAATTACGAAATTATCAATGAAAATATCTTAACAGTGAATATCAAACCCCACCAACATAATGTCACGTTAATAGCAGTATATGGCCCTTCAGACGATGAATCAATCGCTAATAAAGAATCCTTTGAGATCCTCAATGAAGTTGTTAATAAGATTGGGAACTCTAGAGAGATCGTGATGATGGGTGACTTCAACAGCCGAACAGGAAAAATGACCAACAGTAATATTGTAGGCCCATTTGGAGAGGAGCAAATGAATGATAATGGCAACAGACTCGTACAATTATGTGAAACCAACAACTTAACAATCACGAATGGCTTCTTCAATCATAAAGATATACATAGATACACCTGGACACAACCAACACGTAATCTGAAATCAGTAATAGATTACTTCATCCTTAGACAAAAATCAAGCATACAGATAAATGATGTCAGAGTACTAAGAGGAGCTTTTGGTGGTGGATCAGATCATTTTCTGGTACGAGCCAAAATATTCTTTTCGCTAAAATATAAAGTACAAAATAAAGACAACCAAACGATTGACTTACAAGAAGTGCCACATACAAAATATAATCTTGATAGCCTGATACATGACAGTACAATACAATTATATCAACAAAGACTAGACAATAAGCTGATACCAAATTTCAAGACCTCACATTTCAAGAAACCTATAATAACATCATCTCAAGTATACACGAAGCGGCTAAAGAATCATTAGGAACACATAAGCAATATATAAGTGATAATTTGTGGTGGAATGAAGATATAGAAGTTTTAGTAAAACAAAAGAAAGACTTATACCTAAAATGGTTAAACACAGAAAATCCAGATGATCTCGAACACTACAAAATAATTAAACGTGAAACAAGAAAATTGATTCAGAAAGAAGAAAATGAACTTTGGGATAAGAAATGTCACGATATCAATACCTACATTGGAGGACGGAAAAACACAGAAGCTTGGAGAACATCACATAAGGAAAGATCACACATACAGATAATAGAAACAAAAAAATGGAGAGACTACTATAAAGAATTACTCACTGAAGATAGACAAGAATATTTGAATGAATCAATTACGGAAGAAATAGATATACAAGGCGAAAACGTTGAAATCACTGGGGATATAATCAAAAAAGCAATAAAAGGTTTAAAAAATGGAAAAGCTTGTGGCCCTGAGGGTGTGTGCGCTGAACTTCTGAAGAATGGAACAGATAGATTGTTCGGGGGTCTAGCGTGCATATTCAAATTGTGCATTAATGGACATCCCGTTCCAGAAGAATGGAAAACTGCATATATAACACCAATCTATAAAAAAGGCGATAGAAAACGATGTGAAAATTACAGAGGAATATCCGTAACAAGTGCAGTCAGTAGACTGTATGGACGAGTACTGAGAGATCTTATAGAGGATGAAATTAAAGGTCAAGAAGAAGAAGAACTAAACGGATTTCGTGCTGGAAGAACATGTAACGATAATATATTTTGTCTCAAACAAATTATTGAGAAGAAGACGGCAACTAACAGAGAAATACATATAACATTTGTAGACTTACACAAAGCATACGACACAATACCAACGGTGAAACTCTGGGAAGTTCTAAAAGACACCAACATCAATCACACTCTTATTACAGCTCTACAAAATCTTTATAATGGAGCAAACTCAAGAGTGAAAATAGGAAAATATATCACTGATGAATTTACAGTGAATAAAGGTTTGAGACAGGGATGTTGTATATCGCCAACATTGTTCAAAATCCATGTGGCAGCAGCTTTAAAATAATGGAAAAGGAAAATTCATGGAATGGGAATAGAACTCGATAACACAACACTTTATACTCTGCAGTTTGCCGATGATCAAGCAATTATATCAAATGATAAGGAAGATATGGAGTACATGATGCGCAAGTTGATTGAAGAGTATGAAATCTGGGGTCTAAGGGTCAACATTCAAAAGACCAAATATCTTTGTATCGGTGGAGAACCTAGTGATCTAACATTAAATAATGATCGAACAATAACACACTGTCAGGCCTATAACTATCTGGGAGTGACATTTGACTCAACTGGGACAGATAACAAAGAAATAGAAAGTAGAATAACAACAGCGAAAAAAGCGATATCTTGTCTCAATGGCATTCTGTGGAATAAAAATATTACAAAAAACAGAAAATTCAATATATATGAAACTTTAGTGAAAAGCAGCCTATTGTATGGATCTGAAAACTGGAGACTAACAGAGAAATATAAAAAAAGATTAGAAGCTGTTGAAATGGATGCGATGAGAAGATCACTCAGGATTTCAAGAAGAGATAGAATGAGGAATGACACCATTAAAGAAATAATGGGGTTTGAAGGTACCATTATAGACGACATAGAGAAAAAACAACTTACATGGTATGGGCACATACAACGTATGTCAGAAACAAGACTCCCTAAACAAGTAATGAACTGGCAACCGATAGAACGTCGGAAAAGAGGAAGACCGAAAACCACTTGGAAACAGGGCGTGGTTAAAGCCATGAGTGCTAGAAACCTGCAAGAAGTGGACTGGGACGACAGGAAAAGATGGAGGCAAGGCGTCGGACAACGTCGAAAGACGTTCTAAACCGGCCTATATATATATATATATATATATATATATATATAGGCATATATATATTATTATAGAGTGAAACACCCTGTATATCAAACAATAAAGAATCAAGATTGTGCATTGTAATCTAGAAGAATTTTTTTTTAAGTCAAAAATTTTTTTAACATTTGAATGGAGACAATATGTACGATCCACTATTCGATGGAGAAGGCATACAGAAAGGACAGACTGTATAATGTAGGGATAATTGCGAATAGGTGTGATAAACAATTTATGTGAAATAAATTAACCAAACTTTTATTAAAAAGATCAAGTATCAGAATTGTTCATGATAAGAAACTAATAATGCTTTATTCTGTAAAGTCAAGCTAATCTCATAATATTTGTTGATTAAAACATTAAAGTAAGTTAGTGTAGCTGTTTAGACATAACAGAGCAGAAAAGTATATAATAATGTGAATTTCAGAGAACATGACTCATAAAGAAAAAAACGAATTTTCATTTTGCATATATATTTAAAGGTAACAGCTGTCATCTATTAAAACATTATGAATATTCATTTGACATACATACTTAGAGGTTAGGAAATGTCATTTTAACAATACTAGGAAATATTATTGAATGAAAATAATATAGGAAGTCTAAGCAATTAAAAAACCTTAGAATACAACATCCTGATATAATGGATGAACATTTCACTGGTTGAAATGAAGAATTTGAGTAATAAAATAAATAGTCAAATTTGATTGGTAAATAAACATTTAAAAAAGATCATATCGGCGACAATTATGTTGCTAACGAAAAAAAAATCGGAATGTAGAAGGTTGTTGATTATGGGGTCTATTGACTAGAAGCTTTTTTTTTGGTAAAAGAAAATCATTTTGAAATTAGATAAAAATTTGACTATAGAATTCAAGAAAAATACATTATACTTACAAGATATACATCAGTGTAAGTAGTTAAGTTTATATTAATAATTAAAAAAGGAATTGTTGAATGTTGTACAGTACTAACCATGATTTTTATTTTATAATATGGTGTCTTGTGTTTTGTGGAAGTAAAATAGCCACAATAGCTTTTGGAAAATACTGAATAATGGAATTTATATAAACTGCTTGGACTTTAAAAGAAATACAGCATTGATTCCTGTTCTGGTAGAGACGGAATGCCAGCATGGAGTTTTTCCAGGAGGAGAATCTGAAACAAATAAAAGAAACGGATTATTGAGGTGAACAAACAAAACAGTGAAGTGAATAAAGTAGTAAAAGTTAATTTTTTAATATATTAAAAAGTCAAGCGTACTTACCAATTTATGCAAAGGACTAAAATTTTGTGACGCATAGACGCTTTTAGGAGTGTATTTCGCCATTTGCTAAAAATCATATGTTTATGAAGTTGTATAATTGTATTTCACTCTTATAATAATATCTCACCAGAGTGCGTGTATGTTGTATGAAAGAGTCATCCTTTTAGATAGTTGAATTTTTTCAAGAACACTTGTAAAAGTGTAATGTATTTATTTTCATTAAATTAAATATCGTTTTTCCTTTGAAGAACGTTTTAAACTATTTTTGTGTTATTCAGTTATTCATTTCATCTGGTGACTTGCGCACCATCTACTTACCATAGGCAGAAGCTCTGAATGACATCTATTGAATTATGCAGATTTGTTTTAAGCAGGACAGGACCGTATTTAGTTTGGAATCATTGAACAAGTAACATATTCTGATTAACAAATTTATTTTTGAAATATAAAGCATTTATTAACTTTGGCGCTAATATATATAAAATTCTAAAATCATTTTATCCTAAATACTTGAACTCTACCCTGAGATGAGAAGTTTTCATGTTAGTAATATAAACTGTTTATCATATATATAAAATCATCAATATACCGGGCAAACAATAAACTTAAAGTAAATTTAAACTAAAATAAAATAAGTATAACATTCTTATTACACCATAGCCAATTCATAATAATATATATATATATATATATATATATATATATATATATATATATATATATGCGAGTGTGTTTGTGCACGTGCGATATTGAGCAATGGTGTTTTCTAGAATCTATTAGGTTCATTTGAGTTTGTGGACTTCTTGGGATCTGGGTTTCTTTCAAATACAGAAACTAATTAGCCATATAAACAAAAAATACAAAATTTTATTTTTTTAGTATCAGTTCCGGACAACTATATAATAATGTATTCCTACAATAGAATACAATAACAATATACATGCAGCATCCATACAATATTAAGAATTTAACTTCAAATGTGTTCCCATAAATACAAAGCCTGTCCATGGGGTAGTGTATGGTTTAATAATAATATTCCAAAATAATTTAAAATAAAAAAATTAGAACATTTATATTTATACATAATATTATCTAGAGATGAGCAAACGTTTAAAATTTAACATAAATTAAAAGTAAAACTTCCTTTTTGAGACAACTCCAAAGAAGTGATTTGCACATTTCTGCAATTATACTCGCTGTTGTCGTCTCTACAAGATACTGTGGTACGATATGGATTTGAAAGTCACCTGTAGTTAAATATCTGTTGAAAAATTGTATTTAGTTTAATGACTGTAATCAATGTGATTAAGCAAGACAAATCTACAATATTACCGTAGAATTATTAGAAGTTGTGCAACAGCAGAAATGGGCTCCCTCACTGCGTTGTTTTGTTGTGAGAGGCCCAAATAAAAATAGCTGCACTTCGAATAGACTCGGTGACATCCGCAAATAAATTTCAAATTTACCTGCGTACCAGAAGAGTGTAGAAAAAAACTGGTTAAAAAAAGTAATGTTCCATTCGTAATGTATACAATGGGTGAACCCAAAAACGTTTTACGTTTTTCATTTACTACGAGAGCTGCCAATATTCTTTTTTGCCGAATTTTCTGAATCCGAGCTTTGATACAAATTTATTTACACTGATCAACCCACTTTTGATATTTGTAAGCAAACGACATCTCGTCAATTTCCTACTATCATAGCAGAGTGTCGCTGATTATAGATTAAAACGCTATTTTATTTTTATTCAGTCCTATTTCATTCACTTGTATCACTGCCACTAGAAATAAACAAAATTAGAAAATCAGTTTTAAGGTTATCTGTCATTAATCTTTGTCTGTCAGCTTTAGAGATCGCTACAAGCAGCCATGTTGTCGCTGCTTTCCATCGCAGCGATTTGTGACATGTCGCTACTTTTTTTCCCGGCGATTTGTGAGTTGTAGCGACTTTTTTGAGACGCGGGAATTTCAAAATTCGGTCACGTGACCAGATTTGTCGCTGAAACCGAGCGACGAGCGATAGCATGAGGTTACACCTTAACACTTGGTACTTAATATACTATTTTGTCATAATTGACTTAAACATTTCAGGAGTGGGATCAAATTTTAGCCACCTGTTTCTTTAATGCCTGCTTTGGTGTGAAGGAGTGAAGTTATTGTAGAAGTGCCTAGTTTATTTGTTTTAATTTCATTTAGGCCTCTAAAAATTAGTTTAAGTTTGGAAAATGATGCAAACGTCCATTATTTTTTAAATTGAAGACAGTAGTCCAATATTGATCTACATGCTGCAACGGATTACCAAATTCCTGAATTTCGGGTAAAATAGCAGCAAACGGCAACAGTGGTGGCAGTTTTTACTCAGTTGACGGATTTATTTGTGAATCAATAAGAAAACATTTTGATCCAGTTTCTATAGACAAAAATGGCAATAATAAGGATTTAGTAATTTATATGTCTATCCTTTTCAGCGCAAAAATTTTACGAATTGAAACTGTGATCTAAATTTAGAAAGCCAAAATATCAAGATAAATATATATTAGACGTTCTAGAACAAACAAATAATCAAAAAATTGATCGAAAATAAACTCGTTTGTATTGATATAAGTGTAAACACATCCGGATTTTTGGACTCGAGCCCGAACCTATCCGATTAGAAATATTCTCAACCCAATTAAATCCATTGTACAGAATTCTTAACGCGTAATATTTACGTCCTGAAATATATAATATGTCAATGTGAATTAGTATACAGGGGGCGTACATTATCTTCGTAAATATTTATCTACGCAGGAAAGTTCTTAGGTCAAGTGGATATTTAACATGGGCCATATAAGGGACGATCTGTTAGAAAGGAACAAGTATAAATTCAGTGTAACACCTCTTTCCTTTGACATGAATAAATATGCGAAAGAAGTTAAATAAAATCTTTATTCTTGTTGAATTTTATGTAGTGGAATATACGGATGCCGGTTTTTGTTTTTGGCAATCCCTTTGTAACGACATATATATTCATTATATTACCGCGCTTTGTTTTAACACGAGGAATGGTTATAAGAAACTTTTAGTTATGATAATTCGAGAGGCTGTAACATATTAAGTCAATGAATCCGATGTATTTGTTGAAAAATTCATTGTTAGACGGAAGGGAACCAAAAATACATGACAACTGGTAATGTTGTATAATAGGGATTTTATAATGTCTAGAGTTTTTTGAATCTTGAATCGTTGGATATCTAATGTCGTTGTTTAGTGTATAATCTGTTTCATTAAATGAAATTGGGCCTTTTGAAATAATATCACGTTGAAGAAATGAATTTATTTTTGTTTTTTTCGCTTATGCTCAATGTTAAACTATCATGTGACCTAAGAACATTCCTAACACTGTATATTTAACCTTTTGTTTGATTTTTTTAAATATAATATTTGCAGTATTAAAATAATGAGTTTACAAAACCATGGCAGATATTTGCCAGATACTCTATGTTATTTTAAGTGAAATTACCTTGGCAAGTTATTGTTTTTAGCAGCACTACTCATATTCACATTAACCTTGTGCAATATCAATTAACTAAGAAATTTGAAAAATGTTTTTTATTTATAGGGTGATACGTGAATTTCATAAGTTGCAAAAAAGATTGGTACTACAAATAACTTTTAACCGTTTTTATACCTGTTCAATAATTATCTCTAATAATGTCATACTTCGTTGCAATTCGGACACTTTTTCGTAAAAAAATTGGTCATAACTTGTAAGACACTCGATACAATGTGACAAAGCCAAAAAAAGAGTAGCTCTATCCAAAATATAGGGTATTCTATTTAAAATAAGGAAGTTTCAGTCTACTTTCGGTTAACCGGGAATATTAGAAGGCACTAAATATTTTTAATCAATAGGGTATATCTGAAAACCCCTTACTTCAAATTTTTAGTTGAATTCGCAGAAGCAACGTTGTCTTGTTGTCGTAATAGTAATAAGGCCCCAAGAAAGGGAAATATGAAAGGATTTTGAAGGTATTGAAGAATGCACCTGTGCTGACGAGACCCAAAATATTGAAATATGCATTCTCCTTGTAATTCTAGGTACAGACCAAAAACATTCAACTAAAGTTTGATTAATTTTGGTACAGACTCTGTCTCACTCTACAAGTGTGTAAGTAAAAAAATTAATTGAAATAAAAGTTCAATTCAATTTAAATCTATTTAGTATAATCGATATTTATTTATCTGAATGCGTCAACATATGAAATCATCTTCAATAATATATTTTTAACAAATAACTTACTTTACTTTTGGTATATTTTGTCTGGTCCATATTTTGTATTAAATCCTTTTGAAAAAAAATAATCACAGCACATATTTTTCAATTCAAAAACGCAAGCGCCTAGTTCGACTTTACGGAAACTTCATCTCAATGCGCGATTTTTTTTTTGAACAAAAATTTCCCGGCCACTATACTGTAATCAGATGATGTCAGTTCACGGAATAATAACACAGGAAAGCCGGTACCGGGATGATGGACCCTACGTAACCGTCCACTAGGTCTATTTTCGTATCGCTCTTCTAAATTTTTTTATTTATTAATGTAGGAGATGAGAGATGTCAGTGAATCAACATATGTGCGTTTAAGCGGGATGATGCTACTCTTATTATATTTGTTATAGTTTTGACACATGATAATATGATATTGACAGTGGCGGCGGAAAAGGGTTTCGTTCTGAAGAAAAAATACTTTGTATCTGGGTAAGGAGGAATATTTTATTGAAGTGTTTTAGGTTAAATAAACCTTTGTATTTTGTGCTAACGTTGCTCCAGTTACTATATGGAGAATTCTTAATGAAACACCCTGTATATGCTGGAGCACAACGCCTCAATTTTGTACCCAAAAACAACACTGTAGTCAAGCCTCAGCCACCGTATGCACCTCATCTAACCAGTTGTAACTTTCCACGTACATCATCATCATCTGTGGCTTCACAACCCTGGGTGGGTTTTTGCCAACTCAATCACACGTCTTCATCCTTTTCTATCAAGCATCCGATCGGGTCCATCTTAGATTTTCATAACTTTTAGGTCCTTTGTAATATTATCTCTCCATCTGAAGTGGGGCCGACCTAATGGACGTTTTCCCCCCGGGATCTCCTCGCACACCAGTTTTACCATTCTATCAGTATATATTATGGTCGGTCGAACAGTGTAGACTACTGCAGAGTGCTCCTGAATTTATTATACTTACAGCTTAAAGTATATATACTGAGTATATATAAATTAAGTGTTAGTGATTAGTTTAGTGTTCAAATAAATTAAGTAAGTGAACCTACCGTGTGTTTAAAATTTATCCCACCCGTTTGCTGTTTAAATAAATTAGAAAAACATTACAGTACTAATAAATGAATAGACACCGTTTTTAACTAAACTTTTAAAATACTAGGGTTTCCTTAAACTCATACTACTTCTGCGCCTATGTTAACGAATGTCCAAGCTGATAAGCTCGCAAACAGTTGGATGTGTCAAAGTTTATAGGGCAGCCATATCACGACGATATCGCGAATGCAACGCATCTGTTTAAATAGGCTGCTACTGATACTCTCGAATGTGTAATAGAATTAGGCCAGTGAAGAAGCCTTTGAAAGTGGTGAAATGTGAAAAAAAATAGAATAGACTGATTCCCTTTGTAAATGTAGTAAAACAAAAATATAAGGAAAACTCTTATTTACACCTTTTTCATATAACCTCAAAGTGTATGCGACTTTTTAGTTTTGTATTTTATTTCCCAGAAAAATTTGTTTTTTCACGAAATTTGGTGAGAACTTAGCTTTTTATGTCCCTAACACACTGCAATTTTTGAATTAAAAATATTTATTTTTTCCCCTTATTTTGATTTAATATCGAAAAAGATCCCTAATTTTCAATCGAAAGTTTTTACGTCAAAATATCTGTGTTTTGAGAAAAAATGGTGCGCTTTTTGTCCGTTGAAATCTCTACTTTCTGATGGTGTAAAGAAACATACATTACTATGGCAAGAAAATGCAAAAAACAAAAAAATTTGTTTTAATCATAATGTAAAATTTTGAGCTATTTATTAAATTTACACTTTAATTACTCCAAAAAATTACAGTTTGTTCGGGACATAAAAAGGTAACTTTTCACAAAATATCGTGAAAAAAAATTTCCTTAAGGGAGATCAAAATAAAAAACCAATATGTCGGTTTTTTGCATAAATTTTGAGGTTATGCCAAAAAAGTGTGAACACAAAAGTTGTAAATCTCTTTATTACCTACAACTTTGCTTTTTAATTTTTTTCGATAGGAATCGTAGTTTTCCCTGAAATCGTGATAAACCTTTTTCCTCCCTTAAAATCCCACCTCCTTCCACTTTCCGACCTCAAATCGCCCGTATAATATTTTTCCTTTCATTTTTGGTATATTGTCTCATTTTTCGAATGGGATCATCCTGCTCTAAATGTTTTTGGTCACAAAAATTATTGACCCTGGCCTAAAATGGAAAAGTCTAACTTTTAATAACGATATTAGCTAATCTAAAATAAGATCGTTTTAGAACACAAAACTGTTTAGAATGAGGTACACGCAAGTTATATCAACCAGGTTCCAGTACCTATGTCTACTTTATGCATACTACAGGGTGTCCAAAAATATCTGATTTTGATAATTAAATAAAATATTAAATTAACAATCAAATAGTTTTATTTACAGATATTGGATTGGAAATTTATTTCCATCTAGATAACTATAATTGTTTGATCTTGCCTTGGCTTTTGTGGGTCTAATTCACCATATTGGGATTCCAAAAACATCTGAATACAAAAATAAATGCGAAGTAGCAATTCACGCTATTTTTGAGTTCATAGCTTCAAATATGTCAATATTCTGACGAGATTTTGAGATTTATTTTTAATTTGGTGAAATATCTGTAGAAATTGATATTTTCTCATTTGTAATTTTAAAATAAATACCCCCAATTATCGTACTATTAACCCAAATTTATTTTTCACAAAGTATATTTCATAAAACTTAAATAATGTTTATACTTATAAGAATTGTAAAATTATTAATGAAGTATCTAATTTGTATATGTCCCCTACTGCACTTAAATTGTAATAATTGTTGCCTAACTAAAAAAGGTTATAGGGATTTCGTTTACATGGGGTTAAGGCCAAATAAAAAGAAGAAGAAGAAAAGGCGGTCATTCTTCATTATAAACCATCGAACTAAATAAATAGTTTGTTTAGTTCGATGTATGTAAATATATGTATATGATTACAAAGTAGTTTTGAGAAGTGAAAGGCTCACATGTATCCTGATATTTTTGTTTTAACTGTGCATTTTCATTGTTGTGGAGTACAACATTAATATAAATAGTTTAACTTATTTTATTTTTACTGTTTTTCGATGCTTTTATGCATGAATCTGTATAAATAATATTTTCTCCAGCTCGTATTACTCCAACGCATTTTCATCTAACAAAATTTATACACGCAAACACCGTCATCATCAGGAATTAATGCGAGTAATGGAGTATTATAATTTAATATTAGCTTCGAGATATTCGCGTTTGATGTTTGATTCTCCATTTTGGCTCAAACAATGGTTCATTAAATTCACTAAATGACGGTAACAAGCTTCATCTCAAAATCTGTCGTGTAATTGAAGGAAATATTAAGTGAGGTATTAAACAAGAACAAGAGTTGTGTTTTTAGTTTTTCTCACACACAAACATCGAAAGCGCCACTAAACAAATTGAAAATTACCTTTATTACGATACGTTTAAGAAATATTTATGAGAAAATGATATCCAATATTCCAATATGATGTACATTAACCAGGATAGAATTTTCTAATTCTGTAACTGTTTGTTCAAGGAGAAACGAGGTATTTATGTTCTATTATGTTGTTCGAAACATATTTTTCGTTAAAATTTCACATTTTATTTACGTCATGAACTCATTCGAACAATTCGATTATAAAACAAAAATATTCCGTGACCTACTGCATTTATAGTTTTATTTTAGTCGTACTATATAGAATATCTCATTAAACAACGTTTAATCTTTTATATTAATGGATCATGGCTGTCACATGCTTGTTCCAAGTATTCGATTAATGATGATGATATTAATTTCTAACGGTAGCTCTTATTAGTTCTTTCTAATAACTCACTTACGTATAGGGTGATACATTTAAGGAAGTTGATATATTTTTAAATATTTTACAAACTATCATACAATAAAACTTAGAATGTTCGTATTATTTTGCTTTGAAGTTGACAGGAAATATAATATTCATATTTCTATCGTGCAGCTACCCAAGATTAAGTACAAAAGGATTTTTGTACGTTGTCCAGAACCAGAGATATTCAATATTTTCTAACCGCCATTCGGTTTTAAAAGCGAGTAATCTGTTTTCAGGGGATGTTTGAAGTGTTTTGGCTACCCTATCGCCCGTTGCAGCTATTGCAAAGTTGTATTTGTACGCTTCAATTTGTTATTCAGTCACTATTAGTTAATACAAATATCTTAATATTTTTAATAAAAATATATCAGCTCATAAAGCTTGGAGAACAACACGTACAAAATTTCAACTAGTTCTAGACTAACAAAGTAGGGGAGAGTACCCTACAGTGAGACATTTATTGTATCTCTCTGAAAAACTGTAGTAGACGGCAACGCTGTACAATAAACTTACAACCTTGATCCATTTCCCCATCTCCCCAGTAGAATGGTAACCTCGAAAGAGACAGTTACGTTCTATGTCTGTGAGTGCGAAAAAATTGTGTATATTATCATCTTTCGTCTCTGCTTAATGCTGGTAAGTACCACGAGTTACATCGATAATTTGATTATGTCAAAATAGCTTTGTTGCAAACATTTTTACGTACAAACTTTCGAATTAATGTCTAAGGTAAAGTGACCAGACGTCCGTCATTACGACGGACAGTCCGTTTTTCAGATCCATTGTCCGTCTTCAAGCGTGGTCCGTCATTTAACATTTTTAATTAAAATGTCCGCAAATTTTACGAATTATATTTTTCCACTTCTCTTTTATTCTAATTTGATTGTTTTGGCAACAGTGTAAACGTATGAGTACGCCACCGAGATTCTGGGATTCACAGAAAACAACAAGCAACTCTTATTCCCGCCAGTAATCGTAGCATTTTGGTTGCAACATGTTAATTTGTTGGCTATATGTTATTATAATTAGGATTTTATTATTGGTGTCGACTGTTGAGTTACGCTAAAAACTGACAATGTGACAGATGACATTTTTACTCTTCTTCTACTTCTTTTTTTTTGTTTTAAGGCCTCAGCTGCCAGGGCTATTCGGCCTGTTTTTTTGCGTCCGGGATGATTTATGATTGTCTATCATATAGTTTATACGAAAGTAAATACGAACAGAGTGATACCGCACTTATTGTTCAAAATTTTATCTGTAAACTGTTCGGTTTTTGAGGTTATATTTTGAAGTTTGAAGCACTTAAAAATTTGGAGATGAGTTTAATGTTTTCACTGTTTTTGAATTTCAGCACTATGTCTTGCAGTGTGTAGGGGCCATAAACATTATTAGGAACCTTAAAAGATTTATGAAGAAAATCTGTATTAACACTATTTAAGGAACAGTTGAAAAAGATGTGTGAGAGATCTTGTTTTTCACCACATGGGCATGAATCCGAAGGTACTAAGTTGAATTTGTGTAGATATGACAAAGTGGCACAATGGTTGGATCGAATTCTTGAAGAAATGCAGATATCTCTTCTGGACAAATTAGAAAGTGAAGAAAACCATGGATTTTTTCTTGGATATTTTATGAATTGAGAGTATAGATTTCCTTTTGTCAAGCTGAGTGTAGAGAAAGTAGAATTCCCCTTATCTAAAATTGATTTCTCAATAGAATGCACCACATCCGAATGGGGACCAGTTGGGAGGGTGGCACGATTGATAGTTCTCCCAAGATTTGCTAGATCATCGGCTCTAACATTTCCTTGTATAAGACTGTGTCCGGGAATCCAGCCAATTCGTATGTCTTTCCCTTGCTGATTCAACTTGTGTAGTAGCCCATTTATTTTCAGGACAAATGAATTAGAAGATGAGGAGAAGGATTTTTTAGAAATGCATTTTATGGCACTTTGGGAGTCAGAAAAAATTATAGCTTTGGAAAGGTCAAGTTTTGAAATTTTTTGGATCACAATTAGTATAGCGTAACATTCTGCTGAAAAGATGGAAAAATGAGAGGGGAGTTTGTCACATAATGATAAGAGGTTAGGTGAATGAATTCCGTATCCTACATTACTGTCAGGCATCAGTGAAGAAAATGGGGCCAGAAAAGTTGATAGAATTCATTTTGGCCAGAAAGACTTGATTACAGTCCGAATCTTTTTTAATTTCCAGATCTATCGTGTTAGTTTGACTAATTTGAGATTCGAGCGAGAAGTGATGACAAGGAAATTTGTAGAACGATTCAATAAAGGGAAGGAATTTAGATACTGATTGAAAGGCAAATATAATAGGGGGAGTATTTCTCAGTCTCCAGTATATGGGATCGGCAGCCCATTCTGTGAATAATTCTATAAGTGAGGTTTTTATTAGGTATTTATATGCACCTGCTTTAGATACATATTTAACTGACAAGATTTCTCTACGTACCTCCAGGGGGTCTGCCCACATTCAGATAACATGATGTTGATAGGAGTAGATTTTAGATAGCCTACTATAACCCTTAGGGCTTGATATTGTAAACGATCTTATTTTTTAAGTAGGTATTTAGAACAGCCACCATATAGCATGAACGCATTATCAAATAATGGCAGTATGGTTGCTTTGTATATGCTTAAAAGAGAGATTTGATGGCTACCCCACCATTTACCACATAGAGACCTAATTAAATTAATAGCTTTTGATACTTTCCAGGAAATAAATTCAATATGTGGTTTCCAGTTAAGTTGGTCGTCAAATATAGCTCCTAAGTACTTGACTTGAGATTTCCAAGGGATAGGTTGACCATTAATGACTATGGAATGGACTGGACTAAGCTTATGGTTTTTCTGAAAAATCATTGCGGCACATTTTTGAGGGGCCAGTGTCAAACCCATAGACAATAAATGAAGATTGAGATTAGAAAGGAAGGTGTTGAGGGATGCTATAGACTCCTGGATGGTGTTTTCGACACATATCACAGCAAGATCATCTGCATAATCACTAATTTTTATGGAGGATGGAAGTATGTTCTGAAGAGAGTTGTACGATATATTGAATAACAGTGGACTGAGTGGAGAGCCTTGGGGGACACCTCTACAAGAAACACCAGGGCCTATAAGTTGATGGTGGATTTAATGAATAGATTTCGATCTGAAAGAAAGGATAAAATGAGGTCACAAATGTCATGAGGTAAATTAAGAGAATTTAGAGATGAATAAATAGAGGATAAAAGAAGATTATCATATGCACTTTTAATGTCTAGAAAAACAACAATTGGGTTTTTATTGGCAGATAATGTATACATGATATTTCGGAATAGATGAAAATGTGGTTATCAGATATACTTCTGCCTTTGCTGAAACCTTGTTGTGAGGGGTGAATGTTTATGGAGTTTTCAAGAGACCAGTCAAGGCGATTTTTGATAATGCTTTCGAAAACTTTTCCTATGGTGCTGGATAAGGCTATGGGTCTCCAACTGGAGGCATCGTTAGGATCCTGGTTTTTTTTAAGAATAGGAATTATTAGATGATTTTTCCACTCTGAAGGGATAGGATGAGATTTATTGAGGATTTTATTGAAAATAGAGAGAAGAGTTTCTAGGGCTATTTTGGGAAGATGATTGATCATTGAATAAGTGATGGAATCCAATCCAGAACTTGAATCATTTTTGTTTAGTAAGCTGAAATTCAATTCTTCTATTGTAAAAGGGTGAGTAAAGGAGTCGTTAATGACTTGGGGAATAGTGTTTTGGTCTTGAAAAGGGATTTGAGCTAACTTGTTTAAGAGACTTTGGAATATGGAACTGTCTAGGGGAGGAGTCTTAATTAAATTTCAATAGATCTAGAGAAATTTTTTATTGATTGCCAAATCTTCTTAACAGGTGTTCCGGGGTTCAGTTCTTCCGTGAATTTACGAAAGCCTTCCGATCTTTTTGTTTTCAGAAAAAGTCGGGTTTTAGCACTTACTTTCTTGGAACTAATGAAATTTTCCATGGATAGAGTTCTTAGATATAGTTTAAAAGCCTCTTTATTATTTTGTAACATCTGGGAGCAGTCTTTGTCCCACCAGGGAAGATAAGGTTTAGAAGGAGTGAAAGATTTCTTAAGTGGGATAAATAAAGAGATGGCTCTTTTTAAGACCTCCATGAACAAGGGATATTCCATATCATTATGATATATATTATTTTCAATATAAGCTTGAAATGCATCCCAGTTGGCTTTATTTGTGTTATATTTGACGTGAGTGGAATTCATATGGATGGGCACAGTATTTTGTTTTTTTTGTAGGAACAAAGGGTAGGAAAATGATCGCTGAAGCCTGATTCTTGGATCGTTCTCCAGGAGCAATCTAGAGCTATGGCTGAGGAAGTAATTGTAATATCCGGGCAGATTTTATTAACATTCGGGTTGGGAATACGGGTTGAAGATCCGTCATTAAGGATGGTGAGATCATTATGCGAGATGAAGTCCCAGATTGCAGTTCCTTTAGGGTTATTAATGGCAGAGTCCCAAATTTGATTTTGGCCATTTAAATCAGCCATTAAGATAAAATTCTTATGTTTTATTTGTCGTAGGAGTTGATTAAACATTCTGTGAGGGAAGGGAATGTTGGGGTCGGGAGGAATATAGCTATTAATAATGAATAGATCTTGGAGTTCTACTACCAGCAAGTGTATTTTTGGAGGAACTGGAATTTTGTGTTCAAAATTTTTGCAAGGAATCGACTTGTTGATGAAAGTGGCTACACTTCCGTAGCCATCCTGTCGATCATGTCTAAAACAGCTAAAATTTTTAATATGTGCAGATCCACCTGGAGTCAACCAAGTTTCATTTAGTAATATTATGTTAATACTCTCATCTCTAATAATAGGAATAAGTACCTCTTTGTTAACATTAAAACTGCGAATATTCCATTGGAGTATGTTATATTTAAAGGTATTATCCTGAATACGATTGAATTTTAAGCAATAGTGTAAATGAAATAATAAAAAAGGGAGGGGAGGTACTTAGAGGGAGAAATTTAAGTTATATTATGATTGCTCACCTCTTGAGGAGAGGTAAGCTGAGAAGTTGCGAAAATTTTAGAGCTAGGGATAGAAAGGGAGTAATCAGACAAAAACGGAGTATCAGAAGGGGTGAAGTCCATATCAATTCTTTCAATGTGAGAGCAAGAGGGAGATGAAGCATTGTTTTGAAGTGCAGATTTATTTGTTATCGGAGACTGACAGAGTTCATTGCATGAGGAGGAAAATAGAGCTGCATTATGTGTATCTTTATCAAATCCAGTTCTTTTTTCTAAGATGGTGGGACGTCTGCGTTTATGAGTAGTGAATTTTTTACTAGGGGGACTTTGTATCACTTTTTGAGCAAAAGAGATTGGAAAAGGGGAAGAAGTCTGTAATTGAGGAAAGGATGTGGTTGATCTATCAAAAGAGGAGTTTTTAACAGAAGATTTAAGAGGAGGGAAAAAATGAAATGGACAAGTTGTTAATATATGTTGTGTCAAGTGAGCATGTTGAAATATTCATTTTCTCCTTTTAGAATTTTTACTTTGCTTATGTACTGGAAATAAATATAGTGTATTAAAACTATTATTGCCATTATATACCTAAATACATTGTCCACAATTACTAACAGGTTATGGGCCCAGGATTAAAGGATTGAAGAGATAAATAGAGAAATAGAAACTATCAAAAAGAAAGTAACGTGGCTGGACAAGGTATAAAAAGCTATAATATAGATGCATTAAATGGAGAAAATTATTACAACTGGAACTTTAAATTGAAGCAATATTGGCGGAGAATGGGGCAATAGAAATTATTAAAATGAAATAGATATAGAAAATATAGCAGATGGAGATGGGAGAACAAAAATAATTAAAGATGATAATAAAGCAAAATCGTTGATAATACAATGTGTGGGAGACTCGCAGTTGGAAATATTACGAGAAAAAAGGTATGCTTTTGATATGGGGATAATATTAAAAACAAAATATGAAAGAAAAGGGTTGCCAGGACAATTATTTTTAAAGAAGAAGCTATTATCATTGAAGCTTGAGGAAGGAGATTCATTAGAGAAATTCATTATGGAATTTGAAGAGACACTAAGGCACCTAAAAGCCACTTGGGTTAAAATTGACGAACAAGACTTAGTGTGTAATTTACTAATGGTACTTCCAAAATCATACGAAACTGTGGTAACAATCATTGAAAACATTTTACACAGTTATTTTTCCCACGCCTCTCCCAAGAAAACATTGTCTCATTGTTGAACACCCCGTGTCTCACTCTTGGACAAGAGTGTCCAACAGTGAGACGATTTTCTTATTTTTTATATATATATATATATATATATATATATATATATATATATATATATTATTTCACATTTCCCATTCAATTTAGTAAAAAATATTGTCAGTACTAGTTGTCTATGCGAGAGGTACTTACTGAGTATTTTTTATTTGTATGAAAACTTTAAAAGTTGTAGATGAAATAAAAAAATTTCCTCACTGTATGGCACATTCCCCTAGTGTAAATGTATCTATTGTCATGAAATAAGTATTATTTAATGTTCTTCAGTTTTGTTCTATGTTCTTTGTTTATCTATGTTACAAATCACTGAAGCTGTCAAGAAGAGGAATGAGGTTAGGTTGCGTGATCATGTCATAGACACGTGTTAAGTTAATTTCCTGTATCAGAATGTGTAATATTTTAATTATTAATAAAGTTATTATAATACAGTAACTGGGGTCATTAATAATGCAACACCTATAAAGCCCGAATAAATTCACCCAAAAAATGCGTTCTAATATAAATAGATGAAAAATCTTATTTTAGCTTTTCGTACTTACCCTTCTCTCTTCCTCTCTTGCGGCCCGCAGGTGACATTCTATTGCTTCTAGATCGATCTTCGGCATTGCCGTCTCTATATTGTATACGTCGAAACTGCCTGTAAAATGAATTATATAAATCGGTTATAAGAACGTTTCGAATTCATCCCGATGTTGAATCAGAAATAAGGAAATGATTTTTTGTTTTTAACTACCATCAAGGGTAGAACTAATTGGAATTTCTTAAGAACCGAATAAATTTATCGATACAACGTATCAGTTGAATTGAAATTTGTTTGATTTATTATTACTTGTCGAGATATTTAAAAATGGAATTAAAAAGAGTATTTCATATTCGGTATCTTACATGCTATCATCAAAGTTTTTTAAAGTAAACTGAGTTTTCCCATTGAAAATTAGTTTATTTCGGTATATAGTTTATTTACGATAAAAAGACGATGATGTCATTTTTAGGTACTTTCCTGCTTATCAGAATAAATATTAATTTACCAACCGTGAATACAATTTATCCTCAATAGCCAGGGCAATTTACAGCTAACGGGTTGGCAAAACTTCAAGACGTTGTCAAATTAACTGATAAAATTCCCCAGTTTGTTTTGACGTTTATTGATTCGATCATCTTCTAATATTTACAAGTTTTTTTGATGCTTTTAAATTCATTGCTTCTTTAAGATTAAAAAAACAGTTATTTTCATAACTAATTATTTAGGCAAATCTGCGGTGTGTGGTTAATAAAATGCCGAAGCAGCTGAACAGAAAATGTCAAGAGATGGTAACATCTTTGTTGAGCTATTTTGAACGAGAATGCCGAAATGGGGGCCCGCTTCTCCCGCTTACTGCAGTAACAGACGTAAGTAATAGTATTCGCTATTTATATTCATCATTATTAATATTATTGTTACATATTTAAATGTAAATGATTAAATGTTTTTAATGTTAGGTTAGGTTAATTAAACTTGATAATATATTATTCTTTCATAAATTGAAGTAATTATTTGTAGAGAGTTGCAGAAGCTTTACAACTTAGCGTTACCACTGTTAACCGTATTGCCGCCAAGCATAATAGAGGTGAACAGCCTAAAAGGAAAAGCCCACCTAAAAAGAGACAACGCATAAAAACTTACTGTTGAAATTGATAACTTTGATCAAAATGCTTTCCGAAATGTATGGAAACAGTGAGTATATTGAATTTACTGTTTTATTTTATTCACAATTAACTAACACAATATTTTTTCAGAGGAACACATAACCTTGAAAATTTTAAGAGACAAACTCCAGGAGCGTGAACTCTTTAATGGTTGTTTAACATCACTCTAGAAGATAGTGAAAAATATTGGATTCAAATACCAAAAAGATGATCCTCGTCGTGGTTTAATGGAGTTGCCACATATTGCATTAAAATGTGTACATTTTCTACATGAATATGTCAAGATAAAAAGGGAAGGTTTATATCAATTTGTGTTTTTGGATGAGACCTGGATATTTAAAGACGGTACTGTTGGACGTTGTTGACAAGATTCTAATCATAGAAGCGTGAAAAAACCAAAACTGTTGGTCCAAGGTAATTAAATAATAAAATTTAGTAATTAATTTATGATGTACTAACATTCCTGCTATTTTAAGACCTTTTCAAATATTTACTAGTCACACTATTTATTTAAATCTATATAATTATTAATAGTTGTTTTGAGCTATGCAGTCTATCTAGGAAACCTAGTAGTAATTTGTTATTTCCTTATTGTAGGTATATAGTATTGCTGGTTCCTCTTCTGGATTTATTCCTGGAGCAGGACTGGTTTTTCTTCAAAAAAACAACAACCGAGAAAATTTTTTGCGTTGGTTTGAATACCAGCTTTTAGTGAACTTGGAAGAACCTGCCACAATTGTAATGGATAATGCAAGTTATCACAGTATAGTGATCAATAATGTACCAACAACAGCTACCAAAAAGGCTGATATACAGAACTGTTTGATACAAAATGATATTCCTTTTGAAAATACAACGGTAAGTTGATATAAACATTTTTCAATATATTATGGTAATACTTAGATAACTTAGTTTGTTTAAATATATGCATTTTTGTAGGAATAAACCACCAACAGTATATGACGCTGACATATCTGAAAAATATGGTCACAAAGTGCTTCGACTTCCCCCTTACCACTGTATGTTCAACCCAATTGAACATATTTGGGGCATAATTAAAATTTTTTATAGAGATCATGTGGGAACTGATGATTCTTCAACAGGACAAGCAATAGGTGTATGGAAAAGTCTTTAGAAAAAGTGACTCCTGATATTTGGTCAAAGACAGTAGAGCACGCTGAAAAAATTATACAAGATGGGTGGGATAGAGAAGTAGTATTGGATAGACAGGATGTGCCTCCACTTATTATTAATTTTGACAGTGACGATGAAGATAGTGATGATTTTGTAGCGGAGTAGTGGAAATCTTGTGTTTCATTTTTTGTATATTTTTATCCAATTTGCTTTATTTCCACGTTTTCAAAATCACTAATAACTATTATTAAATTAATTAGGTACAGTTATATTATAATACACAAATTAAAACAACGACCACAGTATCTCTACATAAATAATACTGATAAAATGGGAGATTTTTTATTTTTATATCTTGTAACAAAATTTTATTTTGTGTATCTATATTTTGCTCTTTCCATTCTATTATTCTTATGATAAATGTAATAGATTTTGTATAAAGAAACAATATTTAAATTTGCATGAAGCTGATTACAGCTTGTATTGATTCCTTTTAGCGTGTACCCTTGCAGTGCTCTTGAAGATAGGAATAAGGTATAAGGACCTACAGTTCGTCATTTAACCCTCTTGTATGTAAAATAATTAAATGTTAATTCGAATATAGAATGATCTTGTATCTTATCCACAGTTTTTCATGAATAAATATTTATATTAAATTTATCAAGCCTAGCATACAAGCCTCTTATTTTTAAATACATATTTTTGACTACGAGGAACGGAACAATGAAAAAGAAGAACTGTCAATCTAACATCAGATTGACTTTTCTAGTTTTCGTTAAGTAAAGGAAAAAACTACAGCTTGGCAAGATCACAATATTTTGTTTTGCAACGTCATCGTCTTTTTATCGTAAATAAACTATATCTTTAGATTTGTATAGAACGTCATTTATATGTAAGTACGCTACTGGCTCCTATCTACTCAATCGGTGACAGGGATGCGGTATTCAAGATTCAACATTTGTGGGATTATTCAATTGAGATTTGATTTACCAATATTTTATAGATTTATGCGATATGTCACAGGAATATGTTATTTTTCCTTGTATGCTGCTATTTTTAGTTTAGTAATATTAACTAAATTCAATTATATTTGTTAAAACACAAATTTATTTTGTATTCAAACTTTTGGTGGAATGGCATGAAAATTACATTAATCTTCTTACCATTTTTGTCACCGCCTTAAAGGTATGCAATTTTTTTACATTATAATGTTTATTGAAATACCGATTAATTTAGAATATAAATTTATTGAAAATCATATGAATATACTATTCTAGTATTCTATCACTAGTTCAGATATTTGTGATATCTGTTTGGAAGTAGGTACCACTAATGTGAGAAACGTCATTTTTATAAGTTGAGAGACAATTCCATTTTTATAAGTGCCTTAAAGATATACAATCTATTATACACTCTCATGTTTAATTAATTTGGAAAAGCAACAAATTTAAAATAAAAATTAATCAAAAACTGTAATATGATTGTAATTTCTTAAAATAAGTTCAAATATTTGTCATTTTATCGTCGCCTAAAATATATGCAATCTATTATACACTGAGATGAAAAAATAAAATTTAAGTTTATCAATAACCATTAAAAGAATGTAATAGTAGGTCAGTTATTCATAATAATTGTTTGGAAGTGCATGTAATTTCAGAACCTGTTATATTCATCCGAATATACTACAAAATCATGTTTTAAAAGCATCTTATGAGCGGATTCGTTCCTGTCGTCTCGTTAACTCGTTACTTTACAATGAAACGAACACTATTCACGCCCTTTTGAGGTAAATTCCCCGAGGACTCGCTAAATAATGTGACTAGCGACGATGGTCCCTAAAACAGACGACAATGTCACAATTGTCACGTCGGCCATTATAAAGCCCTTATCTCGACCGAGTGCACGCCAAAAATGACCCCATCGAATTAAATGTTACCCCAACATAACGATAATTATTATTAGCTGATTTGTGGGCATAGCGAAATCGAGATAATGTGATATTAATGGAGGTTTGATTAAAAAGTAATCGAAATGAGTATTAATTCAATTTTCGGTCATTCCACCAAAAGTTAAAATACTTTTTTATAATTATTATATATGTATCAAATATATAACTTGTAGTTACCCAAAACTTCGCTATTAGACTTCTTCTTTTCCCTCACAATAGGTACAGATCTTCTGTTTATTGTTTCTCTGCTTCTTGCACCTCCTTCTCTTCGCGTAAAAGTGATCAAACTACCGGTTTGTTGATTGTAGTCTTTCCTTTTCTTAATAGTAGTTTCTACTTTCTCTTTCTTTCTCGGTATCGTGTTATCGTCTTCTTTTTCCGTGTCATTTTTCGTGATGTCTTCTTTGCACAATTTTTCAATGTCGTTTTCTAAAAAGCGAGTAGCTGACTTTATTTTTTTAATTTGGCATTCAAGTTCCTCTAAAGTTCTATTGGAATCTTTTTTCTTCAAACAGTCGTCAACCTGTAAAATAATGAGAAAGTAATGAATATATTTGTAAATATATCAGCGATGAAAAGTTACCTCCATTTTGGTTTCCTGAAAATTGAGGTTGTCATCTAGTAAAACGTTGTTTGTACCCCTTGGAATGGAAATATTTTCTTTGGCGTTGGATAAGAACGCATCTTCTATTTTAATATGTAATGTATCTGCCATTTTGGCCACCAAAGGATCTTCACTTGTTTCAAGATTTTTAGTTTCTGTATCCTCAGATGTTTTTACATCTCCTTCCTTATTGACTTCTTTATTTTCAGCTTTTTCTGGTAGAACCAATTCGGTTCCCTTCACGACCTGAGAATCCTGCAGGACTTGGTGTAAAGGTAAGAGCTTGGTAGGTGATAACTTGTTGAAAGGTTCTTCGATATTTGGTTCGATGTTGTACTTAACAGCGGTTGGGGAAAAATCTTTTAGTACTTGGAGTTTTTCGGCGGCTTCTTCAAGATTTTGTTCCACAGCTTTTTCGATTTTTCGAAGATGATAGGAATCGTCGTAAATATCTTCGTTTTTTAAAACGACTTTGCAAAGTTCTTCTTCAACTTCTTGTCTAAAATCACCTAAAATAAATAATAATAGCTTATGTTCAATGACAGATATTTATAAATTTAGTTATTTCTTACCGACGATATTATCAAGAGGAATTGCACGTTCTTCTGCTCTAATATTCAAATTTATTATTATATCAGCGTCATCCTCGCCGCTATTTATTGAGTTACCACTGCTAGATTCACTATTTTGATTAAATTCACTGTCCTCTTCAATATTAAAGGCCGGTTTGTCATGAAACACTTTTTGAATATTTTCGACACTATCCAAACAGTTAACACTGTCTATTTTATAATCCGTATCAATTTCTTCGATATTGTTGTTATTGTTAGCTTCAGCTTCTAGTTTGGCAGTCAAAGAATCGCTAGAAATAAATGAAATCATTAAAAATATCACAAAGACAAAATCCCGATAAAAATCGATTTAAAGAGTGATTTATTTCAAAAGGAGACAGCAACAATAAGTTGATTTCTATTTTCATTAGCTTCCAAGGTATTAAACTTAAGATCGTACTCAATTTTTCTAGTTTAAAACAAAATTAAAATTATTTTAATTTATTTAACTTTCTGATCCACACTGTATTATAAACTCACCCCAGTATTTCGACGTTTAGAGATTCGCACTCCAGATCGTCATCAGTGTACTCCGCGTCAGATGTTAGAGTGTGTGCCAAATGTTGAAACCCGGGATAGTTGGGATTGACTATACCCCTTCTTTGAACGGTACCTCGATTACTTAAATTACCGTCCTCTGATGATTCCGAGTCCGAAACGTCGAAACCACGATCTTCATCTTGCGGAGACGTATCGGCCGAAGAACAGCTTTGGTGTGCTTCTAAAATATAAAAAATTAAAATAAAGTATGCGTGATTTGTCCAGTCTTTGTTCCATAAACAATTTAGTTCATATCGTATTTAACCAATTACTATTTGTCTCTAGTCCGGGAAAGTAAGGAAATAAAAGTCAAAAGTTTCCCATAATTGATTTTTCATTTTTAAATGAAAATATATTGACCCAGCATCACTCTCCTAGATTGTCTAATAATTTCCGCTGGTGCTTGCGACGCAGCTTGCAAGCACAGCTCAGACCACCTAAAATTCAAGTGATTTATGCTCGTGTCATTTCTGGATGTGTTCTTACAAAAAAATCGTAGAGATGAAAATTGCAGCAAATATTATGCTCTTGAAGGTGACGTAAATAGTTTTTTCAAAAAAAAAATTTCCGATCTTAAATTTTCCAAAAATTGAAAAAATTTACGAAAATTATATTTTTGGTTGGTAATTATAAATAAAATATTATTATCGAGGTCAAAACATAGATAAACATAGAGGGCAAACTTCTAAAAATTTACATTTTTTCAGATATGGAAAATTCAAAATGGCGGCTGCGCAAATTGGAAACAAATTTTTTTTTCAATCGCGTCTAAATTTATGAACATTAACGATATTGAGAAACGGTATGCTGCAATCGACAGAGTGAAAGTTATATTTTTATGAATAACATAAACAAAATGTTTAAAATTTAAATTTAAAACATTTACCGAAAATAAAAATTTTTCCTTCTAGTTTTTTCTCATTTTGGCGTTGAAAAATTTGTTTAAAATATGTTTTCACGTTATAAATATGTGTGTATTTGAAAGACGAGTATTTAAAAAATATTTTTTTTAGATACGACTTTTACAAGTTGAGATAAACAAATTCAAAGTCTGTTAGATTCTGTGATAATATTGATTGAAATATTCAAATTTTGATCACTTCGCTAGGTTGTAGAATCCCAACTCAACTTAAACACAAATTTTCATTTTTCTACCGTCAATTGGTCCATTCAAAAGAGAATAGTAATCCTAGCTCGCTCGGCCAAACGGTGCGGCGGCAGCTGTTTGGCGTTGTGGTGGGGGGTCAGCGCTGGTTCGCAGTTGAACGAAGCTCAAGCTTTTATTTTGCATTTGTGGTTTGCTAATAGTATGGTTATTATCAACCATTACATATTGCTAGAAATAAGGTACAATGATATTTATAATTTATATCTATAAATCCATTTATTATATATATTATACATAATTCGAAACGTAGATACTAAGAATAATATTTATTTACAAATTTACATCTATTTTCTACAAATTCTCGCCCTTTTTGGTCTCTGAGGAAATGGCTCTGTACAATTTTCCTCGTCATTATCATTAGCAAACAAATCCTCATCGATATTATTGCTACTATCAATTGCAAGTTCACAATCAACTAATTGAGTCATATCAAAATTTAGCTCATCACTCAGAGATTCATTATCATTCTCGTCATTGTCAAATACCGTACTTACAATTTCGATGTTACAACAGTTTTTGCCTTCGCAATTTTTACATAATATCCTACAATGTATGCCAACTTTTTTACACCCACACCTGGTAGTAGAGCACCCTGTGGTATAAGAACACGAAATAATGTTCAATAATTCGTCGGGTACAAGTACGTCGTCAGTTATGTTAGTAAGGGTCTTTTGGGCGTTTGAAGAGAATGAGCGCCGACCCCCCACCAGAACGCCAAGCAGCTGCCGCCGCACCGTTTGGCCGAGGGAGCTAGGATTACTGTTCTCTTTTGAATGGACCAATTAACGGTAGAAAAATGAAAAATTGTGTTTAAGTTGAGTTGGGATTCAACAACCTAGCGAAGTGATCAAAATTTGAAAATTTCAATTAATATTATGACAGTATCTAGCAGATTTTGAATTTGTTTTTCAAAATACTCGTATTTCAAAAACAAACATATTTATAACGTAAAAAGACATTTTTAAGAAATTTTTCAACGCCAAAATGAGAAAAAACTAGATGTTAAAATTTTTATTTTCGGTAAATGTTCTAAAAAATTATGTAAATTTTTTTTAAAAATTCTGTTCATGTTATTTATAAAAATATAACTTTAATGTTCATAAATTTAGACGCGATTGAAAAAAAAAATTGTTTCCAATTTGCGCAGCCGCCATTTTGAATTTTCCAAATCTGAAAAAATGTTAATTTTTAGAAGTTTGCCCTCTATGTTTTGACCTCGATATTAATATTTTATTTATAATTACCAACCAAAAATATAATTTTCGTAAATTTTTTCAATTTTTGGAAAATTTAAGATCGGAATTTTTTTTTAAAAACTATTTACGTCACCTTCAAGAGCTTAAGATTTGCTTCAATTTTCATCTCTACGATGTTTTTGTAAGAACCCATCCAGGAATGACACGAGCATAAATCACTTGAATTTTAGGTGGTCTGAGCTGTGCTTGCAAGCTGCGTTGCAAGCTCCAGTGGAAATTATTAGACAATCTAGGAGAGTCATGCTGGGTCAATATATTTTCATTTAAAAATGAAAAATCAGTTATGGGAAAGTTTTGATAGTTAACAGATTTTTCGACCTTACTTTCCCGGACAACTCAGTTTTTGTTAAAAAATTATAACAATATTCGTTAATCTATATATTAACAATAATAAAATAAATGTATCGATACTGTTGACTGTTTTGAAAAGAAGTCTATGTATACTCCGATATGGTCTAGTGGCTAGGATACCTGGCTTTCACCCAGGAGGCTCGGGTTCGATTCCCGGTATCGGAAAAAATTTTTAACTTTTTTTATGCACGAATATCTTGAGAAATCATAAAATTTTGATATCAGTAATTTTACAAACAAAAAGAAGAAATTAAAGGGGGAAATTGAGAAGAAATAGAAGGAAGTAATAAGATGATATGATAGACGAAAAGGAAAGCGAATAAAAAGAGCAGGATGATAGAGAGCAACAAAAGGAAGGGGACGAGAAAAATAATTGGAGAGAGATAGTAACAGAAATTTGGAAAATTGTTACTAAAATAAATAAGAAACGTGAAAAAATAAAAGTCGTTATAACTAAAAAAGCAAATCTAGAAGTAAAAGAGCATGTGAAAAAAAGGAGATACAGTGAATAGATGGAAAACCCCACTATCAAAGACTTTATCAACAAAATCTCACATAATTTTTATAACTACTGTCTGCCACAAGATCTTCGAAACAAACTCAAAGACGCAAATCGCGCAGAAGGCATCCGAGATAGTGGGTGTAGGCTTCTGCATGGATCGTTAATTACATAATTTGGTTGTTAAATTCCAAACCCATATTCCACAAAGGGAACAAAAGTCTCGCAGTAAACACACTGCGAGGCCTTTGCGCCACGAAACTCAAACTTACTAGAAATTCACATTTATATAACAACAAATCAACGTCAGCCATGTTGCCTTCTCGAAAACTATTACCCCGTATCATTTCGAAACCCAGTTTTTCAGCTGTTTTTCTGGGAAAACCCAAGTCGAAAAGTCGTAGGAGTCAAACTTTTATATGAGGGACAAGGTTATTGTATATAGTGAAAATAAACGGATAATGCCATACAGCAAGGAGTCGTGGATTCTTACCAGAGAGAAGAGAGAGTTATTAAAATCGCCAGAACATCGGCATTTGTATATATGTATATATATTATTTTATAACCTCTGTTAATTAGGGAACCAAAAACTGATCAATAAAGACCTTTTTAAATTTAAAAAAGATGGAAAACTTCAATAAGAAAAAGAGTAGAGAAGGTAAACATAAAAAGATTTCCGATACCGGGAATCGAACCCGAGCCTCCTTGGTGAAGGCCAGGTAGCCTAGCCACTAGACCATATTGGATCATACTTATAATTTTCAAATTAACATATAAGTTATAGGCATTAATTTTGCAGTTTATTTAGTGATTGTATTTTACAATATTTATCGACATGTTTTGCAAATTTAATTACGGATATCGACTTGAATAATGTGACATATTTCAAAAATTAATTAACATTCTTCTTCAATACCTTCGTAATCAAGGAAAGAAGTATCATCTGACGATGATCGCTGTGAGCATATGGAGTTGCTGGATGTGGACTTGGTGGCGGTGTTTTTGAGGAGGGTAGGTGTAGCGGACACCTCCTGCCTTTGTCGGTGTCTCAGGGTGGCAGCCAGCGTGTTGGTATTGGCGTTGTTGATGTTGACGTTCACCAAATGTAACCTCCGATGCGTGTTGTTCTTCGCGTTGTTTTGCGCCTCTTGCAATGAGGCCTGGCACCATTGCACCTAGTCATAACACGAAACTAACTTAAAAGAAGAGAAGTATTCTTCGATATTATTATTATTAAGTATTAAGTTGATGGAAGGATATATGTTTTTGCTCAAATACTTATTAGAAACAAATGAACGAGGTGCTTTAAATCACAGAAAACTGTTCGTTAAATCTAGTTAACAAAGCTTTGTTCGCGGGTCTGATTCCGAAACAGTTTAGGGAATGGCCGCATGCGCACATTCAAAATCATCGTTCGCACATTCAGAACTGATCGTACCGCTCGCGACGATTTTGAATGTGCGCATGCGGCCAGTCCTTAAACTGGTTCGGAATCAGACCCGCGAACAAAGCTAATAATCACAGATCATATAACTACTATTAAAAAATAATTGAAGATTACACTCTAACAGTAACAGTAAATTATCCGGTGCAAGTGTAAACTCCTTAGTAAAATTATGTATTTACCTTATCTTGGACGCCGTTGTTGAGTATGTTCAAGTCCGTGCTAGTCTGTAATTCCGTAATAACATTATTTATAGTATTATTACTGTTGTTTGTATCGTATGTCAAATTCGTAGTAGATATATAATCTGTGGTAGCGTTATTGTAGGCTGATGTAGTGATGTTGCTGTTCTGCAAAGTGTTTATTCTCTTCGGCGAGTTCAGGATATCGTTGTTACCATTGTGGACGGCCAAAGGACCTTCGATGGTCTTCAGACGCATCTTTCAGAAAATCTGTAACAATAACGATACATAAAAATGTTGAACTAATTATTATGTATTTACATACAATAGGAAAAATTTTTGCAATAAATAAATGAAAAATATCGACCGTGGTAGGTATCATATTTTATTTGTGTAATGTTTTGAACAAGGTTTAAGGCTAAAATCTTTATTCTACACTCGGAAAAATGTTGGTCTTCATTTGATACATGTATTCTTGTATGCTTTCAGCATTTCCAACACGAACAATGTATTATTTATTTATTAAACATTCAACTTATGTACAGAAACTTGTATAATATTATTTTACTTGATCCTTATGTATCCTATTTATATTCAAACACAAACAATACATTATTTATTAAACATTTAACTAACTTGTGCCTTCTCACATCCCAAATCTTATCTGATACGAGAAAAAGAAAATCTAATAAACAAATCTTTTTGTTTTTCTTCCAATTGCAGTAGCGCGCCCCAGACATTGTTTTTTCATTCCATTACGTAAAACTTTTATTAAACAAATAAAACGAAAGTAGTACGAAAGAAGCGCCGAAGTGATTCCTTTAATTACCAGAAGGCTGGTTTAGAACAGAGACGGCTTAGCCCACTAGGTATCGGAAATATATAATAAATAAGATCACAAAGTAACGCAAACATTTATTTTTCCCGTAATTATGAGTACAAATTGAACATCCTGGAATATATATATATATATATATATATATATTATATATATATATATATATATATATATATATATATATATATATATATATATATTAACATAGAGTAAAACAACACCCTGTATACTGAACATAATATAAAAGATTACATATTTCAAGTAACTAAAATTTTTGGAATTTGATTTTTTATTAAAAGATTATCTAAAAAAGGAGACAATCTGTACCATGTACTATTCAATAGAGAAAGCATCTAATTGTATAATTATAAAGAAGATTTAAAATAAGATTTAAAACATATGTGAAATGAAATAACAAAATTTCTATAAACCTACAAGACAGAATTTTAGAACGTTATTACATATATAAATGGAAATGATAATCCTTTGTTTTTATTGTCAAAGTAAATAAATAGTGTGATTCTTTTTAAAATGAATATTAGGGATTGAAGGATGTGTAAATAAGATTTTATAAATATTTAAAAACAAGACTATATAAGAAGTAAAATGAAAACATTAATTCTATGGAATGTGACATTTATTGAACGGTTTGACATTATGAATACATATTTTATAAAGTTGGAAATGTCATTTTGTAAATTGAATGAAATATAATTTAAGAGATAAAATATGAGTTAAAATCATTAAAGAAACTTAAAACAAAGTGTTTTCAAATGATGGATGGACAATTCACTATTTGAGATGAAATCTATCAAGAAAAGTTTTGATAACCAAATCTGATTGGTGAAATGTATTCAACATACTTTTATCAGCGACAAGTAGTTTGTTAATAATAAAAAAATTGAATGAAAAAAGTTTGTTGATTATACATGCTATTCACTAGGTACTTTCTTTTTGGGGTGGTAGAAATTTTTGGAAGAAGCAAAATTACTTTAAATTAATTAAACTTTTCGGAAAACAACGTTTTTGGTATCAAAATTCAAGGAAGGAAATACATTGTACTTGTGATCTAGTAAATCATATATTAAAACAAGCAGATGTACAAACTAAGAAAGAATTTGGTAATTATGTTTGAATACTAACCGTATAATTTATAGATGATATTTGATTAATATTTTGTATGGTGGGATTGATATATCCACCATACCTTTTAGAAAGCTTTGGATTATGTGATTTGACTGAAATGTATTGATGTGGACGAAATATAGCATTGATTTATGATATTGTGCAAGCTGGACCAGTGATGTGGTAATTTCCAGAAGGTAACCTGAAATAAAGTAAAGAAAACTAATAATTGACGTGAATTACTATACAAGAATAAGGTATTTAAACTATTTTCATTATACGTAAAGAAAGTTAAATAAACTTACCGATTTAGTGCAAAGAATTGAACTTTGGTATTAAACAAACACTTGCAACCTTTGTCTTTCGCCATTTTTAAATCATAGACGTTTATATAATGGATTTCGTATTATAAGATTTGTATTAAATGTTGCCTATTTTGGAATTGTATATAGAAGTAATTATTCATCTGAGTACATGATTTTGTTCGAATGAGTGATCATAATAGATAATAGGTTTTTTATTAATTTGTGTCCTGAAAAAGAACAATGTATTTGTCTTTTCATAACATTAAATAACGTTTTTCTATTTTGAAGAACATTGTAAAATTGATTTTTGATATATTTCATTTCTTTGTGGTGATGGCTCCATCTAGTTTAAACCATTGGTAGTTTAAACTGACATCTATGATTCGTAGAGAGGTTCAACAATAAACACAGGACCGTCTTTGGAATTTATTTGGTATTATTAAATAAAGCAAGTACATTTTTGATTGACAAAATTTTTATGAAGATAGAGATATCTAATCAAATTTAGGCGCTCACATTAAAAATTGAATTTTTTTGTTTTTCTATATCTGAACCCTACTCTGAGGTTAAAGAATTTCTCATGTTCAAAGTGTAATCATCTTAATAATAAAATTTTAAATTTTACAATATACCGGGCAAATCAAAACTAAATATAAACTAAACTAATAATAACGTTAAATCATTCTTTCTCTCCCCGTTCTATCCAGTTTAATATATATATATATATATATATATATATATATATATATATATATATATATATATATATGTATTTACACGTTTTTAATAAAATTATTTACCTAACTAATCAAATCGTCAACTTTGTATGCGTTTTATTAATAACCTAAGATAATATTTTTAAATAATCATAATTTTTATTTATTTATTCTTTGATTAAGAATAAGAATTTAAAATTTAGTTATTTTTATGATCAATGGTTAGTAAGTAATAATAAATATCACTGAGATTCATTGGTCAACAGTGGTTTTGGTGCCGAGGAATTTTTAGCTGTTTTTGTATAAATTTGATGCCCTGATCCCAAATATGTTGTTAGTTTTTGCCTAGGAGCTAAAATTTTTGAAATACTACATTTTAGTGAAACCCCCATAATTCACCACTTTATTAATTTAAAAAAACAAAACAAAAATGTATGTCATTATTATATATTACACAAAACTATAAGAAATTGGTATATTTTGTACAAAAATACAGATAAAAGGCATTATTAAAATTAACAGCAATCATGCACACTTTGAAAGCTTCGTTTTCGTGAAACTCTTGTGTGCATATTTTGGGAACAGTCTCTTTTTAAATTCCAGCAGTAATCTGCCATCATGTTTGCGTCCCAACGTCCTTGGTAGGGGTCCTCCATAGTCTTAATATCTAGGTGAAACCTTTCACCTTGTTCCTCACTGAAGTCTCCCAAATTTTCTGGAAACCGGTCTAAGTGACTATGCAAATAATGTAATTTTACGTTCATGTTGCACCCAAGGGATCTGAAATTGTTGAGCATCTCGTTGACCACTGTATATATAAATTAAGTGTTAGTGATTAGTGAGTTAGTGTTTAAATAAATTAGTAAGTAGCCATACCGAGTGTTTGAAATTTATCCCACCCGTTTATTGTTTAAATAAATAAGAAAAACACAACATTGGTGTCAGAAGTGGGATAATATAAATAAATATCTACGTAAAGATGGCCAAGAGATTAAGGGATCTGAAAGTGGCGGAATTAAGAGCAGAATTGGAAGATCGTGAGTTGGAAACGTCCGGTAAGAAAAGTGCACTAGTAGAAAGACTTAAAGTGGCACAGGAAAATGACGGCTTTGATCCAGAAACAGTTTTATTTAATGACGAGGCTTCCACCTTAATCTCGTCAATTTCTGCTAACATGGACGAGAAGATTTCTGCCATGGAAGAGAACATGGACGAGAAGATTTCTGCTATGAAGATCGACATTTCTGCTAATATTTCTGCTAACATGGACGAGAAGATTTCTGCCATGGAAGAGAACATGGACGAGAAGATTTCAGCTATGAAGAACGATATTTATGGCATGGAAGACAAGATTTCTACAAATGTGAAAAACGATATTTCTGCATTGAAGAACGATATATCTGCCGATATCTTATTAATGAAATACGACATTGCCGCTGACTTTGAAAATGAAATTTCGTCTCTAAAATCTGAAATTGAGAATAAAATGTCAACGATGGACGAGAAAATCGAGAATAAAATTACAACCATGGACGAGAAGATAGAGAATAAGATGACAACGATGGACGAGAAAATCAAGGTGTTAGAAAAAAAGATGGCAGATATAAGGACTCAAGACACGCCAACGGAAGAAAAGAAGACCGAGCAAACAAAACCTTGCAAACCAGAAACACACCCTAAGTTAGAAGACATTGGTAGTTTTACCCGAGTCAAGGCCCCAACGTTCGATGGAAAGACATCGTGGACCAATTATGTGAAACAATTTGAAGCGGCCGCTAGAGTAAATAATTGGTCCGATAGAGAGAAGGCAGTAAACTTAACCATCGCGCTTCGGGGAGATGCCTTAGATGTACTTCAGACGATACCACTTGAAGAAACGCATAACTTCGAGCAGCTGAAGAAGAGGTTGGACATGCGATATGGTCATGAACATCTAGAACAGTTGTACAGATTCCAGCTGAAGAACCGAAGGCGGAAACGTGACGAAACCCTTCAAGAGTATGAAATGGATATTGCCATACTAGTCCGATTTGCTTATCCATCAGCACCAGAGAACATGATGGAATGTTTAGGCATCCAGGCCCTTATTGACGGCTTGTGTGACCACGATATGGAGAAGACGCTTCGATTAGCCCACCCTAAAACATTGGCCGATGCATTGACTGCTGCTCTTGAATATGAAGCAGCCACGATGGCTTCGGGACACAACAAAGATATGATCATACAGGAAGAAGGTGACGATGACAGACTTGACCAGATCGTCAACTTGTTGAAAGTTATGGTAGACAAGAAACCGAAGAAAATGAGGTGCTGTAATTGTGGCGAGCTAGAGCATGCACGCAGTTCGTGTGAGCGTCCTACGACTCCTGTAAACCAAGAACCTCTTAAATGCAGAGCAGTCAAGAAAGGCTCGCGGTACAACAAAGGTAGAACCATGCAGGAAGAAGATAACGATGACAAACTTGATCATATCGTCAACTTGTTGAAAGGTATGGCAGACAAGAGGCCGAAGAAGATCAAATGCCGGAAGTGTGGCGAGATAGAGCACGTACGCAGTCCGTCTAAGCTCCCCAAGACTCCTGGAACCCAAGAACTCCTGACACAGGGGAAATCAGGCAGGGGTGAACATCCAGCTGATGTCATTCACCGAAATGCCGACTCCCTGTCCAGACGGCCGTGCCCAACAGACTGCTCCCACTGCAACAAGGTGGAATCTAGGGAAGCTGTAGTTTCAAGAACTACTGTAGTCAACGAGGAATGGTCACCCACCAGGATCAGAGAAGATCAGGAGAATGATCCTCACCTGAAGATGATCCGGCAATGGAAGAAAGAAAACCGGCGACCTACCTGGCAAGAAGTGTCAATATTTTCACCGACACTCAAGGCATATTGGGCTCAGTGGGAGTCCCTTGTCCTGGAAGAAGGGCTGTTGAAAAGAGTCCTTGAAAACGATGATGGATCTGAGATGAGGAGACAGCTAGTTATCCCGAGAACAAGAGTAGCTGAGGTACTAAAGAAGTTACACGACAGTCCATCGGGAGGTCATCTGGGAGTGAAGAAAACCCTTCAGCGAGTTCGTGAAAGGTTTTATTAGATGAACAGCTCCGACGATGTGAAGGACTGGTGTAAGAAACGTACGACTTGTGCTACGAGTAATGGACCACATTGCAAGAGAAAGGCACCCATGAAACAGTACAATGTTGGAAGCCCTTTCGAAAGGATTGCTTTAGATATCGCTGGACCATTTCCGACGACAGAAAATGGTAGCAAGTACATACTGGTTGTAATGGATTATTTCACAAAGTGGGTGGAAATTTACGCTATCCCGAACCATGAGGCCACAACTGTCGCGGATGTATTGGTGAAAGTATTCATCAGCCGATATGGAGTGCCCATGGAAGTCCACAGTGACCAGGGAAGAAATTTCGAAAGCCATCTATTCCAGGAGATTTGCGACAAGCTGGGAATGAAGGCAACCAGAACAACAGCATTACATCCACAGTCAGATGGAATGGTCGAGAGAATGAACAGGACTATTGGAAAATACCTGTCCAAAGTAGTATCCAGCCATCAGAGAGATTGGGACCAGTATCTCTCCCTATTCGCATTGGCTTATCGATCTGCCGTCAATGAGTCCACGGGTGAAACACCTGCGAAAATCCTGTTTGGACGTGAAATGAGGCTTCCTTGTGACCTGGAATTTGGCTGTCGGCCTGGAGAAGATATAGCAGGCGAAGACTACGTGATCCAATTGAGAAGAAGGCTGGACGATATTCAAGAATTAGTTCGAACAAATCTTCAAGTTGCCAGCGACAGAATGAAAAGTCGGTACGACACGCAGGCCACAGAAGGCGGTTTTAAAGAAGGGGACAAAGTATGGTTACACAACCCGGCGAGGAGAAAAGGATTTTCTCCAAAATTACAAGAGTCCTGGGAAGGTCCATACTTAATCAAGAAAAGGATAAATGATGTTTTATATCGCATAAGCAAGATCCCCTACGGAAAACCAAAAGTAGTTCATCGAAACCGACTAGCGCCATTCGAAGGAGACCATGACATAGAGGAAGGAGTAAACCTTATTCGAGATATCTCTGACCCCACCTTCGATGAATTTATGGGCGCGTATGGAGGTACCGGGAAAGCTAGATATGGAGTCACTTCGGAACAACAACAAGATTTGTTCACTCTCCCGGAAGATTATTCACTGGCATACAACATCCCCGCCCGTATCAAGAACGCACGAGGGTTGGCAACCGTCTTTCGGAAGAAGTTCGGTCAATTAGAAAAACTTGAAGACCAGATTCCAGCCCCTGGCAAGACACTGAAACTGAAACATAATTTGCGGTACGTCTTCTACGTGGTAACTAAAAATGAATTCCAAGATCGATCTACCTACCGCGATGTGTGGGAAGCACTTCGAAATCTCCGAGACCATGTGTTGGAATCCAACGTGAAGAAACTGGCTATGCCTAAGATAGCGAGTAACCAGTTGGATTGGCGAATCATCAGGAACATGGTAGAGATTATCTTTCAAGATACCGGTGTCCAGATATTAATTTGCAGCTACAACCCCCGTTATCAGTATCCGATGAAGACGGTGCCCTGCTATTTCCATAAGATCGGAAAGTGTAGAAATGGGGCCAGTTGCCGATTCAAACATCCAGTCTCGGCTACACAAAAGTTCCAGGTGGAACTTCCATTTAAGGAGGGGGTAATGTTACGAAACAGCACACTGGTATAGTCCCTAAAACCGACCCTGTCTAAGCCAGGTATAATAGTTAAAATTACGGCGGATACGCAGTTATAAAAAACTGTTTACGATTGAGACTATCTTATCTAGAACTGGTTCTTGTGACCAGAGTTATCTAGAAAAGGCCAGAATCAATTGTCCGGAATTTACTATTAAAAACGGCTTTAATATATAAGGGGACTGATCAGGAAGAGTTAGTTCAGTTGATAATTTGACATCGTGAGATAAACAAATAAATTAGTGAATATAAATTAGTGAACTGTTTATATAAATTAGTCTAAGTGAATATACTGTATATATAAATTAAGTGTTAGTGATTAGTGAGTTAGTGTTTAAATAAATTAGTAAGTAGCCATACCGAGTGTTTGAAATTTATCCCACCCGTTTATTGTTTAAATAAATAAGAAAAACATTACAATCAGTTTCCGTATTTGTGGGCCGTCGAATATTGCTGCTTTAAGTTCTTCTGAACTAAACTATATATGCAAAGCACGGTTCAGTTATATCAAGAGCCTTCACAAACTGTTTCATTAGGCACAGTTGAATATGAAGTGGTAGGAAAATGATTTTTGTCTTGTTTAACTATGGGATCGTTAATAACGTTATTTTCCACTTCCAGGTTTTCTCTCTTAGGCGACTCTTTTCTAATCCAATGGTGTGTTTTATCTCTGCTATCCCAGATGTACAGGAAGCATGAATATTTGGTGAAACCACACTGCTGACCCAGAAGTACTATTTATGAGTCCACACAAATGACCCATTGATGCTCAGTATACTTTATTTTTGTCAGTACCAAAGCAATGCTTTTTTCGTTTTCGTTGAGTGACCAATTGGTATTGAACCATATTTGTTTCCATTGTGTAAAAGGACACATTTTAAACTTCGCTTTGAGCTAGCAATAAATAAGCGCCATTCATTTGGAGAATAGTCACATTGTCCCATTTTTTCTAGAAGGCCTTTAACATCCTGGCAATATACAAGATTGTCTTCTTGAAAAAATAGAGGTAGAAAATCCTTTTCTCTAGTGCGGTAAAAAGTAATCTTAGTTCCTTGTTCGAGTAAATTCTTGTCCTTCAACCTAGAAGCTAGAATTTCAGAAGCTTCCTTTCAAAGGTTGAGATCTCTGCTGAGGTCGTTTAACTCATTTTGATTAAAATGTTGGGGCATTGATGTCGTTCCCAAATATTCACAGTCACGTTTATTACTTTCAGAAGAGTGATCAGAGGAAAAATTATCGTCCTGGCCAAGTTCTGGTAGCTGATGCAATGTGGGGATTGGTACTTCATCTGAATGAGCGACTGGGCGCCTTGCAGACTCTAAATCAGTATAATTCCTATTGCTACGGTTATTTCGATTAATTCCATTGATATTTACTAGGCAGAAGTAACAGTCATTAAAGTGATTTTTGGGTTCCCTCCAAACCATGGGTACACCAAATTTTCTTTTTCCAGCAGTCCACTGTCGTAAATGATCAGTACACGTTTTACAGACCATATGTGGTGCCCAGGTTTTATCCTGATTTAACACCAAAGTATCCAAGAAAAGCTCTCTTTACAAAGTCTAACTAGAGCTGATAGGGGAAACATGACTTTATATTTAGATTCAACGCCCCAAATATAGCTAAAATCAGCTCAAAAAACCTGGGCACCAAAAAAAAAATTTTTTTGTTGGCCTGTGTTATTATTATTATCATTTATAAATTTTGTCTTTAAAAATGGTATTCTTTATTCATGGTCTTCTTTTTCCATGGTAAATCGTATATCTGGATCATAGTTATTGAATATAAAAACAACTTCATCTAAGTTAGTTTTTAGTAATGCTAAAATAATGTCAATAACATATTTTTTCAAAAAAAATATTTTAAATGGTAATAATAGTATAATTGTGTCCAATAAATTATCCATTACATAACAAGCTGTAATGGGGGAAATTTTAGCTCCCATTGGAGTGTTTGTATATTTGGTTATTAAATATAAAATAGGTATTTTCAAAAAGTAATATAATAATTTCTTGGAAATATTTTTTAGATATTTGACAATGTTGACTGACTTGATTCTATTCAATTGCTCTTAAAGCAAAGTCTAAATGTACATTACTAAATAAAGATACAACATCCAAACTGCAACATGATTCTCAGATACCTGAAATTTGTAAAATTGATTGAAAACATCAAATGAGTCTTTAATGTAATATTCTCTATTTAAGTCATAAGTTTTTTAAAACTATATAAATTATTTTTAGAAAACAAATTAATAGTTTTTATTTAGTGTATGACATGACTGTGGAAAACTTGACATGTATCGCGTATGAGAAAGTCGTGTGCTGATCACAACGCATTTTTATTTTTCCGCCCAACCTATCTAATATGAGAGAAAAGTATTGGTTTACCACAAAAAAGTTTTTAGACAAAAAAATTCACCAATTTTATGATTGAATACTGTTAAGGACATGTCACAGATGAACTCTATTGATTTTCAGCTCACCAGAGCCAGTCAACGGGTGCTATGGTACTTGAAGTACGACATTTTGTCATTTTTTGAGAAATTTCAGTTTGTTAGCACGATACAGCCTCCGGAGTTCCACAAGTCACCAATTTTATGATTGCATATTATTCAGGACATCTCACTGATGAACCCTATTGATTTTCAGCTCACGAGAGCTAATATAGGCGCTACAGTACTGTAAGTACGATATTTTTGTCATTTTTGGAGAAGTTTCAGTTCACCATACAGCCTCCGGAGTATATACAAGTGACCAATTTTATGATTGGATATTATTTAGAGCGTTTCAAAGATGAACCCTATTGATATTCAGCTCACTGAAGCCAGTACAACGGGTGCTATGATACTTGAAGTACCAAATTTTTGTGATTTTTGGAGAATTTTCAGTTTGTTAGCACGATACAGCCTCCAGAGAGTATACGATTGATCAATTTTATGATTGAATATTGTTCAAGGAGTCTCAGAAATGTACCCTATTGATTTTCAGTTGACTAGAGTGAGTACAGCGGGTCCTATAAATCCAGATATACTAAATTTTTGCTTATTTTTGGAGAAATTTCGGTTTGTTAGTACGGTACATCCCCCGAAGTGTATACCAGTAACAATTTTATGATAGAATATTGTTCAGGGCAACAGATGCGGAAAAGTTAGTTTCAATCTTTAAAACCGTTTATTTACTCGATAAGACTCTTAATTATCATAGTGTACTGTAACAATTTTTCGCTATCTACAAATTAATTTAGTTTGAAAAGATAATTTAGAACGGATTATTTTGTGTCTATTAAAAATTAAACATTTAGATCCAGCCCTGTTTTTATCATTTTCAATTCAGCACTCAAGCGGAAGTGTTAGAAACAGCGTAAACAGTGGTTCGCCGCCATTTTAGTTCGTTGCATCCGATTAGTAAATGCATTGGAATGGATAAATGCGCATATTCACGAACAACAGAATAATGGAATTAAGGTTAAGTTTGCGTTACATCCACTAGAATGCCAATAAGGGTCTTGTTCCGAGTTTTCAATTACTTTTTAATCTACTTACAGTTTCCTGTCTTCTTTAGAGGTGTTTTATGCACATATTTCAGTAAAATATGGAAAATAGCTTATTTTATTTGAATAAATTCGAATACGCACTTTTCAACATTATTTTACAAACCTTCTTTACAATAAATAACTTTTTAGCATTACCCTATATATGTTTCGCGTTTTTTCCACTATAAATACGAAAGGTTTTGATTTAGCGCGTTTTTGCATGACGACCTCAATTCATTTCATTCTGAAATACGCTTAAAGATACCTATCGTTTTTAAATTTGTCCACGAAATCATAAAATAATTGAAAATAAATAGAATAAAATACGTAGTATATTTAAAAGTTTCGAAAAAAAAAACGACCTCTTTTGTCGGAACATCTAAAAGTGTTTCCAACACGCGGTATTAGTGGTGACCTCATAATCTTAGGTTATGTCAATTTCGTATCCACACAAACATAATTCTCCATTTAGATACCATTGGTGTGATTTTGGACCAGAGATTATTTATTTAGATATACACTAAGACTTTTACAAAGAGATACATTCGATTCCAGTCAAAATATGTATGTATAACAATATAATTTTAATAAAAGAGTTATCTAACCTAAACATGCTATTATAAACTTATGAAATACAATTGTTTTAATTCTTTTTCTATCTGTATTATCTAATTTTAGGTTTCTTCACATAAAGAAAAATGGTACTGTGCTGGCCACCAGGCTGTAATCATTATAATGTGAGAGAGAGCTGTTAAGTTTTATAGATTTCCAAAGGATCCAAAAGTAAGAAGCAAATGGATGAAGTTGACAAGGTACCTACATAATGATAAATATAACATTTTATTTTGTGTGTTTATACAATATTTGTAGAACAATAGAACTAGATCCCGGAGCTTTTTGTGTAGCTGTCATTTTATGGACGGAGAAAAGAAAATTAGCCAACTATTTTTTTGTACATCATCAATATTTGCAAACAAGGTAGAAGCAAACTGATTTTCTACTGTATATATCGATCTCCCTATAACATATATATTATTATTTGTCATTACACATATTTCGCTTTACATTATTTATAAGTTGCTTTGTAAACATTTTTTAAACGTTTGCTATTTTAAATTGAAATTCCACATTGTACCTTACTTTCTTCTTTATATTGACTGTAAACCATTGTATTGCAAGTAAATATTTCTCTGTGTAATAAAGAAATTTGGAAACGTTTTGTTTATATTATTTGTTTTTATATAAAATTGAATATGTTTACACATGTAGTTGAAAAAAGAGCCTACAGATCAAATAAAATTTGAAAGCAACCAACAGAAACTCTGAACCTCGTACAAATATGATTTGATTGAGGCAAAGTTGTGACATGATGTTCTGAGTTTTCAGACTAAATGGCATATTTTCAATCATGTAAATTTGCAGCGTTACTTCAATTTAATTTTCTTAGCACAAATCAAAATTTATAATTATGAAAACATTTTATTATGTTAATATTAATGGTACAAATTTGTAAAGGTAGAATGTTATTAAAACATGTAAATTTTTCTTCCATTCTTGATGTCGAGCAATTCTCACAATAATGTCACTTGGTATCCATAATATTAAATAGCACATATCCTCTCATGCAATATGTAATGCACCATTATCTGGTGATAATAGTTATATTTTTCAATTATCACTAATATATCTTCATCAAAATGAATTATGTAATTCATGTCTCTGGTTTTAATTTTTCGTCATTCGGATACTTGAAAAGAGACTTCACTTCAATTAAGCATTTTTCACTAACAAGCTCATATTATCATTAAAAATGGTTTCAGGAGAATGTTGAAACATGTTTTGATGACACTAGAACAAACAATCACTATTATTTATCTCATATTTTCACATTAATCAGATAATCCAGTAAATATAACCTCAAATATAGCTTTTAAAATAAAAAATACGGACTGCGGGATAACTTACATTATCAAAACTATTATTTTACATATTGAGTAGACACGATTACTTACTTTTCAACAATTTATTACTTTCAAAAACACGTATGAAATGCGTAAATAATCAAAGATCTACACTCAAATGCAAATTCCTATGGTAACAAGTTTTGTTTGGATACAGTTTCAAATTGTGACGTCACACTAATCTCGCGTATATAGTCAAATATTAAACGTGTTCTTATAAAAACGAATTTAAATTTCAACCAATAACCTCACTTTATTGAAAACATGTATTAACTGTAATGTAATGACCTTTAAGCTCGTTGTTAATAATTAAAGGCACATATTCAGTTAGTAGAATAAATGGATTGTCTCAAAGACGTTTTATTCTGAAATAAATTACTATTTGTCACGATTTTATAAATGCCCATACTAAGTTATTCTGAATTATTGATCACAGTTTTGAAAGTGTACTTGTAGGTATTAATGGTCATAAAATTTAATGTTTATATATAATAACAATATTTAAATAAAACATAAATAAATGAAAGAAATAAAGTGAAAATACGTATTCTAATGCTAATCAAGAAATTATAGATAATTTTTTCGAGAACTATGACTTTGTCTATGAACAACACAAGATGGCGGACAAGCCAGAGATCAAGTCGAAAATGTAAAACGTGGAGTTTACAATAAAAGCTCAGTTTTCAAGTAAACCATTGTATTATTACTATTAATATGTCTATAAATACAACAATAATGGCGGAAAAGCAGGGGAAATTTCAATAATATATTGTAAAACAAGTATCAGAATGACTCATTTTATATATAAGTAGAGCGAGTGGGTTTTGCATAACATACCGCGAAGCGGTGAGTTTTGTGAGTTACGCGTACGAGTACTACAAGAAGTCATTGTGATACGAATTTTACATACTATATCTTATAATGTACGTGTAAACATGTTTTTATTAAAAATAGATTTGTTATTAGGGACTTTTGTGCTTATTTATTTATATTGGTAACCCTCACATGTACATGTGACAGTTGAAAGAATTCTTAGATTTTTGTTCATTAAGGCCTTTCGATTATTCTGTTTTAGTCGTTAGTAGCAGCTCGTAGCGAATGAATTCCGTTCGTTTATTAGGGGGTGTGACGCCTAGTCTTAACTTCCCCTTGCCCATTGAGCACATACCTAAAAGTATGAGCTTCAAGCCACATACATTTAAATATTTGACGTTTAACGAGGTTAAAGATTAAGATTGTGCCGATTACGATTCAAACTTATTAAAATTACCTTTTAATGCTTTTTTATGATCAAATATATTAAGTATATATTGTTTTGAAGGTCCCGCTTGGTTTTACATAATTAATTAATGATTATTTACGTTTAAGGCTTCTCTCACGGTGGATGCGGATACGCGCGAATAATAAAAACGCGCGGAACCGTCCGAATTTGTGATCTTGCGTATACATGCGTTGAGTTCGCACATTGACTGCGATAAAACTTGATGCCGAATAGTTAAAATATCCGGTCGTGATTTATATTTGTTAGAAAGTACTTTTCTAAGAAGAAGAATCATTCACAAAAGAAGACGGAAGGTATGGGTGACTGAAATACTTAGAAAAAGAAAGGAATTTGGTGAATTTCAGCATATTTGGGACGATTTAAGGAACAGTGAAGTTATTTTCGGATGAAAGAAGAAACTTTTAATTACATATTAAATGTAATCAAGGACAGGTTAACGAAACATTGCAATTTCCGAGAACCCATTTCTCCTAGGTAACGCCTGGCTTTAACTATAAGGTACGTTTTTTATTTTAATTTTTTTATTCACACAGGTACAAGAGATAACAAAAGGACACTATGTCGATTTTAAAAATATTTTTTTATTAAACTAAACTTAAACATATCCCATACAGTAAAAAACAAATAAAAAGTAGACATAGCAAACTAACTGGAATAGGTGGGATCAAATGAGTGATAGTAATCTGGCAAGGAATGTTGACTTTCTGTAGGGCTTTGTAAAGCAGGGGTGGTTGCTGCTGACATCGAATAATGAGTATCGTCCGAAGTTGAATAGTTTGCTGCAGAAATACTTTGTTGCCAATGTAATGATGGTAGTTACTGACCGGACGAGTACATTTGTTCATTGATCAATACTTGCTGCAACTGCGACCTCACAATTAATTTTCTTGACTTAGGTACAAATTTTAAATAAGGTAAAAGGATCATTAAAAATTGGCAATCATCATCAGTTGCATTATTTTCAAAATACTTTATTTTTTTTTCCTCCAATTCTAGACATTTTTCTTCAATATTAGTGGCCTCAACTTTTTTTTTGAAAGATTTTTTTGATGTGATATTACTGTTTTTTGGTAAATGATGGACAAATTGATTATTTCCTTCTTGCTGCGTTTGATTATTTTCTTCTTGCTGTGGTTGATTATTTTCTTCTTGCTGCGTTTGATTATTTTCTTCTTGCTGTGGTTGATTATTTTCTTCTTGCTGCGAAACTACATTATGAAGTGAATTTTGTGTTTCATCACGTTCGTCATCATCTTCCGTTTCTGAATCGATTTCTGTTATGTCACGGGCGACATTGCCTGATAGCGCCCTTGGCGTCATTATATCTTTTAAGAATAGCAACATAGTAAAATAGGGCCATTTAGACGCGAATACTGCATCCGCTCCATCACCTAATCTACCTTGTGTATTCTTTTTAAATTCTTTACGGAACGTATCTCGTATACTTCTCCATCGTTTTTTAACTTCGTCAACTGTAACAAAAAAATATATAAATTATTTTATTTTAGGCATCTAGCGACAGGTTCATCGTACATGCAATTGGGATTTTCATTTAGAATTGCGGATAATACCGTAGGAAAAATTGTTCATGAAACTTGCAAAGTACTTTGGGATTGTCTTCAGGAAACTCATATGCCTTTCCCGTCTAATGAAGAGGTTACTAATATTTCCAACGAATTTTGGAGGAAATGGAAGTTTCCAAACTGTGTGGGATGTATAGATGGAAAACATATAAGGATTAAGAACCCTGCTAATGCGGGCAGTATGTACCGTAATTATAAGCAGTATTTTTCTATAGTTTTACAAGCATTAGTTGGTCCGGACTACAAATTTATTTGTATAGACGTAGGGGCATACGGCAAGGAGAGCGATGGAGGAATTTTTTCTCATTCCAATCTATCGAGACAACTTTAGAATGGCGCTTTAAATGTAAACATAGAAAAAGCATTACCTGGAACAAATATGTACATACCTCATGTTATACTGGGCGATGAAGCATACCCGCTAAAATATTATTTAATGCGTCCTTATCTGCAAAGAATTGTAGGACTGGAAGAAGAAATATTTAATATGCGTTTATCAAGGACAAGGCAAGTGGTGGAATGCGCATTTGGAATTATGGCCAGTAAATGGAGATTATTAAAGACTATTGAAGTTACGCCAGATCGAGCTGATGCCAATATTAAATGTATTTGTTTACTGCACAATATAATTATTGGAAAAGAAGGTATTAATATTAATGAAATTAATATGGAAACAGGACAATATAACAGAAATAATAGAAGATTTGGAACTCTGGGTGAAAACAGAACTAGAGCCGAGGCTTACACTATCCGTGATTATTTAAAAACATATTTTGAACGTAATCTCTAAGTTATTTATATTTTGTGTTATTTATAAATACTTCTTGTTCAAATACGAATATAGTTTAAATAAATACATATTAGCAAATTACGTACCTGATAAATTAATTTCTTCGGAAACTTCTTTCCACAAGGACTTTTGTAAATTACGATGGTGATCATTTGGTTCTCGCCGATCCCATAAATATTTCCGCTCTCGCACTAAATCAATTAGCTTTTCATTATTCATTTTTTTTTCAATTCTTTCCCAAGAGAATGCCTGCAAGAAAACCGCGAACAAACGCAAATATCCCAACCAAACGGGATCTGGTCGCAAGTCGCAAATGTACGCACGTATATGCGCGAACCGATCTGCAGCCACTGTGAGCGCTTGCATTCAAAACAAGTAGTTTGGATCGTTCGCGAGAAGACGTGCGTTTACGTGCGTCCCACAATTCGCATGTTTACGCTTCCACTGTGAGAGAAGCCTAAAAAATACATCTAAGTAAAAGCCTTGTTTATAATAAGGGTAAAAGTAACCTAAACTTTGGCAATTACAAAGTCTTTGACATTTGATAAGTGATTTTGAGCACAGATAATTTGAGGATCTTAAAAATCCTGTTCGTTTATCTTAAAAGTCGTTACGAATGAGGTGTCACGCACAAGTGCTTGAAGCCCAAATAAACGAAAGGCCTTTATGTTATATACTAGTATATGTACACCCCTGTTTATCGGAAAATGTCAAATATATATTGAAGTCACATCAAAAAGTCTCTCCTTAAATTGTATCCTAATGTTTATTATTTAGAATGTGATCAGATTCCTCCCAAGAATTTTCTATTAACCAAATCATTAACATATTCACGGAAACTTCTCTTAACCTGTATGAACCGAATATGTTACTCCTGCTTCAATATCAATGGAAAACTATGGGAGTTCGAGTATGATACAGGTAGTCCCGTAACCATTATATTGCAATTTTTTTTGAAAAACTCAATCGGGGAATACAACTGCAGAACACAAATGCTTCATTCAGATCATATACTAAACATCTATTTAAACCACAGTCACTTTCACTTTGTCTAAATCAACTTGGATAGTCAAGTAAGATTTCTCAACAGAAAGTACTTCCAATCTGACAACAAGGGCTTTTGCCATTGGTCGACTTACAGAGGTTTATTTAAATCTAAATATCGTTATCATAGAAAAATATATGTTTGCAGTCAAATTCAAAATTGGAAGAGAATGAAGACGTAGAAAAAAATAATGGTTCAGAAGTCGATAGGGTCGTAGTAACTGAGGAATCAATAAACATCAATTCCCTTTCTAAAAATAATCCTAGTGTTAACAACTTCTCTTCGTACATTTCATTTTCAATTAAAGATTATCAGAAAGGGAATGATACTCAACAAGAACAAAAGAACACGTCTAAAAATGATGAAGATAACAAGGAATATATTAACAAAGTGAACCAGACCAATGATCTATCGACATCATCCAAACTTTCCAAATCCTTCAATATCTAGATCCAATTCAGTAGCAAACAACATCAATTCAAATTCCTTATCATACCGATCAAGTGAGAAAGACAATAATAGAATCCGAGATTATTCGTACAATGACAGTAGTTGCGAAAGAGCTCTTAACAATATCTCCACAATCAGATCCATAAAGGGTATTTCCCAAGAATCTTTGGGTCTCAAAGGCCTCAAAAATATTGGTAACACTTGTTTCGTGAATGGTATTATCCAATGCCTATCAAACACAAGTGGCTATTAGAATATTTAAAGAAAGATGCATACATAAGAGATATTAATATAAACATATCTAGCATGAAAGGAACACTAATTAAAGCATTTGCTGAAGTTATTCAAGAGCTTTGGTCTGAAGACGGTTCAGACAGAGTGGTTAACAGTATCATTGAAAAGTCAGATTCAGCGATTTGCTTCAAGGTTCATGGGATACACTCAACATGATGCACAGGAGTTTCTTCGTTACCTATTAGCAGGACTTCACGAGGATGTCAACAAGGTATATGAAAAACCAAAGCACATATTAACAGAAATTGATGACAAATTTAGTGATATCGAGAAAGCACAAGAATTTTGGTTAAGATATGCGAGAATGGACAACTCCAAGATTGTGGATAACTTTGTCGGTCAATTAAAATCAAGAATCAAGTGCACACACCGTGGTCACTGTTCAGTTATCTACGATCCTTTTGGGATTTATCCCTTTCGATACCACAAAGAACAGGTCAATTACGACTATCATAATGTTTAGATTCGTTTACAAAAGAAGAAACACTCGACTGTGTTGGGAAACCAACTTGTTTGAAATGTAAGGAACGAAGACGATGCATTAAATCATTCTCAATTCATAAATTTCCGAAAATATTGGTTATTCACCTGAAGCACTGTTCGCAAACAGAAAGATTTAGTGGAAAACTTAATGTTTCAATAGATTTTCCAATAGAAGGGCTTGATATGAGCCATTACGCGGCTGACAATGTGGCACCTTGTATGTACAACCTCTACGCTATATCAAATCACTGTGGAACCACTTATAATGGCCACTACACAGCATTTTGCCGACATCCCTACACGGGACAGTGGCACAAATATAACGATTCAAGAGTGATATTAATATCGTGGAAATCTTTAGTCAGTGGAGAAGCATATGTTCTCTTCTATGAACAAGATGACACAAAATCCCACCTTTAAGTTTAATAATTTTTTTAATTAGTTTTCATTTTATATATTTTCATTGTGAACCAATGTCTTATTTGTTTTTTTCTGCAATAGTTATTTGTAAAACAAGTGTCACAATGACTCGTTTTGTAGTACGAGTGAAGTTTGCACAACGAACCGCGAAGCGGTGAATTGTGCAAATCTCGAGTACTACAGAAAGTCATTGTGGCACAAGTTTTACACAATATTTTTTATAATTCGCATTTATTTAATTATTTAAATAAAATATAATTTCATATAATCCCTCTTTTTAAACTAGGAGATGTGGTTTGAATTTAAGTTGGCAATACTGTAGATTCCTAATTGATCAGATCACAGATGGTTTTATTCAGCACTTCTGATTTTTGACATATTATAACCGAATAATTGTGTAAATTGTGAACAAACTTTCATTTAAGCAAAAAGAGGATGATTATTTGTTTAAAAAAGAGCTTCTTCGTATATGCTCTTGCGATCTATTTATATTACATCATGAACAGAATTATTTCTGTAATACATCTTCACATAGATATCTGGTAATTTATCCCAAAAATCGTACGTTCTATATACCTATATATTGATCCTATACAATATAAAAATAAACAATTGATAAATAAACGTTAGCGTACTTTATTCGTTATTATTTTTAATATATAAATCATTCTAATTTACCTTTAGTATAATAATTTGCTAGCTAGAACAACGCTAGACCATTTTATTTATAATCTGTGTCAAGGTTAAAGTCAAATGTCAAATAAAAATATAACTAAATACAATAACCAACTGTACTCTAAAAATCACTATTACAGTGTTCAAAGAGCTTCATTGTGACACTGTAAACAATGTTATAATGAAGTCTCTTTTATACGCGAATTATAAAAAATTTAATTATATATTCATATATACATTGTATCCTTTTAAATATAAATGTAATTTGTTTAATTGTTATTCTTAATCCTTCTGATATGATTTCACTTGTTAGTTCATACCCATGAAACTAGCCCATTATAAAATAGAAATTGATGTATATATGTAGAAAGTGCCTGGTAGCAGCCATTTTAACTCCAACTTGCGACAATAACTACTTTTTGAGCATATAAAACTTAATTTTATTAGATGTTGTCCTTGTATAAAAAACGATAAAAATAGACCAACTCTTTATAAAATCTATTAAATGAGAAGTTGAAATACCGGTCATAAAAATTCTCGAAAGGGTCATTCTGACATAATTTTTAATCTGATATGCAGACGTTGACCTAGAAACGATATCACGAAAGAAAGTGACTGTTCTTGTTACATAAAAATAGCCAAATTTAAGGCAATAACATTCTGGTTGAGGGCGCATAGGCAATACCTACCGTCCGTGCGTTATGTGTTTTATTACACTTTTTCGAAGGGAAAAAACATGAACAGAACGACAAAACATCGATTTGAGTAGAACCCAAATTGTTATTAGATATCTAAATTGCTATATTGAACAAATAATATGTGTTTTCATGTGTGTAGGAAACGAAAAGGAGATATAATACACGTCTCCCTCCTTTAAACCCTTTTTATCGTGAAATAAAAAAAGTAAAAATTCTTTTTAGAATCATATCTCCATCTGCCGATCTAGAACGGAACTATGAATTTTTTTGTATAATTTAAAAGAGGTTTTCTGCAACGTCAAATTTCTCCATGTAAAATCACGAAAACAAATCTATATTATATCAAAATACGAAATAAAATCGGACATAAAAGCCTCCAATAAAGTGCAATGACAGCTTTTCCAAGTGATTTATTCCCTTCTGGTTCATCAATAACGCTACCAAATCCATGAATGATTGAATTCCATATTCAGAGAAAAAAGAAGATTTGAAACGATAAAATGGCGCAGTACGGTTATTTTTAAAAGAGGATGTCTTTTTCAACTAAATTATTTGAGTGAATATGTTTTAGGCTTATTTCAAAATGAAATAGGGTTATTGTAGAGACTAGCATGACGCGACTTCGGAAAACTTTCAATGCAGTTTTCCGTTTTGGTATTCCCTGATGCCAAAACAACCCCCTGTACCAAAAGTTATGGTTTTGTTTTGGCTACTGATGCAGATGTCGAGTTAGTAATTGTTTCAATAATATTATTGCTCATTCCAAAAGCTGAAATTCTTTCTTGAAATAAAGTTGTGAATAGAGTCCTGTTCGCTTTTTCCAATTTCCACCTGGGCGTTGTTTTGGGATTTATTTGTATACGGTTACTGTTTAATATTATCGGGAAGTGATCGCTGTCATAAAGATCGGGAAGAACTTTAATAATACATCCTCGTGGTTGTGTATCATCATAGCCCCAAATTACATTGTGGCTGTTGAAATCACCAACTATTAGTCTAGGTTTGGGTATTTGATTTGAAAGTTGAAATTTGGAAGACAGACATATATCATCATCGGCATTTGAATTGCGACAACAACAACTTTCAATTCAGAAACAACCTTAAATTCGTTTGCGGCAATTGAGTTTGCAATGTATGTTAATATTGTAACCAGGTTTTCGATACTTAAGAGGGGCCTCACGTTTTAGGAACCTGAAAACAGTTGGCACCCGTGATTTGCAACAAAATTTAGGTCATTTTGTACACAACAAATCTAAAGAACGCAGGGAAATTAAGTGTTGAAATTTTAACACAATATAACTTGGACCTTTGTCTTGGGGATCAGGTATTTTGGTTGAGTTTTATATTGTTATAAAAAATATATAAGCCATTAAGTGATGGTGTGATTTTGACAGTTTTGACAATTTGTGGTCACCAATCTGGACACCAAAACCTGATCCCCAAAAGGAAGCCTAGAGAATTCGATTCTGAAAATATGAAATCTCAAATCATTGTATTTTTTGAGATTTGTTGTGCGCAAATTTTTGCAAACGAACATCTTTTTACTTTAGTTCAACCGCTCCACCGTCTTGATGCATGGCGCTGTATAGAACAATATAGAACCATGACAGAAGACGACGGTCAATTCATAGACAAATAATATTATAACTTTCTCTATTGGTCAAATATGCTGTTGTCATATGTTTTGTGTTCATAAAAATATTCCAAATTTATAGTTTAGTGTGTATCACAACTGTGGTGTGTATTGTGTTGTAAGTGATTATAATTAAGTAATTTTCATGCTAAATAAGTAAATTTGTGCTTCGTAAATGCTATTTATATTTACTCCACAAGATTGTGTTTAGTGCCTCATGCTTCGTTGCAACAAAAATGTACTTTTTGCACCTATTACAAAAATAACTACTTTTTAATGTTATTCTTATTTATTGTTGGTAAATACATCAAAGTGATTAAATATATTATGTGAGAATGATTTTGAGTTTTTGTTCTTTGGAATAAATATATCATGTTTATACCTGATAATAGTAATTGTGATTCGGCTTAAGTTGAATTTTATTGTTGTGTTTTTCTAGACAAATTTTGTTCTTCATGGGGTCAATTATTTCGCTTTTTGTATTTGTTTGTAAATTGAGTTTTGATGCAGAGGGGAGGCATTTTATTTCAAGTAGTGCATCATCACCTACAAGCCCTAAAATATTTTATCAATAAATGTATGTCATTTAATATGCAAAAAGAATTTATAACACATGGTAATTATTTGTTATGTTAAATATATTTACCATCAAGAGAAGCACCTAGAAAACCGTGTTGAATATCTACCCACAATCCTGAATCAACCACCACAACATTTTGTACTTGTTCAAAAATGCTCTTAGCCACTTTTTCCTTAAGAGTTCCATACTTCATTACCTCCGTCATACAATAAGTCTTTTTAAGAACAGTTTTAACAAGAGAATGACAAGGTGTATTTGTTTTTCTCTTAACAACCTGTCCAAAGATTTTATAAGAAATTAGGATGGTTATCCACTTTTTAGCTTGCCTTAGCCTATGTACCATAGGTAATAGTAATTGTTGAATAAAATTAATGAATGCAGTAGGTAACATTATATTTTTAAAATCTTTGAACCATAAATATTTTAAAACTTTGTCTAGCCAATAGTCAAAATTTCCTTGTAAATTGTTTGATTATATAAGCATTTCAAAAAATCAAAGAAAATAAGAAACCAAATTATTATTAAAGGATGACTTAGTAATAGTCTTAGTTGCTGATGTTAAAAAAAAATTGTAAAACAAAGGACGACTAAAAAGTTAATTTTGTCTACTTGTTGCACTTCGGGGGCTGTATCGAGTTATACAGATAGGTTTTCTTTTCTAAAAACCATTTTTTTGTGCTGTTCTTGCTGAAAAACGTACAAACAACTCAAAAAAATCCAAAATTCCAACTTTTCTCGCATATTAGATGGGTTGGATGGAAAAGTAATAATACCAATAATGTATTATACAAAAACCAAAAAAATATTTACCATTCAGTTGATCACACATATGTGTATCTGTAATGGAAAAAAGAGAATGAACCAACTATTTTTTTGTATAATGAAGGAAAAATGTTTCAGTTCTAATCTCCACAACACATATGATAAATCTTTGCAAACAAGGTAGAAGCAAACTTGTACATGTTGATTGTATGTTTGATTTTGTACTGTATATATCGATCTCCCCACAATATATACATTAGTATTTGTCATTACAGATCTTTCGCTTTAAATTTTTTATTAGTTGTTATAGTTGCTTTGTAAGTTTTTTAAACGTATGCTATTTTAAATTGAAATTCCTCACTGTACCTTACTTTCCTCTTTCTATTAAATGTAAAGCATTGTATTACAAGTAAACATTTCTTTGTATAATAAATTTGGAAAGTCTTTGTTCATATTATTTGTTTCTAGATAAAATTGAATATATTAACACATGTAGTTGAAAAAAGAACCTACATGTCAAATAAAATTTGAAAGCAACCAACAGAAACTCTGAAACTGATACAAATATGATTAGATTGAAGCAAAGTTGTGACATGACGTTCTGTGTTTTCAGACTAAATGGCCTATTTTAAATCATGTAAATTTGCAACTTTTCCGCAGTTTAATTTTCTTAGCATGAAACAAACAAAAATTTATAAGCATGAAAACATTTTATTATGTCAATATAAATGGTACAAATTTTGAAAGGTAGAATGTTTTTAAAGTATGTATATTTTTCTTCCATTCTTAATTTCTAGCAATTTCCGCAATGCTGTCACTTGGTATCCATTTTATTAAATAGCACATGTCCTTTCATGCAATATGTAATGCACCTTGTATCAGATTATAATAGTTATATTTTTCAATTATCATTATTATATATTCATCAAAATGAATTATGCAATTCTTGTCTTTTGAGAGCGGATTTAATTTTTCTTCATTCAGATACTTCAAAGGTCACTTCACTTCAATTAAGCATTTTTCGCTTTTCGCTAACAAACCCGTATTATCATTAAAACAGGGTTTCAAGAGAATGTTGAAAGATGGTTTGATGATACTAGAACAAACCATCAGTATTATTTATCTCTCATTTTCACATTAATCAAATAATCCAGTAAACATAACCTCAAACATAGGTTTTAAAATTAAAAAATACGGATTGCAGGATAATTTATATTATCCAGCCTAACCATAATTTTGGATATCGGGTCGATACGATTACGTACTTTTTAACAATTTATTCCTTTCAAAAACATTTATAAAACTCTTAAATAATCTACACTCAAATGCAAATTATGTCAACAAATTTTGTTTGGATCGGTGTATATAATTTTCTCTTATCTATGCACAGGTGTGCTGTGCCTGTGGTTTGGATGTAACATAAAAAACGGAGATAAGGTTTCTGTGCTCACAATAAGTTGAAATCAAAACATTCGAACAGAGATGCGTTTCTTTGAACCGTCAAGAGTGGAAAGACAGAGAGAGAAAATATGTTGAATAAGTAAAAGCCGATTCAGTACTATTATCGACATCTATCGTAAATATTTTGAACGAAATAATTACTAAATTAGTAACTAGTATTGTGTAGGTTTTTAGGTTTATATACCTGTGAGCAGGCCCCTCTTAAATGTTATTTTGTGTCACCGAGTGTATTTTCATTTTGTATTTTATGTCACCGAGTATATATTCATTTTATAAAACATATCCCCGTTATATATTCTGGCCTCTGTGGGAAAAATGATTTGTTATTTTGCTTCGCCGAGTGTGTATTTTCATTTTGTATTTCCTGTGAGTTTATTTATTTTATATTATATATCACCCGTTATGTATTCTGGCCTCTGTATAAAAATCATTTTGTGGTTTATGTTACCGAGTATATATTCATTTATATTACATATCCCCATTATATATTCTGGCCTCAGTATGAAAAATAATTTTATATTTTATGCCGCCGACTATATTTTCATTTTATAGTTTATGTCGCCGAGTGTATATTCATTTTATATTACATATACCCGCTATATATTTCAACCTCTGTATAGAAATTGTTTTAGACATAAGATTTATAATTATTTCAAGTCTCCGAAAACATTTTTATTTTATCCTCTGGCTTCGGGGTAGAAACAATTTTTGTGTAGAAGGTTGATAGTTATTCAAAGTTCCGATGTTATTTTTAATTTTACTATCTGGTTACGGTGGAGAAAATATTTATTCCGGTTTTAAACTCAACATTTCAATGTACTGGCTCCCCCACTGCCACGAGATAGAGATTAGTAGAAGCGCGCAGGTCGAACTAATCGAGGGAGGTGGAAAAGTAACGCTGAAGGCAGGTAGGTTTTGAATCGAAGGAGGAGTGCAAAAGTGGCTAACTGGCTAACCGGAGCTGGAGATAGCAATTGTGCACCGTCCGTCGAAAGTTGTTTTGGTTGTTTTGCCAATTACAGTTAAATTTCTTTTCGAGTTTTTTCCTCACTCTAAAAAAACTTCTCGATAATTCCGTTGCTGTGAAGGTAAGAACTTTTAGTAATAAAAATCCGAAAAATAAGTGATCTTTTCAATTACAAATTTAGAATATTCAGGCAGTTGATTTTCATTTTAAAATAAGTTGGAATATCTTTGTAAACCGGAGTGTGGCAAACCATTTTGTATTTCATGTGATTTAATATACCTTTTCCGATTTCATAGGGAAAATCTTGATTGAAATCTCCGGGAGCTCCAGGCATACATAAACGCTAGGACTTCCTGATATTTTAAATCTACAGTTCCCGATCTTTAATACTTTTTCCGATTTCATAGAGAGAATCTTGATTGAAATCTCCGGGAGCTCCAGGCATACATAAACGCTAGGACTTCCTGATATTTTAAATCTACAGTTCCCGATCTTTAATACTTTTTCCGATTTCATAGAGAGAATCTTGATTGAAATCTCCGGGAGCGCCAGGCATACATAAACGCTAGGGCTTCCTGATATTTTAGATCTAGAGTCCCCGGTTTTTAGTATCTTTCCCGAATTACAATCCCAATCGAGGATGAAACAAGGCTAGCAAATTGTTTAAAAATAGCTAAAAAATGGGGGTATGGATTTTCCCGAAAAGAAGTAATTGAACTAGTTGCTCGGTTCATCGAAAACAACAACATAAAAAAAATTTTAAAAATGGCACTCCAGGTGAAGACTGGTTCTTGAAGTTCAGAAAGCAGCACAATCTGAGTCTTAAAACTCCTCAAAATGTGGAGTACACCAGGAAAAAGGCATTAGATCCGTTCATAATCTATCAATACTTAGATTTGTTAAAACTTACCCTGAATGAACTTGGACTGCATGATAAACCGGAAAGAATTTGGAATCTGGATGAAAGCAGCCTCAGTATCGACCCAATGACAGTGAAAGTAGTAGATGCTGTTAATCAGGGCCGTTCCAATCATATGTGCAGGTCGTGCGGCGCACGACGGCGCCGTCACAAAAAAGGTGCCGAAGGCGCCAAATATATTTTTTTTATTTTTACCAATGACTGAATATGCTAGAATTAAGATTAAAGTAGGAAATAAGTAATAATATTTGAACAAATAATTTATAAAATGTATTATTATGATCATTATTATCATCTATAGATTCAAATATGACTTCTTTAAGTTGCTTGGTCCCGACCTATTGCATATTTTGTTCTATTACTGAGCGCCGTGCGCCCGCACTATATTTCTTAGTTCCTATGTTTCATTTCACAAGTTCATTCTTGTCTGACCAAGCGAGTATTGCAGTGAAATCATGTTCATTTGAGCATTGGCTTTTGTCTTAAGCAGTAGAGTAAATCGCATCTCGCATCAGCTAAAACGTAATACCTATTTCTTATTTCCTTATTTGAAATTTTGTTCTTTTCTGGAAGCTCAAACTTTAAAGTATTAGTTATAAGTATAAAATAAAGTTAAGGTAAGTAATGTATATCCAGATCGTTATAATTCGTAAATATAAATTAATTAGATTCAACAAACCCCGAACCCAAACCCAAAATTTTATGTGGTATTATTTTTTTAGATGTCTGAAGGTAAAAAGAAACTTTCTGGTTACCAAAATCTAGTTAACAAACGTAAATGGGAGGAGGTGTTGGAAAATACCGATAAGAAAATAACTAAATTTTTCAAAGCACCCATTGATTCTCCTTCGGAGGCTTCCGTAAAAAATGATGATGATAATATGGAGCCATCGACATCAAGTTCAGTTGAAGTTGAAAAAACTGTAACGTTTATCGAAGCTGATGATGATGAAGTTTTTGATAGTAAGACTGTACAGCTGTCTAAAGATCCAGGTTTGTGGCCGAAAATCTTATCTTCAATGAATATTGAACTTCTGATAAAATATGGTCCAACCTATTATAACAATTCAAATTGCGTTTTTCCGAAAGACAAGACTGGTCGAAAATTTTCTGAATCATACTTCACTCGAATTTTGCCAAATAATGAAAAAATCAAGCGTGATTGGCTTCTGTACTCGGTATCGAAAAATTCTGTGTTTTGTTTTTGTTGCAGAATATTCAACCTTAACACCGCTAAAGCCCGATTGGCTGATGAAAATGGCTATAATGATTGGCAACATTTAAATATTCACGAAAAAGTAAAATGCATTTCGAAAATCTTAAGACATGGTCTGACTGTTTAACTAGATGTAAAACAAACAATTCGATTGATCTAACTCATAAATATTTGTTTAATTCTGAAATTAAATATTGGCATGCAGTTATTGAGCGAGTATTCTATGTTATTCAGTTTTTAGCTAAACAAAATCTGTCCTTTCGCGGTCAAAATTTGAAATTGTTTCAAAATAATAATGGCAATTTCTTAAAATGTGTGGAAATGATTGCCAAGTTCGATCCTATAATGGCTGAACATACTAAGAGGGTACAAATGCAAAGCAACAGAATGAATCATTACCTTGGCATCCACATTCAAAATGAAATAATTGAAATAATAGGCAATAATTTAAGAGAAAATATTTTATATATAATTAAAAATTCAAAATATTTTTCTATTATTCTTGATTGTACTCCAGACATGAGCCATCAAGAACAAATTTCTGTCTGTATCAGGTTCGTAAATTTAGATACAGCATCAGGGGAAATTGTTGTTGATGAACGTTTCTCACATTTTGCTCCAATAGAAGACACAAAAGCTAAGGGCTCACAAAAATTTCTACTAAATGCTTTAGAAAAACATAATTTAAATTTATATGATATGAGAGGCCAGGGATACGACAATGGTGCCAACATGCGAGGCAAGCATGCCGATTTACAAAAAAAAAAAATCTAGATTTGAATCCAAGATCATTTTTTGTACCTTGTTGTAATCACAGTTTAAACTTGGTTGTAAATGATGCAGTTAAGGGAAACAACTCTAGCTGGCAATTGTTTTCTACGGTACGGTACCCAAATGAATAATTTGCTAAAGTTTTTCAATAGTTACCGAAGTGATAAAGGATTTGGAGATGTATTAGTTGATGCTTCAGAACTTGCAAAATCTCTAGATGTAGAGCCAACCCTCAAAACTAATAATGTGTTTAGACCAAGGCGTGTTAAAAAACAATTTAATTACGAGAATGACGATGAACCAATTACAGATGGAGAAATGGATTTTAAAATAAACATTTTTTTTAGTACACTTGATATTGTTATAAGATCAATTGGTGAAAGGTTCGACTTATTGTCGTCCCATTCCGACCATTTTCAATTTTTATGGGATATTTGTAAATTTTCAGATTTACCAGAAAAGGAACAACTGAATTGTTGTTTACAGCTTGAAGGAGTTTTAACTGACAAAAATCGTAGTGAGCGTAACATAAATGGAACAGAATTGTTCCACGAGTTGCAATTTTTAAAAAATCTTAATCTACAAACACCGACACAAATGTTAAACTACATTATAAAAAATAATTTAACTCATTCTGTTCCAAATGCAAGCGTAGCTTTGCGAATTTTGTTGACAATGCCTGTATCGGTTGCTTCAGCGGAGAGAACTTACTCAAAGTTAAAGTTAATCAAAAACTACTTAAGATCGTCAATGGGCCAACAACGGCTCGATAATTTGGCAATCATATCGATTGAAAGTGATTTGTTGGACAATATAAATATGACTGAACTTATTTCTGAATTTTCAAGAAAGAAAGCGCGTAAAGCTACTTTTATTTAGTGTTTATTTAGTTTTATTCAGGTTACTTAGATTAGGTAACTATTTCTTGTTAAAAAAATGTTTATTTTTTGTTTGGTAATAAAATGTTTATTTTTGCTTCAAAGTTGTATTATTTATTATTTACCGTCTAACGATTATGTTGAATGTACATAATATAAAATATAAAAAATATATGCACCAAAAAAGGCGCTGTGATCACATTTGCACGACGGCGCTCGACCAGGTTGGAACGGCCCTGCTGTTAATAAGGCTTCGTCTCGAACAATCAGCTCTCCTGGCAAAGAAAACACCACAATTTTGCTAATGTGCAATGCAGCAGGACCACTAATTGTGTACAAAGGAAAGAACGTATGGGACCAATGGCTTGCCCCACCAGAACACGAATTTAAAGGAACTGTGTACGCTGCTAGTAAAAAAGTCTGGATGGAAGGGGATATATTCAAAAATTATTCTCTTTTCAGAGCGACCTGTTCTTATCATATATGATGGTCACTCAACCCATGTCAGCATTGAATCTTTAGAAGCTACTGAAAAGGAACAAATAACAATTTTGAAGCTTCCACCACACAGCAGCCACTTGCTCCAACCATTAGATCTAGCCGTATTTAAATCGTTTAAATGCAAGTGGGATGAAAAACTTGTTACCTGGCAACGCAATCATAATAGGACAAAAAATACCAAAAAAGGTGTTTTCACAATTCTTGTGTGAAACATGGAAACGTATTTCCCCTGATGTCATCGTAAATGGATTTAGGAAGGGAGGGATATTCCCTTTTAGTCGAGATATTATTCCGGAAGAAAGTTTTCCCCCAGATCTTATGCAAAAGTGGAAGGAAACTAACAACATTTCGACACAGGTTCAAGAGCAAAGAAAAGCTGATAACTCATTACCAGGCCCCTCAAACATTTGTAAACTTAGTAACAGCAGTGTGTCATTTTAACACCTTTTATTATCTGCAGTTAAACAAACACCAAAGCTACAACCACTGAAGAAAGCAAGAATATGTCCTGGAGCCGAAATTTTATCATCCTCACAAGCTATAAATATTCTTAGAGAAAAACTAAAACCAGTTAAGAAGGACGCTAAAAGAAAAGCTCGATTATTTTCCACCAGTAGCAGTGATGACGATCACACACCTCTAGAATTAATTGAGTCTGACAATTCTGAGGAGTTCGTGAATGAAGTGCTAAATAATGGTATTGATGAGAATACCATAGATGTGCAGGAATTCCAAAATGTTGTTGCTCCGGGATGTTGGGTAATTGTAAAATATTCTACAAAAAAAGTTGATCAAACCTATTGTTGGTAATGTGCTGGAACAAAGCGATGGAGGATGGGTCGTTAAATTTACAAGGCCATACAAAAATAAATTTGTTTGGCGAAAAATCGACGACAAGATAGTCGACGATATTATCACCGTTTTGCCAAAACCAACCACCGACCGAAGAGGCTTACTAGATTTTCCAGTTCGCTTTGGGGGTTATAATTTATAGTTCTGTATAACTGCAGCAAATATTATCATTTTTGAACATTTTCTATTATCATGTTTTTTTTAGAAAATCTGCTAATTTTGCTTTTATATTTGAAGAGTTTATAACTTTTAGTGTTTGAAATATTTTAATAAACAAAAAACGAAAATGTGCACATTTCTCTATATTTTATACTTTTGCCCCGGTAATAAATGTACAGGCTTTGCATTACAAAATATTGGTCGTTATCACATTTACCCCAAACTAAAGGACAAATGTGATAGAGTAACCGTGTCCTGAAAAAAATGACTATCAAAAAATACAATGATGGGTAATAAACAAAATGTATTACATTTTTTTTCGAATTTCAATTTAGCTTTTTATTTAGCGGCGTCATACATTCAACCTAATGAAAAACTATATCACAATTACCCCACTTCACCTTAACTAAATTCTATTATTCTAATCGACTAAATTGTTATAAAGATGTTTTCAAAATTGAAATTTATTTGGACGCCAAATGAAATTATTATCTATATGATGTTATTATATTAAGCCAGTTATACTCAGTCTATAAGGATGAAACTTTTAACCATAAACAAGGAATTATGGTGGTTGAGGGTATGTCAATTAATTTATAAATTTAAACTCCAGAAATAATTGAAATTGTAATATAATTAGTAAATAAAAAAAGACACCAGATTATTATTCTCCAACAATTTTACAAACAATTAATAAATTACCTCATACAACTCTGTATTTATATTTCAATCTAGACGGAAAGCTCTAGTTAACTTATAGAAACAAAGATGGCAACACGATATGAAATCAACTACAGTGACTTTCCTCTTTTTAAAAAAATCTAAAGTTGTTTTCTAATCACAAAGAGATTTGAAATTCTTTTATTATCACTATACATTACAGTGACTATATACGCGACAGTGGCGACAATTGGGTATAAGCTCCGCCCATCCGCCATTAGTTTGCTAATTTTGATCTATTTACATTTGACTACACGCAACTAAGTAACTCTTTTTAAAAGGATTTTACCACATTTAAACTAGTTTTGAATGTGCAATTTTAGATAAAACCTCTTTTATTAGGTGAATCATAAAATATTTTTGGAAAAAGTGGACCGATTTTAATAAAAAACTTCAAGGATGTAATGTTGTTGCATACAAAGTTATGGATGTATCTCTATTTACTATCTGATAAAGATATCAGGTAAGTTCTTAAATTCTGGATTATGATGTTAAATATCATGCTAAACAAATAGCTACTACAATAAATGGTAATGTGTAGTGTAGGAATATGTACTAGGGAGTCTTTCTTTAACACATTGACTGCGACCTTCTGAAATGCCTCCTTATCGTGGTGATGACTTACCTTTTTTAAAGTATATTATATTATTCTCGTGCAGCTCGTTGGTAATATATGTAGGGAAGGTATGACTGAAAACATTATGATCAAAAGGGCTGTGACGGTCAAATCCGTCATGCGCACTGAGGCAGTGAAACCCTATCTTAGTGCTAATGACTGAATTGCCCGTTATGGAATTTAGTAATATTTTATTGCATGTTTGCACCCTTTTATTGTGTAGAATAAAAAACAATTGGAAACATAAATTTAATGTATATTTTTGTGATATAAATCGAAACAGTCATTCACACATAAATATGGTTTTTCGCTACAAGCTGGGCAGTAATAGGACGTATCTCTTCTTTTTTTATTATTATGATTATAGCACCAGGTACATCTCCTAGATACAACTTTTCCAGTAGGGCATGTAGGGTTTTTCTTTGGTAGGTGATTTTTTCTTTAAGAGTTTGTGGAACGGCTGGTTTTTCGGGAACTATCTCACCAATTATCGAAATTCTAAAATCGTAAAAAGACATCCTGGACTTGGTACAGTTCTTGAAAAGTAGATAAGAATTTAAGAGCAACATTTGAAAAATGTGTATTCTGTGCCAGCGTAGTGTCTTTCTTTCAATGGGATAGTATGACATAAACTGATCCTGCCTATCTATACCTCCCATGTACTTGTTGTAATTGTATATTGGCTTAGGTTTTTCTTTGACTCGATCCAATTTATCGTGATATGTAACCATATTGTTATCAAATTCCGTACTGATGTAGGTTACGTCCCGCTTATCCCGCCATTTACATACTAAAACACCATCCATGCTATACCGAACGATAGTTTCACATCTTTTTAATTTTGTGGTTTTAACATCTTCAGGGATACTTTTTCTGTCTTTTCGTGGGGTGCCTGTATAGAAAGTTTGGTGGTTCAGAAGCTTGACAGCAAGATCATAACTGTTGTAAAAATTGTCTAAATATAGAGAATGCCCCATACTTAGGCGCTCCTCCATTAGATGAAGAACAATTTTAGTAGCGTGACCTTTACCACCTATTGTATCTAATTGCCCTGTATAAACCGCAAATTTCATAATTATACCATTAGGTTCAGTGACCATATATAATTTTACGCCATATTTGTGCCGCTTATTTTTAATGTACTGCCGAAAAGATAGTCTACCCCTCCACAGGACCATTGATTCGTCCAGTGACAGATTCTGTCTTGGAGTATATATCGTCGTCATTTTCCTGTTGAAATATTCAATCATTGGACGAATCCTGAACAGCCGATCTTCGGGAACCAAATCATTGCTGTCAGGATTTTTGGCGAAATGCAAGCACCTAAAGAAATATATTTTGTAATTTATTTACGAACGAATAAATTATAATTACCTCATAATAAGCAAAAATCTATCTCTACTTATAGCTGAGGCGAAGAAAGGAATGTTAAAATATCGGGATGTTTTCCAGTAGTCCTCAGCCTGTTAATTTCAATAGTGCCCATGTGGAGGACAACACCAAAGAAAGTACGAATTTCGTCTGTGGTAACATCATGCCACCGAGAATATCCGTGATGATGTACCTGTTGATTTGGACAAAACCTCTATCGCGTACCTATTGGTTTCTTTACAAATCATATAAAAACCCCTCATCCACCATAATTTCAAAAAAATCTATCGGTGCATTACCTACAAATAAAATAATTTCACACATTTACAAAGGGGGTAGCATTAGACTATTTATTCAACTCTAAATCGATAAAAAATTGTACATTTACCTTCTGGAGTAACCAGCAATTTCTGTTCCCCGGTAAAATCAATAGGTTTTATTGTGGTTTCGTGTATCCAAACCGGTCCTGTTTCACCAGATACAACAGCAACAGGTGGCGTTTCGATATCCCCAATAATATTATCATTTTCTTTAGCATCCTCTGGTATTTCCACTAACTCTTCATTGTCGTCAGAATTATCTCCACTCGTATAGCCGCCATTAGAATCTGAAAAGTATGTTTGATTTTCGATGTCGTCATCAGATTCTAACAAAGCTTTTTCCAACTCTGCAGATGATAAAAAAAACATTTCTTGCACGTTTTGCAACGGATGGACCTGCCTCAGAGTCACTCATTTCGAACAAAAACTAAACAATTTTTTGACGAATTTCACTTTTATTCACACGCTGACTCGATAACAAAGTCACTCGGCGACTGCTAAGCTCATACTGAAGTATTGAAATCGTTTAGCCTTATGACGGACGCGTTCGTCATGCGCGCTGGTTAACGCGGATATTTCCGTCATGCGCAGTGAATGTGTTAACCTATGATTGCCGCAAATATAATCGGAGCGGAAATGATGCACCAGGCCTCTTAACAAAAGCAGAAGCAGATAGTGAATTAGATAGAAATATGCCACAGAGGGATGTTAATCCCTATTCTTGTGTGAATAGGAAAAAATAAAATAAGTAATAAAATATTTTAATTTGACTTGTTATTGGGATACAAATTTGGACTATTAGGGTTTTAGTCAGAGTTATATCCAATTTCAGTACATAATTAGGAAATAATTACCCTATGTTTATTTTTTCATCTAATCTGAAATTAATCAATGAATGTTTTTATATGTTACAAACTGTACCTGCAATTCTGGCATTGAAACTCCACCAGAAAAAATGAAACACATACCTATTTAATATTTATGTAATTAAATGTTTTACACTATTAAATAAAGAAGATAATATGAAGCTTATATCTAATATTTTTGGTCATTGTACATGTCATAATGCCCCGATATTTTTGAATTTGTCTCAGAGATTTTATGTTTAATTAAAAAACCATCAAGCAAATAAATAATAAAATAAAAAATGTTCTATTACAATTATTTATTGAATATTCATAACAAATGACCAGCATCGGACTAACTAGCTAATTTTTTAGAAGCACTCTTATTATTTTTTGAACTTGTTTTTAAAAAGAATACAATAATGTAGCGTTTAATAAATTTATTTTTCAATTTATGACAATCGGGTATTATATTTAGAACTAAATTTTCTTCACACATTTTTTTCAGATAAAAATGTTGCCAATTGTCCCTTCTGGTCTTAATGAGCCACTGCCTCCTTACAGGATCTTTTGAAAAGTGTTTCATAATAAACCCGTTTTTGCAGAATTACTGCAGTTTACATAAGCACAGCCAGGCATTGTCCTATTACAAATAAAAGCAAAATAATTTTAAAAGACTTTAATTTTTATGCAACGTTTTAGGGACAGGGTTTAAAAATAACAAGAAACAACTGGTAAAACTCGAGAATACATTTATGTTTTAATTTAATCGATGAATTCAATTTCTAAAACTATGCTCAAATCCACTGTAAGAACCAAGGACATTTGGTTATAAAAAGGCCAAAATAGATTTTTATTTGAACAATATATGTATTAATCACTAATTTTGTTACTCTAAACCATACATAACAATACAAGTACAGTAATATTAAACTTATCTACTATACTTATAACTTAACCAAAAACCTCAAGTGAAAATGGTGTATGAAATGAGAATTATAGTTCCAAAGCAATTAATAATACACTAATAAATAAGTCTTCAGTCCAGAACGTTTATAAATAACACCAAATTTTGCACGAAAACTTTCAAAAACCAAAAACTGTGGTAAGAACACAATAGAACCAAATGGTAAATAAACAAACATTTAGCAAACTAATGGCGGCCGATACCACGTGACATAGATAACCAATCACTAGGACGACCATAATTGTCGCCACTGTCTTGTATATAGTCACTGTAAAATCAACTAAAGTATGTCGTTAAGAAAGATTTCTTTCTATAGTTATTTAGCACTACTTGTTGTCAAAGTTAACCTATTTACAAAATGCAGTTATTTAATTATTTAGTTTTGAATAATAATTTCTTAATTGATCAACACAATTATTGTTATGTTTTGAAACATAATTGAAACTATTAATCAAATTCAAATATTTTACACGATTATAATGATGGCACAAATTATAAATCGTTTGACATTCGATAGGTAAAATGCATTGATACTATTGTGGTGATTATATATTATATAATATAAGAATTCTTCAAATGTCCTTTATATAATTTTTCTACTTCCGTTACTAAAACCGCATTTTGAACACGGGTTTGATATACACAAAACGACTCTTTAAACCAGTGGTCGCCATCCTCTCAATGTGTTGAGCTACTTTATTAATTTTGGAATAAACAGCGAGCTACCGACACGGAAGCCACGTAACACAACGTAAATAATCCACAGTTAATTTATCATATGTATTTATTCTACTATTTAACTGGTAATAGATAATACATAGGTACTAATAATAAACTAATAACAAAATAACTAATATTACTAGTACGTACTTGTTCATAGCTACATTCCTACCTACCAAACGAAGGTGTTTGAAAAATAAACACAAACTTTTATCCAGCCTCAACGGCATGTCACGTAAGATTTAAAAATAGTTAATAATAACAGCAAAAAAGTAACGCACTATCATGAACATAAACATTGAAAAATAAAAAAGCACGTTCAATGAGAAGGCTGACACTCAGACTCATCGATAATTTTTTTAATGTTTGCAGGATAATTTGATATAGCCATTCTAATACAATTATCCAAAAGTTCATCTGTAAGTCGATTGCGATATTTGTTCTTAATAAACTTCATATTGGAAAAAGAAGATTCACACAAATAGGTTGAACTGAATAATGCTTTCACTTTCAAGGCAACACGGCATAGAACTGAATGTTTGTCCTTACTTACAATAGGCCAGATACATTTGGTACTTGATACTAACGATTTTAAGCATTTTGAAGCTCAATTACTTTCATTTCTGTTGCAGCGATGTCTTCGCCAAAGTTCTGTATAACACAAGTTGCAAACTGTTGGATATCAATTTCCATAAAGGGCGCAAACAACAAACTGCGCTACTAAAGCCATTTCGTTGAAATCCTTAAAACGATTTTTGAAGTTATTCTTCAGGGTAGAAACTATTCCTACATGATATTTGCTGCCATAGGGTTCTAATGGATTATGAGATATTTTTTCTGAAAGAATAGGAAAATGCTTGGCATCGATGTTAATTAGGTTTGTTCCCAAAACTCCAGCTTTTTGATAAATGCTTTTATATCAGAAATCATTTCCGCTAGTTCTTTGTTCTGAAGCTGCAAATTAAGTTCGTTTAATTTCTCTGTAATGTCCACGAGAAAACCAAAATTTCTAAGCCAGATTGAATTTTCTAGTTCCGGAGTCGATTCATCGCGTTGTTTGAAAAATTGAACTATGCCAGATAGGACATCATTAAAACGTTTCAGCACCCGTCCTCTACTTAACCATCGGACTTCAGAGTGAAGAAGTAGGTCCCCGTATTGACAGTCAACTTCATCGGCCAAGGTTTTGAATAATCTTTTTTGTAACGCTTGAGCTCTATGTTCACAATTTTTACCACCAGTTTCATAACGTTGTTTAGTTTCAGGAAATTTCCACATAGTGCTTGCTGATGGATAATGCAGTGGTAACGGAGAAATTGCGGAAAAGTTTCATCTTCACGACATAACGCCACCAGACCCTTATCACAACCCACCATAGCTGGAGCGCCATCGGTTGTCAGGCCTACCATTTTCTATATTGGAATTTTCTCGGAAGAAATAATATTTTTTATATGAGAAAACAACTTCTGTCCAGTAGTGTACCATTTCAGTGGAATAAACTTCAAAAGATCTTCTTTAATCGTAAAATCACAAAAAACCATCCTGACGAACACGGCCATCTGGGCAGTGTCAACGACATCTGTTGATTCATCCAGTTGAAGTGAAAAATAACCAGTTATGTAAGTCAGTTCTTGACTGTAAAAAATATCATTGCTCATGACTTCTACACGTCTCATCACTCTATTAGCAGAAAGTTGCGTAGATTTTATAGCTGAAACTATCTCGTCTTTATTTCTAAAGTTGGCAAATAACGAATCAGCAGCTTCTAAAAACGCCTGTTTTATCATTTCCCCATCTTCATAAGGTTTTTTTTTGTGCAATTATCTGGGACACACGGTACGATGCTTCAGTTGCAGCCTTATTTTTGTCGACTGTTCTTAAAAATATTGATTGTTGTCCAATTAACTGCTTTTTTAACTGTTTCAGTTTCTCTTTTCTGTCTGCAGAATGTAGTGGGAATAATTTTTCAAAATTAGAATGTACAGTTTTATTATGTCTCTCAATATTTCCTTTTTTAGTAACGGAGACCGAAGTATTACATAACAAACACACGTTTTTATCTTTAACGTCTGTAAAAAAGTATTGTTCTTCCCATTCCGAATTATTTTTTGTTGTTCTCTACTAACCCAACCGCTGGACGTTGGTTACGCGTTCAGTTTTAAACTAAGCGCAATGTCGCCGCGCCGTGCGTATTTATCCCGTTCAAAGCAACCCTGATCGTTCTCGAACACTAACGCGCTGGCCGGTTCTAGCCGATTCTAGCTTGATGGCGTCAGCGGCAGATCGCTCACCGCAACGTTGCCGCTGTTTATGCTTAATATTATGACAGATTTTTTTGTGGAATTTTCGGAAGCTTCTCTGATTTTTGCAGTTTGTATTTTTTACATTAAAATCGTTGTGAGAGCTACCAGAATTGCCTTCGCGAGCTACCGGTAGCTCGCGATCGACAGTTTGGCGACCACTGCTTTAAACACTAGTGTTTAAAATGCGAAAAGTCACATCTCGTTTATCTTTTGTTTTTTAAACGTCAAATCAAGTGTATCTTTTGTATGTTAAATTTCATGTTCCGTGATAATTTTGTTGTTTTGTGTCATTTTATTTGTCAATCAGCCGTTAGCCATCGTCCGTCATGTTATGAATATAATTAAAATATAATATAATCTTTTCCTTTCTGCGGGTGAAGAAAAAGTATAGTTTTTCGATTATATAAGGAATACTGAAGACAAATATTATCATTTTTATTAAATATCTCAAGTTAAACAAACAAGGGACCAGAACCATCTGGCATTTAAAGAGAAACTATATTTCAGATATTTGTTTTTGTTAGTTAAAAACTGGTAGTGTAGGTGCCATCTTTTCTCGTGGCGTAAATTTAAAAGTAAATAAAGAAACGTGTTAATATAGTATGTCTGGTGTATTTCTAGTAAAGTCGAGTGCTGTGAGGTTTTAAATGTGAAATTTAATAATAGTACTTTTAGAAAAATCAGGAATTTGAAAAGGATCGAATCTGCACAAAACATAATTCCACAAAATAATAAAATCTACATTTGATGAATAACTTTAAAATTTTATATCTATTGATCCATTTATATAAATTAGTTAAGATACTAATTCATATCATCATATCTTCCTCTTTCCCTCGTATATTAAACGTAAAAAATGTCTTAAATATAGACATAACCATTAAATGGGTTATCAGGAAAAAATTTCCCATTTATTTCAACTTTTATGAGTCTATTAAATTGGAAAACTTCCATGTACACCTATTGACATTCAAGATATGGGTAACTGGATGTAAAAAAGGGCTTGACAGGAACATAAAAAGTTTTGAAGGTTGAAATATAAAGTCGTGAGATAAATTAAAAATACGTAACATGAAAACTTCCGTAACCACTTTTTAGTTTTAATTAAGTTCTTTTTGAACTCTTTCAATATGTTTTTTAATCAAATGAAGTCGTTTAAAAAAATGTATTGTTGTTTGGAAATGTTTATGTTAGTAACTGATATGAGGTCCGTGAAGTTAGCCCACAAAGTTTTCACGATTTAATTAAATTTAGTGCCATGGGTTAGTGCATCGTTAGTGCCACTTAGTGCTTCTATTATTTTCGTTAGTGCTTCCGTGGTTTGGTAGATATTGAATATTCATTTATTTCAAGGCAGCCCCCAAAGTGTTTAGGACTAATTCCAAATTAGTGTCATTCGTTAGTGCTTCGTTCGCGCACTTTAGTGCTTCAATTATTTTCGTTAGTGCTTTATCGGTTTTCGAGATATTTGACTTTATATTTCCAAAGTGAGCCCCCAAAGTGTTTACGAATAATTCCAATTTAGTGTCATTCGTTAGTGCTTCGTTAGTGCACATTAGTGCTTCAATAATTTTCGCTAGTACCTTATTGGTTAACGAGATATTTGACTTTATATTTTCAAGGTCAGCTCCCAAAGTGTTTACGATTAATTCCAAATTGGTGTCATTCATTAGTGCTTCGTTAGTGCACTTTAGTGCTTCAATAATTTTCGCTAGTACTTTATTGGTTTTCGAGATATTTCATGTTCTTTTTTTGAGGTCAGCTTCCAAAGTATTCACGATTCGATTAAATTTAGAGTCATTCTTTAGTGCTTCGTTAGTGAACTTTAGTGATTTAATAAATTTCATTAGTGCTATCTTCTTTTTCGTTAGTGCTTCTTAGTGCTTTCATAAATTTCGTTAGTGCTTTTTTGGTTTTCTAGTAATTTGCTACTATTTATTTAAATATCAGCTTCTAAAATTGTTTACGGTTGATTTCATATTAAGTCATGCATTCGTTAGTGCTATTTCGTACTTAAATAATTATATTCCTAAATGATTTGTTGGTTTAAAAGTATTTGTTTTTTTAGTAAATCAATGTATTTTCCAGAATCAAATATCTTTAGTTCCACTAATTTCGTTAGAACTTCAACTTTTTTCATTAATTTAAATTATTTACATTGCAATGCTGCAATGAGAGAAAAATAACACATATCTCAATTCAATGCATATATCAATATTTAAATTTATAAGTAGATACATTTTACCTGTTTTATAGGCATTTTTGATAAAACGATTTATAACAATAAGAGAAAATGAAAATATTGGATTATTTTGTTCTTTTGATTAAGAAATTTTGACTTTTCCGGCGCCCGGTATCACTCAAGTTTGGTATTACTTGAATATGAAACCGCCATTTTCCTTTTATACCTACCTATCAACAATTAACCAAACAACAATCAATTACCAAGGATATTGATAAGGCACAATGTTTCTTTTATAGTCACAGGTAAACACATCCAAATAAAAATGTAAACAAAATATTCAATATTTATTAAAAAAATATATTTGGGGATTATTTCAGTTTCAGTTATTTCCAGTGCACAGGTTAAGTTTAATAGAACGGATACAATTTAAAAATAGGGGGTGTTCCATTTGAAAAAACTGTCACTTGTCAAAAAACTGTCCGTTCCGATACTCAGTTGCTTTTGTTCATTTCATTTTCGAGAGGTTCGGTGAAAATGCTATAACTTTATTCAACCATTTCTCTAAAATCAATAATAATGGAGATATATGTTATCTATATATGTTATCTAGGTAAAGTGACACAAAATTTTGGTTTTTTCATTATGCAGAAAATGTTTGTTTACCTACACAGCATAAAATAGGAGTTGAAAAGGAAAGGGTCTTTCTTTATCCACATATTTTACTTTTCCAGACAGATCGTTATAAAGTTCAATACATCCGTCATTTATTCTAACCACAGGTACATAATGGCCAATAAGGTCATTAGAAGCTGGTTTATAAAATACAACCGATCCTCTTAACGTAAATTTCTTTTTGTTGACATTAATATCAAAGGAATATCCCCTACATTTAGACTTATATCCGGAAGCTCTATAAATATTTCATTAATTATAATACGGTCTATATTATACTGAGTGCTACATTTTCTACATTTAATATTTTTTAAAACAGAACTTTCAATGGATGGATGGATGGATGGTATTGAGTTAGAAATTATGTCAACGTTTACCGGTAAATTAAACTGGGTATGTTTCCGACGAATATTACAATATGAACAGACTTTAATTTCAATTGCGCTAGCTGGTGTTTCGCATTTACCAATGATTTGTTCGAGAAATGAACATACATTAGCAGCGCAGTTTATTTCTAAAGTTCCATCCACTAATACATAAACATCAAAAAAGTTTATAATGTTTCGAATATTTTTACATAAATTTTATTTCTCGAAGTAGGTACCTATTTTAGATAGTTCTTTAACAAATAATTCCAAACTGTTTGAAACCCTGTTTTTCAGCCGTTTTTCAGGGACGACTCAGTCGAAAATTCTGGGAAGTCATATTTGTATATTCGGGACAAGGTTGTTAAACACAGTCATAAGAAGTGAGTAGTGCCTCGGCAAGGAATCACATCCTTCTCCAGAAGTACACCAAGGTGGTGGGAAATGCCAGAACATCGGCCACACCATCGTTATTTTTTCACCTTCTTTGTAAATGGATATGTTAAACTATTGTAATAAAGATATTTTTAAATTAATTCCAAACTGTTATTTAGAAATTCTGTAGATGATTGAAATTGAGGACTGTCGCAATACGCTGAAGTAATAATTGGTGCTAATGCATCGAATGGACAAGTATTTTTTATTATGTATTGCTTTTTCTCTGATGTATAGGTTTTTAGTAGTTTGTTGGCATTATATAGTAGACCAATTTTAACCTTTTGATTTTCGGTTATATGAAGGATTCTGGGCGAAGCTGGCCATAATAAGACAGTTTTCTACTTCAGTCTCTAGTTATATATCGTCTGTGGAAATTTAAGTCTTAGCTAGGATCGTAATTCCTTGGATGACATTGATATGTTTTATTAAAAATTAATTGATATTTACTGGTGACATTTCTCCAACAAATGATCAATTTTTCAAGTCATTCAAATAATGTCAACCCTGTAAAATTGCATATTTGAAGAGGTTGAATTATCTGTCAACTAACATAATAATATACAGGGAGGGTCCATTTGAAAAAAACGTATAATATTTGTTTAAAGACTGCTACACTTCTACCGATGTAAAAAATAACCTATATACGATATTGATGCTTTGTTTTGGTAGAATTATTCGGAAATACAGGATGGCGTCGCAAATGACAAAATTTCCCTGTAAGTCATAAACTGAGAGGGCTATTGGAATCAACCGCAAACAATTTTAGAAGATGATATTAATAATGAATAATAGCTAATAACTATAAAACCAAGAGAGCACTAACGAAATTCATGGAACCACTAAGAGGCACTAATGAATCACTAACGAATAACACTAACTGTAACTAAATCATGAACATTTTGGGGGCTGACTTCGCGGAAGTGCCAATAAATTAATATCAAATATCTCGGAAATCAAGATAGTACTAACGAAAATTACTGAAGTATTAAAAAGCACTAACGAAGCACTAACGAATGACATTAAATTTAATCGAATCGTGAATAATTTGGGGGCTGACCTCAAAAAAAGAACATGAAATATCTGGAAAACCAATAAAGTACTAGAGAAAATTATTGAAGAACTAAATAGCACTAACGAAGCACTAACGAACTACACTAAATTTAATCAAATCGTGAATACTTTGGGAGCTGACCTCAAAAAAGAACATAAATATCTCGAAAACCAATAAGGTACTAGCGAAAATTATTAAAGCACTAATGTGCACTAAAGAAGCACTAACGAATGACACTAAATTTAATCGAATCGTGAATACTTTGGGGACTGACCTCAAAAAAAGAACAAAAAATATCTCGAAAATCAATAAAGTACTAAAGAAAATTATTGAAGCACTAAAGTGCACTAACTTAGCACTAACGGATGACACTTATTTGGAATTAATCATAAACACTTTGGGGACTGACCTTGAAAATATAAAGTCAAATTTCTCGAAAACCAATAAAGCACTAACGAAAATAATTTAAGCACTGAAGAGCACTAACGAATGATACTAAATTCAATTGAATCGTGAATACTTTGGGGCTGACCTCAAAAAAAGAACATGAAATATCTCGAAAACCAATACAGTACTAGTGAAAATTATTGGAGCACTAAAGTAAACTAACGAATGACACTAAATTGGAATTAATCGTAAACACTTTCGGGGCTGACCTTGAAAATATAAAGTCAAATACCTCGAAAGCCAATAAAGCACTATCGAAAATAATTCAAGCACTAAAGTGCACTAACGAAGCACTAACGAATGACACTAATATGGAATTAATCCTAAACACTTTGGGGGCTGACCTTGAAATAAATGAATATTCAATATCTTCCAAACCACGGAAGCACTAACGAAATTTATAGAAGCACTGAGAGGCACTAACGATGCACCAACCGATGACACTAAATTTAGTTAAATCATGAAACCTTTAGGGGCTAACTTCACAAACCTACTGATATGGATGATTTTTGACAAATTTTTTTTCTACGCCCTATCTTTGATGTACCTTGTATTTCATCGGTTTGCAGCGCTTTAAAGTGGTTGTTTATGGTTAGAGTGGAAAAAAGTAAATTACTATTATGCAACAAGTGCATAAAGTGGTCCTTTTTTTCACGAATGGAAAAAGTTGACCGCAAGAGCCGTCAGGCGAGTGCGGCAATTCCATGAGTGAAATAAAGACACTTTATGCACATGTTACATACATTATTTTTTCTACAGCCCTAAACAAAAAAATAAAATTCAAATAGAAATTTTGGATATTCCAAGTTTTATGAAAGTCCATCCTCGATGCCCAGCCAAGTATCTTAGAAGTCCATCCTCGATGCCCAGCCAAGTTTCATTGTGTTATCTTATGGAAAGCATGAAATAAAGTTAACGTTATGGCACTGTTTTTAACGCTTTTTTACTTTTTTTCACTCTAACCATAAACAATCACTTTAAGCGCTGCAAACCGATGAAATACAAGGTACTTTAAAGATCGGGCGTAGAAAAATTACTATTATAATTACTAGTTACGAAAAGTAAAATGATTCAAAACGTCAATGATTTTTACAAAGTGTCACTTTAATGTAAAAATATCATTTCAGTCAAAGTATCTCTATTATTGCTTAAAGAACGGTTCCTTATCTTACTGAAACCCCAGATATACATTGACATTAATTGATAATGTCATAAAGTCAAATAGATCGTAATTTTCCGATATCACAAAATACAGCAAACCTTCGGATTATACGAGGGCAATTCAGAAACTAACCTCCGGTTGATTGAAAAAAATACACCAAGTTAAGTAAAAATATTTTAATATATACATCTTACAACTACATCTTTGCACTATTTTTCGACATAGTCTCCATAACGATTGAGGCACTTATCGTATCTCTTCACAAGCTTTGAAATTCCTTCTGCATAAAAATCACCCGCTTGTGCCTTGAGCCAGCCTGTGACCGCATCTTTGAGCTCTTCGTCGTCATCAAACCGCTGGGACCCGAGCCATTTCTTCATATGCATGAAGAGGTGATAATCGCTTGGCGCCAGATCTGGGCTGTAAGGTGGATGGTTGAAAACGTCCCACTTGAAGGACTCAAGAAGGGCTGTTGTTCTGCGAGCAGAGTGAGGACGGGCGTTATCGTGCAAAAAAACGATACCGGAAGTCAGCATACCACGGCGTTTGTTCTGTATAGCCCGTCGTAATGTTTTTAGTATTTCACAGTACACGTCTTGATTAATGGTCGTCCCACGTTCCATGAATTCAACCAACAACACCCCTTTGGCATCCCAAAACACCGTTGCCATCAGTTTTCTGGCAGAAAAATCTTGCCGGGCTTTTTTTGGTTTGGTAGGCGAATCTGAATGTGCCCACATCTTTGATTGTTCTTTTGTCTCAGGGTTCACGTACTTAATCCAGGTTTCGTCACCGGTCACGATTCTGTTTACAATGGTTCTCCTTCGTCCTCATAACGTGACAGAAAGTCTAATGCAGAGGCCATTCTTTGACTTTTGTGGTGGTCGGTAAGAATTTTGGGCACCCATCGTGCACAGAACTTACGGTAACCCAATCTTGCTGTCACTATCTCGTACAAAAGAGTCTTAGAAATCTGTGGAAAATCAGTAGACAACTCCGCCATTGTGAAACGTCGATTTTCACGAACTTTTGCATCAACTGTCTGAACGAGTTCGTCAGTCACCAAGGATGGTCTACCACTCCTCTCTTCATCATGAACGTTTTCTCGTCCACTTTTAAATAAACGTACCCATTCACGGACAACTCCTTCACTCATAACTTTTGGTCCGTACACGGCACAAAGCTCACGATGAATAGCTGCTGCAGAGTATCCTTTGGCTGTAAAAAACCTTATAACAGCACGCACTTCACATTTGGCGGGATTTTCTATTGCAGCACACATTTCAAACTGCCACAAAAACTAAACTAGCGCAGGTACGATGTTCACTCGACTACGGCTTGATGCCGACTGACCTGCTGAGCGTGTGAATGCACAGATGGCGCGCTACTCCCCCCACTACCCGCACTGTGACCAATCGGAGGTTAGTTTCTGAATTGCCCTCGTATCGTGTTACCAGAAGCGAGATTATTGGAACCGAGCAATAAAAACCGTTATAACCATAATTTTAAGACCATTCAATCAACTATTTATTAATAAACATGAATATAAAAGAAAAATATCGCCCCTAGGGGGGAAAAGTGCAAGGAAAAAGGAAATAAACACATAAAATTCTAGAATAACCTCGAACTTTTCGAGGAAAGCTCGTAAAAGTTAAACAAGTCGGTGTGCGAGTTTTAGTTTTTTTAAGACTATATTATCCGTCAACAAGAAGTATAGCTTTAGTGAAAATTTTATTACTCGAGAACGATTATTTCGAACTGCCCACATTACTACTACCTTTTCTATAACCACATTGTATTGAGCTAAAATAATTTAGTTTCTCTAAGTACCATTTGAGTCGGTTATTTAAGATTTTCTCAAGTATTTTACATTATATTACATGTCAATGAAATAGGACGATACGATGTAGGAAGATTCTCCATATAGCAGGAAAGTTTTGGGAGGAAAATATCAGATTAAAAAGTTTGGTTAAAATTGATTTGGCTCTAAGAGGCAGTTTCTGAAGAAACATTGGAGGTATTTCATCGGGACCCGCTACAAATTTTTTTGTAGTCATGAGGCTTTCTTCAACTTCCTGTAATAATATGGGCACGCTTAGATAGCTGTCATCGTCGCGTATTATAACGTCTACCAGTTCAGTTTTTGTTTTATGCTTATTAAAGGTTTATTTTTCTAATTTTATCCCAAACCATACTAAGTGGTGTAGATGAGTTTATTGTAGATACATACGAAATCTGAAATCTGAATTTAGTCAGCCGACCTCTCAATTTATTCTTGACGTTGTTTACTTGTCTCACCTTAAATGTCTATCTATTACGATTCCTAAGTATTAGATTCGATCTTTTTCAAAAATTTGTGTTTGGTCATCAATTATTAATGGTCCCAGATCAGGAAGGTGATTGGAGTAAGATGTGAATGGTAAGTAACTTGTTTTTTGGCTGTTTAGACTTAATTTGTTATATTTGAACCAGTTGCATATTTGTCTTAAATCCTGTTCTGCTAATACTTTGAGGTCTTTCCAGCTTTCACCCTCATATATTATGGCCATATCATCTGCAAAACTAACTATTTTTCCTGATGTTTGGGAATACAATAAACTATTTGTATAAATCGTGAATAATAAAGGTCCCAGGACTGTTTCCTGTGGAACACCACAGGTTACCGTTCTGGAACAGCTTGAAACTCCGTCTATAGTTGTAACCTTAGCTTGCTGTTGTTACTACAAGAAGTGAGGTTACATTGCCGAAGGTTCACTTTTCTCCGGAGAGCCTAAGGCCGTGAGTTGAGGAGGAATGTTTGAAAGCTGGTGCTGTATTATTTTTTTAAGGCGTCACTTGATTAGTAGGACATTCAAGAAACTCTCGTATATATAAAAATTTTATCTGAATAAATTTCAGTAAATAAATTGAGAATTATTTGGAAAAATGTTTCTTTGTAAGTATCAATTGAAAATAGAAAAAGTTGGATAAATTTAATATACGACACTTATCTCTACTGTCATCCTTTCTAGTGGTTTTAAAAGTTTGCATATTTCTCGTAAATGCTCAACTTCGGCTGCAGTAATCATATTTGGAACATTAACATCGGAAAACAAAATATTGCTGACCATAGATGACATTAGTAGAAATCTCTCTATCATGTAATATGTGGAGTTCCAGCGAGTTTTGACATCCAAAATCATTTTTTTATGTTTCCTTCTATCGTTTCTGCATCGATTTGTATTTTTCTTAATTGATCACTAGCCTTAACGCTTCTTTTGAATCATACTACTATTGATCGTATCTTGTCAATAACAATACTCAAACCTTCTGTGTTTGTAAGTGAATTTTCACACACCAAATTGAGGGTATGTGCGAAGCATGGGATGTGTCGGTTTTTCCCAAATTTGTCATACATAGCTTTGACCATATTGGCTGCATTGTCCGTCACTACAGCAACAACATCATTAGGATCAATTCCCCAAATTTGAAGAGCTTTGCCCGATTCTAAAGCGATATAGTCTGCCGTGTGAGACTCTGATAATTCAACAATACCTATTGTCGCTGATGTTAACTTCATGTTATGTACAAAGTGGACAGTGATGTCCATAAAACTTTTGGTCTGCATATCGGCAGTCCATATATCCGTCGTAATTGTGAAATACTTCAATTTTTTCAATATATTTTTAAATGCCATTGAAATCACTTCGAACTTTCTATCAACATTATTTTTGATGGTGTTTCTGGTTGGTACTTTGTATAAAGGTGCCACTTGTTTCATCAAAGACAGAAAACCCTTACCATCTACAATATTGAATAGCAAAATATTCTGAACAATAAATTTTATTAATGCTTCTGTTAGTTTCACATTTTTAGAGCCACCATCTAAAAATAGAAACAAATGATGCCTTCATGCAAGTACTATAAACTTTAGCTTTACCTTTGAAAGATGAAATTGTTTTGAAGGTAGACACAATTGTAGCTTGCTTGTATAATGAGCTTGATTTTTCTGTACTTGTGCTTGGTTCAAAATCATATCCAGAAACCGTCATTGTTGAAGTTGATGAATGATCATCATCATCAATTTCTAGTGAAGCGATCAGCTTTTTCTAGAAATATTAACTAATAAATTAATTAAATGAAATTGACTGTCTCGACCCTTACTTCGTGGAATATGCTCATATTAGATTCTGACGATGATATTGATTTATGGAAACAATTGTCAATTTTTTAGAATTTTCAATAACTTGTATTATATTGTGGAATTAACTAGAGACCTTGAGTTTCAATTAAAAACACTAAATAAATTCATTAACAATTGCGGTTCTATTAGTCATACCTCATCTTGATGTAGTGAACTACTAGTCCCAGGCGTTTCTACATCCATTCGACTTTCGGGTTGGGATGGACGTTTTTTCTTTTTTGGTTCATCAGTCTCCTTTTTCTCCTCAGTTAAATGTTGTAAGATGGAGGAGTGTTTTTGTTTTAAATGTGTTTTCAAATTTGTTGTATTGCCCGAAGTCTTCAGCACCTTGGCACACAAATTGCATTTAGCAGTATTTGGAGTAACTTTTTGAAAATGTTTCCAAATGTTACTTCTCGGAGGAGCCATATTTTCAGGACCAACAGTCACTTTAAATTTATGTAATAAATCAAGTTTATTTTAATTTCAACTTCACTAAACTTTTGAACAATCACACTATCATTTATTCACAGCAAACACTTTCAAAGCTCTTTGCAGATTGCAGAAAAAATATTTGTTGAGGTGTATTTATAAACTTTAGACGGGTATTCCCCGACAAAAATTTTCGGGGAAGAACTTAAGTACGTTCAAGTAATTCAAAGGAATCCCGATTATAGCCGATAATTCGGGTACCTATCGTATCAAATACAGGTACCTACTAAGTTATTTGCGCTTCTCGATGCTAGATGGTGCTAAGAAATTTAACGAATGTTGGTGATAAAAACAAACTAGATTGAAATTTCGCCAAATTGTGGTGTGTGCAATTTGCAATTAATTAGTTTTTTGATATAGGTATTTACACTAATATGTATATATATATATATATATATATATATATATATATATATCGATATATTTGAAAAAATATCGATATATTGAATATATCGATGTATCGTTGCCATCCCTAAGTACCAGTAGCTTTTCGAGTTTCGCCCAAAGCACTCCTACTGTGTATGTCTGCTCACGGTAGATAAAACTGACCCCTTGTCAGAAGTTAGTGCGTTGTTGGGACTTCAAGGTATTTTGTGTGTGTGTTATTATAAAATAAAAACTACTGAAACAAAAATTATTGTGAGATATAAGAACCAAATTTTAATTTTAAACACCCCGAAAATTTATAATGAAGACTAATGTATCACCCTGTATATGAAAAGCAGTTTTATTATTTTTATTTAACGTAATTACCTGAAATGGACATTTTAACAGCTGACTACAAAATCGAAAATCACGACAAAAATTCATTCATCTTGTTCATAATTTCCCAAGTGATTTATCACGAATTCGACATTTATGTTAATTATGGAAATATACTCAAATTAGACAACCTCGTAAAATGACACGTTAACCGTTAACCAATAAAATGGTTTTTCTTTAGACAAAACAGTGTAAGTAGGCGAAAAAAACGCAATCAATTTTCTAAATGAATGAACCGAAGCGAACATAGACAAAACCGACGATAGACTGTGACGTGGAATTGCGTTAGAGAATGAAGTGGAACAGAGGCTCCTCACAAAGCCGTGGGCGTAGGGCGCGAGGGTATTTAGGGGATTGCGGGCAGGGCCTCATCTAGCCAGTTGGCCATTTTTAATAATATCAGGTTTAGTGTAACTAAAGTCATTTGAAGATCTGTGATTGTGAATTATTTTGACATTAACACATAGGCGGGGATCAGCGCCGCCCTTGCAGTTGCGGGGCCCTAGACAAATCTTGGTTGCGGGGCCTTTTTTATTGAACTCGTGTCGAAATGGGGTACACAATTTTACCTTCGGTAACCACGGAGTGCACTCGTCAAATATGTGTTAATTTTATTCTTCCCTTTACTAAAATGTTAATCGTCATAGTTATACGAGTGCACCCTGTGATTACTGAAGGAAAAATTGTGTATATTCATTATGAACAACAAACATATTTTGTTATAATTGTATGTATTGTTTATTACACTGAAAATGTGTTAAGTTAACAGGTTATATGGTACCTACTAAACATAATAAAAACAATATACAATAATTGTAGTATCGTAAAAGAACTGAAAAATAACCAGTTCAAAGTCTCATTTACATTACAAAGCAAAATTCACTTTTCTTGATTTCTGCTTGGCGAACTCGTCAATGAGGGTGTCAAAATTAATACTTTCAACTGTATTGTACTCTATTGATAGAGTTGCGAGGGATGAAAGTCTTTCTTGGGATACAGTCGTCCTTCAATAAGTTTTGATTTGTTTTAAGCGAGAAAACCTGCTTTCCGCACTTGCGACTGTAATGGGAATGGTTAACAAAATTCTGTACATTATTTGAAGTTTAGGGAAAGGATTCTTGATGTCATGTAGATACGTGAGAACTTTAATTGGACTGTCAATACCATCTGGAACAATTTCACGAAACACTTTTATTTCAGTTAAGAGCTCATATCCACTTATATCTTTGGACACATACTCGTCTTCATGATATACTGTTACAGGACCATTCCAAGCAGTTAGATAATGTTCTATTTGCAGACATTTTTCTTTCAATTAGCTGTCCTCCAGTTCATTCATCTGTTTTGGCCTGTACAGGAAGCCGAAAATCCTAGAATATGTCTCAAACTGTGAGAATCTTTCATCCACTTTTGCTACCATTACGTTAATGATAGGGTAAAAGTAATCTATTTTGTACTTCTCCTCTGCATACTGCTGATTATACTAATAATAATATATGTTTATTTCACAACAAAACAGAAAAATACAAACTACAAAATTTAACTAACATTTTTGATGTAGAAGTAAACAATTAATCACTGAAGCTGAGAGTAACTAGGTTACCAACAACAATAACAACAATAATAAATAGATACAGTAAAATTAAATTATAAAGATACAATTAAGTAAATATTGTTTTTAGTATTGACAATGTCAGTATAATAATAATTATCAATTAGGTATAGTATTGACAAATTTAGTAATATTGACAAGTTCAGTAGATATAGTGAGTCGGGTAGGTAGATATAAATTAATTCTCAACACATACATACACATATATTCGCACACACATACAACCACATATTTTTCTTTTTATATCTTGTTTATTATATTTTGGAAAAAGTCTCTATTTTTTGATAATATCCATTTTTTTATTTCACATTTAATCTCTTATATCCTTCAATGTTTTCTAGTTCTACAGGTACTCAACTTAGAATTTTTGGGCCCAAGTAATCAAAGCAGTGTTGTCCAATAGTTTTTTCTCTTTTAGGTAAGTTGTATGTGTTCTGTTTATGCCTAGTATCATGAGTGTGTTCAAGACGTTCTAATATATGTTCATTACGTTTTAGGTAGAGCAGTATTTTAAGGCAGTATAACTGCCTTAAATCCATAACTTGGCTCATCACATATAACTCATCACTTGGAAACCTGATACTCTTTTGGTAAATAATTCGTAATATCCACCTTTGTAGTACATTTACATTTTCAATGTGGCAATCATATACTCCACCCCAACCAGAGATGCCATAGTTCAGCTGTGACTGCACTAACATTTTCAAGTGGTGTATATCCAAGATGTCTCTCAAGTATTTAAACCTTGACAGTAATCCTCTTAGTTTGTTAGCAATATTTTTTGCTTGCAGATCCCATTTGAGATGACGATCAATAATAATTCCAAGATATTTAATCCTATCTACTTCTGGAATTTTAGTAGTCATGTCAATATCCAAATATCCGATATTTGGTAGACCTGTCTGGTATGATGTGAAAGGCATATATTTGGTTTTATCTACATTTAGTGTTAGTTCATTAAATTGAAACCAGGTTTTTATTTTTTTAAAAGCGATTTCAGCTTGTGTTTTCAACTGAGCCCAAGTAGGAGCGGTAAAAAGGATGACAGTATCATCGGCGAAGCTAATATTTTTGCCCCTTATGTACAGGAAAAGTAGGCTATTTAAATAGATATTGAATAGCAGCGGGCCCAATACAGAGCCTTGTGGCACGCCATAGGTAACATTTCTAGCCTCGCTTATGCAATTGTCGATGGTTACATATTGTTTTCGTTCACTCAAATAGCTCTCTAATAGCTTATAAGTTAATACACGCACACCGTAGAATTTTAATTTGCTTAAAACTTTATTATGGTTAACGGTATCAAAAGCCTTAGAAAGGTCCACAAAGATGCAAGCTGCAGGGATTTTTTTATCTAAGGAATTGTATAACGTTTCTACTAATGAGCATATTGCATCCTCCGTGGATTTTCCATGTCTAAAGCCATACTGATTTTCTGAAATAATGTTATGCTTATTGAAGAATTTAATTAGCCTACATTTTAAGATCTTTTCAAAAATTTTACTTATCGTTGAAATGCGAGTTATTGGCCGATAATTCTCCATTTTAGATATATCACCGTTTTTAAAAATAGGCTTAATTAACCCTGTTTTCAGCGACTCAGGAAAGATTCCCGAACTAAAACATTTGTTTATCATATAGGTAAGTGGAGTAGCTATTTCATGTTTTATTTCTTTTAAAGTTTCCGATTTAATGCCATCTAGTCCTGGTGACTTTTTATTTTTTAACGAATTTATGGTATGTTTCACTTCAGCTTTATCTGTGGGGTACAAATACATAGTCTAGAGTTTGTATATATTCTCAGCATAATTTTGGGGGGAGGGTATCTTTTGGGCATAATTTTTCCCCAAATCACTAAAAAAATTGTTAAATGCATTGGCTATATCTTTGGTGCCATTAATTAGTTGACTTTTTTCATTTAAAATGTTATTTATTTTACATTCAGATTTGGATTTGTCACATATATCAGTTACACATTTCCATAGCGCTGCTGATGAATTGGAGTTTTTATTGATTAAGTTATTAAAATAAGTCTTTTTGCATTTTTTATGAGTAATTTTAATTTGTTTTTATAGTCATGATATTATTTATTTAATAATATGTCATTAGGGGTACTTTTAAGTTTTTTATAGATTTTGTTTTTTTCGTTTACAGTTTTTAGTAATCCCGCAGTAATCCATGGTTTTTTAGCCTTTTTCATTTTCGATCTTTTTACAATACTTCTACATTCTTCGATACTTTGCTGTAAGATAGAAAGGAATTGATCTGTACATTCATCCACCCCAGTAATCGTGTATATATTTTGCCAATTTTTATTTCGTACCGTTCTCTTAACTTTGGATAATTAATAAATTTTTTAGGTTGATTTTCGTTTTTTGTTTCATATGTCTCTTTAAATTGAATGATTAGTGCTATAGGGAGATGGTCAGTTATTCCATAGTCAAAAATAAATGATTCAATATTATTATTTTCATAATTTAAATTTTTTACATAAATGTGGTCTAGGCAAGTTTTGCTTATGGGTCTTGTTATTTGATTAATGTAAGAGACAAAATCCAATGATTCTAGGGTATTTTTATATTGTTCAACGTGATCGACATCTGATAAAAGATCAATATTAATTTCACCCATCAGTATATGAATTCTAGACTCCCTTCCTTTTTTATTATTTAAATAACTATTGAGGTTCGTACTAAAGATTTTAGTACATATAATAGGTGCTTTATACAATGCGGTTATGTGTACAGTTTCATTTCTCAATTTAATTTCCAATTCTATTGCTTTAGTTTCAGAAATTTTGACAATTATGTAAAAATGTATTAGTTTATTATTTACATACAAAACTACTCCGCCGCATTTATTATAGTACCCATCATTATAAATTAAGTGATATCCATTTATATTCAAAATACTTACATCTTTCTGTCTATTCGTTTCTGTCAATGCAATCACATCAAAGTCGGCCTGCTGGTTTAGAAAAAGCAAACATTCATCAACATTTTTTTGGATACTTCTGATATTCATATGTAGTACTGAGATTTGACCTTTTTTGCAATTTGTATATGTACGAAAATCCGATATCGAATTTATTACTTGGGCCTCGATTTCCTTGTTCTCATACCGACTTAGATACAAATCTATTTGTTATGATTTATATTCGCACAATGACATTAAAAGATATAACAACTTTTTTTTTGTTTACAGTCTCTTTAAAGGAATGAGAGAAAGAAAAGTTAGTTTCAAGTATCTAGAATTTGACAAACATTGCAATGACATGAACACAAAGAAAAGAAAAACGTAATTGTTGAACACCCAAAATAAAAACTAGTTTATAATAGTAACAAGTTGTAGACGAACCATTTATGCACTTATATATATTCTGTGCGCCGGAGCAGGTTGAAACATTTATAAAGTTTTTTCGAAATGATTTTTTTTAGTTACAGCTATAGCTAATATAAATTTCATATGGTTTCATTTTACTTTATTCGCACCTGATGATGAAGAATTGTTTCTCGTTCTATAAGGATTTCTTTCGAGATGTTTAAATTCTCTGGATATTTCTTTGGGGGGTTCCTTTGGTTTTATTTTGGGGCCTTTTGGAGTTATCTCTTGTGGAGTGTTTTTCGAGGGATTCTGATTATTTGGTTCAGCTTCTTTGGAGTCTCTATTTACTATTGTTACAGTTGGAGTGCAGACATCATCGTGACCTTCGTATTCAAATAACTTTCTCTTCCTTCTGGAGCGTTTTTCATCAAACTTTGCGTCTATTTCAAGAGTTTCCACGATTTCATTTGCAGTAATTACTGCACTTACAAAGCCTTGTTCACGGAACTTCTTAAGTAAGTTTATCAGTCCCAAGGTCGATTGTGACGCTGCTTGCAGATCCATGCCTTCAGCTTGAAGAGTTTTGCGTACTGCGTTGCAAGCAAAAAGAACGTCATACCAAACCACAATACTTAGGATGAATTCATAGTTTCGTAGTCCATGTAAGGCAAGCGATTGTGCTTCACATTTTGAATTAGGTTCATCAGTACTGGAGTGAACTTCTAAGAGAGCATTAAGTATTTCTTTATTAGTGTTTTAAATGAAACTCACGGTTTCTAGTTGATTCCACAATATAATAAAAATTAATGAAAATTCTAAAAAATTGACAATTGTTTCGATAAATCAATATCATCTCTTTTCGACTACCACTCAGATACTTTCTAAACTTGTCACGATCACGGCCCGATATACAAGGCATGTTTTTTAAGTAAGTACCGTTTTGGAATTAAAAAAAGACGTGCAAAGATATCGCAATAATTTTATTTTTACATAAAAGCCTGTACCTTAATCTACTTTCTACATAATTTCCGTGAATATTGAGGCACTTGTCATAACGTGGCACCAGTTTTTGAATACCCTCCTCATAAAATTCTGCCGCCTGACTTGTTAACCACTGTATCACAAATGTTTTGACTTCGTTATCGTCTTGAAGACGCTGACCGCCCAGGTGTTTCTTCAAGTGCAGGAACAAATGGTAGTCGCTGGGCGCCAGATCAGGGCTGTATGGAGGATGATCTAGAGTTTCCCATTGAAAAGATTTGATAAGATCTTTGGTCCGATCAGCCACATGTGGACGGGCATTGTCATACAGCAAAAAGATACCCTTACTCAACATGCCACGTCTTTTGCTCTGGATTGCACGACGCAGATTGTTCAGTGTCTCACAATAAGACGCTGCATTGATTGTCCCATTACGAGGTAGAAACTCCACTAGCAATACTCCTTTTTTGTCTCAAAAAACTGTGCACATGATTTTCCGGGCAGAAATTGTTTGCTTAAACTTCACTTTTTTGGGTGATGATGAATGACGCCATTCCATGGATTGTTGTTTCGATTCTGGTATGACGTAGGCCACCCATGTTTCGTCACCAGTAACAATTTGGTCTAAAAGATCTTCACCTTCATTGTGGTACCGCTCAAGGAAAGTTAATGCACTGCCTAAACGTTGGGTTTTGTGCAAATCCGTCAACATTTTTGGAACCCAACGTGCACATAATTTCCGGTAATTCAAGTTCTCGGTCACAATGTGATACAAAACACTACGAGAATATTGAGGAAAGCAGTCGCACAATGATGGAATTGTAAAGCGTCTGTTTTCTCTCACCTTTTTGTCCACTTTCTGCACCAAATCTTCATTAACGACCGAAGGACGCCCACTCCGTTCTTCATCATGCACATTTGTGCGGCCATCTTTAAATACTCTCACCCATTTCCTTACCATTCCAACACTCATAATGTTTTGTCCGTAAATTTCACAGATCTCATGATGAAAATCGATCGGTTTCACGCCTTTAGCACTAAGAAATCGTATAACAGCCCGTACTTCACGATTGTCGGAGGCATCTTAAACACTCAGTAAACAACGTATAGAATGAATAATCAGACTGTGATGGCGTCAGTGCATAGACAAGAGATGTAGGTAACCAGCGCGCATGCGCGGAACGCCGACCGTAGCGCTGCGGCAGCGGAATCGCAAAACGGTACTTACTTAAAAAACATGCCTCGTATTATAATAATATTTACAAGAATATTTACAATCAATAGTCTACCATTTAAAATAAACTGAGCAAACTGTTCTAGAACAGCAGACTCCACCCACAGACACAAACACACAATGAACAGAAGTGTGTATAAAGTTGCATACTCAGTGGGTGGCTTAACCGAATTATCGCACCTCCGTGAGTTATAATACAATACAAAAGCATTGTATTTTTATCATGCTATATACTCACTATTTGTTTTCGTTGTGATGAATAATCTTTTAATTAAAAATAAGCTTGACCTTTTATACCGTAACATTTCAGTTTCTCTAATAAACGTTCATGACAACCAGTATCAAAGGCTTTTGATAAATCCACAAATATGCATATAAGCGGGAATTTTTTATCTAACGCCTTATATAATTGCGATGTCAGCTGCAATATGGCATTCTCAGTAGAGCGCCCTTCTCTAAAACCGAACTTGTTATTAAAGAATACATGAAACTTTTCAAGAAATTCATACAATCTATTATAAGTTTTTCCAGTAGTTTCGAAAATACCGACAATAATGAGATAGGGCGGTAATTTTCTACTTTTTGTTTGTTACCGTGTTTGTGTAGTGGTTTAATGATATCAATTTTTAAACAATTTGGGAATTTACCTTTCTGGAAACATTGATTGAAAATATTAGTTAAGGGCTGGCAATTTCTATATTTATTTCTTTTAGAGTTTCTGATCTGATATTATCTCATACTGGGGATTATTTTGGTTTTAAGTTATTTATGATATTTATAGCTTCTGTTTCTGATACTGGATTGAAAAACACAGGATTATTTCTATTGGTTATATTTTCTGAAAAATTTTTCACATCATTTATTTTACTTGCATAATTTTCATCTTTTCACTCGCTATGTTAATTATTAAATCTATTTACAATTTCATTTCATTTTATGCTATGAGTTCATTACTCCCCTCTAATGTCTCTATTTACGTCAGGATTCCGATTTGGACAAATACTATTAACTGCGTTCCATAATCCGCTAGAAGAATTTGGACTATTCTCTATGACTATATTCCCATATTCTTTTTTAGATTTATTAATTTTCTGTCTAAGTGTGTTTTAGTATCATATTTTCAAGATGTACCTTTAGTTATCTAGACATTTTATTTTTTCCATTTATTATATTTAGTATTTCTGGGGTAATCCATGACTTTTTAGTTTTTTTCTTATTTACTTTGATAGTATTTGTGTCTAACTGGATATATTTAGTTAGGTTTTCTATAAAGTTTTCCATAATCAAATCGACAATTTCCGAGTCATAAATATCGATCCACTGTTCATATTTCAGAGAATTTCTTAGATTTTGATTTAATATATTTTTTATACTTATTTTGCAGAATCTTGCCGGTAGAAATGCACCTCTTGTCATTCTGACGATAATATCGAAACAATTGTCAATTTTTCAGAATAATTATTTAGAACCAGTTAGTTTCATTTAAAAAAGTAAAATTAGTAGATTCCACACATTAAAGGTCGAAACAGAAAATTACATAGTTATCTAATTACTAACGAACAACAAAGTGTTTTGCTTGTGATGTTAAATAAAGAAGATGAAAGACATAATATCACAATATAGGAAAAGACTTAAATGAAGTGCTTAATGATAAATTAGACTACAACAATGTGTTACATTATTTAAAATCACTTAGCATGTTATGTAAAATCTAAAATTTAATACCTGTGTCCCAAACTGATTGTGTTAAACTACTATTAGCTAATAATCCTGCGTTGATGAAACGTAAATAAGAAAATATATTAATTAGTTAGTCTCTTCTTCTGAATACATCCCTGTTTATCGAGAAAATATTGAAACGTGTATAAAACGCTACATGTAGTATATATACAGACCTGTGTCAATGTAGGACAGGTTGTGTAAACAACGGACCCAGGTTTAGTTTAAGGTAAATAGAGTTGTTCATAGCAATGAAGGGTTCTTGTTAGATTCTGTAGTATTATTATCATTACATAGCATCGCAGCGTATGTATGTCGAGGGTGGAGAATAAATGTGTCAATTGAGTAGGTGAGCTGAGAGGAAATTGAAAAAAAAATAAGGGCTGCGATAATGATATAGGTTGAATCAAAAATGGGAAATCAGATTTTCAAACTATGTTAGAATTTTAGTCTTAAATATTGATATTATAATATAGAATTTGTTATCAAATCAGATTTTATATAATACATGATAGAAAGAGTTTTTTTATTTTTTCAATTTTATTGTTTTAATTCAAAGGACCCCACACTTCTTTTATGGAAACGGGAGCATCGTCAAATTGTCTGAATTTTTGATATGTACTGTTATTTGATGTCCTGATCAAAAGTCTTTATGGGCCCAACCTTATCCTATGGATATGTTTTGAGTTACAGGGCCCCAAAAAGTCCCTCTTAAATATCTTTTAATGTTACTGCCAAATATATCAAGACAAAATACATACATATTAGCGAAAATAAAATATCTGTCGTTAACAGGGTGATTAGTGCTTTCACAGACCTGCTTTTGTTATATCACGTATTTTTACAATGGAAAAAAGCATCAAATATTATGATAAAGAATAAGATGAATATAACTCTATTTAGCCAAATATGTTTATACAAAATATCTATGAAGTATTATGCAAAATAAAAATGATTACCAAATAGGTTCAGAGTGAAACCTGTCTATGGTTACATTTTCATTCTTACACACGTATACAAGTGGAACAAATACAAAAAGAGTCAATTATAAACATAACACAATTAGCACTAAACTTTAGCATATGACATGGAACACATACTTCAGGAACAAGATTAGATCACAAGATCAGGATCAATTATTTTATGAAAGAAGCCTCTACCACATGTAAGTATCCATCTATTTATTTCTTTTTTTAATCTGATTCTATTTCTTATGCATCGAATATTTTCAGGAATTTTATTATATATGTGAGGTGCAAGGTAAGCGAAGTTTCTTTTTCCAACTTCTTTCTGAGGTCTAGGAATCGTCAAATTATCCGAATAAATTGCCCTTGTTTGATAAGGATGTAATATGTTTTGAAAATAATGCTTGTTTTTGAACAAATAAATTGTAATTGTTTTTGCACACAGCTGTCTAATATCTATTATTTGAAGGTCATTGTATAAACGTTCAGTAGAGTAAGTCCTTTTTTTAAAGTACATAATTTTTAGGATTGTTTTTTGAGCTACCTCTACAGATTGCATTTTAATTTTCCTAATACCTCCCCAATCTATTATACCATACATTAATAGAGATTCAACCAATGCGTAGTACACTGATTTTAGTTTGTTGAACGACAGTATTTGGCGACACAAATAAAATTTATGGAATAAGGTTCTAATTTTATTTTTCAAATTATCCACATGAACATCTCATTTTAAATGAGATTCCAAAAATATACCCAAGTACTTTACTGTTGATACCAACTGTACACTTTTATTTTCGATTTCTACAGAACGGTTTGGTACTGCCTTCTTGTACGAGGTAAAAGATAAAACTTTAGTTTTAGTTACATTAACAGTAAGTAAATTAGTCCTAAACCAACTTGTAATATTTTTTAGGTCCCTTTCTGCTATTTCTTTGACTTGACTCCAAGAATCGGCCGTATACAACAAGACAGTGTCATCGGCAAACGATATGCATTCCCCCGTGGTAGTCATTTGTAGTAATGGGTTAATATAAATTAAAAACAAAATTGGACCAAGAACGGTACCCTGTGGAACTCCACACGTGGCCGTCTCTTCTGAGCTTATGACACCATCCAACATAACACGTTGTTTTCTGTTGTGAAGAAAATTTTTGAACAAATCTAGAACCACACCTCTAATTCCCAAGTGTTCAAGTTTTTGCAGCAAAATATCATGACTTAGTGTGTCAAAGGCCTTTGCTAGATCAATAAATACACCCAGTTTTTGTTACTATCAACTGCGTTATAGATACGTGATGCCAATTTCGCAATAGCATCTAGAGTGCTCCTGTTTTCGCGAAATCCAAATTGTGACTCAGATATTACATTAAATTTATCTAAATATGAGATCAACAGTCCTTTAATTAACTTCTCAAGAAGTTTTGCAAAAACTGAGGTTAGCGATATAGGTCTATAATTCGCCATTTCAGTCTTTTTCCCACCTTTGTATACTGGTTTAATCACCGCATTTTTGAAGTGTTGAGGTATTGTACCCGTCTGAAAACACATATTAAATATTTTACACAACGGTGTAGAGATACAGTTTGCTGATGATTTAACATACTCATTCTTTATATTGTCAGGACCTAGAGCTTTATTGTCTTTCAAAGATAAACACAATGCATATACTTCTGCAGGTGTTACTGGTGTTAAAAATGAAGATTGATCGACAGTGTACATTTGTTGACGTTCCCCAATTTGCATATAATTTTTAGTCAGGTTTCTTCCAATATTGGCAAAATAAGAATTTATTGTGTTTGATATTTCATATTTATCAGTGATTTCAGTATTGTTTTCCAGGATTAATTTCTTTATTGAATGATTTTGTTCCTTAAAGTTGTTAGTAAATTTATTAATCACATTCCACATTTTCTTTGATGAGTTACCTGATTTTATTATTTCAAGTCTAAAATAGTTGGATTTTGTTGTATTCAATAATTTATTTAAGCAATTTCTGTACGTAGTGTGCTCTATTTTTTTATTTGTATTTAATGGTTCTTTCATATATTCTTTATATAATCGATCTAGTTTTTTTTATTGACTGTACTAGTCCCAATGTTATTCAAGGTTTTTTTCAACACTTTTGAAAGATACTTTAACAGTGAATTCACTAAACACATTTTTAAATTTTGTATATTAAACATTTTATCTGGGCCAACCGAAGTATCTAAGTGATCCCACGATAATTAATTCAATATTTCAATAAATTTTGTGTTCTTAAACTTTTCATAGCAAATCGTAGTACTAATTTTATTCTTATGTCCAATATCCTTTGAAATTGCATTAATGGGGAAATGATCAATTAAATTTGTTTGTAAGACTGCTGAATAAAAGGAATCATCGTCTACCAACCCAGATTTATCCTTAACAAAAATATGGTCGATACAGGTTAATGAAGTGCTAGTCACACGTGTTGGCTTATTAATTAACGAAATCAAACCGTTTTCAGACATTAGGTTGAGGTAGCGATCGGTGTCGACACTATTCTCTAATATATCGAGATTAACATCTCCTAAAATAAACGCCTGATCATATCTAGCAAAGTATTTAGAGTCTAATAGACTCTCAAAGTTTTCTAAAAACTCAATTTTACTGATTGATGGAGATCTATATATTGAAAGAATATTTATTGTTTTTTTTTCAATTTCTATCTCTAATACTACAGCGGTTGTTGACCCTATTTTAATTGATTTATGAGAAAATGTCAGATCATTCCTAACATATATTATAATGCCATCATTTTGATTATTCCTATCTTCTGACTGTATGACATCATAACTATTCAAAACAAATAAGTGTTTGTTTTTTATTTCCCATGTTTCCGTTAGAATCAGACAACTAAAGGATTGTGTAATTTGTGAAAGGTATACTTCTAGCTTTTTAAAATTCTTATAGATACTTCTTATTGTAATGTTTTTGTTATTTATTTAAACTGTAAATGGGTGGGATAAATTTTAAACACACGGTAGGTTCACTTACTTAATTTATTTACTCTAAACTAATCACTAACACTTAATATATGTACTCACTATATTCACTTAAACTAATTTATATAATCACTTAATTTATATTCACTTATTTACTGTTTATTTATCAAGATCACTTTATCAACTTCCCTGGTCCGCTGATCGGTCCTTTTTCTATACTAGCGCCTTTTTTACTAGAGAATTCTGGACTGCGGCTTACTCCAAACAAATGCCTTTCGCGATATTTCTCGATTGCCGGCTCAATCCTTAAAAGACCTTCCGAGAACATGTCTATAAAAACTGTCACAATAAATCCCAATAGACCTTCTCAGAATTCGGCGCGCTCGTTATTTTTTTTAACTCCGTTAACATAAGGTTACAGGACCGTACTCAGTATCTGCTTCGGTGTGCGAGTTCGTAACATTATGTTCATATGGTAGATTGAAAATGAATTGATTATTATATTTTGTTCAAGAGAGGCATTTCGTAGATCGACTGACGGTATTAATTTTGTATCAACAATTATTTCCTGAAATTCCCTAATGTATTGATCCATATCCTACACCACGACTAAAGACTAAAAGTAAATCACAAACAAATAAATTAACAAATGATTAAATGAACCACAAACTAAAGACAAAAAGGGGGTTATCAATTTTTCAATTAAGATCAAGGCTGAAAAATAAAATACCTATAAACTATAAAAGCAACAGCAAAACTCCCAGTAAACTGAAATGTTCAGATTTTATTTGTTGTGACCGGAGCGTAATCTATTTCTTCCAGATGATTCCGGTTTGGATGTCTGCGTAATTGTATTTCCCTTCTTTTGGATATTCTCAGGCACTAGCTTACTTGTACTTGTTTCATCCGAAGTGTTCTTATTTTGGTTTCCAGGTGGCGTAGTAGTATTTAGTGTTGCACTAATTATTTCTTCATTTGTCTGTAGAATATTTACGTCCTAGCTTCTTTGAGATGATGTCTTAATATTTTGTTGTCTTCCTGTTGTTGTGGCGTTAAATCATGGGCAATGTTTATGTTAGTACCTTTCAGTTTGAAGCAGTTTAATAATATTTCCTTCTTTTTCAGATTTGATATTAGTTCAAGTTTTAGTGTATTATATTTACTATCCACTTTTTTAAAAGCAATACAATCACTAACATCAGTTACGGATAATGTGATATCTAACAGTTTATTTAATTCTTCACACACTTGAGACACTGATATGCTATTGATCCCACATATTATATTGTTTTTCCGCTATCTTCTGTCTAAAATTTCAATTTTGTGTTGCAGTTCCTCGTTTTTAGTTCTCTAGATTTATGATTCGGTCATTTAAACCTTCTATCTTTTGCAATATTCGTATTTCGCAGCTTTGAACTTCTTTTCTGTTTATCAATATTTCATCAAGTAGGCAGACTTTTTATTCTCAATATTTATTTAGGGAATATTACTTATATTGATATTAAAAATTTCAATTTACATACCAAATTACCATTACTTTATCACAACTGAATTAAAACACGTGTATACTGTTCGACTTCTCACACTTCTCAAACATATACGAAGGATTAAATACGAAATTTTGTTTTCGAACTACACAGAAATAATAACGAATCTGCTGAGTTATTTCGATAATTAATTAAGAAATTTGTTCTTTTTTCAAATACTGCCATTAAAATCTACCTAAAAATGTCGCTTTGATATACAAATCTAATTAGAAATTCGATATTAATCAATTATGGTTTATCTACACCTGTCGTTCTAATTTTTTACTGTGTAACCTCAAAAAGATCCGAAATTAAATACGAGGTCAAGTGGCTATCATGCACCCACCGAATTACGTCTACTTTCGAAGCCTAATGGCCCTATAAATTGCGCCCTTAACAAGGGCTAATTGTGAACACAAGGGCATTCTTCCTCCATGCCTGCACTCAGCTTTTATTAAAGTTTGGTTGAATGAAGAGGGGCCACAAAAGGGTCGAAACGTTAAAGAATCAAAATTTATTATGGCTTATAGAGAAGATTTAGTTTAAATACGTAAATTCTACACCAAAATTGTTTTTTTCTTTAGAATAAATAATAATTTTTTTTATTTCCTTCGGAATTACGTGAGAAGTGAACAAAGAGGTTTAGAAGATCTATGGGAAGTCCAGAAGAAATGGAGACTGGGATTCGAAAGACGGCGAAGAACTTTTTAAACAGAACTAAATGAAATAAAAATATCAAATATTTTGAAATATACAGGGTGTTTCATAAGGAATGGTCAATATTTTAACAATGTGTTCAGGTCATCCAAATAATGATATTTTGCTTAATAACACTGGGTGAAATGTTATCTACTACTTTGATCTTGTCTTCGGTTGCTTCCCCTCTATTACAAGATTTCTACAGTAACACACAGTGAAGGTAGGCATCTGAGGATATTACTGATATGCTGAAGCGATTTGGGAAGCACGGGGTCAATGTAGCTTCGTTAAGAAGTGTCAGATATGTCTGGGTTCCTTTATTCTCTCTTAATATTACGTGTGGCATATATTAACAGAAATTTGGCTAATTTTAAGCAATAAAAATACAGATATTTATTAAAGACAGAAATAACGATAGTGACTAAAATCATATACCCAAAGGACTAATATACATATTATGTACATTCATACGAGAGTCAGCCACCTCAATGATAACAACTTCTACACAATAGCATACGCAGATGACCTAGTGATTCTGCTAACAGGAAGATTCGAGGAGACACTCTGCGCTTTAATGCAGGAGGCCCTCAATATCATAGAACAATGGTGCAGAGACCATTCGCTGTCAATAAATCCAAAAAAGACTGAGATGGTCCTCTTCACGAAAAAAAGGAAGCTTGCAAAATATCGAGCCCCAAAGCTCCTAGATACCAAACTTAATTTCTCTTCAGAGGTGAAATATTTAGGGGTCACCTTTGACAGTCAGTTAACGTGGAACTCCCACTTAGAAAACAGAGTTAAAAAAGCATATATTTCTTATGAGCAGTGTCGTAGAACCATCGGCCGCACCTGGAGAATGTGACCTAGGGTTGCTGCCTGGATCTACACTGCCATCATCAGACCTATGCTAACGTACGGCGCGATTGCCTGGGGAGCTAAAGCAAACGAGCTGACAGTCGTCCGTAAACTGGACCAAATCCAAAGACCAGCATGCCGCAACACAACAGGAGGCATGAGAACCACACCAACAATGGCTATGGAGGTAATCCTCGGTCTCACTCCCCTTGACATACACATCAAGAAGGTTGTTTTGATGACCATGGCACGTCTGCGCTCTACCTGATGTAAGATCCGGTAAACTGAGACGTAACTTGTGGCATGAGGCCCTCAGGGAGATCCCACTGCTGCAGGCCAATACGCACTCGATTCCACCGCTATATGCCTTCAACAGGTCCTACAAGGTAATCTTTAAAAACAACTCACAAGACCTATTGGAAGAAGGCGCAATCCGCATCTTCACAGACTGGTCTAAATCCAATGTGGGCTCAGGATGTGGTATTTTTCCAGATTCCTGAATCTAAACATAAAATGGGCAATGGGCTGCAATGCAAGTGTTGCTCAAACAGAGCTCACTGCTATCTGCATCGCTGCTAAAGAGATTACCAAAAGGAAAACCACAAGTAATAATATATACATCCTTACGGACAGTAGACAAATACTACTAGCCCTGAATAGACCACGCATTACATCAGGCCTAGTACTAGAATGTCACATGGCCTTAATCGAAGCCTGTAACAACAACACGGTCACTTTAGGCTGGATCAAGGGTCATGAGAAATCGAAAGGAAACCGTATTGCAGACTCGCTAGCCAGGAAGGCCGCCTCCCAAAAACTCTTGGGACCTGGCACTTTAATTGGTCTATCGGCGTCAGCGACGGCCCACCTGTTAATGGAACACTCCCTTAATAAGTTTAAGGGTAGATGGAACGACGCAGAAGGCTGCAGGCTTGCCAAGGAACTGCTACAGTATCCGTATAACAAAGTAGCCAAAAAATACGTGACTATGAACAGGCGGAACCTACGAACAACCACGGGAATTCTGACTGGTCACTGCCACCTACGAAAACACCTTCACAGATTGGGTCTATCTAACACCCCACTTTGTAGTGGATGTGAACAAGAAGATGAGACTGTCGAACACATTCTTTGCGAATGTCAGACACTCTCTCATTTTAGGTTTCAAGTATTCGGCGAGCACAGGCTAACATACGCCAATATGAGGGAACTTAATTCAGGCGACGTTATCGCCTACTTCAAGGAAGTAGGCTGGGTGACGAGCTAGAAGGAAGTTTTGAACCTTAGAAGGATGCACAATGGGCCAATTGTGGCCTAAGTGCTGTGGGGCCTCCCACCCTTCAAACCTTTACAGATACAGATACGAGAGTAAAAAAAATTCTTACGTATAGTACTTACTGTTTAAAAAATGGCGAGTGCGAGGCGCGTTCGGTATAATTTGAAAAATAAAACGAAAATAACCAAAAATGTAGATATATTATCTGAATTTATAAGAAATTCAATCGGGTTTATCAGTGAGTACTTCAGGTATAATATCACCTATTGTACTACCTCTGGTAAGCTGAAAATCAGTAGGGTTCATCTGTGGGACACCTTGAACAATATCCAATTATAAAAATGTATGTTACAAAAAGTGGCCAACGACAATGACGATGATATATACACACAGACTTTTTTCACGCTTATTAGATATGTTTGGGCAGAAAAGAGAAACAAATTAAAACAAAAACACTAAATTTAACCCTATTTCACCCAATTAAAGAATATTAAATAAATAAAAATAGGACCAAAGTAAAATTTTTTACTAATGATGGATAAACATAGATTTAAGTGAACATGAAAATTTGAGTGAATGTAAATTCTTAATTTTTTAAGTAGAGTAATACACATTTACACTACCATAACAATATGACAGAAATTTCTTTTCTGTTCCAAGAGAAATTCCTTTTTGAAAACAATAACATTACTTTTATTTTGGATACTATCCGGAATATAATTGTATATTTTTGGAGCTAAAAATGAAAATGGTCTTTGACAGAAGGACTTTATCATTGTCGGAACAATATAGAGGTGATCATTTCTAGTTTGATATTTATGTGCTAGTAAGTTTATTTTATCTTTTATTGTGTGTTACACAGAAAATATAACTGTTTCAGATCAAATATGTTGCTTTTCCTATATAATCGATCTGAAGAATGGGTATAGAATTTAGACACAATAATCTTCAGAAATCTTCATTTCTAACGGACGAATGTGACTTTTCGTGGCACTTTCCCAAGACAACGGAGGTGACTTTCTACTAGTTCGAAATATAGCGTTCGAAGATATCTAGCAGGTATGCATTTTCCGAGGTATTTAAATTTATAAAGGATGAATCATAGTTTTCTTATTTCTTTAATATGACAATGCCTCGGTGATACCTATGATAAAACCTAGATATTTAACATTTGTTACAGGTTTTATACTGAAATTTTGTGATATTTCAATGGGTCTGCTTAGATCGCTACTTAAGCTGGAGTTAAATAGTGGTAGGTGAAAAGTTTGTTTTAAAATTTATGGTACGTATTTTATTATCAAACCAGGCCTTTATTAGTTTTAGGCCAGTTTCTTCTCTTAATATTAGATCATACCAGTTATCTGCTTCATAAATATTAGCAGTGCCATCAGCAGAGAAAATAACCGATTTATGTGAAGATTAAATAAAACAGGAACTTAAATTGTTCCTTGAGGTACTCTATAAGTTAATCCTCTTTGATCACTCGTTAGTCCGGCAACTCTAACTATCTGCTGACTTTCTGAGTTGTAAACTGTGGTTTCGATTTTAGCACAAATATTTCCTTGTTTAATATGTTGTGTCTAAAATAAAATCTCCATTGAAATGAATATATAATAAATACGTGGAAAGCTAGGCAGTGTAAATATATATTGACGTTACAGATTTTTTAATTACATGTATGTGGAAACGTCGTTGTTGATTTTCCAATTATTATTTCTCTTCTTGTTCTTATGAGATTTCTCCGGACAACAAAACATTTGTCATTACCTCCGTTTTTTGCAGTAGCTCTAGCGTCGATCGACACTTGAAAACGCACCGACAAATCTGACACTCAAACACCTTGTCTGACGGATGCTTGTTAGATATAATCACAGAATACACCAGCCCAATAAGAAACGAAGTTTGTGCTATTTTAGAATTCATTTTCTAAGTGCGCATGTCTGACTCAGAGTCAGTTATCTGTCATTGTCATGTGATTTTGTTGTTTACATGTTTACCAAAGAATATTCTTTGATGTACGGTTTTCCCTTATTTACAATATAATATATATTTTGTTTGTGTTTTCAATTGTTTAAAAAACTATTATATTAGTTATGGCGCCAAGAACTTGTGCAGGTCGTGGGTGTCATTCAAGAGATGGAGACGGTACAACTAATTTTAAATTTCCTAAAGATCCTGTAAGGTAAGAGGAAATGTTTCTATATGCAATAAATTATAGATATATATTTCTTTTTTTAAATATGTTATTCTTCCATTGCACCTATACATTGTAAGTTGCGTGAATCTATGTTTTGAGTGTTAACATTCCCCTGTCTCTGTGTCTTTGATAACATAAAAAATAATAATACAATCAATGAATACACTACAATAAGCGTCACTGCTGATGAGTTCAGCTTGAATATGTTGAATAATGATACACAATATTCAATATAAATTGGTAGTAGTTTATTTCTTTCATACACATATGATAAATATAGATATACTTACTTAGCTTTATTTACATTTTAGAGCACAGTTATGGTTGGATGCATGTAACCGTGGAGATTTGTTTGAAAAAACTCTAGATTCTTTACATAACAGTTATAAGTTATGTCAACTCCACTTTGAGGATAAATTTACTTCCAAAAGGGGACGTAAAAAGTATCTGTCTTCAAGCTGTGCCTACAATATTCCCATGGTTAAAACGCAAGGGCCATGTTATATTGAGCGATCCACCAACAAAAATAGCTATTTAGTATGGTAAATATTAAATTTGAGTAAACATTACAATCAGTTGTTATTGATATTTATTTTTGCCACCTTAGTGCAGAATTAATTATAACTTTCCGACAGAATTCATTAATACCTTATTGGCATTTTGTTTATTTGTTTATTACAATTATTTTAATAATTACAGATCCCATGCCGTTTGAGCAAGTGGGACATTCGTCTCAAGCCGCCACAAGACATATTGGTGATGCTTCTCCATCACTTGGTAAATATAATCATCATTTAGATTCACTTCTGTAGGATAATATGCATCAAAATAGATGGCTTTCTTATAATTAGATTGCATTTAGCCTATCTGCGAATCGCCATATGCTTTGTATATTTAAACAGCTGTATAGAATTGCAATGTAAATGTTATGTATTCTTTAGAGTGTAGAGTGACAAATCTAAGAATGCTTAACATTTTTTTAACCGATTATTTGAAATTGCTGTTTAATACAATTATTTTTATAATTACAGATACCATGCCGTTTGAGCAAGTGGGACATTCGTTTCAAGCTGCCACAAGACATATTGGTGATGCTTCTCCATCTCTTGGTAAATGTAATCATCATTTAGAATCAACTCTTGTAGATAGTATGCATCAAAATAGATGGCTTTCTTATAATTAGATTGCATTAAGCCTAACTGTCTTGTTTTTCTTATACAATAGTCTTTTTCTATGGTTTTGTTAAAATGGAAAAATGTTCGGTTATTCATTCCAAGTTCACTTGCTATCAATGTAAGAAAATGTTCCTACTGGTCTTCAGATAAACACTGGAAAATTTGATGGATGAATAAAACAACATGTTGTCTATAATAAAGCCAGTGCATATAGTCTTCCTCTATTTTCCTTTTTTGTTTCAGATAATCGATCTTCTAAAATTCTTATTGAGATGGAGGAACCCGTACATTTACAATATCCCTCAGCTTCAACTCAAACACCCTATTCTCACATTTCATGCAGTTATATATGTTCAATCTAATGAATAGTTTTAAAATATCTGAACCACATGTGAAATACTTTGGCGAACAAACACTACACTAAACATTAAAGTAAATAAATGCTTCTTCCAATTGATAAACACAATTTATAAAGTGTTCACTTGGAACCCTAAAGCCTCCATAAATACTTTTGTCCCTGTCATACTTTTCAAAATATGTCAATAGCTGCTTTGTATCCAGATCTCCACATTCTTTTGAGAATTCTATGCACGTTTAACACCTGTGACATTCTAAGGCTTTCTTCATCAAATAGCCACAAACAAAATTGAACGCATGTAAAATTGTCAGTTCTTCGTTCCTGTAATCTTAATCTGGTAATGATATTGCTACATTCTAAACTGCTGCTTGGTGAGTTTCGGGAATAATGCAAACAGTTGCTGAAATCAACTTAATTAATAAATTGTGAAGGGCATCAGTACATTTCATTTGAATTGGTAAATTTTTGGCAAAACACTTTTGTAAAGGCATGTGTAAATTGTATAGAAGTGGGTTTAATACAATTGCCCCCTTGCTTCCTCACACTACCAAAGAAACTTTCAAGAGAATCTGTATTAGTTCTGTGCAGTGTAAATATTTAAAATCGTTGGATTACAATTTATTACAAATTTTTTTAACTACTTATTGTGATTGTTCTGCATTTCTTCGTCCTTGATGTGGAAGTAATACTTCCTCCCTTTTTATTGACTCTTAAATGTTTTAAAAAAGCAACATTTCACCCTAAAATTGTATTTGATAGTCTGCTGATACAATCACATTTTTGTATTTGTTAACGTTTCTTGGTTTTGTGAAATGAAATAAGTCTGTCAAATTTCTCAATTACTTTAATGGTTCCAATACTAGGAACTGCCCCCAAGCTCATATACATATTCATACCACTTGATACGTTATTATTTGGAGTTTGAGTTGGTAGACGTACTTTCATTTTCTCGAAATTGGATGGATAAGTTGGCATGTTTGTTAATTTTTGTGTACATCTAATATAAAACGCTTGTTTCTCTTGACCGTAAAATCTATAAAAGTATATTAACTATAATATATTTTGGAAATGTGCATGTACATGATTCAGAACCCTAACAATCATACATATATATGTTTTACTTTTGTTTGACCAGAAAATTCCTGTATATATTTTTTTTCACTTATTGTAGACATACTAAACATAAAATGTTACTGAAAAGCAGAAATTTTTTATATATTTAGGCTCTAAAAAGTAACAGTACTTAGATTATGGGTTTGGCAAGCATAATATAATGCTTTGGTTTGACTAAATAACATTATAAAATACACATACCTAACATCGCCCTTGGGGATAGTAACAAAACTCATCCCTTCTCCAGTTTTGTAGGATCATCCACGGACATAAGCAAACAAATTCTCCTTTACAAGTGATCACAAAAAATAAGCTAGTGCCACAAGAAGTACTATATTATATGTGTCTAAGTTATATCGTAATATGAATTGGGGGAATTACCAGAAAAACAGCATAAACTGTTCAACCAGAAAAAAGCACAAAATTTGACAATAATTGAAAAACGTAACAAAACTTCGATAACTATGCAGAAAAGTTTACTGTCGCTACTTTTTTATAACTTCTTTGTCACATACGTCAGTAGATTTTCTCTTGTAAAATATTTAATTCAGAATCTAGTCAAGTGTACCTTTTAAATATACCAATTATAAAAATTTTGTATTCAAGTACCATACTTATTGTAATTTTATATCATCATTTACTGAAATTCTTTCTATTGTAAACCGGTATTCTAAATATATAATCTATATTATTGTATTGGTTGTTATACTCACCCTATCCTACATACAGCGCTAGTTAAATACATACTTACACATATAATTTCGATAACAATATAGAAAATAAAAATCGTTTGGTTTAACAATAGCTCGTTATTTTTAATAATGGATGGAACTTCAAAAACAGAAGCTAAAACTTTATGTATGAAGAAATGCTAAAGTATAGTTTTCACATTGTTTGATTAGCTTTTAGATTAACTTTAACAATTCATAAATTAAGTTTAACAGACGTATTGTGAAAGTAATACTTTGGTATTTCTTCATATTTGATGAGTTTTCACCAATTATCAACCAACATTCAAAATATTACACGGTTGAATGCTTAAATATTTCTTTGACAATTAAAAATTTGTCGAAACAAGCCATAAAAAGAAGCGATTATTATTTGAGATTCTTTTTCACTTTTTTGCGTGTAGTTAAGATTAAATGTACATTTTTTGAACACTTTTCTTGGTGTAAAGTCAAGTAAAGATGCTCAGTTATCTGTCAACGTCAGTTTGAAGGTCACGAAATTTTGCCCCCAAAACATCAAACGATTTATGCGGGCTTTCGCTTCTTGTTGGTGTATTCTTTGATGGTACAGTATCAAATACTTCGGCTAGATCTAAAAATACAGATAAGCAAACTATATTATTATTTAATGCTTCATGAACTTTTGATGTTAAATTTAACACGGCATCTTGTGTAGAGGTATTGGTTAAAACCAAATTTCTTGGATAAGATTAAACTACATTTGTTTATAAACGAAGAAAGTCTATTTTTCAATAGTTTTTCAAAAATGTTTGCCATGTGTGGAATAAATGATTAGGTTTATAATTTACAGCAAGACTCTTGTCTTCATTTTTATATACTGGCATGACAATTGTTTTTTCGAATGATTTGAGCCATATACCATTTTCTATACACATATTTATGATATGCACTAGCAACTAGAGGATAAAGTATAAATGGTGAAATTGTTTTGTGACAATCCGAACTAATATTATCAATGTCAGTTGCCTTTTCAATTCATTTATTATTATATAGCTATTCGTGGGTAACAAGATATGAGTTTGGCAAAGAGGCATTATCACCATATAATTGGTGAGGGGTTTTTACTAATTTGTTCAGCTAATCTGTTGCCTGAAAATCTCCGATTAAATTAATCATCATGGGTGTATCAGTATATTTCCCATTTGATTTTTAATAGCTTCATTAAGGCATTTTTACTTTTTTGTTCCACTTAAATCTTACACCACGTTCCATAATTGTTATTTGAATTTACCATGATTTTTTCAACAGTAAAAACACAAGAGCTTTTTTTTATCGGATAAATTTCTCTTTGCAACGAAACAGTTTTGCCAATCACTAATTTTACGAGAAAAACTGACATGATAAAATCGCGACACCGAAGGTGGAGCGATTTTATCTAATGTCAGTTTTTCGAGCAAATTTAGTGATTGGCAAAACTTTGAGTCAAAGAAGAATTTATCTAATAAAAGAAAAGTTCGAGTGTTTTTTGGCAAGATAAATTAACGACAGAATATATGGATGAACAACAACAATAATTGCGACTCATTGTCATTGTGTAAAAGTGACGTCCGCTTACTAGATATTGAGGAAGAGAAGTTTTTATCGCGATAAAAAAGGATGCACCTTTTTTATCGATGGCAAAGTGACAATAACATTTCCAGGTATATGACATTTTAACATTGGAGTTAATTTATCCTTATAAAAATTGCGTTTTGTCTTTTCGATAAGCGAATGCAGTTTATTTCTATATACCCTATATTTTAGAATTAAATCACATTCATTGTGATGAAGCTTTGATTGTATATATTATCTATGTTTTTTCAAAAATGGATTTCATGAGAGCATTGTGCAATGTTTTTGTTTTTCTATTTCTCTTTTTAAGATAGGTACATTTATTGTTTTCCTGTTGCAGGGTCTGAACTACTACAATTTAGGATAATCACCCATGATTCTTTGGATATATTGTCTATAAGTTTTTTTTAGTATAATACTTTGTTACCAGTTTAGTTTTGTTATCAAAAACTATTTGCAGCACTTTTGTAAAGTGGTCTGCTATATTAGTTTCTAATACTTCAGGGATAATATTTTCTGGAATGTTAGGTCTATAGTCCGGGAAAGTAAGGTCGAAAAATCTGGTAACTATCAAAACTTTCCCATAACTGATTTTTCATTTTTAATTGAAAATATATTGACTCAGCATCACTCTCCTAGATTGTCTAATAATTTCCACTGGAATTTGCGACGCAGCTTGCAAGCACAGCTCAGACCACCTAAAATTCAAGTGATTTATGCTCGTGTCATTCCTGGATGTGTTCTTACAAAAAATTCGTAGAGATGAAAATTGAAGCAAATCTTATGTTCTTGAAGGCGATGTAAATAGTTTTAAAAAAAAAATTTCCGATCTTAAATTTTCCAAAAATTGAAAAAACATACGAAAATTATATTTTTGGTAGGTAATTATAAATAAAATATTAATATCGAGGTCAAAACATAGATAAACATAGAGGGCAATCGCGTCTAAATTTATGAACATTAACGATATTGAGAAACAGTTTGTTGCAATCGACAGAGTGAAAGTTATATTTTTATAAATAACATTAACAAAATTTTTAAAAAGTTTTTTACATAATTTTTTAGAACATTTACCGAAAATAAAAATGTTTACATCTAGTTATTTCTCATTTTAGCGTTGAAAAATTTCTTAAAAATATCTTTTTACGTTATAAATATGTTTGTTTTTGAAAGACGAGTATTTTGAAAAAAAATTTTTTCAGATGCAACTTTTACAAGCTGAGATAAACAAATTCAAAATCTGCTAGATACTGTCATAATATTAATTGAAATTTTCAAATTTTGATCACTTCGCTAGGTTGTTGAAACTCAACTTTAACACATTTTTTCATTTTTCTACCGTTAATTGGTCCATTCAAAAGAGAACAGTAATCCTAGCTCGCTTGGTCAAACGGTGCGGCGGCAGCTGCTTGGCGTTGTGGTGGGGGGTCAGCGCTCATTCTCTTAGATCGCCCAAAATACCCTCACTAACATGACTGACGACGTACTTGTACCCGACGAATTATTGAACATTATTTCTTGTTCTTGTACCACAGGGTGCTCTACTACCAGGTGTGGTTGTAAAAAAGTTGGCATACATTGTACGATATTATGTAGAAATTGCGAAGGCAAAAACTGTTGTAACATCGAAATTGTAAGTACGGTATTTGACAATGACGAGGATGATAATGAATCTCTGAGTGATGAGCTAAATTTTGATATAACTCAATTAGTTGATTGTCAACTTGCAATTGATAGTAGCAATAATATCGATGAGGATTTGTTTGCTAATGATAATGACGAGGAAAATTGTACAGAGCCATTTCCTCAGAGACCAAAAAGGGCGAGAATTTGTAGGAAATAGATGTAAATTTGTAAATAAATATTATTCTTAATATCTACGTTTCGAATTATGTATAATATATATAATAAATGGATTTAGAGATATAAATTATAAATATCATTGTACCTTATTTCTAGCAATATGTAATGGTTGATAATAACCATACTATTAGCAAACCACAAAAACAAAATTTTTACAAAGAAAACCAAAATAAAAGCTTGAGCTTCGTTCAACTGCGAACGAGCGCTGACCCCCCACCACAACGCCAAGCAGCTGCCGCCGCACCGTTTGGCAGAGCGAGCTAGGATTACTATTCTCTTTTGAATGGACCAATTGACGGTAGAAAAATGGAAATTCGTGTTTAAGTTGAGTTGGGATTCGACAACCTAGCGAAGTGATCAAAATTTGAAAATTTCAATCAATATTATCACAGAATCTAACAGACTTTGAATTTGTTTATCTCAACTTGTAAAAGTCGCATCTAAAAAAATTTTTTTTTACATACTCGTCCTCCAAAGACACACATATTTATAACGTGAAAACATATTTTAAACAAATTTTTCAACGCCAAAATGAGAAAAAACTTTTATTTTCGGAAAAATATTCTAAAAAATTATGTAACAAAATTTTGTTCATGTTATTTATAAAAATATAACTTTCATTATTTCGATTGCAACAAACCGTTTCTCAATATCGTTAATGTTCATAAATTTAGACGCAATTGAAAAAAAAATTGTTTCCAATTTTCGCAGCCTCCATTTTGAATTTTCCATATCTGAAAAAATGTAAATTTTTAGAAGTTTGCCCTCTATGTTTATCTATGTTTTGACCTCGATATTAATATTTTATTTATAATTACCAACCAAAAATATAATTTTCGTAAATTTTTTCAATTTTTGGAAAATTTAAGATCGGAAAATTTTCTTTGAAAAAACTATTTACGTCACCTTCAAGAGCATAAAATTTGCTTCAATTTTTATCTCCACGATTTTTTTGTAAGAACACATCCAGGAATGACACGAGCATAAATCACTTGAATTTTAGGTGGCCTGAGCTGTGCTTGCAAGCTGCGTCGCAAGCTCCAGTGGAAATTATTAGACAATCTAGGAGAGTGATGCTGGGTCAATATATTTTCATTTAAAAATGAAAAATCAATTATGGGAAACTTTTGACTTTTATTTCCTTACTTTCCCGGACTACTAAGCAAGTTGTCTGTCTGGTTGGGTTATTCACGGTGGATGTAAATCCATACTCTCTCAGGCCACTTATATATTCTATGGTATCATATTTTAAATGAAATTATTAGTCAATATTGATATTTCCAACAAATCGACTGCAATTTTCAGAGTTGATATTTACTATTATATAGGAAACTTTGAAAATTATTGATAAATTCAGGTATACTTGGATTATTGTTGTCAGTAGAAGATCTATAAAAAGGAAGGATCATAATTTTATTGTTATTAATAGTTACTGAAATTTATGTATCCCTAGATTCCAGAACGTCAGTGAAGTCTGGCAACGCTTGAAGTACAACTGTTTAAAATACAACGTGAAGACAGAGAATTTAATTATACTTTTCGGCACTAGTATTTGTTTTTGTTAACTGCTCACAATATATTGTTTTGTTACCCCACTTTTAACATGAATTAAATATTGTTATTAGTGAATCCAGCGTAAAGTTTCTTAATTTGTACAGTCCGCTATATCCCAACATGTGCAATTACTTTTAAAACATTTGAGTGTCCTAACTGTAGGACATCATATTAGAAATAATATTTGCAATGTATGTAAGGGATCGTATTGGTTCAGTTCCTGTACCAGTTGTACTTTACAGGAATGCCAACTCTAGTAGCCTTATGAGGGTCTTCTACCGTTGTCAAAAAAAGCATTTTTTGTTTTCTGAGAAATATCAAGGTGGCCACTTTTTGAGAGTTATCGTACATGTCCACTTTTCTCAAATTTATGAATAATTTTAGATACAGTACGACCATTTAAAATATTTCTATTCTACATTTACTAACAACTTTAAATGAAAATATCTTAATAATTCGAACATAAATTTTCTGATGCGTGGTTATTTTCGTGAAAAGCCATAATTTTCGCATTTCTCATAGATAGTGCCATAAATTCAACACCTAAGCCATCGGTCAGCCGTTAAGCGTATTAAGAGGCAGTAAATGGCGACATTTTCCGTATTCCAAATAAAAAATTCAAAAGGCGGCCACGGACTTTACCGCCCCCCGGCCACGTATCCTTGGCAACCCATCACCAACATTGAAAATAGGAATAGAAAAGCAACAGACATGGAAAAAATTTGTTTCTTCAGAAAATGTATACTAAAAAAAATAATGTTTATCAATGACCGTGGTTATGGAATTGAATGGAGATTTATAGTAAGCTTTTTTCGAAAAAAAGGACGTTCTGAGGCATTATTTAAGACTGATTTGATTACTGATAATTTCCAGCGATTTCCCTTGGCCGTTTTACCTCTTAAAATTTTGTTACAGAAATTGTACGATTATCGATTCCTGAAATACGCCGGCGTCCATTCTTAACGGGCCACCCAGTATATATATATATATATATATATATATATATCGTTGTAGATAGAACGAGCATATAACATTCATAGAATCCCAATAAAGTATAAAGTAACAATATCTGTCAATAAATATAATTTGTAAATAAAGTACCAAAATTAATAAAATATCTATATGACAATATAATCAATTAGAATTAATGGGCAGAATCATAGAGAAAATAAATAAGAAAATAAAAATAATTCATAAACAATTATTCATAAAACAGTTTTAAAATAATTCTGTATTTTAAAAAACAACCTTAGACAGAACTTAACAAGCAAACGAAGATCAATAAAATAACGTGACGCCTCACGGAATATTAGACACCTAAAGCATCTGCTTATATTTAAAAAATAAATAGGATGGCAATAATAAAATCAACAGTGCTACAAATTGATTAATAAATGACATTTAGAATTAGTCAAAATATATATATATATAAGATATGTTAGTTAATATTTAATCATAAAAGTTAATAGGAAATATAATAATATATGTAGAAAACTGTAATTATAGGTGATGTCAAAAACCAAAACGAAATATAACAGTTGACGACAAGTATAACAACATAAAATGTAATTTGATATGAAATATAAGAATAAAAATAAATGATTACCGACCTAATTTATGTATATAAATGTAATAATATAAAACAAAACAAGAAATGAACTGTATCCATATGTATTATGTAAATATTTAGGTTGTAGGAAGTATAAAATTTGTATATTTACATTGACCAATCGGAAGATTTCAAATAATCAATAACATCAAAAAAACAATGATAATAAGATGTTAGTGAATTAAATCAATGACGATAAGCTTATAGTGAATAAAAAAACAACTTTTAATAATAAGTTTAAGTCAGAAAAACAATAAAAACATTAATAAACAAAGTGACAGGTGAACAATAATCAAATATTTTTCTAGAACATTGCCAGCTTCCGGTTATAAACGACAGAAAGGGTTTTGGCGGATAAAAAAACCGCGGTAGTCAGTCAAGCGTTGTTAATCAAGGAAGAAAGAAGTCATAGTATGTTATGCAGCTTTTCTTAGTAAATTTTCAAGTAATAAGTGTAGAATATATATAAATAAGAAGTATAAAAGTAATTTATAATTAAAATAAGTGGAAAGACAAATTTGTGTTGAAACAAAGTCAAGCTAAGTAGGAGAATTATCACCAGATAATTGTAAGAAGGGAGATTGCCACCCGAAGCGGGAAAGCGTCATGGATGGACACAATTGAAGGCGTCGCTTGGTGAAATATAACAAGGTCTGTGGTGTGTTTTAATTAATAATATTTGGTACCAAATAATGAAAAAGTGAAATTTAAATCATAAATACCTGGTAATAAAAGTTTTAAAATGAATATAATAAACCAGGAAACGTAAAAAACTTACCATTATCAAATTTGTAGATATATGTATTAATTTCTGTCATGTTGAATTTTTTTCCAGTTACATCGTATATATATATATATATATGTGTGTATATATATATATAAAACTTTCCACAAAACAACAAACCATAACTAATTTCAGTTTTTATCACATGCACAATTGTTATAATACGTTAAAATAATTTTTTTAAAAGATCGAAATTAAGTAGATAAAATATTTCACGAACCGATTAAAACTAAAGCAGTGTCTAAATATTTTCAATAATCCTATTTAGAAGAACAAGAAGAGAAAAGTTACAATAGTTGATCAACCTCAAACGCAGGTGTTCATTTCTCAAAGAAATATAATGTTTACAAACGATTATGCAAATGAGTCTGCAAAAGCCGTCTCAAAAAGAATGAATAGTTTTTAAAATATACATAAAGGTTGTGTGATGTGGAAATTTAGATGTATATAGAAAAATCCATATTTACATTTTATAGCATAAGAATTTTTCATAGTTAAGAAAAGGATAATCATTTATTTTTATATATATTTGGTATATGACTCCAATAATAAAATTAAAGCGCCAACTATATTTTATATATAATTAATATTGAAATTTTCAAATTTTTTTGTTCTATCTTTTAATAAATCATATAAAATAAATTACATTGATTAGTAATGTTGATTTTATTATGACTTTGCCCAGGACCCTACTGAGATATAGAGTAGTGTATAAATAAGAGCAGCCGAGGTAATAAATTTTAGGAATGAAATGAAACCACATGATATTAAATAGCATAATGAATAGGAAGAATTAAGGATAAAATATATATGAATTAGCTAGCCCAAGAGTATAATATTTTTCAATAATAACACATCATTAATACATTTTTTTATTCAATTTAAATTCACAATTAAAATATAACAATCCATTCAACCATTTCAATTAGCACACTAAGCAGAATCATATGTAATTTGTCTCCGCAATATTGGGGCAAATAACATATAGTTTTCAATTATCAATTTCATATTCAATTTGTCGCAAGCCAACGTGGTGCTATTGCTGCTATAACTGCAATCAACCTATTTAATTATTTTAATTAACTCAGTAAGTAATTTCCTATTTCAATATATATATTATAAAATATATTTTATTGTAATTTATTTAGATAATTTTATATTTATTCATATTACATCGACAAGGAAACGAAAACAGGAAATGGATGAGCTAGATACCAAGAGGCGGAAGCTGGATTTTCTCGAAAAGACAACTGCAAGAAAGGAAGAATATAAAAGTCTACTGGAGAAAGAAGAGAAGATAATACAATTGAGGGAGAGATTAGAAAACTATTATTATAGCCATTGCACAAACCTAGACCCAGCAGGTGTGTATAAGGTGTCAGCGTTTACCATAAATAATAAAAAAAAAGATTTGTGTTTTAAATGAAACTCACGGTTTCTAGTTAATTCCACAATATAATAAAAATTGTCGAAAATTCTAAAAAATTGACAATTGTTTCGATAAATCAATATCATGTCAATTTTTTAGAATTTTCGACAATTTTTATTATATTGTGGATTTAACTAGAAACCGTGAGTTTCATTTAAAACACTAATATGAGTAGATTCCACCAAGTAAGGGTCGAGGCAGTTAATTTCATTAAAAAAAAAGAAACCTATGTCGGTGTGTTAGCGGAAAAGGATGTCATAAAAAATGCCTACTTCTTAAAGGATTACTACAAAAATATATTTGTAAGTGTTTACAACAATAGAGCAGCTCTTATTGCAGATGGTTATATTACAATACTTTATAATAATGGTATGGAGATAATATGTTTGCCTACAGAAGAAAAGTTTGTAACATTTACTACCAATGGTATTACGTCTTACCAAGTTCACATATTCGCCAGGATAGAAAATTTTAAGTTTTACACGGAGGTATGGAAGAGTATCCCTTTGACTAAAATTAAAAACATTACCATGCAGAAGATAATGTTGTTATAGGTAATATTGTTAAACACAAGCTGTTCTGTAGACTCTCGGTCAGCTTTGTCCACATTTTTGCAATCGAAGCAGAGTATGTCGGAGAATTTTGGAAGTACAACTTACTACCTTGTAGCAGAGTTATGCATTCACCATGGGAATTTCCAATTGAGTAGTTATATATCGTAGCTTCTAATCTGGTAATGGCATGTTTCCTGGCCAATGAAGAAGATGAAGTTTCCTTTAATCTTGCGTCTGGGCAGTTGACGAAATCTATAATATGGTTTCCAATGCTCTTGGTAACTCCAGGACTGGTTATTTGACAAATAAATTTGTTGTATATTTTAGCCCTTGCGTTAGATGTCAGCCACGTAAAGCAATCTATGCCAACTGTTTTATCATTGTTTACAATAACGTTGCACCTCTCCTTGTACTTTCCTTTGATGCAAAAGTTAAAGTTGTTGGTTAAATAATTAATCTTTGTTAAAAACTCCTGCAAAATCCTGCGTTATGTCAAAGTCCATTAGGTAGTAATCTTCCTTCCGGAGGTACTCCAATAAATTTGATATTTCTTTAAGAAGTCTGTCGAGTTTACCGTCCGCCAATTCTACTTTGTATGGAATGCACACATGTTCTTTATGCTTCCTTTTAATAATTTCCAACTCTTCTCCGACTACTTCTCTTGTTCCAATGAAAAGCGGGTTGTTACCTAGTAAGAGGAAAGACAGCTTAGCTTTAACTTCATGTTTTGCAGAAACTAATTCACCAAACTTTCCACGTATATAACTATTAAAAGAGCCACATATTTATTTTTTAACAAGTTTAGAATTTCCATCGCAGTCCTCTAAGCTGCATACCTTTACAAGTATTATGCTGTCGCAAAATGGTTCTGTAATTCCTATAAGTCCATCTCCCAGTGGGTATTCACCTTCCGTGTAATTAATATTTCCAATATCTGTAACCATATTGTTACCTTCCAAATTTTCCAACCGGAGCCACAATCCAAATGTCTCTTCGGTCCGTTTAACCTTCCTGCCGTAAAGTTGGGAAACACTAAACATTTTGGAGCTTGCCATGTTAATAATTCCAGCGAAAATCGAATACTACGCGTTAAAAATGTTACTTCCCGTATGTATGCTATCGCATAAAGGTGTGCGAGAAGGGGTTGCTAAAACTGTTTCGCCGAAAGTAAAGTAATGTGGTTTTCTTACCTATATGAAGTTCCAACCATTTGAATATTCTATCTCCCTAAAATTTATATATTATACCTTTATGAGAATAACAATTATTGTTAAATTAGTTTAATATTTTCATTTATTATACTTTCAAGTTTTATATATTATTATGTAATAAAATGTTTGTTTATTCAATTGTTTTTTTTATTTTGGCTTACTCTAACTCCATTTTTCTAAATACACATGACGTTATCAACTGACTCATCAGTGATGACGTCATCAGCATACATGACACAATGTGGATGACATGCGTACAAGGCACAAGATGGCTGACGGCCGCCTCATGATTGACGCTTGCGCAGATCGAATTGAGCCAAAAGTTACCACGATGGACCTTGGCAATTTCACATGTTATTTTACATAAGGAGTGGCCTAGAATCAGTGGTGTTCCTTTACTATGCATCATCAAATTTTTCTTATATATCTGTGAAACACAACTTCTAAAATTAAATAACAAAAGAAAAAGTTCCAAAGGGAACTGCACAAGTTTTTTGATACTTAAAAGAATCTAAAAAGTGAAAGGTTAAAAAGGTGACAAGTAGTTTGAAGTATTGAATAATCACTTAAGAGTAATTGTATTCCATCACTGATCCACTTTATCGAGGGTTGACGAATGAAAGAAGTTCCTGCTCTTGTGAAATGTCAACTATTATTGAAATATGAAATAGTTTTCTTTTTTTCCTCGCCTTATATTAATTATCTTATTACTGAACTTATTTCTGTTTTAAAACCTATTCCACAAATTAAAATTTTAACGAGGAATCTGTTAGCACTAAAACTAAAATTAAACCGTTGTCTATAAGATCAACTGCAATGATTGTTATAAGGCTTACATTGGACGAGAGAGTTGCAGGGTAGAATAATATCTCACAAAAGCGATTGCAGACTGTGAAATCCATTTTGCGCTCTATCGAACCATATGATTGAATCATAACATGTTATGGATTTCTTAGTTAAGGGCATACATTCGAAGCCTAGCTCCGTTAGCCTGTAGAGCAACTCATCTACTACGAGGCTCCATAGAATGGGAGATATTACTCCCCCTTGAGGTGTCTCGCGAGTGGCTTTAACTGAGGTGGTTTGATTCCTCAACTGTGTCTCAGCTATCCTCGTCGTCAATAACTCCTATATCCATTTTTTTAGAATGGTTTCATTTACTCCTCGCTTTTTTAGTGCTTCTTTAACAGATACATGAGTTGTGTTGTCAAGGGACCCAGATATATCCAGCAATGCGCACATTGCGATTTCTTTGTTGTTCATAGTTCTTTGGATGACTTCGGTCAGCTGATACAGAGCCGTCTCAGTTGATCGACCCGCTTTGTAGGCATACTGACATTCATGAAGGGGTATATTCTCCAGGTTCTCTGTTCTTATGTAGTTATCTACTACTTTCTCCATCGTTTTGATTAGGAACGATGTTAGGCAGATGGGTCTAAAACATCGGGGATCAGTCCCATATTTTTTCCCTATTTATGGTATGAAGGTTACCCTTGCCCTTTTCCATTTTCTAGGCATTAGACTCACTGCTAGACTACTTCTTGTAATCTTCAGCAGGTGAGGAAGAATCTCCTCTATCCCTTGCTGCAGGAGTGCTGGAAATATTCCATCCACTCCTGGTGATTTATATGGTTCAAAGGTGCTTATTGCCCATTCCAACCGTTGTCTGGTCAATATTTTCTTAGCAATGTCCCAATCTTCCTTGCGGGATTTTTTGGTGTAACTCATTGCTATTTCAGTGCTTGTTGCTGGTTCACTACCTGGAAAGTGGGTTCTAAGAAGAAGAATCGATCGTTCCTTTTCACCTTCCGTGTACGATTCATCTGGCTTTTTCAGCGACATTGTGTGGTTAGTTCCCCCATTTGTCATAACCTTTTGTAGTCTGGCCGATGTGAGTGGAAGTGATCTTTTCACAAAAGGCTTCTAATGCAGATTCAACATGTTTAAAATATTATATCCAATGTTTATTAGAGCCTCCGTTGTTCTAGTTTTATTAGATCAATATAATGTGTTTTGTAGAAATTTAAAACATTCAAACTCTTTTTCCAGAGCCTTGTTTTGTATACTCTGCGATGGTTTTATACCCTGTTATTAAAAGAACACCCAATATAAAAAGGAATCATATTTTCAGTTCATCGTAAGCGCTTTTTTAATATCTGTTTCCAGTGATAACGATTTTACTATTAAAGAGAAAAAAAGTTGAGTTTTGTATTGGAAAAAAGTTTGTTCAAGGTTCATGAAACTGTTTCCTTCCAATCCTGTATTATTCATACAAAACTCGAATCAATTTTTCATTTCCCTCGTTTCAGTGCTCGAAATACTGTTTTTTTATTATAAAGAAGACTCAATACAATTTTCTCGCCGTCGAAATTTCCCGAATTCCATCTTTTCATTTCCCCTCAAGGAAATACCAAGTTTTCCAAGTCAATCGACGACCTTTTTAAAAAATAAATAAAGACGATAGCCATTAAGACAATAACTCTGTTTTAAGTGTTTTCCAGGTGGTCCTCGAGGGAGAACTAGGGCTTCAGACCCTGCCAGAACTCAGTTCTATATTTAATTTCGTACCTTTATACTTCCTCTTCCTCCAGGAGCGAATACGGGAGATAACATACGAGGAAATGTATTACGTAAAGGTTGGTTTTTATTGAGAACAAAAAGTTAGTATTTCAAGGGAACAATAATTAGACGCTAGCATAGTAAAAAAATACTCTCCATTCAGTGTAAACGTTGATTCGTCAATAAAAAGAATCTTACCAAGAACTAACTCATTTCTATTAGCTAAAGATTTCTAATATTATTATAATTAACAACATTTTTGACGATACCCAAATTAATCCGTTAAATTAAATCTGGATTTTCAGATGGTCATTAATTTTTTCCTTTATTTTTCACGTGAACCTACATTCTCTCTTTTTTTTCTTATTCTTTCGTAATAAAACAATTTTAAACGAAGCAATACGAATATCGCTGCTTTACATTCTGAATGACTATTCTTATTTTAAATCTCATGTGTTTTAACAACTTCTATCCTATAAAATATAAATATCACGTTGTCACTAACTAAATTTCGAACCACCTTGTATGACACGTAAGAAACTCTATTTCGTAGAATGCTATCCTTTTATGCTATAACAGACACCGCCGTTCTTGCCTAAGGCTATTATGGCCCATCCAGACAGACAGGAAACTTATGCTGCATCTCAGAAGCGCCATTAGTAAATATTTCTCAAAGAATAAAATAAGGAGTTTGGTACAAAATTACCAGACGTTGTTAAAAAAAGAGCTTACAAGTATAAACACGTTTAATATTATTTTAATACACGATGTCTCAACGAAAAGTATACCCTTCGCAGTTATTTAGGGAGAGTATTTTTCGTTGGGCCACCGTATATATAAACAATATAACCCAAATTATGTACTTGTTTAATTAAAATGGTAAAAATACATTGAGCAATACTTGGGTCAATTCTATAAGAACTGGTTACAAATTAAAGGCACGTTATAAAATGTATATTAAACTTTCTGTTAATTGTATATAACCCAATTCGAATTCTTGAAAGACCTAGCACAGTCTAATAATAATACGGCGGCTGCTATTTCGCAGTTAGCCAAACAATTTTCCAGAAGAAACTGCTACAGGAGTCCTGTTAAGCATTTGCGATTTTAATAGACTAGTATCATATTAATTTAGATTTTTTTTACTTCATGTTTATGTGTATTATTCCAAAACTATTCTTAACTTAATCGTCATTTTTATTTATAGGAAATTTCGGTTGTTAAACTAGTCTCAACTAATAATTCTGTTTTTTATTTATAAGAAGTTTTTTTTATAATTGCTTTACTTCATGTGCGTTACTAGTTATATGTTTTATTTCAAAACTAGTCTTAACCAGTTGTGCTTTTTATTCATAGAAATATTTTGTTTTAAACCTACTTTTAACTAATAATTGTGATTTTTATTTGTTTTTACATTTTTTTTAAATAACATACCAGTCTTTTCATAGAGGCTTTTTTATTTAATCAGTGTAGCTGATGAAAATTGTTGACTGATATTGTTACGAATTTGCATTCCAGCCTGCAACCATTGGTTTCCGAAAACATTTAAATTTGGGCAATTTTGTGCTAAATTATCGTCTGGTAATTCTATACGTTGAATTGCCAATTTGTCACAACGTCACAACTATAAATTATATTTGCAGCAAGAATTGGGTCAAAATGGAGTGCCCTGTGACCCAACAGACATCTAAATATCGCTTTTAGAATTCCATTGGTTTGCTCAATCAAAATTTGAGTTGAGGAAAGACTCGTATTGAATCTTGACTCAGGTGAATTAGGGGAGAGTAGGGAGGGTTCATACGGTTAGTCCTTGACCTAGGAAATTGAAATAAGTTTTCATTTAATGAAATCGGTTTGTGCGGCCTTTTATAGCCAACTAAGTTACAATTATTTGTATGCAGTTGAAACATGTCAGTTTAGATTACGGTTTTAGAGTATTCGATTAGTTAGCGGGTCCACATCAGTAGATATGTACGTAGTTCGTCGCTGTTCGTCGGGGTATTTATTGATGTGGAGGGGGTGAAGTACCAACCCGGCGCGTCTCCAGGTGGCGGATAGGAGAAGGGCCTCTGAGATGATTTTATATGAGGAGGAGGTCTGCGGGGAAATACCTGGGGCTCGTTGTGTCTAGAAACTCAACTGGCAGCCCTCGAATACCCTGCCGCGGACCAACTTTACCTGTCCCAGCTATAGTATCGTGGCTAAGGGAATGCACACATGGTTACGATGCCGGGTGAAATTTCGAGCTCACATCGAAATCACCTGTTATACCAATGTCTCCTGGCTGTCTGTGGTCAAGTTTCGCGGGCCAGTGGGGATCTTGGCTTTACTGTCCGGACCAAGAGGAGACAACCTCATTAAAAACCTAAATTCAAGGTGGGAGACCAGGCCGAAGAATGCGTGGCTATATAGAAGAATAGTCCTCACTGGTTTCGACCTTGGAGCACCGGGGGGAACTCCATTGTATTGAACCCCTTACCTCTGCATGCGGGGCTCTGCAGCGGTGGACCGTAATTACCCTAGCTTCTCGTGGGATCACTCATGGAAAGAAAAAAATAAAAAAACTTCCACCGGAAAAGTAGTGGATACAACCTCCACCTCTTCATCCGGGCACCTCACAGAGGGAAAAAAGGCCAAACGGCACAAAGGTCGTATGCCGTTCGACCTCCCAAAACCGGGAGAACCGGGCGGTATAGACGACCCACTGAGAAAAGGCCTCAGTGGAGCAGGGGTGCGGAAATACCTGCGACTCCTCAATCAGGGAATATCCCCTGAAGAGGCCAGGAAGCAGGTAACTCAGCGCCCAACCCCCCCGAAGGAATTACCAACGGGGAAAACAAAGCTTAAAAGAGGCCCGGAGCATATTACTCCTCCGCTTAGGCCTCAAAGCAAGAAAGCAAAAACAGCTGCAACGTTAACCGGGCAAGCCACTGGTTACGCAGCAGCTGTCAAAGCAGAGAAAGCTTTTAGGGTGGGAATAATGCCCAAGGATTATCCTGGGGTCATCCTGAAAGCGGAGCAGCTCTCCACACTGGAAGATACTCTGGTGGAAGAGCTGTGCCAGAGCAAAGAGAAGGGAATCCACTTCTCAGGTATCCATTTCCGATGTGGAATGATACTGGTGGACTGTGGGTCACAAGAATCGGCAGACTGGCTCATGAGGTCCGCGCCGAAATTAAACTCTTGGGAAGGACCCGAATTGGTGGCTCGAAGTGGAGACGACATCCCAAAGCCGGTCACCATAACAGTGTTCTTCCCAAGAAGCCAAGACATGAAACTGGAGAAGATCCTCCAACTTGTCGAGGTTCAGAACTCCAACCTCAGTACTGAGGCTTGGAAGATTTTAAACTCTAAAAAAGAGGGACAGGGAACTATCCTCACGATTCGGATCGATCACCTATCTGGGGAGGCTCTGAAGGCAGGAGGATACGCTCTAAACTTCCGTTTTGGGCGTATCCCTGTCTCGGGGCTGGGAAAAAAGAAGAATCCCGCGGGGGATCCAAAGGATATGGAGATACCCTCCACATCCGAAACCTCTGGAAAGGAGAAACAAGGCGAAAGCTTGACCTTGGGTCAGCCCGAGATCTCCTCCGGCTCTGCTGGGATGACTGGGAATGCGGAGACTGCCTCTGCATCCCGGGAAGCTGGGCAGAGCAGCCTGGGGGTCGAGAGTCTGACTCTAGATCAAGAAACCTGCTCGATTACCGAGGGAGATACTGCCATGGTGGTCGAGGAGGGTCAGGGAGAGAGAAAGGAGGGGGATGAATAGATCCCCCTCCTTTCTCTCTCCCTGAGGCTGAGTAACTCGGCCTCTCTCATCCACAATTATTCACCTTCACGTTCACGAATGTAGCTCAGATTAACCTGCATCACGCGAAGGGAGCTTCAGCCGTGATTGCAAGGTTGTTCGCTAGACTACAACTGGATATTGTACTGATCCAAGAACCATGGATCAACAAAGAAGGCCAAATCAAAGGTTTGGCATGTAAGGATTCTAAATTGATTTATGATCAAAGGCAAGTATCTCCGCGTGCCTGCGTAATCATAAGTAATAACATAAAATATATGTGTGTTTCAGAATACGTGTCACGGGACCTTGTTTCAATCATGGTTCACCTCAACATTGGGGGTATCGACCGAGACATCGTCATAGCCTCTGCCTACTTCGCTGGAGACGGGCCGATGACACCGCCAGTAGAGGTACAAGAGCTAGTGAGACACTGCGAGAGCAGACGGCTGCCAATTATAAATGGTTGTGATGCCAACGCACACAATACCGTGTGGGGAAGCACCAATAACAACGTAAAAGGTGAGTGTTTATTAGAATATCTCTTAGCAAATAACCTTGAGACCTAAAACGTGGGGACAACCTCCACTTTTGTCACGAGAGCAAGAGAAAAATGTAAAAGATTGGGGGGTGATGAGCGAGCCATCACTTTCCGACCATAGGATCATCGAATTTAGGATAGAGGGAAATACCACCTCGATTCCTACAATTCGAAATCCTAGAAATACTGATTGGTATCTTTACAAGACCAATCTGAAGGACAATTTGGAACACGTCGAAGTGAATGGGGTAAATCACCCGCACTACGACCTGGAACAAAGAGTCGAACAGATCAGTGAGGCAATAATGGAAGCTTTTCATTCCAGTTGCCCACTCTCAAAAGCTCGTTCAGAAAAGGATGCTCCTTGGTGGAATGAGAACCTGTCAAACCTCAGAAAAGAGGTCCGTCGGCTCTTTAATAGAGCCAAACGTGACGGCAATTGGCAGAGGTACACTGAGAAGCTTACTCAGTACAATAAAGAGATTAGGAAGGCCGAAAGGCTTAATTTCCAAGCCTTTTGCGAAAAGATCACTTCCACTCACACTGCGGCCAGACTACAAAAGGTCATGACAAATGGGGGAACTAACCCCACAATGTCGCTGAAAAAGCCAGACGGATCATACACGGAAGGTGAAGAGGAACGATCAATTCTTCTTCTTAAAACCCACTTCCCAGGTAGTGAACCAGCAACAAAAATCGAAATAGCAATGAACTACACCAAAAAATCCCGCAAGGAAGATTGGGACATTGCTAAGAAAATATTTACCAGACAACGGTTGGAATGGGCAATAAGTACCTTTCAACCACCAGGAGTGGATGGAATATTTCCAGCACTCCTACAGCAAGATATAGAGGAGATTCTTCCTCACCTGCTGAAGATTACAAGAAGCAGTCTAGCAGTGGGTCTAATACCTAGAAAATGGAGAAGGGCAAGGGTAACCTTCATACCAAAAATAGGGAAAAAAGATGTGACTGATCCCCGATCTTTCAGACCCATCTGTCTAACATCGTTTCTACTCAAATCGATGGAGAAAGTAGTGGATAACTACATAAGAACAGAGAATCTGGAGAATATACCACTTCATAAATGTCAGCATGCCTACAGAGCGGGTCGATCAACTGAGACGGCTCTGTATCAGCTGACAGAAGTCATCCAGAGAGCTCTGAACAACAGAGAAATCGCAATGTGTGCATTCCTGGATATATCAGGGGCCTTTGACAACACAACTCATGTGTCTGTCAAAGAAGCACTAAAAAGGCGAGGAGTGAATGAAACCATTGTAAAATGGATGTATGAGTTGTTGACAACGAGGATAGCTGAGACACAGGTGGGGAATCAAACCACCTCAGTTAAAGCCACTCGGGGGACACCTCAAGGGGGAGTGATATCTCCCCTTCTATGGAGCCTCGTAGTAGATGAGTTGCTCTACAGGCTAACGGAGCTTGGCTTCGAATGTATGGGCTACGCCGATGACATTGTATTTCTAGTCAGAGGCAAGTTCGAGAGCACCTTGTGTGATTTATTACAAAAGGGCCTCAGAATCATTGAGCAATGGTGCTTGTCAGTGGGGCTAAAGATTAACCCAAGCAAGACCATAGTAATTCCATTTACCCGGAAAAGAACACTTCCAGCCATGAAACCCATATCCTTAAATGGGGAAATCATAGAATGGAAATCGGAGGTTAAATATCTAGGGATAACCCTAGACAGTAAGCTTCTGTGGAATAAGCATGTTGAAATAACTGCTAGTAAAGCAATAAGAGCTTTGCTGGCGTGCAGAAATCTAGCTGGTAAGAGGTGGGGCTGTAACCCAAAAATACTGCGATGGATGTACGCCATGATTGTGAGACCAGCAATTACGTATGGGGCAATAGTTTGGCACACAAAAGCAAGTCAGTACAGCACGAGGAAAACCTTCAATAAAGTTCAAAGGCTTGCCTGTGTGTGCATCACTGGAGCTATGAGAACGTGTCCAGCTAGGGCACTTGAGATCATTACAGATCTCACACCTGTACATCTGGTGATAGAAAGATCTGCCCAAGAGGTAATTCTTAGAATATCTAAGGAAGGTTCAGGCAATGAGAGTATTAAAAATCAGGGAGCTTGGTCCTCTCTGACAAGATACACCTCATTAGCGAATCTTCCTAGTGACGAAATGATCAGGAAAGTAAGCATCGAAAAGAATTTCACTATGATGCTAAATACGAGGAGAGACTGGGAAAGGGAATACACCACCCAAACTCTCAAAGAAAACACCATTAGATGGTATACAGATGGTTCAAAAACCACCATCGCAGCAGGCGCTGGAGTATTTGGGCCTGGCACCAGATACTCATTATCGTTAGGCTCCTTCCCGAGCGTCTTTCAGGCAGAAATACTTGCGATTGAAAGATGCGTGGAAATGAACCTAGAAAGAAACTACCAGAGATGTGACATATCGATCCATTCTGATAGTCAAGCAGCTATCAAAGCATTGAGCTCCCATGTCATTGATTCAAAGTTGGCATGGGAGTGCCGAAGAAAACTTGATGAATTAGGCAAGAATAACAAGGTCTCTTTAGTCTGTGTTGCTGGTCACTCGGGAATCACGGGAAATGAAGAGGCCAATACACTTGCCAGGAAAGGAGCACAAATGCCCTTTATTGGCCCGGAGCCTTTCTGTGGTGTATCAAAATGCTCCTACAAGAAAGAGTTTCGGAAGAAAGAGGAAACCGAAAGAGAAGCACTCTGGCGGTGCCTTCCCGGGTTTGAACATTCCAAAAAGTTCCTGGGGAACTTTGACACTGCTAGCTCCAAAAAATATTTGGACCTTAGTAAAGATAAGCTACATCTCCTCACGGGCTTTCTCACAGGACACTCCCGCCATTAGGAAGCACTTAATGAGAATAGGTCTAGCAGAGATTCACGAGTGTAGATTCTGTGGGGAGGAGGATGAAACTCCTGATCACCTAGTTCTGGAGTGCCTCGCCATTGCAAGCTAACGCAAGAAATGCTTTGGACAAGAATCTTGTAAGAGTGAGGACCTAACCTCGCTGAAGCCGTCCCAAATACTAGAGTTCATTAGAACCTTGGAACTGGAAGGCGACCTGTAGTAGTAGCGACAACAGCTCTGATAGGGGGGGCACAATAAACCTTTGGTTTCAGTGCACAGTAACTCCGTTAAAATCTAAATCTAAATCTAGCTGGTTTTAACCGAAACCGGTTTTTCTCCTTTTTCCGGTTCCTGCGAGAACTAAAATAAATTATTAGAGAATCGGCAACATTGAATCTCTCTCTTCTGTTCCTTACCCATCAACTCTAAAGCCGCGTCCACACGGAAATCACAAAGCCGCTCGGGTTTTGGATGGCTTTTGCCGAATGCCATGAGTTATGACTTTCAAATTCCTCACTAATATAATTTTAATTATCCATTAATCTTATCCAAAGTGTACTTTTATAGTTAGGGGAGACTAGAAAGGGTTGATACTATGGGAGGGATGATACGCTTTCAAATTTGCCGATTAAAGTACTTGTTGTTTGATAGATTTGGCAACAATGAAATCGGTTTGTGTCGCCCGTTATAGCCAACTAAGTTGCAATTAATTGTAGGCCGTTAAAACATGTCAGTTTATATTATGGTAGGAGATACCTGGTATTTTTCCAAAAACTGTAAAGTGTATCAACCCTCCCATGTTAAGGGAGCTTTGATACGGTGTAAAGGAGGTTTGATGCAAAATAGATAAACCATAAAATACGCCAAACTATAAAATTTATTAGACCTAAAAGTACTCATTATTAATTGACATTGTAAAATTTATCAAATTTTACGACAAATGATAATTTTCTTGTGGATCTGGCAGTCCCACCTACAAAATTTGGTGTCGGTAGCTCCATAACATCTTCTTCAGAAACTAGACCTTGGTCTTCCACGTCAGGATATACGAAATGGTATCCAGGCTTCTTCCGCTGCATAAAGTTTATTAAATATTCATCTCCCACTTTCCTATAACTTGTCCAACATAGTGCTTTATTGTCTTTTTTTGTTGTAAATCTTACTAGAACATAGTCCTTTAAGTTTACTAATACTCTAACAAAATAATCTTCTTTTTTGTAATTTTGTATTTGGTCTTCTATATCAGTTATTTCATCCGATGATGATGGATCGAATACAGAATTTTTAGATCCAGATTCCTCTTCAATTGCTCTTTTTTTCTTCACTTTAACAACAATGTTAGTGCCCATAAGGTTTCTTTTAAATTTAACCTTGTTCCTCTGTTCTTGCCTTTTTTCATAGTAATTTTTTATTTCTTCCATATTTGTGGTATCAGTGAGAACTTTTGTTTTTGCAGGTTTTCTTCCTGATGTTTGTTGTTTTCTTGGTGATGCCTGCGGCAATGGCTTTATTTCTTCGGGAGTCTTATATGAAGCTCTCTGCCGACAGGTAATGCCAGCGTATTATTAACTGTAGCACTTTGTGACTGATGAGGATCAGGTTGGTCAGTAACCTTTGCAGTGAGGAAGTCGCGATGAGTAAATTGGAGGGAATTGTATGGGTAGACACCAGTTTGAGAAAACCCTTTGCTAATATTCAGTGAAGTAAAAGCTCGCTGATATGCAGTACCAACAAGCGCGGCAATATCTTTCAAACAAATAGTTTGGCCAGGATTTCTTACCATTAAATCATCGCAAGCTTAATTGAAGTACGTTTTGAACGGACCGTATACCGCAAGATCAAGTGGTTGCAAGCGGTGACTTGTGTGTGGCGGTATGGTTAATAAAACGATGCCATTTTGCTTGCATATATTTAGACCACCAGGGGATATGTGGCTGTTGTAATTATCCAAAATAAGTAAGGATTTCTTAACTCTGCTACATTTTGCGAATTTTATTAATTGTGACAGATATAATTAGAAATTTTCAGATGTCATCCAACCGCTTGGATGAGTAGCAGCTTTGGATCCTGGTGGTGCACCAATGGTCATATAATCTTGTTCACGAACACGCGGGAAAACAAAAAAAGGAGGAATAGAATTCCCTATGGCACCTATGGTACACAGGACTGTAACTGTCTGGCCTCGTTCTCCTGAAGTAACTTTGGATACTTGTTTTTGTCCTTTTTTGAAATGATTCTGCTAGGTTTGTGGACAGTCTGGACGCCAGTCTCGTCACAGTTGTATATTGAATCTGGTTCAAATTGATCTCGGCGTAGTACTTCGCCCAGTAAATTGTAAAATTCTTCTACAGTGTGCTGATTAAAAGCTGTTCCACGAGAAAGGCTCGTTGGTTCTGGTTTTTGAAGCGATAGTCCATTGTTTCTCTCCATAAACCCTCTAAGCCACTCATAGGTAGCCATTTCATTTTTTAGCCAATTTGAAGGGACGTTTTTTTATTTTCCAAAGCATACAAATATGCAAATTTTCTCGTCTCTTTCATAATTCATTTTAGCCGCAGTTAGCAAATATTTAGCTAAACTTTTTTCTTCTTCTGAATTAAATATTTGAGAAGTTGCAAAATGTGGAAGAAACTTCGTTTCTTCTCCCCTTTCCTTGTATTTGGCAACATATCTTCTTAGTGTCATTTTGTCTAAGAGATATTTATTAGCCGTACTTCTCAATTTACCTCCGTCTATAACTTCCTGGACGGCTTTTTCCATCCGTTCAGGTGAAGCCGGTGTTCTATTAGTTCTTTTCTTCCATTTGAAAGGCATCCTAAAATTAAAAAAAAACATTTTATGTAGGTACAACCTAGAATTCTGAGGGAGTAAGAGGTTTGATACATGTATCAAGTCTCCCCGGAATGGAATGTATCAATCCTCCCGTACGTGACCTATTCTATAAACCTTGAAATCCACATTCAGGCATCTACTTAGTACCAAATAGTGGCTAAAACACCGGGTTATATAATAAAAATCTTATAAATAGGTTAACTTCAACCAGTTTTTACTAAAATGCTTGCACTTACCTTCCGAAACTTTGTAAATCATACAGTAAAAACAAATTTTCTGCGCAAATTTCTTAAAACTGCCTTCTAAAGATGGATTTCCATAGATCCGTCATCCGATGTCCGATTGTTAGTCGTATCACGTCGTATCGGATGAATTTAAATGCCAATTTCCATTGCTTGGAAACAATCGTATGATTTAGTAACAAAAATAGTGACAAATCACTTTTAAGTTTGGTAACTTGAATGACAAGTGACAGGCATATAAGTCATTGTCGACAGTTTTTTTTTAATTTTATTCTAATGATTTTAACTAGTTTGTGTTTGGTCATCCTCATTAAATTTGTTTATTTGAGAAAAATGGATTCACAATTATTCATCGATGATGATTACTGCTTATTTTCATATTTTAAATGAAACTTTTACTGTTTCTAGATAATTCCACAATATATTGAAAAAGTTTCATTTAAAACAGTTATTTTTTTTTAGTTAATTTCATTAACTACTGCCTAATAAATATAAACCTTAAAGTCAATGCTAATCTTTCTGCAGGAGCAATTGGTTTTCTAACATGATGCATTTTTCAAGTGATGGCCCTACTATACTTAGTAATTTGTTGAATGAGTTACAGGTCATTCTTAAATCATTCACATATTTTTTATTATCACATAATCGCATTTCTCCAACCAAATTATGAAATGCCCCTTGAGATTTTCTTTTTTTGTAAATATCTCTTATCCAAAATCTAGGTCGATTTATTTTTTTCCTCTTATTTCTCAACACAATTGCAATTAACAGCAAACTGTTCGTTGCTTTTAATCGTCTTTCATTATTATTATTATTATTCATTCTGAAATATTATACCAGAAATAGCAGATGATGAAAAAGTTAGGTTAAATCAGATCCGATGACGGATAAAAGTTTAACATTTTTCAACTTTTTCCGATGACGGACGTAAGTTAAAACTTTCGGACAAATATTTGGCGGCTTGTCAATTTTCCATTTTTCCACCAATCACAAAACTTTCGGATGATCGTATCGTCAGATGACGGATCTGTGGAAATCCACCTTTATACAGCAAACAGGCAGGGCTGCCACATGCACCTGATCAAATATCTGTAGATTGGTTCGTAAATTTCCGTAGAATTTCTGTAGATCCCGAATAGAGCTGCAACATACAGTATGTGGTTATCTAAACTTATGAACATTTGATCCTTAATGACCTTGAACGCTCAAGTAGCGCGCCGGTACGAATTTTGAATTTGTTTATTGGACGATATACAATTTTTCAGCTTTAAAGTTATGGCAACTGTAATCGTTTTTAATTTTTTTTGCATGGAGTAGTGGACTCTGGATAGGTATTGGTAATCAATGAGTTTCTGGTGCTAGTTTTGTTAATATGAATTGAAGACAAAAATTTTTCTATTGTTGCAGAAATATGAGAAAGAATTCTAACGTGATTTGTTAATTTTACTAATAAAGGAAATGTTAGTTCATCATTTGCATTTATTAAAACTGAGACTTTGAGCCAAAAGTTTTCAAAACTATCCAAGAAATTTAATTCCCATTTTCACTTAAGGCCGCTTGACATGGAGCAATACTACCTGCAATGCAATGCACGACGCAATATTTCTTGATCACAAGCATGCGCAGATGAAGCTCAGCTGATAGATCTCGGAATTGCAACTTTATCGGTTTGGTGCCATTTGTATTGCATGCAAGTTGCAATTCTAGGGAGAAATCTAGTTACTTTTGGTTTAACACCCAATCAAATGTCAGTTAAATCACTTGAACACAAAATACTGACGACGGGTCCGTTTTCTGTGAACTTGATTGACTGTATTTTGTATAATTCATATACGTAATAAATAATATTTATATGTATATGGTATAACTAACCTTTCTTGTTGATTCGTGATTTTTGTTGATGCAATTTTTTTGAAGTTTTTTATTTGTCTTGCATATTGTCAAACAACGTGAATGATTCATCACATGCAATATTTTGACCTTGCAATAAATTGCATGCAATCACTTGCAGATTGTATTGCTTCATGTCAAGCGGCCTTTATTACTATAGCCGAAACTGCAATAAATGGAATTAAATAATGAAATTTTTTAAGTTTTTTGTCTGTTTTTGGTTATATTCATGATTCATATAAGTTAAACAACCACAAATACAGATTGGTGTATGTTAGGTTATCTACTCTCCGCACTCTTCGTTTTCGTAGGAAATATTTTGTTAGTGGGTCATATTTTGAGAAATAATTTATTCAGAGAGCTCGAAGCAAACAGTATAACAGTAGATAGTAATTATTATCATTGTTATTGAAAATTCCGTAGATTTTCGAGACTTTTCGGAGATTCCGTAGACATCTTCTGAATTCCGTAGCTCTACGGACAATTCCGTAGATGTGACAGGCCTGCAAACAGGTATCAAATGTGCTGATCACATGGAGACGTTCCACTGTTGCCAAATCTATCAAACAACAAGTGCTTTAAGTGGCAAATTTGAAAGCGTATCATCCCTCCCATAGTATCAACCCTCCCCAGCCTCCCCTGTAGCATCATCATATGGTACTAATAACTATGGTTCTAGAAGATATCTACTATCACCAATCAAATTGTTATTGCCTCCATTTACATAGTCTTGACGTAGCAAGGTATTTACTTGGGAACTAAGCGATATTGCAGCATGGTAGGTTGAACTAGAAAATTTTGATTAAAAATTAAAAGTCTCTAATCGAAATGTACTGTTCTTTACCTTGAAACACTGAATAAAGACATAACGCGGAGCTGCTTAGCGTTGCTTGTGCCATCTGTGTGTCAGTAGCGAGATTAATACATGCAATACTATTAATAATTATTAACAAATAACTACCCGTCATCTTCATCATACTTATATCCCTTTTAAAGTTGAAAATATACCAACACGCGCCAAATATTTCAATGTAATGAAAACATATCCTCTTGCTCGGAAAATATGTTGCTATGAATGAAAATAAATTTTAATTTCCCCGAAAAAAGTCTTAGTGTACATCCAAACACATAAAGCAATGTTTTCCGCGCTCGAAAAAAGGGGTCAGGGTGGGGAGGAAGTAAGTTATACGTGCAAAGCTTCGAAAATGGTGGCCCAGTTTCGGGAAAACTTATAATACGGAAAATAACTGAATTTCATACTGGTGTCTTCCGGAGAGAGATGTTAAATATAGTTCAGAATATTTGGAGGGAAAATATAATGTGCCATACCATTCAGTGTTTGAAAATGGCCATTCCCCGAGTCATCTTGGAAACATATGTTTTGACTTTTGACAATATAAATTTTTAAATGTATTAAAAATTTGAATTTGAAATATATAGAGGGTCTCATTATTAACTGAAAATAGTATTTGATTGCTATAAGTTTGCTAGTTGATTTAATATTATTACGACTAGGATACTGGGCGACATCTGGTGATCAAAATAGCTAACGGATGGCATGTTGGATATTGGAATAGACCATTAAAGGTCATGTGGCTTTGACAGGTAGCAGGTCGGCCATCTTGTGTGGGAGCAAACAAAAGCGGTACAAAGCTCTTTTAGCCCTTCTCAAGTCCATTTTCATTTAAAATAAATATATTTATAAGCATATATGATCGTATTATTTGTTATTGAGAACTCTCCTCTGAGTCAGCATTTGTTATGTTCCAGTTAGGTACGTTCATCAAAAGTAAATATAAAGACAACAATTCCTTCTACAAGTGTTTAATAATTGGAAATCAAAAGACACAGAAATCCGTTAATTTGAAATGATGAATATTATATCACGCATGTAGAAAAACAACTTTAATACATCAAAGCTTTAAACATAAGGTACTATTTTCTTGTTTTACATGTCACTTAGAGAATAATTAATTGCATTGTAATTATTTGAAACTATAACTAATGTTAATTGCTAAATGTTTTTCAAAATTACAGGAATCAATTTAACTCCGTGTTGTTTATTCCATATGAATTTGTGATGAACATAAATTAATGAAGGCACTACAAACCACTAACATTTTGTCCATGTAGTGCATATATTTATTATTTATCTATATTTGTTTCATATTCATTCTTTTTCGTTATATAGTTGTTGCGGTTATTGTTGCAAACTACGATTTAAATTTTCGTTTCAGTTTATTCCTGGTAATCGGCCAATATAGTTAATAGTTAAAAATGACGATATTTTTTTTATTGTTTACATTCTTTTCTCATTTATTTCATTATCTCAACTACGTTTCGGCGTATTGTCATTTTCAAGTATTTCTCTTTCTCTACAATGAATAATGTGTTACTTAATTATAATACATTGAACAATCAAAGCTAAGACAAAATTAATTTAAAACAATGAGCTATTAAAACTTACACATTATAAATCTGCTGTCGACTGTGGACATTGCGTTCTAAAATATTTTAAAATCAAATAAAGGTACTCGAACCTGTCTGATTTATAAAATCATCAACAAAACATACAAATAATAGTCATAGGCGGGTAAGATGCAAAACACTTACAGCTACTCCATCAAATGGTTGTATATTTTTGGGAGACTTTGAAGGTCCGTCTTATAGTTAATTGAATTTTTGTTCTTTTTAATATAAATCATTTCTTTGATTTCACGTTTGATTCTGTTTTCTTCTTTGTCTAAAATTTTAATGTTTTCAAAATCAAAATTATGTTGGTTTTCGATTGCGTGTTTTGAAAGAGATGTGGAATGTTCATTGTTGGTTTTTATGTTGTATTTGTGATTGTAAGTTCTGTTATGTAGGTATTGAGATGTTTGACGCACGTATTCACCATGGCAATCCTTACATTTGACATTATACACTACATTACTTTGTTTCAATTTTTCGGTTTAAGTTTTGTGAAAAACGTCTTGGTATAATTATTAGGTTTGTGCGCTACATTTATATTATTTTTTCTCAACAACCCTTGAATTTTTTCTGATGCACCTTGTACGTATGGTAAACTAATATATGCTTTGGTTGAGATATTATTACTTGAGTTATTAGAATTTCTATTGTTTGTGTCCCTTGCATTATTATTGTTATAAATTCTATGTATTCACTTTTTTATTATAGGATTGTAAAAGCTTTCTGGATGTTCATTATTTTGTAAAACTTCTTTAATCTTCTTCAAATTATCAGGTCTGTTATTAGGATGTGAGAGTTTTAGGGCTCTGTCTGTAAGGTTATTAACAACACTTCTTTTGTATGTGATTGGTACATTAGAATTAAAATTTAAATATCTTTCAAACCATACATATTTGGTAAACCAATTTATCTCAATTTTACCGTTATTATCATATTTAACTGTTATATCCAAAAAGTTTATTAGTTTTTCGTTATCTTTCTCAGAAGTAAATTGTATTCTGGACACAAACAATAGAAATACTAATAACTCAAGTAATAATATCTCAACCAAAGCATATATTAGTTTACCATACGTACAAGGTGCATCAGAAAAAATTCAAGGGCTGTTGATAAAAAATAATATAAATGAGCGCACAAACCTAATAATTATACCAAGACGTTTTTCACAAAACTTAAACCGAAAACCGAAAAATTTAAACAAAGTAATTTAGTGTATAATGTCAAATGAAAAGATTGCCATGGTGAATACGTTAGTCAAACATCTCAATAAAAACCAACAATGAACATTCCACAGCCCTTTCAAAACACGCAATCGAAAACCACCATATAAACTAAAACGAAAATTTAAATAATAACGGTCAGGAAATACACACTGGAAACTACGATTTAGTTAATTCTCATTAATTTTATGTATAGGCGTTTAAGCATTTATGTTTTCAGTTATGGGCTTTATAGGTTCTTACCTCTCAGCCCTTATTTCTATTGTAATAATATATATTTCTCATAATCTCTATTTATCGAAAGCATACTAATATAATAAGAATAGGATCTGAAGAAATTTAAACTCTTAGAAGTCCTCTCTCTCTCTCTCTCTCTCTCTCTCTCTCTCTCTCTCTCTCTCTCTCTCTCTCTCTCTACATGTATTCTAACGTTGGCAATTTTTCGGGTACATTCTAAATCAGTTTGATGAAGCTGTTCTATATTTTTAGTGAAATCTGCTATTTCTAAATGAGCTCCTAATATTTCTACAGTATCTCCTTCGATCAGCTAATAAAATTTCACCAGGTAAAATACAGTTTAACATAAATGACCTTTATCAATTTTTATTTAAAATTCCACAGTTTTCTATGAAAAACACGCTCTTTTGATCATGCATCTAATAATACACCCAAATATTATATACAAAAATTCACCGTTATAATAGTACTTTGCCTTTTTCCCTTCCCGTTGAACATCCAATAACAGAACGAAGCAACGGTATTATTCCTAATTTATCCACACAATCTTGATTAATAACAACATAAACAAAGCGCAGTTCAAGTTTGTTTTCTCCCAGGCCATATGGCGGACGGTATGTGACGTCAACCTTTCATGGTCTATTAATCTGTCGATTTTACAAAACAGATACACTAATAACAATAAATCAAAACGGCAGAAAATTTGAATTTAAAATATATAGAGGGTCTCATTATTAACTGAAAATAGTATTTAATTGCTAAGTTTGCTAGTTGATTTAATATTATTACGACTAGGACATCTAGTGGTCAAGACAGCTAACAGATGGCATGTTGGAATTAATATGTCGATTTTACAAAACAGATACACTAATAATATTAATAAATCAAATCGGCAGAAAATAATACAAATAGTTAAAAAATGTTCTATAAATTTTTAATACTTGTGAAATATTCAAGTGCACTACTGTTTTCATCGTGGTTTTTGCAATCGATAAATTTATGAGATTGAATCAAATTTTTTGAATCTGAATCTGAATTGTGTTTTTTATCTAGAATTTCCCGAAAGTTAAATTGTACAATTTCGCTTAAAATGAGAGCTTAAAACACGAGAGAAGAAATTTCTTAATTGGAATTTGATTAGAAAGTAATCCCTAAATGCACCAAGGACCCTTCTACTCATTTCATCTTTATAACGACGTCTAATTAAATTATATGGCACCTAATCCACTTTAAGGAAAATGAAAGAATAATAAACACTTCGTTAATTTTAAGTGTTAATTTCACTTAAGAACCTTTTCAAACATAAGGATAAATATGAAAAGTGTGAATAATGCAACCTAATACATAATTTACCTATTGCGGGCTATCCACTCCGCTAGCCATAAAAAAATGTCGCTCTTCTAGTTTTCTGTAACTAGTATCAGTTCCGGGTGGTCGAATAAGGCGACTTCTCGGATATATCAGAAACTATTGATGTTATAAATTTAGGAAAAAAGAAATCCTCAATAAATGTGGCCAAGAGAAATTGCTGGAAATAACTTTCACGTTTCTAGGTTAACCGTTAGAGGGCGTAACCTGTGAAGAAAATTTTAAAAACCAGTTTTTTGTGAAATATGTCCAATTATCTTCTTCTTCATCCACTGCTTATCCATTAATGCATGTTTACGATCACATGCACCTACTCTTCTTTATTTCTGATGGTGCTGAATAGGTCTCCCACTATTCTCAGCCCTGTCCATTGTCTCACGTTTCGGAGCCATGACATCTTCATCCTGCCGACTCCTTTCCTCCCCTCAATCTTTCCCTCGATTACTAATTGTAGGAATTTGTATCTTCCATTCCGTATTATGTGGCCTAGATATGCTGTTTTTCTGCGCTTGATGGTTTCCAGGAATTCGCGTACTCTTTTAATCGTTCTTATGACCCCCTCATTCGTTTTCCTGGCCGTCCATGGGACTTTCAGTATTCGCCTGTAGGTCCACATTTCGAAGGCTTCAAGTCTATTCATACCGTACAGTAACACTGACCACACGTAACATTTTACAAATCTGATTCTTAGGTCGAGGTCAAAATCGGTGTTGGTAAGAACTTTCCTGAATTTCATAAATGTGCTTCGGGCAATTTCGATTCGGCATTTGATTTCCGTTTCGGACGTCCATCTTTCACGTTCCAAAATATTTAAATTTATATATTCTTTCAATGGGACATCTGTTGTGTGTTAGGTCTGTTGTGTGTTAGGCTTGCTGTTAAAATCATTTTAACATTGGCGTCGACCCTGCCAAATTTTAAGATTAGATTCAAATCCAATATTATAGAACCGCCGTTACCTCGGCTGCCTTCGACCCGAGGAACGTCGATATGCATTGCGAACAACTGAAAATCGATACATTCCATGTCCGAGTACCACTACGGCACCATGTGAATCGTCACTCGTCAGTTGAGTTTTATTGTAATTTTCCTGGTACAAAGCTTTTGTTTTAAAAAATAAGTAAATAGTGATTATTTTTAAAGTTATTGTGAAACTTAAATTTGGTAAGATAACCAATATATAGTTATATTTATTTGGAAATTCATTTACTTCAATTGCCGGTTACCGCTAGGCAACAACAATTTTTTTCGCGGTGTTGCCAACTCTGGGGTTCATTTGGATGCGAGGTGGATTACACCTTACTTTACTTGTAATATATTTTTGAAGAGCTATTTATTTGTGCGTGATTATTACATGCTTAAATTTTCATATTATGTACTGATGTAGATGTGTGTTACATTCATAATTTTTCATTTTTTTTATGTACTGTTGGAACTTCCGACTCCCCCGAAGCATCTCCACCTTGACGAAGGCAGAAATTCCGGGTGGGGGAGCTTGGGTGCTCTAATGAACCTGAGAGCTATGCCGGCAGTAGCGTAGCTACCAGCAGGGTCACCCAAGCCGGACAGGTCGAAGGTGAAGAGCCAGACTAAGAGAGATGCCCGGTCCTCCAAGGATGGGGGTTAAGTCGTAGGGTTAGCAACTCTACACTCGTAAAACAAACGTACTGCTAAAAACCCCAAACATGGTATGCCTCGGACAATGGACGGAAATGACGGAATACGAAAACAGCGACGGAAAAGGATAATGCATTTTGGAGTATGGAACATACAAGGAATTCGGAATAAATTACAGGAAATTATACTACAACTCGTGGGAAGGAAAATTGATATTGCCATTCTTTCAGAAACAAAGAAAAAAGGAAGTGGGAGTGAAAATATGAAGGACTATATACACTTCTTCTCAGGTGTAGGAAAAGACCAAGAGCTAAAGCTGGTGTATCCATTTTTATACATAAAAAGTACCAGAAACAGATCATATCCTGGGAACCCATCAATGAACGTTTTATAAAAATGACGATACATTTAAAGGGGAAGATTATAACGATTCTAGGAATATATACCCTAGGCGACGATGCCACAATACAAGCCAAAAACGACTTTGAAGAAAGCCTGAACACAATTTTAGACCAAAGCCCAAACACACACGAAATAATAATTGGAGGAGATCTCAATGCTAGAGTGGGGAAGCAGAAAAACAGTCGAATAGTGGGAATGCACGGTGATGACGTGGTTAACGATAACGGTTAACGATAACGGTCAACGACTAATAAACGTATGCCAACAATATGACCTAAAGTGAATAAATGTTTTTTTTTGCGCACAAAGATATCCACAAATACACATGGCATCAACACACGAGAGGATTGAAATCAATCATAGATTACCTAATAATAAAACAGCAGAGTACCTTAAGGATACAGGATGTGAAAGTGAGTAGAGGAGCAGATTGTGGATCCGACCACTGCTTGGTTATGGCCAAAATCTACATACCATTTGTAGGAACACTTCGGGAAGACACACAGAATGATAGATCCAAAATCGATTACCCCCGATACAACTTCGACGGCTTAGAAAATGAGAGTACTCGCATACTATACTCCTGGAGACTGGAACAAAAACTAACTGAAGCAGAAAGAACCACCGAGGAAGAGTATGAACATATAAAATCATACATTAAGGAAGCTGCAGAAGAAGCTCTCGGACGAGAGGTCCAAAAGACAAAAAAGTCATATTGGTGGGACAGAGAGATTGAAGAAAAAATCGAACAGAAGAAAGAAATGTATCAAAAATTACTACAAAACCAAGACGACGAAACTAGAGCACAGTACAGGAGAATGAACAGGGAAGTGAAACAGGAGGTAATAAGAAAAAAAAAACAGCGCATGGGAAAAGAAGTGTGAACACATCGACAGTCAAATAGGAGGCACAAGAAGCTCGGAAGCCTGGAAAACGATCAAATCAATAAGAACAACAAACAAGACAAACACCGTGCTAAACAACATATCAGAAGAACAATGGCTACAGCACTTTCGAGAGTTACTTACCAAAACAAGAAAATAATTTCTGGATGAAGAAGAACCCACTATTTTAGATGGAAACATCCAGTTAACTATTGAGCACGTAAGGGAAACAATAAAACGAACGAAACTAAAAAAATCCCCTGGCCCCGGTGGAATATATCCTGAGTTGATCAAATACGGTGCATCAAAACTATTAGAAATGTTTCGAAGCCTCTTTGAAAGATGTCTAAATGGAGATACCATACCTAAAGAATGGAGAGAGTCTTATACATCTCCTATTCATAAAAAAGGTTCAAAAAACGATCCCAGGAATTATAGAGGAATCGCTGTAACACCAACCATAGGCAGAATATACTCAAGAATACTAAGAAACCTAATCGAAGAGGAGATCATGGAGAAACAGCCTGAAGAGCAAGCAGGTTTTCGAGCAGGACGATCGACTGTGGATAATGCTTTCACCCTAAAAATAACCTTAGAGAAGAGAGTGCAACGAAACCGAGAGACCCATGTGGCTCTTATAGATCTAGAAAAAGCATATGACAGCGTACCCGTCTCAAGACTATGGAAGGAGATGGAAAACTTGGAGATCAATAAAATTTTGATTCGGGCCACACAGAACTATTATCGGAATAACTCCACAAAAATTAAAATAGGAAATAAGATAACCACGTCTTTCAATACGACAAAAGGATTAAGACAAGGCTGTTGTTTATCTCCTACACTTTTTAAAATATATCTAGATAGAGCTCTTGTGAAATGGGTGAAAAAATGTAAAACCATGGGCCTAAATATAGGAGATGACACATTATTTACGTTGTTCTTCGCAGCTGACCAGATAGTAATAGCTGAAGACGAAGATGATCTCAATTACATGGTCAGAAAACTAAAAGAAGAGTACGAGATGGCAGGCCTTCAGATGAACCTCGCAAAATGCGAATACCTCATAGTAGGCAATGAAGAGATAAACGATCTAATCCTGGACACCGACACTATAAAAGGAGTTAAACATAGTAAGTACCTTGGAATAATATTCAATGAAAAATGGAATAGTGAAAACGAAATCCAAGAAAGAATCAATAAAAGAAGAGCAATAACAAGAACGCTAAACTCTCTTCTCTGGAATTACAATTACAATAGCCACAAAGAAGCATGTATATAATAGCCTAGTCCAAAGTGTAACCCTTTACGGTTCGGAAATATGGGATGTTACCAAGGTCAACAAAAATAAACTCATGGCAACCGAAATGGATTTCTTAAGAAGGAGTTGCGGACGATCAAAGCTTGAAAGAGTCAGGAATGACGACATCCGGATGCAAATGCAAATGGATAGAAATATACATGAAGACATAGAGAAAAGACAGCTAACTTGGTTCGGGCACGTAAAACGGATGAACTCTGACAGATGGCCTAGGAAGGTTCTGGAATGGATACCACCGGAAAAAAGAAGGAGGGGTCGGCCAAGAAGGAGCTGGCGAGATGACATTGATCAAGCGATGACCACGAGGAACTTATAGGAAGACGAGGTTTTTGATAGGAAAAAATGGAAATTGGGGACGGAGAAACGGCAACAGCTGTAAAAAAATCCGTTATATATATATGGAACTTCCGAAACATAAATCGTCAAATACATTTTTTAATGGTTTTATTTATTATTTCCGTGGTAACACGGTGGTCCTTCGATATTTATAGATTCTTGAAGGCCACTATCAATTAAAAACTATTGGGTTTTCCTTTGGCAGCCTGCTGCAGTCCACTGGAAACTTAGTGTCAAAGGAGTTTTATCCACTTGCATTTTCATGTTCTTCCGGCTTGCGAGAAACTATCATGAATTTTGTCTTCTTGGTGTTGATATTGAGGTCCAAGCTTTTGCTACTATCACCCACGGCATCAAGAAGGTCCTGCAAGTCTTTCATATTGTCAGCAATTAGGACTGTGTTGTCTGCAAATCGTATGTTGTTGACCCACACTCCGTTCACACTAATACCCAGGCTGCGTTCCACGAGTGCCTCCTGGAAGATGTTTTCAGGGTATAGATTGAAAAGGAATGGAGAGAGAGCGCATCCCTGTCTGGCGCCTCTAAGGATCTTTGTTGGTTCTGTGTGTTCATTGCCAACATTGACTTCGGCTGTTTGGTTCCAATAAAGGCTTTCTATGCAGCGGATATCCTTCTGATTTATATCTATCCTCCTCAGAATTTGGATGAGTTTGTGATGTTGAACCTTGTCGAACGCTTTCTCGTAGTCGATGAAGCATAGCATCACATCTTTCCTCTGATCATTGCAGTTTTGGACTAATACTTGACTTGCAACTATAGCCTCTCTCGTGCCTAGTACCCTTCTAAATCCAAACTGTGCGGACCCGACATCTATTTTGCACTTTATGAAAATTCTGTAGTGAATAATCTTGAGGAATATCTTTTACGTATGGCTCATTAGACTGATCAGCCTATGATCCTCGCACTTCGTTGTATTGTTCTTTTTTGGTAAGGGGATAAAACATGATGTAACCCATTTGGCAGGGAACTCTCCCGTGTTATATATTTTGTTAAATATTTTGTGTAGGACGGAAATGTCTTTATCGTCTAATATTTTCAGTAATTCGACAGGTATGCCGTCCGGACCAACTGCCTTTCTGTTCTTTGACGTATTTATTGCTCTTATGATTTTTTCTTTGGTGATAGTGGTCCAGACAGATCTTCGCCCTCCGTGGCTTCTATATCAGGTCTGTTATTCTTGAAAAGGCTCCTAATATTTTTTCCCAAATAATTTTTCGCTGCTGTTCATCCTGCGCCATGTCTCCATAATCGTTTTCTATATTAGAGAAGTGTCTTTTCATGTAAACTCTGGACGCCTCTTTTATCTTTCTGTGTAGGTTAAATTCATCGTCTAATTCCTCGCATTGTTTGTTCAACCAGTCATTCTTTGCTGTTCTTATTTTTGCTCTAATACTTTTTTGGATGTGTTTATAGCTCTCGGAATTTCCTTGATTTTTACATTTTCTTCTTTCTTCGAAAAGTGCCATGATTTCTGCTGTCATCCAATTGTGTTTTCTGCTTATAACGTAGCTCATTTTCTGCGACCTTTGTCATGGCTTGTTCCACTCCTCCCCATACGTCATCTATACTTGCATCCTCCTCCAACTTTGGATCTACGGAAGTATACCAAGTGTTAAATAAGTATACTAGAAAGAGCTCTAAATTCCGCACAAATTTGTTCAAGTACTTTTTTTTCTCAAATAAAGGGTGAGGGAGAGTGAGGAAGTGTTTGTGAATAAATATCTATAACTTTGGTTCCGATCGACCAATTTTAACGAAATTAGTGTCATTAGAAAGAGTGTAGATGAATTAATTACATCCACTATGAAACAATTGCATTTAGTTTTAATTGTCATAGGTAGGGGGTACTTTCGAATGAAAAAAATTAAAATTCGTTTTTCTTAAAAATATGTAATATGAACATCTAATTATTGTGAATTATAATGGAACTGTATTAAATTCTAGTTTATCTATTTAACACTTGTTATAATTAGGTATATTTCACAAAAAAGTGGTTTTTAAATTTTTCTTCAGAGGTTAGCGGTTAACCTAGAAAGTTATTTCCAGCGATTTCTCTTAGCCACTTTTATTAATGAATAGTTTCTGATATATGGCCGAGATATCGACTTATTGGACCACCCGGTACAAATACTAATTTATTTTGGACAAAAAGGTCGACAGGCATTCTTGAGATTTCGAAGAGTGCTTGCCTGATCCGATTTTGACTTTAACCTGACACTGAAATTCACTAAGTGCTACGTTTGGTCGTTGCTTCTTCATGATATGGAAGGCTGGACATTGAAGGCGACCTCAGTTAACAAATTAGAGGCTTTGGAGATGTGGCTGTATCGCAGAATCCTTAAGATACGTTGGACGGCTAAACTGACAAACGAAGAAGTTCTAAGTCGTATCAACAAACAACGTGTCATCATCATCATCATACAGCCCATTTCACGTCCATTGTTGGACATAGGCCTCCTTCAAACGTCTCCAGTTCTCTCTGTCCCTGGCTGTTGTAATCCAATTTGTCGCTATCCTCTTTAGGTCATCCGTCCATCGAGTGGGAGGTCTGCCTCGGCTACGCTTATCAGCTCTTGGTCTCCATTCCAACAATTTTTTGGTCCATCGCCCGTCGTCCATTCTAGCAATGTGCCCAGCCCATTTCCATTTCCGTGCAGTGATTCGTTGTATAATATCATCTACTCCAGTACGTCGGCGTATCTCTTCATTTCTCACTCGATCCCTCAGGGTCAGGCCAAGTTTTTCTGCGGTTTTCTTCGTTAAAGTTAGTGTCTCTGCGCCATAGGTCAGAACCGGTAATATGCATTGGTTAAATGCTTTTCGTTTCAAACGAATTGGGATATTTCCTTTGAGGATGTCCTTCATTTTTCCGTACGCCGCCCATCCCAGGGTAATTCGCCTGTTTAGTTCGCAGGTTTGGTTGTCTCTGGTTATTTTAATCTCATGACCCAAATATATATATTTGTCAACCAATTCTACTTTGTTGTTATTAATTTGTATTTGGTCACTGGGAACCATGTTAGTCATTATTTTGGTCTTTCCAAAATTTATTGTCAGCCCAATCTCTTGTATGGTATCGTTGAGTTCTTGGAGCATGTCTTTGGCCTCTCCCAGACAGTCCGACAAAATAACGATGTCATCCGCGCAGCGTAGGTGATTGAGTCTCTCTCCATCGACGAGTATTCCTTTTTGTTGCCATGCCGATCCTTTAAATGCATATTCGAGCACAGTAATAAACAGCTTTGGTAATATAGTGTCGCCTTGCCTAACTCCCCTTCCCATCTTTGTCTTGTTGGTTGTAGAGTGTAGATTTACAGTTGTTGTGGCATATTCATATATATTTTTAATTATGTCGCAATATCGGTGGTCGACTCTACAATCTTGCAGTGCTCTTAATAGGGCTGATAATTCTACTGTATCGAAAGCCTTTTTAAAATCGACAAATATCAATGCTAGAGGGCGGTTATATTCAATGGTTTTTTCTATCAAGGTTTTCAAGCACTGTAGCTGGTCGTTTGTACCGTACTTCGAGCGGAAACCAGCTTGCTCCCGTGGCTGGTAGAAATCCAGCTTTGCCTCCAATCTACTTGTTATAATTCTGGTGTAGAGTTTATAAAGATGGTTAAGGAGACTAATTGGTCTGTATGTTTCCAGGTCCGTTATATCTCCCTTCTTGTGCAGAAGTATGGTTATTGAATTGTTCCATTTTATTGGGATATTCTGATTCCACAGGCATAGATTAAAGAGTTTTTGAATCATGGACATCAGTGCTGATCCTCCTATCTTTAACGCTTCAGTGACGACACCGTCTTCCCCTGGAGCTCTATTATTCTTCATCTTTTTCAAAGCCATATTAATTTCATCCAGAGAAATCTCCGGAATATCATCGGAGCCCTGATTTTGAACCCTTCTCCGCAGATATTCCTCTTGATTTAGAGTGGTTTGTTTAGCGTATAAAATGCCATAAAATGATTCCACAATTTGTAGCAAATGTTCTCTGTTCGACGTGATATTTCCATCCTTGTTCTTGAGTTTGACAATTTATCTCTTCCCACTTGTTAGTTTGCGTCTCATTACCTTCATGCTTTTATTCTCCTCGATGGTTTCAACGATTTTCTCTTCTTTGTACTTTCTTAAGTATTTCCTGATTGCCTTTGCTACTTCTTTGTTCAGTCTATTTATTTCGTCCTGGCTAGCGTTTTCCTCACTTTTCAGTGTTCTTCTCCGTTCCATGTTGTGGTGCGTTTCCAGGCTAATTTTTTCTTCCTTCGGGCTTGTTGGGCAACATTTCTTTTGGGCGTCTGTTATTGCTTTCACTATTGCATCATTCAAGATGTTAATATCATTGGATAAGGGTTTATCTTGGAGTATTTTGCTGAGGTGTTCCTCGAATTTCCGTTCATCTCTTGGGCATGTCCATGTCTTCGTTCGTTTTTTTAATCATTTTGTGTCGTTCGTAGCTAGTGTTTAGTACGATAGTGGCTCTTACCATTCGGTGGTCGCTTGATTTTGCAAATCTATTTAAGACTGTTACATCCTTGAATATATGTCTTTTGTCAGTTATAAAGTAGTCGATCTCATTCTTTGTCCTTCCATCTGGGCTCTTCCAGGTCCATCTGCGCTGGAGTTTCTTGTAGTAGAAGCTGTTCATAAGAAATAGGTCCTTCTCCAACAGAAAATTTAAAAGAGTGTTGCTACGATAATTTCGCCCTGGACTGCCAAAACTACCAAGAGCCATTTCTGATGAATCCTTTTTGTTCCTATTTTGGCATTAAAATCGCCGCATACAATGGTGAAATGTGTAGGATTGTCTGAGAGAGCTGCACCTAAATCATCATAAAGAACTTCGACTTCCTCGTCTGTATGATCCGTTGTTGTGGCGTAGACCTGAATAACTTTTAAATCATACCTGGTGTTTATTCTAAGGATGGCATATACTACTCTAGTGGAAACTGGTTGGACCATTCTGAGATTTCTCACTATTTCTTTGTTTATGAAGAACCCAACACCTCCCACTGACTCATGTTGTTCTCCGTGGTAGTAAAATAGGTGACCGGATTTTAGGGTCTCAAGACCTTCACCTCGTCTTCTGACTTCACCAACTCCCACTATATCCCATTTTATGTTTTCTAATTCTTTTTCCATTTCAGTAAAACTATCGTCTGAAAGTAGAGCTCTAGTGTTTAAGGTTGCAATTTTGAGAACTGTTTGTTTCTTTGAACGTACTCTTGTCAAATTTTTGTCCCCCCCAGAATCCTTGGGACAGACTGATAAATCAGTGTGAGAGTATCTACTCACCTGGGGTAGTTTCCGTTTGGTTTTGAAATCTGACATTTGTAGGGTTTCATGGCCAATACAATGCCACGCGAGCCGCTGCGTGTTGGCAAGGTTTCATTTCAGCCGCCCAATCCGGGAACAGACGCAAACGTGTGTACTGTGAATTAATTAAGAAAAGAAAAATTTCATATTTGGGGCATATAATGCGAAATACGAAATATCAATTCTTGCATCTGTTGATCGAAGGCCGGAGAGGGATCGGTAAGAAAAAATGTCTTGACTGCGAAACATCAGACAGTGGACAGTGCTACACGATGCACAATCGTTAATACACACCGCAAGGAATAGAGAAGCAATGGAAAACGTTACGCAAACACCCATTAATGGATACGCATTAGAAAAAGAAGAAGAAAGAGGTTGTCCCAACACAACAACATGGTTTTGTCCCAGGCCGTTCCACGTTAACTAACCTACTACATTGTGTTAATGATTGGACATTATCCCTTAAAAACTTGCAGCCCGTTGATGTTATTTATTAGGAGTTTTCCAAAGCCTTTTATCGTGTACCTCAGCAAAGACTTCTACACAAACTTGACCACTTCGGCATAAGAGGCGCTCTGATAGACTGGATTGAGATTTTCCTGACGGATCGATACTATAAAGTTAGAGTCGGCAAAATTCGCTCACATGATAGACTAGTGGAAAGTGGAGTACTACAGGGCTCAGTTCTTTTCCTTTTACCGTTTACATCAGCGATCTTATTTACTTCGTTTTTAGCAAAATATCATTTTACGCTGATGACACAAAAATCTATTCTAATCCATTCACCAACCAGCGAATCCTCCAGGGAGATTTGGACTCTATCTCAGTGTGATGCTCTGAATAGTTAATATCCTTGAATACTGAGAAGTGCGTGGTGTTTCGAATCGGTAAAAACAAACCTCTTGTGGCGTACTTTATCAACAGAAAACCGTTTAATTCAGTATTCCCTCACAACGATCTAGGAGGCATCGTAAACAATCGGCCAACCTTGTCTAATCATATTATATCTGTGTGTAAACGCTCCAACACTAGACTGTATTTTATTTGGAGATGATTTTCAAAAGTTTCACAGTTTGTACACTACTTATGTGAGACCCATTCTACATTACGCTAGGCCTGCATGGTATCCAGACCTTCATCATCATAATCACACAGCTATATGTTCGTCCACTGCTGGAAATAAGCCTCCCATAAAGATTTCCATCTACCCCTATCCTGTGCTGCATTTAACCAGTTGGTTTGGATGCGCTTCAGATCATCTGACCATCTGCTGCAGAAAGCGTAGTCTCGCGGTCTCCATTCAGTTATTTTTCTAGTCCATCTGCCGTCATTTATTCTGGTTAGGTGACCCGCCCAGTTCCATTTTAGAGTCGATATTCTTGTGATGGCATCTGTTACTCCACTTCTCGTTCTCACCTCTGTGTTTGGAACTGTATCTCTCAGGGATAAGCCTAACATTATTCTTTCACACATCATGGAGAAAACAAGAGATCATTGAATGGCTAACAGACAAACATATTAATTTTTCTCAAAAATGAGTCAAACCAGAACTTCTAAAATTGAATAAGCCTCCTGATCGATATGCAGTGGACGAACTAATAAAAAAACGTGGTATTGACGTAGTGCGACTTCTCCCATATCACTGCCAATTAAATCCGATAGAACTGACATGGACACAAGTGAAAAGTTTTATAGGTCGACATAATACTACACTCATATTAAAAGATGTGCAAGCATTATTAGACAGGTCCCTATTACAAGTTACTAAAGAAAATTGGCAAGAAGCAATTCATCGTGGATTATAAGAGGAAGAAAACATTGAATCTGGACAAAATCTTAGATGCAGACATTACAGTGTGTTACTGAAAAAAAATATATTAATTTGTTGGTTGAGTAAGAGGGTAAGAAGTGGCGACTTTATTTGCCTAAATTTTTCTCTCAGGGTAAGGGTACGAATCGATTATTTAAGGTTACAAATGAAACGCCGTAGTAGTTTGATTACATTTTAATTTCTCCCTTTGTAATTATTAGCAGCACTCGTGCGCAATACAAGAAAGAGCGCTTAACTTTGTTTTAGGCCACTAGTGGCTGAATTGCGTATTCTGGAACAGGCCGTACAGTTCAATCAAACCGCTAAGAAGAGGCGACGCGATATTACAGCACAGCATATAAAACACATTAGGCGGTGGCCACAGATTATATATACTCCCTTAGATAGCCGACTCTCTCCTTCCCTCCAGAACACGTTTTACTAGTGACACTCGCGACATGAGGATGAACTAGGGTGAAAGGCGTCAATTTTGAAATTAGTATAAGTTCACTGTTAAATGATGCCATGAGCGCAAAATAGTGTAACTCTCAGTTTTAATCGTCCAAAGCGCCAACATATAATGTTTGTTATACTTCGACGCTTTGGTAAATTAAAACCATTATACAAAAAACGAGTTACACAATTTTACACTTTTGCCTCAAATAATATATGGCGTCAATAAAGTTAATTTGAGCAAGCAGTTATAAATAGAAATTAGATGCTTGAAAAAATTACTTCATATGAATATAATGCTAATAATAATATTTGAAGATCCAAATCTTCGCACATTATATCTGATATTGAAACAAATATTTTGCATGTTTCATTGTTGCATTGGGGCCATGATTAATAGGATTCCGAATAAAATTTAAAAAGTAAACAAAATTTATTATACACAACAATATTTAGTATGTAAATAAACAAAATAGATATATTTACAATATTTTATCGATACCTGCATTAAATCTAATATGAGGATGAAAAATTAATAAATAAGTAGGTATATCTGTCATTGTTAATTGACATTTTGTGTTTGAACCAAGACAATCTAGGTGAATAGGAGTTATGGCCACCATATTTGCTAAAAATGAGTATTTTAAGTAACAAAAATAATATTTAAGTTAAAGTTTTAATATTTTAGTTATTAGTATATATACATACTTGGAATATTTAATGATAGTACAGCATTAAATTTTAAATTGGTTCGATTGTTATTGATAATAAATTTCATATCTTCAAAGAAATGTAGATCACAAATCCTTAATGCGTGCCTTTGTTTAGTATTTACGTCAACAATATCGTTTCTTCTTATAGCCAGGCACCATTGTCGTCTAATCTATAAATCAAAATATATATAAATTCGTAATTCAGAATAGCTTACCTCTGGATCTTTTGGTAAACAATGCAATATTTTTGTATTACCGCAATCAGGAATGGAACACATAAAAACCATTTTGATAATAATTATAATAAAGAAAAATTATTCCACAGCAGTAACTGTAAAATCTCAAATGTAAATTAAACAATATATTAACTGTCTACAGTTTGGAAAAAATATAACGGTAGGTATATGTTTCTTTTTCTGAATTAAGAATTAATTAAATCTTCTTTTCCGTGATCTCTGGTCTCTGTCAGAGTTACTCTTTGTCCATGAGAACGACGCTCACGACACTCGCGACATGAGGAATAACTACAAATAAAAAACTGTCAAACATCGAGAGTGAGCACCCCATGGCGGTGGCGATAGATCTATGAGGTTACAAATTCGAATTGTTGTTAGTTTTTAGAACAGTATTTTTTTTATAGAATGAAGAACAGGTATGCAGGAGTAAGACTATAACAAAGTGGCGTGGCAGAATTGCCCCAATTACTATTCTATATGCAGAATATCTACCGCAGAGTATACTTTGCGTTTACAACAATAGTTTACCATGCAACAATGAATAATCGTTTTCAGGGTGAGGTACGAAGTCCCTATAATAAGAAGCTTATATACTAAAGAGTTCTCCAACGTAAAAAAATTAATATAAACTGTGCGTTTGAAGTTTAATATTAAATGTTGTGATTGTTTCTCCCTATGTGTCTGTTAACTTATATGTTGGAAGTGTGGTTTAGTTCATAAACAAAACAATAAGACAAACACAACTTATAACTAAAGCTTAGCTGATAAGTCACAGTGGATGATTCCTTCAGCACTGCTGCAAGCTGTTACCGTAGCTTCCGGAACTTCTATGAAGATAGAAAAGTCGTTTTCCGACAATCAGATGCAAGCCTCTGAGGTATGCAAGTATCTTTGAATCTTGTGTGTGAGGTACTTCCAGAAATAAATAGGAACAGAAGTTCTAATTATGACCGGTATGAGAAAGAGGTCTAAAAAGAATAACTCGGTATTATTCGTCGCTGACATGATTTAGGTAATAACAAAAATATATATTTTCAACTCAAATAAGTAAATCAATTAATCAATGTCTCAAGATATCTTCTATTGATTTATAAACTTTTATCTAGATAAATTTTAAATATCTAAGTATACATTATGATTTCATCGTGAAACTCTGACACAAACATATTTATAACATACTAAGCACATTCTAATACCTAATTGACCTGAATTACATACAATAGTCTAAAGATTGTTCACAAATTAATAAAGTTAACTTATTGAAATCTGCTGAAAAGTATGACGTTTGCTTTGTAGAATTAGTTAATAAGTTGAATCGTTCTTGAAATTTCTTTACTTTAATGGGATGATCAAGTGTTACTTCAGGATCTGATTTTACTGAATATATTGTTGAGAAGCTAGACTGATTATATTTGTAAAATCCGCAATTACAGATCAGATGTTTGATGTGAATGTTAGAATTGTTTGAATCTTTGGTTTATAGAATATAAGCCAAGTTAAAATACTTAATTTTATGTCTAGGTGCTGATATTGTATTACTTTAAGAACATACCTTCGGTGTCGGGTGACCTCAAGGTGGATTGAATTTCAAGTTTTAGTTGAATTTCCGCAAGTAATTAAGTTATTATCCCCTTCAGGGTACATAAAAGTGCTTCTATCACCAATTACTCTTTGAATTTACTTGGGAAAATTCTTAAAAATCCGTAAAATACGGTAATATTCTCACTCCATACACATGGATAGCAAAAAGAGAAAGATAATTTTTTGTAAACCGAAAATTTCCACCTAAATCTATTAGACTCTTGAATTTTTGTAGCCCATATCCCAATAATACAACGTTGCAATATTATCTAACACAGTGTGTAAAAATATTTAGTTTACAATATTTCTTTTATTTTGTATTTATGTTGTATTACTAAAAAATGATATTTTACAGACTAAGAGTTTAGTATTTCGAAAAGTAGGCATAGGATCTAATTCTACCAATAAGAACTGTTAACGTAGAGATCGAGATCTACACTATATCAAATATACAGAAACTTTGACAACTATTTTTTTTAATGATATTTAATGATTTTTTCCATTGTAAAAATACGTAGTTTAACAAAAACAGGTCTGTGAAAGCACGAATAATCCTGTAAACAACAAATATTCTATTTTCGCTAATACGTATGTATTTTGTCTTGACATATTTGGCAGTAACATTGAAAAATATTTAAAAGGGACTTTTTGGGTACCGTTTTAAAAAAGTCCGGATTTTGACCTTCAGCGACCTGTATCTCAAAATCTAGCCATAGGATAAAGTTGGGTCCACGGAGACTTTTGATCAGGACATCAAATATCAGTACATATCAAAAATTCAGACAATTTGACGGTGCTTACCGTTTCTATAAGAGAACTGAGGGGTCTGATAAAAATATTGATTTAAAATGTTTAAGGCCCGGTTGTACAAACGCCTGTTGATCTCAAGATCTACTGAACCTGCAGTCACTGGTGAACTTCGTTCAAGGAAACGTCTGTTGTTCTATACTGATTTTGACATGGTTCAGCTGAACGACGTTCACTAATATTATTATAAGTTTAAAAATTGGCAACAGTGCAAATTCTAAAAGCTCCATGAAATTAATAGAAGAAGCATAGAAAAATAAGAAGAAGTTTGAAATTTTGGCATTGTTTTGGTCAACCTAACCCTACTTTATCTTAGATTTCCTATATTTTCGGTTTATTTCTGCTTTATTTTTAATTATATTCGTGACCGTTTATTTGTGAAAATGGAGAGCTCGCCAGTAGTTAATAAAAAGTTTGCAAGGTCCATGAACTTTTCTGTTAAAGAAGAAGGTATTTTGTTATCTTTAGTTAAAAAATACAAAGATACTATTGAATGCAAGAAGAGCGATACCAACACAAACAAAATCAAATTTAACGCGTGGCTACATTTTTCCAAAGAATTTAATGCCATTTGCGGGGAAAACTTTCGGGATGTTAAGATTTTAAAAAATAAATATGAAAATATTAAGAAGAGAACAAAACAAAAGTTTGCTGATCAAAAAAGTACATTACAGGAACAGGAGGTGGTCCTGAAATGAATATTCTGGTTACAAGGACAGATAATGAAATTATAGATATCATTGGTACTCAGATAACTGGGCGAACCTCTGAATTTGATGAGGATGCCGTGGCAGGTAATATATTTTTTATAAAAAATTGACAGTGATGTTATTAAAGACATGTTATGATTCTAGAGGTTATAGAACTATCAACACCATCAGTGAGCTTCCTTGAGTCAAATGAAAGTGATATTGGGAGTATGGACTCAATTATACATGAAAATGAGGAGACGGAAAATGAAATTCCATTGTTGGATGCAAAATCAGTGCATTCTACTTCTGATTGGAGAAAAGCAACTCCTACATTGTTGAGGACACCAAAAAGTAAATGTTTACAGGTACCAAAAAGTCTAGGTAAGATTAAATTGTATATAAGTTCAAAATCACAGAAACTGTGAGAATTGTTATATTAAAGTAGATCTTACAGTCTGCTCAATTATTTGAGACATATTTATTTTACATGTTATGAATAAACATTAATATATATGAGTAGATTCCACCAAGGGTCGAAACAGTAAATTTCATATACGTTTATTTTTATAGCATCTCAAAGGTTAACGGACTGGACAGAGTCAAAAGTAAAAACACTGGAAACTCAACAGAATTGTTTAACTGAGGAACACAATTTGAAAATGCAACACATGAAAAAGATCCACCAGCAACAAATGATTTTTAGTGAAGAAGAACACAAGTTAAAAATGGAAATTTTAACTTTGGAAAAGCAAATGATGTTTGAAAAATTAAATCAAAAATTTTAATAACTTTTATGGTGTTTCACAATTATTACCCAATATTTTAGGGACTAATTGTATATTTAAGAATAACGGTAGTTTTCTATATAAAACACACTGTATGTTATTGTATTATAATGGGTACACTTTTAAAAATATACAATTTTTAAGAAACATTGTTTTATTGTGGAAAAATGCTGCAGTGTCACAAATAAACTGAACTAGTGTTAATTAAACTATTTTTCATTAAGTATTCACAGTAAATTGTTAAAATATTGATTTACTAAAGTATAACGAACGTGATTATTAATTCCGTTATTATCTTCAATTATTTCATTGTCAATTTGATTTGCTGCTAATATAGCAGCTTCTATTTCATCATTACTTGGCAGATCATCATCACCTGACTGTAGTGCTATGTTGTGCAGTACTGCACAAGCAACAATTACGGCTTCTACTCTTTCAAGTTTTAAGCGAATTCCTAGTGCAAGTATTGGAAAACGCCTTTTCCAAATTCCAAATAATCTTTCAATTGGATTGCGTGTCCTTATCTGCGCCTCGTTAAATAAATGTTCTGCTGGTGTTTGAGGATTCAAAAGTGGGGTAATTAAATAGGGCTTAATAGCATAGCCACTATCACCAACAAGTAAGTTGCCTGCATACCTGTTATTTTAGAAATCAAATCTAATTCTAGAGTTTCTGAAAATATTCGAGTCGTGTGAAGATCCAGGCCATCTGCACACTATACTTTGAATTCTACATTTTGCATCACCAACAACCTGCACATTTAATGAAAAAAAGCCCTTTCTGTTACGGTATATCTCTGCATCTTGTCCTCCTGGGCTTTGTAATTTAATATGTGAGCAATCTATGGCTCCTATACACTTGGGAAATCTGGCAATGTTATAAAATTCCTGTCGTGTCGTATTTATTTCTACCTGTGTCCTGGGCATTTTTATATAATGCCTGTTCAAACCAGCTAGACACCTAGACACTTTGTGCACAGTTCTACTGGCTGTTGATTTATCAACACCAGAGAAGTCACCCACTACTTGCAAAAATGAGCCTGTGGCAAAAAATCGCAGAGTCAGAAGTACCATATCTTCAGCAGAGAGAGCGTGACTTCTAAAAAAAACATAACAAATCTTGCTGTCTTCAATAATGATAAAATACTCACCTGCTACTCTGAGGCTCAATGTTTTCTCTGACATTCTCAATAACAACCCGAGCAACTTGTTTGGAAAGGCGAAACCGTGATTTAAATTCATCTTCTGACCACTTTGTAAAATGAGTTGGTCGTTCTCGGTAAACTTTTGGGGTTCGCTTAATATTTTCCATCACATCAATGAATTCTAAAAAGTCTTCATCATCGCTAATTAAATCCATAACTTCAATAACTTCCATTTTACAAATTTTAAAATAATCTGACAATAAGTGACAGATCTTAACCTCAAAACAATCGTTGAACCCTTGTTGAACGCGCCAAACTGGACGTTCAGTTGACCTGAATCATGAACGACGGTTCAACACAAAACGAGTTCTGTACAACTCAATTTTACAGTAGAACTTCGGTTCAGGCTGAACTTCAATTGAACTGGCTTCGTACAACCGGCCCTTAAAGATTGTGTAAAAAAAATATGTTAATTTGTTGCAACAAAATACGTTACATTGTTCACTTAATTGCAATAAAGTGTAATAAAATCTCAAGGGATGTTGCCGGAACAGTGGCTTTAGTTTAAGATGTTCGTAGACAATATTATGTTGCTGAGGTGGTAAATGTTAGTCGTTGTACGGTCGAAAGAGCCATTTAGTGACTTAATAAAACTCAACTACAAGGCAAGTATTCTCATTTTTGGGTTAGTTAAGCTGACAAATTGTCTGAACAAAGACATGTAAGCGGTTGACTGTTTAATCAAGGTAATATTTCATCAAGAATACCAGCCTGATGTTCGTTACTACCATGGGAATCGCAAATCTTGACTTTGTAAAAGAACGAAAAAACTGTAATGGGGCAGAGCAGGTGAATCATATCATTATGAGTTCTAATTCAATTGCATTTTAATAATTGTATTATAAGAAACATAATTATTAATCAAAATGATATATTTTTTGATATTTCATTGTTAAATATATTTTTTATTTAGTGATGATAATATAATATTCTTAAAATAAATATTTCTTTTATTGAAGGATGTAGAAAAATAGTGTGAGCAACTTTCCTTTAATAACTATAAACACATATGCTCGTCGGATAAAATACTAATTTAGTACAACATTTATTAATTATAATCTATTTTCTTAAATTTGTCACCTAACCAGAAAACTTATCGAAACCTTTTACCTCAACAAAATCCTCTGTAATGAGAACACTTTCCCCATTAAAAAGTTAAATAACTTGAAATTAGTTAATCAATGAGGCCGAATCACAGCTTGAGCTCTTCAGTTAACCTTTCCTTTGAAAGTTTTTGCACTCTCAGATTCGAGGCACATCGCGAATTTTCCTTCTTCGAGAGTTTAGAGAAAAGTTACGGAGATACGGGGAGTCGAATGCAAACATCAAAGGCAGTAATTAAATTAAAAGTGTGGAATGTTGTTTATATAAGAAGTAGGAGCAAGTTTTGGTTTTTCTTTGTTAAACTCAATATTTTCTTGTACTTTGCGATTCATTGTGATTGGTATACAATATGTCCCGCTAAGTTGGAATCATATGGAAAACTTTCTTATTATTCATTTTAGGAAAAAAAGTTCTTCTTCATAAAAAGTTCTGCATTATCTAAAACCTAAAATACAGTCATCAAATATCAAATATTTTAGTCGTATACGAGGTTTGTCAGAAAATATGAGTTTTACTCAAGACAATATCGAAGAATGTTACTAAAAAAAGTTGATCAGAAATAAAAATTACGTTTAAATATGTAATTACATTTATTTACAGTAATAAAATTATTTTTTTCTACGCCCATGTCTGTAAACGTCAAAAATGGCACTATCAACATTCCTTGTAAATGGCATTTAACAATAACATGTACGTAATGAGATCTCATAACATACACATGCGTTTTGAGAAGAAAACAAACTTCTTGGTTTAATTAAATTACAATCAAATTTTTATTTACGTAAGACTTTATTTGGTCTATTTACACAAATTTATATATATATATATATATATATATATATATATATATATATATATATATATATATATATATATATAAAACTAGTGAATATTGAGGAATTGCAGCAAGAAAATGTCCAATCTTTCGAAGATGATTGTCCTCATCATCAGGGAGACTAAATTGAAAAACAACAGTTAAATACTGTGGTCAATAAAATAATAATTTGAAATGAAATTTACAACCACGTATGTACTTACCTCCGAAGTGAGGTTAGATTCCATCAAGTTGTAATAATGTAAACTACAGATTATGTTTGTGAAATCCCGTTCAGGAATTGAGTTAACGGAAGATCAACCAACCACATTAGAACACCAAGTCAAAATGTCCCACCATTTTGTAAAGAGGATAAAATGAATTCATCTTCAAGCGTTGCTATCTTGAACGCCGGTGAGGAAATGATATATTCCCTCTAAATGGGATGTAACAACCGACAAACAATGCTGCCAACAGTAAACAATAGGAGAACTGTATGACAATGTACCCTTTTCTTGTCTGCTTGAGTGTCATTTCCCCCAGTTGCATAGCTTCTCTGGTATTTTGTATTTTCTTAAGACTCTCAATAGCTAAGTCCTGTTTAACGTGTCATAGGCTGCCTTAAAGTCGATAAGCAGCTTATATGTAGGAAAATCGTATTCGTAACAGTGTGTGAATACTTGTTTCAGTAAGAAAATTTGGTCTGTTGTCCCTCTAGCCTTACGAAATCCACACTGGTACTCGCCCGTTATCTGTATAAGTTTCTAATCGTCTTTTTATTAATGTGGCTAGTATTTTGTACATGCTATCAAGTAGTGCCATTCCTCTGTAATTGTTGCAATGAGAAATGTCACCTTTCTAGTATATCGGTAGAATTACTGCTTTTTCCACCCTTCTGGCATATGTTCAATCCTCCAAACCTCCTGTATTAACTTTGTAATTTCTCTTTTTAATACAATACCTCCATATTTCAAGTTTTCTGCTGTAATACTGTTGGATCCTGCGGCATTATTATTTTTCATATTGTGAATAATTTCTTTTATTTCTGCTAGTGTAGGTTCTTCATCATCGGAACGGTTTTTTTCTCCCAATGGAACGTCTTCTCTTTCTTCTGTTTCTAGTTCTGCATTTACTTTTAATAGCTCTTCAAAATGGCTTTTCCATCTTCTTATTATTTCAGTTTTTGCTCCTAGCAGTTTACCGTTTCCATATTTGATGTATGGTGTTTTTGGCCTGTGTTCTGCAAATCTTTTTTGCAACTTTCGTCTGTTCAATGTATTCCCGTTTGTACCGTTCTTTCCCAGTCTGTAGATATTTTTCTCTTAAACTTATTTTCTTACTTATTTCTCCCATACATTCGTCGTCAAGCCAGATCTTCCTTTTGGTAGCCTTTATGACGTTTAAGCTTTCATCTGACGCTTTCAAAATTGCTGTTTCCATCCGTGATAATTTCTTTTTTACACCCTGTCCTAATTCTGTTTCCCTAGTTTCTTCTAAGTATTTGTCGATTTTAGATCTGTATTTACCGGCTACTTGTGGATGTTGCAATTCTTCCATGCTATATGTCACCGTTCTTCTTCTGTTTTTTTCTAATTTTTCTTTTATCTGTTTCTGTTAGTTTAAATTTAGCCATTACTAGAAAATGATCAGAGTCTATGTCGGCACCCCTATATGATTTTACATTTTTTATTGATTTGGCATCTTTTTCCCCTATTAGCACGTGATCAATTTGGTTTGATTCGTTAGTGCCTGGAATTATCCAAGTTCCTTTGTGTATATTCTTCCTTTTAAAATGTGTACTGATAATCTCATTTGCTTTTCTATAGCCATATTGATTAATCTAAAACCGTTATCATTACTCGTATTATGTTTGCTTTCGCCTCCCGTTATAGTTATAAATATGTCTTCATATCCTACTTTTGCATTTGCATCTCCCATTATTATTTTTACATCGCCGTTGGGTATTCTGTCAATAATTTCTTCCAGTTGTTCATAGAATGCATCTTTATCTTCATCAGTTTTCTCTTCTGTAGGTGCATGAAAGTTAACGATTGTTATATTTTTGTCATTTCCAGTAAACTGTAGATTGCATATCCTGTCTGAGATCGCTTGGAAGTGTGTGATTTTTCCTTTCATATTTTCACTGACTACAAAGCCTGTACAAAATCATCTTTTTTCATTTCCACTTGTAAATAGGACATATTCCTCCATTTCTTTTAAATTATTATTTTTTAAATTTGTCTCCTGCAGTGCTAGAATTTCTATGTTGTATCTTTTTGCTTCTTTTACTAAATTTGTTATGTCCCCCTCTCCGTATATTCCTCGCACGTTCCATGTTCCTATATTTATAACTTTACTTTCTTTTTAATTATTTCTTTTTTGCGGTTCTTTTCTTTACCTCTTTTCCTGTAATCCTGTACCATGTTCATTGCTTGAGTCGATGCCGGAATCGTATTGTCACGTGTGTCTACTAGTTTTTTTGGTTGAGCTGTAACTGTTTTTGTTCATCATTCCATTTCCATACTATACCATTTACTATTAATTTCTTGTTCTTTTGTTTGTTTGTCCTTATCTTTTCTTCCTTAGCCTTTCCTCTGATTATTTTTTGTACTTCCTGTTCCTTCTTGGTAAGATCCGACTCAATGAATTTTTTATTCCGGAGATGTCTCAGTCTGCTTTTATTTTTCAAGATGTCAATTTTATCTGTTACGTTTTCCATTTCAATTAAGCACATCTTATTTACACAAATTTAGTCAATTGAAAAACATAAAAACTTTTAGAATTAGCGAGATATATTTTGGATTGAAAGAGTGATGCCCCTAAATGTAGGCGGCACATTATGCAATTTCTTTAAAAATAGGATAAGATTTCTTAAGTAGCATGCTATGAAAATAAATGTCATGTCATTTATATTGTCAATTTCTTGAATAAAATATAATACAATTATAAATAGCCGTTCATCACCATTAAATAATAAGGCACAATCGATTTACAATAATTGTAAAATTGTTATCAACAACTATTATAATAATGTTTAAACTATTGCGATGTTTTTTATTTAATGGAAGAAAATGAATGGGCGTAGAAAAATTATAGTACGTTACACGAGTTGTGAGCCCATTACGCACTCATAAAATTTCACAACTCTCGTTACGTAATATACTATTAAAACGTATGTCTATAATAATGCAAATTTAACTGTAGTTACATGTAATCTATGATGCACTGACAAACAAATAATTTGTTGATTGAAGGAAAGGGAATGTTGACAGTAAATTTCCAAAATTGTCATTGCGCAAAAGAAGGTCGTTGTTATAACAAAATGTAAGTAAAAATACGGTGCAAGAATTTTAAAAATAAATAAATACAAACCATACAAACCAAAAATCGTACACACATTAAAACGAAGAATTATGAAAGGCGCTTTGATTTTTGCTCTCTCATCCAAAAAGAGTTAGCGGAGGACCCTTTTTTTACGAGGTATATGATTTTTTTCGATGAGGCGACATTTTAGTCAAATGGAACTGTCTCTGGAAAGTCTCATGATCAATATTCGTTTAAGACGAACGTGTGGTGTGGCATTTATAATAACAAATTAATTGGACCTTTTTTTTCGCGAATCTATGAACTTAATTTACATTTTTACAAACTCATATCAATGAATTCATGGACGAACTACCCTCAATGGAACCTCAATGTATTTGGTACTAACAAGACGGTGCCGCATGCCACAGTACCATAAATGTTACTAACCATCTTGAAAATTTGTTTAATCGAAAAATTATTCACAGATATTCTGACCTCTTTTGGCCTGCTATATCCCCTGACCTAACCCCCTTTTGATTACTTTTTATGGGGTTACCTGAAACAAAAAGTTTACTAGAAAGTGCCGTTTCAAGATATTCACCACTTGGAGAGGATAATTTTAGAAACATGTCAAGAAATTTCTCCACAAATGCTTTAGAAAAACTAGAATGGTCTCAAAAAAAGGAGAAAAGAGAACAAAATTAAGTTGTAGCAATAATAACATGGAATTATGTGCCTAAATTATTATTTATGTTCTATTGTTTATTATTTTCAGAGGAGAGTGTATTAGACAAAAAATTGTTACAGGATCAAAATTTTGTTGTGCTACTCCTGTCCGTAGCTTTTTTTCAGAGTAATTGGGCAGTTTATTTACATATGATTGATTTATTAATTTTTCTTAGGCTAATACATTGCTGTTAAGACTAGATTTGGTCTGTAGTGACACTGTAAATGGTCATTCTTTCCAAACTGACTTGGACATGGCAGAACTAAGCCTTCCTTCTTGTAAAACTATGCACTTTATAAGAAAATATAGAAATTTTACAAATAAATATAAAAAACAATGAAAAATCATGTTTTATTTATTTTACTTCCGAAATATTGAAACATAATACAAGGAATGTGTACACAACAAAATAAAAAAAGTGTGATCTGAAACAAACACAAACTTATTTTAAAGAGCTTGTACAATACTATGGGCTTCGTAGAATATTAGAGAACCTTCTGTCATTCCCAAACAGTCCATGTGGTACCATTCTATTTTACAATTACCATTATCACAGACAGTCATAGGTCGGTTGTCACCAATCGAATTAAAAGCACACAATCTTGAGGTAACATTCATATTACATGTATAATAAAAAGACCTCATACACGCAGAATCTGTGGGGCAGTTTGAAAACAATGAATATGATAATCAAGAAAAATTAAGATTGACTGCTTCTCTATTTGGACAGGCTGTTAAGAGAAAATCAAATACACCTTGTCATTATCTTGTTAAAAGTGTTCTTGTATGATGAGGCAATGGAGCATGGAATTCTTAAGGAGAAAGTGCCTAAGGGCATTTCTGAACAAGTACAAAATGTTGTGGTGGTTGTTTGGAATTGGACCAAATCCCAACTGTGACGATTGCAAGTCAATAGAATCCTATTTTTGTTAATTATATTCTACATTACACAAAGTGCGAGATGTGTTTAATCTCTCTTGTTGGCGCATTCTGGCGTGACCTTAGAATGCAGCCAATGAGAAAGATGCCGGTACCCTTTGCGCAGTCTATTTCTAACAGTCAGGGTGAAAAATAGTACCAGAGAGAGAGAATGTTTTTAATGTCGAAAACCGAAAGTTTTGCTCTTTGTGTAATGTTTTATTATTATTTGGTTTAAGTACACAGTGATAACACTGAATAGTATCTGATTATAGTAGTTAGTGTCGGAGCCCCATTGTGCCAGAATTTATTATTGACTATCAGACGTAACGAGTCGAACCTGGTGTACCATTAGTAATGGCGGCCCCACATGGCCATTTGGAAAGTAGAGCGTAATAAACTCTTGTAATACAGCTATCAGCAAAGTCTTTTTTTCTTTGTGTATAGTTGATTACAACGCATGGAACTACGCCATAGCGTTGTACACAAACGAGGAAAATTATAAGTTCCTGTTCATGGTCCTTCGAGAATATATATGGTTTCCTTTTTACTCGTTTCATGTTCCAGTATGATGGATTCACAGTCAGATTTCATGTGTCGAGTGAACTTATTTGTGGGCTCCAAAAATAATGGGGCCTCTTGCCCAGATTTGTCTTTGTTCATCGCTCGTGGATAGAGTAGCGAGTTGATTGAACAAATACTTCGAGCCTCTTTGGGATGTTTGATGCTGTTCATCCCGTTTTCAAGCGTTGCGGTTCCTAATAATAACCTGTTGTATTTTTTGGTACAAGGCATATGCTATATATATATATATATATATATATATATATATATATATATATATATATATATTGCTCAATTTGAATAAACTGTTCCCCAATGTGAACTCAAATACAGCTGTATTTAGGGGTCCTTATGGTTCTTATTTATATTAAATGCACCTACCAAATATTTTTTATTTTCTTATCATAAATAGCTGATTATATGTGATTATGAATTTACTATATTAAAAAATCATATAGTGAGGTTCTGTTTTTTATTTTGATTAGTATTATTTTCTTCTACAAAATTAAGTTGAATTGAGGCAAGAAAGTAGCGTAAGTAATTTCTTGTTTATGAAATATTACCAAAAAATAAGTGGTGCTCTATTCCTGTCAATTCTTGTGATACGTAAGATCCTACGACCACTGCTCACCAGACGAAGAGCCACCGGAGCCTTGTAACTTCGAAACAAGTTACAAAATCACGGGCGCCAACTGTTTTGAGTTCCCTAAAATGTGAGGCACCTGTTTCTCACAGGATGACTGACTATGCTTGTAGTTGGAAGAGTGGAGAGTATATTGCGATACTAGTTGTTACTACTGCTGCAGAATTGCGACTATTCTATTAACCGTAGGTTCAAAAAAAATAATTAAAATTAAAACTGTCGTTTTGGTTTTGTAGAATAGGAGGTGTGATTAAAGCTTCTTTTAGAATTTGAATTGATTCTTTACATTCTTACGTTTCTTCTTGATAATTTGTTATTATTATTTCTAAATTATATGGAACATTATTTGAATATTTTAGTATCAACAACCAATTATGATCAGACGGACATCAACGATTTTTTAAGGGAGGTTTGTTATATAAGGACTAGAGCCGGCACGGATATGTGTAAAACGTCCTTAATACTGTCAAAAACTTGATCTATAACAGTCAACTACTTCATCATAAATTCGAAGTAACTTACTGGCAACAAAGAAACAAAAGTGGAGAGAAAAGAATACTCGTTCTACATTGTATGAGATGTTAACCGATCAAACAATTTAGGTTAACTTCTACCCTATAAGAAACATGTACCTACACGTGGATGAAATGAACCGTCATATATAGTTTGAAATAGTTGAACGGATTCGGAATTTATATTTTAGATCCGTTCGAGTCGATCACAGCTGGTGAAATAGCAGTAACAGCAGGTACTGTAAAATTTCGAGTAAACTAGTTTCAGCGGAAATTGGTAAATGGAACGTGAGCGGTTCATTTTAGTTTAGATCGTATCGGATATATCGTGGTTATTTTTCAAATTTCACAACTTTTTTTATGAAGCCTTCGATTCGTTACAAACATAATGCAAACACACAATAATGCGATGTTTATTATTTATTGGCAGATTTCTGGGTTAGTTGATTACGTCGAATACGTTGAATATGTTGTAAATTTTGTTAATTGAGCTGGTTGTATAAGGCTAACTCTATATCTGTAAGGCTGAGATTACATTGGATAAGAATTTGTACGAAAATTTCTATGTACGAATTCGTACGAATCATTTATTACGAATTAAGACGACGTGTGTGGTTACACTCGATCAGTTCATTTACGAATATAGTAGCGATCTAAATTCAACGTAATTGCCTATCTTGTGATATGGAGTCTATCTCAAAGTTGTATCTTTTGGAAACATCACCATTACTGAAATATTTTTTACTACAAAAAAAAAAGAAGGAAATGGGTTGATAACTATTTTTTATCCTGAAATGAAAAAAGACAGTTTGGAAGGTCATTTGAAGAATTGAGGAGAAACGATGAAATTTTTTTTGAATACACGAGAATGACTCAATCCACATTCGACTACATATTAGAGAGAGTCACATTTCTAAGTACTCGAATTTTCGGGGGTGTATATCGCCAAAGCATAAGCTGATAGTAAAACATTAAGGTGAATAAAATCAATTTTTCATAAACACATTAAACACATATTTTTATTCATAACTTAGTCAAAATTATTTGGCTGAAAGCTGGTTAAATATCCTGATGCAGTATTATCGATAATAATACAACAAGTGCGTTAATGATTATCGAAATACAAATTTCTTCGATTTTGAGAAACAAATTGTGGTTTCCTAAAACAATAATTTGTTTCGAAAAAGAGAAGAAATTTTCGATAATCATTAATTACACGAGTTGTATTTGTCAAGATTATTTCACGAAAACAATTAAAATTGTGTTCCAACTATTAGGATAATTATTTATTGGAAATATTAATATTAAATGTACAGTTTGTACAATTATTTATTTTTACATTTTCTAAGTCTAATTGATTTTTCTTAATCTCATTGGATGTTGACGTCATGGATATATCTACATCTTCGTTTCTTCTGTTTGATATTATTTCAGCATGACGCTTATTGTTTAGTTGAAGATAAGGTTTTATAGAAGTTGAACTACTGTGACCGGTTACTTTAGTAATTTGTTGTTCACCAATTCCAGAATTTGCCAACCGGCTTACTGCCGTAGATCTGTTGGAATGGTTTGATATTTTAACGTTTTTTGTATCCAAACCAATAATCTTTGCAGCAGATTTAGTCCATTTGTTGAGTTCAATTATGCCAACTGGCATATTTTTAAACCAAGGACTGTTCAAAGTTTTATCCCAATTATTGTTAACTGTTAAAAATAATCGGTTGCTTTTAATGTTCTCTCCTCTTTTTGTTAAGAGTTTTTTAAACAACCGAATTGGACAATTTTCCGGATTTTCTTCATTTGGTGTAAGCCACTTAGTTTCTGAAATATTCTTGGAGCCTCCCTGTGCGGTCTTGGTAAACATAGGATTATATTCAAGTCTTCCAGATGGTGTTCCGTCATTATTAATTTCTTCCTTGAAATATTCAGTTAAACATTGACAAGCTTCACCACCACGCCAAGCTAATACCACTGCGATAATATGATACAATTTTCTCTGTAGTCCATTGGGTGTATTTTCATTCCAAGACTGAATAATTTTCGTTAATTCTTCACAATTCAAAGATGCACTAGATATTTTTCTCTTCTCCGGGATACCTTGTAGTTGCCTTCTCTTCGCGTTTTTCGCATTCCTATCAGCTTGAAAAATGATATCTTTGAACGGATCAAAATGTCGATTATAATCGTTATAATATTTTTCTTGGAGTAATTTGGCTGTATTGTTCCAAATAGTCTTAATTATCATTTCCTTATACTCGTTTCCATCAGTTTTTCGTATATTAAACGCCCATTTTGTAAGGATATCTGCAAGTTTTTCATCCGATGTGTGTTCTTCCAGGCTATGATGACGTTCGTTGCAAAATTCCATGAATTGTTTCCACACGTACTTTTTAGATCGCACGGTATTTGTTCTTTTACTTTCTTTTGAATCTCTTTTAGATCAAACAGACCAAAACGGTTTTTAGAATTCATTTTTGATACAATAATTCTGACGTTTCTTTATTAATTAGACATTTTCTGTCAGCCACTAGATTTTTAATATCGAATAAAACAACTAATGACAACGCGAAACACACAGATAGGAAAATTGCATGTATCCAATCAGGTGCCGAAATACAAAATCGAAAACATGGTGTTTTCAGATATCAATCCTCATATTTAAACCAATCGAAGGCGCGTATGTTGTATTGAGTGAAATATTCAGTATAATTATTAATATAATGAAATGTATTGAAGTTAGATTCATTAGTTTGCTGTGTAGGAGTCGGTGGCTGTGAAAACTCTATTTAGGTGGTACTGTATGCCGGTGACGGAGTTGGGACTGGAATAAACTGACGATAGGTCGATTGGAGGTGAGATCCAGGTGAAGGAAGGGCATGTTCCTGCATAATCAATTCTATAAATTTGGATCTAAGATATAGCTTACTATACGTAGGCAGTGGCTGAATGTATGGGATGAGACTTAATAGAAATAGAAAATATGTGTCATCAAACTGCTGCAATTTTTCTTTTTCGATACCCATAAGTTGTTGAATTGCGTCATCTTTAAAAAAATTTGCTTTTTTTACTAGAGGATTAGTTTTGTTTGATTTTGGCTCATCCATTGTTGACCTCTTCTTGTCCTTGGAAGACAATGGATTAATGGAAGTAGTTTTGTTTTGTTGCTCTATTTCAGTTTCAAAGCATATTATTGGAAAATTGCCACTTTGATTGTGGTTCAACATTAACAGCATCTCCACTCCTTTTTTATCAAGTTTAGAAATTTCCTTTCTAAAGGTATCACGCAATCCTCGCCATTTTTGGCGCTCAACATCTTCTGAAAAGAAAATTTGTAATACTTTATTCGTTAATTTTTTTAACAATTGCATGATTTATTTTTTTAAATAAACTGACAAGATTTGGGGTTACTTTTCTTCTCATAGGGATCTTCTTTCGTGCACTGAAGTTATTAGTATTTCGCAATTCATGTTCTCAAAATACTAAAAACACAAGAAAACGCAAGCTAGTCGTACGAACAACGTACAAAAAAACCAAATATTTTGGTAGCATAGAAAACACTGACGAATTCGCACGAATTCATAACATATGATCGTAAGCAATATAACCACACACATGTTAATATACTCATTTGTTTTCTTCCGACGACTTCTTGGGAATTAGTACGAATTCGTACGAACAAATTTTCGTACCCTAAGGCTACATTTGTAATCAATTCGCTGGCCAAGTGGCACTTTGGCACGCAAGCTAAGCAAATCTATTTCAGTGTGATCGTTCACAACGCAATTTGGCGTCAGAGTTGAAGTTGAAGTCGTCGAAATTTCTTGCAAGCTGCAAACGTTCACTTCGACTTGTACTTCGTGGTGGGTATGGGACATGCGCATTAATATTTGTTTTTTGATATATCTGTCTGATAGTTTGACATTTTCATCGAATTGTGTGTTTTTGGTTTGTTTTTCTTTATTTTTCCGTATGACTGACTTTACTTACAACGATGCTGATTTTGCTTTAAAAAAAAGGCAATTGTTGATGCAGTTTGGTCTTGGTCGTAGAATAGTTTGAAATTCATCATTGAATTGATATTTCGCGTTGTCCATCACTACTAAACTCCAGTATATACTGCTATAAAAATAAATCCAATTTATACATTATAACCTCAGACTGAACTAAATAGAGACAGAATTATGCTTCGACCATATGTTGAAGGAATCCTGACAATTATTTAGGTACGAACGCTCTTGCGTTAAAGTCGACTTTGAAGTTATTGTGAATGCGAATTTCGTGCCGACTTGCGTGCCGACTTGCGTGCCGACTTGCGTGCCAAATTGCCACTTGGCCAGCGAATTGATTACGAATGTAGCCTAAGGCGAACCCAGTCTTTACGTTGTAATTCTTGTATGTGTGACGTTAAATAAAAACGTGTGTATGTTTATTAATAAACTTATACTTTTGGTATTAAACACCTAAATTGAGAACGGTTATTCATTTTTTATGTTAATACGAAGGTATAAAAGCCGTGAGTTGTTTAAGCGGCGTTAATTAATATGTGTATATTAGCCGCATCCTCACCGAAGTCCGCTTTGTCAATCGGCAAAGCCGGGTGGCTTCTTTCGCCAGGTCTGGACGTGCCAGATGGCTTATGCCGCGCAACAAAATTTGCCGAAGCCGATTCATTTAACGACGCTAGTCCGTAAAATAAAAGGGGCCGAAGCCGATTTGTACAGAGTGAACGTGCCGTTTGGCATAGTTTTTAATTCTATTAAATTTGTCGTAACGGGAGAAGTAGTTGAAGTACTCGCTGGCGACATGGAATGGTCGCAGGAAAAAGTTTGGACGTTAATTGATTTGGACTGTGAGCGCGGGTTGTATGGGACGCTGGACATAAAAGCTATAAAGACAGAAACAAACGCAATGATACTCTGACAGAAATAAAAATCAAAAACTTGCAAAGCCATTTCAGCCGGGAACTTTAAAATGGAACGATATACTGTTTTGGATTAGAAACCGCTGCAATTTATATCTAAGAACAACTGGTTTACATACCAGTCTATGCATTTTGTCAGGGATAAAAATAAACCAAATGCAACAAGACATACTAAAGACATGGTACAGTAGAAAATGAGAAGCTTTTCCATCACGTGACTTAGTGGACGATATTATTCAACACATACTATGTTGGTACTGTCTTCTTCTAATAACAGAAAAATAGCGAAACTCAATACAAGCGTTTGTCGTATTGTTTTGATTAAGATGCATATCGTATCAGATCCGATACCCGATTCCGATACGGTTACGAATCATACGAGTTATTCATTGGAATACTCAAATGCAATAATCGGATGATGACGATTATTTGGACAATTCGAATATGAGGTTATTTTTCATTCGAGTTATCCCATCACTAAATAAAAGTAGTTGCAGCTACAAAAACGTCCTCTTCGGCAAACATTTTTTTCGCAACTGAATTCACCTATTGATGTCGATGGCACTGTTTGTCATTTCAGTGTAGACGTGTCATGAATTATGGTTTTCACTTGCAACAATTACTTTTTAAAAACTATATTTAATCTAGTTGACAATTATCAATTACAATATATGGTGTTTATATGAGTACATAATCATTAAGGAAAATAACTAAGTGGAGACTAGGGAGGGTTGATACTATGGGAGGGATGATACGCTTTCAAATTTGCCGCTGAAAGCGCTTGTTGCTTGGTAGATTTGGCAACAGTGGAACGTCTCCATGTGATCACCACATTTGATGCCTGTTTGCTGTATTAGGAGGCGGTTTTGAGAAATTTGCGCAGTAAATTTGTTTTTACTGTATAAATTACAAAGTTTCGGAAGGTAAGTGTAAGCATTTTAGTAAAAACAAGTTAATATTAACCTATGTTTTTTATGTTATTACCCGGTGTTTTAGCCACAATTTGGTACTAGATAGATGCCTGAATATGGATTCTGTTTACAAATATTTCAAGTTTTATAGAATAGGTCACGTACGGGAGGATTGATACATTCCATTTCGGGGAGACTGGATACATGTATCAAGCCTCTCACTCTCTCAGAATTCTAGGTTGTACCTACATAAAATGTTCTTTTTAATTCAAAGATGCCTTTCAAATGGAAGAAAAGAACTAATAGAACACCGGCTTCACCTGAACGAATGGAAAAAGCCGTCCAGGAAGTTATAGACGAAGGTAGATTGAGAAGTACGGCTAATAAATATCTCTTAGACAAAATGACACTAAGAAGATATGTTGCCAAATACAAGGAAAGGGAGAAGAAACGAAGTTCCTTCCAAATTTTGCAACTTCTCAAATATTTAATTCCGAAGAAGAAAAAAGTTTAGCTAAATATTTGTTAACTGCGGCTAAAATGAATTATGGGTTTACTTCGAAAGAGACGAGAAAATTTGCATATTTGTATGCTTCGGAAAATAAAAAATGGCTAAAAATTGGCTGAACAATGAAATGGCTATGAGTGGCTTAAAGGGTTTATAGAGAGAAATGAATGAACTATCGCTTCGAAAACCAGAACCAGCGAACCTTTCTCGTGGAACAGCTTTTAACCAGCACACTGTAGGAGAATTTTACAATTTACTTGGCGAAATACTACCCCGAGATCAACTCGAACCAGATTCAATATACAACTGTGACGAGACTGGCGTCCAGACTGTCCACAAACCTAGCAAAATCATTTCAAAAAAAGGACAAAAACAAATATCTAAAGTTACTTCAGGAGAACGAGGCCAGACAGTTACAGTCCTGTGTACCATAAGTGCCATAGGGAATTCTATTCCTCCTTTTTTTGTTTTCCCGCGTGTTCGTGAACAAGATTATACGACCATTGGTGCACCACCAGCATCCAAAGCTGCTACTCATCCAAGCGATTGGATGACATCTGAAAATTTCGAATTATATCTGTCACATTTCATAAAATTCGCAAAATGTAGCAAAGTTATGAACTCCTTACTTATTTTGGATAATCACAACAGCCATATATCCCCTGGAGGTTTAGATATATGCAAGCAAAATGGCATCGTTTTATTAACCGCCATACACAAGTCACCGTTTGGAACTACTTGATGTTGCGGTATACGGTCCGTTCAAAACGTACTTCAGTGAAGCTTGCGATTATTTATTGGTAAGAAATCCTGGCCAAACTATTTGTTTGAAAGATATTGCCGCGCTTGTTGGTACTGCATATCAGCGAGCTTTTATTCCACTGAGTATTAGCAAAGGGTTTTCTCAAACTTGTATCTATCCATTCAATTCCCACCAATTTACTGGTCACGACTTCCTCACTGCAAAGGTTACTGACCGACTTGATCCTCATCAGTCACAAAGCGCTACAGTTAATGATACGCTGGCATTACCTGTCGGAAGAGAACATACTCCAGAATCTACTCCTAGGCCGAAGCCTGAACCTTCTTGCTCATACAAGACTCCCGAAGAAACAAAGCCATTGTCACAGGCACCACCAAGAAAACAACAAACATCAGGAAGAAAACCTGCAAAAACAAAAGTTCTCACTGATACCCCAAATATGGAAGAAATAAAAAATGACTATGAAAAAATGCAAGAACAGAGAAACAAGTGTAAATTTCAACAAACCTTATGGGCACTTACAATATTGTTAAAGTGAAGAGCAATTGAAGAGGAATCTGAATCTGATAATTATGTATTCGATCCATCATCATCGGATAAAATAACTGATATAGAAGACCAAATAGAAAATGAGAAAGGAGGAGATTATTTTGTTAGAGAAGTAGTAAACTTAAAGGATTATGTTCTAGTAAGATTTACAACAAAAAAGACAATAAAGCACTATGTTAGACAAGTTATAGAAAAAGTGGGAGATGAATATTTAATAATCTTTATGCGGCGGAAGAAGTCTGGATACAATTTCGTATATCCTGACGTGGATAACAAAGGTCTAGTTTCTGAAGAAGATGTTATGAAGCTACCGACACCAAATTTTGTAGGTGGGACTGAATAAATTTTACAATGTCAATTGATAATGAGTACTTTTAGGTCTAATACATTTCATGGTTTAGCGTATTTTATGGTTCATCTATTTTGTATCAAACCTCCTTTACACCGTATCAAAGCTCCCTTACCATGGGAGCGTTGATATACTTTACAGTTTTAAAAAAAATACCCGGTATCTCCTACCATCATCTAAACTGTCATGTTTTAACTGCCTACAATTAATTGCAACTTAGTTGGCTATAACAGGCCGCACAAACCGATTTCATTGAATGAAAACTTATTTCAATTTCCTAGGTCAAGGATTAACCGTATCAACCATCACTAGTCTCCCCTAACTATAAAAGTACACTTTAGATAAGATTAATGGATACTTAAAACTATATTAGTGAGGAATTTGAAAGTCATAACTCATGGCATTCGGCAAAAGCCTTCCAAAACCCTAGCGGCTTTGTGATTTTCGTGTTGACGCGGCTTTAGAGTTGATGGGTAAGGTACAGAAGAGAGAGATTCATTGTAGACAATCCTCTAATAATTTATTTTAGTTCTAGCAGAAACCGGAAAAGTGAGAAAAACTAGTTTCGGTTAAAACCAGTTAACTAATCGAATACTCTAAAACCGGTTATCCAAATAAGCGTCATATCCATTGAATGCAGTGTTGTTCGGAAGCGGTGTTGTAGTGGAGTCGTATAAGTGAGCTATGACCTTTAAGGTTTTAGTTAAAGAGTTGCCTACCTATTACATGTATGGCTGCGTACCTATCAGGTATGCTTTCAGATAGGATGTCTGTTGCATAAAAAATTTGTAAATACATATCGATACATTCAAGCAAAAAATAGTTTATACCAGGGGTTAACATATATTTATTTATACTGGGATTTTTAAAAAGGAGAACAAAATATTTCATAATATCAAAGTTGTGTGTTAATTGTTTGGAGAAATGTAGTGTACAGAATGTTGCGCTGTATAATGCGAGTAACACAACTTAAATATGATATGTTTGATAAATAGAACCTCCTGAAAAATCGAATGATCAGCAAGAGGATATATTAAATAAAATAACAAAACGAATATGGAATTCCAACTTTGGAGTCCTCTAACTCGGAAACCGGTGAGTAATGACAATAATATGAATAGAATTTATACGATTTTTACTTGAGACACTTTATATAGGTACATTTATGTATTTTATGTATCTGGAATAATTCAGTCTGAGTAACAGATATAAAATATTTTACATAAGACCGCTCGGGAATATGGATCTCTCCCAGCGAGTTTCAATCTGAACTGGAAAGAAAATTAGGAAATGAAAGTTGCTCGTTCGGGAATAGAAGCTCATATCTTTCGAATACCATCCCTAGATATGAATCTTTCGTATCTAGAGTCTAGATCTGCCACTAGAGAAATGTGTATTATTTATTTGTTTCTTTTCTTTGATAAACAACTTTAGAAAATGAGAAATGTTTACTTTTAAAATAGAAAAATTTGTCTTTATATGTAAGCCAAGTAACAAGAAACATGTAAAGTGATTGATACCTTATTTGCGTGATTCTAATGTTTTTTGTTAACGACTTTATTATTAAATAACTTATAAACGTGTTTTAAACAATTTCTTAACTGCTTTCTTCTTGAAAGCATATTGGCAACAGCTTTGAAATGACTAGGCCAAAAATATCCGTTACTTAATTACTGGACTGGAATAATGTAAGCAAACATTGGAAAAACGAGCTCGCGTTGCCATGTGCTTTGGGCGCCGAAAGAATTGGTAAATTAGGCCGAAAATTTAGCACAGCTGATACCGAACGTAACTACGTGATAAAGTTTTTAAAGCATTCGTAAAAACCTTGATAATGGCTTCAAAGTGGAAGCCGCAACGTCGAGAAATTTCAAATTTCCAACGCGGTTCAACCCCTGAACCTAGTTCATTTGTTCATATATACATACTTATATTTGGTTTTTTTTCTTGAACATATTTTATTATATTTTCGGATATATTATTATTGGGATTGTAAGGCTCTGCACTAAATTGTAGGTTTTTATTCACATCTTTTCGTTTGACGTTTCGGACTGGCAGTGTCCTTCATCAGAAACTTACACTACAAACAGAACGTTCACAATCAACAAATTATACAATATAAACTTCTTTTTAAAAATTTACCATAAAACAAACGCTTGCAAGTGCAACTAGTATTTGTATGGTAAACATTAATTTACTAATATGTTAAGCACTATGTTTTCTTTCTAAATTGAAATTTTAACTATAATTGAATTTTTGTAATTTTGAAATGTGTCTAAATTTGTTTTCTTTAACCTTTATTTTTACTGATTTTAATTATTTTGGATTTGGAATTAAATATTTAGTTATTTATTTGTTTATATATATGTATATATATATTATATACATATATATATATATATATATATATATATATATATATATATATATATATATATATATATATATATATATAATATAAGATGTACGAATAGTGCGTGACATATGAACAATAAACAACGAATAGATTGGTAGGTATTGCACGTAAATAGAAGAAGTGGTAACCGCAGACATGCATGTTTCTGGCTCTTAGCTGTCATCGGTACGGTACAACCAAGAAAACGTGTAAAACATGCTCCCATGTTTTAGGGAGCATGTTTTACATGTTTTGTAGTTAGATTTTCTTGTGTTTTATGGGTTTTGCACAGCTGGAGGTCCACCATGACATAGTTTTTTCTTTGTGAGAAATAATATGTTTACCAATGTGCAAATTGGTAGCTGAAAGTATAGCATCTGTAAATCTCAGATTGTTCATATTGTCTGACAAAGATAATGCAGATAAGTTGGTTACTGTTTGAGACGTATAACTACTCCAGTCGGCATTTTTTAAGCACCAATACCATTTGGATAAATAATCATTTTGAGTGGGGATATTGAAGGATATCATAAATGTTGCTATCATAAAGATGTTGAGCAGTGTGCCAATTTAGTAAAGAAGCAAGTTTAGGGTCACTGCAACTAAGATCAATAGGAGAAGGTACCAGAGGAGAAATTCAAGTGTGTATTAGAACCAGTATTTAGCAAACAATAACCTGTAAAATTGATAACATTTTCGACAGTTTCCCCTTTGTCCATGGTGTAATTGGATCCCCTCAATGTATTGTGGGCGTTAAAATCACCTACTAAAATGTAAGGTTGGTTGGGAAGCACTATTAAGTTTGAAAGGTAATTAGGGGGGATATATAAGCTGCAAATAGTGAATATATTTGGGCACCAGCTGAAAACTGCAATAGCTTCAAGATCAGTAGTGATATGGAGTGGGGAAGAAAATAGTTCGCCTGAAATGAAAATTAAGGTACCCTACACTTCCTATTTTTTAGTTTATGAAGTTTATCTATTTTAGAGTTGGCTCCTTGTAAACATAAGATTTTAGATCGTTCGTCTGATATTATTTGTTAGATTCTTTTCAAACGAGGAAAGAATCCATCACAATTCCATTGAATAGTTTTGAATGGTGACTTAAGAAGTTAGTTGTTGAGGGAGGAAAATCATCTGTTTGATTATGAGAAGAAACGGTTTTTCTATCAGAAAGGTCCTTTTAAGTGAACAAGTGATAAATGATTCCTTGGTTATTAGAAGTAAATTTTAGGAATTCGATAAGAGAATCTGAATTACCCTATAAATTTTCTGAAAACGCCGTGTTTAATGATTTAATAACTTAATTCAAGGTATTTTTCACAAAGATTTACGGTTCACCTTTCATTTCAGTATGTATGGCAAAAACGGTTGAGTGCGTGGAAAAAGTTTACAGAAAAATTTGTTGCAAATTTTATGTTCTACAACTTTTATAATAAATGTTAACATTATTAGAGTCACAGAAACTGAGATAATCGCAGAAAACTTATTTTTGTAGCCTTGAATGAAGTTTCTAGCTTATTCCGAAGTTGGCACTTGTTTTTTCCTAAAATGACAGGGCTATATTAATATTTCTGCTTTTCCATTAAGCCAATAATTTTCTGACGTCTCGTTTGTTTCTACATCGTGTAATATTTTTGGCAGCTTTGACGTTTTCTCCTGCTAATAGCTTCATTTCAGCCTATTACATTAGAGGAAAATTCAATAGTAGGTCAATATCGCTAATTGTCGGGGTTACTCTGAGTAGGCACTTAACGCCAGTTCAATTACTTTCCATCCAACCGTTCGTCCTTCTATTGTGTCAATCTGTATCGAAAATTTGTCTCCCGGGATTTACAAAAGCGATTTAGTGCTACTAATGGACTTTCTTACTGCATTAAGAAACTATAAGTGCCGAATTGACTTACAAAACTTTTTAGATTTTCGTTATTAGTTTGAGTGCGAACCCGAAATGAACAGTTACTTTTGGAAGCTATAGGAATACTAACAAGATTAATGTTGTTAACCCATATTTTGTGATTGAATGCGTATTAAAATTGCTTGTTTACTTATTTTCGAAAAGTATAAGTGATAATGAAGCATGTCAACTTCTAAATTCAATTATATACATTCATATGCCAATCTTTGAGTGACATAGTTAAAGTTTTGCCTATTCTCCTCGATTGATATTTCTATCGAATTAGAAAAATCAAATAGAACAAACTAACATTTTTAAAGAAATAATTGCATGCATTGAATTTACCCTACTAAACAAGTGCATAGAAGACACTTCAAATAACAAACATAGTAAACACAAAACCGTAGAGTAATCTGATAAAATAATAAAAATTTGTGTAGAATCGGAAGAAAAGTGTCTAGAACCAAAACTAGAAAAGTGTCTGGAATACGACAAAATAAAAGGTATACAGAAAACGAAAGACTCTCGCTAAACAAACCTCAAGCACCCCAAGCACTCAGCCCTACACTCTCTATACCCATTTGTAGGGGTAACAACAACACATCCACCCCGGATCACTCAAATCAGTTCTTCCAGAATGGAAGAATATACGATAGGCCCACAATTGAGCAGAAACACGTGAGACAAAGCTGAAGAAATCTCTAATCATCCCCAAACGGCGGAAGGGCAATTCCACAAGCCGTCCACCCCCTCCTGGGCACAGGAAGTAGAAGAGAAAGAGATAATACAATAGCAAACACAAATGTCAAGCTTATCTCACAATACGAGAAACTCACAAACAAAAACAACAAAATTATCGCGAGAACATTAAAAATGTCAAATAGTAATACGCAAGCAGCCACAGGAAATATAAATGCGATAACCACCTTTCCGCAATCACAACAGACGGATAACATGGACAATATTCCTCCAGGCTTTGAAAAAACGAAAAAAGTTACTACATTTAATAGAATTATTGAACAAAAACCTCGCAATGAAAATATATCAAACACAAACAGATATGAATCTTTATCTCCTAAGATGAAATTCCACAAACAAACCTTCAGAGGAAAAGAAAGAAAAAGACGTTTCGAAATTTCAATCCCTGGCCTCTAGCTTTGAAGAAGAACAAATTTCCGGTGAAACAAAGACAACCAAATAAAATCCGAAAAAGCTAACAAAAAAACCTACAACATGCCCCCAAATTGTAATACAGGGGAATTTTTTCGCTCATAGAGACATAATCACAAAATTAAAAGAGGACGTGCAGAAATCGTTCGAGATAAAGTATACAAATAGATCCTCAATAGCTTTTACAAAAGATACCGACGATTTCGAAAAACTAAAAAACACACTAAGATGTGAAAAAGTTCAATTTCACACCTACACAAGAAGAGAGGACAATGCCTTCGTACTGCGTGGCCTCGCAGAGTGTCTGCAAATTACGGATATAAAGGAGGAAAAAGTTTATAAAATCACTACAAAAGACATCTAGACGATGAGCACAAAAGGCCGTCCCCTGTACCGACCCCAAAATTACTCTGGGTTTCTTAACCAAAATTGTGAGAGTAATTGATCATACAACAGTGTGACGGCAAAGTAAACCCATTATCCAATGACACATTTGCCAACTGTGGGGACATGCCACTTCAAATTGCGGAAGGACACCCAGGTGCTTGAAGTGCACCGGCAACCACCTGATGCCAGAATGCCCCAAACAGAGGGCAACACCAACTATAGATAGAGGGCAACACCAACTATAGATGCACAATCTGTGACTGAGTAAATTTTCTAAAGCAGTGTTTATGAATTATTTTTTCTATATTATCCATGAAAATTTCCGCTAGTAGGAGACTGAGGGATTGCCATAATTAAACAATCTTTATTGCTATAAACCTCTCCATTGAAATGAAAATAATTTTCATTTACACATTTTTAATAAAGCTATGATATCAGAGTGAATTATAGGATTAACATTGTTGTACGTGAGCAAGTTATCAACAAGAGTTTTAGTTTCTTTAGGAGGCATACTTGGGAATAGATTTGTTACATCGAACGATATGAATTTATAATTATGAGGTAGTTTTATATCTTGAATAACACTAATTAATTCTACTACCAACATCATCTTGGACTTATGGAAATTAATAGCGTGCGTGAGTTATTGACTTTGGGTCGTAAATTGGAGGCTAGGAAATCGGCTATCGAGAATTACGGTGTACCATCGAGGGAACTAAATTGTATGGAGCCAGACCTAGCTTATGTGTCATCTTATGTGGAACCTGTGTCTGAGGTTGGAACTCTACCCCTCTCTACTTCGTCATCTATTCCCAAAGTTCATGAGCTCGTTTGTTTCCGTTGTAAGCAGCCAGGTCATCGGGCCGTAGCGTGTCGTAGTAATAGGAAATTTTGCTTTAGATGTAAGAAAGAAGGATTCACGGTTAGGACTTGTCCCGATTGCTCTTCCAGAATTAGCCAGCGTAAACGAACCGAGACGTGCTTGAATGATCGGATAGAGTGCGTCAGTGAAAACCCCCCCGGTCAGTAGTTTTCGTACCGTCATAGATTATGTGTTGGATCATATCGTTAATGATGAACGTCCTTATCTTAAGATAGATATCCTGGGGAAAACTTTATTAGGACTTTTGGATTCGGGCGCTTCAAGAACTATTTTAGGAGGTGAGGGTTATGAGTTAATTTCTTGTCTAGGGTTGACTTTGGATAAAAGTAGGACGACTAATTGTACAGTGGCAAACGGTAATGTGTTACAGAGTATTGGAACCGTCGTGTTACCCGTGGTTTTGAGGGGTCGTATGCGGTTGATTGAGGCTCTAGTTGTCCCTGAATTAACTCACATTTTGATTCTTGGTGTAGATTTTTGGAATTTGATGGGCACCGTCCCAGATCTTCGTTCTGACGAGTGGCATTTTTCGGCAAACCCTGTGTTGTTAAAATATTGTGAAACATGTGTCGTCTAAAACAGTACTCACTGGAGCTTCGGCAGGAGTATGGCACTGCAAGGACTTGAAACCATACTCTACGCAACCGCCTGGAGATGAAAATTAACCCTTCCGGATTAATTTTCTTTGACGAAAGAGGGGAATCTGTAACGCGAAAATTTGCCGAGCCGTCGAAGATTTAATATTGGCTAGCCTGTCGACTGAGAGAAGTCACAGCGCTGACGGAGCGAAGTTAAAATTCAGTCCTCCATTTGCCGTCAAGGTGTAAACACACGTTTCCAATTTAAAATTCATGTGCCCTGGAAGCATAAGCATTTGACTAAAAACCCGACAATTCCGATGTAGGGGAAGGAAAATACGGCTGAAACCGACAGCTGGCAGCTCCGACCCGATAGGCTTCTGGTCCAAAAACGGCCGTTGACTGTGGATACCAGAAGAAATTAGAGGAATTGCGTATTCGTGGTAAATTTCCGTAGACGGCGTAGTTCGAAGGATTTATTATAGAGGGGGGTTTTTGTATGTGGATATTAAAATCACTGATTGGAATTTAATGAGCCAGTGAGATCAGTTCCAGGAGAGGAAAAACGATAAGTGAACAGTTTCCTTTTTTTTATTCTTCATTTTCATTAGTACATTCACATTTATGCGTCACGTATCACCGTTTTTTATATAAAGTTCTATTTCTTTCTCAAATCTTGCTTATAGTTTAAAATACGCTAAGATACTACGGTACGTACCTGGTACTGCGACATTTAGTAGATTTTTCTAATCCTGACGATTTTATGCATATAACTTGCGCCGTACATACTTTTGGATTGAATTTTCTCTAGTAACGCTAAACTCGTTCGCTATTTAAATTTATTGCTTATGCAAGTAAATATATTGATATTGGTATAAATTGCGGAAGTGTGAACCCTTGTAACTGTACATTGTTAATTTTGATATATATTATCGTTGTATTTTTGAGGTATTGTACATGAACTATTTGGTCGTTTCTCTAGAATTTTAGAATTGAGACATCGGTGTAGTTTGGGGCCCTCAGCTCTTCTGCGCCCTGAGTTTGAAGCCTTCAGCCCTGCTCAGAGTTTATAGAATCTGCTTGACAGTTAATCACTTAAGTTGTAACTGATAAATTAGTTAGAAATTGTTGGATTTATGTAGATTTCGGCCTTCAGCCCATCTACATTCTGAGTTTACAGCCTTCAGCGGAGTTCAGACATTATTTGCAACATTTTTGTAGTGATATTGTAATAAATATTTCGAAAAGAGACCTTTGGTCCACAATGACTAATTGAAGCTTCAATCAGGGGATACTTGCTGACTTTTATTTTCTTATGATATCTTACCTATCAGTTTAACCTTTGGAGTGTGTAGTGAGTGTTGTTAACCCACTGAGAAGTTGTGGGCTAATTTAAAGAAGTCCTGGGTGCTTGCCAAAACTTCTCTGGCGCCCCTTTTGTAAACTTAATAATTCTTTGAAGAATCCACCCCTTCTTCGACTCGAAGCTAGTCGATTGGCGAGCACGGGTTGTACCACGTGAGACAACCCGCATACCTATAACGAGCACTGAGAGGGTTGGTAGGTTTTCTCGTTATAGCATTGAACTAGTTCAGTCAGCTAATCGTTTCATCGTTGATGATAACATTTTAGTAATTCAATGTTATCTGTACGTTTAAGGAATTTCCTGGAGGGATACCTTTTTTGGATTCTTACTTTTTTTCCTGTAGGAGTACCTTTTTTTGGATACTTACCTATTCCTGGAGAAGTACGTTTTTTCTTGGGTACTTTACCATTTGGTTCTGCCTGGACCGGGGTGATGAGGCGACCAACGTTCTTCCGGTCGTTTATTTTTCAGTTAATCTTTTTCATTACTTAATAGCTAATTCAATGGCTTGACAGATGTTATAGACCAGTCATTATTCAATTTTTTTGCTTCTTGCTAAATTGTATCATTTGTTAGAAACATTTCATTTGTTAAGAAAATTTCAGTAACTATAATTTATTACTTTTGTTAGACACCTTATACAGGACAATAAAACACGTTGGTAAGTTTAGATAGCTATTTTATTTATTGTTTCCTATTTATTTGCTAGGTTTAGGATGAGACAAACATTTTGGCCGAGCAGAAACCTGGCTGGCGCCCATTTTATTTTACAACATCGCGGATATCTGATAGCACTCACTCCCACTCACCGAGTAAGTGAACTGAAGGCCCAAAAGGTTGTCACCGGAGACAGCTGGACTTACCTGTAGCCCATAGGGTCGATACTAGTAGAAGCTAGTGACCAACTTGGCTGGTTACAGGGTCTCCATTTTTTCGCATAGTGTGGCAGTTAACTTGTTAATAATGTCGATACAATAAAGCGGTCATCACGATCAGTTGAATATCGTTCTCTGTCCGTTCCAGATCGCTTATCAAAGGATACAGTCTCCTCGTAGCGTTGGCATACTTTATGAACCGCTACACTTGTTATATTCAGTTGTCAAGCAACAGCTAGGCTGATTAAGCGTATTTTCGATTGAAGCCACTACTTGGACGGCTTTTTGCGGTGTAGTATGTATTAAACTAACACAGAGGAAAACAAAAGCATTAATTTCAATGTGTCATAAGTTTGTTATTCTTGTTCGAATGACAATATAAATACGTTCTATTAGTTTACCGGTTGCTATGCATTTCAACGATGGACAGACTATTGGCAAATTTTAACTCACTGAAGCATATCAAATTGTCTCTCAAACAGCATTTATTTCTTTCATCTGATAAATAGTTTTTAAATAAACAGTATATTAAAGTATAAGTGGATAAAGAGGTCTTTCAAACACGCGCGAGTTTTCGAGAACGACGGCGCAGCCGGAGTGCTCGAAATAGAGCAAGTGTTGCAAAGACCAGTTATCCACGAACACTTTACGCTATTTTTTGTATTGGTGCACTTTGAAATTATAAATTATTATTATCATATTATTACTACAAAAAAATAGAAGTCCGTCCTCGATGCCCAGCCAAGTTTCGTGAACGTCAAATAGTATTTATTTTTATTAAACGGTTTTATTTAGCTCACCCCGTTTGTTTTATTTATTATTCTTGGGTCAAATTTAGTAAATCAAATTTCACCCTCTTCCTGTCAACCGATTAATCTGAAATTTTGTATACACTTTGGATTTTGGTGACAATACAATTATGTTTATTCATTATCATTATAAATTCAAGATGGCCGCCGCTACAAAATGGCGGATAATTTATGTTTTATTAATCCCATCAATATGGGTATCAAATGAAAGGGCTCAACAAGCAGAATACAATATACTATAAAACATTGAAACTAAGATGGCGGCCGCTACAAAATGGCGGATAACGTAGGTTTTATCAATCCCATCAACATGGGTATCAAATGAAAGGGCTCAACAAGCAGAATACAATATACTATAAAAAAAATTTAAATCCAAGATGGCGGCCGCTACAAAATGGCGGATAACGTAGGTTTTATCAATCCCATCAACATGGGTATCAAATGAAAGGGCTCAACAAGCAGAATACAATATACTATAAAAAAAATTTAAATCCAAGATGGCGGCCGCTACAAAATGGCGGATAACGTAGGTTTTATCAATCCCATCAATATGGGTATCAAATGAAAGTGCTCAACCAGTAGAATACAATATACTATATAAAATTAAAATCCAAGATAACGGCATCTACAAAATGGCGGATAACGTAGGTTTTATCAATCCCATCAACATGGGTATCAAATGAAAGGTCTCAACAAGTAGAATACAATTTACTATGCAAAATTGAAATCTAAGATGGCCGCCGCTACCAAATGGCTGATAACAATTTTTTATCAATCCCACCAATATGGGTATCAACAAATAAAAGGGCTTGACAAGAAGAATACAGTGTACTATACAACCTCAATATTTAAGATGGGCGCAGCCACTAAATGGCGTATAATAATAAGATTTAAATTTAGAAATTGAATCTGTAATTTAGGTATCTGATTAATCCAGCCTGAATCCACCACTCAAGTCAAGATTTTGTATCGTGTTGAGGACTGTGTGGCGTTAGGGTGGCTAAAAATGATACGTCGTTAGCGGTACACCACCCAAGTTAAGGTGAAAGGTTAAAACGCGCCGATAACTGTATGGCATTAGGGTGGATAAAAATGATATGTCGTTAGCGTTTTCCCCTCAAGACTCAGGCGCATCTTGTTGTACATAGCCTTGCCCCTTTATTGGACCTCTGGGGGGGTCGACCGTTTAAATGTCCATTACTCGTGGGAACAAAATGGTAGAAAAAAATATAATAAAAATAGGTAAAAAAACTTTTTAAGTTAAACGGTTTTATGTTAAACATACATTGCAATGTTTAAGATAAATGTACTAAAAACCAAAAAATAAAAATAGGTAAAAAAACTTTTTAAGTTAAACGGTCTTATGTTAAACATACATTGCAATGTTTAAGATAAATGTACTAAAAACCCAAAAATAATAAAATAGATACAGTCGTGGGAATTATAAACATATGCATAGACTAGACTAAAATAAAACCGTGGGGCACGTCAATTGTCTACAAATTATCGACTTAATGTGCGATAGAAGAATCGTTTAATTCGTCGTTAGGCAGTTGGCCCACAGACGGTGAGGAAATTACTTACTATTTTCTTGCTCATGGAAATTCCAATAGTTATACACTCCATGTAAATAAAAGAGATGTTTCAACTAGTTTATCGTTGGACATTCACACTGCTGGCTGGCGAGGAATCGTTTCACTGCTCGTAGTTTGTCTTTAATCGACAAAACATATGATAAAAGTACTACTCCCTCACCACTATGAAACCCTAAAACTCGCTTATAATCGAGCTTGCTAGCTTGTTTCCACATTCTAGCCCTACTTATCACACGTCCATCGTTGTCGGTTGAACAACTGCCTAATTATAGTGTAACATTACAAAACAAAAATTTTAATCAACGATTGTAGACAATTGACGTGCCCCACGGTTTTATTTTAGTCTAGTCTATGCATATGTTTATAATTCCCACGACTGTATCTATTTTATTATTTTTTGGTTTTTAGTACATTTATCTTAAACATTGCAATGTATGTTTGACATAAAACTGTTTAACGTAAAAAGTTTTTTTACCTATTTTTATTTGACGTTATATTACGGGGTGCTGCTGTCAGATCAATAATCAAAAAGTTTCTTTATTTATATTTAAAAGAATACAATGTATATATGAATAACTTTTGCAGAAAAAACCAAATAAGACATTGGTTCACAATGAAAATATACAATTTAAAAACTAATAAAAAAATTGTCATTGATACTTACGTTTCTCAAGTTGTTGTTGTTACCATATGGACTTTAAAAAACGCGCGTGTTTGAAAGTTCGATTTAAACACGCTGACGCGTGCTTTAAAAAGATAATATGAGGCATCAATGAAAAAAAATTAGTTAAAGTCAAAAGTTTACAGTGGGTCGATTTCTATGCACGCAACTGTATTTAGAGCCTCCTATCATTTCCGGTTACACCGGAAGTTGACTAAATCTTCCTCAATTAAAAAAGAACATCCTATATATTATTAGATATCTGGATAGAGCTACTATTGAGGCTTCTTTTAATATACAGTTTTGCCACCATACACGTGTATCTTGAAAAATATGACTAATTTCATAACGAAATATTCTCCGATTTGACACTTTCAAGTAAAATATCCCACATTTATATATCCAATTATTTTGCTTTTTTAAATGAAACTAACTGTTTCTAGATATAGTAAATTTCATCCAATTATTCAATCAAAGATTATTAGATCACCCTGTAAAAAACTCAATAATTTTCTCATTTATCACCGTTAAGCTTATCGGTTTATGGCAGTTAACTGTATCAAAAAACCTACATGCAAAGTAATCTCAATCATCTGAATACTTTCATAGGTTATCGAACTATAGGAAAATTCATTAGAATGTGACTTCTGATTTTTTCTGCACATGAAACATTCGTATATTGATTGGTACACGAATACTTATGGAAAATTTAGAGGAAAGTTATTCATCAAAAACTAGTTAGAATGAGAAATGTGTATACGCTTTTCAGAAACGCGATTTATCATGTTTTCAATTTACCGGATTCGAATGTAAATAAAACATGCCACTTACCAGTGGTGAAATACAGAAAATTAATAAATTATTCCAGTATATAGGATGTCGGCGAAATTTATATATACAAGGTGCTTATGTGGGGTTTAAAATTAAACGTTTTAGAATATGAAAATTTGGGTACATTTGATCTAGAATATTCATATCCTTCTATCACGTCCGGTTATATGAAAAGTTGACTGATCCTTTCCTATTTTAAATAGAACACCCTGTATATTATTACGAATTTCTATGTGTCTTATGAGATTATGACAATAGTGTTTTATATAACGAGCATGTAATGTAGCCATTGGAGGAAAAATATTCCTCCAAAGAATACTACCAATTAAAAGTGGTTTTTATTATTGACTCGGCCGGAACCAATGACAAGAACCAACAATGGACACATTTATTAGATTTTTCAATTACTATTGAAAGATGTTCAAAGGTGAAACGGTCCTATTGAAACCTTTTAACACTTAAATGTTATTCAAATGTTTTATTACAGGCCTTCCGACACCGATACATTATGCAAAGATCCCGTCTCTTTTAACCATAGACATTCAAATATAATATGACAATAAGTCTTACAAACTTTACAATGAGATATTTCGTTTGGTCTAAACTTTATGGCTCTACGATTTTAATAAAATAGATAAAAATGATATTATAAAACGTGATACTTTTCTAAGTATTCAACAATGCTACAGACATAAAATAAACTACTCATTCAATATACAAACAATAGCGAACGGATACAAAGAGAATTTCATATCTGCAAATAGATCGCCGACAGGTTAACAATACTTCACACATTTCTAAAAATACAGTAATATGTACAAATCAAGAATTCTCATTCTTGCATACAGGCCCTTAAAAAAGACCAAACTAATAAATTTCAGAAGGAAATAAAATTAGCAACGATAAAGAAAAATATAAATTATGTTTACGCAATCCAGAACACCCTGAACTTTATTCATTAATTAAACTCCATCAGACCAGTTGTTTCTTTTTTTACAGCACCTTCATTTAAAATCAACGGAATTAATTAGTGTTATTCAAGATATAAAACTACCTCATAATTATAAATTCATATCGTTCGATGTAACAAATCTATTCCCAAGTATGCCTCCTAAAGAAACTAAAACTCTTGTTGATAACTTGCTCACGTACAACAATGTTAATCCTATAATTCACTCTGATATCATAGCTTTATTAAAAATGTGTAAATGAAAATTATTTTCATTTCAATGGAGAGGTTTATAGCAATAAAGATTGTTTAATTATGGCAATCCCTCAGTCTCCTACTAGCGGAAATTTTCATGGATAATATAGAAAAAATAATTCATAAACACTGCTTTAGAAAATTTACTCAGTCACAGATTGTGCATCTATAGTTGGTGTTGCCCTCTATCTATAGTTGGTGTTGCCCTCTGTTTGGGGCATTCTGGCATCAGGTGGTTGCCGGTGCACTTCAAGCACCTGGGTGTCCTTCCGCAATTTGAAGTGGCATGTCCCCACAGTTGGCAAATGTGTCATTGGATAATGGGTTTACTTTGCCGTCACACTGTTGTATGATCAATTACTCTCACAATTTTGGTTAAGAAACCCAGAGTAATTTTGGGGTCGGTACAGGGGACGGCCTTTTGTGCTCATCGTCTAGATGTCTTTTGTAGTGATTTTATAAACTTTTTCCTCCTTTATATCCGTAATTTGCAGACACTCTGCGAGGCCACGCAGTACGAAGGCATTGTCCTCTCTTCTTGTGTAGGTGTGAAATTGAACTTTTTCACATCTTAGTGTGTTTTTTAGTTTTTCGAAATCGTCGGTATCTTTTGTAAAAGCTATTGAGGATCTATTTGTATACTTTATCTCGAACGATTTCTGCACGTCCTCTTTTAATTTTGTGATTATGTCTCTATGAGCGAAAAAATTCCCCTGTATTACAATTTGGGGGCATGTTGTAGGTTTTTTTGTTAGCTTTTTCGGATTTTATTTGGTTGTCTTTGTTTCACCGGAAATTTGTTCTTCTTCAAAGCTAGAGGCCAGGGATTGAAATTTCGAAACGTCTTTTTCTTTCTTTTCCTCTGAAGGTTTGTTTGTGGAATTTCATCTTAGGAGATAAAGATTCATATCTGTTTGTGTTTGATATATTTTCATTGCGAGGTTTTTGTTCAATAATTCTATTAAATGTAGTAACTTTTTTCGTTTTTTCAAAGCCTGGAGGAATATTGTCCATGTTATCCGTCTGTTGTGATTGCGGAAAGGTGGTTATCGCATTTATATTTCCTGTGGCTGCTTGCGTATTACTATTTGACATTTTTAATGTTCTCGCGATAATTTTGTTGTTTTTGTTTGTGAGTTTCTCGTATTGTGAGATAAGCTTGACATTTGTGTTTGCTATTGTATTATCTCTTTCTCTTCTACTTCCTGTGCCCAGGAGGGGGTGGACGGCTTGTGGAATTGCCCTTCCGCCGTTTGGGGATGATTAGAGATTTCTTCAGCTTTGTCTCACGTGTTTCTGCTCAATTGTGGGCCTATCGTATATTCTTCCATTCTGGAAGAACTGATTTGAGTGATCCGGGGTGGATGTGTTGTTGTTACCCCTACAAATGGGTATAGAGAGTGTAGGGCTGAGTGCTTGGGGTGCTTGAGGTTTGTTTAGCGAGAGTCTTTCGTTTTCTGTATACCTTTTATTTTGTCGTATTCCAGACACTTTTCTAGTTTTGGTTCTAGACACTTTTCTTCCGATTCTACACAAATTTTTATTATTTTATCAGATTACTCTACGGTTTTGTGTTTACTATGTTTGTTATTTGAAGTGTCTTCTATGCACTTGTTTAGTAGGGTAAATTCAATGCATGCAATTATTTCTTTAAAAATGTTAGTTTGTTCTATTTGATTTTTCTAATTCGATAGAAATATCAATCGAGGAGAATAGGCAAAACTTTAACTATGTCACTCAAAGATTGGCATATGAATGTATATAATTGAATTTAGAAGTTGACATGCTTCATTATCACTTATACTTTTCGAAAATAAGTAAACAAGCAATTTTAATACGCATTCAATCACAAAATATGGGTTAACAACATTAATCTTGTTAGTATTCCTATAGCTTCCAAAAGTAACTGTTCATTTCGGGTTCGCACTCAAACTAATAACGAAAATCTAAAAAGTTTTGTAAGTCAATTCGGCACTTATAGTTTCTTAATGCAGTAAGAAAGTCCATTAGTAGCACTAAATCGCTTTTGTAAATCCCGGGAGACAAATTTTCGATACAGATTGACACAATAGAAGGACGAACGGTTGGATGGAAAGTAATTGAACTGGCGTTAAGTGCCTACTCAGAGTAACCCCGACAATTAGCGATATTGACCTACTATTGAATTTTCCTCTAATGTAATAGGCTGAAATGAAGCTATTAGCAGGAGAAAACGTCAAAGCTGCCAAAAATATTACACGATGTAGAAACAAACGAGACGTCAGAAAATTATTGGCTTAATGGAAAAGCAGAAATATTAATATAGCCCTGTCATTTTAGGAAAAAACAAGTGCCAACTTCGGAATAAGCTAGAAACTTCATTCAAGGCTACAAAAATAAGTTTTCTGCGATTATCTCAGTTTCTGTGACTCTAATAATGTTAACATTTATTATAAAAGTTGTAGAACATAAAATTTGCAACAAATTTTTCTGTAAACTTTTTCCACGCACTCAACCGTTTTTGCCATACATACTGAAATGAAAGGTGAACCGTAAATCTTTGTGAAAAATACCTTGAATTAAGTTATTAAATCATTAAACACGGCGTTTTCAGAAAATTTATAGGGTAATTCAGATTCTCTTATCGAATTCCTAAAATTTACTTCTAATAACCAAGGAATCATTTATCACTTGTTCACTTAAAAGGACCTTTCTGATAGAAAAACCGTTTCTTCTCATAATCAAACAGATGATTTTCCTCCCTCAACAACTAACTTCTTAAGTCACCATTCAAAACTATTCAATGGAATTGTGATGGATTCTTTCCTCGTTTGAAAAGAATCTAACAAATAATATCAGACGAACGATCTAAAATCTTATGTTTACAAGGAGCCAACTCTAAAATAGATAAACTTCATAAACTAAAAAATAGGAAGTGTAGGGTACCTTAATTTTCATTTCAGGCGAACTATTTTCTTCCCCACTCCATATCACTACTGATCTTGAAGCTATTGCAGTTTTCAGCTGGTGCCCAAATATATTCACTATTTGCAGCTTATATATCCCCCCTAATTACCTTTCAAACTTAATAGTGCTTCCCAACCAACCTTACATTTTAGTAGGTGATTTTAACGCCCACAATACATTGAGGGGATCCAATTACACCATGGACAAAGGGGAAACTGTCGAAAATGTTATCAATTTTACAGGTTATTGTTTGCTAAATACTGGTTCTAATACACACTTGAATTTCTCCTCTGGTACCTTCTCCTATTGATCTTAGTTGCAGTGACCCTAAACTTGCTTCTTTACTAAATTGGCACACTGCTCAACATCTTTATGATAGCAACATTTATGATATCCTTCAATATCCCCACTCAAAATGATTATTTATCCAAATGGTATTGGTGCTTAAAAAATGCCGACTGGAGTAGTTATACGTCTCAAACAGTAACCAACTTATCTGCATTATCTTTGTCAGACAATATGAACAATCTGAGATTTACAGATGCTATACTTTCAGCTACCAATTTGCACATTGGTAAACATATTATTTCTCACAAAGAAAAAACTATGTCATGGTGGACCTCCAGCTGTGCAAAACCCATAAAACACAAGAAAATCTAACTACAAAACATGTAAAACATGCTCCCTAAAACATGGGAGCATGTTTTACACGTTTTCTTGGTTGTACCGTACCGATGACAGCTAAGAGCCAGAAACATGCATGTCTGCGGTTACCACTTCTTCTATTTACGTGCAATACCTACCAATCTATTCGTTGTTTATTGTTCATATGTCACGCACTATTCGTACATCTTATATTATATATATATATATATATATATATATATATATATATATATATGTATATAATATATATATACATATATATAAACAAATAAATAACTAAATATTTAATTCCAAATCCAAAATAATTAAAATCAGTAAAAATAAAGGTTAAAGAAAACAAAGCAGTGCCATACTCCTGCCGAAGCTCCAGTGAGTACTGTTTTAGACGACACATGTTTCACAATATTTTAACAACACAGGGTTTGCCGAAAAATGCCACTCGTCAGGACGAAGATCTGGGACGGTGCCCATCAAATTCCAAAAATCTACACCAAGAATCAAAATGTGAGTTAATTCAGGGACAACTAGAGCCTCAATCAACCGCATACGACCCCTCAAAACCACGGGTAACACGACGGTTCCAATACTCTGTAACACATTACCGTTTGCCACTGTACAATTAGTCGTCCTACTTTTATCCAAAGTCAACCCTAGACAAGAAATTAACTCATAACCCTCACCTCCTAAAATAGTTCTTGAAGCGCCCGAATCCAAAAGTCCTAATAAAGTTTTCCCCAGGATATCTATCTTAAGATAAGGACGTTCATCATTAACGATATGATCCAACACATAATCTATGACGGTACGAAAACTACTGACCGGGGGGGTTTTCACTGACGCACTCTATCCGATCATTCAAGCACGTCTCGGTTCGTTTACGCTGGCTAATTCTGGAAGAGCAATCGGGACAAGTCCTAACCGTGAATCCTTCTTTCTTACATCTAAAGCAAAATTTCCTATTACTACGACACGCTACGGCCCGATGACCTGGCTGCTTACAACGGAAACAAACGAGCTCATGAACTTTGGGAATAGATGACGAAGTAGAGAGGGGTAGAGTTCCAACCTCAGACACAGGTTCCACATAAGATGACACATAAGCTAGGTCTGGCTCCATACAATTTAGTTCCCTCGATGGTACACCGTAATTCTCGATAGCCGATTTCCTAGCCTCCAATTTACGACCCAAAGTCAATAACTCACGCACGCTATTAATTTCCATAAGTCCAAGATGATGTTGGTAGTAAGGCGTGATATTCCTTAACAATATTTTAAGTTTAGTTTCCTCCGAAATGGGACAAGTCAACCTTTTCAACCTTTTAAAATAACCAGACATCACAGCCAAGTAAATTCCCATACTTTCATCAGGACCCTGAGTTCTACTCTTAATTTCCTCGAACAGTTTTTCATTATAATCCACGGACAAGTACTCCTCCCGTAATAGATCCACGAATTCATCCCAAGAATTGACCTCTTCTCTATAAGCTAAATAAAATTGATAAGCCCTACCAGAAAATAAGTCGATACCACTAGCTAACAAAATTTCCTTATCCACATTACGTGAAACTCGATACTCTTCCACTTTATCCAGAAGGCTCGATAGTGAAATACCTTTGGGATCTCCAGAAAACACCAAACCCCACTTACTAGGCAAGATCGTCTTAATACTAGACAAGTTCCTCGACGCATTACCAGGATTAGGAAGTGGTCTGATTTCAATGAGAGTCGATCTACGGATTGTTCACAAATGTGTAAAGGATGGCCCAGGTTGAGAAAGAATTTCTAACTGGGGAGGTTGAGATTGACGAGAACGCTCATGTCTAGAAGCCTTACTTCCCAATGATTCGAATAAAGAGAGAGCCTTAGCCATTAGTTCATCTACTTTCGCCCTTTGTCGAACACTAGCATCACCTGCTTCGAAATTAGTCGCACGTTCCAACCGACCTATGACATGCACCAAATGATCTGTAATTTCTGGAAACTACCACTCACACGAGTCTCATTGAACTCTTCTACACCAAGCTCAATCTGATCTAAGTTATTCTCAACTGCACTCAAGTCTTCGGCAGCTGTATACGGATACTCTGGCGGATATATACTATCATCTTCCTTCTCTACCTACAACGCTAAAGCTAAACTACGCCGCATCTCAGACACCGTGCCACTTGCAATACCACGTATTGTCAGCTCATATACAAGCTCATCCTGAACCAACCGATTAACTACAAACCTACGAAACATTTTTTTCTCTTTTTAAGTTCGATCTGACAAGCAATCCAGGCAACAAACCAATTTCCAACCTAGCGGAACAATAATTCTTCACAGACACACCTCTACCTCAAATGGCCTCCCTCCAACTGAAACCTAATAAGGAATTTAAAACCCAAATCCAGATACCGAATGTCCAAAAGTCCCTATTTGTCCATACAATATCTCCAACCCATAGAGTTTCCACGAAGTGTACTTCTCGAACCAACGCAACGTTCCTTCCTCAAAAGCGATTCCAAAATACAGGAGTCCACGAGCCCAAGGCACCACTTCCAAAACACCGATCCGCTAAGGTTCGAACCCACAATGCAGCCTACAATCGTCGAAAATCAAATAAACTTACTATAAAGCAAAGTACTTACGAATTCAGTTACTGTTCTGGCACTAAAATATATACACAGTGTGACCCAATATGTAACTCACCTTTTAAATTTTCAATATCTATAAATTACAAATATTTTACAATAGATAATCAAATAAAATTTTCAAAATTACAATTTTTATTGAAACAATAATGTCAATATCAGGAATCTTCTTGTTCACTTGCTACCTGAAAAAGAAGTAAAAAACAGAGCACATCAAACAATGAACAATTTGTCCGTTTCCTGTATTAAAACTTCAATTTAATATTTAACACTGCTCAACAAAATTTGGTAAATTGTTTACCACTTACGCCCCATAAAACAATTCCCTTCAAGACCTCAAACCCCAGATTTACTACAAACACTTAAATCTGGCACTATCAATAACTAATTAAGGGAAGTTATTCCCAGGTTACGCCAACAATAGAAACAATTACCTTCAAAGTTAAGCAATCCCCAGATTTACTATAAAAACCCAATTAAATCCGGTGTAATAAATTATAAATGACACAATAACTGAAGTTAAATCTACTATGACTAAGTTTCTAAGAAAAGGTTGAAAATTTATCAAAGTTTAAAAAAGATAAAATTTACAATATTGGATTGTTCAAAATTTCAATCAATATGAAAAGAAAATAACGGTTGCCCACGAACCAATGAACTCTTGTCCGATTTCTACCATAAAATTTTCAGTTTGATATCTATTATAGTCTCACAGAATAAGGTAAGTTGTTTACAAATTACGTCCAATAAAACAATTCCCTTCGAATTGAACACAACCCCAGATTTACTAAAAACACTTAAATCTGGCACAATCAAAACATATTAAGGGAAATTATTTCCAGGTACGCCCCAATAAAACAATTACCCTCAAAATTGAAGCAAGCCCCAGATTTCCTACAAAACCCACTTAAATCTGGTGTAGCCAATAGCTAAAAAAAGCAACAGAACAAACTGAAAATATATCTGCAAATCTAACTTATCAGAAGTTCAAGTTTAATCAAATGGCTACAACTAAAATTTTGATTTTTGAAGTTTAAGTTTAATCAAAGATGCTAAAAAAATTTTATTTTAAAAGTTTAAGTTTAAATTACGGGATATGTATTGCTGACAACAAAAAAAAATTACTAACGGCCCCACGTTATGGACACCAAAAACATATAACGAGAAAACCTACCAACCCTCTCAGTGCTCGTTATAGGTATGCGGGTTGTCTCACGTGGTACAACCCGTGCTCGCCAGTCGACTAGCTTCGAGTCGAAGAAGGGGTGGATTCTTCAAAGAATTATTAAGTTTACAAAAAGGGCGCCAGAGAAGTTTTGGCAAACACCCAAGACTTCTTTAAATTAGCCCACAACTTCTCAGTGGGTTAACAACACTCACTACACACTCCAAAGGTTAAACTGATAGGTAAGATATCATAAGAAAATAAAAGTCAGCAAGTATCCCCTGATTGAAGCTTTAATTAGTCATTGTGGACCAAAGGTCTCTTTTCGAAATATTTATTACAATATCACTACAAAAATGTTGCAAATAATGTCTGAACTCCGCTGAAGGCTGTAAACTCAGAATGTAGATGGGCTGAAGGCCGAAATCTACATAAATCCAACAATTTCTAACTAATTTATCAGTTACAACTTAGGTGATTAACTGTCAAGCAGATTCTATAAACCCTGAGCAGAGCCGAAGGCTTCAAACTCAGGGTGCAGAAGAGCTGAGGGTCCCAAACTACACCGATGTCTCAATTCTAAAATTCTAGAGAAACGACCAAATAGTTCATGTACAATACCTCAAAAATACAACGATAATATATATCAAAATTAACAATGTACAGTTACAAGGGTTCACACTTCCGCAATTTATACCAATATCAATATAAATATATTTACTTGCATAAGCATAAAATTTAAATAGCGAACGAATTTAGCGTTGCTAGAGAAAATACAATCCAAAAGTATGTACGGCGCAAGTTATATGCATAAAATCGTCAGGATTAGCAAAATCCACTAAATGTCGCAGTACCAGGTACGTACCGTAGTATCTTAGCGTATTTTAAACTATAAGCAAGATTTCAAATTTTTAAGTACAAAGTACAAGTGTAAAGCGAGATTATAATAATTGCCGCAAAAAAAGAAATAGAACTTTATATGAAAAACGGTGATATGTGACGCTTAAATGTGAATGTACTAATGAAAATGAAGAATAAAAAAGGAAACTGTTCACTTATCCTTTTTCCGGAACCAGAACAGGAACTGTTGCTCCAGACTATTCCAGCTCTCCTGGAACTGGTCTCACTGGCTCATTAAATTCCAATTAGTGATTTTAATATCCACATACTAAAACCATCCTCTATAATGAATCCTTCGAACTACGCCGTCTACGGAAATTTACCACGAATACGCAATTCCTCAAATTTCTTCTGGTATCCACAGTCAACGGCCGTTTTTGGACCAGAAGCCTATCGGGTTGGAGCTGCCAGCTGTCGGTTTCAGCCGTATTTCCCTTCCCCTACGTCGGAATTGTCGGGTTTTTAGTAAAATGTTCATGGCTTCCAGAGCACATGCAAGTATTTTAAATTGGAAACGTGTGTTTACACCTTGACGGCAAATGGAGGACTGAATTTTAACTTCGCTCCGTCAGCGCTGTGACTTCTCTCAGTCGACAGGCTAGCCAATATTAAATCTCCGACGGCTCGGCAAATTTTCGCGTGACAATGCTATATGTCCAGGCTATATTATTATCAACACCAGATATGTTGTTATAATAAGATGAAAATAACAAACGAAATGAAATTGAATATTTCCCCCAAAGAGTTATTATCTAACACACTAAAGTATTGCCTCTGCGGCATAGAAAAACTTTATTTACATATGGAACCAGAAAATGCTTCTTCCCTAGTGTTCTACTAATCGAGATAAAGTTTTACTTGAAAAACTGAATAACTACTATTGTAATTCAAACCCTCTTTTTTAATTATGCAATCACGCCACTTATTTTAAAGTCTTGCAGAACCTTCTAAGCCTGCCGGCTTATCCCCAGTTAGCGACTGCGCATGCCAGCTCCTGTTTTGCGAGCGAAAATGCCGCACGCAAGGAGAGAAGTAGAGAAGTACCGTTCCCTTCCTAAAGTGATTAATTAACAAGCCCCTCTTCCTCACGTATTCTGTTTTGTTCTGTAAGGGCTGTTAATATATTTTTCCAAACCACGAGGTGGTTAAAACTTCCTGTTCTGTAGTACCTATATCCATATTCTCAAACAGAAAGACATAATAGCACTTGTAGTGAAAAGAACTGTGATTAAGTGCGTATGGCAGTGTTTTTGCGCATTCTTTTGTTGAATAACTACTATTGTAATTCAAACCCTCTTTTTTAATTATGCAATCACGCCACTTATTTTAAAGTCTTGCACAACCTTCTAAGCCTGCCGGCTTATCCCCAGTTAGCGACTGCGCATGCCAGCTCCTGTTTTGCGAGCGAAAATGCCGCACGCAAGGAGAGAAGTAGAGAAGTACCGTTCCCTTCCTAAAGTGATTAATTAACAAGCCCCTCTTCCTCACGTATTCTGTTTTGTTCTGTAAGGGCTGTTTATATATTTTTCCAAACCACGAGGTGGTTAAAACTTCCTGTTCTGTAGTACCTATATCCATATTCTCAAACAGAAAGACATAATAGCACTTGTAGTGAAAAGAACTGTGATTAAGTGCGTATGGCAGTGTTTTTGCGCATTCTTTTGTTGGAATTTAAGGTAACATGTATCTTTATTGTATAAATAATGGATGAAATATAAAACTATAACACCACCCACCAACTATTTGTTGCTCAGTGTGGAAACCACTGAGTCTCCGGTCTTTCGCAAACTTAAATAAGAAATATATTCGATATTTTTATCCAAAAGTGGTATTTATTTAAGCACCTTTCCTTACATCGATTGAAATCAGAGGCCAGCTGTGTTATCGAAGGATTGTTGTTTTACACATAGATATAGTTAGATTCAAACAACTACTATGTGAATAATAATATATACCACATCTAAATAATAACTATAAAATTAATCTTATGCATAGCAGTGATTGACAAAATGAAAAATTACATTAATAAGCCAAAAACTATCTGATATATGATCACTTCTTACTGTAGTACGTAAAGATATGAAACAATGATACATGTCAATTATTCAATTAAGAATATTCCAAGTACATATCACTATATTCCTATACATAACATGCTGTCTACATCCTAATCACTCGATCAGACAATATAAAAACTACTTGACATATATTACCTATTCTTTGAGTACAAAACTTATGTGAAGAATATAAAATTCACAATCATAAGTAGAGCGCAGCTAGGTAATAGCCTTGGAAAATACATAGATATTTTTTTGTGGTTCAAAACAACAAGAATACCCCTGAACTGTACAAAAATATACACTACTTTACAATGAATTGAAATATATTACTATGCAGTTACAAATTTAAACCCACCCAAAATCCCTTTCTTTAATAGAAAATTAGTGAAAAATGCCTAAACATACTTTACAAAAAAAAATAATATAAGAATTCTTTTACATACCTCTAATTGAGGGCCTAAAATTTGCTCGTCAAAACGAGGATTAAAAAATATATCCAAATCCAAAAGACCCAATGATTTCAGTCAAGAATCTCTCCGCAAAGTCAATCCGGTAGCATGGTTTTCAAAAACGGCTAATATCTACCAAATCTCCAAAATATACAGCCAGCAACAGCTTCCCGAATAAATTTACACAGTCCTTCTTCCAACTGCGACGGTTTCAAATAGCATATATAAATTAAGAACTTACTAGTAATCATGTAGACATCTCGGAGTTCAGATTAGAAAGAAGGCCAGGGATGCGCCAAATAACACCTGCAACTCAACTTCTTCCTACAACGCAAATTTGACTAAGTTTTCCAACCAACAGCAACCCAGCTGACAGGAATTCGTTTTAACCACAGATTATAGAACCACAATCCGCTTAAGACATCGAACAAAAGTTGAGTAAACTTAAAAATGTTAACAATAAAAGTTCACATGTCATCTACGAGCACATCAGAGAGGAAATCTGTAAGCATAAGGATTTTTCTAAGACTCGTAAAGTAAAACAACAAATGCTAGGCAGAGATCTCGACTATTCCTAGCGCGAAAAGACAAACGAACGCAGCTATCTAAGACGTATCTGTCATCGAGCAAATTGTCAATTCCAACATAACCATACTTCTCAACAAAACACTTCAGTGATCCTTACGTATTAGGAGCTATTTAAATGATTTTAAACAATAATAGTACCATAGTACCCCCGTAGATGTTAATGTACAAAGCCAAAATACCCGGAATTATCACACAAATCGGATGTTATCAAACCGATATGGAAATACTCGTACTTACTGAAGCCATAACATGGTACATAAATGAACATCAAATATACAACTATCTCGAGAGACAAGTATGTATAAACTAATCAGCCAATTTGTTTCAACCTAACACTAGTAAAATGTTTTAGACAAAGTCAAAGAGTCGGCTATGCCAGAACCATAACAAAAATGTAAAATAATGCAAATTTAGTAAAAGTGCATGAGATCATCGAATTTCATTTAATATAATAACCAACTCATATACATGTAAAAGCAATCATTACCGTAATATACGGTTGGTCCTTCAGAGCCGATTAAACATACAAGTAAATACGACTTCCCGCATTTTGCTGTCCCATTATTAAAGATGAGAACGCAAAACAAAGAGTCTATACTATACGATGTTTTCAAGTTATGTGTCACATACGATATTATAAATCTTATAGTCACTGAGACGAATAGATTCGGACTAAATTGAATTATTTCTTGAAATAATACTTTGGATAGGTTTGTTCCGTTTGCCTTCGATATCAGATTACTGGTCTACAAATGAAATTTATTTCAAACTGAAAAACTATATGTCTATAAACCGGTTCCAGTTTTTATTACGAATACTTCGTTTTTGTGATAACCAGCACTCTCCTGATGGTCGGAACGTTGACAAGCTACGCAAAATACGGCCATTATTTGAAAAACTGACAGTAATATTTCAGTGTTTTTAAATGAAACTCAAGGTCTCTAGTTAATTCCACAATATAATACAAGTTATTGAAAATTCTAGAATTTTCAATAACTTGTATTATATTGTGGAATTAACTAGAGACCTTGAGTTTCATTTAAAAACACTAATATGAGCATATTCCACGAAGTAAGGGTCGAGACAGTCAATTTCAGTAATATTTCAGTATACCGTTCCCTTCTTGGGAAGAATTGGCTTTCGTCAATACGTTACAAATAAGAGACATACGTTTGGAATTAAATTATATAAGCTGTGCTTTGGTGGTGGATATACTTATAATTTCAGTATCTTTTGTGGAAAAGTGATAAAACGGACGGAAGGTCAGCGACTGAAGAAGTGGTAATTGATTAATTGGGAACACTTTGGGATAAAGGAAGAACTTTGTATGTGGAAAATTATTACACAAGTGTTTCATTAGCAAAACTTCTACTTAGCAGGATAACTCTCCTAGTAGACACCCTAAGAAGAAACAAAAAGTCCAACTGCTAAGAAGTAGAGAACGTGCGATGATCCCAAAAAGACATTATCCAAAAAGACATTATCAAAAGAAAAGACATTGTTAAATTTGTGTAAATAATAATTTCAATGTGGTTATCGGGCACCGAACTATTAAGGATAAATAAACATAACAAAAGCACGTCCGCTTTGTAAAACATCATATTCACATGATCAGGAAGGTCAAGACTACGGGCCACTGACTCATTAGCTCTAATACTTCCTATAAATAGAAATGTTCAACAATTTGAGGAATGATTCATTATTATTATTTTCAATAGTACAAATGTATGTATTGTGTATATATAATCGTGTTAATAGTTTATAATTATATTTATCCCCGTGAGTTTTCAACGATGTTATTTATTCAATCCTAAGAATGGTTCACTAGGTAAGTGTTTCTCAAAGATAAATGGTTTTATGGTTAAAGAAGTCTATACGAGGGGCACTTACTAAGTAACCACAACAAACGCAAAATTGATAAAAGGAGACAAGGTTTTCGAAACCAGGCATAACAATATAGAAATGGAAAGACAAAAGGGAACTTTTGTGTTTGAGTACTAAGCACGTCACAGAAACAAAGCAAATGCCAAGACGCCGAAATCCAGAACGAGCAAAACCTCAGCTCATTGTTGATTACAATAATGCTAAAGCATTTACTGATTTATCCGACATAAAAAAGCATATAATTCACTACTTCGACGGGGAGTCAGATGGTGTCGAAAGTTGGTAGTTTAACTGATTTTGGGAACTGCAGTCCTCAATGCGTTTGTTGTACACAGGGAAGTGACCAAAGAGAAAATTACGTTCTCTAATTTCAAAGAAGAAACATTGACACAAATTCTGCAAAAGAATAAACAAACAGAGACTCCTAGTATGACAGAAACTCATGAGTTAGAACAAAGTGGTACAAAACTTCGATGCACAGTTTGCTGCCAAATGATATCCGAGGAGTACAAAATAAAGCTGCGAGGTCCACCTGGAAATGCAGTGTTTGCAACAAACCATTTTGTATCAATTATTTTTTTTACAACGCAAATCTCAAATAATATCAGATATTTCCCTGTATTTTTTATACCATTCAACAAACTAAAGTTTTTTGCAAGATTTCTATGTTCTCTTGAAATCTTCTCCCATACACAAAATAATTTCCGGAAGCCATTTTCACAAACCGTCAATCTGTGCCACTCTCAATATAATCCTATATTGTAAAAGGGTAGGCGAGATACAGATGCTTAGTCACAAAGTGACAAATTATAACAGAGTGTGAAACACTACATTTGAACCTCAAAGCAGCACAGAAGAATAGGGCCATGGCATGACATATGTACCTCATGGCAGTTAACTTGTTAAGAAATCGTCGTCTAAATGCGGTTCAAGTGCAACAACAGCTCCGTAGAATACTAGGAGTGACTATAAGTCATTGCACAGTTAGGCGAATACTGCAGGATACTAACCTAGCCCCAACAATTGGTTTAAAACTTACCCCAGCTCATCAAGCACGCCTGCGTTTGGCACGGGATCATCTGAATAGAACATTGGAACAATGGAATCTGTTCTGTTTTCAGATGAGACCAAAATATGCCTCAATAGTTACGACAGAGGAAGAAAAGTGTATCGAAGACCAGGAGAATGATGAACAGAATGCTGCATTGAAGTGAGGCTTGCTTAAGGCGGTGGTTCCTGCATGATCTGGGGTGCACTTTCTATGAGAGCACGAACCGACTGTGTTTTCATCCATAGACCTGACTGTGATCATTAGATATATATATATATATATATATATATATATATATATATATAACCCGGGCAACGGGCAACTTCCAAATATGAACTTCTTCGTAGTTTTAGAATAATCTTAACTTACCTACTAATCAAACAAAGTCACAGCAGCTAAATACCCATTCAAAAATCCCAGATAAATTAGTAGTAATTGGCCACCTGAGCCTGATACAGAGATACACACTTATGTCTTTTTAGCATTTAACGTTTGAATTTTTAATTTTCACATCGTTCCCATTAAACAAATAATAGGGTTGGCCATTGTCTAGTTTACATCCGGTATATTGTGTTGACGAAGTAACAGTTGCTGTATATCCAACGTCGATAATGATAACTTAATGCTACCGTGATGGTTTGCTTGAGTTCAGCTACTTTTTTGCCCACCGTAATGGAAAATCGATGGAATCAGGTCAACTTTGACTTTTAGTGGTCGTTAAGCACTATCATCGAGATACATTTCCGACTGAGCGGAGAATGCAATAAATGTCGGCTTCAATCAACGACCATTTATTAATTTAATAAACTATTTACACCTGAATACATATCACCTATTTTTTCTTATATATAGAGCATTTCCCCCTAAGTTGGAACAATATAGGCCTAATTAAACAACTATTTTTTGACTAGTTTAGCTTTCGGAAATAATTTATTTCCTTCATCAAAACATCTACAATTGGACAAAATTTGAATTAATAAAACTGAAAATCTGCTTAGAATACAAAATTACTCACCAAAATAAGTTTAACATGTATGCATCAAGTACATCAAGATTTATAGGAGTAAGAAAATTCATTGAACGAATAACCGAATTATCACGCTGAGTCAAAAACATTTAAAAACATCAAAACTGCAAATATCAAGCAGAGATGTAACAATTATTAACAACCACAACAATTGAAATGAATGTTCAATACATTACCCAAGGAGAAAGGCATCTATTTCAAGTCCATATCAATTTTTTATCAAGAAACAAGAAGAAGACCCATCATCTAATGAATTTAACAGCAAGTGGAGTATCAATTATATTTATATTTATGAAGTAAGGATATCAATTGGTATTATAAAAGTCCATCAAGATCAGACTTTTTGTTTAAACAGTTATTTAAATTTTTGTGTATATGATACATCTCGAGAAAAAGTCTTTTATTATAATTTTTATCCTTTTCAAGTACTTTAACATTATCAAACATCATAAACTGTGTTTATCAACTACAACATGCTTTGCCAAAGCACAAGACAGCTTTGCAGTATTGCTCTTGCTATTGCTCTTATGTGAGGTCAATCTCCCAGATAAACATCTAGAGGTCTGGCCTATCTATATTTTATTACATTCACTACAAGGAATGCTATAAACAAGGTTCGAAACCTCGCCCATGCCCAACCTAGACTTGATTTTAGTGTAAAGGTTGTTGAATATAAGTATAATATAGGTTACAACCTTAACAGTAGTGTTACCCTTCTAAACTTTAAGGAGGTCTGGTGTTAAACCTGGTATGAACGGTAATGAACCATACCCCAAATCTGCACTTTGGACTGAATCCGATACAACATCTTCAAATTTCCTGAAAATTGTCGGAGTGTTGTTTAAAAACTTGTTCCCGTACCTCTAGGATATGAGTTCTGAATCAGAATCTCCTTCAATAAAAATTAGGTCATTGTTAAGAAAATCTGGATGAGGAAACTTTCTTACCCTATCCTGAAGGGCGAGAATTAAATTGGTTTTCATTTTTGGTGGATGACATGACCAATAACTAATAAACCTATTACTACATATCGACTTTCTATACCAAGAAGTTCTTATAATATTGTCCTCACCTCTATGCAACTTCATGTCTAAAAAAGGTAACACACCATCTACTTCCTTCTCAACTGTAAACTGTATGTGTTCGTTATAAGAGTTGAACAAATTCAATGTGAACTGCACCCTATCATTAGGAAGAACGAGAATCAGATCATCCACATATCTCTTGATGAAAGGAATTGAAAAGATCAAAGAATCAATAGAATGCTTAATGAGGTCGTCCAAAACAAAATTTACCAATATTGGCGATACAGTAGATTCCATTGGGGTATTAAAAATCTGTTTATAAAATTTATCATTGAAAACAAAAATAAATTATACTTATGAATCTTAGGCAATGCATAAAATCTAGGAATTATTGAATTATAAAATCTAAGTTTTTGAGCCAACTCCTTAGGTATCAATTTTGATTTCTCAAATGAGGTAATTAACTTGTTTGGCTTCTGCTGCAATGTACAGACTGGATTCCTAGTGATGTTTTTATAATATTTGGTGCCCGATAAAAGTTGTTCAGACCGAGTTAAGTAATCCTCTCTATACATGGCAACAGTGACATTACCTTTATCACTTCTAACAATATATAAATTTGGATGATTTATGAGGAATTCTCTACACTCAAAAAAATACTTCTAAAAGCTCATTAGGTATGCAAAACCTATACAGGGTGTATAATAAAATATCTCCGAAATTTATCTAATTTTGTACTAAAATTTCTCATTTGTTACGAACTTCAGGTAGACACCCCGTAACTGTGTATTCGGTTGGGTCGCCTATTGTATTGAAAGGGTCGCTCTATTGTATTCGAATTAACAAATAAACAATTTAATCCTCAGAGGCGTGCAATCAGGACAAAACAAACTTGGTATATGAATATGAAGGTACTATGAAATTATAATTACGAAAACTATTCAAAAGAGTTCACAATATCGATTCAATAAAAACACATTTTTTTTGTGTTCCTATGAATAAACAATAAACAAAAAATATTATATAGAAAATAGCAAATTTTTTTGCAGTAGGTATCAACTTTACTACTAATATACCGTTTACAATATGAGAGGAAAAAAGAAAAATGCAGGAATAAAGTACGAATTAATGTAATATTTATATAAAAAAAGTCTAACAAATAATAGTAACTAACACAAAAACTAGTCTATATATCAGAATCAGACGACTCTGTTGAGCTTCCATTATTAACATTGATTATAAATGGTTCAATCATGTGTTCACTTATATGATCCATTTGCCACATATTTAGTTCTTCTTGTATCACGTGTTCAACACATTTCTTACAGTTTTCTTTGGTTACGTTACCTAACGAGTCTTCGAATAAAACTTTTACGTCACTCATTTTGAATGTCGTATTCTTTCTTGAAACATCCCCTTTCACATGGGCCCATATTAATTCTATGGGATTGAGTTGACAGTGATAAGGAGGAAGCCTCAGCACCGTTATACCACGCGCTGATGCCATTTGATCTACAACGTATCTACTATATTTGTGTTTATGTGAATTGGCCAGTTGCAAGAGCTCATTTTTCATCGGGTTATCTGGGCATTCAATATTTTTCGAGGTTAGCCAATCGTGGATATCTTGTTTACGCCATGCAGTTGAAGGTAATTTCTCCACTAACCTGGAGTGATAACTTGCGTTATCCATAACAATGACTGAGCCCGTTGGAATTAGATCTAACATTTGTGAGAAATATTCTTCGAAAACGTCTGCATCCATATCTTCATGATAATTTCCGGTTTGCTTCGACTCAAAGCACAACAATCCACCTTTAACAAAACCTTCGGCACTTCCGATATGAGTAATGATGAGTCGACGTCCTTTTCCTGCTGGTGGATTGAGGCCTGTTGACCACCCTTCAAGAGCTGCTGGGGCTGTGATGTTTCCATTTTTTTTCTCTTTCATTAAATTATAAATTGTTGTTTTTGAAACACCCATCATTGTTGCAGCAATCTCCACAGTTTCATCAACACTTCCTGTAAATTATTGATTTTTCTTCCAATTTCTTCGTTCTTCAACGAGGAATAGCAATTTAATATCAGATTTTTTTCGTTCAGCGACAATGGGCCAAGTTTAGGTCGCTTAGATGGTGATAAATCCTCCATATCTGGTCGAATTTGGTTTGAACACTATATAGTTGGAAGGTGTAGTTAGGTTAGGTTAGGTTGGGTTAGCTACAGAATATAAAAATCTACAATCCTAGACAGGAAGATGGCTGCATTACTTATTTGGCCTCACTTTTTTGGATCCTTCAGAAGTGTGCGATTCATTTGTCTTCGACTTTATATCAAACCAAGTTATTACAGGCTGAATGATTTCGTGGATTATTTTGTGGACACCTATATTGAAAAAAATTCCTCCACATATCTGGGCAGAAAATGCAGCGTCACTCATACGAACTACAAATTGTTGCGAATCATTCCACTCAAAATTTAATAATTTGAATTCATCTCCGCATCCGAATATAATTCAGTTCTTGCATGTGTTAATAGATATTCAGACTGATGCGTTCTTAAGAATTAATTCTTCACGATTAAATCAGCAACGTTACATTCGAAAGGATGTATCGAAAAGACAAAAATTCATTTCAAATAAAATTATTGATTACAGGAACAATAAAATTACAAGGATTGACTTTCTTAAGTGTGTTTCGTATAAATATGCACTATAAAAGCATTTTATGTAGTTAAATGTAGGTACATGTAGACGAATATTTCGTTTATATAATATATATTTAAAATACTTTCGTTTTTTATTTTATTGATGAACAAAATGTTATATATAATAGGTAGAGACCGCAGTATGCAGTTAACTCATTTAACAGGTAAACAGACTTGACCCTTTTCCTTCGTCTGCAATTGACCATCTTTTAATCCATGTCATAAACCCCGTCTGCAGTTAACTTGCGCCGATAAATCTGACTCAAGTTTTTAACATCCTGCTTATCGTTGACTGTGTCATGTTCTATTTTAATGTGTTCCATTTCTTTAATTGTCAATTTTTGGTAGTTTAAATCTTGAGCTCGAATTTTTGTTTGTTAAAAATCAAACTTTCATTTTTTTTCATGTTTGTGTAGAGCTTTGGAAGCATTTTTAGTATATTAATGGCCATTTAATCTGTTTTCTAGTGTCTGTGTAGTCATTCCTATGTATTTTTTGGGGCAGTTTAGGCAGGGTGTGGAATATATAACAATTGATTTTTTTGTGGTTTTTATTTTACTTTCTAATTTGGTGAACAAAACACCCTATCAAAGTAAAATAAAAACCACAAAAAAATCAAATGTGTTAATACTTAAAAGAAAGAAATAAAATGGATAGTTATATTTTATCAAAAAAAGACTTTATATTTTTTAGGAGAGGTAGAGGTCAATTGGACAGGGACATACGTAGAATGATGTTATCCAATTTATCCAAGAGATTTCAAAATAAGAATGATAATATCTCACCTCCACATAATTTTATTGAGAGGAGAGAAGTAATAAAATTTAAAGTGCAATTAAATTTTTCGTATATAGTTTATTTTGACACAGTGGTACAATTTTAGTAGAACCTTTGATGAGATAAATTTAATATTTTGGTAAATGGTATGATGAACTTGAAAACAAAAATGGAAGAGAAGCAAACATAATTATCCGAAGAAGAATTAAAGAAATTTGATGACTCTCTCTTATTATTTAATACCTGTGGTATTTTTTATTAAGGAAAAAAGCCATTGACAAATTGGACAGAAAATATAATGCAATGGCTTTCATTATGATTATTTTTTTTAATTATAAGTTTGTTGTAATAATTTAATTATCGTTTTCATTAAATAAACTATTTACTATTTTTGTGTGGCATGTGTATTTATTGCAATCCCAATTGAAGAATTGTCCGAGTAATATTAAAATGTTCAGTATTTTTTTCTTAAAATAAGTAGTTTAATATAAAAACAAGAACATGTTTTTTAAGGTTATTATTTAATTGTTGATTTTTTATATTTGTTTAGAATTCGTAAAAAAATTAATTTGTTAACTTATATTAAAATAGAATTACTCTTGCAATTTAATAATATACAAAAAGCTGCAGCTACGAGCATTGCTGGTTTATGGAACGTCGCAGTGGCGTAACTAGGATGAAATTCTGGAGAAGATGAACGTCCGGGAGGTCTGGGTGCTGGAAATTTTTCCAAATTTTAAGCCACTAAAACTGTATTTTAGCTTTATTTTTCTTATAAAATTGTAGCATATACTTCCTAGCTTTTAGTACATTTTAATGAAGTATGCTTGCTGTGATTATGTTTTAGATTTCTTTATTCCCCTCATTCCTCCCATAGTTACGCCACTGGTACGTAGTGATTATTAAAAACATTATACCTAGTCCGTTTCAATAGAATCTCTTGAATTGTCACAAAGTTATGGAAAACACGTAATAAATTAAAAAGGTCATGCAAATTGAAGTAACAGGGGAACGAGGACAATCCGCGTCTCCCTATGTTTTATTCCCAAAGTTCGAGAATTGTCGACTGCAACTTCAGAGTAAACTTGCCTCTGAACGTCTTCTCTCTATCCTATCGGACCGGAAATCCGGAATATATTCTTCTTGGGAATCTACAAGTAGATTCGAATGTCTCCCCCTCTTCAAGTATATTTTCATCCCTTAGGGTCTTTCGTCACTATGACTGATACTTAGCGATGCCGGTAAAGATGTATTTGAAAATTGAGAGTATAATATTTAATTCAATTATTTTAAGTTGAATGAATCAGTTAATCATTGACGAGACCTTTGATAAGGACGAACATGAAAAATGTATGTATGCTTGGTTGTCACATGGACACCTCAGTTTGACTGAAATTAATTTTACGAAACATCCGTTGTAATGGTAACCCCTCTGATGGTGAAAAAAGAGTGAAAACTCTAATTGTATAATGGTGATATGCGCGGTTGCCAAGTAGTCGACTTTCGCTCAGCTGTAATTAGTTATGGAAAAATTGGTCGTGGCCAGTGGCGTGCTTAAGGGGGTCCGCTCCCCCCCAAAGCAGCTACACTCGAATGAAAAAAAAACAACGAAAATTTCGATCCATCCACCAGTCTTAATGATTATTTATTGAAATCTATCAATTAATTAATAATGTATGATGATCGTTTCATGCTATACGGTGTGAATATTTTATGCACTGAAAAACTCGTCAAACCTTTAGCTCCTATCTGCGGTGAATCCCCGAACAGTTGAAAACAGAATTATTGTTATTCTCTTCACCCACCCGCCGGTCAGCCCGACAACAGCATTTTCGTTTCCGTTCATATATTCGTATAAAATCGGTGGCGATCGAGAATAATTTTGTAACGTGGCTGCCAATGACGAATCGTGTTAAATAGTTAAATTCAGTGTTCAGTGATTCAGTGCACGGTGGTTTCACTTGAATTGTCAAGGCCAAATAAAAATTTTAGTTCCATTCCTAGTTGTAGAGGTCGCAAATTTGACGTTTCACGTAATTGATCGAATGTTTTGCGAATTGAAGGTTGAAGGAATCGTCACGAAGATCCTAGTGGTGCAGTTTTGTATTTTTGTAGTGTTCGTTTTGAATTGATAAACAATTAAAGTTTATTTAGAGGTTTAATTTGTTATTCGGTAGCTATATTTTTATTACGTTGTATTAGATTTGCATTACTTGAAAAATAATGTAAAACGAATAGCTAAGTGGGAACATATAAAACGTTTGTATGAATGTGATGCTGAATCGGAAACTGTTGAGGGTCTACGAGTTTTGCCACATTTAAAAGTAGAGCATATATATGAGGAAAAAATGAAAGTGAAACATGCGACGCAGATTTTCAGCCAAAGATTAGCTTCAACTCTAAATTTAGCAGGTAAAATTGGTAAGTATACTTTTTATTTTAAAATCCCGAAACTCATACATTTTAGTTTCCTGCAGTGTATGTGTATATATATTTATAAATTTCAAAAAACAATAGGATAAAATAGAATAAAAAAAAAATTAGCTCATTTAACTTATTTCTTAGAATATTATTTAAAAGAATTAGAAGTAGGTATATAATGGTAAAATCTGTATATTACATATATGATTTTCCTTTTACCATATACCTATCCATATTGATGGTAACTAGTTTAATTTTTGTTTTTATAACATTTTATTTATATTCATTTTATTTTACATCTTTGTTTAATGTTATATTTACTTCAATAAAAGTTCTTCTTTGGTTTCAGATACCGAGAAAAAAATTGGAGGCTGTTTTTTGATAAATTGTTTGATTCATTTAATGGAAATTTATTGCCATGTGGAATAACTGACAAATCACAACACTTGCAATTTTGGATAGAAGAAGCGTTACCTCTTTTATCTTCAATGAGGCTTCAGAAAGTACGCCCTAGAGATCGATGCGACTTGCTTGTAAATAAAAAAAAAAAAGATCAGGAAAGACCACCTAGCTTGAAACACTGGGAATTTAATATTAAAAATATGATTTCAATATGGAACGTTCTGAAAAATAACAATTTTAAATATTTACTTCCACATCATATTAATCAGAACCCAGTAGAAAATGCATTTGGTCAGCTCAGAAGCTTTGGAGCGCAATGCACAAATCCGTCGCCTGCTATGTTTATGGGTAGTTTTAAAATATTTTTAACTAATTCAACTTTTGTGGGTTATAACAGTTCATTTGATTGTGAAGATGATGAATGTGGCACTATTATTTATTCTATTAAACAATTACTTAGGTCTGCGTCCCCTAGTAATAGTGGTAACCCTATTCAGGTAGAATATATTGGCGGTTCTACATTTACTGAAATGGCAAACCACACAATTTCGCAAAAAGTGAGCAGGCTTAGTGCCAACTATGTTGCAGGATTTATATTAAAAAAAATTAAAAAAATGATCTCTTGTCCCATTTGTAAGAAGAGCTTATATTCTGAAAATATCCAGCCAGGCGATATTTTAATAAAAGCAAGGGAATATGGCTGTGCTATCCAACATAGCAGTTTGTGTTGATATTTTATGAACTTTACACCACAATAACATTTTTCCTAAATAAGCAACCAGAATCAAATTCTTTAATGTCATTAATTAAAGCAAAAATATGCAGTAGAGTTAATTTTGATTTTATTCCATGCACTGTGAATAAAGCAACAATTATTAATTTAATTTGTAAAATTATCATTCGCACAATAGTGCACAATTGGTGCAAGAATGTAAAGCAGATATTACAGGGTAAATCAAATTATACAGGTGTAAATAAAGTAAAATTACAAGCCAAATCTATCTATCTTAAAAGGTTAAAAAGAAAAAATTTGAAAAAATTATCGTGTAAGTTCTTTTGATGTCTTTAAATTTTATAAAGGTATTATCAACATACATTATAAATTTGTTCAAGTATACAGTGTAGATTTGCTACTACATTATTTTACTCATTTTATCTACTTAAACATTGTGTACAAATTCCGTTGTTTTTCATACTCACTAATTTAGTGCCTCGAGATTCATAGATAAATTCATCAAATATAATCAAGTTGTCCATTAGAATAATTCTTCCAATAAGATTTTCTCTGTGCTATAAATAAATGTGTTAAACGTTTTTTCAAATATTAGTAAGAAGATACAATTTGATGAGGCTAATTGACTTTTAAGTACTACCTTATAGTCTTGGAATTAATACCAATACTTTATACCATATTATTTCATAGTTCAGGAATTATTAGTGCTACATTTTTCATTTGTGCTTGTTATTACTTAAGCATTTCTTTTAAAATGGCCGTAATTGTTCTGTTTGCTAAGATGTACTTTCTGACAGATTCGTTGTCTGCGATAGTTGTCATGTTACCATGGATCCTACTGAAACTTGCTCGGGATTGGGAGCTTCGGGCTGCAGTTGTGCAGAGAAGAACTCTAGTGTAATTTTGCAGTCACAGTCGTTTGTCTTTTAAGAGTGTGCCCAGGCTACTTCAGGAAATTGAGCTTATTAGAAGCGAAGTTAATATTTTGAAGCAAGATGTTCTAAGGTTGAAGGAGGACAGGAGTGCTGATACATTTTCAATGGAAGACATGATTAATGAGTTGCATGAATCTAAAAACCTGTTATTTTTCAATCTTCCTGAATTGACTGATGCTTTACAAATTAAATCTATTTGTAGTAATGCCACTAATTTCACTCTCAACGGCATGGATCTTAATGCTGGAAAATGTTACGCGATTTGCTTTTGTCGTTTCCAACACTTAATAACTTTCAATTATAACATAAAAGGTCAAGTGTTTTATACAATCAACAAGATAAGAGATTTAGAAGTGGTTCTTGACCATGCACTTACCTTTAACCACCACATCACTACTGTGGTGCATAATGTTGGGTTTCGTTAAGAGAAATATTCGTGTTTTTATATTGAACTTTTATATTTTTCTTTAGGTAGGTCTCACCTTGATTACTGTTCTGTATGGTCTCCACCTTATTAAGTTAACATTAGAAAACTCGAACATGTTCAGAACAACTTTATACGCTACATTACATTTAAGCTACATGTGTATAATGACTATGCTGTGTGGCTGCAGCAGCTTCGAATCTCCTCTCTTGAGAACCGCAGGAAAGAGAAATATCTGACATTAGTTTTTATTATCATAAATGGTACACTGTGCGTAATATAAAACTGGTACAACTAATATAATCGAAAATAGTGTTTTTCTGGCTATGTAAATGGATCGTTTTAAAAGTGTCAGTGCTGAACTAGTTGTTATGATATAATTTCTAGGACAGTGATGCTAGCTGAACAAAAATATTAGTAGATGTAATGATAAAAGTAAATTTTGTAAAGCAATAAAACGAGATGGAAAAAATACAAATTTATTACATTTTTACAAAATGAGTAACTGGTTTAAATTTAGAAATAGTGTGATATTTCAATAAATATAAAAATGTTACATTGTTACTGGTTCGAATATTTTTTTAAATATAAGGTTTATTAGATGACTCACTTAAAAACAGGTAGCACAAGGATCAAACAGTTGTTAGAAAAATAGGAGATGGAAGACCAGTTTTAACTAGAATAGAGCTAGACAAAGTTTTAACTGATTATTTATACGAAAATCCCTATAATACGGCAAGGCATGCAAAAGTAGCAGTAAACTTCATTGCTTCAGTAACAACTGCATTGAAAATAATTATTCAAAAATGGGCTGGTATCGTGAATAATGCGCCTTGACAAATTTGAGACATGGTACTCATTGTCATTTTAATTAGTTAGGTTTACATTGGAAAAAAAGTGTACCAGTTTTATATGATGCGAAGTGTACATATAACTGTCCTCAACTTCTAAATAAAATTAGTTTACTTGTTCCATCGCAGACCACTAGGCAGAATCGAACACTTCACATACCTTTTCACAGATATAATTGCGTACTACACATATCTTCCTAGATCTATGAGACTCGCAAACTCACTGTAAGACCTCTCACTTTTTGATGCCTCAATTACTAAATTTAAACGCTTTATTCGTGATTTGAATGTTCAGTAATTTATATTTTGTCAACCCATGATTTTTGTGTATCTTGTTTTAATAACTGTATTCATTGTAGTGAATATATATTAAGATTTGTCTACATTATATATTTTGCTCACTCTTCTATTTTATATAATTTTAAAGGGCTTGCCCGTGAATAAATGAATTATTATTGTATACCTTTGTTTTTCTGTATATCATAAAGTTTCTTTTATTATCTAATGATGTAATGTTTTTCACTAGCCTGATAAGTGGCATTTATTATATTATGGACGTGCTTTTACGAAAAATAAATGCTTTTTATTTTATTTTTATGGGAAGAGATTTCCATGGAAATATGCCATATGATATGGAAGTGTTTTTCCTGACCATATAATCTTCCCTTTTAGCTACAAGTGTCATCTTACAGGTGACAGTATAAATTTTTCCTAAATTATACTTACTTTTGGGTCCTATAATTTGATAATAATTGGAAGAAACTAATTTTACTGAGACTATGAGTGAACAGAAAGTATACAGTATTTCAATCGACGTTATTTTCTGGTTACAGTGCAACCAGAATATAGCCGAATTGAAATACTGAAATAATTGCTTCACAAATCACCCACCTTAATTGCTTAAGAGAATTTAAATTAACCGCCAAATCCTTCATTTTAAATTTGCCACTAATAATTAGTTCCATTCCTAATTGTACGCGGCGCTCCATTTTTTAGTTTGACATTTTAGTGTTGTGAGATCTATATATAAGGTAGGTGATTTGTGATTCAGTGTTCACTGTTCAGTTTGCAGTTGCTGAGTGTGGTAGTTAGTGGTAACTTTGCATGAGTAATCTCGAGTCGTAATGAAACGAGCAACTGATATAAGAAGTTTTTTCGTACACAATGCTGCAAAATTCGATCAAGAACAGAATAAAACGTCTACATCAGTAGAAAATGCCCCGCTTACTAATAATGACGACACCGATAAAGCCAGTGGAAGTTGCAATGAACTAGAATTAGATATTGGCAATGCAGTTTCAAGACATTTAACTACCAGCGAAAGATATAAATATCTGAAACAATCGTGGATACCTCCAGATAATTATAAATTTCCTTCTAAAATTGAAAATAATCATATTCAACAGTTTCAACGAGTCTGGCTGGAAAAACACAACTGGTTAACCCATAGCAACTCTAAAGAAGGAGCTTTTTGTAAATTCTGTTGTTTATTCGCTTTGGCTGGAGCTGGAGTTGATTTCCAGGTGAGTGTTATCACTTATGTTATATATTCGTTTTTTCCAAGTCCAAGTATCTGACTGCAATTTTTATGTTTCCTCATTTGTCACCTTTTTACAGCCGATTAAAACGTTAGTAACAGAACCAATGGATAAATATAAAAATGCTACAAAAGATTTGCAAGACCATTCTTATAAGCAATATCACATTAAGAGTGTTGAGCGTGCAGGAGAATTCCTGAGAGCATTTGAATCTGGAGAGAGCGTATCTGTGCTGATGAACAATGAATAAAGAAATATTATACAGCAGAATCGAAAGCATTTAATGCCGATTATAAAAACAATCATATTTTGTAGACGTAATAATTTACCTCTAAGGGGTCATAGGGAAAAAGGTACATTGAGCAACGAAAAAACTCTACAGGAAGCATTTTCTCGTGCTCATGGAGTTTTTCGAGCACTTCTGGCATCCCGAATCTGGGGATAAAAATTTATCAGAACATTTCGAAACAAGTGGAAAAAATGCGACTATGATAAGTAATATTATACAAAATGATGTGATACATTCAATTGAAGAAGAATTACAGTCAATAATTTTAGAAAGAATCAGAAAATCAAAATTCTTTAGCATATTGATAGATGAAACTACTGACTCTTCGCGGAAGGAACAAATGACAATATGTATTCGGTATGTAGATATCGGAAGTGGAGAAAATACATTTTTGATCCGAGAAGACTTCGTGAGTTTTGCAGAGATTAAATCCATGACTGGAGTTGCCATAAAAGAAGCTTTGTCAAATGAATTAACGAAGATGAATTTGGCTCTTTATAACTGCAGAGGCCAAGGTTACGACGGGGGTTCAAATATGGCAGGCAAAGATAATGGTAATCAGTTGATAAATTTTTTATTTGATATAAAACTTTATTTCTTCAAATTGTAGGTTTACAGGCACTTATACAAAAAGACTATCCTCTAGCACTCTATACTCACTTTTTTAACCATTCACTGAATTTATGCATTTCAAGATCTTGTGATATAAGTTGTATGAAAAATATGATAGGAGTTGTTGGCAAAATTTCCACATTATCGAGTGCTTCACCAAAACGGGTTGACTTATTGCAGATAATAATCACCGAAAATCAGAACAGTAGCGAAATCAAGAAAAAAATATTAAAATCGTATTGTGAAACACGCTGGGTAGAAAGGCACGATACACTTATTATCTTTCAAGAGCTGCTCCCTTTCATAGCTCATACCTTAGACTACTTAGAACATGATCAAAACCGTAATACAGCCTCCAATTCAATGAGCTTCAATGCCTGTATTAGGAGAAGTGATTTCCTAATACGTTTGGTTGTAGGTGCATATTGCTTCTCTTATAGTGTGAAGTTGAGCACATTATTACAAAGTCCCACACTGGAATATTAGCAGCACTGGAAAATACTCAGACTCTTTTAATAATTTTCCAAGACATGAGGGAAAATGCTGAGAGAGAATTCAATACAATATTCATAGAAGCTCAATCCATTGCGACTGGCTTCGATGTAGAAATAACTAAGCCAAGGTAAGTCTAAATAATTTTGTATACTATTTTATCGCGTGGGGACGACAAACTCAAACAGAAAACCTTGATTCAAGTTCGTCTCAAGAATATTATAAACGTACGGTATTTATACCTTATATTGATCACTTTATAACCCTGCTTGATTCACGATTCAATAACAGATTAACTGAAATATTACCCTTCGAAGGCCTCATCCCAAAAAATTATAAAATTTACGCTACATAAACAATTGTCGTCAAAAGTCATATTACTTATTTACGTATTTCGTGGCTGAATAGGATCCAACTCCCAAAGCCAATTAACGAGAAAAAAAAACAATTGTCAAGGCTTGTTTAGTGTATGAAGCAGACATTGATATATCAAAACAAGAACTAAGAGCTGAAATAATAATGTGGCAAAAAAGATGTTAAGATAAACTAGGTTTGCCCTCTACAGGAATCGAAGCACTTTGTTTTGGGGCGAGTTTGTTCACTGCAATAAAGATTTTACTGCAGATATTTGCGACTCTACCTGTATCAACGGCAACAGCGGAAAGGAGCTTTTCAACCATAAAGCGCCTGAAAACCCATTTGAAGTCAACCATGGCAGAAGAACGTTTGAATGGTCAAACTTTACTTAATATTCACAAGGAAGCTGATTTGAATATTGAAAATGTGATAAATAGGTTCGCCACAAGTAAACCCAGACGAATGAGCCTCAAAGCGTGGTCAGGTTGAAATAATTGAACTAAAAAAATAAATATGCTATTTTCCATGTTTGTTTATTGCTTAGCCAAAATAAAAAAGAATGGTTGTTCTGGTGTTGTTTCGTTTAATAATTTAGGTCAATCAGTACCACGACTAATTTTGGTAACATTTTTTATTTTTGCCTCGACCCTCCGCAAAACAAGATTCTAAACACGCCACTGGTCGTGGTAACCATTGAAATGGTAAGGAGTAAAGGGAAATTTGGACACCTTGGTGAGGGAAATACACATGTATAGTATCATGAAAAAAAATTTGATTGCGCTAAGTTAATTTCACTTGAACGATGGGTTGTAGCATTATAAAAATAAACGGTTTTAAAGATTAAAACTAGCTTTTCCGCATCTGTGGCCCTGAACAATGTTCTATCATGAAATTGTTACTTGTATACACTTCAGGGGATGTATCGTACTAACAAACCGAAATTTCTCCAAAAATAACCAAAAATTCAGTATATATGGATTTATAGGACCCGCTGTACTCGCTCTAGTCAACTGAAAATCAATAGGGTACATCTGTGAGACACCTTGAACAATATTCAATCATAAAATTGATCAATCGTATACTCCCTGGAGGCCGTATCGTGCTAACAAACTGAAAATTCTTCTAAAATGACAAAGATTTGGTACTTCAAGTACCATAGCACCCGTTGTACAGGATTTAGTGAGCTGAATAGCAATAGGGTTCATCTTTGAGACGCTCTAAATAATATTCAATCATAAAATTGGTAACTTGTTGAACTCCGGAGGCTGTATCGTGCTAACAAACTGAGACTTCTCCAAATATGACAAAAATATCGTTCTTAAAGTACTGTAGCACCTGTTGTATTGGCTCTGGTGAGCTGAAAATCAATAGGGCTCATCTATGGGATGTCCTGAATAATATTCAATCATAAAATTGGTAACTTGTTGAACTCCGGAGGCTGTATCGTGCTAACAAACTGAGACTTCACAAAAAATGACAAAATGTCGTACTTCAAGTACCATAGTAGCCGTTGTACTGGCTCTGGTGTGCTGAAAATAAATAGGGTTTATCTGTGACATGTCCTCAACAATATTTAATCATAAAATTGGTGACTTATTTTACTCTGGACGACGACATACACACAGGATTTTTTTTCTAAAGACCATTTTTTCGTGTTGTTGTTGATGGATTACGTAAAAATAACTCAAAAAAAAATTTCTAAATTCCAACTTTTTTTGGGGTAAACCAATACTTTTCTCGCATATAGAAAGGTTGGGCGGAAAAGTAATACGATAAATTCACTTATTGTATGTATTTAGGGTTGTTTTTTGCAAGTACAACACTTTTATTAATTTTGTCCGTTTCTGGTATGCAACTGAGAATATATTAGTATGGTATAGCCTCAATGGGTTATTAATGTTTTATAATATTTTTGGAATAATGGGATTTCGATAATAAAAATTACCATTGGAAACATATTTTTATCAATCTGTTACATTGTAATTTACAAATCAATGTGTATTTCAACATTTTATGTGGAGAATTTTTGTTTGGCTGTTATTGGTAGCACTCGATGTCAAATAAACTGTCGAAAATTATCAATATTCGTCTCTTTCAACTTCACTAGTTCGGGAATTGTTGAAGTAGCTACACGTTAATTTGTGGTTCTCGCATTCCCACAAGTGAAAGGCATGGTAATGATTCATTAGATTTGTTCCGATTTATTTTCCCTTGTTGGGATAATGATGGTGTGAAAACTCTTGCAGGGGATACTGAAGGACTGTTCTACAGTCGCCGTAGTGGGTGAAATTCTTTATAGTGGCAATGGTGTTTCTACTTTCTAATGTTATTTGCGTCGTTCGCCACAAAATTGAGTTTCTGATTTGAGCAATGCTTTGGAATACTTTTTCCATAAAATTGCTTATACACCACGCTCCTTGCCTGCCATTGTGGAACAGCCATCAAAACCAAATCCTACACAATATTCTGGTGGAAAATTGTAGCCAACCAAAAATCTATCAATTGCTTTGGCGACTGATGAAGCATCGAGTGCTTTCAGTTTCAGAGAACCTACGAATTATTCTCGAATGTTCCCTTGACTTCCATCGTAGAAACGCCAGCCGATAGATAGCTGTTTCTTCCCTGCTGTGTCCACTGTTTCGTCAGCTAAGATTGCGTTTATTACATTCTTCCTAATAACTTCGCCACATAAACCTACTGTTTCATTTTGTATGATTGGCGATATGTAAAGTACGTTTCGATGACACGTTTCCAGGTGATTCTTCAATTTTTTATCGCCAGCATCTATTCGCAAATTCAGCAAATCGAAGAAAACACCTGCATTAGCTTATTCGAGTCATTTTACCTTCCATTAGATAAGATTAGATTTTACCGGGGTTTCAAAATGCACTGAAACCTAAGGTTTATTGTGCCCCCCCCCCCATAAGAGCTGTTCTCGCTATTACTACAGCTCGCTTTCCAGTTCCAGGGTTCTAATGAATTCTAGTATTTGGGACGGCTTCAACGAGGCTAGATCCTCACTCTACAAGTTTCTTGTCCGAACCATTTCTTGCGTTAGCTTCCAATGGCGAGTTATTCTAGGACTAGGTGATCCGTAGTTTCATCCTTCTCCCAACAGAATCTACACTCGTCTTCTAGACCTATTCTCATTAGGTGTTTCCTAAGGCGGCAGTGTCCTGTACGAGAGCCCGTGAGGAGATGTAGCTAAATTTTACTGAGATCCAAATATTTTTTGGATATAGCAGTGCCAAAGTTCCGCAGGAACTTTCTGGAATCTTCCATTCCCGGGAAGGCAACGCCAGAGTACTTCTCTTTCGGTTTCCTCTTTCTTCCGAAACCCTTTCTTATAGGAGCATTTTCCTACACCACAGAAAGGCTCCGGGCCTATAAAGGGCGTTTGTGCTCCTCTCCTGGCAAGTGTATTGGCCTCTTCATTTCCCGTGATTCTCGAGTGGCCAGGAACCCAGACTTAAGAAACCCTGTTATTCTGGCTTATTTCATCAAGTTTTCTTCGGTACTCCCATGCCAACTTTGAGTCAATGACATGGGAACTCAATGCTTTGATAGCTGCTTGATTATCAGAAAGGATCGATATGTCACATTTCTGATAGTTTGTTTCTAGGTTCATTCCACGCATCTTTCGATCGCAAGTATTTCTGTCTGAAATATCCTCGGATTGGAACCTGACGATAATGAGTATCTAGTGCCAGGCCCAAATACTCCAGCGCCTGCTCCAGTGGTGGTTTTTGAACCATCTGTATACCATCTAATGGTGTTTTCTTCGAGAGTTTGAGTGGTGTATTCCCTTTCCTAGTCTCTCCTCTTATTTAGCATCGTAATCAAATTCTTTTCAATCCTTACTTTCTTGATAATTTCGTCACTGGGAAGATTCGCTGATGAGATGTATTTTGTTAGAGAGGACCAGGCTCCCTGCTTTTTAATACTCTCATTACCTGAACCTTCCTTAGATATTCTAAGAATTGCCTTTCTAGGTGTGAGATCTGTAACGATCTCAAGTGCACTAGTTGGACACGTTCTCATAGCTCCAGTGATGCACACACAGGCAAGCCTTTGAAATTTGTCGAGGGGCTTCCTCGTGCTGTACTGACTTGCTTTTGTATGCCACACTCTTGCCCCATACGTAATTGCTGGTCTCACAATCATGGCGTACATCCATCGCAGTATTTTTGGGTTACAGCCCTAACTCTTACCAGCTAGATTTCTGCACGCCATCAAAGCTCTTATTGTTTTACTAGCACTTATTTCAACATGCTTATTCCACAGAAGCTTACTGACTAGGGTTATACCTAGATATTTAACTTCTGATTTCCATTATATGATTTCCCCGTTTAAAGATAGGGGTTTCTTGGCTGGAAGTGTTCTTTTCCGGGTAAATGGAATTACTATGGTCTTGTTTGGGTTAATGTTTAGCCCCACTGACAAGCACCATTGCTCAATAATTCTGAGGCCCTTTTGTAATAAATCACACAAGGTACTCTCGAACTTGCCTCTAACTATAGTTTATTTACGATAAAAAGACGATGACGTTGCAAAACAAAATATTGTGATGTTGCCAAGCTGTAGTTTATTCCTTAACTTAACGAAAACTAGAAAAGTCAATCTGATGTTAGATTGACAGTTCTTCTTTTTCATTGTTCCGTGCTTCGTAGGGCGTAAGTCAAAAATATTTTTTTAAAAATAAAAGGCTTGTATGATTTAGGCTTGATTAATTTAATATAAATATTTATTCATGAAAAACTATGGATAAGATACAAGAAACAGTAACCAATCATTCTATATTCGAATTAACATTCAATTATTTTACATAGAAGAGGGTTAAATGACGAACTGTAGGTCCTTATACCTTATTCTATGCTCTATAGAACCATCTTCAAGAGCACTGCAAGGGTTTACGCTAAAAGGAATCAATACAAGCTGTAATCATCTTCATGCAAATTTGAATATTGTTTCTTTATACAATATCTATTATATTTATTATAATAAAAATAGAATGGAAAAGAAAAATATAGATAGACAAAATGAAATTTTGTTACAAGATATAAAAATAAAAAATATCCCATTTTATCAGTATTATTTTTGTAGAGATACTGTGTTTGTTGTTTTGATTTGTGTATTATAAAATAACTGTACCTAATGAATTTAATAATAGTTATTAGTGATTTTGAAAAGGTGGAAATAGAGCAAATTGGATAAAAATATACAAAAAATAAAACACAAGATTTCGACTACTCCACTACAAAATCATCACTATCTTCATCGTCACTGTCAAAATTAATAATAAGTGTCCTATAAGAGCTGTTTGCGACTACACTCGCCAGAGGCGCTGTAATTACCTTAAATTTGAACGTTGTCCGATCTGTGAAGAAAAATTCGTCAGTTTTTCGTCATTAATCTGATCCATTGATATGTAATAGGTATAAACATATTTTCTCATTATCATAACATAAAACTTGGATGTTAGTTTGGATTTGTATTTCAACTTATCTTTCAATACCCTACACTACAGAAGCTATTCAAGTTGTATTTTTTAATTAAAATAAAAATCATAAGTTATTAATGATAATTTTGAGATATGGCAACATCACAGCGGCTTTGCGAGAACACAATACGCAAGCGCATCCATTTCTCTTCCAATGTTTATCCATAGATAAAGGATAGGTTAGTAAATTCAATATACTCATTGTTTCCATACATTTCGTATATAACATTTCGGAAAGCATTTTGATCAAAGTTATCAATTTCAACAGTAGGTTTTATGCGTTGTCTCTTTTTAGGTGGGCTTTTAGGCTGTTCACCTCTATTATGCTTGCCGGCAATACGGTTAACAGTGGTATCGCTAAGTTGTAAAGCTTCTGCAACTCTCTACAATATAATTATTTCAATTTATGAAAGAATAATATATTATCAAGTTTAATGAACCTAATCTAACATTAAAAACGTTTAATCATTTACATTTAGATATGTAACAATAATATTAAAACTGATGAATACAAATAGCGAATACTATTACTTACGTCGCTTACAGCAGTAAGCGGGAGAAGCGGGCCCTCCTTTCGGCATTCTCGTTCAAAATAGCTCAATAAAGATGTTACCATCTCTTGACATTTTCTGTTCAGTTGCTTCGGCATTTTATTAACCACTGCAGATTTGCCTAAATAATTAGTTCTGAAAATAACTGTTTTTTTAATCTTAAAGAAGCAATGAAATTAAAACCACCAAAAAACTTGTAAATATCAGACGATGATCGAATGTCAATAAACGTCAAAACAAACTGGGGAATTTTACCAGTTAATTTGACAACGTCTTGACGTTTTGCCAACCCGTTAGCAGTAAATTGCCCTGGCTGTTGAAGATAAATTGTATTCACGGTTGGTAAATTAATATTTATTCTGATGAGCAGGAAAGTAACTAAAAATGACATCATCGTCTTTTTATCGTAAATAAACTATATTAGAACTATGTCATCAGCATAGCCTATATACATTCGAAGCCAAGCTTCGTTAGCATGTGGCTGATTTTAACATGGGGTGCAATTTTTAACATGCTTTTCTCTAATGCCACAGTTACAAAAATCGCACTGTATAGCCTGTTGTTCGGTAAGAATATGCTATTCCAAACATTTTGTGTTATCTTGAAATAATTGATACAAGTTAAAATCGTTAAAATAATTGTTGAAGTTTTGTTCTTTAATTTACTAACAATTTTTACAAATGTCGGACTTAAATAGCATCACCTTTGACCTAAAACCGTACAAAGTCTAGAAGCCATTGACGATAACACAAAGTAAAGTGTGTATCAGAGACGAAAATCATTACCCGGAAAGGAGAAACGTAAAAAGGGCCGTCGACTAAGGGCACAGCCATATCCGCATTGGCTTTTGTTTGCTGAACATGTCACAAGAGATGAATGGCAGCGGTGATATTCTCGACTCGACAAATATTTGCAAGACGTAACAAAAAAAAACAACCCTCATCCCTCAAAACTCGTAAAGAAAAATGATGAAACAAGAAAAGTGGTTGTTCTTGTCGGTGTCAAATTTGGGTGACAAATATCTAAAGCGGGAATTTCGTAATTGTGTTTAAAATATATACTGTTTTTTTATATAAAGAAAAGGTGATAAAATGTGAAAGTATCAGACTTTCCACAACAAAAAATACAAATCTGACATGATTATTTGAACGTTAAATAATTCTCAATACAATATTTTTAATAATGTCATCATCAAATGAAAAGTCTCCCGCTGAGTCCGAATCCCATCAGTGAGCACTTTAATTTATCCCTTGTCCGAAAAAGAACAACAAAATTAAACCCAACACAAACCAATTTTTTTCATCCCACCTTAATGGCAGGAAAACACGCAACCATTGTCAAAATACCACAATGGAGTTTCCAAATTGATTAAAGATACGTTATAGCTCAAGGGTTGCGCCATTTTAAATCTAAATTCATTATTAATTGTATAACTTATCAATACAAATATAAGCACACTGTAAATGTCATTGTAACCATTTATTAAAATATTAAAATAAACCTTTTAAGTCATTAATTTCATATACGTATTGTCGTTACCTCTAATCTAATATAGATACAAAAACTACCAAACCGCCATCTAGCAACTAGAAAATGAATTTCTCACGATCTATATAAGATGTCACAGTGGAGTTTTAATCAAGTCTGGTGGCGTCGTTACCCGATCCACAAATTTTCCCGAATATCTACGAATTTTCCCTAATTTTCCGAGGCCTTTCTTTCCGTGATCTCAACAGGGTAATTAGTTTTAATTATTTCGACTGGGAGGATGGGAATATATAACAGGGACGTAGAATGTGGGTTTCGAATTTAAAATTCCACAGTAAGAAAAATGATTGAAATGTAATTCTGATTTTAGAATCTCGCAACAATTTCTTTTATTCAGTAATTGTATTTTAGTAGATCGAAATATATTACTTTTCCGCCCAACCAATCTAATGCGAGAAAAGTATTGGTTTACCCACAAAGAAGTTGAACTTTGAGACATTTTTTTGAGTTATTTTTACGGTTTTGATCAAAAACACGAAAAAATGGTTTTTAGAAAAAAAATCCTGTGTGTATGTCGTCGTCGTCGTTATCGTCGGTCACTTTCCGTTACATGTCTTATTAGCACGATGCAGCCTCCGGAGTGCAACAACTCACCAATTTTATGATTGAATATTGTTCAGGACATCTCACAGATCAACCCTATTGATTTTCAGCTGACAATAGCCCGTACAACGGATGCGATGGTACTTGAAGTACGACATTTTTGTAATTTTTTAGAGAAATTTCAGTTTGTTAACACGATACAGCCTCCGGAGTGCAAAAAGTCACTAATCTTATGATTGAATATTATTCAGAACATCTCACAGATGAACCCTACTGATTTTCAGCTCACAACAGCCAGTACAACAGGTGCTATAGCACTTTAAGTAGGGGAGAGTTTCACAAAACCGGGTACCAGTACAAAAACTGACTACTTCTTCTGCTATGTTAGAGTAGCAAACGTTTGCTACAGATAGAAATATTCTCGAATGACTTAAGATTGATATACCAATGTCAATTTTTATAAATATTTTTAAATTTTTTATTTTATTTTAATTTCAAGAAAATATTGCAAAATATCCGGTTTTGTCCAACCGGTATGATAAAACCGGGTAGTAACTTAATTACCATGTAAAAAGACTGATAGGCAGAAAATAAAATATTTATTGAAAATTTGTGAACAAAAATCGAAAATCTATTAACAGAAGTCGCAAATAAAAACTTCATCTACATCATCATAGGCACAACAGGCTTCATGAGCCCATTTGTTGAAAGACACACATTTTATCCAGCCTTCCTTTGCCTTAGAGTTTGAATATAATTCATTGCAATACAGACACGCATCGTCATTATTATCTTCTTCCTCCGAACTATCAGAATCTGCAATCTTTAATTTCGGAACCAATTTTGTTTTTGATGCAGTCTTTTTTACCACATTTTTTCCTTTTTTGTCCGCTTCATTTAGCTTTAATTTTTTTACGACTGGAGATTTTTTAAAATTTGCCTCTAACTCATACTTATAAGGAGATGATGTTATTACAGCAGCCTTTCCTCTTCTCCTGTTATCGTTGGATGGCTTCCTGGTTGCCTCTTTTGGAGAGACTGAAAAATCACATATTGGTTTTGGTAATGTTGCTTGTAAACTATCAGATTTAGTGGTGGCTTGTTTAGAAGATGAAGAGATGTTAGTATGATTTGCAGTGTGAGAGTTTAAGGAGCTACAGCTTGGATGGGGAGAATCGATACGGTTACAGCTTGGTTAGGGAGAATCGATAGGTGAATGTAACGGAGCTAATAATTGTGTAGCTGTCAGCTTTGTAGTTGAAGTAGAATCTTTATCGAGTTCTTTGCCTAAATCCTTGTTCAAATTGGGTGTCGTGGATTCATCTTCTTGTATATTTAGTTCTCGCTCTGTAGTTTCTGAGGAAGCAAAAATCTACTCAGGAAAAACTTCAGGATTAAGCGGATAAATTCCAGACATCCTGAAACCATTTATTGCCGTTTGCATAACTTCCGATTTAACAAAGCTCCCCCAAAGAGTTCTCCCTCTTCATAAATTGTAACACGTCTTCCAGGATGCTGGCGCATCCATTTTCTTACTTCTTCTCCATGATATGTGTTCAAGGGAGCCATAAATGACACGTCTATTGGTTGTAACCGGTGCGTAGTATGCGGTGGAAAGCATATGATAATAACGTGATTTTCTCTGGCCAGATTGATCAACTCCAGGCTTTTTGTATGGGTCGCGTGTCCGTCAAGAAGCAATAGAACAGGCTTTTCTGGTGTCGGGTGAGTAAACTCGATGAACTTTTTAAACCACTTAATAAAAATATCTGTTTGGATCCATCCATTTGGGTGGAACTCAGCAAATGTTCCAGGAGGAGCGTGGTCTAGAAGCTGCGCATTTGGAAGCTTTCTAGGAAAAATCAGCATTGTAGGCATATAGGAACCACTTGCGCTCATACAGATTTCGGCGGTAACCAAGGTTCCTCTTTCAGCGGAAACCAGAGCACTAATTTGTCGTTTTCCTCTCATAGAAATAACTTTAGATTGTTTGTTGGGGACAGTTGTAATTCCCGTTTCGTCAACATTCCATATGCGGTCAGGAGGAAACTCGTGTTGGTTATAAACTTGTGTTAACAGAGTGAAAAACTTCCCTACTGCTGCTCGGTTAAATCCTATAGCTCGTCCAATTGAAGTAGCTTCTGGAGTCCTTAATCGAAGATTTGGATGCCATGACAAAAACGAATATAGCCAACATTTACCAGCCATTTTCTTTTCTGTATTAAAATTGCGGTTGATGTTATTCTGCACGGCTAGTTCGTAAGCAAGAATTCTTAGTTCAAATAAAGTAAATCCGAATAGTCTGCTTTCCATTTGTAAGATATGCGAAGCTAGCTCATCCTCTTGGGCGGCGCTAAACACAGGCTTGTACCGACCCAGATCTAAAATGATTTTTATTTTAAATAAGAAAACAGAAATAAATTAAAGGTAATTCCTACCTTTCTTACTAGCTTCTTCAACAGAGTCACCATTTCTTACTTTTTTCAGGTCTGATAAAATCGGGTATCCGGTTTTGTCGATTTTCAGACTACCCGGTTTTGTCCAACTCGTAAACAAGACATTAAATATTATTCAAATTTTTAGGTTATGAAATGATATTCAAAATTTTTGGCAAAATTAAAGGTAATATATTAGGTTACATGTATTAAATTTTGAAATGGTCATTAGTTATTCAGTAGGAGAAACAAAAACTATAAACTTACCTTAAAAACCGAGTTTGCTACCCCAAAAAACAGGCGAGGTCTTACTGCTCCGGCACAGGTTACTCAAATGATGTAGAAATGGATACACGCGACTGTTGGCGGTTTAGGGACACTAATTTTAACATTGTCTGATACATGACAGCAGTTAGTTAGATGAATTAAGGAGTACCCGGTTTTATCAACCTACCCGGTTTTGTCCAACTCTCCCCTACGACATTTTTGGAGAAATTTTAGTTTGTTAGCACGATACAACCTTCGGAGTATATACAAGTGACTAATTTTATGATTGGATATTATTCAGAACGTCTCAAAAAGGAATCCTACCTAGATTCAGCTCACTAAAGCCAGTACAACTAGTGCTATGGTACTTGAGGTACCAAATTTTTGTCATTTTTGGAGAATTTTCAGTTTGTTAGCACGATATAGCCTCCAGCGTGTATACAAGTGATCCATTTTATGATTGAATATTGTTCAGGGCGTCTTATAGATGAGCCTTATTGATTTGAAGTGCCAAATTTTTTGTCCTTTTTGGAGAAGTTTCGGGTTAGTATGATATAGCCTCCAGATTGGCCAATTTTATAATTGGATATTTTTCGAGGTGTCTCACAGATGTACCCTATTGAATTTCACTGACTATAGCGAGTACAGCAGGTCCTATAAATCCAGATATACTGTTTTTTTGTTCCTTTTGGAGAAATTTCGGTTTGTTAACACCATCCACCGAAGTTTATACAAGTGATTATTTTTTGACGTTTCTTAAAACCAATGAAATGCTTCATTATTTGTCACCAGAGTAAGTTTCAACCAATTATGTCATTATTATAGTGGGAATAAATCTCTTGTGATTATTCTCGGGAATAATCACTGTGGCTTTTATTTGCCTAGCAAGTGTCAGATAGCCCTAGTAGAAATTTATCTTGGCGCAATATTGGCCAGATGTTGCCACCAATATTCGACAATATTAGAGTTAGAAAAAAATGTTAACGCTTTCCAATGCTCAACCAATATTGCAAAGGCAATATTAGAAAAAGAACTAGATCCTATGTATACCCAATATTGGTTATATATTGTCAATGTTGCACCAATGTCTTGCCAACATTCACAATAAAATATTGGCAATATATTTAGAATCAATCTGTGGCCAATATTCCGTAAATATTGAAATCTTGCTGCAATATTGCGCTAATATTCCAAAATTGGGGCGATGTTGCGCCGATATATAGCTAACATTCGGTTCTACTAGGGAGGTGTCAAAATAATTACCTAATTGTGTCAACGCGATATATAAAATGGGTGAAAATGATCGGTTTAGTACCTTTTCTGATGCAGAGATATCAAAGAAGATTTAGATTTAGAAACTACTTCGAAAAATACTCTAATTAGTAATCAGTCTATATGGAGACAATTTAAGACCTTCACCAAAGACCTTTTTTATTGTAAAAAATTGTGAATCAAAAAATAATCTAGTCAAATATAACCCGCGAGTTCCATAAATTAGAAAACATTTGACAGATTTGGCTCAAACTTGTTGCCATTCGGAAATAGCCACTCGAGGCAACAAGTTTTCAAAAAATCTGTCAATTTATTTTCAATTTATTCTCACTCTCTTGTTATATTATTACTGACAATTTTATGATAGCATATTATTCAGGGCATCTCACAGATGCGGAAAAGTTAGTTTTAATCTTTAAAACCGTTTTTTTAACCTAAATATCACAATGTTTCTCTTGTTATCTATTGGTGTTTAAAATTGTATTTACCTTTCCTAACTCATTTTCAATATTGTTGAAGCTCATAGTATAGATATCCATACGTTTGTTTGAATCGTCAAGAGTGGAAAGACAGAGAGAATATAGGTTGTAAGTAGTATATCTGGATTTATTGGACCTGTTATTCTCGTTCTAGTGAGCTGAAAATCAATAGACTTCCCCCGTGAGACACTCTGAAAAATATCCAATTATAAAATTGGTCACTTGTATATACTTCGGAGGCTGTATTGTGCTAACAAACTGAAATTTCTACAAAAATGACAAAAATGTCGTACTCCACGTACCATAGCACCCGTTGTATTGCCTCTGGTGAGCTAAAAATCAGTAGGGTTCATCGGTGGGTTGTCGTGAATAATATTCAATAATAAAATTGGTGACATGATGTACTATGGAGGCTGTGTCGTGCTAATAAACTAAAATTTCTCCAAATCAATAGGATTCTTCTGTGAGATGTCCTGAACAATATTCTATTATAAAATTGTTGAATTGTTGCACTTCGGAGGCTGTATCGTATTAACAAGTCATGTCATTTTGTGACGTGCTTTCTTTCCTCAAAAAAATTACGGACGTCACTATGACACCCACGGCTTCGGTACTTCCTAGATTTCCTCGGGCGCCAGATTTTTGGGGTGGTTTACTCCACCGAACTCTCGAAAAGACGGTGTCGAGAGTTACCAAGGTAGCCACAGATGGAGGTTCAGTAATTCCAGGGGTCTGTTGTTATTGACCTTTCCGGATATGTAGTGTGAAAACAGGCTTTAATTGCTTACCACTATCAGAAAATGAAACTACTCGCTACTGGAGAAATTGTGAATTTTAATTCCACAAAAAAATGAATTTTACATAAATGAGAAATTAAACAAATTTTAGTGTTTTACATAAATATCAGAATCTACTACTAGAGATCTACGTTATTAATAAAACCAAAAGCAGCCTAACACCAAGCAATAAATATTCTAGCTAGTTTACAGCTGAGGCGGAAAATAACGTGCAGAATTCTACTAGTACGTAGCAGGTGAAAACAATACAAAGTTCCTTGTGATAATATGTCAAAATGCACAGTGAAAGCGTTATGGTTGCACTAACAGAGCGTAATAAATCGGTTCCTAGTATTTGTGTACTTGTTAAATAAAGCAGAGGAAAATAATCAATTAACTAGTCTCGGCTGCCGGTTTAATCTCAATAGCCACCGGAATTTCTTAGCGATTTCACTAGATTCAACTAAACTAGGTTTTACTAATCAATACAATGGCCTATCGTACGAAATCAGATATTCCAGATAAAGAAAACTACCAGCAGAATGCGAAAACCTCTCCTGGGTATCCCTGCTCGGCAGCGAATACTTTTGAGATTATTTCGTATCCCTTAAATCAAATCTGCCTTAGAGGCCTCTCGAATTGATCCCTGCTCAGCAGCGAATCCAGACGAGATTTTTCTAAGCAAATGCAAAAGAACTAAATTTTCTTAACAGTACAACAGCCTATTGGGCGGGATTAAATACTCAGATAAAATAGACTCTAAATGTTCTAAAGTTTTACTGTTAAAACAACGGCCTATTGTACGAAATCAAATATTCAGATAAAATAGATTAACAGTATAGAATCCGAAAACCTCTCCTTCGTACTCCTGCTCAGCAGCGAATACTTTCGAGATTATTTCGTATCCCTTAGATAAAATCTGCCTTAGAGGCCTCTCGAATTGATCCCTGCTAAGCAGCGAATCCAGACGAGATTTCTCTAAGCAAATGCAAAAGAACTAAATTTTCTTAACAGTACAACCGCCTATTGGGCGGGATTAAATACTCAGATGAAATAGACTCTAAATGTTCTAAGGTTTTACTGGCAAAACAACGGCCTATTGTACGAAATCAAATTTTCAGATAAAATATATTAACAGTATAGAATCCGAAAACCTCTCTTTCGTACTCCTGCTCAGCAGCGAATACTTTCGAGATTATTTCGTATCCCTTAAATCAAATCTGCCTTAGAGGCCTCTCGAATTGACCCCTGCTCAGCAGCGAATCCAGACGAGATTTTTGTAAGCAAATGCAAAAGAACTAAATTTTCTTAACAGTACAACAGCCTATTGGGCGGGATTAAATACTCAGATAAAATAGACTCTAAATGTTCTAAGGTTTTACTGGCAAAACAACGGCCTATTGTACGAAATCAAATTTACAGATAAAATAGATTAACAGTATAGAATCCGAAAACCTCTCCTTCGTACTCCTGCTCAGCAGCGAATACTTTCGAGATTATTTCGTATCCCTTAAATCAAATCTGCCTTAGAGGCCTCTCGAATTGATCCCTGCTCAGCAGCGAATAGAGACGAGATTTTTCTAAGCAAGTGCAAAAGAACTAATTTTTTTTAACAGTACAACGGCCTATTGGGCGGGATTAAATACTCAGATAAAATAGACTCTAAAATATTTTACTTCGGATTGGTACAGAAATACTCTGAATTCAAACGTTAAAATTAAAAGTGGCTAAGTGTTGGATGATAATAGTTATTCACAGAACAATTTTATATCCACTTACTTGATCCACAAAAACCAGTCACTATATTCGGTGTAAACAAAATTAAATTTAAAAGCCGGAAAAGAAAGAAAAGCCCCGTTTACCTGGATGCCACGTCCTTCTATTAATTTCTCCGACCCCACTTACGAGATCCCCTTCTTAAAATTTTGAAAAATGCGCGCACATTAGCAGACTGGTTTAAGTGAACTCGACAAAAGAATATATCGGATGTCTCAAAAGTAGTACATTTATATAAAATTAAATACTCATAGGTAAAACTTGAAAGAGAGACGATTTAATTATTAAATAAAATGAAATGTATACTGCATGGTAGCTGGAAATGAAAACAATAAAAAGTAACATCGTTACAAGTGGTCGACGATGACGTCATACAGACAGGATTTTTTTCTAAAAACCATTTTTTCGTGTTGCCCGTGCTGAAAAACGTAAAAATAAGTCAAAAAAGTCCAAAATTCCAACTTTTTTGGGGGTAAACCAATAGTTTTGTCGCATATTAGATGGGTTGGACGAATAACAACGTTACTGTTTCAAATGAGATTTACTGTTCCTAGATAATTCCACAATATATTGAAAAAAATGTAAAGAGTTTTAAGAAATTTGACAAATTTTTTGATATTAAATATCATCGTCAGAATGACAGAAGTTATATTTCATTTGATGCCTACCTGATGTTTAATAATTATTTTTGGCTAGACCACAAAGTGACCTACCTAGTGATTGACTTAATATATATTAATAGAAAAAAGAAGAAGATATGGTATTACAAATATTAAAGCTTAGGTTGTATAAGAACCAAAAAATTATTTACCAGTCAGGTGATTAAACATATGTGTATCTGTCATTTTATAGATGGAAAAAAGAAAATGAGCCAACAATGTTTTTGTACAATGAAGGAAAAGTGTTTCAGTTCCAATCTCAACAACAAACATAATCAATCTTTGCAAACACGGTAGAAGCACTTGTACATGTTGATTGTATGTTTGCTTTTGTACTGTATATATCGATCTCCATTATATATACATTATTATTTGTCATTACAGGTTTTTCGCTTTACATTTTTTATAAGTTGTTACAGTTGCATTGTAAGTTTTACTTTTCCGCCAACCTTTCTATATGCGAGAAAAGTATTGGTTTACCCCAAAAAAAGTTGGAATTTTGAATTTTTTTTGAGTTATTTTTACGTTTTCCATCAAAAACAATACGAAAAAACGGTTTTTAGAAAAAAAATCCTGTGTGTATCTCGTTGTCGTCGGCCGCTTTTTCTTACATGTCTAGTTAGCACGATACAGCCTCCGAAGTGCAATAAGTCAGCCATTTTATGATTGAATATTGTTAAGTACATGTCACAGACGATCCCTATTGATTTTCAGTTCACCAGAGCCAGTACAACGGGTGCTGTGGTACTTGAAGTACGATATTTTTGTCATTTTTGTAGAAGTTTCAGTTTGTTAGCACGATACAGCCTCCGGAGTATATAAAAGTGACGAATTTTATGATTGGATATCATTCAGAGCTTCTCAATGATGAACCCTATTGATATTCAACTCAGTAAAGCCAGTACAACGGGTGCTATGGTATTTGAAGTACCAAATTTTCGTCATTTTTGGAGAATTTTCAGTTTGTTAGCACGATACAGCCTCCAGAGAGTCTACGATTGATCAATTTGATGATTCAATATTGTTCAAGGTATCTCACAGATGTGCGCTATTGATTTTCAGTTGACTATTATATTGTTCAGGGCCACAGATGCGGAAAAGTTAGTTTTAATCCTTAAAACTGTTTATTTTTTTGTATGTTCAACTATAATTAAAATAATAAAGAAATAGGAAAAATCGACCACATGAAAAAGTGACTTTTTCCTGATGGAGAATTGTTACGATAAATATGGTTAATTGAAAATTGTCTAACATTATTAATAATTACCGCAAGTCGAGGTAAAAGTAGGAAATTATTAATAATGTAACCTAAGCACCGATAAATGTTATAAATTCTCTAAATATTTTGTAGAAGTTGTAACCTCTCATGTATCTTCTGCCAGCCAACACCGCCACTATGTGAAACTACATCAGCAGCTCCAGAAAATAATCGTGAGTCTGGAACGCATAAAATTCTAAACTTCGTATCAACTAAAGAACAACAGTCGTCAAGCAACAGTTTATTTTCAAAATTGTAGTAACCTTACCATAAACTTTAATTAAAAAAATAAATACTAACTGTGTTTTTTTGAGGTCGTCGGAAAAATATTGCGTAAAACATGTGTTGAAAATTCGATATCACACTCGTTTCCTTAACACTTAGCTGCATGAATTTATAAAATCTTCAAAAGAAAGCCGAACAAATTCAGGGTAATTGATATTATATCCTCAGTTATGCAGTAAAAAATTGATTTAAAATTTGTTATTACGTTTTTTAAGTTGAATAAAACTTTTGTTGTATTTTGTGTAAATTTTAATAAAATTTTAAAATCGTAGCAAAGCGCTTTCGACTGTCAAGTCATCATCTGTGCTTACCTGCAAGCAAGTAAACCAATAAACTTTATGAAAAAGAAAAATTGGAATAATGAAGTGAGGTTACTGTAATGTTTTTCTAATTTATTTAAACAGTAAACGGGTGGGATAAACTTTAAACACACGGTATGGCTACTTACTAATTTATTTAAACACCACACTATTCACTACTTATATACACAGTATATTCACTTAAACTAATTTATATAAACAGTTCACTAATTTATATTTACTTGTTCATCTCACGATGAAATTGACTGTCTCGACCCTTACTTCGTGGAATATGCTCATACTAGTGTTTTTAAATGAAACTCAAGGTCTCTAGTTAATTCCACAATATAATACAAGTTATTGAAAATTCTAAAAAATTGACAATTGTTTCGATAAATCAATATCATCGTCAGAATGACAGAAGTTACATTTCATTTTATGCCTACCTGATGTTTAGTAGTTATATTTGGCTAGACCAAGAAGTAACCTAACTTGTGACTGGCTTAATATATGTTTATAGAAAAAAGAAGAAGATGTGATATTACAAATATTGAAGCTTAGATATTATTAGCCCTATGGTGATATCCTGGATATCATTTTTCCAATTAAGATCAGTATAACTGTGCAATGATATAGAAAACCAGGAAAACTATATCTGCTGATCTTTACAATTATCACTTAAGAAGACAGTTTATTAGTGGAGAATTCCCTAGATTTAACTGTTCATTGACAACTTCATATTGTGGGTTTCTTAAATGTCTACTAATTTCCAGTTCTTCAAGGAAATCCAGTTCTTGTTTCTTTTCACAAATATGCAGAAACAAGAACTGGATTTCCTTGAAGTACTGGAAATTAGAAGACATTTAAGAAACCCACAATATTGAGTTGTCAATGAACAGTTAAATCTAGGGAATTCTCCACTAATAAACTGTCTTCTTAAGTGATAATTGTAAAGGTCAGCAGATATAGTTTTCCTGGTTTTCTATATCATTGCACAGTTATACTGATCTTAATTGGAAAAATGATATCCAGGATATCACCATAGGGCTAATAATATCTAAGCTTCAATATTTGTAATATCACATCTTCTCCTTTTTTCTATAAACATATATTAAGCCAATCACAAGTTAGGTTACTTCTTGGTCTAGCCAAATATAACTACTAAACATCAGGTAGGCATAAAATGAAATGTAACTTCTGTCATTCTGACGATGATATTGATTTATCGAAACAATTGTCAATTTTTTAGAATTTTCAATAACTTGTATTATATTGTGGAATTAACTAGAGACCTTGAGTTTCATTTAAAAACACTCATCTCACGATGTCAAGTTATCAACTAACTAACTCTTCCTGGTCGGTCCCTTAAATATTAGTGCCTTATTCACTAGATAATTCTAGATTACAAAAACAATTGGCTTTCTGGCCTTTTCTAGATAAGACTGGTCACAAAGATAATATAGATAAGATAGTCACTATTCGTAAAAAATTCTAGGAAACCCTGCGCGTCCGCCATGATTTTAACTTTCATACCTGGCTTAGACAGAGTCGGATTTAGGGACTATACCAGTGTACTGTTTCGTAACATTACCCCCTCCTTAAATGGAAGTTCCTCCCGGAACTTTTGTGTTACCGAACAAAAGTACAGGTTTACGATCAATGACTCCAAATCAAAATTCTCTATTAAACCTTTAGGTCACATTATTGAAAATGGCACCATTAGGCCTGATCCAGATCGTATTAAGCCTCTCGTGGAGCTTTCAGACCCAATTGATCTTCCATCTTTACGTACGGCATTAGGTTTGTTTTCTCACTATTCTCAGTGGATACCATGTTTTTCAGAAAAAGTGCTTACTTTAACACACTCAGAATCGCCTCTTTCCAAAACAGCAAGAGAATTGTTCAATCTTCTTAAGCAAGATCTAGCTTCGGCAATGTTAACGTCCATAAATGAAAAGTGAACTAACTATATACTACAGGTACTTTTTTACGGGGTACTATATATCAACACAAATCGATAAAAAAATCTCAAAGAATCAGCTACTAAAATGATATTTAGTAACAGAAAGGTATCCTGTTTCGAAAATCTTTCGCAAACGCCACTGAGATGTTGTACAGCATCAGTTTTGTACGGTGGGCAGACGTGGTTGTTGGTGATATATAGTTTGGGAGCTAATTGGGTGTTGGATACTGACACCGGTGCCGGAGGCACGAAAGGCGTTTTGGGTGATTGCCTAAAATATATTTACAACACGGTTTTCTCACAAGAGGGAGCTCAAGAGCAAATTCGTAACGTGTACAAATAATGGGTATACACCCCTTTTTATTTATTTATTAGACTCATTACGCGAGTAATGCGATTCATTTGAATCGATATTATGTTCGGGTGGGTTTCATTTGTCGCTGGTATAAATTCACAATAAATTATTTCGTTACCTAGTAGCTATAATTTATGTTTTTTAATTGAAATTCATTTTCTAGGTAATATACTAAGAGCTAGGGCATGCCAGACATATTTTAAAAAATACAATAAAGGATATATAGCTTTGTTCGGTAAAAACCGATATTTCACCGTATAAAAAGCGTATAACGGGTTCGTGTTTGCTTTTGAATTCCGTCTAATTATTAATAACCTAATTAGTTGAATACGTTGAGTTTGGGAGGTACGCCTACTGAAAACAGTCGAACCGTATATAAAACGTTTATTCGATATCCGGTATGGATTTGAATGTATATAAAGCCGAATATGAACATACACATTGTGGCGTTGATGGATTTCCGTATAGAGAGCTTCATTTAATTAGTAGCTATCGAATTAAAATATAGATAGATAGAAAGATAGATAGATAGATAGATAGATAGATACTCATTAACTACTTTACAATAAAATGTTTGTAGCACGTCATAAAGAAAATACATACAAAAGAAATATACAAAATATATCTTAAGATAAAAACAGAGTAAAATGTCACAGCAGAGATACGGTGTTGAGATTGCCTCGACAATGCGCAATGTAATCATCAACAGAGTAGAAACAATATTTAAGCAAAAACTTTTTTAAATATTTTTTAAAAGCATTGGAGCACAAGGATTTTACAATTGATGGCAAAATATTAAAAAGCCTATAGTTTGGTGAATTTGATTGTGTCTTATTTAGCCGAGAGTAGCTGCATCTGATATGGTGAGCATTACGAGTGTTGTAGTCGTGGATATCTGAATTTCTAGACAACATTGACTGTTTCCCATGAATTTCAATTAGAGTATGAAATAAAAACAATGACGGTAATGGCATAATTTTATATTTTATGAAAAACTGTTGACAATGATCCCTGAAACCAAGATCAGCAAGCACCCTTATCGCCTTTTTTTGCATTCTAAATACTGTTAAAGCATGGGAACAATTACCCCAGAGGGCGATGCCATAGCTAATATGCGAATGAGTGCGAAACACGTAGTTTAGAGTGTACTTGAATTAGTAATATTTTTCAACTGTCGTAAAATGAATAACGAACTTGAAAGTTTTTTGACTGAATGCTCAATATGTGCCTGCCAACCTAGCCTGTGATCTAGGACTAATCCGAGTAATTTCACATTTTTTGTTTTTTGGCGAAATGACAATTGATTACTTGCAGATATATGCATGATTTCAGTTTTATTATTTAATTTTAGTTTGTTCGATGAAAACCATTCATTTGTCCTGTTACTAACGCAATCTAGAGAGGCTGCTAAATTTGTATTATCTTTCTCCGAAATAATAAATGTCGAATCGTCTGCAAATAGAACCGACATATATGGTAACATAAAACAGCTCAGATCATTAATATAAATGATAAACAAGAGGGGGCCTAGAACCAACCCCTGAGGGACTCCATGACTTATCTCCATAAAATCTGATGTTACACCATTCACTGTAACACATTGTTTTATGTTTGACAGGTAAGAACCAATAAGCTTCAACGGAATTCCCCTAACTCCATAATAATTTAATTTTTCTAAGAGAATGTCGTGAGAAACGCAGTCTAATGCCTTTGAAAGATCGCACAATATTATGGCCGTACGGTTACCGTGTTCAAGTTCTTCCACTACGCCACTCACAACATTAAGAACTGTACCAGTACTGTCGCGGGTATTTTTGTGAAAGTTCCCTCAAACCACAATAATTTTTAAAATTAATTTTCCAATTAATGATGTATTTTGTACGGATATAATGTAAAGTTGCATTTTTTTATTATTTTATCCTCTTCCACCCCCGGACGATTTATTTGATTTGATTGTCGAGAATACCAACCTTTACTCCGTTCAGCAAACAGGAAAGTCGATCAACGTTAGTAAGAATGATATAAGGGACTTCGTAGCCATACACATTTTAATGGGTATAGTAGATATGCCATCCTATTTGGATTATTGGAGTACAAACATGAGATATAATAAAATAGCAGAAATGCCTCTCGATAGATATCAGCAAATTCGCAAATATATTCATTTCGCAAACAACGATCACATAAACAACGACCAATACTATCAGATTCGCCCTGTTTTAGATATAGTGAGAAGAAATTGTTGTACGATAGAAGAAGAAAGACGGCACAGTATCGACGAAATGATGTTTCCTTATAAAGGGAAAAAAGCGGGTTCAAGACGACAATACATAAAATCCAAACCAAAAAAATGGGGATTCAAAATATTTGTCAGAGGCGGTATTTCTGGATTCGTCTACAATTTTATCGTTTATGGAGGTGATGATACTTTTAGGCAACACACATTTACGGAGAAAGAAGAAACCCTAGGATTGGTAGGGGCTAAAGTTGTGCTTGCCCTAACGCAATCAATGAAATCCCCTGCTATGTTCGTTATCTACGTCGATAATTTATTTTCATATTTTGATTTGTTTTACATTCTCCGACAAGACTATGTAATTTTAGCACTAGGAACTATGAGAAACGATCAATTGAAAAATTGCATTTTGGAAGATGATAAGTCTAAAGAAAAAAGGAAGAGGGACGTTTTGCTCTAAAAGTGACAACACTAATAAAATTAACCCTTCCACGTCGGAATTGTTTTTCCTAGAAATATGCTGTGCCAAGTTATTAATCCTGATTATTATGATTAAGTTAGGCTCTTTCAATAACTTTTTAATATTTTTTGCGATATAAGTGCCGTTACCATATGGTAACACTAGCCGTTAGTGATATACAAAATAATAGAAATTCAATTATCTGTTGCAAACTGTCAAAAATGTTTATTTAGTGTGAAAAATATAGTTACAGTCTATACATATACCAACATTACATTTACAACACATTGTTCGGATGCTTGGGCAACAACCTTCACCGGCACAACGTTTTCTTTTTTATCCCTAGTTGGAACTAATAAATGGTCAACCTGGTCATATCTAATATCATCAGACACCCGGTTTAGAGTAACCCAGTTTTTAGATGTAGATGGCCTTCCTGATCCTTTTGAAATTGTTTTGTATTTCCCAAGATAATGCAAAACGATTTGTCTTGTGTAATTTAGCTGACTTATTGGTGGTTTGCTTCTGCATTTTCGCCTAACAGACCATGCATTTACTACACTTGTGTCCAGCAACCATGTAAAAATGGGCCACCACTACTTTTTCCTCCTGAAGGATATACGATATCTTGAAATATTTTCATCCATCAGGTCGGTTCCTCCCATAAAGCGGTTGTATTCGGTTATAAGCGATGGACGCGATACCTGTATAATTTTTTTTCCTTCTGAGAGAATCTTTTCACTAAAGAAGTGGGATTTACTCCATGACAGGTAGCGGCTACGCTAACAACATTATTATCCAGCCACTTCACAACAATGATTCCATCTTCTTTATCAATAGCGGATACGTAATCATTCCTTTTCTGAGAATTAGATTTAGATAACATATTTTTCGCAGGTAAAGGACAGCTTTTCGGGATACGGTTGTCACGGATTATTCCCGTTCCATCAAAGCCGCGTTGTTTCAGGTAATGTAAAATATTGAAACCAGTAAAAAGGTTATCAAAATAAAATCGAAATGGAAGTTTGGACACATCAGGGGAAAAGTCGTCAATCATGTTGATAAGAGGTGCTGCACATTTCCCGAATCCATTTTCATAGAAAGTATTTCCCCTAGGATTGTTCCCTTGGTATACATCGAAATTTACAAGATACCCTGACACAGCATTCAAACACCATACCTTGTAGCCGAATCGGATTGGTTTTCCTCGTATGAATTGTTTGCTGGGATGCATTCCAAAATATTTTAACATGGATTCATCCAAAATTTAGGTGTTGTTCAGGAACAAAATTTTTAATAAAATTTGCTCGTGGTTTATCCATGAGAGGTCGTAATTTCCACATTTTGTCATTATTATTAGATATCGTGTTATCAGCACAGTGTAGATATTTTAGAATCTGTCTAAACCGATCTCTTCGCATGGCATCTGACACAATGGATACGTTCAAGTCCTTTTCTGTACTCCAGTACATGTCTTTTCCAGGCAATTCATGATAACCACTTAGAATCATGATGGCGATGGCGCATTTCATCTCCCCAGAAGTGATTTTAGGATCTGAATGATTTAAAAAGATATCATATTTTATAGACTGCTCAACAAGTAAGTCAACAGTTTCTTGGTCAATGAACTGCTCAAAAATTTCTACATCTGTTAGATTTTCAAATCTGGAGTAATCAGGTTCGGGAAAAGCTTTTTTATTTGGAATTATATCGCCCTTCTTTATCCAAGTGATTTTTTCCTGTCCTGGTCTGGTATACGGACCTTCATTATCTTGAACAGGCTCGTCTGGCTCTTCATTTATATCTTGGCTCAAGCTAATAATTGTTGACCACTAAGATTATCGACTAAACCCCCCTCCTCTTCGTCGCCTGAATCTTCATCAGTCAAAACGTTTGCCTCCGGAAGTTCTATAAATATATCTTGAACATCTAAGTCATGTTCATACACCATTTGCAGAGCTGCTTCCACGGTAAAACCTCTCCTAGAAAAAAATCACGCAATCTTTTAATTGACTCCCATAAACAGCTAGCGTTACCATATGGTAACAGGCGAAAAAACGAACCTAACTAATTATTTGAAAATAAACTAGCACACATTATTTTTGGCCATCCTATAAAATACACTTTTACCTATAATTTGTACGTATTATAAACAAATAAAAGTGAATGGAGGAGTTTGAAAGTTACTAACTGTAATCGAAGGTCGCCATAATCCATGATTTGCAAACAAAGTCGTTTTTAACGATCGCTCGATACGCACAACAATCCGCTGCGAACGTCAAATAAGTACTAACGAGTAGCGATATGTATGTAGTAAGGATCCCCTTTCGCAAAGTTCAAATTTCAAACATCAAGAATATATGGCGGCGCTTGATGTACAACCTTGTAAGCGTTACCATATGGTAACGCTAGCTGTTGAAGGGTTAATGTTGTGAAATGGTTTGACAACAAACCTGTTATCCTAGCTAGTACGTATGTATCTGGCACACCTGTCGAAACAAAAGATTTGATAAACGCCAGCGTGCAAAAATTTATATCCCTTGTCCATCCCTTATAAAACACTATAATGCTCACATGAGAGGAGTAGATCTAATGGACATGTTGGTAAGCCTTTACAGAACACCACTGAAAACTCGTCGCTGGCATCTCTCCATATTTGCACAAATGTTGGATATTTGTATAAATAACGCGTGGCTTCTCTATCGCAGGAAGAAATGTATTTTAGAAGACAGGTCAAAAGAATATTCTCTAAAATACTTTCGACAATGCATAGCAGAGGCTTTAATACAAAACAACAGAAAACGTTTGCGGTGCAAAACGAAGAATTTAAAAAAATTAAGAAGCCGGTTCTACCGAGACCTTCTGAGGAAGTACGGTGTGATAAAGTCGATCATTTTCTAATTTATGGTACCAAGGGCAGGTGTAGGTATTGTAAATCAGGAGAGACACACTAGTCATGTTCGAAATGTGTTATTAGGTTGTGTTTAGTGGAAGACAGAAATTGTTTCTTTTTGTTTCATAATAGCACACAAAGATTACTAGCAGTCATTTACTATTTATAGACGTAGAAAATGCCCTTCTGTTATGTTTTATGTACAACTGCATTCGTTTTTATTTATATTCAATTCTCCCTTAGTTGTCGTGCTCTACTTCAAGTTTATATATTATTTTATTGTGTTTTTGCTGCATAAACGGTTATTCGTTTCAGTTTTAATTGTAAATTTGTGACCTATAATCCTAGACTTTGTGTCTTCCAGGATACATAATAATGTTTCACACAAAATTTGCTTATTTGACTATGTATCTTCTGAGATACAATCCATATCTCCTTTATTTATGAAAAAAATTATTGTGGAAATAACCAAAATGCATTCTTGAAGACCATATAACACCACGAAAACAATAATTTACTTAAAATTAATGTTGCATTAGGGTTTGCCAAATTAAGGGCTAACAACGTAATGGACAAATGGATGGTTAATCATCCAGGCCAACAAATGACGATATACGAAATACCGCGAGATATTTCAAGATGACGATTTCTTGCCATCGTTTGGCACAGATAGACGACTAATCACGAATCCTGATGGCGAGACTGTACACAATAGTGCACATAATCAAGACACTAACACTGACCTCGAACGTAACAATGTCACTAAAGAACCTGCAACGATGCGAGACGCCCGACCTTGAAGATACTGTATCGCTGAGAATGAGAGCCCTGGATCTAATGCTCATTTTATGAAGTCACAAAATTTGCCTGGTTGCTCAAAATCAGAGCAATCGCTGCAGCATCACGCTACCAAGAAACCTATCGTGATCAGTGGTCCTGGTCCAAGTAATGCAGGGAGTTCTCTGATAGTATCGCCACTAGCTTTGAAACCCTTACCAAAAGCTCCTCCGCGCAAGTCACAGCGAGCTGATAGAAGGAATGTTAATCAGTAATTCTAACAGACACACCGGAGAAGATTTATTTAGTAGAGAAAAAAATAGAACAAGAAGCAAGAAAAAGGAAAGTTACGAAACGTGTTTGAGTGAAGATAAGGAAGTGAAAAACGGTCATGGAAAGAAGAATGCAAAAGGAAAGGTAGGAAAAAGAATGAAAAAGAAATCAGTTTACAACGAAGACGAGGAAGGGGATGAAGTGTTTTGCCTGGTATGCGTATCCCCATACTCTGCTAGTAAGCCTAAATAAATCTGGATTCATTGCCAAGAATGTAAGTTATGGGCTCACGAAGCTTGCACACCTGGGCTGCCATATTACATTTACCAGAACTGTGATTCAGAGTATTTAGACTGATTCTTTAGACTGACTAGATATAATTTTACTTTTCCGCCCAACCTATCTATATGCGAGAAAAGTATTGGTTTACCCACAAAAAAAGTGAAATTTGTAAAAAAAAATTGACGTTTTTCATCAAGAACAACACGAAAAAAATGGTTTTTAGAAAAAAAATCCTGTGTGTATGTCGTCGTCGTCGTTGTCGTCGGCCACTTTTCGATATATATCTTGTTAGCACGATACAGCCTCCGGAGTGCAACAAATCACGAATTTTATGATTGAATATTGTTCAGGACATCTCACTAGATGGCGGACGTTTAAGTTGTGTTGTTAACAGCAGAGCTAAATAAACTCAGAAATAATGAACTAATTGACATAATTATTAATTTTAAACTTCCCTCGGGTGTGAATAATGTGCAACTATTAGACTATGTGGAAAGTTTAAGTGAAACTGTATCTAATGTGAAGAAATCAGAAGGTAATCACAGTATGATCACCTCTTAAAAGACTTAAATGCAGTTAAGAATGAACTTGTATCTGTAAGTAAACTTTATTTTCACCCGGAAAAACGTACAGAGGAACATGAAAGCTTAATTTTGTTGCATAAGCAATGTAATTATCATAATCCTTTCGATAATCTGAATACAGCAGGGGCATCTAGTGACAACAATATCAACTGCGTAAATTCGAACTCTACAAACACTCGGAACCACAAAAAACCAGTCTCAAACAATATATTCGTCACAAACAATCAACGTACAAAAACTAGTACTGATAAATATAAATCGACCACTATCCAAAAGCCAACTTTACAAAAATATGTACAAAAACCATTTGTAAACATAAACACAATTAATACGGGGAATTCCATTGAGAATCTTTCTCGAAAAAACGCCAGCATGAATAAATATAAACCGATTATTGGAAACAATGTTGTTTCAAAATTCAAGACCATTGCACGACAAGGACATGTACATGTCTCTCGCATAAATGCCGACATGACTTCAAATGATCTTTTAGACTTTCTCAAACAATCAGCTCCTGACGTACCCTTTTCCTGTGTTGAATGGAGTAAAGATGAATATGCGTCCACATTCAAAGGGTCTTTTCCCATTGAGAATATAGACCAAGTTTATAACCCGCAATTTGGCCCAAAGAAGCAGCTGTAAGAAGATTTAATTTGAAAAGAAATTTTCACCAACATCAGACGACTGACGAGGAAATGTAAATTCAAACAATTTAAATAATTTTAATACAACCAATGTTCTTAGTGTGTTAAAAAGGTATAATCAGCAGAGTGCGGTAGGTATGTTTCATATTAATATTCAGTGCATCTCTAATAAAGTGGAAACAATAAATGCTTTTCTTTCTGATCATCATTTTGATATTGTTTGTTTCTCTGAACACTGGCAGACTGAGAACTGTCTTCAACATATCAATATATCTGGATATACATTGGCTACCTTTTTTTGCCGTAGTAATAAAATTCATGGAGGCCTGGCTATTTACGTAAAAGAAAAAAAAAGATAGTTTAAAGTTTAGCTCAATTAATTTGGATGACTTTAACAGCGAACAAAATTCAGAATTTACGGCAATAAAAATCTCAATTATAGCACTATACAGATCTGGTAAAGGCAGCATTGATCTGTTTCTCGCGAATTTTGAACATGTATTACACAACTTATTAAACAAATATGAAAAACTAGTAATTTTAGGAGACTTCAATTTGAATTTTACGGTTGAAACTGGTGTTTTAAATAAGTTAAAATGTTTGCTGCAGTCATACGGCATGGCAATCACCATTTTAGAAGATACAAGGATTACCGCTACCTCGTCCAACTGTATTGACAATATAATTACCAATATCGCGGAACAACAATTTTCGGTCGGTGTTTTCGAGCCTTGCTTTTCTGACCATCGGGCTCAATATATTGTCATAGACAATAATATGAATCCAACTAATACGTCGCAATCTGTTATGAGACGTTGTATTACAAATAAAGGACTAAATATATTAAAACATCATCTAGCCACCATTGACTGGAGTCCTTTTATGTCGGGATTATCAGATGTATACGTTTTGGCCTCTTTCCTTGTTAACACTTTCCATAATTTACGTTCGGAGTGTTTTCCTCTAAGAAAAGCTAAGCAAGGCACTGGCTAAAATCCGCTAAAAAATCAGCTTATGATAATTTTATCATGTCGTCTGAAAATAGAGCAAAGGCTTGTTGGAAGGTTATTAACTATGAAAGAAGAAAATCGAAATACTCCTTAATAACTCCTGATTTGTCACCAAATGAGATAAATACCTTCTTTTGTGAAATTGCTGTCAATATCATTCAATCTCTTCCTAACATTTCTAATGCCGAGCTCATATGTTTTAAAAATTTTCCTGCTCCTTGCGGTTCATTCTATTTACACCCGGTCACTCACTTTGAGGTCTCTTCAGCCATTAATTCATTGAAAAATTCGGATTGTCTTGATATTCATGAACTCAATAGCCGCATCTTGAAGGAGACTAATTCTATTGCTGCAAAACCTTTTACAGAACTCATAAATCTTATTTTTAACACCGGTATTTATCCCGATAATTATCGCCCTATCAGTATTATTTCAATAGTCAGTGAAGTCATTGAAAAATTAATAGAAAAACAGTTGTATGACTATTTTGATTCAAACGAATTCTTCAGTAGCTCCCAATTTGGCTTTAGAAGTTCCCGCTCAACCACCCAGGCAGTTCTTAATGTTGTGAGTGGCGTAGTGGAAGAACTTGAACACGGTAACCGTACGGCCGTAATGCTGTGCGATCTTTCAAAGGCATTTGACTGCGTTTCTCACGACATTCTCTTAGAAAAATTAAATTATTATGGAGTTAGTGGAATTCCGTTGAAGCTTATTGGTTCTTACCTGTCAAACAGAAAACAATGTGTTACACTGAATGGTGTAACATCAGATTTTCTGAAGGTAAGTCATGGAGTCCCTCAGGGGTCGGTTCTAGGCCCCCTCTTGTTTATCATTTATATTAATGATCTGAGCCGTTTTATGATACCCTATATGTCGGTTCTATTTGCAGACGATTCAACATTTATTATTTCGGATAAAGATAATACAAATTTAGCCGTCTCTCTAGATTGCGTTAGTAACAGGGCAAATGAATGGTTTTCATCGAACAAACTAAAATTAAATAATAATAAAACTGAAATCATGCATATATCTGCAAGTAATCAATTGTCATTTCACCAAAAAACAAAAAAATTGAAATTACTTGGATTAGTCCTAGATCACAGGCTAAGTTGGCAGGCACATATTGAGCAGTTAGTCAAAAAACTTTCAAGTTCGTTATTCATTTTACGACAGTTGAAAAATATTACTAATTCAAGTACACTCAAAACTACGTATTTCTCACTCTTTCATTCGCATATTAGCTATGGCATCGCCCTCTGCGGTAGTTCCTCCCATGCTTTAACAGTACTTAGAATGCAAAAAGGCGATAAGGGTGCGCTGATCTTGTTTTCAGATATCATTGTCAACAGTTTTTAATTAAATATAAAATTATGCCATTACCGTCATTGTTTTTATTTCATACTCTAGTTGAAATTCATGGGAAACAGTCAATGTTGTCTAGAAATTCAGATATCCACGACTTCAACACTCGTAATGCTCATCATATCAGATGCTGCTACTTTCGGCTAAATACGACACAATCAAATTCACCAAACTATAGGCTTTTCAATATTTTGCCATCAATTGTAAAATCCTTGGGCTCCAATGCTTTTAAAAAATATTTAGAAAAGTTTATGCTTAAATATTGTTTCTATTCTGTTGATGATTACATTGTACATTCTCGAGGAAATCTCAACACCGTATCTCTGCTGTGACATTTTACTCTGTTTTTATCTTAAGATATATTTTGTATATTTCTTTTGTACGTATTGTCTTTTTGACGTGCTACAAACATTTTATTGTGAAGTAGTTAATAAATATCTATCTATCTATCACAGATGAACCCTATTGATTTTCAGCTCACAATAGCAAGTACAACGGATGCTATGGTACTAGAAGTACGACATTTTTGTCATTTTTGAGAAATTCCAGTTTGTTAGCACGATACAGCCTCCGGATTGCAAAAAGTCACCAATTTCATGATTGAATATTATTCAGAACATCTCACAGATACACTCTATTGATTTTCAGCTCACCACAGCCAGTACAACAGGTGCTATAATACTTTAAGTACGATATTTTTGTCATTTTTGGAGAACTTTCAGTTTGTTAGCTCGATACTCCAGGAATAATCTACTTTCGGGGACATATGAAAGCAACAATATAAGGGCACTCTTTTGTCCTAGGGTTAAGAAATTGGCCCTAAAGGCGGAAGAACTATTATTAGTCAACAGCATAAAAATGTAGAAGGCAAGGAGAAACCACTATATTAAAGATCCACATGGATTTCTCTAGTATAATCATCATGGCTATACAACAAAACACAAACTTTACTGATCATGGATATCGGATACCAAGATCCGGCAGGGGAGGAAACCCAAAGCGAGACCACAGGGCCGCCCAGGTCGTTAACCTGCGAAATCCCTGTGACAAATCGGAGCCAACAACAGCACAACACCAAATTGGAAGTAAACTAAAGATTGGCACATGGAATGTCAGGAGTATGTTTGAGTCGGGAAAAATGCATAATGTGATACAAGAGATGGAAAGACTATGTATAGATATACTCGGTATCAGCGACAGCAGGTGGCCAAATTCGGGCCAACTCACCACGGCAAACGGTATGATATATTTCTCTGGAAATAATAAGGCCCACCATAGAAACGGAGTTGCAGCTCTTGTGTCGAAAAATATTATGTCATCGGTGATTGGTTTCACTCCCATATCAGATAGAATCAAGCTTTTACAACTTCAAACAGATACGAGCAAACTAAACATCATACAAGTATATGCTCCTACAGCCGAAAAACCTGATGAAGAGATCGAGCTATTTTACGAAAGTGTTCAGTCAGTCGTATCTTCAATAAAATCAAGAGATGTTACAATTATCTTAGGCGATTTTAATGCTAAGATTGGAAATGGAAAATGTGATAAATACGTAGGCGAGTACGGACTTGGGATGAAAGAGGTGACAGGTTGCTAGAATTTTGCCAAGTGAACAACTACATAATAACAAACACTTTCTACAAACTTCCCATGCGAAGACTATATACCTGGAAATCTCCGCAAGACAACAAAAAGAAACCGGTAAGAAATCAAATAGATTATTTTTTGGTAAATGAAAGATACAGAAATTGTGTTAAATCGGTAAAAGCATATCCAGGCGCTGACGTGTTTTCCGACCATAATCCATTGATAGCACGAATTCACATCAAATTAAAGAGGACAATAAAAATCACTAAAAGGAACCAAGTGGATATTCGACATTTACAGAAGGAAAAAACTCGCCAGAACATAAAAACAAAAATAAACAACAACTTACGAAAACTTGATCTGGAAGAAGAAAATCAGAACCAACATGATATAAATAAGAAATGGCATCACATTAAATCAGCGTTGATGGAACCTATGAAGGAAATTTGTAAGAATGAGATACGTACAGCAAAACACGACTGGATGACCGACGAAATTCTACATCTCATGAATAAAAGAAGAACTTTTAAAGACAAATGCGAACAACAATACAAAACAATACAAGTCGAAATACGAAAGAAAATTAGAGTGGCAAAGGAAAACTTCTATGAAACAAAATGTGAAGAAATCGAAGAACTGCAACAAAAACATGACAGCTTCAATATACACAAGAAAGTAAAAGACCTAGCAGGAATGCCAAGAAGGAAGCGACTCAATACATTATACGACATAGATGATAGAATAATAAGAGATATAGAAGAAAAACTAAAAGCCTGGAAAAATTATGTCGAGGAACTCTTTGAAGACCATAGACAGAAGGAATACCTTGAATGCGCGGACAGAGACGAAGGACCAGAAATAACAAAGAAAGAAGTTTTATATGCTCTGAACTCGCTGAAAAACAGGAGGGCACCAGGCTCAGATGAACTACCAGCCGAAGTTCTTAAACTTATTGAAGAAGAGCAGATACATGTCTTGGTGGATCTGTTTAACAACATCTATAAATCAGGAATCATACCACAGGAATGGCTGATATCAACTTTTATAACGCTACCAAAGAAAAGAAATCCTAAACATTGTCAAGATTATCGCACTATAAGTCTTATGGGACATACCTTGAAAGCATTCTTAAAAGTCATACATACCAGAATATATAGGAAACTAGAACAGAACATCAGTGAAACTCAATTCGGGTTTAGAAATGGCCTAGGTACCCGTGAAGCGTTATTCGCACTTAACGTTATGTCCCAGAGATGCCTAGACATGAACCAGGACATGTATCTATGCTTTATTGACTACACTAAAGCCTTTGATAAAGTACGCCATGATCACCTTATAAAACTGTTGCAGGCAAAAACTTAGACTCTAGAGATATCAACATTATTTCAAATCTCTATTATGGTCAAAGAGCAGTAGTGAAGAAGAAGAAGAAAATACAACTGAAGATATAGAAATAAAAAGGGGAGTTCGTCAGGGATGTGTGCTTTCACCCATCCTTTTTAACGCATACTCGGGAGATATCATGAATAGAGCACTGGCTGATCAGGAATATAGCATTAAAATCAATGGAAGACCAATCAACAATCTAAGATATGCCGATGATACAGTACTGATAGCCGAAACACTTCAAGACCTACAGAAACTTGTTAATGCAGTTGTGGAAGCTAGTGAGGAATATGGACTGTCACTAAGCACAAACAAAACCAAATTTATGGTTATAACAAAATCGGTCCAAAACATCGGAAATATATTAATACATAACCAACCAATTGAAAGAGTGAGAAAATACAATTATCTGGGAACTCTTCTCAATGAAAATGTGGACTGCTCTCAGGAAATAAAAATCCGAATTGAAAAAGCGCGGAGTACTTTCACGAGGATGAAACGAGTATTCTGCAGTCGAGATCTCAGCTTGGAACTCAAATTGCGTCTTATGAGATGCTATGTTCTGTCAGTGCTGTACTATGGCATGGAATCATGGACATTAAAGAAGAACGATGTAAAGAAAGTAGAGGCATTTGAGTTCTGGGTGTATCGCAGGATTTTGAGAATCTCATGGGTACAGAAAGTCACTAATGCCGAAGTGTTAAGAAGGATAAAACAAGACAAGGAAATTGTCCTAACTATTAAAAAAAGGAAGCTGCTCTACCTGGGTCACGTTATGAGGGGGGACAAATATCAACTGCTCCAGCTCGTTGTGTAAGTGGAAGAAGATCAATAGGAAGGAGAAGACATTCCTGGTTAAAAAATCTTCGCGAATGGTTCAACGCCACCAATAGTCACCTTTTTAGAGCAGCGGTATCCAAAATAGAATAAATAATTTTTATTAATATCGTACTTATTACGTCTGTACGACGTTAATTCATAAAACTCTTAGTAATATATCATATTAAACATCACACTAACATAAAAAAGAAGAAAACAGAAGAGGAACTGATGAACGAAACATACAGTAGTTATCTGTGGAAACAAAAATGACAAGCATGAAATGGCGGATGGTTTTCAGTTATGTGTTATATTTTATTTGCAGGAAGCACATATTTTGCAAGTATTAATTGAATAAAGTGGTCTTCGTTTTCGTTATTTACTACTAAGCTACAGTTTCTATACTTAGTTATAATTCTTGTTATAATGGACGAACAACAATTGTTATCGGTAAGTACCTATTCCAAAATCATAATTATTAAAACTTAATACTCATTCAATACTTTAATCGGCTATTATACATTGATATTACCTAGTAAGTATATTTTGAAAACGATTCACAATATTTCAAATCCTAGATATGCATTATACCCTACAAAAAACTTGATATTGCAATAGGGTAGATATTATTATTAATAATAAAACATGCTCATATGTTGGCAGATATTTAAATCTAGAAGAAAATATTTTGAATGTTGAAGATGTTTCAGAAGCTACTTACACAAATAAAATATAAAACAAATAGTTGGTGATTATGTAATGAAAGGGGAGTAACTATTTCGGATAGTCTGATACAAACATTGTATTAAACAGTACAAAAAATATTGAATCAAGTATCTCTAGTTCTAGTTTTCTTAGTAGTAGACTTAGCCATCAATATAGTTTTGCAGGGTTAGAAAATTTTAACATTATTACTAACAATTCTTGTGAACAATTAGAGACTGTTTAAGACTTCAAAAACAGAAATATCTGTTAAAAAGACCATTTCCATTTGAAAATTCACTGAATACAATAAATAAGCTGTAGCTGTCCCTTACAATGGTACCTATATTAATCTAGTTGAAGAATATGTAACTTATGATACTGATTGCTCCAGTCAACAAACAGCATTCAATTATTTATTATTGTAGAAACACAGCTATTGGATACTCAATTGGATACAATTAATTATAAACTCATTTAACTTGATATCTCTTCTTCATAAGTAGTTTTTTTTGTATACAATGTATTAGTAATGCTTAGTTTTCATTAAGTTACAAATCCACAATTTGTTCCAGGATGAAAATAACAAGATGAGAATAGTATATTATTTTTTACAGAAAAGAAGTATGAATTTTCATAGCACACCTGAATTTACCTGCCAAATGGAGTGAGGCATGGAATAGAAGGTAAATCATGGAAAGTCACTTCTCGAAATAAAATATGTTATTATTCCTTTGAAGAACCCCGCATGTATCTTATGGAAAATGGGTCCCAGTCAATTGGCTGAAAATCAAGTTTGATGTAGTTTATGATGATCGATCAAAGGTCTCCATGGGCTCAATTTGAGCTAAAGTAATTGTTTCATTAGCTGTTGTTCAGAACACCTTCAAATATTTCACAGATAAGGATTTTGAAGTGTACATTATGGAATTATTGAGGCACTCGAAAAAAGTAACCGTAAGTAAACGATAGAATTTTCTTTAATAAGATTGGATTTCTGTTGATGTAACGTAATGTTTCATTAAATCTTTATGGTGTAAAATTTTTATTAGTTTTAACATAATTAAAAAACTATTATAATAAATTCTGTAAACTAGCTGTAATGTATGTGTATCCGTTAAACTTTATTAATTCAGTTTCAAAGTATGTTACGTTATGGTAACTACGGATTAATATACCCTTTTTTATTTCTTGCTTTCACTGAATGTGTTCAATAGTTTCCACATCCCAGACTTGTTATGTAATATGCTTACACAATTCTATTTTTTTTAGGTTGGATTGCTGGACAAGATATTTTTTTATCTAATTTTGTACCTGTTTTTTTTCAAATTTACTGTACTGCTCATTAATAGTGAATAAACGTTTGAAATCCTTTATTGCTTTTTTGCTATTTCATTTTAAATGTACAGGATGAACAACTAAGAACGACTGTAGGCCACATCTCAGAAAATAATCATGGTACAACTTTCAAAAAAATTACCTTTAGGTAAGGGATCCTGAAAAATTGCTGGAAAATATTTTGCAGCCTCTAAAATATCCGCTAGGGGTGGAATGAACACTCGAAAACATAATACTCCAAAAAAACATACTAAAGGTGTACTAAAAATACAATTTTTGTAATCTTGATGAGATTATGAATAAATTTAATTAAGGAGATTTTTTGCCATTACTTGAAGAATAATGGGTGGAACAGGTTCAAACTTATGAACAAATGTATAACTTTTTCGTTTTTTAACCGATATTAATGATTTTAGCTGCATTTAAAAGTTTTTCTGTTTAATAAGATTGATAACAAAATCAGGTAATTTTGTATCCACCTTAAAAAACGCCTCATTACATTTGAAATTTCTGAGAAAAAAGGGAAAATCGTGGACTTTTATCAAAGCGTTGACAAAATTGTTCAATTTTGTTATTTTTGTTAAGCATTTCTTATTAACAAGGAAAAACTCTTTCAAATGAAGCCAAAAACATGGATGTCAATTAACAAAAAAAGTGTTACGACATTTGTTATTTGGGATGAACCTTCCTCCACCCCATACTTGAGCAATAAAGACAAAAAGGCCCTAACTACATTTTTTCATAATCTCAACAATATATCAAACATTGTATTTCTAGGATACGTTTAGTATGTCTTTTTTGGAGATAATCACAGTATTATGTTTTTAAGTGTTCATTCCACCCCATAGGAGATATTTTAGGAACTCAAAAATATTTTCATGCGATTTTTCAGGGTCATTTTCCTGAAGGTATTTTTTTAAAGTTGTACTATGACTATTTTTTGAAATATGGCCGACAGCCGGCGTTCTTAGTTGTTCACCCTGTATTTGCTGATTAGGCACAGAAACATCTATGGGATGTTTTGAGGTTTATTATTTAGAGGTTTATGTAATGTCCATACAACATCTAAGAGAATGCACTGTATTGTTTTTGATATGTCGGATTTAGATCATTGATAAGATGTTATTTTTTAGACATTGTATTAACATCTACAATATGTTAAAAGGCATTTCAGTATGTAACAGAAATGTTGTTTTTAGTTCGTGCCCTGCAGAGGAAATTAATCCTATATCAGGACACACATCTAAACCAAACACCCCAAGTAAAAACAATCACCACCCACCACAAATTTTCTTCGAACTTCTCTCTCTTTCTCTTTAGTTCGTTATAAAGACTTCCTTTTGAGGAAGTTCTAGTAATATCACAGTAATGTAAAAAGGCAGCGCTTCAACATTCCTGAGAGGTTAAGTTGAAACATCACAAAAGTTAACCGCTGGGCATAAGCGGTTGTATAGATGTGCATGTGATGAAAACAAGAGGAAAAAAAGGAAGAACAATATCACAATAGGATGTTGAATTAACATAACTGTAATATTTATTTGCATAGTGGGATGTGTTCTGCGAGCTTCTTCAAACACGGTAAAATTGGATTTGACGTCGTAGGGTTGTAGCGAGTTTAACGTTATTATAGTGCGGGCGCTTCTGTATATTGTTGTATATACATGTAGTACTTTTCTTTTGATTCCACAATCAGTTTTCTGAATTGATTTTGGCCATAAAAATCCTCTGTTACTTGGCGTAAAACACTGTGGATGCAAGCCTTCCGCAATGTTTGTGGAATTTTTACAAATTGCTCTCAGATCATAGAATTACATATCAAGTATCATAGAATTAACACAATAGACTACTCTTTGGAAACATTTGTAATTTATTTTATCAATAATATGAATACGTCAGGAAACAATAATATCAACTGTAAGTAGATTCGAAAAATCTTTATTCTAAATCTCTCCTTTCCCAAAAACCTAACTCAATTTACAGAAACCGTCATTATTACATTCGTAAATATCCCAAGCGCAGCTACTCAAAGTGTCAACAATATTGGACTGTTCATTGGCATTGCATAGCACTCCATCGACATTGTTATCGAGATTTGTAAGATTGTCGGTGATACACTCGAAAATAGAACATTGATCATTGAGTACTTTAAGAACGGCCTGTTGGAGGACATCTACTATGGCCAAATGTTTTTCAATATCGCTCAACTGATCTCCTTGATTATCAACTTTGTGTACAAGTTCTTTTAACTGTTCTTCTAAATCATCTAATTCATCACAGAGTTTTTCGAGGTTAGTATATTCAACAGCAATTTGCTTTAGTATTTGGTTCAAGAGGTCCTTGCAATCACAGACTTTGTTGGTACTAGAAAGTAACACTAAAAACAAAATATTAAAATAAATTTTCAAATACTGAATTCGTCAATACAAGATGAGATACTTTTTTGAAAATAATGTTTTCTTACCATCTTCCGCGGCGGTAATGTAAGCACTGGCAACAACGCCCACGATAAAATAAATGTAGATGTATTTCATTTTTTGCTGTTGCTCGTTGTGTAATGTCAGATGAAATGTACGACAGATTACTAGATTGTTGAGTATTTATACTTATTTCTGACCTGTTTGTATTTTTATTTTTTCGAATTGTTTGTTATTTTAAGGTGATACTATTTTTTTAACTGATGAAAAAAATACTTTTTTGTATAAAAATACGAGATTTAATGTAAGTCAACATATAATTTGTTTGACTTGTTATTTGTTATCGTAAATTGTTTAAATATTATTGTTAATTTATATGAAAAATCTTTTGTTTATTTACCTGTATATTAATTTGATAATAAGCGTTTTATATTTTCCTCTTCCTATAAAATATAATAGCTAAAATCAATAATTTTGATTCGAACTAAAGTCGAATCATAAATTGTCAAGAGTTCACCGTCCTCAGTTTTTCTAAAATAGCATTATTTTAACCATTCAAACAAAATGTAAGCAATTGAGTTGCTGTGGAAAATTATAGATAATACACAATATAGTACCGTCAGTTGTGGTGACATTGCCTAGTTTTAAAATTCAAGTTGATATTTTTCACATAACCCATTTTGTGATACCTTTAATAAATTTGGTACCTTTCCAAGGTGGGTTGTTGATATGCTTTATATAGTTATTTTCGTTTTATACCATTCCCCCTAATTGAAAAAATAAAATATGGTTGGGCAAAGTTTCACTCGACTACGAAACCAAATTATAAAACGAAAGGAGTGATAGTAGTAGTAAGAACTATATCTAGAATTAGATTGAAGCACACGTTGGTTCCATTTCATTTATGAAAGATGAATATCGTAGATTTCCCAAATTGCGAATGTGGTGAACATGGCAGAGTAGAACACAAAATATTAGGATGTGAACTGCATCAGAGAATTATTGATCAGTTTATGAATATGATTAATAAATATAAAACTTTAAAACGACCAATAAATATATATGAATTAATAACCTCAAACAATATGGAAATTTATAAATTGATTAATCAACATATTCGCAACTTGGGTTTAAGAATTTAAGTATCTTATTATAAAATGTAGAAAAAAGTAAAAAACAAAAAGAGAAACTAAATAAAGACGAAAAAAAAGGATTTATAGTCTGTTTCTTATTGTCCGACAGCACGCGAAAAGGTCACAGATGCTAGTCAGGTAGTAAACCATAAGCGTCCCAGTTCATCTAAGGAATTTATTTACTATTTAATTTTATACCCGATCTGATATATAAAGGTAATATAAATGTAAATTCGGTTAGTTAAAACAACTAACTGACCTTCATACATTTGTAGAGTATATACAGTTAAAACAATAAATTACTTTTGAATTAATCTTGTAACGCAACTATTCTGCCTGAATATTTCATTAATTATCTTGTGAATTTGAAGCAGGTCAATTCTTGGGAGACATATTAACAAACCACTTATCAACTCATTCTCCAGATAATTACTTTCTGTTTTTCGAAATTTCCAAGAAACATTACAATAGCGTCCTACTAGGGATTGTCCCAATGACTACTTAGAAATTTTTCAGGTGAAACTTGGTCTCGCCCAAATTTGTATGATTTGTTTTGCTTAGAGTCGCTTATGTTCCATAAGTGTTAACTGTGTTGTGAAAAATGTCTTCAAGTTTTACCCCAGTAAAGTGTAAGAGCGTGCTTAGCTTACAAACGAAGACTGTAGTGTTAAATGTGCATGATGCTGTTGTACATCAAATGCCGGCTGCTACTGTTAGAAATATAGTTCCGACATGTTCCAATATGACAGGAGTTAGTGAATCTACTATTTACAGGCTTCTAAGAGAGAGGAAAAATGGAAATATATCTCCACCTAAAAAGTGAACTGGAAGAAAACCATTTGACCTTGATGAACATATAATACAATACAATAAGACGATAGGTACATGAATTATATTTTAAAAAAGAGATTTCAACCCTTGACAGAATTCTAAGAATGGTGAAGGAGGACGAAAATTTGCCTGACATAGGGCGAAAAACTTTGTGGAAAATGTTACACAAATTAAATTTTACTTGGGAGAAGCAAAGTCGCAAATCAGTGCTAATCGACAACGAAGAAATAATATGTTGGAGACGCCAGTATTTACTAGATATCCGAAAATACAGGCAGGAGGGAAGACAAATCTATTATCTAGATGAGACATAGCTCAATGAAGGACATTCATTGAATAAAATATGGCAGGACAAAAGTATTCAAACCAGTCGTCAAGCTTTCATAGAAGGTTTATCTACTGGACTGAAAACTCCTATCGGTGAAGATCGCCGACTAATAATAACGCATATTGGATGCAATCAAGGGTTCGTTGAAGGTGGTTTACTGGAGCTTCAGTCAACATCAACCAAAGACTATCATGAAGAAATCACTGCAGATGTTTTTGAAGAGTATTTTACACAAATGGTCGAATTAATTCCAAATAAGGCTGTAATCGTTATGGACAATGCCACTTATCATTCGCGAATAACAGAAAATCTTCCATCTACCTCTTGGAGAAAATCTGATATTAGAAACTGGTTAATCGTAAAAGATATACCATTTGAAGATGATGTGTTGAAAAAAGAACTTTTAAAGGTTGTTTCAGATCACAAGCTACAATTTAAAAAGTTTGTTATTGATGAAATAGCCAAGAATCGTGGGATAACAGTGCTTCGTTTTCCGCCATACCATTGTGAATTAAATGCGATAGAGTTAATATGGGCCCAAATTAAAGGTTATGTAGCTAGACATAATAAAATATTTAAAATGAATTCATGAAGTACTCATTGACAACAATAACTGAAGAGAACTGGAGAGATGCTGTGAATCATGTAATTAAAGAAGAAGAGAAAATGTGGGTTTTAGATAACCTCATAGAACAAACTATAGAACCGATAGTGATCTCTCTCGACGAGTCTTCGGATGATTCTTGTAAGGCCAGCGAAGAGGATGATACTTTAGATTGAATTTTATATTTCCTATAAATGGTATGTTTACTTTACTTAATATACATTAATTCATTGTCAATAAATTTGAATTATGAGAATTAAACTATATTTTCTTTAATTAACTTAATTTAATAAAAATGTAACTTGTTAATAGGCCTAAGCGAATGAATTTTATTTCAACTGTAATGTTGACCGAATCTAATTAAATGAGCTAATATCGTAATCTCCGCCACTGCCGCACTGTTTATCCTTTTGCTGGCATTGTTCAGTTTTATTACCATATTATATTTTGAGCTGAAACAGGGATGTACAGGTAACCAATACAGACACCTACTTGTTTTGCATAAGAATTTTAATATTTACTTGTAAAATTCTTAGGATCACTCTGTAAGAGATAATTTTCTATTTGAATGTTTAATGAGGCTACTGCGCTGTCAGACATTAAGAAATAGACTATAAGTAGCTTATATCATAAAATATATATATATATTTCGATTTATTGTATACATTAGATGTAAAAACTATCATTGTTCGGCAAAATTATGGTTAAATAATTGGTTAGGCTAATGGAACCATTAGGATCCACAGTCAATATTACAACCACACACACAAACATGTAGACCAGCAAACAAACTAAAAAGTTCTTTACTATAAATAAATATAATCACCATAACCAAAAAGCTAAATTTTCCAACCAAACGTGGAAAATATATTATCCAAATCGAGGACATATAAAATTAACAGGGCGGTTTCATTACAATATAAAGTGCAGACATTGTGGACGCAAGAGCTATGCAATAAACAGATGTTATTTCTACAAGAAAAATCAGTATAAAGGTGAAGAACCTCGTGAACGTACTTTACAAACAATTCATACAGAACCAGCTAGTGAAAAGGGGTTTACCTTGCAAGGTGCAGTGTGCATTCTATTGTGAATTCTAGTGTGGTTATGGAAAATTTGGAAGAGCCGCGTAAACGCCGAAAAATCGGTCCTTTAACACAAAACATTAATATTTTGTGTTTTAAATCATTTACAGACAAACATATGTTAAAGTGTTAATGACACACAGACATTTTTAGAAGAAATAGTTTTTCGCTGGAAAAGCATTCCAGAAAGTCCATTTTAACAGAAAGACGCGATATTGTAGTATCGAGAAGGAATGTGAAATATTAATGGATCTGCGGGATAGTTACATGGGCCTTAGTTTTAGTTACATAATCAGAACTGTAAATGAAATAAGAAAATTAGATGCTTCTTCTGAGTAGGTTTTGCCATTTTTTTATTTATAGTATAGTTGTAGCGAAAACTGCTATGAGAGGCATACCCCATATAAATTTTGGCAAGATGAAACTGTTACAAGTCGAAGACAGACCTTTTTAAATAATTTATCTACTGGTTCAAATCCACCATCAGAAAACGGGTGCAGACTGACAATAGTACACATCGGCAGTTCAAACTGTTTTCTTAAAGGTGGTTTATTTACTTTTGAACCTACTCGTATCGGTGACTACCATGAGGACATGAATGCTGATGTCTTTAAAGCATGGTTCGAACAAATGATAGATGTTCTTTCTCAGAACTGTATAGTAAAGGATAATACAAGTTATCACTCGAGCCTTTTAAAAAAATTGCCCACAACCAAATGGTTAAAAAAAGATTCACAGAATTGGCTAAACTCAAATAATATTAAGTTCTATCGTGGTTCTATGAGAAAAGAACTTTATTCTTTGTTTTCCCTTCATAAAGAGAAATTAAAAAAATATGAAATTGATAAAATTGCCAAAAATCGGGGGAAGTTATGTCTACAGCACTATCAAGTAGACACCTGTAAACCCGTATAATAAACACTTTTGTACGATATTATATATTCTGCCTGAAAACCGTTTTGAATCATTCTTTGTATAACTCTAACTCTATCCATTTGTGATGATCCCAAAAGACACTATAAGATTTAATTAGATGTAACTAGATTTTAATTTCCAATATTGCTAGCGGCCAGTGAACTTGAATATCACTGACAAGGTGTAGTGAGGTTAGTAATATATTGAGGAATCACGACTGTTTGTAAAATATATCATTGACGCGTCTTAATAATAAATAATGCAGTCAGCAAGGTCGACGGAAAGATCATCGACTGTTTTGGTTTAACAATGCATTTATAGAATTTCCTATATAAAAGAGAGAGTTCATTTCTCTATAATTATTAATAGTATCAATGTTTATAGTGTAAGTTATCCATGGTCAGGAAATTGTATACGTAGTGTTAAATATATGATCCTAGTGAGTTTTGATAAACAATGGTATTTATTTAACCCCAATGAACAATGGTAAGTGTTTTCCGAAGATTAATGGTTCGATGGTTTGAGAATTATATACGAGGGGCACTTGCTGAATAATCACCTCCAATTTTTGCTCTTTGTTTAAATATATTTTGTTGTAGGTAATTTCAGTTCATTTTAAAAAGACATTTTCTATAAAGAAAAACAAAACTTGGATGACGGTGGTTAGATCACTATCAAATCTTTGCGAACAAAACTCGATTGAATTGGTATACACTCACAGATAAAAGGAGAAATTTCAAGAAAAAATAATTCTTTTGAAATGAGAGATGTTAAACAGTTGTTTTTGGAGGCTATAAATAATGTGAAGTCTGAAACTTGGGAAAAGGCAGTGAATCATACGATTGAAGAAGAAAAAATGTGGAAGTTGGACAATATTACTGATGAAATGATCGAGCCACGCATTGTAAATATTGATTGCGACAGTTCAATTCTGAATCCGATTCTGATTTGGATTTGTAAGCAGTAGCTCTACTTATACAGGTAAGTTTTTATATTAAAATTATTATTTATGAACGTAACGTTGTTTAAAAGTCAATGTTCAAACCATTATACATATATAACCAGTACGACACAATGTTCTTAACATAGCTTGTAGCTGTATACGAGGATGTATTAATATCTAGTTAGCCTAGACCAGTTCCATGCATATTCAAAATATTGCGTTAACATAGCAACGAACAATAACTTATTAGAAAACCCAGTGTAAAGTTTGACGGCAAAAAAGTAAACCAGAGTTACGCAATAAATTAAAAGAAAAAATATGTCCACCGAAATTATGACAATCGAGAAATTGGAGTATCGAGCCATCATCAAGTACCTGTATTTAAAAGGGTTAAAAAGTAAGCAGATTTACGAAGATATGCTTAATACCCTTGGTGATGATCAATGTCCTTCGTATGCGACTGTGAAAAATTGGACTGCAAGCTTCAAAAGAAGTAAATGTTCCATTGAAGATGATGACCGATCGGGAAGGCCAGCTTCTGTGTCAGTCCCCGAAAATATCGATGCAGTTCATGACATGATTTTATCAGATCGTCGAATTGGGCTAAAACGGATATCTGAAGCACTGAATATTTCATACGAACGCGTTCATCATATAGTTCACGTCAATTTGGACATGAGAAAAATTGCTGCAAAATGGATCCCCAAATGTTTGAATGTTGACCAAAAGCGTGCAAGGGTAGAAGCACTGCGTTAGATCTGTGCTCGATTTGAAAACGATGTAGATTTATTAAACCGAATTGTTACTATGAATGAGACTTGGGTACATTTCTACGATCCAGAAACAAAGCAACAATCGATGGAATGGCGACACTCTGGTTCTCCAAGACCTAAGAGGTTTCGTGTCCAAAAATCTGCTGGAAAAGTTCTCGCTTCAGTTTTTTGGGATTGCCATGGAGTAATCATGATTAATTTTTTGGATAAGGGTAGAACAATAACTGGAGGTTACTATTCGACATTACTGACCACTCTACGGGAAACAATTAAAGAGAAAAGACGCGGAAAGCTATCCAAAGGTGTTTTGTTTTTGCAGGACAACGCCCCTGCACACAAATCTCATGTTGCCATGCAAAAAATTCGTCATTCAGGGTTTGAATCACTAGAACACCCCCCTTATTCACCAGATTTGGCTCCGTCCAACTATCATCTCTTTCCTCAACTGAAAAAATGTGTAAAAGGTCGTAAATTTTCTTCCAACGAGGAGGTAATAAAAGCCGTGGAGGTCTGGTTTGCAGACCAAGGAGAAACATTTTTGTTGAAAGGTCTAGAGACGTTGCAGATTCGCTGTAATAAATGTATCCAGTTAAGAGGAGAATATGTTGAGTAATAAAATATTTTGACATTGAAATTTTGTTTGGTTCTATAGTCGGCTAAGAATTTTTCAATACAGAAGTTATAGGCAGGTTAATTAGGTGAAAAAATAAGTGTACACCCGATACATTTATACAGATGTTATTTCATACGAATATACCCGAGGTATAACTTCTAAAAATATTTTAACTGTCTACTAAAAGAAGTGATAAGCCTATGGATTACGAAAGCATTATTATTTTAATACTCTCCCATTCGTAATTCCACCTTTACCGAACTTCGATTTCAAATTCTGGACCACTCGACTCAGCGAGACGTGTTAGGTATTCCTAAGAAAAGCGTGGCACATTCGATGTCAAGGGTCGTAGAAATATTACAGCGTTTCGGTAAGAAAAGAGGTGTTAATGAAGTGAACCTTTTACCACATACACCTATCATCAATGTCCCATGAAAACTACGCCAGCACCACAATTACTTTACGCGTTATAAAATCAGTAACGCACTGAAGTTTTTATGACATAACCACGAAAACTGCTGTTATTAAAACGTGCGTAATTTTGTTAATAGAGGACGTTACTAGTATAATTTAAATCAGAAGTTAGTTTATTTTATGTCAGGGTTGGTAAATTTTGAACTACGAATATGTGATTCGCGTACGAGTACTTGAACGAGTAACATCGTCTGTATTTGGCTCTTCTATTCTCGTGATAAATAAGTGAATTTTTTAGTAGACTTTTTGATCCATCTTCTTATCAAGCTATTTTTTACTGGACAATTTAAATACATTGGTAATAATCTGGTTCAAGCCTTCTCATAAAACAGACGCGTAGGTGAGCAGATTTTTCGTTATGCATAATATATTATCCAACGAGTTCACATAAACCCACAGTAAACAATATATACTGCTTTTGAGTACAAAGGCAGGGCATTGTTCCAAAATGTCTCTCAACAATTCAGTTCAAACATCTTACGTATCAGCAGTTAAGACAACACCTAAACAATGCTTTCCCAAAAAAGATCAAGCTATTGTGATGCATGCAGAAGACAATTTAAAGTTATTCGATTACGTGCAAGGAATAGGTAATGTTATTGGTCCAAAAAATATCTCGTTTGCCTCCAGAATTTCAAATAATCGAATTTCTATATATCTTGCTAACTCCGAACTTGTAGATAACCTTATCAAATCACACCCCTACATTCCTCATGAACAGGTCGAAAATGTAATAAAAATCTTGGGCTAAAACTGGCATCTCCGATCTCTTTTCTGAAGGCTGGAATACCAGGCGACGAATATGCCCATATTCTCAGTTTCAGACGCCAAGCTTACGTTTTCCCCCATTTTGACAACTTTGAACTCCAAACTTCCATAGTCATTTCATTTGATGGTAACGATAACAGAATTTTTCTATCAACCGATAATTGAATTGTTTCATCTGCAAGCAATCCGGACACATCGCCTCAAATTGCCCAAACCCTCCACTCCACGTTATATCAAAGCCTACATAGTCTACACCTGAAGCTACCAATACATCCACAGGAACAAGTGATTCTCCACTCCCATCAACCAGTCTCCCACCAATGAGCGAAGTTTTCTTCAATAAAGATACAACCCAATCCAACCCTGCACCATTTATTGCAGAAAAACGTTGCCGTTCCGAAATCTCAAGTGACAAAGCCAGTTCTCCTGATGCTGACGGTCAATCCAACGAAATTCTCCCCCCTCCTAAACCTCTCTACGATATTCAGAAAAAAAAATAAGAAAGCAAGGTTGAGCTCCTCTGAAGAAACTAATTTAACAGGGATAACAAAACAATGTATACAAAAAGCATACCAAGCTAATCCTGAGACCTATATCCTTCCAGTAGACTGTCTTGAAGCATACTTGGAAAACAGCTTTGGTAGTCGCAATATTTACCAGGAAGCCTTAAAGTATACTAATGACATTAAGTCTCTTATCTCTAACCTAAATCTACTTTATCCAACTCTTACAGAGAGATCGATTAAAAACAGAATAACCCGAATAACAAGAAAATTAAAAGATCAGCTTCGATTGGATTTCAAGGAACATGAAAGTGAATCAAACGAGGAGGATAACAGTTCTGACGCTTCACATCAATCACAACACTCCGCAGACTCGCAAAATTCCATAGTATCTCAGGTATCCCAAACATCGCTAAAATCCTCTTATTAATCACATAACTCCTAATATTTCATTTTCACCCTAATTCAAAGAAATATCTACAACAACTCATTAGTGATTACTCTCCTGACCTTATTTGTTTACAAGGAACGAATTTACGAAATTCTCATAATCCATATCTCAAAAGTTACATAGGTCACCATTTTATCAGACCTAACCTCTCACGCGCCAGTAGTGGAGCCTCAGTTTTCATCGTCTGGAATCCCGCAAATAATTCGGGAATTATATGCTGTAGATCACTGAAGAAATAAAGATGAAAATTGCTTATGCCTTTTTCACGACAGCTTGAATAATGTTGGCTTCCTGCTTCTTGATCAGATAGGTATCATTATTAAATAAAACAGATTGGCATAAGGTTTAATAAAAGAATGTGTGGTGATTGTAGAAGTTGAAGAAAACTATCATCGAATCTGTGCTGTTTCTTCAGAAGCAATAACTTACGAGTCGATATTTGACGCAATAGAGAGCACCACACATATTAAATTGAAAATATTATCAACAACAAATCTTTTGTTACTTCACGTCAGTTTGTTTAATTTCCTCAATTACTATTATTAATGATTTTAAATTCAAAGCAGCAATGTCATGTGTAGACATTTCAATTTAAAAAAATATCTAGTAGGTAAAACATTATGTTAGTTTTGAATCCAATAAACCATTTTAAGATTTTCCATATGATCTATTATCAATTTCAATCAATTATACACAGTTATATTATATTTTATTTTTCTTGTGTATTATTATCATTATAGCTATTGCATAAGTTGTTTTTTATACAAGTTAATTTAAATATCTTTTTAGTTTCTTGATTAGTATATATTTAGGGTCTGAGGACAGACCAAATTATCAGGATGGCCGAGTGTTATATTTTATTTTGCACACCGTATTTATTATACAGGATTGAGACGGAATATACTTTCGAACACCGAAGACCGAAGCGAGTAAATTTAGATAGTTACAGTATCACCTAGTTTTATTGTAAGTATTTACCCTTCTCTAATCTTACAGTTATCACTTCAAACGGCTCGGTCTGTATAGGTATTAGTTGTCAATAACACTTATTATTTCATGTCACAGTGCCAATGATAACGTCTCACGTAGTCGTTACTGATGTAAATAATTGTGTAAGTTACAACATACTCTATTTTCGAAACAACCGATTTGTTAATGTAAATTTACACACATTTTTATACGAAAATGGATTGTTTTCACTTGTTAAACAAGCACTTAAAGAAAAAGAAAATAGCATGGGAAAAAGGAAAATCGTTTTTTCCCGATTGGCAACTTTTCTTTGCGGACAAAAGGTGCCGATAAAGTATTCTAATTTAATGCGGTGCGAAACGTTGTTTTTAGTCGGGAAAATATACAGAAACATTCTACAGATGGGAACTTTTCGGGAGAAAAAACATGTTAATAAATTTTATTTGTAGTCAACAATGTCTATTGTTTCCACTCTTAAAACACAACCAATGGCTGATTCAAAGCACCATCACAGCCAAGAATATGACTATCAGCTTATTACATAATTTTTTCATAACTTCACACCAATCTTAAAACCGAGTTAACGCCATAGAAGTTTCTAATATTGGATATATCAAGAAAAAATAATATTTCTACTGTGATAAAAAGGACAATATTTAAACTTTAACTATATTAACAACATAAAAATTTATGGTGTGAACGTGATCACTTCTCCGTCTTTTCAAGCAGTATACAAGTTGTTTTTCCAATATCTAACAGAAATAATCGATAACGAACAAACTCCTTAGTATACTCTGCTTTACACTGCCACTAATTAACTAACTCAAAGTGCTTTGTCCACTTGCGTCTTCTAGTCTAATTGGTGTTGTTGAGGATCCGCGTGACCTGAACATTCACGTGCTCTAAGAACTAATGCTCATGTTTTTTGGCAAACTTATTAATTATCTGGTTAACAATGTTTATGTAAAGATCCCATTGGAAGTTTTTGATTCAGGAGGACAATGAATTTAGTTTTGGAAACATAGAAAAATTGGTCTGTGAAAAAGCATATTGTTCTAACTTCAGTTTATTTGTCAGTTATGTATGGCAAAGGCGGATATTTTTGGGAATTTTTATGTTTTTAAACGATTAGGTACAGAGTTATATTGGATATTGAAGAATATAATAATATGTATGTAACGTTGTAATTATTGGTTTAATTATGATTTTGATGAAAATATGTAAACAGTTAATGTGACATTCGAAAACTATATTTAGGATGACGTTTCAGTGATGATTAACAAGTTTTACAGTGGGTGTCCATACTTAACATCTCCCTTTCTTTGTAAACTAAAAACCTTGTTTGCCAAACTTACCAAGAAAATAAACGGTTTTAAAAATTAAAACTAACTTTTTCGCATCTGAGAGATGCCCTGAACAATATACTATCATAAAATTGTCGCTCTACACTTCGGGGGATGTATCGTGCTAACAAACCAAAATTTCTCCACAAATGTAATATATCTGGATTTATAGGACACGCTGTACTCGCTCTAGTCAATCGAAAATCAATGGAGTAGATCTGTGAGACACCTTGAACAATATTCAATCATAAAATTGGTCACTTGTATACACTTTGGAGGCTGTATCGTGCTAACAAACTGAAAATTGCCCAAAAATGACAAAAATTTGGTACCATAGCACCCGTTTCACTGGTTTTAGTGAGCTGAATATCAATAGGGTTCATCTTTGAGACGCCCTAAATAATATCCAATCATAAAATTGGTCACTTGCATATACTCCGGAGGCTGTATCGTGCTAACAAACTGAAATTTCTCCTAAAATGACAAAAATGTCGTACTTAAAGTACTATAGCACCTGATGTACTGGCTCTGGTGAGCTGAAAATCAATAGGGTTCATCTGGGAGACATCCGGAATAATATTAAATCATAAAATTGGTAGCTTGTTGCTCTCCGGAGGCTGTGCTAACAAACTGAAATTTCTCTGAAAATTATAAAAATGTCGTACTTAAAGTACTATAGCACCCGTTGTACTGGCTCTGGTAAGCTGAAAATCAATAGGTTTTATCTGTGAAATGTCCTGAACAATATTCAATCATAAAATTTGTGATTTCTTGTACTCCAGAGGTTATATCGTGTTAACAAGACATGTAACGGAGAGTGGCCGACGACAACGACGACGACGGCGCCATACACACAGGATTTTTTTTCTAAAAACCATTTTTCCGTGTTGTTCTTGATGAAAAACGTAAAAATATCTCAAAAAAAAATTCTAAATTTCAACTTTTTTGTGGGTAGGTAGATAGGTTGGGCGCAAAGGTAATAATACTTTTCAAACATCCTATTATGTTAATGGTTAACTAATTATACCTATAATAATAAATTGCACAGCACAATCTACTGTAGCTTATAAAATAATATTGTAACTACTAATTTAAGTATTAGTAAAGATCAAGTTTATTTATTGGTTTAATTATTTTACCAAATCTTGATAATCTTAGTGCTGTCGCTGGTTGAGCCAGGTTTGAGTTCTACAAGTGTTTGATGACGAGCTTGTTGATGCTGGGAGTAACTTAGGAACAGCTGGTGATTGTTTTTGTGCTGGAACCTGTTGTACTGCTGGTTCTTCTTATATTTGGTTTCAGTACACCACTCTATCGCTGCTAATGTCTGCTTGTGTTTTGTGCAGATAACTGAAGTTTCTACGTAAGATTTGGACTTGATCAGTTTGAATGATTACAGATCTCGGTAGACCTTCAGGCTTTTCTACCGCTCTTGCTCCTTCCCATTGGCGATGAGCAACTTTGTGTCTGACTTTTTCATTAATTGTCTGGAGTTTTAGTGTGAGTATTACTGTAGTTCGCTTGTTCTTCTCTTAATCGTTTTAGTTCAGTTGTGATTGCTTGCATAACTTTTAGTTTTATATTGCTATCTTTTGTTGGTAATGGAGATCTGGTTAGTTTGCTGTTAGACGTTGGTTGGGTGAACCTAAAATATCGTTTCTTGGTGTATTCCTCCAATTTAATATAGCTAGTTGAACATCTGACTTGTCATTACTATATTTTTTTAATATGTTCTTGGTTATTTGAACTGCTTTTTCGGCGAGCCGATTGCCTTGATGGTGATGTGGACTGGATGTAACATGGTTAAATTTCCACGCTTTTTGAAAGATCTTGAATTCTCTATACAAGTATTGTGTTACATTGTCAGTCTGTAGCTCTTTGGTACTCCATGTACAGTAAACCATATTTTCAGTTGTTCTATAAATTCATATGAAGACTGACCTTTTAGCTGTTGAAAATCTAACTATCCAGAGTCGCTGTCACAGATTACAAAGTAAGTTTTTTCTTTTAATTCAAATAGATCAGATGCAACTATTTTCCGTAGAAGTGTAGGGATCTTTTTAACTAGCACTATATCTTTAATATTGTCTTTTTGTGTTTGTTCACAGACAGAGCAGGTTTTAACTAATTTTATAATATCATCATATTGTCCCTTCCAGTAGCGAATTTGCCGTGCTCTTCTTAAACAGTTGTATATACTTGCATATCCCAGATGAATATTCTTTAGCATTTTAGGGATCTGTGATTTTTGTACTACAATTTTATTTTCTTTGAAAATTATTTCTTTGAAATAGCTCAATTCCTCTTTAAAGTTAAAATAGTGTTGTAGTTCTATGGGAAGTTCACTGACTTTTGTCTGAAAATCTTTGTATTATCGTCTGAAGTAGTAACTGTAAATGTAGATCTTCCTTTGTAGCTGTAATTAACTCCTCTTTTGCGTCAAGTGACATAGGTAGTATTACTGTAACTTTCAAATTTTCTTCTTGTTCATATTACAGATTAGATGCATCGCAGTGTCGACTAAGAAAGTCTGCTAAGGGTATTTCTGTGCTTTTTTCAAATATGACTTTTGGTGCGTATGGTGCAAGATTGGAATATTATGCGTTGCAATCTCGTTGGAGCAGATTGTATATTTTTCTTGAAGATTGTCTCAAGTGACTTATGGTTTGCTTCCACTGTAAGTTCTTTACCATAAACATATTCGTGAAACTTCTTACGTCCGAACTGTATAGCGAGTGCTTCTTTTTCAATCTGTGGATAATTTCCTTCAGACTTGATTAACGCTCTTGCTCCATAGACTATAGGTTGTCCTTCTTGTAGAAGTGCAGCACCAAGATTTTTTGAACTTGCGTCTACGCTTAATGTTACAGGTTTATTTACATTATATAGTCTCAATACTGGAAGACTTTGAAGAACTTCTTTTATTTTGTTCAAAGCTTCTTCGCGATGAAATTTCCATACAAAGCTTGTTTTTTTGTGTAACAAATCTCTCAGTGGATTTGTTAGGTCAGATATTTTCGGAATAAATTTTCTTAGGTATGTGATCGTTCCTAGTAGTCTCTGCAGCTCTGTTTTGTTCGTTGGTGTCTTCATTGCCTGTATAGCTTCTACTTTTTCTGGGTCTGCTTCTAGTCCGTCTGTTGAATCAGTGTGCCCCAGGAATTTTTTTCTTTCCGATTCAACGATGCATTTATTTTTATAAAGTTTGAACCCTGATTTCTTCAGTGTTTCTATGACATCACTAACGGGTTTTTGTAGTTCTTCTCTACATTCAGCATATATAAAAATGTCACGATTGATACTCTTAGGTTTTTAAATTTACTGAGCAATTTTGTTAAAATTTCTTGGAATATTTCCGGTGCTGATGCTATTCCAAACGGAAGTATCTTGAAAGAATATCTTCCCCATGGGGAAGCGAAAGTTAATATTTTTTGTGTTCCTTCTGAAAATTTAATTTGCCAGAAACCTTTTGAACACACTAGCAATCCAAAGAATTTAGAACCTTAATATCAGCTGAAATTTCCTCTATAGTAGTAAGTGGAAAATTACGTCTTAGTATGTTTTTGTTTACATCTAATGGATCTATACAGATTCTAATTTTGCCTTTTTGTCTCACAATTACTATAGGACTTACAGCAGGGGTAGGCCCTGTTTCTGGTTTAATAATGTCTAATTTCACCATTCTGTCAAGTTCTTGCTTTACTTCATCTCTGATAGCATGTGGAATTCTTCTTAACGGCTACGTTTATAAATTGGAAAGAATGAAATTAGTAAAAATCGAAAGAGAGGAGTAAGTACAATCATAAAAAAATACGGCACTTTTCCACCGGCATTACAAACATAGTTATAAAGCATCAAAATTGAAATAATAAAACAATTCAACACCCTGTATCTCATTAACGACAAGACTTATCACACATGTTTATAAAACTTTTCGTATTAAAATGGAATGACGACGCGCCCACTACAATATTTTAGATCACTTAGGAAACACCCTGTATATTACTTGTTTAAAAGATATAATCTTTCTTTTAAAAGTTTGTTGAATATATTCACCATAAAATTCTAGTAGCTTCAATCTGGACCTTACGCAAAATATTTTATAAAGACGAGAAAGATTTTTTATGGTGACGGCATATTTTCATAATAAATAAAGCCCTTGTATTAAAGCGCCTACCAAAGCTTTAATAAAAGTTTTACTCCGATGCAAAATGATCGATAATGATTAACATATTTATATTTGGAACAAAGGAACGGGATCTGATAGGAGATTAAGTGGCTTATTTTGCATACTCTCACAACAAAGCGTTCATACGCCAAAAATATTTTAATTGTCAATTTAAAATCACTGAAAAGTCGACCTTAAATATTTACTGACTGATTTACAATGGTTCTAAAAAGAGAATTACGTATTTAAGCTTTATACTGTAATTAACAAGTTTACAATACATTTTAGTATTTTTCCTAGAATAAGGCATTTTTATTTATTTTATTATGTTTCCTTTATCTATACCCGCTGTATTGAATCGCGATGTTCATGACTGCGGACTTCCGTAAAGCCGTAGATTTTTTTTGTGGGTAATAAATAACTTGGCTTCGCTCTTTCAAATAATACCACTTCGCATCCCACCTCAAACTCGATCCCATATTCTTATCCCGAACCTTCAGACCTTAAATTACACTAATTGCACACATCTTTTATTCTTTGAGTTACTCGTTTAATCTAAACGCGTTTGATTCCTACAATTCTCCCTAGAATTATTATACAAGGGGAATGTGATACGTTTTTTTTCTACGAAATTTTGTTTTCTGATGTTAATATTTTTTCTTGGGATTTAAAAGTATTATATTATGAAAAAATGTTTTCCGTGATGTTTTTTTATATTATTACGGCGTTTGGTTATTTTTAGATCATATTCAACTAATTTATAGGGTGCGCCATTAGTGTCACAAAGTTCGATATGATGTTTAAAAACCTCTATTTATTGTCACGTTTAGAAACAACACTCACTATATGGTAGGCTCTGCAAACGTATGGAAAAGTAGGTCAATGTTTTAAAATATGTTTTGGTCATTACTCATAAAGAAAAATGTATTGTTTCTTGGAGTAAGAGAAAACAAAAAACAACGAACTCAGCATTTTTCGAGAGAACACTTTCTTGGTTCGAAAAATATGTTTTTTTTGGAGAGTTGGTCTTGAGACGAAACAGCGAATAGACGAGTCAATCCAGTAAAGTGGGTACAGACCTAGAACAAAACTTCGTATCGTAACTCCGTCGCGCAACAATTGTTTGTTACGCATCGAAGATACGGCGTCTCAACAAATATAGCGTATCAATACATCGTCGCGTATCTTATAAACGGGACATTTTGCCGTTCCGTCTTTACTAAAACAGAACAATTAAATTAGTATTTTTCTAGTGTGCAATGGAGGTTATTGCAGCAGCTTATATATACATGCATTACTTAGTTAAAAAAAATAAAAAAAGACGCGCAGAAAGACGCTGGTGGCAGACCCAGTTGTATACTAATAGAAGTGTGTACAGCGGAAATCATTTACTGTTGGATTTAAAATTTCAGGCAACTAGTGGCCTTCACAAAAATTTTACTAGAATGTCTCCAACAGACTTCGATTACTTGATTAATTTAATTCGACCCAAAATAGCACGAAAAGATACTAGATGGAGAACGGCAATTTCTGTTCAAGAAAGGTTGGCAGTAACAATTCGGTTTCTGGCGACTGGTGACCCTTTCACCAGTCTACAATACCTTTTTAAAATCTGTAAACAATCGATAAGTGCTATAGTTCCTGAAGTGTGCGAAGCCATTATAGAAGGATTAAAAGAAAATATACAGGTAAGAAACTGTTTTATTAAAGAAGTATAATAAACACACATTAAACAAAACAAATGTTTATCTCAAATTCTCTAATTCAATATCGGGCATATCCAATAGTTGGCGTGGTAAAGAAATGACTTGAGTACTGCGACTTGAATGATCCGAAATACTAGAATTAGCATAATTATATGCTGGAGATGGTACCTGTGAATGCTGTTGAGTAAAATTGGAAGCTTGGCTATCCTGATACTGTTAAAATTGAGAATGTTGTGACACAGAATTTGCGAAGAATGACTGAAGAGTATGAGTACGGTATGATAGCAAATGATAAAAATTGGTTGAACTTTGTTCGAGATGGGTCTTGTCTGCTTTAAACAAAATTAACATAATATCTTGTTGTACAGTACTTTGTAATTCAAGAGAATATTTGGCCAGTTTTTTAGCCACAAGATTTCCAAATATTTGACATTACATTTGCTCCTGTGGGTTTCTAGCGTTTGCTGATGCTTCTGACAGTATTTTAAAAGATTTATCTAATTTCTCAGTATCTTCATTCCTCGTTTGGCGTTTCCTACTAGGTGTCGCTTCATCGCTTTTCTTTTCGGTACTAGGTGTTGCTTTTCTTTCGGTACATTTCCTATACTTTCCCGATTCCCTTGTACAGCAGAATTTTTATCGTTATCTGCTAATGTTCCTTCATCACCTGATATATCCTTTTCATCATTATCTTCTTCTTCGTGTACAATCTAAAATAAAAAATAATTTAAAATAAGTATTTAATAAACAAACTTATTTAGAAAATAAAAATATGTACTATTTTTGGCGCACTTGTTTTAACGAAATTTGTTTTAATTTTTACAGATACCTTCAACACCAGAAAGATGGTTAGAAGTGGCAAAACAGTTTGAGGACACCTGGAACTTTCCACATTGTCTGGGTGCTTTAGATGGGAAGCATGTTGTTCTACGAGCTCCAATTAACTCCGGAAGCGAGTTCTTTAATTACAAATCAACATTTAGTGTAGCTCTTTTTGCCCTAGTGGATGCTAATTATAACTTTTTGTATGTTGATGCTGGAGGCCAAGGAAGAATTTCAGATGGTGGTATCTTTAAAAACTGTTCGCTTTACAACAAATTAGAGCGAAATGACTTAAATTTACCTGAATCAAAAGCTTTACGTGGCAGGCAATAGAAAATTCCCTATTTTTTATTGGAGACGAGGCATTTGCCTCCTTAACTGAGTCGTTAATAAGACCGTTTTCGGGAATATATCCTGAAGGATCATTGCAAAGAGTGTTTAAGTACAGATTATCTCGCGCACGAAGAACTGTAGAAAATGTATTTGGCATCGTCTCAGCCGTTTTTAGAGTACTTCGTAAACCGATGTTACTTGAACCCAGAAAAGCTGAATTAGTTATAATGGCAGTAGCTCATCTATATAATTTTTTAAGAGAAAGTTCCACATCTTGTGCTTTGTATACGCTACATGGAACCTTCGATACAGAAATTGATGGAAAGCTTGTAGAAGGAAAGTATAAAACTATAACTAATGAACCAATGTCTTCTTTATTTCCAATTAGAAATATTCCCAGAAGACCAACCGAAAATGCAACACGAATTAGAGACGAATTGTCATCGTACTTTCAAAACGAAAATCGACTATTGTGGCAAGATAATTATACGTAATTCGTAATTCGTTTCATACTCACGGTGCTTTGTGTTTCCCGAACGTTGTTTTAGTCCCAAAGGAATAGCAAACTTTTAAAGGCAAACCAACTACTTTTATAGATATCTGAAAGCCCAGTAATAAATAAAAATAAAATTTGTAATTGAAAAGTATATAAACAAAATAGAAAAGAAATTAATTTTCAATTATTCAAACTTACCTTTACCCGTACCGTGGCTCTTTTTAATTTTTGATTTCTCTCCTGACAGAAGTTCTTCCCAAGCACCATGCTTCTTTATTTTATTATAGTATTTGGGATGTTTTGCATCCCACAAAATTTCATTATTACGATAACTATTTATGAAATCCAACGTAGCTTCTTCTGTCCACTCCATGTTTTCAACTGAATAAACAAAACGAAAAATAAATCGCAACTGTGTACCGCAGACCTGTCCAGATATGCTAACAAGTGGTGCAACATCAGTGCGTATCATTTCTTTGATGCGGCGTCAAAAAACCGACAACCGATGGAACGCCGAGATGTTATTATGTTCTGGTGTTACGGTGTTACGCAGTGCCGTCCACACTTGTTACGCGACGGCGTTACGATACGAAGTTTTGTTATATGTCTGAACGCACCTTATCCGAGGATGTTCAGCGCGATTAAAGACAAAGTGCCCCTTAAAGAAGAGAATACGTGCCATGGCAGAATGTTAGTGTAAGTGCAAGGTTTGTTATAATTTGCCTAGTAATATCGAGTGTCGAATGTGTGTCTATAGTTGTTGGAGAATTAGTAGTTTAATAATAAATAGATTTATGCAAGCGTTATCAATTATTGAAGTTCCATGGGGCTCAATATATTTTTTAGGCAGATTTTGTCAATTTTAAATTGTATCGCTTGTTACGATCCTTAAATATACGTTAAGTTTCTTGTTTTTAAAGAGTGGTAACTTAATTTGTCCTGAGATCCCCTATATCGTCGCATTATAAAATTCAGAATACCTCAGAAATTAATGATTTTAGGTATAGAAAATGCCGATAAATGCTGATAAAAATGACTGACATACAAGGTGATACATTTGAAAAAATAGAGAAAATCATGTGTTCGACTGTTGTTTCGCACTGTATTCAGATGTTGTAATACCCAAAAAATAGTAAAGTGTCGTGAAACTAGACCAATATCAAAATGTTATGTCTGCAAAATATTGATCTCAAATTGTTTCGTTTGAACTATTCAAGGCGTTGAACTCACAATGATTCTCGCATAACTTTTGAAATATCCTATATACTTATATGAAACCCTATATTGCAAGTGTGGAGGAGGTGAGCCCAATCTGAATCTGAAATAATATAGAGGGTGTCGTATTCAAAAAAGGTACCTATATTTGTTTCACCCCGGTGATAGGGAAGACCCAGTACAAATGAAAATAATTTTGAAATGTGATGTTAACAGATGTCTACAATTTTCGTATATAACTTTATTCCATATCTTCTATAATAACGGAAATATCGAACTTTGTCACACTAATGGCGCACCCTGTAGATGCTATTAACCGCCTGAGATTTGCTATAGATTATGAAACAGTATAATCGAGTGAAAAGAAGTAAATTTTTCTTGAGCTGATATTTAAACGTATTCTACAATCTGTTATTTTAAATATTAGTTAAAGGTTGAGTTATTTGTACCTCTTTACCTCCGCCACTGTTAAAACCCCGCCGTCGATTCAATATTGAAAGCCATGCTTGTCGCCCCATTTTCTTAGGCTATCTCAATTTTCATTATATTCGGAAAATGAGGTTTCCTCACCGTTGAAGCAAAGAGGAAAAAATTGTTATGACTGTCATTTATATCTGCGAAAAGGGCTGTAAAGGATATTAGTTTAAATTTTATTTTCATTTCGGGTAAATTACGTGATGGAGCTTCGGGATCAATTGTTAATTTTCGTCAAAGTTATGTCGCTACTAGAGAATCACGTCAAGTTTTAATAAGGACCATTTAAGCGACCCAAGTGAACGTTTTACGTTGTTATATACGAGGAAGGTGTGAATTTGTACGTATGGTAAAAATCTCAAACGTTATTTTAAAGTGAGAGCCGGGTGGAGAGAATGAATTATTTTTATTTCACCTTATGTATAATCTAGTTTCATCGTGTTAGTTTGATAATTGGATGTATTGTCTATGGCACTTATTTTACAATCTGTCGTTTAGCTGTCACAAGTGACAAAATAATCAAATATTAAAAACGGAAGAGACGTGAATACGAATTAAAAAATGTCTTGTTACAAAACAACTCAATTATATTTTGATTCATTACGTCGACCAAATAATTAGAAGGCAAATGTCTTATAAAATGACATTTATTGTCAGAAAATGGAAAAATTGAGATTTACATTTCAAGCGAAACCAACATATCAAAAATCAAACTATATTGCCATAACCTCAATTATCACACAAGATAACAAAGTATACCTGATTCCTGGAAAGTATCAAACAGTATCATTTCACAAACATATGCAAACTACTAAAGCTTTTGTTATCGTGAAAAATTCTCTAAAAAAAGATACTACCAAAACTGCCATCTACGGATGTCAGTAAAACTTTGCGCCATGTACACGTCTCAAGTTACCCTAGAAAGAATAAAATGTCCATTTAATAAACAATTAAATTACCTAATCAAATTTAAATCACAAAAAATTTTGAAATCACGTAAAATACCATGTCGTATATTAAATTTATCCACCTTTTTCTATTCTCAAATGATACTTACAAAGAAACATTCTTCCAAATAATTCTCAATTCATTGACTGAAATTTATTCAGATAAAATTTTTATATATACATAGTTATTTTCCAACTAATTTTAAGCTGATCTAAAAAATAAAATGGTAATAAAAAATTTTATAAGACTTGGCCCAATTTTTTGTATAAGGCGGCAAAAATTGGGCCAAGTCTTATACATTTTTTTGAGAGCTTGTTTTTACTCGATATTTCATCATATAAGCAGTGATAACATGTTCTGATAATATTTTTAACTTCGTTAACCAGAGTTCAATCCATGAACTTTTTGTAACAAAATTCTTATTTACTTTTTGATTTTTGGGGTAATATTTATTGATTTTTAATTCATAACTGGAATCACTCGTTTTACTGAAATATTTTTCTTACAAACTAAAGAAATATTTTGACAAGTTATCTTGACGTTACATTGGAATTGAAAAAAAGAAGAGTTGACGGGTACTAAATGCAAATGCTGATTGGTGGATTTCATATACATTCTAGGATGTAAATGAAATCATATGCGTTCAGTTAACCGAAATGGCCTACATTTCCATATATTGTGCAGAAAATGGATAATATACATGTGATTGTAGAACAGAACAGTCTCGTTGAATATTTTAATTTATTATTTGTAATTTTGTGAACACAGCCCAAACTTCTCAATCATGCATTATAAAATGCAAAGCGCATGCGGGTCAATTTCTACCGATGTGTCGACTGGGTGAAATGGTTGCACGATTGGTAAAATTTTCCGCTAGCATCTGAAAGACCCGACTATTTACCAGATCTAAGCATCTGATCGTATAAAACGCGCCCGACATAGTATCTGAATGCACCCTTACATTTGACATAACCAAATGACATTTGTATTGTAACGTTAACTGACGCTGTTGTGAGGACGATACAATTCGATGATTTTAGTAACGGTGCTCGAGAATATAATTCTAGGAACTATTCGCAAATAGAGTATTCACAGGCTTGCGTGTGCATGACGTTGGGAACGACGTCAAGAATAACGCCCCGATTCGAGTTTCAGGGCATCAGTGCGGATGAAACTCAATCATCGAACACCACACCTGCAAGAAATGAATCACCGGTGGTGACATTGATTCTCTTTCCGAAATGTCGAAACCACACATGACCAACGTTCAAATTTAGAAATATTTTTACGAAAGTTACAACTTTTATTTTCTAGAACTGACAATCCCATTCATGTATAATAATTCCCATTTGTGAATACAAAAATCGTAGTTTGCCGTCGGCTAAATAGGAAGGAAGAGAGTTTGCAAGTGGATAAAAATATAGGATAAATTACGTAACCGTAGCAACCCTAGCATTTAGGTACTGTCTGTTTACCAAGCAATGCACGTCAATTTGACAATTATAAATGTCAAAAACAGAATGAATTAAACAGCATATAACAATTCCAAAAAGTATGTCGAGATTTGGAAATATTTGCAAGGCAGAAATAGTAAGGGAGATTGAAAAATCAACTTCAGAAAATACCAAGAAAACTCATTCCTCCATATGGAATCAATTTAGTGAATTTTGTAAACAACGAAACTTCAATTTGGAAACCGAACAGTTAGTGGAAGATGTGGCAGAAATATTGATGGACTGGGGCTTCAATATGAAGAAAAAGAATAAAGAAGATTATAAAGAATACGTGGTGAAAACAATGTGGAACACAACAGCGAAAATGTTGCAAAACATGTATTTCGAAAAATGTAATGTTACTTTCAACCCTTTCACTGATTTGGCATTTAAAAAATCCCGTGATGCACGTAATTCTAAGCGAAAGATCTTACAAGGTAATATACAAAAACGTAAAAATAGTTCAACAGCATTAACTAAAAGTGAAATTGTTAAAATGGCATTAATATGGGATGATAATAGTCCTATAGGTCTTTTAAAAAGATTTTTTCATATCGCTGCATATGAATTAGCTTGGCGAGGAGGTGAAGCTGTAAAGTGTAAAGTACACTATTTTAAAGAAGAAAAATCAAATAATGGTGATTTAACTGGTTGCATTGAATATAATACAGTTTTTTCCAAGACATGTCAGGGTGGCTCAAACAAGTGCTGCGATAGTAAATGGCTAATAAAGAACATAGAAAACCCTAGCATATGCCCAGTGACATTGTTTTATAAAATATTATCACATAGACCGAACCATATTACAACTGATAGATTATTTATAACTCCCAATCCGTTTTGGAAAAATGATTCATCAAAAGGTTGGTACAAAAATGTTCCTATAGGAGTCAACGAAATTCTTAAGTGGACAAAAATTTCAGCTGAAAAAATTGGACTGGATACAAAGAATAAAAAAATTTCTAATCATTCTCATCGCTCAAGCGCCGTATCAACTTTAGCTAAGGCAGGTATTAATGAACAAGAATTAATTAAAATAACTGGACATTCCTCTTCGAAGTCTATAAAGCCTTATCTACAACTTGATAATGAGCATCATTCGCATCTTGTGACAAATCTCCGAGATAAAGCTTTGAATAATGAATTAGCCACAGTGCCAACAACATCCATGTCAATGTCAACAACAAAGTCTACATCAGTAAAGGAGCAAATGTCTACTGGACCAATTGTATATAATAATTGTATTTTTAACAATTATTCTTTCTAAACATTATGTTTCTACTCATTGTTCATATAGTTTGTTAAATAAAGTTTAATTGAATTGAGTTTTTTATTCATGGGATTGTCTTACCAAATACCACGCGAGCTCAGATTTAGCAGGATATTTTTTCCGGTGGTTTTCTCATACTTACTTTCATTGGCAATTTAACTAGATCTGTTCAGGCAAAATCACTCGAGCTACGCTCTCGTGATTTTGCCAGAACAGCTCTCGTTAAATTGCCAATGAAAGTAAGTATTCGAAAACAACCACAAAAAATATCTGGCTAAATCTGAGCTCTTGTGGTATTACCCCCGAATATATTTTTAATAAATACATGGAAACTTATCATTGATGCTGCAACTGGAAGATCATATATGAATTATATGGCAAATGTATTCATAATTTGCCCATAGATAATATACTTTTTCTGCAAGCGTATAATAATATCTATATTATTTTCGGCAACACATCCTAGAAATAACCTATTCTTTTACTAGTAAAATAATGAACGTTCATTATTGTGCTAGTAACAAAATAATGAGAAACGATAATATTATATTATATATATTATTATGGGCGTTGTAACCAAGTAGGCAGGAACTGTCATTTAATTTTTATTTAATTTGATATATGTCAGTTTTGATAAAGTGTATTGTAAAAATGTTTCGAGAAGAAGAATTCAAATGTACACCCCCGGAATTAGTCGAAATAGCTAATTCCAGTATTGAAACACTAATTCCGACGAAGTCACGAAAAGTGTTTGATTTAGCTTATGAAAAATTTATAAAATGGTGCTAACAAAATACTGTACGAAGATACACTGACAATTGTATGCTTGCTAATTTTACGTATTTGTCGAGAAAATTTAAAAGTTCGACACTATAGGCGAAAGCGGTGACAGTGGCCTAAATTTAAATAACTGCAGTATAGAAAACTGCACCTTTAATATTACAATTAATAAATAGGTAATGCTTATGCAAGCCATAACTGTTTTTTTCATATTTGTATTAATAAATAGTTGAGATATAAACATTGTATTCAATTTTTTTCTACTTTATTAAAAAATATAGAATTGCGGGCAGAGGAAAAAGACGAAATTTTCGGTATAAGAGTGTCTGTCGTCTAGCGCAAAAATATATAAAAAAGGGCGGAGTCGAGACGTGACATGGTGCGAGTGACGAGCAGTCACTCTTGATATCAAACCAGTGGCGGCTCGTGATAAAAATTTTAAGGTGTTCTGCATTTTTTGAAAAAAAGTTTACCTTGTAAGAAGGTTGTCTCCCATCGATTTTATCGTCCTTTCTTCGCCTTCCATGTTGAAATGTTGAAATATTGGATTGTCAATTGCCACACAAGAAAAATAAGTCATGGGAAACATTATAGCTACAACAGCACCAAAGGTGGGGTAGATACGTTTGACCAGATGTGTGGGAACATAAACACATCATGCAAAACAAAGAGGTAGCCTTTGTGCATGTTTTATGCAATGCTAAACATAGCTTCCATAAATTCCTATGTAATGTATGTACATATTATGGATAGATTATGACAGAAGCCTCCAGACAGAAATCAGTTCATGGTTGAATTGAGCCAACAATTAACCTCTCATTGGATGAAGAATGCTTCGATATGCCAACTTTGCAGCGCTCGCTTCGATTTATTATTCAATATATAATCAAGGAAAAACCAGAAAGTGACAGGCCTATGCAGGGACCTTCAAGAAAAACCAGTTATCAAATTGGCCCGCGAGGAAAAAGAAATGACAACAAATCATTGTGACAACTGCAGAAGTCCATTCTGTGCAGAATATCGTGCGTGTCTTTGCTCTGAATGTTCCTTACATAGTCCTTTACTCATGTATTCTGTCACTAAGTAGATCTGATCCTTCTTCCTTACAATTCCAAGTAAATTAACAAAGTTCTCATGGTGTAATGATTTCAACAAAATCACTTCTGCTTCACTCGAATCCTTTAATACTTTAACGGCCACTTTATTATTTTTCCATTTTCCAGGCATAACCTCGCACAATTCTCCTTTGCCGGATTCACATATTGTTAGCTCCGGCTCAGGAATAACAAACAGATCATCTTCCTTGACAATTGACGTTTTCGTGTTCGAATACAAGACTTCACTTTCTTTGGGCAAAGTTTTTACTAATTGTGTACACAATCCATCCGCATCTTTCTTGTAATGTTCAATCAGCTCTTCTAAATTTTCAAAAATTTCGTCGTCATCAGTTGTCAATCTACCACTATTTGATTTAACTTTATAATGCTCGACTTTTGATTGAAAGCAAACGCAAAGCGTTATAGTCGCCTGGGAAGTTAGTTGATTCTCTAATTAGGAACAGGCCATCTGACCTCGGACGCGATAAGTTTTCTGCTTCATCTCGGGAAATCTTGCCATGGTACCAAGAAGAGAAGGAATATTTCGAACTGGACCTTAGCGGACTTTGTACATTATTAACATTAACATCATGTTCATTAATGTCGATTTGATTTCTAAAGTTGGTCTCATCTGCACGACTTGCATTCATATTATTGTGTGTTTCCGTAATTAATGGTATGGAAGATAAATGGTTTAGCTTGTGGAACGCTTACTTCTAATCACCACATGCCGATCCTGCCTGTGAACTAATGGTAATATTTCGAGTAAATATATCGTAATATGTTCTGTGAAGATATGGTAATATGGATCCTGCAAACGTTTAACTGACAAGTTTTAATTGTAAGGTGTATATGGTCCTTTATTTGAATTTTGGGACTTGGCGGAACGGAAATATGGGAGGTAAATCAACGAACCAAGAGGTTCAAGAGACTGGTATAGTCAACAATAACTTCATAGTGCAGCACGAGAGTTTCACGACGCATATTATGGTTCTACTGTATGTAACGGTAGCCTTTATATTAAGATTCATATGGTCCTTGTGGAAGACGCATCGTAGACAACTGAACAGAGACATTACACGAAGCATAGGAGTCCAGAAAAAAATAGGAACTTTGAGTGTATAAAAATTAGTACCCATACAATCAGTTTTTATGAACGAATCGTATTATAATGTAATCTAACTAGGCCTAATATTTTAAATGTCAATTACGTGGGAAGAATTTGAAGATAAGTTAAAATCAATTGTTGAAGATATAAATAAACAGGGGAAATAATTAATAATATAGTAATTCCTTACAATAATGTTGCAAAACAAATAAGTAAAAATTGGAATAAATTGTTTATAATACAGTAAGATAGTGGTAAAAATTATTTTGAGAAATTAAGAGATACAACTTCTAGATCATTTCAAGCGTTAAATTGTAATATTAAAATAATCGATTTTGAAGATTAAAACTAACTTTTCCGCATCTGTGGCTCTGAACAATATTCTATCATAAAATTGTGACTTGTATACACTTCGAGGGATGTATCGTGCTAACAAACCGAAATTTCTCCAAAAATAACCAAAAATGTTGTATATCTGGATTTATAGGACCCGCTGTACTCGCTCTAGTCAGCTGAAAATCAATAGGGTACATCTGTGAGATGTCCTGAACAATTTTCAATAATAAAATTGGTCACTTATATACAATCTAGAGGCTGTATCGTGCTAACAAACTGAAAATTCTCCAAAAATGACAAAAAATTGGTACCATAGCACCCTTTGTACTGGCTTTAGTGAGCTGAACATTGATAGGGTTCATCTTTGAGACGCTCTGAATAATATCCAATCATAAAATTGATTACTTGTATATACTCCGAAGGCTATATCGTGTTAACAAACTGAAATTTCTCCAAAATTGACAAAAATGCTGTACAGAAAGTACTATAGGACCTGTTGTACTGGTTTTGGTGACCTGAAAATCAATAGGGTTCATCTGTGAGATGTTCTGAATAATATTAAATCATAAAATTGGTGACTTTTTGAACTCCAGAGGTTGTATCGTGCTAACAAACTGATATTTCTCAAAAAATTACAAATATTTCGTACTTCAAGTACCATAGCACCCGTTGTACTGGCTCTGGTGAGCTGAAAATCAATACGATTCATCTGTGACATGTCCTCCACAATACTCAATCATAAAATTGGTGACTTGTTGCACTCCGGAGGCTGTATCGTGCTAACAAGACATGTAACGAAAAATGGCCGACGACAACGACGACGACGACATACACACAGGATTTTTTTTTCTAAATATAGATGAGAGTGTGGTTTCAAAGAGAAAATATGAGAGAGGCAGGATGGTCCCTGAAGTACGGGTTTCGGGGACGATAGGCACCTTCACCAAAGGAAGCGTTATAGTTCATGTGATGGCTAGGAAGGCGGAGACTCTCATCAATTCAGAAACATGTAAAATAGGGCACCGAAATTTAAACAGACTAGTGGAGGGTATGTTCAAATTTAAGGAACCTTGGCTTTATCTACAAGACGGTGAACCACTCTAAGCATTTCAAAGACCCTACCACTGGCACCTGAACAAATAGGGTTGAGGGTCTCTGGGCTATATTCAAGGGATACTGCAGAAGGTTGGGGGTTATGTCATCCCCATTTATTATGGAATATGCGGAACAATTCAACAATAAAAAATATGACGTTACATATTTCAAAAAAATATGTATTTTAAAATTTATTGAATTATATGTATTGTCACGGTCTAAATTGATCATTAAGTCTTGCTAAACGATCATTCGAATAACTTGTATATATCGATTACGTCGTAATCATAATATTTAAATGATACCTTCATCAAAATCAAGTTACTACTCTGTTTATTATAGTAATTATCATCACCTTCACCATATTAGCAAGGTTGTTTCAATGTTGATGATTTTTTATCAATAAGTTAACTCCAATTGTTATTCTATTTTATTTAATTAAAATACCTCACAATTACATTTATTTTAGAGTTCAGTTAACGCACTGTTTATATCTAAGTTTCGATTTTTATTTTGCTGTAACTACTTTTCTTTTAACCATATTATTTTTGTCAATAGAATATTGTTAGTAACTAAAAATTATCGATTGTTGAATTTATTAACCTCATTCATATTATTTAGCAACTCACCGACGAACTTAATCCATATCTAATGTAAATTTTGTATATAATATTGTTATTTATCTTTGTTAGCACATCCATGGTTGTTTCCAGGTGGTAACTCGAAAAATCTCTTGTGAATAACTGGGATATGTTCATTTATAAACTTCTCTATGTGGTATTCGGCAATAACATTATCTACCGATATGTATATTATTAGGCTGTTTAGTCCGAAATTGGGAAAATACAAATAATATTACCAAAAATGAAAGTTATTTTGGTTGATGGTTTGAGTGTATCGACTTATGATTGTCTCCACTTCTGGTTTTAGGTTACTGACCTGATAATCCCGGTGGGTTTCGTTCTGTTTCACTTCCTTTTCTAGTACTTAACTTGATATTTGATAATTCTAATTTCTTAATTAAATTCAGACACATGACGAACACTTCGTTTTCATTTCTAGGTCAACATGTGAACAAACACTTGGTGGAGGCAACTTTTATATCACTTTTCACCCTGGTTAACAACTCCGGTTATTGAGCGCTTGTTTTGTCCAGGAGATCACAATATTCGAGTAAACAATCCTAAGTATGTTTATTTATAACAAAGTATAATGTTTATATAGGTTCTATTTGTCGTGATGGTGTGCGCTATGAACACATGTTCTTCCTTCTGTTCATACACTGGCTTAGTACTATTAGGAACACAGTTGCCGATTGTTATTGAATTTATCGAAAATCCATGCCTTTTATAGTTAATTTAATTCAATTGAATGTCTATCTGATTTATTATGGTTGTTAGCTGAAAATTAAGTTTGGCAGCGGAGTTTAGTTTTACGCATGAGGTATTTTGGCAACGATCCTGGTGCGAAATTTGGGAAATTCTTTTTCTTTCCGGCCATCTTTTACCACAGAAAGCATATTGAAGAGTGGTTAGAGTTTTTAATCTAAAAGTTTTATTATCCAGTTTGTATGGGATTTGATTGAAACTCTATATAATTAATCTCCATCTATCAATTCAGTTAGCTTATCTTTTATTTATCTTTGCTATTTTCTGATTTTTTGCCGTTCTTTAGGTAAGCTTTTCATATTTTATAACTGAAGAGTAATTTTCTCAATTCTGCTTGTTATGCTAAATTCAGCGTTTTATTTATTTTGCTTTCTTCCTATTAGAATTTTATGGTGGATAATCGAATCACGTTGTTTTGGACTTGTCGATTCGATTCCAGACACTCAGTGATTACATCTCACTTGGATACCGTATTTAGTTATTTCGTTGTTGAATCGTTTGGACAAGCGCAAGCATAATATAAAAAACCCTCCTGGCCAGTGGTGAGTTAAGTTTTTTAATGATTATTGTTTACCACTTCTTCTATTTTGCTAATTGATTTGAGTTTAAATTGACTTGATATTTGATTTCTTAATTAATGTTTATTTCTCAGTTGTCAATATTAAGTAATTTTATTGTTGTGCCCTAGTTTGTCAACGACTTCATGGGCGGTGGTCAATGTTTTCGTAAATTTTTTTTGTTTCCTTTTTTTTACAAATGGGATCAAATAATTTGTGTAATATAATAATCAATAGGTATTGGACTTCTTGTAACTGATGTGTTTATAATCACAATGATTTAATTTTCTTATTTTCTGTGATTATTCCATTTAACTTTTCGAATATAATTAAGTAATTCGATAATTAATTTTGTACAATTATTATGAAAGTATCCTTCGTTTTCCCTGTTCCTTGTGTTGAGCTATTAGAGATTTTCTATGTTTTCTTCTCTACGGTTTTTTTTTCGGCGAAAAATTTGCCTGGACATTGATTGCAATACCCAGTGCTTCACGCCCTCAAGTTTTCCATAATTCAGCGATTCTCAGGGACAAACGGAAATCAGCTAAGTCTACTTTATTATAAATCTTTGTTTGTTTCGTACTGTGTTTATTTTTCCCTTTTTAATTTTCCTAGTAGGCCAGTCGAGGCCATAGTTATTATAGCGCACTCTTTATTTTACTTTAAGCTAATTATTAAAGTTAAGTTAACTTGTTGAACACGTGATCACGTTGCGATTTACAGCTTTAAAGATATGATTATAATAAAAAAACTTATTGTAACTTTAACACTTATATCTTTCTTCACTTCTATGTTTCTTACCTATTTTTATTAAATTGGTGACATTTGAAGAGACTGTGTTTTACTTGGCAGACTGTTTAAGAGGCATTAATTACTTTGATTCCCCCCCCCCCTTTTTTTAGAGTGGCCTTGTAGTTTACGGTGGCTTGTAGAGTATCGACCAGTTCGTGATCAACTGGAGACTTCCAGTTTAGTCGGTGAACTGGTGGCGCCGAACCTACTTACAGAATACTCCCTAGCCGGTGTTGCTCGCACCTTTTTAAACCACTGGTCGGTACTGTAGCATAGCCTATTGATTCTGCTAATTTGCCTTTAGTCTAAATTCAATTTAGTTTCTAAATTTTGTTTAAAATATATATATATATATATATATATATATATATATATATATATATATATAAGAAATTCAAGAAAATAAAACTTCTCAATAAAATAATGGGTAGCAGTATATATACATTTTTTATGCGTCATTTTCTCAATTGATAATTATTTCCATTTAAATCAATGAATTTTCTTCTGTAAATACAGTAACTCCGGATCTATTTCATTGGCATATCCATATGCTCCTATATAATCTCGGTCTCTATAATTTAGTGGTCCAAATAATGTTTTTTCTCTTAAGAATTTGGCCATTCGAGGTGGTGCGCAATCAAAAATATCCGCCACTTCATTAAATGCTACGGCGATTTCTCTCTTATTTGGGTTCATATTAAAATATATAATTTATAAACTTTTGTATCACAAAACAATTGACAAATAGTTGGCTTTGCACTCAAGCAGTGCGACCAACATATCCTGTTCGAAATCTATCTTACGAAACAGTAAATGAAAGAAAAAAATTTACAACAAATTTGGTGTATATTTGTGGTTGTCGCCGAATTTTTACGGGTGTTAAAGATTACTGCTTAGGCTAAAGCTTGTCTGTCTTAAATAATATTATCAGCAAACTAACTGAAATTTTATTATAATTTGTGAGAATACATATTGTTGATCACTTTCCTGTACAGTGCGATACGTATATTTGCATCGGTGAGACTTTGGTACCATTTAAAGGAATGTTGAAGTTCAAACAATATATAAGCAACAGAAGGCACAAGTTTGGCATTAAATTATTTAAATTATGTCTTGGAGGCTATTTGTATGATTTAAAAGTTTATTGCGGTCAAGAGTAAGACGCCGAAGGAGCTGAAACAGTTCCTACTGAAGGTGTACTGAATCTAGCAGCTGATTTACTTGGAAAACGACGCACCCTTCGTGTAGGTAATTACTAATTACTATACAAGTTGATGTCTGAGAAAACGTATCTACTAGGGACGTTGAGTAGCCATAGAAAAAAGAGCCCGAAGAATGTATTAGAAAAGAAACTGAAAAAAGTAGAACATTGTGCCGAAGAAAGTAACACGGTAGTCTTCGTAGAAAAGTGGAAGGACAAGCAAGACAAAGCTTGTCCCTGAAATGGTGACCCTTCGTAAAAGATCTGGGGAAATTCAACAACCGAAGTCTGTAGTAGAGTATAATAAGCACAAAAGCTACATAGACGTGTCAGGTAAGATGCCCTGTAATTTTTTCAGCTTTTTTGAAATTATTTTATTTTTCATTCTAGACCAAATGAAATCATACAACACCTCATTATGGCGGGGAATGAAGTGGTATAGGAAATTAGCTATTGAGTTGGTTGTTGGGTCTGCTTTGGTAAACGCCTTTATCATTCATCAATCTATTACCAATGACAAAATGAGTATTACCAAATTACGGGAACAAGTTATAGAGGGTTAAAAAACATATAAAAACAGAAAGTAAATAACTATTCTATTTATTTTTTATTAGGTTTGGTAAAGGAACATTTTCCTGAAGACAACCAATCATCAATAGAAGAACACCATGTTTTAGAAGAGATGGAAAAAACAAACATGCTCTGGCTGCTATCAGAAAAATGTAATTCAACTAGGAAGGAAGGATGCTAAAAAAAAACAACTAAAACTAAATATCGATGCAATAAATGTTCAAGATTCCTATGTTTGAATTGTTTCTTTGAATGTAATAATGCCTTCCTAAAGCCTTAATCACCTACACATTATATTGTATCGTTTTCTTACAATAAAAGTTTTTTTATAAAAAGAATATCTCTTTTTTATTTTTTTATAAAGTTTTCGGGCCATGGTGGGCCACATAAGTCCACCACATACAGGCCAAATAGACTAAAATGAAGCCAAAACATTTAAGGATCTATCCCAATATAGTTTACATTGATTTGGTGGGTCAGTATAATCCACCGAGGCCAGAAGCAAAATTTGGTATGGTGCCTTACATAGACCCACCACGGCGTGGTGTGTCAAAAAATGGTGGGCTCCTTACACCCACCACGGCACTTTACGAGTTAAATATTAATTGTTGTTTTTTATTGAAAATTAAAAATTATTTAGTAGCCTTTGATATTTAAGAATGAAAAACAATATTATTTACACTCTAGTGTTATTATCATTTAAATATTCGACAAAACTACTTCCTGGAAACGGAAAAGACATATTCACGCTAAGCAACAACAACTACTGTCCCAATTTTTTGGCCGCAACTGTACATTTTGATAATCTTTGTGGATTGAAAGATATCTTTTTACGTACCTTTCACTAACGCTGGGAGTTAATAACGATAACTTTTTCACTATTTTATTCAATTGTTTATTAAGGAAAAATTCAAATTTAATTAAAGTCGATATAATCAAGTTTGGTTTACTATCTCGCCAGGACCAAACAATATACCTTGGAATCCTAATAAGTAGTAATAGGAAAACAGAAAAAGAAATTCAACATTTTATAAATAGAATTAATAAAAGAAAAGCATTCAATTCATTACCACGATGCAAAGCAATATATAAATATCATAAAATAAGTTTTTATAAGTAAGTGTTGTATGGAAGCGAAACCCAACAAGAACGTTAGAGACGGATTTCTGGAAGAAATCGGCGGGTTTCTCAAGATTGCGAAGAAATAAATACGCATATATGAGCGAAATCATGAGTACATAAACAACGATAATACGCAAAGAATGCCAGAGGAACACAATCTTAAACAGATCCCCCAAAAGAGGCTGATCAAAAACAACGAATGTTATGTCAGTTATAAAACGAAGGTAACTAGTATCCGGAAAACGCTATATACCCGGATATAAAAAAGTTTAAATATATATAGGGTAAACCTTAACCTACGTCACATAAAACTTACCGCTTTCCATTTTGACCCCCATGTTCAAATCGAAACGACAACACTACGATTTGACAAACGATACCGATTCAAATTATACGCGATTATAGTCCCAACTAGTGCCGTATGTATTTGTCGCAACCTGTAGTTATCAATTAGTTTCAGGTAGTCGAGTGTGCGATGTTGGAGACGCCCTGACTTCTACTCCACGTTTGACAGAAGCGTCGAGACGAGGCGAATTGTCGGCGGCGCTTGTAACGCCGCTCCGGCGTCTCGTCATCCCTCGAACGCCTACAAGCTTCGGCGCCCGCGTGTATGGAATCCTCAGACTCACGGTTATAATGTATACAGTGTTTTACAAGTTGGTAGTTTTTATGTCTGTCTCTGAAGCGAACTAGTTGCGTCAGGTCGTAAGTTATGTCATTAGGTAGGATAATTCTTTATAAATTATGCTTCGATAACTTTGTGGGGATATGGGAAAAAATATAGAATGACAAAAGTTAAAGTCGAACCATAAATAGTTCTTAGTTTTTTGAAAATAGCGTTGTCATATGTTAAATTTATTTTACCGATTTGAAACACAATAAAATGTAAAAATTAAAATGTTAGCAGTGGATATGAAAGTTGCGACAAATTATTGATAATATATAAATCAGTTTTATTACCCTTTACTTTGACACCATATAATTAGAAGCTGTTATCCAAAATTCTAGATGTACAGCATCTAGAGCTGATTTCATTAATTATGATTCAATTAAAAAGTGATGACAGATTGGTGGGTTAATGGGAATTAGGTTGATCAATTAATATAATAATAATAATAACTTTATTCAAAAACATGGTTTTACAAGAGCATTACATGAATTAAGTGAATAAAGTAGGTTGGCGATAAGCGTTATTACACTTGTTTCGCAAAAAATACAATTTAATCATATACAATGGTCACATACAAGAATACTAGTTATAAACTATTTGAATTCAATATAAATAAAAACACTATAAATTATATGTATAAAACTGAATCAACGACACAAGGAATTTTAAATTATAATTAGGCCTGAATACAGTAGAAACTAAGCATACAATCCATTGGAGTGAAGTCAATACAATAATGTTATAAACTACAAACAACTTGAACGAACTACAGTACTAAGTATCATAAAATACAATGTTATAAAAATAATATTTATTTACCATTTTAGGACATATAATACTACAGATAAATTGGAATGTTGTTCGGTTACAACAATTTTGATATGGGTAAAAGTGTGAAAGATAAAATATATATAAAATGTAATAAAATAACAATATTTCTTGAGACGTATTCATATTTAACACACACGGAAATGGGATAGAGATAAAAAATGTATACGAAATATAACGAGGAAGCTTCTTGGTAAATATTGATTGGTTAAAATAATCATTCTCAAAAGACTCGAACTTTAGACCTTTTCATGAACATTTTCAGCTGTTTTTTGAATTGGAATGAGTTGGGTATAGCGCAAATTGTTTCAGGTAAAGAATTGAACATTTTTGGAGCGTTGTAAGAAAAACTAGTTCTCAGCAGTGATTTTGTTATTTGTGGTATTACATAGTTATTTCTTTGTCTAGTGTTATAGGTATGTTTTGGTAAGTTTGACGAGTGTTTTGTTGTATAGTACTTCATGTTGACATTGTAGTAGTAGAGTTGTTTAAGGTCGAGTACCTCTGATTCTTGAAATAGTAGATCACTTGGATATCTTGAGTTTTTACTTAGAATAATTTTCAGGAATCGTCGTTGTAGAACTTCAAGGGGTCGGATGTGGGATTTTAGTGCCCTCCCCATGCTAATAAACCGTATCGAAAGTGACTTTCAACGAGTGCATGATATAGTGTGAGCAAATGATGAACTGGAAGGATTTTTTTCATGTATCTTAATTTATAAAGGATACATTGTAGTTTTTTGTCTACGTAGTTGATGTGTATGTCCCACTTCATGTGCCAGTCTATTATGACTCCTAAGTACTTTATGTTACTTTCGGCTGTAATTGTAAGATTGTTTTTACCATCAAGGATGTTGAGCTGAGTAAAGCGAGGAAGATTTGTTTTATTACAACTGAAAGGTAGGAGGTTGGTTTTTTGAAAGTTCATAGTTAGCAACCTACTTGCAATCCATTTTTTAATGATAATAAAGTCTGTTTCTACTATCTCTTTTAGTTCTGTCCAGGTATCCGCCTCGTAGAAAATCGCGGTATCGTCTGCGAAACCGATAATGTTACCTCCGCTTTTCACAGAAAACAATCCATTCATGTAGATGTTGAAACGTAATGGTCCGAGGACCGTACCTTGAGGCACTTCACATTGTACGACTAACGATTTACTGTCGACACCGTTTATTCGGACTGTCTGATACCTATTCGTAACATAACTTTTGAATGATTCTAAGCAAGTATTTCTGATACCGATGTCCTCCAGCGACTGAAAGGGCAACTCGTGGCTAACAGTATCAAATGCTTTCGATAAATCAATGAAAACACATAGACAGGGTTTGTTGTTGCTTAACGAGTTATATATTTTCTCAGTAAGGGTCAGAATAGCATCTTGAGTGGACGTTATTTCTCGAAAACCATATTGTCTTTCGGAAAGTATGTTATATTTATTTATAAAATTTTGTAGTCTGTTTTTTAGAAGTTTCTCAAATATTTTTGATGAGTTGGTGATTAATGAAATGGGTCTATAATTTTCTGTCAGTTTTTTGTTACCTTTTTATATATTGGAATGATAAATGAATGTTTGAATGCTCTAGGCCAGATACTAGTTTATATGTATTTGTTGAAGATGTAAGTTAATGGTTGAGCTATTAATGACGCGATAACTTTGAGCGTTTCCGTTTTGATTTCGTCTGATCCCACGGCTTTGTGGTTTTTCAACTCTTGAATAATGCTGTTTACTTCAAGTGTGTTTGTGGGTAGGAGTGTAATTGAGTTTGGAAGGGAGGGTCTATTGATTTTGTAGTTAGGATCTGGGTTTATATTTTGAGCAAGTCTTTTCCCAGTGCCATTGAATGAGGTATTGAATTCGTTTGCGATGTCCTTAGGATTTATTAATAACTCTCCTAGTTCATTTTCAATATTATCAATAGAGATCTTCGATTTTTTGGTGTTACTTACTTCTTGAACCACATTCCATAAAGCTTTTGTGTTTGATTTTTTGAGTTCAATTTTGTTTTTATAGTATTTGAACTTAGTTTTTTCAATTAGAGTCGACAATTTGTTTCTATATTTTTTGTATTGTAGTTTTAGTTCGTTGTCATTTTGGTTTCTTCTCAAAAGTTGAGCTATTTTATTTTTTGTGGTAGTTGAGGTAAGTAAAGCATTTGTCATCCAAGGGGCGATCCTCGTGTTTTTCCTGTTACATTTTTTTGTATATGTACAGTCGTCTATACATTTTTGAAGTGTTTCAATGAAAGTATTTGTTGCATTGTTAGGATCTGGTTTCAAGTATAAGAAATCCCAAGATTTTTGTCTGATTGTATTTTTAAGTTTTGTTTCATCTATGTATTTCACTATTTCTCGTTCCTTGGGGCATTTGGTCTTTTCCAGTACTATCTGTAGTATTGTTGAGAAATGATCTGTAATATCGGTTTGCAATACTAGGGGCAGTATTTGATCGAGTAAGTTGAATTGGGATTTTAAAAATATGTGGTAAATGCATGAACTACGTCCACCCTGTATTCTTGTTGGATTATTAATCGTAGAAATGTAACCAAATTCATTAAGTGTGTTGTTATAGTCTGTATTATATTCCTTATCCTCTAGTAGGTCGATATTCAAATTACCAATGAAAATGTTATAACTTTCTGGTTGGAATGCTGAACTCTCAAAGTAATGTTGAAGACTGATAACGAATTGATCGAGATTGATTTTTGGGATCTATATATAACATTGATAAGAAAGTTGTTCTTGTCATTGAGAATGATTTTAATTTGCAACATGTTGCTTTCATTCAAAGGTATGGTTGAGTATGTATAATTATACTCTGATTTTATGTATACAACAACTCCATCGTTTTGATTGAAATCCCCCTCGTTATGTAACTAGTTGCAACCCTCCAAATTATATAGGTCCGAATTTCCTATTGTCCATGTTTCTGATAAGACAATACAATCGAATCCGATATGTAAGTTTTCTAAGAGAATGTTAAATTCGTCTAGGTTTTTATTAATGCTTCGTATGTTATTATGGATAATTAAAACCAGTAACTATATATCTTCCTTTAAAGTCAGAAAAAGACAGGAATCTACCTACTACATCTGGACGTAGTTATGCAGAATGCTATCTAACCACAATAGGCTCAAATTTGTAATAAGCACATAAAATTTATCTATATGTCAAATATTTTAGACTGCAGATACCTACCAACTGAAATTAATAACTGTTATTGTATTAACCAATCCATTTTCTCAACCTTTTAAGATTTCGGTTTTTTTAGAAAAATACCAATCCACTTGGTTAGTTTCAATAGTGATTTAATGCGACCAAGTGGGTTGGTTGCCTCCTGCGTCAATACAAATCTGTTAAATGCAAGAAAATTGTTAACACTACTGCATGGATGGTAGTTTTCTGCGTTATGATCTTCACATAACCTCAAATTATATTAGGCAATCCAACGACCTGTTAAAATAAATTCAATTCAATATGGCCGTGACGGTCAAATAAATAACTAAGCTACTGTAGAGTGTATTTGTTCAATCTACGTTTAATTGATTTTTTTCTGCTTTTTGGCTGTAATTTGTGGTTGTCTTGTGAAATGCCTTCGATATGTATTGTAGTTGGTTCTGGAAGCCGTTCTAATCGTGATGAAGTTTCGTTTTATCGCGTTCCCGCAGAGAAAAACACAGGTTTTTAACGAAGAAAAACGATTTGACCAAACTTCGCAGGGTTGCAGCAAAAAAGAGAGACGAGCTGACCGAATCTATATTGAAACACTAGAAAGTTTGCTGTAGATACTATAACTGGTAGGCTTCTTATCAAATATATCAACTCTACTAGCTCCTAGTTTACGTAGTTTGTGCTCAAGTAGGTATTAACTTACTTTAGAACAACCTGCTGTCCTCGAAGATAAAGAACACACTGACTGGGTACCATCTCAACATATGGGACATGTGTCTCAGAAAGTAAAAAAAGGGCTGCAGATGTTGACAGAAAGAATCGCAGAGATAAAAGGGCAAAACTGACTGACACTAAGGTAGAAAATAATTATTAGTAGTCCTTTTTTATGTAAATCGTCTCAAGAGCTTAATGACAACTAATTGGAATGTTTAGCTGATCGTCCTGGTCCAGAAAAGATACTCTATGAGCATGTTTTGCATATTTTATTTTGATAAAAAGAATGTTTATTTTTAGTAATAGCAATGTTAAGTGATGTATTGATAATTGCTGAAAATTTTTATAATTAATTACTTTATCAACAGGTCATTGATATTGATGAAATGCCCTAACAGTCCCAGGTTGATCAAATTGAATGTATGGAGACTGGGGCGTCGATGATACTTAAGTATTTATGTTTTAGTTTTGAATCTAAACATTTAGTAAATATTACTTTGCAACTTTTATTATTTCTCTACATTTCATGAATGTTTTATTTTGATTTGTAAACCAGACCTCCACAGCTTTTATTACCTTCTCGTTGGAAAAAAATGTACGATCTTTTAAACTTTTTTTCAGTTGAGGAAAGAGATGATAGTCGGACGGAGCCAAATCTGGTGAATAAGGGGGGTGCTCTAGTAATTCAAACCCTGAATCACGAATTTCTGCATGGCAACATGAGATTAGTGTGCAGGGGCGTTGTCCTGCAAAAACAAAACACCTTTGGATAGCTTTCCGCGTCTTTTCTCATTAATTTTTTCTCGTAGAGTGGTCAGTCAGTATGCAGATGACTTCTCTGTATATACTCCATCCAGAAGACATATGGGTGGTATGAACAAAACCGAAGTACATGCTAATACTACAAATTTAAGGATCTACTTCAAAGTATCTGCTCCATCATGAAGCATCTGGTCAGCTCCGGTAGAATCTGCTTAACGTTGAAGTATTTACTACACTGCTTGTAGTATCTACTTTTAGTCCGTAGTATATGCTTCGACATGTGCAGCATCTCCCACTCCTTCTGCTCGGGGAGCAGGTCATGACAAATTTATTAGATGTTCTGTTCCAGCGTTGTTGTTACACAAAATTGTCGAGACTACCCGAAATATTATTTGCTATTTTTCTTGGTTGTCAATTAAATTATTAAACGTAATAAAGTGTTTTCGTGATTGTGTAAAATGTCTTCAGATGAAGAAATGCCCCAGCAAGAAGAGTCCCAAAATGAAGATGCACAATTAGCATTTGTTATAATGCTAGAAGATTTCATGTTACTGCTGGATAAAAAATGATTTTTTCAATGCAATATTTTAAAATACATATAAAAGTAGGTAAAAAAATGTAAAAATAAATTTAGTATTTTTTATTACCCCAATTTTAAATGTCCCTCTAAAGGGACTCCATGCAAACTGAATATAAAACAAGTGCAAACTGAAAAGTATTAAAACATAAATTATAAATAATTTTAATTAGTATGATAACCTTCAAAGCAAAATTTAGGATGAAGTCCACAATCACATTTTACACAAATAAAATTTGATTTTTTCTTGCACACTTGGCACCTTCTGTCCGTTTCATTATAGCAAACCATGTGGCCTATGTTGTCAAATCTAGAAGCAACGGGATGTGGTAGTGTAGTTTTTCCTCGGCTTGGTTTTTTGCCATATGTTTGAAGGAAACTAAGTGCTATATATCTGCGAAACACTAGTAGTGAGGCACAGTTAGGATTACTTGGCATCATTTTTTTCATCAAAATCCATTAATTTGACACACTGGCATCTAACAAGTACGACACTATTGGCCAATACCATTTTCTTTGTCGCATTCTGGTTTTATATACTGCAATAAGTCCATCCATTATATCGACCCCACCCATATTTTTATTATAATTTGCAATAATTTGCGGTTGTGTAATCTGCTTTTTACTTTTGGAGTCCTTGCACCACCTAGAAGTTGTTACAATATCATTAGATTCGAAATTTGTTGCTACAGTGACAACTTTATTATCCTTCCATTTTCGCATGACATAAAGTAACATGTTCCCCTTGGTTTGTCTTTCCAAAATTTTACATCAGGAAATGGGCATTTTTCTGTTCGGTCTTGTCTCACAGTTCCAGTGGCGCATATATTGTTTTCAGACAAGTGCTGTAATAAGCGTAAGCTCGTAAAATAATTATCGAAAAAATTTTTATGTCCATTATCGGCAGGAACTTCTGCTTTCTGAAGCAGTGACATCACCACATCTCCTCCAAGTCCAAAAACCTTTTCTGAGTTTGATTTTCCAGTGTAAATCTCAAAGTTAATCATATACCCATTACTATTACAAATTGCCCAATTTTTGTAACCAAAACGTATAGGTTTTCCCTTTATATACTGTTTGGCGTAATGTTTGCCATAATATGGAATCATGCTTTCGTCAATTGATAAAGCTTCTTCTAATCCACCATGTCGTTTAAAATTTTCATTGAGTGCATCTATTAGTGGACGAATTTTGTAAAGTCTGTCACTTCTATCAATTTTAGTATTGTCATTGAAGTGCATATGACGTAACAAAGTTTCAAATCTATTCAAGCGCATACTGTTAGATAACATTTTTGGCACATCTGTTGAATGCCAGTACATTCTATTGTGAGGGTATTTGCCATATCCAGATAACAGCATTCCACCCAATAAAAGGAAAAACTCATCCTTTTTGAACTGCAAATCCCTATTTTTTGTTGTGCAAATAGATTTGTTTCTTCTACAATTTTAGATGTAAGATTTTCATCAAAAAATAAAAGAAAAAAATCTACAGGTGTCTGGGCAGATTTAGCTTCTGAAGAAGACTCCTTAGGTACAAAAATTCGATTTGCTGAAAAATCAGGAGCAGCGCCTGTCCAACTATGAAGCTTTTTTTTGGACCTGACTGACTGGTGGTGGCATTGGATAAATCAGGAGCAGCGCCTTTCCAACTATGAAGCTTCTTTTTTGGACCTGACTGACTGGTGGTGGCATTGGATAAATCATGAGTTTCAGGATTAGCAAATAGTAGTTGTTCTGGTAAAGATTCCTGTATGTCATCTAGATTATTTTCTTTTTGAGATATTTCACAATTTGGTTTTAGTATACCACGACATAAATGATTTATGTCACCAATATGTTCATCATCCGATTTGTCGCTGTCTTCCTCTGTGTCTGCTCCATGGTCAACAGGCGGTTCTATATATATGTTTGCATTTCGTTGATCCGCATCTTCTTCCAGTAAAGATATAAGCTCGTAAAGGGGAAAACTGCAAAAAAATATCAATAAGGTCCAGAGTGCATAGAGTCCCTTATAGGGGACGACAAAAAAAACAAGGCTTACTGTCTCAAATAAGAAATATTTTGTTTGCAAAAAAATACAGTTATGATACTAAACCTTATAATTATGCACAGTTAAAAATTTAAAAAAGTAGCTCTACCATAATCCAAGATAAAAAATAAAAACTTACCCGCCCTTCCTAGTAGAGTAAAGCGCGGGATCCATTATCACATAAAATAGACAAACAACTTCACACCTCTGCTAATTTATAGAGACTGACTGTATGTGGTCTTAAATCGAGTAACAAGCGCGATCACACTTCGAAAGTAAGGTTAGGAAGATGTAGACTTCGTAAAATAATAGCGTCCCTTTAGAGGGACTCGACGCACTAATGGGTTAACCACGTTCACGGACCTCTCCATGAGTTGATGCTCAAGGAAGTGAGAACTCATCTAACCTCAGGAGATAGTATGTTAATGAGTTTCATAGCAATACGTATTTGACATAATCTGTGGATACTCACATCATAGTGATAATTAAATTTCAATTTCAATAGTTATAAATAGATCCTTTATTAACAATTTAAACTTTTCTAGTGAGTAAACCCCGTTATATTGGTTGTCGGTGTTGCAAGTCTTTACATTAATTCTCCAATAGTTGCCATTATTTTTTTATTCATCCATTTGAATATATTTTCCGGTTTCTCGGCAGCATTGTTTACTATCCTTCCGATTTTTTATGTCAGGTCTCTGGTGAATTTATTTATATAATATCGAAATGATTCCTGGCCTATAATGTTTTTTTTCCTTTAATGGCCCACATCGGCTAGTTAATATTTGAGAAAGGCTTTTTAATGTATCTCCTAATTCAACGAAACAACCTCGGTGTTCGGAAGTTTATGTCATCGTTAATGCTTCGCGCATTTTCCTACTGTTACACGAAATTTATGAATCTAGATTTTTTTTTGTTTATTTTGTAAGAATTTAGTGAAGATGGTGTCGCTAATTGAGTCGCAGGAAATGTTTACTGAGCGGATTTTTACACGAACAAAACTTAATTAGTCTGAAAATGTGAGAACTTTTCATTCGTAATCTCCTTATAGCCTTGCATTATTTTCTAGCTAATATTACTGGATATACGGTTTGTATTTCGTTTGTTCATGGAATGAACTTGGTTATCATTCAAACGAATTTTTCCTTTTATGTACCGGATGTCTCCATAAGAATGGCTCCTGGCTATACATCAGAAACTATTTGTAGCAGAGCTGCGGAAAAAATTTATAACAAAAGTGACCTCTAGAAAATCCTGGAAATTATTTCTAAGTTCATATGTTTACCGCTAGAAGGCGTAATGTTAGATACACCCTATATATATATACACCCTATATATATATATATATATATATATATATATATATATATATATATATATATACAGGGTGTCCCGGGACTAATGGGAAAAAAGTCAGGAGCGTATAATCTGAGCTAAAATAATATTAGTACTTCATATAAACTTTTACTATGCAGGCCCTCGTTTTCGAGTTATAGGCCTCCAAAGTTTTAATTTTGAATTTGGTTTTTATTTGTATTTTTTGTACTAGTTATTTGATCTTTATAAAACTTACGGCAAAGCTATAATGTATGTGTATGTTTATTTTGGTAAGGTAAACAGATTTACAGTAGTGCACTGAAGCCAGGGACGGACTACTCGCTATGGTTAGTGATCCAAAAATTTTGCAGGTATGGCACACCCTGTATGAAATTATCGAAATTCACTTCCCCACACATTAAGCTAACGAAAAGGTACTCTTGTTGGAATTCGATAAAATAAGCCGTTTGGCTAATATTTACAGTTTTATTAATGCACTACGTACCAGTTTAAGTTTACGCATTCACCATTTTTATAAGTACACAACGAGGTAAAACTAAAAAATAATTTAACGATAGCAGAAGATGAAAAACATTAACGACTTATTAATTGGAAAGTTGGTAAACACTTTTTATAAGTGTTTTTACCGTTTATCAAGTTACCATAGGATTAGTTGTCAAACGTTGTGTAGAATAGTTCGTAGTCAGTACTTGTCAATAATTCATAAGTCCTTAATTTAACAGTTACAATAGCAGAATTTGCTTTTATTGAGTACGCAGATAAACATTTAATGTATGGACTGGCTTCTCGAAACTGTTTAGAGGCCAAAAGGCTTTATGAAGAATATTTTGCAAACAGAGCATTGCCAGACAGACGAATGTTTGGGCGTATTGATCTCAGGTTACGAGAAACAGGTATGAATAAGTAAATGTAATTTTCCATGTATACAAAACAAAATTTTAAATTTTAGGAAGATTTTCGCCAGAAAAAGCTGGAGAAGGTCCAGTACGAAGCATACGTACTGTGGCAGTTGAACAAGACTTGTTAAATGCAGTTGATAATGAACCATCGAGTTTTAGAAAATTATCAAGAGAACATAACGTCTCGAAATCAGTTGTTCATCGCGTCCTAAAAGAACAGCTGTTATATCCTTTTCACATGAAAAAAGTACACCGTATGACAGTGGCTGATTATCCTGCTCGACTTGAGTATAGCCAGTGGTTTCTGCGACAACAACAAGCAGACAACACATTTATTAGTAACGTTCTCTTTACGAATGAACCGGGTTTCACCAGAGATGGAATCATAAATTCTCATAATATGCATTTATGGGATGATGTGAATCCACATGGCATTATCCAGACTAGGATCCAGCATAGATTCATGGTTAATGTTTGGCAGGAATAGTTGGCAATAATTTGATACAGCCATACTTTATTGACGGTACTTTGACCGGTCAGAGATATTTGGAGTTTTTTGCAAAATGAGTTATGGAACCTGTTTGATGATGTGCTACTACTCGTAGGAATTTATGGTTCATGCATGATGGGGCCCCTCCTCATTTCAGTTTAGATGTACGACAACATTTACACACAAGGCTTCCTAATAGATGGATTGGTCGTGGAGGCCCTTTTCAATGGCCACCGCGATCAGGAGACGTTAATCCTATGGATTTCTTTCTCTAGGGTTATCTCAAAAGTAAGGTATACGCAACACCTGTGCAAACAAGGCAAGATTTAATAGACAGAATTGTGTTACACTGCAATGTTATTAGAAATAGTGTGAAATTGCTCTTTCAAGTGCAAAGAAACAACCTTCGTAGACTTAGAATGTGCGTGGAAGTGGGAGGAGCTCATATTGAACATTTATTAGAATAACGTTAGTTTTTGTTGTTGTTTAGGAATTAGTTTTAGTCTAATGTTTTATAACTTGTGTTTTTTGAGGTTTTCTTAATGGTTTAATAATGTTATGTTCGTAATTTTGATGAAAAGCAAGTAAATTCTGGACATCGTATTAATAAGTTAGTTAGGTAGATTTGTACGAAGTGCATTAATAAAATTGTAAATATTAGCCAAACGGCTTATTTTATCGAATTCCAACAAGAGTACCTTTTCGTTAGCCTAATATGTGGAGAAGTGAATTTCGATAATTTCATACAGGGTGTGCCATACCTGCAAAATTTTTGGATCACTAACCATTGCGAGTAGTCCGTCCCTGGCTTCAATGCACTACTGTAAATCTGTTTACCTTACCAAAATAAACATACACTTACATTATAGCTTTGCCGTAAATTTTATGAAGATCAAATAACTAGTACAAAAAATAAAAATAAAAACCAAATTAAAAATTAAAACTTTGAAGGCCTATAACTCGAAAACGAGGGCCTGCATAGTAAAAGTTTATATGAAGTACTAACATTATTTTGGCTCATATTATACTCTCCTGACTTTTTTCCCGTTAGTCCCGGGACACCCTGTATATTATGTATTTTTATAATGATTATTATTATAATTTTATACTACAAAACTTTGTTCTATTAACTTTTATTTTTAAACATTCCGTGTTGTTCGATATGTTTGGTGTGGTTTGTTTTATTTTCAAACTAGAATATTATATTCAAATGACACGGCTTCTTAGACAGAGAATGGACTACTCAACTCAAAGTCGTGTTTCAGGATTAGTAGAGATAACGGGTCATAGATAAAGTTCCAATCGTTTTGAAATACGCTTATATATGTATTTGAGAAATGAGATAGGTATGTACTCTGATTTTGTTTTAATGGAACAATAAATATGAACAATATATAAGAAAAGCTTGTCTTTTCGACAACAATGCAACTGTAAAATATTCTTACTACCAATATTCGCCATTCATCGAAAAAAATACGGAACGCGGCTTCCGTTCGAAATAAACAATCAGCTGTTATGCCTCACTGCAGTCGACCTAAAGAATGCGTCTTGTAACTTAAATATAAACTATGTTTTGCGAACAATATCTTGCGAAGATTCGTAAAAATTTGATATCAAATTCTGTAAGTATGAAATTTCTATCATAAATAATACAACCTATGAATTAATTTTATCTAAGCACTTTAGATCATGTTCAATACTATAGATTTTTTTTTAACCTCAAATAACACTCACTAGATGAATCCACAAATAATATTTATGAGTTTATTTCAGCTTCTGGATACTGGAGCCTCGTTCAGATTAATCTACACGATTAATGTGTCTCGTTCAAATTACGTAAAATGCAAATAAGATTTTTATAATTTTATATCTCACCGACTCTGATGATTTGAAGTTTTTCTTTTCTGACAATTATCCACAACTCCTGAAGATCTCGACGACTACTTCCTTGCTTACACTTCTCGTTAGCTCCTTGCTAACCGTAATCTCTGATATCTTTTTCAAAGAAAAAATTTTCTTCAACCTTTTACCTTCTCTTTCACTCTCCCCAGTCAACAACCTTCCTTAGTTTCCCCTTAGCAACCCCTATGAAAACAATTTTTCTTCCTTCCTTAATGTCTTACCAACATATTATTTTATATCATCAGGTAAGCACTTATTTAATTTCCCTTTATCATTTCATGACGTTTATATAAATTCGTAATTTACAATATTATTATTAACTAAATTCATACCATTAATAAAATCAGAGTAGCATTTTAACTTGTATTAAATGTTATTAAAAATCTTATCTTTTAAATTAAACCCATTAATTTTATAAAAAGAATACATCAAAATTGTTCATGGATAATTAAAAATTTTCTTTTTCTATAAATTGTTTCTAGTTCATTTTAAATTGTGAAATCTTCAATTTTTGTTGATATAATTACAATATGAGTACCTAAAATCTATTATATATATATATATATATATATATATATATATATATATATATATATTATTGTGAAAAAATAATGCTACACCCTGTATATCAAATAATGAAGAATTAAGATTATGTATTGTAATCTAAAAGAATTTTTTTAAGTCAAAAATTTTTTTTAAACATTTGAATGGAGACAATCTGTACGATCCACTATTCGATAGAGAAGACATACAGAAAGGACAGACTGTATAATGTAGGGATAATTGCGAATAGGTGTGATAAACAATTTATATGAAATAAATTGCCTAACGAAACTTTTATCAAAGAGATCAAGTATCAAAATTTGTTCATAATAAGAAACTAATAATGCTTTATTCTGTAAAGTCAAGCTAATCTCGTAATATTTGTTGATTAAGACATTAAAATGAGATAGTGTAGATGTTTAGACATAACAGAGCAGGAAAATATAAAATAATGTGAATTTCAGAGAACATGACTTATAAAGAAAACGAATTTTCATTTTGCATACATAATTAAAGGTAACAGCTGTCATCTATTAAAACATTATGAATATTCATTTGACATACATACTTAGAGGTTAGGAGATGTCATTTTAACAATAATAAGAAATATTATTGAATGAAAATAATATAGGAAGTCTAAGCAATTAAAAACCTTAGAATATAATATCATGATATAATGGATGAACATTTCACTGGTTGAAATGAAGAATTTGAGTTATAAAATAAATAGTCAAATTTGATTGGTTGATAAACATTTAAAAAAGATCACATCGGCGACAACTGTGTTGCTAACGAAAAAAAAATCAGAATGTGAAAAAGTTGTTGATTATGGGGGCTATTGACTAGTAGGTTTTCTTTTTGGGAAGAGATTTTTGGAGCAGCAAAATTTTTTTGGTAAAGTAAATCAATTGAAATCATTTGGAAGACAAAATTTGACTATAGAATTTAAAACAAATACATTATACTTACAAGAGATATATCAGTGTAAGTAGTTTAGTTTATATTAATAATTAAAAAAGGAATTGTTGAATGTTGTAAAACACTAATCATGAATTTTATTTTATAATATGGTGTCTTGTGTCTGGTGGAAGTAAAATAGCCACAATAGTTTTCGAAAAACATTGAATAGTGGAATTTGTGTGAGCTGTTTGGACTTTGAAAGAAATACAGCATCGATTCCTGTTCTGGTAGAAGCAGAATGCCAACAGGGAGGTTTTCCAGGAGGAGAATCTGGAACAAATAAAAGAAACAGATCATTAAAGGTGAACAAACAGAAATCGTGAAGTAAATAAGGTAGTACAAGTTAATTTATTAATGTATTAAGAGGTCAAGCGTACTTACTAATTTGTGAAAAAAAACTAAAAATTTGTGATACATAGACGCTGTTAAGAGTGTATTTCGCCGTTTTCTGAAAGTCATATGTTTATGAAGTTATATAACTGTATTTTACTATTATAATAATATCTCACCAGAGTGCGTGTGATTTGTATGAAAGAGTCATCCTTTTAGATAGTTGAATTTCTTAAAAAAAAACACTTGTAAAAGTGTAGTGTATTTATTTTCATTAAATTAAATATTGTTTTTCCTTTTGAAGAACGTTTTTTTAAATTACTTGAGTTATTCATTTCATCTGGTGACTTGTGCACCATCTACTTACCACAGGCAGAAGCTCTGAATGAAATCGATTGAACTATGCAGATATTTTTTAAGTAGGACAGGACCGTATTTAATTTGAAATCATTAAAAAAGTAACATATTCTGATTAACAAATTTATTTTTAAAAATATAAAGCATTTATTAACTTTGGCGCTAACATATATAAAATTATAAAATCATTTTATTTAAAATACTTGAACTCTACCCTGAGATGAGAAGTTTTCATGTTGGTTAAATAAACTGTTTATCATACATATTAAATCCTCAACATACCGGGCAAATTAAACTATTTTCTCACCCAATTCTATTCATAATAAAATGTCGGCCCAACGTAGGGCAAATTAAATTCCCATATAAAATAAACTATAATAAAATGTCACCGCAACGTGGGGCTAATATAGAAATTTAGTAAATAATAATAAAAAGCATTGAAATAAGTTTTTTTTACTGTATTAAAAGATTTTAAATAAATAAAATGGAAAGGAAAATGACATTAAGGGACGGAAAGCAGGTAGGAGTCGAAAGTAGGTCTGATGAAGAAAGAGAAGAAAGGAGCAATGGCAGAGGAGATTTTCAGGTACAATATTTGGAACAGGGGAGAGAACATTTGGAAGAAGATATTGCAGAACAAGGACAGGAAGAAGAAGATGCACCATTACCAGAAGGAGTTTTGATGGGAGATGCAACAGAAGAACAGGAAGATAGAAGACAGGAAGAGCGGGGAAGGACAAGTAGAAATGATCCATTAATGGAAATTATGCAACAATTAGTTGCAAATATGAATAGTATGAAGGATGATATTAAGGGAGATATGAAAAGAATGGATAAAAATATGAATAATATTAGGGGAGATATGAGTAATTTGAATGGAAAAATGGATCAAAATAAGGAAGAAATGAATATTAAAATGGACCAAAATAAGGAAGAATTAAAACAAGAAATGAATATTAAGATGGACCAGAACAAAGAAGAAATAAAACAAACTAAGGAATTGATAATAAAATTGATGGATGAAAAATTGGGACAGGTTGAAAAGAAACTAGAAGAATCAAACATATACATGGAGAATAAAATTGAAGACACTAAACAGGAAATAAGAGGAGAAGTGATTGGACGGATAATGGAAATAGAAAATTTACAAATCAACAGAATTAAGGAAATAGAGGAGAAAGAAAAGGATTTCAAAGAAGAGATTCAAATGGATGTAAAGATACAAAATGAAAATATAAATGATGATACTATAGAACAAAAATTAAGTAATAAAATGGAAATTGACGAAACGAAAATACAAAGTGTGATGGAGTTTAAAAAAGTTGAGAAGGAAACAGAAGAAATACAATTTATTAAAATACAAAGACAAATAAATGAGGAGATGATAAATATCAATTTACAGAATCTAGGAAGTGAGGAAGTCATGAAAATTTATGAAAAAGAGATTTATTGGAAAATAACAGACCCAGATGTTAATATATTAAAACGAATAGTGACATATGGTAAAGAAAATAATAATAATAGGGGGATACATTTTAATTGGCAGTTAGAGAAAATAAATAAGATACTACAAGAGACTAAGGAAGAAATAGAAGAAACCATAAGACAGAATATAGAAACAATAATTTATGCAGAAAATTTCGAAATGAGATTAAAACTTGGCAGAAATATAAAGATAATTTATCCAAGAAAATTTAATAGGATAATTAAAAATGAAATGATAGGAAGTGAGAGTATTATGGGAAATGAAATAATAAAAAGAAGAAACAATAATATGAAGAAATTGGAAACACAAATTTTCATGAATCCATTGGGAGAAATTGATGAGATAGGGGACAACAAAATTGAAAAAGAAACAGTGGAAAATTTTAAGAAACTTAGGAAGCAGATAGAAGAGAATCAAACAATAAGAGAAGAGGATAAAACGAAATTTAGGAAAAGAAAATTAAATTGAATAATAAGGCTGTATTATAGGACCGGAATCTAGAAGACGAATAAGGAATTGTAAAAGGTCGATAAGGGATATAAAAAACAACATGTAAATAAGAAGTTTATAATTAACAAATAATGTTAAAAAAAAAACATATGTAAATATAATGTTGTACATAGATAGAAATTAGGATATATAAAGATAATGATGAAAAACAGAAATAATTACATTAACAGATATAATACAAATGGATATTATAAAAAAAAAACAACAATTATAATAACAATTTAGGAAATAACAATAACTATAATAAGAACGATAGCAAACAAAAACAACTATAACAGAAACTTCAAATAAAATAACAACAAAAATAACAATTACAGAGAACAGTATTCAAAGGAGAGAAGAGAGAGTGATAACATATAAACATCCAATGAAATATATAAAATTTGGGGAAGATTTAGAATTATGAGAAATAATGGAATTGAAAAATATTAAAGGGAAATTAAAAGGAAAAGAAATAAAATTATTAATAGATACAGGTTCGGAAGCGTCCATAATTAAAACAAAACTAATAGAAGAAAAACATTGAAAATTATGAAAACAAATTAATTAAAATACCAAAAACTACATTGATAGGAGCAAATGGAAAGAAGCTATGTGAAGTAAATAAGTCTATAATACAAAAGATTGAATTGAAGGATGGGAAAGAAGTTGAAATGCAATTACTGTTAGTGAATAATTTGGAAACAGACATAGTAATAGGAATTGATGAATTAACAAAGTTTAAAGTAATACTTGATTTTGAGAAGATGGAGATTGAATTAAATGGTAATAGAATTGAATTTGAAGAAGAAAATATAGAAGAATTGGAAGTTGAAGAGGATAATAAGAAGTTATGGAATATAGAAAGGATTGGAAATATGGAAGAATTGGAATTTGGAGAGGATAATAGGAAGTTATGGAATATAAAGAGGAGTGGAAATATGGAAGAATTGGAATTTGAAGAGGATAATAGGAAGTTATGGAATACGGAGAGGGATGAAATAATGGAAGAATTGGAATTAGTATGTGGAAATAAGGAATATGCTGAGAAAGTGAAGAATTTAATAATTAAGTATAAAGGATTAGTTAAAAAAGAGATGAAAATGGCAAATAACTATGTACATAAGATAGAAGTTAAGGGAATAGAAAATTTCAGAATAAGAACATATCCCATAGCTTATAAATATAGGAAAGAAGTTGATTCAGAGATACAAAATATGCTAAAGGATGGTATTATAGAGAGATGTAACACAAGAAAAATAAATTAATAAATTGTACCGACATAAGAGACTCTGAGAAATGTAGAAGTAATAAGTCGCATAACGAACATTAAAGAATTTTCAAAAATGGATTTATAACATGATTTTTTAAACTAATTCCTTTGGATGAAACTTGTAAATGAAACATGTACCTAAAAATAAATTAAAAATTTGTATATATTTAATTATAGTATTATAAATAAATTAAAACTAACTGAAGAGGATACTGCAACACAGGATTCCAAAATCATCTTTGTAACAGCAACCTGAAATAAAAAGAAATGTATTATTAGTAAAATTGAAAGACAATCCTAGAATATAGTACTTGAAGTAAAATTTGCGTTCATAAAATTTTTCTTAGAATAAAAAATTTGATAAACGCAAAATTTAGGGGATGTTATTGTGAAAAAATAATGCTACACCCTGTATATCAAATAATGAAGAATTAAGATTATGTATTGTAATCTAAAAGAATTTTTTTAAGTCAAAAATTTTTTTTAAACATTTGAATGGAGACAATCTGTACGATCCACTATTCGATAGAGAAGACATACAGAAAGGACAGACTGTATAATGTAGGGATAATTGCGAATAGGTGTGATAAACAATTTATATGAAATAAATTGCCTAACGAAACTTTTATCAAAGAGATCAAGTATCAAAATTTGTTCATAATAAGAAACTAATAATGCTTTATTCTGTAAAGTCAAGCTAATCTCGTAATATTTGTTGATTAAGACATTAAAATGAGATAGTGTAGATGTTTAGACATAACAGAGCAGGAAAATATAAAATAATGTGAATTTCAGAGAACATGACTTATAAAGAAAACGAATTTTCATTTTGCATACATATTTAAAGGTAACAGCTGTCATCTATTAAAACATTATGAATATTCATTTGACATACATACTTAGAGGTTAGGAGATGTCATTTTAACAATAATAAAAATATTATTGAATGAAAATAATATAGGAAGTCTAAGCAATTAAAAACCTTAGAATATAATATCATGATATAATGGATGAACATTTCACTGGTTGAAATGAAGAATTTGAGTTATAAAATAAATAGTCAAATTTGATTGGTTAATAAACATTTAAAAAAGATCACATCGGCGACAACTGTGTTGCTAACGAAAAAAAAATCAGAATGTGAAAAAGTTGTTGATTATGGGGGCTATTGACTAGTAGGTTTTCTTTTTGGGAAGAGATTTTTGGAGCAGCAAAATTTTTTTGGTAAAGTAAATCAATTGAAATCATTTGGAAGACAAAATTTGACTATAGAATTTAAAACAAATACATTATACTTACAAGAGATATATCAGTGTAAGTAGTTTAGTTTATATTAATAATTAAAAAAGGAATTGTTGAATGTTGTAAAACACTAATCATGAATTTTATTTTATAATATGGTGTCTTGTGTCTGGTGGAAGTAAAATAGCCACAATAGTTTTCGAAAAACATTGAATAGTGGAATTTGTGTGAGCTGTTTGGACTTTGAAAGAAATACAGCATCGATTCCTGTTCTGGTAGAAGCAGAATGCCAACAGGGAGGTTTTCCAGGAGGAGAATCTGGAACAAATAAAAGAAACAGATCATTAAAGGTGAACAAACAGAAATCGTGAAGTAAATAAGGTAGTACAAGTTAATTTATTAATGTATTAAGAGGTCAAGCGTACTTACTAATTTGTGAAAAAAAACTAAAAATTTGTGATACATAGACGCTGTTAAGAGTGTATTTCGCCGTTTTCTGAAAGTCATATGTTTATGAAGTTATATAACTGTATTTTACTATTATAATAATATCTCACCAGAGTGCGTGTGATTTGTATGAAAGAGTCATCCTTTTAGATAGTTGAATTTCTTAAAAAAAAACACTTGTAAAAGTGTAGTGTATTTATTTTCATTAAATTAAATATTGTTTTTCCTTTTGAAGAACGTTTTTTTAAATTACTTGAGTTATTCATTTCATCTGGTGACTTGTGCACCATCTACTTACCACAGGCAGAAGCTCTGAATGAAATCGATTGAACTATGCAGATATTTTTTAAGTAGGACAGGACCGTATTTAATTTGAAATCATTAAAAAAGTAACATATTCTGATTAACAAATTTATTTTCAAAAATATAAAGCATTTATTAACTTTGGCGCTAACATATATAAAATTATAAAATCATTTTATTTAAAATACTTGAACTCTACCCTGAGATGAGAAGTTTTCATGTTGGTTAAATAAACTGTTTATCATACATATTAAATCCTCAACATACCGGGCAAATTAAACTATTTTCTCACCCAATTCTATTCATAATAAAATGTCGGCCCAACGTAGGGCAAATTAAATTCCCATATAAAATAAACTATAATAATATATATATTTATATGTTGAACTAGTCTCCTAGTTTATTAAACTAATTCTTACGGAAGGTTCAGTAGACACAAGCACATTATAAAAGTCACAGAAAAATCATGTCTAAATTCAATAGATAGAATGAAATAAACAAAATATGGTCAGATATTGATAAAATTCGTTATTAAAAGAATGATGAATAAAAATTATAAACATAACATTGGTTATATAAGTATAAAATTTTACCTTAATAATTAATTCCAGTATTACGTCAATGTCAATAAGTTCCAAATTACTCTGAACGCTGCCATATAAGTTTCAGTATAAATGAAAATTAGTATAATGTGAAACCTGAAATAACACAAATTGATATGTATTCATATCAATAATTGATTATCAATATTTACAGGTGTTTACAGTAAAAGTTGAAAATTTAAAGAAAGGGTTAAAAGCTTTCTGATAAATGATATATGGAACAAAGCCTATTAATATGACAAAGAAATACGTATCATAGACCGGAAGTAATAAAATCTGGTGATTTTCTTGCCAACTTAAATTTGTTGATTATTTATTTTATGAAGAACAATAACAATGAATTTGGAAATAATCGATAATTTATGTCTGAAAAAAATAGTGAAAATTCAAGAATTTGAAAACAATCAATTACATATATATCAATCAATAATTTAGGTTGTAGATTTTGTTAAAACTAATGTAAATAAGAATACCTTAAAAAGGTAATTATGATGAAAATTGCAATGGGAATACAAGAAAAAGACATTTAATAGAATCCCAAAGACAATATTCAAAGACAGAAATAAGTGTGTTAATCCTCCAGGACAGATAAGTTAAATATTTTCATTTAGTAACTAAAAGACATTACAATCAACAATTTGTGTAACAAAAACAATGATAAGCAAGCTATGAATTTTCCAAGGAAAAAGTTTTATTGATTTTGAAAACAAAAAGTAGTGTGGTTGGTGGTATGGAAGAGGAAGCGTCTGTATGAATCTCTTCTATTTAAAATTTGAGAAAATTATTGTTAAAATGTAAAATATTAATACAAAAAGGTTAAGAAATAATTATATAAGTGTTGGTTAAACAGTGATAAACGAGAAGTTATCAGAAAGGGGCATCTCTCCGATGAGAGATCTTCAAGAGTTTAGAGACGCTGGCTGCATTCAAGGTACCGAAGATTTAAACTAAGGTCGTGCTTTTTAATTATAAAATATGGAATTCCATTTATATAAACAGTGAACTATAAAAGATAATTAGAACGTTCAAAGAATAAAATCATAAAAAGGCCAAGAACAATATAATATGATGCAAATCATATAATATCCATGGATATCCATGCATTTTGTTTTATCATAATTATTAGAGTACTTATCATTGATGAATTTACAGTGAATAAAGGTTTGAGACAGGGATGTTGTATATCGCCAACATTGTTCAAAATCTATGTGGTAGCAGCTTTAAAACAATGGAAAAGGATAATTCATGGAATGGGAATAGAACTCGATAACACAACACTTTATACTTTGCAGTTTGCCGATGATCAAGCAATTATATCAAATGATAAGGAAGATATGGAGTACATGATGCGCAAGTTGATTGAAGAGTACGAAATCTGGGGTCTAAGGGTCAACATTCAAAAGACCAAATATCTTTGTATCGGTGGAGAACCTAGTTATCTAACATTAAATAATGATCGAACAATAACACACTGTCAGGCCTATAACTATCTGGGAGTGACATTTGACTCAACTGGGACAGATAACAAAGAAATAGAAAGTAGAATAACAACAGCGGAAAAAACGATATCTTGTCTCAATGGCATTCTGTGGAATAAAAATATTACAATGAACAGAAAATTCAATATATATCAAACTTTAGTGAAAAGCAGCCTATTGTATGGATCTGAAAACTGGAGCCTAACAGAGAAATATAAAAAAAGATTAGAAGCTGTTGAAATGGATGCGATGAGATCACTCAGGATTTCAAGAAGAGATAGAATCAGGAATGACACCATTAAAGAAATAATGGGGATTGAAGGTACCATTATAGACGACATAGAGAAAAAACAACTTACATGGTATGGACACATACAACGTATGTCAGAAACAAGACTGCCTAAACAAGTAATGAACTGGCAACCGATAGAACGTCGGAAAAGAGGAAGACCGAAAACCACTTGGAAACAGGGCGTGGTTAAAGCCATGAGTGCTAGAAACCTGTAAGAAGTGGACTGGGACGACAGGAAAAGATGGAGGCAAGGCGTCGGACAACGTCGAAAGACGTTCTAAACCGGCCTATATATATATATATATATATATATATATATATATATATATATATATATTATACTATTTATTTGATATAACAATACTTACTTTTATAGTAGATGATTTATTTAAATGTATATGTTTATAATTTAGAATTTTTGTTTTAGTTTGGCTAGCTCAGTTTGTTTTTAATATTTGTTTAATAATTTATTATAATTAGATTATTCGGGAGCATGAAATCCTTTTTCCCTTTGAGTCCTGGCAATTTATACTGATGTAATAGTTGAAATAAAAAGAAAACACATTATTTGAAATCAATTTAATTATCAATGCAATATTTATTTGATAAAATAATATGCGACGCCAATGGTTATATGTACCTATTTATTGATTTTAATAATATCATAAATGCGCATGCGTGAAAAAATTAGTCATGCGCTTTAGCATGAAACAAACAATTATGATATGTAAGAAGCATCTATATTATACAACACAGTTTGTTAACGATGCAAACAATTGAATGGTTAAAACACATAAGAGAATTTATATATATCATAGTTATATATGATACACATAGCTGTGGGAAGAAATTAATTATATACATGGATAGAGAAATAGAAATTATATACAGAAGGACATAGTTATTACATTATGAAATTTCAATCACCATATTTATGCAATTACAAGATGGCGTGATTAGCGTAAGTACATATTTTAATTCATATAAAGTTCGGCCTTTTATTAAATTTAATGATTTATGTAATGAATACACTATATAAAGTCTGTTTCTTTCTTTTTTAGATCGATCATATGTGAAAAAGTTTGTCAATTTATGATATTAAGTACTTAATTGGTAATTTGAGTTTTTGCACTGTTTATTGGCCAATAAATGATTTAAATACACTGACCTGTTGATCTTGAATTTGGAAGAAAGTCTCTGGATCCCAGGAACACCCACTGAATCTCCAAAACAACCAAAATTGTTGAAAATTTCGCAAATTCTTGTCGGAAAACTTGTTACAATTAACGGGAATATCTTTAAATTTTTAGGAACACTATCCTACACACACCTCGCTTCTTAACATTAGCTACCGTTCTCCTTAAGCGTCCCCTCGATTTTCAACTTTTTTAAACAAAACAGTCTTTTGTTCTTTTCCAGATCACTATTCAAAAGTTTATTTATTGATTCAAAGTTTGTTATGTCATCTTTTACAACCAATCAGATATTGTCCTTTGTAATCAGATAATTGAAACTTCAATCACTTATCAAAACAATTTCATACATACAAATACATTAAAATTGGTTATACTTAGATACACTTACATAGTACAACATTCAATATTATTATTGATAGTATATTCTTGTTACATTCATATCAATTATAAATATAAATTCTCTTATGTTATTTGTCTATATGTCATTATTTGTTTATCTATGAAATCTATTGGATTATATTCTATTCAATATTTATATTTGTTCTTATTCTTAAATTAATGATTATAATGAATTAACTATAGTAATATTTGTTTTCATTTCAGATGAACAGCTGTTATGATATGGAAATTATTCTACGTCTTAGGCAACTTTATTTACATCATTACATTGGTTAGGCAATATCTATATTTTATGTTATCATTGAGGTAATTCCTTTTTTATTATATTATTATTGGCTGTTATTCAATATATCTTTATTTGATATGTTGTTTAAATTAAGAAAAGTGTTTCCTTTTTACTTGTTTTCTTAAATTAAGTTATTTTCATATATATTTCATACTAGCTTCTTAAATTAAGTTATTTTCATATATATTTCATACTAGCAAACTTAATTTTATAATACTACTTCTCTTATTATCTAAGATATCTGGTTCAATGGGAATTGAACCAGATATCATAGATAACAATAGAATTAGTATTATAAAAATATGTTTGCTAGTATGAAATATATATGAAAATAACTTAATTTAAGAAAACAAGTAAAAAGGAAACACTTTGCTTAATTTAAACAACATATCAAATAAAGATATATTAAATAATAACCTATAACAATATAAAAAATAAGGAATTACCTCAATGATAACATGAAATATAGATATTGCCTAACCAATGTAATGGTGTAAATAAAGTTGCCTAAGACGTAGAATAATTTCCATATCATAACAGCTGTTCATCTGAAATGAAAACAAATATTACTATAGTTAATTCATTATAATCATTAATTTAAGAATAAGAACAAATATAAATATTGAATAGAATATAATCCAATAGATTTCATAGATAAACAAATAATGACATATAGACAAATAACATAAGAGAATTTATATTTATAATTGATATGAATGTAACAAGAATATACTATCAATAATAATATTGAATGTTGTACTATGTAAGAGTATCTAAGTATAACCAATTTCAATGTATTTGTATGTATGAAATTGTTTTGATAAGTGATTGAAGTTTCAATTATCTGATTACAAAAGACAATATCTTATTGGTTATAAAAGATGACATAACAAACTGTGAATCAATAAATAAACTTTTGAATAGTGATCTGGAAAAGAACAAAAGACTGTGTTGTTTAAAAAAGTTGAAAATCGAGGGGACGCTTAAGGAGAACGGTAGCTGGTGTTAAGAAGCGAGGAGTGTGTGGGATAGTGTTCCTAAAAATTTAAAGATATTCCCGGTATAAGACATTTAAACTCCTAAAGTACTGTTAAATATAATATTAGAAATACTTACAGTTAATTGTAACAAGTTTTCCGACAAGAATTTGCGAAATTTTCAACAATTTTGGTTGTTTTGGAGATTCAGTGGGTGTTCCTGGGATCCAGAGACTTTCTTCCAAATTCAAGATCAACAGGTCAGTGTATTTAAATCATTTATTGGCCAATAAACAGTGCAAAAACTCAAATTACCAATTAAGTACTTAATATCATAAATTGACAAACTTTTTCACATATGATCGATCTAAAAAAGAAAGAAACAGACTTTATATAGTGTATTCATTACATAAATCATTAAATTTAATAAAAGGCTGAACTTTATATAAATTAAAATATGTACTTACGCATTATTAACATTTGATATAATACTTACTTTTATTGTAGATGATTTAAATGTATATGTTTATAAATTTTTGTTTTAAGTTTGGCTAGCTCAGTTTGTTTTTAATATTTGTTTAATAATTTATTTTAATTAGATTATTCGGGAGCATAAAATCCTTTTTCCCTTTGAGTCCTGGCAATTTATACTGATGTAATAGTTGAAATAAAAAGAAAACACATTATTTGAAATCAATTTAATTATCAATGCAATATTTATTTGATAAAATAATATGCGACGCCAATGGTTATATGTACCTATTTATTGATTTCAATAATATCATAAATGCGCATGCGTGAAAAAATTAGTCATGCGCTTTAGCATGAAAAGAACAATTATGGTACGTAAGAAACATCTATATTATACAACACAGTTTGTTAACGATGCACACAATTGAATGGTTCAACAATAAACATAAAAGAATTTATATATATCATAGTTATATATGATACACATAGCTGTGGGAAGAAATGAGTTATATACATGGATAGAAAAATAGAAATTATATACAAATAGACATGGTTACAACATTATAAAATTTCAATCACCAGATTTCTGCGATTACAAGATGGCGTGATTAGCGTAAGTACATATTTTAATTTATATAAAGATCGGCCTTTCATTAAATTTAATGATTTATGCAATGAATATGCTATATAAAGTCTGTTTCTTTCTTTTTTAGATCGATCATATGTGAAAAAGTTTGTCAATTTATGATATTAAGTACTTAATTGGGATTTTGAGTTTTTACACTATTTATTGGCCAATAAATGATTTATATACACTGACCTGTTGATCTTGAATTTGGAAGAAAGTCTCTGGATCCCAGGAACACTACACTGAATCTCCAAAAAAAACCAAAATTGTTGAAAATTTCGCAAATTCTTGTCGGAAAACTTGTTACAATTAACTGTAAGTATTTCTAATATTATATTTAACAGTACTTTAGGAGTTTAAATGTCTTATACCGGGAATATCTTTAAATTTTTAGGAACACTATCCCACACACTCCTCGCTTCTTAACACCAGCTTCCGTTCTCTCTAAGCGTCCCCTCGATTCTCAACTTTTTTAAACAACACAGTCTTTTGTTCTTTTCCAGATCACTATTCAAAAGTTTATTTATTGATTCACAGTTTGTTATGTCATCTTTTATAACCAATAAGATATTGTCTTTTGTAATCAGATAATTGAAACTTCAATCACTTATCAAAACAATTTCATACATACAAATACATTAAAATTGGTTATACTTAGATACACTTACATGGTACAACATTCAATATTATTATTGATAGTATATTCTTGTTACATTCATATCAATTATAAATATAAATTCTCTTATGTTATTTGTCTATATGTCATTATTTGTTTATCTATGAAATCTATTGGATTATATTCTATTCTATATTTATATTTGTTCTTATTCTTAAATTAATGATTATAATGAATTAACTATAGTAATATTTGTTTTCATTTCAAATGAACAGCTGTTATGATATGGAATTCTTCGTCTTAGGCAACTTTATTTACATCATTACATTGGTTAGGCAATATCTATATTTTATGTTATCATTGATGTAATTCCTTATTTATTATATTGTTATTGGCTGTTATTTAATATATCTTTATTTGATATGTTGTTTAAATTAAGAAAAGTGTTTCCTTTTCACTTGTTTTCTTAAATTAAGTTATTTTCATATATATTTCATACTAGCTACATATTATTATAATACGAATTCTCTTATTATCTAAGATATCTGGTTCAATTCCCCTCAAATTTAAATTTAAATGATATCCATACCCTGGATATTTATTTAAATTTCAATTTTCTTATTATAAATGATTGATTTTATTTTATTCAAAAAAATTTAACAATTTTATGGCATAATCTTACTTTCTTTACCTTTGTTTCTCAAATATTTGTTCACATTTTTCCTACTACAAAATCTATTTCTTTCAATAACTGTCTCCTAATTCTTTCCTTAAAATACACTTGATTAAGATCAATGTCAATTTATATTTTTAATATTACTTCATATAATACTTCTTTATTATCATTTCTTACTAACATCCACTTATATATCAACTTATTTCTTTGTAATTACATTATACTTCTATATACTCCTCATATCATATTTCTTTTCAATATTCATTATTCAATATAATTAATTATTTCTTAAATTCATATATATATATATATATCAATATCAACTTCCTTATTCCTTCCTGTATTTTCAAGTAATCTATAAGATTCTAATTGACATTAAACATTACCTCCTATATTTTTAATCAATATCATTCATTATTATCCTTTCCTATCCTTTATTACTTACATCCTATTTCCCTATTTAAAAATGTGAACTTCTATTTGATACTTGAGTTATTCTTATTTTATCCCCTCTATCCTATATTCTTCAATAGTTTCATTCTATGTAAAACCAGTATCTCTTATAAATTGTTTCCTTTATTTGCTATATATATAGATTTGCCATACTCAAATTTTTAAATTGTTTTAATTATAAGTTTTACCTAATAAAATTTTCTTTATATAATATTATATTTATTTTTTTAGGTTCTGAAGAAACAAACGTGATGAATTTAATTGGATCATCAGCTGCCAAATGGAAAACAAAACTCTATCTACTATCTAATTATCTTTGTACATTACCTAATATTAAATTTTAAATCTATCCTTATGACTATCATTTCCTTTTTTAAATATTATTCGTAACATAACATCATCTATAAATTATTTATATACATGACATATATATAATTGTGTTATTCATTGTTTCTAAATTCTATGTACATTATTTATATCGACTTCCTTTCTGTATCCTTTCCCTTTTTCATTGAATTGCATTTTCGTCTCCATATTTCATTCCTATTCTCTTGTTCTATTATTTAATTTGCTTTTCTTTTTCTAACCTTTTTCTTGCTTTCTTCTCTTGTTGTTTGATGCTCGATAAATTTCTGAAGCGTCTGTATATTCTCTACCATATTCTTTTTAACTCTGTTGTCCCATATCTCATAAATTTCTTCCCATGAATCCATTAGAATTTGCGTTTCCAATTCTTCCATATTATTCATTTCACTTATTATTATTTTAGAGAAAGCTTTTGTATGAATCATAGTCATCATGTTGTCCCATTTTATTCCTGTTACTACATTATTATAAAAATTTCCTGAACATCCTATACCTCCTTCATTTCTTCTTATACTATCTTCTATTTCTTCTACTGTGTCCTTTAATCTCCGGTTCATTTCTTCTATTTCTCTGTTAATTTGTCTATCCATTATTCCACTTCTTCTAGTACATATGCCTGTTGATCTTTCTATTATACCATTTAAATTTGTGATTTCTTTATTTACTTTTTCTTGGAAATGTTGATTTTCCTCGTCAATCGCTTGTTCCTGTAATCTTATGTATTCCATTTCTCCAGTTTCCTTTTCTTCTGTACCCTCAGTTATATTTGTTAATTCCTGATTATTCTTCTCAATATTCTTAATTTCCATTGAAATTTCTTCTTTTTCAAAATTCCCATTTCCATCATTTCTAATTTCATTCCGTTCATAGTTATCTGTTATATTACTAGTTTGTTTTGATATTTCCGTTTGTATCGTTCCCGGTAATTTTTCTTCTATACCTCTCTCTATTTCTTGAATTTGTTCTACTACTTGATTTTCTATCTGCTCTCTAATTTTCATACCGTTTTCTTGAATTTCAATCCGTATTTGTTTGTTTTGCTCCACCATATCTTCTTTCACCTTATTTATCTGCTGCCTACTTTCTTCGTTTTCTTCCCTAAGTTTTCTGAATTCTTGGATACTTTCATTTTTCACCTCTTCTATCTTCTTTTCCAATCTATTCATGTTTCCATTCAAATCTTCTCTAATATTCTCCTCCATTTTGTTCATATCTCCCCTCATTGTATTCATATTTCCATTCAAATTGTCCTCCATTTTGTTCATATCTCCCCTCATTGTATTCATATTTCCATTCAAATTGTCCTCCATTTTGTTCATATCTCCCCTCATATTTTTCTCCATATTGTCCATTTTTCCATTCATCTTCTTCATATCTTCCTTCATGCTAATCAAAATTTGCATCATTGTATCATTGTTATCATCTCTACTTCTTCTATTTTGCATCACCTGTGTCCTATCTTCTTGTTCTACAGCTTCCCCATCTGTCAAATCTTCTTCCTGTGCATCACCTTCCACTTGTTGTCCTTGCTCCAAATATACTGCTTGGTAGTCTCCCATACCATGACTTCGTTCTTCCCTTTCCTCTTCTGATCCACTGTCTGCTCCTACCTGCCTTCCATCTCTCAACGTCATTCGATTTGCCATTTTTAATTGAGTATTAAATTTTACAAATATAACCAAAATTTTTACAACGCCCCACGTTTTGGGTGACAATTATTAACATTTGATATAATACTTACTTTCATTGTAGATGATTTAAATGTATATGTTTATAAATTTTGTATATTGTCTTTTGTAATCAGATAATTGAAACTTCATAATGTAATAACTATGTCCTTCTGTATATAATCTCTATTTCTCTATCCATGTATATAACTAATTTCTTCCCACAGCTACTTGTATCATGTATAACTATGATTTATAGATAAATTCTCTTATGTGTTTTAACCATTCAATTGTTTTCATCATCAAACAAACTATGTTTGTATTAATATCGATGTTTCTCATGTATCATAATTGTTCGTTTCATGTTAAAAGCGCATGACTAGTTTCCACGCATGCGCATTTATGATATTATTAAAATCAATAAATAGGTACAATAGAACCATTGGCGTCGCATATTATTTTATCAAATAAATATTGCATTGATAATTAAAGTGATTTCAAATAATGTGTTTTCTTTTTATTTCAACTTTTTCAACAGTATAAATTGCCAGGACTCAAAGGGAAAAAGGATTTCATGCTCCCGAATAATCTAATTATAATAAATTATTAAACAAATAGTTAAAAACAAACTGAGCTAGCCAAACTAAAACAAAATTTCTAAATTATAAACATATACATTTAAATCTACTATAAAAGTAAGTAATATAATCAAATATATAGTATAATTGGCGCATCAATTTAATTATCAATGCAATATTTATTTGATAAAATAATATGCGACGCCAATGGTTATATGTACCTATTTATTGATTTTAATAATATCATAAATGCGCATGCGTGAAAAAATTAGTCATGCGCTTTAGCATGAAACAAACAATTATGATATGTAAGAAGCATCTATATTATACAACACAGTTTGTTAACGATGCAAACAATTGAATGGTTAAAACACATAAGAGAATTTATATATATCATAGTTATATATGATACACATAGCTGTGGGAAGAAATTAATTATATACATGGATAGAGAAATAGAAATTATATACAGAAGGACATAGTTATTACATTATGAAATTTCAATCACCATATTTATGCAATTACAAGATGGCGTGATTAGCGTAAGTACATATTTTAATTTATATAAAGTTCGGCCTTTTATTAAATTTAATGATTTATGTAATGAATACACTATATAAAGTCTGTTTCTTTCTTTTTTAGATCGATCATATGTGAAAAAGTTTGTCAATTTATGATATTAAGTACTTAATTGGTAATTTGAGTTTTTGCACTGTTTATTGGCCAATAAATGATTTAAATACACTGACCTGTTGATCTTGAATTTGGAAGAAAGTCTCTGGATCCCAGGAACACCCACTGAATCTCCAAAACAACCAAAATTGTTGAAAATTTCGCAAATTCTTGTCGGAAAACTTGTTACAATTAACGGGAATATCTTTAAATTTTTAGGAACACTATCCTACACACACCTCGCTTCTTAACATTAGCTACCGTTCTCCTTAAGCGTCCCCTCGATTTTCAACTTTTTTAAACAAAACAGTCTTTTGTTCTTTTCCAGATCACTATTCAAAAGTTTATTTATTGATTCAAAGTTTGTTATGTCATCTTTTACAACCAATCAGATATTGTCCTTTGTAATCAGATAATTGAAACTTCAATCACTTATCAAAACAATTTCATACATACAAATACATTAAAATTGGTTATACTTAGATACACTTACATAGTACAACATTCAATATTATTATTGATAGTATATTCTTGTTACATTCATATCAATTATAAATATAAATTCTCTTATGTTATTTGTCTATATGTCATTATTTGTTTATCTATGAAATCTATTGGATTATATTCTATTCAATATTTATATTTGTTCTTATTCTTAAATTAATGATTATAATGAATTAACTATAGTAATATTTGTTTTCATTTCAGATGAACAGCTGTTATGATATGGAAATTATTCTACGTCTTAGGCAACTTTATTTACATCATTACATTGGTTAGGCAATATCTATATTTTATGTTATCATTGAGGTAATTCCTTTTTTATTATATTATTATTGGCTGTTATTCAATATATCTTTATTTGATATGTTGTTTAAATTAAGAAAAGTGTTTCCTTTTTACTTGTTTTCTTAAATTAAGTTATTTTCATATATATTTCATACTAGCTTCTTAAATTAAGTTATTTTCATATATATTTCATACTAGCAAACTTAATTTTATAATACTACTTCTCTTATTATCTAAGATATCTGGTTCAATATATATATATATATATATATATATATATATATATTTATATATATATTAGAGTACTTACTTGTTCTATTAAATTATTCCATTAAATGTTCACGTGCTTCATAAATGATCATAAAATTTCCAATTCTTATTTCACTCTTTCTATCTATTACTATCCACATCTCACATCTTTCACAATTTTGTAGATGTATGTATGTAATTGTATTGTTATAATTCTGATAATATATATATATATATATATATATATATATATATAGAAACAAATATTAGTGGGGGATTTGGCATCTGAGACAAAGAATACTCTGTTTAATTAGTCCGAGCTTTCGAAAATGTTTATTTCCATCCTCAGGGACACTACAATTGATAACTGTTTCTAACTAGTTATTGGCAAAATAACTACTTTCTATATATATATATATATATATATATATATATACATACACATACATACACAATAAAACAAATCTTAGTATAGTCAATTCATAATTCTTATCAGTTTAAGTAGTTAAGTTATGAAGCATATACATATTTAAGAGAATAATGAGAATAAGTTTCATAGATAAGTTAATTATGACATAGAGAAAAATCATATATCGCAAAGTAGAATAAATTTAGAGTCAATAAGTAATAATTTGTTAATGAATTTAGAGAAATATTTGATAAGACAATATAGAATTAGTGTAAATAATTCAAAGCAAAGAATGTAGAGAGGTTACATAAAAGAATTTATGTTCATAAATAAGTATAATTGTCACAGTAATAATTTGCCAAAAACAAAACTAGATATTGGACTATTAAAAGGTAATTATGTATATCACCAACTATAAAGTATTTGTTTGATAAAAATTCAAGGAACTCTAAATAAAATACTTATAATGCCAAGTGGAATTTACATTAGTACATATATAAAACTTTTTTGTAAGTGAAATAAATGTAAACATAATTCGACTGCTCAAGACAATATGTGATTGGTTAAAAAAAAGTGACAGAACGAATTTCAATCAACGAAGAAAAAACAAATTTTTTAAATAGTGACCTGACAAACAAAATACTTGTTTGTTGAAAAAAATTGAGAATCGGCAGGGAAGCGTTAGTAGTTGGGAGTTGGCGTCAAGATAACAAGAGGCTGATGTAAAAGTGTTCCCGAAATTTCATGAAAATTCCCAATTAACATGCCTAAACTTATGAATGACTGTTAAATACAATACTACCAATACTTACAAACATTTATATCCAGTTTTCATGCGAGAATAATCAATATTTCTCCTATGTATATGTGTTTCCGGACTATTGAGACTCTTAATTATTTTAAATTCTTTCAATTATGAATTATTACGAGTGAGTACGGCTCTGCTCCTTCACTATATATACCACGTATTACTGGTTGTCTAATTAAAACAAACGAGAACTATTCTTAATTTTATACGAAAGCCAATATAAACTGTCCTTCTCTTTCCAAAATACTAAGTCAAATTAAAGATGGTTATATTGTATGCAATTCTTAACCTAAATTATCACTCGATTATTTATATGGTGTTGTTGTGAGTCATAAAAATATATTAAGGATTCTTTAGTGAGACGAAAGAAAAGAAAATTGTAGCTACTTATTTCGAAAAGGGATAAAAAGTTATAACTTATATCACTCCAATTTTGATGAAGGGCTGTTAAACATACTCGTATATTTATGTGAACATTACTAAAAAGGGATACCACATCTAAACTTAGAAGAACATAATTCGGTGGTAATATTATATCATTAAATTTTTTGCTAATTTCAAAGGAGTCTTTAATGTAATATTCATTGCCGTAATCATAACATTTTATTATTATGTCAGTGAACCAAAGAGTAAGAGGTTCAATTGGGGTGTTTATTGATGATATAATTGGTCTAGCAGATAATGTAGGTTTGTGTATTTTAAGTAAACAGTAAAATTTAGTAAAAACACCGTTATAGTTGGTTAATTTATCTTTTTTATCTTTGTGAAAACATTTTTATTAAATACTTTCTTTATCAATTTGTTACAATCATTAGTTATTTTATAAGTAGGATCATTGGTGAGTTTTTCATATGATGTATTATTATCAATTAGTGCTTTGTAGAAATTTAAATATTGTGGTTTTTCCATTATTACAATGACACTATAACTGACAATAATCATATGCCAATTTATATGTTTTTACCGTATATTAAATCGGAAATACCTAAAATTTCTGGCATATTCAAACATCACAGTATAAAAATTGTTAAGAAACAACATCTTTCAATTAATTCAAGGAAGACCGCATGCCGATATATTTTTCCTGTCCCGAGATATTTTTAAAAACGTGTAGATTTTAAGCATTTAATATAAATGGGTCCAGCTGTTCTCGAGCCTTGCGCTTAAACCCGTTTAGCGATTCATTTTTATATATTTATATCAGTTTTTTCAGGAATTATTTAAATAAATAAAACCGACATAACAAAGTTAACAATTAATGTTTGAATGAATTGTCAAAAATAAAAAGAATCGTTTTGGTTGTAAACTGAAACAAAATAATTACTAGCAACTGATTTGTTTTACAAGCAATTAAATGATACAAATAATTATTCAGAGGGGAAAGATCAAAGACATTATGTTGTAATGTATTTGGGAAAGACCATAATCGGGAATTTTTACAACAGTTTCTTTTTTGGAATGTTGGAATGAGCTCCGGAAAACACAATATTTTAGTTCCGTGATAAGATGATATAAATTTCAATTATTACAAACAATCCTTTGGAGGAGAAAAGCATTACTTCGTCGAATAATTCAGAACAGTGGTAGAGGTCGTATCGTGAGGATAGCCTACTAAAAGAGAAGAAGAAAATGAGGTGATCAAATAAAAGAAATATAGGTTATGCTAGTACATTATTTGGTCTTTTTCATTTGTGGAATATTTGTACTTTAAATTATAATATTGTATACGTTGGTCCTGTACTGAGGGAATGTTAAGGTTCATAAAGGAAAAGGAAAAGAAAAAACATCGGGAACTGTCATTAAGGAAGGGATTAAAAAAATGTCATTTTTGGTAAGAAAACGTTAAATTAAACTGTAATAAGTTACAGAATTATAGAAATAAATAAAAATTATAAAGTAGAAGAGTAACTTTGGGGACAGCGGGCGTTTAAGAAATATTAATTTTTTCTACTATGTGTTTATGGTAAATAATAGATCCACCGCATACGACAGAGATACAGAAACTACCGAACCCCCAGCATGGTTTTTTAAAGATGGAACAAGCGAAGGAAAGACGCAGAAAGAAGGAAGAATAAGATAACGAAAGGGGTGAGGAGGAGAAGGAAAGGCTCAGAAAGGAGGAAGAAAAAGAGGAGTAATGACAGAATGAGGAGAGGCGTAGGCAAGAAGATGTAGAAATTATGAATGGCCTAACACAGATTCAAGGAAAATTAAAGCTAGAGGTAGGAGTGGACCATTTGGAACAACAGCAAGAACATTTAGGAATTAATGTAGAACAACAACAAAAAAATTCAATATCTAGTTTAGAAAATGTTATTGTTGGATGTTATACTGTTCTCACGGGTTAAAACGGTTAAATTAAGTACAAAATTGTTGAAATTTAAGCAGCATATATTTTTAGTTGCCAACTCTGACATTGCAAATGTCAAATTTTTTATTTATTTACATGGTTACCGTTTAACAAATCATGATACGGAACATAATCCCGGCCTTGAAAGGTTTAGTATTCAATAAAAACATGTAAGTGATCAAACAAAAAAGTAAAAGTTCTAAAAGTTAAAGCAAGTGTCTTACTTGTTGGCACCACAGAGTTCGTCTTCCATAGGAAGTTTACACAATCTTGCGAAGGAATGGCGCACTATTTTGAGCCCATCCTAACGTCTGTTACTCTTTCAATTCCATAAGGGCTGGAGTACCACAAGGCTCTGTCACCTCTGTTATACTCCCTATTTGTCCATGATCTCCCAACATCCCCTAAATTATTAACGGCAATGTACGCTGACGATACTTGTTTTCTATCAAGAGCAAAGAATCTAGAACAAGCACTGAACACTCTACAAACACATATAAATACTAAAATCACACCCTATTTCAATGAACACAAACTAGCTGTCAACGCTTCCAAAACAGAGTATTTATTACCCAGGAGAATAGCTAGAAAAGCCGATCCATTGCAATCTCAGCTTTGTATAAATGGGCATTACATTGCCCCTAACAAAACCCTAATATACAAACAAATCATAAGACCCATACTGACTTACGCTGCACCAATATATTACACGGGCACCAAACATAATTTTCACCCCCTGCAGGTGATACAGAACAAGTGTCTCAGAATGGCATTAAATCATAATACGGTTTACCCGAAATTACCTAAAACTTCTTGGTTACATGACAAGGCGAATATACTGTAATGTTTTTGTTATTTATTTAAACAATACACGGGTGGGATAAATTTTAAACACACGGTTTGTTCACTTACTTAATTTATTTAAACACTAAACTAATCACCAACACTTAATTTATATATACTCAGTATATTCACTTAAACTAATTTATATAATCACTTCACTTATTTACTGTTTATCTCACGATGTCAAATTATAAACTAAACTGATCCGCTGATCGGTCCTTTATTTATATTAAAGCCTTTTTTACTAGAAAATTCCGGACTGCGGCTTACACACACAAACACAATTGGTTCTGGCATTTTCTAGATAAGTCTGGTCACAAAAACAATGTTTAGATAAGATAATCGTAAACAGTTATAAAAAAAGCCTGCGTACCCGCCATAATTTTAATTTTCATACCTGGCTTAGACAGAGTCAGATTTAGGGTCTATACCAGTGTGCTGTTTCGTAACAATACCCACTATCAAAGACTTCATCAACAAAATCACAGATAATTTTTATAACTACTGTCTGCCACAAGATCTTCGAAATAAACTCAAAGCCGCAAGTCGCGCAGAAGGCATCAGAGATAGTGGGTGTAGACTTCTGCTTGGATAGTTAATTACGGTATACGCCAAAATAAACAGTACCGAAACAGAGAGTGCTGTGGAGTTGTTTATGTAATATGGATTTGTCATATTTGACTTAATTGTCATTAGTTGATATATTAATAGTACGCTGCAGTTAAATTTGATTTAAAAATGGTTCTAACAACGGAAGAAAAAGTTTTTTTGGTAGAGTATTATTTTCGTTCATACGGAAAAGGTCGTAATGATGGTCCAAGCTTAGAACAGGTGTCAATAAAATATCAACAAAAATTTAATAAAGCAGCTCCTAGTAAAAGTGTGATGTTAGCTGTTGTTGAAAAATTTCGTCGCACTGGTAGTGTATTGTGTCAACGTAAAGGTTCTTCAGGTCGTCGAAAAACAGTATGCACTAACGAAAATGAAGGACGTGTTTTTAACCAAGTTGTGCAATCACCTCAAAGAAGTCTTGTAAGAACTGCATGTAAACTCAACATTAGTGAAACGTCTTTACGTCGCATGTTCAAATCAATTGGTGGTTATCCATACCGTATTCAAGTTGGACAACGACTAAATGCTGCGGACAAACGTGCAAGATAAATTTACTGTGGTCGCATGTTGAGTTTAATTTACGAAGATCCCGAATTTTTGAAAAACATATGGTTTTCAGACGAGAGTCACGTTCATCTTAGCGGCTATATTAATCGACAAACAACCAGATTCCTTGGATTTGAACGTCCTGATGTCATTGTAGAGAAACCACTCCACAGTCTTCGAGTTACCGTTTGGTGCGCGGTATCTGGTCATGGAATGATTGGTCCTTACTTCGTTGAAGATGATAATCAGAATCCACTTACTGTCAGCCAAGAGCGTTATAGAGAGAAAATTATTATACCTTTTGTGAGAGATCTAAATAACTTTTGCCGTGCACGAAATCTACAGTTTCGCACACGATGGTTCCAACAAGATGGTGCAACGAGCCATACAGCTGTGCGCACCTTAGACTTACTCCGTCAGCATTTCGATAATAGAATAACTTCTCGGGGAACATACTTCGAATATCCTTCTCATTCACCTGATCTGACGCCACCTGACGCATACATTTGGGGCATTAATGAGGGACAAAATATTTCACTCGGAAAATCCGCCGGCGAATATTGCCGAACTACGGGAAAGAATACAAAATATTTTTCGGCAGTTACATCAACCACTTTTTATAAATATGTTTATTGACTTACAAAATCGATATGAAGCTTGTTTGCGTCGAAATAGTGAACATTTTGAATACTTACATTACAGAAATTAAAAATTAATTTTTATTTTCGGTACTGTTTATTTTGGCGGATAATGTACATAATTAGGTTGTTGATTCCCAAACCACATTATTTTTCAAAGGGAGTAAAAGTCTCGCAGTCATTATGCAGCGATGCCTTTGCTCCACAAAAATCCATTCATATATTATATAACAACAAATCAACGTCTGCCATGTTGCTTACTCGAAAACTACTACCCCGTATCAATTCGAAACCCAGTTTTCAGCTGTTTTTTGGGAACTCCCATGTTGAAAGATGGTAGGAGCGAAATGTTTATATTAGGGGCAAAGTTATACATCCAGAGATAACATACGGATAATGCTAGAAGCAAGGAGCCGTGAGTACTTATCGGAGAGAAGAGAGGATAATAAAATCGCCGGAACATCGGCACTCTATATATATTATATATTTAGTTCGAACTCTTCCAAGTCTTGAGTTTCACTCCAAAGTATTTTCTGGAGTTGCCTTTGTGGAGTCGAATGTATCTCTAAACTCCAGCCAATGTTCATAGTGACCGGAAAACTTGGGTAACTTGATTTCGGGAAGGTTCACTCCTTGCAGTTGCGCCCTATTTGCATTTGTCGAATTACTTATTGATGCATTATTATTAGTAATTGTATCAAATTTATTGAAGTCCCTCAGTTCATTAAAATAATTATGATAATTTGAAAAAAATCCTTTGCTCCTGTTCAAATTTTCAAAATATACTTGTTCAAATTGTTTTCTTTCTGCACTTTGAATATTTAGAAACTCCGCATGGGTCATCCGATGGGTGGATTGAGTAGCTCTTCGGATGGCACTGGCGGTCCCAAGCCCGGATAAAGGAGGAGGGTTCCTAGGCGAGGTTAGCTATCTACCTGGGGTAAAAAGAACCAATTGGCTCACAGTTCTGAAGATACAGCCTCGGAAACCGGACGGAACTAGCAGACGACGACACACGCTAGGACATTGGAAAATCGAATTGGAGAGCGAATTGGCAAAAGAAAACCTAAACACCACACGAATCACATTCTGGAACATAACGTCGTGGAATGGAAGAGATCAAGAGATCATAATAGAAATGAAGAAGCACAACATTGACATTTGTGGTATCTCTGAGACAAATAAAAAGAGGCAGGGAACATCAAAATACGGAGAATTCATACTAATATACAGTGGAAAAGCAAGAGCATCGAAGACATCGAATACATTAACGACAGAATATTGAAAATCTGCCTAAAAATGAACAATACCACGACACATTTGATAAGCACGTATGCACCAGACATATCTAAGCCCACAGCAAAAATTGAAAACTTCTATCAGCAACTACAGAACGTCATGGACAACATAAATACTAAAGACGAAATTATCATACTCGGAGATCTTAATGCACGGATCGGGAACGATGTCATACCAGGTATAAAGCAAAAGTATAATAAAGCCATAATTAATGAAAACGGCGAAGCACTAATAGACTTCTGCGCTAGAAATGACATGAGGATCAACAACACGTACTTCCCACATAAAAACCAACACAAATACACTTTCAATAACAATCGAGGCCAGCGATCGATGATAGACTTCATACTCACAAATCGAGTAATAATACCCGCACAAGTACTCGACGTCAGAGCCCTAACATCATCTAACCTGGGGACCGATCACAACCTTGTTCTTGGCAAGATACTACTAAGACGTCCACAACAAAAGAGAAAACCCCCACAGTTCATCGAAAAGTACAATTTGGAGTCCCTAACAACGGAGAGCACAAAACTCCTCTACAAGAGCAGGATTACTAACAAATTAAAGGAGATAAATTTGAAACCAGAATGGGGAGTAGAAGACAGGTGGCAAAGTATTGCAAAATGCATCAGAGAAGCAGCGGAGGGAGCTATTGGAAAGCGTAAAATTAATGTAAATGCGACAAACCACACCAAACCGTGGTTTTGTCAAGAGGTAAAAGAACTCTCTGAATCAAAAAGGAAATGTTACTTAACATACAAAAGCGCACCGTCGGAAGAAACTCACGCAGAATATGTCCAAGTAAGAAACATAGTAAACGCAAGAATAAGATCAATCAAAAGATAACATTGGGCCAATTTTACTAGCGACATGGACCACGACCTGTATGGTGCCCAAAGGAAAGTGTGGAAAATGCTTAACGAGTTTGTGCAGACCAAAGGAGTACTAATAAAGACATTGCAACAGCATTATAAAGAGCTTTACGATGCTGAGGAAATGCCGAATATAAACAAATACGAAACAGATATAAGTGGTACGGTCACTGATGAGGAGGTGGAAGCCAAACTCAAGAAATAGAAAAACAGAAAATCACCCGGACCGGGCGGCATCTCCAACGAGCTTTTAAAATATGGAGGCCCTGAACTTGCAAGGAAACTATCGCAACTATTTAACAAAATCTTAAACAAAACGGAAACGCCAGACGAATGGCATAACAGCATCACCATACCTGTATTCAAGAAATGACTAAAAACCTGCCCAGAAAACTATAGAGGAATAACTCTCTTGAATACGGTAATGAAACTTTTCACGAGTACTCTCAAGGACAAACTGGAGACACAAATTAAGAACGCTGAAGAACAATAGGGCTTCACAAAAAGACGGTCAATAACAGACGCATTGTTCATAATAAAGCAAATAAAAGAAAAGGCTACAGAGTATAATATGCCAGCGTATATCTGCTTCACCGACCTAACAAAGGCGTTTGATAGGGTCCGATTGGTGGACATTTTACAGATAATAACGGAAAATAAGGCACCAGCAAACATAACGAAGATAATCCATAACCTACATAACAATAACGTAACAAACGTCAAGGTAGGAGATCAATTAACTGAAAATATCCCAACACCGGGAGGAATTAGACAGGACGACAGTCTAAATCCCTTTTTGTTTAATCTCCTCGTGGATAAAATTATAAACAAAGTAACATGTCTCAACCTCGGATACAGACTGGGCAACAAAAGAGGGTGTGCTACGCTGATGATGCAGCAATCATCGCCAAATCAGAAAACAACCTACAGAGACAGCTCTTCCAATTATTTCTGGTAAGCCGCCAGCTCAATATGAACATTTCTATCAGCAAAACCATGTATATGTAAAAATTTACGATCACAAATATGGTCTAACCCTGTATACATATTCATTAAACTTTTGTGTTTTTCAGCACTTCAACTAAATCCGCTGGCAGTTGTAGATAGTTACGGTTGAAATAAAGGGAAGAACTTCTGTATACATTACATAAATTGTTTCATACGACTTAATTCTCTCAACAACAACGACCAACAACGTCGTGACATGATACTTTATCTCGAACGGTTTCGTTTTCTTTTTCTCTCGTTTTGCTTGTTTTCTCTATTAGTTGGTTAGTGGGTAAAAGATGTAAGCTGGTGGTGGAGGACAATACCAAACAGGTGATGCAATTCAGATATGTGGGCATAGATATATCAAATACCCACGACCCAGTTAAAGACCTAAGAAGCCAGATTAACAAAGCATCCGCACTATCAGGATGCCTACGAGATATAGTCTGGTCCAACCCGTACATGCGCAAGGATAGCAAAATTAGAATCTACAAGATTTGTATCAGACCCATCATGACGTACGGCACGGAAGCCCACGAGGACACCAACAAGACGAAACAAATGCTAAGGGTGGCCGAGATGAAAACACTGAGAACAATAGTGGGGAAAACAAGAAGAGACAGAGTAAGAAACACAGATGTCAGAGAGCAGTGCGGGATACAGCATATTGTGAGATGGGGAAGACAACGTAAGAGGCAGTGGTACAACCATGTAAGACGGATGGACGAGAACAGACTTCCGAGAATACTCATAGAAAACAACCCGCCCGGTTCAAGACCTCCCGGGAGAGAAAGATTGCTGGCAATGCACCTCCCAGGAAAAGATGCAGAGGCAGCTTCAGAAGTTGTAACATTCAGACTTACCTTAGGCATTAAGAAATGAATGTGTGTCTACTTTGAAATATATTTTATTTTAAATTAGTAATCAGCTTAAACAGTCACTAAATTATCTACACAAAGTATTGTTATTAATTAACACAGGTGATGGCATCTTGAACAGTAATTTAGTTAACAGCTACACAAGTTCCTAAAAGAAATTAAAACGTTGATTAACTATATAATTAAAAGTTAATGTATTGTTTACTTACCAGTACTGTATAATGATAAAACTCATCAAACTGCTTCTTTCAATACAATGTTTATATTTGAATGAGGTTACATTTCGTAAACAGTTCATACAACGACTACACAAAGTTTAGAATGGCTTCAGACATAAAATAAATAATCTTTCTCGTTGATTTTACTTGTCGTTTGGTAAAACCTTTATTGCGAACGCCTTATTGAAATTTGTTTGGTTTTCAATGTCATTCACAATGACATTCATAATAGGTACTACTTTTGATTAGTTTGACGTTGACACTTCTCATTTCACCAAACAGGTTGAGCACTAGGGTACTACTTAAATCTGAAATTCACTAAGCCAACTCGGTTGAGTTCGGAGTTCGTTATATGTATTGAAGATATTCCATTGGTCAGCCGAAAATAAGAAGGTATTATAGGGATTATTAGAACTTGATTGGCCGTTGAAGTTTACAAAAAGTTGCAGTTCGTTTAGTTTCGGGTTACCTTCTCCAGTTTTAGAAATATCGAAAGGAAGTAGCAGATTTTTGTTTTTTCGTTTGCTGGCATCCTTAAGTAACTGTTTTCTGCCGTTGTAATTTGGTTAAAAGGTTTTCCTGTAACAAGGAGGTAAGCGTAATATTTTCTTGAAATAGTACAGTCGTTAAGTGGTACATTAATTCCAGATTCGCCGACCTTTCAATGTCCTTTCATCGGTAACTTTTTCGTCCAACACAAATCTAATATTGAGGTAGCCATTTTGGACCTGAACACGTAGTATATTTGTATGACTAGAAATAGTTACATCGACACCCTGACAATCCGCCTGAGACCTTTGAGGGAGGAAATCCTAGAGGAAGCGGCGTTTTGAGCCATTCACCACCCTGGACTCGAGTTTCCGATATAATTAAACTCGTTGATGCACGTGTTCGCCGCATGTTCTAGATATTTTTCCTTCAAGATGGATGGGGCTCGGAAGAATGAATCTAATTTCAAAAATAGGGTCTGAAGGTCTTAAGTCGTCTTCAAACTTTGGTGAGTCTATTCCAATATCACAAAAATCTACTAAGGAAGTGCACCGGCATACCCTTACTGCTATTTGATTACGTAATACTATATTCTTAGTGTAGTACAGTGATTTATTGGACTTTTTATAACCTAAATTCTTAACTTAATCACTAAATATCTCAACGGAGAAAAAGTTTGTTTTTTTAATCTTTAATAAACTGATATATTTTTTGGTACAAGGCATATGCTCTATATACATATATTTCTCAATTTGAATAAATTGTTCACACAATGTGAACTTAAATACAGCTGTATTTAGGGGTTCTTATGGTTCTTGTTTATATCAAATGCACTTACCAAATATTTTTTTATTTTTCTATCATAAGTAGCTCATTAAATGTGATTACGAAGTAACTTGATTAAAAAACCATATAGTGAGGTTCTGTTTTTTTATTTTTTTTTATTTTTAATATTATTTTCTTCTACGAAATTAGGTTAAATTGAGCCAAGAAAGTAGTTAAGGTTAGTAATTTCTTGTTTTTGAAATGATACCAAAAAATAAGTGGCGCCCTATTCCTGCCAATTCTGATAATACGTAAGATCCTACGACCATTGCGCACCAGACGAAGAGCTACCGGAGCTTTGTAACAAAAAGTTGCAGTTCGTTTAGTTTCGGGTTACCTTCTCCAGTTTTAGAAATATCGAAAGGAAGTAGCAGATTTTTGTTTTTTCATTTGCTGGCATCCTTAAGTAACTGTTTTCTGCCGTTGTAATTTGGTTAAAAGGTTTTCCTGTAACAAGGAGGTAAGCGTAATATTTTCTTGAAATAGTACAGTCGTTAAGTGGTACATTAATTCCAGATTCGCCGACCTTTCAATGTCCTTTCATCGGTAACTTTTTCTTCCAACACAAATCTAATATTGAGGTAGCCATTTTGGACCTGAACACGTAGTATATTTGTATGACTAGAAATAGTTACATCGACACCCTGACAATCCGCCTGAGACCTTTGAGGGAGGAAATCCTAGAGGAAGCGGCGTTTTGAGCCATTCACCACCCTGGACTCGAGTTTCCGATATAATTAAACTCGTTGATGCACGTGTTCGCCGCATGTTCTAGATATTTTTCCTTCAAGATGGATGGGGCTCGGAAGAATGAATCTAATTTCAAAAATAGGGTCTGAAGGTCTCAAGTCGTCTTCAAACTTTGGTGAGTCTATTCCAATATCACAAAAATCTACTAAGGAAGTGCACCGGCATACCCTTACTGCTATTTGATTACGTAATACTATATTCTTAGTGTAGTACAGTGATTTATTGGACTTTTTATAACCTAAATTCTTAACTTAATCACTAAATATCTCAACGGAGAAAAAGTTTGTTTTTTTAATCTTTAATAAACTGATATATTTTTTTGGTACAAGGCATATGCTCTATATACATATATTTCTCAATTTGAATAAATTGTTCACACAATGTGAACTTAAATACAGCTGTATTTAGGGGTTCTTATGGTTCTTGTTTATATCAAATGCACTTACCAAATATTTTTTTATTTTTCTATCATACGTAGCTGATTAAATGTGATTACGAAGTAACTTGATTAAAAAACCATTTAGTGAGGTTCTGTTTTTTTATTTTTTTTTTATTTTTAATATTATTTTCTTCTACGAAATTAGGTTAAATTGAGCCAAGAAAGTAGTTAAGGTTAGTAATTTCTTGTTTTTGAAATGATACCAAAAAATAAGTGGCGCCCTATTCCTGCCAATTCTGATAATACGTAAGATCCTACGACCATTGCGCACCAGACGAAGAGCTACCGGAGCTTTGTAACTCCAAGAAAGGGTTACAAAAAATTGGCGCCCAACGTGGGCGAAATTCACTAAGCCAACTCGGTTGAGTTCGGAGTTCGTTAAATGTATTGAAGATATTCCATTGGTCAGCCGAAAATAAGAAGGTATTATAGGGATTATTAGAACTTGATTGGCCGTTGAAGTTTACAAAAAGTTGCAGTTCGTTTAGTTTCGGGTTACCTTCTCCAGTTTTAGAAATATCGAAAGGAAGTAGCAGATTTTTGTTTTTTCGTTTGCTGGCATACTTAAGTAACTGTTTTCTGCCGTTGTAATTTGGTTAAAAGGTTTTCCTGTAACAAGGAGGTAAGCGTAATATTTTCTTGAAATAGTACAGTCGTTAAGTGGTACATTAATTCAAGATTCGCCGACCTTTCAATGTCCTTTCATCGGTAACTTTTTCTTCCAACACAAATCTAATATTGAGGTAGCCATTTTGGACCTGTACACGTAGTATATTTGTATGACTAGAAATAGTTACATCGACACCCTGACAATCCGCCTGAGACCTTTGAGGGAGGAAATCCTAGGGGAAGCGGCGTTTTGAGCCATTCACCACCCTGGACTCGAGTTGCCGATATAATTAATCTCGTTGATGCACGTGTTCGCCGCATGTTCTAGATATTTTTCCTTCAAGATGGATGGGGCTCGGAAGAATGAATCTAATTTCAAAAATAGGGTCTGAAGGTCTCAAGTCGTCTTCAAACAATGGTGAGTCTATTCCAATATCACAAAAATCTACTAAGGAAGTGCACCGGCATACCCTTACTGCTATTTGATTACGTAATACTATATTCTTAGTGTAGTACAGTGATTTATTGGACTTTTTATAACCTGAATTCTTAACTTAATCACTAAATATCTCAACGGAGAAAAAGTTTGTTTTTTTAATCTTTAATAAACTGATATATTTTTTGGTACAAGGCATATGCTCTATATACATATATTTCTCAATTTGAATAAATTGTTCACACAATGTGAACTTAAATACAGCTGTATTTAGGGGTTCTTATGGTTCTTGTTTATATCAAATGCACTTACCAAATATTTTTTATTTTTCTATCATAAGTAGCTGATTAAATGTGATTACGAAGTATTTTGATTAAAAAACCATATAGTGAGGTTCTGTTTTTTTATTTTTTTTTATTTTTAATATTATTTTCTTCTACGAAATTAGGTTAAATTGAGCCAAGAAAGTAGTTAAGGTTAGTAATTTCTTGTTTTTGAAATGATACCAAAAAATAAGTGGCGCCCTATTCCTGCCAATTCTGATAATACGTAAGATCCTACGACCATTGCGCACCAGACGAAGAGCTACCGGAGCTTTGTAACTCCAAGAAAGGGTTACAATTTTTTTGTAGAACAGAACCTCACTATATGGTTTTTTAATCAAGGTACTTCGTAATCACATTTAATCAGCTACTTATGATAGAAAAATAAAAAAATATTTGGTAAGTGCATTTGATATAAACAAGAACCATAAGAACCCCTAAATACAGCTGTATTTAAGTTCACATTGTGTGAACAATTTATTCAAATTGAGAAATATATGTATATAGAGCATATGCCTTGTACCAAAAAATATATCAGTTTATTAAAGATTAAAAAAACAAACTTTTTCTCCGTTGAGATATTTAGTGATTAAGTTAAGAATTTAGGTTATAAAAAGTCCAATAAATCACTGTACTACACTAAGAATATAGTATTACGTAATCAAATAGCAGTAAGGGTATGCCGGTGCACTTCCTTAGTAGATTTTTGTGATATTGGAATAGACTCACCAAAGTTTGAAGACGACTTGAGACCTTCAGACCCTATTTTTGAAATTAGATTCATTCTTCCGAGCCCCATCCATCTTGAAGGAAAAATATCTAGAACATGCGGCGAACACGTGCATCAACGAGATTAATTATATCGGCAACTCGAGTCCAGGGTGGTGAATGGCTCAAAACGCCGCTTCCTCTAGGATTTCCTCCCTCAAAGGTCTCAGGCGGATTGTCAGGGTGTCGATGTAACTATTTCTAGTCATACAAATATACTACGTGTTCAGGTCCAAAATGGCTACCTCAATATTAGATTTGTGTTGGAAGAAAAAGTTACCGATGAAAGGACATTGAAAGGTCGGCGAATCTCCTTGTCACAGGAAAACCTTTTAACCAAATTACAACGGCAGAAAACAGTTACTTAAGGATGCCAGCAAACGAAAAAACCCTCAACGGATCGACAGATCTCCAAGAAGTAGAAGAAGAAAAGAAGAATATTTAGAAATTCCTCATCTTCAATCATTAATTCGATTTCCCCCTGTATATCGTCAAATTCGGCTAAAATAGTACGAAATCGTTCTAAACGTGCTTCTAAATCAATTAGTTTTGTTTTATCGAATTCATTTATCTACCGGTCACCGGCTACATAAAAAATTATGAACGAATGTTTTATATTGTTTGTCTTCTTTTAATAGCGGCGCGTTTTTTTACCTACTGCTTAAATTCGATTTCGTTAAAATCGCCCACATTTTGAGCGTTGTCAGGAATTGTAAATTCAAAGCTAAACCCCAGCGAATTACATGAATAATACAGTGATATGTTTAATTTGGATAAAGGAATTTGAACGAACTTACAGTTTTATTTGTCTTGTCCTTGATTCTTGTTTTAGACAGTTCGCCTAAAGTTTTTTTTTATTTTCCGCTGAATCCGATTACGAAGGACCAAAATTATGTTATTGTTTGTTGTTATCCTTTTCTCACAGGTTAAAATGGTTGAATTAGTACAAAATTGTTGAAATTTCAGCAGCATATATTTTTAGTTGTCGACTCTGACATTGCCGCTGTCAAAATAATCATACGGAACAGAAAACGGGGTTAAAAATTAAATAGTTAATTTAGAAAGAAGAATTCGTACCCAAGCTTCAGCAACTAATGCTGAAATTGAAGTAAGACCTCGTCCTCTTCTATAACCGAACCTAGCTTCATACAAAGTATAGTTCCTTAAAACCACGCTAGAAAGTCCCGAGAACCATCCATATTTGATGGCCAAACTGCATGGGATACATACCGACTTTAATTTGAAGCTGCGGGCAGAGCCAAAGGTTGGACTGATACACAGATGGGTGGATTTAGAGACAAAGCACTTGAAGCAAGTATTCCAGAGTCAGGTAAAAGCCCGCAATCAAAAATGTAATGAAAGCCTACAAGAATTTGAGGACGATATTAAAAGACTGCTGCTTATCCCCAGACACTTAAAGATTTCCTTGAGCAAATCGGCACACGGGCAATCGTTGATGGATTACAAGATGTAGAAATTCAACAAGCTCTGATTGCAGCTCAGGAAGATGAGGCAGCAAGAAGCATATCAGAATATTTACGTCCTAGTTTGAGAGAGATAAGATTTCAAGAACAAGAAGAGATAACTTCCACTAGCCATCCACAATCTACTCTCTCACAAATCTTGAATATACTCCAAACCATGCGACGAAATACACAAAATTAAAGTAAGAGATGCGTCAACTGCGGAAGAATCGTACACATTCAGAGAACTTGCAAAAGCAGAGCCCATTTGACGAATTTGGAGTCGAGAAATGAAGTCAGAAGGTCGCCTATATCGATATCCCGAAGCCCCTCACAAAGTCCAAAAAGAAATAACCACAACTAACAACAATCAGGGAAATGAATAAAGTTTTACCCTGTGGAGCGAGCGTCAACTGCATGTACTGGGAGTCCCAAAATCCGCACCTACATTTTAAATAAAAATTAACAAAGCTTAGGGGACATGTTGACAATCAAAGTTGCACCTTAGTCCTGGAAGAAGCTACCGTTGTCTGTGATGGTATGCAGAATTAGTATTAGTGAATTTAATGTAGAATTTTCAAACTTTCCAAGCTTACAACCTTCTGATTTCGTTTCTAAAATGTTACTTCCATTTATTTGCTTCCTGAAAATAATATGATTTTCCGCATTTCATTCTCAAACCAAACATAACATGACGCAGTCATTGGGATTAAAAGAAACCTATTAATAATATGTAGATAAAATAAACCACTGGAATTCCCATCAAAACAACATTATTTTACTTACCACAAATAAGTTTGCTCAGTTGCCACTCACTAATATTATTACTACATATATTACTTTTCCGCCCAACCTATCTAATATGCGAGAAAAGTATTGGTTTACCCCAAAAAAAGTTGGAAATTTTTTTTCGAGTCATTTTTACGTTTTCCATCAACAACAAACCAAAAAAACGGTTTTTAGAAAAATAATCCTGTGTGTATGTCGTTGTCGTCGGCCAGTTTTCGTTACATGTCTTGTTAGCACGATACAGCCTCCGGAGTGCAACAAGTCACCAATTGTATGATTGAATATTGTTAAGAACATGTCACAGATGAATCCTATTGATTTTCAGCTCACCAGAGCCAGTACAACGGGTGCTATGGTATTAGAAGTACGACATTTTAGTCATTTTTTGAGAAATTTCAGTTTGTTAGCACGATACAGCCTCCGGAGTTCATCAAGTCACCAATTGTATGATTGAATATTGTTAAGAACATGTCACAGATGAACCCTATTGACTTTCAGCTCACCAGAGCCAGCAGAACGGGTGCTATGGTACTAGAAGTACGACATTTTAGTCGTTTTTTGAGAAATTTCAGTTTGTTAGCATGATACAAGTCACCAATTTTATGATTGAATATTATTCAGGACACTTCACAGATTTATTGATCCTCAGCTCACCAGAGCCAGTACAACAGGTGCTATAGTATTTTAAGTGCGATATTTTTGTCATTTTTGGAGAAATTTAAGTTTGTTAGAACGATACAGCCTCCGGAGTATATACAAATGACCAATTTTATGATTGGATAATATTCAGAGCGTCTCAAAGATGTATTCTATTGATATTCAGCTTACTAAAGCCAGTACTCCGGGTTCTATGGTACTTGAAGTACCAAATTTTTTGTAATTTTTGGAGAATTTTCAGTTTGTTAGCAGGATACAGCCTCCAGAGTGTATATAAGTGATCAATTTAATGATTGAATATTGTTCAAGGTGTCTCACAGATGTACCCTATTGATTTTCAGCTGACTATAGCGAGTACAGCGGGTCCTATAAATCCAGATATATTACATTTTTGGTTATTTTTGGACAAATTTCGGTTTGTTAGCACGATACATACCCCGCAGTGTATACAAGTGACAATTTTATGATAGAATATCATTCAGGGCCACAGATGCGGAAAAGCTAGTTTTAATCCTCAAAACCGTTTATTTTTATTCGCTTTCAGGAGATAAGTATGCAAAAATGAATGCCTTTTCACCTTTTGATATATAAACAGTCATTGGAAATGACACTTTCATTGAAAAATGCAATATAATGAATTGGAAGATTCGTTGTTATCAATGAGTAGATACGGAAAGATATTTTATTTTAAACTACGTAGAGGTTGTCCATAAACAGGAAACGTTCTGTAGGAAATTTATTTCAATATTCATTATTTATAAATTTATTTTCCATGCAAAATAAAATATTGACATGTATTTCATTTTTTACGGAAATTTCATTTGAAATTGTGTATTTGGCGCAGTCGACCGGATAAACAATACCAATTATTTCAACGTAAAATAAATAGCAATAAAACAGCAACACAATTTTTCATTTTCCTAAATAAACATATGGTTTTCCGACTGAATAAACATTCTATATTCCATTAAGTGTTACGAAAACATATAGTAAATCGATATAGAAGCTTTATTGAAATTTTTATTTGTCTGTTTCACGAAGGAGAAGTGTTGTCCGTGGTCTAATAAAATGGAAAAAGGGCCTCGAGGTTTTAGGGTTAAAACGAAAGCTTGGCGTCTTTTTATGGAGGCCAAAGGGATACATGATCCTATAATGAAAAAAACATGGAACGTTGATCAATAATGAATAGTCGACAATCAAATTGCTCATTTATATTTTTATTTTATTTAATCAATATTAAATTTCCTATTGTTGAGCTTTTACATATTTCTTTACGCCTTTTCAAGGCGTTATATTTAGATTAAAAATAGTCTTTATTAAATGTATAACATGCCCTGTTACAATATATACTCAAAATACAATACAAAATGCCGATGGTCTGGCGATTTTCAGTATAAATGTGTGTGTCTTCCTGTCTGATGTGGCTCCTTGCTCAAAGAACATTATCCATATATTTTGGTGTGATTAATAACTTTGTACCTAACATATATTTATGACTCCTAGCATCTTTCGGCTGAGGTACCCCTGAATATTAGGTAAAAAACAGGGTTACAAAATTGAAACGGGGAAATTAGATTTCGAGAAGGCAACATGACTGACGTTGTTTTTGAATTTGTAGTTTGTTTAGAGTCTAGTTTATTTTGTATAAGAGGTGATATAGCCCAACCGTTTAATTGTGCCAATCACCCCCTATGATGAAATGGGTTCGGAGTTTTTAATAACGACCAAGTTATGTGATTAGTGATCCATGCAGAAGCCTACACCCACTATCGCGGGTGTCTTCTGCGCGATTTGCGTCTTTGAGAGTTTTACGAAGATCTTGTGGCAGACAGTATTTGTAAAAGTTTGCCGAGATTCTGTTTATGAAGTCTTTGATAGTCGATATGTTAGCTTTCTCATGTAACCAAGAGGTTTTTGGGAGTTTTGGATAAATTGTGTTATGTTTAATCGCCATTCTGAGACACTTGTTCTGTATCACCTGCAGAGAGTGAAAATTGTGTCGTGTACCAGTGTAATATATTGGAGCTGCGTAGGTAAGTATGGGGCGTATAATTTGTTTGTATATGAGTATTTTGTTTCGTGTTGTGAGTTTACTGTGTTTACATATGAGTGGGTATAGTCTACCCATTGCAACCTTAGCCTTTTGTATTTGTTGCGCAATATGTGCATCAGCGTTCGTATTACTCTGCATCGTATAACCCAAGTATTTAAGGTTAATGCTTGGGGGCGCCCTTCTTGCTATTCTTCGGAGTATTATGTATTCAGTTTTGGAAGTATTAATGACTAGTTTTTGTTTTCTGAAATAGGAGATGATTCCTGTGTTAATGTGTGTTTGTATGGTGTTAAGTGCTTGTTCGGGGCTCTTTTCAGTTGATACAAAACACGTGTCGTCAGCGTACATTACGGTTAACATTTGGGGTGCGGTTGGGAGATCGTGGATGAAAATGGAGTATAGCAGAGGTGATAATACCGACCCTTGCGGAACTCCAGCTTGAATGGAGTATGGATCCGCTGTGTAGTCATTATTTTTTGTGAAGAATTTCCTATTATTTAGATAGGAGTTAATTATTTCAATCAAATAGTTAGGAATCTGTAATTTAATTAATTTATGTATTAATCCCTCGAGCCATACGGAATCAAAAGCCTTTTGTATGTCTAACGTGGTCATAATAGCCTTATCTTTCTTCTGAAAACCTTCCCGAATGAAGTTAATAACTCTTATTATTTGAGAAACTGTGCTATGGCCGCTTCTGAAACCGTATTGCTCGGAGGGAATAATGCTATTTGTGTCAATAAAAGATTGCATTCTTTATAATATTATTTTATCTATCACCTTTGCTATATTATTCAGGAGAGAAATTGGTTTATAACTAAATTGACTGTCTCGACCCTTACTTCGTGGAATATGCTCATATTAGTGTTTTTAAATGAAACTAGAGACCTTGAGTTTCATTTAAAAACACTAATATGGTTTATAACTATCCACATAACTCGGTTCTTCATTTGTTTTGATAATAGGTATAATGTTGGATATCTTGAGCATATCTGGATATTGAACTGTCTTAATTATATAATTTATTACATAAGTAAGTTGGACAATGGCTTTCTTAGGGATGTTTTTAAGTAATATGTTTTGAATGCCATCTAACCCTGAAGCTTTTTTATTTTTTAATTGTTGCATTGTGTTATATGTTTCTGTACAAGTTGCTAAGTTATGTGTGTTTAATGTGTCTAATTGGTGTATGTGTTGATGTACTATTTGTGTTATGTTATGATGATATTGTGTATGTTTTAAATTGTTAATGAAGTTGGTTTGGAAATACTCTCCGAACTTTTCTGCGATAATTTTCATGTCAGTTATTGCTTGACCGCTATCGATAATTTTGGTTATTGTTTTATTTTGATTTTTGAGACGAGGGGTTACTTTCCACAGTTAATTATCTTCTGGCTTTAAGTTTAGCAAGAATTTTTCCCATTCACCATTTTTATGTGTTTTTATTGTTCCATTTATTAGTTTTTGGTAATGTTATAGCGAAGAATGCTCTTCCTTACTTCTAGTACGTTGCCATATTTTTTTGATTCTATTTTTTCCCTTATTATTTGAGTGATATAATCAGGAAGTGTGTTTTGTTTTCGAAGTTTTTTTGTTATTGTGGTAGTATGGTTTCTAGCCTCAATGATTATATTTTGCAAGGTTTCTATTGTTTTATTTAGTTGTGTTATGTTTTCAATTTTATATTTTATAATGAGTTGTTCATTTATATATTTTCTAAAGTTCGTCTAATTGGTGGTTTTATAATCGTATGTGTTATTATCAATAATTTGAATATTGTGTGTTAATTTTAAATGTATTTATACCGGATTGTGGTCTGAGTTGAAATCGGCTAATGTTTTTATTTTAGTAATGTTGCTGATGTTTTTCCCTATCGCAATATCAAGTATACTGGGTGAGTGATTAGAAAATGGGAAGAACCCTAGTAGAACCGAATGTTGGCTATATATCGGCGCAACATCGCCCCAATATTGGAATATTGGCGCAATATTGCAGCAATATTTCAATATTTACGCAATATTGGCCTCAGATTGATTCTCAATATACCGCCAATATTTTATTGTGAATGTTGGCAAGACATTGGTGCAATATTGACAATATATCACCAATATTGGATATACATGGGATCTAGTTTTTTTCTAATATTGCCTTTGCAATATTGGTTGAGCATTGGAAAGCGTTAAAATTTTTTTCTGATTCCAATATTGTCGAATATTGGCGGCAACATGTGGCCAATATTGCGCCAAGATAAATTTCTACTAGGGAAAGTAGGTGTGTCAGTGTGGAATATGTTACAATCAAAATTATCGCAGAAGCCCAGTAGAGTACTTCCGTTTTTGTTAGGGTGTGTCAAGTGGGGATCCCACTGTGGATGTTTACAGTTGAGATCGCCTACTATCAACACTTTTTTATGTGTTTTAGTTAAATTGAAAAAATCTTCGTCTTTTAATTTAATATTAGGGGGGTTATATGCTCCTACTATTTTGACTTTGTTGTCAAACAGTATAGCGATATGCTCAATTGATGATTTATTTTGTTGCAAGAGTTGAAAATTGATGCCTTTTCTGATTAATAGTGCGATACCGCCACCTTTGGCACCTTCGGGGCGGTCTTGTCTGAATAGACGATAATCTGAATTTCTAAAAGTAACTGATTTATTTGACTTGTGACTTGACGAACGTCTCGATTAAAAAGAAAATATCGGGCTTGTGAATGTCGAGTAAATGTCTGATAAGGTGGAGTTTGTTTAGAACTCCTTGTACATTACAGAAAATTATTTTGGGGATGAATCTTTTTTGAAATCCTGTTTTTCCACCTACCTGCCTAGATGTCATAGTTGTCAATGTGAGTTACAAAGCTATTATATATTGTGAATTTCTCCAATTTGCTCGTCGCTTTTCTCATCTCCTGTAGGAGGTCATGGACTGCTCTCGTAAGTTCTTCCAAGTTCACTAAAGATTGTAGTTCTTTAAACATGTTGTTGAACTCCGTGAATTGAAGTAACTCGTTGTTTACATTTGCGGGTGGAGTTGTTGTCTTCTTTTGAGGGAGGGGGGAGAGTTTGGTTTTTGAATAGTGGCCTGGGAAGAATTTTTGGAAGGAAAGCTAGGGAAATTTGCATTTCTGTTTGTATTTTGCGTCCATGGGTTGGTGATTGGTAAAGGAGCGGGGATGAATTTTGTGGGGGTGGGTTTGGTTTTTGGGCGTTATATATTACTATCTTTTGAAATTTTTCTTCGTTGCATCCTCCGTCTGGTGATCTTTCTCCCACTGTTTTTCTTTGACTGCTAATTTCCTTTATCTTATATGTTTCATTACTTATTATGAATTTGTTAGATTTAATGTATGCTATGTAACCATTGCTTCTAGCTTCTCTGAGTTGCAATATAAATGCCTTTCTTTCTTCTTGTATGTTCTTTATCTTTATCAATCCAAACATTTGTACCCTGGAAATTTTTGGCTTTTTTAAAAATCTACTCTCTTGTGTTTCCTTTTGTTACTTTTATTAATATTGGTCTGGTTCTTTCTTTTGTGTAGTTCCCTATTCTTTTAGCATCTTCTATATCTCCAATCATTCTCATCACTATCTCTATCTTTCAATTTAGTTCCTTTTCATCCTCCTGCCCTTCATCGTTAATGTCTTTTGTAACAATATTCTTTGATTTGATCATTATTTCCTTGAGATTCTAATTTTCCTGTTGTAGATCTCATATAGCCACTGCAATGCTGTCAAAGGACCACGCACACCCGCACGATCCAATGACTAGTTTTCGAGATACAGGGTGTTGAATATGAGAAATATTCACTTTTCATCACTCCGTACGTCCCAAGTTATGATTTAGATTTGTTTTATCTTTGGCGGTATTATCATCACATCCTTGTATGACAAATTCATGAGAAATTCATTTCCAAATCTTCTCATATTACACAGCGATTTTATTACTTGATAATAATGCTATTTTCCTATTTTCAGACTTTCATAATTTTGTTGTTTTATAAAGAGAAAATGTGGAAATTGTGGGTTTTCGGACACCTTGTAGTAATAAACCCACCCAAAATGACAAAATTTTCGTGAAGAATGTTAAATGATGTGATTTGTTCGATCCTGCCAAAGTCAGTCATTTTTACCACATACCGTGAAATAAAATTAAGCTACATCCACAAATTTCGTGTCTGTTTCGTGTAATATGCCAAAAATCTACTACGTTCAACCTCTAGCCTACTGAGAGCTGACTGAATAAGTTTTCTCCACTGAACTCCCTTTGTCACTCTTAATCTGACGCTGTTCGCAGTTAACTTATAAACAAACCACTGTATCAGCTGGATTTATTTCTGTCACCTCATTTACTTATTTAGCAACTATTAATGAATATCTTAACTCCCATTTCTTAAACTAATCTTACTTGGATTCTGTTATTTTTTAACACTACACGCACTTCAATAGATTGTGGTTTGATTTAACTAGAAATGTCGTATGTTCCCTTGGTAATTTCAAAAAAATTTGAGTTTTTAAGTACCGAGCGAAATTAAACGGAGTCTGCCAGGTAGGTACTTGCTAGTCAATGTATTGGCCCTATAATTTGAGCCATTTCGCGAGTCCCCTTTTCTGTAAAGAGGCATTAGGGGATACAGTGCTATTTAAGAGGTGGAGCGCATGCGCAGATTTTTTCAGCATGGCAGAGCTTGTTCCTCTTGGTCTTATCTGTACTCGCACGAATTTTTGGAAAAATAGCAGCAGCAGAAATATCGGTTTTTAGTTTGAAACATAAATATTTGTGTTGCTTTTTGAAGTCCCGCAGGACCTTCCATTATTCATCTAGATAGTTTGTCGTATATGCCTCTTGTTAAGGCCTCCAAAGGTAAGGAATTCTTGTTGCTGTTAAATATCTCTTTGCTGTGATCTCGAGTCAATGGCGACTTAAACGTAATGGTGTTACCCTTTATCAACTTACTCCAGATGCTTTTTCTTACATGTTTTCTTGTTTTAGATAATAAATAATAATAAAAGGAAAAAAAGGAAAAGGAAAAGGAAAGGTCCTTTTATTCAGAGAAAATAATAATAAATTTAATATAAAAACCATCTTTTTTAGGTTAGGTTCCACCTTGCTCTACTGTTGTTTTAGTAGAAAACATAGATGATTCTAAAAAAAAGAAAATCAATAGGAAAAAATTAATAACAATGCTAGAAAATTCGCGATTTTTTCCATAATAAGAAAACTATTTTACAATGAAATACCGAGTTTCCACAAAATGTTATCTACGCCTTTGGTTTGGAGAGAACTAGAAGAATCTGAAAGCCAGAGGCACTAACTTTCAATTTACGAATAATCGCATAGGATGTGGATATGTTAGATGCGGTTTTCATGTCCTCTTTTTTCCTAACTTAAATTTACAAAAATGTTTCCAAGGAGTTCCCTACGCATTAATTTTATATCCCATAAACAAGATGTAATAGATATTTCTGGGGATTATATGTGACAGACAAAAAATAGAGGAGGCATTGGATGAGTTGGCGATCTCATTTAGTTCCCTTAAAATTATCGTAGATCAAAATGAACGTTTTCGTCTGTTGGATGTTTATTTAACCCAATTCTTCCACTTTCCATAATAATAAAAGTTGGCTTATAAAACTTTTCGAATTATGCCGCACATTTCGTTATTTTCTTGGAAAATTTCCAGAAGATCCCGTTTCCATCTCCCGAATTTTATTCTGAATAATAGACATGTACGATAGCACAAAACTAGGACAAGCGTTGCGAACTATAGTCTCCAAAATATACCGGATTTTTTTTTGTAATTTCAATACACGGGGTTTATTCAATTTGAACGCTCTGTTAGTTACACCCTATACACAATATATATATATATATATATATATATATATATATATATATATATATATATATATATATAAATATATATATATATACTTTGAAGCCATTATCAAGAAGGAGAGGGCGTTAGGTTATTCGTTCATCAATCAAGGAAGTGATCAGATTCCGTAGTCTCAATCTGCCTACTCTACGCAACGATTCACCCCCTTCGGCTAATTCCAAGGCCTCAATCTGCCAACTCCTTGGAATTTCACCGAAAAAGGACCTAAAAATAAAATAAATAAATAAATTAAAATAAAAATAATAGTAAGAAATTGCTTACCAGTTAAATCAACGTAAAACACTAACACTAACACTCACTACTGGTTTTAAGCCGACTGACCGATAAGTTGTCTGGACCGGGTATTTATGGGGGACCTACTGGCGAGTATGGTCTTTTTGGCGCGCGCGGTGCATGTGCTGCTGGCGGGAGTAGTAGTAGATATGAGACGTTCGTTATCCTGCGATATTTTAGGAAGGTGATTGTTATTCTTGGCACAGGTCATGGTGGAAGGCGGTGAGGTGGTATCGGAATCGGATTGGTAGGTAAACAGATGTAAATTATATTTTCATAATAAATTGAGTTTAAATTAGATATCTTATTTCATCCAATATCCATAAATTTTTTACATTGAACAATTGTATGAGATTGTAAATAATGCCTACCACATTTAAGATGGAAGTTAAAGAGGATGTTACTGAAACTTCTTTTATTGAAATGCAATTGGGGAACGCTTTTACTTTACAATTGAAAAAGGTGAAAACATATAAAACATAAATGAAACCATAACAATTTAATAGAATTAAAATGCTACCAACAAAATTATAGTGAACTATTATTACAAATATCAGTGTTTTATATTGAAATTTGTACTTAATTTTGCACTTGTTTCAGGTTTAAGTAATAATTTTTAAAAACTACATTGCATATGAAGAGTCTCAGGAAATTATTGTATTGATAAATAACTAATAGTATAATGTTAATTATGTCTTTCGAAAGTGTATTAAATTTTAGTTCTTTTTTAAGTGTGCATAGAATTGTAAATTTCTAGAAGTGTTTATGGGTAATTTGATTAGTAGCAGCAATTATGCAGATGTGTAGGACATTGTTCACGAGAAAATTAGACAATAGAACTTAATAAGCACTTATTGAACTAGACTATTTGAACATTCTACTACTGTAACATATAGTTAATTTATATAATCTAGTATGTATTGTTGTCGAGTATTCTGATCATGTATGTGAAACCTACCAATTTTCTCTTTTAAAAAAATTAACAGTTGGTGAGGTTCCTCGGTTGTCCCAGGCTTCGCTCGAGTGGAGACAGTCGTGGATCGAGTCAAATGCTCCTGAGAATCCACAATATTATAAAGATATACAAAAGAAAAAGGGCGCCAGCTAGATTTCCATTCTATGCCAGGCCAATAAGTACGCACAATCTCTAATCTAGCAAGAGAAAGATAAAATAAAAGGACTAACTTCGAACTTGCACTTGTTTATTACCCCTGGTACGAAATTTAGACTACAATATCATAAGCCATAAAAATACCAATCATAAACAATAGTAAATTTCATAACCATATATCAATTTTTGCAGACAAGTTTAAAAAAAATATTTGACAAATTTACCTAGGTATTATTATTACAGGTTCCCATTTCTTAAGAATAGTTACATGAGTAAGTGAAATCCATTTAAACCCAATCCCAATTAGTCATAAAAAACAATAATAAATCTTAAGATAAGAAATTACGTAGGTACTTTGAAGAATGTTGAACTGCGCAGTCGGGGCGTTGGTACCAAGGCGAGCGACGCGGAAGAGAAATATGTCAACTTCAGATAGTTAAGAAAAAAAAATAAAGTTAAGAGGTAATTTCTGCACCTTCACAGATAAAATACTAAGATATCGTAGGCAGTTAAACATATTATATGTGCAAGTAAAAAAATATATATACAACCTAACGATTAAATCCAACTTATCTTAGTACTGTTCCTCCAAATTGGCAGTTTAAACACATCGGAAAGCCCAAAGTCTAAGAATAAGTTTGAATGGTTATAGCTACCATACATTCAGCAAATCTTCCATCGGAGGACAATCCTTCCCCAAACGAACATAGCTTCTCCAAGGGGAAATGCAGCTCCCACAAAAGAACCCTTAAAATAATACAAAAAAAAATCAATTACCATATGGAAAATTTTAATAAGCTCTTTAAAAAAAGTTTTATTACATTTTTAAAAAAATACTGTTGTACATGTGTACATACCTTCCAACTGAAAGGTCTTCACTAAAAACAACCGGCCTAAATGACCAGCAAACGTCCCATATATCCAGTATGGTCCTATCTTCAATACGGCTCCATACAATAAGGAAAGTCCAAGCAAATTCACCATTTGAATCCTCAATCTCGAAGCTTGGAGCAGGAAAATATAGTTTAATCCCCAATTCACTGGGTATTCTTGTTTAAAAGTACCAAGTTCCAAAAAAACCTCAAACTCCATAAAATGCCAGTACACAAGGAAGAATATAAGCAGGAAATCTAATCCCAATAAAAATTCAAAAACAACGTTGCGAGGTTTCACTTACTTTTTTTCAAAAAAAAACGCCAGAGTGTTGACAAGACCTAGGTCAAAAATCAGGTCTGCCATACATCTGTCACTAGTACCAATTCTATGGTACGTAGCCATTCTATGGTACGCCCCAATCGAGTAAATAATAATCTATAGTCAAGCCCGGTAAATATGTCTCAGTCAAGTCGACAAAGATAATTCTTTTAGTCCCCAAAAGTCTATAATCCACCCTCAATCGCACAAAACGTAACGACGTAGGCAACCGGTAACGAAAATACACACTATCACCGCACTCGAATACAACAACCAAACGCGTCTCTGCAAATCAGTCGTTCCAATGCCTACGAACGTTAAACAGAAAAGAAGAAGCATATCCTCGATTGTCAAACTTAGAAGTAAACAAAACTTATTTATTATAAACCACTTTGAACTCACGAAATATATATATTTATTAAAAATTCCTGAAATCTCTTGTATTAAATAACCTATTTACTAACTATATAAAAATTTTGACGGATTCTTTTGAAATTACATCATCTACCTGAATTATTAGTGTTAATTTCAATATTTTCGTTTCTGACGGTTCAACGAGTATTTCGGCTGTTTCAATATCATTGGTTAGATTTTCTTCAGTATTGTTGTGAGATTTTGTTCACCGTTTTTACTATCGGCATCTATAATTGATTTAGACATGTTTTTTTTTGAACAATTTATAAATATTCGTTAAAATGATGGCTAATAAAGTATAAGATGGGAGAATCAATTTGACTTATTTCATGACTACTATTAATCCTTATTAAATTGAATACAACCTAATGAAACTTCAATATATATATATATATATATATATATACATATATATATATATACATATATATATATATATATATATATATATATATACATATATATATATATACATGTATATATATATATATATATCTATATCCCTAACAGGAAAAACAAGATCCTTGGGACTGATTCTATACGTAAACTGGGTTTTTCTGAAGACTACAACAAGTACACCGTCTGAGTATGCGCCAGTTCATTTTGAGAAGGGAGAGTGTTCCTGGAGGGACCTCTCGTGCTTAACTTCACACTGAAGGAATACTGCTTGGCAACTAGTGCCTTCGTAAAGCTTAAACTTGGTGGTATTTCAGCTGGTGGACTTGATTATGTGCTGGGTACAAAAACTTAAATTGGCATGAGTGGGGAGAAATGAGAACAGATAGATTTATAATTTTCAGATGACAAAATCTAACATACTTATCTACAATAAAGGATGACCATTCTGAACGTCTTTTTCCCCTACTATTACTTACATTCTACCAAATAAGTTCTACTCAAATTCTATAACTAAAAAGAAGAATACCACTGACCTCGGTGTTCCTTGACCTTTGACAGGTGTGTTCGCCACAGGTTGCCTTCGATATAAAAATATCAACAACATCAATATCAAAATAAACAATAATAAAAAGGATTATTTTAAATGTCCCTTGAGAGGTAGTTATATATATATTTTTAACAGACTCACTTATTTTAATCGTTACAATCTGTTTATCAAAAATTATCCTACAAATTTCAAAGTTTCTAAGAAGAGTAACTGGAGTGAAAAGGCTCAAACTTACAAGAAAACTTTTCTTGTTACAGACTAAAAAGTAATTAAATGCGATTCGAAATAAATCCCATTGACTGCTTTCGGAGACAGACACATAGCGAATTACAAGAAGTGTGAACGAAATTATAAAGAAGCAGGGAAATTGCATAGAGTAGTGATAGATACGTGTGCCGGTTGCATTTCCAACGATTTATACTGTCGTAAAGAGAATTCCTGCATCGAATATGACATGCTAAATCTTTCGCAAATCGGGTAGATATTGTGCGAATGGAGAATCTATTATTTTTAACCGTTATAAATAAGTACCGTTAAGAAATATTTAAAATATAATTTTCCTCTAACTTTGTATAATGCATAAGCAAGAGTAAAAGAAGAATTTTGGGAAACATGAAGTGAAACTAATGGAGGATGCTAAAGAAATAATAATAATAATGGGAGACTTTAATAGAAGACGGACAAAGCAGTAGCGTAAATGGTATGAAGAGAATGAAAGAAACAACCATGGAGCAGATTTCAAATTTAAATCTAAAATACTAGAAACAGCAACGGAAGTATATGGCATTACCAGAGTTGGTCGCAACAAAAAACAAACGAAATGTAGAGATAATATACCAAACAAAACTATTGAAGGCTAAGGAAATTACAAAATTCAATGGAAAAAGGTTAGAAATCACAGCGATAAAGAAGCATGGGAGGAATGTAGCTAAGAGATGGAAGAGGACAGTAAAGCAAATCGGAAACTCTTTAAGGTACTAAAAATACTAAGAGAGGGAAAATCAACCAACGTAAATCAGATAAAAAATGAAAATGGAGTTATGATAAGACAAGATAAAGAAATTATAGAGCAATGGATAGAATACTTTGAGGAATTTCTCAATGAAGAGAAAAAAAACAGCTGCAACTCGAAAATGAACAACTGGTACAAATAGAAGTTAAACAAACAGTACAGCAATTAAAAAGAGGTAAAGCAGCAGGTTACGACTCTATATCTCTTAAATAGGCAAGCGAGGTTCCATGTGCTCTCCGATACGTTTTGAATGAAGTTCTCTCACCCAACCACTTGTAACGTTTGGAAATAATGAGGTGATACATTAAAATCATGTTGAGCTTCACCTTGATTTATTTGGTCAGCATGACATTCGTCACCTAGTTGTTAATTACATTTTTAACAGTTAACATACAGGGTCCGCCTATATAAATGAGTATTCGAATAAACGTCAGTCTAGTATGCAATTCTTTACAGTATTCAAGCAGCTAAAGATAAAATTATCAAACATTGCCAAATACTTGGAAAAGGAAGCAGTCAAACACTTTGAAGAGATTTTTAAAACAGAATATTTCCAGCCAGAGCACAACAGAATCATCTTCATCTTCAAAGGATAAATACTCTGTGAATTTGGCATCGATCTCTTAAGTTTATTCAAGACATCTCCTGTGAATCGAGCAAATGAAATGACTTGTCGTTATGAAATATACAAATTTCTGTCTGAACCACGTGCTAACAGTTCCGAAGATATATTAGAATGGTGGAATAGGCACGAAACATTTTTCCAAACTTGGCCACAATGGCCAAAGATTTTTTATCAATGCCAGCAACTTCAGCTCCTGTTGAGAGACAGTTTTCCAGAGCTGCTCTGACTGTTACAAAAACCGACAATATATTAGGCAACAAATCCATAAGATGCCTCATGTGCCTTAAATCCAGGATGGAAAGTGATGAAATCAAACAGTGCTTCGAGATTTCTCAATATTAGAAAACAGCTTTTTAAAATTTTTCATTTTTTTATGATTTAAAGCGATTTAATTTGTGTTTCCATTTTAAAATAGTTTATGTTAGGTTGTTTTATGCAATAAGTTTCATGAATAAAAGTGTTTTTCGCAACGTTCATTCTCATTATTTCCATCATTTATAAAACTGCTAAAAATCAAGTAGCTTGATAGAAGTACTTGATTTTTCAAGTATTTGATAAATACGTACTTGACGTGACTTGACAATAAAAATTACTACTTGACTTGATTTCATGTCAAGTCAAGTCAAGTCAAGTCAAGTCAAGTCAAGTCAAGTCAAGTCAAGTCAAGTCAAGTCAAGTCAAGTCAAGTCAAGTCAAGTCAAGTCAAGTCAAGTCAAGTCAAGTCAAGTCAAGTCAAGTCAAGTCAAGTCAAGTCAAGTCAAGTCAAGTCAAGTCAAGTCAAGTCAAGTCAAGTCAAGTCAAGTCAAGTCAAGTCAAGTCAAGTCAAGTCAAGTCAAGTCAAGTCAAGTCAAGTCAAGCCAAGTCAAGTCAAGTCAAGTCAAGTCAAGTTAAGTCAAGTCAAGTCAAGTAGCTTGAATATCAAGTCAAGCTGTGAATCTCTGTGTGAGAGGCCCTGAACAATACCCAATTATAAAGTTGGAGACTTTATGAACTACGGATGCTGTATCGTGTATGTTACAAAACGTGGCCAACGGCAACGACGCGATGATGACGACATACAGATAAGTTTTTCTCTGAAAACCCGTTTTTTGTGTTTTTTTCTCTGAAAAATGTAGAAACATTTTTTGGGGTAAACCAATACTTTTCTCGCAACCTAGATAAGTGTTGTGACAGTGTATTTCCACGATATAGTGTAGTTCTCGGCTACTCTCGAGTGGCGCAAGAACAGTGGAAGTTGACAGTTGACATGGGCGCGAACGACAGAGAAGATAGGTGTGAGTCACTCGACAGTGGTATTACATGCTTTTACAATTTAGATGTTAAGTAGCGATATTTGATTTTACTTGATGTACAATAAAGTATTTTGCCATTACTAAGTGTTATTTACCACCAAAACACCACTTGGCGACGAGGAGAGTACGAATTCATGAAGTTCTAGGTATTACAATAATTACAAATAATAATAATGGTTCCACCTGCTACGACGGCTACAACACCCGCAGTTACCACTCAGTTCAGACAATTTTTACCATCGAACATTTCCAAAATTCAAAATACCAGTGGTCGAGAAGGGTAAAAGGACTAGAAGGCGCATTTACAATTTTCAGTGTACCAGATAATAGGAAAGTAGGATACTTATTACATTATATGGGGGCAGAGGCTTTCGATAACCTCTGTGACAAATTAGCGCCAGAAGGTCCATGGAATAAGAATTACGATTATTTAGTTCAACTCATGCAACAATACTATGATACAGCACCATTAGAGATAGCTGAAAACTTTAGGTTCAATAAAAGAAAACAATTTGAAGGTGAAAGTGTACAAGACTACTTAACTGCATTACAAAAACTTGCGATTAATTGTAATTTTGGGGCATACTTAAAGACTGCATTAAGAAATCAGTTTGTTTTCGGTCTACAAAATGAGAAAATTCTACATAGTTTACTAGAAACAAGAGATCTTACATTAGATAGAGCTTTAGAAATTGCTGTAAGTATGGAGCTTTCTTCTAAAGACGTGGCTCAGTTGCATAATAGAGGTAATGTGAATAGCTTGGATAAAAAGAAAAAGTCATTCAATAATAATCAGCCTACCACAAGTAATCATAACAATCTTAATAAAAATAATGAAAGTGCTAAAAATAATTTACGAAGCGCACTTACTAAGCAATGTTATCGTTGTGGTAAAACTGATAATTTTGCTAATAATTGTAACAAAATAAATGTTGTTTGTATTTTCTGTAACATTAAAGGTCGTTTGCAGAAAGTATGTACAAAGGCTAAAGGGAATAAACAGACACAATCTGTAAGGTACAATACAAACCAGGTGGAAGAGGTTGAGAAAATTGTGGCCTTAGAGGCTGAGCATTCTGAATTTCGAGAAAAATATCTAACTACAGTTATGGTAAACAATAAGGATATTAAATTTGAGGTGGACAGTGGAGCTTCTGTAAGTATTATGAGTAAGAAACAGTTTACAGATATTACCATTATACCAACAAATTTGAAACTTATCACATATTATAAAAATTCTTTAGATGTATTAGGTTATGTACCATGCACAGTTACTAACAATACAATTTCTCATGATTTGAACATTTATATATATATATATATATATATATATATATATATAGTTACAATAGATAGAGAACCACTGCTTGGGCGTGAATGGATCCGACAAATCAAATTAAACCTGTGGGATGAACAAATAAATAACGTACTTAGTAATGATGTAATTAATAACTTTAAAAGTAAATTTCCTAATGTATTTTTACCTGGAGTGTGTAAAATTGAAGGGGTTAAAGCTTCTCTACATTTAAAAGAAAATACCAAACCTGTTTTTATGAAAGCCCGTACTGTACCATTTGCAATTTTGTCTAGGGTCGAACAGGAAATAGACAGACTTGTTTCTGAGGGTATTTTAACTAAAGTAGACTATTCTGATTGGGCTACACCTATAGTACCAGTATACAAAGGAAAGAAAATACGTTTATGTGTGGATTTTAAAATTACATTGAACCCTAACCTAGAATGATGATCATCCATTACCTACAATAGATGAACTATTTGCCTCAATGGCCGGGGGACAACGTTTTTCTAAAATTGATCTCAGTCAGGCTTATCTACAATTGGAAGTCCAATCAGAAGCACGTCATTTATTAACTTTAAATACTCATGAGGGTTTATATCAATGTAACCGTTTAATGTACGGAGTAGCATCTGCACCAGCCATTTGGCAGCGTGAGATGGAAAAAATTTTACAAAGGATACCAGGGGTTACTGTATTTTTAGATGACATTAAAATTACAGGGGAAACAGACGAAATACACATTACAAGATTAGAACAAGTGTTAGGTCGGTTGGCTAAGCACAATATAAGAATAAATTTAGAGAAATCCGAATTTCTTGTAGAGAAAATTGAATACTGCGGTCATGTTATTGACAAATCAGGCATACATAAACTGAGGAGTAAAGTGGATGCTATTCAAAATGCACCACAACCTCAAGACAAATCACAATTACGTTCATTTATAGGACTAGTTAACTATTATGGTATATTTTTTCCAAATTTAAGTACAGTTTTATATCCATTAAATTTACTTTTACATGATGATTCAGAATCCTGTAGGAATATAGACTGTCAGGAATCTTTTGATACAGATAAAAATAGATTAAACTCTTCGGATTTTCTTGCACATTTCGATCCGAAGTTACCACTAATACTTGCTACTGACGCTTCGCCATATGGGGTGGGAGCGGTAATTTCACATTTATATCCAGATGGTACTGAACGACCAATTCAGTTCGCATCTCAAACCTTATCAAGTACTCAACAAAAATATCCACAAATTGATAAAGAAGCATATGGAATTATATTTGAAATTCGAAAATTTTACCAGTATTTATATGGTCGACGTTTCGTGCTTTATGTAGATCACAAACCACTTGTACAAATTTTTAACCCTAATAAGAGCTTACCAGTTTTGTCTGCAACCCGAATGCAGCACTACGCAATATTTTTACAGGCTTTTAATTATGACATCAAATACAAAAACAGACTAGTAGCGATATTTGATTTTACTTGATGTACAATAAAGTATTTTGTCATTACTAAGTGTTATTTACCACCAAAACAAGTAGAAAAGTAATTACTGGTGCAATATAACCCATAACCTATACATTTTATTTTTTTCAATGATCTTCCGGCATGGATTTTGTCCAAGCTCTTATATTGCCGCAAATGCCTAATAGAACGAAAATTCTACATACATAACACATAAAAATTAAGTAAGTCAAAATAAATATTCTCCCTCTACAACGAGAATGTTTACATTCTATTATTGAAATTGAGTTCGAAATTATTACATTCACTGATAATCGGGGAGAAACAAATTTTACAGCTTCGTCATCAAACCAGAACATGTTAAAACTCTTAAAATCTAATGACCACAAATTTCAATAAAATTTGACTTGTTAAAATCAATGCAACCAACATTAAATAGCAGTAAAACCCTTGTAAAATACATTTTGATGGTTTTACGTTGGACGGGAATCGTTTTAAAGCACTAAATTGGGATTCAAATGAGAAGGGATATCAATGAACCACGTGTTACAGTATATATACAATTATGGCCACACATTTTCATTTTATATTGCTTCCACAGATGTCTCGCTTAAAGGATGGATCGACATTTTAAAGGGTTGGTACCAATCCTAATTAGTGAAATATTTTCAAAACACATGGTCTAATAAACTTCATAATTTGAAATTCATTTATGAAAAAGAAATCTGACATTTCTCTTTATGATATAGACTTGATCTGGTTAAAATATACTGGAGTGACATCTCTTTTTTCTGTATATTGATTTAATTGGAAATCATTTAAATTACATTCAATACTACTGTTTTGAATGAAACTCACTGTGTCTAGATAATTCCATAATATATTGAAATAAAAATTCAATATATTGTAGAATTATCTAGAAACAGTTATAATAATAATATTTATTAATCATGTAAATTCTCAATTATAAAATATATACATACATAAAAATCTCATAAAATTTAGAAAAACCACAGGAGGGCAAGCCTTCGTGCGTGGCATAGAAAAAAACATTTAAAATATGAGTATTTAACAAACCAAAAATGAGATTGACTTCATAATCTCCCGCCATAAACACATAATTCAAGACGTAGATGTAGTCAATCAGTTCAGCACCGGCAGTGATCACAGGATGGTAAGATGCAAACTACTCATAAACACAAAAATGGAAAGAAAACGGAAGATGAAACAAACGATAAATAGGGGAAGTAGGGAAAAGATAGCGGAAAGAAAAGAAAAATACAAACAAAAGCTGAATGAAAATTTTTCTAAAAACCCAGAAGAAACAGGAGAGTCCCTGGATGATAGAAATAGGGGAATAACAAAAATTATAAAAGAAACAGCCGATCAGATAATATGCCCCCCAGAAAAAACGCCGGATAAACTGTCGATGGAGACAAAACACCTCCTAGAGAAAAGAAGAAAATTGATAACAGAGGGTAAAATGGACACTATTGAGTACACAGAAATCAACAAAACAGCGAGAAAAATGGCGAAACAGGACATACTAAAACATCAAACGAAACAAGTACAATCCCTATTAGAACAGAATAAGGGACTAAATATATTTAAAAGACGCAACACACCTAAGAAAGAGATCACAAAGACCAAAGATGCGAAAAACAACATAGTGGAAGACAGAAAGGAGATATTAAAAGTTGTGGATTCTTTCTATAGAGATCTGTACGAATCTAAAATACCAAAGATAACGACAGTAGAGGACAAAATTCGAATAGTAAATGTCAACTCAGAAGAAATGCCAGAGATAGATATGGAAGAACTAGAGAAAGCGCTATCCCAGATGAAAAATGGCAAATCAGCGGGAGAAGACAACATTCTGCCTGAAATGCTTAAGGAAAGCGATATCAAGACGAGACAAGAACTACTAAAACTATTCAATGAGTGCCTAACAGAAGAATATATACCCAAAAGTTGGGAGAATGCTGTAGTGGTTCTGATCTACAAGAAAGGTGACCCAACTGATCTCGAAAACTACCGGCCGATAAGCTTACTATCACAGATATATAAATTATTCACCAGAATCATTACAAACAGATTAGAACGAAAACTCGAGGCTTACCAACCAAAGGAACAGGCTGGGTTCCGAAGCCATTATAGTACGTCAGAACATCTACACACCGTAAGGCAGATGATCGACAAAGCTACAGAATAAGCCTATGGATGGCTTTTGTCGATTTCCGGAAAGCTTTCGACACAGAAGAAATCTGGGCAATAATAAAATCATTGAGAAATGCTAGAGTAGATCAACGTTATATAAACCTCATCGAAAACATCCATAGAAATTCTTGATAAGACTTCACGAATCATCTGACAAAATAAACGTAAGGAGAGGAGTTCGGCAAGGAGACGTTATATCTCCAAAGCTATTCACTTTAGTTCTCGAGGATATTTTTAAGAAGCTGCAGTGTGAAAACAAAGGATTGAACGTACATGGTGAACGCTTATACAGTCTGAGATGTGCTGACGATGTTGTACTGTTTGCAAAAGATAAACAGGAATTGATAGACCTGTTGGAAGAACTACAAAATGAGGCTGCAAAAGTAGGATTACACATGAACAACACAAAGACCCATTTTATGACAAATATACCAGATGCAGACGATACAATACCGATTCATGACAGCACAATAAAAAAGACGGAAACATACATATACCTGGGCCAAGCTATAACACCAGGCAAACAAAATCAAGAGATGGAGATTGATAGAAGAATTAGACTGGGATGGGCAGCCTACGGCAAATTAAAGTACATCTTCAGCATGAACATTCCAATGAATTTGAAAACAAAAGTCTATAACGAGTGTATACTGCCTGTTGTCACGTATGGTTGTGAGACCTGATAATAACCAAGAAGATAAAACATAAATTGGAAGTACATCAGAGAGCCATAGAGAGACGTATTTTGGGAATTTCCCTGAGAGACCATAAAACAAATACTTGGATACGAAAAAAAAACCAAAGTCTTCGATATAATAAAAAGAATTGGTTCCCTAAAATGGCAATGGGCAGGGCACGTGGCCAGGCATACGGAAAACTGGAGCGGGTATGTCACCAGATGGAGACCTTGGGCAGAGAGGAGGAGTGTTGGAAGACCCCAGCAAAGATGGTACGACGGAATAAAGAAGGTCGCTGGCCTGAACTGGTATCGAGTTGCGCAAGATCGAAGCCGATGGACGAATTTGAAAGAGGTCTATATCCTAAGGATAGAAAACGGCTAAAAATAGAAAAAAATAGAACATTACCTAAACAATCTAAAATTAAAATTGCATGGTTAAGTTTGATTGATACTACAATAATCGTGATAATTTTGAAACATTTACACAATTATATAAAGCAATTAAACAACTATGTATGTGAATAAATAAATAAACCCTAAGGTTTTCGAGAGGTATGGATACACACGTTTCGGCAAAACACAATTAAAAATACAAGTTAAAACAAATACACTAAATGTAACAGTATTGCATCTGATTGAATAGTTTTGAATAAAACAAACAAAACAAAATTAGGACCGAAGTAAATATATCTACATATGGACAAAATTAGATTTAAGCGAACGCAGAAGTTTGAGTAAACATAACTTCTATATTTTTTAAGTAAAGTAATATGTGTATACCCCACCATAATTATTTTTTGAAAACAATAACACTACTAATATTCTTGATACTATCCGGAATACAATTATAGATTTTTGGAGCTGGATATGAAAAAGATCGTTGACAGAAGGAGTTTATCATTCTCGGAGCAATGTAGTGGTACTTGTTTCTAGTTACATATCTATGTGCAGGTAAGTTTCTTACATCTTCTATTGTGTGCCATTTTATAGATGCATATAGAAAGTACCACTGTTTCAGGTCAAATATGTTGCTTTCCCTATACAATCGATCTGAAGAATAGGTATAGGGTTTACACATAATGATCTTCAGAAATCTTTTTTGAATGATTTCTAATGGAAGAATGTGAGTTTTCTGGGCACTTCCTCAAGCCAGTATACCATAACGGAGGTGACTTTCCACTACTGCGAAATATAGCATTCGAAGATATCTAGCAGGGCATGAATTTCCTGAGGTATTTAAATTTGTTAAGGACGAATTGTAGTTTTTTTATAATAAATTTAATGTGACAATCCCACTTTAAATTTGCATCTATGATAATACCTAAATATTTCACATTTATTACAGGTTTGATGCTAAAATTTTGTCCGTTATGTGATAATTCAAGAGATTTGAATAGTTCGATGCTTAAATTGGAGTTAAACAGTGGTACGTAAAATGTTTTTTTTTCAAATTGATGAAGATTTTATTATCAAACCAGGTCTTTATTAGTTTTAGGTCAGTTTCTGCTTTCAATTTTAGCTCATACCAGTTATCTGGTTCATGTAATAGCGTGTCATCCGCGAACCCAGTTATATGTCCTGCACTGCGCATTGAAAATAATCCATTTATGTAAATATTGCATAAAACGGGGCCTAAAATTATTCCCTGAGGTACTCCATATGTTATTTCTCTTTGACCACTCGCTTGTCCGGCAACCCTTACTATCTGCTGTCTATCTAACAGGTAAATGATGTAAGTCTATTTTTCAACAATTTTTCAAAAAATTTTGCCATGTGTGGAATTAGTGATATAGGTCTATAATTCGCGGCAAGGATCTTATGTTCATTTTTGTATACGGGTATGATTACGGTGTTTTTAAATTATTTGGGCCATATGCCTTATTCTATACACATATTTATGATATGCACTAGTGGATCAAGTATAAATGGTGGAATTGTTTTTAGACATTCCGCACTTATCTCATCAATACCAGTTGCCTTTTTACTCTTCAATTCATTTATTATTTTTTTAATTTCATACCTATTTGTGGGTAATAAAACAATCGAATTTGGCAAAGAGGCATTATCACCATATGTTTGTTCAGTATATTTCCGATTGGACCCTTAATAGCTGCATAAGGCATTTTTACTTTTTTTGTTCCACTCAAATCTTGCACCACGCTCCATAATTATTTATTGTTATTTGAATTTCCCATGATCTTTTCCGTATAAAATTTGCGTTTTGTCTTTTCGGTAAGCGGATGCAGTTTATTTCTATATACCTTGTATTTTAGAAGTAAATCACAGTCATTGGGATGGAGCTTTGTTTGTCGATATAATCTATTTTTTTCATTAATCGATTCGATGAGAGCTTTTTGTAACCCATGGCGCAATTTTTGTGGTTTTTCTATTTCCCTTTATAAAATAGGTACTTTTATTGATGTTTTTCTGTATAACTATTATTAATTTTTCTATTGCATGGTCTGGTTTACTACAATTTAGGATAATATCTCATGATTCTTTGGATATATTGTCTACAAGTTTTTTATAGTTGACATGCTTAGTATAATACTCAGCTACCTTTTTAGTTGTTTTATTATCAAAAACTATTTGCAGCGCTATTGTATAGTGGTTTGTTATATTAGTTTTTATTACTACGGGGATAATATGTTCTAGAATGTTAGTTTTTGACTTAATAAATAAATGATCTAAGCAAGCTGCCATTCTGGATGGGTTATTAATGGTGGATGTAAATCCACACTCATTCAGGCCTTTTACATATTCCATGGTATCATCATTTAAATCAAATAAGTCAATGTTAATATCTCCAACAAATAGACAACAATTTTCAGAATTGATACCACTATTATATAAGAAATTTTGGAAATTATTTATAAATTCAGGTATACTTGGATTATTATTTACCTTAGACGGTGATCTATAAATCAAAAGCAAGAATCGTAATTTCATTGTTTTTGAATAAAAATATCATCACATAGTATTTCCTTCTTGTGATTAACGATGGCATTCCAAATTCGGTTCTTAGCCCCTCTGTTCTGATGAAGTGGTAATCCGGCAAATGGTGATGTTTTTTGTAAAAAAAGTAAAGTAAAAATTTGTTTTGAATTTTTTCTAATTCTAATTCTTCTAAGTACATGGCGGGTATTCCAGAGTTCAATTTCCTTAATATATTTCTGAAGTACCACACAATCTCACATTTTTGATATTTTTGTAAATTTTAAAATCATCTGCAAAAAGTAAAAGTTTAGAGTGTTTAATACATTGATAAAGATAATAATGTGCCCAAATTGGACCCTTGTGGCACTCCAGAGTTTGCTTCAAATTTACCAGAGGTATTTCCGTTATGTCTCACTATAAATGTTCGATTCTATAAATAAATTTTCAGTAATTTTATAATTGTTTCTGATGCCCCAAAACAATGTAATTTTTCTAATAATACGTCGAATGCTTTTGCAAAATCGGTATAAATTACATCCAGTTGTGATTTACTTTCTATGACAGCGGTAGCTGATTCAGTAAATAGTAACAAATTTGTGTTAACCGATTTTCCCGACATAAAACCATGTTGTTGATCTACTACTACATTCTTAACGTAATTATATATATGCGTGTATAAAATTTGTTCAAATAACTTAGATGGGACACACATTATCGCAACACCCTTGTAGTTTTGTATATCGGTTTTATTGTCTGCTTTATATATGAGAGTATAAGCAGATATCTTCCATTTAGATGGAAATATTGTAAATTTGATTATCAAATTGTATATATGCAGTAACGGTCTTCTTAGACATTCCTGACAACCTTTAACAACGTAGGGAGGGATTCCATCGATCCCAGCTGCTTTTTTATGCTTTAATTTCTTTATAGACTGTTCATAATCTGTTTCAGTTATCTCAGTTAATGTAAAATTATAATTGTTAGTAAATATTTGTAAGAAATTTAAACTATAACTGGATTTGTCGGAACTATGTACAAACGAAAAAAATTGTGCAAATTTATCCGCTGTATTATCCACTGGCATCCCTTTATAAGTGTATGAATTTACATTGTTATTTTTACTATTAGTTTTATTAACAAAATTCCAAAAAGTATTCAAATCATCGTTTGTACTACTTTCTACTCTCTTAATGTATTTTCCATATTCTATACCAATTAATGATTTTAACTGTCTTCTTATCTCCTTATATTTGTTAGCATAATAATCCGACACATATTGAACTTAGTTCAAAAAATGTTTCTGTTTGATGCACATTCTAATTTCAGTTGTGAACCAATTAGGAAATTTATTATAGGAATTATATGTTTTATATAATGTAACGGTAATAGAGAATACATTGTTAATAACTTTGTAAAATTTGTCTACGGCAGTATCAACATTAGATTCCCAAGTCTCATCCCAATTACTGTTAGGAATTGGAAATTTGCTTTTTTAAAGTTATATTGACTCACTGATAATTTGCTTGATGAGGTTTCAACTAATTTTTGGTACCTGATTGAGATCGATACGAGAGTCAGATTGGGATGGTAAATCAAAATACGCTTTCAACATGAAACTCCCCATGGCATTAAAAACAAAAATCTACAACGAATGCATTCTCCCAGTCACTACATATGGATCCGAGACCTGGGTCCTGACTAAAAGGATTATTAACAAACTAAGAATACATCAGAGGGCTATAGAGAGAAGAATACTGCGAATATAACTGAAAGACCACAAAACAAACCAGTGGATACGAGAAAGGACAAAAGTAACCAACATCATACAGAGAATCAGATCCCTAAAGTGGCAGGGGGCAGGACATGTTGCAAGGCACAGAGAGAATTGGAGTGGACACAGCACTAGATGGAGACCTTGGGGAGAACGAAGAAGTATTGGCTGACCACAACAGAGATGGTACAATGATCTGAAAAAATTCGATGGGCTGAACTGGTACCAGAGAGCAGAAAATAGAAGTGTATGGTCAAACATGAGAGAGGCGTATATCCAATGGATAGAAGATGGCTGAAAAAAGAAAAGAACGACTGTGATATTTAAAGAGGGATGAAATCGGTCCTCCGTAACTAATAGAAACTGTTCCTTTGTAACATTACATTTATTTAAATTATCAGTCGAAACTATTACTAGACCCAAACACCTGTCATGATCATTTTTAACATTATTACACAAGCTCAATGAATTGTAATTCGAAAAGTCAACCAAAATGTTTAATCTCGAGCAGGGGATTTTAGTGGTATTGTCGTTCCTCCTATTTCCGGTATATTAAAGTCACCAAAAATAAATGTTTTATCAATATCCTTAATCTTGTTTTGTTAGTATTCAAAACATTCCACGTAATCCCCCAAATCACAGTTTGGAGGTATATAAACACCTACAATCTGACACTGAAACTTGCACTTAAGTTTCAGGTCTAACACTAGAATTTCACATTTTGTACTAAGCTTAGATTCTTTTAAAATTTCAATATTTTTTTTACATGCCATAGCCCCCCCCGGGACTTGCCCGTTGCCTCTTAATTTCCATCTGTCTTATAAACATTATATAAATCGACATTCACCAGTTCACCATCTCTAACACCATCTTTTAACCATGATTCGACTACCACCAGAATATCGTACTCACCTTCTGAATTGTTTCTATAAAATTCCGCCGTCTTTGTATTCAGACGTCTGCAATTTTGAAAATTTACAAGAAGTGTATTCATGTCACCAGAATTCGAGTGCACGTATCCCAGAGCACCCCCCAAAATTCACTAAAATCTAAATAATATTATCTGAATACCTATAAATAAATAAAAAACCTTCGAGAAATGAAGTTAGATATAAGTTACTAACTATAAAATTAAATTTGCATACTATTAATATCCACTTATTCAAGTTAATTGATACATGTTCCACATATTTGTTTCTCTTATATCTTCACTCCCATATCTATTTAGTAACAATTCTAATAAGTAAGTTTAAATAAATAATAACATTTGTTTAGTATGTATCAATCAGTTTTTACACTTATTGAAGTAAATAGGTAATGTCCCATTAATAACTTTATTTATTTGTTAAAGCGGCACACACACACCAACTCACTAGGAATTATATGTCATCTGATGTCTTAATTAATTTAATGATGTTATTGCTTTTTATATAGACTTTTCCAGCCCAACTCCAGGCATCACTCTTTTCGCATTTCTGTTTGGATTGAATTAATAGGTTGTAACTTTTTTTTGTAGGGTCCTCGTTCAATAGTATACCAGTTTGCTTTTGTTGTCCTTTGGCTTTTATAATCTCCATTTTTGCAGGTATGATACGAATTCTACTATTAACTGTTGCGGGCTTCTGTAAATTTGAATTGCGTTTTCTTATCCGGTAAATGTTGCTAATATCACCTAAAGTGCATTTCACGTTCATCTGGTTGTTCACTATGTTAGTCACAATAGATATTAATCTTTCGTTTTCGTTTTCCGCAATTCCATCGAAACGAATATTTTTCCTTCTTTGATACGTTTCGTTTCGTTGTTTTTATTACGTTACTCATCAATTTCAGTTTCTTAGGTTCTAATAGATTTGTTTATTTCACTAATCTTTTTAGATATCTCCCTATTTTTGAATCTATTTTATCTAGTTTACCGCCTATTTTGTCATCAATTTTTATTATAAATGTTTGACATACCTTCATAATCGGCCGTTCAATAGCGTATTCATACAATTGTGTCGAAATTTGACTGGCGTTTCTTGTTTTGATCATATTATGTGTGTGGACCACCTTAGTTATAAATTCTACACAATTTTTGCAATTGCGGCTGAGCAACTTAGGTATAGCCCTTCGCTCTCGCAAACATCAACTAACTTGAATATTTCACTACTTGGAGTACAAAAGAACTGCAATAAACTTTAAGCTCTAAGTATAATAAATTCAAGAGCACTCCGCAGTATATCTACACTGTTCGACCGACCATAATATTATATCCCGGTATGCCATACAAATTAATGTCAGTAATCTTCCAGGTCTCAGTTAGAACTAGACAGTCAAAATCTGTAACATTAGATAACGAGAGTTTAAGTTCATCTAGATTTTTGCTTATACATCTGATATTGTTATGAAGTATAGTAAAGTTATGATTAGTTCGGTTTATTTTGGAAATCTCATCACATTCACTGGAATCTCTTACGTTGTATGTTTCAACAATGGGTACATTGAAATCCCTTACACACTGGTCCATTATAGATATATAAATAATGCAACAAACAATTAAAATTTGGGGTTAAAATCAGTCATAAACTAAAAATTAAAATGAAATAATAACATTTAAATATATGTTGAGGAGTGTGCCTATACATCCAATAATAATAAAGTCCCACAACCAAGTTCAACAAAAACTAAATCTAGATTGTCAGAGCCAGTCCGGGATCTGGTATTTCGATTTTGCGAAGGTTCCTGGTTTCCTTGAAGTTATCCAGTTTTAATAGGAGTATTTGCTAGGTATTTTAATTGTTCTTCATTTCCTGGTTCTCGTAGTTCTATTCTTTTTGGTTTTAATGTAGTTACTTCTTCGAGGTCTTCGTCCTTTTTACTTGAGTAGGGAGTTGGTGGACCACTATGGGTTTGGTGTATAGACTCGGTTGCTTGATCAATTTCTAAGATTTCACCAGCTGTATAGATACTGTCGTTTACATACAATTTTTCTCCTTTAATCTAACATTTGTTGTTTGATGTTTTTACCTTGTTCAAATGTCTTCTCAAAGTCGCAGTACTTCAAGTCAAGTCATGGGATATAAATATATTTGTTTCTTTAAGCTTGCTGCTGGTTTTCAATATCTTGCTTTTAGTAAGGTATGAAACGAATTCTACTTTTACCGGCGCGTTCTTACTTGCCCAAGGAATATATATATATATATATATATATATATATATATATATATATATATGTATATATATATATATATATATATATATATATATATATATATATAAGATGTACGAATAGTGCGTGACACATAAACATGCATGTCTGCGGTTACCACTTTTTTCAGTAGCCCTTTCTTCTATTTGCGTGCAATACCCACTAATATATTCGTTACTCATTATATATATATATATATATATATATATATATATATATATTTTATTTGTTATTCTTGAATTGTCGTACCCAACAATCCAGATAATTTGGTACAAACAGTTTCGACGGTAATAATTGCTATCTCTTGGTTTAATCCAAATACAACAATATTATTCTTTCTACTATGTCTTTCCAAATTCTCCACCTTTTTTTGAAGTTTGAATTTTCCGCCTCTAGTTTTCTTATTTTCTCATTTAGAGATTCTACCCTTAGAAGTATGTTGACTTCTGATGCTTCTATAGCTCTTCTTAGTTCCTGTTTACTACTTTTAATTTCTTCTAGGATTTCTCTTATTGCCACTTGGCTGCATTCTTCCATTTTACGTGTATGGTTGCCTTTAAATTAAGTACTTATCATACAATAAACTTGTATGTGATAAGGATTTGTTTTGATCTAACACTATCTATAATAACTATATAACATTCTTTAGAATTCTTCAATGCAGATCTTGGAATGCAACTGTTCTATCGTTGAACATAATTTTTCTAATTTACTTGATATGTTTCTTTACTCACAGTTTTCCATAGTTTCTTTCAGAGCAACTGTTATAACATGTATTTCACTAAACGTACACACGCACTATAAAGCCTCATTTAAAACAGTAATATGAATAGATTCCACAAAGTAAGGGTCGATACAGTAAATTACATTCAATACATACATTTTCCAACAATTTTGCAAATAAGATAATTCAAAACTAATACCTAATAAAAAAATTATCCATTCTATCTCAATTTAAAAAGACGCACTGTATAAAATAATAATTCGGTTTGGAATTTTCCTAAAAAATAATTTTCACATCTTCTTATTGTGCGCCTTTCTTAGCTAAACATCTCATATACGAGACATTGTGGGGTAGGTTTTGGTTCGCGTTATCCTTAGAACAGCAAGGAAATGAAGTGAATTGAAGTGGGACGGGAATTGTGGGTTGTCAGGGAACGTATTCGACGGAAGGTAATGCGAGAATGTGACCCCGATACCAATTCCCGGTATTTTTCACCAGTGGCACCCGTTCATTTAGTAAGAAGACGAGTGGAAACAAAAAAGCATCAGGTGGTCTACATTTAGGTTACATACATACATAATCGTTAACGCAATCTTTAGATGTAAGGTATATATGTTACCGCGAAAGATCGAAATCTGGTGAATGTCGGGATACACCGGTAAATGTCAACATTCTCAACATTGCTTGACGTATGTCCGAAATATTGTTGAAAATTCATTATTTCTAACTTACACCGGTGATTGTCGACATTCAGGATGCGCTCATGGTGTATGTTAAAAAGAATTTTTTTTTAAATAAAAACAAGAAAAATCCATAGGTCTTGATTTATTAAAATAATATGGGAAAAGGACTTTGTTGAACTCAAAACAAACAGTAGAACATGAAAATATAAAATGAGATATAAAAAATAAGAACAATATCTTATTTATTGCAACTACCGTGACACTTCGAATTGCACAAAAGTTCCTTGCTTTTACAGCTGCATTTAGTCGTGGAACACTTCCTTTTGCAGTTACAACGTGTATAGACTTGCCCTCCACTTTTTGAATTAGCAGAAGCTGCTTCTCTTAGCGACATTTCTTTTGTTGAAACTTCGTCCATGGAAAATAACTTTTCTTTACAAATTACGAACTGATTACGGGTGAAGAGCTGCTTCAAGGTACCATTTTTGTTAGCTAATCTATAAAAGTCTGAATCCTCTATTCCAACAACAACCGCTAATACATTTTGAGGGCCTGTACGACCACGGTCGACATCAGGGACTTGAATTCTTACGGTGTATCACCAATTTGGGCAGGCGGAAACTTTATTTTTGAGGTTCGCAACATTTTTGTTGCTTGAAGTAGAAAATTCTCTTTTGCAGCTACTCTTTTTAAAGAAATTAGCTCGTATTGTTCAGTCAGTGCTTGAAATGAAGATGTGTTAGGTGACGGATCAGTCAGTGCTTGAGATGAAGATGTGCTAAGTGGCGGATCAGTCAGTGCTTGAGATGAAGACGTGCCAGGTTGCGGATCAGCTCCAATGGTATTTTCATTATCCATGTCTGTTTTAATATGGTCACTACCCAAAATTTCCTCAACATAAGCTTCTAGCTGTTCTTCGGTCTCAATGTTTGAAATTTGCCCGCGAGGGAGTGATGACGATGCTATACCCCTTTTTGGCTTAACGCCAAACAGGGCTTCATAAGGACTCTGGCGTATTCCTTCGTGATAAGTTGTGTTTTTGGCGAATTGGACAAACGGCAAACCTTCTGACCACTTGTTTGAATCATTGTCTTGCATCCAAGCAGTTAACATATTTTGTATTGTAAACAACTCATCATTAGTGACATAATACTGGATATTTGTTTCTCCTGATTTTAATGGCACAATTAACTTTTCTTCATCACTAACTTTTAAAATGTCAAAATGTTTTAAACGTCTGTAGTCCAAAGGTGTACTACACTTACTTTTAGCAGCTGACAAAGCTAATTGAAACAAGGGGCTGGAACTTGTCGCGACCTGCAGTGTCCGAGATTCACCGGACCTCATTTGTGCTGGTCAACATATACCGGTGAAAGTCCGAATGTATTATAGAATTAAGAAATGTTCGGACTTTCACCAAGGCATTTGACATTTGTCGACATCCACCGGCGAATGTTGACATTCACTACTTTCGGTCTTTCACGGTAACATATATAATAGTTACTAATTTATAAGCCTTGGTGTACGAATTTTGCCCATTCCTTTTTGTTTTTTGCTAGTGCTATTACCTCGTTCCATGTCTTGTTTCTTTCTTGTAGTATTGTAGCTACTTGATCAATCCAAGATTTTTTCGGTCTTCCTCTTTTTACTTCTGTTTTGCTTTTTTGTTGTCCATATTCGTTTAGTTTGACGATTTACTCTCATTCGATTAAGGTGGCTAAACCACTTCAATTGATTCTTTTCAATGTTTTTGAGTATAGAGTCAACACCTAATTCTTCCCTAATTACTTCGATTCGTATTATATCCTTACGTGTTACGCCTTTCATTTCGATTTCTTGTAATCTGCTCTTTTGTGGCTGGTTTAGTAGCTTACACTCTCATAAGTTAGGATTGGACTAAATATCGTCTTGCAAACCGTGATTTTTATCTTCTGATTACTTCCTTTTCTCTTATAAGAGACTTGTGCAAACTGTAGTACACTTTTGCTGTATTGTTAATTGTTTCTTTTATGTCATTCTCCAAGTAACCTTCTATATTGTTCCAAGGTACTTTTAGTAATTCACTTGTTGGGCGAGATCTGAACGCTGTAGCAATTAATCATTCAAGCTTGAACCAAGCGATTTTCAAGCTGCATCGAAAACGAGTCTTAATTTTTCTGGTTTGTTAATATTCCACACAGCAATATGTGGTAGGTACCAAATCTTCTTCTATCGCTTCAGGGGTCTCTAGCTTACTTGCATAGTTCTTTGAAGTGTATTCATCGATTTTCGCACAATGTTCGTCACCAAAATATTTGTCTTTGTCTATTTTACGCTTTATACAGATCAAATTTTTCATGGCGTTTGGTAAACTATAGGGTACGATAACATTTTTGTTCTTCCAAAGCTGTCCTATCTCGAAACAGTGGCCGATTCTGACCATAGTGTTTCCCATCATTTCAACAGCTCTTTTGTCCTCCTCGGACTTGCTGACATTATCATTTGTTGGTGCGCTAATCATCAGATCGTCGGCAAATGTACATTCAGAGAAGTAGACTGGCATTAATTTGTTGTACCCTATATGTATTTTTTTCCGATCTTCCTTTCTACTGTTTTGGTTGGTTTTGTCTACGAAAAATGTTAAAGTGACGACCATATTTTTCATGTAGTATTCGGTCAAAATATGTGCATTAAATATCGTAGCACTATTTTTACAAGCAAAATAATGTAAATTTCCAGTTGATCTAACAATTTTTCCATACGATTTTTACCTACTTCAATGTTTTTCTGGATATTCGACTCCAGAAACGACGTCGTCGTCGCCTAAAAAATCGATGCGTGACGTCACAATGTGGTATAGAGCGCCGGCCGGCCGATAACAGGAATCAGGACCTTATTTAGTAAATATAATACGGAAGGATTATTTTCATGTGGGGCATCTTTAACAATTTTAAGTTTGTCGATTCGTTTATGGCTTACGATTAACATATTTTCCTTCAACTAGATCTAATTTGATCTTGATCATAGATTAAAGAAGCCACTTTTCCGGATTTTCCCTAGAATTAAGGAAAAACGATCACCCAGAAAGCATTTTACAGGTAACTGAAATTGACGTGAGTACACAGCATTTCCTTATATTTTCAACCCTTCTAAGTTGGTGGGAGCACATACAACCATTGCATAACAAAAGACGAGTAAACGAAGCGAAACGCAGTTAAAAAGGTGAAGACCAAGACAAACATGAGATAACGTTATAGAGATGTTGACTCTTTTTGAAAAAGTGTTCTAAACATTGCATTAGTGCCTAATATAGCCGCAAATATTTTTTTTTTCAAATATATGACTAAAACCTTTAAAATCATGTAGTTAAATTATGCGCAATTCTGGTCACGTCACCGCTGTGACGTCATCTGTCACCAGTGAGATGTCAATAGAATTTTTTCGTAATACCTAGTTATTGTTATAAAATAGAAATTCAAAGTTTTATAAAAATTGTACGGCGTCTCTATGTGCGAATACTGCGATAAAAACACCTGAAAAGCTATTTATTCGCGTCCTGCCTTCGGAGAATAAAAGGATAATGTGGCTCTAGCTTGCTGACAACGTGTTACTATACAATCTAAAATGAGGCTAAGAACTACGATATCCCGAGCCCCTTTGAGAACGCGTATCTCGTTTTGCTGCAGGAATTCGAGAAATATTGGTATTATTCGCCAAATCGAACAATCGAACCAAACATACTTTCATACAGCGATTTTGATTTTACTTTAGTGTTAAATAATGTAAATTCGTTTAATTTTGTATATATTGCTATAGATTTGAGAATGTGAATTATTGTCGGCTATCTATTTGAGAATACAAAGTCTTTTTGTCGTCTTTTGATATTGTTGTGAATTTAAAAGTATCATTTCTTTCATGCCTGTGACATTGTTATATCTTTAGAAAAATGTCACGTTCTCATAATACCATTTTTAGTTTAGTGTTGTCAAAATTGTAATACCATAGAATAGAGTTCCACTGGTCTGCACGAACATCCTTTCCGCCAAACAAATACGTTATTTCGATAAGCACTACCTATTTAACTCTCACACCGACCTTTAAATTGTCGTATCACGTAACAGAGTCCACATAGTGCCAACAACGTGCTTTAAGCAGTTGTAAGAATGTACCCGTGCGATATTTATCTTTCTATAGTTCTATAGCATATTGGGGTGCAACGTTTCCAAGTCTACGTTTTTTCTTAGTCTAGGGAAATTGTGTATAATCTAGCAACACCGCATGGGACGGGTGTCTGGGAATGTTCCCCATCTACGAAGTATCAACCCCCTAGGGCTTCAAATAAAGGAGATGCCCATTAAACCCCATCTAATTCAAGATTTCGTCGTACCCATAGTCATCGGACGGACAGTTACTTATTGAAAGGTCTTGATTCCCGATGTTTCTAAATAATACCAGATCTTCGAAACGGGCCAACCGCTTGTCGGAGGATCAGTATTACAGTATTCAGCAGTGGATATTTAAGCAAAGCGATGCCATTGCGATCCTGTGTGAACCGTCCGAACAGTTTCTGTTAAGTATGTAGTGGGATGAGACTGAAAGCTCAATGAAAGAGCTTGAGCCCACTTGTAAGAAAATACTACTAGTTATATTTCGGGTTCAAGGTTGGCGATCAAGACAAAACTTGTGCTCCCAAAAAATGCTACCACACTTGCTCAAGAACCTTAGCAGTATGGCTACGGGGTACTCACAAATAAATGAAGTTTGAAGAGCCAATGATTTGGCGGTAGCCTAAGAATCATGTTGATGATTGTTACTTTTGCTTAACAAAAATTATGGGATTTTCTAGTAAAAGCTTGCATAAAATAGTGTATCATAATATCCCCTCGGCCATTAGACCTGTACGTCATGACGCGTCTAGCATACCTGTTCCTAAGCCTCAAGAAAAATATGATCATCCACATAATTATGATGTAACAGAGGATGCAGAAGTTTTGAAGAGGAAGTCGTTTTTGAATGGAGTAGCAGCAAACAGCCACATTTTATATCTCAGGAAGAGGTCAATGATCTAGTTCGTGATTTAGATCTTAGAGCATAAGTGGAATATTTGTGCAGACAAAGTTCTTGCACTGTTCACAGGACTACAGAGTGGCTTTACAAAATATCTTTGTTTTTTATGCGAATGCGACAACAGAGCCCGAAACCAACACTATTAAAAGTCTATCTCAATGAAGTTGATAGCACGGATCGGGGGTTCGAACCATAAAATAGTTGTACACCATAGGCGCGACGGAACTACACAGAATAAAAGAAAGTATTGAATCAAACAAAATATATTTCAGTCAAACAAATTTGTTGCTTCGATATGGCGAAATAAACCCATGATTTAAAAGGAAAAGCTCGTTTATTTGGATTCCAAGACCGATATTTGTTTGATACAAGAAAATATTAGATTATGTCAATTGATATATTTCGTCCATTCAAATCTTCGGGTTTATTTGACGCAAGAATAATTTCAATTTCATCTGAGAATGTATTCCACCATCGAAGCAAATAAATAATTTTGTATATTCAAGAATATTAAATACTCAAATGAAACAAACATTTACTTGAGTTTTAGAATACATATTGTTTGGTTAAACATCATACTGTTAAAATGAAAAAATTATTATTGATTTTGTTCAAATATTCATTTAATTTCAGAATCCGTAGTATTGAATCAAGAATATCGCTATTTGAAACAAATTTATAATTATGAATTGATTTAAAAGTATATTTGAATGATGTATAACCATGCTTGTAGGTAAACATTTAATTATTAGCATTTAATTTGCTGGCTATGTGTACATGCTGTGTGTACATGTTTAAGTTTTGGTTAAGATTTATATATTTATATTTTACTTCTGTATTTGCATTTATTAATGTATATTTATATTTTGTACTTTCGTATTTACATTTATTTATGCGTATTTATATTTTGGGCTTTCATATTTGCATTTATTTAGAAGTATTTATATTTTGTGCTTTTGTATTTAGATCTATTTATGTGTATTTATATTTTGTGCATTTGTATTTACATTTATTTTTGTGTATCTATATTTTGTACTTTTGTATTTGCATTTATTTTTGTATATAAAACAACATTCACAACAAAGAATCCACAACATTTGTACACATTAAAATTATTTACAGTACTGCTAGATATATTTTACTGAGGTTGTTTAAATCTTTCTTATTGTTAATGGCCTGCTGGTTTTTTTGGATAGCTACTGATTCCAAAATTTCCCTTTTTTTGTATTTTGTTCCGACCTTATAATTTTTGTGTTTCCAAAATTAAATGTATGTTTTTTCGAGTTTTCGTGGAAAGTTAGAGTTGTTGTATTTTTTTGTCGTATTGATGACCTTTTATTCGATTTTCCAAATACTGGCTAGTTTGTCCAATGTACGAGTGCAGTGGTGTTTACATAAGAATCCTCATTGTCCACAAATATATGGAACAGTTAAATTACATAAAATAACGAAACCAATTAGACCTGTAGTCTCTTATGTTAATACTCCTAATAATATATTGGCAAAGAAGCTCAACAATATACTCAATACTTACGGATATGAATCTCAGTACTCAATTAGAAATTCAATAGAACTAATCAAAAAATTGAAAGCAATCCACTTGCAAGATAACTATAAACTCATTTCGTTCGATGTAACTAATATGTTTACTAAAATTCCTCCTAAAGAATGTCTAATACTTGTAAGAAAATTACTAGAAGATAAAAATATTAATCCAGGAATAATATCAGATATACTTAATTTATTTGATGTATGCATTAATCAGAATTATTTCACTTTTGACAATAAGATATATATTCAAAATGCAGGTTTACCAATGGGAAGCCCTATATCACCTATTTTAGCAAACATTTTTATGGACAATTTAGAAAGAAAGATCTTTGAAAATATTATTTCGAAAAATATTTTATTTTGGTATAGATATGTAGATGACATATCAGCTTGTTTTATGGGTAGTGAACGACAATTAGATGTATTTTATAACCACATCAATAATTTACACCCGAAAATTAAATTTACATCAGAAATTGAAGAAAATAGCTCAATCAATTTTCTTGATTCAAAAATTCAAAGAGTTAATAATGTACTTGATTATTCAATTTACCGAAAACCAACACAGACTGATGTGACAATTCCATTCAATTCTAACCACCCTATGTCACACTGACTATCAGCATATAATTCAATGATACATAGAGCTTTTTCAGTTCCTATGAACAAATGTGATCTTGATAGAGATATTAATACAATTAGACAAATGGCAACATCTAACGGCTATCCATTAGATATGATAAATAAGCTAATTAGTAAAAAAGAAGAAAAAGTGGCATTACTACTAATATATCCTAAACAAGCTGATGAAATTAAAACTTATAAAACCATCACATATGCAGGAAATATTTCTAATAATATTTCAAAGATAATATCTTCAGCAACGAATACAACAATTTCTTTTAAAACAGAAAATAACGTTAGTACAAAATTGTTAAATGTAAGAACAAAAATACCACTATTGAAGAAGTCAGGTATATATAACTCAAATGTCCAGAATGTAATGCTGTCTATTTGGGTCAGACCCTTAGAAATTTTGAAATACGATAAGTGAGCACTTACGAGCATACAGATTAAAACAACCAGATAAATCCCACTACGCAAAACATCTACTTGACACCAATCATTCATTGACACCTAACACAGAACTATAAGTGCTGCATATTTGTCAAAAGAAACAAGAACTGGATTTCCTTGAAGAACTGGAAATTAGAAGACATTTAAGAAACCCACAATATGAAGTTGTCAATGAACAGTTAAATCTAGGGAGTTCTCCACTAATAAACTGTCTTCTTAATTTATCGAAACAGTTGTAAATTTTTTAGAATTTTTATTATATTGTGGAATTAACTAGAGACCGTGAGTTTCATTTAAAAACACTAATATGAGCATACTCCACGAAGTAAGGGTCGAGACAGTCAATTTAATAATAATACATCAAATTAAAATAAACGCCCAATTAAAATAATTATAATATATATATATATATATATATATATATATATATATATATATATATATATATATACGTTTCGGGACTTTCAGAAAAAATTGGAAGCATTTTCAAAGATCACAACATAACAGTGTCTCAGAAGGGACATAATCTTTTAAAATCAAATTTTAGTAAACTAAAATCAAAAATTCCCAAAGAAAAAAAAAGCAATGTCATCTATGAGATCCCTTGCAAAGACTGTAAAGGTGTATATATTGGACAGACAAGTCAATATCTTAAAAACCGCCTAAATGGCCACAAGTATGATAAAAAAAACAGAACAGCCCTGACAAATCATAGTTCTGAACACAAACATACATTTGACTATGACAGCACAAAAATATTGAGAATTGAAAGCCACCAAAAAAAAAGAGAAGTCTATGAAATGATAGAAATCCCAAAAAAACCCATACTCTATCAATGCTAAATCTGACACAAATAATTTATCAAAAATTTATGTTAATTTAATCAAATAGATGTCTTTTCCGGTGCATTGTCTATAAATGAAATGACATCCTGTAATATTTCTAAATCCTTATACCATAATAACATCAGTAAAAAATTTTTCAAAGACAAAAATTGATGTGTATTAAAAACCTTGTTCCATCACAATTACTGAATACAATACAAAAAAAGAACTAGTTCTATTTACTAACAATAAAAAAATGTGTTCCTTTTAAGAAGTAATTATTGTCATAATATAATGTAGTGTACTGGCAGTTGTATGTGGGTTTTATATTGATACTAAATGTTTTTAATAAAAATGATTGTTTTCGTGTATTTTAACATATTTTAACATGCGCTCGCCAAGCTCTTGTTTTATGGTAAGTTATTTTTAGGATAGACATATGTAATGTATAAATTGTTAATTTTTGTCATCAATTTGTAGAATTATGTTCTGATGAAGGACACGATATGTCCGAAACGTTAACAAAAACAAAAATGTTAATTAAAGCCAAAAAAACCATTTGATTTGTTTAACTAGGAACCTACAATCCCAAGAAAAATTTTTCCAAAATATATATATATATATATATATATATATATATATATATATATATATATATATATATATATATATATATAAAGAAGATGTAGGAATATCGCGTGATATGTTAACAACAACAACAAAGAGAATCATGATTCTCTTTGTTGTTATATATATATATATATATATATATATATATATATATATATATTGTGCTTTGGTATTTATATTTTATGCATTTGTATTTATATTTGTTTTTGTGTATCTATATTATGTATTTGCATTTATTTGTGTATATTTATATTTTGTACTTTCGTATTTACATCTAATTATGTGTATTTATATTTTGTGCTTTTTTATTTATATTTATTCATATGTATTTATATTTTGTGCATTTGTATTTACATTTATTTATGTGTATCTATATTTTGTACTTGTATTTAAGTTTATTTATAGGTTTGTTCCAACCTGCGTCAGAAACAGTTTCTAACAGTCAGGATTCTGCGCATTAACTCAAATGTGTTCCAACCAGAGTTTCTGTCAGTTAGTAAACGATTAGTTTTCTGTCCCAACTGATTTTCAAACCTGTTTGTGAACTATCAGAACGGTTTGTGGATTATTCTCTTGTAAATTGTTTGGGGCATGCGCATTACTGTTTCTTTTAAAAATATAACCTGTAACCCCGTACCCGACAAATAGTAAATAGCTTATAAATCCCCCACTGAAAATCTGTTTCTATTTGAGTGTTTTGAAATATCTTTTAAAAAATAGTTAAGTATGAACGTCGAAAAATTTAGTGAGATTAAGGACATAATATCGTCCATGGAAAGTAGTGATGTAAAAAATTTAGAATTGCCACTAAACGAGCAGATAATTTAAAACCAAAATTATTTAGGTATATTTGGTGTTATTTTTACATTTAATGAATAATTATTTATGATATTTTCAGAGAAAATATTGCCCCAGTATTCTGAAGAAGTGTTCATTGTGTTTACTCACACACTTCAAACTCTTTATCAGCTGTTCCAACCTAAAACATAAATTGATCAGACACGCTCTTTGGAAACGATTTGCAAACTGTAAGAAATATGTTTGTGATTGAAGGTTGGAACAAACCTTATGTATTTCTGTTTTTATGAGCATATTGTAATCACGAAACAAGTACTCATGTACTTATCGTTCATTTCTACTTCATTCGCTCTTCATAATTGTAACCGTTATACTTATTTATTGTGAATAAAGTTATTATTATTTATTATTATTATATTATTATTATTCATGAGTGTGAGCTACTCAAGTGAAAAAAAAATTGAAGTAATATATTGTTTGGTTCAAAAACATGCCCGCTGGAATGAAGAAAAATATTTTTGTGGTATTGTTTCAATTCTATAATTCGTATAACTAAAATATCTCGGTAAATATCTTCACATGCTATTGTCTATTGATGTTCCCAAATTTCAGTAGTTTGTGATTTCATTATACATGACAAAATATGGAAATACAGTAGAATGTTTCATTTGGTATTATCTATATAAGTTTTCTGTGTACCTGCCCCGTAACCTATACAGGTACAACCCAATTTCTTGTTAATAGTTAAGTCTAACTACCTGTATAGAATAAAATTTGAAGTAGTTAGTATTCGGCAACTAGCAAGTAATGTCTGTTCGTCTAATTAATATGGCTTCAAGTTCAAGTTTTTCTCCAACTCCTATTCAACGAGTTAGCAAAAGTGCATATTAACATTAATCCTGCACGTTCATGATGCTCTTGTGCACCAAAACCCCACAAGTTCTGTTCGCGACATAATTACGAACTGTGCCAATATGATAGGGGTAGGAAAATCAACGATTTATAGATTTTTACGTGAGAGAAAATGCCGGAACCTCGGTGTATCTATTCCTCACCCGAGGAAGAAGCCATTAGAAATTGACGACGATATCAAAAACAGTGTACGTAGAATAGTGCATGGTATGTATTTCGCAAAAGAAATACCAACATTGGACAAGATTGTGCAAGCCGCCCGCAATGACGAAAACCTGCCACAACTATCAAGAACTAGAGTATGGAGAATTCTTCACGGTGGGAAAAACAGAACAGAAAATCGTTTCTTATTGATATTTTCTATTTGGATGAAACCTAGCTAAATGAAGGACACACCGTATTGAAAGTCTGACAACATAAAAATATACTGAATTCCCGACAAGCTGTCATGGAGGGTTGGTCAACAGGATTAAGATTTCCGTCTGGAAAGGAGAGCAGGCTTATTTTAACCTATATAGGCAGTGAAAACGGATTTTTGGATCAAGGATAATTGGAATTTCAATCTAATTCAACCAAAGACTACCACGAAGAAATGACGGCTGACGTTTTTGAGGAGTATTTCCAACAAATGATCGAATGCATTCCCCAGAATTCAGTTATTGTAATGGATAACGCCAGCTATCATTCTCGATTAGTAGAGAAGCTTCCCACAAGTTCATAGAAAAAACGGCGATATTTAAGTGGTTGCAGTGTAAAGCCTTAAATTTCGATAATACAATGGTGTAAAAAGAACTTTAGCAAATTTTTAGACAGCGTAAGGCAGTGTTTAAAAAATTTGTAATCGATGAGATGGCAAAAAGTAGAGGTATTATTGTACATCGCTTACCCCCTTACCATTGTGAACTGAACCCAATAGAGCTTATATGGGCACATGTCAAAGGTTATGTTGCCAGGAACAATAAAACTTTTAAACTTCAAGAAGTACGGCAATTTTTGATGGATTCATTGGCGAATGTGACTGCCGAAAACTGGCCATTTAACATGTTGAGGAGGGGAAAATGTGGGATCTTGACGACTTAATCGACGAAACTACAGAGATCGAACCGTTAATTATTAACTTAGGACAAGACGATTCTTCGGATTTTTCTGATGAAGAATTTAGTTATTAATGCTGTATATATTATAGTTAAAGTAATGTTCACCTGCAATTATTTGTTATTTCTTACAAGAATATGTGAGTATATAAATCTTAGTGCACAATTACTTTGTATTTTCATTATAATATTAATTATAATAAACGTTAAGCGAAGATCATAAATAACCCTGTTCTACGGCTATGGACCGATTGGTTACCTGCGTATGCTTTCATTTTCATTTTATTACCTATTGTTATTTGACCGATTACCGGGTGGACTGGTCACAATTTCTTTCTTCTTAGTCTAGATACTTGTAAAACATAAATAAGGAATAACATTTTTTGAGACACCCGACATCCGTTTTCCGTTTATTATAGGTGCTCTGTGCTATCAACTACTTTGAAACGAAGTATAGTTAAATATTGGCCGTTATGTGAAAACATTGTGCACGGCCAGAAAAATGTCCTCAATGAATCTTTAGCAGATCAGCAAAAAGTTTATTTACCTCATCTGCACATAAAACTGGGGTTTATAAAACATTTTGTTAAAGTCTTTGATAGAGAAAGAAATGCGTTCCTTTATTTTAGACGAAAATTCTCGCGTATAAGTGAAGTAAAGCTTAAAGAAGGAATCTTCGTTGGACATATACGGGAACTTTAATGGGTAAAATTTTTACAACTACACTTTTGAGAAGGGTAAAAGGGCATGGGATGCCTTCAAAAATGTATCTAGCTAACAAAAAGTCGGACAAAGATCTAGTTGAAGAACTTATGCAATCTTATAAAGGCTTTTCGGTTGCAATATGTCCCTTAAGCTGCATTTTCTTCACTCCCACTTATAACTCTTCCCTAACAATTTGGATGCTTATAACGAGAAAAACGCAACTAACCCTTAGTGCTCGCTATAGATGTGCGGGTTGTCTCACGTGGTACAACCCGTGTTCGCCAGTCGACTAGCTTCGAGTCGAAGAAGGGGTGGATTCTTCAAAAAAATTTAAGAAGTTTTCAAAAGGGTGCCAGAGAAGTTTTGGCAAGCACCCAAGACTTAAGTAAGCCCACAACTCCTCAGTGGGTTAACAACTCTAACTACACACACAAGGTTAAACTGATAGGTAAGTTAATAGAAAAAAAAAGTCACCAAGTATCCCCTGATTTAAGTTTTTAATTATTCACTTTGGACCATAGGTCTCTTTTTAAAGTATGTATTACAAGTTTACAACAAAATGTGCCAAATAATATCTGAACTAGCTGAAGGCTGTAGACTCAGAATGTAGTTAGGCTGAAGGCCGGAATCTACATAAAAACTTAAATCGCAAACTATAAATTATCGGTTACAGCTTAAATAAATAACTGACAAGCAGGTTCTATAAACTCTGAGCAGAGCTTAAGGCTTCAAACTCAGGGTGCAGAAGAGCTGAGGGCCCCAAACTACACCGATGTCTCAAATCTACAATTATAGGGAAACGACCAAATGGTTCACGTACAATTTCTCAAATACAATCAAAAATCTAAATGCCAAAATTACCAATGTCACAGTTACATGGATTCACACTTCCGCAACTTATACGAATATGAATATAAATAAATGCATATGCATAAAATTTAAATAGCAAACGAGCTTAGCGATGCTAAAAAGTTATAAATCGAAATTATGTATGGCGCAAAATTATTTACATAAAATCGTCAGAATTCGAAACTAAATAACGCAGCACCCAGGTACGTACCGTACTTTCCTAGCGTTCACAGCCAACAACCCGATATTTTAAATTATGAAGTAAATTATTACAATTTTAAATACAACAATTTTAAATACAAGTGGAAAATAAAATTATGCTAATTGCCGCAAAAAAAAGAGAGAAAAACAAAAACTTTACATAAAAGAAATTGTGAAATGTGACGGATAAGGTGAATGTACAAATATATGAGAAATAAAAAGGAAAACTGTTCACTTATCCTTCTTCCGGACCCCAGAACAGCAACTGAAGTCGCTCCAGAATATTCCAGCTCTCCTGGAACTGGTCTCACTGACTCCGCAAGCTTCAATCAGCGAATTAAAATCCAAATAAAAAAAAACCCCTTGATAATGAGTCCTACTAACAAGCCGTCTACAGAAATTGTCCACGTGGTTTCCTTAATTCTACCAATTCTTCTGGTATCCTTTTGTCATCGGCACCCCCTGGATCAGTAGATTATTGGGTCAGACCTTTTGCGGGAGGAGTATTTGTCCGTGGATTATAATAAAAAACTGTTCGAGGAAATTAAAAGGAGAACTCAGGGTCCTGATGAAAGCATGGGAATCTACTTGGCTGTGATGTCTGGTTATTTTAAAAGGCTGACTTGCCCCATTTCGGAGGAAACGCAACTCAAAATCTTATTGAGGAACATCGCGCCATACTACCAAAATCATTTGGGTCTAGTAGATATTAATAGTGTGCGTGAGTTGTTGACTTTGGGTCGCAGACTAGAGGCCAGAAAATCGGCTATTGGGAATTATACTGTACCTTCGAGGAGATCGAATTGTTTGGAGCCAGACCTTGCATATGTAACCTCGCAAGTCGAGCTTGTGGCTGAGGTGGGAACACCACACGTCCCTAACTCGTCTTCCGCCCCTAGATAAGCAGTTCGTTTTCGTTGTAAGCAGCCTGGTCATCGGGCTGTAGGGTGTCTGCATGCGGCTAATGTAAAGTATTGTTTTAAATGTAAAAAGGAGGGATACACAGTTAGGACTTGTCCGGTTTGCTCTCCCAGATCCAACCAGGGAAACGAACAAAGACGTGCTTGAATGATCGGGTAGAGTGCGTCAGTGAAAACCCCCTTGATAATGAGTCCTACTAACAAGCCGTCTACAGAAATTTTCCACGTGATTTCCTTAATTCTACCAATTCTACTGGTATCCTTTGGTAATCGGCACCCCCTGGATCAGTAGATTATTGGGTCAGACCTTCCTACTGTTACATCGAGCGATATTTTCTTCCCCTACATAGAATTTATCAGGATTTTCCGTGAAATAACGTTATGGCTCCCAGATCACATGCAAAATTTAACACTTGAAATGTGTGTTTACACGTTGACGGCACAAGGAGAACTGAATTTTAACTTCGCGCAGTCAGCGCTCTGAATCCTCCCCGTCGACAAGCTTGTCAACATTAAACCTCCGACAACTCGGCGAATTTTTCGCGTTACATGCTGTTTCAGACGAGCATGACGAGATATTTCCCCAGCAAATAGCTCAGGTGAAGAAGCAGTACTCTGGAAAATATACCCCAAATATGCTAGAGGAGGACTACTGTTGGACCCTTAAACATGAAACCGCTCCTTGCGAATACAAGCGAAACAAGATAACCAAATTAATTTTTTGATTGTATTTATATTTTTTGATACAATAAAAAGCATATTTTGTAAAAAAACTGCTTTTTTTAGTTTTTAAAAATTCACCACTAGATTGCTAATAGATTGGGAGTTTCTAAAAACTTGTGGGCGATAGGTAGAAACCGAGTACCCACTAGAATTTAATACAACACAGTAGACGCAACAAATCAAAAAAATTCGGAGAGTGACTAAAAATTTCAAATTGTAGAAAAGTGTTCTTTTTGACTAGAAATATTCGTAGAATATCACGTATCCTTTATGTATATCTTATAGTAATGAAGTTCTCCTTTGTAATTTAGGTTTATTGCGTTTTAGTAAATACTGAGCTTCCACTGTATTAAGAGGCACAGTACGAAAGTGAATTGGGGTCATAAAAGAATAGTCGTACTGCCTTTAAAAAACCATTTTGTACTTTTGAAATATCTTCAATAGTAATTTATGCTTTAAAATATTTTCAATAGGACGGTCATACCTTCGAAATATTTTTCTTCAATGGTAATTGAAAACAAACCGCTTACCAATGAACACCAATCGACAAAGCACGCTTCTCTATTCCCACCAATATTGATCAAAACAGATCCCCTTGAATTTCTTATATTTTCATGGGTTTCGGTCAGAAATAAAATCACTTGCTTATAGTGGTAACGTTTCGGTCTATTTTATTTAAACCATTTTCAAACCTTTCTAAAAATGTTTTGAAAACACAATACATTTATTAAAATACATATAGTTAAAAGATGTTTCTTTAACACTTACTTTTTGATTATGCCTCCGTAGAGGCTTGTCTACTACTGTACAGTCATCATCATCATCATCATCAAACAGCCTGTCTCGTCCACTGCTGAACATAGGCCTCCGTTAACGATCTCCATTTATTTCGATCCTGGGCATCCTGGATCCAATTTGGTGTTACTCTTTTTATGTCATCCGTCCACCGGGTCGGCGAACGACCTCTGTTCCTGAACGCATCTTGCCTAGGTCTCCACTCTATGATCTTTTTGGTCCATCTTTCGTTGATCATTCTTGCGACATGTCCAGCCCAGTTCCACTTTAGATATGTTATTCGCTGGATTGCATCGGTAACCCCTGTTCTCTGACGTATCCGATCATTCGGAATCCTGTCTCTCAGCGTTACTCCCAACATGGAGCGTTCCATGGCTCGCTGGGCCACTCTTACTTTATTTACCGATTTTCGTGTTAGAGTTAAGGTCTCCGAACCATAAGTCAGAACCGGCAGAACACACTGATCAAACACCTTCCGCTTAAGGCATATGGGGGTTTCGGACTTAAAAATGTGCTTCAGCTTCCCATAGGCGGCCCACGTTAGTCCTATCCTTCTTTTGATTTCGCAGGTTTGATTGTCCCTGCCAATCGTAATATCATGGCTCAGATATCTGTAGGATGTAACTTGGAAAAAAAACTGTACAGTAGTATTTCTTAAATTAAAAAAAGACAATTAATGTACACAAAAACAAATAATACAAACAATGAACTATGTTAAAAATGATTACAATGTATTTACAGTCTGTCCTAATTAAAATAAAATTAGAATTAGAGACATATTTTTTAATTTCTAATAACTAGGTAAGGTGTAGATATTCGTTTATATTAGCATTATCTAGGCAATGATATTAGTAAGTTCGTATATATACAACTTAAGTTGTCTATGTCAGTTCTGAAATTGACTGAGTCAGGATTCTTCTTAATATTTATCATTTCTTTTATTAATCTTTTACTATTATTTTTATCTGTAGTTATTATTTCTACGTTGTTGAAATTAAAAGAGTGATTTTCATCAAGTGAATATTTTGATAGTGCAGTACATTCATTGTTATTTCGAACTGATTGCTGGTGTTGTTAAATTCTCTTATGTAAATATTGGCTAGTTTGACCAATATAAGTACCATTGCAGTCAGAACAATTTATTTTATATATTGAGTTTATTGTGTTCTTATTATCTGGTTTGAGACTAGAAAAAAGTTTATTTCCTGTAATGTTATTTGATTTATCAGCAATTTTAATATTAAATGGTGTTACGCATTTTTGTAATGGTTTATTTATATCGGGAATGTACGGAAGTGAAATATATTTTGATGGATTACTTTGGTTATTAAATTTTAATTTGTTGTAATAGTTGTTAATTCTCTGTTTAATAATGGGCTCATAAAAATGTTTAGGATAATTATTTAAATCTAAGGTATATTTGATTTTTTTAATATTATTAGGCCTGCGTTTTGGATGTGATAATTGTACCGCTCTATCAGTGAGGCCAGTGACAACACTCTTCTTGTATTTTATAGGAGCGTATGAATTATAGTTTAAATATCGTTGAGACCAAACCTTTTTTGTGAACCAATTTGTAGATATTCGACCGTTGTTGTCATATTCTATATTGATATCTAAAAAATTAATAGAACGTTTGTCCATTTCTATGGTGAATTGTATTGCATCTTCTTATATTCCTTGAAAGGATTGGTATTGTATTTATGACTTTGGTTTTCCATTATGCATTAATCCAGGGCTTAAGTTAAACATATATATTTTGAATGACCGTAAATTCTCAATTTCTTATATTTTCAAGCAGGTGATTTTATTTCTGACCGAAACCCATGAAAATATAAGGAATTGAGAATTTACGGTCATTAAAAATATATATGTTTAACATCTCCTTGAAGTTTTTGCATTCAAGACAGCCTCCAGCGGAAGAAAGTTAGTCGCGCAGTTTCGCATTAAAGTCGAGACATACAGGCTCACGTAAGTCAAACATACCGTTTCTTAGTTAGATTCAAGTCAAGCACGTGTACTCCAAGTCGAAACTCATAATTTCTCCGTGAAGTTTTAAGCTACTAAGTCGAACAAACTGTTTCTTAGTCAGCATTCAAGTAATACCAAAGTAGAGATACAGTCGCTACTATTGGTCACCTCATCAATCCGAATCAATAAGTTCTTGTTTACCTTCCGATCTTAATACCGTTGAAGTTCGCACAATAATCCATTTAAACTATTCATTTGTAAATTTGTATATAATAAATTATTAATTTCGACACTGACGTTGTCCAATTAAGATTACTAATATAGTTGAATACGTCTACTACAGTCGACAAAGTTTGTCTAATTAATAATCAAAAATATTTAGTAGCCTTCTATTAATATTTCTCTTATAATTCAAATTCTGTGAACATGATGTTCCTTTACGAGGCATAATTCGGAGAGAGATAAAAAAAACACTTACCCGTTACACAGAAGAATAACTGCAAAAGAAAAAAATAATAAATGATAATGATAATCGGAAATAATTTTTCATAAATATTCAAGGTTAGGTTAGGTTAGGTAGGTATATTCAAGGTGATTCATTATTAATTAGAAATAATTCAACAGTACAATGCTGACTTCAAATTATGAAGATTTAACCCAAAACACATAAATAAAATGTAGCTGCTTATTGATTTACAAGGTGTTTCGTTTAAAAATTTAAAAAAGATGTATGCTCAGTACTGTTTTTTTAAGGTGGGTACAGGCATAGAACAAAACTTCGTATCATAACTCCGTCGCGCAACAATTGTTTGTTACGCATCGAAGATACGGCGTGTCAACAAATATAGCGTATCAATACATCGTCGCGTATCTTATACCGAATACTACTCTACGAAGAGTAGTATTCGGTGTCTTATAAATGGGACATTTTGCCGTTCCGTCTTTACTAAAACAGAACAATTAAATTAGTCTTTTTCTTGTTTGCAATGGAGGTTGTTGCAGCAGCTTATATATAGATGCATTACTTAGTTAAAAAAAATAAAAAAAGACGCGCAGAAAGACGCTGGTGGCAGACCCAGTTGTATACTAATAGAAGTGTGTACAGAGGAAATCATTTACTGTTGGATTTAAAATTTCAGGCAACTAGTCTTTGCAAAAATTTTACTAGAATATCTCCAACAGACTTCGATTACTTGATTAATTTAATTGGACCCAAAATAGCACGAGAAGATACTAGATGGAGAACGGCAATTTCTGTTCAAGAAAGGTTGGCAGTAACAATTCGGTTTCTGGCGACTGGTCACTCTTTCACCAGTCTACAATACCTTTTCAAAATATCTGAACAATCGATAAGTGCTATAGTTCCTGAAGTGTACGAAGCCATTATAGAAGGATTAAAAGAAAATATAAAGGTAAGAAACTGTTTTATTAAAGAAGTATAATAAACACACATTAAACAACACAAATGTTTATCTTAAATTCTCTAATTCAATATCTGGTAAATAATTGACTGGAGTACTGCGACTTGAATGATCCGAAATACTAGAATTAGCATAATTATATGCTGGAGATGGTACCTGTGAATGCTGTTGAGTAAAACTGGAAGCTTGGCTATCCTGATACTGTAAAATTGAGAATGTTGTGGCACAGAATTTGCAAAGAATGACTGAAGAGTATGAGTACGGTATTATTGCGAATGATAAAGATTGGTTGAGCTTTGTTCGAGATGGGTCTTGTCTGCTTTAAACAAAATTAACATAATATCTTCTTCTACAGTACGTTGTAATTCAAGAGAATATTTGGCCAGTTTTTTAGCCACAAGATTTCCAAATATTTGACATTCGTTTTGCTCCTGTGGGTTTCTAGCGTTTGCTGATGCTTAAGACAGTATTTTGAAAGCTTTATCTAATTTCTCAGAATCTTCATTCCCCTTTTGGCGTTTCCTACTAGGTGTCGCTTCATCGCTTTTCTTTTCGGTATTAGGTATTGATTTTCTTTTCGGTACATTTTCTATACTTTCCCGATTCTCTTGTACAGCAGAATTTTTATCGTTATCTGTTAATGTTCCTTCATCACCCGATATTTCCTTTTCATCATTATCTTCTTCTTCGTGTACAATCTAAAATTAAAAATAAGTATTTAATAAACAAACTTATTTAGAAAATAAAAATATGTCCTATTTTTGGCGCACTGTATAATTTGTTTTAATTTTTACAGATAGCTTCAACACCAGAAAGATGGTTAGACATGGCAAAACAGTTTGAGGACACCTGGAACTTTCCACATTGTCTAGGTGCTTTAGATGTTGCTCTACAAGCTCCAATTAACACCGGAAGCGAGTTCTTCAATTACAAATCAACATTTAGTGTAGTTCTTTTTGCCCTAGTGGATGCTAATTATAACTTTTTATATGTTGATGCTGGAGGCCAAGGCAGAATTTCAGAGGGTGGTATCTTTAAAAACTGCTCGCTCTACAAAAAATTAGAGCGAAATGACTTAAATTTACCTGAACCAGAAGCTTTACATGGCAGGCAACAGAAAATTCCCTGTTTTTTTATTGGAGACGAGGCATTTGCCTTAACTGAGACGTTAATAAAACCGTTTTCGGAAATACATCCAAAAGGATCATTGCAAAGAGTGTTTAACTACAGATTATCTTGCGCACGAAGAAATATATTTGGCATCGCCTCAGCCGTTTTTAGAGTACTTCGTAAACCGATTTTACTTGAACCCAGAAAAGCTGAATTAGTTATAATGGCAGTAGCTCATCTACATAATTTTTTAAGAGAAAGTTCCACATCTTGTGCTTTGTATACGCCACATGGAACCTTCGATACAGAAATTGATGGAAAGCTTGTAGAAGGAAAGTATAAAACTATAACTAATGAACCAATGTCTTCCTTATTTCCAATTAGAAATATTCCCAGAAGACCAACCGAAAATGCAACACGCATTAGAGACGAATTGTCATCGTACTTTCAAAACGAAAATCGACTTTTGTGGCAAGATAATTATACGTAATTCGTAATTCGTTTCATACTTACGGTGCTCTGTGTTTGCCGAACCTTGTTTTTGTCCCAAAGGAATAGCAAACTTTTAAAGGCAAACCAACTACTTTCCTAGATATCTGAAAGCCCTGTAATAAATAAAAATAAAATTTGTAATTGAAAAGTAAATAAACAAAATAGAAAAGAAATTAATTTTCAATTATTCAAACTTACCTTTACCCGTACCGTGGCTCTTCTTAATTTTTGCTTTCTCTCGCCTAAGTCCTGACAGAAGAACATTATTTTTTTTTGCATTCATCTACTGTTGTCCTAAACTCTACAGCAAGTTCTTCCCAAGCATCATGCTTCTTTATTTTATTATAGTATTTGGGATGTTTTGCATTCCACAAAATTTCTTTATTACGATAACTATTTATGAAATCCAGGGTAGATTCTTCTGTCCACTCCATGTTTTCAACTGAATAAACAAAACGAAAAATAGATCACAACTGTGTACCGCAGACCTGCCCAGATATGCTAACAAGTGGTGCAACATCAGTGCGTATCATTTCTTTGATGCGGCGTCAAAAAACCGACAACCGATGGAACGCCGAGATGTTACTATGTTCTGGTGTTACGGCAAAGAATAGCTTTTTGACAATTAATTTTCTGAATGCGCATGTGTGATAGACGCCATTGTTTCATATGTGCTTTACGTCAATGTAATTTTTTGTTGTTAAACAAAAATATGCTTTTTATTTGTATATTTACTTTGATTTTGAACAATACTGTTTAGTAAAAGTAACTAGTGGCACTCTTAGTGAGAAATTATTGTATTTATGATGGGAAGAATAAGCTGTGAAGTTCGTGGATGTCACTCAACAACAGGAGAAAAGATAACTATGTTTGGTTTCCCAAAGACCCTGTGAGGTAAGAGAAATTGTTTCTATATGCAATGTATTATAGGTATATATTCATTTTTCAATATTTTACATGTGTGTGTAAATCTATGTTTTTGTTTGTTAACGTTGATCTGTCCCTCTACCTTTAATAACATGTAATGATAATATTATGTACTACAATAAGCTTTCTGCTGACGAGCCCTGTTCTGCAAAAGACATGTTGAGTGAAAATACATAATATTCAATATAAATAATTAGTTGATTTCTTTTATAGACATGTGATAATATAAAAATATACCTACCTTTATTTACTTTTTAGGGTACTGTTATGGTTGGAAGCTTGTAACCGTAGAGATTTGTTTGGAAATACTACAAATGCTTTACAAAAGAATTTATAGGTTGTGTGAACTTCACTTTGAGAAAAAAATTGTTTCCAAAGGAGGATATTCCAAGCGTTCGCTTCAGCTAGCTTGTTTCAGCTAGCTGCCCCTGCCATATTTCCATGGTTAAAATGCAAGGGACATATTAAATTTGAGTGGACATTAAATCAACTGTTATTAATATTATTAATGCCTGTGGATATGGTGTACACACTATATGCAAATTGAGTGAATGAAAACGACGAATACTCATAAAATACTAAATGTAATATTAGGGGTTCCCTACAATTTTCAGTTCACTATGAAAAAAAAAAAAAAATTTTTTTCATCTTTACAATCATGCTTTTGATTCAGTGTTCGTCGTGTAAATATGTTGTATTGTCATGCACTTGTTTTTACGGCGCGCTGGCTTATTAGCCACCGTAATTCTAATGTCAAGCTTGTCATCTGTTTTAATTCAGTTTTTTAATTTTGAGTGTATTTACATCTTGTGAATATAATTTTACACCCTTATAATAGGGTATTTAAAGTTTTTATTCGAATGACTCAATCATAACGATGGTTGGATAGATCTTGAGTATTGAGTATTGTTTTTGATCAGCTTGATGTCTTTGACAATTACTTTTTAAATGACGTAAGTTCAACTTTTTTAAATTGTTTTTTTTTTTCAAAATTTCACAAGCTTTGTATTTTTTCATAGGACGGCTTTGATAATGGCTTAACAGCCGAAAGCGCTTAGCCTAAAAGTAATAAATTAATACACACTGAGTATTCGTCGTTTTCATTCACTCAATTAATATTATTGTCACCTGGCCACAGGATTAATTAATACTTTCTGACAGGATTAATTGATACTTTACGACAGGATGAATTAATACCTTCATGGAATTTGTGTAAGGGAATGATTACTACAATTATTTTTATAATTGCAGTTACCACACCATTACAGCAACAGCGACATTCATCTCTCAGGCCGCTGCAATACATACGAGTGACTGTGATGCTTCTCCACTGCTTGGTAAATATAATTATTATTTAGATTCACCTCTGTAAGTCAATATACATCAAAATGTATGGCTTCCTCATAACTAGATAAGTTAGTAAAAAATTAAGTGTTTGCAACTGTGAATTTAACTAGACAAAAGTCTCACCTATAATGCTCAGCCTACCTGTGTCTCACTTGAAAAAATCTTGGTTTTGTTATAAAAGAGTATTTTTTATGATTTTGTTATGATAGAGGAATGTTTTTTTTATTTATCCCATGTTCACTTTGTGGCAGTATTAACTATCAGTCTCTGATATGCTATTAATGTGTAAGAGAATTCTTCTGGTAAAATAGATACTAGAAAATTACAGTGTCGGATGAATAAAACAACACATTGTCTATAATAAAACCTACCCATACACTTCTGTGTCCATTAATATAGTCTTCCTGTATTTTTCTTTTCAGATAATCAACCTTTTAGAATGGACGTTAGGGGGAAGTACTGAGTTACGACCTGTACCTTTATAATCTCCTTCGACTTCAACACAAAGCATGACTTTTGGCACAGTACGAAAGCAAACGTCTCTGAACAAAATCCTCTCTATTGGCTGCTTTTAACCACATGTTAGCTCTAAAAAGTCACAGTACATTTAATTTTACAAGTATACAGTTTGGTTTGGTTTACCTACACATCATCCTAGTCCAGTTTTGAAGGAACATCTACATCTACAACATAAGCAAACAAGTCCTCCTTTAGAAGCCATCACAAAAAATTAATCTAGTGCCGCAAGAAATATTGTACAATTATAAATAAAGTAATAGATGACTATTGTTACGAACTCGTACACCGAAGCAGATACTAAGTACGGCCCTGTAACCTTATGTTAACGGAGTTAAGAAAATGGCGAGCGCGCCGAATTCTGAGAAGGTCTATTGGGATTTATTGGGACCGTCCTTTTTAAACATGTTCTCGAAAGGCATTTTAAGAAATATCGCGAAAGGCACTTGTCCCATCCGGAATGTTCTGGTAAAGAAAGCTTTGATATAAATACAGGACCGATCAGCGGATGAGTTTAGTTTATGAGTTGATAAAGTGATCTTGACAAATAAACAGTAATTAAGTGAATATAAAAGTGTTATAAATTAATAAGTTAGTGTGCATATAAATTAGATTTAAGTGACTAGTTAAGTACATATAAATTAGTGTTAGTGAGTTAGTGTTTAAATAAATTAGTGAGTAGCAATACCGAGTGTTTAAAATTTATCCCACCCGTTTATTGTTTAAATAAATAACAAAAAACATTACACTATTTTACTTATCTACCTGTCCTATGCAGTTGTAAATGTCAGGTATTATTATTATTTAATATATATTGATCATTTCTACACATTATGTTGCAGACATTAAAGTATTTTCTCTAGGTGTAAAATATTGAATTATGAATCTAGAAGAGTGTAACTGTTATATTATATCATTGAAATTATACAAATTGTACATTTAAGCACCAACATTATTGTAATTTTATACCATCATGTATATTGAATTTTTTCCTTCTGTAATCTGGTAATCTAAATATAAATATTTACACATAATGAATTACAATATCAATATAGGAAAATAAAAATCATTTGATTAAACAATAGCATGTTATTTTAGTAATAAACTGTTCTTCAAAAACAGAAACTTAAACTATGTATAAAGAAATACTAAAGCATATTTTTCACAATATTTGTTAAGCCCAAGCGTCTCGTTAAATTAACTTTATTAACCGACAAATTAAGTTTAACAGAACGCGTTCTATTTAATAAATAACGGTTTTAAAGATAAAAACTTTTTCACATCTGTTAGACACTCTGAACAATATCCTATTATAAAATTGTCACTTATATACACTTCGGAGGCTGTATCGTATTAACAAACCGAACTTTCTCCAAAAATATAGTATATATGGATTTATAGGACCCGTTGTACTCGCTCTAGTGACCTGAAAATCAATATGGTTCATCTGTAATACACACTGAAAAATATCCAATTATAATATTGGTCAATTGTATTCACTCCGGAGGCTGTATCGTGCTAACAACCCGAACTTTCTCCAAAAATGTGGCACTTGCAATGCCATTTTACCAGTTATACTAGCTCCAATGAGCTGAAACTCAATAAGGTTCATCTATATGACGTCCTGAACAATATCCAATCATAAAATTGATCACTTGTAGACACTCCAGAGGCTGTATCGTGCTAACAAATTGAAAATTATCAAAAAATTACTAAAATTTGCTACTTCAAGTACCATAGCACTCGTTGTACTGGCTCTAGTGAGCTGAAAATTGATAGAGTTCATCTGTGAGACGCCCTGAGCAATATCCCATCATGCAATTGTCACTTGTATACACTCTGGAGGCTGTATTACGCTAACACACTGAAATTTCTCCAAAAATGTCGTACTTCAAGTATCATATCACCCGTTGTACTGGCTCTGGTGAGCTGAAAATCAATAGGGTTCTTCTGTGTGATATCCTGAACAATATTCAATTACAAAATTGGTAACTTGTGGCACTCCAACGGCTGTATCGGGCTAACAAGACCATGTTACAGGTTTTTTTGCTTACATTTTCCATTGACTATTAATACTTTCTCGGAATAATCTTTTGACAATACATTGGTAAACAATTATTTTTTGGAATGTTTGATTTACATTTTTTCTGCCTGTAAAATATATACCTTCACAATTTTTTAACCTTTTTCTCAGTGTAAATATTTATTAGCTTTCTGTCAACTTCAGTTTTACAAGGTCACGAAATTTTGCCCCCAGAACATCAAACGATTTATGCCGGCTTTCGCTTCTTGTTGTTGGTGTATTCTTTGGTTACGGTGTTACGCAGTGCCGTCCACACTTGTTACGCGACGGCGTTACGATACGAAGTTTTGTTATATGTCTGTACGCACCTATACGTATTCGTTTCATATTTGGCAGAAACTGTAGACACTGTACACCCTACTTATTGATGTTAAACAAACGTTGCTAGTTACTACCAGAGGCGTACGACAGGGGCAAGTGACAGGTTAATCGTTCCCAAATTCCACGCCACTGGCATTCAACTCCACTGGCGGATTAGAAATTTTGGTTTCATTTACGTATTAAATGCAATCCACTGGCCCAAAACATGGACATTTTTATCACATATCAAAATTTAAAAAATTGTGCAGCTTCATATTTGACTTAAAATATCTCGAGAAATATTGACTTTATCGTTATGAGGAAAGAGTACATTATTTACGTAAAAAGTATTGGAGAATGGAAAATTTGTGCTAAAATTTCTATTCCGCCAGCGGCATAGAATTTGGGAACGATTAACCAGTCAGTTGCCCCTGTTGTACGCCTCTGGTAGTAGCCAGAAACGTTTGTTTAACATAATTTAGTAGGGCGTACAGTGTCTACACTTACTGCCAAATATGAAATGGATACGTAAAACAGTTTTAAAGTACAGAACACCAATCGTTTTTAAATTTTTAAACAAAACATTCTGTAACTCAGTAAGCAGGTGTCTTGGGTTAAATCTTCATGATTTGAAGTCAGGATTCTACTGTTGAATTATTTCTAATTAATAATGAATCACCCTGTTTAATTAGTGTAAACATTATTGTATTACATTTAAATCTAATCCACATATTCGACGCATCAAGCTGATGCGAACCTATGACAGGAAAGAATGATTCGTTGTCCATATAATATCATAGGTTTTATCGCCCTTTCATATATTAATTTGAGAGTTTTTGGTTTCCGTCCCCAATTCCGACCAGATATTATGAACAATTTATGCCCCACGTCTGCTGCTTTCTGTCTGTTGGTTTTCACGTGGTCAAGCCACAATTGACCTGTGTCTATAGACAATCCTAAATACTGTAATGTGGTTTTTGACTGTAGTAGGTTATTTCGAATTTTGATTCTCGGTTGTCGTGTATGTTTATATGGTAAAAAGATAGTTTCCGTTTCACTTTCGTTATAAACAAGTTTATTTCGCTCGGCCCAGGTTTCGCATGCTATCCAAATGTGTGACCCTTTATCTTCTAATGATTTCAGATTATGTCCGGTTAGGACGATTATTTGATCGTCTGCGAATGCTTGAACTATGTTTTTTTCAGTTATCTATGCAGACTTACATACTTCCGTGAACCAGTCTTCCATTAATAGTAACCACAGAGTTGGTCCTAGACTTGAACCTTGCGGACAACCCCTTTCCATCATGTAAGTTATATTTTCAGTTTGGACTTGCCTGAATTTTAAAAAATCTATGCACATCTTCTGTACATTTCTAGGTGTGTGCATCTTATTTAGTCCAAAGGCAATCGCTGGTATCCATGCCGAGTTGAAAGCGTTCTTTAGGTCTTCTTCTTCTTCTTCCTCTTCAGAAGGCGTATCGCCTGTTTGGTTCCGGTTTCCTCCTCGTCTAAGCAACTCTTGCGAGGTTGACGGACAACTATCTCGCCAGCGTTTAGGTGGACGTCCAGTTGGTCTTCTGCCATGGGGTACATTGTTGCGGATTATTATGGCCATTCTGTCGGGGCCCATTCTATTGACATGCTGGTTCCATTCTCTTCTTCTCTGCCGTATCCATCTGATAACGTCGTTTGTTTGGCACTTTTCTCTTATGTCTACATTTCTCTGTCTGTCCCTCAATGTGTATCCAGTTATCATTCTTAAGGTCTTCATTTCAACAGTTCGTAGGATTCTCTTTGTTACCGATGTTTCAGCTCTGGTTTCCGCACCATATGTCATCACTGGTCGTATGCAGGTTTTGTATATTCTCGACTTACATTCAATGCTCAAATGTTTGTTTTTCCATATGGGATATTTAAGGTGTCCTGATATTGCGGCAGCTTTTTTGACTTGTTTCCTTACTTCTTCTTCCAGGAATCCTGATCTCGTAATTTTGCATCCGAGGTAATCGTATGACATTATCTGATCAATAGTTTTGTTCTTTATTACCAATTTGCTCCGTAGAGGCTCCTTTGTGATGGTCACGCATTTGGTCTTATTTGTAGAAATTTGCATGTTAAGTTTTTCTGCCTGTCTGTTAAAAGCTTGCAGCATTCTTTGGAGGTCGTCTTCTGACTCTGCAATAAGTACTGCGTCATTGGCATAGCATAGTATGCTTACTTCATGTATTCTCATTCGATATCCTAATCCAGTATTCTTGACGGTTTTTTATTAATTGATCCATGATTTTGTTGAATAACAGAGGGCTGAGACTGTCACCATGGCGAATACCAGTTTTAGTTCGGAGATGCTGCGTTAAGGTAGAGTTTGTTCTTATTTGGGTTGTTGTGTTTGTGTTTATGTCCTTGATAAGTTCTGTGAATTCTTTCGAGACATTACTGCTTTCCAAGATGGTGATGATGTCTTTTAGTTGGACTCTATCAAAGGCCTTTGCTAAATCTATAAAGCATAGATAGGCTGGAGAGTTATATTCTAAAGCTTTTTCAACTAGTTGCCTGAGTATGAATAATGCATCGGTAGTGGAGCGGTTTCTTCGGAATCCTTGCTGTTCCTCGCTTATTGGCACTGTTGAGGAGATTTTGTCCGCAATGATCTTTATCAGAAGTTTTAGCGAGGTGCTCAGTAGTGTTATTCCTCGATAGTTAGCTGGGTCTGTTTTATCTCCCTTTTTAAAAATGGGTATTGTTATACTTTGTTTCCATTCTTCTGGTATTTTCTTATATGGTAATATAATGTTAAACAGTTTTGTGTACTCCTCTATGATAGTCGTGCCTGCGCTTTTTATTAGCTAGTTTGGCATTTTATCTTGATTGGGAGCTTTTCTGTTTTTAAGTTTCCTTATTGTCTCTTCTACTTGCTCGTAAGTGACTTGCGCGTGATCTTCTATATTATCTCTCTGGCCTGTGTCTTGTGCTTCCATTGGTTCAACTGTTTCTGCGTACAGGTCTCGGAAATATTTTTCTTTAGGTCGAGTGTTATTATTAGAGTATGTAGCTTATCGCTTTTGTTCTGAGTGATCCTATCTGTTACTGAGTGATCCTATCTGTTACTTGTGCTATATCGTCCATGGTTGAGAGACCTTGTCTGAATCCATACTGTTTATTACTTAGGTTGTTAGTTGATTCTAGATAATGTGCTAATCTCTTGGTTATCATTTTGTCTAAGATTTTGCCCATTGTCGGTAGGAGGCCGATGGCGAACCTATGACAGACAAAACATGTGGGCATTTACAGTGCATTTCAATTCCCAAGATTTTTTAGTGTATTGAACAAATTTCAAAATATAACAATTTTGCCAACTTACAATAGTGGTTTACATATTTAGGATAAAATACTTTTTTCTACTTCCGCTACTAAAACCGCACTTTTAACACGGGTTTGACATGCACAAAACGACGCTTTAAACACTAGTGTTTAAAATGCGAACAGTCACATCTCGTTTATCTTTTGTTTGTTAAACGTCGCGTAGCGTGTATCTTTTGTATTTTAAGTATCATATTTCATGATAATTTTGTTGTTCTCTGTCATTTGATTTGTCAGTCATCGTCCGCCATGATATGAATATAATTAAAATACCTAAAATGTTTTCATTCCTGCGGGCCAAGAAAAAGTATAGTAAGCAACTCGTGTTAAAAACGTCCTTAGTCACTCGTTTCACAAGGCACTCGTTCTGCTTCGCTTCACTCGTGACTAACCTTTTTGCCACTTGGTACTTAATATACTATGTTATAATTTCTAAGAAATCATAGTTTTCGGTAAAATGATATACACAGTGTTGGGATAAATGACATACCTATGTCATTTTAGGCTGAAGTGCATTTTTATTTTTATTTCACATAATATGGTTGGTAAATATACGAGAAATTCGCTTCGACAAAAAGGGAAGCGAGGTGAGCATGGGGGAGGCTATTCAAGCAGTGCAAAACGGTGTTATGGGTTGGTTGGCAGCATCTAGAAGATATGGTATACCTCAAGCAACACTTAGACGCAGAGCACAAGATAAAAATAAAAACATTAAAGGGTTCAAAAAACGCTTAGGTCGTTTTCAACCTACATTTCTGAAGAACTTGAGCGCGAAATACTGGAACATATAAAAAAATTGGAAACGTGCATGTTTGGGTTAAACACAAAAGAGGTAAGGCAGTTGGTATTCCAATTAGCTGAAAAGAAGGAGCTAGCCCACCAATTTAATAAAATAAAAAAGCGCTGGTTGGGATTGGCTTTTGAGCTTCAGGGAACGTAACCCAGATATTTCACTTAGAACTCCCGAAGCCACATCAGCGGCCCGTGCGAAGAGGGATTCAATAGGCAATTTTTTGATATACTGCAACGTACCGGGGAGGAGAAATAACATCACATTTCACCGTATCTATAATGTAGACGAGTCCGCGCTTTCCACGGTTCAACGGCCGCAAAAAATAATGGGTACAAAAGGAGGAAAGCAGGTCGGTACCATTACTAGTGAAGAATGGGGGGCACACACTACTGAATTTGCTCTATGAATCCAATAGGAAAATTTGTACCACTAGCTTGGGCTTGTGTCAAGAATCGGGCTGAATGACGGGTGACCTTTTTTGTGTGTGGCTCAAGCATTATATAAAGTTTACACACTCATCCCAAGACAATAAAACTCTCCTACTACTTGATAGTCATGTTAGCCACAAGTAATTGGAAGTTGGCTAAAGAAAATGGTGTCATAATAATTTGCTTTCCTCCACACTGCACGAACCGGTTACAGCCCCTGGACGTTTCATTTTTCGGCCCATTATCCGCTTATTATAATCAAACAATTACAAAGTGGCTCAAAAATAATGCTGGTCGAACTGTAACTCCATTTCAAGCGGGGAAGATATTTGTTGCAATCTATGAACGGATTACATCAATGGAAAATTCCGTTAGTGGGTTCAGAAAAACTGGAATCCATCCGTTCAATACAGATACTTTTCCCGATTGGATGTTTGATGCTTCTTTATCAACTGACATTCCTGAACAAAATGATCCCGAACCAGGAACGTCAGACCATCAGCCTCCACTCACACCCCCACCACCATTGGACGCTATTGAGATATGGCTCAGTTTTAGAGGAATCTTTTCAAAACTATGTCCTCAGAACTGCTTATATTTTAAGAACATGACACTCTCAATGAATTACCCTGTATACACGTCTACTTTTACAAATTAATTCGAACGGTTTCCTTGCGATTTAAACATTTGTTTGTACCCCGCAAACAGCATTTAACGTCCTCTAATTAGTAACTGTCAAATAAAGTTTACTTTTCCCCCCTCCACCGACTCCGAACATCAACAAGGAGCTACAAGACACGTACATACAAAGGGCACTCCCTTAGTTTAATCCCTTCCTGTTAACTATAAACTAATTAGCATCTCCAGAACCTCTTCCAACAAGGTGGAAGATTTCGTAAATATTTCTCCAGTCTTGTCCTAGCAGCAGGACGTTTTCGGTAATTAAGTTTGAAAAGGGAGGACTAAATTCAACTAAGCCGTGTTTGTTTTATTTTTAAAGATTGTAGGAAGACTGTAATACGATTAAATTGTTTATTTTCGTTTTTTTTATTACAAATTTATCTAAAATAATTTTTTTCCTACAAACTTCAAAAATTACAAGGTTTGCGCATTGACAACAATATGCAAAGTGACACTTTTTTTCGGATTCTCACGTTACCATGACACCGTGCGGGAAGTACTTCGCGAACTAAGGTGCGAAGTATTTCGCTCACTGCATGTAAATTAATAAGACATTTGTATTTCATGCTTTGAAAAAATAAAGCAAAACTCCAAATTATTATTTATTTTTAAATGAATGACAATTCAATACTTTTAAAATAATGATAACTTTAGTTATTATTTATAATATTAACATTAATCTTACAACCAGTACACGAACCAATAGTTATTCCTAAACCAGATAATTCAGGTTCAGCTCGAGATATTGGGGTTTTGGAGCTCGGAATATTGGGGTTGGGAGTTGAAATACTACTAATTTTTGAGGTAGAGGTGACACCATGTGATCCTGAAATTTCACAATCTAAAATTTCATTTGATATTTGAATCTTATTATTGACAGAATCTTCCACGTATCCTTCGGCTACTGTGGAAGAATTTCATCCCCCGTGTCTCTTCAAACAACATATATCACCGTCAGCATTAGCAAGAAGTGTGGCCGATGTTCTCTGAAAACAGTGGCCTGTGTAAGCATCAGAATTTGGTAATTTTAAGTATTTTGCTATTAAGCGGGGCATCCCTCCAATAGAATTTATTCCAACAACTTGGTTAATGCATCTCTTATTTTGATAATTCAGAAACAATCGGCGACTGCTAGCATAACTTGGACGAAGAGCCACGTATTTTCGGTAAATATCGATATAATCTATATTCGAAACCGTAAAAATTCGTTGTATGTTTGTTTTTTTGTATCCGGTACTTTCACAATCAAGATGGAACCTTTATCTTCTATGTTATCATTACTCATTTTAGTGAGTTCTTCACGGCGACAAGCACCAGAAATACCCAATATTAAAATGACACCTAAAAGGATATCGATATTTAGTAAATTAAAATACATATAAAACAATGATTGAAAATATACCTTGGTTGAGAACATAAATCATACGTGAATTCGAGCTTGTGAACTTGACGAGTTAACATCGCTGTTCGTAGGCTGTCGAATATTCGTAAATAAGTAAAACTTAAAAGTGATTAACGTGTGGTTCCCGTTATGTATAATAACATCGAGGTAATTAGACGTTCAACTATAAATAACACTTTTTGCGATACTTGTTAATAGTACCAAAATAGCTGTTTCTTGTCGACAAGAGGCGCATTTATTATACTCAGTACCGGAACTGATAAGCAACCAGTTTTTCAAATAATGGAAACTGGTTTGCTGGTATACCTTCGACAAATTAATGGCAAATAATAATGATAATATACAGGGTGCCGCTTTTGACTACGAGAGCAGCACCAATCAAGATAAAACTCAAACCGCAAACAAAAACATAATGTCTCAAGAAAACAGTGGTACTCAAAATCTTTCTCCTAGCACTTCGTATATTCATCAGTAGCTAAATCGGTTCCCAAACCTGCATTTCCCAAGAAGGATCAAGCAATTGTCTTACATGCGGAAGAAAACCTAAAATTGTTTGACTACGTTAAAGCCATAGGTGACATTATTGGTGCCAATAACATTATATTTGCTTCCCGAATTTCTAATAATAGAATATGCATATACCTTTTTAAAACTGAATTAAATTAACTGTCTCGACCCTTACTTCGTGGAATATGCTCATATTAGTGTTTTTAAATGAAACTCACGGTCTCTAGTTAATTCCACAGAATTAACAGAATGACAGAAGTAACTTCTGTCATTCTGACGATGATATTGATTTATCGAAACAATTGTCAATTTTTTAGAATTTTCAATAACTTTTATTATATTGTGGAATTAACTAGAGACCGTGAGTTTCATTTAAAAAAACTAAAACTGAATTAGTTGATCTTATTGTTAACTCACACTCTATCATATCCATAGGAAACAAATCCTTCAATATCCGCAGACTCATTTCACCGACCAAACGAATATTAATTTCTAATTTTAGTCCATGCATTCCACATGATCTAGCTGAAATCGCTCTTAAAAATCTAGGACTGAATCTAGCCCCTCCCATCTCTTTTCTAAAGGCTGAATCCCTGGGGATGAGTATAGTCATATTCTCAGCTTCAGACTACAAGTTTTTGTTTTCCTACCATATGACAATTTTGAACTGCAAACATCTACAACAATCCACTTCGACAACAACGATCACCGAATATTTCTGTCCACTGACCGAATGGAATGCTTCATATGCAAAGAAATAGGTCGTATTGCAACAAACTGTCCAAACCCGCCCACACATAATTCTTCCCAAACTATTACTGATAACGAAAATCAACAGCTATCCCCTTGCCAAGTAGACACAAGCACCAAAGTGAATGTCCAAGAAAATGAACTACCGGTACTTCAAACAGCATTGAAGAGAGTTCATTCAGATACAACACCAACCGATAACGATGTTTCTGGAGATGTATCTCCGGTAATTTTAAGTGAATCATCGATTATGCCACCTCCTAATAATACCACCGATGCCATCAAACTCAGTAGATCTGCAAAGAAAAAGCTAAAGAAAGAAACTACTCAAAAATCAGAACCCCAATCATATCTAACTGAGGAAACAATAACCATCATCAAAGAAGCGTACCTTCAAGACAACCCTGAAAACTATGTCATGCCCGTGAAAAATTTCATCGCTTTCATCGAAAACACATGCAATAATGCTAACCCCTATGCAGAAGCTCTAAAATTCACGGCCGATATTGAAGGCCTCCTAACTAATATGCAAGATATATATCCCCATTTAAAAGATCGATCAATAAAAAATAGATTTTCTCGCCTGCAGAAAAAAATCAAAGGTAGCATAGCCCTCGAAGAAACCGACACGGAGAGCATCTCTAGCGTAACAACGCAATCATCAGTAGGGCAAAGTGATAATGGAGATCTTGACTTAGCCCAATTATTACAGAAATCTTCTTAATAACATCTAATCGTTTATTTTATTTTTTTTCTATTTTAATCATGTTCCATTCAATCCAATGGAATTGCGATGGGTTTTATCCTCGCATTGAACGAATACAACAACTAATTTCTGAATATCAGCCTAATATACTGTGTCTCCAAGAAACAAACTACAAAAATTCCTATAAGCCAGATCTGAAAAACTTTGTAGGCTACCACTTTATCAGAACAACATTCACAAGGGCCAGTGGTGGGGCTTCAATATTTATATCTAACGATCTTTTCTCTTCCAAACTACCACTTACCACCAACCTTGAAGCCGTTGCTGTAAATGTCTGGTGTCCACACAAGATTACAATATGAAGCATTTACATACCTCCAAATTATGACTTACGAGAATCCTATACTGCAGATCTCACGTCACAATTACCCAAGCCGTTCATTCTTGCTGGCGATTTCAATGCCCACAACGTAATGTGGGGCTCAGAACGCACCTTCGGTAGAGGTAAAACAATAGAAAACATATTGAACAATAATACCAGTTTATGTCTACTAAATACTAGTAGCAACACCCACTTCAGCATAGCATCAGGAATTTTTTCAGCTATAGATCTCAGTTTCAGCGATCCCATAACAGCATCCTTAACGAACTGGCGAGCACTAGAGAGCCTATACGATAGTGACCACTTCCCAATACTAATCACCGACAACACTATCAAACCACCAAATACCTTGACGAAATGGAGAATAAAATGCGCAGATTGGAATATGTTCAAGTTATTTACTGAATCATTAACTGACACACTCGAGATTGACGGAAACATAGATGAAACAACTGTACAATTCGTAAAATGTATAATCTCCTCTGCAGAAAAGTATATTGGAAAGTACGAGATAGATGCCTCCAAAAAAATCGTACCATGGTGGAACGAGTCCTGCAAAACAGCTGTAAAAGAATGTAACAAGGCTTTAAATAGATATAGGAAAACCCGTTCTCAAATGGATCTTATACACCTCAAGAAATTAAAAACCAAGTCAAAACGTATCATTAAAGAAAGCAAAACGACATTCTGGAACAACTATGTGAGCAGCATAACACCAGCAACTACTCCTGGGGAAGTTTGGAAAAAAGTAAGACAAATGCAAGGTCGTAGTACTTTAAACACTATACCAGCACTAATTAAAGACGACCAACTTTTTACCAACAGCGAAGACATAGCCAATATCCTAGCAGACTCCCTTCAAGAAAAAATCGAAGAATATGAGCACACCTCAAACTCCCCTAGTTACTTTACATTCCAACTCACTCAATGCCCCTTTCATATTCCAAGAACTCACACAAGCTATTTCTCTTTCCAAAAACTCCGCTGCCGGACCAGATGGCATCCCTTTCATCTTCCTAAAACACCTTTCTACATCCAGTCTAATTAAACTACTGGAACTGTATAATAAAATTTGGATCAACCATAAATTTCCGAAAATATGGAGAGAGTCTGTTACACTACCATTTATGGAAAATGAAGCCGATTCCCAAAAACCAGAATCCTTTAGACCCATTTCATTAACCTGTACAATGTGTAAGCTCCTAGAAAAAACGGTGAACAAACGGCTCCTCTGGTACCTCGAAACTAATAAACTGTTGAATCCAGCCCAATCTGGTTTCCGGTCCCAAAGATGTACGACTGATAGTTTGGTATGTATGCAGAGATTTCCAACGCTTTTGCAAAGAAACAAGAAGTGGTAGCAGTGACGATTGATATACAAACTGCGTTTGATAAAGTATGGAGATCCGCTATTACCAATAAATTAAAAGAAATAAATCTAGAAGGTAATATCCTAAACGTTTTAACAACTTTTCTGAGTAATCGATCTTCCAAAGTATCCGTCCACGGTCATTTTTCCAAACCATTTAATCCAGAAAATGGGGTCCCCCAAGGCTCGGTATTAAGCCCAACCTCATTCATTCTAGTCTTAAACGACGTATGCTCCTCTATTAGACCCCCATTAAAATATTCTATTTATGCCGGCGATCTTTTCTTGTACTGTCCCGGTAAATCCTCATTAACCACATCAACATTACTCCAAAATGCCGTAGACAAAATCTCCGACTGGGCTGTTACAGTAGGATTCAATTTCTCTTCAACAAAATCGAAAGTAATCAAATTCAGCAGGAAACGGAACGAACAAATGCCGCCTGATATTAAACTGAACGAGAGAAGTTTAGATGTAGTAGACCACTATAAATTCCTGGGAATAACCTTCGATAGTAAACTCACGTGGAAGCACCACATAGACGATGTCAAGGGTAATTGTTTAAAACGCATAAATCTGATCAAGACACTATCACATCGCACATGGGGAGCTGATGAACAACAACTACTAAAAATTTATAGAGCTTTAATCAGATCAAAACTAGAATATGGCAGTATTGTGTATGGTTTTGCAAGCAGATCTACTCTAAATAAGTTAAACTCAATACAGAATACTTCACTCCGCATCTGTTTAGGAGCCTTCAGATCCAGTCCTGCGGAATCACTCTACTGCGAAGCGAATGAAATACCCCTATATCTCCGTAGACAACAGCTTCTACTGTCATACTCAGCACGGGTATCATCTAACCCTACAAATCAAGTATATCATATCATAAACTCAAACCAAACCGAAACCCAAAACACCGTAACTAGCTATCATACAAAACAACACCTTTTACAACCTTTACTCGAAAATATAGACCTCAAACAAACGGCCAACAGTTTTCTCTCGGACTCACCACCCTGGATTAGAATAGCTCCATATGCAAACTCAACTTTAAGTAAATACAATAAACATGAAGTATCGAGCTCTTTTCTTTACCAAGCCTTCCTAGAACTGATAGTTCTGGAAAATCCTGACGAAATTTTATACACCGACGCATCAAAGCAGAAGAATGGAGTAGGCTGCTCCGCTACTACAACAAATTATTCAATCATCGCACATCAACTCCCTCCCTATTGTAGTGTACATACAGGCGAACTTTTCAGTAAACTCTCAGCTGTCAAATGTATTGAGGACACCCATAAAAAAGTTGCAATATGCACCGATTCTCTGTCATTCATCCTCTCAATAAGGGACACATACTCCAAAAATTATTTAGCCCAACAAATTCAAGAAAACATCCAATGCCTTCACTTGAAAGGAATTCACGTCTTCCTTATCTGGGTCCCTTCACATGTTGGTATTACCGGAAATGAAACTGCTGATATGTCCGCTAAAGCTGCGGCATCGTCAGAGTTACCCGAACAACGTATTCAGCTCTACAGTGATCTTAAAACTTTCATTAAAAGGACCATCAGAAATAAATGGGCAAATATGTTAAGCACATCCACTAGCAAATTGTCAGAAGTTCGACGAACACCTAACTCCAGCATCTTGCCATTAGTCAAGAGGGAAGAAAAACTCGTTTTTAGAAGATTGAGAATTGGACATATTCACGCAACGCATGGATACTGTCTGATAAGCAACGACCATACTGTGCTCACTGTCATAATACCTTTCTTACGGTGAAACACATCTTGATAGACTGCCCTCACCATGTCACAGCAAGACAATGCCATCATCTGAATGACGATCTTAAGAATATTCTGTGTCCGTACAATAGCACCTCAGTGATTGATTTATTAAAAGACATTCAATTGTTTCATTTAATGTAAATTTATATTGATATATAACGGTTGTGAAGTAAATGTGTCAATGACCATCAGATGTCGAGATACTAAATAAATAAAAAAAAATAAACGGTTTTAAGGATTAAAACTAACTTTTCCGCATCTGTCGCCCTGAACAATATTCTATCATAGATTTATCACTTCGGGGGATGTATCGTGCTAACAAACCGAAATTTCTCCAAAAATAACCAAAAATTCAGTATATCTGGATTTATAGGACCCGCTGTACTCGCTCTAGTCAACTGAAAATCGATAGGGTACATCTGTGAGACACCTTGAACAATATTCAATCATAAAATGGGTCACTTGTATACACGCTGGAGGCTGTATCGTGCTAACAAACTGAAATCCAAAAATGACGAAAATTTGGTACTTCAAATACCATAGCACCCGTTGTACTGGCTTTACTGAGTTGAATATCAATAGGGTTCATATTTGAGACGCTCTGAATAATATCCAATCATAAAATTGGTCACTTGTATATACTCCGGAGGCTGTATCGTGCTAACAAACTGAAACTTCTCCAAAAATGACAAAAATATCGTACTTAAAGTACTGTAGCACCTGTTGTATTGGTTCCGGTGAGCTGAAAATCAATAGCTTTCATCAGTGAGATGCCTTGAATAATATTCAATCATAAAATTGATGACTTGTTGAACTCCGGAGGCTGTATCGTGCTAACAAATTGAAATTTCTCAAAAAATTACAAAATGTCGTACTTCAAGTACAATAGCACCCGTTCTACTGGCTCTGGTGAACTGAAAATCAATAGGGATCATCTGTGACATGTCCCTTACAATATTCAATCATAAAATTGCTGACTTATTACAATCCGGAGGCTGCATCGTGCTAACAAGACATGTAAGGAAAAGTGGCCGACGAAAACGACGACGACGACGACATACACACAGGATTTTTTTTCTAAAAACCGTTTTTTCGTGTTGTTGTTGATGGAAAACGTGGAAATTCCAACTTTTTTTGGGGTATACCAATACTTTTCTCGCATATAGAAAGGTAGGGCGGAAAAGTAATATATACCTTAGCCATCAAATATATTTCATCATCTGTCTCCCTTATGAATTGATTTACTTCTTCTCGAGTTAATACCTTGGATTTCATAGGGTTGTATCCAACTGACAATTTTTTCAAATTTTGAACCGAATTGGTAAATTTTATAATATCTAAGTTTTCCTTAGCATTAAGTGTTGATTTTAGCATATAATATATTGCCCATAATGTGGAAGGCTTCACCTTCTTGGACATCTTTGCAAAATATGCTAACAGCACATTTGCGGATGCTTTCCTTACTTTATTTGTTTCACACCACTCCTTAAATTGTCGATATGCATTTTCATATTGGCGCTTCGAGTTTGCCGATAAAAAAATTGAAGTTACCAAATTGGCCGCATCTGCCAAATTAGGTGGGGTACTACAGATAGTATCTAACTTATTTAGAGTCCACAAATATATTTTGTAAAATATAAATTATGATACATCGACAAGGAGCACATTGACCTAGATGTCGATGCTTAAAAATGGAAAAAAAGAGTACCTCGTAAATATGTTATATTTATATGAGGCGTATTTTGTGGCTTACAATTTATAATTTTGAGTTCTGACATCATTAATGTATAACCCTGTATATAGTAAAATGAAATTACACATTTTTTATTCAAATTTGCGTAATATTTGTATAGTTATTTCGTAATAGACCAATTACAACCCTGCTTTAACTGAACCATATGCTCTCTTATCTGCTGTATCTCAACAAACAAACATGTGTTACCAATATCTTTTACAAATTTGAGATCGAACTTCTTCCAAATCTTCTCGAATAGTTTTTATCAGCTTCGTGTTACATTTGAAACGACCATTTGAGCTAAATTGGGGGAATAATGAACTAATAATTTATACTAATATACGAAATTAAACTATTAAAATGTTATAACACAATTATAATTCTGCGGAAAGAGTTGATGCAAGAGATATAGTGAAAAAATTAAGGTTTCAGCTTATCGTTTGAGTTAAATACCGTCATAGTCCAGTCAATATTATAATTTAAAATGCTTATTTGACGATAAATACATTTATCGACTGTCTAAGTATTATTTTCAACCCGCAAATATGGAGCGCCATCCTACTTTTTAAGGTACTTAGCGTTAATGTATAGAACAAAATGCATTCCTTTAAACAATATTAACCTATTTATATTTAAAAACATCTTAATCATAACACCGAACAATTAACACTACCTTATATCTCGTTTTATTAACAAGAATTAGGAATATAATATTCGAATAACTTATTATTTTTCCCATATTTTACTGAACTTTAAGTATATTTTGACATAGCAGGTGTCCACCAGAGATAAGCAACGCTCAGCTCGCTCTTTAGTTGGGTAGGCTTGCACGGTCTGTAAATTCGTATTGTGATGGGGGGTTTGACTTTACTGGAATTTCATTGAATAAATTCAAGAGTAATTTGAGAGTTTTAATGAGATAGTGTTTATACAGGGTGGGGCACTACGAATGAACTATTCTCTTGCGTCTTAATGGCAAATAAAATTAGAAAAAATTAGACGTAGAATTAAGTAGATTACTAAGGACTATAATTTAAAAATATGTTGGAATATACAGGGTGCTCCAAAAAAGCGTGCCGTATCAAAGTTAGGTTCCTTTGAATGGAACACCCTGTATTTTATCACATTTTTTAATTGTACTATTAAAAATAATGTTAGTTCATTAACATTTCCCTATACCTATCTAGTTCAGTTTCCAGGATAAATCGATTTTACATAATTTGTAGATCCTCCGAAAAAATACAATAATTTCAAAATAAAGACGAATAACCACATTTGCTTTGCACTATCTCACTAGAAACTTTTAACATTCTGTTTCCAATATTTACTGGTATACTATAATATACAGGGTGTTTTTAATATGACAGTATAACACTAACCATTTAATACATAAATTTCTGGCTTAATTTGAATGGAACACCCTGTAACTGTTGGGTCTGTTAAACGTGGGAATGTATTACCTTTCAGTTGGTATTAGAGTTGCCTATATCTAACTCTAATAGTTTTCGAGAAATTTTAAATTTGTTTTTTAATATTCAATTATTTGCTGACATCTAGTTACCTATGACATGATGATACTCCGATGGAAAGTTTTTAAAAATTTAAGATGTGTTATTTTGACAGTAAGTGCTTTGTTGTATGATTTATTATTGATAAATTAAAGGTCTCTTAAATCAGAATTTTATTAAGGGTACACAATCATTAACTTTGCATTAAGATGAGTAAAAAACTTACAAAAAATTTAAAGAAAATATTCAAAACCATGCCTATAGTGTTAGATACAAGCTTGAACTCTTTTAAAGAAATTATTGTTTATTTTTTCTTTAATATTTCTGGTGTTATTCTTTAAAAAGCTCGCATTATTCTATTCTTCATGTCCTCTGAAGTGGGTGGCTGTGTACTGTATTTGGTTTTTAATATTATTCACTTATCTGGCATCTAGTTACCTATGGAATGTAATTCAAATAGATATTATTTTAATACCATTCCATCTGTCAAATAAGTTTATAAATTTGTATAGCGTGTATTGTATTTGTATACTGTTGATGTATTATTAAGTTTTAATAATTGACATAGTTATTAATCCCTGGTTAAACATCAAAAAGTACTCTAAAGAAGAAAGAATAGATATGATATTAATTATTGGTGAGTGTCAGGAGAACTATTTTTTAGCAAATAGATTATACGCTCAAAAGTATCCAAATAGAGAGCATCCTAACAGAAATGTTTTTAAAAGACTACTGCAAGTATTCAAAACTAAAGGAAGCGTGCAATATACAAAAAATTCTAGACGAAAATCTGCAATTACAGACGATTCAGAATTTGAAGTAATGGGTGCGCTTGTTGAGAATCCACATACTAGTTAAGATGTATTAGTGAGCAAGTAGGTATAAGCAAGAGAAGTGTCGCTAGGATAATTGAAAAACACAAATATCATCCCTACCATATTCAAATGCACCAGCCACTATTCGATAGGGACTTTGAAAATATCATTGAGTTTTGTTTATGAGTTATGGACAAAGTGGCAGGGTCTGAAGATTTTTTTTATTTTGTTCTGTTTACGGATGAACCTACGTTTCATAAAAACGGTTTAGTAAACATACATAATTTTCATTACTATAACGACGAAAATCCGCATTACCTCCGAAGTGTTGATCATCAACATCGTTGGTCATTAAATGTATGGGCAGGAATCGTTGGAGCCCACATAATAGGGCCTTATTTTTTTAATGGAACGCTAACTGGAAGAAAATTTCGTAAATTTTTACGTAACAAACTACCCGAACTTTTAGATGACGTTCCACTAGCTACAAGACAAAAAATGTGGCTGCAGTTATATGGTGCGTCTGTTCATTACAGTGTAATTGTCCGGCGTTACCTAAACAATATTTTTTCCTCCTACCCCTATAGAAAGTACACACTTTCCTCCCTCAAATCAGGGAGGAAACTCATACTTTTTCTCCCTAGGGAGGAAAATACTTTTCCTCCCTAGGGAGGAAAGTATTTTTCCTCCCCCTCATTTCAAGTAAGTTGTAAACGATGAAACTTGTGAATTCATTATATTCATATTGTTTTCATAATTTCTAGAACATCTTGTATATCCTGTTTTTTGGTAAAAATCAAACATTAATGTTACTTCAACGTAGTTCTTCAATACAAATTTCAACTTCAGGAATCTTAGATATACGTTTTTTGAGTTCAGAATAAGAAAAGCATAGTATGCTGTGGCTCACTGACAGTAAACACGGCGATTGACTTTTGAGGTGCAAAGTCGCTACATTAATCAAACTTAGTTGATTTTTTGAAAAATGGAGAGCGATTCAAGTGATTTTGAATTTCCAAATACATCACCTAATATTAAGGAACAAGCCAACATAGCGTCATTAACCTTACTACCACAAAAATCTAAAGACAGGTATGAAAAACAATATGCACAATATAAGCAATGGGCTGAGACAACAAGATACATAAATATTCAGAGAATGTTTTACTGGCATATTCTTCACTAAAAGGAAAATCATTGAAAGCTTCAACACTTTGGTCTAAATATTCAATGCTACGCACAATGATACAAATGAAGAACAATGTCGATATTAAATATCCAAAGTTGATTGCATTTCTAAAACGTCAAAATGCCGGATACAAACCAAATAAAGCTAAAACTTTTACAAGAGAAGAAATAAATACATTCTTAATGGAAGCCCCCGATGATGTTTTTTATTAATGAAGGTAAGAAATGAAATCCCATGCAAACAATATAATTTTTGATATAGAATATTTATAGGTAGTCCTTGTTATTGGAATTTCTGGAGCATGTCGATGTGATGAGCTTATTAAAATGACTATGGATGATATTGAAGAGAAAGACAATATTTTAGTCATAAATATCCACACTTCAAAAACGTATAAACAACGAACTTTCGTTATCAATACTACAACAAGTAACGGCCCAAATTTTGTTGAAATCGTTAAAAAGTATATCTGTCTACGTCCTAAAACTGAGCATAAACGATTGTTGGTATGTTTTAAAGCAGGCAAATGTATAAATCAAGTGGTTGGCAAAAATAGTATATCCAAAAGATCACAAAAAATAGTAGAATATCTCAATCTTCCAAATGCCGAACATTACACAGGGCATAGTTTCAGAAGAACTTCAGCAACTCTGTTAGTAAACGCTGGTGGGGATATTTTAGCTCTAAAACAGCATGGCGGTTGGAAATCAACCAATATCGCAGAAGGTTATGTAGAACAATCTTACACAAAAAAAAGAAAAATTTCTGATCAAATTATGGGAAATAATGTAGAACCTGAACTTGATCAAAATCAGCCAAGCACTTCTAGAAGTTACCACCATTACAATGTGCTAAGCGAAAATATTTCCAATACTTAAGCTCCTGTTCAAACCCCATCTTCTTCCAATGGTGTTCATATAAGTCCTGCTCAAAACGGCACATTCAATATTAACATAAATAATTCTAAAATATAGTTAAACAATACTATGTACTTAATTGTATAACATATATTGATAAATTTGTTTAATAAATAATTCTTGTGTTCTTAATTATATTCGTTACCTATTTGTGTCGTAAATAAATTTTCAAAAAAAGGTGGGTAGGAGGAAAAATCATATGTATCACATGGGAGTAAAGTGCCTTTTCCTCCCTTGGATATTTACTGCCCTCCGCTTCGCGTCGGGCAGTAAACTACATCCTGCGGGAGGAAAAGTGGCACTTTCCTCCCTAGTAATACAAATAGCTATTCCACAAACATGGATTGGGCGAGGGGTCCTTATCTTTGGCCGGCAAGATCCCCATGCTTGACGCCATTAGACTATTTTCTTTGGGGCTTCATAAAAAGTATTGTTTACAATACAGAGCCAACCACTCCTGAGAACATGAAGGATAGGATAAGGAGAGCGATTCAAACAGTAACACCAGAAATGTGAATAAAGGGAACAATAACTTTTTTAAAAGAGTTGAAATTTGTATCCAACAAAATGGGCGTCACTTTGAACACCTTCTATAAATTTTTTGTAGTTATTTTTTTATAATTTTTAATCTTATTGTATGACCAATAATAGTGTACTTACCCTTAATAAAATTCTATTTTAAGAAACCTTTATTTTATCAATAATAAATCATACAACAAAGCACTTACTGTCAAAATAACAAATGTTAAATCTTTAAAAACTTTCCATCGGAGTATCATCATGTCATAGGTAACTAGATGTCAGCAAATAATTGAATATTAAAAAACTAATTTAAAATTTCTCGAAAACTATCAGAGTTAGATATAGGCAACCCTAGTACCAACTGAAAGGTAATACATTCCCACGTTTAACAGACCCAACAGATACAGGGTGTTCCATTTAAATTAAGCCAGAAATTTATGTATTAAATGGTTAGTGTTATACTGTCATATTAAAAACACCCTGTATATTATAGCAAACCAGTAAATATTGGAAACAGAATGTTAAAAGCTTTTAGTGAGATAGTGTAAAGCAAATATGGTTATTCGTTTTTATTTTGAAGTTATTGTATTTTTTCGGAGGGTCTACAAATTATGTAAAATCGATTTATCCTGGAAACTGAACTAGATAGGTATAGGGAAATGTTAATGAACTTACATTCTTTTTAATAGTACAATTCAAAAATGTGATAAAATACAGGGTGTTCCATTTAAAGGAACCTAACTTTGATACTGCACGCTTTTCTGGAGCACCCTGTATATTCCAAAATATTTGTAATCTACTTAATTCTACGTCTAATTTTTTCTAATTTTATTTGCCGTTAAGACGCCAGACGCCATTCATAGTGCCCCACCCTGTATATTTATATTTTGTTTATTATTTCTATTGTTTTATTTCATTAGATTTGTGTTTTTTATGTCAATTTTTGCGTCAATTTATCACAGTATGTGTCATTGTATCGTAATAATGATAGAATTAGTTTATTGTTTTTTTTTTCAATATGGTACTTACTAAATTGTATAGTTTTATATTTTTAATTATGAATGTATTTCAACAAGGGGATGTTCTCGTTTACCAATAAATAAATAAATATTGGTCCCTCATCATTTTTGCTTTATTTATGTCATTTACAAGAACCAAATGCCTATACAACTTGAACACATAATACCTATAAACTATTACTAAAGAACAGGTGATTATTATAAAATGTTTAAATACTCTGTATACTAACAAGAATCAGTTTAGTCTTTTTGAACCACCTTTTTTAGGTATCTTTTTTGTGTGTTATACTGGTATATTTTTTATGATTTTAATAATGGCGCTCTCAAGTCCTTTTAACTCTATTCATGCTTCTTCTTTTATCTATTTGTAACAAAACCTTTTTTATCAGCAAAGCTCAATTATGCTGAAAAACGAACTCGTTCCAATCTCTGAATGGAAAACGTCACAAAAAAAACCTATTCGATATCGATATAGTAGGAACTCTACCAGGAATTCGACCCAATTTTTTTCAACTTTTCTATATCTTTTGTTGACGAAATTATCAGTTTTTTGTGTGTTCAAAGTGTTTGTATTTTTACATTCAGAACGAAAAAGAAACGTTGATAATATTGTGAAATGATGTTTTAAGGTAATAAACAAAAATAAACATTTTTTTCTTCTATAGAGTCACTGTAGTTTTAAAATTTCTCAAACGCCATCTACTATTATAATTGAAAAGCAGCTTAAGTCTGAATTCTGTAAAGAGTGGAGTTACGAAGATACGAACAAGCCGAGGTTTGAATGAACAACGATAGATGCTACGACATGTTAAATGTGAGCACTTATCAGTGATACAGAAAATAACGATATAAAAACAAATTTATAATAAATTTTAATTGGCTCCCAACGTGATAAATAAAGAAATATTTAATGAAGGTTGAAAGTTCGCAATAACATTGTATGAAAAAACTAGTTTACAAACAAACGATATAATTAATTAATGTAACAAGATTTTGAGGGTATATAATATATGTTCATAAATTACACGACTTCCTTGATCGCCGATGTTTTCGCGAACTAAAAAAAAAACACTTTTTTATGCAAACTTTAAACAAGGTTATAGGAAAACGTTTTTTTAAAAACTCAAAGATAACAGGTAGGTATTATTGAAATAAACGAATAAGTAAGTGATAATATAACCGCGAGTTTAGAGGTAAATGTAATGTGAAGCGATTCAGTTCTCCGATTGTAATATAAAATGCGGAAACACATTATTAGTTCTTGTATCTTAATTATTTCGATTTCGATAATATTTGTTTCTTCTATAAAAGTTTGTAAGACTTTTCCAGATTACAGTGTACTAAACTTTTTAGGCCATAATTGTATGGATAATCCGGTTGTTAATAAAAATATAGTGAGTATTTATATCATATCTAATCTTACTTAATGTATACAGGATCATCCATTATAAATTAACTACCCATCAACATCTTTATTTATTTATTTATTTTATGAATTTTCATCGGTTCTGTAGGATAATAAGAAAACAGATTTTCCACTACGCCGACGTTTCGGATTTATTTGAATCCTTTATCAAGGCTACAAAGATATACATGAAAATGGTGATTATGACGATTAAATACTCAATATAAACATTAAAACTTCAAAACCCTTCATAAAATTTTAGAACCTTAAAAACTTCAAAACCTTAAAAAACGTATACTCAAGTGAAAATTTGAAAATTCAAAAATTTCAATGAAATTCTAAAAAACTAAAAATTTAAAAATCTCTCACATTTTTGTCTCTAAGAAACATCATCAAATAAAATAAAATCTAAATTGCTGACAATTTAAAATTTCTCAAGGTGTCACTCTTACCTAGTGAGGCTTTTTCCGTCTAGCAGAAATGATTTATTTTCTTGTCAAATTGAAAAATAGACGAGAAAATATGAAAATATTTCAGAATGTTCTGGCACGTCATATAAAAACCAAATGATGCACAATATTCAAACATTGGTAATAACTTATTTTCCTTTTTATTAAGATTCTATAAATAAACTGTACCTTAATATTTGGTGTTGAAAGTAAATTATACGTATTCATTGATAAACGAAAAACAAAAATTGCAAAAAAAGCTACTAATTATGTTGGACTGGGACAGCTTTTTGAATACAGTGTGTCCTTGAAAAATTCTTAGTAATTGTTAAAGAACCAAAAATTATCTATTATAGATATTATTTATTGAGCTAGTATCGATTGTTTTTTAATTTTATATAATTGGTAATTATGTGTTTGTAAATTTTATTTAAGTTGTCAGTATCTGATTTTTTGTTTACTGTATTCTCACTCAATTCAATAAATATCATTTCGCTTAAAAGACGATTGTGATAGTTAGTCTCTTTATCTAGGATGTTTACGGTTTCAAAGTGAAATTTGTGATTTTGTTCAAACGCATGGGTTGCTAATGCTGTTTTTTCTGATTTGTCCCTATGTTTTTCATCACATGAGTTCTTGTGGGCATATATTCTGTTTTTTAACCTTTGCTTGGTTTGACCAATATAACATATATCGCATTCCAAACAATTTATTTTGTAAATAAGGTTTGATTCATAGTCTCTCGGTAATTTGTCCTTCATAGAGGAATAAAATCAATTTACCGTTTTTGTATGATGAAATACGATTTTTGTTCTTTCTGTTTGGAGTATGTGTTTCAATTTTTCCGAAAGACCCTTGACATAAGGAATCTTAAAATATCTTTATGGATCTCCACTCAATACTGGTGTTAAACTTCTCTTAATATTTTTATTAATTATAATATTACAAACATTGAGGGGATAATCATTAAACAGCAATTTTTCTTTGAACTTAACCATATTTTCCTGTAAATATTCAGGGCTAGTGAGTTTAATCATTTTATTCTTGATAGCAGTCATTATATCAAATTTTTGAGCAAAAGGATGTGAATAATAATTTAAAACTCTCCTAGAACTAACAGGTTTTTCATAATGGTTAAATCTAATTCAATAACACATCCAAAAATGGAATGGAGTTATTATTCTCTGTTTCTATTGTGAACTCTAAGCCCGAATGATAGGAATTGAAAGCTATTAGTATAGAATTAATTTTTGATTTCGGAACAGCTAAAATAGTGTCGTCAACATATACTTTAACCAATGGTATTTCATAATCTAACTTTGAAACTACCGTAGAAATCAAATCTTCCATTAATAGGGCTGCTAATATGGGGCTTATTGGGTTTCCCATTGCTGACCCGTCCCTCTGTTTATAAAAAATATTATCAAAACCAAAATAACTGGTATAAAATATAACCTTGATAATATTCAAAAAAAAATTCTAATGAAAGATTAGTGAATTCCTTAATTTCATACCACCTTTTTGAAATAATTTCTATAACACTTTTTGTTTTGGGATATTTGTAAACAAATTTATTACATCAAAACTAATCAGTTCATAATCTTTAGGTAATTCCAAATTTTGAATGAAGTATATAAGTTTCTTCAGAATTCTTTAAATTGAAAAAGAAAACTTGCCATAAATTCCCTAAAATGTTTACTACAAACCTTGATAGTGTATACGATGGAGATTGAATGCAAGGTACTACTGGCCTCAAAGAATTATTTTTATGTGTTTTTACTAAACCATAAATTCTCGGTGGTTGTAGTAAGTTGCAGCTTTTTAAGACTTTGTATATCTCTTGATCTATCAAGTTAAGATCCTTCAAATTGTTTACAATATTATTGCAAATGTCATGATATTTAGCTGTCGGATCTCTTTTTAACTTTTCATATACATTTTCATCACTCACTAAGTCATTCATTTTTTGCATATATTCATTTTTAAACATCCTTTATCTGATCTGGTAATAAGAATATCAGGATGTTCTTTTAAAAAACGTTTTGTACTGTTACAGTAATCAATCAAGATATTTGTTTGGTGGGTTTTTTTTAACCGGATTTTGTAGAAAATTTGGCAGAACATTTGTTGCTTTACTTCTAACACTAATAATATTAAATGTATCATCGTTCACTTTGTATACAAAATTCTACATCTTTTATTAAATTGAGAACAGGAATTTCCTTTTTCCCCCAGAGGTAAACTAAATTTGGGACCTAACTCAATAATACTCTTTACTTCATCTGGAATCTTAACTGAAGTTAAATTAACCAAAAAATTGTCATTTTTATTATTTAGAATATATTTCTTTTGCGATTCTTTTAACCGGTCAAGTTTATGTATTTGTTTGTTCTTATGTGCATTAAATAAATGTTCATATGATTTCCCTAATCTATCCCCAAAAGAAACAGTTATACCTTGTGGTACAATATTTGATAAATCAGATTTGTAATGACTAATATTCATTAACATCTTTATTATTATTCACTAACATCTCTATTATTATATTTAATGTATTATTTTTAACTTTGGGTTCAATATTATTATTATTTCTAAAATTTTTCTCGCCTTACTCTAGATTTGACGGTAAAATCGGTGAATATAGTTCTCAACTGGAGATCAAAGTCATTCACCCTTCTTATTATGTGAACAGTTCCCATGAGTGCAATTTTTTGCACCTCATAGGGGAGCTGTGTCTGAGATGGCATACTTTTTCGTGTGGACTTTCAATAGATAATTAGTAGAATTGCAGAGATAATGAAAATAGTTATTAATATAAAGTTGTAACTATTTTTGTTTGAGGGCGCCAGTTTGTAACTATTCATGTTTGAGGGCGCCAGTTTGTAACTATTCATGTTTGAGGGCGCCAGTTTGTAAAGCTTTCTCGTCCACTTGAACAAAATCCCGGCATGAGACTTCTCAAGAGTGGTTCAACTCCAAGTTAATGACACACTTTGTATAACAGAGGATGATCAGACTGTGAGACTTCAGGGCGCCACTACCTTTTGAAACGTTACGAAATAATACAAATAATTCGAACAAAAATAGGTGATAAAGGTAGAAGCACCTTGTGAAATAATTTACTCTGAATTTAAAATTAATATTAAAAATGTTGAAATAAAATGTGCACAAACTTAATCAAACCCCTACACGATACCCTGTGGCTCTCACAGCCGGGTGGATTAGAAATAAAAGAGAATATGTATAAAATTTAATTTAATTCTGCCTTAAAATGGGATGGAAAAATACAGGAGGTACTTAACTGACGGTACTCTGGTGGTTTAGATGTTCTGAAGTAATGGAAGCGGTGTTTTCTATGGTGAAGATGTCTCGGACCAGTAGAAGCTGTCTTCAACGGTAAAGGTGTCGTAGATTGATGGAAGCTGTCTTCAACGGTAAAGGTGTCTGAGATAAATGGAAGTTGTCTTCAACGGAAAAGGAGTCTTACATAAATGGAAGCTGTCTTCAACGGTGAAGGTATCTCCAACGGTAAAGGTGTCTTACATAAATGGAGACTGTTACGTAGCTCTGACGTAGCTGTCATGTAGCTGTCACGTAGCTGTCACGTAGCTGTCACGTAGCTCCCACGTAGCTCTGACGTAGCTCTCACGTAGCTCTCACGTAGCTCTCACGTAGCTGTCACGTAGCTCTCACGAAGCTCTGACGTAGCTCTCCCGTAGCTCTCACGTAGCTGCTGTGCTTACCACAGCAAATTAAGAAAACTTTCAGAACAAGAGAAAACGTGAGTACGTGTTTTCTCTTCAACGTCGGTATCGGGAAAGGGAGGATTTTCAGCTTGTAGCTGACAAATGTCAATTGTCTCAACGTTCAGTTTTAATTCTATGGTTGGGAGTGGCTAATGAGACGGCAAGCGGAAATTACACGGAATTTATTATATTAAATCGAAACAGGTCGATGGACATACAAAGTTCATAGCGCCATAGACATTACTGGTAATGAAGACTTCTACCCGCATTAGAAGAAAATGCTGCGTGGGAAACCACTCCTCCTATTGCGGAATATCAGTACCAGGAGAATGAAACCTCGGCTCTACCTTTGAACCCAAGACCTCAACGAGTTGAACTACACATACTTTCATCTCCAATTTTAGGTATTTGATTGAAATAAATGTTTGTCTTACCAACCTTGATATATATTTGGTCGTTAAGAAGGTTACCTGAATATTTGTTTTCATATATCTCAAAAGCTTCTCCCTTATTTTACTTTTCCGCCCAACCTTTCTATATGCGAAAAAAGTATTGGTTTACCCCAAAAAAAGTTGGAAATTTGAAATTTTTTTTTGAGTTATTTTTACGTTTTCCATCAACAACAACACGAAAAAACGGTTTTCAGAAAAAAAATCCTGTGTGTATGTCGTCGTCGTCGTCGTCGTCGTTGTCGTCGGCCACTTTTCCTTACATGTCTTGTTAGCACGATACAGTCCAGTCTCCGGAGTGCGATAAGTCAGCAGTTTTATGATTGAATATTGTTAAGGACATGTCACAGAAGATCCCTATTGATTTTCAGTTCACCAGAGTCAGTACAACGGTTGTTATGGTACTTGAAGTACATTTTGTAATTTTTTGAGAAATTTCAGTTTGTTAGCACGATACAGCCTGCGCAGTTCAACAAGTCACCAATTTTATGATTAAATATTTTTCAGGGCTTCTCACTGATGAACCCTATTGATTTTCAGCTCACCGAAGCCAATACAACTAGTGATACAGTACTTTAAGTACGATATTTTTGTCATTTTTGAAGAAGTTTCAGTTTGTTAGCACGATACAGCCTCCGGAGTATATACAAGTGACTAATTTTATGATTGGATATTATTCAGAGCGTCTCAAAGATGAACCCTATTGATATTCAACTTAGTAAAGTCAGTACAACGGGTGCTATGGTACTTGAAGTACCAAATTTTCGTCATTTTTGGAGAATTTTCAGTTTGTTAGCACGATACAGCCTCCAGAGAGTATACGATTGATCAATTTTAGGATTGAATATGGTTCAAGGTGTCTCGCAGATGTAACTTATTGATTTTTAGTTGACTAGAGCGAGTACAGCGGGTCCTCTTAATCCAGATATACAAATTTTTTGGTTATTTTTGGAGAAATTTCGGTTTATTAGCACGATACATCCCTCGAAGTGTATACAAGTAACAATTTTATGATAGAACATTGTTCAGGGTCACAGATGCGGAAAAGTTAGTTTTAATCCGTAAAACCGTTTATTTTTTATTTAAAGTAACGTGCATGAGACAGCTATGGCCATTAGCACGAGGTACAATACAGACAAAGTTACATTATATAATGTGAATCAAAACTAATAGCTTAAAACTAACTTGAATATGGGATTACATATGTTATTTAAATGGAATTTTTTTTGATTAAATTCTGTTAATAAGTTGTTCTTCCTCTAAGAACTTTATCACTTTTCGCACTTGATTATCACTATTTAGGATCTCCGTGTAGTTTGTATGTATTCCTAGTTGTAGGCGTCTTGTGGCGAGGTATGGACATTCAACGAGGATATGCTTGATGGAGAGCTTTACGTGGCAATACTGACAGTTCGGCTGAGGTGACGATGTCATTAGGTAACCATGCGTAAGTCTAGTATGACCTATACGTAATCTTCGAATGACAGCCCTATTTTTCCTAGATAGATCGGGACAGGTAAACTGATTCAATATTGGTTGAATTTCACGCAGTGAACACATAATTTGACTCCAGTGAATTTGCCAGTTGTAACGAAAGATTTTTTTCAGGCTAGCTTTTAAGTCATCACAATGCTGAAGATTCACCGTGGCAGTAGCAGTTTAGGCAGCTTCTTTGGCAAGGCCATCGGCTTTTTCGTTCCCAATAATCCCAACATGGGAAGGGACCCATGTTATTGTAACTGTTGTATTTTGTCTTTTTAGTTGTTGATATATGTCATGTATATCTTGGACAAGGGGGTGGTTAGTAAATGTATTCTTAATGGAATGGATGGAGGATGATGAGTCTGTGCTTATGGCTATGTGTGTCACCCGTGTGGACGCTACAAATAGAGGGTATTTTGTAGGTTCCGATCGATCCATGTACTGTGGTTATGGAACACCCAACTCCTACTTCTGTCTTGGATGCGTCCTTATATATGACCATGTTATATTCTTTAAAATTTAGCAACTCGAGGAAAGCAGATCGAATAACATCTCTATTGGTTTCATCTTTGTTAAATTTGCAGAGGGAGAGATCGTATTGCTGGAGAAATTTGGTCCATGGAGGAGTGTTGGAGAGTGGGCGGGTTCGAGTATGTGAAAGGTTTACGTCTTGAATTAGAGGTTGTATAAGTTGAGTAATAGAACGTATGATAAAGGTATATGGAGGGTTGTCATGAAGTTGGTATGATGTTAATATAGGATATACTGGATTGGAGGAAATCGCGGCAATATAGTTGAGAAGGAGGTGTTGTCATCTGAGCCAGAGAGGGGGTTCATTTGCTACACAATAGAGACTTTCAGCTGGGCTTGATCGAAACGCTCCCAGGCATAAACGGATGGCGGTATTATGTACTGTGTTGAGGGAACGTGAAATAGATTTTGTTGCAGACATGTAAATGAAACATTTTGAAACATTTTGGAACGAATGAGGGTTCTATATACTTTTAGCAAGGTAGATTAATCTGCGCCCCAATGAAAATGTGAGAGTGTTTTAATAATATTTAGTCGGTTAAGACATATTCCTTCAATTTCCTGTATATGTTATCGAATAACATTCCCAGGATTTTACACTCATCTACAACAGGTAATTGAAAGTTATTGACTGTGATACTAGGGATATAAGTTTGCGCTCTCCTACTGAATTTAATAACTTTCGATTTGGTATGTGAGAGGGTAAGTCCTAGAGTGGCAATTTTGGTTTGTAGGGCATTTACTGCTAGCTGAAGTATTTTGGAAGTAGAGGCATTGGATTTGCCATGGCAGTACATTATTAGGTCATCTGCGTATAGGGGAAGGAAGATTGTCGCATAACTTGTTAATGGCGAGGATGAACAAGGATGTACTTAAAACTGAGCCTTGGGGAACTCCATCATGATGGGTATATGAAGAGGAAATGGAGTTATTAACAGAAACCCTAAATGTTCTAGATGATAAAAAAACTTTTTATGAATGCATATATATTACCAGTGAGATTGTATTGTGTGAGTTTTTCGAGAATTGCATTTCTAGAGATGTTATCAAATGCTCAATCAATGTCGAAGATAGTGGCTATTACATCTTGTCAGTTATCAATTGCGCTAGAAATGTGGGCTTGTAGTAGTACAAGATTATCTCTGGTTGAGCGCTGACGTTGGAAGCCAGATTGTTCCTTTGGGATGATACTATGTATTTCAAAAAACCATAAAAGACGCCTTTTGATCATCTTTTCCATTAATTTGCACATAATGCATGTAAGTGAAATCGGTCTGTAAGATTGCGGAAAGATAGGTGACTGATTTGGTTTAAGTACCGGAATAACTATCGACTTGCGCCATTGAGAAGGGAACTTTTGTGACATCCATATGAAATTGTATACATTCAGAAGCTTAGTGATGCTATACATGGATAAGTATTTTAGGAAACTATAGGGAATATCATCAGGACCAGCAGAAGCAGAGTTTTTGCATTTGGCTAAGGCAGTTGTTAGTTCGCTTATAGTGAAAGGAGAATTAATGTGCTTGACATCTACGGATAGTAGAATGTTACTAGAAGGAGAAGGTGAAGTATTGACATTTGTGTGATGCCTGGATTTTGCTTCGACTAAGTCTCCCTTAATAAACCTAGATAGTTTTCGAATGATTGTAGTGAATACATTTCCAGGTAAACTTGTTCTATATTATTGTTAATATTCGTAGAATTCCGTATTTATACACTGTATGAATTAAAAACAAAATCATTATACATTCATTCGTTTCATAAAGCTACTGTGTTAACGAAACATTAGTTCAAATATAATGAAGTTTTAAACAAATTAAATTGTTTTATATCATAGTTACCATAATTTTTATGGAAAGGTCGTAAGTATAGCCGCTTACGTTGCATATTTGCCCCCCCGGTATATGTATCATATAACCTAAATAGATATGCAATAACATATTTTAAAGTTATCTGAATATCTTCGAGGTCCTAGGGAAAGGTAACGGTAATTAAACAATTAGACCGTAAAGAAGATAAGAAATTATGACATTATTTTGAATCACCTTGTACATTAAATGTTCTTTTATGTACAAAATATTGAAGTTAAATGTTTATATTCTCAATATTCATAAATATACAGGGGGTCAAATCGAACGTTGTTAATATTTACCAATTTTTGTTTATAAGTTACTTCTGAAAAACATATTTTGATAATTTGGAACCAAAATTTTAATAAAATTTACGTCAATTTTCGTGAAATTCTCTTGATGGATGTTTCTAATTCAGAACCTATACAATAACAATAATTGCGTTCTTAAAATCACATCCAATATTAAAGGTAGTTAATTATCCAATAATGCAAACGAGTTTTGAGTTACAAGTTTGTTTATAGACAATTAAAAATTTGTTATTTTAACATTAGTTTAATGTGCATGTTAGAGACACGTCAAATACATTCAATATTACAGAATTTAAACAATTTATTTCAGAAAGAAATGATATTAATTAATGAAAATAGTTATGTATGTATTAAGAGCGAAAACTGATACGTTATTACTTGAGAGTAATTACTCGTAATACATACAGTATGTTTTCTACAATCACTTATAGTCCAGGAGGAATCGGCGCATGAGTACCGAAGACTATTCCACCTCAATTTTTTTATGCGATCCTCTTCGAATTGCCCTACTGATGATATAAATGCATGTTGCCATGGGGCAACCTAGTGCCATATTGTTTAAACCGAAATTGTTTAAACAATTGGAAGAAATTGTTATTTTTCAACCGGACAAACTTTTTCTATATTCTTTATTAAAATACAAATAAAAAAGGTCCTATGACTTTTCCCGATAAAGTTGATATTTTTAGAGATATGAATTTTTAAAGGTTCGAAAAATCTCAAATTTGGGTACTTTTGACCCATGAAAAATATATTAAAAAAATATAATAAAATATATATAATAATTTTTTTAAATTCTTTATACAATAGTTAATAATATTCTTAACAGAGATTTAAGAAAATTTCATTGTTTATACCTGTTTTTTAATTGTTAATTTCGCGCGCTCACAAGTATGCGTCGCTACCTTTAAGTATCGCCGTCTCTCTCTGACTCATGCGCTGCATACGGTCCCTCTGTGTCCTGAATCATTAATAATCATTTATCTAAAAAACCATTAACTTTATCAAGATTGGTAAAGAGAGCAATGTTATTAATAATTAAATTGTCTACAATTTGTTTTTAACAAAAGTAATTTAAGTATAAATCGGAACATGTAATTGAAATTACTTTTTTGTTATTATCATAGTGATTTATGCATTTTTATCAACAATAATAAGATATAATAGTATTTGAAAAATTTTTGGAATCACAATTATATATAAATAATAAGCTCAAACATACATTTGGAAAAATGCATTGAATCCGGAATATAAAATATTAGATTTTGATCAGTTGGAAATGGGCTTTTGTTTATAAATAAAGGTATTAGCAAAGTATCATTCTCTAGTTTGTATCCGAAATTCGTAAAATCAGTAGGGCAATTAAATGAGGATCGCATAAAAAAATTGAGGTGGAATAGTTTTCGGTACTCATGCGCCGATTCCTCCTGGACTATTAATAAAATGAAACTATTAACTTTCTTATAACTATTTAAAACAAATATAAAGAAGAAATTCACTTTCTAATTTGAAAACTTTTAAGTTAAATAAAACTTTTTTAAATAATTTACTTTATTATAATTATATAAAGATTTAAGAATTTTTGGGTTTATATCCAATCACTTGATGCAGGCAACTTTTTGAACTGACTTAAGATACCATTGTTTGTAGATAATGTCGTTTTTAATATCGTGTGAATAGACCAGAGTGATTACGGTTTTAGTGTCTTCTGAAAAAAAAGGAAACATGTACATTTTTTTATTATTTAAATTTCTTTTGCTCATTACACTACACAATACTTTTTATGTCAGCACATGTACCGACTTGGAGTATCACTGTCACTGTTTTCGATAACTATATCTAAGTTAAACATGCAAATCATGAAATTGTTATTTAAACTTAAGCAAATTTCTAAATCTGTCAGTTTAAATATTGTAATATTTCTCGTATTGATTTAAAAGTCCCCGTTATGCCTTTAAATTCTTTCACTTATATCTCTCCATAGTTTCCTATTTCTTGCTTTCTCCTGCCAGTTTGTTACTCCTGCTCTATTAAGGTCCGCCTCCACCTCATTTTGACCTAGATCTACCGCGTCTCCTCTTTCCCCCTGGATTCCACTGCAAGATATTGTAGACTGATTTAGCTCCTTCTCTCCATACATGTCCCAGCTATTTAACTCGTTGTGCTTTTATTCTCTTTACGATGTCTTCGCCTTTTATTTAGTCCAAAATGTCACGATTCGTTCATATTCTGTATTAATTTTCATCTATTTTTACAGGACCCAATATTGCTTTCAATATCTTCCTTTCAGTTATTCTTAGTTTTTCGTCTTCTTTCTTTGTTAACGTCATTGTTTCTGCCGCGTATATCATGATTGGCCTTATCATCGTTTTATACATATCTAATTTTGTTTGCTTCGTTAAAATTTTACTCTTAAGTAGCTTTTTATTTGCATGATATGCTCTGTTTGTAGCGAGTATCTTTTCTTCAATTTCAGTAGTTCTATCTCCAGTATTGCTAATCTAACTCCCAAATATTTATATTTTTTAACTTCGTCAAATTCATAATCGCTGATTTTTATTTTTCCTTTTTGGTTTAGGTTCACAAATCTCATAAGCTTGTTTTTACTTTCGTTTATTTTTAGCCCCAATTTTCCTCCATCTGTGACTATCTCCTTTAGCATATTTTCCATGATTCTTCTTCTTTTAGATACAAGCACGATATCGTCCGCATATGCTATTATTTGACTAGAACTGTCTGTGGGTATGGTGTACACACTAGATATAAATTGAGTGAATGTAAACGACGAGTACTGAGAATAAACCTAGGCCCATACTAGGCGTATGGGTCTAGGTTTATTCTTTCGGTTAGTTCTACAATCATCTCCCAAACACATTATTGGATAGTCACCAGGCTATGTATGGGTCATTGTTTGTCTCACTAGTAAATAACCAAATTTAATTTTTTTAAATAATAAGAATACAAACCTCCCCCTCATGGAACTTATTTGAGACATGCCTAGTATGGATCTGGGTTTATTCTTGGAACTGATTACACACACACAGTGTACGTCGGACACCAGGATATGTATGGGTCATAGTTTGGTTATGCATATAAGCTATCTTATATCTCATTTTATTTATTTGAACAAATCACCCTACTTTTCGCTTTTCCTTAATTTTCTTTTTCTCCTGCGCATGCCTGGTTCGTGATAGGTCTAGACTGGATCTAGGTTTGTCATACCTATCAAAAACTTCTTAACCATATTGTTCCCGTGTAACCTAGCTATGTATGGGTCATAGTTGGGTTCATCAACAGGTTCTTTATCTTGTAGCTCTTATCAAATTCTGTCCTACCCTTTAACTCTTAACATACTCCTATGAACTCTTCTCTTCTTGTACATGGCTAGTATGGGTCTAGGTGTGTAAAAACTAACCTAAATTCAATAATCACATTGTGTTCTTGACGCCGGGCTATGTATGGGACATAGTTTGGGTCATCAGGTCACAATCACTATATCATTTACATCTAATTCATATGGGAGGCCATCAGCTGTTAGGTTCACCCACCTTGCCAGCGTACTTTTCCACCTTCGTCACTAGATTATGTAATCTCCTCCATGAATGTATTTACAACTAAGTGTTTTAATTTATGTTATCTAGCATTTTACACGTTTAGGTTTACTACGCTTGTTCCTGACTGGCTGGGGAATAGATCCAACCCCTAAGTCAATTTTCAGTATACAATCTAGGGTGGAAGGGGATTTTCCTATTCATCTAGATTAGATGAATGTTGGGAATTTGAATGGAGATTTTTCAATTTTTATGTTTTATCACATCTTTAACTTCATTTTTTAAATTTAAAATAAATGTAGTATATAGGGTTTCCTTCAATTTACAGTTCGCTATATGAATTTTTTTCATCTTTTCAATCATACATTTGATTCAATGTTCATCACACAAATATGTTGTCATACACTTGTTGTTTTACGGCACGCTGGCTTATTAGCCACCGTATTTTTAACGTCAAACTTGTCATCGGAGATCATTTAGTTTTCACTTCTGAATGGGAACTTCCATGATGTGAATTATAATTGTACACCTCTTAAAGGGATATTTTAATGAAATTAACTGTCTCGACCCTTACTTCGTGGAATATGCTCATATTAACTAGAGACCGTGAGTTTCATTTAAAAACACGGTTATTTTAATGTTTTTTTTCTATTGATATCATTGTAACAATGACTTAACTTCTTACATTGTTTCGATTTTGTTAGCTGGATGTTTTTTGACACCTGTTTTGGATCTTTTTTATGACGTAAGTTCAACTTTTTAAATTATTTTTTCAAAATTTTACAAACATTGTAATTTTATAGGACAGCTTTGATATTGGCCTAATGGCCGAAAGCGCTTAGCTGCATATTAATAAACACATACACACTGAGTACTCGTTTACTCGTTTACATTCACTGAATATTATTTGACTGCCACTTCTCAGTTTTGCGCTTACTCCTTGTTCTTTTAATGCCTTCTTGAGTTCACTTCTTTTGATTGAGTCGAAGGTTTGTTGAAAGTAAATGAATAGCATTTCTATGTCTAATTTGTTTTGATGTATGAATAGCATCATTTGTTGATCTGCCTTTTGTAAAGCCGCATTGATATTGCCCTATCACTTCCCTTGTACTTTCCACAAGCCTTCTGTTGATTAACGTGGATAGTATTTTGTACGCAGTGTTTAATAATGTGATTCCTCTGTATTTTTACATTCATGTTGGTCTCCTTTCTTATGTAGAGTGACAATTTGTCCAATTTCCCATTCTTCCGGCATTCTCTCCTCGTTCCATATTTTTTTAATAAAGTAATATATTCTTTTATGTAGAGTGTTCCCTCCATATTTGATTAGTTCTATGCTTATTCCATCCTTTCCGGGGGCCTTTCCATTTCTGCTCTTATTTATTATTTCCTTGACCTCCTCAATTGTTGGTTCTTCTTCTAATATATCTTGTCTCTCATCTTCTGTTACTTCTTCATCTTCGTCCCAGTAATGTGGTTCATTTAATAGTTCCCTAAAATGATCCACCCATGTTTGTTTATATTGGTGTTCTTCTTCTGTCTGCCTTCCTTCCTTGTTTTTTATTCCTTTGGTTTTGCCCTTATACGTCTTGTTGTTTTCGTTAATTTTTTTATAGAAGCTTTTCGTATTTTCTCTCGACTTTTCTCTTTCAATTTCTCTGATCTTATTATCTATCCATTCTCTTTTTCTTTTTCCAATTATTTTATTACTTTCCTTCCTTTTTTCCCCGTATTCATTCCTGTCCTCCAGATTATTAGTTTTTATCCATTTTATTCTTCTTTGGCTTTCTTCTCTACCGCAGTGTTGCATGTCATGTCAAACCACTCCTCTCTTCTCCCGTTTTTTTCGCACCTAACTGTGTTTCCGCTGCTGTTTCCAAGCATTTCTTTATATTGCTCCATTCAGACATTATTGTTCCCTGTTGGTTTTCGCCCTGTGATGATAGTTTCTCTATTTGTATTGCGTATTTTCCTCTTATATTTTCATTTTCAAGCCTGTCCACGTTCCATTTCTTGTTTTTATAATGTATATCAGATGTTTTTCTTATTTTTTGTTTTATTTTAGCCATTACCAGGAACTATTCACTAATTTATATTAAACTACACAAATTGTGGTCTCTTTATTCGGGGTCGCGTAAATTTCCCCTCACTTTGTGAAATAATCCATTACTACCAGGATGTATTTACCACCATTTTCTGTCGTTGGAAATGGTCCAGCGATGTCTAAAGCAATCCTTTCGAACGGGCTTGCAACATTATATTGTTTCATGGGTGTTTTTATCTTGCGATGTGGTCCATTACTCGTAGCACAAGTCGCACGTTTCTTACACCAGTCCTTCACATCGTCGGATCTGTTCATCCAATAAAACCTTTCACGGGCTCGCTGAATGGTTTTCTTCACTCCCAGATGACCTCCCGATGGTCTGTCGTGTAACTTTCTCAGTACCTCTGCTACTCTCTGTCTTCTCTTCTCGGAACCATAATCGTTCTCAAGGATTCTTTTCAACAGGTCTTCTTCCAGGACAAGGGAGTCCCATTGAGCCCTATATACCTCGAGTGTCGGTGAAAATCTTGACACATTTTGCCAGATAGGTCGCCGATTTTCCTCCTTCCATTGCCGAATCTTCTTTAGGTGAGGATCATTCTCCAGATCTTCTCTGATCCTGGTGGGTGACCATTCTTCCTTGACTACAAAAATCAAGTAGAAAAAGTTCTTTCCAACGCTCTATCACTTAACTTATCCCCTAAATCAAGTAGAAAAAGTTCTTTCCAATGCTCTCTCACTTGACTTACCCCATAAATCAAGTAGGAAGGGTTCTTTCTAACGCTCTCTCGCTTAAATTATCCCGAGAAAGTATATTGATTAATAGGATTTTAAGTTTTAGTCTATTTGAAATTTTATTTTTATCTTTAATATCATTTTTTAGAGCAGTTTATTTTTTATTTTTATATTCATATTCTCAGCATGGTATATATTATTCAGGTTTATTTATATTTAATAAAGGTTTTATTCGAGAATATTTATTAATAATGTTACATTGATAGAATTTTTCTTATAACTGCAGCTTCCCTAGATTCCGCCTTGTTGCAGTGGTAGCAGTCTGTTGGGTACGGCCATCTGAACAGGGAGTCGGCATTTCGGTGACTCACACCAGCTCGATGTTCCATGTTGAAATCATACTCTTGAAGTCGTTTAATCCATCTAGCGATCTGACCCTCGGTATTCTTGAACTGCATGAACCACTTGAGTGCTGGATGATCAGTCCGGATTAAAAACTTCCTACTATAGAGATCCTGGTAGAAATGTTCCACGGACTTCACACCGACACAAGTTCTCTTCTTGGGACGCAGCAGTTTCGTTTTGGTTTGGAAAGGATTTTACTGCAATATCCCAGCACTCTTACTTACCCTACTTGTATCTGTGAGAGCACTCCTCCAATTCCTACGTTGCTGCTTGCGTCAGTGTCAAGAATAAAGTCTCTCTCTGGCAATGGATATCCTAATATCGGCGCCGTGGTTAAATTCTCCTTCAAGGTTTCAAAAGCCGTTAACAATCTTCGTCCCATTGGAAAGCTCTTGTTTCTTCTGTGAGTCGAGTTAGGGGCTTGGCAATATCTCCAAACTTCCTGATAAATTCCTAATTTGATGCTTCTCGGCTGCTTGCGGCCATTGCTTAATGGAAGCAATTTTCTCTGGATCAACTGCCACTCGTTCATTGTTCACTATATGACCTAGATAGTTGACTTGGTTTTAAAATAGCTGACATTTATTTGAGTTTAACATGAGCTGGACAGCTTGGAGTCGTTTGAATACATCTTCCAAATGCTTCAGGGAGATAGTATGGAACATATCAACGCACCATGCAAATAAATATTACAGTTATGTTAATTCAACATCACATTGTGATAATGGTCTTCCTTCTTTTCTCTTGTTTTCATGACATGCACATCTATACAACCGCTTATGCCCAGCTTGTGGCTGTTAACTTTTGTGATGTTTCAACTTAACTTCTCAGCGATGTTAAAGCGCTGTCTTTTTACATTACTGAGATGTTACTAGAACTTCCTCAAAAGGAAGTCTTTATAACGAACTAAAAACAAAATTTCTGTTACATTTTGAAATGCCTTTTAACATCTTGTCGATGTTAATGCAATGTCTAAAAAATAACATCTTATCAATGATCTAAATGCGACATTTCAAAAACAATACAGTGTATTCTCGTAGATGTTGTATGGATATTACATAAACCTCTAAATAATATACATCAAACATTCTAGATGACATCCTATAGATGTTTCTGTGCCTAATCAGCAAATACAGGGTGAACAACTAAGAACGCCGGCTGTCGGCCATATTTCAAAAAATAGTCATAGTACAACTTTAAAAAAATATCTTCAGGAAAATGACCCTGAAAAAACGCTGGAAAATATTTTTGATTTCCTAAAATATCTGCTATGGGGTGGAACACTTAAAAACATAATACTGTGATTATCTCCAAAAAAGACATACTGAAGGTATCCTAGAAATACAATTTTTGATTATTGTTGAGATTATGAAAAAATGTAGTTAGGGACTTTTTGTCCTTATTCTTCAAGTAAGGGGTGGGGGAAGGTTCAACCCAAAAAACAAATGTCGTAACACTATTTTTTTAATCGATATCCATGTTTTTGGCGTCATTTGAAAGAGTTTTTACTCTTTAATAAGATATGCTTAACAAAAATAACAAAATTGGACAATTTTGTCAACGCTATGTGAAAAAGTCGACAGTTTTCCCATTTTTCTCGGAAATTTCAAATGTAATGAGGCATTTTCTAAATTCTGATGAAAAGGGGTTAAAAAATAGGAATCTATTCCAAGATATAAAATTTACAATATCAGATATAAAAATTTAAAAAAATGCTTCAATTTAGATTTGAAATTTCCGAGCGGATACAAAATTATCTAATTTTGTTATCAATCTTATTGAACAGAAAAACTCTCTCAAATGCAGCTAAAATCATTAATATCGGTTAAAAAACGAAAAAGTTATACATTTGTTCATAAGTTTGAACCTTCCCCATCCATTATTTGAAGAATAATGGCAAAAAATCTCCTTAATTAAATTTATTCATAATCTCATGAAGATTTCAAAAATTGTATTTTTAGGACACCTTCAGTATGTTTTTTTGGAGTATTATGTTTTCGAGTGTTCATTCCACCCCTAGCGGATATTTTAGAAACTGCAAAATATTTTCCAGCAATTTTTCAGGATCACTTACCTAAAGGTAATTTTTTTGAAAGTTGTACCATGATTATTTTCTGAGATGTGGCCTACAGTCGTTCTTAGTTGTTCATCCTGTACATTAAAAATGAAATAGCAAAAAAAGCAATAAAGGATTTAAAACGTTTATTCACTATCAATGAACAGTACAGTAAATTTGAAAAAAACAGGTACAAAATTAGAAAATAAAAATATCGTCCAGAAATCCAACCTGAAAAAAAATAAAATTGTGTGAGCATATTACATAACAAGTCTGGAAAGTGGAAACTATTGAACGCATTCAGTGAAAGCAAGAAATAAAAAAGGGTATATTAATCTGTAGTTACCATAACGTAACATACTTTGAAACTGAATTAATAAAGTTTAACGGATACACATACATTACAGCTAGTTTACAGAAAATTTATTAGAATAGTTTTTTAATTATATTAAAACTAATGAAAATGTTACACCATAAAGATTTAATGAAACATTACGTTACATCAACAGAAATCCAATCTGATTAAAGAAAATTCTATCGTTTACTTACGGTTACTTTTTCTCATGCAAGAGTGGCTGTTTCGAGTGCCTCAACCGTTCCATAAAGTACACTTCAAAATCCTTATCTGTGAAACATTTAAAGGTGTTCTGAACAGCAGCTAATAAAACAATTACTTTAGATCAAATTGTGCCCATGGAGACCTCTAATCGATCATCATGAACTACATCAAACTTGATTTTCAACCAATTGACTGGTACCCATTTTCCATAAGATACATGCGGGGTTCTTCAAAGGAATAATAACATATTATATTTCGAGAAGTGACTTTTCATGATTTACCTTTTAGTACATGCCTCACTCCATTTGGCAGGTGAATTTAGGTGTGCTATGAAAATTCATACTTCTTTTCTGTATAAAATAATATACTATTCTCATCTTTTTATTTTCATCCTGGAACAAATTGTGAGAGATATGAACACATTAGCAAGTTAAATGAGTTTATAATTAATTGTATCCAATTGAGTATCCAATAGCTGTGTTTCTACAATAATAAATAATTGAATGCTGTTTGTTGACTGGAGCATTCAGTATCATAAGTTACATATTCTTCAACTAGATTAATGTAGGTACCATTGTAAGGGACAGCGACAGCTTATTTATTGTATTCAGTGAATTTACAAATGGAAATGATCTTTTTAACAGAAATTTCTGTTTTTAAAGTCTTAAATAGTCTCTAATTGTTCACAAGAATTGTTAGTAATAATGTTAAAATTTTCTAAACCTGCAAAACTATATTGATGGCTAAGACTACTACTACAAAAACTAGGACTAGAAATACTTGAAATTATTTGTACAGTTTATTACAATGTTCGTATCAGACTATCTGAAATAGTTACTCCCCTTTCATTACATAATTACCAACTATTTGTTTTTTATTTTATTTGTGTAAGTAGCTTCTGAAACATCTTGAACATTGAAAATATTTTCTTCTAGATTCAAATATCTGCCAACATATAAGCATGTTTTATTATTAATAATAATATCTACCCTATGGCAATATTAAGTTTTTTGTAGGGCATAATGCATATCTAGGATTTGGAATATTGTGAATCGTTTTTAAAATATACTTTCAATGTATAATAGCCGATTAAAGTATTGAATGAGTATTCAGTTTTAATAATTATGATTTTGGAATAGGTACTTACCGATAACAATTGTTGTTCGTTCATTATAACAAGAATTATAACTAAGTATAGAAACTGTAGCTAAGTAGAAACTAACGAAAACGAAGACCACTTTATTCAAGTACTACTTGCAAAATATGTGCTTCCTGCAAATAAAATATAACACATAACTGAAACCCATCCGCCATTTAATGCTTGTCATTTGATTCCACAGATAACTACTGTTTGTTTCGTTCGTCAGTTCCTCTTCCCTTTTCTTCTTTTTTTATGTTACTGTGATGTTTAATATGAGATATTACTGAGAGACGTGATAGTAGGATGTTACTAAAAATTATTTCGAAAGATGTAAAAGTAACTGCAACATGTGATCATCTTAGAAACATGTTAATTTGTAATGTGTATGTAACTGCGAATTCAAGTATTATTGTGTACGTCAAAAATATATTTTATTTACATGACATGGATGTTAATAGAGTTGGTAATAAAATTAAGACATCTAGGAGATATCTTATTAACGTTTTAAATAAACATCACGAAAAGTCTCTAAAAAGAACATCACAAAAAAGATTTGTTATGTGTTTTGTTTAGTGGGAAGATAATAGTATATTATGCAACAAGTGGGGAAAGTTAAATTTTTCTCACAAGTGTCGAAGTTTGTGGTACGCGCCAGAAGGGCGAGGTGGTTCTGTCATTTCCACATCATTCTAAAGGATCATATTTACATACTCTGATGCTATTTATTTTCTGGCTTACAAACTGTCTTAGTGATTTACTGGCTTGTTCTCTTAATAGATATTTGATGATAAGTCTTAAAGCCAGTTTCTTTATATGATCTCTTCTATCTACCAACATAGCTATGGTCCATGTTTTTATTGTCAGCAAAGTATCCATTGTCTTGAATACATTTGTGTACAATTGTCCTATTTTACACATATAGATAAGTGCAGCTTTTCATGGTTTCCCACAAGTTTCGAGCTCCCTTAAACGCTTTGGGTTATACTTAAACCTGAACCAGGTGCATAAAGTTTCACGATGAAGGTTGACAGCTCTTTTAATGTTTGCGATGGAGCTTTCGTAGCTACGTTTAATCTTAAAATTCTATGAGCTGTAGTCAACCATCTCGGATGGGAAAGCTATTCTGGAATTCTGTTTTCTAATTTTTGAGATATTTTCCCACTCTAAAAAAACTTTACAAATATCATGAAGGTATTGTTGGTCAGTACCAAACCCTTCTCATCGCCACGATCAATTATATCAGTAATAAACTCTATGGGATCAAACTGATTTCAATACATGGCATGTTGTCAATGTTTGAATGACAGGTACAACAAATCCTTTAGTGCCACTAGTAGCTCCATCCAGCTTTTCCACTAAATGCCGTGATGAAAGTTCGTTCGTATGCAACTGGCAAATAAGTATGGATCAGACAAGACACTTTTAAAGTTTGCAATACGTTGAGAGAGAAGTGTTAGTGAAAGTTGGAGTCGTGGACAAAATTAACACGAATTATACTTCCCTATTATCCAGATTCGACAGCCAGCAATTTTTACCTACTCGCCGATCTGTGTTGATAAATAACATCGAACCTTAATAATATCATGAACTTTTCAGCCGATGTACCAGATAATAAATCGCCCTGTGTAATGTACTAAAATCAAGTTTTAACCATCGTTAGTAACAGATATATTAATAAATAAACAAGTCATCACAACATTCAAAATGTTATCTTATTAATTTGAATAAAAAGCACTGGACCTGATTTGCATAATTATTTTCAACCGGATTCTACAACCTGTGTAAAATTTGAAATTTTAATAGTTTTTTTTTTCTATAGTGAAGATCTTATAGTTATTTATTATGTGTTTTAGACGCAATAATTTTTAAATGCGTGTGAAACACGCTTAAAATACAATGTTTTGTCTACAGTCACACTTGATTCGAATCAGAATGTGATGTCATCATAAAAGAATTTGACATTTCACTCCGACAGCGGCTGTTACCTCAAAAATTGGAGAGGGGGGGCGGTAGAAAATAATTAAAATATCTCAAAAAAGTTTTCAACAAGAAATCCTTTAAATGTATGCTAAAATGAACTTTTATTATAAAACGCAGGTTTACTTTTTCGATTGTAAGTTGAACCATCATTTTATTGTACTTTAGTGTTTTAAATGAAACTCAATGTTTCTAGCTAATTCCACAATATAATGAAAAATGTTGAAAATTCTAAAAAATTGACAATTGTTTCGATAACTGAATATCATCGTCAGAATGACAGAAGTTACATTTCATTTGATGCCTACCTGATGTTTAGTGGTTATTTTGGCTAGACCAAGAAGTGACCTACCTTGTGATTGACTTAATATATGTTAATAGAAAAAAGAAGAAGATGTGATATTAGAAATATTGAAGCTTAGATATTATTAGCCTTATGGTGATATCCTGGATATCATTTTTCCAATGAAGATCAGTATAACTGTGCAATGATATAGAAAACCAGGAAAACTACATCTGCTGATCTTTACAATTATCACTTAGGAAGACAGTTTAATAGTGGAGAACTCCCTAGATTTATCTGTTCATTGACGACTTCATATTGTGATAATTGTAAAGATCAGCAGATATAGTTTTCCTGGTTTTCTATATCATTGCACAGTTATACTGATCTTAATTAGAAAAATGATATCCAGGATATCACCATAGGGCTAATAATATCTTAGCTTCAATATTTGTAATACCACATCTTCTTCTTTTTTCTATTAACATATATTAAGTCAATCACAAGGTAGGTCACTTCTTGGTCTAGCCAAAAATAACTACTAAACATCAGGTAGGCATCAAATGAAATGTAACTTCTGTCATTCTGACGATGATATTCAGTTATCGAAACAATTGTCAATTTATTAGAATTTTCAACATTTTTCATTATATTGTGGAATTAGCTAGAAACATTAAGTTTAATTTAAAACACTAATACGAGTAGATTCCACGAAGTAAGTGTCGAGACAGTTAATTTTATTGTACCTTTATCAAAATACGGATTTGTACCCTACGTTTTAAATAAAGTATAATTTATTTATTACAGTGTAGTCTCGACTATGTTATATTTCAGGAGTGGCCAAACTTTTGACCTGTGAGGTCTACTTGTGCTCGAAAATACTTCCTGCGGTCGACTGCAAGGTAGAATTTAGAAGAGAGAAATAAAACATTTTTGTAATAAGTTTGTATGTATTTATTTATTGAATATTACATACTTAATTCGAATTTTTCATTGCGTTTTACGCTTTTGAGTGGATGTTTGACACTGCATATTCTCCACAAGTTTATCATATTGGGGAGTGTACGAAGTAACTGTGATGCGCAAACAGGAAGTTAAGTGAGCGTCTGTTAAGCGGGAACAATTTTTGGTTTTTATTGCATTCATAGTTGAAAACGTTGATTCGCAAAAATAGGTAGAACCAAAAAATGAAGTCAAATATAAAGCCACCTTTCTTAGGCATGGAAACTTTTCTTTGCAAATCACTTTCCAAAATTCTGTACTACCAGATGCTCTAGCTTTCAGAAATATATCGCTTCTCATTTTTATTATTTCTTCTTCGACCACAAGAGATTCAGTATCGGTTAAGTTGCCGATTTTAACGGTCAAGCTGTCAATGTTTTCATTGAAAGGGAATACCATGAAACTTAGCATTTCTTTGAGAGCGGCAAAATCTGCAAACCTTCTTTCGAACTCCAGATGCTAATTCTCCAGCTGTTCAGCGAAAATTTTGTAGGCTCGATTTGAATTGTGCGTACATTCTTCTTCCATGTTTTTATAATTTTTTAGACTACCTCGTTTTAATTGAGATGCATGCATTTGAATTTGACTTTTAAAAGTTTTAATCAAAGATGTCATGCCAACGACGGTTTTGTCTTTCCCTTGAAGATTTAGGTTCAACTCATTAAGTTTTTCTGTTATGTCACAAAGAAAGGCCAGCTTCATAAGCCATTTTTCAACTTCAAGCTCAGGTATATTTTCTCCTTTTGATTGAACGAATGTCTTGATTTCTAGCAGTAATTGGCGAAATCTCTTCAAAAAGGCACCACGGCTAAGCCACCTAACATCTGTATGTAGCAAAAGGTCTGAGTGTTCGGCTTCTGTCTCTTCAAGAAGAGCTCGAAATTGACGCCATTGCAAACTTCTCGCTCGAATAGAATTAACTATTTTAAAAGCAACTTTCATAATAACATCTGATTCCAGAATTTTAGAGCACAAAACTTGCTGGTGTATGATGCATTTATAGTTGGTGAAACTTGGAATGTTGTCATCATTTTTGCACAATGAAATAAAACTAATTTTTTGTCCCAGCATAGCGTGTGCTCCATCTGTCGTGATAGCAACTAGTTTGTGTATCGGAAATGCAGTATTTTCTACAAAACTCTTAAAAGATCTGTAAATATCTTCACCTCTGGTTTGCCCCTTCAATGGAATCATTGTCAATAATTCTTCTTTTCTTGTCATGCCTTCAAAAACTAGGCGCCCGAAAACGCACAATTCAGCAATGTCGGTAACATCGGTGGATTCATCAAACTGTAGTGACAAGAAACAACATTTCTGCAAGTCTTCATTAAGTAATTGTTCCAAATTTTCACTTAAGGCTTCACTGCGTCGCATTACTGTGTTCCGTGAAAGTGAAATATCATTTATTGCTGTAATAATTTCTTTTTTGTTTTTAAAGTTATTAAAAAGTGCTTCTCCAGATCTCTGCATGGCTTCCTTGATCATTTCTCCATCTTCGAAAGGTTTCTTTCGTTTTATTAATATTTCTGTAACAGCAAATGACGCCAGTGTTGCAGCTTTTGATTTCGAATCTGGTTTTGTAAAAAAAGATTGTTGTGCGTTTAAACTGATTTTTAATTCACGTACTTTTATCTTTCGGTTTTCACTGCCAAATGGAAAATCGGTGGCGTATTTGGAATGTGTAGTTTTAAAATGCCTTTCAACATTAGAACTTTTCGGTAATGCGACACTTGAGTTACAGATTAGGCACACACATTTATCCTTGACCATAACGAAAAAAAATTCCTCTTCTCACTCACTGTGATAATGGTAAGTCTTACTTTTTTTAGCACTCGAACTATATGGCCCACTCATTCGGATAAAATAGTTAAAAAACACTAAGTCTCAAGGCCCCTACGTTAAGTATTAATAATCGCGACGCAACAAATTAGTTGTAAATACCTACGTTCGCACTCAAGTCGAAACTAGTACTGGCTCTTGTTATTATTTGGCCAATCCTTCGTGGGCGAGGTCACAAAAAGAGGAAACAATACGAAATGAAAAGAGACAACAATATACTAGCGGTGAGTCGCACACACGCACGCAATAATATACCAACGAGTTACGACAGACCGAAGCTTGTGAGTACCTACTTATATAGACGTGTTCTTGGCGCGAAAAGGAACATTTTAAAATAAATGATATTCTTTTTAAATATTTTCTGTTCAGTTTATTTTTAATCTCGCGGGCTACCTAAATCGTCCGGTAGACCGCGGTCGACCTCTTGGCCATCCCTGTTATATTTGTATCAATATACGATATAGTTGAGTAATGATTGAATAGAATGCCACTTTCACTTCGTAAAACTGGATAAAAAACATCCTGATTACCTTACAAAAAAGTAAATAAACTTCGGCAATGGTTGGAGGCAACAAAACTTTTCTAAAGTTGGCAATTAAACTTTTAAAGTATAATACTTGACCTTTTACGTCATAAAATAATGAAATAATTTTTCAAGTAATAAATATTAGGAAAATCTAACTTCCAACTTCCCCCTTTTATAACTTTCCCAAATATTGAATCAAAAACCGCTAATAGCTTCTGCTGCTTTGAAAAAGCTTCCCTTGTACCTAATTCTAAAACCACAATGTTATCCATAGTGCATCTATTTTTCCTAAAACCACTTTGTTGTGAAACAACATAATTCTTTCTGTCCAGAAACCAAGTTAATGTATTGTTCAGGAGTCTCTCCAAAATTTTGCAGCTAGTACAGGTTGAAGAGATTGGCTGATAGGAATGTGAGTTAGTTTTAGACTTATTAGGTTTCATTGTTGGGATAATATTAAATTCTGCTCTATGTAACATTGAATTACATGCTGCTAATTTATATGACATGGGATGATTGGAATTATATGGAATAGTCACATCAGTGTACATTGGTATTTTGTAAATTGAATAATGAGGAACATTGAACTCTTTGAATTTTTATACCGAGTAAATTGATTGAGTTATTTTCTTCAACTTCTAATAGTCCAGTAAATAAAGGGAAAAAGTTAACATTAATGACGCCCTATTTTCATCTTCCGGTTGGAAGTAGCATTTGATACATCATTAAACATGAGAGCAATTTTTGCATGAAAACGCGTGCGAGGGCGGAGAAAAAGGCCCCAAAAGACCAGAAAAATGGGTTTTCAGCCAATATCTCCAAAAATATGGCAGTTAGAGATTTCCGGTTCATATAACAATTGAAGTTCAGTTAATTTTCTACAAAAATGGTCCTTATGATTTTTCTCGAAAAATTTACCGGTTTCGAGAAAAACGGCATCAAGCGCACCTCGAGTAATGAGCTTCTGTGCTGTATGCCGGAGAGCACAGTCCATGTATTTACACATCAGCGGGGGGACAAATTATTCAATAACTTTGTGAAAAATGCATATTTTCTCATGATTCAAAGTTCATGTGAAAGAGAAGTTCTGCTGCTATCATACCTTGTGAATTGAGTTCCGCTTGACTCTTCTAGCCATATCGTAACACGGGTCAAACTTTCTGCTCCCGGGCAATTTTGACCTCGCCAGGAATGTGTTCCTATTTTTTTTATATTGCACTAATTTACTCAAAATTTTCTTGATTATGTGTCCTCATAAGGTCCTTAGTCATCTCTGAAATTTGTATACCCTAATTTTCTTAATTTTAATTTAATCGTTGTTTATTGAATCCCAAATTTTTGCTGTTTTTGGAGCACGGGGAAATTTTGTGAACAACCATCAATTAAAAATTTATACATGATCCGATTGGTCTCTATGATACATCATTTGAAAGCTAAGAAGGTCTACTTTTCGATTGTGCAATTACTTTTTTTGACGAAGTCGTCCATTTTTCAATAAAATTAGAAAACGCGGGCTCAAGGAAAAAACGCACTTTTTTGGTGGTTTTTTTCTCCCAGCTCTTTATTTCTAACATTTTTTAACACCTTAACTAGTGTAACGGGGGAATTCCCACCTTTCCATCGATAAGTCATACCTTTGATACCCCGAGAAAAAACCAGTATATCTAAATGTACACGCTATAATTTATTACTTTCGTTCCTCCGTCGTTCGTCGCGTGTGTGCTCTACGTGGCGCTCGTGTCGTCTGCTACATACCATGCGGCCACGCTTGGAGGCATAAGTGTGTTTGTTTTCTGTCATTATTTTGGTAAATATCATTGTCAATTATAGAAAGAAAAGTCATAAAAGTGAAGAATATTGAACAAATATTGTTAAAATTAACTTTTACCACCAACCCAAAATATAGAAAGTGAAGATTCAAATCTTATAAAATTGGAGCAAAAGGTGAGAATTTGTTCATGTTGTTTTTATTCAAGAACATTTGTCTACAAGCAACTATTCTATGAGAAATCTTGGTCTGTTCTTTCTTGTTATAGGAAAATGGAGGTCAACTAGGCTACAGCAGTGTTTCTTTTATAAGGAACCCGTTTCTGCGGATGCTGTCACCGTAACTCGGGGCTTAGAAAATTTGATTGACGTTAGCAAGGAAAGGAAAGATAAACATCATATTTTTTTGGAAAAACAAACGTCTTTGCAAATGCACAAACAGTGCAGGAGACGCTACATTGTCAAAGGTAGAAATGGCAGCTTCCAGTGCAACAATTTTGATTCTGACGAGGCCAAAAAATTAGAATTAGAAATAAATGAATAAATAAAAAAATATATATTTTTCTATAATAAATTAAACATGAAGAACGTTTATAACTCTTTATTCCAAAAACCTCAATCAGTCTGGTTGTAAAAATTTGCGGAGAATCTGCAAGAAATTGTTGCTGACTATTATGGGTGAATATTCTTCACTATTGAGGCATTTTCAGTTTTCCTTACCAAAAACCTAATGAACTTCAGTATTTTGCTACATGTGCAAAGCTGATTCTTGCTAGATTCAGATCAACTGGCGAGGTCCATCTTGCTGTAATTAATCTTATAGCCTGTTTTCCTAATAACAAGACCCTCGGAAACATAAATATCCATCAAAAGTGTCTGGTTACAGGGTTTCTCATTTATGGCACCGAGGATTTTCCCAATCTGTAAAATGTGGTGGCGACATCTACAATTGGTTCCCACAATCCTAAACATTGAAAATAATGGATTTCCAACACCCCCCAGCTCAAATTTTGTACAAATCATATTTCACAAGTCTCAAAATTTCCTGTTTTTCAACCCGATTTTTTTGTACAAATCATATTTCACAAGTCTCAAAATTTCCTGTTTTTCAACCCGATTTTTTTGTAGAAAATATTAATGTTGCGAAAAAAATCATTAAGACCATTTTTGTAGAAAATTAACTAAACTTCAATTTTTATCTGAACCGAAAATCGCTAACTGCCATATTTTAGGAGATCTTGGCTGAAAACCTATTCTTCTGGTCTTTTGGGGCCATTTTCTCCGCCCTCGCACGCGTTTTAATGCAAAACTTTGTCTCATGTTTAATGAGGTACCAAATGCTACTTCCAACCGGAAGATGAAAATAGGGCGTCATTAATGTTAACTTTACCTTTTTTTCCACCTTCATTTACTGAACTATAATGTAAATTTAACTTTTGCGTGTAAATTATTCATATGGTTAAAGATACATCTATTTGTCGTTCACATCCTATTAAACAAACTAATATGTCATCCACATATTTATACCAAATAAGGTATTCTTTGAAATGTATATTCAAATATTTTTCTTTGTAAACTGTCCATAGAAAGTTAGGAAGTGGGGAGTCCAACAAACCTATTAAATCCAATGAACGTAAAAAAATAATAAAAGGTAGTCTGGTATGGATTCGTAAGGTTTCGACGATTGTTTTCAAAAGACATTTAAAAACACTTTACACTTAAGCATAAATAAAAATGGACAAATGATATCAAAATTGTCATTTATGGACCTACTAAATTTTTTTTTACTAAAGTTGAAATATCTAGTTCAAAATCGGTATGTTGATAAAAAATTTCGTTACTAACAACTTTCTCAAGAGCAAAATTCATAATTTTTGACATACCTCGTATACGACTAAGAAGAGCAGTATCTGACAGTTTTAGATAATGAAGAGATTTTCATAAAAAATGAATTTTTGGTAATAAACAAGTTGTCCATTTGTACATACAACTTTTTGGGACAAACTGTATATAGGGCAACCAAACGACGATTTTGTGTTGATATAATTTAAATTCAGAAAGACTGTGTCAAGAGAAACGTACGTCATACTTTATTTATGTAATGTTTTGAATAGAATAGGAGATCACTCGAACTGATCCCATATTTGAAGGTAGAAATAAATATTTGGAAAACCAGGAAAATGTATTATTTATATAACTAATTATAATTTATTATTCATGGCAGTGTCTTAGTGGAAAAATAGCAGTCTATGTGTCTTGTTTTTGTTACAGTAATATGATACATTTTAACACACACTTTCTATTGCATTTAATCGATTTTAAGAATGTTGAGATCGATGTTATGTTTATATTACTTCTCGAAGCAACCAGTAATGCTTCCTCATAACTTTGATTATATAAAGGATAATTATTTTATATTCTAATATATAATTATACAGTATTTGTTCTATTTATTATTTAAATTTATTCTACTACCGAGTAAATTGAATAAATTGCACAACAGGCAATACGCATTTTTTAATGTAAGTTCATTTTAACATACATTTGAAGGATTTATAGATGAAAATTGTTAAATTTTATTTGGGTCGTAGAAAATAATTAAAATATACCCCAAAAATATTTTTCCAAAATAACTCACGGATGGGGTATCCTATAGGTGAAAAATATTTAAATATTAGAAATGCCTGTGGATATGGTGTACACACTAGATGCAAATTGAGCGAATGAAAACGACGAATACTCAGTGTGTAATAAACTAATACACACTGAGTATTCGTCGTTTTCATTCACTCAATTTAAATATTAGTTTTAGTGAAAAATGTCAAATAATATTTCGCAGCATTTCTGGGGCAATTTCGTTAACGGCATCAATGATAGCTCGTTTCAAGTCTTCAATATTATGGTTTAAATTATTTGGTAAAATTTTTGTTTTAAGGAGCCACATAAAAAAATCTAAAATAGTTAAATCGGGGGATCGGGGTGGGAAAAATATTGGTCCATAACGTCCCATCCATCGCCCAGGACAATATTCATCCAGCCATCCTCTAATGCAATGTCGAATATGACGAACATCCATTATGTTGAGAGTACATTTTACGCCTTTGCTCCAAGGGAATATTTTCTAATTCAGGTATTAAGAAGTTGTCCAGCAAATACAAATATTTATTTATTTACAAGCAAACAGGTTTCCCTTATTCTATGCAACTGTGATTACAAATTAGTACTAATACTACAAGGCTCGCATATAGTTTATGCGACAAAAACGACTGAATGTACACATAAGGTTAATTCTCTAATATTAGATCTGCAATAGATTTTTTCAATTTACACAGTTCAATTCCTGGCAGTCCAGTGTCGAGATTTTCACATGCGCTATTGTACAGGGTGGCGCATTAGAAACAGTCCACCTCAAATATTGTTGGCGGGGGAGGTTTTTGCGGCAAACCCCGAGACACGTCGATTTTGTTTTCGAGGGGGACAAGTTTTGATAGTTAACTTATGGTTGTACGGTCATCCCCCTAAAAGAGGTGACTGCCCCTTCGAGAATCTTTAATGGCATGGGGTGTTGAGTGGCACATAATTTGAAAGGTATTTCGATTCTCCTTAAATACATTTTTGTGTTAAGTGTTGAAATTAATGACAAAAACCAGATTAAAATCTCCGTTAAATGAATCGGATAACTGTGGCATGTGGTGAAATAAATCCGGTTATGCTACAAAATGTTCGGAACAGTGTTCAATAAAGGTTGTATCATTGTTCGGAAGTAAACGGAACACTTACTTTGATGAAAACTTTTCTAATAACTTTTTTTTTATTTATTTTACTCACACTTCCAGCTGGTTTTTGTCATTAATTTTAACACATTTGCTAGTATTAAATGGTAATTTATTAGTTAGCGACCAATTATATATTTTATCTATGTCGTGCTGTAATTGTAGATGATCATTTCAGTTATTCACTCTTGTATACATTTTTAAATCGTCCGCAAACAATAAACACTCAGATAAAATTAAGGAAGGCACTTCGTTTATAAAAATTATAAAAAGTAATGGTCGTAAGATCCATTAGATCCAGATTCCGCCATAAATGCCTCAGACTTCTCACCCATGAAAGACACATATTGCCACCTATCACTAAGATAAGCTGCATACAGTTTTAGTAAAAGATAGTTCATTCCCAATAAATTTAACTTTCTTAAAAGTATATCGTGGTTTACTTTATCAAAAGCCTTGGCGAAATCTGTATATACCACATCAACATGTTCCCCTTTATCCAGTGATTCAACTACGTAATTGGAGAACGTTAGCAAATTTGTTTCAATAGACCTCTTATTACAGAAGCCATGTTGCTGATTACATAAAATAGTTTGAAAATACGAATATAGTTTATCATATAATATATATTCAAAAATTTTAGCGCTACAGTTTGCTATGGCAATCGGCCTGTAATTACTGAACTCGTCCCTAGGGCCTTTTTCATGTATCGGAGTAGCCTTTGTGATCCTAAACGCCTTTGGAAAGTAGTTATTGTTAAGTGTTTTTTGTAACACAATTATGAGGGGGTATGTAAGATAATCGCGACAGGCTTTAAATATATATCCCGGAATGCCATCGGGTCCGGCTGAGAACTTTGGTTTAAGCTTTTTAAAGGCATTGTGAATATCCTGAACAGTGATCCAAGTATCAGGATACTTGAAACAGTAATCTGCTTTGTTATATTTTTTATTATTTTTCACAAAATTCCAAAACAAATTGGGGTTATCGTTAATGCCGTCTTCAACGTTAGGGATGTATATGTTATATGCTTCTTTAATTTTATTTTTTAACAGAGTTATAAGTCTTTTAAATTCATTTAAGTGATATTCAGATTTTTTGTGCATCGTTCTGTGATATTCCTTCTCCTGCAACAAACGGATTATATCCGGAGTAAACCATAGATGGAATTTGGTATTTTTATTGTTACTAGATATAAATTTGGGTACACAAGCATCGAAAATTTTATAAAGTTTATGATAAAATAAATCTACATCATCTATACAATCTAGGAATTCCCAATTGCAATCCCTTAGTAACTTGGAGCGTAAATCAAAATTAGCCCTATTAAAATTATATTGATATATTAGGTTGTTCATTTCCCGAAATGTTTTACAATTTTTATCAATATCAATTGTAAGTTGAAAAATGGGGTGTTTTTTATCCTCTTTGGTCAGAGGATTTTCGTTTTTTCCACCGACATATCGACATTACACAATACAAGATGTAATGTTCGCATATCTTCATTTAATATATTATTTAAAGATTTTAGTTTCAAGATATTCATTAATTCGCATAATGATGAAATTTTATCTGAAGTATTGTTTTCCCATTTAAAGTCCGTTCCATTTATGTTGGGTAAATTAAAGTCACCCATTATTACAAAATATGTATTGGAATATATTATGTTATCAAGCTGAGAAAAAATTTCGGCAAACGCTATATAATCATCATTTCATGACTGAGGTGGCAAGTAAATATTAGTTAAAATTATTTTGTTACCAGAAATATTAATTTCGATAAACAGAGCCTCTAAATCCGTATCTACACTAAGTAACTTAGATTTAAATGTCTTATGTACTGCAATTAAAACACCGCCTCCTCTTTTTTTTACCCGTTTTTGTAAAATCTCTGTCCTTCCTGTAAACTATATATCTATCGCTGAAAAGTTCGGAATCAAATGTATCTGAATCCAGCCATGTTTCCGTAAGAGCTATAATATCGTATGTTTCAAGTAGTAAATTATGTTCAAATTCGGTCGTCTATGTCCGCAAACCTCGAATATTTTGATAATAGGTGCGTTCTTTTTGACTGAGATCTCAAATAATCTCAGCTCGCATCAGTAATGTGACCGTTCTTTTTGTTTTACTCGCTTCTAAGTGAGCTGAGATTTTTCCTCCCCCTTCAGCGATGCTGAATGTGTTGTAAGGGGGTATCAGTTGGACTTGAGTCGGAAATAAAGTGGAGGGGATGAAGAAATATTTGATTTGCTTGGGTTATTTGTAGTTTTAACCAAGGTTATCTATGGTTTTAACAATTGACATATAAGCACACATAATCTATTTTTCTTTTGTTACAAATTATGGATACAATAACATTATTAGATGCTGATACGAATCTGTCGTATAGTTTAAATAAATCCCTTGAAGATGCACAGAGAGCGAAGGAAGGTAACAACTAATAATGTTGGAATATTAGCCATAATACAAATCTGAACTCAAAGAACTATTTGAAACTAAAGATAACTTAACCAAGCGTGGTTATCAGAGATATCGAGATAGATTATGTTTATATGTTTTGTTTCTTATTCACGTATGTGTCGACAGATCGCGAGCTTCAATTAAGATGTCGTTCTATTTGGTGCTTACTCACATCATTTTATCTCAGATCACCTTAACTGAAGTGATCTGAGATCTCAGTCAAAAAGAACGCACCTAATGCGTTGAACTTTCATTAATAATTCTTATAGTATAGCTCCCTAATAAAAAAACAAAACTAAAAAAAAGTACAGTACATAAATTACGTATAAGACAAAAATTGGGAAAATGTACTATAGCCGGACTAAATTAAACGATTTCTCCAAATTTATAAACAGAATCCCCGAAAACATAAACAGTACACAGACAAACATAAAAAAAATTGCTTTCACTATATATATAATTGTAAAAACACGACACTTTTCAACATAAAAAGTTACAGCAATATCCAAGTAGGTAGGTACACCTCAATCAACGTTGCACCTCAATGTCCCCGTTAGGATGTCTATTGCTGTGTTGCTGACTTTAGTCGTAAGACTGAGAATCGTACGTCTTTTACTGTTCGTATATTCTTGACACCCCCATCTTTTTTCACATACAGTTTGCAATCTTTAATCCACACATTCCGGTTACTGTATTTCTGCTTAGCCATATTTAGCATGTCGTATCTGGATTTCGTAAGGTCATCATTAATGTATATCCCTGTGTCTTTTAATAATGTCCTAGCTTCTAATATCTCTTTCCTTTTCAGATAGGTACACATATCTATTATCACATTTCTTTTGATTCCGGTGTTGCTCGGATCTTTTTTACCGACCCTGTATAAATTATTAATATCCCTTCCCGAACAATCAATTTTTAGTGTTTTGTTGAAGAATTGTAAGACTATTTCTAATAAATTTTCAATGTCATTCTTTTAAATACCTAATATTCCAACTGAGTTATTCTTTTTAATCTGGATTAGGTCATCAATGTTGGATTCTACTATTTTAATGTTATCTGTGTTGGCAGCAACCCTCTTTTCAAATTTAGTTAGGCAGTTATTTATATGCCTGTGGATATGGTGTACACACTAGATGCAAATTGAGTGAATGAAAACGACGAATACTCAGTGTGTACACACTGAGTATTCGTCGTTTTCATTCACTCAGTTATTTATATTGTTGAGAGTATCATCGACTTTTTCAAACCTATCATTTAGTTGACTGACAAATTTGGCATACACCTTTCCCATTAGTGCTTCTAGAGACTTGTCGTCTGACAACGGTACATTTCTGCTTCTTGTATTCTTATCCATATTAGCGAAATTTACCTCCTGATTTAATGTATCTTCCAGAAAATACGGTCCGGTAAAACCGCACACCAAACAATAACTTTTTTGGCAAATTGACTATTACAGTTAATCCTGTAGCTCGGGATTTCACTAGCCCAATATCGACAATTTTGGAAAGAAACGACTCCGTTTGTTGTAAACGTTGCTTCATCAGAAAAGAAAATATTATTGTGAAAGAACCGGCCATGCATAAGTTTTTCACCAATAATCGCACAAAAGTCTAACCTTGTGTCATAATCATAATCTTGTAAGGTATGAATAAATTTCGGTTTGAATGGATGAATTTTGTTTTGCTTAAATATTTTCTGTAAGCGACCCTTGCAAAAACCAGGTTTACCTTACACTTTTTGTTGAATAGTTAACATTGTTGTCAAATATTTCTTAAAGAATGACAATTTGAAAATTATTTATAAAAGTTAACAGTTAGTTGGTACATCGTAAACGTCACAAACTAGATCATTATTTTCGAACTTTGTGCAAAAATTCATACGGTTTTCAAAAAACTAGCTATAAAATGAAACGGATTTTGAAAAACTTCTTATTTCATTTTATGGTGTTCCAGAGCACGCAAAACTTTTTATCAAGAATGACATTTTCACTAAAACTAATATTTAAACATTTTCATCTATAGAATACCCCATTCGTGGACACGCTGTATATGAAAAGAAGTCTTAAACAAAAAATGTAGCGAATAAAATTTCCTATAAAATTGTCTTGAATCACTTTTGCGTATTTGCAATAGAAACTGAGATATTTAAAATAAACATTGCAAATTTATATTCTTAAAAATTTTCTACCCTAATGATATTCTTCTACTTCTCTTCTCCCTTTAACTTTTCAAATGTCGGACTGAAACCCCAAAAGAATTTCAACATTTTTTAATTAGAAATCCTTTAAATGTATAGCTAAATTGAACTTATAGTCAAAAATACAGGTTTGTCTTTGTGATGGTAATTTTAATCTTCATTGTATTGGGCTAATGTCCGTTTCTATTAATGAGCTCATGAAATGGCTTTCAAATTTGATTTTAAAAGCAGATTTCCATTTTTCAAAGTCTCAGTGTTCCCTAGTTTGTCATTAAATACCATAACGCAATGAATCTTATAATTGTTCTATTACTATATCCAGTGTACAGTGTGACTGAACAAATTAGAATATGCCCCAATTTTCGAGACTACAACGAATTTAATAAAAAAAATTGTTTATATGATAAAAGCATCATTATAACAAATAATATAGTGAGTATATTCCGTTTTAACTTCATTTTTTATCACTTATTTTAGGCCTACTATGTTATAAACAGTAATTTCAGTTGAATGACACTGCCTTACCAAGTTTAGGTTTCTTCTTTTTCACCATGTTTGGAAGAGGAAAGTCATTTTTGCCATCTGTTTGATATCTTCTATTCTATCTCATCTGATTTTTCAATACTTTGTTTTAAGACTGAAATAATTCAAGATTGGCCCGGATTTACTGCCGAAGAATATTATTTAACCACAGAAGATGGATACATAGTTTTGGTCGAAAGAGCCTACCGAAGAATTACACAAAAAAATCCTATTATTATTGCACATGGTCTAGGTATGAACGCGCTTGGTTGGGTCAATAGAGGAGACGTGTCTCTGGGTAAGTTCAAAAAAGTTATTCAACAATACTACTACTTATTCTTCTTTTCTTCGGGAGGGTACGATCCTCTTAATACATATTTTACATTATTTTCTTTTTCTTTCACTATTACTGCTTTTTCTTTCCTTTCTCATATTAATTTTATTGAAAGTTAAATGTATCTTCGATTTTCTCGAAATGCCGTTATTACTGGCTCACTACACATGGAATGTACAGGAATATTTGCGTCTGATCGCGTAACGCGTCAGAAACTTCGAGGTTTGAGTATTCTGTGTAACTCTTGCGTGGCCAACTTGGGAAATTTTCTCGACTTAAATAAACTCTTTACCGATTTTATGACTGATCTGCAGACAAAGATAGACAATCATATTGCTACTCTTACAGCCAAGTTAAATACGTTAAAAAATAAAATTGCCACTGCGGAGGCAATTAACTCTGTCGAAATCACCGACAAAATCGCGAACGAGACTGTCGAACGCATGGCCGTGCTAAAAATATTTTGATTAAGGGTGTACCAGAAACTGACGGGGATTCCATCGTTAAAAAATAATGTGACCGAGCTGTAATTAAGGAAGTGGTCGACGCTGTCAGCTGTCTCACCTCTTCGGTCACATTTTATCGAATAGGCAAACCAAATCAGCGCTTTCCCTGTATGCTAAAAGTAGTCATGCCAACTGAATCAGATGCCAAATACATTCGAAAAAATAAGATAAAGGTTTTAGAGACTCGCTCAACCAGGAAAATTTTCCATTATGGATGACAAAACTCCAACACAACAATTGTTTCTTACAGAATTGCGCAAAGAACTGGAGAATCGCACCAATAATGGAAAGAAGAACCTTACCATAAAATGTGTACGAGGATCACCAAAAATAATTACATTTCGCCAATAAATGCTCTTCTCAAAATTTTGAAAACTGGTAGTTACTTTATACTAATCTTGACTCCATATGTGCCAAATTTAATGAATTTGTATGTTTGGTTGATTTAATTAAACCCTCCATAATACTTATCAGCGAAACTTGGTATAAGCCTTCAATTTTGGACTCAGTGGTTCGAATTGATGGCTTTACTATTTTTCGAACCGATAGATCCAACTGTCCTGAAGGGGGTGTTTGCATATACCTCTCTGATTATATAACTAGTAATTTTTCTGTATCTGAAATAGATATAACTGTCCCAAACATTGATGCTATATGCATTAAAATATCCAAAAGTCTCATGTCCATATACTAAGCCTGCATATATCGTCCAAGCGACTCACACTTGGCAGATAAACTGGATGAGTTATCCATGCTTGACAATCTAGTTATCATTGGGGATTTAAATTTTCCGGATATATCCTGGCCGATAATAAATATACCTGAGGGCAATAATGCAAAAAATTTGTTTATGCAATTCATCCAAAACTCGAATTTAACCCAAGAAGTTGTCCACGAACCTACTCGTTTCCGACACAATAATAATCCTTCTACCCTCGATCTTATTTTAACCAATGACGAATGTTTGCTATCATGTCTGGAGATCAGTTCACCAATAGGTAAGTCCGATTATGCAGCAATAACTGTCAATATTCAACTTAACTTACTCGCTGCTGACGATGATAAGAATTACATGACTATCGAAGTAACAAATTTTATAAACGTCAATCGTACTCTCTCGTCCATCAATTGGGATAACATATTGCCTGATAATAATAACTGTATACATTTATGGAAATGTTTCTATGACACGGTAACAAAATGTTTGAATGAGAATACGAGAGAAAGAAGAATTTTCCGTAACAAATTAAAGCCATGGATCAATAGTGAAATACATGATTTGATAAAACATAAACGAAATTTGTGGAGAAGATTTAAACCCACCAACAATAATCAAGATTTCTTAACTCACAGAAGATTCTCTAATACAATAATTAGTCGGTTGGCTAACGCCAGAAGAGGTTTCGAGGATAGTGGCAACCCTAAAAAGTTTTTTAAGCACATGCGTTCCTGTCTTTCGTCTGAAGTTGGTGTCCCTTTACTTAGGAAAATTGATGGAGTATTATGTTCGTCTAATTATGAAACTTCCGAAACGTTGTCCATTAGTTTTTCTGAGGCTTTTACTTCTGAACCAATTGATGACACTTTTCCTCCAAAATTTGGTGGTCGTGTCTTAGAATTCCTTAGTAATATTGAATTTTCACCCCAGCAAATTAAAGAAAAAATATTAAATATCAAGACGAACACTTCTCCCGGTCTTGATGGTTTGCAAGCAATGTTTCTTAGAAAATGTGCAGACTCAATTTCCTATCCACTTTCAATCATCATGAATGCCTCTGTCACGCATTGTTCTATTCCACCAATCTGGAAATCGGCGTTAGTTACTCATATATTCAAGAAGGGCAATAAACTGGATTCAAGCAATTACCGACCAGTAGGCCTGGTACCTATTGTTTGTAAGTTAGTGAGGCCATGTCTAAGTTCCTTCTTCAACAAAATGTGATACCTCTTCACCAACATGGTTTTGTTCGAGGTCGCTCTACCATGTCCAATCTTCTTCACTGTGTTAATGACTGGACAAAAGCTTTAGACAACAGACATTTATTTGGACTTCTCAAAGGCCTTCGACAAAGTCCCAAGAAGAAGACTTTTATATAAATTAGATCACTTTAGCATACGGGGTAACCTGAATTTATGGATCTCCAATTTTTTATCGGACAGGATTTTTAAAGTCAGAGTCGGCCGAGAGTTCCCCAATGACAGGCCAGTTTCTAGTGGTGTTCCACGAGGTTCCGTCCTTGGCCCATTGCTGTTTGTTGTTTACGCAAGCGATCTTCAAATATTGGTCTCAAACTCAGTTTCTTTCTATGCCGATGACACAAAAATATTTGCTAACCCTTTAAGAGACTATCTCACCCTCCAAAATGACCTACACACTATACAGCGGTGGTGTTTGGACTGGTTGCTTCCCCTGAACATTAATAAATGTAATGTACTCCACATTGTCAAGACCAATCCCAATTTATTATACAGGGCAGATACTAAATACGGTTACCAGCCATGATGACCTAGGCATCTTAGTGAACTCAAATTTATCGTGGAGTGAACATGTGTCCGTATGCTACCGCGCGAAATCCAGACTCTATTTGATTCAAAAATCTCTAGAGTGTCACTTGAAACTTACTGTAAACTGTACAAATGTTACGTGCGTCCTATTTTAGAATATGAGGGTCCTGTGTGGTATCCTGATCTTATTCGCGACGAAGTTTTATTAGAAAACGTGCAAAGGAGGGCTACTAGACTTGCATTCGGTCACGTAAGGCCTTCATATGAGGAGCGACTGACTGGGGCGAATCTCATCTCGTTTCAAGACCGTCGACTTCGGAGAGACTTGATATTATGTTATAAAATCATTAATCACAACTTTGGTGATTTTCAATCTATGTTTCTATTGAACACAGATCTTAGACTGAGAGGTCACCAATTTAAACTTAAGAAGGAGTTTTTTAGATCCCGAGTAAGACAGCACTTTTTACTAAACAGAGTGTTTGATGTCTGGTACAATCTTCCTGATGATGTTGTTGACGCACCATCAGTTGACGCATTTAAGAACAGAATTGATAGACTTCTATTTAATAGTTAATAGTGCGTATTGTTGCATTTATTATTTATCTGAATTTGTTTTATTTATATCCTTTTTCGCTGTATAGTTGTTGCGGTTATTGTTGAAAACTCCGATTTTGTTAATTTGTCATTGATTATGTTTATAGGCGTTTAAGCATTTATTTATATTTTCAGATCATGGGCTTCATAGGTTCTTACCTCAGCCCTCATTTCTATTGTAATAATAATAATCTTTGGAAATTTATTTTAGAAACTAGAAACATTTAAAATGTGGAAATTATCCTGATTTATGTAGCGAACTGTCCAAAGCCGTACGAAAATATAATAAATCTTGTAACGAATAAACATTTAGTACCCCAAAAAGGCTTGTAGCCTCATGTGGATGCTGAGCTGCCAGTACCTGGATGACCGCCTACACCTATAACCACCCTAACCGAACGAACCACCACAAGTTAATCTGGTGGACAGCAACACTACCATCGCTTAGGTATAAAAATGCTGTCATCACTCAATCTCATCAAATGGAAATACTCATAACCACATTAATCGCACAAGTGAATTAATGGAGGACAACCTTACTAATTAAATAAAAATCGGCTTGTGGAACACAGGAGGACTGAAAACAAACCAAAATACCATGGGAACAATCTTGGAGGAAGAAGATTTACACATCTTCGCGCTCCAAGGAATAAGACTACATGGTGATAATTACAGATACAGTCTACAACGTTTATAGAAACGACATAAACGGACGCTTCGGTGGCACACCGATCTTTATGGACAAATATATATGCCAATACTAAGTCAACACACCGGACGAATTTCTAACTATGGAAGCTACGATAGTAGTAATTAAAACTATAAATGTGAACACATCACTACTCACTAGGAAGACGTGTTAGCGGGAAAAAAGGCACCGTAATAGGAGATCTAAATGCCAAGTCCCCTGCGTGGTACAACACAAGAAGAAACAGACAAGAATGAAACCTGGAAAAACATTCGTCCTAGGCAAATTGATCGTCATCGAATAACACAGTTGTCTTGGCTCATAATGAAGACAATGGATCATACATGATGAAAAAATTAATTCACGCTGGTAAAGATTGGGCTCAGGAAATTAATCTGCATAAAAAACATTATCTGGTGGATCCAGAAGGTCAGGATCTAAGAATAAATCAAGAAACAATAAATGAAACCGAAGAATATAACTATCTTGGTGGGACGATTACTAACGATAGAAAAGTACCACAAAGAAATCAAAAGGAAAATTGCAAGGGGATAATCAATAACGAGCAAATTAAATTCTGTATTGTGAAATAAAAACATAAAAAATACGACAAAACTTAGAATCTTCAGCTCTTTGGTAACTTATAATGTTCAGCTCTTTGTTACGAAGCATAACAACTCATGGGGCAGAAATTTGAAACCTGTACAAAAATATAAACACTAGAAAATAATTTCTTAAAAGGTGTTATGGAGTTACACTTTTGGATCATGTTGGGACGGAAATCATAAGGGAAATATTACATGTGAAAAAGATATTAGTGGCACGATAGAAGATAAAGAATTATCTCGATACGGACACATGCAAAGGAAGATGAAAGATTACCAAAAAGATGATTTAATTGGATCCCCAATAGAAGAAGAAAAAGAGGTAGACCCAGAACAAGATGGAAAGATGGGATCAGCTAAGCTATAAATAGAAGAGACTTAGGGGAAAACGATTGTGATAATAGGAAGTTTTGGCGCTTAGGGCACGAGAGCTGTAACAAAGCTGCTGTATATATATATATATATATATATATATATATATATATACAGGGTGAATCACGACCAACGGGGTGGAGGTTTATAGCGAAACGGTCAAAGTTTGAATATATTTGTCACTTTACTAGTTTGTACATTCATATAGGCTACATTTTAAAATTCTCTTGAAATATACAGGAAGTTCCAATCAAGTGTGGTGTATCATAGTTATATTTTTTCTTATGGGACACCCTATATTTTATTGCATTTTATGATTGCCCCTTAAAATGAAATACTCCTTCATGATGGTTCCCTATACCTAAATACAGAGTGTTCCGAGTTACGCTGACGTTTTACTTTTCCGCCCAACCTATCTAATATGCGAGAAAAGTATTGGTTTACTCCAATAAAAGTTGGAATTTTGAAAAAAAATTGAGTTATTTTTATGTTTTTCATCAACAACAACACGAAAAAACGGTTTTGAGAAAAAAAATCATGTGTGTATGTCGTCGTCGTTGTCGTCGACCACTTTTCGTTACATGTCTTGTTAGCATGATACAGCCTCCGGAGTGCAACAAGTCACCGATGTTATGATTGAATATTGTTCAGGACATCTCACTGATGAACCCTATTGATTTTCAGCTCACCAGAGGCAGTACAACGGTTGCTATGGTACTTGAAGTACCAAATTTTTGTAATTTTTGGATAATTTTTAGTTTGTTAGCACGATACAGCCTCCAGAGTATCTACAAGTGACCAATTATATGATTGAATATTGTTCAAAGTATCTCACAGATATACTCTATTGATTTTCAGTTGGCTATAGCGAGTACACCGTGTCCTATAACTCCAGATATACTACATTTTTGGAGGAATTTCGGTTTGTTAGCACGATACATCTCCCGAAGTGTAGGCAAGTGACAATTTTATGAAAGAATATTGTTCAGGGCATCTCACAGATGCGGAAAAATTAGCTTTAATCTTTGAAACCGTTTATTTTCAAATGTGAACATTTCAAAAAAAATAATAACTCATTGATATAACAAATTCAAGCAAATTTTCTCTTACATCTTTCTCTTACATAGTTGGACATTCGTTAAATGTATTCCACGATTGAGTACTAAACATTTCTTTACAGGATGTTCGGAATTTTCAGTTTCATTATTAGATTATTCAATGCGTAATATAGGGCTTATTTTAATACGTCTGAGGAATGATGCGGATAAGGCAGTTACTCTTACAGAATGAATTAAATACCTAACAAGAGCTCTTCCTTAGATACTGTTAACATATTTTACAACACATGTAGTTTCCTGGTTGTGGCGATGACTAGTAGCAAGGTTATCGCGACTAATGGGAAATCCGAGTTGATTTAATTAATTAGAAATAACTGAGTCACTTGGAAGCTGCATGGAGTTCGGCATCTCAGTCTACTGTGAGAGAGGTGAGAATTTGGTGCAGTAGCCAATACACACAGGTGCAATGTTTAATCACACATACGTTGTTGGCACTTCAATATTATTCAAAACAAATCAACCACAGAACGAGACTAACTTATTTGACATTGACAAACAATAGGAGAAGAAGAAGGCATTAACCTAACTAAGAGTAAAATGAAAGCAGCACGTGTCGGCTCATGTTAGCAATTTTAATCTGTTGTTATGTGTGTTTTATACAATCATTGATCAAAGATCACTTTACTATTTTAAATTTTAATGAAAGTTCGAGCATCTAAGAGATAATCTCTAATACATTATGTACATCACTAAATTTCAAACATCACTGGTTTAACCTCACAAGGATGTAAGTGGAGCTTAAAATTTCATTCAAATAAGTAATGTTAACATATGCTTCATTCACTTGTAGCTTCTCTGACAATGAATATAATAAATAATATTCGAAAGCTTGGATAATCCTACAGAGTTTTCTTAACCTTTTGCTGCTGTCCCCAATAAAAGTGCGATAAGTATTATCCTAACTAGTCAGCAACGACTACCCTCCAACGGCCAAAGACAAACAGCCAGAACAAAAAAGAAAACGAACTGGATGAAATTCAGGAGAATAGCAGGGCATATCAAAGGACTAATTACGGATATAACAAACGCCGAAAACTGTTTAGTTTAGTCTGTTTCTTCGATGAAGCACTATCAGAAGCGATAGACCAAAGTTCCACAGTGACCATGGCTAATAAACACGGCAGATTCAAAGCGGTAATACAACAAAAATTACAAGAACATTGGAGCGAAGAATGAAATAAAAGGATCAACGGACTAAACCCGCAGAAGTCGGAAATATGGAACATCTCGAAAATCCTAAAAGAAGAGAAAAAACCGATTTCGCCGCTACACGGGGTAAAAGGAATGGCCCACATCGAAAATGAAAAAGCAGAAGCGCCGAAAAATACGATGGAAATTCAATTTACACTGAACGAACACCCCGACAAGGACATAGATTTATCAGACATGGTAGAAAAAAATATCGCCCGATACCTACAGGAGGACTATCAAGAATTCCTGACATACGCAACACCGCTAGAAGTGAAAGAAATACTAAGACTAACATCAGCTAAAATAGCTCCCGGAATCGACGGAATTGCAAACAGAGCGCTGAAAGCGTGCTAAAAAAAGGCATAACATACCTACCTAACAATAGTATATTAGGTATTAAGAACGGTAAGGGTTGTCTACCGGTCGACAGTAACCTGGAGGCCGGTAAAACCCTTAACATTCGAGATGCTTATACCATTTTTTGCGCGATCGCATTGAAATAAATTTCTTCGTCTTCTTATTCGCATTTGAGATCTTGCGATCTGTTAGTTTTGAAGGTTCCTCTTTATCATTTCCTGGGAGATGGACTGCTAACTGTCCTTCCATCTCTTAGGTGGTCTACCGGGTGCTCTGGTTTCTATTTCGTATGTCATGATTGGCCTGATACAAGTCTTATAGATCCTAACCTTGCTATCCTTTCGCATGTATTCGTTTGCCCATATTGTTTGCTTTAAGCAGCCCGATATGGCAGTCGCTTTGTTAATCTGTCTTCCTAGGTCCTTCAGTGGGTCGTGATAACTCGACAGATCCATACCCAGATATTTGAATTGTGAGACTTGCTCGATGATTTTTCCCTGGACTTCCAGCTTACATCTTACAGGTTCTTTAGCAAAGGTTATGCTTTTCGTTTTTTCTATGGATATGGTCATGTTCATCGCTTGGCTGACCTGGTAGAATTTGTGCAGTTATCTCTGTAGATCGTCCTGCGTTTTCGCAATAATAGCTGCATCGTCGGCGTAGCTGATGCTGATTCTTTTATTCTGTCCCATTCGGTATCCCATATTTAGTGATGATATTTCCTCTATAATTCTGTCCATTAAGATATTGAACAGAAATGGGTTAAGGCTATCGCCTTGTCTGATGCCTCCTGGTGTTGGTATCTCTTCCGTATAAGTGTCTCCTGCCTTTACTTTGGTCATGTTGTTTGTATTGAGACTGCGGACTGCTCTTACGATGGTGTCTGGCGTTTCTTTCGCTATCAGTATGTTTATGATGTCGGAGAGACGAACCTTATCAAATGCCTTGGTCAAATCGATGAAACAGACATACGCTGGTGTATTAAATTCTATTGATTTTTCTTTGATTTGTTTGATAATGAATATGGCGTCGGTCGTGGATCTGTTTCGTCTGAAACCTTGTTGTTCTTCCCTGTTTGTTATTTGTGTCTCGAGCCTTTCTTTCAAAATGCTAGTTAAGAGTTTCATGCTTGTGTTCAGCAGCGTTATGCCCCTGTAGTTATCTGGGTGTGTCTTCTGTCCTTTCTTGAATATAGGGATAGTTATACTTTTGTGCCATTCCGTAGGTATTTCCGATATTTCTAAAATTTTGTTATAGAGAATTTTCTGATGTTTTCCTAGCTTGGGTCCAGCATATTTTAGAAGTTCGTTTGGGATAAGGTCTGTTCCGGGAGCTTTTCTGTTTTTCAATTTTTTTATTTTTGCTGTTACCTCTTCTTCGTTCAGTGATATTTGATGATTTGACTCGTAGTTTTCGATCCTTATGGCTTCTTCGGTGTTGTAAAGTTCCTCAATGTATTTTTCCCATACGTCTTTGGTGACTCCTTTTGTTTTCACGAACTCGTTTATTGGCTTTTTCCTATTCTTGAGCATCTTCCAGACTTTCTTCTGTGCTCCATATAGGTCGTAATCCATATCGCTTGTAAATTTTGCCCAGTAATCCCGTTTTATAGCTTTGATTCTGGCATTGATTCTGTTTCTCACTTCTGTATATTCGGAGTGTTTCTCTGGTGTTGGTGAGCTCCTGTATATCATGTAGGATTTCTTTTTCTGCTGCGATTGTTCTTTAACTTCTTGACAGAACCAGGGTTTTTTGCTATTATTGGTCCCATTTATGTTGACTTTTTTTTACCAATGGATTCTTCGGCTGCTTCTACGATACATGATTTGATTTTGTTCCAGCAGCTCTCCACATCACACTCCAGCGTATTAGGTCCTTCCAGTTCATTTGTTAATCGGTTCTCATACAGGTTTCTCGTGCTATCATCTGTCAGTGATTCGATATTAAACTTTTCGAGGAATACTGGAGGTTTTTTGGGTCTGTGGGGTGTTTCCATAATCATTTTACACAGTAACAGGTTGTGATCTGTGCCGATGTTCGCAGAGGTGAGTGCTCTTACATCTATTACTTGTGATGGTGTGATTGTCTTGTTACTTATTATATAATCAATCACTGACTTTTGATCTCTGGAGTTACTAAATATATATTTATGTTGTTCTTTGTGAGGGAAATACGTGTTGTTTATCCGTAGCTAGTTTCTCGCACAGAAGTATATCAGAGGTTCTCCATTTTCGTTGGTTATCTCTTCATTATATTTTTGTTGTATGCCTGGTATTACTTTCCTGCCTATTCTGGCGTTCAAATCTCCGAGTATAATGATTTTATCCGTGTTGCTTAGTTTGTCTATAGTATTTTGTAGGTGTTGGTAAAATGTTTCGCTCTCCTCTGTGGGTTTACTTATATCCGGGGCGTATGTGCTTATTAAGTGTGTTTGCATGTGGTTGACTTTTAGCGATATTTTCAGGATTCTGTCGTTAACGTAGTCTATGTTTTCTATACATTGTTCGTATTTCTCGTGGAGTAGAATTCCCACTCCCGATTTTGCTCGTTCTTGCCTTGCTTTTCCGCTATAGACTAAGAAGTAATCATCGCATCTTGATGTGCTCTGTCCTTTGCTCTTCGTTTCTGATAGAGCGCATATGTCAATCTTATGTTGTTTCATTTCGTTAACAATCTCCTGGTCTCTATTTCAAATAAAATAATTTAAATTTCTTCAAAATGAACGAAAAGTGACATTTATAGTTCTCGATCAGTTTAAAATATATTTGCATTTTGGTGTAAAGTAGGCGGTTGTCAACTTGCCAATGATATAATTTAATAATCGTTGGGCAGTTGCTAAGTGTTTCCAAGATATTATTTATCAACAAACAAATGCATTTTATATTGTTCTCTTTGGTTCTGTTCATTAAAAAATATAAATCTTATTACTTTTTTGTTCATTGTGTGTAATGAATGAAGTAATATATTATTTAGGACCACTTAAATGTACGTAGGGCTAAGACGTCGGTAAGTAATTTACTTACCGACGCCTGAACGGTAAGTAAATCACTTACCGACGTGTTGGACTTAGAAACCAGTAAACACAACCTACCGTCCTGACAACCGATGCTGTGAATAAACAAAGAAGATCGATCGCGCAAAAACATCATAAATGGCATGTTAAGGACGAAACACTTCCCAACGAGATGGAAACAAGTGGAAAATCATGCTGAGAAAACCCGGAAAGGTCCAACTTTCCCATAAAATTACAATTACAGGCCAATTAGTTTGCTACTTACAATGAGTAAAATAGCTTACAGAACAATATTGTGAGGTTTCTCAACGAACAAACAAGAGTTATGAACCTAATATATGAAGAAGAGTTCGGTTCCACAAAAAAACATAGCACCGAACAGCAAATCTTGAGACTTTTAGAATATACAACTCAAGGTTTCAATCAAAGACAATCCACAGGAGCGACTTTTTTCGACAAAAGTAAAGCCTTACAAGAAACGAAACAAAGACGCAATGGAAAAATAAAAATAGGGGAATATACTTCTTCTATCGCGGAAACGACAAGAGATTTTGGAACACGGTTCATTGTGAATGAGGAGCTAGGCCAACATATAGTAGATTTTCAGGAAATATCAGACAGACTGTGTAAATTGACGCTACAAGGAAAATATAGAAAACTTAGTATAATAAACGCACATTCGCCAACGGAAGATAAGGACCATACTTTAAAAACTGAATTTTACGAGGAAATGAACGCTCAGATGGAAAAAATACCATTGTTTGATATAAAAATAGTCATGGGAGATGTGAACTCTCAAATAGGACGTGAAGAACAACATAAACATGTAACACGAGGGAGAAGTTTACACCTGAAAACTAATCAAAATGAAAAATGTTTAATTGAATTTGCAGAATTGAATAGTATGGTACTAAACGGCACACATTTTGATCACAAAGATATCAATAAAGCAACATGGACGGCACATGATAAGAAGAATAAAAACCAAATTGACCATGTACTTATAGAAAAGATGCATAGGAGTGCCATAAGAGATGTGAGAAGCTTCTTTCAAACGATGTGCCACTCGACCCCTATTCGAATTTTAGGGGTTTTTACCTCACTGCTTGAAGGTTCAAGTGATGATCCTGCAGGTAGGACAAAAAATGTTCCCCTGGAAACCGAAACTATCCTAAAAACCCACGACAAGTTTTCTACATCAAATATGAGAAATATCATAAATTAACTTTTTGCTATGCTATTGTAACATTAATTTATTTTACATTCCAGCCCGTTTATTAGGCAATTTAGGATATGACGTGTGGATGTTGAATGTACGTGGCACGTGGTACAGTAAAGGCCACGTGAATTCTACCACTAGAGATAAAAAATACTGGACGTTCACGTAAGTTAAAATATTAGTATCAGTCGGTAACGTTTTGTTTGAAGCAACTACTCTACGAACTATATGCCTACACAGACATTGAATTCCACTTTTCCGACAATAAGAGATCAAATAGAACTTTTAAAATGTTTTAAATATATTGTGGAATTAACTAGAAACAGTAAGTTCCATTTAAAACAGTAAAATGAGTAGATTGCACGAAGTAAGGGCCGAGACAGTTAATTTCAAATAGTTTTAGTTCAATATTTTAAATATTCGTAAAAAGGTACCTAAGCTGAAGTTTTAAACTCTTAATCAAATGGCAAAGTAAAATTGACAATTATTCAATTTGATATAAGGCTTTAATTTAAGAAAAATCCAAATAGAACAATTTTTCACATTAGATGTTAGCTAGTCACCATTCATTCTTCTTTTGATTGGTGAAGTGAAAAAAATACTTTTATAATGCTGCAGTCGTTTAGTTTTCAATCTGACTTTTATTAAAATCTGAACAGTTGTGTATATTGTATATACATTCCACTGAAGATGCCTCAACTATTCTGCAAGTATTTTATCGTCTTCAAATAGTTAACTAAAAGAAATTGCCTCCACCAGGTTGTCTCTTGTAGTGTAATTCAATGTCTGGCTGAGTATACAGACAGTATAGTAGTTGTTTCTTCTTTCTTTACCGACTGTATAAGAAAATCAGTGAAATAAAAATATTTCTCTCTTTATTCAAACGCCAATCTATTTACTTCGTAGGATAGATCAAGTAGGTCTTTATGACATCAGGTCTACAATTAAATTGGTGGATAAACACACCAAACGTCAAGCTATTTATATAGGATATTCGATGGGTACTACCGGTTTTTATATGTTTTCTTCGACATATCCAGAAGAAGCTAAACGTTATATCAAAGGCATGATTTCTTTAGCTCCGATTCTCAATTACAAAAACGCTAGAAGTGTTGCTAAATTTTTGTCGCCAGTATGGCCTCTAGTTAAAGTAAGTATTGAATTGGTTATTATTAGACTTATTTCAAAATGAAATAGGACTATTGGAGAGAGTAGATTTATATATATATATATATATATATATATATATATATATATATATTAAAGCGAAATATGGCTACGAGGAAAATAAACCAATAAGACTACATGAATAGATACTACAACATATCAATAAATAAACCGACTCACACATAGTATACATTGAAGAATCGTTTGTGAGACGTTTAATTCATTTAAAAAAGAATATCAGATATTACAAGCAAATTTCAATAATTACATTTCTGATTATATATTTTCAATAAACCCTGTATATAACAATACAAATTCCCGAAACAAAATTTCATAATTATACTTTTCCCATTATTGTTACTTTTGGATAAACGCTGTATATTGTAAAAACATTTTGAATAATTTGTAAAGTAAGGTCAAATGAATAATATTAATTTTTATACAGAAATTGACGTTTGTCGATAATTAGATAAGTGTAGATAAGGAGTGATAATAGTGCGGTTTCGAAAACTAATAGAACGCGGCTGTAAATGTCGAAAAGAACATAAGAATGGATAGGGTTGATCTAAGAAAAAACATTTATTTATTCCAACAACAAAGAAACAATTAAAAAAGTTGAAGGTTTGGCGTGGGGGGGAAGCGTCGCGTGTGTAAAAGAGAATGGCAAAGAAAAAGTAAAAGAGAATGGCAAAGAAAAAGTATTCTCCTTATTAATTTATAAATTTCAACAATAAAATAATCATAATAACATTAATAAAACTTCAATAATCTATAAGGGGACATAAGTGATAATAAATAAAGCCATAATATCGCAAAATTAAAGAAATATTAGGGTAAAAATGAGAATTTAGTGACTATCTACAAGAACTTTGGTAAGCTAGAACAATTTACCTTTTAAATAATCTGCTGATAACCACTCTTCTACTGTTATAAACGAGAAACATTCAAAGAGAAACAATTCACATTTGATTGTTTCCAATCCTGGATAGAATATTTGTTCTATCGCCACTACGAACAATTTCCATGTAATCCCGTGAATCAAAAAAGGAACCAACAAAGAACTTTTACTTTAATGTATATAGAACTTTTCTGAAACGAAAATTTAATCAACTTTTCTAAATGTTAGGTTAGGTATAACAATATTATCGAAGTTAATTCCTCATCTTCAATCATTAATTCGATTTTCCACTAAAATAGTATTCTAAACGTGCTTCTAAATAAATTATATTTGTTTTATCGAATTCATTTATCGACCGGCCACCGGCTACAAAAAAATTGTGAACGAATGGTTTTAAACTGAGTTTGTCTTCTTTTAATAGCGGCGCGTTTTTTTACCTACAGCCCTTGATTATTAGTCTTTATACTCAAGGCTACCGCTTAAATTCGATTTCGTTAAAATCGCCCACACTTCGAACGTTGTCGATCATTGTAAATTCAAAGCAAAACCCCAACTAAATACAGGAATAGTACAGTGATATGTTTAATTTGGATAAAGGAATTGATCGAACTTACAGTTTTATTTGTCTTCTCCTTGATTCTTGTTTTAGACAGTTCGCCTAAAGTTTTTTTTTTTAATTTTCCGCTGAATCAGATTACGAAGGACCAAAATTATGTTATTGTTTATTGTTATACTTTTCTCACGGGTTAAAACGGTTGAATTAAGTACAAAATTGTTGAAATTTCAGCAGTGTATATTTTTAGTTCTCAACTCTGACATTGCAGCTGTCAATTTTTTTTTATTTACATAGTTACTGGTTAACAACTCATGAATGATACGGAACAGTGGGTCGTGGGTTATTGTCCCTCCCAAACCGAAGGTTCTATTTATTAACATATCCACTGAGATGGAAGTGTACTTCATCACTCATTCATAAGAGACTCGAAATATTTGGGGATGCAAATTTTAGTTGGGACACCCTATATCTAACTTTAATTGATTTTAATAAAATTTTAATTTTTTACTGAATTTTGTTTTAAATTTTGCCAGCCCTGTCACCCTATACACGCGCCAGGTTTATAAATAAACTAACGATCTATTTTATTAATAGACGATTTCGTAATTAGAAAACCACTGCTTCTATGCTGATAATAATCGTAGTATTTGTTTTTCAGCGGTTTGTTTATGCCTTGTGGAATGGAGAAGTGTTGCCAGGCTATTCAATATTTTTACGTCCCTTTCTTCGCACCTCAGCTGGGATGTATTTGATACAATTTTTCGCTAATTTCGTTTTCGGAGACGATTTTAATCAAATGGATCCTGTAAGTTATATTAATAATCAGATCATACCATTGTTATGAGAAGCTGGGCCCTTGCTGGTTTACATACATTTTCTATCACTTGCCATATTTTTTCGACAAAATCAACAAACAGCAGGGCCGGACTGGTAAGGTCGCTTCTCACGACACGAATTTTGGAACTTGACATGATATGAAAATCGTTTTAGCTGACATATCCTATATTTGCTACACAGTTGTTAGACACGGGTGGCGTCGAATTATTTTCCCAGCTATATCAATATCTTGATACAAGCAATTTTACGAAATTCGATTATGGAAAAGAAAAAAATTTGGAGATGTATGGTACTACTACTGTTCCTCGATATGATTTATCCAAAATACCGGTTCCACTGTCTATTTTTGTAGGAGAGAACGATTGGTTATCGACTATAACAGTACGTATTCTTTACATTTTTAAAAATTATTTAGTGTATTTCAAAAAAAAATTAATAACAATGTCAAGAAAAGGAAGAATTTAAATCGAAGCAAATTTCTAGATTGTTAGTTATATCTACTGTTTCATAGATGTCAGTCTAAATGGTAAATAATTTAAAAACCATTCCCTATACTTTGTATGTAAAGTACTCAAAATAAGATCATTTTTGTTCAGGTAACTTAATTTTTTTGAGAATAGTATTTTCAGAAATTAATTTTGTATTGTTTCTTCTTTAGAATGCTAAGGATCTCATGGCGGGCATTCAACCGAAATTAAGATGTGGTTTTAAAGTGATTCCTTACAAAAAATGGACACATTTAGATTTCTTGATAGCCAAAGATTTACCAAAATATTTATACAAATATTTATTCCAGAAAATTAAAGAATTTGGCGACGGTATATGTCGACAGTAAAACAAGTAGATTTTAAGAAGACTGAATTTATGTTATCCATCACGAAGTGTTCCAACATTTATGTACAAATATTTAAAAAATAAACTATACTTAGACCGTTTTATGTTTATCAATATTATAGTGAGAAATAGTATTTACTTTTCTGAAGATCTTATATACATAATAAATTGGATAAAAAATGGCGGTTGCGAGATCAATAGTTGCGCTTTAAGCACCACCTGAACGTGAATAGTGAAAGTTCTATATATGCTCTGCGGTTAGAGAAGAAATTTACAGGCCAAAGATGTCGCAAACTTCGGTTCGTTTTTATAGGTGGCTCTAGTTCATGGTTTGTTTTTAATTACGGCGCAGACAACTGCACTGAGTGTGTAAATTAAAATTCATTATATACAGTAAAGTTTATAGAAATATATCGCAAAATTATAGATGAAAGCAGTTCATACGTAAATTTATTTATCATTAACAATCATTGTTATAAAGCAAGTGACCTACGCAGCACAAACCAGAAAAAAGAAGATAAACAAAAAAAACAATAGATATCCAGAAAAATGCAATTGTTCTGTTGCCTTTAACTAATATTATAGAAATGAAAAACATAATAAACTCTCTAGCAAACAAGAAATCACCTGGAGTAGATAATATACAAACTTAATTCATAAAAGAGAAAATATTTGTGCAATGAGCATTTCCCTCTGAATTCAAGAGATCATTAGTGATACTAATATTTAAAAAAGGCAATAAGACAATGGTGACCAATGATAGACCGATACCCTTAATCATAACTTTCGCAAATGAATGGAAACGTTTCAGAGGTTATTACCCTATAGAGACAAGATTATATTAAATACTTTCTCACGGTAGGATAAGCATATAGATAATTTAACTAATACCTCAAGGATGTTGATATTTAAATTTCTCAAAAATAAAATAAACGTCATTCGTTTTAGAACGATTTACTACGCGCTTGTTCAATACAGGCTTAAATACTCCATTATATGATGGGTGGCTACTACAAAGAACCATTTAAATAAACTGAGCATTTTTCAAAAGATATAACTTAACATCATATTTAATAAAAAAATTGATATCCAACACGGATTTACTGTATGATGAAACTAAAATAATGGATGTCAGAGAGTTATATATGTTTATGCAATTTTAGTATACACTTACAAACACACAGATATATTACGAATAAACACAAATAACTATCAACCAAGAGGTTCAGTTCAGAATAGAGACTCTGAACTGGAAGGCATTACGGCACTCTTGAAGAGACCCAAGAAGGTCGAAACGCGTCAGTGTACTATGCCCTTCCGCTATCAATTGCGAATCACCTCAGATGTCCGTATCGGCAAAATGGCCGATCGGTTTTTGAAGGGGATGTAATTCAATATTCTGCGTGTTATTATCCAGGAATGTAGTTGTTTTTCCCTTCGAATAACGGTCAGGCCAATACGTCGAAATTATTGAAATTTCGACTAAAAGCAGGTGTAGTTGAAAATCGAAATTTATGTCATATATATATATATATATATATATATATATATATATATATATATTATTCTGGAGTGGTACTCCTGTGGTACCTTTATTATTGTAATGTAGTTTAGTTAATATAAATAATTAGTTTTTGTTTGACCGGTATATTAAAAAAATTTAAAATATGTCATAAAATAATTATACCTTACATGAAAACTCTATGATCTCAGGATTGGGTTCATATGGTAAAACGAAACTATTTTGATTTTAATTATAAGCGCCAAAAGATAAAATCCTAGTATTTAAAAAATAAAAAAAAAATTAATCAAAAATACTTGCTTTTAATTTCTTTATAGAATCCTGGAAACGGTCCTGTATATTTGATTTTTAAAACCCCTCTCTGATTGAGAACCGTCTGGTCAATAATGCCAACTGTTGAATAATAGATGGAGCAATCATCGAGAAATGAAATTTTTCCACAATGCAATTTCAAGTCTTCCAAGTGAAAAACGTTATTTAATATTTAGAAAAACAAATACATTATTCATTTACATAAACTCATAAAAACAAACTATCTACGATGATCATTCATTCAACAACAACATACACTCAAATGAATTATTATTATATGTGACTACAAACTATGCAACATTATATACACATTTAAAATTGGACCATGTTACAAAATTCTCTATAAAATAAAATGGCGAAGATGGATAAAGTGTATGAAATATCAAAGTTCAAATATTTGCACAACACGAGTGAGTTTATTTAACCTTTTTTATTTGAATGAAATAGTTTTAAATACCTGTTCACTTTTCCATTTTAATACACCTCATTGATTGTTTTTTTAGATTACCTCCTAGAAAACCACACAGCCTGTCGTGCTTGGGCAGAAATCAAAACTGATGTTATATTTCATCCACATCAATACATTTTAAATGGAATTCCGTAGTCCAGCTCTTTCTGAAATGTATCGTGGAGACACCATTTCCACGATACGATATTTTACTTGGTTATACAGATGAAATTTTACGGTTAGTATTCTATAATTTTTACCAATTTCTTGTTAAATCTAGGTTTATCTACTTGATTTATAAATTTGTTGAGTTATTTTTAAGAATAGTGTATTTCTTTTATAATTACCACTCCAAATAATTTTTGAATTATCTTCTTAAAATTTAGCTTTTCACACATTCACCCTACCAAAAAAAATTCTACCTAGTGAATAGTGTACATTATCAACAACTTTTTTATTTAATTTTTTTCAGTTTTTAATACGCTTGCCGCTGATCAAACTATTTCAATTTTGATTCACCAATCAAAATTGACTATAAAAATTATTGTTCACAAATCCCACTTCAAGTTTTAAATTGCTCATCTATCCTTCTAGGGCATTCCGTTTACAATTTTTAAATGATTAAATCTGATATATTACTTCCTTTAAAATATATTCCAAAATATTTATAAATGACAGCTCTTTTTATTTCAATTAGATCTATTCGGAATGACAATTCATTTCACAAACGTCATACTTTTATAAACTTAATGTTATTATTATTTTGACTTTTTACCTTCACATATACTAAATAATTATATAATGTTACCAGATAATTTCTTTCAATATCTAATTATTATTTTTGAAAACAAATCATCGTGTTTTGACTTTTACTGTGTGAGAAATAGATTGTTATAATTTATATAATGTAACGTTCAAAATTCTCTCTCTCAAAGGCTAGAAACCATGTTATATATTTCACATATGTGTATTTACAAAGTGTATTGAAAATTTCCTTTATGATTCTTCAGTTCGATTCTTGTTTATTTTCTCTCTTGAATGATGAATGATACAGATTGTCTCTATTTCGGACGATTTAAGAAATAATTTAAATTCTAAAATTTTGTATTTGCATATAGTGTGTAGTATTTCATTCCATATTATAGTATACAGAGTGTTGCAGGTTCCTTTCTATGTTAATATATATATATATATATATATATATATATATATATATATATATATATATATATATCTCAATATGGAAGTACTGAAAGTGGAAATACTTTGTGTATTTTTTTTCACATTACAGGTGAGCAATACAAGCTCGACTGTTCATCGCGGTCAACCAATCAAAACTCTGACGAGTATTGTCGCCACTGTCTCGTGAAAAGTCACTGTATTAGTAAAAAATAATTCAACCAACATAACTGAATGACTTAATAGAAACATTGAATATGTCGATCTTTATAGTTAATTGCTTTCAGATTTTATTCTTTTAGACCAGTGATTCCCAAAATTGTCCACAGAGGTCCACGTGAGACTCGACAGGGGTCTACTTTGTCGATAAAAAAATGACCTTTAGACCTGATCCACACATTTTTATTAATAGCTTCTATTTTAGATTGACAAAAAATAAGAGCAGTTTTTCAAAGTATGAAGAGACAGGCAATGCCTGGAATCTGGAATAGTTTTATTCCTTAAGGATTATAGTAATAGATGGCGTTTAAGAAATTTTCAAAGGAGTCTTAATTTTAGCATTGTACAATGCTTTTAGAACAAAATCTAGTTATAATTAATAATTATCCTTTTTTATGAAACTCAGTTTTTTATTTAGTGAAGTTCGAACCTTTAATAAATGTTTCCGTATTTTTATTGCTTACGAATAAAAATATTATATATACTGATTTATTTGTTTGTTATTTTTCTTAAACACCCATTCTTAAATAGAAGGGAAGTTTACAACACGTGAATATTTTTTCTGAAATAGACCTCTAAAAAGAACGTATTTTCATTGGAAATACATATTTCTGAGTTTGAAATTTATCAAATGTAGTCATATACAAAACCCATGAACACCTGATGGGCTCATAAAACTGCGATGAACAAGAAAAACTAGAAAGAAAAATGGGAAATTTTCACATTTCCATTTTCCAATTTTCGAGTATGACGAAGAAACCGTTCAATTTTAGTGTAGCCTCAAAAGTTATTGCAAACATTATTCTAATTTATCTTAGACGAGTTTTCGAAGTTTTCCAATATTTGAAAAATGAAGTTCTTCCCTAAAAGATGTTCGTAGATGGAGATTTATTAATAATACAACTCCAAACTTTCTTGCCTGTTTAATTTTAAATGATAAATTTTTAGATTTAATATAATACTAGTTATTACTACATGTCGCACCATCTATCGTTTTATATTGAAATCTGGACATGCCACTAACATAGATATATGATAATAGACAGAGCAATATTCTCACAAGAGTGACGACTCTTCAGAAAGAAATGAAGGGACGTGTTGTCAATGTGCCAATACAACTATTAGCGACACATTCACTTTGTCTCTCTCGTACTTTACGTCTGTATTCATTGCACTTATTACGGTATGGTTCAGTACTTTATGTCTATGCTCGTAACTACTGTTGACAGAATACTTAAGCTACCTCTCAATTACAAAGCTAGATGGCGCTTCAGAAATTCTTTTTTATAGTATAATTTTGATGATTTTAAATGTTGTTAATGACGTTGCATATAGGTATATGAATAGTAGGGGTTCATTCATCACATTTTTAGATGCAAGTTGTAATTCTGATTGTAACCACCTACAAGGTGGTCCGTAAGTATTGGTCCAAAGTGAAATGGGAGGATTCTTGGCCTCAAAATATTACGATCTGGCGCAGCTTCTTTTAATAAAACATTGATGATAAAAAATATACAGGGTGGCAAAAATGAAAGATAAAACGACACGTGCACCATGGTTCGAAGAAGATCTAAATCGGGCCCTACCGGCGGTGAGAAAAAGAACAGGCATAAGCAGAGCGTCACGATTATGTGGGATTCTCTTCGCCATTTTGTTATATAGAATAGTAAATCAAAAACTTAGGTACAACTTAAAACTTTATTGTTAATAAAGTGAATGAACAGTGAGATAGTTAGTAGATAACGGGGTATGTTAAAAATAATGAAACGTACAACGTGGTATGATAATTTTCCAGACAATCCCAGTTAAAGTGAGGTGTAACAGGACATTGGCACATGCAAATGACTTGATATAAAATGAAAATTAAAACAAAATATGTAATAAATTTGATATTCATAGCTACAGGAAGCTAATAGAATGATGCGAGATTTGTTATGCTATTTCAGTCAGATAGTAAATGACAGTAATTAAAAAAGGAATATACAACCCTTTAAAATTGAGTCATTACGTTAGGGAATGTGGATTGTTGAAAATAGTGCTTCTCGAAAGGTCAAGAAGAGATAATTTGGAGAAGAAAAAGATATTAAAATATATTGGAGATTGTTGAAATATTGAAATAATAATAACATTGAATATATCCAGGGAATATAACAATCGATAATTTAAAAATTATAACATTATATTATTAGTTGAGATGAAATATTTTTGGAATGATGGAAGGTCGGCGAATAAATACATGAAATAAACTATAAACAATCATGATACACATATTAACTATATTTAGAAGATTTGGAAGAAAGAAGGGAATAATATTGAAAAGGTCTGGTTAATTTTTATAGAAGTTGTGTATGTTATTGAAGGTTCTTTGGATCATATGGCATTGAATGGCATATAAATTGTAATTTCAACATATTTTTTATGAGGTAAATTTAGCATAGAAACGGATAGTGCTAAACAAAGATCTTTGTTTGAGGAACACAAAAAGAAGTAGTCCCTGTATAAGTAAAAAGGTGAGAGACTTAATTATAAAATTGTGAATGCACTGATAAAAAAATATAATAATGTACTAATTTTTGGTTACACTGAAGAAATTTGCATACAGGGTGTTTCTTTAATAAAGTTTTGAATTTCTAATTTTGTAAAAGTATTTATAAAATGTAATATCAATATTGTTATATGGGGATAAAATACATATGTAAAGACCAACTTCAATTCGCCACCAGATTGTAAGAACTAGGTAACTTAAATTTTGTGGATTTGTGGTATTGGCAAAAACAGTTTTATCCATTTCTCTTTAGTGAAATAATTAGGGCCATAAAATTATAATATATTAATTCTAAAAAGACTTGCTTTCCAGTCGTTTCTTAAGTTCAGCAGGAGAAATTAAAGAAAAAGTTTGTTTTTCAAATTTTATTTACAAATAATCAAAGTTACCTACTAATTACTATAACAATGTTGTCTTAAACTGAAATATTATATTTAAGTACAAAATAGGTAACTTAAAACCCTTTATATTTCAAACCTAAATTAATAAATAAAAAGGAGACTGGCAATCTCACAAAACTGCCTCGTCCACCTTGACCTTCATGCCACATAAAACAGTCGCCCTGTTCTGTTGCAACATTATAAATTGTGAAATTGTACGTGGCAAGCCTTTGTAGAAGAAGGCATTATTAGTTGGATCGTTTGTAGAAAGCAATACCTGCTGTAAATTAAAATTACCACTTAGATGGTTCCAATGTAATGCAATTTCAGAGGTTGATCCCAATCAAGTTTAGCGATCCATATCTTCTGGATAATAATCTTAAAGGAAATGACGAGAGGAGACAAAATCCATTCGGGTCAAATATTTTAGCTAAAAAGGAAAGCATGTTACGCTTAGTACAAGCAGCTTGAAAAGGTTGAACTCTGAATACAAAGCAGTCTCGAGATGGTTCCCAATTCAAACCTAAAACTTTTAACAAATTTTCCTCATCATTATACTGTAGATACTAAATGGCTAGGAGGCAAGTCTCTAAGAATCTGAGGGTGACTAGACGAACATTTGCGTAGTTCAAACCCTCCAGACGAAAGTAATTGTATTAATTGCATTTGCTAATTCAATGTCGTCCGTACCGGAAATGGTATCGTCAACATAAGTCTGGTTTAATAAGGCTTGTGAAGCTAAACGAAAACGATGCCCTTCATCTTGAACGAGTAGCTGCAGAACGCGCATGGCAAGAAACGCGGAGGGAGCTAAGATATAAGTTACGGCGTTGAGCTCAGCTTCTTGCTCAGGAAGATTGGCTTTGGGTTTCCAGAGGTTATGCTGCATATGACGATCTTATTTATGTACCAGAATTTGTCGATACATTTGTCGAATGTCGCAGCAAAGAGCAATTCGAGAAAGTCGAAAATTGAGTAATATGTCTGATACAATCATTGAGGAACAGACCGGAAGAGTCGGGACTAGATGCATTGAAAACTACTCGGATTTTGTTGCCATGATTCATACGTTTAGTTACTACATGATGGGGAATAATATACTGAGTGGGTTGCAGAGACTTGGACATATGTCCTAATTCTGAGTATTCTTGTAGAAATTGTTCGTATTCCAATTTGAGTGATGGAGTCTTACCAAGACGTTTGATAAGTTGAACAAGTGAATAACGAGCAGCCTTCTGATTACTAGTTAAGGGGGCCGCGTTTGGTTTGATCGGTAGAGAGACTGAATATCTGCCGTCTTCATTTCGTTTATGAGTGGCGATGAAATGTTGCTCTGCTAAAATGTTAAGAGGATCTTGCGGTGTGAGATTCGAAACATTCTCAATTTCCTAAAATTTGCTGAGGTCATGAGAAATCTGACAAGTAGATATCAATGAAGTGATTCGTTGATTTCGATCACGTGTTTGGATAGGACCAATAATTGTCCAACCAAATATTGTGCTGATTGCGACCGGGCCAAGAGAGCTGGGAACAAAAGGTTGAGGTAGTAATAACTGGGGGTAGACGTCAGCATCCAAAAGTAAGTCTATTTTGTCTGAGCGGTGAAATTCAGGATCAGCCAAAGTTAAATATAGAAAAGCACGAGCAACTTCGATACTAATGTTAGAAGGAGGTAAATGATCAGTAATATGAAAAACTATGCACTGACGGGTTTATGTCAATCTGATTTGGAGAAAGTCTGGAGAAAAATTGGCATTGGATAGTACCGGGAGAGGTAGAGAAGGGTCCGCCAATGCCTCTGATACGGTAACTGGCAGATCCTGTATCTTTTGACTCAACTGGTTAGATAAACGCTTTGAGATAAAGGTTAGTTGTGATCCGGGGTTAATAACTCCCCGTACGAGAATGTAACCTTTGCGCTTATCTAAGATGCGTGCACCTAAACGTGATGCCACAGGTGTTGTGGTTGCACAACTAAACGAGAGCGTGGAAGCAGATGCGGGTTGTTCGACAGAGGAAGTAGATGCAATATTGGATTCATGATTGACATGATCCGAGGTGCGAACAGTGAGTGTTCAGCGGAGTGGTTACATTCACACTGACTACGGACAGTAACTTGATCTTGCAGTGGTGAGCAAACAGAGTGGTTGGGGAAGAGAGGAAGGGGTACTAACAAAAACAAAATACTGGCAGCAAATCTAGTATGAACCAGCTTTTTCCAGCTTTACTGTACAGTTTCTTGAACAAAAGAAAGGCTGTCTCATGTTTCCAACCTAAAATTAAGTTTATTACATTAGTATGTAGCTAAAAAATATTATAGCTGAAAATTTATATAAATTTATTCAACAAAGATCACAATTTTTACTTTTCCGCCAACCTATCTAATATGCGAGGAAAGTATTGGTTTACTCACAAAAAAGTTGGAAATTTGAAAATTTTTTTGAGTTATTTTTACGTTATCCATCAATAACAACACGAAAAAACGGTTTTTAGAAAAAAAATCCAGTGTGTATGTCGTCGTCGTCGTTGTCGTCGGCCACTTTTCCTTGCAAGTCTTGTTAGCACGGTACAGCCTCCGGAGTGCAATAAGTCACCAATTTTATGATGGAATATTGTTAAGGACATTTCACAGATGCACTCTATTGATTTTCAGCTCACCAGAGCCAGTACAACGGGTGCTATGGTACTTGAAGTACGACATTTTGTCGTTTTTCGAGAAATTTCAGTTTGTTAGCACGATACAGCCTCCGGAGTTCAACAAGTCACCACTTTTATGATTGAATATTATTCAGGGCATCTCACTGATGAACCCTATTGATTTTCAGCTCACCAGAGCTAATATTACCGGTGCTACAGTACTTTAAGTACGATATTATTGTCATTTTTGGAGAAGTTTCAGTTTGTTAGCACGACACAGCCTCCGGAGTATATACAAGTGATGAATTTTATGATTGGATATTATTCAGAACATCTTAAAGATGAACCCTATGATATTGAGCTCACTAAAGCCAGTACAACGGGTGCTGTGGTGCTTGAAGTACCAAATTTTTGTAATTTTTGGAGAATTTTCAGTTTGTTAGCACGATACAGCCTCCAGAGAGTATACGATTGATCAACTTTATGAATAAGTATTGTTCAAGGTGTCTCACAGATGTACCCTATTGATTTTCAGTTGACTAGAGCGAGTACAGCGGGTCCTATAAAAGTAGATATACTAAACTTTTGGTTATTTCTGGAGAAATTTCGGTTTGTTAGCACGATACATCCCCCGAAGTGTATACAAGTAACAATTTTATGATAGAATATTGTTCAGGGCCACAGATGGGGAAAAGTTAGTTTAAATCTTTAAAACCGTTTATTTTGTGTTATACAGAAAACCTAAAAGTAATAAGTTTATCTGTGATTTGTGGGTAAACAGAGGGTGATGTAATTTTTCATTATTTTTCTGTAATCAGCGCTAAAAATACCATTAAAATCACAAAAAAAATTTAAAACAGTTTTTTCATCGCTGACCTGTGTAATTCGTAAAACTTTTGTATATAAAGTTATTTTGAACCAAGAAATAGAGTAAACAGTTAAATTAAATAATGTTTTTCTATGCTTCACCTAAAATATAATTAAAAACAATTTCCTGTGCTAGCCAAATTATGGAGGACATAATAAAATTACTGTCAAATAATATGTGAATTTTGCTGTTGTATTTTTATTTTCTTAATTAAAAGTTATCGAGTTCATAATAGTTGCATTATTAATACGTCAAAGTGCTAATGAATAAAATGAAAACTATGTAGGCGGTTTTTGAAATGCGAATATCTCTAAAACTAGTAACCTTTGAGACTCGTGATAAGTATCTATTTTTTTCGCAAAAATGATGTAATTTGAATATTTTTCTATAAAAAGCAAGAAAGTTTTAACGATAAAAAAGTTAAGCGGATAGTTACACCAACAACATAGCTCACGTGGCGCCCTCTAGAAAATACATCGAAATTGATAACATATTATTATTTCTTATGTATTAAAACCCCTTATTTCAATAATTTCACGTACTTATATCCATAATCTTTTTACATTTCAACTTTGCCACCCTGTATCTTTATTATTATCAACATTTTCTCGAAGTATATTACGTCTGATCGTAATATTTTGAGGTCAAGAATCTTCCATTTCACTTTGGACTATTATTTATGGACCAATCTGTATGTAGGTACAATTTTATTTTAATTTATACGAACTTCGCATCTTATAGATTCCGACTATAAATATTCACGTTGACTTATGAACTGTGATCTGGAGATTTCCATCAAAATATTGCTCATACCCGTTAGCGGATTGTTTTAAAATTTCGGTGTCTTCTATGTAAATGTCTTTTTTATATGCAACAGCCCTGTTCTTACCTGGAAAGTTTCCCGAAAAGTGTGCCGCATCCGCCCAAAATTTGAATAGAATACGGTGAAAAGTCGAGAAAATGTGTGATTATTGGCCCAAAGAAAAACGAAATGGAAAAAACATGAGCAGGAAGCCGTTCAGGGTTTTGCTTTCTATGCATATGTAGGTACTTTATTTGAAGTTTGTTTTAGTTTAGAACGAGTAAGAGGCAATAAAACCTAACGATTATTTGCTTGGAAAAAAAATCTGAGAAATATATTCCAAAGATTGTGTGTAGTGAAATTCCTTTAAATCCTGCAAAACACTAATTAAGTAACTTTTCAGCGAATACTGAAAAATATAGCGGAGTCATTTCCTGAACAACAACACCGTGAAATTAGTTTCAGTAAATCTATTTGGAAAGTCTTCACCATAACACGAAACTGAAACAAAACTTTGACGTACGAAATACACAATTCCCTTCGCTTAACATACTTCTGCGTTAGGCCAAGCAAAAGTGAATGACATGCATCAATTTATAGACAGTCTCATCAGAAGAAATATATTGTTACATTGGTATAGTCCCTGAATCCGACTTTGTCTAAACCATGTATAAAAGTTAAAATTATGGCGGATGCATAGGGATTTCTTAGAATTGTTTACGATTGTGACTATCTTATCCAGACATTGTTTTGGTGACCAGTCTTATCTAGAAAATGCCAGAAAGCCAATTGTTTTTGTATAAGCCGCTATCTAGAATTATCTAGTAAAAAAGGCACTGATATATATAGGACTGACCATGGAGAGTATAGTTGATAAAGTGATCGCGACAAATAAACAAGAATACATCGAAATAGCGAACAGTGAAGTGTTGATATAAATTAATAAAATTGAGATCGAAATATGCAAGCCAGCAGCACAACCCAAGACAGAAGATATTAGCAGTTTTGCCCGAGTCAAGGCTCCAACGTTCGACGGAAAGACATCGTGAACCAATTATGTGAAACAATTTGAAGCAGCCGCTAGAGTGAATAATTGGTCCGATAGAGACAAGGCAGTGAACTTTACTATCGCGCTTCGCGGAGATGCCTTAGATGTACTTCAGACGATACCTATTGAAGAAGCGGGTGACTTTGAGCAGCTAAAAAAGAAGTTGAACATGCGATACGGTCACGAACATTTGGAACATTTGTACAGATTCCAGCTGAAGAACCTAAGGCGGAAACGTGACGAAACCCTTCAAGAGTATGAACTGGACATTGCATGATTAGTTCGATTTGCTGATCCGTCAGCACCAGACAACATGATGGAATGTTAAGGCATCCAGGCCTTTATTGACGGCTTGTGTGACCACGATATGGAGAAGACGCTTCGATTAGCCCATCCTAAAACATTGGTCGATGCATTGACTGCTGCTCTTGAATATGAAGCAGCCACGATAGCTTCGGGATACAGCAAAGGTAGGACCATGCAGGAAAAAGGTGACGATGACAGACTTGACCAGATCGTCAACCTGTTGGAAGGTATGGTAGACGTGAAGCCGAAGAAGATCAGGTGCTGTAATTGTGGCGACATAGAACATGCACGCAGTTCGTGTAAGCGTCCTACGACTCCTGCAAACCAAGAACCTCTTAAATGCAAAGCAGCCATGAAGGGCTCGCGGTACAACAAAGGTAGGACCATGCAGGAAGAAGATGAAGATGACAAACTTGACCAGATCGTCAACTTGTTGAAAGGTATAGCAGACAAGAAGCCGAAGAAGGTCAAATGCCGGAAGTGTGGCGAGCTACAGTACGTACGCAGTCCGTCTAAGCGCCCCAAGACTCCTGTAACCCAAGAACTCCAGTCACAGGGGAAAGCAGACAGGGTTGAACTTCCTGTTGACGTGAATCACCGAAACGCCAACTCTTTGCCTAGACGGTCATGCCCTGTAGACTATTCTCAATGCAACAAGGCGGAATCTAGGGAAGCTGCAATTTCAAGAACTACTGTAGTCAACGAGGAATGGTCACCCACCAGGATCAGAGAAGATCAGGAGAATGATCCTCACCTGAAGATGATCCGGCAATGGAAGGAAGAAAATCGGCGACCTACCTGGCAAGAAGTGTCAAGCTTTTCACCGAAACTCAAGGCGTATTGGGCTCAGTGGGACTCCCTTGTTCTGGAAGAAGGGCTGTTGAAAAGAGTTCTTGAAAACGATTATGGTTCCGAGATCAGGAGATAGCTAGTTATCTCGAGAACAAGAGTAGCTGAAGAACTAAAGAAGTTACACGATAGTCCATCGGGAGGTCATCTGGGAGTGAAGAAAACCCTTCAGCGAGTCCGTGAAAGGTTTTATTGGATGAACAGCTCCGACGATGTGAAGGACTGGTGCAAGAAATGTACGACTTGTGCTACGAGTAATGGACCACATCGCAAGAGAAAGGCACCTATGAAACAGTATAATGTTGGAAGCCCTTTCGAAAGGACTGCTTTAGATATCGCTGGACCGTTTCCGACGACAGAAAATTGTGGTAAATATATCCTGATTGTAATGGATTATTTCACAAAGTGGGTGGAAATTTACGCGATTCCGAATCAAGAGGCCACAACTGTCGCGGATATATTGGTGAAAGAATTTATCAGCCGATATGGAGTGCCCTTGGAAGTCCACAGTGACCAGGGAAGAAATTTTGAAAGCCATCTATTCCAGGAGATTTGCGACAAGCTGGGAATGAAGAAGGCCAGGACAATAGTATTACATCCACAGTCAGATGGAATGGTCGAGAGAATCAACAGGACTATTTGAAAATACCCGTCCAAAGTAGTTTCCAGCCATCAGAGAGATTGGGACCAGTATATTTCCCTATTCGCATTGGCTTATCGATCTGCCGTCAATGAGTCCACGGGTGAAACACCTGCAAACATCCTGTTTGAACGTGAAATGAGGCTTCCTTGTGACCTGGAATTTGGCTGTCGGCCTGGAGAAGATCTAGCAGGAGAAGACTACGTGATCCAATTGAGAAGAAGGCTGGACGATATTCATGAATTAGTTCGAACAAATCTTCAAGTTGCCAGCGACAGAATGAAAAGTCGGTACAACACGCTGGCCACAGAAGGCGGTTTTAAAGAAGGGGACAAAGTATGGTTACACAACCCGACGAGAAGAAAAGGATTTTCTCCAAAATTAAAAAAATCCTGGGAAGATCCATACTTAATCAAGAAAAGGATCAATAATGTTATATATCGCATAGGCAAGATCCCCAACGGAAAACCAAAAGTAGTTCACCAAAACCGACTAGCGCCATTCGAAGGAGACAATGACCTAGAGAAAGGAGTAAACCATATTCGAGATGTGTCTGACCCTACCTTCGATGAATTTATGGGCGCGTATGGAAGTACCGGGAAAGGTAGATATGGAGTCACTTCAGAACTACGACAAGATTTGTTCACTCTCCCGGAAGATTATTCACTGGCATACAACATCCCCGCTCGTCTCAAAAACGCACGAGGGTTGGCATCCGTCTTTCGAAAGAAGTTCAGGCAATTAGAAAAACCAGATCACAGCCCCTTGCAAGACACTGAAACTAAAACATAATTCACGGTACGTCTTCTACGTGGTAACTAAAAATGAATTTCAAGATCGATCTACCGCGATGTGTGGGAAGTACTTCGAAACCTCCGAGACCACGTGTTAGAATCCAGCCTGAAGAAGCTGGCTATGCCTAAGATAGCGAGTAACCAGTTGGATTGGCGAGTTATCAGGAACATGGTAGAGGTTATCTTTCGAGATCCCGGTGTCCAGATATTAATTTGCAGCTACAACCCCCGTTATCAGTATCCTATGAAGACGGTGCCCTGCTATTTCCATAAGATCGGAAAGTGTAGAAATGGGGCCAGTTGCCGATTCAAACAACCAGTCTCGGCTACACAAAAGCTCCCGGAGGAACTGTCATTTAAGGAGGGGGTAATGTTACGAAACAACACACTGGTATAGCCCCTGAATCCGACTCTGTCTAAGCCATGTATGAAAGTTAAAGTTATGGCGGACGCGCAGGGATTTCTTAGAATTGTTTACGATTGTGACTATCCTATCTAGACATTGTTTTTGTGACCAGTCTTATCTAGAAAATGCCAGAAAGCCAATTGTTTTTGTAAAAGCCGCTATCTAGAATTATCTAGTAAAAAAGGCACTCATATATAAAGGACCGACCATGGAGAGTTAGTTTAGTTGATAAAGTGATCGCGACAAATAAACAAGAATACACCGAAATAGCGAACAGTGAAGTGTTGATATAAATTAATAATTGAGTTTGTGTGCATATAAATTAAGTGTTAGTGAGTAGTTTAGTGTTCAAATGAATTAGGTAAGTGAACCCGAAGTGTTTGAAATTTATCCCACCCGTTTACTGTTTAAATAAATAATAAAAACATTACAATATTTCACACTTTATTTGAATTTTTGTGCAAGCTAATACTGCTCCAAGTTACCATTTTGTATTGGAATCATGTTTACCTCTTTTTTAATGTATACATTCAAATTTTTCAATTATTTTGCACTATTTATGTAATCAAACTTCCTTAATTTATTATTGAAAATTCAGAAACGTTCCAAAAGAAAATAATTAGGGAATTATTACTTCTGGACGGGTTCCCATATATCAAAATATAAAATCAATTGGTCAAGTTGTTAAGGAACAGCCCGGAAGTTATAGAATTCCGTTTCCCTCGAGTTTTGTGTGTCACGTACGGAAGTTACGTGTTAAAACTTCAAAAACTGCAGAGAAACAACATGGAAACAGTTAAACGCGTGTAGAATAAGAGCTAATAAACATTTTAGAGGAGGATTGGGATGTGAAGCCCCTATTCTAAGGACCGTATCAAGAATAACTTATTGAGATCATTGCGGAATAATTTCAGTTCAAAGAAAGACACAGCGAGTCGTGCCGGATCTGTGCGTGGACAGTCCCAGCGTGACAGCCGAAGTGAGGAACGAGGCCTATCTGCGAATAAAGTTTTTAAATACTTCTGAGTCCTCTACTAAAAATTGTAGTAAAGATTTTATCGAAGATGAACTCGTTTTGCGATGTTCCTGTAAAGACATTGATGGAATTTTTAAACAGCTTCTTTATTCTGACCAAAGCTATGAATGATGAATTGTAATTTTCGAACTTTAACGAGTTTCTGACAAGGCTATAGACGTAAAGCCAAGCGGTAAACTAGCAAGAAAATAATTGCATAAATTGCCTCAAAGAAAACTTTTTGTGAAACGACAACTACTTTTGAAAATAATGTTAAAAAACGGGGGGATATTTTGATGAATAATAAATAGGATTCCGCGGAATTTTTTCAATTAACAATAGAATAAAGTCGCAAAAATTATTGCAGTTAATATATGTTGCGTTGGGGCCAAAAATTATATTTATAACTATAAGTGCTCAAACTGCGTAGCGGTAGTGTTCGTTTTACCTATATCGTTAGACTGGTTTAAATACTCCGTTTTGACAAAGACGATATGACGATACATTTAAAACAGAGCCGGCTTGAGCAACTTTGCATAATTTAACTAAAAGGTATTGAGAAGGCCATTTTAGCCGCAACATTTCCTGCCCGGGAAAAAGGTTTAATAAATAAACAGAAAAAAGCAAAAAAAAATTAAAATTACCTAACTTTACCCCCATAACCAATAAGTGATTAGTTTAGCGACTAATCGTATTCTAAACACTGATCAAAGTAAAACAAAATTAAAATAAATCTTAAAGAAAGAACAAAACAAAACAAAAGTATTTGGCAACTACGGAACTATTCAAGAGGGAGAGGGCATAACTTGACCAATGGATTTTTTATTTCTCCCTTAGAAGCTTTTACTGTGGCAACTCTTACTGTTTTGTCTTCTCCGGGATACAGTTTGCTAATGCGTCCTAGTATCCACTCCGAAGGAGGTAAGTTGTCTGCTTTAACAAGTACGAGCGTGCCGACGGTAGGCGGAATACTAGCCTTTAACCATTTAGAACGTTGCTGTAAAGTATGTAAATATTCATTATGCCAACGTCGCCAGAAGTCTTGGTGCAGCTTTTGTAATAACTGCCACCGCGAAAGCCTATTGAGCGGTACATTGTTATAATCAGGAACAGGAATAGCTGATACTGGTTCCAATGTAAGAAAATGCGCAGGTGTCAAAGCCTGTATATCATCTATATCGGACGTCATTGGTATTAATGGGCGCGAATTAAGAATCGATTCTATTAATGTCAAAACCGTATAGAATTCTTCATATGTTAATATTTGATCGCCTAGCACACGTGAAAGATGAGATTTTACACTTTTTACACCCGCCTCTACCAAACCGTTAAAGTGGGGTGCGCCTGCGGGCGAGGGATGCCATTGAATTGTTTCATGAGCGGCTGCCTGTTGCATAAGTCTTAAGAGTTCATGACGAGCCCCTATGAAGTTGGTGCCACAATCGCTATGCAAATGTGATACCCTCCCCCGGCGAGCGATTAAACGTTGTAAAGCGGCAAAAAAGTTTCTGTAGACAAATCACTTGCCAGTTCCAAATGAACTGCTTTAGTAGCGAAACATACAAAAATGCATAAATAAGCTTTACGCGTGCGAACACCTCGATACCGATACGATATTAAAAGGTCCACCAAAATCGACTGCAGAGCGAGAAAACGGTTTAATTTGGGAAATTCTTGAAACCGGCAAATTTCCCATGGGTGGTTGATAGCTTCGAGGATTAACTTTCCAACACCTGATGCATTTGGATAAAACAGAGTTAATTGTTCTCTTAGCAGATAAAATCCAAAATTGTTTAGATAACAAATAATAGGTTGTGAGAAAACCTGTATGATAAAAACTTTCATGAAAATGACGAATAAGTAATGTGGATAACTGACAATTGCGGGGTAATAAAATGGGATGTTTAGCGGAATATGAAAGTGGAGCATTTTTTAAACGTCCTCCTACTCTAAGGATGTTATCCTCATCCACAAAAACGTGTAGCTTGCGAAGCGGTTTAGAAATTTTTTTATTATCTAATTTGTCATTAAAATAAACGTGTTGAGTATATTTAACAAGTAGTAATAAGGCAGCATTTTTTTCAGAAGAAGAAAGAGCGTCTAAAAAATTTTCTTGCGTGTTCTGCAGGTTAAATGCGAAACGAAGTATATAGAACACAACATTTCTTAGGGTCGTAAAGGAAGAAAAGCGGTTTAAAAGGTCGGGTAGAAAATTGTGATTTTCAGTTAACGCAAATAATAAAAGTTTATTTTCTTCATCGCAAATAATTTTACCAGTTTTAGAAGACATGTGAAATTTGGACCAATGGTGGGAAGAGTGCAATAAAAAAGATGGTCCTGTAAACAATATAGCATGTGCTGATAGCTCAGAGGGTAAGGCTCCTCTGGAGACTAGATCCGCGGGATTATTGATAGACTCAACATAATTCCAACATGATGAAGATACATTTTCTTGAATAAAGGAAACTCTGTTGGAAATGAAGGGTTTATATTTGCGGGGCGATCCATTGATCCAATATAAAACAATTTGAGAATCCGACCAGGCACAAATTTTATCGAACTCAATATATCCAGCGAAACATTTCTGAACATAAATTGATAATTTGGTGAGTAAAACAGCTGCAGAAAGCTCTAGTCTTGGAATGGTAAGCTTCTTTGTCGGAGCTATTTTTGATTTTGCACAAACAAAACTGGTATGGATAGTATTGGCTTGGTTACACATCCTTAAATAAAGGACACATCCGTAACCTTTTTCACTTGCGTCACTAAACCCATGCAACTGATAATTGTAAACAACATCTGAACTGAATATATGTCCAAAAAATCGTGGTATTCGAATATTTGCCAAAGAGGACAGATCTGAGCAATATTTTTTCCAGGCTGAAATCACATCTTCACAGGGGACATCATCCCAGCCGATACGGGACAGCCATAGCGTTTGAATAAGGTATTTACAATGGGAGAAATGAATCCCAAAGGATCATAAACTTTTGCTAATTCTGATAATGAAGAGCGTTTTGTACATTTAAATTCAGGTTGTGTATTGATCTTAAAAGAAAAACAATCACTTTGGGGATGCCACTCTAAACCCAACACTTTCAGCGAATTGGACGAAAAATCATGCGGATGTTGAGACAAGTGAGATTGTGGTAAATCAGAAAGCAATGTCAGATTATTACTAGACCATTTCCTAAATTCGAAGCCCCCCAACTCCATGAGTGAAACAAGCTCCGAAACCAACTTAAATGCAAGATCGTAGGGCAAGACGTGACAATATCATCTATATAACAAAAATTGCGAATAACGTGTGCGGCGAAAGGAAATTTTTCACCTTTATCTTGAATCAACTGTTGGACACACCGAAGAGCCAAAAACGGCGAACTGTTAAGCCCATACGTTAGTCGAGTTAAGCGATAATCTTGGACCTCTTCGTCAGGCGAAAACCTCCAAAAAATTCTTTGATAATTACAATGAGCGGGATTCACAAAAATCATGCGATACATTTGTTTAATGTCGGCACAAACAGTATAGGGATATAAACGAAATAATAATAAAATCGACACAATATCCTGCTGGAGTTTTGGACCAACTAATAAAATGTCGTTTAGCGATGTTTGATTGGGTAAGTGCGCAGTTGCATTAAAAACAACCCTAAGCTTGGTTGTGAGACAGTGCGGTTTTATAACTGCATGATGGGGAATATAATAAGAATGGGTAGGAACTGTCTTATCTTTGATCAATTCCATATGGCCTAAATCGAGGTATTCCTTTAAAAAATCAGAATATTGCAAATATAAATGAGCGCACTTAAGCAACCGGCGTTCAAGCGAATAAAAGCGGGATAAAGCTAAAGTGCGCATGCCAGGAAACGTTGGCAAAAAATCTTGTTTAAAAGGAAGTGCAACCATATAATTTCCCTCCTTTACACGACTATGAGTTTAAACAAATATTTTTTCACAAATATCAACTTTATTTGTAGTATCGATTACTTCTGGAACACTTTCGACTTCCCAAAATCTCTTTAAAGTACTATTTAAAGCACTGTTTTCGACAAAGTTGCAATAAGTAGTGGTAGATAAAGTATTTTGAGAAGTTTTACCTAGAATTACATAACCAAATATTGTATGGAGAGCAACAAATAATTTTTGAGAATACATCTGCCCCGAGAAGGACATTAATCTTCCCAGGCTTAAAAAATTCGGATCCGCTAGGGTTAAGTTCGAGATATGATTGTATGGCAATCATAGAGTCGGGAAGTTCATCACAGATTTTTTTAACTATTGTAGCCTCAACGTTTAGTACCGGCGAGGGCAACCTTACTGGTTTGCATGCAATGACTATTTTAGCAGTATCAAGAGTTGAGGACATAGAGCTTAAGACCTTTATATCGAGAAGATAAGCAGATTTGGGAAGACCCAGAATTTTAGCGGCTTTTTCGGTTACGAAGGAGCTCATGCTACCCGAATCAAGAAGGCACCGATAAGTATGATAATTTCCTAAATGATCCAATACATCTAGGTAGGCAGTTGTTAACAGAGTGTGAGAAGTTTCAGTGACAATTCCCTGACCAACAAAAGCAGTGTCGATATGTGGATTTGGCGGAATCATATTAGGATTAGTATTCGAATTAGCGGAAATGCGATTTTCAACATTGGTTGAATTAGTACTAATGCGCTTTGGCGTGCGATCAAAATGTAATAGACTGTGATGCGAACTAGAATTGCAATGTCGGCATCTGTGTGTCGAACGACAGTTTCTAAGATCATGCAACGAACTTAGACAATTAAAACATAAGCGATTTGCTTTACAGAAACTATGTCTTTCTGACTGCGACTTCTTATTAAAATTTTCACATTTATATAAAGAATGCGGTTGATTACACAACAAACAATTTCTTGCAGGCAATTTCGCGTTTTCATTGGCATTGTTACTCAAAAATACACGAGTAGCGCGGGATTGAGGTTTGTATTTAATTGCGGTTGAAGAAGAACCCGAGTGTTCACTTAAGAGGACATTATCATATGCTAGTTATTGTTCCGTTAAAAAAGTTATTAAAGTTTTGTAACTAGGTACCGTAGTTGATGAGTTAGTCAACTCAAAGCGTAACTTCGTATCGTCATCTAACCTTCTAATAATCATCATCGCGAGAACAAAGTCTCATTGCGCCACAGGAAAATCCATGATTTCAAGAGCTGCGATATCTTCCTCAAAAGTATCTACTAATTTTTCCAGCGCGTTTGGATTATTTGCCTCAATTTTTGTAGTGGCTTCGATTTCATTCCAATGTGCTAGAGCACATTTCCTAGCAATAAAATATCGTTTAATTAGTGTATCATACGCAATTTTATAATTATCTGCTGTGTTCGGCAAGTGTTTTATTAGAGCCAGCGGCTTAGATTCTAACGAACTAATCAAATTTTTCTACCTCGGACAAACTAGTTTTAGTATGCATTAAATTATTAAAATGATCAATAAACGAACGAAATTCTTTATAGTCTCCTTTGAACTTTTTCAACTCAATTTTAGGCAGACGAATATGCGAAATATCACTTTGTAGCATTGTTGCGTTTAATTGATTAGTGGTGACATGTACGGCATCATTGTTAAACAGATCTGAATAACTAGCTTTAATTTTATAATATTCTGTAAGAAATGCTTCCTTCACAGCATTTTCACCTTCAGGTACCGCATCGGGGGTGCTAACCAATATATTTAATAAAGCGGTATGATGTTTTAAGAAAATATCTTTTAATTCATCAATATCTGCATATCTAACCCTAAGTAATGATCTAAGAGATTTATCAACTCTAACCCTATCAGCAATGCCACTGACTACACTAATTTCATTCCTGCACGAATTACGTAGCGTCTTATATTTATTAATTTTGTCCTCATTACTCATCTTAAATAGTTTTAAATGTGTTTTGAGATATGCTAAACAAATTTAGAATAACCGATATTTACCTTCTATTTTGCCGAAAATATGACGTGAATAAACTCTATAGGTATACGCGTTTCTCAAAAATATGATCGAAATGTCGAATTAGTGAACAAAGCGAAGTAAACAATAAATATTAGAAGTAGATACGAGGCGATCAGTTTCTGGTTCCTGCGAGGCGGAAAATGTAATTTCTGCGGAGTTGCGCGCGCTTTACGAACTAACGGAGAATACAAAACAAGCGAGAGACACACACGAGAATCGCGATAGCACTACTTTTCGAATTTACAAACTAGGCAATAATAATATTGGTTTTTCAATGGTTTTTTCTATGCCCTATCCAAATTTTTTAAGTAAAAAGTCAAAATTATTTATTTTATGCTCAAGAATCTATTCATAAGAACAATAAATTATATTTATATAAAAACATCAGTTGTTCACTTTAAGTTACAAAAGACCCAAAAAAATTTTTTTAAATCAAATACCCTTAAACACACCCTTATACCCGTTTTTTTAACTCGAAGGACCAAAAAATGTTGTGTTGGGGCCAAAGATTATATTTATAACTATAAGTGCTGAAACTGATTCACCTGATGCCTCTTGTAGCCGAAACACGGAGTGCACTCACAAAAGTAGTCACAATAATTATTTGCGATCAGCGTAGCGGTAGTGTTCGTTTTACCTATATCGTTAGACTGGTTTAAATACTCCGTTTTGACAAAGACGATATTGCGATACATTTAAAACAGAGCCGGCTTGAGCAACTTTGCATAATTTAACTAAAAGGTATTGAGAAGGCCATTTTATGAAGCCAGATCAATTTGAAAGGTGTAATACACTATCGGAACAGGTCCGTCAAGCTGGTCCCCCCGGTTAGATTTTTTTTACCAAAATGCTAGCACACATAAAGGGCACCTAGCACAACCTAGCACAACAATTTTTATAGCTAACATACCTACAGCTCACAATAAAAATGCTTTTGAATTCGGGTGGGGCCAGGTTAACGCTACCCCCCCCCCTCCGGTTGGAATTTTTGCGACAAAATGCTAGCACAGATAGAGGACACCTAGCACAACCTAGCACAGCCTTTTTTATAGCTAGCACACCAACAGCTTACAATAAAAATGCTTTTGAATTCGGGTGGGGCCAGGTTAACGCTAGCCCCCCCGGCTGGAATTTTTTCGCCAAAATGCTAGCACAGATAAGGGACACCTAGCACAACCTAGCACAACCTAGCACAACCTAGCACAACCTAGCACAACCTAGCACACCCTTTTTTATAGCTAGCACACCAACAGCTTACAATAAAAATGCTTTTGAATTCGGGTGGGGCCAGGTTAACGCTAGCCCCCCCGGCTGGAATTTTTTCGCCAAAATGCTAGCACTGATAAAGGACACCTAGTACAACCTAGCACACCATTTTTATAGCTAGCACACCATTTTTTATAGCTAGCACACCAACTGCTTACAATAAAAATGCTTTTTAATTCGGGTGGCGCCAGGTTAACGTCAACCCCCCCCCGGTACCATTTTTCATAATTAGCACACCAACTACACTTTTGACTCCGGGAAGTGGGACGGAGGGTAGTGAAATAACGCTATACTCGCTGAATAAATAAATGGATAAATGAATAGGTTGAATATATATGTTAAACGGCTGGTTTAATTGTTTCTTACTGTAGTTACGAAAAATTTTCGGAACATTCCACTCATATGGTAAAATTTCCAAACGAAGCAGGATCTTTTCGGAGATAACTCTCTGACAGGGCCGATAATTTCCTTTTTAAGTCCGTATCTAAGTAACGTCTAAGTAACAAATGTTGTTATTATCATAATTTTTATTTAAAATATCATAAAAATGTCACGGTTTGAAAACGATTCTTCAAGTTCAATCCAAAAATAAGTGATTGAAAATGAACCAGAAAGAGTAATTAAATACCATGTTATGTTGTTTAAATAATATAAATTTCGCATTAATACAGTCTAATCGAGAAATATTCTATCGAATTACACTCGTGAAAATAGTAAGATCATTAGTTTTACTTATATACCTAGTTCATGTTGCTTGTAATATTATTAGGAAGAATACATATTATTACAACTATCAGCCCTTCGGGGAAGCCCTTTCTTAACCCAAACATCTGAATCGGCCAGCTTGGATGTACCTACAAGAATTTTATTTATTCTTAAGACCCATAAAAACGGCATTATAAAAATGATTCAAATTTTAACGATAGACTTCAGATGGATTATACCTGTTAGTGTTTTAAATGAAACTCAATGTTTCTAGTTAATTCCACAATATAATGAAAAATGTTTGAAAATTCTAAATTTAAGGTAACTTATGTCATTCTGAGGACGATATTCAGTGATCGAAACAATTGTCAATTTTTTAGAATTTTCAAACATTTTTCATTATATTGTGGAATTAACTAGAAACATTGAGTTTCATTTAAAACACTGATATGAGTAGATTCCACGAAGTGAGGGCCGAGACAGTTAATTGGATTATACCTAGTTCTTAGAAAAATAAAAATACCTGTCATCAATTTTGCTTACAGTACATTTTGCTTGTAATATGAAAGAAAAAGTACGTTTTTTATACTGCTCAGCCCTCTTGACCTGCCGTTCTTTCCCAAACATCTGGATTCTTTACAATTTATTTATTTAGAATAGTTCTGAGGTAGTAAAAAATATCCAATGTCCATGGGTCAAATTGGAAGTACAAGAATTTTATTCCGTCCTTTCAGTTCTTTAAGACCCAGTCTAACAATCCGCCGATCTCGGCAAATAACACAAGTCAAAGTGAACCAATCGATGTAACATAGTCGCACAATTCGACCTCAATGTCATAATAAAGGACTAAAAAAACCCAAGTACACCAAAATTGTAGACGGATTGGAGCAATGGACTATAACTCACATTCGTATTCTTAGCAAGTCCTTCCATTATCCATATTGTAAGAAAGCATAAAAAAAATAGTCCACTTTCTTTAGTCCGCCAACTTTGGTGATCCGCCATGTTGAATTTAGAATGTCTTCACATACGTAATCATGGATTGGCTAGACGTATATACAGAATTTCAACTCAATCGGTTGAAGACATCTGTTTCAAAACTGAGTTGCAAGATTGCAACCGAACAAACATACATTGCCAGTTACATACTAAAAACTTTGAAAAATACATAGTAGTGTTGGTATCTTATGATATGCCACAGAAATATTTGAAGCTCTGATTAACCGGCTCTAAGAATTAAAAGATGCATGTTCTAAGTTAACTTGGGAATTTAAAAAAAATCTTATAGTGAAATGCAATATATATGTTATCATTAGGTTTGTTCCAACCGAAGTAAATACCGTTTTATTACCGTACAATCTCAGTAACGCAACAAATTTGATGTAAATTACACAGACTTATTATATTCACTAATCAGCAGGTCAACTGGGTTTGTATCGTAATTGTGCGGTTTTTGTGTTGGTTGGAACAGACCTATTACAATGGTTAATTATCTATCAACTTCGGCAATAAATATTCTGGCAAATTTAAATATAAAGTTTGAGTGTTTCTTTTAAATAAAGACTACAGTGAACCACGATCAGTCTAAAACATGTATTCTCAATATATTGGAACATTTTTAGGGATCTCAGCCGTCCATTCCCAGATTGCATAACTTTGTCCAAAGGACATATCCAACGGCTTCGTTTTTTTGTACATTTATTTATCCAATGTATGTACGCAAACGTTTGTCGTTGCCTTTTTTATAGTGTGACGTAATTTGCAACTTATTTGTGCACGGATTGTTTCTGATTCCGTGACTAAACGGTTCAATTTAATTATTTTGTTTTATTAAAATTACTATGATTTTGACAAAATAATTTTTAAAAGTGAAGGTTTTTTGTATTCTTTCGTTTTTTAGCATTAATTGAAAATAAATAGATAATTATTAATTAAATAATAGTTACTTATTAATTAAACAAATACCCTGCTAGATGGGAAAATATAGATATCACGCACAATCCGGCAACAGTTGACAACAATAATGCTGTTTAGAAGCCATTTTTTATAGGAAAATGATGTTTAGGGACAAATACATCCAACATTTTCATTCATTCGTGTAAGCATAGCGTTATTTTGCAGACACCCTCCACCCCCTGAATTCAAAAGCGTTGTTGATGTACTAGCTATAAAAATTTTTGTGCTAGGTTGTGCTAGGTGTCTTTTATTTGTGCTGGCATTTTGGCGAAAAAATTCCAACCGGGGGGGGGCTAGCGTTAACCTGGCCCCACCCGAATTCCAAAGCATTTTTATTGTAAGCTGTTGGTATGCTAGCTATAAAAAATGGTGTGCTAGGTTGTGCTAGGTGTCCTTTTTCTGTGCTAGCATTTTGGTGCAAAAATTCCAACCGGGGAGGGGTTGTGGAGCTAGCGTTAACCTGGCCCCACCCGAATTCAAAAGCATTTTTATTGTGAGATGTTGGGGTGCTAGCTATAAAAATTGTTATGCTAGGTTGTGCTAGGTGCCATTTATGTGTGCTAGCATTTCGGTAAAAAAGCTAACAGGGGGGGGGGCAGCTTGACGGACCTTATCGGAACCCAGTTTAATACCTCCGTATGTTATACATCAGCGGTTTTCAAACTTTTTTGGTGACGGAACCCTACAATAAAAGAATTTAGTTAGTTATGAATTAAATTAAGCAGCTTTTTTGGCGCAGTTGTCAAATATTTTAGAAGACTGTACTGTAAAAATGAGGAAATTATACGGGAACGATTACAACGAATATTATGTAAAGTCTATTTGGAACATTAGATCCAAAATTATTCAACCCCAAATAGATGTCCTGGCGAATGTTTAATAAAGTCAAAGAAAAAAGGGTAGAAGATATAACAATAGATAGATTATTTTTAACGCCAAATCTGTTTTAGCAAACGAATCAAGAGATATGGTACAAAAATTGCCTAGTTGGCAAAAACCAAATAACTAAATGGTTAAAGAGGTCCGCCGAAAAAATTGATTTAGACGTCAAGAAAAGAAAGACTGACCGTTCGAGTCGATCAAATTATTTTCCATTTGGCCAAAGCAGGAGTTCAAGAAAAAGAGCTCTATAATATAACGTGGCGTTAAACCGTATCTACAGATCAACGAGGAACACCATAAAGAAATAATAAATAAAATTCATCAAACTAATTTCAAGGCTACTACTTCGGGCACTACCTGAAGTGTGAGTACAAGCAACATGACTTCTTCATATGAGAATACCCTTGTAAGGCCTGTTATAAAAGAAAGTGCATCGGGATTGCCAATTTTTAATAATTGCGCTTATTATAAGGCCTGTTATAAAAGAAAGTGCATCGGGATTGCCAATTTTTAATAATTGCGCTTATTATAATAGTTTTAATAAATAACTAGAGGACCCGCAGCATTAGGAAAGACTGTGTATGAGAGGTTTGAGTGAAGGAAAATCTTGAAAAAATTGAATGTAAAGTTGACTATGCACGCATAACTTTCCTCAAACTCAACCAATTTAAGCAGTTGATCCACTGAATGTTCTGAGAGTGAAATGATCAAGATCCATTCGATAGAAGAGGAGCTATGAGAATTCGAATTGCTTGAGTGAATGTGTCCCATATGAAATGTACAGGGAGGAATCGCGTTTGAGTATAACTTGAGTAAATTTCAATGATTATTAATGAAATATATGTGTCTAAATACCTTTCATTTAAAAAAAATGAAGGAAACCAGCCAGATAGAACGGCCAGACGGACTGACTTCAGTTTTCATAAACACTTTTAATATATAAGATAAGATATGGTTGTTGTTTCATTTTGTTCTGGAAATAATCTTAACAAATATAATTTGATCTTGTTTTTTCGATCAGGTAATTTTTTTTATGTATCAACTCAAACTGAGCATAGATGACGTTCATATGGTGAAAAAATCATTTTTAGTTCGTTAAGGGCAACAAATAACAGGATTCAAAAACAATACACCTGGACGAGATTGGGTTTACTCTCTTTCGAAAAGGTTTAATAATATATACTGACACAGCGTCTACCTTCGAACATCAAACGTTCACGTGCGGGGGTATCGAAGGAAGTTATCGATGAATATTTCAGCAACCTGAATCTCAGCATCGAAGATGTACAAGAATCGAACATATTTAAATATGATGAAACCAATATGACCGATAATCCGGGAAGAAAGCGTTGGTTGTATCGGAGAGGTAAAGAGTATCCACAAAACATCATGAACCATTCTAAATCAGCAATATCTGTCATGTTTTGTGGTTCTGTTTCAGGGGTATTATTACCATCTTACGTAATATATAAATCACAACACATGTGGGATAGATGGACAGAAAATGGCCTTAAAAGTATTCCATGTAGTGCTGAAAGATGCTGCAATTCCGACTCAAGATACAATAGAACAAAAAATGGATGGATAGAAGCAGGCTGTTTCACTGATTGGTTGAAAAGCTCTTTCTTACCTCACGTTCTAAGGTTGCCAGGAAAGAAGTGCTTATTGGAGATAACCTTTCATCTTACTTCAATGACGCAGTGTTACAACTTTGCCAAGAAAACAATATTGCATTTATTTGCCTACCTTCTAATTCTACGCACTTGACACAACATCTAGATGTTGCATTTTTTCAGCATGGAGGTCGGTATTGTTGAAATGGAAAATGAAAAACCCAAAATTATCATTCTTGAAGAAGGAGTTTCTAATTTTGTTGAAAAATACTTTAGATAAAATGAATGAATCGGGCAACCATGTAGATGATCCAATAGAACACAATTTGAGAAGCGGCTTCGAAGCGACTAGTGTGCATCCATGCAATCCAGAAAAGGCATTGAATAAAATTCCAAACGAGAATAAAGAAAATGAGCCATAATCAGCCGATTACGAAAACAATTTGGTTGCATTTCTGAAAGAGAAACGATGCAATAGCACTCCTATCCGTGGCCCATCGCAAACACAGAAGAGATTGAATATCCCTGCTGGAATATTGTCCGGAGTCTGAATCTGAAAATGACGATGATTTGACGAATCACAGAGAGGATACGGCAGGTTAAATTTCAGTAAATAGTGCACGTGATGAAGAGATTGAATACATCTCTGTTGAACCAAATAATATTGAAGAAGGGACGTTTCTCCTTGTACTAGTTCTCTCTGGAAAAAGAAATGCGACATGTTGTCGGTTCAAAGCTATTGTTGAGAAAAAAACTGGAATATGATGAATACGATGTTGTGTGTTTGAAGTCCACTGATACAGAAAAATTAATTTTCAAAGAGGTGGAGAACGATAAGTTCACTATTGCTCTAACTGACATAATTGCTTTACTTAGTGAACCAAAAATAGAAAATTATGGAACTCGTCTCAAAATACATATTTTCACAAAACCAGTTGATGGTTTTGAGAGTTGAACATCAGTTCGAAATTTCACTGATGTTACTTTCACGGCAATCTACCTGATTAGTTATATTCACGATTTGTTTTATTTGCTTATTCTACAAATTTGTCAACTTGAATTTAGGTTCTTCGAATGAATATTTGTTTTGGAAGCTTTTTATTTACCAAAGAATATATTCTGTATATCCGACCAACGAAAAGTATAATGTATCAACCTAAATAATTGGGGTGACTTTGATAAGACATTCAACTAATAGATTATCAATTTCACTCCAATGCAGTGCAAATTTGATAAAAAAACGTCTGCACCAAAATGGTAAAATTGTTAGATCCGTCAAGCTGCCCCCCCCGGTTAGATTTTTTCTACCAAAATGGTAGCACACATAAAGGGCACCTAGCACAACCTAGCCCAACAATTTTTATAGCTAGCACACCAACTACTCACAATAAAAATGCTTTTGAATTCGGGTGGGGCCAGGTTAACGCTAGCCCCCCCGGTTGGACTTTTGTCGCCAAAATGCTAGCACAGATAAAGAACACCTAGGACAACCTAGCACACCATTTTTTATAGCTAGCACACCAACAGCTTACAATAAAATGGTGTGCTAGATTGTGATAGGTGTCTTTTCTTTGTGCTAGCATTTTGGCGAAAAAATTCCAACCGGAGGGGGCTAGCGTTAACCTGGCCCTACCCGAATTCCAAAGCATTTTTATTGTAAGCTGTTGGTGTGCTAGCTATAAAAAAAGGTATGCTAGGTTGTGCTAGGTGTCCTCTATCTGTGCTAGCATTTTGGCGAAAAAATTTCAACCGGGGGGGGGGGGGGGCTAGCGTTAAACTAGCCCCACCCGAATTCGAAAGCATTTTTATTGTGAGCTGTTGGTGTGCTAAATTGTTGTGCTAGGTTGTGCTAGGTGCCCTTTATGTGTGCTAGCATTTTGGTAACATAAATCTAACCGGGGGGGGGGGGGCAGCTTCACGGAGCTAAAATTGTTGAAATTGATAACTTATATTGATAATCTTGTACGGAGGACGCGAAAAAATTCGCCCTATCAAAGTCACCCCAATATATGTGTTGGTTTGATAACGTGATTAGTATTTTTTCGATTGGTTTTATCAAAAAAAGATTGCATAATCGTGAGGTTCTATTCTATATGGATATTCAAATCCAGTAGAATTTTTATTCTGCTGAAAATTTTTATAGGTTCAATTATATTATTCGAAAACTTGAAAAAGCTACCAATTTCACCCCATCTTACGGTATATTATTTTTAATAAAAATATAATGAATATAAGTAGCTTCGTATATTTTCTTTATTTAAGGCAACTTGCTGTAGTGCATAATATGCAAATGAAAATTCAACGGAATATACGTATCCATTAAAGTCGTTATTTATTTGCATATTATTTCCATTCACCTGAGAATTTAGACAATTTTTATTCTAATTTTGTCTAATTAGATATCTGTATGCTTGTATAGTAAGTAGATTTTGTTTTAAACAGCACATGACTAGTTGGACCAATTATCAATCTTCTAAATGTACTTCCCTCTCTATCTGCGGTTCAGAATCATCTTTAGTCATTTATCTATAGCTATAACTCGATAAAACAATAACGAAAATATCGATTCTAAATTACATCGTAAAAAATCTCTTTTTATTGATTTGTCGCAAATATTTACCGTACATAACCTGAAATTTCATTCAAAAACACCTCATTAGACGCCATTAAAGAATTCACGTGTACGACGTTAACGATACTTAGACGTCCGGTTCCTTCGTAACGCAGGAAGTTAAAGGAAGTGGAGCGCCCTCTATGGCCCGTAATTACGTTTAAAGACGTAGCAAACTCGAGTTACAACGACCGTTAACAGGTTAAAGTTTAGATATAATGACTGGAAATTGGTAATGTCGTTAGAATGTGACCGTTGGGTCTGCAACTTTTATTAATTTGTAAACAGATGCTACTGTTGTTTTTACTTTGTTTGAGGAAAAAACGGTGTCAAGGATTTAACTTATCTTAAGTTATCTAGAAAATATATCGTCGTGTTACTGCAAAAAAAGATAAGTCATATATTTATATTATTGCTCAAACAAATACCAATTTATTTTTTGCATATTACATTAAAAACAAACGTCATTATTCTTATCAAAATAAAAGTGATAAAAAAATTAAAACCACTTATTTTTTACGAACATTATTTTATTTTGTTCATCAAGATTTTGTTGTTCAGGTGTCTGATAATTCCTCCTCTGAGTCACTATCTTTTATTGCGGGCTCTGGAACTAAATCATCTGCATCTTTTGATGTCGGTAATTATTTATAATAATTCTGAAATTCCCTTGGAATAACCTTTTTTATAGAGAGCTCTGTCACGTCTGCTTTTTAAAATTTCTTATAGGTTTAGGTTTACTTTTTTAAATGAAACTTGAGAGACACACAATATAAAATTGTCAATGAACATATAAATCTAGAGAGTTCTCCTCTTTTAAACTGTCTTCTTAAGTGATAATTGTAAAGATCAGCAGATATAGTTTTCCTGGTTTTCTATATCATTGCACAGTTATACTGATCTTAAATGAGAAAAAGATATCCAGGATGGGACTAAGCTTTAATATTTGTAATATCAAAACTTTTTCTGTTTTTTTGTTCATGTATAGGGGAAAGGTGTAGGTACAAAATGATCCCTTGAGGTAATATGATCCCCCTTGTTTAGGTGGTGTACTGTATGTTTGTACTGTATGTTACTTTTAACAGACAAGAAGACCCGTGCTGCTCGGCAGCATTAGGGTAAACTATGTATGAGAGGGTGTAATTATTACATAAAAACATTTCACAGTACTTCCTTCCAGACAATATTAGCTGTGCGTCAGCCGCGGTTTTTGGAAAAAATTAGTGTTTTAAATGAAACTCAATCTTTCTAGCTAATTCCACAATATAATGAAAAATGTTGAACATTCTAAAAGATTGACAATTGTTTCGATAACTGAATATCATCGTCAGAATGACAGAAGTTACATTTTATTTGATGCCTACCTGATGTTTAATTATTTTTGGCTAGTCCAAGAAGTGACCTATATTGTGATTGACTTAAAATATGTTAATAGTAATAAGAAGAAGATGTGATATTACAAATATTGGAACTTAGATATGGCGATATCCTGGATATCATTTTTCCATTTAGGATCAGTATAACTGTGCAATGATATAGAAAACCAGGTAAACTATATCTGCTGATCTTTACAATTATCACTTAAGAAGACAGTTTAATAGTGGAGAACTCCCTAGATTTATCTGTTAATTTACGACTTCATATTGTGGGTTTCTTAAGTGTCCTCTAATTTCCAACTCTTCAAGGAAATCCAGTTCTTGTTTCTTATCACAAATATGTAGTACTTCTAGTTCTGTGTTAGGTGTCAATGAATGATTGGTGTCAAGTAGATGTTTTGCGTAATGGGATTTATCTGGTTGTTTTAATCTGTATGCTCGTAAGTGTTCACTGTATCGGATTTCAAAATTTCTAAGGGTCTGACCCAAATAGACAGCATTACATTCTGGACATTTGAGTTTATATATACCTGATTTCTTTAATTTTTGTTTTTACATTTAACAATTTTGTACGTACGTTACTTTATGTTTTAAAAGAAATTGTTGTATTCGATGCAAAAGATATTATCTTTGAAATATTATTAGAAATATTTCCTGCATATGTGATGGTTTTATAAGTTTTTATTTCTTCAGTGTGTTCAGGAAATATTAGTTGTAATGCCCCTTTTTCCTCTTTTTTATTAATTAGCTTATTTATTATATGTAATGGATAACCGTTGGATGTTTTGTTTAATTGTATTAATCTCTCTATCAAAATTACATTTTTTCATAGGAACTGAAAATGCTCTATGTATCATTGAATTATATGCCGCTAGTTTATGTGACATGGGGTGATTGGAACTATATGGAATTGTCACATCAGTGTGTGGTAAATTGAATAATCAAGTACATTATTAACTCTTGGAATTTTCAAATCAAGAAAATTCATTGAGTTATTTTCTTCAACTTCTAATGTAAATTTAATTTTTGGGTGTACATTTTTAATGTAGTTGAAAAATATATCTTATTGTCGTTCACTACCTATAAAACAAGCTAATATGTCATCTACATATCTATACCAAAACAAAACATTTTTTGAAATATTACTTCAAAGATTTTTCTTTCTAATCTGTCCATAAAAATGTTTGCCAAAATAGGTGATAAAGGGCTTCCCATAGGTAAACCTTCATTCTGATTAATACATACATAAAATAAATTAAGTATATCTGATATTATTCCTGGATTAATATTTTTATCTTCTAGTAATTTTCTTATAGACATTCTTTGGGAGGAATTTTAGTGAACATATTAGTAACGTCAAATGAAATAAGCTATCTTGTAAGTTGAATGCTTTTAGTTTTTTGATTAGTTCTATTGAATTGTTAATTGAGTATTTAGATGCATATTCGTAACTATTAAGTATATTGTTAAGCTTCTTTGCCAATATATTATTAGGAGTATTAACATAAGAAATTCATGTCTAATTCGTTTCGTTGTTTTATATAATTGTGGACAATGAGGATTATTATTTATGATGGACCTCTTTACGTAATCACCTAAAAGATAATTTTAATTATTAGCAATATCCCTTCGATTAGCCCATCCCAAAACCATGGTGGATGTATTGACCGTTGCTCTTGAATGTTAAGCAGCCACAGTGACTTCGGGATAAAGCAAAGGTAGGACCATGCAAGAAGAAGGTGACGACGACAGAATGTATGGTAGACAAGAAGCCGAAAAAGATCAAATGTCGGAAGTGTGGCAAGTTAGAGCACGTACGCAGCCCGTCTAATCGCCCCAGGACTGCTGCAACCTAAGAACTCCAGTCACAGGGGAAGTTAGACAGGGGCGAACACCTAGCTGATGTGAATCACTGCAACATGTCGAAATCTAAGGAAGTTGCAGTTTCAAGAATTACAGTAGTCAATGAAGAATGGTCACCCACCAGGATAAGTGAAGATCAGGAGAATAATCTTCACCCAAAGAAGATTCGGCAATGGAAGGAAGAAAATCGGCGACCTACCTGGCAAAAAGTGTTGAGATTTTCACCAAGACTCAGGGCATATTGGGCTCAGTGAGACTCCCTTGTCTTGGAAGAGGGCATGTTGAAAAGGATCCTTGAGAACAATGATTGTTCCGAGAAGAGGAGACAGATAGTTATCCCGAGAACGAGAGTAGCAGAGGTACTGAGAAAGTTACACGATAGTCCATCGGGATGTCATCTGGGAGTGAAGAAAACATTTCAGCGAGTCCGTGAAATGTTTTATTGGATGAACAGCTCCGACGATGTGAAGAAGGACTGGTGTAAGAAATGGACGACTTGTGCTATGAGTAATGGACCACATGAAATAGAAAGGCACCCATGAAATAATATAATGTTGGAAGTCCTTTCAAAAGGATTGCTTTAGATATCACTGGACCATTTCCGACGACAGACAATGGTGGAATCCTGGTTGTAATGGATTATTTCACAAAGTGGATGGAAAATTAAGATATTCCGAAACAAGAGGCCACAACTGTCGCAGATGTACTGGTGAAATAATCGAACAGCCGATATGGAGTGCCTTTGGAAGTCCACAGTGATCAAGGAAGAAATTCCGACAGCCAGGTATTCCAGGAAATTTGTGACAAGCTGGAAACGAAGAAGAGAACGGCAACCGCGTTGCATTCACAGTCAGATGGAATGGTCGAGAGAATGAACAGTACCATCGGAAAATACCTGTCTAAAGTAATTTCCAGCTACCAGAGAGATTAAGACCAGTATCTTCCCCTATTTTCGTTGGCTTATCGATCTGCAATTGGTTCGAACGAACCTTGAAGTTGCCAGCGAGCGAATCAAGAAACGGTACGATACGCAGGCCGCAGAAGGCCGTTTCAAAGAAGGAAACAACGTATGGTTACAGAACTTGACAAGGAGAACAGGATTTTCTCCAAAATTACAGAAATAATGGGAAGGTCCGTACTTAATGAAGAAGAAGATCAACGATGCCATCTATCGCATAAGCAAGATCCCCAATGAAAAACCGAAAGTAGTCTACCAAAACCGACTAGAGCCATTCGAAGGAAACCATGACAAAGAGGAAGGCGTGAACCATATACAACAAGAGTCTGACCCAACCTTCGAATAATTTATGGGCGCATATGGAGGTACCGGGAAAGCTAGATACGGACTCACTACAGAACAAAGACAAGATTTGTTCAGGCTCCCGGAAGAGTATTCACGGGCACACAACATCTCTGCCAGTAACAAACACGCAGCCGTCTTTCGAAAGGAGTTTGGGCAATTAGGAAAGCTTGAAGATCAGATGCCAGCCCCTGGCAAGACACTGAGACTCAAACACAATTCGCGGTACGTCTTCTAGGGCAGGGGCATGATAGGGGTGATCTTCCATGATACCGATGTCCACATATTAATTTGCAGCTATACCCGTCGTTATCGGTGAAGACTGTGCCCTGTTATTTCCATACGACCGGAAAGTGCAGTCATGGGCCCAGTTGCCGATTTAAGCATCTAGTCCTGGCTACACAGAATTTCCAAGAGGAACTTCTTTTTAAGGAAGTGGTAATGTTACGAAGTCGCACACTTAGGACTATTTATCATTTTTTTGCGATTGTTTCTATAGAGATTTCCAGGAAGATCGATTATTTGTTAGGAGCCGGAATAGAAGACATTAGAAAATCGTTTAATATATAAGAGACTACCTACCAGCGGCGAGAGCCAGTCAAAATTTAATCTCGTAGTGAATAGAAATGAACATGAGCAGCAGTGAAGTCTTTATATAAATTAAGTGTTAGTGAGTATACAATTTATTTAATATAAATTAATGAATAGTTAAGTGTATACATAAATGACGTACGTAGATATACCATGTGTTTAAATTTATCCCACCTATTGCGTATTTGAAATAAGAATGACATTATATTTGTCTTTTACTTGACAATATATCTTCAGTTTAAATTATGTTGACATTCTTTAATTTCTATGTTTATACACCTGCTGTATATTGTACTAAACACATCTATTGTGTGTTATAAACTTGATAATCGTATTAATAGATTTTTATGCTTACTTTAATTGATTAACACTTCAGTTATTATAGTTTGAGTCTATTTCTTTAGGTTAATTAGGATCATTATGTTTTGTTTATTTTCAATTCAACATTTTGCAATGTTTTTTATTATGATTATAACTACTATTGTGGTTATGTAGCTAACCTTTTTATTATATACGGTTTGTACTATTTTTTTTTCATATTAATATATGTAAAAAGAAAAGAATCAAGAGAGCCATATTAACTGATTGAAATGTAACTAACCTATAAGTAGGTATCTGTTAATAACAAGCTTGAGGTTACAAATTTTCTTCCTCTCAATTTAAAACAGGCTTTGAGGTTATGAATATTTTTATATTATAAGACTAGCGAACGCAAAGAGAATTTATTCATTGAAAACTAGGTTATTTGTAAGCCGTATTTATAAGGATCCTTTTTAAGGATAATCCTTCCTTGGAAACTTTTCGAAGTTAAACATATATTTTTTATTTATGTACTTATTATCGATATTTTTCGAAATTTCCTTTCGATATAGGAACATAAATTTGAGAAATAATGGGATCTTATTTTCTCAACGGTCCTTTACGCCCGAATAGTTTTCTTTAAAAAAACAGGAAATGTGTGAAATACAAAAGCAAAAAAATATGCCCTTTAAGCCTGTCAAGTTGAACAGTGACGACTTTTGGCCCGAAGCCTGAAACTTCAGACCTTTTTATTTCCTCTTTTTTGTCGATTATATATCGCTTTTCGGCATTATGCAGTGGCAGCGTCAGCAATCTTTTACAATTTAAAAGCTTTATTATTTATAAAAACAGAAAGTTCGGTTATTGTTATTCTAGAAGACTAAGTTTAATTATGTTTTCAAAATTTTTGGTGATGCTTTCTCTGGCTTTACTTTTTAAAAAGATAATAATTAAAGAAACCATATTTATGATATATCTTCTATGTAGGAAATTTAGTAAAACATTGCAGACAAAAAGTGATACCTGAACATATTTTTAATTTCTTTTATTTATTCACTTTTGTTTTTGCAGTTACGACACTGCCTCTTGATGTTGCGAATTGGTCAACTCAGATAAGAAGCTTTCATTCCTTTGAAACGTTTTGTCTGTCAGAGAGGATTTGCCTGGATTTGAGGGTCAGGGATACGCTATTTTTTTATTCTATTTAGGAAAATTTAAATTTTGGCATATTCTCATATATCATGTATAAGATAAAATACATTGAAAAATAGAAATATTTATGAAGTTTTCTGGTGGCCAGTAACAAAAAAAAATCGAGAATTGTTCAAATTTTATAATTAACAATAATCTCATACTATTTAAACAACTTGGCAACATTGTTTAGTTTAGATAAGATGCAACGTACGTATGTATTTGTACATGTAGTTTATTTACGATAAAAAGACGATGATGTAATTTTTAGTTGCTTTCCTGCTTATCAGAATAAATATTAGTTTACCAACCGTGAATACAATTTATCCTCAACAGCCAGGGCAATTTACAGCTAACGGATTGGCAAAACTTTAAGACGTTGTCAAATCAACTGGTAAAATGCCCCAATTTGTTTTGACGTTTATTGACATTCGATCATCGTCTAATATTTACAAGTTTTTTTGGTGCTTAGATTGAAAAAAACCGTTATTTTCATAACTAATTATTTAGGCAAATCTGCAGTGTGTGGTTAATAAAATGCCGAAGCAGCTGAACAGAAAATGTCAAGAGATGGTAACATCTTTGTTGAGCTTCTTTGAACGAGAATGCCGAAATGGGGGTGCGCTTCTCCCGCTTACTGCTGTAAGAGACGTAATAGTATTCGCTATTTGTATTTATAATTATTAATATTATTGTTACATATTTAAATGTAAATGATTAAATGTTTTTATTGTTAGGTTAATTAAACTTGATAATATATTATTCTTTCATAAATTGAAGTAATTATATTGTAGAGAGTTGCAGAAGCTTTACAACTTAGCGTTACCACTGTTAACCGTATTGCCGCCAAGCATAATAGATGTGATACAGTCTAAAAGCCCACGTAAAAAGAGACAACGCATAAAACCTACTGTTGAAATTGATAATTTTGATCAAAATGCTTTCCGAAATGTTATATACGAAATGTATGGAAACAGTGAGTATATTGAATTTACTGTTTTATTTTATTCACAATTAACTAACACGATATTTTTTCAGAGGAACACATAACCTTGAAAACTTTAAGAGACAAACTCCAGGAGCGTGAACTCTTTAGTGGTTGTTTAACATCACTTTGGAAGATAGTGAAAAATATTGGATTCAAATACCAAAAAGATGATCCTCGTCGTGGTTTAATGGAGTTGCCACATATTGCATTAAAACGTGGACATTTTCTACATTAATATGTCAAGATAAAAAGGGAAGGTTTATATCAGTTTGTGTTTTTGGATGAGACCTGGATGTTTAAAGACGGTACTGTTGGAGGTTCTTGGCAAGATTCTAATCATAGAATCGTGAAAAAACCCAAAACTGGTGGTACAAGGTAATTGAATAATAAAATTTAGCAATTAATTTATGATGTACTAACATTCCTGCCATTTTAAGACCTTTTCAAATATTTACTAGTCACACTATTTTATTTAACTCTATATAATTATCTATATAATTATTAATAGTTGTTTTAAACTATGCAGTCTAACTAGGAAACCTAGTAGTAATTTGTTATGTCCTTATTGTAGGTATATAGTATTGCATGCTGGTTCCTCTTCTGGATTTATTCCTGGAGCAGGGCTGGTTTCTTCTTCCAAAAAACAAGATGGTGATTACCACGGTGAAATGAACCGAGAAAAGTTTTTGCATTGGTTTGAATACCAGCTTTTAGTGAACTTGGAAGAACCTGCCACAATTGTAATGGATAATGCAAGTTATCACAGTACAGTGATCAATAAAGTACCAACAACAGCTACCAAAAAGGCTGATATACAAAACTGGTTGATACAAAATGATATTCCTTTTGAAAATACTTTCCTCAAAACCCAATTATTGAATTTAGTACAACGGTAAGTTGATATAAACATTTTTCAATATATTATGGTTATACTTAGATAACTTATTTTGTTTAAATATATGTATTTTTGTAGGAATAAACCACCAACAGTATATGAAGCTGACATATTATCTGAAAAATATGGTCACAAAGTGCTTGGACTTTCCCCTTCCCACTGTATGTTCAACCCAATTGAACATATTTGGAGCATAGTTAAAATTTTTTATAGAGATCATGTGGGAACTGATGGTTCTTCAACAGAACAAGCAATAGGTGTATGGAAAAAGTCTTTAGAAAAAGTGACTGATATTTGGTCAAAGACAGTAGAGCACACTGAAAAAATTATACAAGATGGGTGGGATAGAGAAGTAGTATTGGATAGACAGGATGTGCCTCCACTTATTATTAATTTTGACAGTGACAATGAAGATAGTGAAGATTTTGTAGTGGAGTAGTGGAAATCTTGTGTTTTATTTTTTGTATATTTTTATCCAATTTGCTTTATTTCCACCTTTTCAAAATCACCAATAACTATTGTTAAATTAATTAGGTACAATTATTTTATAATACACAAATTAAAACAACTATCACAGTATCTCTATATAAATAATACTGATAAAAAGGGAGATTTTTTATTTTTATATCTTGTAACAAAATTTTATTTTGTGTATCTATATTTTTCTTTTCCATTCTATTTTCATTATAATAAATATAATAGATATTGTATAAAGAAACAATATTTAAATTTGCATGAAGATGATTACAGCTTGTATTGATTTCTTTTAGCGTAAACCCTTGCAGTGCTCTTGAAGATGGTTCTATAGAGCATAGAATAAGGTATAAGGACCTACAGTTCGTCATTTAACCATCTTCTATGTAAAATAATTAAATGGTAATTTGAATATTGACTGATTGGTTACTGTTTCTTGTATTTTATCCATTGTTTTTCATGAATAAATATTCATATTAAATTAATCAAACCTATTATACAAGCCTTCTATTTTTAAATAAATATTTTTGACTTACGCCCTACGAGGCACGGAACAATGAAAAAGAAGAACTGTTAATCTAACATCAGATTGACTTTTCTAGTTTTTGTTAAGTAAAGGAAAAAACTACAGCTTCGCAACATCACAATATTTTGTTTTGCAACGTCATCGTCTTTTTATCGTAAATAATCTATATTATTATTATTTCCATTCATTTTCTAATGTCTAATTCCCCCTTGATACATTTGAAATACTAGAGTTCATGCCAGGGTTCTAATATTTTGATAGTTTATTCTCAAAGTAAATGAAATTCTGTAACACTATTATACAGCAATGCACTACCTACAAAAGCAGCAGAAAAAAGCAGCAAAATGAAAATTACTCGTAGACATACTTACGTCCATTCTAGTATGTTATAACATACCAATACCTTTTATACTCGTGAGTTGCTCAGAAATTCTCCAAAACGATTTTCTTTTCTTATAAACGTCAATTTATATAATATGTCTTTTGCGGATAAAACTGGCATTAAATCTTCTTAGTAAGCTACAAAGAAGCATTTCTCGAATTTGATTTTACGGTTATTAACTTGGATTTTCCGGACGATTATGATTTGATAGCAAGATGGATGAAATCATGTTATACGGAGACATTACCTAATTATTGTAAATGCATTGGTAAATGTAATCAGTCAAACAAAAGTCTAATTATCTCTGTTATAAAGCAAAACCTGTCTTAATGAGGTTTTATTGAACTAAATTACAAGTATCATTTTGAGTAAACAATTCACATAAACTGTAATGAGTAACTGTCAAATAAAAAAACATGATCTAATCAACGCTGATAACTATATCACTGCTAACTATATCACTCTCCCCCACTTTATTTTGAAACATAATCTTTCAAATAGTCAGGACGTCTTGTTGGACGAAACGATCTTCGAAAGATCTTAGTTGGTTGGTTTTGAGGAGGGTCGATCGGTTGAGATAAGAAGTCCACTTGGTGTTGGTTCTCTGCTCCTTCTTCTTCCGGGATTGATACAGGTTCTCGTGGGATAGATATAGATCCTCGAGGGGTTGATACAGATTCTCGTGGGGTAGATATAGATTCAGGAGAGTCTAAATTAGTTTCGTTCTGTGTTTGAGGATTGTCTGCTTGATTTTCCTCTTCTTGTTCTTCGCCTAGTGGATACTGGATTGATGATTCCCCTGCAGGTGCTAGGTTTCGTAGATTAACAGTTGTTTCCTTGCCATCAGGGAGACGGGCCAAGGCGTAATCAGGGTTTGCCTCCACTAGCGTGACTTCTTGCACCAAGGTGTCGTATTTACTTTGTCGAACGAAGTTCCGCATCAGAACTTTGCCTGGAGAAAGAAGCCACGATGGGAGGGCAGTGTCAGTGACACCCCTTCTCTTATGGTAGAACATCCTCTCGTGTGGAGTAGCGTTGGTTGCCGTACAAAGCAGTGTTCTTATTGAGTGAAGAGCTTCCGGTAGTACTTTCTCCCATTGATTTACTGGCATCTGTTTGGACTTTAAAGCAATGGATATAGTTTTCCAAATTATGCCGTTATATCTTTTAATTTGCCCATTCCCACAGGGATTGTAGGGAGTTGTCCTGGTTGTGGGTATATTTTTGGAGTGTAGAAATGTCTCGAATTCTCTTGATACAAATGACGTGCCTCTATCGGAATGAATGTACGTGGGATAACCAAATACTGAGAATATTTGTGATAGTGATTGAATGACGGTTTGAGCTGATAGATCGGTGCACGGGGAGCTGGCCCAACTTTAGCACATGCTAAAAAGTTGGTCTGTCACCGCCAAAGTTTACTGACAAATTCGAATGCTGTTTAAGAATGTCATGTCCGAGAATAATATCTGCACAACAATTTTTGAGGACACTCAGCTTGAATTTAGAATAAGAATGGTTAAGAATTTCCAAATCTCCATAACAGTAAGCTTTAACTGGTACCAGTAATGAGGATGAAGCCATACTGATCTTCGATTGTGTCGGGTGCAATTTGATCTTCAGCTTTGCGGCAAACAAGTCACTGATGTAACTTTCTGTACTTCCGGTGTCGATGAGTGCTTTCGCCGAGTATCCGTTAATGGTTAATGTGATTACCGACTTGGAAAGACTAGTCGGTGAAGCCGCTGAAATTTTAGACTTTCGAGAATTAATGTGCAAAAGTTGGAAAATTGTCTTCTTCCAAAGAGTCATCACATTTCGACTTGGATGACCTGCAAACCTTAGAGAAATGTCCTTTTTTATTGCACAATTGCATATTTCTTCACGTGCAGGGCAAGATGAACGCATATAACGTTTATATCCACAGAAGAAACATTTCGACTTGTTGGTTGCAGCAGAAGTTAAGGGACTGTATAAGGATTTCTTATGAGTCTCACTATTTGACGTTGAAGCTAACTGTGGTTGGAGGGTATTAAAAGACTCAGAAAATATTTGTGCTGATTCGAGGACACGTGCTTTATTAAATGCCTCTTCTAAATCTAAAGTTATATTTTCCAACATTCCAACAGTCTTTGTCGGATACAAGGGGTGATTAGTCCATTAATAAAAGCATCTCGAATGAATTCGTCCCTGTATTTCTCAGCGGTCACTGCTTTAAAACCACAGTCTGCACTTAAAGCTCGTAACGATTGTATATACTGATCTACAGTTTCCCCTGACCGTTGACGTCTAGTCATAAGTCTGTACCTCGCATACACTTCATTCTTCGATTTTATATAAAGAGAGTCTAATCTTTCTATAGCCTTAGCATAAGATTTGCAGTCATTGATGAGTTCAAAAATGTTGTGACTCACGTGATTGTAGAGTAATAGTAATTTGTCAGTTTCTTTAGCAGCAATTGTGTTAACAAAGGTTTCAAAGGTGGTCTTCCAGTGAGTCCATTGGGAAGTGGCACAAGGTGAGGTGTATTCGACTTCGAATCGTTCAGGCTTGAAATACTTGTCCATTGTCTTGATTAGTATTTATTATTAATAGTTGAATAAATTGTAATAAAGCAAAACCTGTCTTAATGAGGTTTTATCCAACTAAAATACAAGTATCATTTTGAGTAAACAATTCACATAAACTGTAATGAGTAACTTTCAAATAAAAAAAACATGATCTAATCAACACTGATAACTATATATCACTGCTAACTATATCAATCTCGTAAATCGCGACACCCAATTATAAAGTGATTTTTGAAATCCAGATTGACATTTGCAATGTTGTCAAATTTTATATTAGTCACTTTGGCTTTTTTAATTATTTATTCGACTTTGAAATATCTGAAACACGTTATATTCAGATATTTTTATGGCTTTTCACAGTGGGTAGACTAGAGCCTTCCTATGTATATTATGTCGAGTGTTCAAACTTGAACTCTAATGGAATTCTATCGAAATATACAATTCCCATGATAATGGAGTTGGCCGTAATGGCAATAAATAGATAGCCATTATACTTAGAAATTATTCACAACCGTGAATATTACCCAGAGGAGGTGTTTCCACGATATATTGGATAGCGAATTGCACACAAACTTCAGATACAATTTATTGTCATTTACTACCAACTTATCAAGCGATATACTATAACCAATCGTTATTGAATTTCCTTTAACAGAAAAAAGAATTCAGTTGTGGAAATTAATAATTAACGTGTGCTTCAGATGTTTTAAATAAATTTCTACAAGAAAATAGGGAAGAAAAGAAAAATCAGAGACTTGTAAATCATTTTTCGTGTATTATTAGTTAAAAAGTTGTAGAGTTTTTTTTATTGATTACTAAGTTTTAACGTGAACATCATTGACATTAATATGAACGGAGAATTAAATATTTTCGCCGGTATTCTGTTGGAAGAGGATGAGAATCGGTTTGTAGATATTTTTTATGGTATTATTATAAAATACACTTTCCATTTATCCAGAAATCATATGAGAATCCAACGAAGACATTTAAGGGATCAATTAAATCCGTTTGATATACCAGACAGGCATTCTAGACAAATGTTTTGGTTGGACAAAAATAGTATTCAATTCTTAATTCATAATTTAAGACCTCATGTTATGGAGAATAATTTAGGAATTCCCTTTGTAGTGAAAGCAATAATAATTAATTCACAGTCTGTTTACAATACATTTATAGGTCTATTCTGTGCAAGTCTGTAAGATAATCTGTAACTCTACAGGGTAATTGCTATTCTGCGTACACCTGTATCTTACAGGAACCTGTTAAATGGTTACAGATTTGGTAAATATTTACGTGTGTATTGACTGTTGTCGTATGTCATTACAGTAATCAATTTATTTATTTTTTTGATAAAAATTTAACAAAAATGTACAATGAAATGGCAATATTCATTGGAGTTCTAATAGAAGAAGACTATAATTGGTAAAATATATTCCCCTTATTATAACAAGTTGGTAATTGGGTACTATTTATAGATATCATTTTTAGGAACTTTATGAGAATTCAAAGAAAACGTCTGAGAGATCAAATGAATCCCTTTGATATGCCAAATACAGCATTTATTCAAATGTTTAGGCTTAATAAAGAATGTGCAATAAATTAGAAATAATAACTTTATTTCACTTGCGAAAAAAGTAAGTACGTATTTACATATATATGTGAATTATTATTGGTTACTTTAGAATTTCATTTTAACAGGTGCTTCTTACCCTCCATTTTTTAAGTGTAGGGTCTTATCAAAATTTAATAGGAACAAGTGCTTGGTTGTCTGCGAGTCAACCTACTGTTAGCAGATCAATTAGCACCATCAGAATGACAGAAGTTACATTTCATTTGATGCCCACCTGATTTTTAATAGTTATTTTTGGCTAGACCAAGAAGTGACCTACCTTGTGATTGACATAATATATGTTAATAGAAAAAAGAAGAAGATATGATATTACAAATATTAAAGCTTAGATATTATTAGCCCTATGGTGATATCCTGGATATCATTTTTCCAATTAAGATCAGTATAATTGTGCAATGATATAGAAAACCAGGAAAACTATATCTGCTGATATTTACAATTATCACTTAAGACGACAGTTTAAAAGTGGAGAACTCCCTAGATTTATCTATTCATTGACGACTTCATATTGTGGGTTTCTTAAGTGTCTTCTAATTTCCAACTCTTCAAGGAAATCCTGTTCTTCTTTCTTATCACAAATATGTAGTACTTCTAGTTCTGTGTTAGGTGTCAATGAATGATTGGTGTCAAGTAGATGTATGGCGTAGGGAGATTTATCTGATTGTTTTAATCTGTATGCTCGTAAGTGTTCACTGTATCGGATTTCAAAATATCTAAGGGTCTGACCCAAATAGACAGCATTACATTCTGGACATTTAAGTTTATATATACCAGATTTATTTAATGGTGATATTTTTGTTTTTACATTTAACAATTTTTTAGTTATGTTACTTTCTGTTTTAAAAGAAATCGTTGTATTTGTTGCTAAAGATATTATCTTTGAAATATTATTAGAGATATTTCCTGCATATGTAATGGTTTTATAAGTTTTTATTTCTTTAGTTTGTTTAGGAAATATAAGTTGTAATACCACTTTTTCTCTTTTTGATTAATTAGTTTATTTATCATATGTAATGGGTAACCGTTAGATGTTTCTATTTGTTTATTTGTGTTAATCTCTATATCAACATTACATTTGTTCATAGGAACTGAAAATGCTCTATGTATCATTGAATTATATGCCGCTAGTTTATGTGACATGGGATGATTGGAACTGTATGGAAAAGTCACATCAGTGTGTGTTGGTTTTCGGTGAATCGAATAATCAAGTACATTATTAACTCTTTGAATTTTTAAATCAAGAAAATTGAGTAAACTAGAAACAGTAAGTTTCATTTAAAACACTAAATATATAACATGTTAAATATATTATTTCAGTAGTTTACTCACGCCATTCTTTTATTACAAATTGTAAAAATATCAATTAGTATTAAGGTTTACCAGGTCGGTACACACACACAGCTTTTAAATACTTTTTCTACTTCCGCTACTAAAACCGCACTTTGAACACGGGTTTGACATACACAAAACGACTCTTAAAACACTAGTGTTTAAAATGCGAAAAGTCACATCTCGTTCATCTTTTGTTTTTTAAACGTTAAATCAAGTGTATCTTTTGTATGTTAAATTTCATGCTCCTTGATAATTTTGTTATTCTGCGTCATTTGATTTTTCAGTCAGCTGTCAGTCATCGTCCGTCATGTAATGAATATAATTCAAATATAATATAATGTTTTCCTTCCCGCGGGCGAAGAAAAAGTATAGTAAGCACCTCGTGTTAAAAACGTCTTTAGTCACTCGTTCCACAAGGAACTCGTTCCGCTTCGCTCCACTCGTGCAGTGTAAAACTCGTGACTAAAGTAACCTTTTTGACACTTGGTACTTAATATACTATTTTTCTACTTCCGTTACTAAAACCGCATTTTAAACTTGGATTGGACATCACAAAATGACTCTTTAAACACTAGTGTTTAAAATGCGAAAAGTCACATCTCGTTTATCTTTTGTTTTTAAAACGTCACATCACAAGTGTATCTTTTGTATGTTAAATTTCATGTTCTTTGATACTTTTGTTGTTCTGTGTCATTTGATTTCAGTCAGTCATCGTCCGTCAAGTTATGAATATAATTAAAATATGATATAATTTTCTCATTTCTAACGGGCGAAGAAAAAGTATAGTAAGTACCTCGTGTTAAAATCGTCTTTAGGCACTCGTTTTACAAGGCACTCGTTCCGCTTCGCTCCACTCGTGCCTAGTAAAACTCGTGACTAAAGTAACTTTTTTGACACTTGGTACTTAATATACTATTATTGGTTTTGAGGTTAGAATTTTGACATTTTAAACAGAAGTGAAGTTGAAACCTATAAGGTAAAGATCTGTAACTATGACTATTACAGATTTGGTTCCAGAATAGCAAATTTTACAAATCTGTGAAGGTTCAAGTTATAGATCCTATATCTTACAGATTCTGTAGCTTATAGGTAAAGTCTCAGAATGCCAACATTGATATTCGTCTATTTACATGAATATTAGGCAACTTAATATACGTCTACACAGAATATTGGGCAACCAATTATACGTGTATACAGAACTTTGAGTTCAATAATTTTGAATTATTAACGAAATAACATAAATTTCTTACAATATGGCGTCACTGATAATACCCCTTCACAAGAGCATACATTTCAAGTCATTATTTTCGTAATTTATTGATTTAAATTATCTCCCAAAACCATTTTTATCAGACGTGCCCATGTCTAGGTACATTATACGATTCTTGTCGTTCTTATTTTCTCGACAGAAAAAAAAAACGAAATAGGAGAAATTACGTTTTTGTCATTTATTTTTTCCCAATTTAGAAGATCGTCCTGGAAAACCCTTTTGGTATGTATGGAAGTCCTCCAATTCAAATCGAAAGTACGTTCAGAGGAATTTTCGAGTGGCCTTTTTTAAGTTCGCGGCCAGGTCCGTACTACAACAATTTATATCAAAAGATTTGTTTCAATATCAATACACGGTTTGATGGAAATGTAGATTTAGTTTATATATGAGTCGGGGTTTAAACAAAAATAGTATTTAGAAAAATTTGAATATTTGAACTGAAAGATGAGATATTTATTGGCACAAAAGTCCTTAAAGGTATGAAAAATCATTAATTTGGAGATTATTTATATGCTAATGATTGTTTCAAAAAGTTATCGGAGGTTAGCGATACTAAATTTTGGATAATTTGTTCAAATTTTCAGAAAGATTCAGAATATAATCGGACTTTTGAAAAATTGTTTGAATTTTACAAAAAGACACAGAAATTAACTAAATATTCACCTATACATATCTTCATTACTTTCTCCACGTATCTTCTACTTACATCTAATAACACTCAACTACTATCGGACATAATGGTGGTTTTGCAAGATTCAAGGATTTTGATACTCACTTTCCATTATCCATTTAAGATTTCCACTTTCTGAAGATTTACTTCTAAAACTAAACTTGACAATAGTGCGAGAAGAATAGCTAAACCCGCCATTGCTGCAAAATCAAAAGAAACAAAAACGTAAGAAATACTTGCCTTATATGAAAATAAGCTAAGACCAGATGATCTTCTTCTCCTGAATCTCTCTGTTTATTTAAATGTTTAAATAATAACTCTTACTTAAAACGAAACCTACCATCACATGTCCTTGAAATTATAGCACAAAAGGGTAGCAAAAAAATGATTAAGTTCACTTATAAAGGTTCAGCATACATAATAAATAGCGAAGAAATCTGCTTAATTCGGCTGGTAAATAAATTCTGCTAAATGTTTTCGACCGACAATAGTGAGACTCGGTGCATTTTAAGGATTCCATAAATTCTTTAATAGCTTGTTATTTGTTGTCGTTCTTATTACCAATTCGGTCACCTCCTCTATTTTCCATTGGCAAAAGGGATTTTTGGAAGAATCGTTCTACCACGATCAATATTCTATCCTTTTTATCACCTAAAATTATGAAAAAAATATTCATAAAATAATAATAAAATATTCAGGCATTGACCTAAAATATTTAAGAACGCATCTCTGCATACAGGAACTACTAAGCCATCAGACCTTTTAACCTTGTATTGGACTACTAAAAGTTTTTCTTTGTTTTCGGTATCTTTCCTTTGCCTACGTCTTTTTGAAATTTTTGAGTCACAGTGTCGTAATATAAACATGTCTTGTTTAGATTTTCCTTTGTTTTTATAGAAAGCGTCATTAAACTCTTTAACGTCCATCATGGAAAGTTGAGATGGGCATTGTTATGGTTGAAACAGTTAACACTTATGACCGCAACGGGGATATAATGGCAAAGCTTTACAAGTATAAGGTAATTGGGGGGAAGACGCGTAACATTTTTTTAAAAATAAAAAAAAAATAATTAACTTTATTCAAAACTTACAAAAACTGTGTATTCTATTACAAATACAATAAACGAATGATTAAATACAAAAAAGTTTTTATTTTCTTAAAAATAAACGAAGAAGTTGGATAAACATTGACAGCTGTCATTTCGGCAACTTACCCCAACTACGGGGTAAGATGCCGACAGACTTGGGGTGAGATGACAAATTTGAAGGTGTGATGCCATAGACAGAAAACATTGTATTGGCCATCATACACCAGCTAAAGTGCCGTTTTACACCAAGTCTAAAGTTTTGAATGTTTTATTTAGTGACTTTTGCGCAGGGATCGCACATATTCGGCCCAGGTTTCGTGTAGCCACTTGTTACATACCTCACAGCAAATCCAGTCAACTTTGGGACCCTTTTTGTCAAAGTAAAAGCCATCGCAAATTGCATAGAAGTCGTCCTTGTCACTGTCAGGTTCATCAGAGCTATGGTCTGAGACAATATTTTCATCTCCACTGACTTCTTCACTACTGCTATCGTGTGCTACATTCTTCTTTTTTTTGTTACCTTTTTTACGAAGTTTTTTCTCTAACTTAGCTGCCTTCCCTTGTTGCTTCTTTTGTTTTTCTTCAATTTTTTTGCGTTTCTTTTGGTGGCAGTCAGGAGAAGTAAGGACTTCTGCATCCATTCGCCTCTGGTTGATTTTCTGACGTACATTCGTGGGATTTTACCTAAAACAAACAAGATAAATTAAGAAACTATTCAATTAGACGTACTGAAAGGAAACCACTAACCAAAATAGACGCAAACCTGAGAAAAAACAAGAGTTACAAAGTTTACAGTGCAATTAAGATAAGGCATCTTACCCCACACGGATCTTGGCGTTTTACCCCAACCCTTAGGTATAAGATGCCAAACCCACAAATCAAAATAACAAAACCCTTTTTCTCATTCAAAATAGGACAGGAGTATTGTAATAAATGCCAAAACCCTACATAAATTATATTAGCACAAACAAAAATCATTTAACACTGTATATCACATAATTAATTTCTATCGTAAAAAACTTACCGGCATAAGAAAACACAACATCACCTCAAGGAACAGTTGCATGCACTTAAGCGCTTCGAAAACTATGATGTTCTCTAATAATAAACACAATAACAACGTAGCCGTGTATGTGGCGCGATCTATTGAGTATTGTCCAAAATACTTAGATTAGGCATCTTCCCCCTTTTGGCATCTTCCCCCCAATTACCTTACCTAAAACAAAAATACCACATGCTAAAACCCACAATAAAGAATTAAAGGGTTCATAACAATAAGGTAAAAGTTTAAAAACACTTGCCCACAAAAAGTAGCTACGTACAACATTAAAAACATACCTTGATGCCATTTCCTCTTGTCTTTTGGTTTCTTGCTTAGTTCTTTTTTTAGCCATGTTATCTACACACCACACATGCTTTCATTTGACGAACATTATCCGGATTCTGGAATTTATCAAACTGATTCGTTTTTGTAATTTCAATTTTGAGGTACACCTTGTTTGTCACTGCAAGAGCAAGTCTAAACTAAACATTAAATCACCTGATATTCCACATGTCATTGTGTTGTAGTACGTATACTAAGCTGCTAGTGGCCCATTGGATGTGCCTGGTTTTGCAGCTTAAGCGCGCTGGGACTTGTCGCCTTTTGCATTAAAGTCGAAACTTTGTAGGCGATTTATACATGGATTTGTCGAGTTTTGCAGGGAATATTTTTAATGGACATGTAGTCTTTTGAATTTTAAATGTTTTGATACAATAAACTCTATTTTTAAAAAAGTGTAACTTGTAGGCTTTTGCATCTAGGCGACTGATATAAGAGAGGTTACCTACCATCGGAGTTAGTTTATAATTTGATCTCGTGACATAAACAGTAAACAAGTAGTAAATTAAGTAAATAGAAAATGAAGAAGTGTTTATATAAATTAGTGTAAGTGATTATACTGTGTATGTAATATAAATTAGTGAATAGTTAAGTGAATAAATAAATTAAGTGAGTAAACATACCGTGTGTACAAATTTATCCCACCTATAGTAATAAAAACGTTTACACAAATAAGAAAAACATTACATTATATTTATATTTTAGCATTGATTGATTATATAATACAAGATACTATAAATTCAATAAATGCTACGAAAATATGAAATTTCTTATAAATCTCAAACTCCTGCGGACGGCCCTGCATACCGAAAATTCCTATACGAAATAATCCCCATCGACACGGACAATAGCCACTGGTATACACCAATTTCTCGCCGAGTTGCATCTTCTCCTAACACGAATCAAGGTTGAGGATGGGCAAAAGGTAGAGGAAAAAGAAATAGAAGTAAAAAAGGGCCGTAGTGCCGTTTTGCAGACAGTTTCGTGCTTGTTATTCTAAATGCGTCTTTAGAGGGCGCTTATACTCTCAAACCCCCTAGACGACTGACGTACGCATTTCCTTGTTCTTTTTCTGTTGATTATAAGGGTGGATCGTTATGCTTAACACAACGACAGTGTGAGCGAATAGAACTGTTTCGATGACGATGGAATAGAGTGAGAACCAAGCGTACGTTATTTTGTTATGATAGGCAACTAGTAATACACTTAATACCATTTAGTTAGGCAACCAATCGTTTTTGTATATATTTATGCACGTGAATAACGATGTCACATATTTTTAATGACGATTACATGAAAGTTGTATACACTATTTTTCCATTTCCGCCAATAAAATAAATATTTACTTTAAGAATGTCATATTATCATAATTCACTAGAAATAAGTATTTAACAATGAAATATTAAAAAAATTAAACAAGAAAATGGCTTTATGACTATTTTTTCATTAATAATTATGTTTTGTATGGTAAATAAATTATTAAAATGCAATTATGGAACTTTGAATATATTTGTGGATTCTACTGTGGATGATGAAAATGTTGGTTGTATGCAAAGTAATTTAAAATTTGTACGATTTCGACTCCGTTCATCTAGTAGTATAATTTTTTAAATTATAGAATATTATTAAAGTGAGTCACAGTACTCGCAGAATGTGGAATTCACGATGAACAAAATCCGCAACCTCATAGTTGCTGCGGAAATATGTGTACATTATATTATAGGATAAAACTTCTTCGACTTTTCTATGCGCGATATCTCTGAAACAGCAATTCCAAAGAAAAAAAGTATAGGAACAATTTTTGTAGAAAACTTTATTAACTACAACTATAATTGAATTTATTTTTGAGACAACTTCCACCGCTTATAAAAAAAATGCAAAAAACAGTATCTTCGACATTAAATCCCTCATGGAATGGACTCCTGTACTAATTTTAATGTAATTTGAAATGTCTATTTTAACCGGATTATTTCTAAAATATGAATATCATCGTTTAATCTGTTACTTTGTCAGTATACCGGTATTGTGGGATAAATTCGAGGTCGAAATATGCCAATTTAGTTCCAAAGCAATTTGTACAAAAGCCTATATATTTCATCGTTTATTATAGCTACTAAAATTTATTAACACTAGAATCATTTATCATTAGCACGAACACTAAACTAATCATTGAAGATATAATGTATCTAAAATCTAATGAATTAAAATTTGAATGAAAATATCATTTCTAGGGAATAGTTGCGTGGAATTAGGATCAGAATACGATATGAATACAAGAATATTATAAAATAAGTATAATATAAGATATAGATGCGATTGGTGTGCAATAAATTATGAACACAGCCATGACTGGGGAAGAAATAAAGACAAGATATGCCAGAATATCTCTAGAGACATAATAAAACGAGACGAAAAGAAAAAATAATAACTGCAACGATATTACAAAAATTCAAATGACGGGAAGACGAAACGACAAAAAATAAATAGAAAACAGATGATAGAATTACAAGACAAAAAATGGTAGAAAGTGACAAGAAATGTCGTGATATGACAAGAAATGCCGAGAGATGACAATAAATGACATTAAATAACAATATATAACAGGAAGTAACAAGAAATAACAAGTAGTAACAAGAAGTAACAAGAAATAACAAGAAATAACAAGAAATGACAAGAAAGAACTAGAAAAAACCAGAAAAACAAGAAATAACAAGAAATAACAAGAGATAACAAGAAATAACAAGATATAACAAGAAATAACAAGAGATAACAAGAAATAACAAGATATAACAAGAAATAACTAGACAAAAAAGGGTAGAAAGTGACAATAAATGTCGTGATATGACAAGAAATGTCGTGATATGACTAGAAATGCCGAGAGATGACAATAAATGAAAATAAATAACAATAAAGGACAAGAACTAACAAGAAAGAACTAGAAAAAACCAGAAAAAACAAGAAATAACAAGAAATAACAAGACATGACAAGAGATAACAAGAAATAACAAGATTTAACGAGAAATAACTAGACAAAAAATGGGAGAAAGTGACAAAAAATGTCGTGATATGACTAGAAATGCCGAGAGATGACAATAAATGACATTATATAACAATAAAGAACAAGAACTAACAAGAAATAACAAGAAGTAACAAGAAAGAACTAGAAAAAACCAGAAAAAAACAAGAAATAGCAAGAAGTAACAAGAAATAACTAGATAAAAAATGGTAAAAAGTGACAAGAAATATCGTGATATGACAAGAAAAGCCGAGAGCTGACAATAAATGACATTAAATAACAAGAAATAACAAGAACTAACAAGAAATAACAAGAAGTAACAATAAAGAACAAGAAATAACAAGTAGTAACAAGAAGTAGCAAGAATTAATAAGAAATAACAAGAAAGATCAAGAAAAAACCAGAAAAAAATTACAAGAAATAACAAGAACTAACAATAAATAACAAGAAATGACAAGAAATATCAAGAACTAACAAGAAATGCCAAGAAATAACAAGAAATAACAAGAAATGACAAGAAATAACAAGAAATATAATTATGACACTACATAGGGATCAATAGCAAGAAATAACGATAGAAATAAATGGCAATAAATAGCGATAGCAAGAAATGGTAAGAAATTGCGAAAAATTGCAGAAAATAGTAAGGAATAACAATAAATAATAAGAAACGAATAGAAATGACAAAAAATGAAAAAGTAGACAAGATATAACGAGAAACGACAGAATATGAGAAATAGCAAGAAATAATATGAATTATCAGGAAATGACAATAATTGACAAGAAACGACAAGAAATTATAAGAAACAAATAGACATGCTAAGTAACGATGAGAAATTACGCAAATAACACAAAACCTCAACAAATTACCAGAATCGTCAAGAATAACAAAGATAATAGAAATTAATAGAAAATGAAATGAAAATGATAAAAAAACATACTTATTGCGGGAAACCCTGTATATATCAAAGTATGCGTTTAAATGAAAAAATAAGAAATTGAAAACTATTTTAATTTCGAATTTCAATAACAATTCTCACCTCTTATCTAACGTTCTCTTAATTAAACGGTCAGGTCTCAAAGGGAGATTTATAGGGCCATCGTGCCTAGTACGTTGTAGAAGAAAATTTCATCAGCGACTTCCTTTTGCTACGGAAATTAACTCATTTGTTCTGAGTTACAGCACCGACTTCCGACTAACAGCTGAACTAAATTACTAAAATGTTTACTGCTAAAAAAATTAAAACAAATGCATTGTTTCTTTTCATAATTTCTGCACTAATTTGATGTTAATTTAAGACAACCAGTACTATTTTCTCTGTAAAAATGTTTTACTGAGAGATGTGGATAGATAGGAAGCTGATAAATATTCTAAATAAATCAGCAATGTCGAATTTTTGGGTTTTTATGTGTCAACCTCCCTAATTCTGTATTTTATAAAAGGTTTTCGAATCCCAAATACTTTTAATCAAAAACTCAAAATCTCTACTGAAAATTATCGTAATGGGAGATGTAATTTATGAAAATAATAATAGCAGGTGTAACGAGTTACTAACATGGTAGACTAAAAAAAATCCAGTCGAATAAAGCTAATTTAACTAGACTGTAACTGTGGACTGTAACAAAAAAACCTGTGTTATTAGGCCGGTATGATTATCTCCGAAAATATTTGAAGGCGTTAATTAACTACCTTTTATGCGTTATGGAAAGAAATGAAAGCTCACAGTTTCAACGGTAAAAACTTTTTAATGGGAAGCTTAAACCCGAAACGCTACATGCCGGATGTGATGGTTTATAAGCGAAAATAAACGCTGATGAATTATTGTTATTGCCAAAAAACATAATTCGAATGCAATATGACATTTTTTAATTAACGTGAGAGGCAAAAATCAATAAAAAATGTCAAGCAAATGACTAGAAAATAGTAACAAAATATTCTCAATATATTTATTTACTAAATTTATAATTTATAGAGAATGATTCATAACTCTTGGGATATAAGTAGTAAACAATTTTAGCGAATTAGCTATAAAATTGTTTGATACAAATGCAATTGCTCAAGGTGCTGGATTGTTTACTTGATTTAAAATTAGGTCTCCTTAAATGAAGCGATCATGGACAATCAACATTCTTCATTATCGCTGTAATCGGTCACTAATAACTTTTTAATAAACATACAATACGAAATCAAGTATTTAAGGAATTTCTATTGTTAAAATGTTAAAATAAAATATTTAAAACTTGCCGGAAATCTTGTATTAAACTTTGACAGGTGTGGTTGCAATTATGATTGATTCTGACATTCGTCTCTCGTGGTGAATCTAGTCAGTTACTACGTGAATTGGACTGAAGAAGGGATAAAATACGACATAGTTCATCCGACAAATTGTCTTGCGTAATTGTTTGGCCAATCAGCGCCTTTATGCCGATATGCAATAAGCATAACGAATTTTTTTTAAAACTTGAAATTGAATGGTAATATTTCATTTTTTCTGTTCAAATACCTGTGGAATTTGAACAAGTAGGTTATTTGAAACAAAATATGGTCATAGGACCAAATGTATCGAGTAAGTTGTGTTGCTTTCAGAAATTGTTATCACTTTTGAATAGTTTTGCCGTTTCTAAATTTCGACATACAATCAAGAGCGCGGTTTCTTTAATTTGATTGAGAAAATCTAGAAGGTGGTGCAAGATTTTGTTTTTTAGATAGGCATACATATCCAGTCGCTAGCTAAAAAGAAATAAGGTTCGTTTAGTTTTTTTTTAGTTTTCTTTAATTAACTGTTGATGATTATTAACATCAAATAACAAAGAGACTTCCGCTCAGTATATATCCATAGGTAATTACTGAAGCCCACCGTAGAGATAAGGAAAATAATAATTGATTAGTTTGGGATAAATTAGTAGTTCATGTATCATGTAATGAACTAATGAATTAAGGTATAGGGAAAAATGGACACACAAAATGCCATTTAAAAAAATATAGACGAAACCGTTCAAAAAAATTAAGAGAATCAATCAATTTTTTAGAATTTTCAACATTTTTCATTATATTGTGGAATTAGCTAGAAACATTGAGTTTCATTTTAAAACACTAATATGAGTAGATTCCACATAGTAAGGGTCGAGACAGTTTTTATAATATGAATATTATAGTCACGTTTATTGACACCGGTTAAGTTAAGGATGAACGTTGGTTTGATAGACTCTATTTGAAAAGGTTAAAGGAAACGAGACATAGTTGTGACTTTTCAAATATCTGCGAATTCTTTCATAAAAAGGAGGGTTCCAGTATTTACTTTGGAAGAAGTAAGGATATCTGTCTGATATGGCATTCTTATAGGATGTGTTTTGGGTGTTACTGGATATTTTTGCTGCGTATGATAGGCTCAGAATCTGTCTTCTATCACTTAGACTTGCTTCTCCTGCTTCGTAGTTTAAACAATTTACGGGTGAGCTGGGAAATGCTCCTAGTATTGATCTTAGTGCCTGATTATGGATAACATCAAAATTCTGAAGCGTATGCAATTTTTGACCTAACTATCATCAGTACTTTTCCATCCGTTCCACAGTCTTTATTGGCTACACTTTAGGGTATTTCAACCTGACTGACATGATAGAACAATTTAGTTGTTTAATGTGAGCTTTCCAATTTAATTTTTGATCGAAAATTAATCCCAAGAAATTTATTTGTTCTTTACATTGAAGAATTTCGTCATGTAAAGTGAGTTTAGGTTGTAATTATGTATAATTTTGGAAAATACTATGCATTCTGTTTTTTTCAGATGAAAATTTAACGCCATTTACCTTAGTCCATTTCTCTTTATTTGATTTTGTAGTAGTGTGGTTATGGAGTCTAAATTTTTTCCTTTCATAAATATAATTAAATCATCGGCAAATAGCCTAGCTTGAACCAGTTTGTGAATTGTTTTTAGGATGTCTTTAATCACAATTAGAAATAGTGTGGGACTCATTATGGAGCCTTGTTCCATTCACCTGTTGTTTAGTACTGGATAATGTACCATTGATTCTTACTGGGAAAAGTCGATTACTCAGAAAATTTTGAATAGAAGCTAAAATATTTCCTTGATAGTTTCAGATTTACAGTTACTGAACAGAATATCCATCGAGATCTCGAGTATTGAAAGAGCCATACAACAAATAAAGATTAAAAAAGCACCTGGTATTGGAGGAATTTACCCAGAACTAATCAAGTATGGACCCAAAAAACTGTACGAGAAAATTCGAGAACTATTTGAAAGATGTATTAACGGCGAACCTCTTCCAAAAGAATGGTTAACATCTTATATAACACCAATACACAAAAAAGGACCGAAAGACAACCCACAAAACTATAAGGGTATTGCTGTTATTTGTACCATTGGAATGCTCTACTCCCGCATACTACGACACCTAATGGAAAAAGAAATAGAACGTAAACAACCGGAGGAACAAGCAGGATTTAGAGCAGGACGATCCACAATGGACAGTATATTCTCTCTTAAAATAGCCTCCGAAAGAAGAATGCAGAGAAATAGAGAAGTTCATATTGCGTTGATCGACTTAGAGAAGGCTTATGATAGCGTGCCGGTATCGGAGATGTGGAACGCTCTAAAAGGACACGATATTGATAAAAGTCTCATCAACACTTCACATCAGCGTTTTCCACCTCCAAAGGTCTGCGGCAGGGATGCTGTCTATCACCTACGCTTTTTAAAATATACCTAGACAAAGCTCTACAGAATTGGACTAAAAAAATCAAATATATGGAGCTGCAAATTGATGAAAACAATTTATATAGTCTCTATTTCGCCGACGACCAAGTAGTTATAGCTGAGGATCAAGATGACTTGAATTACACGATGAGGAAATTGAAAGAAAGTTACCAGGAGGCAGGACTGACCATCAATACAACAACATAATAATTAGGTATTCGGAACAAATCCGAATACCTAATTATCGGAAACGATGACACAAATAACCTAAAACTGGACCAGGACCTTATAAAAGGAGTGGGAACTTGTAACTATTTGAGAGTTATAACAGCTGAAATGGATTTCCTAAGATGGAGCTGCAGAAAATCTAGAGTAGATAGAATTAGGAACGAAGCAATTAGAAATATGACGAAAACAGACACAAATCTGATAGAAAAAATTCAAGAAAAACAGCTCACATGGCTTGGACACACAAAGAGAATGGGAGAACATAGATGGCCACGACGAATACTGGAATGGATTCCACGAGAAAAAAAAAGAGGACGACCGAGAAGAAGCTGGAGGGACGAGATAGATGAGGCCATGGAATTGAAGGATTTGGAAGAAGACTTGTGCTTCGACCGAAAAAATTGGAAACTGGGGACGGAAAGGCCTAGGCTGTAAAATAAATCCGTATATATATATATATTATAATTATTAATTTTTATTTATAATAATATTTATTTAAGAGTTTTGATATACAATATAGTTGTAGTCTTGATTTTGTTTGTATGTTTGACACCTTCGTCTAGCTCCTAAAGAAGTTTTATTACTATAGCTTTATTTTAAATTTATGTTATAGTCGGTGGCATGGAGACGCCTCCCTTTGAGTTCTGGACGCATAGACAAACTGTGATTTACACTTGAATTATTATAATTACCTCAAATATTTCATTCCTGGATCAAGATATTTACCTCTGTTTTTCTATATTCAAATGTTATTGCTAAGATTGAATGAATTAAGTATATTTTTATACATGTATTATGAATGTTAAAATAAATAAAAAAATACCAACACTTTAGATAAATTATTTAATAAATTGTTGAGACCAAAGTTCAAATGCTTTTTACATTAAAAAAATTCCTACACCGCTCCTGCATTCTCTCCAGTCATGCGCACTGAGAATTCTAAACGATTGAGTCGGCGCATAGGAGAAGCGGATGTTCACTTATAATTCCACGCGACATTATATATGTAATACACAGTCAATATTAGTTGTATTGTTTGTGATAATTTTAACGTTTATCACTTCATTAAAAATCATCAATACAAAATCAAAATTGAATAATACAATTACACACACACATATATATATATATATATATATATATATATATATATATATATATATATATATATATATATATATGTATATATATATATATATAATATATATATATATATATATATATATATGATATATGGGTGAAGTGAACCATGAATAGTGAGAGGTAGAAATAGTTATACATGCAAACAGAAAGAAGAAATGGAAATAAAATGGTGATTTATATACAACATGAGCAGTGATGATATGAAATAAGTTTTAACACGTAAGTACTGTTGATAACTATAACTAAAAATGCATAAATATCCATGTATCTTATCAGATATTCATGATATTGTAATGTTTATTGGCCTTTTTGATAAAATTTTCAATTTAAACGTTCAAATATTCATTCATTGTTCACTACTTTTATTTGGAATTCCAAATTAAAACTTAAATTCACAGACCTTCGTTTCCAATCTTCGGTCCTAGGTAATGCGGCTAAGCGTCTCTTTGTTCTTGGAGGTTTTCCATTGAAAAATTCTTCCTCCTGGACTTTCCACGTTCCCCCACAGTATAAGTGATATTAACTGTCCTATTTCATAACTATTTTACTTTAAAATGTACTTTTATATTATTTTGTTACAATTTTGTTAGAGAAGATCTATATTGCAGCCTACCATTCTCCCAAAACCAAGCTTCACTGTCTTTTATTTTAAAAATCAACAACTTTTTCACCTCTCAAAAGCAAAGCCTGCTTTTATTGTTTTTTATTCAATAATTGTCATTTGGAATGTTTTTTATGGAAAATGTAAGATTCTTTAATTAAACTGTCCTGGAGGATAATAACACTTATTTACTTAGGTTTATATGGTCTTAGGGATTATATAAAATGTCTTTTACATGTATCACAATATCGCATTTTTTTATAATTCCCTTTTTATGGTGTTTTTATTTACAATTAATCACACAATTTCTACAACCTAAAATGATTATTTATACATATGTAATTGTTCAGTTTTCCAATTTTGGAATTTTTACTAATGCTATCTGATATAAACTGTTATTTGTTTTCAAATTTGCCATTTTTATTTTATATTCAATTAATAACTAAAGATTTTAAGTTGGCAAGAAAATCACTATATTTTATTACTTCCTGTTCCTAAATTTTTATTGATTTATCAGATTTCTTTGACATATAACATGGCTCTGTTCCGTGTGTCATCTATCATAAAGGTTCTTTCTTATTTCTTTTTTTCAAGTTTTTAAATTTTAAACCTTTACATAATTTTTTCAAGAAGCTTACATGTACTGCATGTAAGTGATATTGGTCTATAAAACTCAGGCAATAGAGAAGATTTTCGTGGTTTGAGGATAGGTATTGTTATAGCTTGTCTCCAAATATCTAGAAACTTATGTTGATTCCAGATCAAGTTAAATATTTCTAGCAAATTCTGTTTTGCAGATTACGGAAAATTCTTTAAAAATACAGTCGGGATATCGTCCGGTCCCGGTCAGGTGTCTTTCATAGATTGCAATGCTTCAGAAAACTCTTCTATTAAAATTGGATTATTAATTTGATCTACGTTTTCCTCAATTGTTATAGGAGAAGATTCAGTTATATTTTTGAGGTCTAAGAAATCGGCATCATAGTTTTCACTACTTGAAGATTGTCTATATTGCTCTGCAAAAGTTTCAGCAATTCCGCTAGAGTTCGAGATTAATGTGTTTTTCTTTGTTTCCAAGGCATTTCATTAATTATTTTTATTTCCTATATTTTTTCACCTTTTTCCATGCTTACGATAATGGTGTGGAACTATTTATACTTTTCAAGTAGTCCTGCCATGATTCTATTTGGCTATTCCGTGTTGTGCGCCTCGCATGTGCTCTTTGTTTTTTGTATTCTAATAGATTCTCATTTTTGATGTGTCTTTTGAACTGGTTCCATGAATGTTCACTGGCTTTTATTGCAACATCACAAGGTACAGGATTGTGTTTTTTGAGATCACCAGTTTTCACAACTTCATCAAAAGGCAGCAGATAGTATTATAGAATTGAAAGTTTTAAGGGTTAGGTTAGTAATGTTTTTCCCAATGTGATCTGCGAAATTTTTCCAATTTGCTTTGTTAAGTTTCCATCTTTTCAAAGGATTTGTGTTGTAATCATTATTTAGTTTATTCGGTAAGTTTTATATAATAATTGGTAAATGGTCACTGTTATATAGATCATCGACCACTCTCCAATTGAAGTCAGTTGTGATGTTCGAATTGCACAGAGTGTAATATTCGTTGCGTCTATCCAGTCTTTTATTTTTCTACCTCGTGTGTCGATGCTGTCTGATCCCCAAGAAAAATGGTGACCATTAAAGTCGCCGAGGATAATAAATGTATTAGGTAGTTGCTTTGTTAGAAGTTCCAACTCGTGTTGGTCGATGGCTTGACTGGAGGGTATGGAAATATTGCATATAGTTATCTTGTTAGGAGTTAATTTAAAAGGGCTTGCCCGTGAATAAATAAATAGTTCTACGGCTTCGGCTTCAAATGAGGTGTTTATTTGTATTGATGTTGCAGCTAATAGTGATTTAGTGTAGATGGCAACTCCACCACTAGCTACTTCAGAAATTATATTTTTGAAGAATACGGTACATTTTCTTGGTGTATTGTTTTTGTTTATATGAAAATGTGTTTCTTGCAAACATATTACATCTGACGAATATTTTGCAATTAATAGTTGTAACATATTTGAATGGATGTAATATCCATTCAAATTCCATTGTAGAATGGTCTGGAAAACGATTATTTATGTTTTTCTAGTTTTTTCCGTAGTTTTCTAACTTTTGTTTTTAGGTTTCTATCTGTTATTTGTGGGTAAACTTGTAGCAGCATTTCGATTAAACTATTTATATTGTTAAATTGACTGTCTCGACCCTTACTTCGTGGAATATGCTCATATTAGTGTTTTTAAATGAAACTCAAGGTCTCTAGTTAATTCCACAATATAATACAAGTTATTGAAAATTTTCAATAACTTGTATTATATTGTGGAATTAACTAGAGACCTTGAGTTTCATTTAAAAACACTAATTTATATTGTTGTTGTAATCTTTGGCAATATTGATAAAAGCTAGAGCTCCAAGTGAGTCTTCCAGTAATGGACTGAACTAGTCGGGATTTAATACGAATGGAGGGGATATGTTTATCTATGAAATCTCTACCTTGTTTCAGTTTTTCTCGTTTGGATAGGTTATTTTCTTGAGATTTTTTCTTCTTTGCCTTTTGTAAGAATTTCTAATGATAAAATGCTTACAAAAATATTTAAACCAACCCTGTACACCAAAAATATTTGAGTCCGGTCACAAGTACCCAGGTAGCCAAGATGACGTAACTGACGTCATGAAGACGTCAACTATTGGCCATTTTTGGTCCCATATGTCATGCGACCAAAAAGTGACTTCCATAAGACGTCATTTTAATGGACGTCTATGATAACGACGTCTATATGAAGTCATTTTAATTGACGTCAACTGGACGGCTATGATAATGACGTCTTTCCGACGACTCTCTAAGGACGTAAAATTTAAAATAATATTAAAACAGGTGTGTTTATTTTATTACTTCTCGAAATAATGGAAGCATACAAAAATCTACTTATTGCCTACATTTTATTATTGTATCTCTATTAAGCTTATGTATTTTAGATTATTAGCAGTTACGACAGCAGAAAATTGAACTTGATTTACCAATGTTTATTTAACTTTTAAATTTGTACTTAATTAAACAGTTTAAACAAAAATAAAACGTAAAATTGCTACTATAAATAGAGATTAGAATCATTCTAATACTTCTTTTGTTTTTAAATTGTCCCACGTGCGTTCGCTTTGTATCATTGGTCCGAGTCTGTTCGACACTACAATGTTGTCACATGCAAATAAATTTCTATATTTCTTTCTATAACCATCATTAAATAGGCAAAATAAAATATACTAATTAGTTAAGTTTCATTGAATCATTGTTAATAATCCTTGGAATTTAATTTAAGTATATTCGTACTTAAAGAATTACAGAAATAAATTTAATTATGTTCCAGTAAACCTATATTAAAATTATAAAAGATATTCATGTCGTGTGGGCAATGGGGGCTTGGCAACGGCGCTTTTCGAAACCGCGCATACAAATACCGTCTCAAATCAGTAGCCCAATTGAGTTTAGAACTTTAGATGCAGTAAATTGTCGTTAACTCTAATGGTCCACTTAGTTTTGACGGTCCCTGTCACTGATCACCCATGTCCCTGTAGTGTAAGAGCCTGTCGAGTTCCAACAAAACTCAGTGGATTCTGTATTTGTTGTTACGGTATTACGTTAATAAGTGAGTGAAATTGGAAGTACAGGCATATAAATTTTAATTTGTATTTGATAGAGCTTCTATTGAAAACGAAAATGTATTGTGTTATTCAGTTTGATAAACCGGGCGATGAAAGTATCGCAGTGGTCAGTCAGAATTGGCGTACACCTTTGAAAAAGGAGGTATACTGGCCGCCATTAAAAGATAGAAGAATCTTCCGGCGCGCTTTAGAAAACGATCACGCTGTTGACTGCAAGAAATGGAAATTATATGGAGTCAAAAAAATATTTTTTCAGACCAGTAAGCTCCATACTACACTTACATACATGCAGTTCTAGTTTAGTAAATACCAGAAATAACCACATGATACATGAAGGCATAATTTCATGTTTTTCTTTAAATGCCATGTGGAACTTGTCTAGAACTTTTAAGGCTACTAAGATATTTTCTTGTATTTACTTACAACTAATTGCTCGATAAAAGATTTTAACTCTTTTGTAACACAATGTATTATGTAGATGATTTACACAAAGCAATTCGAAAAGAAAACGAAGCTCAAGTCAATAGTGATATTAATGATACTGATGATAATGAAACTACACAAAGTGGGCCCAGAAAAAGAATTAAGAGAATTATTGAAGATAGTGAAGAGGAAAGTAAATATTCTAGACCACCACACATCAAAATTAAAAAGTTGTCAGATAAATATAATAGCAATATAAACTGTAATGTGAACTAAAATATGTATTTTATACCAATTTTCACATGCTAAAGCGAGGTATCAATTATAACTAAGTGCTGTTTTATAACTACTTTTTTTTAAATTGTTACTTAGCACTATGCAACTTAAATGACAAAATTTTAGGTGCTATAGAAAAGAAACAAATATCGCCAAGGGTATTTTCTAGTATCTCAGCCCCATCAGAAATTCCATCAACATCAGCTTCTAATGCAACGCCGCCTATAGAAGTAGTTTCCCTACCTACGGTACCATCATCATGGCAATTGCAAAGGTGATAGGAAATGCAAAAAATATTCTATTTGTCAATATCAAATTTACACAGAAATGCCATATATAGATTATGCTTTGAGTTTTGTTAGAACCCCATATCTGCTAACATTATTCAGTCGATTCTGTATAATACATTTATATTAAATGTATTATAATATATACTGGAAACATCAATCTTTTTGAATTATTTTTGTGTTTATATATTTAGATAAACATGACAATTATTGTGCCTTGGGCAGACATGCATCAGCGTTTTTTGTTATAATAAATATGTTTCTAATAATTAGTTTTTTATTACAAACTTTAATTTCTGCTGTATAGTTTAACCTATGAACAAATAAACCTAAATTATATAGGTCGATCTAAAGACGAATGAACATGCATCTTGTATATATAGATTGTATCAGGAAAAATAGAAGCAACTTTATCACGTCTCTATTCAACGTCATGTTGCTGCCCCTATTTTGGTGCAATTGACATCTTACTGTTGAAAAGTAAGGCGTTCAAAAGACATCATAGAAGTGACGTCCAAAAGATTTCATAGATGTACGTCCAAAAGACGCCTAAAAAGTGACGTTCAAAAGATGTCATAGAGGTGACGTCCAAAAGACGTCATATAAGTGACGTCCAAAAGACGTCATAGAAGTGACGTCTTCTGGATGTGACATAACTGCCTCTATTGGACGTCATTATAGACGTACAATTGACGTCTGTTGGACGAATGTTTGACGTCATTTGGACGTTATTTAGACGTCATGTGCTACTTGGGTAGTAAGTCAAGCATACTTTTTCCCGCGATTCTTAGAGTCGGTCTAGAGCTCATCAACGGAGGAGTATGTTGTGCAAGGTCTTCTCATTTCTTTCAGTGTCCCTTTCTTGGGAAATATTAGTTTCAATAATTTCAATTTAAAAGTAAAGTGTATAGTTTGTTAGTGCTTGTCAACTTGTATTGTAAGTACTTTAATTTGATTTTTACTATCCAAAATATTGGAAGACTGCCGGCAAACCTTACTGGCGCCAATATAAATTGCAGCGGAGTTGCCGTTACTAGAAGCTATATTTTCGTTTTTAGTAATTATTGCCACCTATCATCCTTTGATCGTGACTTTGCTAAATGACTTAATAATTACTGTCTACATAACGTTACCATTAATTTGTTGGGTGAAGGGGGAAAGAACTTTAGTGAAATATTATACAGAACTTTAATAATATCCTCTAGTGTGACCTACTTTCCATCTGTTCTGGTGTATGGTTTTTATAGTGCCTTCCCAATTCCACACTAGATGTATTACTTCAATTAAATAAGGTACTACTCGAATTTCTGAGTTTTATTTAATATATCCGACTTCCTGTTGATTTTTTTCCTCACAGGTTATAGTATATCTCATATAAATCTCATGTTGGGTTATCCCTCTGTAAGCGTAGCTGCCATGGGTAACTAGGTCTTCAACTTCAATTCAAGTGGTCCTTCGTGTCACTCGAAGATTCTAAAATGTTGAAGATAGCAGATGATCTTTTGCAGCATCAAGCTCCATCGTACAAATACTCATCCCAATCAATCATTCTTTAACACCTTTTTTGGACTTTCTGGGAGATTGAAAGTGAGCTGTTTAGTTGGAGTGGATTGCTGTGAGTGTTCTGAAGTGGATATCGTATCCACTTCAGAACACTCACAGCAATTCCTTTGGAAAGCTTCTTTTATTAGTTGTAGTTTGATCTTGCGATTGATTGGTTTCCATTGTATCAATTTCTTCATTTGAATTTTGTGGTGTTTGTTCATTGATAACTTTTTCTTGATTTATGTTTGTGATAGGACAAATAATGCGAGTCACAATGTTTGTTAAATTAACAACATATTCTTCTGATGTAGGTGCACTTATATTTTGGTTTGAGTGAAGTGTGTTGATTGTTGTGGTTCGGAGACATGTTTGGGAAGGAGTGTCCAGTTTGTAGGAGTAGTCTGTGTAGGAATTGGTTGTCTCGATTAAGTGGATGGTGCTGATGTAGGTATTGAAATATTTGGGCACTGCGAAGATAGATAACCTGGATTTTTACATTTGAGACAGTTTTCATTGTCACAAGATAAAAAAATACGGAAATTGAGAGTATCGTATTCTAGATCGAAAAATTCTGGAATCATTATAATAGAGGCGCAATGTATATTTGTCGTATAAAACTTAAAATATGGCTGCATTGGGGGTTATCTGAGCTTATTCTAAGAGGGTTCATGGGCGAAAGTTGTTTCACCCCGAGTGTTTCTAGCTTAGCCGTAAACAAATCATTAGGTATAATAGGACTTACATTAGATAAAACTAGTCTTTCCGAGGGTCGTCTTACGTGAACTGTTTCGTTGTTGACCTATATGTGACCATACCCACTAAATAAGAAACATAACAAGTCTTTTTTGTGATGTTCTTTATAGAGACTTTTCGTGATGTTTATTTGAAACGTTAATAAGATATCTCCTAGATGTCTTAATTTTATTACCAACTCTATTAACATCCATGTCATGTAAATAAAACATATTTTTGATGTACACAGTAATACTTGAATTCGCAGTTACATACACATCCTATGAACTTCTTTTTAGTAACTTCCTATGGGAAACATCCATACGATGTTAATTTGTATACTTCTCACTAATGTCACATACAGAACGTTACTGTAATATTACAAATTAACATGTTTCTAAGATGATAACATGTTGCAGTTACTTTTACATCTTTCGAAATAATTTTTATTAACATCATACTTATTACGTCTGTACGACGTTAGTTCATGAAAATCTCAGTAATATCTCATATTAAACATCACAGTAACATAAAAAAGAAGAAAACAGAAGAGGAACTGATGAACGAAACAGTAGTTATCTGTGGTAACAAAAATGACAAGCATGAAATGGCGGATGGTTTTCAGTTATGTGTTATATTTTATTTTGCAAGTAGTACTTGAATAAAGTGGTCTTCGTTTTCGTTAGTTCCTACTAAGCTTCAGTTTCTATACTTAGTAATAATTCTTGTTATAATGGACGAACAATAATTGTTATCGGTAAGTACCTATTCCAAAATCATAATTATTAAAACTTAATACTCATTCAATACTTTAAGGCTATTATACATTGATATTACCTAGTAAGTATATTTTGAAAACGATTCACAATATTTCAAATCCTAGATATGCATTATACCCTACAAGAAACTTGATATTGCAATTAATAATAAAACATGCTCATATATTAGCAGATATTTAAATCTAGAAGAAAATATTTTCAATGTTGAAGATGTTTCAGAAGCTACTTACACAAATAAAATAAAAAACAAATAGTTGGTAATTATGTAATGAAAGGGGAGTAACTATTTCAGATAGTCTGATACAAACATTGTATTAAACAGTACAAGAAATATTGAATCAAGTATCTCTAGTTCTAGTTTTTTTGGTAGTAGTCTTAGCCATCAATATAGTTTTGCAGGTCTATAAACATTATTACTAACAATTCTTATGAACAATTAGAGATTGTTTAAGTCTTCAAAAACAGAAATATCTGTTGAAAACCTCATTTCCATTTGAAAATTCACTAAATACAATAAATAAGCTGTAGCTGTCCCTTACAATGGTACCTATATTAATCTAGTTGAAGAATATGTAACTTATGATACTGAATGCTCCAGTCAACAAACAGCATTCAATTATTTATTATTGTAGAAACACAGCTATTGGATACTCAATTGGATACAATTAATTATAAACTCATTTAACTTGATAATGTGTTCATATCTCTTCTTCATACGTAGTTTTTTTTGTATACAGTGTATTAGTGATGCTTAGTTTTCATAAAGTTACAATTCCACGATGTTAATATACAATTTGTTCCAGGATGAAAATAACAAGATGAAAATAGTATATTATTTTATACAGAAAAGAAGTATGAATTTTCATAGCACACCTGAATTTACCTGCCAAATGGAGTGAGGCATGTAATAGAAGGTAAATCATGAAAAGTCACTTCTCGAAATATGTTATTATTCCTTTGAAGAACCCCGCATGTATCTTATGGAAAATGGGTCCCAGTCAATTGGCTGAAAATCAAGTTTGATGTAGTTTATGATGATCGATCAAAGGTTTTCATGGGCACAATTTGATCTAAAGTAATTGTTTTATTACCTGTTGTTCAGAACACCTTCAAATATTTCACAGATAAGGATTTTGAAGTGTACGTTATGGAATGGTTGAGGCACTCGAAAAAAGTAACCGTGAGTAAACGATAGAATTTTCTTTAATCAGATTGGATTTCTGTTGATGTAACGTAATGTTTCATTAAATCTTTATGGTGTAAAATTTTTATTATTTTTAATATAATTAAAAAACTATTCTAATAAATTCTGTAAACTAGCTGTAATGTATGTGTATCCGTTAACTTTATTAATTCAGTTTCAAAGTATGTTACGTTATGGTAACTACGAATTAATATATCCTTTTTTATTTCTTGCTTTCACTGAATGTGTTCAATAGTTTCCACTTCCCAGACTTGTTATGTAATATGCTTACACAATTCTATTTTTTTTAGGTTGGATTGCTGGACAAGATATTTTTTTTTCTAATTTTGTACCTGTTTTTTTCAAATTAATAGTGAATATACTACGTTTTAAATCCTTTATTGCTTTTTTGCTATTTTATTTTAAATGTACAGGATGAACAACTAAAAACGACTGTAGGCCACATCTCAGAAAAAAATAATGGTACAACTTTCAAAAAAATTACCTTTAGGTAAGGGATCCTCAAAAATTGCTGGAAAATATTTTGCAGCCTCTAAAATATCCGCTAGGGGTGGAATGAACACTCGAAAACATAATACTCCAAAAAAACATACTAAAGGTGTCCTAAAAATACAATTTTTGAAATCTTGATTAGATTATGAATAAATTCAATTAAGGAGATTTTTTGCCATTATTTGAAGAATAATGGGTGGAAAAGGATCAAACGTATGAACAAATGTATAATTTTTTCGTTTTTTAACCGATATTAATGATTTTAGCTGCATTTAAAAGTTTTTCTGGTTAATAAGATTGATAACAAAATTAGATAATTTTGTATCCACTCGGAAATTTCAAATGTAAATTGAAGCATTTTTTTAATTTTTATATCTTATATTGTAAATCTTATGACTTGGAATAGATTCCTATTTTTTTAACCCCTTTTCACCAGAATTGTCCAATTTTGTTATTTTTGTTAAGCATTTCTTATTAAAAAGGAAAAACTCTTTCAAATGAAACCAAAAACATGGATGTCGATTGACAAAAAAAGAGTTTGTTGTTTGGGTTGAACCTTCCCCCACCCCTCACTTGAACAATGAAGACAAAAAGTCCCTAACTACATTTTTTCATAATCTCAACAATATATCAAACATTGTATTTCCAGGATACGTTTAGTATGTCTTTTTTGGAGATAATCACAGTATTATGTTTTTAAGTGTTCATTCCACCCCATAGGAGATATTTTAGGAACTCAAAAATATTTCCCATCGATTTTTCAGGGTCATTTTCCTGAAGGTATTTTTTTAAAGTTATATTATGACTATTTTTTGAAATATGGCCGACAGCCGGCGTTCTTAGTTGTTCACCCTGTATTTGCTGATTAGGCACAGAAACATCTATAGGATGTCATCCAGAATGTTTTGAGGTATATTATTTAGAGGTTTATGTAATGTCCATACAACATCTACGAGAATACACTGTATTGTTTTTGAAATGTCGCATTTAGATCATTGATAAGATGTTATTTTTTAGACATTGCATTAACATAGACAAGATGTTAAAAGGCATTTCAGAATGTAACAGAAATGTTGTTCTTAGTTCGTTATAAAGACTTCCTTTTGAGGAAGTTCTAGCAACATCACATCAATGTAAAAAGGCAGCGCTTTAACATCGCTGAGAAGTTAAGTTGAAACATCACAAAAGTTAACAGCCACAAGGTGGGCATAAGCGGTTGTATAGATGTGCATGTGATGAAAACAAGAGGAATAAAAGGAAGAACATTATCACAATGTTTGATTTCGTGATGGATAATGTTGTTGTGTCAAAGCGGTAGAGTATGACATAGTATTAGCTTGTGAAGAATTATTCATTTTGGTGAGATGTAGAAATTTTAATCATCGCTGAGGGTGGTAGTATTTAATGTGGTCGATAGAATGTTTGGAATGTTCAAATACTTCAGATTAAGATTTCTAGGTGTTTACAGATGAAAACAATCAGAAAGTACTGACTGTGTTTTCACTATGGCGATAACTAAACTGTATTATACACTTTTATCATCTATGTTTGGTTTTACCACTAAAATTGTCAGGTTTAACGGACCCGAAATTAACAACTGTTAGCTGTTTATCGGTCTGTAATAAATGCGAATAACAAAGAGATAAATTCATTGTAGAAAATTTCAGAACACACGGTAAAACATATTTTATTTTAAATCAAAATAAAAAAATTGAATGCGACCCACATTTTGTTTAGAAAAATAATACGAAATCAAAACAGATTAGAACAAATAAAACATTTTACTGGGTCAAAGCAAAATAATTGTTTTGAATACAATTATTTTAATAACGAAAAATTGGCACGCTTCAAAACATAAGAAGTTGATTTTGCAATTCGACAAAAAAAACCCAAACCTAATTCGGGGGAAAAGCAAAAACGAGGTGCAGGGAGCGGCAGCAGGGAGCGCCGGTCGAAAACGCGAAGGGAGAAGTCCTTTCCCTGTCACGGTAACGGTGGTAGTTTTTTTTAGTGTTAGCGGTATCAGAGGTAAAGTTCTCTCCGTTGTGTCAGGGTATAATAGGGATACTGAGATATCCTTGACGGTGAACACTGTCCCCCGTTTCGAGACACAAAACGGTAGAATCACCCTCTACCCTAAGTTCTTTTCAACATAGCACGATACCGGTTATTGGCACTACCCGCGGTGGCTAAAAAGATAGCGAAGAATAAGCAGTATCCAGGCCAGAGGAAGGAAGTTTTCCAACGCCGTAAGTTTTTGAACAAGTTGAGATTTAAACTTTGTTTCATTCTGAGACATTTATTCGTTATTATTTGCGCTGGATTCTGGACTTGGGAGTTATAATTCAACTGTTATACATAGGGAGTAGGGATAAAAAATATATTTAGTTGATTTTCTGATCTTTCAAAGGGACTGGACACATCTGGTCGTTCTCAGTTAAACATTGCATGTCCAGGCTCACAAATTTTGGGGGGCACAGCTCGTTCTGTAATATATATAATTTACCGTGTGTGATGATATAATCAAATTTTGCAGATTTTCGCCAACCTGACGAGAGATTTTTTCTTAATTAGTAGTTATTATTTGGTTGCGCCACATAATTCGCTTCCACCTCGTAGGTAGGACGGACATAGAAATTTACGCGAGGTTAATTTGTACGTGGTATCAAAAGGGCCGGAGCGTATGTCCAAAACCGTTTCTCTCCGAGAGGTAAATCCGGTTGTCTGGAACCACACCCCACGAGCGGTGACAAGCGGTTCAGCTAACCTACCTAGGAGGGAGAAAAAAATTGATGGTCACAACCAGGATCTAGTATAGCGCAACATAGAGCCTACGGGACCATAGCTTCCGCTAGATCAAGACCAGTGTGCGTGGTGAAGAGCCACAACCTACACGAGGTGTCACTGCGGGCGCAGAACAGACTGGATCTAGACCAGAGAAGGTCGAGAAAAAATCCATACATCAGATAAAAGGCGAAATACCGATCTGAGGTGAACATGCCAAACGGCGTAAGGTGGAATACTTGGGTCAAGTAAGTATTGACAACGGAGTTTTTCTAGCCAGGGTCTAGTAATTGCGCAAAACATAGCTTCTACTAGACCAAGATCAGTGTGCGTGATGAAAAATCACACCCTGCCAAACGGGTAGCACAGCTCCTGCAAATCACACTGGATCTAGACCAGTAAAGGTCGAAAAAATAATCCTACTCAGCAATCATCGACTGAGTTGATAGCTGCTTCACCATAAGAGTGTAAAAATAAGGTCTAGCAATTATTAGAGGTCAGAGCCAGAATCCAAAAAAATCATAAGTATACTTTTTAGTTCACCTTGTATACAGATGTGCATCGATTATTTCTGTCACAATTAGTTTGAGAACTAGACAGTCTTCGTCAACTTACTACGCAAAATAAATAATCATGTATTTATTAGATCTTCATATACAGAGTGTTTATTTCGTTTCGATTTCGTTATAAAAATGGTCATATCTTTTTAAATACCCTATATAATTTGGTAAAACTACATATTGTAAGAACGAGATTTATGAGAGAAATCTAAATGTGAGGAAATAAATAGGGTATCACATTTAAAAGAACGTATGTCACGCAGATATGTGCCATCCTGTAGATATCGACATATTTTCCAGATAATGAGCTTGTCGTTATCACACTAAAAATTCACCCAGTATAAAGTGCATGACCTCCCGCCATTCTTCTTTCGTTTTTCTTCATACATCAATAAATAACTTTTACCGTGATAATATTTAAGAATATCAATAAGTAAATCGTTTTTCCGACGTTTGAATGAAAGCGACGTTTTTCTAACCGCCACCGTGTACGGCACTAACGACCCAGATCGTTTGCATATCTGGTATCGAAGCTTTCTATAAGGAATAAAGAAAGAAAAATGGACCTGTCGATTCGGTGATTATGCGAAGCTCGGTTTTCTGAGGATGCATATTACATTAGTGTTTGATATATATACTCTTTGGCTTTACATATTTATCAAGATGAAAAGAATTTTGAACTGGTCTGGATCATCAATGCAACAGTTTTAAAAGCGAAATGATTCATCGTATCTGCTTTTTTCGATAATAATAAGTCATCAAATGACATTGGTAAACTACAGATCTTATGTTTTTAATTAGAAGATGGTTTTAAGAGTAAAGAAAATGGATTTCTGGTGCTGAGAACAGAGAACAATCAAATAAATGTAATTGCTAAACAACTGAATAGATTTTAACAAACTCTTTAGCAGAAACATTTATTGCTCCATCAAACCCATACCATCTTACCTGTGATATATACGCTAGAGTGCGTTTTTTGATATAACAGAAAAATGCAAAATTTTCTAAGAAATAATATGTGTTTTTTTTTCATACAAATGTAGTGAAATGTTGCTTAAATAGGCTAGTAATAATCGTATCTCCATATCTTATTCATAGCCTAAAATATCGAAGAAAGAAAATTTAGTTATAATAAAATTTTGAAAACACGCTATTACATGGGTCTTTATTTATATTCATTAGTCCTATTTCAAGATTTAATGTTTCAATTTGTAATTTTCAAATAAAAAAAGTTGTTCGAAAACAAACCATTTGTTTTCGAACTTGCATGCCTTCACCTTATCCCCTTCTCTCATATTCGAAACATATTGTTTTCTCCAAAATATTCTGTGGAGGGACAATCCAAGCTACAAAATTCAATGCATCGAATTGACCAATGTGTCCTTTGGTCAGAAAAGTGCCCCATTCCTTGCCTGCAGAGTACTCAATGAAATAGCTCCACGACGACCTGACTTACGACTTGTTCAACAAACCATATTGCTCCAAACCTATGAACACGATATTCTATCAGAAGCAGACTCAGAACAAGACTTAAACGTTGTATACAATTTTCTAGTTACTATTTTATCTCCTGTTCATTTCGAGATCCAACTCAGAAAATTTATGTAACCATACTTCTTAATGTGAACCAGTCGTTAAAGAATTCAGTCCCGACGAATACCTTTGTAAAGTGCTAGGCCTTCTCTGGCAGCCAATTTCTGATAAATTTTCAGATATCTCTCCCTAAGTTGCAAGAAATGTGCCCTATCACTAAGAGTAAAATTTTGTCACATGTCGCCCAGTGCTATGATCCCTTAGGATTAGTAAATCTTGTAATAGTACAGGGAAAATTGCTCGTGCAAAAACTGTGGTCCAAAGGTATTGAATGGGACCAACCCATCACTGAATCCGATATAGTACATGACTGGACTAATTTTCTGTCTAATGTCTCGGATTTATCTTTTTATATAATTCCTCGCTGCCTCGTATTGCACAAAAATGTGACAAGATACAGATGCTGTTTGTACTTGCGCAACTTTTATTTAGATAACTATGCCACGTCCTCTTTGATATCCGATAAATCTAGAGTAGCTCCCATAAAGAAACCGCTCATCAAACCTAAGTTCGAACTATGCTCTATGACTCTCTTATCTCAACTTTTCACTAGAATTCACTCAGTTCTCCAACCTGTACTGACTATAGAAGAATCTTTCCTATGGCCAAACTCTCAGGTAGCACTATTTTGGGTTAAAGGCTCCCCCACTCAGTGGAGCTCCTTTGTGTATAATAGAGTCTCCATTATTCAAACTGCTACGAAACATGCAACCTGGAGACACATATCATATGTCCAAAAACCCGTTGATATGCTGTCCAGAGGAAAATTTCAACCTGATTCAATTCACCTGTGGAAGTCAGGCCCCTATTGTCTCTCCAACCCAGAATCCGTCTCAAATTCTTTTGAATATTTTTCTCCAATATCCAATCCTCCCGAAGAAAGAAAGCACTCTGGCCTGGATACTAGACCGTCACCTAACCTCTGGGAATGTCTTGTCTTAAATACAAGCTGCAACGGACAACTGCTTATGTTATACGAGTCATCTATAATCTCAGAAATAAAGAAAAAGTCAAAGGTCTACTGAGCCCAAGAGAACTAGAACAATCTTTCATCATAAAAATATACAGTCCATTCCGCTTATCAAATTTCTCAAATAGAGGAGAAAAGTTACTGAAAACCAATCCTCCATTTTAAGGTCCAATTCGAGACCGGATGCCAGTTATGGTCATTCTTCACGTGATGCCAGTCCGGTTCCTTCTCTACTGGACATCATATTGAAGCCGAAAGGTAGTATCTTTTGTTAATAAAATTCCGTGAAGTGCCGCTAGTGAATTCTGTAATTCGTAAGAATAAAGTTGAATAAGTGCTTAGATTAGCGAAAAGTAGATAAGTCTGTATAGGAAACCAGCTTTGGCCAAAATAGTATATCTTGTTTGCGCTCTGCTTTAATATGCATGACTGTTGATTTACTTTCTCTCTGATTTAAATTTACTGTTTGAATTTATTATTGATTTACACTGTTTATTTCTATTGTTCGCATGAGTTATGCCACAGAAATTCTGCTTAGAAATAATACTACAAATGGTGGTTTCTGGTATCTAGAAACACAAAAAGTTTGTTAGTTTAACGCCATTGCTCTTATAGTTCGGGAGCTTACACCCGAACTTTCACTTTGCTCTGATAACCTTACATCTAGGGGTTATTAATAGTTTGTGATTTGTTCTATTATTATTATTAAAAATATCCTTAATTTCATATTTACGTTGTCTTTTACAACATTTAGAAAAATTATTACAATGAGTGACTGCCGATGTTCTGGCCGTTTTTCTTCATATTGTTTGCGTCATGTGTGATATTTATGGCTCCTTGTTAGAAAACATTATTCATAAAATTTGTCTTTTTACAATAACTTTGTACCTTAGGAAGTTTGTGGCTCCTAGAATATTTCGGATAAGTTTTCCCTGAAAAGTATTTAAAAAACAGGGTTTCAAAAATGATAAGGGGAGCAGTTTTTGAATTGGCAAAATGACAGATGTCATATTTGAGTAGTTTCATTTGTTTGAGTTGATTTACACATTGTGCAATAATATAGGTTTGGAGTTAATCAATCTTGTTATGTAATTAACGTGCCATGCATAAGCCTACACCCACTATCGCGGATGTCTCCTGCGCGATTTGCGTCTTTCAGATTTTTGTGAAGATCATCTGGCAGACAGTATCTGTAAAAGTTTGTTGAAATTTTCGTTATGAAGTCTCTGATAGTGCGTATATTGGCTTTGTCATACAACCAAGTATTTATGGGTAATTTAGGATAGCAGTTGTGTTTAATTGCCATCCGAAGACACTTATTTTGCACCACCTGTAGTGAGTGAAAGTTGTGCTTTATCCCGTTATAGTAAACTGGGGCAGCGTACGTGAGTATGGGTCTGATGATGTATGTGTATGTAAGAGTTTTGTTGTGGCTTGTTAAGTTACTGTGTGTGCATACAAGTGGGTAAAACTTGCTCATTGCAGTCTTAGCCTTGCGCACCTGTTGCACAATATGAGCATTCGCATTTGTATTTGCTTGTATAGTATACCCTAAATATTTTAGGGTATTACTAGGCTTAATATTGTGCCCATCTACACAAAGCTGAGACTGCAGGGACGTGTTTTTTGTCGTTATTCTCTTGAGTAACATGTACTCTGTTATAGAGGCATTAATAACTAATTTGTGTTGATGTTGGTATGGAATGATAATCGTGTTAATGTGTGTTTGTATTGCGTTGAGTGCATGTTCTGGATTCTGTGCAGAGGCGACAAAACAAGTGTCATCGGCATACATTGCAGTTAATATTTGAGAGGAAGTTGGGAGATCGTGAATAAATAGGGAGTATAGCAAAGGTGATAACACCGAGCCTTGCGGTACTCCCGCTTGAATTATATAAGGTCCAGCTATGTTATCATTTATTTTAGAATAAAATTTTTTATCTGTTAGATAGGAAAATATTATTTTAATCAAATAATCTGGTATTTTCAAGTTAATTAATTTGTGCATTAGTCCCTCCTGCCATACGGAATCAAAAGCCTTTTGTATGTCAATCGTTGCCATAACGGATTTGTTTATATTCTGGAAGCCGTCCCTTATGTAGTTTATAACTCTAATTATCTGAGCAACCGTACTATGGCCGCTTCTGAAACCGTATTGCTCTGTGGTAATAATGTTTTGTTTGTCGATAAAATTCTTTAGTCTAAATAAAATAATTTTGTCAATCACCTTCGCTATATTATTAAGAAGGGAAATTGGTCGATAGCTATCTACATAACAGGATTGTTTGTTTGCTCTGATGATGGGAATGACGTTTGCAGTCTTGAGCATATCGGGATATTGCCCTGTTTTGATAATATAATTAGTTATGTATGTTAATTGTACTATTGCTTTTCTTGGTAAGTTTTTAAGTAAAATGTTGTGTATTGTGTCAGATCCTGGTGCTGTTTTCTTTTTAAGTTGTTGTATAGTGTTGTTTATTTCCGTATATGTTGTTAAATTTTTTGTGTTAATGGTACCCAGATAACAGTGAAGGTACAAACATATTCTTATCATGTGCTCACAAGATGATAATTCGTACATCCTCTAAAGTATATACGTAAGACATCCATAGCGCGTGGTGAAAAGAATAAGTTTGTGCTATTTGAAGTCGAAATTGTACATTCTGTTAAGTACTTGCCAAGTACACACTGATGAGAATGTGCAAGTCACACATTACTTTTAGTACATATTAAGGATGTGCTTAAAAGAATATTTTCTGGTACATCCTAAGCACTTGCTAACTAGATTCCCCTTAGAACGATCCCTCAATTTTGCAAAAATAAAATATGAAAAATATACAGAGTTTATTTACGTTTTAATACTACAAATATATTAATAATGGTTTGTTATTATTGATGAGTGTTTATCGGTTTATTGTGTAACTTTTAGGGAAACCATAAGTTGAATAGTTTCTAGTTTTTTACTAAAATAAAATTATCACAACTGTATGTGTGTAATAAAGTGAAAAATATAAATGTATTCATCTTTAATATTCACTTTTTTTATGTAGTGTTTTTAATTTTGTTCCGCTTTCAAAATTGGAAAACTATTTAGGTGGTTGTAACTCCCTAATGAGTCAGGGCTGAATCTAAAATTGAGTATGTGAGAAGTAAAATACAGGTTATGTTAATATCTAAGTTTTTGACTGAAAGCGTGATAACGAGTTTTGGTTTTTTAAAAATAAAAAGTGAAGTATCTAGTGAAAATGAATGAAGTAGTCAAACAAAGTAGTAATTGCATATCATATATTAACCGGTCCTATCCAAAATCAAATAGGAGCACCGAAAAGAGGTCATAAATATAGTTCGAGGTATTATAGGCGTATAGCAAATAAGGGAATATCGGCTTTATCTGCTTTATGTACTCCAAGTGCAGATACTCAATTATTGGTAAATATTAACTAATTATATCGCAAATAAATTCTCCTAGGTTGGGGTGAAACAAAAAAGGCCATTCAAGAGTTTAATTCTCTCAAAAGTTATATTAGGTAAGTCAATGTTCATGGATTATATCGTGACAACATTATACTGTATTATTAACACACCCAGAAAATCATATTTGATTGGTAATTCTATTGAATATTTTTTGCAGATGCAGTAAAACTTTGTTTTAGGCTAGCTACTCAGAAATATATATTATTAGTGTCATTAAAGCGTGGCTTGTGAAGGATGAAAAATCAAAAGGTAATATAAAAAGTTCCAGTCGAAAATCCTTAGTTTAATATGCTTTCTATTTTTAGAGTAAGTATGTGGAGACAATTAAGATGAGAAATGCATATGCTTTATTCTAAGAATTATTATTTAGTTTAAATAAGGCAGCATATTATTTTTTTTATTTTTTATTAAAAAATGTTAATTTCGTTAGTTTATATATATATATATATATATATATATATATATATATATATATATATATATATATATATATATTAATTATATATCAGTTTGGATATCATTTGAATATTACTGGCAACTACATTGTAATATTTGTAACAATATTTGTTTAGGATTTTTACAAAATCATTACTGTATGTACGTACGTCTTACATAGAATCTCGAAGTCCTGAACAAGTTAGAGATAAAATAAAATATAAAGTCATATGTTAATTTTTCAGCTTAACACAAAAATAAATAAACATTTTTCACACATATAGCAGCTTAAGCAGAATTTCTTCCGCTGAAACATTATGGAAATAAGCAGAAGTCCACAATTAATATGCCATTGGCCATTGTAGAAATTTCTGATAAAATGTACTACTAATAAAGCTCAAGAGTTTTTGAAAGATATTATAAATTTTTATTATTTTAGCTCAACATATTGTTTGAAATCATATTTCTCGAAATTTCATATAGGCTTTCAATCATTTTGGGCTATTGTTTTATTTTCATATGGTATATTCTGTTTAGTTGTTCAGGTTAATAGTAAATAACAATTTCTGGAATATTTTAATATTTTATCACAATGGTTTGTACCTTTTTATTTTTTGGTACAACCAAGTGTGATAAAATATTTAAATAAGGAAAAATATTTTTACTAAACTCATTCTTTTGAGTACAAACTAGCACATACATAAGATGTGAGATTGCTCTACTATAGAATATGCTTTTCACGTGAATCACATTCCCAGCAGATGTACATATTATGTGCAATGTTCGTACTTTCCATACAAAATTCTAAAATATGTGAAATGCACATGCAAAGAATATGCTTTGGTATGTACATAGAATGTCTGTAGCACAAACTTATGCGGGACATTTCCATATTCTTGGAACATCCTTAGTACATACTGAATGCAAAAAACGCATATCCATAGCATATAATTATTCCTAAGAGGATATTCCTATCACATGCATAGTACCTAAAATTGTTATCTGGGTATTAATTGAGTTTATGTATTGATGAACTGTATGTGTAATGTCTTCGTGAATATGTGTGTGTTGTGAATGATTAATAAAGTTGCTTTGGAAATACTCTCTGAACTTTTCTGCGATATCGAGGGAATTAGTGAATGTATGGCTATTGCTAATTATTTTATTCAGCTCGTTGTACTTACTCCTGAAGTGTCTCGCAATTTTCCAGAGAGAATTATCGTCTGGCTTAAGGGTGTCTAAAAATTGTGCCCATTATTATTTTTATGCATCTTTATTAAATTATTTATTTCTTGTTGGTATTTTCTAAGGGATTGATGATCTATAATATCTCTGTTTTTGCCATCTTTTTCTAATTATATTTTTTTCGTGAATTAATTGTGTAATATTATGTGGTAATGTATAATGAGTTTGTTTTTTTGATATAGTTGCTGTTGACTCATCTCTGGCTTTTATGATTTGTAAGTGATTTGTTCTCTAACGCCCTTATAGTTCGGGAGCTAACGCAATAATTTGTTAGTTTTACTCTATTACTCTTATATTTCGGGAGCTTACACCCGAACATTCACTAATTTTTTATTCGCTAATACAAATCGATAAAAAATGGAATCGCTTAAAAAGAAAAGGCACAATTGTACATCTCAACTCGAATGCATGGTAAATTGGTACGCGACCAACAAGGATTGTCACAATAAACTCGAATTACAGGTTTGAGTTGACATGTTCACTCGAACTCTAGAAACTTATATTGATACCCAAGATCAGATAGACAATCACAAAGATTACTAAGATGAGGATGAAAATAGGGAAGATTTTGAAAATCGCTGTCTGAATGTAATTAGTAACTTTAAACGAATAATAGAATCCGTTACTGTAGTGACTCCTAAAGTCGATCCTTCTCCTTCTCATGATAGTAACGTAACATACATTTAACAACATTCTCTAGCAGTTGCGTGGAATATCCGTCATTCATTGATCTTTTTAATGTATTAATAGGAAATAATTCTAAATTAGCTTCTAGATCTGATAAATTCTACTATCTTAAATCGTATCTACGGAGCCAAGTGTTATAAAAAGTGGAGAAGATACAGGTAACTAATGGTAATTATGCGATAGCTTTGAAGCTTCTTAAAGATCGGTATAGATACAAAAAACAAATCATCATAAATCGTTATCAGCAGTTGTTGGCTCTTCCCACTATACAAAAGTGTAATTCTCAAAATATGTGACAGTTTTGTGCTAGCTCCAAAACTATACTAGATGCTTTGGATTCCGTTGGACCTAATAAGGAAACACTGTTTGACTATTTAATAGTGCACCTACTGGAATAAAAGTTCGATTTTAACACTTGTCGCGTTTTTGAAGAATAAGCCGAGGTAAATAAATTATCAACCCCTAAACAATTTTTCGATTTTTTTCAAAAACGGTATATTCAGATACCAAAAATGTTACTAAAGAATCTCACTATACTTCAAAAGGTTACGCTCCTAAAATCCACACTCCTCAGGTGATTCTTCACTCTAGTTCCACCGACAATCGTTCTATATTTTCGTACTCTAAGCTAGTCACCATTTCTCACTCTTCTCAATCACAACAAAGCTCTAATGTCTCTGTTCACAAAAACTGTGATTATTGTAAAACCAATGGTCATCCTATTTATAGCTGCAATGGTTTTCGAAATATTTCTGTTCCTGATAGAATCAATTTCGTTAAATTCAACAAAATATGTTACAACTAGTTAGATGTGCAACACTCTATTCAAAATTGTACCTTCAAAGGTTCATGAGCTACTTGCAATAACAAGCATCACACTCTTCTTCACCTCACTAAAGCTCATTCAAGACATAGTCTCCAAAATTCAATGCCCTCTAATTAGCATCCGAAGCAAAAGCCAAGAAAACTTGAACGGTCTACCTCAGCAGGCTACAGCCTTCTCTGCGCTGCTGGTTCTCACATACTATTAGCTACCGCTAAAGTACATTTATATCCTAATAGCGGACGGCCAATAGTAGCGAGAGCACTATTGGATTCTGGAAGCCAAACTTTTTCCTCTTTAGCTTCAAAAGTGAAAGGAACCCTAAAACCATCTCATCTGCAAGTGGCAGGTATTCTTAATGAACATAGTGTCATTAAGGAAGTGATGGATATAGATATATACTCTCATCGCTCTTCATCTCAGAAGTTCACTGTTGCCTGCGCCGTGGTGCCAAAAATCACATCTCATTTCCTCAAGTCCCCATAAATTCTTCCAAACTGATATGGCGGAACAAATATGTCAAGACACTACCCAAATTAAATTAACTGTCTCGACCCTTACTTCGTGGAATCTACTCACATTAGTGTTTTAAATGAAACTTACAGTTTCTAGATGATTCCACAATATATTTAAGAAATGTTAAAAATTCTAAGAAATTTACGATGATATTTAATATCGAAAGAATTGTCATTTTTTTAGATTTTTTAACATTTTTTAAATCTATTGTGGAAATATCAATCATTTAAAACAGTACTACCCAAATTAACCCTAATGGAAAATACCAGATGGACTTGCCCTTAATTCACTCCCTAGTTCGAAAAGACTTGGGGGAATCATTCACTCAAGCTCAGAACAGATTTCTTTCATTAGAAAAACGGTTAACAAAAAACCCACAACTCAAACAAGAGTACAAAGCAGTACTTGATGAGTACTTACTCTTGGGTTATGCTCGACTTATACCTCTTTCTCTGCACAACGCTTCTATGGAAAATAAATACTTTGCCCCACACTTATGTGTTGTGAGGAAACAAAGTTCTAGCACAAAAACTATTTCTGGTCTTTCTGTAAACGATATTAGTTTAGGAGGGCCCTCCGTACAACCCGAGTTATTTAATATGCTTAATCGGTTCAGGCTCTATAAATATGCACTGACAGCAGACATCACAAATATGAATGGGCAAGTGGCGGAAATGAACCCCAAATAATATTGTTCTCTCCAAAATATTCTGTGGAGGGATTATCCGGCTCGAATGCCATAAAATGGAGGATTGGTTTTCACTTACTTCTTTCCTCCATTCGGGAAAGTCGATAAGCGGAATGGACTGTATATTTTTATAAGCTGGTTCAGTTTTGTACTGTTTATTAAAGGTGTTTAAAGATAAGTTTCTTTCACTTTAAGCGCTGTTTGAAAGGATTCGATATTTTAAAGTCTTGTGATAGTTGACGATCTTTGTTTATATAATTCAATAACTTTAGTTCTTTCGTCATCCCAGGAGAGGACTAGTTAGCACTGTTCAGCAATGTCCCTCTCTGAAGCTATATGTACTTGTTTCTCAACGGCTTAACCATATGCTTGTTCCTGAATTTCCTCGGGTAGATGGGTCTGAAAGGCCTAGTAGGTCCTTACCATATTCATTTAAGTCCATCATATATACAAGATAAATTACAAAGAGAAGAACTGAGTGTTTTAGAAATAGATGAGTTAAGAAAGAGAGGAACCCAATTCCTTACGTTTTAGAATCTACTCTAGATTTAGAAACGCCACTATATATATGTTAGGATTGGCATACGAGAACACACTTAATCAAGACAATCTTCCTGTTTTCTACCACTACTGCATATGTCCATCTGGTACGAGAACTTCAGGCACATGCGCACACGATGCAACCATATGGTTTTTTGGATTTGTTAGATACAATAATATCACATTTCCACCAACACTTCTACTAAATTGTGTCGACGATGCAGCAAACCGTTTATTGCCAGTAGGTCCCGTAGTTAAAGAAAATTAAACAGGTTTTTTGTTCGTTTACCCTCACTTTATTTGGACTTCACATCATTTTTTAAATGTAGGGGAAGGTAGGCTACAGTGAGACGGCGTACACAGTGAGACATCGCCATTTTTTCTTAGACAGTTTGAAATTTTTTAAGTTTGACAACACCGTACTTCTATATACACGGTCGCTTGACCTTGTTTATGTTAGTTAATGTTAGGACCTTATCGTAAGGTAGGTGGTTCGTGGTTTTATTAGACTGAAAGTTACGTGCTAGTTGATTTTAAAGACCTTCTGGAGTGGAACAAAATACTTTGGAAAATTTATTCGGTAAGTACATTTCAAGCCCAGTTTTTAAAATAATAGTATGTCTAGTTTACAGGTGATTATTATTATGTTTTAATATTTGGCAGCCTTTTTAGTTTTAACCGGCAAATGTACACACTGAGATACTACAAGGTAGTACACCGTGAGATAGTGTCTCACTGTGTACCATAGGTTGGTAAAAAATATTATAAGTATTAAATTTTCGTTTCAGTTTTCTTTGAAAATGGTAAGGCCAACAGATACACAGAGAAAAATTGGCAAAACATCAGCAGATCAAATGGCTGGAGCTAATAGATTAGTTATTGAAGAAAAAACGTCCATTCGAGAAGCAGCAAGAGAAACAAATATTGCGTTTGAAACGCTACAAATATACGTTAAGAAGGCAAAATTAAATCCAGAGGGTAATATAAGAACGAATCCTCATTATGACGTTCGTAAAGTTTTTACTGCAAAACAAGAACAAGACCTTGCCGAATATCTAGAGCAATGTAGTGCAATGGCTTATGGTCTATCAACAAAAGAGGTGAGAAAATTAGCGTACGAAATGGCGCTAATAAATAACTTAAAAATGCGTGATTCTTGGAAAAAGTATGAAAGTGCAGGTAAGGACTGGTTAAGAGGATTTTTACACCGTAACGGTAACTTAAGCATTAGAACACCTGAAGCTTGCAGTCTACCGAGGTTAACTTCATTTAATAAGCACAACTTGACATGTTTTTTGATAATTTGAAAAAAGTTTACGAAAGGCTACCACAATTATCAGATGGTTCTCGTACATATAATTTTGACGAAACGGGACTGACAACTGTTCAGAAACCTAAAAAAGTTGATAAACAATTGAATAAATGTAGTAGTGCCGAACGAGGGCAACTAATAACTGCTGTGGTATTTATTTCAGGAATAGGTACGTTTATTCCTCCTGTGCTCATATTCTCGAGATTTTTTTTTAAACAACACATGGTTACATGAGCTCCAGCAGGACCACTTGGACTTGCTAGTCCATCTGGATGGATGGTGACAGAGTTGTTTCCTGAAGTATTAAACCACTTTATAAAATATACCGGCAGCAGCAAAGAAAATCCAACGTTACTTATATGTGATAACCATGAATCGCACATAAGCATAACAGCGTTAAATATAGCGAAGGAGAATGGAGTAACAATTCTGACTATACCTCCCCACACTAGTAATAAAATCCAACCATTTGATGTGTCTGTTTACGGCCCCCTAAAGGCGTATTATAATGAAGCTGTCGACAACTGGCTTCTTGCCCATCCTGGTATTCCGCTAACAATTTATAAAGTGCTATCGAAGGCAGTAACTCCATCCAATATCATTGCAGGGTTTAAAAAGTCGGGAACTTTTCCGCTTGACAGAGATGTTTTTACGGAATCAGACTTTTTGACTTCCTCCGTTACAGATCATCCTCAATCAGATGTATTGCGTCCTTCTGCACATTTAAATGTTGAAGAAATAGCTTCAACATCCGAAGAACCCATTTCCACTAACATTCCTACCACATCTAAAGACACTGTTGCAAATAAGCCACAAGAAGAAAATATTTTCATTTCTCCCAAAGCATTCAAAGGGTATCCCAAGGCTTTACCAAGAAAACAAACAACTAAAGGTCGCAAACGAGGAAAAACTGCCATTATGACAGATACACCAGAATAAACACTTCTTGCTGAATTGGCGTTACAAAGAAAATTAAAAAACAAAAGGAAATGGAACGAAAAAACAAAAGGTAACCAAGGACTTGTTTTCAACGAATGACAAGCAAATAAGAAGGAATGCCAAAATTAATGAGAGTTCCGAATCGTCAAATGGAGAATCAGATTCTGAGGTAAGGCACATAATGTTGTTTAATAGTTTGTGATACCTATTTTGTCTTACCATATTCGTTTTCAGGTGATTTTAAATGATTCAGATGACTCGGAATCATTTTCGAAAAAGGAAAATTTAGACAGAGAACCCACTGTAAATGATTATGTTGTTGTTCGGTTTTCCAGATACAGCAGGAGATTATCAAGTTTCTTTTCTACGTAAACGAGAAAAAGTAAATGGGTTTACTTTTACAGATGTTCCAGATGTTGCGATGGTGAACTTGTCAGACGTTATCATGTTATTACCCGCACCCATTAGGATGCAGACGAAACGATTAAGTAGATATCTCTGTTAATTTCGATAACATTAATATACGTTAATTATTAAAATTTTGCAATATAACTTCATTTGTTCATTTTCTACCGTTTTATTAATTACTTTGTTTATTTTCTACCGCTATATTAACAGTGTCTCACTGTACCCGACTGTGTGGTACACAGTGAGACAATTTTGTTGTTTTTTTTTGTTTATAATTTAATTTGTGTATTTTTTTAATAAAGAAACTTCGTTATTTGTGATAGATAATCTATTACTTTCTAGCATGCCATCCTCATTTACAGTTATTATCCATCCATTACCTTCTCATACTGCTTTATGTAAAAAAAAATGTCTCACTGTAGCCTACCTTCCCCTATGCTAGGTGACATGTAACAAACTTATTATACTGAAAGACATGTTTGTTTTAATAAAAATTCCTATTTATTACTTCTGATATTAGATATTTATTAATACATATATTCAATATTTTCACTTGATTATACTGGACATTGCAACATTTCGTTAAATTCAATTTTCTAAAATCCCTCCTACTACTAGTGAAATATCCTCCTCAAATCTCATTAACCTATATTCATTTCCTTTCGACATATCCTCTTAGTTTTGAGTTTAAAAACTTCCAGTTCCCTATATTTCTAATTCTTATGGCCAATTAAGGAAAACTACCGAACAACTTTGCTCTAGAAACATTAATAAAATACAAGTACCTCGTTGAAATGAATTTCAGTTAAAATTGATGAGAAGTCTTGTTAAAAATAATTGTAACTAGAGTATATTTTGTATATAAACCAAGTCTATGATGTAATTATAGTGTTATTTACTAATGATATGAATTTTCAAGGGCTGTTTTACATTATTAATTCCAATTTTCGTTTACTCTAACCTAGTTTGGAGCGGATAAAGTTGTGACAGCTTGCTGTTCAATACATAATTGAGTCCGAAAAACTGGAAATTCATTTATTCCAAATAAACTAATTCATTCTGAGGTTTAAAATTATAGTGTAATTCCTGGAACACGGAAACAACAACAACGTTTTATTTTGCATGACCTAACTCTAGCCAATCACGATAGACAGATAATTAGAGGTAATTACAGGATAATAATCAACATCACAACAATAAATAAATACCAAATTTGACTGGCTTTAGCGTGGGGTTTAAGAAAACAATCCACAATTTTGAACCATGCCACTTTCATAACAACTTGCAGAAAATCGATGTGCAAGTAGTTTATTAACTGTTGTGTACTACTTGTGCGTGAGGTATAGCGATGCTTTTTTTAAATGTTTCCATCCCTAATCTACGTACCCTACGCACCTAAGAGGCCAAGCTAGGAGGGTCGGGCTGTAATAGGAATTAAATCTAGCATTTGATAGAAATACTCTTCAGAAACATCAGCACTCATTTCTTCGGGGTAATTTTGGTAGAGAAAATTCAAGAAAACCACCATGCTTAACGAATGAAGTTTGTAAGAACGGAACTGAGAACTCGGTCTTGGTTTTAATTTATATTTGATCAATATCTAGAAATGCAGCAACACATTTTTTTGCTATAAGATATCGTTACGTTTGTGTAACACGGTCAACATTGAGGGACACCCTATATATAAAGATTTCTAATAAAGGAATATGTACAACTATAATATGCTGCGAGTTATAGAACTAGAAATTTCTATAAATAAATAAGAATATTATGTTACTGTAAATAAGATAAGAAATGCAGAGCTAGCTTCCATTTATATATATATATATATATATATATATATATATATATATATATATATATATATTATAATTGTTTATTTTTTATAGTATTTAATTTTTTAATTACCTGTCGGAGGCATGAAAACTCTATCTCTCTTTGAGTTCAGGAAATATACTGTATTCTTTTTTTAATTTTATAGAATTACAATATTTTATAATAATAATTCAATAATAAAATTTAATAATGGATTCAAAATAATGTTTATGTTTAATTTAACTGAATGAATTTAAAAAAATTTGGTGCGCCTATGGAATAGATAGAGAACCTTCATATAACAGAGGACTCTTACTATTATTGTATTCAGCGACTGGACATTTCATTTCAACCACATACCCTTGAGATAACGGATTGATTTCTGTATTCTAATTCTAATAAATTGAAATATCATAAGAATAAAATTATTTAAAACGTTATAACCAGATGATTTAATGATAGTAAATAGAATGAAATTACACAACGATGTACAGATATGAATCACAGGAAGTTCAAATGATACTTAACTAATTATATCTATAAGAAAGTAGAAGAAATAATATATTGAATGAAAGGTAGGTGTCTATAATATTGTCTTTGAGTATCGTACGATCATTTCAACAAGCATTTGTAAATTTTCACTAATTTAGGCTTTTATATTTTCATCTTATCAATTTATAATTTGCAAATATTTATTGGCTCTTTAATTTTGTACCAAAATTAATTAAAACTGAACAATGACCTGGCTTGATGAGATGTTCCAATCGCATATGTCAAATTTTGTGTACACTTCCCTATTCCTTTAGGAGCTAGATTATTCTTATTATTTCATATTCGGTATGTCACTTTTACCATAATTTTTCACACATTTGCAGTCGGAGCATCCACTTTTTTAAATTTCTTATCTGTCTCTCCACGCTTGTTGTTATTCTTTTCAAAAAACTCTCTCCTTAACAACCTTCATCTACTCCTCGATTTTGTTGATATATTGTTCAAGTCGAGAAGTCACCTTATTATTTACACCTATTTTATAATTAGGAATTCTAATTCTAATTGTTAGGTATAACTTCTTTCTGAAAGTCTTTCACTAAACTCTACCCTTTTTCTTCATATTTAGTCTTTCAAAAGGTATTTATTGAAAACACAATTAAAATTAAACTACAATCTAACTTGACTTTATTATCTAAATGACTATTTCTATTATATAAACTCTTATTCCATTCTATATTTGAAACTCATTTTTTTTTAACAATTTTCTACTCACAATTATTGTCAAATTAAGATTTTCATTTCTATAGTCTTTTTTAACTCTAGTTATACTTATATTCTGTGTTTTGTTTCTCTTTTAGATGGATCTAAGAGTAAATATTATTACCAACAGCTTGTGATTGAGATATGTATATGAAATATAACTATTAACGCTGATGTTATTATAAATAAATTTACTACTGAAATTCTATGGATGTTTCAGGTAACTTTCTGAAATTATACAATATTATTTTGAATCCTTCTTGATCAAATTGATAAATTAATTGAATATGTCATGGAATTCTATAAAATATAGCCGATTTAATCCTATCTTCATTTTAACGATACTGATCTATATCCCATTCTGTCTATTGTATCGACATGAGGTACGTTAGTTAAGTTTCTGTTTTCAATATATATATATATATATATATATATATATATATATATATATATATATATATATATATATATATATATAGCTGAAAAGCGAAAAACGCCGTGATCGTTGCTGATCAATTAGAACACAAACTGAAAAATATCTTATTGGGGATTGCAGCATAAGAGGAAAAATACACTCTATTCAATTCTCCAAGCTTTCGTAAATCTTTATTTACATCATCAGGGAACTACAATAAGGAAGGAAAAACATAAATTATAAAAAGTGTTCATAAAAACATTTCTACAACTTACATTGATCGAGATTGCATCATTGATCTTGAACACAGGAAAAGTGCACAACAGAAAGTCATTAAAGAAATAGGTCCAGTCGGCAATACATTTGCCTATTACTGGTAAACATTTTTATTAAAACATTATTAAAAAGTAAAAAGTTTAAAAAACATTTAAAATCGAGAATCCACACACCCACGCGGACTTGTGAGAATAATGGCGGAAACTAAAAATGTCAGGTTAAGTACACCAATCATCATTACTAAATGAATGAAAAGAATCGATCTTTGCAATGACGCGAGACACTGAAACAATCGAATTGAAACTTTAAAGAGAATACAAGGGTGGTACCAAAATTATGGAAATGTATTTGAGTAATCATTCCAATGAAAAAATTATTTTAATCACGAGAATTAATATGTGATTATTAATGTTATTAATTATTATTATAAATATTATTATGGAGCTAATAATAATGGGGGAACACCTACAAAGAGGGGGAACACCTACAAAACAGGGGGAACACCTACCATGATGCCACAAGTAGGAAACTAGTGAGAATTATTCATATTCTCATTATTATTATTATTGTTATTAATATGGAGACAATTGTGCTCATCAAGCGTTAGGAGGAGGGAGTAGAGATTACTCAAATTTTGAATGTCAGTCTTCCTATTCATACAACCTTCTTCCTGGAAGATGAAAGCCATTTCCAAAAACAGTCTTTTATTATAACTTCTCTCACGAGAAAGGATTTTAACTCCCTCAAAGTCAATGACATGATCCAAAGAGGAGACATGATTAGCCAGAGAACATCTTTCAGGGTGTAACCTTATATCACTTTTATGGAGGGATACACGGCTTGAAATTTTTTGGGAAGTTTGACCAATATATGATAGACCACAACTGTTACAACAAAGCCTATAAACAACATTACTACAATCCACAACAGGTATCTTGTCTTTTAAAGGACTATAAATTGACTTAACAATCAAGGAACTCCTGGAGGCAAACCTAACATTCTGTAAGTATTGTGAAAAAATTCTAGCAAGTCTGGGCGTAATTTCCTTTATATGAGGCAGAGAAACCGTTAAATCAGAAGGAATCGTTCTGGAGGATGAGAGAAGATCCAACTCAGTTGCACCTGCTGCGTCAATTGAATGTATTGAGGTTTGTGACAAAACAGAAGACGTATTGAAGATGATCTTTCTCAGTAACTGTTTTGGATAGGCATTGTCAAGGAACAAATTAAAGAGAATATTACGATTCTTATTTCTAAATACAGGGTCAGAGAGGTTCATAACTCTAGCTGTCATTTGTTTAACCAAGTTAACCTTTATGCTAAATTTATGGTAAGAATTGTAGTTGAGATATCTCCCAGAGCTACTTTGTTTTCTATACCAATCAATTATAATCACATTATCAGGAGACCTAGGCCATAAAGTATCTAAAAAAGGGACAGACATGTTAGAGTTTTCTGTTTCGATAGTAAACTGAATGTAAGGATCATAGCTATTAAAGGTGAAAAGGAGATCTTCAGTGGAGTCCACAGGGCAAGCTAGGATTATATCATCTACATATTTCTTGATGAAAGGTACACTGAAAGGAAGTACCGGAAGGACCACGTCCAACAGATCATCCATTACATAGCACGCTAATATCGGAGAAATACTAGCACCCATAGGAGTACCAAAAGTCTGTTTGTAAAATTTATTATTAAAAGAAAAGCAGGTAGAACTGAACAGGAATTCAATCAACTCAGTGAACATGTCAATATCAATGTTACACACTGTACTAATGGATGGCCAGTGTTTGTGAACTGAACGTATAACTGCTTGTAAATAAACATTGCTAAAAAGTGAAACCACATCCAGACTGACTAAAACATAGTTTTGTGGAAGAGTTCTTCTGTTAAATAATTCAAAAACCTGGAAGGAGTCCTTAATGAAATACTCATTGTCATTACTGTATGCCTTGGTCAAGATATCTGTGAGGAAAGAAGCAATAAACTCAGTAGGAGAGTTAATAGAAGCGACAATAGGTCTCATTGTCAAGGTAGGCTTATGAATTTTCGGAAGAGTGTAAAATTTTGCGATGACAGAGTTATAAGAAGTTAATTTTTTCCTTGTGATCTCATCAATCTGTCTCTTATTATACAGTCTCTTAACAAGAGTGTTAGATTTGGATTGAATCGTCCTACTGGGATCTCTCGAGAGGGGAACATAGGAAGAATCGTTGTCGATTATATCCTGAGATAATTTGAGGTAATCCTCCTTTAACATAACAACAGTCACATTACCCTTATCTGATTTGGTAACAATTAACTCAGGGTGCATTTTCAGGAAACATCTTGCCTCAAACAACAAATTTCGAAAAAGAGAAGGATGGCAATCATCTTTATGAGCATGATTAGTGATAACATTAATGGACCTAGCAATAGCAAGACTTCTATTGTCAACATCAGGAATTAGAGAAGAAATATAATCGATATCAGAGAGGATGGATTTAATTGGTATATCTATACCTAATTGAGGTTCCACACTGAATTTAGGGCCCAACGAAAGAAACTTCTCCACATTAGGGGGGATATTCACATTGGAAAGGTTCTTAATCCAAGAGGGCTTTGTCTTAAGAAAAGTACCATACCACTCGTCTCTCAAATTATTAAATTTATTTATGTTTTTTCTTTTAATATCATGAAAAGATCTATTATAATGTCTCAACTGTTTATGAATGAAATTATTGCAAATGAATTCATTTGTGTTATTAATTATATCAATTTTCAAACTCGAGAGATTGTTTTCAAGAGTAACAATCAACTTTTGATTAATATTAATTTCAATATTTAACAATTTGTATCCTAACCTGGTAAGTAAACTCCTAGTCACGTGTGTGTGTGTATCTTGTCTATAAATTAAATTTTCAATAGGAATGGTTGAATGTATGATATGACCAGGTAAAACGCCTGCTTTTCTACATTTTAGCAGGAAAATCCTTCTATTACGTTCCTTTGCCAACTTCATCTTAGTTTTAGACCATTTCTTCAACAAACCAACTGCATATATCCCATAGGTGGACTGAATATCATTGAAAAACCGCATCTTGCATAAAGCTGAAAAGCGAAAAACGCCGTGATCGTTGCTGATCAATTAGAACACAAACTGAAAAATATCTTATTGGGGATTGCAGCATAAGAGGAAAAATACACTCTATTCAATTCTCCAAGCTTTCGTAAATCTTTATTTACATCATCAGGGAACTACAATAAGGAAGGACAAACATAAATTATAAAAAGTGTTCATAAAAACATTTCTACAACTTACATTGATCGAGATTGCATCATTGATCTTGAACACAGGAAAAGTGCACAACAGAAAGTCATTAAAGAAATAGGTCCAGTCGGCAATACATTTGCCTATTACTGGTAAACATTTTTATTAAAACATTATTAAAAAGTAAAAAGTTTAAAAAACATTTAAAATCGAGAATCCACACACCCACGCGGACTTGTGAGAATAATGGCGGAAACTAAAAATGTCAGGTTAAGTACACCAATCATCATTACTAAATGAATGAAAAGAATCGATCTTTGCAATGACGCGAGACACTGAAACAATCGAATTGAAACTTTAAAGAGAATACAAGGGTGGTACCAAAATTATGGAAATGTATTTGAGTAATCATTCCAATGAAAAAATTATTTTAATCACGAGAATTAATATGTGATTATTAATGTTATTAATTATTATTATAAATATTATTATGGAGCTAATAATAATGGGGGAACACCTACAAAGAGGGGGAACACCTACAAAACAGGGGGAACACCTACCATGATGCCACAAGTAGGAAACTAGTGAGAATTATTCATATTCTCATTATTATTATTATTGTTATTAATATGGAGACAATTGTGCTTATCAAGCGTTAGGAGGAGGGAGTAGAGATTACTCAAATTTTGAATGTCAGTCTTCCTATTCATACAACCTTCTTCCTGGAAGATGAAAGCCATTTCCAAAAACAGTCTTTTATTATAACTTCTCTCACGAGAAAGGATTTTAACTCCCTCAAAGTCAATGACATGATCCAAAGAGGAGACATGATTAGTCAGAGAACATCTTTCAGGGTGTAACCTTATATCACTTTTATGGAGGGATACACGGCTTGAAATTTTTTGTGAAGTTTGACCAATATATGATAGACCACAACTGTTACAACAAAGCCTATAAACAACATTACTACAATCCACAACAGGTATCTTGTCTTTTAAAGGACTATAAATTGACTTAACAATCAAGGAACTCCTGGAGGCAAACCTAACATTCTGTAAGTATTGTGAAAAAATTCTAGCAAGTCTGGGCGTAATTTCCTTTATATAAGGCAGAGAAACCGTTAAATCAGAAGGAATCGTTCTGGAGGATGAGAGAGGATCCAACTCAGTTGCACCTGCTGCGTCAATTGAATGTATTGAGGTTTGTGACAAAACAGAAGACGTATTGAAGATGATCTTTCTCAGTAACTGTTTTGGATAGGCATTGTCAAGGAACAAATTAAAGAGAATATTACGATTCTTATTTCTAAATACAGGGTCAAAGAGGTTCATAACTCTAGCTGTCATTTGTTTAACCAAGTTAACCTTTATGCTAAATTTATGGTAAGAATTGTAGTTGAGATATCTCCCAGAGCTACTTTGTTTTCTATACCAATCAATTATAATCACATTATCAGGAGACCTAGTCCATAAAGTATCTAAAAAAAGGACAGACATGTAAGAGTTTTCTGTTTCGATAGTAAACTGAATGTAAGGATCATAGCTATTAAAGGTGAAAAGGAGATCTTCAGTGAAGTCCACAGGGCAAGCTAGGATTATATCATCTACATATTTCTTGATGAAAGGTACACTGAAAGGAAGTACCGGAAGGACCACGTCCAACAGATCATCCATTACATAGCACGCTAATATCGGAGAAATACTAGCACCCATAGGAGTACCAAAAGTCTGTTTGTAAAATTTATTATTAAAAGAAAAGCAGGTAGAACTGAACAGGAATTCAATCAACTCAGTGAACATGTCAATATCAATGTTACACACTGTACTAATGGATGGCCAGTGTTTGTGAACTGAACGTATAACTGCTTGTAAATAAACATTGCTAAAAAGTGAAACCACATCCAGACTGACTAAAACATAGTTTTGTGGAAGAGTTCTTCTGTTAAATAATTCAAAAACCTGGAAGGAGTCCTTAATGAAATGATTTCATTAAGGACTCCTTCCAGGTTTTTGAATTATTTAACAGAAGAACTCTTCCACAAAACTATGTTTTAGTCAGTCTGGATGTGGTTTCACTTTTTAGCAATGTTTATTTACAAGCAGTTATACGTTCAGTTCACAAACACTGGCCATCCATTAGTACAGTGTGTAACATTGATATTGACATGTTCACTGAGTTGATTGAATTCCTGTTCAGTTCTACCTGCTTTTCTTTTAATAATAAATTTTACAAACAGACTTTTGGTACTCCTATGGGTGCTAGTATTTCTCCGATATTAGCGTGCTATGTAATGGATGATCTGTTGGACGTGGTCCTTCCGGTACTTCCTTTCAGTGTACCTTTCATCAAGAAATATGTAGATGATATAATCCTAGCTTGCCCTGTGGACTTCACTGAAGATCTCCTTTTCACCTTTAATAGCTATGATCCTTACATTCAGTTTACTATCGAAACAGAAAACTCTTACATGTCTGTCCTTTTTTTAGATACTTTATGGACTAGGTCTCCTGATAATGTGATTATAATTGATTGGTATAGAAAACAAAGTAGCTCTGGGAGATATCTCAACTACAATTCTTACCATAAATTTAGCATAAAGGTTAACTTGGTTAAACAAATGACAGCTAGAGTTATGAACCTCTTTGACCCTGTATTTAGAAATAAGAATCGTAATATTCTCTTTAATTTGTTCCTTGACAATGCCTATCCAAAACAGTTACTGAGAAAGATCATCTTCAATACGTCTTCTGTTTTGTCACAAACCTCAATACATTCAATTGACGCAGCAGGTGCAACTGAGTTGGATCCTCTCTCATCCTCCAGAACGATTCCTTCTGATTTAACGGTTTCTCTGCCTTATATAAAGGAAATTACGCCCAGACTTGCTAGAATTTTTTCACAATACTTACAGAATGTTAGGTTTGCCTCCAGGAGTTCCTTGATTGTTAAGTCAATTTATAGTCCTTTAAAAGACAAGATACCTGTTGTGGATTGTAGTAATGTTGTTTATAGGCTTTGTTGTAACAGTTGTGGTCTATCATATATTGGTCAAACTTCACAAAAAATTTCAAGCCGTGTATCCCTCCATAAAAGTGATATAAGGTTACACCCTGAAAGATGTTCTCTGGCTAATCATGTCTCCTCTTTGGATCATGTCATTGACTTTGAGGGAGTTAAAATCCTTTCTCGTGAGAGAAGTTATAATAAAAGACTGTTTTTGGAAATGGCTTTCATCTTCCAGGAAGAAGGTTGTATGAATAGGAAGACTGACATTCAAAATTTGAGTAATCTCTACTCCCTCCTCCTAACGCTTGATAAGCACAATTGTCTCCCTATTAATAACAATAATAATAATAATGAGAATATGAATAATTCTCACTAGTTTCCTACTTGTGGCATCATGGTAGGTGTTCCCCCTGTTTTGTAGGTGTTCCCCCTCTTTGTAGGTGTTCCCCCATTATTATTAGCTCCATAATAATATTTATAATAATAATTAATAACATTAATAATCACATATTAATTCTCGTGATTAAAATAATTTTTTCATTGGAATGATTACTCAAATACATTTCCATAATTTTGGTACCACCCTTGTATTCTCTTTAAAGTTTCAATTCGATTGTTTCAGTGTCTCGCGTCATTGCAAAGATCGATTCTTTTCATTCATTTAGTAATGATGATTGGTGTACTTAACCTGACATTTTTAGTTTCCGCCATTATTCTCACAAGTCCGCGTGGGTGTGTGGATTCTCGATTTTAAATGTTTTTTAAACTTTTTACTTTTTAATAATGTTTTAATAAAAATGTTTACCAGTAATAGGCAAATGTATTGCCGACTGGACCTATTTCTTTAATGACTTTCTGTTGTGCACTTTTCCTGTGTTCAAGATCAATGATGCAATCTCGATCAATGTAAGTTGTAGAAATGTTTTTATGAACACTTTTTATAATTTATGTTTGTCCTTCCTTATTGTAGTTCCCTGATGATGTAAATAAAGATTTACGAAAGCTTGGAGAATTGAATAGAGTGTATTTTTCCTCTTATGCTGCAATCCCCAATAAGATATTTTTCAGTTTGTGTTCTAATTGATCAGCAACGATCACGGCGTTTTTCGCTTTTCAGCTTTATGCAAGATGGGGTTTTTCAATGATATTCAGTCCACCTATGGGATATATGCAGTTGGTTTGTTGAAGAAATGGTCTAAAACTAAGATGAAGTTGGCAAAGGAACGTAATAGAAGGATTTTCCTGCTAAAATGTAGAAAAGCAGGCGTTTTACCTGGTCATATCATACATTCAACCATTCCTATTGAAAATTTAATTTATAGACAAGATACACACACACACGTGACTAGGAGTTTACTTACCAGGTTAGGATACAAATTGTTAAATATTGAAATTAATATTAATCAAAAGTTGATTGTTACTCTTGAAAACAATCTCTCGAGTTTGAAAATTGATATAATTAATAACACAAATGAATTCATTTGCAATAATTTCATTCATAAACAGTTGAGACATTATAATAGATCTTTTCATGATATTAAAAGAAAAAACATAAATAAATTTAATAATTTGAGAGACGAGTGGTATGGTACTTTTCCTAAGACAAAGCCCTCTTGGATTAAGAACCTTTCCAATGTGAATATCCCCCCTAATGTGGAGAAGTTTCTTTCGTTGGGCCCTAAATTCAGTGTGGAACCTCAATTAGGTATAGATATACCAATTAAATCCATCCTCCCTGATATCGATTATATTTCTTCTCTAATTCCTGATGTTGACAATAGAAGTCTTGCTATTGCTAGGTCCATTAATGTTATCACTAATCATGCTCATAAAGATGATTGCCATCCTTCTCTTTTTCGAAATTTGTTGTTTGAGGCAAGATGTTTCCTGAAAATGCACCCTGAGTTAATTGTTACCAAATCAGATAAGGGTAATGTGACTGTTGTTATGTTAAAGGAGGATTACCTCAAATTATCTCAGGATATAATCGACAACGATTCTTCCTATGTTCCCCTCTCGAGAGATCCCAGTAGGACGATTCAATCCAAATCTAACACTCTTGTTAAGAGACTGTATAATAAGAGACAGATTGATGAGATCACAAGGAAAAAATTAACTTCTTATAACTCTGTCATCGCAAAATTTTACACTCTTCCGAAAATTCATAAGCCTACCTTGACAATAAGACCTATTGTCGCTTCTATTAACCCTCCTACTGAGTTTATTGCTTCTTTCCTCACAGATATCTTGACCAAGGCATACAGTAATGACAATGAGTATTTCATTAAGGACTCCTTCCAGGTTTTTGAATTATTTAACAGAAGAACTCTTCCACAAAACTATGTTTTAGTCAGTCTGGATGTGGTTTCACTTTTTAGCAATGTTTATTTACAAGCAGTTATACGTTCAGTTCACAAACACTGGCCATCCATTAGTACAGTGTGTAACATTGATATTGACATGTTCACTGAGTTGATTGAATTCCTGTTCAGTTCTACCTGCTTTTCTTTTAATAATAAATTTTACAAACAGACTTTTGGTACTCCTATGGGTGCTAGTATTTCTCCGATATTAGCGTGCTATGTAATGGATGATCTGTTGGACGTGGTCCTTCCGGTACTTCCTTTCAGTGTACCTTTCATCAAGAAATATGTAGATGATATAATCCTAGCTTGCCCTGTGGACTCCACTGAAGATCTCCTTTTCACCTTTAATAGCTATGACCCTTACATTCAGTTTACTATCGAAACAGAAAACTCTAACATGTCTGTCCCTTTTTTAGATACTTTATGGACTAGGTCTCCTGATAATGTGATTATAATTGATTGGTATAGAAAACAAAGTAGCTCTGGGAGACATCTCAACTACAATTCTTACCATAAATTTAGCATAAAGGTTAACTTGGTTAAACAAATGACAGCTAGAGTTATGAACCTCTCTGACCCTGTATTTAGAAATAAGAATCGTAATATTCTCTTCAATTTGTTCCTTGACAATGCCTATCCAAAACAGTTACTGAGAAAGATCATCTTCAATACGTCTTCTGTTTTGTCACAAACCTCAATACATTCAATTGACGCAGCAGGTGCAACTGAGTTGGATCCTCTCTCATCCTCCAGAACGATTCCTTCTGATTTAACGGTTTCTCTGCCTCATATAAAGGAAATTACGCCCAGACTTGCTAGAATTTTTTCACAATACTTACAGAATGTTAGGTTTGCCTCCAGGAGTTCCTTGATTGTTAAGTCAATTTATAGTCCTTTAAAAGACAAGATACCTGTTGTGGATTGTAGTAATGTTGTTTATAGGCTTTGTTGTAACAGTTGTGGTCTATCATATATTGGTCAAACTTCCCAAAAAATTTCAAGCCGTGTATCCCTCCATAAAAGTGATATAAGGTTACACCCTGAAAGATGTTCTCTGGCTAATCATGTCTCCTCTTTGGATCATGTCATTGACTTTGAGGGAGTTAAAATCCTTTCTCGTGAGAGAAGTTATAATAAAAGACTGTTTTTGGAAATGGCTTTCATCTTCCAGGAAGAAGGTTGTATGAATAGGAAGACTGACATTCAAAATTTGAGTAATCTCTACTCCCTCCTCCTAACGCTTGATAAGCACAATTGTCTCCATATTAATAACAATAATAATAATAATGAGAATATGAATAATTCTCACTAGTTTCCTACTTGTGGCATCATGGTAGGTGTTCCCCCTGTTTTGTAGGTGTTCCCCCTCTTTGTAGGTGTTCCCCCATTATTATTAGCTCCATAATAATATTTATAATAATAATTAATAACATTAATAATCACATATTAATTCTCGTGATTAAAATAATTTTTTCATTGGAATGATTACTCAAATACATTTCCATAATTTTGGTACCACCCTTGTATTCTCTTTAAAGTTTCAATTCGATTGTTTCAGTGTCTCGCGTCATTGCAAAGATCGATTCTTTTCATTCATTTAGTAATGATGATTGGTGTACTTAACCTGACATTTTTAGTTTCCGCCATTATTCTCACAAGTCCGCGTGGGTGTGTGGATTCTCGATTTTAAATGTTTTTTAAACTTTTTACTTTTTAATAATGTTTTAATAAAAATGTTTACCAGTAATAGGCAAATGTTTTGCCGACTGGACCTATTTCTTTAATGACTTTCTGTTGTGCACTTTTCCTGTGTTCAAGATCAATGATGCAATCTCGATCAATGTAAGTTGTAGAAATGTTTTTGTGAACACTTTTTATAATTTATGTTTTTCCTTCCTTATTGTAGTTCCCTGATGATGTAAATAAAGATTTACGAAAGCTTGGAGAATTGAATAGAGTGTATTTTTCCTCTTATGCTGCAATCCCCAATAAGATATTTTTCAGTTTGTGTATATATATATATATATATATATATATATATATATCGATGGTACTTGTTTTAAATGTCTGTTTTATATGTGTTTTTGTATTGTATATGTGTTTATTAATTTTAAACTGTAAACGATGAAACTTGATTCAGTCAATAATAAACTTTGAGAAAGTTCCTAACCCAGGAACGAAACGTCAGTAACAATAAAATGATTTAATTAATTACACAACCTGACGCCCAAGAAATTGAAAAAATAAATTATATAATTCGCCTCACGTCGGGCCGCCAAAATTGATATACTATACCTTTATTCTAATGAATATAACAAATAAAACTTTATTTGTCCACGTTGCGGAGACAATTGTTGTAGTATGTAGCTTAAGCAGCGTATTTTTATTATATTGCACAAACGGCTTAAACGGCGTATATTATGTATTCCAAAAGTCGACAGTAGTTGTCAAAAATTTCCCGGCTAACAAAATGGTAATTTACTGAAAGATAAATTTAACTAAAATATTCGACTCTTACCTCAAGGTGGGTTCAATGCGCTATTAAAAATGAAAATTTTATAGAAATTTCAATTCAATTTCAAATTATTGTCCTATTTTTCTGTTCGTTATTAATTTTGTTCTGTTTGATCTATCTAGTAATATAATGTGACTGTTTGTTCAAGATTATAAAGGCTATTCAATTTCTTTCTTGACATTCACAATGTATAAATGACTTGTATGTCTCCAATAATCCACAATTGCCACTTTTTAAAATAAAATTTCTAAATTTGATAAATACATTTAATTTTTATCAACGTTCTTAAATGGTTTAAATGTTGTCCAATGTAACTAACAAAAAACAAGTATGTACAATTACCAAATCAAATTAATTTTAAAATTAAGTTTTCCTTTTTTACCACAAAGAACAAACTCGTATCTTCCCAGATATAAACTAAATTGAACAACCTACAAACAATAACGCTTTTTCTCTAATACCAAAAGTTTTATAAAAATTTTTTGAAAGAGTTCAATCAACTTTAAAAAAAGTTCACCTGACTTGTCAAATATCCGAATTGTTTTCATTTTATTGTATCTTAAAATTATTTAATATTCTATGCGAATTGAAAAGTTTAGAATCATCTATAATTTAATTTGTTTTAAGGCCTGAATCTTTCAATCAAATAATAATTCTGGAGCGGTCTCACCAGTACTAGATGATAACAGTTAGCTAGTACAATTCTAAAGACTTTAGAATTCCGGATCTTACACTTTTGCTTCAATCTTGACAAAAATTTTGAAATCACTCACGCACATAATTTGAAAGGGTTACCGAATAATGCTTTCTAATATTAATCACTGTTCAATTATTATAATACAAAATTTCGGATAAATCTAAAATTGTATGTTACTCTTTGGAGAACTCCTACTTAGAAGTTCTCTCTTCGGAGGATTCAACGTTACTCAATATTTTCTATCAATAAACAACCTAAATTATATTGTGGTTTTATTTCCTTACTATAAATAGATTTGGATTTCTTTTATTAACTAAATACCTTAAAATGACTACTAATTTCTCTAACCTTGAATATTTTTTGAATTGTGATCGGAATGTCATCTGAAATTAAATAGTGTCAAACCCTACGTATACAGGGTTTTTCAATTATAATGAGTACATAGACAATACAGGGTTTGCCAAACGTATTGTATAAACAAATTAAATGAATTCATTAAAATTTGAAATATATATATATATATATATATATATATATATATATATATATTCATTATTATTCAAGTTGTTGTTGAATATAAGTAGTTGCTTAGGTTGGTTAATTATTAAAGTAGTTGTTAGACTTTGTTGGTCAAATTAGTTAGTTTATTCTTAGCATTATGGGTTCATTACTAGTAAGTATTGTAATTTTAATTATATTGTAAAAATTAAGTTTTTAAAAATAGTTCGTCTGATAAAATTTAAATATTAAACTCTTTTGTTGTTAATTTTCGTTTAATTTATTATTGATAGATTACATTTGATATTTTCCATTGTTGAACCTTTTTTTCGATGTACCGGTTGTCCAAATTCGGGATATCGGATAACTGACACGCCTCTAATTTAAGGCATCCGGTATACACAAAAACATAATTCATATTCTAGAACTATTTCGCTCCACCAATTTCCAGCTTCCCCATTAAAAACTACTACTATTTACGCCACGGAGTTTGATAAATGGTAGTTTTGCAAAGAGAGTTGAATGTTGAACGTGTGTCAGAGAGTTTAACAAACGATGATGCATGAATCTTTTTATGTAGTCACAAACAGCTGTTCGTTCACCTCTACGTTCTTTAGTGGTAAAGAACACCAAATAAAACGCCATAATAGGCTATATTATTCTCCCTATAGGAATAAGTAAAAAGTTTAACGTTGTCGTGAATGAATCGTACAAAAAATTATAATAAATAATAATTACTAACAGGAATTAAAATATAAGAAATTTTTTTAAAATCAACCTTGAATCAGAAGATGAGAGTTCCATCCCACCAACATTTTGACTATCAATGCTAACACACTGATTAATACAGGAATACTGATACATTTGAAAGACATCAACGTTTGAAAATTTAATTACTAGAAAAAATGTTGTAACAAAATATAATTGAAGAAATGTTTGACAGGATCCCAGAATATATCTCAGAAATCTTCTCAAGCTACAATAAAAATTTCGAAAACTACCTCACAAACTAAAAAATGTCCTTCGATAAATACATGTTGTATAGTTAGCGACGAAGACACATTTCTTAAACTCAAGAAGGAAATAGAACATCTGCGTGTGGCGAACCATAAACACACTTACTTTTAATCACCACATGGCGATCCTGCGAACTAATGGTAGTGGAAATAAATGGTAATAATTGGAGCAAGTAATTGGTAAGGCGCAGCCAAACGAAAGAAGTATTTGGTGTTTTATCTGAATCTTGGCGGAGCAGAATTATAGGTGGTACAGCTACAAAACAAGAGGTACAAGAAACCGGTATGGTGAACAACAATTTCATAGTAAAGCAAGAGAGTTTCGCAACGCAAATAATGGTTTTATTATATATAATAACGGTAGTCATTTTAAAATTCGTATAACCCCTATGGAAGACACACCAAAGAGCATTAAAAAGAGACATCAACAGAAGCATAGCAGTTCAGAAGACGACGGGAACTTTAACCGTATAAAATTGTAATTACATGTGCACTCCATTTTTATGAACGAATTGTAATAAAAAAAATTTGAAATGTCAATTACTTGGGAAGAATTTGAAAACAAGTTAAAATCAATCGTCGAAGATATAAATAAACAGGGGAAAAAGGTTTTAAAAAAGAAAACTCCTGAAAATCCTGAGATATATAAATAGTTAACAATAAAATAATTCTTTGCAATAATTTTACAAAATTAATAAGTAAAAATTGGAAAAACTTAGGTATAATACATCAAGAAAGTTGTAAAAATTATTCTGATAAGATTAGGGATAAAACTTCTAGCTCATTTCAAGCGCTAAATTGTACTATTAAAATACCTACATCTATATTTGAGAAGATTGATACGTTTGTATTACAAGCAATAAGCAAACACGTGAAAATGGTTACGAGCATGAATGATTCCTTTAATTTAGCGAGTAGGGCCTTGCCTACTGAATTTAATGGCGAATCATGCAAGTTACAATAATTTTTTGATTCGTTAGATTTACTATAAATAAGCGCAACAGGTAACGAAGAGAACGCAGTTCTATTAATTAAAACCAGACTGACAGAGAAAGCAAAAGGTCTGATAACGACAGAAATCAGGAACAAGCTTAAGTCCGGAATAAGAGGAGATAATCCAAGTCTTCTCTTGGCAAAACTAAATAAAGTAAGGCAAAATGGGAAGGATATAACACAATACGCAACGGAAGTAGAGAAGATGGCGGAGAAATTACAGGCAGCATATGTGTCGGAAGGTATGCCAGAGAATTTAGCAGAGGAATATACCAAAGAGGCAACGATAAGGGCCGTGACCATGAACGCCACAACGGACGCGACGAAAACAATTATAGCAGCGGGAAGTTTCGAAAACACTCAAGAAGTACTATCTAAACTGGTGTCAGTTGAAGACATTTTAAAGACAATAGGAATTTCAGAAAACCAGACTTTAACTATGGGAACAATCAGAGAAGAGGGAACAACGGCAGAATGTACAACGGCCACTCTTAAGGGAGGACATTCAGACAGTACAACCAAGGAAACGGCTATAACAGATATATAGACTACTGCAATAAAGACAGGAAATTTAACAGGCATAATAATTACAATAACCATACTAATAATAATGTAAGAATATGCGAGATAGAATATGAAATTAAAGAAATGAGCAGACAAATAGCACAGTTAAAGAAGGAAAACTACGAATTAAGGATGGAAAATATGGATCTAAAGGAAAAAACCGAATTATTGCAAGGAAACATGATACAGACCGGGAAAAATTTTAGAAAGAAGAATTTGGTAATACTTGGTATAGAAGGAGGTAACGAAGAAGATGAGGAACAACTAGAAAATAAATTAGAAGATGTAATGAAAAAGGTTAATTAACACAGTAGATGTTAAATCAGATATTTTGAAATGTAAAAGAATAGGAAATAAAAACAAGTCACAAAAATAGGCCAATACTAATAATGATGAAAGACGTGAATAAGAAAGTAGAAACTTTGAGAGCAACGAATAAATTAAAGGGAACAAAGATATATTGATGAAGATTACCCAAAGGATATAATGTAACAGAGAAAACAGCTAATAAGATATATAAACAGGCGAGAGAAAGTGGAGCCAAAGCTAAGACAATTGATAATACATTGATGATAAATGACAACGTATATAGTCTAAAAGAACTAGAAGAAAGGAAAAATCAATTAGGAATACATACGGGATGGAATAAATCAACATTTTAGGAAAATAACGAAACCAATCGGAAAACTTTTAATACTACCTACAGTGATAAACGTTTTAAACAACTCAGAGTTGAATACATTGTCAATTTTATATTTTGAAAATAACCGTATCTCGTTAAGGATGAGCATGCGGATCAAAAACAAATTGAAATTTAGTGAATCATTAGCTAGCGGAACACACAACTTCGACTTAGGACGAACGTTGGAAAAGCTTGATGAGCTTTCGGTAAAATTTGAAGTAAAAAGAATGAAGATATATGCAAATGATTATATATTTAGAAAGTGCACAATAAAAGAATTCATAGAAGAAGGAAATAAAAGGTTGAAAAATGTCGTACAAGTATGTATCTGCGAGGTACCAAAGATGGTACAGCGGAAAGAAGAGATTCCAGCGATCTTAGAAAGATATCACAACAATCCAATGTTTGGAGAACACGTAGGGAACAAAAGACTATCAAAGAAATTAGGAGCGAATTTTAGATGTAAAAACATGGAGAAAGATGTACGGAAGTAAGTAAAGAATTGCCATGAATGTCGAGTGAATAAAGCGAAACCCAGTCACAAAAAAACATTTATTATCACGGACACATCAATAAAACCGTTTGATATTATATACATATACACAATAGGTTCTTTTGTAGAAAGTAACAATGGGAACCGTTATTGTATTACAATACTATGTGAACTGACAAAATACGCGGTAAGTAACAAAGAAGCAGGCCACAATCGCAAAAGCCCTATTTGATAATTTTATACCAACTTATGGTTTAATGAAAGAAATAAGGACAGATCAAGAAACGGAATATAAAAACGAAATAATGAAGAATTAAGCAGAACTTTTAAAAATAAAACACAATTTTTCAACAGCATATTATCACAAGTCAATAAGGCAGCTGTGAAAAACTTCATAGAACATTCAACGAATACATAAGAAACTTTATCAAGGATTCTAGAGATAACTGGTATGAGTTTATAAAAATGTTTGCATATTGTTATAATGCAACACCTAACACGTATCACAGATACACTCCATTTAAATTATAGTACGGTAGAAAACCCAACATACCGGAATGTTTAAATTCAGATATTGAACCATGTTACAACTTTGAAAGGTATGATAGAGAACTGAAATATAGACTACAATACGCGTATGAGAGAGCTAGGCAGTTTATGATAAGAAATAAGTTAATTAGAATAAATAAAAGCGAAAAAGAATCTTCACCCGTGAATTTTAAGATAGAAGTTTCAGTCTTCTTCTTCTTTTAAATAGACCTATTGGTCTGTTGCTTGCTGACGCCGTCTCTGGATGGTTTCTTGCGAGGTGGACTGCCAGCTTTCATGCCACCTTTTTGGGGGTCTTCCTGGTGGGCGATTTCCGTGTGGCTTGCTTTCCATCATTATTCTCGGTAATCTGTTTTCGTCCATTCTTCGTACGTGCGCGTACCATTCTCTTCGTCTCTGTCTGCCCCATCTGACTATGTCTACTATGCTGCATTGAGCTCGTATGTCAGTGTTTCTTATCCTGTCCCGTCTGGTCTTCCCTAGGATAGTTCGTAGGATTTTCATTTCGGCCGAGCGCAGCATACTTTTTGTTTTATTTGTGTCTTCGCGTACTTCTATTCCGTAAGTCATAATAGGTCTGATGCAAGTCTTAGATCTTCATCTTGCTATCTGTTCCCATGTGCTGGTTTGACCATATCACATCTCTAAGACATCCTGACAGAGCTGCTGCTTTAGTTATGAGACTTCTTACTTCTTTCGCCGGATCGTGGTAGCTGCAGATGTCCATGCCTAGATATTTAAAGACATTGAGTTGCTCGATTGGCTTATCCTCTACAACCGCTTTACACCTGACAGGTTCTCTGGAGAATGTCATAGCTTTGGTTTTTGATGTTGAAATTGCCATGTTGAGTTGTTGGCTGACTTGATAGAATTTGAACAGCTGTCTCTGAAGATCGTTGTCCGTTTCTGCTATAATAGCTGCGTCGTCTGCATAGCAGGCCATAGATATTTTTGAGTGGCCTATTCTGTACCCCAAATCTAAGGATGTGACTTGTTGTATTATTTCATCCATCAGGAGGTTGAGAAGGAAAGGGCTCAGGCTGTCACCCTGCCTAATTCCGCCTGGTGTTTTTATGTTGGATGTAGTTTGTTCTCCTGACTTGATCTTTGTCACATTTCCAGTGTTTAAGTTTTTAATTAGTTTGGTGATTTGGGACGGGGACTGTCTTTTTGTTAGACTTTGTAGGACGTCTGTCAAGCGCACTTTGTCGAATGCCTTTGTTAAGTCTATGAAGCAGATGTAAGCAGGCTTGTTAAACTCTATTGATTTCTCCTTTAGTTGTTTCATGATGAAGAGAGCGTCCGTTGTTGACCTGTTTGTTCGAAAACCAAGCTGTTCCTCTCTATTCTTGATACGTGATTCCAATTTGTCTTTTAGGATGCTAGTGAGCAGTTTCATGGACGTACTTAGCAGGGTTATTCCCCTGTAGTTTTCAGGTGCTGTCTTTTGCCCCTTTTTGAATATGGGAATAGTGATGCTGCTGCGCCAATCTTCGGGAATCTGTGATGTATTTAAAATTTTATTGAAAAGAGTAAGCAACTTCTCGATGAGTTTCTTTCCCCCATATTTTAGCAATTCATTCGGGATGTTGTCTGTACCCGCGGCTTTCCTGTTTTTCAGCTTTTGTATTCTTTTTCTCAGCTATTCCTCTGTTATCAAAACATCATCGGGTGTTTCGTCTTTATTCACCCATGTATCAGTTGTTTCTTCATCTTGGTACAGCTCTGTAAAATATTTTTCCCAGATGTCAGGTGATATGTTTTTAGTTTGAACGTATTCATTTACTGGTTTTTTTCTGGTTTTCAGCATCTTCCAAACCTTTCTTTGGGCTCCATAAAGGTCGTGTTCCATTTCACTGGTGAATCGTCTCCAGTGTTCCCTTTTTATGGCTCTGATAGCTGCATTGGCTTTGTTTCTGTTTTCAACGTATCTCGTTCGATTGGTTTCTGTTGGTGAACTTAAATACAATAGGTAGCTTTTACGTTTCATATCTGCCAGTTCCTTCACTTCCTTACAAAACCATGACTTGATGTTCTTGTTGGCGTTTATGTTGATTGTGCGTTCTCCCATCGATTCTGTTGCAGCTTCTGTTATGCATGTTTTTATTTGTTGCCAGCCTTCTTCAACTTCACCTGATGTGCAGATGTTATTCAGTTTGCTTGATAATCTAATTTCGTAAAGCTGTCTTGTGCTTTCGGTAGACAAAGATTCTATATTGAATTATCTTATGTAGATAGGCTTCTTTACAACTTCACGAGGTTGCTCCATTAACATTTTGCATAATACAAGCTTATGATCTGTTCCTAGATTGGCTGATGTTAGAGCCCTTACGTCTAATATTTGAGAGGGTGTGATTGCTCTGTTGGTTATGACAAAGTCTATCATGGAGCGTTGTCCTCTTGTGTTGGCAAAAGTGTATTTGTGCTGTGATTTGTGTTGGAAGTATGTGTTGTTAATTCTTAACTCGTTCCTGGCACAAAAGTCTATAAGAAGTTCGCCATTTTCGTTGGAAATGGGCTCGTTGAATTTTTGTTTCAGATTGGGTATTATGTCATTTCCAATTCGGGCGTTAAGATCTCCGAAGACAATGAGTTTGTGGCTTCTGTTGAGTTTGTCGATAGTATCTTGCAGTGACAGATAGAAGTTTTCAAACTCTTCAATGGTTCGTGATGTATCAGGAGCATATGTGCTGACGAGGTGGGTGGTGAGTTCATTGATTTTGAGTTTCAGTAATTTTGAATAATGAAGAAGGAACTAAGTTCGATCCTTATTATTTAGGTCAATTTAAAATAACGAAAAAAATGGGTATAAACTGTGAGATTTTATCTCAAAATAATAAAAAACAATCGTTCATAAAAATCGACTATATAAGTATTATAGTAATAATATATGTAATCAAAGTGAGGTGAGAACGTAAACAAACAATGCAGTGTTTAAAAAACAAACAAGACAGTTAGTGTAAATAAGCAAACAACGCGAAAACTATTAACATGACTGAGATAATTTTTCTCCTGCAAGAGGGGATGATGTGGCGAACCATAAAGACACTTACTTTTAATCACCACATGCGGAATGCACTGGAATTGAAGGAAAATGGAAACTGGATAGAACATTACAAAAAAATTCAAATCCTAAAATAAGAAAATGAAGACAAGGAAAACTATATTAAAAACCTCCGACATACAATAAATGAAGAAATAAGCAAAATGAGGGAAAACACAAATTTACTACCAGTCATAAATGAGGAGAATTAATAAAAAGTGAAAAAACTAGAAGAGAATATAACAGAACTAACCTAAATGCAAAGAGATATGTTGACAATGTTCTTACAAAGGAAAATTACTTATATTCTAATGAAGTGAAAAACATTAGAAATAAATTCCATATGTTTAAAATGGCATCAATTGAAAAACAGAAAGAAAGATTGTTAACAACGAATTTACAAGAGACGGTTATTCCAATGATTAACTCCAAAAGATGTTTTTTGAAGAATGACAGTACGAAAATTGAGATAATGATACTAGGTGATCAGCAGGGGCGTAATATTGACAACATTTTCAAATCGAATTCGGAAGACTGTAACACTGAATCGATTTTAAAACCAACTGCCCATTTTAAATCAGTGATCGAACATATTGATAGTTTACCTGAAGATGTCAATTAAAATAATTTTGTGATTGTTATATAATTTATTATATATAATAATAAAACGGACTAAATAAGACTGAAGGCATTGACAAAACATCTAAAAATATATCTGTTCAATACTTAGAGATTATTTTACATTCATATTACAGGACGACCCTGGGCTTTGTATCTTGTTTTTGGATAAAACAAGAAACAGACAAAAAGAATCGCCGTAGGTAGTTAAATATACGATAATATCTAAAAAACATTCCTTTGTATTCAGCATTTTTGAAAAATATTAATTATTTAAATCACAAGCTTTTATTTCCTACGAATACAGAACAATATCAATGTTTAAAGTATTTTGAAAATACAATGATGGTTTGAATAAAAATAGATAGATCTTATTATCTCCACAGGATACAATCTAAATTTATTCCAGGATATTTTAAGACGAACCGTTCCTCAGGATTTATCTGTGATTAAGCTTTCCCGAGAAAAAAAGAATTGGTTTGAAATCGAATTAATTTAATATTCAGCACACGTGGCATAAAAACAAAGAACCGCTATAAAATCGAAACTTTTGTAAGCTATCGAAAAAATATAAAAGGTATTCTACGGGGCACTTGCTTCGTCAACAATACGTTAAGGTAGACCAACATTTTTTGTTACAACAAAGGCGTCGCATCAATTAGGGTTCAGCGTTACTGTTCAACACAAATTACAAGTACAAAAGATCGAATTGTTGGTTCATCCGCTTTACTACTCCAATTTGCTCTCCTTAACATTGCTTTCCTAAGCATTATTCTATGCAACCACATTTCGAATACTTCCAGGTGATTGATCATAATAGCATTTAAACTCGTCTCAAGTCCATATAACACTGGTCAATGAAACCTTGGACCATTCTTTGATGTAATTATAGATTAAGTTGTTATTACAGAAGAATGATGTTTATTGTGCACTTGATCTCTTTATCTGGGTCTAGTTGTTCTACGATGTAGCGTCCAAGATATTTGTATTGGGTAACTCTCTCAATGTTTTGTTGCTCAATGTATATGGAAGAATCTGCTTCGGATTGACGACTGAATATCATATAATATCATAAATTCTGTTTTAGCGACATTTATTTTTACACCATTTTCCCGTGGTCTGGCCTAATTATTGAAATCATCTCGCGTTCTTATTTTCAGTAAGTAATACCGCCATATTTATCTGAAAGAGATTTGCTTTTCTTTCAAACGTTTTACAAGAAATTTCTTTTCAGATTGCTTTTCGTACAAATTTCTTCCGCAAACATTTTTCTCACTTACACCCTTTTTCGTCACAATGCATATTTTAGTTTAGGAATAAGGCTGAAATATTACTTCGAAGTCTGCTTTTCTATTTCTATCCTTAGTTTTCGCAGCTGCATGACAAGATTGACGTCATTTTCGTAAACATTGGCGTACGGAATAACGGAATAACAGAACTCGTATTGACTCTGGTGGGTTGAAAATCAATAGGGTTCATCCGTAAGATGTCCAGAATAATATTCAATCATAAAATTGGTAACTTGTTGCACTCCGGAGGTTGTATCGTGCTAACAAGACATTTTACGAAAAGTGGCCGACAACAAAGACGACGACAACATACACACAAGATTTTTTACCTAAAAACCGTTTTTTTTGTGTTTTTCTTGCTGAAAAACGAAAAAATAACAAAAAAACCAAAATTCCATCTTTTTGGGATAAACCAATACTTTTCTCGCATATTATATAAGGTTGGGAAAAAAAGTAATAAATCTTATTGTCGTTCACCTACAAAACAAGCTAATATATCATCTACCTATCTATACCAAAATAAGATGTTTTCTGAAATATTAATTCAAAGATTTTTCCTTCTGAAGATACGTCTAATGTTCATATGTCTATTCATAATGTACCAAATGCAGCTAAACATGCTACCGGATCTTCACAAATAAATGATCAGTTACTTTTTAATGATACTGTACGAATTTGAATTAATACTCAAATTTCTACTGTAAATTCTTACTTTGTATTCACCCAGTATATCAAAATTCATATATTCCACATACATGTTAAATAAAAATATTATCCCCTCCATTTGTATAATATTTCTTTAACTACACAAAAATCCATTTCAAAGTCCCTTTCACAGAAAAAAATACAGATAACCATTGCCTTATATTTATGTTATATCTCCACTCACTGCGTACTTCAAAGCGTTCAAATTCTTATCGCGTCATAAAAACTGCTTAGAGAAGATAGTATCTCAACAAACAACAATTTCTTTATTTATTTATTCACAAAAAATGCGTGTCTCGGCTGATATTTTCAACAGTTGTATGACGATTATATTTTAAATCCTTATCCTCCATTAGCTACACCTCACATGATTCTCCTTGTTACCACCCACTTTGGACGACCTATAAATAGGAATAAGACCCTATTTTTCACCACTTCCCAGTCAACTTCCCAGTAACTTCGCAGCATGACTTCACTACTTCGTTACATAAGTAATAATAGCCTACCGGCCTTTTATCTGCATCGCATTTATCATAATATAAAAAGTAATACTATCATAAGTGAAATAATCTTTCAACATAACTGAAAACAGTAATAATATTCTTAATTGTTACGCAACGTGATCTACCTGTGAATTACACTCAATACAAAATGTTGAAAGTGAAACATGAATTTAATTCATTCAACCATCCAAATCGTACATAAATACACGTGATTAATTCAGTGGAAACACTGTTGGTCCTTCCTTCGAGTTAAAGGGAGTGTTAAAATGAAGTGTTTGAAGATTTCCTGTAATATTACTATCTCAAAAGCAAAAAACTGAGATTGTAAAACAGATACATTTAATTATAACACATTGAATCCGCAACAATATGCCGCTAGAAAAACTACTCCAAATGAGCTCCCAATCTTCAACGGTAATCCTTCTGATTGACCGTTAGTCATAAGTTGTTATAACAGATCGACAATAACTTTTGGTGTTGATAATAATGAAAACTTACTCAGACTACAGAAAAGCATCAGAGAATCTGCAAGGACAGTTGTTGCCAGTTTTCTTATACAACCTGAATGCTTACCTCAGATAATATCTACGTTGAAGATTCTTTATGGTAGACCGGAACAAATCATAGAAACGCATATTAATGCGATTCGACGTCAACCAACACCAAGAATAGAAAAACTTGAGACACTGGTTGAATATTCTTTAGAAGTAAAAAACTTATGCGTTACCATAGAAGCAGCAAAATTGAACGATTACTTGAACAACCCAATATGATGCATGAATTGATAGAAAAGCTTCCATCGCAAATGAAAGTAAATTAGGCCTTGCACCGCAGTTCGTTAAAAAGGTTCAAGAGTCTTACTGAATTTGCTGATTGGATGTACAATACTGCTACGAATCGATGCACCGCTTTACCTACCTTTATTATACCAAATCAAAAGAAACATTTTAATCAAAGTGAACGTACTAATATTCATAATACTAATAGTGGATCTTATGATAGGGACTAGTTGCAAAATATGCAAAGGAAAGTGTATAAAGGTTGCAGTATGCAAACAATTCCAAATTTATCCAGTATCTGAAAAATGGAAAGTAATAAAGTCAATGAAATTAAGTAGGATATGCTTGAAAAGACGCAAGTATCCAGTTATGTGTAACATAAATTAATGCCAGAGCAAACAAAGAAGATATTAATTTAGAAATTCAAAATCCGCAAGAATTTACCAGTCCATACCATGTCTCAGTGTCGTCAGAAATTACTATGACAAGTAACATCCTAATGTATCCGTTTTCGAATATTACCTGTGATTTTAAAGAATGGAGACAAAATAGTAAAAACGTTTGCATTCTTAGATGAAGGATCTTCAGTCACCTTGTTGAATGAAAATATAGCAAAGGAGTTGAATTTACAGGGGAAAATTATGGCTACGATGGACAGGAGATCAAAAGTGTTCGAAGAATAAGTCAAAGAGGGTTTGTTTATCTATTGCAGGAGATTTTGAAGGGTCAAAAAAATTTGAATTTCGTCCAGCACGCATGGTTACTGACTTAAGCCCTCCTCAACAATCACTTAATAGCGAGGAACTTAAGCAGAACTATTCTTATTTGAAAAATTTACCGTTGGAATCCTATAGGAATGCAACTCCACAAATACTTATTGTACTAGATAACTGGGAAATGGCATTCCAATTCGTGTGAAAGAAGGTCATGAAGGACAACCTATAGCTGCAAAATGTAGATAAGGATGGACAGTTTTTGCTCAACTACCCGCAAACTTATCAAACAGCACAGCAGCATTTAATTACCATATTTCTGACTATTCTGAAGAAAGAATAAGTGATGAAAAATTACACGATGCTGTGATAGACTATTTTTCAGTGGAAAGTTTAGAAATACAGCCATCATATATTTTCTCCAAAGAACAGCAGAGAGCTAAGAATATACAAGAAACTACACTCAGTAAGGATGGAAATAAATATAATATTGGTTTGTTATGGAAATGTGAAGATATAAACTTACTTGATAGTAAAGGCATGGCTATAAGATTGGAATATTTAGAGGAACGTATAAAATACAGAATTAGCTATTAGAATGAATAAGCAATTAGAAGAGTTTGACAAGAAAAAATACATGAAGAAACTTTCTGAAAAAGATCTATCCGAACCTTGCCGTAAATTATGGTATCTGCCCATCTTTCCAGTTTTCAATCCAAATAAACCTGACAGCTTCAGTTCAAGGTATATCTCTAAATCTTATGCTCCTGAAGGGGGATGATCAACTAGTATCTCCGTTAGGTGTTCTTTTACGTTTCCGATAAATGAAAATTGGATTTTGTGCTGATATCCAACTCTACGAGTTGGGATAATACAAGCAGACCGACAAGCACAACGATTTTTGTAGCGGAATGGCAATCCTAAAAATCCTACATATGTTATGACGGTTATGATCTTTGGAGCCTCATGTTCACCAAGTTATGCCCAGTATGTATAGAATATAAATGCCAATAAATATTTATCAGAATATTCAAGTGCAGTGGAATGTATAACAAAAAATAATAGATAATTTATTGGATTCAGTAAATACCGAAGACGAAGCGATAACAATCGCCAAACAAGTTTATTTTATACATTCCCAAGCAAATTTTAAAATAAGAATCTGGCGATCAAATTCTAGAAAGGTTTCAGAAACTATGAACGCATCTTCAGAAAATCCCGTAGAAATTAACATGAATATTGGAAGTGAGAAAGACGCCGAAAAAGTCCTAGGCATGTGGTGGGGCTTAAAAACAGTTTGTTTCATTTATTCCCTACGTTTCAATAAAGGAAATAAACAGATTCTGAATGGTGATATAAAACCTACAAAGAGAGAAATTTTGCGTATTCTTATGTCAGTATATGATCCATTAGGACTCCTTTCCAACTTCCTCATTTATATAAAAATTCTTCTTCAAGAAATATGGAGAAGCAATATTAATTGGAATCAATCTGAAACCAACACACAATTTGAAAAATGCCTTATTTGGTTAAAACTACCTCCAAAACTAGAAAAGATATCAATACCTCGATGTTATCTGACAAATCTAACAAATTAGGATGGAGTAACTGTACTAATACATATATTCGTAAATGCTAGTGAACATGCTAGTGCTGTCGTGGCATATCTGAGAATTGAGAAAGAAAATATTTTGGAATATGTTCTGTTGGGAGCAAAATCTCATGTGGCACCAATTAAATTACAAACTATTCCTCGACTTGAACTCAATGGAGCAGTAATAGGAGCTTCATGAACACTTGTCAATAAACATTCAACAAACCCTCTACTGGTCTGATTGTTTGATCGTACTAAGTTGGTTACGAACAGATGAACCAAGGAGTTTGAATAAATACGTTGCATACCGAGTTGCGAAGATACAGGAAAATACTATGATTGCTAAATGGCGATATGTACCATGACAAAGAATTTTGGACAAAAGATTCAACTCTACATAGAGATGAGGAGGAAACCTTAACGAAACATGAAAGCGTAACTATAATAGACATGAAATTTTTTTCTAAATTTACGAATATTTTATTCGTGCCAGCGTATATTTATAGATCTATAAATATATTACGTGCTAAATTGACATAAAAAAGAGAAACCTCAAGGAATTTTAACATCTGATGAATTTTTGAAATCTAGAAATGCTCTGATTCGGATGATTTAATTGGAATTTTATACCGAAGAAATTAAGCGACTCCAACAAAAAAATAGGCAGTTTCACTATGTTCATCCGTTTGTGGACAAATCTAGCAGTTTGTATAAATCATCTCCCTATTTAGATGAATAAGGATTACTTCGTATTCGTGGTAAAAGTGATGCAGCAAATTTCAGAAGCAAAAAGACCGATCATTTTACCTCGTGGAAGTCATCTTACTACCTTAATCGTGGAATATTTCCATCACATATTTCTTCGTCGAAATCATGAAACAGTAGTTGATGAGATAAGACAAAAATATTAGATAGCTCAATTACGTCGAGTTCTGTATAAGCTACTCCTACAGAGACCGAAATGTCCCCGCTACCTGATTGTCGTCTTGCTACATTTACACCTCCATTTACTTACACTGGCGTTGTTATTTTGGGACAATTAATGTTGTGGTAGGGAGAAGAATAGAGAAAAGATGGGGAGCACTCTTTACTTGTCTCACAACAAGGGTAGTACATCTAGATATAGCCCATATATTAGATGTTAATAACTGCAGGCTTTGTTTTTCGAATTTTATGAACACAAGAGGAAGGCCACGATCTGCGTTTTGTAATCGACGAACTAATTTTATCGCCACAGAACGTGTTTTACGTGAAAAGTTGAAGAAAGTTGATACTAGTTCGAACGCTAGATCGTTTATTAGTCCTTATCATTTCACTTTAACGCACCTTTATCTGCTCATAGGGGTGGTGTCTGGGAGCGCTTGTTAAGGTTGTAAAAATTTCACTGTATTCGGCATTACCTTCTAGAACCCTGTACTGCAGAGCTGTCGCATTGCAGCGGTAGAAAATATAGTTAATTCAAGACCATTTACTTATCTCCCCTTGGAGACTGATGAATCAGATGCACTAACGCCCAACCATTTCCTGATTGGAACTTCGAACGGCAATAAACCAATTAGACAACGATGATGATAAAATACTAACAATTATCTATACAAAGAACAATTCGCAAATAAATGTTGGCGAAGGTTTGTATCAGAATACATTCCAAAACTATTGTTGCGAAGTTAATGGCATGAACAAGTTCTCCTGTAGAAGTGGGAGACATCGTGATCATCGGCGATAAAGATTTTCCACGTTGTTAAACTCGCCGTGCTACCTGACAAAGGAAAACAATTAGAAGATGGTACAGCGTCTTCAGTCCAAAAGACCTGTACCGGGCAGGAGTGTGAAGAATAGTACGTTAACTAACCGTTTGTTACAGTTCACAGATCTCTTCCACTCATATTCAACAAACTTCATTTTTCATTTAAGTATTTTCAAATATTTAATATTTATTGGGCATATATCGTTTGGGGTTCACTTGTACGCTGTTTATAAAGTGAAAAGAATGGTAATAGATACCTACGTCGTGGAAACATAAAAGATTTATTCATCACCTCAATACATATTGAAATTTAAACTATTAAAACATACATCAGTAAGTGGAGTGGATTATATCGAACATCTTTTTCAACTTAAACGGTACGGCTATGTTTATATTGGTACTATCACTCTGGCCTCCGTATCAGAAATGTCTATGTTCGTGAAATATCCAGTCAACCTTCCTGACCTTGATTTTATTTGTCCAGATGGTCAAGTCCTCTTCTTCGCTCATAAACGATTAGAACAGGTTTTGTTGGAGATACCTTGATATTGGTTTTGTTTGGTTATAAACTCGAAAACCACATGGTGAAACTGTAAGTATTTATCACGTTGTTTTACGGCTCTGCGGTTTCGAGAAATATCAACGAATCGGTGATAATCTGGTGCAAGATTTCATGTTAGTTCATGGATGTGAGCACTGATTCGACAAATCCCACATGAGGTCACCCACCATCTAAGGTAAGTCTTGATCTAGTATATATCTCTCCTCTCAAGAATGTTCCAATCGCTCTTACAAACGTGATTTCTTTTCAGACCTTTTTTCCCATGTTATATTCTGTAACTGGCTGTTGATGTTGGCGTAATTTGCTGTCCCACTACCATCAAAATCAAGTAAGATTAGCTCAATTAATTTAATCGTTAGGAAATACCGTTTGAAGGACCTTCAGTGTCAATTGGTAGAGAATGCTTGTCGTACCTGATGTATGAGGGATCAGGATGCATTAGTTAAATTTAATTTTAGTTATAAGATTTACGTTTATACGATTAATCAAATACATGTGATCCCGGAAGTATACTTCGGCGGAATATCTATTTTTAACAACTTTATAAATTCAATCACTCCTTTTTTATCAGTTTTTATTGTTTGGCAATTGGTATTATACGGTAAATTATTAAATATAGTTCCTCCTACACCGATTAATTATTGAATTTTATTTTTTTGTAACTTGGAACTATTTGTACAGTACATTAGTATAATTAGAGGTGGTCTTGACCCACCCACTCTCCGTAGTCGAGTAGCCCGGAGCACAAATTTACCAATACAGCATTAAAACCACTTCTTCTTGCAACCCTCTCTGGTCAACACAGAGAGGCAGGTAACACGTTTTTTGAATGCAATTAAAAATTTATTACTTCTCCGCCCAACCTATCTATATGCGAGAAAAGTATTGGTTAACCCCAAAAAAAGTTGGAATTTTTGATTTTTTTTTTGATTTATTTTTACGTTTTCCACCAAGAACAACACGAAAAAACGGTTTCTAGAAAAAAAAATCCTGTGTGTATGTCGTCGTCGTCGTCGGCCACTTTTCGTTACATGATCCTGTTAGCACGATACAGCCTCCGGAGTGCAACAAGTCATCAATTTTATGATTGAATATTGTTCAGGAAATATCACAATTGAACTCTCACCAGATTCAGTACAACGGGTGCTATGGTACTAGAAGTACGAAATTTCATCATTTTTGGAGAAATTTAAGTTTGTTATCACGATACAGCCTCCGGAGTGCAACAAGTTACCAATTCTATGATTGAATATTGTTCAAGACATGTCACAGATGAACCCTTTTGATATTCAGCTCACCAGAGCTAGTACAACGTATGCTATGGTACTTGAAGTACTTCATTTTTGTAATTTTTAGAGAAATTTCAGTTTGTTAGCACGATACAGCCTCCGGAGTGTATACAACGGACCAATTTTACGATTGGTTATTGTTCATAGCGTCTCACAGATGAACTCTATTTATTTTCAGCTGACTAGAACTGGTACAACGGGTGCTATGGTACTTGAAGTACCAAATTTTTGTCATTTTTGAAGAATTTTCAGTTTGTTAGCACAATACAGCCTCTGGAGTGTTTACAAGTGACCATTTCTATAATTGAATATTGTTGAGGGTGTTATATAGAGGAAGCTTATTGATTTTCATGTCACTGGAGATAGTACAACGGGTGCTATGGCACTTGCAGGGCCACATTTTTGGTCATTTTTTGAGAAATTTCGGGTTGTTAGCACGATACAGCCCCCGGAGTGTATACAAGTGACCAATATTATAATTGGATATTCTTAAGTGTGTATCACAGATGAACGGTATTGTTTGTTAGCTCACTAGAGCGAGTACAACGGGTCCTATAATTCCAGATATACTACATTTTTGGTTATTTTTTGAGAAATTCCGATTTATTACCACGATACAGCGTATACAAGTGACAATTTTATGAAAGGATAATGTTCAGGGTGTCTCGCAAATGCGGAAAAGTTAGTTTTGATCTTTAAAACCGTTTATTGTTTTATATTATTTCATATTGTAGATATAATACGTTAATATATACTGTAAGACTTTAAGTTGTCCCTATCAAAGAAGTGTAAATACTATGTCCAAACTAAAATTTGACAGGATGTCAGAAAACATTTGTCATTCGAAAGATTTAAACGATAGAGGTAACCGTAAATAATAATACTACTATTGCTGCATTGTAACATTTACAATAATAAAGAGTGTACTGCAAGTCCAGCCAAATTCAGTTTCAATTACTAATTTTAACAAAAGTATTTATCCAATATTATTTTATTATTATTTATTAGTACGAACATGTACTTTGGCACGTTTTCCACATAATGATATCCTGTTAGAGAAAAAGAGTAGTACACTGAATGTATATTTGTTGCTTAATAATATGTGACCAAAGAATATTCCCATTACCGTATATCTATAGTTATTGAGTATAGCGTTTAGATTTAATAAAACACTCTGTACATTCATCCAATTATGAAAGTATTTTCGTAAAAAAAATTTCTAAAGGGGTGAGAACGATTTTAAAGAACGTACGTATATCGAAAACAATCTAAAGCAGCTGAAATATGTTTTGACGGAGCAAAACGGAATCCTGGCAAGAATTCTCGCCTATTCAGGACGAAGGAGCAGGAGAGACGAACTATAGGGAGACATATGGAGCGCGTTGCAGTTGTCTGATGTCTGACGGCGTGGCATGCCTTAATAAATTTCATTAAGAAAAGGGAATGAATCAAGTTGAAAGATAAACGAGATATACAGCAACTTAAGTATATTTTTTAGCATTGTTTGAATTTAAAAGAGTTTTCATCAACATTATGTTTTAATAAACATTTTTAGTCATAGGGAAATGATAAGTAATAGGAGCAAAGTATGGTATTTATTGTTCTTTATGACATGTATAAAATGTGTAGAAGATCCTCACTAACACCGTCCCATGTAATACATATTTTTCAAAATTTAATTTCCTAGATTCTGTAAATCATTATCAGTGACTTGAGAACAATTTATAAGCTTCTCTTACAGTAGAAAATATAGGATATAAAATGTACGTCCAAATTTTAATATAATACGTTGGGATAAAAATGTTAATGCTTTCAACATTTTTTGTTCGGTCAATCAGTTAGTAAAGGATGCTGCAACCGAAAATATGAGGCATAAATAAAAATTTCCGAAACAAATTCAAATTTTCGAATTGTGGTCCTCACTCTATATATATATATATATATATATATATATATATATATATATATATATATATATATATATATATTATAGTGGATATAGTTATATTTTAATATATACTTATATGATTTACCTTTATTTACCCGTTTTTACCTTCGGCTAGCCCTATATGATTGTATGAAAACTTTTTAATTGTATGTATTGTTTAAATTTTATATTGCAGTCGGAAGCATGAGACTTCTCTCTTTGAGTCCTGGACACCTATTAGAAAAAATTTTTACACATATGAACATTTACTTATTATGATTTCGTGATAGGTCTATTCCTGAATAAATTATATATCTTTATTTCAATCATCTCACTATATGATAATCGAATGAATGATTTAAACAATGTTCGTGAAAAGTGTTATGGACATTGACTGGAATAAGAAAAATACCAACACTTAAATAAAAATATTTTAATAAATTGTTGATGAAATCTTCAAAATTTTACACACACAAATATTCCTGAACCTCCCCTGCATTCTTTGATGGTCATGCGCACTGAACGCTTATAGTAGCTGCTTCGGCGCAACGGAGCAACTCTTCCGGTTCAACGTTTCTCGTCGTCACAAAATTATAGTACACAGTTAACGTGGAGGATGCAAACGTTTAACAGTTCAATGTTCATCAATTTAGTGCATTTAGAATAATATGGTTGAAAACTTATATTAAACAGTTACATATATAAATCAAGTTGTGAATTAAGTGTGTGTTTGATAGTTATAAGAATAAGTCAGCATGCAAAGCGGAAATTAAGATTGGAAAAGCATTTATGAGTGGTGTGAACTTTGATTATTTTACAAACGAAAAACTTTTTACAAGTAAGTACATATTCAATATCTAAAATTATTGTTACAGAAAATTAGAGTTCTTTAATTATCCATGGATAAAATTTGGTATTAATTATTTTAAAGTTTCTTTGGCCAATTTTAGATTATTCAAATTTAAATGTTCAAATTAATTTCAAAAGTTCACTTTTTCTTTGTTTGTTTGGAATTCCAAATTAAAAAAACTCAAATAACACAGACCTTATATTCCATTCTCGGCGTTGTGGACCTGCAACATCCCGTCTCTTTTCTTAGGTATTCCTTACCCTAGAAATACTCGTTCGGCACGTTTCACTTTTTCACAGGGGTTAATCGACATTAATATTATGAATTTTTTATTGATTTAGATTTAAAATTATTACTTTTACTTTAAAGTTTTTACAAAAATCTTCTCAGAGAATTACATCCCAGTTCCTCATTCCCCCAACTAACTCTCCACTCTCTTTTCTTTTAAAAATCAACAACATTTTTACAATCTCTAAAACACAGCCTCCTAATTTGTTATTTTATTCAACAATTGTCAATGATAATGTTTTTTTTATGGAAATACTGAATTCTTCAATTAAAATAGTCTTGGAGAGTGAAATCACTTGTATAAATGGTTTAACAATATCTTATAGAATATATAAATAGTCTTTTACATGTATTACAATGGTTTCAATCCTTGTAATTCCTTTTTTTTTAGTAAATTTGTTTACAATTAATATACAATTTCTACAATCTAAATTTATGATTTATATATATGGAACTGTTTATTTTTTAATTCTTTAATTAGCACTAATTTCGCTTTATATAAACTCTAACTTAATTTCAAATTTACATTCTCTGTTTTATATTAACTTCCAACTCATTGAATTTAGGTTGGCAATATTATAACTAGATTCAATCACTTCCTTCATTGATTTCGATTTGATTACTAGATTTCTATGACATACAATATGGCTCTTATTCCGAATGTCATATTTCATACAGTTTTACTTTTATAAATTATTTTTTTCAAATTGCACCTTTTTATTGTATTTGCATATCGTTAATAAATTAGTGATTTGATTATTAATTCTTATTATTTTAGGTTTTGAACAAATTAACATCCTTTTCCCGATTCAAGTGTGGACATAGCAGCGTTCAGATTGATTTTAATGAAAATTGTTGACATTGACTTGACCTTAGGATTTATTTGTGAAGGTAACATTTTCTTAAGAATTAATTTCTATATTATCATTACCATTCTATTCCTTATCCTTAATCCATTTCTTAAATTGATGTACTCAATATTTTATAATACATTTGCTTAAGTCATTCATTCGTTTTATGTTAAATTTTGTTCTTAATTAGGTAGTGTCTAATGATACACCATACGTATATACAAAAAAAAATTCCTTTTTAATTCAATCTAATATATGAATATTTATCTATACTAGAGGACTGGCTTAACTCCCCTCAAATTTAAATTTTAAAAGTTGTCTATTTAGATAACTTCTTAAAATTTCAATTTTCAATCTGTAATCCATGCTAATCGATCTATAGATTTCAGCTCAGTACTTACATTTCTGATAACATTTTTATTTTTATTCTTATTATTAAAATTTTTATGATATTCTTATAATTTAACCATATCAAACTCATTCCAAAATAATTTCTCATTAGGGACATAACAATAATGTTTCTTACATTTTATTCTCATAATTCTTATTCTTATTAAATTATTCATATCTTATATTCCTTACTCTTTTCCACCGTTTCTTATTCAAAATCTCAATACTTATACTTCCTCCTTTACCTATCTACTCTTCTATTCTTTTTTTTATTTCATCTTTTATACTAAGAACATAATTTTTAATTATTTCAATGATTTCCTATAATTTCATATCAATTTTCAACCTATATTCATGTCAATTTATTTATTCTTATAGTCGAACCTTTAACTCTTTACTTTCTATCCATATTTATATTTATTTTCATATTTCTTAATCATAATTCATCAACTTTATTTCATAACTATATTCATTATATCATAATTTTCTCATCATATCTCCCTATCTCATAATAATTAATCATATCATATACTTTATAAATATTTCTTTCCATTATTTCACTATACTTTTCTCCCTAATTCCTATAAAATTTTTCTTGACATGAATATTTCCTACTTATATCTTGATTTGAAAACTTTCTTTCCTTCTCATCTCTTTTACTGTTTATTTAATTATTTCCTATCTTATCCTTCCTATTTCCTACCTGTCCTTATTAATGAGTGTTTATTTAATTTTATTATGTCCTTTATCTAAGAAATTCTCATAAAAATTTACTATTATACTAAAGCTTAACTTGCCATCTTTCTTTGATATTATTCATTTATCATTAATACATTATATTTCCTTATGTTTCAATTTTTTAGATTACATTAACCACGGATACTGTATGCTGCCTACTAGTACACTACCTATGAAAATTGAAAATCTTATGTTTAACTTGGTCATTATCTTCACGTTGTATATGAGAATACATCTTATGAAGTAAAATCGAAAAAAAAACCTTACATCTACCTATACTACTATCTATTTACATGTAAGTAACATAATATTATCTATTCCTCTTATCACTCTTTTATGGTGAATTATACTTATAAATTGATTCTATATTAAAAATACCCCTAATCATGTTTGTTCCTGGGAATGCCAATTTATAACTATTTTGTGCATTATCATTTATTATTTCATAAGGTCCCTCGAATGGCAATTGCAATTTAATACATTGGTCTTCTGCTTTATTAGATGTCTTTAATGCTCTGATTATAACCAATTCTCCTTTATTGAAGGTTGTTTTCTTCTTAATTTTCTTATTCTGATCCCGTATATATTTTTCTGCCTTCCTCCTTATTCTGATATTCACCTTTTCTAGTGTCTCTTCTAGAGCAGTATCTCTATTCAGAATCCAGTTTCTTTTAGGTTGGATACCTTTCATTAAATAAATTGGACTTTCACCTGTTACCCCATGTGGTAAATTATTTATAAATTCTTCAATTTTGTCCAAATTTTCATCCCATCTAATATGTGTCTTTTGACAAAGAATTCTTAAATATTTTAAGATTTCCTTTATATATCTCTCAGCTGGATTGGAGGTAGGTCTTCTAATACTAATAAATTGTAGTTTTATTTGTTCTTTATCACAATACTGCTTTAATTTTTTACTTTCAAAGTATATAGCATGGTCAAGTATAATTCTCTCAGGTCTTCCTACTTCTTCTATATATTTTTCCAAACATTCTATTACCACCTTAGCCGTTGATCTCTTACATGGAAAAGTTTTAACAAATTTGGTATAAACATCAACTATTACTAGTAAATCCTTATTACCCGATTCACTCCTAATTAAGTTTCCTATAAAATCCATTGCCACAATCTGTAATGGTTTATTTGTAATTATCGATTTTGCTGTCATGCTATTGTGGTAATTTTTTTATTTGGCCAGTTGACATATTTGACAATCTACATATTTCTTTCACTATACTCAAATCCTTCTTCGCCACATAATTTTCTCGAAACAAAGTCCATAGTTTTCTTGTTCCTATGTGTCCATTCTCTTTATGTAGATGACGAATAATTTCCTGTGCAAACTCCTTACTTATTACAAATACTTCTCTGTCCTCCAATTTCTTATACCACACTTCATCAATTTTATAGGCACCTTTAACTTTCTCGTTATCAAAATGTCTCTGATTTTCTTTAACCTTTTCCAATGTAAATATCCCCTCTGTTTGGTACAATTGGTTTATTCCAATTTGAAATTTGGTTTGATTGTTCCCTACTTCATCTACTCTACTCAATGCATCTGCTACCACATTTAATTTCCCTGGAATATATTTGATTTCGAATTCATATTCTTGTAACAACAAGATCCATCGGTGTACACGATTATTGGCATAGCGGTTTTTCAACATAGCTGTAAGTGCTGACTGGTCAGTTTCTAAAATAAACTTAGCTCCTAATAGATAGAATCTTAGTTTGCTAATGCAAAATACAACACTTGCCATTTCTAATTCTGTTATTGAATATTTCTTTTCTGCTGGCTTAGTCACTCTGGATATAAAACTAATAGGTACTTCTTCTCCATCTTGTATTTGAATTAATACCCCTGCCAATCTTTCTATTGAAGCATCCGTTCTCAAGATAAAAGGTTTGTCATATTGTGGATGAAATACTTTTAGGCTGTTTAGAAAAATTTCTTTTAACTCCTGAAATGCCTTTTCTCTTCTCTCGTCCCATTTCCATCTAATATCCTTCTTTAATAATTCTATAAGAGGAATTTCTCTCTTACTTAGATCAGGAACTAACTTCTTGAAATAATTGATGATACCTAGAAACCCCCGTAAAGTTCTTAAGTTATGTGGTGTTTTATACTCTAGGATTGCTTTAATTCTCTCAGGATTCATTGTTATACCAGTGTCACTTAAAACATATCCTAAATAATCCACTTCTCTTTTATAAAACTGACATTTCTCTAAGTTTAATTTAAGTCCAGCATTTTCTAATTCCTTTAATATTATTTCCAGATGTTTATGATGCTTCGTTTCTGTTTCAGAAAAAATCAAAATGTCATCTATGTAGTGGAGAGTGAAATCTTCATACGGATTCAAGATTGTATGCAACGTTCGTACTAAGGCTGCACAAGAACTTTGGAGTCCAAATGGCACTACACAAAATTGATACACCACTCCATCTACCATAAATGCAGTGTATTGTCTACAACGCTGATCCAATGGAATTAACCAAAAGCTATGCTTTAGATCTAATTTTGAAAATATATTAGCCTTTGTAATTCTTCCAAATATACCTTCAATATTTAATGGACTTTCGTATTGTTTTTTAGTAAATGTATTTATATTCCTAGCATCCAAACATATTCTAATATCCCCCGATTTCTTCTTTACACAAGTTATTGCACTTATGTATTGTGAATTAGATCTTTCAATAATACCGTCTTGTAACATTTTATCAATTTCCTGATATACCTCTTGTTTTAATTTATAAGGTATAGGATAAGTTTTGATCTTAAAATTTTTTATTTCTGGTATGACTTCAATTTTGTGAACATATCTAGTCGCAACGCATACTTCCTCATTGAACAGCTTTTCATGAGAATCAAGTAATTCATAGACTCTCTGTTTGTATTCCTCCGGACATAATTCCTCCCTCATGTTTTGTTCTTCTTCAGCAATGTGATTTATTTGTCCAATTGCACATTCGTTTTTTCCTATATCTGTTTGATAATTTGTTATAAACGGTATTGTATGATTATTATATATTATGTTTTGCATTTTATAATTTATTATAATTCTATGTTTACTTAATTCATCTGTACCCATGATTATGTCATATTTTAAATTTTTCACAATCAACAATTGTACTGATAAAACCTCACCATTTAATTCTAGGTTTGTCATAATGGTTTTAGTAGTTTCATATAATTTTCTTTCATTTGCCCCTATTAATGATATTTTATTTGTATTTATCACCATAATATTGTCCTGTTTTAAATTGTCTACTATAATTTGATTTATAATGGAAACTTCGGAACCCGTATCTAATAAAACTCTACATTTAATGTTATCTAAATTTCCCTCTATAAATACTAATCTATTTAATTCTGGGTTTGTTGGTTCTTCATCTAATATAAATTCTCTAGGATGTTGATATTTAGAAGAATAGACAATATTTTGCACATAAGAGCAACTTACTCGAAATTTGGATCAGAACTCGGGCCCTGATCACTATCCCTTCTTATCTCTTCCTGGTTTTGTATCATGTTCACCTGTCTTCTATCTTCACCTCCTCGACTATCTCTTTGATCATAATTCCTGTCTCTGTTTTCATTTCTTCTGTCCTCTTCATTATTTCTCCCCTCTCTTCTGTATTGTTGCCAGTTCCGATTACGATTGTCGTTATCATTCCGTCTTCCATAATTTTGGTAATTTCCTCCATTATATCCATTATTCCGATTCCCATTATTACCATTCTGATACCCATTACGATAGTTTCCATTTCCGTTTCTGTAATTATCATATCTCGGATTTCTATCATCCCGTCCTGGTTCTCTTCTCTCGTAATTTCGATTTTCATAATTTCTCTGATCATTTCTCCTTTCATTTTCTCTTCTATTCTGTCCATTCCCATTTTCATTTAATCGATTGTCTCTTGTATCGTTATGATTTGTATAGCTCCGTTCCACTCTTTGTAGATATCTTGATAAACTATCCATGGCTTTAATATTATGAAGCGCTATTGTTTCAGCTACTTCTGAATTGAAATGTCTGCCAATGTATAGCACTAATTCCTCCTCCTTCATTCCCGGATCTAAGTACTGGGCTATATTATATAATTGCATCGCATAATTATTCAGGTTTTTGCTTCTCTTATAATCAAATTTCCCGAAGTATAACCGCTCTCTGAATGTTGCTTGTTGCAATTCTCCCCAGAAATAGGCTAAGAATTGTTGCTCGAACTCTTCTAGGCTTTGTATTAGTTCTTCCTTATTACAAAACCACAATAAAGCATGGCCCTGTAATATGCTCCTTATAATAAGCTTGATCTCAACAATATCTCTGATTCCTTTAATTTTGTTTCTAATTATTTTGAGGAATACTTTGGGATGTATATTGTTAATATTCCCATCAAATTTCATTCCGATTTCTAAACTGTGGAAATTTCCTGGGTATATATTGTTTCCTCCATTTCTTCTCAAATTTTCCTCCATTTCCTCTATCGTGATCCTTAATTTCCGATTCATTTCTTCGATTTCTTTATTCATTTGTCGATTTATGTCGTTGGTTATTGTTAGACTCATCCCCGTTCTTTCTTCAATCCGGCCATCCAAATCCTTAAATTTTCTATTTACGTTATCTTTCATCTGTTCCACTTCCTTTGTTATTTGTTTATTTTGTTTTGAGACCTCTACTTTAATATTCTCTGGTAAATATTCTTCTAGATCTCTTCTAAATTCTAATACTTCTTCTACTATGTTTTCTCTGATTTTCATACCATTTTCCTGTATTTCTTGTCTTATGTTTTTATTATTTTCCTCTATGTCTTCTTGTATTTGCCGAATACTCTTCTTAAGTTCTTCTTGATTCTCCTTAAGTTCCTTAATCTCTTTGCAGTTTTCAAATCTAACCTCTTCTATCTTCCGTTCCAATCTGTTCATGTTTTCATGAATATTATGAATGTCTCCCCTCAAATTAAGCTCCATTCTATCCATATTTCCGTTAATGCTATTTATATTTCCATTCATATTGTCTATTTTTCCATTCAACTTTTGATCCATTTTGTTCATGTTTCCATTTAACTCTCCCTTCATTGTATTCATCTGGTTCAACAATTGTTGCATCAAATCCATCATTTGGTTATCATTCCTTGTTCTTGTTTGTTGTTCCCTTCTCTCTTGTATTTCTTGACTTCTATCCAATCCTTCTTCTACTCGTTCTACCTCTATTCCATATTCTTCATCTCCTGTTCTCCTTTCTTCCTGTGCATCATCTTCCGATTGCTGTCCTTGGATGAGGTATTGCACCTGGAAATCTCCCATTCCATGGCTTCTTCCTTCTCTTTCCTCCTCAGATCCACTATCATTTCCAATCTGCTTCCCATCGCGCAACATCATTTTCCTATTTTCCATTGTTCTTTGTTTTTAATTTTTTTTTTTAATATATTATTTTTATAATCGCCCCACGTTTTTGGGTGCCAATTTATAGTGGATATAGTTATATTTTAATATATACTTATATGATTTACCTTTATTTACCCGTTTTTACCTTCGGCTAGCCCTATATGATTGTATGAAAATTTTTTAATTGTATGTATTGTTTAAATTTTATATTGCAGTCGGAAGCATGAGACTTCTCTCTTTGAGTCCTGGACACCTATTAGAAAAAATTTTTACACATATGAACATTTACTTATTATGATTTCGTGATAGGTCTATTCCTGAATAAATTATATATCTTTATTTCAATCATCTCACCATATGATAATCGAATGAATGATTTAAACAATGTTCGTGAAAAGTGTTATGGACATTGACTGGAATAAGAAAAATACCAACACTTAAATAAAAATATTTTAATAAATTGTTGATGAAATCTTCAAAATTTTACACACACAAATATTCCTGAACCTCCCCTGTATTCTTTGATGGTCATGCGCACTGAACGCTTATAGTAGCTGCTTCGGCGCAACGGAGCAACTCTTCCGGTTCAACGTTTCTCGTCGTCACAAAATTATAGTACACAGTTAACGTGGAGGATGCAAACGTTTAACAGTTCAATGTTCATCAATTTAGTGCATTTAGAATAATATGGTTGAAAACTTATATTAAACAGTTACATATATAATTCAAGTTGTGAATTAAGTGTGTGTTTGATAGTTATAAGAATAAGTCAGCATGCAAAGCGGAAATTAAGATTGGAAAAGCATTTATGAGTGGTGTGAACTTTGATTATTTTACAAACGAAAAACTTTTTACAAGTAAGTACATATTTAATATCTAAAATTATTGTTGCAGAAAATTAGAGTTCTTTAATTATCCATGGATAAAATTTGGTATTAATTATTTTAAAGTTTCTTTGGCCAATTTTAGATTATTCAAATTTGAATGTTCAAATTAATTTCAAAAGTTCACTTTTTCTTTGTTTGTTTGGAATTCCAAATTAAAAAAACTCAAATAACACAGACCTTATATTCCATTCTCGGCGTGGTGGACCTGCAACATCCCGTCTCTTTTCTTAGGTATTCCTTACCCAAGAAATACTCGGCACGTTTCACTTTTTTACAGGGGTTAATCGACATTGATATTATGAATTTTTTATTGATTTAGATTTAAAATTATTACTTTTACTTTAAAGTTTTTACAAAAATCTTCTCAGAGAATTACATCCCAGTTCCTCATTCCCCCAACTAACTCTCCACTCTCTTTTCTTTTAAAAATCAACAACATTTTTACAATCTCTAAAACACAGCCTCCTAATTTGTTATTTTATTCAACAATTGTCAATGATAATGTTTTTTTATGGAAATACTGAATTCTTCAATTAAAATAGTCTTGGAGAGTGAAATCACTTGTATAAATGGTTTAACAATATCTTATAGAATATATAAATAGTCTTTTACATGTATTACAATGGTTTCAATCCTTGTAATTCCTTTTTTTTAGTAAATTTGTTTACAATTAATATACAATTTCTACAATCTAAATTTATGATTTATATATATGGAACTGTTTATTTTTTAATTCTTTAATTAGCACTAATTTCGCTTTATATAAACTCTAACTTAATTTCAAATTTACATTCTCTGTTTTATATTAACTTCCAACTCATTGAATTTAGGTTGGCAATATTATAACTAGATTCAATCACTTCCTTCATTGATTTCGATTTGATTACTAGATTTCTATGACATACAATATGGCTCTTATTCCGAATGTCATATTTCATACAGTTTTACTTTTATAAATTATTTTTTTCAAATTGCACCTTTTTATTGTATTTGCATATCGTTAATAAATTAGTGATTTGATTATTAATTCTTATTATTTTAGGTTTTGAACAAATTAACATCCTTTTCCCGATTCAAGTGTGGACATAGCAGCGTTCAGATTGATTTTAATGAAAATTGTTGACATTGACTTGACCTTAGGATTTATTTGTGAAGGTAACATTTTCTTAAGAATTAATTTCTATATTATCATTACCATTCTATTCCTTATCCTTAATCCATTTCTTAAATTGATGTACTCAATATTTTATAATACATTTGCTTAAGTCATTCATTCGTTTTATGTTAAATTTTGTTCTTGATTAGGTAGTGTCTAATGATACACCATACGTATATACAAAAAAAAATTCCTTTTTAATTCAATCTAATATATGAATATTTATCTATACTAGAGGACTGGCTTAATATATATATATATATATATATATATATATATATATATATATATATTGAAAGATGGAAGAATAACGCGTGGAGTGTAAAACAGAAACAAAATTAAACGGGCATATCACGCAAAAGAGGTTACAGAGAATAAGTGGTAACCGTAGACATGCATGTTTCTGGCTCAGTAGCCGTCATCAGCACGGTACAACCAAGAAAGGGTGTACAACTTGGGAGCAAGGACGTTAATTGAAACACAAACAACGGATTTGAACAAGATAATCAAACGCACATTTGTGCCTTCAAATGGAAGATCTCTCTTTTGCGTGATATGCCCGTTTAATTTTGTTTTTGTTTTACACTCCACGCGTTATTATTTCATCTTTTTATTGGTTATTTGTCCATTTCCATGGTCGGAAGGTTCAGACAGGAGAGCTCCGTGTCTCTGGTATATGGCTCAACACCTCATGTCAGGTTTTGCCGCTTTCGCTATCTAAATCCATTTAACGTGGTCTCCACCATCATTTAATTTGTTCACTGATGTGTCTCATATCTCACTGTCTTTTGCTTTCTCCTTCCTCTTTGTAATTCCTGCCCTGCTTAAGTCCTTTTCTACCTCTGCCAACCATTTCGATCTAGGTCTTCCACTTCTTCTATTCCCCCCTGGTTGCCATTGTATCATTGCTTTGGTTACTGATTCTGATCCTTGTTTCCTAACATGTACCAGCCATTTTATTCTTTCAACTTTAATTTTCTTTACTATGTCTTCTTCATCTATCTCTTCAAAAATCTCTTGATTTGTTTTTCTTCTGTATTCCTGCTCCACTATCTTCACTGGACCCAATATTGTTCGTATTATTTTTTGCTCATTTACTCTCAACTTGTCTTCGTCTTTCTTTGTCATTGTAATAGTTTCTGCTACGTACATTATTATGGGTCTTATTATTGTTTTATATATGTTCATTTTTGTATTCTTGGTTAATATTTTACTTTTCAACATGTTTTCATTTGCTTGGTACGCTCTGTTTGTTGCTATTATTTTTTCGTCGATTTTCGTCTTTCTCCCCCCTTTATTCTCATTCATTTTTAATCCTAATTTTCAATCCCATCGTCATCCCTTCTTCTTCAATCTCTTTCAGCATTTCTTCCATGATTTTCTTTTTTTTGTCACTAGTACTATGTCATCTGCATATGCAATTATTTGCTCTTCCGTTGTTCTCAGATTTCCTTTTTGTATCTTTCTTAAAACGAATTGTAGAGCCAAATTGAAGAGCGTATATGATAGTCAATTTCCTTGTCTTACACCTTTGTTTATTTCGAGCTCTTCAGTTTCCCCTTTTAGTGTCAAAATACTAACTTTTGAGTGTTTCATTGTCATCTCTATTAAGTTTCCCACTTTTACTTACTCCTTGTTTTTTTAAAGCTTTCGTAATTTAGTTCCTCTTTAGCGAATCTGCTAATTTTTCAATGTCCCATTTTATTTGTTTGTTTCTGTTCTGGTGACATGTTGTTTATTGTTTTATTTTTGCTATAACCATATAATGGACTGTATCTGCGCAAGCTCCTCTATAAGATTTTACATCTCTTATTGATGATTGTCGATCTGGTGATGTCCATGTTATTTTGTGTTTGTCGGGATGTGGAAATTTTGTGCTGCTTATGGTCATGTTCGTTCTGGTTGTTAAGTTGTATAATCGCTATCCGTTGTTATTGGTTCTATCATGTATTGTATGTTTTTCTGCTCTATTTGTTGTTTTTTTCTTATTTTCCATTGATTGTTAAGAAAATAAATGAGATTCTTCCTTAATCTGTAGAAATAATTGAGCCTCCCAGACAAATGTTCCGGCAAATATGAGGACATTTTTAGTGTATAGAAATGCTGTAATGAAAAAACTGTACTGTATAATGCGCTCAAATTTGGTAACATAGTTTCAGATTTTGACAACTTGAATTTGAATTTATAAAATTTGGAAAAACAAAAGCTCAAAAATTACTAGTCATTTAAGAAATATGTGATTAAGAACTTTAAAAAGGTTTATTAGCTGAACTGAATATATTTTGAAGGAATAAACCTACAAAAAATAGAAACATAGAGTACCCAAGTCAAAATTCTAGAAATCGACATTATCAGTTGTTTGATAAAGAATTTTTTTCATTGACAAATAGTTGATTGAAATTTCAATGAGAAGAGATGTCCTCGAAAAAACTTAACATGGAGTTTTATTGATGTTTTTACTTTAGCGAAAACGGCAGCATTCGAAATAGAACACTTTTATATGTTATGGATTTGATGAATACGTACGTTTACTATATCAGCACTAGCTTCGTTATTTGATAGCCATGTCAGTTTAATAGTGGAGGAGCAACAAAAACTTTGGCAACAGGTTTTATGATAACCAAACACAATGCAGGGAGAGTGAAAACATTCAAAGCGATATCAGAGCGAATGTGTTACTTGCAATTTAATACACACATAGAAAATATGAGCATTTTAAACATACACGCACCAACAGAAGGGAAAGAAGATGAAATAAAGGATAAATATTACGACGAAATGGAAGAAGTGTTCAACATGATGCCAAAGAAAGACATCAAAATAGTAATAGGCGACGCCAACGCAAAAATCGGCAAAGATAGTATGTATGTACCAGTAATACGAAAATACAACAAACACGATAAAACAAATGATAATGGGAAAAGACTGATTAATTTTGTAACCGAGATGGGACTAGTTATTGCCAGTTAAAAGTTTGAACATAAAGAAATCCACAAAGGAACATGATTAGCACCAAACGGGAAGTACTTCAATCAAATCGACCATTTCCTTATACAAAAACAAATAACGAAAAGAGTAGAAAACGTGAGAACCTATAGAGGAGCAAATGTGGACAGCGACCACTTTTTAGTAGTTGCGAAAATAATAAAAAACAGTAAACGAAGCAAGGAAAAGCAAAGGTGTATACCAAAAAGAAGGCTACTGGTGGAAAGGCTTATAGATAACAAAACAACAAAAAGAAAATACGAAGAATAATTGAAGAAAACCCTAGAACAGAACCATAACGTTAACCACGAATGGAGACATTTGGAGGAAACTATAAAAAAGACGGCAAGGAGAATAGTAACACCGAAAATAAAAAAGGAAAAAGGAGAAGAATGGTTCGATGCAAAATGCAGAGAAGAAATTAAAAAGAGAAGCCAAGCCAAACAGAAAATGTTACAAACTGGTACATATAAAGACAAAAGACAATTCGAATAACAAAGAAGATATGCAGGGCAAAAAATGGGAAAAGGAATGGAGGACAAAATAAAAAGTATAGAAGAAAATTTTGTAAATAAAGAAATGAAGAATTTTTACCAAGAAATAAAGGGAAAACTGGGCAGGGGATCATATGTATAAAGAATAAAAAAGGAGAAATAATAATGGATGTAAGCGAAATGATACAAAGATGGGAAGAGTACTTCAAAGAAATATGAAATAAAGAAAATGAGAACGAGCAGCGGGAGGAGCTTACAATCCAAAATAGACATAACGACGAAATATATCACCACCATCTTGAGAAGAAATCTCAGAAATAATACAGACAAAATAATGGCAAATCTGCTGGAGAAGATGAAATAGGACCAGAGCTGATAAAATATGGCGGAGACGCTATAAAAACGAAGATCTGCCATTTGATATCGAATATATGTGAACAAAAGACCATGCCAGAAGCGTGGGGAACCTCAATAACGGTACCAATTTACAAGAAAGGGAAGAAGGACGAATGCAGAAACTATAGAGGTATCGCGCTACTGGACACAGTGCGTAAAATCATGGCCAAAACCATAGAAAAAAGAATATGGAGAAAACTTGTTCGAAGATTATCAGTGCGGATTCAGATCTGGAAGATCAGTCTTGCACCATATTTTCACTCTGAAACAAACGCAAAGAATGGGGTACGAATACGATCTACCAATCGATGCCATTTTTATAGACTTCCAAAGGGCGTATAACACAGTAAATAGAAAATCTTTATACAGTATTATGAATGATCTGAGCATCCCAAAAAAACTGATAAGTCTAACCAAAACGACACTCGAACGTACAATAACAAAGATCAAGGTGAACCAAAAAACATCAGAAAGCTTCGAGACTAATACAGGATTAAAACAAGGAGATCCGTTGTCCACCACCTTGTTTAACATTGTATTAGAATGGATTACTTTTTGACCTTTCTTTAAACCAATGAAATGCTTCTTTATTTGTCACAAGGGTAAGTTCCAACCAATTATGTCATTATTATAGTGGGAATAAATCCCTTGTGATTATTCTCGGGAATAATCACTGTGGCTTTTATTTGCCTAGCAAGTGTCAGATAGTTGTCAAAATAATTACCTAATTGTGTCAACGCGATATATAAAATGGGTGAAAATAATCGGTTTAGTACCTTTTTTGATGCAGAAATAACAAAAAAGATTTTAGAAACTACTTCGAAAAATACTCTAATAAGTAATCAGTCTATATGGAGACAATGTAAGACCTTCACCAAAGAAAGAAATTATATTCGGAATCAATATACTACAACAGCTACTCTGGCATTAATTTTGAAAGATTGGGCTCATAACATGGAAAGAAAAGACGGAAATGATTATAAAGAAGCAGTAATAAAGACAATGTGGAATAAAATACCAAAATTAGTTCAAGAACTTTATTTTAATAAGTATAACAGTTCCTGTGATCCTTTCCATGATATAGAATTCAAAAATGCTCAGAATGCAAGAGATGCAAAAAGAAAAACTCTACGAAAACATCCTGGAAAGCACAAACAAAGTTCTGTGGCACTTTCTAATACAGAATTGTTGCAAATTTTTAACTATTGAGACGAAGATACACCTTGTGGATTGCGAAGAAAGTTTTTCCACGTTGCATCGTATGAACTAGCTTGGAGGGGAGGAGAAGCTACGAAATGTTTAATTCATTATTTTGAAAAAGAAACCGACATAATAAGATTGAATATTGGCCGCATTGAATACAATCCCATCTTTACAAAAACTGCACAGGGTGGAGCACAAAGGTGCGCTAATAGTAAATGGTTGACTCCAAACATAAATAACCCAGATATTTGCCTTGTTCGTCTTTTTGAAAAACTAATGGATAAACGTGAAGAAAATATTAAAACCGAACGCTTGTTTCTTACTCAAATCCAGCTTGGCAAACTCATGGTTCTTGGTATAAAAACCTTCATGTGGTAATAAATTCCATTTCAAAATGAATGAAAGAATCTGCAGAGAAAGTAGGTCTAGACACAGTAACTAAAAAAACAACTGACCATTCTGCCAGATCAAGTGCAGTAAGTAACCTTTCAAAAGCTGGTGTAGGAGAACAAGAAATGATCATGGTCACTGGTCAAAATTCTTCAAGTTCGATTAAACCATACTTACAATTGAACCAAGAACATTATCCAAATATATTAAATAATCTTAGAGAAAATACGCAGGAAGACGCACTTAATATAACCGGCAATTCCAAATCCTCAATAAATAATGAGTCTCGAAATATTTTTAATAATTGCGTTTTTCATTGTACTAATTTAATGAAATTAACTGTCTCGACCCTTACTTCGTGGAATCTACTCATATTAGTGTTTTTAATGAAACTCACGGTTTCTAGTTGATACCACAATATAATAAAAATTGTTGAAAAGTCTAAGAAATTGACAATTGTTTCGATAAATCAATATCATCGTCAGAATGACAGAAGTTACATTTCATTTGATACCTACCTGATGTTTCGTAGTTATTTTTGGCTAGACCAAGAAGTGACCTAACTGGTTATTAACTTAATATATATTAATAGAAAAAAGAAGAAGATGTGATATTACAAATATTGAAGCTTAGATATTATTAGCCCTATGGTGAAATTGTTGTATTCAGCAATGAATACAACAATTTCTTTTAAAACAGAAAGTAGCGTTAGTAGTAAATTGTTAAATGTAAAAACAAAAATACCACCGTTAAAGAAGTCAGGTATATATAAACTCAAACGTCCAGAATGTAATGCTGTCTATTTGTGTCAGACCCTTACGAATTTTGAAATCCGATACAGTGAACACTTACGAGCATACAGATTGAAACAACCAGATAAATCCCACTACGCAAAACATCTACTTGACACCAATCATCATTGACACCTAACACAGAACTAGAAGTGCTGCATATTTGTGAAAAGAAACAAGAACTGGATTTCCTTGAAGAACTGGAAATTAGAAGACATATAAGAAATCCACAATATGAAGTTGTCAATGAACAATTAAATCTAGGGAGTTCTCCACTAATAAACTGTCTTCTTAAGTGAAAATTGTAAAGATCAGCAGATATAGTTTTCCTGGTTTTCTATATCATTGCACAGTTATACTTATCTTAATTGGAAAAATGATATCCAGGATATCACCATAGGGCTAATAATATCTAAGCTTCAATATTTGTAATATCACATCTTCTTCTTTTTTCTATTAACATATATTAGGTCAATCACAAATTAGGTCACTTCTTGGTCTAGCCAAAAATAACTACGAAACATCAGGTAGGCATCAAATGAAATGTAACTTCTGTCATTCTGACGATGATATTGATTTATCGAAACAATTGTCAATTTTTCAGAATTTTCAACAATTTTTATTATATTGTGGTATTAACTAGAAACTGTGAGTTTCATTAAAAACACTAGTACTAATTTAAATTGTTAATTCTTTTAATATATTCACAATGTGTCAACGATATTTTCGTATATAGTAATAATTAATTAAATTAAATTTTTCAATAATTTTATGATAGTTTTATTGATCTTTTTTATTGTAGAAATTTGTGAATCAAAAAATAATCTAGTCAAATATAACTCGCGAGTTCCATAAATTAGAAAATAATTTGAAAAATTTTGTTCAAACTTGTTGCCATTTGGAAATAGCCACTGGAGCCCTGCGGGCTCTCGTGACTATAGCCTGGCAACCCGTTTTCAAAAAATCTGTCAAATTATTTTCAATTCAGGTTCAGTCTCTTGTTATATTATTACTGATAATACGCAAGACCGGCACGAACAGGGCAGGGACACTGAAAACTAAGACAACACAATTACTGGCATACGCGGACGATGTAGTTCTGCTATCAACATCAGAAAACGAACTGAGAAAAATATGCAGAGCATTCATAAAAACAGCAGAGACAATGAGCCTGCGAGTCAATGAAGACAAATCGCAGTTCATGAAAATGGCAACACCTCAAAGGAAACGAGCAATGAGGAATTTTCCAATACAACTGAATGGGCAAAAAATAATGAACTTCGAACAAGTCCAAAGCTTTGTATATTTAGGTGCGGTTATCAAGGACGACGGCGACGAAGGAGGAAATTTAGAAACTAGGCTGATGAAAGGAAGTAAACAGGCAGGAGCATTTAACAAGATGATAAGTTCAAAGAAGATCTCCAGAAAGACAAAGCTACATCTGTATAAATCAGTAATAAGACCAACAGTAATCTACGGAAGCGAAACGTGGATACTTAACAAATCAGAGAAAGACAAATTAGATAGATGGGAAAGGAAAATACTCAGTAGGATTTTAGGGGAAAAAAGAAGGAGATATGTGGCTAAGAAGAACGAATAACGAAATACAAAATTCATTTGGGGAAGCAGAACTGAGTAAAATAATAAGATCCAGAAGAATAGGTTGGCTGTGGCATGTACAGAGAATGCCAGATAGTAGAACGACCAAAAAAATGATTGATACAGAACAAGCCGAAATAAGAAAGAGAGGCAGACCAAAGAAAAGATGGGATGCAGAAGCGATAGCAGATCTAAGAGAGAGTGGAATCCAGGACTGGAAAACGAAGGCAAAGGATACGAAGGAATGCAAACAAATCACTTCCAAGCTATGGGCCTAAAAGACCTGCGTGTAGCACTTATATATTAAGTTAAAGATAGAATGAGGTATATACTTTTTAAAAGACAAGATTCCAAGATGTACGCTAACTTATTAGTCACCCTGTAAGTCGTAACGACAACTCATTCCTCTCTTCAAAAGATAATTTGAATTATCTACAAATACCATGAATAGACAGAAGAGTACGAGGTTTCGAGAGAAGCAAAGTGATGGAGGTGTTTGATGTATTAAAAAAACTTGTCGGCAAATACAAAACTAGTGCAAACACTATATTCCACGTTGATGAGCCAGACTACAATGTGATAAAGTTGTATATATTTTTTTTAAGAATCAAATTGTTACTAATATGAAGTTATGGCGAATTTTTTAAAAGTGATTCAATACAGACAACTCTCTCCTATTTTGTAGTGTTATTGCCTTAAAAATTTGTGAAATCATTCAATATACCTATAAGTATTTATTCGAAAATGAGAATTTCGAGTAATTTTCCGAGGATTTAACGTATGCGATAATAATTGTGGAATAAATCGAGTAGGAAATTCAGCGAACCGATTGGAAAATAAAACCCATAAAAATGATAAAACAGCTTAGTGTCTTGAGAAGCGATCATAATATCACTATTGCAAATTTGAAATTGCCGATTCCAGAGGTCGAAGAAGACTTATTCGGACTTTTCCGGCATACAAACGGCAAATTCATTTAAATTTTCAACGTTTGTGAGCAGCTCTTTATACGGATTGTTGAATAAAAGACCATACATCAGATTGAAATTGAGACGAATCACTTTCTGCACCTCTAAAACTGTTCTCCGACAGAATTTTCGAGAAAATATATACATACACTTACACTCAAATAATAGTTGAGAGACAGTATGTATGAGGACAATTTCCTTTTAATACGTATGGGGTGTGTTTACAAAAATTGATTAACTGTTTTATTTAACAAGAAACATACTTGGCATGATTCATTCTTGTCTTGGCTCTTTTGGCCGCTTCCTTTTGTCGCCGACGTCATTCAACAGCCGCTGTGTGTTTTATGCCCACAAACATACAAAAAAGTTACGTATCATGAATCAATTTACATAGACAGTGTGTCCGAATAAATTCGATATTTCCAAAACCAAAGGTCTTTTTACAAAAACTTGAAACACGTCGATTTTTAACTTTAATATTCTACATTTTACAACAAAATTTAATTATACAGGGTGATCCATATTAATGTGATGACGTCATCGATAATCATTTTAAATGCAACACCCTGTATTTGGTGTCAGTTATAAATAATTCGTAAGGTAAAAGGTATGATACTTGGGGTCTAACGGACAGAATTTGAAAGATATGCGCTTACAAAATAAATTTTATTGATATTCGCATCAAAATTACCTGTCTTTGGAGTCGGTGGAGCGCTGCTTACCTTTCGTTCTTCAAAGTAGCTACACTGAGCAAAATGCCCTAATTCGATTTCTTTCTTAAGATGCCCTTAATAACTGATACAAAAAATCAAATAGTGGTTAAAACAAGTGATTACTAGCATGTGCATAATTATCATAAGTATGTTGACTTTGTTGAAACATTTTTATAACAGTTATTCGATAAAATGATGTAGTTAACTGGAAATCTAATTGCTGTTATTATAGTCATTTCGTTATAGACCTCATTGAATTGGTTCAATTCAGCACCTACTAGTCCTAATTAGGTACCCACTTAACACTATTCAGTACCAACAAAATAGATTACCTAGTTACAATTATGCAGTCCTCGTATAACGGTTATATTTTTTAAAAAGAAACGGCTGTTTAGCATCAAAATGCAGTTTTTTCTGGTCCGAACATTACCGATGTGGTTGTCGATCTCATCTTATTGGTTATTTGTGGTTGGAACCTTGGAACATCCGCGCGCCATGAATTTCACTTTCACATTTGGTTTGGGAGTGTTGAGTTATTAGGCTGTGGTTGAGTGTTGAAAGTTTGTATGCGGTGTAGGCGATTATTTGCAGTTTTTGCAATTAACTGTGAGATTAGGTTGAATACGCCGACAGTGTTAAATTGGTTTGAGTATATAAATGGCGTTCAAAAACCTATTAATGCAGTGGCGATTAAGTGACTATATATCTGACTATGTTCACGATTCTCTCATCTTTCTTTAAGTTTATTTTGTGGAAAACATTTTCATTTGAATTGTTGTATTTTTGTTATAAGCTTCTTCAATCTAAGAATTTTTGAGAGCTTTGATATCTAAACTTAACTGGAAAATATGTTTATTAGATTTTATACTTATTATGTTGTATTTTTGTAGTTTTCTATGGTTAGTTCCATTGATTTAATTATTTTGTTATATTTTGTTAATATAAATGGTTTATAGCAAATTTAGTTTTATTTAAAAATATCAGATTATTATTCGAAAATATAGTAATCATTATTGTATTATAGTCTAACCACTATTTGAAAAGTTTATAATACTTATAAAAGTGCACTCGATATCGGTTATATGACATATCATATTCTTAAAAAAATCTAATAACGTTGACTTTTTACCCGTATAATTGTTACTAGAAAACCCCATAATCTAAATTTAGTGCCCTCGATTCCGATTGTACAAAATTCCGTTTGTTATTTGAAAATCTAATAACCTTTACTTCATGACAATACAATTGCTACTAGAAAAGCCGATAATATTTATTAAGTGCACTCAATAACAATTATATGAAATGATGTTTTTTATTTGAAAATCGAGTAACCTTTACTATATGACAATATGGTTGGTATAAGAAAATCCTCTAATATCTATTGAGTGCATTCGATAACATTTGGACGAAATTCTGTTTTTTATTTGAACATCTAGTAACGTTTACTATAGGACAGTATGATTGCTATTAGAAAATCTTGTAATACTTATTAAGTGCACTCGATAACGGTTATACGAAATTCTTAAAAATTATATCTATTAACAGTTATTCAGTGGTGTCCAACAAAGTGACTTTAATAACCATAATCATGAACTTACTTGATGCCTATTTCATGCAAGTTTCTAATAACTGTTATTCAATTTTTGCTAACGGTTAATGGAAATTTATTTCAGTGTATTTTCGTTTTTTTCTAGTTCCTCGACAGTATACGGTTTGTAATTGATATACAATCTGTTGCCTTTTATGTACGAATTTTCGGTCGGGTTTTGTCTTGCTTTATTCAGATAGTTTATCAGAATTTAATTTTTACACCGTTGTTTATATGTGAGATCGTTAGAAATTCCTATACACGTTCCCTTCAATTTTCAGCACTGCTTCAAGACCTCAAGTTTCTTTAAATACGAAACGAATTCCACCTTTAATAGGTTTCTTCCCTGGGTTCTCAGTAAAAATTATTTAAGTCTGATATATGGAGATCAATATCTAAAAGTTTCTTGATATCTTTGCAAACAGTGGACGGGGACACTTCTTCCGAGTCTTATATATAATATGAAATTTGAAAGATAAAACCATCTTAGAAAATCGACTAAATGTTGTATCGAATCAGTTTTTTATTTTCACTAATTTTCACCTACTTACTCCTCTTGCATTACCCTAATAAATTTGATGTTTTGAACATATTTTTAAAATTCCTCTTAATATAATTCGTAACGACAACTCATTCCTCTCTTCAAAAGATAATTTGAATTATCTACAAATACCATGAATAGACAGAAGAGTACGAGGTTTCGAGAGAAGCAAAGTGATGGAGGTGTTTGATGTATTAAAAAAACTTGTCGGCAAATACAAAATTAGTGCAAACACTATATTCCACGTTGATGAGCCAGACTACAATGTGATAAAGTTGTATATATTTTTTTTAAGAATCAAATTGTTACTAATATGAAGTTATGGCGAATTTTTTAAAAGTGATTCAATACAGACAACTATCTCCTATTTTGTAGTGTTATTGCCTTAAAAATTTGTGAAATCATTCAATATACCTATAAGTCGACTAAATAAGGTATCGAATCAGTTTTTTATTTTCACTAATTTTCACCTACTTACTCCTCTTGCATTACCCTAATAAATTTGATGTTTTGAACATATTTTTAAAATTCCTCTTAATATAATTTCTTCTCTTTTATTTCCTCATACAGATACTTAACTTTCAAAATAATCCACATTAACAACAGAAACTGATTTTGACCTAAACTTGTAAAACCTTCCAACTCTTCCTCGTAACTAAGTGAATCGATTTAATTATGAATAACAAACAAAACAAGCCGTATCAGTAAGGAAAACAGATTCGTTTAATATCGAGCACAGCTGCATTTAATGCCGATATTACGACGAGTCTTCATTCAAACATGCAAATTCTGGTTTTCAATTCTGAATTGCAATCACAACCGCTAAGGATTTGTGCACATAATGGACCTGGAAGTTCGTTTCACTCGTTTTATTTCTACTTGGAACAAAGATCCACCAGCTGCTTTTGTGTCACTGCCGGCCATAGTTGAATGCGATTTATCAATTCCTCAAGATGATACTGTTATAGACGAGTCGTGGGGGTAGTTAACAAACGATTATAATATGTAATTGAGACTAAATTTAAGATTGGCGGTCTTAAAATATTATCTTGTCTTCAGGATAATTTATAAAACTATATTTGGGCCATTTTATAATAATATAGATCAAGCCTCAGTAAACCAGTTTTTGAAGCTGATCTAAAAAATTTGATGCATTCGACGCGTTTATGTCATAATGTGATCAAAATCAGTCTGTCAAAATAGTCAAAACAAAGGAACTTTTTTATTAATTAATTCGTTCTTCCGTATTTGATGTTCTCTTAATAATTTTTGGAAATATTTCCTCTTATATTCATTATTCTCCTGCCATTATTATATTTTCTCCATAAAATGGAGCACATTCATTATTTTTCGTCTTTTTGTAATATTCATATTTTTTCCCAGTTTTGCAACTTCCCCTTGTATATTAACAATAATATTTACATCTGTTTTTATACCAATATTGGTTTTTAAAACCAACAGACACAATGAAAACGGTTTTAAAAGCACAAATATATTTCCCTTGCAAATTTTCCGCACTCTGAAGTGAAGTGTGCATTTTATAGAAAATGCAAGGCAACGAAGTCTTTTATTTCAGAACGTTTTCCGCTACGAACGTAGGTAAATGTTTAAAATTTGTTTTTTTAATGTATGCATCTTAGTTTTCTAAAAAGATTTGTAGGCTCGTTAGGTTATATCGTTAAGTAAGCTTGTGGTATAAATGGAGTTTATCAGTTCGGTCCTCGAGAATTGTAAAATATAGTGCTAAATATATGATTGATTATTGTGAAAATACCATAAGAAGAGAGCAAAGGCAGAATACAGTATTCTTTGAGACACTGAGTCTTTAAACTATCCACAATCTGCTACTTTTGAATCATAACAAACTCTCAATAACTATTATTTCAAACAAAGAATCTATACAGTTTATTTTTTTGTGACTAATTACTTTACGATAAGAACATAACTTGGTGTAAAGCGGACCATACACACAACAACTATAAGCAACTTTTAATGAGTAAAATGAATCAAAATACTTTGCAAACAATTTTGGAGGAAATTAGAATATCCACGATGGAATTGAGGAATACCATAGAGGGAGTAGAGACAAGAGTTCTGCTACAATAAAATACGACATCTTGAAAAAAAAATTATAATTTAAAAGAAAGATTATAAATACTCGAGAAAAAACATCAATCCCACAATATTATAATCTTTGGACAAAACAACGCTACCAGAACTATATCCATTGGAACAATTTGTAGTAAAATCAATGAATTTGTTAAAATATATTTGAAACTTCGTGAGATAAATAAATTTTATAAGCTGTAAAAATCCGAATAATTTCCTTTGCAAGTGGAGTTGGTTGCATACTTAAGAAAAAATGGAATTCTAAATACTTAAAAGGGACAGACATCTCAATTTCTGAGGGCCTAACGGCCGAACAAGAATTTTATTTCATATTTCGTAATTATTACACACATGGTGTGGGTAGAATTTCTTATTCTTATTCTTCATTTGAACGATCGTAGCTCTTAAATGCGATTTCTTAGAAATCAGATACTGTGGACATTTTTGAAAAGGAACAAATCACTTACCCGTCAGTATACATCATAAGCCATTAAGACTTATCGTTAAGAAGTTATGACCGATCCGATCAAATAAAGAATTGCTCAACCAGCCTCTCCCTACTAAACTCAGAAAAAAATTAAGATGATGTTCAATATGATCTCCTTATCTTTGATAACGAAAATTCTGCCTTTCAGTCCTCGGCTAATCTGTGACCTATTCACATATACACTACACCAGTGGTCGCCAACCTCTCAATGTGTTGAACTACTTTGTTAATTTTGGAATAAACAGCTAGCTACCCACACGGAAGCCACGTAACTCAACGTAAATGAAATAATCCACAGTTAATTTATCATTATTTGTATTTATTTTACTATTTAACTGGTAATACATAATACATAGGTACTAATAATAAACTAATAACTAATATTACTAGTACGTACTTGTTCATAGCTACATTCCTACCTACCAAACGAAGGTGTTTAAAAAATAAACTCAAACTTTTATCCAGCCACATCGGCATGTTACGTAAGATTTGAAAATAGTTAATAATTACAAAAAAAAAGTAACGCACCTTCAGACCCATCGATAATTTTTTTAATGTTTGCAGTATAATTTGATACAGCCATTCGAATACAATTATCCAAATGTTCATCTGTAAGTTGATTGCGATATTTGTTCTTAATAAACTTCATATTGGAAAAAGAAGATTCACACAAATAGGTTGAACTGAATAATGCTTTCACTTTCAAGGCAACACGGCATAGAACTGAATATTTGTCTTTACTTATGATAGGCCAGATACATTTGGTACTTGAGACTAACGATTTCAAGGCTAAATCATTTTGAAACTCAATTACTTCCATTTATGTTGCAGCGATGTCTTCGCCAACGTTCTGCATAACACACGTTGCAAACTGTTGGATATCAATTTCCATAAAGGGTGAAACAACAAACTGCGCTACTAAAGCCATTTCGTTGAAATCCTTAAAACGATTTTTGAAGTTATTCTTCAGGGTGAAAACTATTTCTACGTGATATTTGCTGTCATAGGGTTCTAATGGATTTTGAGATATTTTTTCTGAAAGAATAGGAAAATGCTTGGCATCGCTGTTAAATAGGTTTTGTTCCCAAAGCTCCAGCTTTTTGATAAATGCTTTTATATCAGAAATCATTTTCGCTAGCTCTTTGTCTCTTCCCTGTAGCTGCAAATTGAGTTCGTTTAATTTCTCTGTAATGTCCACGAGAAAATCAAAATCTCTAAGCCAGATTGAATTTTCTAGTTCCGGAGTCGGTTCATCGCGTTGTTTGAAAAATTGAACTATGCCAGATAGGACATCATTAAAACGTTTCAGCAACCGTCCTCTACTTAACCATCGGACTTCAGAGTGAAGGAGTAGGTCCCCGTATTCACAGTCAACTTCATCGGCCAAGGTTTTGAATAATCTTCTTTGTAATGCTTGAGCTCTAATCTTGTTCGTAATTTTTACCACCAGTTTCATAACGTTGTTTAGTTTCAGGAAATTTCCACATAATGCTTGCTGATGGATAATGCAGTAGTAACAGAGAAATTGCTGAAAAGTTTCATCTTTACGACATAACGCTACCAGACCCTTATCACAACCCACCATAGCTGGAGCGCCATCGGTTACCAAGCCTACCATTTTCGATATTGGAATTTTCTCGGAAGAAATAATATTTTTTAAATGAGAAAACAGCTCCTGTCCAGTAGTGTGTCCTTTCAGTGGAATAAACTTCAAAAGACCTTCTTTAATCGTAAAATCCCTAAAAACCATCCTGACGAACACGGCCATCTGGGCAGTGTCAACGACATCTGTTGATTCATCCAGTTGAAGTGAAAAACGAACACAGTTATCTAATTCAGTTTTTAACTGTAAATAAATATCATTGCTCATGACTTCTACACGTCTCATCACTGTATTAGCAGAACGTTGCATAGATTTTATAGCTGAAACTATCTCGTCTTTATTTCTAAAGTTGGCAAATAACGAATTAGCAGCTTCTAAAAACGCCTGTTTTATCATTTCCCGTCTTCATAAGGTATCTTTTTTTGTGCAATTATCTGGGACATACGGTACGATGCTTCAGTTGCAGCCTTATTTTTGTCAACTGTTCTTCAAAATATTGATTGTCCAATTAACTGCTTTTTTAACAGTTTCACTTTCTCCTTTCTGGCGGCAGAATGTAGTGGAAATGATTTTTCAAAATTAGAATGTACAGTTTTATGATGTCTCTCAATATTTCCTTTTTTAGCAACGGAGACCGAAGTATTACATAACAAACACACATTTTTATCTTTAACTTCTGTAAAAAAGTATTGTTCCTCCCATTCCGAATGAAAGTAGTATGTCTTAACCTTTTTACAACTGCTTGCCATAATATTATTTTTTGTTGTTCTCTACTAACCCAACCGCTGGACATTAGTTACGCGTTCAGTTTTGAACTAAGCGCAATGTCGCCGCGCCGTGCGTATTTATCCCGTTCAAAGCAATCCTGATCGTTCTCGAACACTAACGCGCTGGTCCGGCTGGTCGGTTCTAGCCGATTCTAGCTTGATGGCGTCAGCGGCAGATCGCTCACCGCAATGTTGCCGCTGTTTATGACAATTAGATTTTTCTGTGGAATTTTCGGAAGCTTCTCTGATTTTTGTAGTTTGTATTTTTCAAATTAAAATCGTTGTGAGAGCTACCAGAATTGCCTCCGCGAGCTACCGGTAGCTCGCGGAGTCAGGTTTGACAGGTTGGAGTCCACTGCTCTACACTATAATTGTTATCACATTCTTTAAGAGTGATTCATTTGAGGAAGTATTTTAGTGCGCTATAATTTTAAGTTATAAGAATCCTCTATAACTCTATTCTCTTTTACATCCTAGTTAAATTTATTCGAATATCTCGTATCTATGTACATATTTCAGTGAAATTATGTGGATGTGGTCGCAAACAGAAGGATATATCCATAAAAAAGTTATAAAACAGAAGAAGACAACGCGGGGAGATTCAAATACTGAAATAGTATAAAAATATCGTGAACTTTACGAGATTTTCTATGCTCTTCAATTTATGGAAAATTCTTTACACATAAGCCACCAACCTCTAAAAAATCTAATATTTGGCAGTTGTTATGGAAACTTGGTTTACGGGTAGTGGAGTAGGGGGATGAAAGGGGTGAAAACTCGATTTTAGATGTTCAAACGTGAATTACTGCAAAACGAAACTTCCCATCGAAAAATGTGTCAATTAAAAGTTTTAGAGAATTGAAAAATCTACAATTTATCTAGATTCATTTTTTTAAAATAACCTCAAAATTTTTCGACAAACTGCAAAAAACGGTTTATTCTTTTTTTTTTCGAATAAAATTGTATGCAATTTTTTGGAAAAATTGTAAAAAGACATTTTTTTGTCCCGAATAGAAACCCATTTTTTATTTTGAAAAATACCAATTCGTTTAAAATATATTACGATTTAAAAAATGGATGCTATGTTTGAATAATAGTTTATATATAAGATAAACTAAGATACTCACATTCTTAAACCCAAATTGCGAATATGTTGATAAATCACTTATAAATTTCCATATTGTTTGAGGTTATTAATTCATATAAATTTATTGGTCGTTCTAAAGATTTATATTCACTAATATTATTCATAAACTGAACAATAATTCTCAGATTCAGTTCAAATCCTAATATTTTGTGTTCTACTGTGCCATGTTCACCTCATTCGCAACTTGGGGAATCTATGATATTAATATTGCATAAATGAAATGTGTGAAACGTGTGGTTAAATCTAATTCTAGATATAGTTCTTAACAAATCTTTCGACAAATTTAGCCCACTAAACCTAGGTGCTGAAATTAAAGGTGGTTTTATCTCCTTATAAAATAAACCTTTGTTGGAATCTCTGTATTTCACCATCCATTTAGCTATACTTTTATTTTTTAATATCAGATCTTCTAGACTAAGCGGATAGTTTAAAGTCTGATTACATTGTAATGATTCTTTGGCTAATATGTCCACTTTCTTATTATGAATTACTCCGCAGTGAGCTTTAACCCAAACAAATTTAACTTGTTATCTTCCTGTTCTAGATCTACGAGTATATCGGTATTTATTATGTTTTTAAGTAAGTTTTTGTAGTACTTTTTTACAATCTGAGATTATTAGGATATGTTTTTTATTAGTCAATTTGGTTTTTACATAGGCTAGAGCTTCTCGTATTGCTAACTTTACTGCAGAGTATATTGAAAATTTTTATTGATTCGGAATAATTTTTGATTGGATACCAGAAAGCACAGGAAGCATCATTTCCTTTTTTTGATGTATCGGTAAATATTTAGTGATCATTAGGATATTTGTATTTTATATCGAATGTAAAAAGTTTGTTTCTGAAAACAGTGTGGTATAGAGAATAATCTCTCAAATAATCTACCTTGATTTCAGTTATTATCGTTAAATTTGTTTGGTGTAAGGGAATCACATCATTTTTATACATATGTTCTGTGAGTTATAGACATTCTGCATATGATTCACAAATTAATAAGGATTTTTTTTCTCCAATATCCACAGGTTAAATCGTATACATATAGTTTGTGTTTTTTATTATCTACACTACTGTTTTTGGATGATATTTTCATTAGGAACGTACTACATAAAAATTCTCTCCTAAGGTTTAAGTGGTTTCTCACAGCATTCGACATATAAGTTAAAGATAGGCGTACTCTTTAAGACCCCTATTGCTAGTCTTAAATATGTATTTGTCGAAATGTCTAACTTCTTTAGATGGGTTGCAGCTGCTTGCGAATACAGGACAGATCCGTAGTCAAATATAGATCTTATGTATGACCTGTAGAGTAGTAGAAATATTTCTGGTTCTGCTCCCCAGTTGTGGGAAACTACAGCCCTTAAAATATTCAAGCCTATTTCACAGTTCTTGGATATTTCCTCTATATGTTCTTTCCAAAGAAGTTTTCGGTCCATCGTCACACCTTAAGTAAGTTACACTTTGATATGCAGTGAATGCAGTATTCTGTAACATGATTTCATTTGCAATTGTTCTTTTTCTACTCAAAATTAAAAATACATGCCAGGATATAGTCAGTCCTTTTTGAAAACACCAATCTTTAAGTATTACAAAAAAATTACTCATGTAATTGCATCCATCCTCTATATCATAATTGTCAACATAAGCACATATATCATCAGCAAACTCCAACACTGTGACTTCATTACACCGGCTCACAAAATTTTCCAAATCAAGGGTATATATAACATACAGAAGAGGACTTAAAATACTGCCCTGGGGTATGCCTAGGGAGACTATTCTGGGTCCTGTAATCTCTTGATCTATTTTGATAAATATAGTTCTATCAATATATAGTTTGATAATTCTCGGAGAAAATGTGTGGCTATATCCGATCTGTATCATTTGCTAATATAAAATTCGTAGGTTCACATTATCATAAGCTCCTCCAATATCTACAAAAACAGCAATAACTGACTTCTTGTTTTTTTTGAAAATGATAGATTTGCATCTATTAAAAGATGAGGTACATTTTCTATCGTGGAGTGGGATTTTCTAAAACCAAACTGATATTATGGTAACTTCTTGTTTGCTTCAAGCAACTGTTCCATTCTTGTCTCAACCATGCGTTGAATATACAGAAAGCTAATGATATTCCCCTATATGATTCTGCTACTTCTGGATTTTTGTGCGGTTTTAGGATTGGAATAACGATGTATTTTTCCTAGCTTCTGGATAGGATCCACTTTCCCATATATTATTTATTATTTCCAACAAAATAATTTTACATGACATGGGGACGTTCAATACTATTATATAATGGATATTATCTACTCCAGGAGCTGTGTTTCTGTGTGATCTGAGACTGTCTCTAAGTTCTCTTATAGAATATTTTCAACACAATATCTCCCTTTACTTGCAGTATGCTATCCATATCTTATTTCCGCTACTGTGGTGTTATCTTATTTATAAAATCGGTTGACCGTTTTCCGGGACTTAGTCTACTTAAAAACACATATATTGATATGTATTTTTAAGTTTTCTGACTACTGTCCAGATTTCTCTAATAGGCGAATTTTCATTTAATTTAGCGCAAAATAATCTCCTCTTGTGTTTTTTATAACTTTTTTCGTTATACTCATCATTTTTTAAAATTGAATGTAATTTTCCAAATTTAACATTTGTGTAAATCGCAAAAGGGCTTTTTTTGATTTTTTATTGAAATATCATATTCTTGATTCCACCAATGAATGTTTATTAAATTTTGGGTTGACCAAATTTTTCTTTTTGGTTATGGAATCATTGCAGTTATTAAAGTTATTTCTAGGTTATATAAATCAATCCGTTTCAGAAAATGTTATGATGTTATTTGTTTCTTAATTTATATATATTTTATATTATTCCCATCCATTTCCTTTTATTATCATATTACATGATATTAGTATTTTCTCATCTTCAAATTAATCTTTTATCGACACAATGAAGATTTTTTCCTGCGGAGTTTGGAAACAGTTTTCCAATTTCCGTATACTAAACAAAGTCATAAATTGCTTCCAGAATCAGCCGCAAGTGCATATTTCACATAAACACGTTTCCCTCTCGAATGGAACTATTGAAAATCTTATCCATGAATTTTCCTAACCATCGGCCAGAGCACCTTCCAGTGAAATTTAGAAAGTCATATATTCAATACAACTCTAAAGGTTCTGAAGCGATTCGGTCGTGTAAAAGTGCCGAACAAAAAATATTGCCTGCTACGTAAATATTTCAAAAGCCAAATTTCGAATACAAATTGGCGATACATAAACCGTTATATTTCTTGGGATATGCCTCGGATAGCAGATTTCGCATTTCCTATTCCTTCTCGGGAGTTTCCACAGATTGTGTCCTTATTTTGCGTCTTTTCAACTAAAAAAATATAATAAAAGAAAACGTCAACTCAACAATAATTCTATTATCCAAATAAAATATGTAAAAAAGCTTCAGATCAGAAATTTCTTTTCGTTTTAAAACATGATTTTTGTATAAAAATTTAGTTTAAAAAACCTTTGTAATAATACACATGATACATGATCAAGTAGATTTTACTCTTAGTAGGTACGCCATGATAGTTTTATGAATAAAGACTTACCAGCGATAAAAATCAGAGTAGAATTCAATGGTACATTTAACAGAGCAAAGAAAAATGTAGATTGCAGTGTGACAAAAATTTTGATATAAAGACGAGAGAAGCTATTTTGATAAGGTATTACTCTTTTGATATCAATGCGAAAAACTCACTACTATTCAAAAGCATCGATATTAAACCAGTGGCAAGACATCGATCTAATGCCAAAGATGAAAAAAGTACAGTTTTTCTTCCTCGATTACCTTCAATAAGAAAAATGCAGCTGTATACAGGGATGCATTTTGTGCTTTGTTCCAATTCAGTCGGAAAAAGGTAGAATTAATCGAAAGGAAGATGAAAAGTGGTCAGTCAGCTCCTACACGAGATAAAAGAGGACATCATTCTAATAGACCACATAAAATGAGTGAAGATGTCGTACAATGCGTTACTGAACATATAGGAAGGTTTCCTGCTGAAGCGTCCCATTACCCCCGGAACAAAAATCCCCATAAACTGTATTTTTCACCTATTTTCAATATAACCCGAAAGAATAAACTTTATATTGAGGATTGTGAGGAACGAAAGCTTAACAACTGGTTTAGTTTACTTGGCTTCATATCTAGGAATTTTCTTCTATATCAACTTTTTTTCTTTTTTTTTAGCAACTTTGTTCATTTTTCCAGTTTCATCGAGTTTTACCTTCTTCTTTTGTTGAGGTAGGGGTCTAGATCCTTTTTCTGTTGGGCTACTCCCGATTCTTCTTTGAATTTGTTTCCTTTTCATTAACTCTTGTTTGGTGATGGTAGTCTCTAACACCTCCTTATATGGAGTTGATGAGAGAATCGCCGTTTTACCTCTTTTCCTAGAAATTCTTTTCGTAGTCTGAGCAATCTTTGTAACAAGCATATTATCTGTAGGAGATTCGCAATTAAAACTACTATGAAATTGACTGTCTTGACCCTTACTTCGTGGAATATGTTCATATTAGTGTTTTTAAATGAAACTCAAGGTCTCTAGTTAATTCCACAATATAATACAAGTTATTGAAAATTCTAAAAAATTGACAATTGTTTCGATAAATCAATATCATCGTCAGAATGACAGAAGTTACATTTCATTTTATGCCTACCTGGTGTTTAGTAGTTATATTTTTGGCTAGACCAAGAAGTAACCTAACTTGTGATTGGCTTAATATATGTTTATAGAAAAAGAAGAAGATGTGATATTACAAATATTGATGTGACAATTCCATTCAATTCTAACCACCCTGTCTCACACAGACTAGCAGCATATAATTCAATGATACATAAAGCTTTTTCAGTTCCTATGAACAAATGTAATTTTGATAGAGAGATTAATACAATTAGACAAATAGCAACATCTAACGGTTATCCATTAGATATGATAAATAAACTAATTAGTAAAAAAGAGAAAAAAGTGGCATTACAACTAATATATCCTAAACAAGCTGATGAAATTAAAACTTATAAAACCATCACATATGCAGGAAATATTTCTAATAATATTTCAAAGATAATATCTTCAGCAACGAATGCAACAATTTCTTTTAAAACAGAAAGTAACGTTAGTACAAAATTGTTAAATGTAAAAACAAAAATACCACTATTAAAGAAGTCAGTTATACATAAACTCAAATGTCCAGAATGTAATGCTGTCTATTTGGGTCAGACCTTTAGGAATTTTGAAATACGATACAATGAGCACTTACGAGCTTACAGATTAAAACAACCAGATAAATCTCACTACGCAAAACATCTACTTGACACCAATCATTCATTGACACCTAACACAGAACTAGAAGTGCTGCATATTTGTGAAAAGAAACAAGAACTGGATTTCCTTGAAGAACTGGAAATTAGAAGACATTTAAGAAACCCACAATATGAAGTTGTCAATGAACAGTTAAATCTAGGGAATTCTCCACTAATAAACTGTCTTCTTAAGTGATAATTGTAAAGATCAGCAGATATAGTTTTTCTGGTTTTCTATATCATTGCACAGTTATACTGATCTTAATTGGAAAAATGATATCCAGGATATCACCATAGGGCTAATAATATCTAAGCTTCAATATTTGTAATATCACATCTTCTTCTTTTTCTATAAACATATATTAAGCCAATCACAAGTTAGGTTACTTCTTGGTCTAGCCAAAAATATAACTACTAAACATCAGGTAGGCATAAAATGAAATGTAACTTCTGTCATTCTGACGATGATATTGATTTATCGAAACAATTGTCAATTTTTTAGAATTTTCAATAACTTGTATTATATTGTGGAATCAACTAGAGACCTTGAGTTTCATTTAAAAACACTAATAAAACTACTATCTTTGATATCTTCAACATAATTAAGCGGTATCTCAATAATTATTTGAATTCGGCGCATTAAGGGGACATTGGACTTTAGCACTTGAACAATGAGGTGTAGTGATCCCCAAAGGACAATAACGGCAAAAGGACATTAGCTTAGAAATAAGATTTAAATTTAGGTTAATAATTTTTCATAGTATTTAGCGAGCATTGATCTAAGAAGGCCAATGATAGTTATATGTGTAAGCACGTTCTAATTGCAATATAAACATACACGTACAATTAATAGACGGAGGTCAGGCTCGGCGTATAGCGTGCGTACATTTTCTATAAAACGAAAGTATAATGAACTGGGATGATTAATTGTTATTGATAATTTGAATAAGTCGATTGATATTATATCTGTGTATTTTTAAATGTATTAAACGATCCCAGTGATTTTTATAGAAGTGATGTCGTTTATTCTATTCCCGAATACAGGTTGCTAGGTAAGTGTTTGCCTCAAAGATAATATGCCTTCATGGTAAACGTCCAGTATACGAGGGACACTTACTAAGTAACCACCACAGAGGTTGGTCACTTGAACAATGGGGTTGATCATTCAATAAATTATCTATATTGTCCGGCAACGTATTTGTCTTCTCACTTTCAGCTGTAACGTGAACTGGAGTTGTATCAGACGTTGCAGACGGTATATAGTCACAATCCTTAAACACATAATCATCAACGGGTCATCTGGTGTAACGTAATAACCTTAGAAGGATTAGCTCTCAACCATTTTCGTGTTTAGTGTTCATAGTATGTGATTAGTGGTTTCATGAAACTGACGTCTAGGGTTGTAATTTATGCGAACAGTGGCATGTCAAATCTACTATAGACTTGAATTGTTTTGAAAAAATGGATGTAGATGAAGATGAACTTAGTAATTTACAGAGAGATAACTCAAATAAGCTTAGGCTAGATCATTGTAATAAGGAAGAATGCGCAGCTATTAAAACTATTTGTTATGAGTATAGGGATATTTTTTATGATGAGGGTGTACCCTTATATTATCAAATCAAATTAAGAAAAAAATTAATCTTATTGATGAAAGTGCAGTATACACAAAAAATTATGAGCATCTGCAAATTTATAGTAAAGAAGTAGATAGTCAAATAAGTAAAATGTTATCGGATCGTATAATAAGACATTCAGCATCACCATTTAACTCACCTATATGGCTTGTCGATAATAAACGATTAAATTTAAACGATAAAAAGAAATACAGAATTGTAATAGACTATCGTAAGCCAAATGAGAAGACTATCGATTAACAATTTCCACTTCCAGTCATAAACGATATTTTAGACAAACTATGGCACGGTCAGTATTTCACAACGTTAGATCTAGCTAACGGATAACATCAGATCGAAATGTATCCTGGTGATGTTCCGAAAAATGCATTTTCGTCAGACACTATGAATTTTCACGGTTACCTTTTGGACTAAAAATGCACCTGCCTCTTTTCAACGGGTTATGAATAATGTATTAAGAGGTTTTCAAAATGAGATCTACTATGTGTATCTTGATGACATAATTATTTTTTCGTCGTCGTTACAAGAACACATACAGGTATTGAGATTAGTGTTTGAACGGTTACGACAATCTAATTTAAAAGTACAGCTAGAAAAATCTGAATTTTTGCACAACGAAGTAATGTATTTAGGTCATAAAATTACTAGAGATTACCGAATCCAGACAAAATTGGTGCTGTGAAAAATTTTTCGATACCTAGAATACAACGGGAAATTAAATCTTTTTTTTGGGTTTAGCTGGTTATTATAAGCGCTTTATAAATAATTTCGCCAAAATTGCAAAATCCCTTACTTTGTGTCTTCTGAGGTAGTACATTTCCCAGAATTTATAAAATCTTTTAATCAACTTAAAGAACTTTTAATAAATGCTCCAGTTTTGGTATACCCAGATTTTTCTAAGCCTTTTATATTAACTACTGATGCTTCTAACGTAGCTTTGGGTACCACTGTTTCACTTTTTAGTATGTTGTCTAATTCTGATGTAAGTTTTATTTAATTATAATGAGTATTAAAAAGCCGGTCTTTTGCCGGTACAAGATTATTGAAGACTACATGTTCTTACGTTGGTTGGCTTTCAAAGAGGAGGGTTGTTAGGTGCGAAGATTATTTATTTGGATTATAGAGAGAATGTAGGAAGGGAAGGTAAAGTGGGGAATTTGCGAAATGTGTACGTGCCGAATCATACGATTTTTTGCGTATAACGGTTATTTGAATACAGAAGAAGAGTAGATAGTTTTTTGTTTGGTCTCGAGGTTTGATGATACTTTTTTATGAAAGGAAGGTTAAAATTTATTTTTGTGTAGAATATGGAATAATAAATAAATATGATGAATGATTTATCTTTCAGGAAGTATTTGTAATATATTTTTAAGATATATGAAATGCGTACTTATTATTAGATAGAAATTCAAATCATAGAAAGAATTTAAATTGAGTTTCAAATTCGTACAATCAATCAATAGCATACGCGTCGCGAACCTTAAATAGTACAGAACAGAAATATTCAACAATCGAGAAGGAATTGCTGGCCATAGTCTGAGCTTGCAAAATGTATCGTCATTATCTATATGGGCGTAAATTCGAAATTTTTTAGAAATCATCGTCCTCTAGTGTGGTTATTTAACCTGAAAGAGCCAAATTCAAAACTCTTAAGATGGCGCCTTAAATGGGAGAATTTGATTATACCATAAAATATAAACCAGGGAAAAATAATATTGCAGATCCTTTATCAATAATTAATCTTAATACTTTAGAAACTGAATCAAAACTAAAAAATCGCGGAGATATTGACTTAGATATAAGATAATTTAACCCCAATAATATCGACCCCGTAGAATTGAATAATACACCAAAGGAACTCGAAATTATGAATTCACAACTACCAGTAAATAATCCAGAAATAATTCAAAAAGATATTAATCAATATTTAGAAACCAATGGAGTGCAAGGCCAACAAAATGATAATAATTCAGACACAGATACGGCTCATAGCGGAGAATCTTCCCAAAATGCAAATAATACATTGTTAGATGATATTATAAATAATATAGCCTTTCAATTAATAGTAAAGAAATCCTCATACGTGCCTTATCTTAAACGAGACTTTGAAGTATTTGACGGTCACAAAATCATTCGAGCTACAGTTCCAGCTGACGAGTTATCACAGAGTTTCTTAGAGAAAATTCTTGTAAAAATACTTCGTACATACATTTTTTATCTAGAGAACTTCGTCCCACTTTTTAAAAAGTTTGGTCAAAACATTTTACAAAGTTAAAATTAGTTGGATGTACTAAAATTGTAAATAACGTGCTACCGGAAGAACGCAATATAATGATGAAATACAAACACGAGGTAAAACAAATCATAGACGGATTGAAGAAATGTTGAAGACCTTAAAATTAAACTATTATTGTAAATGAATGAAAAAAGATGTCACCTATTATATAAATGCTTGCAAAATTTGTCATAGAGCAAAATATAATAGAAAACATAGACAAATAATATATTACTTTCTCTATGGTGGAGTATATTTTAAATAAATGTTTTATGAACGCTCACTTTGTACCCAAGTGTTGTGAACGCACTACCGCTGTAATTGTTCAAAGTTCAAAGTAAAACATAAACCACGTTTTGTGAAATTCTTGAACAAGATCGTATAATTGTTTTCATTAATTCGTTGCACTTAATATTGGTGATTATAAACTATAGGAATAATGGTATTCTATTGATGTGTGATTAAATTATACAGGATTTTTATAAGACATTTTTTTGTTTTTAATTTTTGTATTAAATTTGGCTAGTATTGGAAAAAATGTATATACACCACGGCTGTGAAGACATTTATAAACCTCGCAACCTATTCCGCTCGGGGCAAAGCCCCTCGCGAAATAATTTTGGTGCTCGGTCAATAATAATGGTCTTCAGCACCTTGATGTATAATATACTTACTATTGTGGTCCATTATTTCCAGACTGTATAATTTTAGTATGACTAGTATTTTATGTTATCGCTTCCAATCTAGTAACTTTTTCAGTGACATCTAGTGGTGTGATTCAGATTTCCTAAAATGGTCCTCCTAGTTTAAAAACAGGGTATAGATGTAGTCTGATTGTGAGGAACAATTGTTTTCATCGGTGATAAAAAATGATGCACCTTTTTTATCGCTGTCAAAATGGCAAAACTGTCACCATTAACTTAGGGTGACATAATGTTAAAACCCATTTTATTTATTATTAAACTTCTAAACTGTAAAATTCAGTAATCTTAATAATAACACTCGGTATACTAATAACAGTTTGTAGATATTCGACTTTTATTTGGTGTAAAATTTCATCACTTTACTTGACTCGCTGGCAACCAAAAAAAAAGTCTTCCTTCGGTCGAGATATTGTGTAAAAGACATAGCGACATAAGAGGATAAGACTGGAACACTCCGAAGCACTTATCCTTCAAGGATAAGTTCTCTCCCTAGACATATGGCAATATTCTTTTTCTTCCTGTCCACAAGGATTAACCTTTTAGGAAGGATTTCATAATCTGAATCAAATCGTATGAGAACGACGATATTTTCTCAGTATTTAGTTTCGGAATTTCATTATTTATAAGTAGAAGTGACACATATAGGAATGTACAGTTATACAAGGTGAATCTCAAGTATAGATCGCGTCAATTATTTCGTAAATTTGTTTATAAATTTTGGTTTTGGTAATATGGCCGTATTTATGATTGTGTTTAGTTACAAACATTGTCAAAAATGTCAAATTTACAGATTTTACCTGACAAGATCAACGTTGCCTGTTCTTGAGAAATAAATTGCGTCCCTCGTACTAAAAATGTATGGCTTCAACTTCATTTTAAAGTTTTCGTTGCAACTCTCTGAATATAAATAAAAACTCTCACTGCGAAAATTCCCACTCTAATGTGAAAGTTTTTTCTCCCAAAAAACTTCCTCAACTTATTTATGTAAATAAAAGTTTTGAGTTGTACTTGAAGTTACGGCTGCCATTTTAAACATTTTCTACTACTAGAACTCCATTATAGATATGTTTGTTGTTAGGTTTTGGTCGAGTACCTACTTTAACCATTGTTTCAAACTCATATAACTGTAACCTAGTTTCGCGAGGGAAATAGTTTCACGTAATGTTCGGATTATAAAATTAAGAGTTGAACTTGTGATTCACGTGAAACAAAACTATATGTATCCGTTTTAGGGGTGCAGAACCGAATATAAGCTTATAATTTTACAAATCATTTATAAGATACCGCCGAATATCACACACACATATAAATGTATTGGAAGCAGAATGCTCAGAACCACTATTACACATTAGAAGAGAAATGTTAACGAACCGAATGATAATATAAATAGGTGCGAATATGAAAAGTTCAAACAAATTTTCATATCTTTCCTCATTACTAAATATTGGGAAAGAAGTTACCTAGCTTCATAGAAAGCTACTACTGAGTGAGCAATTAGGAAAATTAATTTTTTGAATACGAAATCTTCATCTGGTACTCTTCGTTATGAATTATATTTAAATCGACCAAAAGTTACGTACACAAATTATATAAAAGAGTATGCTGCAAGCAAGGCGCCGAAATATATATTATTGTAGACTGGCTTGTTGGTTTATTAACCATTGCCATTAACACATATACAATATATATATATATATATATATATATATATATATATATATATATATATATATATATCTTATATATTAAAGAACATCAGCTGTTTGAGAATATTTTGCTTAGTATTTAAAATGGATTGAAACTATGTAATTAAAAACACATTAAAAAAAACCACAATCATAAGTAAAAATGCATATAAAGTCATAATATATTGAATCATTTGTTTATAATAATTAAAAAGAGCAACAATAAACATGAAGAAATTACCTTAGTAATTGTCTAAATTTTGAAAACGCTTAACAAGTATAGTGGAGAACAATAAATCTGCCCAATATGGATGTTTAGTTGTCATGAAGGAATCAGCTGTTTCATCTGAAATTAAACAAGTTTTAGTTATCTAATTTAATATAAGTATTAGTTGAAACAGAATAATATAAATCATGTACATATTTAGTATAAAGAATTAGATAAGTTTAGAGGATAAAAATATCAATGTAATTTATATGTCAAAATTTATATCAAGTTTATGGAGCCAATGCATGATAAAATGATGATGGATTGAAGGAAATATTTGCTACTACAGAATATAAATAGTACAAATAATGAAAGCAAAAGATATGTATATGTTATATAAAAGAATTTATGTCCATAAATATAAATATTATTTTCAATTTGTCATAAATGTCAAAACAAAACTAGACGTTGTCATATCGAAATATAACAATGAATTTCACTATCTGTAAAATACTTGTTGTATTGAAATTCGTTGAATTGTAAAAGAAAACAGATAATTTTCAAGTGAAATTTACATTCATATATGTTTCCAAAAACTTCATAAAGTGTAGCAAATAACATGACAAATTTTGATCAACTAAAATTAAACAAAACTTTATTGAAAATCAGTGAGCTGAGAAACAATATATTATTTGTTGATTAAAAAATTGACGATCAAATAGAAGCGTGGGTAGTTGGTCTTTCGCGTCGAAGTAGCGAGGAGGTGATGAACAATTTTTCCAGAAATTTCAAGTAAAATCACAAAATATCATGATCAAAGCTATAGATTCCTAATAAATATAAAACTTAGAACACTCACATGTGTTTGTATCCAGTTTTCCCGTGAGAATATCCAAAATGCTCAAGAAATTACGCAGTTTGAACTTCGGAAGGCGTATTCCTGTTTCCAGGCGGAATAGATCCAGAAACCATACTTCTTTAAATATTATTGGCCAACAATAAGAACAATAACTCTCGAGTATAAATTCAGTGTCTATTTCCATGTATATAATAATTCTTGCGTCTATATGATCGATCTATAAAAAAAGAAAAAGACTTTATGTAGTTTATTCAATAGACAGAATTTCAATATTATTTAAAAAGGCCTATTCTGTAATAAAATAATGTTTGTACTTACGTCATTTCGAATCATATATAGAAAATGCATTTTAATCCATTGATTTAATATTTTCAATTGTATATATAATTTTGTAACATATTTCTTCTGAACATTTTTATATTTTGTATGTATATAATTTTCAAACATAAATTCTTTTAAACAAACTCCATCACCAGCATCATAAAGTAAACGAACTTGATGTATCTAATATTCACGCAGATGCAAAGCGTCTATAAGAAACGTTCGTTACGTCTCGTATCCATTCGATTTCAGTTGAGCATGCGCATAGGATGGTGTATTATATCATTTATGACTATGTTTCAGTAATTCCATAGGCGTAACTATTTTATAAATATTTAAATAAAAATTTCGTTATAAAATTAAATTATTGAAAGTACAGTGTTTCTTTTTATTTTACATAAGCAAAATAAATCAAACAAAGCCAGAACTCGAAGTGTAGAATGAGTCTCATGCTCCCGAATATAATATAATAATTATAATATAAAAATAATTACAATAACTGAGCTAGCCACACAACAACAAATTCAACGAAAAATAAATTAAATATCATATATATCTAATTAAAATTATAATAATAAAATACTTAAATATAGTATGATATATATATATATATATATATATATATATATATATATATATATATATATATATATATATATATATATATATATATATATATATATATAAATGAATATAATTTCATAAAATACGAGGTGTCTATATGAAACATAAATTTCGATTCTCTACTACACCTGCTTTTAGTCGAAATTTCAATAATTTCGACGTATTGGCCTGACCGTTCTTCGAAGGGAAAAATAACTACATTCCTGGCTAATACCACGCAGAATATTGAATTACATACTTTTTGGCTCATTTGCCATCCTCAGTACGGTATAACCAAATAAAGGTGTTAAACTTTCGAGCAAAATTGAAACATGGGAAAAAACAAAGTAACGGATCTCAACAGGTGAACTAAACGCACATTTGTGCCTTCAATTGGAAGATCCCGAGTTTTCGGGACAACAATCAAGATCGACACGGAGGCGGATATAGCCCCCTGCCTGAACCTTCCGACCCATAGTAAACAATAAAGAAGATGTACGAATATCGCGTGATATGTAAACAACAACAATAAATAGATTCATGGGTAATTCACGCAAAAAAACGGAGTTAACATATTAGTTTCATAGGTAGTGATCGACAACTGGATATATTTTTCAACCATATTAATAATTTACACCCAAAAATTAAATTTACATTAGTAGTTAAAGAAAATTGATTTTCTTGATTTTAAAATTCAAAGAGTTGATAATGTACTTGATTATTTAATTTACTGATAAGTAAGACACACTGATGTGACTATTCAATATAATTCCAATCATCCCATGTCACATAAATTAGCAGCACCATTCCATTGCTGAAATAACACTTACCAAAGGATCTTTAATGGGAAAACGGTGCATATGAACTTCTTTATTGGTGTTGTTACAATAGATCACACAGCAACAGAATACCATTATTCCTATAGTTTATAATCTCCAATATTAAGTGCAACCAATTAACAAAACCAATAATAAGACCACACCCAAAATTTTTACAAAACTAATCACTGAATAAAATATTCCACACTCCAAACGATTAAATGCAAAACATATAAAACATGAAACATTTGGGTTATGATTTTCTAAACATACGCAATTGAAGAAAAAACAAATTACAGCTGTAGTAGCGACCTCATAACGATTGTAGGAAGAACTAAAAAAATATTTGACGTTAAGCGTAAAAGCTGTTTTAGACTACACACAAGATCTGGAACAACAAATTGTTTGGCAGTAAATTTATTCTGCAATATATCGTAAAATATATTGTTCAAGAAATAGTTTTTCTCACGTTAAAATCAGAATCGTCTATCTTAAAGGCTAAATGTTCTATGATCCTAGTGAAACGTAAAAAAAATAAAACAACTTAAAATTTTTTGGCTTTGATTGTATCAGTGTGGTGCTTGAATTATTTATTACTTTTGATTAATTTATTGTTACAAATTAAGCAACACATAAACGTTGATAAACGTGAAACCGTAAACTATGTTAGCTTACAGGGCGTTATGATATATCCCAACTGCGCATGCCCTTGGCCTACAAATTGTGTAGAAATTGAACATGTTCTATTTTCCGACACAATTTTCTGTTCAATCTACGTTTTTGATATAGTTTGCTGTATGATAATACCGTTCAAAAAATTGAACTAAATCTTGTACACGAAATTGTAGTCTAAAACAGCTTTAAGAGATGTAACACCCTGACCTCAACGCTTTCTATTAGTGTTGCCGTCTCGCTTCTCTCTTAATTTAAACCAAATATAGTAAAAACCAAGCTAAATTTTAACGCGTTGAGGTTAGGTTCTACCATATTTGACATGAATTGTGTGCAATATATATCAAATATAACAGATCCTAACCTTAATGCGTTAAAACTTTGCTTGGTATTTACTACAGGGTAGCCCATTAGTGCGACAAAGGTCAATATCTCCTGCACCAATAAAGATAGCAGAGAAAAGTTTGACGAAGTTTATTAAGGGTTAAGAGGTGCCTGTTATAAAATTATTTTTGTCTATACAGGGTCCTCCAAAAAACCAGCACGGTAAAAAAATTCCATTTTTTAAAATGGAACACCCTGCATATTTTTAAATTTTCAGATTCTATCCGCACTCTTTGCCCTGTGTGATGGTGTGGACCACACCGAAACGTTGTCGTTGATTTAATAAACACAATTTGTCCAAAAATCTGAAATCTGACTTTAATTTAAAAAATTGAAATCTTTTTTTATTTTCTCTTAATGATATAGAAGCCACAGATGTGGAAATCACCTTAATAGAAGCATTTCAAGCAGGGAGGGTCAAAATGCTGGAGCATTATTATAATACGAATTGGGTTTATTGTGCGGCGTTAGTATTAGAGGCGAGGTACAAAATATAGACATTTAATTTGACCCCGTGGGGAAGACAAATTAAAGAAGGATCTTTGAAGAAATTTGACGAAATCTTCTATTCATTTTACGTAAAACCAACTGCTACTATCGCAACTGCGACGGAAACAGAAACAGAGGAAGATTCATCATCAACAAGTAGTGACGAGCTTATGGCTGGCTTATATAAAAAACCGAGCATTAACATCAACAAGATTGGTCAGTTTCCAAAAATGTCTTGCGTAAGACAGTATTGAGACAAATTGTTAATATATCGATATAGTAGCTGATTTTGTTTCATTACTATCTATCATCCATTTTGATTAGATGTGTTTTACATTTTCTGTCATAGGCTTTTTTTTGGTAACTTAGGTTATAGCATAGATTTAAGCTTACCTATGTTTGTTGATGTATTACATATAATTTCTTTTGTTAGATAGAGAGGTAGCAAGAGCCGTATATCAAAAATATATAGACGGAGAAAGAGCTGGTCGAGATACCAATATTTTAAAATGGTGGGGTGACCATGAGGAAATCTTTCCAAATCTTGCTGAAATGGCTAGGGATATATTAGCCATACTTGCTACTAGTGTTCCTGCTGAAAGACCGTTTTCAAAAGCACGACTCGTAATAAGAAAACATAGGAACCGTCTTAACGCAGAATCAGCGAGAACATTGTTATGTTTAAACTCTTGGTATTCGTGTAGGCTTAAGAAAAATATTTGTCAAAGAATGATTATTTTAAATTTAAAGTTTTTAGTGTTCCTAATATATGTATAAGTATTAACTAGATGTAGGTAATAAAGGCTTTTTTTCAGCAGTATTTACTTTTTATACATCATTATATGAACCGTTTTTGTATCTAGGTACCTATCTGTAATATATTTTTTAGTTCATTAGTAAATTTTATGTTGCAATATTTGTTCTGACACTTCAGAATAGAAATTAATTATTAATATTGGCGTTTTATTATTTTTGATAAGATTGCATTTTTCACCGTGCTCTTATTTCGCATTTATACAGTGTGGTCATTTGAGTGTGCAACCACAATGATGTACGTTTCAACACAAATTATAGATAATAAGGAAATTTTTTGAAATATTTTTAGTACCTACGCCTATGGTTGCTTCAAATATTATATTTTTTCTGTTTTCTACTTCAATTTCATTCTATCTCAAGCAAAAATTGAGATAATATTTCAAAAAAGTTCCTGATAATGTATAATTTGTGTCGAAACGTACATCATTGTATTTGAGGTAATATGTACTCAAAAATTAATATGAAAAATCTTGGTCCGTATTTAAAAATATGAAGTTGACCATGATATCTCAAAGATTTATATCAGATGATATAAAAAAGGTAACGGTAGTTTGCAAAAATTAGAATACATAGATTTTATATCAAGAACGTTGTCCTAAAATTAAAACCCTTCGAGTTGAAAGAATTAGTTTTAGAGGTTTTCAACAAATCTCCAGTATCTCAGGAATTGAAAACAATTTTACAACGCGGTTAGTGAACACACAAACATTTTTATTGTGCTAATTTCGACAATGTATGCCTGTCACGAGTTATTTGACTGCAAATAATTTTATCCAGCGATAAAACGTAATAATAATATGTTTGCAGTCGAATAACTCGAAAACCGCTGGTCCAACTATAGACATTATATATATTTTCGCAAAGTCGAATTTTAGAAGATTTCAAAATCTCCAAAAATTTATCGTTTTTTGCTCGAGAGAGATCGAGAGAAACGAGAATTTCTCGACGAGAGAGGGTACTTCTCTCGTCTCGTCTCATCTAGTCAGACGAGAGATAATGGGTCTCTCGTCTCGTCGAGAGAGGACGAGACGAGACGAGAGACGAGAATGTCTCGTCTCGGCGGCAACACTACTTTCTATCGAAGCGGGGCAACAAAATTTTTATTTCAAAAATGGTGAATGCGCTCGCGCCTACCAAAAATTTAACTACAGAAAATCTATAGTATTTATAACACAGCTCTGGATATAATTGCGGATTTCCATATTTTCATGTACAAACTTTGCTAAATATTCATGAAAGTACTGAACCCAGCTATGGTTTCTATGACTTTGGAGTATATTTTATTTAAGATTATTAACAGTTAGTCGGCTTTTTAGAACACGATTTTTTAATGTGATTGGTATTTAGTTAAAATTTGCTTTCCGCTCTTTAATTCTCCGCACATATATACATTCGTCCTCCACATTCACCTGGATAGGTTTCCTCTTAATCGGGCAAATCAAAGCGAGGAAAAAGTAGAGTGCTTCCAGCAAGACGTGAAAGTGGCGAAGGAAAGGTATCAGGGTAGATGGAACTGTTATATGATGGCAGCTTATTGCTGGCGTTTAAAAAGAGATTTTGTCTAAAAAAATTTAAAAGAACAGCTCACAAGAGTTGCTTCTCTAAAGTACATTAGATCATTTTGAGTCACATGACTGTGACAGAGTGGCCATTTTGTCGGTAGGGCATACAAGGGCGGGTATGCCATTAGGTTCTCATTGTTATCTGCAAGTTTGGGGTGTATATTTCGAGTATTGCGTATTTTATTAACTTTAATTACAATATGGTTTGGAGTGAATACTACTGTTACGAAACAGCACACTGGTATAGTCCCTAAATCCGATTCTGTCTAAGCCAGGTATGAAAGTTAAAATTATAGCGGACACGCAGGGATTCTCAGAATTACTTACGATTGTGACTATCTTATCATTGTTTTTGTGATCAGTCGTATCTAGAAAATGCCAGAAAGCCAATTGCTTTTGAGTAAGCCGCAATCTAGAATTATCTAGTGCAGAAGGCACTAATATATAAGGGACCGACCAGGAAGAGTTAGTGCAGTTGATAAAGTGATCTCGAGAAATAAACTAGAATACACCGAAATAGCGAACAGTGAAGTGTTGATATAATTTAATAATTAAGTTTGTGTGCATATAAATTAAATTTAAGTGATTGGTTAAGAATATATAAATTTAGTGTTAGTGAGTAGTTTAGTGTTTAAATAAATTAGTAAGTAGCCATACCGTGTGTTTAAAATTTATCCCACCCGTTTACTGTTTAAATAAATTAGAATAACATTACATTGGTGTCACTAGTCGGATAATATAAATAAATTGCTACGTAAAAATGGCCAAGAGACTATGTGACCTCAAAGTGAGGGAACTAAGAGTAGAATTGGAAGAGCGTGAGTTGGAAACGTCCGGTAAGAAAAGTGAATTAGTAGAAAGACTTAAAGTGGCACTGGAAAATAACGGCTTTGATCCAGAAACAGTTTTATTTAATGACGAGGCTTCCACCTTATTCTCGTCAATTCCTGCTAATATTTCTGCTAACATGGATGAGACGATTTCTGCCATGGAAGAAAACATGGACGAGAAGATTTCTGTCATCGAAGAGAAACTTTCAACGAATGTGAAAAACCATATTTCTGCTTTGAAGAACAATATATCTGCCGATTTCTTATTAATGAAAAACGACATTGCCGCTGACTAAAACTAAATTTCGTCTCTAAAATCTGAAATTGAGAATAAAATGTCAACGATGGACGAGAAAATCGAGAATAAGATTACAACGATGAACGAGAAGATTGAGAATAAGATGACAACAATGGACGAGAAAATCAAGGAGTTAGAAAAAAAGATGACAGGTATAAGGACTCAAGACACGCCAACGGAAGAAAAGAAGACGGAGCAAACAAAACCTTGCAAGCCAGAAACACACCCTAAGTTAGAAGACATTGGTAGTTTTACCCGAGTCAAGGCCCCAACGTTCGATGGAAAAATGTCGTGGATCAATTATGTGAACCAGTTTGAAGCAGTCGCTAGAGTGAATAATTGGCCTGACAAAAAGAAAGCAGTGAACTTAACTATCGCGCTTCAGGGAGATGCCTTAGAAGTACTTCAGACGATACCGCTGGAAGAAACGGATGACTTCGAGCAGCTGAAGAAAAGGTTGGATAAGCGATATGGTCACGAATATCTACATTATTTGTACCAATCGCAGCTGAAGAACCGAAGGCTGAAACGTGATTTCAAGAATATGAAGTGGATATTGCCCGACTCGTTCGATTTGCTTATCCATCAGCAACAAAGAACATGATGGCATGTCTGGGCATACAGGCATTTAATAATGGCTTACGTGACCCCGATATGCAGAGGACGCTTCGTTTAGCCCATGTATATATGTACGGAATCAATGAGCGGAAAGCAAATTTTAACTAGATACCAAACACATTAGAAATTCGTTTTCTAAAAAGCCGACCAACTGTTGATAATTTTAAATAAAAATACTCCAAAATCATAGAAACCATAGCCAATTCAGTACTTTCATCAATATTTCGCAAAGTGTGTACTTGAAAATATAGAAATCCGCAAAGATATCTTGAGCTGTGTTATAATATCGATCTATTGTAGATTAAATTGACTGTCTCGACCCTTACTTCGTGGAATATGCTCATATTAGTGTTTTTAAATGAAACTCAAGGTCTCTAGTTGAGTTTCATTTAAAAACACTATTGTAGATTAATTCTTGGGGCACGCGTGTACACCCACCATTTTATGCAACCCAATTTTTGGCGCGTGCGAGCACATTCACCATTTTTTGTAGTTTAGTTTTTGGTGCATGCGTGATCATTCTCGAATCTTTTTAATGGCGTGAGACCCCCAGATATAGACGAAATAAATGAAATGGGAAATTACCAAAGAAGAGGTTTAGCATGCAATCAAACTTCAAAAGAACGGAAGAGCTGTTGGACATGACAATGTGCATGCAGAAACCTTTAAACTCTTAGCTGATGAGGACGGGGTGGGTCTAAACTTATATTTAACCAAATATACAGAATCGGAAAAGTACCCATGGAATGGCTGAGATCCACCTTCATCACCTTGCCAAAGAAGAACAATGCAACGAATACCGCATGATTAGTCTGATGTCCCACGCCTTGAAGATATTCCTACGGATCCTCCATACACGTATATATAAAAAGTATGAGAACCTGGTGGATCGTTCCCAATTATGCTTTAGGAATGGAGCAGGAAACCGAGAAGCTCTATTCGCTTTGAACGTGCTGATTCAGAGATGTAGGAACATGAATGTATACGAGCTTCAATCCCTTATGAACCTCATTGTGGAACATAGCGAGAACTTCGACCTTTATATGAATACGTCAAAGACCAAATTATTGGTATTCTCAAAAACACCAAGACACGATCCATGGAGAGACCATTGCACAAGTGCCGTCGTTAAAATACCTGGTCTCACTCGTCAACCAGCAATGCGACCCAAAACTAGAAATTAGATCATGGATTGCACAAGCGCGAACAACCCTTAACAGCATGAGGACACTCTTGGTAAATCGAAACCCTCAGCCCGAAACTCCGGATCAGAACACTTCGCTGCTACATCTTCCCTGTTCTGTTATGCGGATGCGAGAGTTGGACCATTGATACAGCCACAGAGAAGAGAATTGAAGCGTTCGAAATGTACGTCTACAGGCACATGCTGCGAATATCTAAGATGGAACATAAGTCAAACATAAAGGTTATGCAGCAAATGGGTAAACATCAAGAACTCCTCACGACAATCAAAGAGAGAAAACTACTATACCTGAGACATATCATGAGAGGTGAATATTACGAGATTCTCCGCCTGATAATAGAGGGGAAGATCGAGGACAAACGGTCAGTCGGCCGTAGACAAAATTCGTGGCTGAGAGACTTACGCAGATGGTTCGGACAGACAGGTATAGAGATTTTCATAGCTGCGGTTTCCAACGCAACAATAGCCATTTGGATCGCCAACCTCCGAAGGGAGTCTGCGTCCTAAGAAGAAGAAGATAAAATCTATATTTTTCACGTTCCTTCCCGTATATATATATATACCAGTATTTTTAATACTTTGTGTTCTTTATTTAAAGCTGCTACTTTAAAAAACTGCCAATATATCTTCTGATACTTTTATTCTATGACTAGTTCTGTTTACTCAACTTTAGTTCATAACACAATAAGGTGTAAAAAATTGCATTCCATTAAAAAGAAAAAAAACATGTAAAGTGTATCTAAGTATAACTGAATTTGAACTAGTTTCACGCACAAGTTTTCTGGAGAAAATGGAATGCAGCTTCTTGACGATGTCTTGTGACTTGTGATATATATCTCGCGAAGACCTCCATAGGACGATTGGGGGACGAACGCTTCCCTGTCTACACGGGTTCGTAGCAAATTCATAAGAGAAGCTGTGGTATATCAACTTATTTACTTCTGTATCAATGAAAATATGAAGGAATTCGAACAAAGTGGACCAGTTCACACTCCATTAAAATCCTGATAATTTTGGATAAATATTAGGATTTATAGATGAAATTAAGAATTTTGCAGATATTGTTACATTCGCATTTTTAAATAATTTAATGCAAAATTCTAAGTAATCGTGGCTGAATAGATGCAAAGAATATTATTCAAATAGTGTTCAAATTTATCAAAATTTCATCTTATTTCTAATTTCATTTCTGATGAGCTATTTCAATTTATTTATATAACCGGAATATTTTTAGATAATTCAACGAAAAGATTTGAAATAACTGGAAATATACATCTCACTTTTTCCCAGTCAATTTATCCACACACAACCTACAAAAGGAATAAGAAAAATATAATAATAAAGTAATTAAGACCTACAAGATGATTTGATGTGGTTTGATCTAATAATATCACATCAAAATTTCAGAATATATTATTACTTGTCGCGTCGCCGCTACTTTATGTTGTGTTTATAATTGTCTTTCTTTTTTTTCGATTATTATTCTTTTATTTCTTTTTTTTTATAATTTGCTTCTTCGTAACTTCTCTGCTAATGTCGACGAGAAGCAGGAACCATAGAATTGTTACGCTAAAGTCGAATCGAGAGGTTATAACGAGACTTTGTGTTGTGTATGTGGTGTCTCCAGTCTACCTGAAAGAAGGGGCCCCAGACTTCTGTATCCACCTATAAGACCGCAGATCAGGCACGCAAGGTAAGACAAGGACTTAGTTACATAAAGATTATTCATTCGCGTGATACATTCCATTTTCTCTCAACTAGCTATCGTAAGGTCTAAGGGCAATCAAAACCCCCAGTTATTTTACACTACTACCATTATATAAACAATGCTACTACTGTAAGTATTAATTGAGAGATATAATAATAATGCCATCTTTTATATATTCCTTGTACTAAATTATGAAATTGAGTCAAAATTTTAAAAAAAAATCATAGACCTATCTGAGACACGTAATTTTTCCCAAATATTAATTGTATATATCTTTTGTTATTATTTGTATGTTTCCTTTTCTAAAAATTAATAAAGGCATTATTATTATTATTATTATTATTATTATTATTATTATTATTATTATTCACTCTTTCTAGTTCCCCTTTTGAATTTCTCTTGTTGAACTCGCTACCTTTTAATTGTAACATCTGATAAATCTAGTAATATTTCTCAATTGTTATTTCCATGTTTCCCACTTCAACGAGAATCCAGATAAACTTAAAATTTATCCTTCATCACAAAACAGGATTGGACTAAGGAAATTATTTTGTCGATATTAGTAATTCACGTAATAAGTTTCGAAAATTGAAATTACAATTGATTGCATCAGTAATTGTTTTAGTTATAGAGGTATAAATTTCGTCACGGCCTTTTTCGATCTGTGAAGCTATTTGAATTTTGTTTCTTAAATAACCTTCTACGTATACCTCTGTTACATTGATTGATTTCTATTCTTCGTGTCTATTCAAGTTGGTTATACTACTACAGTTTTCATTGAGTAAAGTGGATGAGCTTCTCCGTAAAAAGTGGCCGGTATACTCTTTGGGATCCGGTTATTTCAGAAATTTAGCCAACGTGTAAGATATTTTTCCAAAAGTTTGTGAAATGAGTACATTTTCCGTTTCAATAATTAATAAATAATCTACGATGTGGGGAGTTTACTTGACGTAATGTCAAGTATTTTCTGTATAAAGAAATATCATTTTTTCTACAACTGCTATGAAAAGTAGCATATTTCACATAGTTTACTTAACTATCCGTCGGGCGCAATATGGTGACTGTAGTGTTCGGGCGCAATGTACTTGACAGGCACACAATAAAAATAAAAACAGAAAAAATAATTGATTTAATTCTTGCCGCTAATAAGTTGGTAATATCTTTATTAGAAGTGTAAACAGTAAAAAAAATTAAAATTTTTGCAAAAATATATTTATTATATTTATTTGATATGAAACCAATAGATAAAACATTTAAGGAAATTAATTACATAAAATCTATACAAATACATAGTTTGAACAAAGTACAACAGTGCCGGATTTAAGCACAGGCAACATAGGCAGTTGCCTATGGGCCGCCACCACACCACAAAAATACGGAGTTTTGTTACAAATATTTAGACGAAAAACTTATTTTTATATTTGAGCAACAAAAAACGGCGAGGCTAAAAAACTCTGGTGGTTATGTTTTTCTCCAAGCAAAGGGCATCTCTTCTGTTTTGTATGCAAGCTTTTCTCGCCCGTACGTTCACAGTTTACCCATGAGGGCTTTTGTGATTGGAGAAATGCCGTCGCATGATTGATTGAGCATGAAACCTCGCAAAATCATTTAAAGGCTTCAATCGATTATACCAGGCGATCCCAAATAATTGGTCGCATAGATCGAGAGCTGGCGGAGCAAATGGAGAAAAGTGTTAAGTATTGGCGAGAAGTTCTTAAAAGAGTGTTGCGAGTCATAGCCTTTCTCAGCGAAAGGGGATTGGTATTTAGAGGGGAAAACGAAACTCTCGGATCTCCTAACAACGGCAACTACCTTGGAATATTAGAACTTTTAGCTCACTACGATGTTTTTTTGAAACATTTAGAAGAACATGGCAACCGCGGAAGTAGTCACATAAACTACTTGTCATCCACGATTTGTGAGGAACTGCTAGAAATTTTAGGAAAAGCCGTTTAAAAAAAATTATTGATCGATTGAAAACTGCAAAATATTTTTCAGTTTCTCTGGACTTGACTCCTGACGAAGGCCATGTTGACCAATTGACGTTAGTGGTTCGGTTTATCGAAGGGCATGCTCCTGTTGAGCGTTTTCTTATTTTTATGCCTAACCAGGGTCATAAGGCGAAGGATATGTATGAGGGCTTGATTAATTTTCTAGACCAAAACGAGCTGGACCTGAAAAACATTCGTGGATAGTCGTACGACAATACTTCTGCAATTAGTGATAGATATAATGGCCAACAAGCATTAATACAAGAAGAAAATAGCCTAGCAGCTTGGGTGCCGTGCGTTGGCCATTCGCTTATTCTTGTCATACAATCGGCGGCCAGTTGTTGTCTCAGAGCAATAAGTTTCTCTGATTTTTTAGAAGAGCTGTATGTATATTTTATGGCTTCAACTAACAGGTGCAATACAGTTAGTCGATGTTTAAAAGAAGCGAAAACTGACCAACCTATTCTTGTGCCGACAAGAACGTCAACGACTCGCTGGTCATGTCGAATTGAAGCCACTAAAGCGCTCTTGCGGGACTATAAAGGTTTTGACGACGAAGAAGACACAGTTAAATCAAGAGCAACAGCTGTCGGTTTGCATAATAGGATGGCAAAGTTAGAAACAGCCATATATACAGTTTTTTGGGATGATATTTTGGGATATAGAAACAAAGTCAGCGAAAGCCTACAAAATCCTAGGTGGGACTTGAATACTGCTGCAGCACTGCTTAGTTCATTAAAAGCAACCATTGAACATAAATGAGGTAGTTTTAATTAATATGAAATAAAAGTTTTCGAACTAGTTGATTGCCGAAACTACGAAGAAGAAAAAAGGAGAAAAAGAAACGTCCGGTTGTCCACTTTAGACTGCCCGCAAGCTTCGGAAGTTCAGTTATCACCCTCGGACAAATTTAGGACTCAAAGCTACATCCCAGTTGTCGAACAGCTCACGACCGCTCTTCAGAAGAGAATGGACGCGTACTCACTTCTAAATGCACGATTTGGATTCTTGAAAAATTTAACTGCTATTTCTGATCAAGAAATTCTGTCTGCCAGCCAAAACTTGGTGAAAACCTACTGCGATGACGTAGATGATTCTCTTGGCAACGAGTTCATACATTTCAAACTATTTATAGTTCAGTATAAAGAATTTGAACAGAAGAGAGAAGATTAGCTATGAGAGATGGATGTGTGAAGTGTTGTGTAAAAACAATGTTGAAGAGTGTTTTCCTCACGTTGAGGTAATTCTGAGAATTTATGTCACACTAATGGTGGCAAATTCTACGGCTGAAAGATCCTTCTTAATACTGCAGCTTATAAAAAATAAACTCCGAAGTTCCATGACCGAGAACAGATTAAATGTTTCAACTCTCCTTAGTTTAGAGAGTGATATTTTAAGGGAAACAGATTTCGACGATATTATCGATACGTTTATTGATGTGAAAATCAGACGAAAAATAATTTAGCTCGTAGGTAAACTAAAATTACTTTAGTTATTTTCTAGTATAATTTTGGATGAATTTTGTGTGAGCCAACTTATTTAGTTGTTTTCTTCTTTAGATTGACCTTAATAGAAACTTTCAACAGTTAACCACAAACGATTTGAGGGCCTCCACCACATGATCTGCCTTTGGGCCGCCGAAGTCTAAATCCGGCGCTGAAGTACAATATATAACCGAAAAGTAAAAAAGACAGCAACTCGCTTGAAAAAAAAATATTTAACATTAGGAGAGTAATATCTTTTCACTCAGCTGCGTGGAAGGAGTTGTAACTTCTCCAGTAAAACAACGATTGCAAACCATATTTGTATGGGATAAGCAAAAAGAAGTATTGCATTTCTTGCATACATGATGGTTTGTCAGCCTTCTTAAACCGGTTTCACTGGTGCAAGTTGAGCATCTTCTTCTTTTAGGGGGTAGAGGAAGGATGTTCACTGTTTCTTCATCTTGGGATGGGGGACGAAATCTTCTCAGCCTGTTTTGAAGTTCGATGGGCAATCCAATGGCTTTTATGCTTCTTCGGCTTAGCTCTCCAATTGTTAGTTCATGGGCCAATTTATTCAGGAACATGCTTCTGCGCAATGGTTCTAGATCGTTACCAGGGTAAATTACTTGAGAGTTGATACCAGCCACATTTAGCATCATGAAGAATATTATCATTGGCCAACGCTTGATATTTCGTGACACATCAAAAGTAGCACACATTTTGTCTGCAGTGTCAACACTTTCGTTGAGTTATAAAATGTGATAATTTCAGGTAATTTTTTTTCTTCGGAATCAGGATTAATGGTGTTTTCATTATGAAACGTTAACACCAGAATCACGTTCTTTTTTTGACGTGGAACATACGATACTAATGTCTTTCCATCACTGAAGCCAAACAAACTGGTGAATTATGCCCTTCTTTTAATAGCCACAAATTCAGATGGTAAGTGTCTTTTATTTTACCTGACGGTTCTAATATAGGATAATTTATTTTTTTTAGAGCATCAATGAGATCTATATCAGTAAACCGATTATCGGCAGTTATGTTGCGACCAGACCCAAATAAAGGCTCAATCAGTCTCTTAACTACGTCACTTGGCTTGTTACTGGCACAGAAAGGCCCCTCTTGTTGCTTTCCAGTTTAAATTTCCATATCATAGGTATGATACATTTTTGCGTCCTCTAGAACTTGGAAGCATTTCGTCAATCGTTACATTCTCCCCAATAATGTAACTCTCTTGGCAGCTTTGCACAAATTTATGAAAAATGTCGCGAACTGGAGCAAGCCAATCGATTTTTTTTCTCTCTTTCCTTGTGCCTCGATCATCAAAACTAAGACACCTCATCAGAATTTTAAAACGTTTGATATTCATCACAAGGCTGAATTTTTCAATGCCGTCACCATATTTTCCCCAAAGTTCTTCGAGACTTTGCCGATTTCCTCTGTATGCTCCCGCTAGATACAGCAACCCAATGAAATCTGTATGTTCGTAAATGTTCACTGTATCGGATTTCAAAATTTCTATGTGTTTGACCCAAATAGACAGCATTACATTCTGGACTTTAAGTTTATATATACCAGACTTCTTTAATGGTAATATATTTGTTTTTACGTTTAACAATTTTGTACTCACGTTATTTTCTGTTTTAAAAGAAATTGTTGTATTAGCTGCTAATGATTTTTTTTAAATCTTATTAGATGGTTTTATAACATTTTATTTCTTTAGTTTGTTTAGGAAATATTAGATGTAATGCCACTTTTTCCTCTTTTTTATTAATTAGTTTATTTATCATATGTAATGGATAACCGTTGGTTGTTGCTATTTGTTTAATTGTATTAATTTCTCTATCAAAATTACATTTGTTCATAGAGCAATTTCAGTTCCTATTTGAGTCAAACCCTTAGAAATGTTGTAAGTATATACAGTGAATGAGCATACAGATTAAAACAACCAGAGAAATATCACAAACTTATACTTGATACCAAACACTGAATTAGAAGTACTACATATTTGTTATAAGAAACAAGAACTGGATTTCCTTGTAGAATTGGAATCTAGAAGACACTTAAGAAACCCACAATATGAAGTCGTCAATGAACAGTTCACTTTCAGAATGTCGAAGTAGAAGTAATAATTGTAAAGCTCAGCAGATATATACTTTTTCTGCTTTCCTATATCATTGTACAGTTCTATTGATCTTAAATGGGAAATAGATATTCAGGATATCCTGATAGGGCTAATTATATTTAAGTTTCTTAACATTGGATAAATCTCATACTTCAAAACCTAATACATTTTCTTCATCATATTCTACCTGCACCGAAGACCATTTTGTAACCGCTGATGTAAAAGTAATGACAATAATTAGATGTTTTGCTATTCTTTACAGGTATCATCAATTTGAAAATCTTAAGAATTTGGAGTCCAAATATATTTTAGGTTTTGCTGGATTTTTTGTTGTATTTTTAACCTTCGTTTTAACATCTGCAGTATTAAATACTCTCCACATTCGATTATCAGATTTAAAACATGTTTTATTCTTCTTTCTATTACTGATTGATATGTCAAAAGCTGCCAAATTTGCTCAATATACATTTTCTGCATCACATCAAAGTAAAATTAAAACCAATATAGCAAGAGGAGTTGCAGTTTTGGGACCTACGATAACCTTGGATACTATTGTAGAAATATTAGTAATAGAAATTAATACCCTATCTCCGGATCACTGCTTAGAAATGTTTTCCTATATTGCTTGTATGTTAGTAATTATTAATTCTCTATTGAGTTACATCCTTGAAATTGGGTTTTATCTTGCATTGATGTCCATATTTCCGGTAATTTGAAGAAATAGTGTCACGATCTGTAAAAACAATATTTCTCAAGAACGATCAAATATAGATTTCCTAAGTCAACCCCTGTACGCCTACTATTAAGCTTTTTCGTCTTATCGGAGATAATAACAGGGAATGTCTGTGGGTTGATTAGACACTACCGTGACTCTGGATCAACATATATAGACCGCGAAACTCTCCCAATTTCTTTGTTCATAAGAAAGGGGGAATCCCGTAATTGGACACACGGCGGATGAGAGGGTGGAGGAGAAACTTCCCTCACTTTCGCCACAGACATAGAAATTTACTTCAATCATACTTTAGGGAGTAAGTTGGAGGGTCTGAATTTCGATAAGGGCTTTTATCACTTTTAGCAATTGAGGGGCAAGAAATCGTTGGAAATTTGTAATCATAATTGGTGCGAAAACTTTTGGTAGAACATTCCACAGTAATAAAATTTGAATTAATTACTTTGGAGTTAGTAAAATCTACGTTGTGTGGGAGTAAATTCAACGTTAAGAAGATTTTCTAATCGAGAGGTTCATAATTTTCTTATGCGAATCAGATATTTTAATTATTGATGTTATTTGAACGCTCGTGATATTAGTCCTATATTTTCGAAGGAATCGCTTTATCAATATGATCTTTCAACCCAAATATAACTATATTATTCTTATTTTCTCCAAATATTCAACTGTGCGGTGAAGTTCCGAAGTTTTGCTTACTAATTTTTTTTATTTTTTCATTTAGAAATTCAAACTTCAACCAAATATCCACTTCCTAGCTTTTGTTGGCGCAATATGTCCTCCAATATAATATGTCATCTATTTCGTCAACTGAAACAGTTGTTGAGTGATGTATACAAGACTTTGTAACATGATTACTCATATAACAAAGATCGATCTAGGATGCTAAACTCAATGAATTACAGTAGACCCGGTTGAACTTGCATGGACAAAACCATGTCGGTATCTTTTGCTAGTGATGTGAATTAAAATGAAATTCCTATCATCACAATTGCTGCCTTAAAATTATCGGGTTCTATGTTACAATTTTGACACTAAGTGAGTTATTGAGCAGTGTGAATAAAAAATAAGTGTTTACTTTAAGAATTAAGTTATAGCATAAGAACAATCTTATTACTCGTAGATTCAGCTATAAGTTCAAGTACATTCTGAAATATTTGTGAATAATATTTTCCTCATACTTATAAGTGTATACTAAAAAATATAAGTTCAAACTAACAACAGTAAACACATCCTGGTTTTCTTATCATTTGTTTTCTTTTTAGTGAATAATTTTTTGTTACTGAAGTAATTCCAAAAAAATTTGCAAAAAGCGGCCGTATTCTAGTTTTGTCAACAGATTTTTCGGTTTTAGTTATTACAACCATTAGCAGATACTTGTTTCTGAAATTGTTAAAAATTAGTTCCGAGTACGACAGTGAATCTCTTGACTCCGAAGTAGGTGAAGAACAAAGTGGCAATTTTTGCTTCATCACAATATATTATTTAATAAATCGCAGTTGCCATTAATGAGAAAAAATAAGGAAAATTCCTTAATTATAATGCAGCAATCAAACCAAACAATTTATGGTAAGAGTATTAATCCAAAACAGTTAAAGAAAAAGATTCAAAATATGAATAATTAATTAAAGAAGAAATCAGTTATGAAAGCAACTGGAAATGAAAATATTATTTTGATAGATTCGGAAAAAAATTAGTGGACATTATAGATAAAGATGACATAAACCCAACATTGCATAACATTCCTGGAGCGGCGACAACTGGATTTAAGCCATGGGAAAATGTGGAAATGCAAAAACCAGCGGAAACAAGGCACGTTTTAGTCAGACCTCCTATTCCCTCTAATATTACACCATCAAAACCAAAAAAAAAACAAGCTGGAAGGGAAAGAAACAGATGAGACTGCAAAATTATGCACAACAGATCTACAAAAAATGGTTCTTCTTGAGCAATTAAAACTACGCGCATGAAGAGAGCGAAAACAACTTTTATTGAACAGGCTACGTCAAAGTCTAACGGAAACCCAAGGTCTTGTACGCCAAGGTCCCGAAAGCGAAGGTTCCGAAACGTCAACTTCTCTAGATTTACATAAAATATTTACAATGTAATAAATTATGAAACGTGATAATTATATTTTTAAAGTTACACACGCAGTATATTTTTATTTGTTTCAACAGTTTTTGAATATAATTTTGAATTTATAATTATAACAATTTATATAATCAAATGTTTAGATGGTAAATAAAATTTTTGATTTCTTCTCTCCGTTGGAGTCTGCTTCTCCTAACATTGTCATCGTCATTTTCAAAATTGTATTCCTCTTTTTCTTCGTCATTCATGGCATCTTCTTTTTCATCGACAGAAAGCGGATCATTTAAATACTTTGATATATTATGAAGTACAGCACAACTAATAATAACAGATTCAACTCTTTCTAGTTTTACCCTAACCAAGACACATTCTGAATAAAAATGAATCCTTGAAAACGATGATAGTTCCGAGATGAGAAGCCATCTATTCCAGGAGATTTTTGACAAACTGGGAATGAAGAAGACCAGGACAATGGCATTACATCCACAGTCAGATGGAATGGTCGAGAGAATGAACAGGACTATTGGAAAATACCTGTCCAAAGTGGTTTCCAGCCATTAGAGAGATTGGGACCAGTATCTTTCCCTATTCGCATTGGCTTATCGATTTGCCGTCAATGAGTCCACTAGTGAAACACCTGCGAAAATCCTGTTTGGACCAGAAATAAGGCTTCCTTGTGACCTGGAATTTGGCTGTTGGCCTGGAGAAGATCTAGCAGGCGAAGACTACGTGATCCAATTGAGAAGAAGGCTGGACGATATTCATGTATCAGTTCGAACAAATCTTCCCAGCGACAGAATGAAAAGTCGGTACGATACGCAGGCCACAGTAGGCGGTTTTAAAGAAGGAGACAAAGTATGGTTACACAACCCGACGAAGAGAAAAGGATTTTCTCCAAAATTACAGAAATCCTGGGAAGGTCCATACTTAATCAAGGAAAGCATCAATGATGTTATATATCGCATAAGCAAGATCCCCAACGGAAAACCAAAAGTAGCTCACCAAAACCGACTATCCCCATTCGAAGGAGACCATGTCCTAGAGAAAGGAGTAAACCATATTCGAGATGTGTGTGATCCTACCTTCGATGAATTTATGGGCGCGTATGAAGGTACCGGGAAAGCTAGATATGGAGTCACTTCAGAACAACGACAAGATTTGTTCTCGCTCCCGGAAGATTATTCACTGGCATACAACATCCCCGCCCGTATCAATAACGCACGGGCAATTAGTTAAACTTGAAGACCAGATTCCAGCCCCTGGCAAGACACTGAAACTGAAACATGTGTGGGAAGCAGTTCGAAACCTTCGAGACAATGTGTTAGAATCCAGCGTGAAGAAACTGGCTATGCCTAAGATAGCGAGTAACCAGTTGGATTGGCGAGTCATCAGAAACATGGTAGAGGTTACCTTCGAAGATACCGGTGTCCAGATATTAATTTGCAGCCACAACCCCCGTTATCAGTATTCGATGAAGACGGTGCCCTCTTATTTCCATAAGATCGGAAAGTGTAGAAATGGGGCCAGTTGCCGATTCACACATCCAGTCTCGGCTACACAAAAGTTCCAGGAGGAACTTCCAGGGGGGGGTAATGTTACGAAATAGCACACTAGTATAGACCCTGAATCCGACTGTCTAAGCCATGTATGAAAGTTAAAATCATGGCGGACGCGCAGGGATTTCTTAGAACTGTTTACTATTTTTTGTGACTATCTTATCTTGACATTGTTTTTGTGACCAGTCTTATCTAGAAAATGCCAGAGAGCCAATTGCTTTTGTGTAATTCGCAATCTAGAATTATCCAGTAAAAAAGGCACTAATATATCAAGGACCGACCAGCGAGAGAAGTTTAGTTTATAAAGTGATCTCGTGATATAAACAGCGAACAAGTAAATAGTATGAGTAGTGAAGTATTTATATAAACTAATGTAAGTGAATATACTGTGTACATAATATGAATTAGTTTATAGTGTAGTGAATAAATAAATTAAGTTAGTAGACATAAGGGGGCTTCCATAAATTACGTGAGGTGTTTAAGGGGGGGAGGGGTCGAGTAAAATCTCATCTAATCTTACGTTGGAGAGAGGGGGGGTCTCGGCAAATATCACGCAATTTATTTTCTGATTGAAACAAAAAAAATTATACTATTTTGGTCCATTCAATCCCGATTGTACATGCTCAAGATTTAATCTTAAGCGTAATCGTAATACGATTAAGATCATTCACTAATTCGTTCGAAAGAAAATAATTTCATTCATACTTCGACGTTATACATTTACTGACTGTCAAACCACCATATTTGTTTTATACCAAATAGCTCAATTTAATCTGAATTTACGGTACAGTGTTGACCGTCCTTTGTTTTCGTGCCTCGATGAACGAGAGCGTACGAGCTGAGTGGCAGCAACACACGGACAGGTTCCAACCTGCATTGTTATTTATTGTTGTAAATGTTTTACTCGACTCAGTGCATGCTCTTACTAATTTAAAATGAGTTATCAAGATTTTTATAACGCATACGTCAAAAGATACGTCTATAAGACGAAGAAATCCTGCCAGGACGATGTAATAAAATTATGGAATACAGCGAAGCAAAAATTCCCGAAGTAAGAAGAGTTAAGACATCACATCCAACATGAGATTGAACGGCTTCTCAAGGAAGCCACTGAGAGAAAAGTTCGGTCTACTTTAGCATTCCTTCAAAAGGTAGGTTAAATATATTTTTTTAAGAAAATACTTTTTTTATATATAAAATTTATAGTTACAATTAAGGAAGTCCTTTTGCTCCAGTTGAGTCACAACAAATGTAGTAGTCAATATTCGATAAATTAAAATAAAAAGAACCCATAAAAATTCTTAAAATTGAAAAATAAATAGTATATGAGGCATTAATCGTTGAAATTTTGAGAATTAAAAAAAAATAATTAAATACAAAAATTAATTTGGCTCTTTTAAATCAGCTGTTATAAACCTGTCCGTGATTTGGCAACGCTATATTTCGGTTGTTTACATTTTCATTTGCACAACATAAACCTCAACCATGTTAAAGTTTTTGCAGTCAATGCAAATAAATAAATTAATTAAAAATGTTCATTCATAAAACTATAACATTCTTTTATGTCTCATGGCAGGAATGCTAGTATTATTTCATAATATGAAATATGAAAATTTGTTAACAATAAAATAATTTAGTTTGTATTTATTGAATGGTCTGAAGCTCGCGCGCTACGCGCGTTGCCAAATGTTCTGACGCTATTTAAATGCAGATTTTTCACTCAAAAATTTTCTGTGATTTTATAATTTTAATTTCTCTATCAATTCCACGGCAACCTATAGATTTTATTGCAAAAAATCAAACCTGAATATTTCGAAAACCTTATTTTGTTTTTTTTTACCCCATCTAAAATCAATGGTTAATGCCATAATTCGAGAAAGTTGTTAAAGGTCTGACTTTATTAATTTTATGCATAATCTAATATTTTTTATTTAACATTGATGGCAAAAGGACCTCCTCAATAGCATTAAAAAAAACTGAAACAGTGAAATTCTTCATAAAATATGCTAAAATCATAACTACAAAATATTAGCGCGGTCATTTTCTTTAATTACTGTTTTCACATAATTCAATATTTCTTAATTTTGTGTTAATCTATCTTTTCATAATTTATTGGATTCATTTCTTTATTATGATATTTTGATTTCAGACTAACACTTAAAATATCTCTAACAGTTCTTCGATTCAGGCTGGTACAAGCACTGAGAGTGTTCCAAACGTGGAATGTGGAGGTCAGGTTCAGATCAACGATCATAATATTCAACACGCGGAATCTGCGGTTCAGGATGAGATTAATGACCAGCAGTCAGGAGATCAAGATTTCGACGGTGGCCCTCAACCGGCAGGTTAGTATTCGTCTTACTTTCTGTAGGTGACGTTTTCTTCATTTTGTCCTATTCTAAATAAAAGTTTTCTGTATTTCACAGGTGCTTCGGAACGAAAAAATCAGCCTCTTGTGATCAGCGATGATGAGGATGAAGCTATGTCGAACACTACACCATCCAACGTACGTCCTACTCCAGCACAAGATAATATGAAGAAAAAGATTACTAAGCTACATGCGGAGCTTGACTTAATGGAAAGGCGCAAAAGATTTCTTGTAGCTGACGGCACTGAATTTGATAAAGCATGTAATTTGCGGCGAGAAATTGACATTTGTGAGAAGAAGCTCAAGCTTAAAGAAAAACAAAGAGTGTACTCTATGACGCACAGAAAAAATCAAAAACAAAAATTAATTGAACTATGTTCAAAGAATCCCGATGCAGCTAAGTCGTTGACGCCTCGTGATGGCCCTGGACGCCCACGTTTAGAAAAAGAACAGTCTGAGTTGCTAAAAACAATAAGTGATTTAGCCCTGTTTGGTGCTTCTGCTGAAGAGCGATGTCGTTGTGAGATAGTTCGCACGGTCCATACGCTTTCAGAACTTACAAATAAACTGAGCGAACTGGGATTTAATATTTCACGAAGTGCTACTTATATTCGACTGTTGCCTAGACGGGCAAATACACGAGAAGCTAAGCGCCATGTAGTGACTGTGCCGGTGAAGCTGAGTCGTCCTGAAGCTGACCATCATAAGGCACACCAAGACCAATACTTTTCCGTGGCCTCCATAAGGTCGCTGGAAACGATAGCCTCAGTACTTGGTCCTGACTCCGTAACTTTTTTATCTCAAGATGACAAAGCCCGCGTCCCCATCGGCCTGACAGCGTCAAACAAGCAGGCGCCATTATTAATGCACGTTGAATATAAAGTGTCGTTACCAGATCACGACTTTGTGATTGATTCGAGGCACAAATTAATTCCAAGCGTGTATGCTTTGCGTGAAGTGAAACCCAATGAGATGGGACGACCAGAAGCTGTTTCATACAGTGGACCAACTTACATAGCAATACGAAGTGGCAAGCACTCTTCTTCAACTGCAACTAGTCACGCTCAAGACTTGGACACTCTTTTAACAATTGAGTCTTTTTCCAAATTTATAAAGAACATAGACAGCAAAGTTAAACCTGTTCTTAAAATTTCAAGTGAAGGTGGGTCTGACGAGAATCCGCGATATCGCAAAGTGATCGCACACGCCATAGAGCATTTTAAACAATATGATTTGGACGCAGTATTTATTGTGACTAATGCCCCTAGCAGAAGCGCATTCAGCACAGTAGACGCATGGCTCCACTCAATCGAGAACTAGCAGGCGTTGTTGTTCCCCATGATTCTTTTGGGACACAACTTGACTCCAGCGGCAGAACATTAGACGAAAGTCTGGAAAAGGGTAATTTCAAAAAGGCAGGGGATATTTTGGCTGAAATATGGTCTGCAGTTTGCATTGACGGATACGAAGTAGTCGCTGAATATATAGACCCGAATAATGACACTTCCAGCGTTACAGACCTGCCAGCCGAAGAATGGTACACTGAGCACGTTAGAGAAAGCCAATATTTACTCCAGGTACATTGGCAGTTGGTTTATATCAAATTTTTATGCGTGCCTATTTTATTTATTTTTTTTCATTTTTTAACGAGCACGAATATCAACAAATTTTTATTATTAAGAGTTACAAAGGGAAATTGTTAATAATTTTTTTTAAGTTGTAAAATGCGATGACCAGAAGTGCTGCAGCCCATCCCGGAGTGATCTGCATATGATTCTTCACGGCAGTTTTCTGCCACCTCCATATCCTATCAAACAAAATCAAAGGTATTGGGATATCCATATAAAATAAATGTGTCTCATACCCAATACAAAAAAAAGTAAACGTATGGGCCGGCATATTTTGTGATAGAATAATTGGTCCTTTCTTCCTAAGTAATAACTTCAATGGCCAAGAATATTTAAATCTTCTCCAAAATGAAATAGGAGACCAAATTTTAAATGCCGCACCTAGAAATGTTTCAGTATGGTATCAACATGATGGTTGCCCGGCTCATTCCAATAGGGAAGTACGGAAATACCTTGATACTGTTCTCCCAAATACGTGGATGGGTCGAGGGAGTACAGTAAATTGGCCGGCAAGATTTCCAGATTTAGCACCCCCGATTTCTTTTTATGGGGTTTCCTAAAAAATAAGGTAGCAGAATATGAACCGGAGACAGAAAATGAATTGAAATATTATTATTAATGAATGTCGGAAAATTAGTAAAACTGTAATTAATAATATACGACGGAACTTTTATGATCGTTTGGGACACTGTTTAGCAGCAAACGGAAAACAATTTGAGCATTCAATTAAATAAATAAATTTGTAACCTAAAAAAATTGTCTTGTTTTAAATATCTCTACTTAAAATTTCTTTTTGGATAAAAATTATGTAAAAAACATTTGTGACACACTGCGGGAGCGAACCGCGACTCTTTACGTTCAACTTTGAATTTTGAGTACCAAGTACCAAGTCGGCCACATCGGCACCGGAACTTAGTATTCCAAAGTTTAATAAAAATAGCGTACGACTTTTAAAAACATAATTATGTTAGTAAACCAGACCGAATTTAAGAAAATTAAAAGTGCATTTGAATTTATTTTTTAACCTTTTCAAATCTGTTATTATTTTTCACGAACCCTATTTGGTAAAAAAGCTCGCGTTTGACAGTTTTGTACAGGAAACCCTATGTCGCATTTTATAAACAACAGTGTATAGATGCTCCCAGGGTGGGCGCGGTTGGGCGAGCTCCCAACCTAAATTGTTCTCGCCCAACCGTCTGCTCAACCTGTTAAATGGAGAAAAATAATAGCAAGCCTCATGAATAGAATAAAAGAAAACTTAAATCATCCCTTTCAATGTTGGACCGTACTATAAGAAATATTATTTTGAGCTATACAAAAACTGAATAAGTAAAATATCTATATTATTTTATTTTACTTGTTGCTGTCTATTTGATTTATTGCATTTACGGCATGCTTTGTCTGAAGACGCCCGCTTATCAGTCGGAAGCCTTTTAATGTATCATAAAATAAACACCCGCTTTGTCGGTCCGGTCGGTAGTCAGGGTAGTCTGTACTACATAGAACTTTTTTGACACGTGCGGTCGCAATATTGTTGTTACAAATCTCTTGCAAGTGGAAGGGTGTCTAATAAAATAGATGTTATGTATTTCTTTACAATTTCATTTAATCTTTTCTTTTAAAAGAGGTTACTTGTTTTCTCTTTTACTTCCTTGGAATACATATAAATTTAATTTTTGAAAAATTAATTGTCGTTTAAAATGAGTGCTAAACGCATTATCAGTGACTTATTTGAATCGAAACCAAGTGTTCATAGTGCAAATTTACTAGAAATAAGTGAAACGGTTGATGCTGGAGCAAATGAATGGGAAAGTGACAATATTGCAGAAGACAGCAACATTTATCCTAAAAGAAGGAAAGTACAGGAAGATGACACAGTTCAAGATGATGATTCCCCTTTATTAAGCGGTGATGAAAATGATAGTTCTAAGTTCGACACGTAAGTTTGTTATGTTAGAGAGATTATACTACTTATGTCATTAGGTACTTATAAAAATTATTCTTTGATATAGGATGCACGTCAGCGACGCTGACAAAAATCCTACAACTATGAGTGATTTAGCCCAGTCTCTAGATGAACCTCCAAGACAACCGAATTTGCTCAATTTCCCAAAAACAAGATTTGGTCCGGATCTCCGATCTTTAGAATCAGACTTTTATAAAACCTATCCGTGGATTGAATACAGTGTTTTAAAAGATGCTGTGTTTTGTTATCCATGTAGATTTTTTTCATTGCATACAAAAGGAAGATTTTCATCCAAAACATTCATTTCTGAGGGTTATAAAAACTGGAAAAGAGCTTCAGAAACAAAAGCTGGATTTAAATATCATAATAATAGCTTTCAGCACAAAAGTGCTATGGTAGCTTGGAATTCGTATAAAAATACTAAAAGTCAACAGTCAGTAGCAGCTCAAATAAGTACTGCGCATACTGAATTGATTCTACAAAACCGGGAGTACATTAAATCTATTTTACGGTGTATAATTTATTTATCTACCCAGAGTCTTGCTCTTAGAGGACACGACGAGTTCAATACTAGTCAAAATAGAGGTAATTTTTTGGAATTATTAGATTTGATGTCACGTGATAGCACCACTATTTCCAAAAACTACTTGAGGGCGCAAAAAATGCTCGGTATACGCATCACTCAATTCAAAATGACCTTATACATTGTTTAGCCGAACTATCTATAAAACATATTAGTAGCGAAATTAAAGAAGCCCGTCATTTTGCCCTTATGGCTGATGAAACCAAAGACTTAAGTAAAATTGAGCAGTTATCAATTATAGTAAGATATTATTTAAACGGTGTGTTGTACGAGCGGTTTTTGGGCTATGAAGCTGCAGACAAATTAGATGCAACGTCATTGTTCCAGTTTATTAAAAAACGATTGTGAATATGAAATCGACTGAAGTTGTTGCGTGGCACAAACTTATGATGGAGCAAACGTTATGAGTGGTAAGGTTAAGGGGGTACAAGCATTGTTAAAAAAATAAGTCCCACAGGCTATTTACGTACGCTGCTTTAATCATCCCTTAAATTCAGTAGCAGTAGATATATGTAAAAACTTAAAAGACTGCAATATTTTTTTTTTCTGTTCTTGAAAACCTTTATGTTTTTGTTAGTGGCTCTTCCATACATAATACATTTTTAAAAATCCAAAAAGACGTACATCCAGAAGATAAGCCTGTTGAACTGAAAATACTTAGTGATACGAGGTGGACTTCACATATATCTAGCTGTTTGGCTGTAAAAAAACATTGCCAGCAATAATAATTTTATTAAACCAGTACATAACAGAAAATAATGTTCGCTCTCCACATGCAAATGGACTTTTAAACAATATTAATTTTACTTTTTTATTCAATTTAGAGGTTTTCTGTGAATTCCTAACAAAAATAAAGAATGTTTCTGATTATATACAAAGCAAAGACAGTGACATTCTAAAAAGTTTAACATTAGTGAAATCACTAAAACAGTTCTTTGTATCATATAGGCAAGATTGTAAATTTGAAAAGTTATGGACTGCGACAGTACAAAACGCCTCGGCTAGTAATATTAACTTGGATGATGTAAATATTAAAAGATCATGAAAATTGCATTCTAAATTTAATAATACTATAATTATTCAAAAAATTACCACACTTGAAGAGGACAGATGTGTTACTAAAAAAAGTGAATTTCAAACTAAATTGTATTAACCTGTTATTGATCGAATCACTTCGGAACTTTGTCGGAGATTTGAAGAAAATAATAGTGTTCTAAAAGGATTTAGTGTTTTAAACCCAACAAGTAATATATTTTTAAATTTAGAGCAATTAACTCCATTAGCTATACATTACGGATGTGACTTGGCATCCGTCGAAACGGAATTAAAGTTACTACCAAAAACCATTGAAAGGTATGAAATTAATCCTAATGTTAAAATAAAGACCGTCTCTAATCTTGCAGTTCCTCTGCAGGAATTTAAATTATGTTATGTACTTGTTACCCTTTAAGTAGATTAGATATACCAAACCATATTATTGTTAGACACTGTATATAAGACAAAGAGGTATTACTTATATTTATTCACACAATCCATAAGTTGAATTATTAATAATCCTCTTCAGTTAATTAGACAATTAATTTCACTGTCAAATAATATGAATTCATATTATATTTTGTTAAGTAAATAAGTTAGTGGAAAATGTTTAGAATGTAATAAATGAGTTGTACCTTTATAAAAACAAGTATGACTAAGCACATATAAGTTCGATAACAGAAAGAAATAATGTATTGGATATTTTTAAGCATTCATTCCTATTGAGCTACGGCGAGAGGAACAGTGGTAGAATTATTAAATAGTGATTTTGAAGAAATAGTGTACTTATTTCAACACCCGTGTAACAATTAGTTTTTCATGAACTGTGTAGAATTACAATAACCGTACCCACTTCAAGTGCCAGTTGTGAGAGATCGTTTAGTGGCTCAAAAAGAATTAAAGATTATTTAAGGCCCACAATGTCACAAGGGAGGCTCACCGATTTAGGAATTTTGTATGTCGAAAAAAATATTATTTAAACATTGGATTTGAATGTAGTTGTAGATTTGTTTGCCACTAAACATAACAATAGAAAGATAGCTCTTTTTTAATGTCTAGCCGTCTAACGTTTTGCAAATAATGTGTTCCTGTGTAAAATAAACTTTAAAATAGTGCCAGAGTGTTTTTTATCCCATTTATTAATACTAGTTGAAATTTTACAAATCTGAAATATTTAAATTAGGTACGCGGATATCTGTATAAACCGAAATAATCCAAATTTTACTGCCCACCCTCCAAATTTTTGTGCCGGGTATCGCCAAACCGAAAAGAAAAAGCTGGCGCCGCCACTGGTAAACTACCTTCTAGGTGGCAATGAATTAGCAAAATTTAGCATCGCTTTTTCTCAGAAATGACTAAACTTATGAAAAAAAGTGCGATGGCAATTTTTGTAGATAATTACATGATCTACAATTTTCCTTTGACATATTCTTATCACGAAACTCACAGTTTCGATAAAAAATCCAAAAAATCATTTTTAAAAACGTTGACCTTTGATACAAATTTTTGCACACATGGGATCGATGGGGACTTTCCACAATTTCGTTATAATGTTGTCTCTAACGTTCATGCAAATTTTCAGCATGTTGGGAATTTATGCAAGGGTACCCCTATTTTTTCGACTAAGTTGACTGGACTATAATTCTTATATTCACTTGTATGATACCCAACCTTATTTTTTTCGGAATGTTAACTGCGGCTAATAATAATAAGGCAATTTAAAAATATTTATCGTGTGATTATCACAAATGTATGAATATGTTTAATAAATTGACAAATGTTTTCTCTGTGATCGAGAACATATCAGTCCCATCTGAATTCCAGTAAAAATTGGAATCGTAAATCCGTTTATACGTTTGTATGTGTTGGTTGCCTTTTATTTCCTGTAGAACAAGTAGCCGTAGTTTCGTTACGGAAATCGACACCATTATATTAAATTTCTGTAGGTGTCCGCGCCGTAAATCTTACGGGAAATGTACCTGAAAATAAAGGGAACAATGCACTAGGTGGTTAAATAAATAGGCGTGCATTTATCAACGTGTCCTTTTTATTCCTCTATCTAACACATTATTTAAGGTTATGGTAGCAACACACACACCACCGCTTGCGGGGATTTATAGTCAGTGGCGTCCTCAAAGGAAATACGACCAATTTGAGACAAACGTAAATGATTATTTGTATGAAAATATATGGGGAAAATTCATTTCAAACAAAATAAATAAATATTTCTGAATATTACAGACATTAATGTAATGTAACTTGATAATCAGAGAAATCGCAGAGTCCATTAGAGGATCGTGTAGTGTGTATCATCCTGTCATTATCCTGTCCGCACGATTATGATGTAATAAATCTGGAAATTTCAATACGAGCTGGAATTATGTCAGGATAAATCTGGACTATAATCAATCATCATTACAAACTGTAGAACGGTTATCTGCGATAAATTAGGGAGAAATGAATGGGTTTTCATCAAAAACGTTCACAGTTACTGTTTTTGAGAGCATGGAAGTTGAAAAATGACAATTTTTCCGGCAAATTTGCATCAACTTATCAACATATTTTTCTTTAATTATGAAATGTCTTTCCCAAAATCATTATTTTCGTCCAATAAATCAGTTAAAAGTCAGTGGAGGGAAAATCTGGAACATAAGGTGGGTGCGGAATCATTTCGAAATGTTGTTCTTGCAATTTTGCCAAAACAGTGCTCAATATTTCTTGTGAAAATAATCTAATTCGGCCACATATATTGAAGTGAGTAGGGGGGATAAATGAAAGTTCTCATTATTAAAAAAAATTGGACTGTACAAAAAAAGAGTAGCCAGGGTCTTTCGAAGATAAATAAACATTTTCAAGTAAAACATCATGATTCATATATGAAGATAACATTAGGTTCAAATTATGTTGTCCGTATCATCTCTAATAATGATCAATAAAACATTATATCTTACCTAAACAAAATTGCCTCGTATCTAAATATCGTTTAATATTATACGTAATGGTATGACAGATGACATTTAGGATACATGATATGATTTTAATAAATTGTAATCAAGTAGGATATTTGGTTGTCATAACAATATAAAAATTTGAACGAAGAAATCTATTGATTTTAGAAATGAGAAAAAAGGTTGCCAGTTTAATGATAAGGTATATAAGAAAAGTAAATTGAAATCGAGAATTGAAAAAAGTTTCTAAGTTTAAGGAAGAGATATATAATAAAGTAGATTGAAATCGAGAATTGAAAAAGAGTTTTAAGTTTGGGAAATATATAAAAGGTAGATTGAAATCGAGACATGGTATACAATATTTGAATCTCTAAAAGTACTAACCAATCATAATTTGTCATTATAATAGTAATAGAAATTAGGTCAATAAAAAAGGAAATTTTATGTGAAAATTGTAAACGTTAGAATTTATGAAGAATGTGTTGAAGAGGATAGAAGATAATAGTATATCCAGTTAAAGAATATATATCTGGGGAAGAAATCGAGATATTGCGCGTAAAATTTGAAAAAAGTACCGCAGAAAGAAATTCAGAGTGAAGATTAGTTTAGAATGAATAGAAATTTAGAAAATAAAAGGTACCGTATAAAATATTTTATTAGAGCTCTCTAGAATTTATTTGGCCATAATTTCAAAATTTTGAATGCATTCATAATCAATAGTTGATAAGCAAATTTTTAATTGTTACTCAAAAAATAAAACTGTCAAGTTTATACATTATAAGTTTTATATTTGGTTGAAACATTTTTTGTAAATTCTTTAATAATAATTAAATAAAAATTAGGAATAATTGATTTATATAATAATTTTCTTTATCAAATAATTTCAATCAAAAAATGGTTCAAATAATGATAAATAATATAAACTGGATAATTTTTGAAACCCTACCTGATTGAGAAGAGTCTATATATAATAAAAAATAAACAATAATCATATAAATATTGAACATTGAACTACTAAAAATAAATCATACGATATCATCACAATATAAATTATACTATTTTAATATATATATATATATATATATATATATATATATATATATATATATATATATATATATATGTATAAATATATATTTTTAAGTCACAAAATCAAAACAGATGATTATTCTGTGGTAATTATCGACCGTACTATTTATATAAACAAAAGGTGATGATTGTCGGGTATGCGGTCAGTATAAGAAATAAAACTCTATATTCTCATGCTCAATATTTCGCTATTGTTCAATAGCATCATCAGGAGACACTACAATAATTAAAATATAAATAAAATGACAAAGATAGGAACAAAAATACTTACAGAAGTTAAGAGTCAGTAAAAGTTGATGTACACCACATTAAGGTACTAACTAGAATAATTGCTAATGATTAATTTGTAAAAATGGTTGTGGTGTGAATTGATAAAAACAAGAAACAATTTGAGTTAAAAACAAAACAATAAAATAAATAATCTGAAACGTATGAATAAATGGGGTGACAAAACAACAATATTAAAATGAATTTAAAAGGTGACAATAAATATCACTAAGTTTATTAGTATCAGATTTGAGGTTGATAGCATCCTTTTGTTTGTTGATGTGATACAATTCGAAAAATAAACGATTCCTGTATTGGTCAACTTTCTGGAGAATCTCTGTATCGTCATAATTAAAATTTATAGTGATATTTATTGTCACCTTTCAAATTCATTTTAATACTGTTGTTTTGTCACCCCATTTATTCATACGTTTCAGATTATTTATTTTATTGTTTTGTTTTTAACTCAAATTGTTTCTTGTTTTTATCAATTCACACCACAACCATTTTTACAAATTAATCATTAGCAATTAGTCTAGTTAGTACCTTAATGTGGTGTACATCAACTTTTACTGACTCTTAACATCTGTAAGTATTTGTGTTCCTATCTTTGTCATTTTATTTATATTTTAATTATTGTAGTGTCTCCTGATGATGCTATTGAACAATAGCGAAATATTGAGCATGAGAATATAGAGTTTTATTTCTTATACTGACCGCATACCCGACAATCATCACCTTTTGTTTATATAAATATATATATATATATATATATATATATATATATATATATATATATATATTGTTGTAGATAGAACGAGCATATAACATCAATAGAATCCCAATAAAGTCTAAAATAATAATATCTATCAATAAAAGTAATTTGTAAATAAAGTACCAAAATTAATAAAACATCTATATAACAATATAATCAATAGGCATAATCATAGAGAATATAAATAAGAAAATAAAAAGAATTCATAAACAATTATTCATAAAACAGTTTTAAAATAATTCTGTATTTTAAAAAACAACCTTAGACAGAACTTAACAAGCAAACGTAGATCAATAAAATAACGTAACGCCACACTGAGTATTAGACACTTAAAGCATCTGCTTATATTTAAAGAATAAATAGGATGGTAATAATAAAATCAACAGTGCTACAATGATTGATTAATAAATGAAATTTAGAATTAGTAAAAATATAGATATGCTAGTCAATATTTAATCATAAAAGTTAATAGGAAACAAAAAAATATATGTAGAAAACTGTAATTATAGGTAATGTCAAAAAACCAAAACGAAATATAACAGTTGACGACAAGTATACCCACATAAAATGTAATTTGATATGAAATATAAGAATAAAAATAAATTTATGTGTATAGTTGTAATAATATAAATCAAAATAAAAAATGAACTGTATCCATGTATATTATCTAAATATTTAGGTTGTAGGAAGTATAAAATTTGTATATTTGCACTGACCAATCGAAAGATTTCAAATAATCAATAACATAAAAAACAATGATAATAAGATGTTAGTGAATTAAATCAATGACGATAAGGTTATAGTGAATAAAAAACAACATTTAATAATAAGTTTAAGTCAGAAAAACAATAAAAACATTAATAAACAAAGTGACAAGTGAAAAATAATAATAAAAATTTCTAGAACATTGCCAGCTTCCGGTTATAAACACAGAAAGGGTTTTGGCGGATAGAAAAACCCGCGGTAGGAGTCAAGCGTTGTTAATCAAGGAAGAAAGAAGTGATATTATGTTATGCAGTTTTTCTTAGTAAATTTTCAAGTAATGTGTTGAATATATATAAATAAGAAGTATAAAAGTAATTTATAATTAAAATAAGTTCAAAGACGAATTTGTGTTGAAACAAAGTCAAGCCAAGTAGGATAATTATCACCAGATAATTATAAGCAGGAAAATTGCCACCTGAAGCGGGAAAGCGTCATGGATGGACACAATTGAAGGCGTCGCTTGGTGGAATATAACAAGGTCTGTGGTGTGTTTTAATTAATAATATTTGGTACCAAATAATAAAACAGTGAAATTTGAATCATAAATACCTGGTAATAAAAGTTTTAAAATGATTATGATAAACCAGGAAACGTAAAAAACCATTATCAAATTTGTAGATATATGTATCAATTTCTGTCATGCTGAATTTTCTCCAGTTACACATATATAAAACTTTCCACAAAACAACAAGCCATAACTAATTTCAGTTTTTATCACATGCACAATTGTTATAATACGTTAAAATAATTTTTTATAAAAGATCGAAATTAAGTAGATAAAATATTTCAAATATCCTCTTCATTTCACGAACCGATTAAAACTAAAGCAGTGTCTAAGTATTTTCAATAATCCTATTTAGAAGAACAAGAAGAAAAAAAGTTACAATAGTTGAACAACTTTAAACGCAGGTGTTCATTTTTTCAAAGAAATATAATGTTTACAAACGATTATGCAAATGAGTCTGCAAAAGCCGTCTAAAAAAGAATGAATAGTTTTTAAAATATACATAAAAGTTGTGTGATGTGGAAATTTAGATGTATATAGAAAAATCCATATTTACATTTTAGAGCATAAGAATTTTTCATAGTTAAGAAAAGGATAATCATTTATTTTTTATATATAATAGGTATATGACTCCAATAATAAAATTAAAGCGCCAACTATATTTTATATATAATTAATATTGAAATTTTCAAATTTTTTTTTGTTCTATCTTTTAATAAATCACATAAAATAAATTACATTGATTAGTAATGTTGATTTTATTATGACTTTGCCCAGGACCCTACTAAATTATAGAGTACTGTATAAATAAGAGCAGCCGAGGTAATAAAATTTAGGAATTAAATGAAACCACATGATATTAAATAGCATAATGAATAGGAGGAATTAAGGATAAAATGTATATGAATTAGCTAGCCCAAGAGTATAATATTTCAATAGTAACACAATATTAATACATTTTTATATTCAATTTAAATTCACAATTAAAATATAACAATCCATTTAACTATTTCAATTAGCACACTAAATAGAATCATATTTAATTTGTCTCCGCAACATTGGGGCAAATAACATATAGTTTTCAATTATCAATTTCATATTCAATTTGTCGCAAGCCAACGTGGTGCTATTGTTGATATAACTGCAATCGACCTATTTAATTATTTTAATTAACTCAGTAAGTAGTTTCCTATTACAATATATATATATATATATATATATATTTATATATATATAATATATAGAGTACAGATTACTTCATGCCCAGATTTTATAATAAATATGTCGATTAGAATAAATTGAGTTATCTATTAAAAAGGATAAGTAAATAAAACTAAATTCTATTTACTTACCCTTTTCAATAGCTAGCTCAATTTATTCAAATCGAGATATTTATTATAAAATCGGGTATGAAGTGCTCTTTTTCCCTTTAAGTTCCGGCGTTTTTAGCTTTTCAAATAAAAATTTTGCCTATGTTCTGGTTAATTTGCAACATATAAGTTTAATTAAACTTCTTTTTAATACTACTCTGCTACGCCTATGGTTAGGTATTCATTTATTCTCCATAGGTCGACTGTAGATTGTCACTCGACAACGAATGAGATGTATTAAAAGGATAGAACGGTTGTACAAAGAATTATTTTAATAATTCAAGTTTGGTTGTATTGGTCAAGAAATATGTATACGAAAATTATGATAAGATGATAAGTGAAAAGTTTATAATGATAATGAAATGAAACGAGTCCTAACCTAGATATAATTCAGTAAGTATTCAATATTATCAGTTTTGAGTTCGTGTTTATTATTTTTAACTTGGAAGTGAACTCGGATATTTGTCTTTTATACTTTTTTAGATGTACATCTCAAATTTGCAATTATTGAAAGTATAACGATTATAATTGGTACCAATCATAGAAAACTAACACTAACCTTCGAAAGAAAAAACTGCACTATGACTTCTTTCTTCTACTGATGTACCGTCAGCTGCTGGATATCATCATGTAGATGGATTGCACAATAATTCTATTCAACTAGAAATTAATTCGTAGCTAATGTATGTACCATTCATCTAATATCTATCTTTAATATCTTATAGCTGTATTTAATCTTCATTTGATGAATTTGTTCATCCATTTTTTATGGAGTTTATCAATTAGTTCATCTGCATATTTATGACATCTATCATCGTTTGGAATAACTTAGTTTGCTTCTTAATTCATGTATGTGACATTAGAATTATTATTAAACTTTCTTGGATTTTGTTTAATATATTTTTAACTATTTGAGTACTTTTTTTGACGACTTTATAAGTTTTTTTCAATGAAATTTTCTAAGACCTCCAATAACATGTCCTCTTGCCTCGACACCAGATCACACACTGATTTTTGTTCCAATCAACATCTTTTCGTTGCTAGACAATATCATGTACTCCTGAATCGCACTTGTATATTATGTTTCTCCCAGATTTCACTATTTTAATGATTTTTCATCAATATTGTTCATCAAATTACTTATTTAAGTTTTTATTTATCACTTGCAATTGGTTTTAACTGTTTAAATTGTCAATTATTACTAAAATATTCAATATGTTCTTATCTAAAATACCCTAAATGAATAAATCTACAACACAAATTTACTTTAAGTAGTCCTTTTTAAACATTCTGGAAATCATTTACTTGTATAAACTATGTCTTAATTTTATTTTTCAGGTCCCTAAATGATGTTATTTGAACAAAATAAATTACATATTTCTTGACTCAAAAAAAGTTTTGTGTTCTCTGTTCTATATAAAATTGTCATGTCATCATTGATTTTCTGACATCTTTGTCATCATGACATCTAACCGAGCAATTTTTTTAATGTTTTAAAGCATAATATTAAATTCTATTTGTTTGCATGTTGTAATCATTACTAATATTTAATTTATGTTTCAGGTTATGGATTTTATGGTTTATTTTGGATGGCTTTAAGTTAAAATATGATGTTGATTAATTACATGCACTATACATTGTGAAGTAATAGTTTATAAATACATGTGCTTTAGATTGAAGGTGAATCTTTCTTTTTATCTTTTAAAGAACCATATAATTGTTAAATTCTACCGTGGCTAGCTTAGTGTATTGAAGAGTTTTCATAATATTATAGTGAACATAAGCAATTCAGCGCCTTACGTTTAATGTATTTTAAAAGAGTTTGATTTCGACTATCTCTTCTTCTGAGCATTCCATAGTTATTTCTTATACAAATATTTGTGTCTTATTAATTAAAAGATCTCTGTGGATTGGCGTGGATAGGGTTGCCTACCTTCCTGCAGATTTTTACATCCACAGTAAAATCAAACATCTGTTTTCTTTCTAACACCTGAAAATTGGGGAAATAATCGTCACACTAGTAGTAAATTTATACAGATAAATATATTTCATTTATTGAACATTCAAAACGTTGAAATCCTTTTTTTTTAATTCAGACCAGCGTGCAATATCTAGTGGATGTATAGCCTATAGGTTTGTTCAAGCAACGAAATCACTGATAGTTTGAGGCATTTGTGTACTCTTATAACTGCGCATGCCTAATCCAACTAATGGTTTTATGTATTTCTGATTTGTTTCTTGTTTGAACGTTTCATAAGTTCATGTATTCTTCTCTTCCCATGTGACATATGAAGCGGTGTCATAAAATAAAAGTAAATATAGCATAACCTCAAATTCGGAACTTGAAAGATGGAACTAGAAAATATTGCAAATGAGTTTGATTATTCTTTGTATTTATTTATTTTTCATTTACACTTTAAATTTGCAGAAAACAATGGAAACATTGAACGATACTACATTATTACTCATTCCCAGAATCCGTTAGAAAATTCTTCGGAAAATCAAATAAGCCTGTTAGAAAATGAAAATGTAGAATTCCAAGAACTTGAGGACCAGGTGGAGATGACAGATGGAGATTGTACCAATAGTAATTATAGTACCTGGACAAAAAAAGCAAGTAAAGCGTTAATACATACATACAAAAAATTCAGATCCAAAGTTGGCTCATACGAAATGAGAAATTTAAAGAAAATGTGGGAAGTTATATCCCGATACTTGAATGAACAGTTTCAATTACACTATACACCAACTAATTGTGAAAATCGCTGGCGAGTCCTAGAAAGGAACTACAAAAAATATAAAGACAATAATAACAAAACTGGCAGAGGAAGAAAACACTTTGAATTTGCTGATGAGATGGATGACATTTTTTCGAAGAAGAGAAACATAAATCCTGAAATTTTGTTGTCATCAAAAGACATGATCACAAATAATACTGCTGTTGAATCAGTACCAAGTACTTCAATAGCTAATGAATCAGAGGAAAAATACTATATAAATACAACCGAACAAACTGCTTCTACTGAAAACAGTAATAAACTTAATATGACCGGAACAACCAGAAGCCAAATAAATTCAAAAAAAAGAAGGGTAATAAAAAGTAGAGCAAATGTTTTAGAAGAAATTAGAAACGACAGACTAATATATCAGAGCCAACTCTTAAGACTGCAAGAAAAAAGATACCAGGAAAAGACAGATATTGAAAAAGAAAAACTTAATGAAACAAGAAGAAAAAATGACCTTTTTGAAAGAAGAAATCAGTTATTGGAAGAAATTTTAAAGAAAGGAAGTACAGATGTACCTTTTTCTCTTTTGTGATTAATGACTATATTATTTATGATTTGTGTTATTTGCTTTTGTCCTTACAAATGTTTCTAGATTTTATTAGATTATAGGTTTCCACTGTAATAGAATAAATATATTTTTTTTACTTTCACTAGGGATATATTTTCACTTTTTGTTGAATATGAACAAAACTTGGTTCAAAACTCACTACCTGTATTAATAATGTACCCTGTCAATACTGAATTTGATTTTCTTTTGCTGTTTGTACAAAACTTGAATTTTATTTGTACTATTTTCAATAAAACACTTTTATACTGTTTGTACAAAACTTTATTTTCCTATTTATATTATTTTCAGTAATACACGATGTGGTAGACATATATTTAAAATGTTAGTTTTCAATTCTCACTTTAAAAAAAAATTAAATTCGGATTTTCTAAAAAAATATATAACTAAAAACTTAAAAATACTAATCATCCAATACATATCTTGCAATAAAGTTACGGTACTCTTGACCTTCTCTATTTCCTTCAACTGGCTCTTCATTCATCCCTTGAAGTGGTACTACTTGGACTACATTATTTAACCAATTTCCTTCAAATTCATCTTTAATCGCCAAGTTGTGAAGGACACAACAAGCTCTTATAAAATGAACAATATCATTGACACTTCTAAGTTTTACATGGTAGAGTTGTCTAAATTTCTGTTTTAAAACGCCCAGACAATGTTCAACTAGATATCTATTTTTACTCAATTTCAAATTGAATCGTTGTTGAATGGCAGTCAGATGTCCATGATCAGGGTATGGTGTCAGCAAATGGCGTAAGCAGGGATAACCACTATCACCTAGCAAATAGTTATCCCTGCACTTATTCACCAAATCATTACTCAAAGGTGAATTTCTAAATACACGACTATCGTGAACAGATCCCGGATAACCAATAAAAATATCCCTTAATAATAAATTGTGATCACAAACCACTTGAATCTGAAAAAAATATGAGAACAATAGCAAGAAAAACAAACATATTTTTATATTTACCTGGATTGAGTAGTACTTTTTTCTATTTAGATAAGAATCTGCATCATCATCAGGCTTATCTATTTTTATATGACTTCCATCGATAGTGCCAATTACACCAGGAAAAATGCGTGGCAGAAAAGAAAACACAGGAAAAATAAAATATATGAAAAAGTAAACAACATTAAATTATTAAATATAGGTTAAGTCAACAGTTACAATGGGCAAGTCAGCTAATATAAATTGGAAATCCCGTAAAAACTTCGTGGACTGTTTTGACTGTCAGCAAACCATCCGCAACCAAATTTCATTTTCTGCTCGAACACACAATTTGAAATCCATAACAGTTTGAAATCCGTAATTGCACTGCATGAACGGTATAAAGTTAATGCGCACGCGTCTGATAGTTTGCAACCAAATCTGATTTGTGCTTGAACAAACCTTATATAATCTGAAATTTGCTCTTTGACATAAAATTATTTAGTGAGGTTATTCTTATGCAAAATTCAAAAAGAAACGAATATTATTTGTTAAATGATTGAAATTAATATGGAAAGATTGAATTTCCTTCAGATTATAAAGAGAATTATTCTATATGAGCTCATATTGTTAATAGGTAAGATAATTAGATTATTTCTTATTATCTACAATTTACTATTACAAAATTCATCAAAAAAACTTTTCTTATCACCAATAACTCAATATCTGTCTCTTTACAGGTATATGCCTTCGATACTTCATTGAATTGAATGTTTGTAAGTACGGAAAATGTTCTAAGGATATGAACTTTCAAGATATGATGTTTAATATGTAAATAAATGACTCACAGTTTAGGCCTGGTTTAATTGAGGTAAGTTCTGTATCTCTTATATCTTTTTATGTGTTATTTTATTAATTTATCATGTTTTATTGCTCGTACTCCAAGTTTTCAGCTACTCTCCCCGTAATTTCAATATGGTTTCACCTATTTCAGTTCCTTTGTTCATTATTTTTCACAGCCTTCTTTTTACAAAATCATTATGACACAAGATTTTCTACATCTCCCTTTGACGATTCAAAATATAATAAGCCATCTGTCAAATTCGACACAGGTTAATATAGATCTTTCAAGAAAGCTCACTTGATATCATGAAGTAAATTGAATTTCCTGTCAATCGCTATGTACCAGGATGATTAAAAAGTTACATATGAAACTATTGAATTAAGTAAAAATATGTCAATCATGAGTAAATTCACTGTAGAGTTCATCATCAATATAAATTATCAACACATTCAAAATTTCTCTAACACTATTATACAATAGCTCTTTTAAAATTTATTTTGAAAGTCTACTGTTTCTTCATTAACTGTTAGGTTCATTTTAAACAATTACACTCTTATAATTAAATATTAACACTTACAATTAAAGTTTGATGATTGTTATAGTCTCTGAATTTTTGGAATATTTAATGACTTATATTTATTTGTGAATTCAAATCCGTTGTGTGCCACTGTACCCTGACCATATCCTGTCATATCCCATCAATTTTCTTGGCTCTTGTTATAATGAAAGTATAATTTCTACCATTTTGTTCAAGTATTTATTTTGTTTCTTATTTATACTTATCTAGATCTACTTTTATTTTTGTACTACAAACTATTTCTAATTTCCTATCCTATCTCTATAATGTTTTATATTATTATTTACTACTTATTGTTTTAAATACCATGATTTTTTTTAATGAAAGCAAGTGATATATTAGTCTTTTTTAGTTATCTCTCTTTTTTTAATCCTAGCAACGTGTGGTTAATATAACCTCACTTGGACTACATCATCTCAATTTGTTATGTTTAGTTTATTTTTCTTTTCTTCCCATTAATTATGGGATGAGAAGACTCCCATGGAATACACTCCTCATAGTCCTTTTGTTGAACATATTTTTTTGTTTTGTTAGTAATTAAGTTATGTATAAAATATTTTAGGAAAATTTATTGTTTCATTTTTTCTCTAGAGGATCTCTAGGTTTTTGACTTTTTGCTGCTTTCCAATGATTGCTAATTTCTTGAGAATGGTATATAACAAGTTTTTATCCTAAACAGCAATTGGTTTTATGTTGGTCGATCTTGTGCAAATACTTCTCTTTGTTAGACCCATATACATCACTATAAGTACTTGTAAGCTCTAGTGGGTATTAAAAGGTGTTTTTGATGTTTTGAAAACTTCAAATGTAGACAAGCAAATGAAATTTTAGCAGATACTTTTACATTGAAGAAGATATTATCGAGTAAATGTGCTAAAGTCTCATTGTTATGTAAAAATAATTCTCAAATAAATTTCTATTGATGTTTATTACGTATTTTTCACCTTATTTTGTCGGTTATAACCATCTATATGCCGTAAACTCGGAAATGGCTGCCATATTCGAATTTTTATTCATTTCGTGCATGCAAAAGCAATCCGAACACATAGCAAGATGGTCTGAGCTTTGAAGGTATGCGTCGTGAAGATTTCCTATAAGAACAGCACCGAACTGAGGACTTGCATATTGAATATTCAGAATTACTTCAAATATGAATTATAATTCTATATCGCTTTTGAAAATGAAATTATTTACTTATAACAATATTATAGTTTAATAACACAGTTTACGTGAATATAGTCATTATAAAATGGATAACCAATCTGACACAAAGTAACTGTCAGCTGTCAAATCGGTTATTGAACAGAACCGTGCTGCCAACTCAAAGATGTAATATTAGTTATCAAATCTGTGGCTTTGAGAATTTTCTGGTATTCTGATGTCAGTAGTTTCTAAAATTGCTTTTATATTTTTATATTTGCTACATTCGTTGTTTTTCTTTACTTTTCATATTTGTAAATCGTTTGGAATTGTCTTTGCGATTCTGCTCAATTTGTCCCATTTTTGCTACTACCCATTGATTTTTCCCCTTTTATCGTCTTCACTGTCTTTTTCCTTAATTATTTGTATATTTCACAGTGTTGCTCAGACCTTGATCCTATCCAACCGTTATGTTTAGTGTTTCATGTTTACATATATTTTCACATTTTTCGTCAAAAGCTTTTCTTAATTTTCCTTATTGTATTCTGGTCGAAACAGAGCAGGCTAGATAATAGAGTATTTAAAACTATAAATATATTCTAATATTTTTGAAGAATAAATAAATGTTGGGAAGTACTCTTTATGAACTTATCATTACTTCAATTAATGGAAATCCTACTTCTGGATAGAGTAACTTACGACGATGAAAAGTTATTCTATAAATTTTTTTTCTTGTAACGCGAATTTTGTGTTCAGAGTTAGTGCAGTTGAAATTTTGAGGTAACATAGCCAGTTTTAAACTCTGTCCAGAGGACATTTTGAAAGTATAAGTTTTCGAAAGTTTTTCGACATTTTCACAAAATACAGCAAAAGCTGTTGAGAAAATTCATGAATTTCAACGCAGTTAAAATTTATTAGAACTTTTATCATTTTATACATTACGAGTAGGTATTTCTTACAAGATTAAAAATAATGTCACTGATTTTAACATTAGGAATATTTAATAGATAAAGTAATATAGGTACATCAAACGGAAAATAGTCTGAAATGAGAATATGGAAATTACAAACAATTTCAATGTCTAGGCAACGAGGACCTACTTTCAAAAAAATAGTAAGATTGATATTTTGCCGATATTTGTGTAGTGGAGTTGGAAAATTCATTAAAACTCTAGAAATATACACGTTCTTTCAAAATATCTCTACAAAAAATAAAAGTTTAGAAAACTATGATTTTTACATGTGTCCAAATGAAAAGTTCGTTGTTGTGACGGAATTACTTCATTCAACTCTATGATCAAATACTCCAATATAAGAATCTTCTCCTTAGATCGTCGAATCAGACCAATACGCTTTTTTTGCTCCCAAGTGTGTTTCAAAGATATGTGACTTTATCGAAACTACCCATTTGTCCACTAGATAAAATATTTTCATAGCACAATCAGTGTGAAAAATTTTCGTTTAATGGCTCGTAAAGTCCTTCATTTTTTGATATTTTCGTGATAAAAATTCTCTGCGTATAATGGTAACGGCACGGTTTTTGTCTTGCTAAGACGCTGATAAAGTTGATTTATTTTTGTTATGTTCGTTTCGAACTTCACTAACGTCTCGAAATCATTTGTTGTGTCCTAAAAATGAAGATTGAGCGGCTATTCGTGAACATCGCTATTAGACCGGGTGATATCCGTAAAATAAAGAGATTGGTCATGAAAACAAACAACACTTCGATTCTAAAAAGTGTGTATAGATTTTCTTGAAAACAAGAAGAATTCACTTTGTATTTTAAGCCCAGTAAAAATCAGGAGTGAGTAATGGCAACGTTGCATAACATACAGTATTACGATTTCTGGAATTTCATTCATAGTAAAATGTGCTGCTTTGCCTGTTTTGTTTATCATTGACGAGGTAAAAGTAGGTGACGCATGTAGACCCCTTACAAAAAATGCGATCAAGTAGATTCAATAACTTGTTTACGGAAAACCTTTAACTACAAACTTAAGGGGAACAAACACATAGATAATCTAATTCGTAACTGTCAACAAATAATAAACTTATTAAAAACCGTAGCACACTATACCCGGGGAAATGATACTAGGACTCTTTTAATTAGGAGCAAGTTGGATTATGGATCAATGTGTTACTGTAGATATTGCAAACAATACGTTCCTTACAAAATTGGATATCATTCAACACGCCTGTCTACGAATTATTTTAGGATTCTTTAGAACTAACTTCGTCAGTAGCGTACAAGTCCTGGCTAAGGAATCACCTCTTGCATTAAGAAGAATACAGCTGTCTCTAAATTATGCAGCAAGAATCTCCTCCTATTTAGCAGCTTTTCCCAGAAATGCAATGTGCAGTAAGTACAAATGTAAAAATTTACCTTTTCATGAAAGATTAAAAACACACAAAATTGGACATAAAAAACAACCTTACCACCATGGAGAATCAAAATCTCAAATATATATCTATCTCTAATTTCCCAAACATTCTATGAATCCTCTCCTATTAAGAAACAAATATCCAATTTCCAAAATTGCCATAAAATAGGCACAGGTGTGTCTAAGTCAGACTCTGGTATCGCTGCGGCAATATGTTTTGAAGACATAGCCTACAGACAGTATATAATGATTACAATATTAATATTTTGTCAATCCCTTGCAAAATTTATTTGGAGAAAAATTCGAAAATATTGACAGGAAATAAAATTTGGATGCATATTAAAATTAGAGGTTATGTCAACCACTGCATTAGCAAAGTAATCCAAATAAATATCAATCAGACAGCAACTCATTGAATATGATTTTATATTCGAGTCGCTGGTAAAAATAGCGAGAAGAAAGGGAGAAAAAGAACGAGAGCAAGAACGTTATATTTTATTGAGGTATGCACGTTTATAGGGACGTAGAATTTTTATCAAACTAAAGATCAAAGCTGGAGAAACGTAAATATTTAGATAAAGGGTGGATTTAGCAATAATACTAAACATTTATGTCAACCGGGGAAATATATTAGCTCGAGGAGAAACACTCCCAAGGATATTTTAGTTATAAGCCCAATCTTTGCTTTTGATTGTGTCGGAAAGTAAATTATGATACATTGAGCTGTTGCAACGAAAATTATTAGGTTAAGTTGGGATTATTTATTTATGAATGAAAATTGAAATCTTTGGAATTAATATGGAATAAAATAAATGTTTTTATTGTAATAAATACGGATTTATATTACATCATCCTCTACACAAACTGAAACATCTCCTGAGGTGGCCAGTATTCCAGAAGTTTCGAACAACTTATACCCTAGACGTAATAAAAGGTGGCATTCTATAATAGTCAACAACCTCCCTGCAGGCTTCACCACAAATCATATTGTACATCATGTTAAAGAAAAGCTAAGTTTTACAGAATTCATTCATTGCTTTCCCTTAATCAAGCAATGAATAAAAAACATCAACATTTAAAATAAGTGTTCTAACAAAAATATCTGCTAGCTAATTGCTTAATAATGATGTATGGCCACTTGGAGTTTTATTAAAATGGTCTGTTGAATCTTTGATTGTCCCAAGAAGCCTCGCCTCCTCCGTCGATGTACTCTCTTCAGCTTGTGAAAGTTAAGCAAGTAAAAGTTATGACCCTTCTCGTCACGTAGTAGTAGCCATCACATGTGACAAACATGCTATATGCAAATCAAACATCTTTTCTTGTGATAAATCATTTCAGTTTACAAAAGATTCACATAATGACACTAACTTTTCGCTGGACCCGATGACTTCTCCTACGGTCAGATTAACGCAGGAGTCCTCTACTGGAGGTAATTATTATATTATGTCTAGATTAAGAGAACCGGCTAATTTATCATTTCTCAAGTTTTTCCTCGCCTATTTACATGACTAAACATCGTCTGTATGTACTGAAGGTTATACTTCCACAGGTGTAAAGGTGTTTTTAGCATCCGAAGATCTTCCCGTTGATCTCATAGCTTTAAGGGCAATTTATTATAATTTCACGATTTTTATGGCATAAGCTCAGTTGAAGTGGATGAAGATCTATCCACCCACAGAACTTAAATCACCTCGGAACGAAGAATCCACCAAAAAAAAATTAGAGAGTGTAATAGCCGTTACTTTATTACCGATTCTTCCAAGAACATTTTTTATTTGATAGGACATGTCCAGAGGAACTAGAATCCTCACTTAGTTTCAGTTTTAAGGACAGTAAATTAAGAATGGTTCTAATTAATATTCAGACAATACGCAATAAAACGGACGAGTTGTATTTGTACCTTAACTACAATTCTTACCATCCAAAGTCCCATAAAAACAGCGTAATTACTAGATTAGTCAATAGAGCCATTAAACTAACTTTGCCTGCATACAGACCAGATATTATAAAAGAAGTTAGAACGACAATCACTATACAAAACATAACATAAACCGTATTTGTAAACAAAGAGTCTATAAAATATATAACAACCCATCGAAGAAATACTCTAAAAACAACGTGTCAAACAATAATAAATATGTTACAATGCCATACACAGAGCAGCTTTCTGAAAAACTCAGTCACATATTTTCTAAACATGATATCACAATATGTCACAAAGCTCAAAACACCCTATAACCATTATTCACCAAATTAAAAAGTAAAATAAAAACTACAATTCCATTCCCTACCTAAACTGTACAAAAAAATACATAAGAATGACCGTACAGACTTTAGAAAACAGATTAAATGGCCATAAATATACTGAAAATGCTTCCACAGATCTCAACAAACATGAGTTTGATTATAAAAACACAAAAATATATATTAGTTGGGCGTATGAAGGTGGGTACATAGAATAATGTGTACCATATTTTTTTAAATACGGTCCAATTTACTACATATGGTGACAGCGGTTTTTTGAGTTATAGTATTTTTTCTTTTTATACAAAATAACCCTATAAGATAAAATATGAGCAGTCATTACAGCGGTTCTTTCCTAAATAGGATAACATACCATTTTGCTCTCTTGTGCCAACGGGTGTTATTACACTATTGATAGCGGAATTAGAAATTATTTTAATGACCTAACTTCACGAACTTTGTTGGCTTTTAAATAACAATGCTGTAACAAAACCATATTAAACAGTACTCTCCTTTCAAAGTTCATCTTCTTATAGAAGTAAATCACTCTTTGTCTAGTGTACTTTTTAGTAGTATCTGTGAATTTAGGCCAGCCTAAACTATCACATTCTTCAGCCAAGAAGATTGTCTCCTATCTAGACTTCTTCTGCGACTTTGCCATCCATTATTAGTCTTCTGAACTCATATTTAGGACCTCTGTATATGTGTCCCAAATAGCTTATATCGTTGTTTGACCATACCAAGTATTTCTCTATCTACATTCATTTTTCTTAAGACTGCTTCATTGGAAATAATATGTTGTATCCATGATTCTAAGCATAACCCACATCTAAAAGATATAAAACTGAACATAAGGCTTAAAAAATTCTGCCACATTTCACAATAAAAGGTTCGCATAGTATGTCAAATTGTCTGCTTAACGATGTGATGAATTTTGTCGAGTCAGTATAAACTGTGTGGGTTGATTAAAAACAGCAATCGACTCTGATGAAAATGCTTAAAATGAAATGATACACTACTGTTTTTTGGAAACTGTAGGGACTTTTCCAAGGTAAGTTTTTACATAGAATACAAAACTAGGATCTGAATTGGCTGATCACGATTTTGAAACATTTGAGGTTTTGTTATAGAGAATTTGCATTATTAGCTACTTATGAGGTTATGTATACACATGAGGAATAGATTTTTTGAGTATTTTCTTTTAAGTTACCTAATTTAGACCTCCCTCGTTCTTTAAATTAGACGTCTGAGAGTCCAATTAAAACTTCTTAGGCTAATTTGAAGTATTTTCATCCGAAAATGTATTCTCAGGGGTTATATATGATTAAACCTACTCCAAACGTACTGTTTATGTAGTTAAGGATTTTTAGAAAGAAGCCATTGATTCATATATTCAAGTAGTAAATTACGGCATTAAAATTTCAACTACTCCTTCGATTAACGAAACGTCTAAGATGATTATCATGCGTTTTCTATGAGTAACAATTTCCATTTTAGTATAAACGGGCAATTACACCGTTTAGTAATGGAGTCATAAACTATCAGGGATTTGGTAAGTGTTTCGCACCCTGCTATTTCAATATTCATTAGGGGTTGTGAATGTGGTTATGTTGTTTGCCTTTCCGCGCTTTGCTGACAAAATTTTACACAGAATCGCCATCAACCTTCGCGGGATTTGCATGTTTACGTTTTCGATTTTTAGATGCACTAAGTACTTCATACTGCACTAGGCGAAGTGATTAAAATTCTAATGAATGAGGTTTCATTTACATTCTTTGGCAGATAATCAGGTAGGAAAATAAACCACGTTCATCTAAATTCAAATCCAGGTCCGCTAAGGAGGGAATTTTCTCAGGAAATTGTTAAGTTTTACACTTTGTTTATGTTTTACACCCACGTATTATCGAGATCAACAGCCCATTTCCAATTATTATGAAGTTATGCTTACTTAAAAATGTTTCAACTTCGTTGAAGGTTGCACCCTGTATGTTATGACGTTATTAGTAAGAGCTTGAACTGTTCTTTATCATTACTATCACACGAGTGATCATGTCTCTTGTGAAGTCCTAAATCTCTCATTTGAGGATTTATAAAAAGTTTTCAAAAATCCTATAACTACCGTACCAATTAGAGAAATGGTACGAAATGCATTTGCGTCAGTAAAACCAGTGCATTTTAGACAGGCAACAATGACTTCCATTTTTCAAGGAGCTATTTAATGTTTACCGTAACAGGGGGATGTTTTTAAGCTTTTTACTTTGATTGATACATTTTTGTTTTAATTTATAAAATGTGATATTTTTTACTTTCGAATATAATATTCAGCAGTCTAAATACCCATATTTTCACAAATTAATCATACTGTCAGGTTATCGTTCTACATAGATCCGGCATGTTCTTTCGCTACCCTACATAGTGTTGTGAGATATTTATTTACGTGTTTTGTATCACCTTTGATCATATATCTGGATCCAAATTTTAGTAATTTTTACTGAAGATTAAAAATGTTTTGTCGTCCTTAAGTTAGTTTCTAGCTTCCTTTCAAAGCTTAATGTCTGTAAGTTTAGTCGATTTCTAAAAAAAAAGTTAAAACAAACTAAAACCGTTCAGGAGGACAATGCTCTGGCATGTTAACGAATGTACTCACATTACTTTTCGTTCAACTCAGAAAGATGATTTAAAATTCTAAAACAGTCTTTAATAAAACAGTAGCGTACCCATTTCAATTATACTGCTATTGCAGGAAATATGAAAAATAATTAGTGTACTGTATTTCTATTGGTTTGAATAAATATAACACATCATCACCGCAACGTATAAGAAAGAAATGCCCATACCTGGTGCAGGTATATTGCCGTCGTTGTATCCAGACGCCTGGGATGGTTGAGGATATGCTCTGGCACACTTTTTCAGTTCGTTTTTGTCTGAACGATTTCACCGGTTTTGTATAAAAAATATTGCTTTACATACAACGTTTTTGATCTACTGATTCTCTGGGCATGTCGATGTTTTTCTCAAACAATGATGCTCAATGATGTGTGTATGTTTACATTACGCTAAATTAGATAGACTGAACATTGAATCAAAAATACTTTATGATAACATAATTGAACTTGTTCCTCACGAGGTTTTTCAACAGCGATTTAATAAACATATGGATGATGTTGGGTTGATAAGTGCGAACAAATTTAATAGGGTTAATAAAAAACTCCCTCATCTTATCAGGGCTAGGATCTTGTCTCCAGCCAGTCATGGACAGGAGGCTTCAAACTTCGGTAAGTTTTCTGACTACAAACAATAGGTACATTCATTCGTGAAGTAATTGAGTTCTTGAATAATGGTCTTAAATTTTCCACCTCAAACATTCTAAATTCAAAAACTTTGGAAGAGCTCGCCATCGATATAAATGCGTTACTTGAAAGTTTAAATCTAGATGATAATATTAAAAATAATATAAAGAGTAGCTGCCATTTATCTTTACAATTTTTTTTATTAAATTCCATATTAACAATGCTAAATAGAAGTCGAAATTCTTTAAACAACTAAGGGTGGTAAAAGGTATTGCTGGTAAGGTGAAGGCCAATAGTCTGATGTTAACCAAAGCGGATAAAGGGAATTGTTTGATCATAATGTAGCGAGATGATTACATAAATAAAACTGAGGCATTTTTACAAAATAATAACTTCTTAATTATGAACAATAATCCTACTAATAAATTTACAACGGATCTAACAGATATATTGAATAAGCACAAGACAATTTTCGCCACTAATGGCATCAATACGAGACATCTTACTACTCTCACATACCTAGACTATATGGACTTCCAAAGATACCTAAAGAAAACTTGTCAATGAGACCAGTGGTTAACTTTTCCAACACTCCTCTGGAGCTTTTATCTAAATTTATCAATAATTTTCTTTCTACAACTCTAAATTATAAATCAGTGTACACTGTTAAGAACACCTTAGACTTAGCAGATAGAATTAAAAATTGTAATTTCCAGTCTAATTTTTTAATGAGTTCCTTCGATGTTTCCAATCTCTTTACCAACGAAACAATCCCTATCGTTAGGAATCTATGTCAATATAAGAACATTGATCCAATTACATCTCACATTGTCGGTCTACCTCAGTTTTGTCTTTCACAGGACTTGTTTTCTTTTAATGACAGAGTATATAGACAACCGGATGGTTTAGCCATGGGTAATCCCCTCTCACCGTTATTAGCGGATTGTTCCTTGATCACTTAGAGTTCTAACCTAACCCACATTTTAATAAAGTCATCAAATGGTTCAGATATGTTGATGATATTTTAGTTTTTATTGCTGGAGTTAAATAGGATGCATACAATATCCTTAGCAAACTATATCCATCCTTCCATACAGTTTACCTAAAGCAATGGTTCAATACATTTTTTGGATTTGACTTTATCAAGGAAAGACTGAAATTGAATCCTTCATATACAGAAAACCCATATAGACTCATCATTTTATTCCAATACAATCCAACCACCATATCCAACACAAAATGTCGGCTATATCTTGTTATGTCTATAGGGTACTCAGGGTCCCTCTTTCTCCACAGAATTTCAGCTTAGAATTAAATATCGTGAAACAGTTGGCATTGAACAATGGTTATTCCCTTCAAATTGTTGATAATATGGTCCTGAAAACGAGAAGGAGGTTAAGAAGGAATTTAGCCTACCTAGAGGTTCACAAGAACGAACCTACCCGGTATCGTTCATTGACTTATTGTGGTGAAGTTTGTGATAAAATTTCAAAGATTATTACCAACAATCTTAAAGATGTAAACATCTCCTTTAAATCAAAATGTTTCGTTTCCACAACTTAACAGAAGTGGTATTTATAAATTAACTTGTGATTCTTGTCCATCCACTTATGTGGGTAGGACCACTCGTGCTTTAGTTACTAGAATCAAGGAACATCTCAACAAACCTACTTCTTCTAATTTCTGCTTTCATATTAAGTTTAACAATCACAATTTTCCCTTATCGTGTAACTCTAAAATCCTGCATAGCATTCCCAGGAACAATTTCAGAAAGATGGATTTACTTGAAGATCTAGAAATACTTAGAGAAATGAAGATTAACTCAGAATAATGTCTCAACATCCAAGTACATCTTAATTGTAAATGTCAGCCTATGTTTAAAACCTTGTGGTCCTCTAGAGCTCTCGTCTCATCCCCTCACCGTGGCGATCCGGTCCAAGAATATTTCGCCCAGCACTCGGCTGATTCGAAATAGGCGTATGAATGAGTCTTTCCTATCTTCTATCCATCGCCATAATAATATCAAAGCATTATACCTCTTGAATGTCAAACGATTTATAATTTGTACCATCATAATCGTGGAATATTTGAATTTGATTAATAGTTTCAATTAAGTTCCAAAACATATCAACAATTGTGTTGATCAATTAAGAAATTATCATTCAAAACTAAATAATAATTAAATAACTGCATTTTGTAAATAAGTTAATATAGGCAACTAACAGAACTGAATAATTATTGAAAGAGATATTTCTTATCGACATTAGTTGATTTCATATTGTGTTGCCGTCTCTGTTTCTATAAGTTAACTAGAGCCTTCCGTCTAGATTGAAACATAAATACAGAATTGTACTAGCTATTCAATTGTTTGTCAGTCAGCTGTCAGCCATCGTCCGTCATGTAATGAATATAATTCAAATATAATATAATTTTTTCCTTCCCGCGGGCGAAGAAAAAGTATAGTAAGCACCTCGTGTTAAAAACGTCTTTAGTTACTCGTTTCACAAGGAACTCGTTCCGCTTCGCTCCACTCCTGCCTTGTAAAACTCGTGACTAAAGTAACCTTTTTGACACTTGGTACTTAATATACTATTATTTGAATACAATTAACGTCTGAATTTAACTATTTATGCTATGACAAATAGTATTGTTGTGTATTTATGTAAATTTCGCAGTTATTCATCTCCAAATTGAATAAAAAAATTACAGTTTTTCGTATTAAACATTTTGTTTATGAGATATCGTATAAAATTCCTTCCTCAATACTCCGTCAATGTTCGAAAACTTTAATTGGGAATTGGAGATATGAAAAAATGTTCATTTTCGAGAGACTTTATGATTTATCGATGAAGTAGCAGTTGCTTGAATCGGTATAAGTTATTGAGCTTCTTGTGAAACTTTCAATCCTTTACAACTCCCTTAATTCGAACTGAAAAACTTTTGTTACGCCCACTTGAATGGTTTAAAAGTTACTTCCATGTATAATTTTACTGTTTAATAATAAAAAAATGTCCATCAAATTATTCTCCATAAAAAAAATAAAAGATAAGAAATCGGTGTTTGTGAGATTGTTAATGCTCGCTTTGTTAAGCGGCGTTTACATTGGTATAGTAAAAGACTGAGTGACATGCTGAAAAATGCTCGAAATATCAGGTAGCTGTGTATCTGTACTTTGTGGATTTTGATCTCCGATTATTTATTAATGCAAAAATAATGTCGAGTCAAATTAATAAATAAAAGAGAAATTCAGCAGCAATAAAAATAGTTGACAATTTATCAAAGACGCGGTATTTTTATGAAGATTATTTCTAGAATCCAATTCAAAATATCAGTCATACTCACAAAATAAAACAATTTGGAATAATTTATTCAGAATATCAACAATCAACAAAAACAACACCAACTTTATATTTTATCAATTGAAATTGAAAACACAATTATTGTATGTGACATTTCCACCATGTATAATGTGCAACATTTGTTCATCTTTTTGATAACTGGCAGTATTAACCGTAGAAGGTCCACGTTCATTCTGAATTGTCAATCTATTCAAAATAGCTTGGTAATGTTTATCCATCTGCAAGTAAGGTTGAGTTGAAGCAGTACTAGCGTGGCCAGTAATTTGAATGAGTTGCTGCTCTGGTACTCTGGATTTTGCATATTGAGAAAGTGCAGTTGATCTGCAAAAATTGTTTGTAATTTTCAACTGGTTGTAATCTTTACCGGTACTTTGTTGCTCCCAATTTTCAAACACTTCAACAGTTTTGTTAAAACATGCCTAACAGTTGGTGATTTTCGTATTAAAATGTTTCTCAACCTGTAGGTATGACAGTCGGAAATCGAGTGAGAAGTGAGTGGTAGATAGATATAAAGAAAAGGTGTCACATTGTAAATTAATATTAAAATAAATCGTGTTCAAGTAAATAGAGAAGGATAAAATAAAACAATATAGTTTGTTTAAATCTTCATTTATTTGAACTAATGTTCAATTTAAACTTGTTGACGCGTTTCACTAACACAGTAGCTTTGTCAAAACGAATGAAAGTATAATGTAAAGATGTCTTAATATATAGTTATAGCCTCATTCAATTTTTGACGAAAGCTGATATCAGCTATTTGGCTATATGGTATTTTGAATTACTTTTAAAAAGTGCAGTGTGTACGCAAAATTTGAGGTTCTTCGGGCAGTGTTCCAGAAATCATGTATTCCTAGATACATGAAATTAAAGACAGACAACAAGAGCAGTCCAGCCAACAAAGCCAGTATCTATGGCAAAGAAAAATGGTTAAGCTTCAACTAGTCGCGCGGCGCCATACGGCGCCAACACAAATTTAATACCAAGTATTTATTTTGAAAATTTTTTTTGAAAATTATCTTACCCAATTATTCCTCAAATAGGGTATAAAGAATAAGATACTAAAATATGAAATTATATTTTCAAGTGTTTTCAATTATAGAAGCAATAAACTAATGCGGTGCATTGAAAGGCTCCGTTTGGCGCCATGCGACTAGTCACGTAGGTATAAATTTGTCGCCGGATAATGAGTATTTTATTGTCTAGGTAATCAGTTTTTGTCACGTTCGCCTCATAATATTATTTTATGATTATTTGTAAATAAGGGCAATAAAAGAAGCCATTGTTGAAGATCGAATTATTTAGGCTGTGCGACCGAATGTTGAAAATTTAGTTATACCTACAATTGGTACCGTAGTGGTTCAATATTTCTATCTGTGTTTTATTTGATTGAAAATGGCCAGTTCAAGTAAAGATACCAGTAAAAGTTTTAGTGCAGAAGCAGGTCCGCTAACTCAAACTGAACTAGAACGTTTGATAAATGATTCTGAATGTGAATTGAAACTAGATTCAGAAAGTGATGACAGTGTTCCAGAAGATTTTATGGAATATAGTGAACATGATATAGACTCTTGCCAAGAGCATGAATACGAGGATGATACTTCTCCAACACCTCTACCGACAGATGCTGATTATTATATAGGTAAAGACAGAAATACAAAGTGGAGAAAAGTGCCACCGCATAAAACCAAAACTCGAAAATATATTATAATAACACATTTGCCCGGCAGTAAAGGACCTGCAAAACAATTTCTACGCCTTCAGAGGCTTTTTATCTATTTTTTGATGACTACGTGATGCAACTTCTTGTGACAAACACTAATAATTGTATTACTGCTGAAGTAAAAGATAAGCTTACACGTGAAAGAGATGCTCGCTTAGTAACTGAAGGTGAAATAAAAGCGTTTTTAGCGATTTTGGTAGTCAGTGGAGTCATGAGATCATCTCATTTGAATTTTGAAGATTTATTTGATATTGATGATATGGGCAATGATTTTTTTATAGCACTATGAGTAGGCAGATATTCCTTTTCATAATGCGATGTATTAGGTTTGATGACAAAACAACAAGAGCAGTGAGACTACAAACTGATAAGTTAGCACCCATTCGTGATATGTTCGATTATTTAGTGAATAAGTGTACCGAGCTTTATACACCAAGTGAATATCTTACAGTTGATGAACAATTGGTAGCGTTTCGTGGAAATTGCAATTTTCGTCAGTATATTCCTTCCAAACCTAATAAATATGGAATAAAGATATTTGCATTGGTGGATGCCAGAACTTTTTATAACCTGAAGATGGAAGTTTACTTAGGAAATCAACCAGATGGACCTTTCAAAGTAAGCAATTCTGCCTCAGATGTGGTAATCCGGTTAATTACTCCTGTAAGTAAAACTAGGAGAAACATAACCATGGATAATTGGTTTACCAGTATTCCACTTGCTAATAACTTACTGGAGAATCATAAATTAACATTAGTTGGAACACTAAGAAAGAATAAAATACAAATTCCTTTTGAATTCCAGCCTAATATAACACACATCGAAAAAAGCACTCAATTTGGATTTACGAAAACCATTACAATGATGTCGTATGTCCCCAAAAAAAGAAAATCGGCCATACTAATTTCAACTCTACATAGAGATACTGCTATCGATAAAGATTCGGGAGATGCTCAGAAAGCAGAACAATTGACATTTTATAGTAGCACGAAAGGTGGAGTGGATACCAACGACAAGCTATGTGCCACATACAATGTTGGAAGAAGAACAAGAAGATGGCCCATGACTATTTTTTCCATCTTATTAATGTGTGTGCCATAAATGCTCTTGTGATCTATAACTCCGCACGCAACGGCGAGCTAATGAAAAGAAGAAATTTTTTGAAAAAATAGGTCGCGAATCAGCGCAACCCTATCAGATGCAACGAAAGGATGATTCACACATTCCACGAAAAATTAGAAAACGGCTGAATAATTACTTTCAAGAAGAAGCAGAAGAAGAAGTCCAAATCCCTCTTGTTTTTCGTCCAACCCCCAGAAAAAGATGCCATATTTGCTCACGATCAAAAAATAAGTCGAGTAGGATTACTTGTATAGTTTGTCATAAACATGTATGTCAAGATCACCAAAGAAATGTTTCTTCCGATTGTTATAATGATCAATCAAATATTTTCAGTTTTTGTATTATATATTTTGAAGCAAATTATTATTTGTAATGCTTTTTTATTTTTTTTTCATATTAAAAGATTGTACCATTATAAGGATATATAAATTTAATTTTTCTCCTAAAAAAAGGCGACTCTCAAAAAAAAATGCCTCTATTGCACATTGACGCAATATGGCGCCACTCGACTACTTATGTCAGTCCAAGCACGCGACTACTTAAAGGTTAAAAGAAGAAAAAAACATTCAGTATAGAAAGAGATATATTTTTAGTATTTATGTTAAGGTAATTCATTCACAACTATCACATATACTACACCCCATAGAGTTTGATATTTTAGATAGGGACATAAGAGATAAAATTAAAGTAATTATTCACAAAAAGTACCAAGGACAAAAACCTAAATTAAAGTCATTATTAACCAACAAACCAGTATCAAAAAACCCACAAACCAAATTCTCAGAACATAAAAATGTTTTAATAGATTCGTCAATCTTTCAAATACAATTTTTTCAGATAAAGAAGTTCAATTATTACAAAAGGTTTTAAACATAATATTCAACCCACATGTTCATTTGATAACTTCAACAAACTAAGTATAGAAACAGACATTAATTTGTATATTTTCCAAATAATTCTAAAACATAAGGCTTCAGAAATTATTAAAAAAGAATTTGTCGAGTTTAACAAACCCAACTTTGAATTAACAGTCGCCAAATAAATTCAACAAAAATCAAAGTCAAATAGTCTTATTTTCACAAAAGCAGATAAAGAAAATACAGTAATAGCATTACCTAAAGAGGATTATATATTAAAAACCAACAATTTTATTCAGGCAAGCAATTTTGAGACCCTTAAAAAAGGTCCAACTAATGAATTTCAGAAAGAAATAAAATTAGCAGTAGATAACGTTCAATCAATAATTAACGATAAAGAAAAATATAAATATTTTTACCCAATCCGCAACACCCTGAACTTTATTCATTAATTAAACTCCATAAAGAGGGGTACGCAATCAGACCAGTTGTTTCCTATTTCACAACACCTGCATTCAAAACTTCAAAGATTCTCATAAGGTACGTTTACACCGGACGTACCAAATTTTTAGTTCGAGGTTTAAATGACGTCACGTGTACTTTACTCTCGGTGTAAACAACCAAGGAGTAAAATTTGGTACTCGAATTTGATCCATCTCATCTAGGGTAGTTCAAATTCAATTTTTGACGGTGTAAACTGACTAATTTAAATCTTTGAATATATTTTTTTCAGAAACTCTATTACTACTGCAAATATTTTTGTATCCATTTTTAAATAAAATCAAAGTTTACCATCTAATTTCCTAAAGATTTAAGGTTATGTCATTTTAATATAAAAATGTCAATTTTGGTCCCTGGCATTAAACCAGCAAAACAGTCAGTATAAACACTTATGTTCTAAGCTAAATAAGTCCACGATTTGGTCCACGCACCAAATTGGTCCACACGGTGTAAACTAACTCATAGATGTCATCTCTAAATATTGTTAATTCATACCTCGATTTTCAGTTAAAAACTCAACGGAATTAATTAATAATATTCAAGATATAACACTACTCCATAATTCTAAATTCATATCGTTCGATGTAACAAATCTATTCCCTAGTATACCTTCTAAAGAAACTATAACTCTTGTTGATAACTTGCTCACATACAATGATGTTATTCCTATAATTCATTCTGATATTATTAATTTATTAAAATGGAGAGGTTTATAGCAGTAAAGACGGTTTGATTATGGGCAACCCCCTCAGCCCCCTACTAGCAAAAATTTTCATGGATAATATAGAAAAAATAATTCATGAACACCCCCTTAGTAAAAAATGTATGTACTGGCACCGATATGTTGACGACATTTTAGCTAGCTGCATTGGTACAAATAGACAATTAGAGAGCTTCATTACTTACATAAACTCGATTCACAATAATATCAAATTTACCGTTGAGCTTGAACAAAATAAGTCTATAAACTTTCTAGACCTTACAATTTCAAATAATAAACATGATTTTTCTATATTTCATAAACCATCACATACAGATATTACATTCATAATAGTTCGGTCCAGCCATTCAGTCACAAGCAGCTTTCAATAGTATGATACAAAAACTCTTAACAGTCCCATTAAATATTAATAATTATAATAAAGAATTAAATATCATAAAACAAATAGCAGTTAATAATAATTACGATCCAAATTTAATTGACAATATCATAAATGAAAAGATAAAAAACATACTTTAGAACAAGTATTCCCTTCAGATAAAAACAATAATAAACAATTTAAAAGCTTAACATACTTTGGAACACCATCCTTAAAAATTAAATCATTTTTAGAAACTTTAGACATGAATGTTTCCTTTCAAACTGATTACAATTTATCCAAATTGATTAAAAATAATAAATCTAAATCTTTAAAATTAAACAAATCAAGAGTTTATAAATTAAAATGTGGTAATGACAACTGTGATAAAATTTATATCTGTAGAACTTTCAGAAATTTTAAAACTAGAATTTCGGACACAAACGTAGCTATGACAACAAAAAATTAGATTCTAACTATTCAAATTATTTATTAGAAAACCAACACATTTTCGACCCAAATTTTGAAATTCTCCATGTAGTCGGTAAATCCTTTAGTTTAAATTTATTAGAGATTAACAAAAATAAATATTCAGGTAATCTTCTTAACGACCAAATAGATATCAATCAGTCTTCTTTATTAAACCTTTTTACCTAGAAGATAGCTTAGGAATGTTTGTATTAAACGAACTTCCAGGTAATTTCTTTCAATATCATTGTTAAAGTTAGTAAATAGAATTCTGTATTTATGCACTGTATATATCAAGACATTTTTATATTATACCTTCATTCGTTTTGACAAAGCTACTGTGTTAGTGAAACGCGTCAACAAGTTTAAATTGAACATTAGTTCAAATAAATGGATATTTAAACAAATTATAGTATATTATGCAACGATCATGTAATGAAGGTTATTAATACACGAGAATTAACCGGGATACGAAACGAGCCGAAGGCGAGTTTCGTATGGTTTATGCGAGTGTATTAATAACCATTACATGAGAGTTGCATACACTATTTTTTCTACGACCGATAAATAATAAAATGAAAACAAGAATTAATTTCAAACAAGCTCCCATAATTAAGGCAACCTGTAAAAAATAGCATGATTTAATTGCAATGATTCCAGTTTGATAAAGAAAAATATACAAACAATGCAATTAGTTTTTCTTTCAAGAAAATACATTATATTCTAAAAAAAAATTTCAACCCGCCCAGGATCTGAACCACGATCTGCAACGCACTCATGCGCCACGACCGCAAGCGTTACCAACTAAGCTACGAAGACTTGTATGAAAAAATGCGCACATTATGCATATATAAATTAAATCACTGTCATAGATTTTTTTGATTTATTTGGAACTAAATTTTCACAGACTCTTTCAGCTTTATCAGAAATTTCTGGTGGTGTACAAGATAATTCTTCACTACCCGACATGTTTATAGTTATCTACTTTTGACGCGTTGTGAAATGCCAAATAGGTACCTAAGTAGGTATGTAGAAACATAGACCACTTGATTATCCCCAAGTACTTGTTTCTATTGGCTGAAAATTCGTTTCATAATGAAAAGTACGTATTTTCATTGGCCAAAATCTGTATCGAAATGAAAATCCGTGTTAAAATGAACAATAATAATGAATCGGAAGCAGATATTTAATTCGCGTATTATAATACGGGAGTAGAAAAAATTGTTTTATTTGATCGTTCAGTATGGATCTTCATCAAGTAAAAGCCTCATCTATTTCATTTTTTAAATAAAGAAGTTCCACCTAAATAAAGCTTCAACACGATTGTTTCAATTTGACGTTTAAGATGTAGTTATTTAGTATAAGCATCATGCTGAATAGTCGGTACTATTGTGCACCATACAAATAGTCGCTAATAGAGCGGTTGATTGGTTTTGTCAAATAGGAAATGAAAGTATGATTAGCTGATGACTGATATTTAATAGGCGAAAGAAACAATCTAAAATATCAAATGAAGAAAATTTTATTTTCATAACATTACATTACACTGGTATTCTTAGTTCAAAATTTTTTAAAACTAACATGTAAAATTAACTCACCTCATCTTGCTACAACCTTCGCGGCAATCCTGACACTACACTCTAATTAACATCGAAATATATTTCCTCATTCGGCTTATCAATTTTCTGATCTAATCCAGGCAAATTTGCCATTATCTGTTTTCATCGAGATTGGGAGTAAGAGATAAAACTACTAAATCAAATTGAATGGTAAACCAACGCTACGCCACAACGTTACCCTCGTTCCCCAATTTTACCCCTTTCGATCCCGTGTAACGAGGATGAACCTGAACCACAGCGTCTGAATATCCGACCCGAAATCTGTATATTTTGTTTCATCCTCAAGGATAAACATTTAATTTGGTGCAATTATCCTGATGCTACGGTGGGATTTACAAATATTGACGTAAGTATCAAAATAATTAAGATACAAGGTAATGTGTGAGCGGGTATTATTAATAATACCTTGATTGGACCTTATTTCTGGGAAAAAACCATGACAGGTGGAGAATACTGGGCACTTTAAGAATTGGAGTTAATTCCAGAATCTTTTTGATAATACCGTCTGAGTTATGAGGAACTTTACATACTTCTACCTTATGTCCCTCAGGAAGGATATCATGTGTTGCTACTTAAAAAAACCAATTACTCTTCATTATTAATTTACAGGGTGATTTGTGAAATTGACTAATTTTAATTGGCTATAGTATTTCCACGGCTCATTTGATTTTTCTAATTTTTTCACGATGCAGTGAACTACTATCAAGCGTTCAAATGGTATTAGCTAAACCTAGAAATTCCAGGACCGGGTTCGGAGAAATTAATTTCGGGATTCATATTGAATATTGCACCCTGTATATATATATATATATATATATATATATATATATATATATATATATATATATATAATAATAATAATAATAATAAAAATAGGATTATTGGTGAAGCGGCAAATTCAAATTCTTCCTCTAGTTATTTCTATGTTCCAATATAAAAAAGAATAACTATTTAAGGATTTCATTTATTTTCAATTTGACAATTATTTTTAATAAATTCAAATAAGTCTTTTGATGTTATATACAATTTACCATTTACATCTATCATAATATACATTCTCATATACTTTATCCTTGAAAATGGAATAAATAAATTCTGAAAACTTGGACATAAAAAGAAATTTGACAATTGACATCAATATCCACAACCAACCTCAAACAGATATCATCCTCGCCGACTTTTTAGTTGTTTGAGTTATATTATTTTATAGTAGAAAGTGTGCTTTTTAGGCTTATTTCAGAATGAAATAGGGCTATTGTAGAGAGTAGCATGACGCGACTTCGGAAAAATTTCAATGCAGTTTTTCGTTTTGGTGTTCCATGATGCCAAAATCACGCCCCGTTCCAAAGGTTATACATATATATATATATATATATATATATATATATATATATATATATATATATATATACATATATATATATATATATATATATATATATTATTATTATTAGTTTATCTTATATTTAGTTTTGATTTGCCCGGTATATTGTAAAATTTAAAATTTTATTATTAAGATGATTACACTTTGAACATGAGAAATTCTTTAACCTCAGAGTAGGGTTCAGATATAGAAAAACAAAAAATTCAATTTTTAATGTGAGCGCCTAAATTTGATTAGATATCTCTATCTTCATAAAAATTTTGTCAATCAAAAATGTACTTGATTTATTTAATAATACCAAATAAATTCCAAAGACGGTCCTGCGTTTAATGCCGAACCCCTCCACGATTCATAGATGTCAGTCTAAACTACCAATGGTTTAAACCAGATGGAGCCATCACCACAAAGAAATGAAATATATCAAAAATCAATTTTACAATGTTCTTCAAAATAGAAAAACGTTATTCAATGTTATGAAAAGACAAATACATTGTTCTTTTACAGGACACAAATTAATAAAAAACCTATTATCTATTATGATCACTCATTCGAACAAAATCATGTACTCAGATGAATAATTATCTCTATATACAATTCCAAAATAGGCAACATTTAATACAAATCTTATAATACGAAATATTTTATATAAACGTCTATGATTTAAAAATGGCGAAAGACAAAGGTTGCAAGTGTTTGGTTAATACCAAAGTTCAATTCTTTGCACTAAATCGGTAAGTTTATTTAACTTTCTTTACGTATAATGAAAATAGCTTAAATACCTTATTCTTGTATAGTAATTCACGTCAATTATTAGTTTTTCTTTACTTTATTTCAGGTTACCTTCTGGAAATTACTACATCACTGGTCCAGCTTGCACAAAATCAGGAATCAATGCTATATTTCGTCCACATCAATACATTTCAGTCAAATCACATAATCCAAAGCTTTCTAAAAGGTATGGTGGATATATCAATCCCACCATACAAAATATTAATCAAATATCATCTATAAATTATACGGTTAGTATTCCAGCATAATTACCAAATTCTTTCTTAGTTTGTACATCTGCTTGTTTTAATATATAATTTACTAGATCACAAGTACAATGTATTTCCTTCCTTGAATTTTGATACCAAAAACGTTGTTTTCCGAAAAGTTTAATTAATTTAAAGTAATTTTGCTTCTTCCAAAAATTTCTACCACCCCAAAAAAGAAAGTACCTAGTGAATAGCATGTATAATCAACAAAATTTTCTCATTCAATTTTTTATTATTAACAAACTACTTGTCGCTGATAAAAGTATGTTGAATACATTCCACCAATCAGATTTGGTTATCAAAACTTTTCTTGATAGATTTCATCTCAAATAGTGAATTGTCCATCCATCATTTGAAAACACTTTGTTTTAAGTTTCTTTATTGATTTTAAATCATATTTTATCTCTTAAATTATATTTCATTCAATTTACAAAATGACATTTCCAACTTTATAAAATATGTATTCATAATGTCAATCCGTTCAATAAACGTCACATTCCATAGAATTAATGTTTTCATTTTACTTTTTATATAGTCTTGTTTTTTTTAAATATTTATAAAATCTTATTTACACATCCTTCAATCCCTAATATTCATATTAAAAAGAATCACACTATTTATTTACTTTGACAATAAAAACAAAGGATTATCATTTCCATTTATATATGTAATAACGTTCTAAAATTCTGTCTTGTAGGTTTATAGAAATTTTGTTATCTCATTTCACATATGTTTTAAATCTCATTTTAAATCTTCTTTATAATTATACAATTAGATGCTTTCTATATTGAATAGTACATGGTACAGATTGTCTCCTTTTTAAGATAATCTTTTAATAAAAAATCAAATTCCAAAAATTTAAATTTCTTGAAATAGGTAGTCTTTTATTTTATGTTCAGTATACAGGGTGTTGTTTTACTCTATGTTAATATATATATATATATATATATATATACATAATATGATTCATCTAATATACTTTATTTTTACGTTTCGGCTGATTTTTTAGCCTTTTTCAAAAAATACTACAATAGAAATGCATATTGACAAAAAACAGCTCATTAATAACTCCTAATCACACAGCTAAAATTCAAATAAATAAAATTCTACTTACAATTATCGGGAACCAAAACTTTTTCATCCACATAGTCGGAACGTCACATTTAAAATTAATTTATACAATAACTTCACATACACAAACAACGACTTCATGATCGAGACACGATTTCTTTCGATACTCATTATTGTTGCGGTGCATTTAACATGAACGGACAATTAATCGTTTTGTAAGGGGTATGGAAATTATACCCATGTGTAATCAAAACAACAATCCTTTCCTATGCTGTGGATTTTATTCATATTTATTCCATCAATTTATTAAATTGTAATAGATTTTACTTAAATTGTTTGTGTCAATTTTGGAATTAACGGTATTTTTGTTTTTTTGTATACATATCATTTAATACATTTCTCGTTTTTTTGTATTTATTCCAGTTTTTAGGACTTTTGTGTGTTCATAATTAAAAGTATGGTTCTTGTCAGTTATGTGACTCGTTGGTGCCGTTTTATTTTTTTTATCGTACTTGTGACTGTTAATTTTATTTTTCAGATATTGACTTGTTTGTCCTATGTATACAGCATCACAATCTTTACAGGGAATCTCATAGACTACATGACTTTTTTTGCCTTTTGGAATTTTTGATTTTAGTTTACTAAAATTTTGTTTAATAGATTATGTCCCTTGTAGCTAGGTTGTATTTTTTCATGTTTAAAAACGTTATTTATTTTCTCTGTCAATTTTGGAATATACGGTAGTATTAAAAAGTTGGAGTTTTTTTGTTTGTTTGTTGTACAGATGGTTGTCGAATTGTAATATTTATGTATTTTTTTTTTGAAAACACTATTTATCATTTTTTCGGGATAGCTGTTTATTTTCAACGCCTGTTTAGCTTTTTCAATCGCCGTATGTCTATATTCAGTATCTGAAAAAATAATTGCTCTGTCCGCCAGGCTTATAATAGCAGACTTTTTTTTTGGGATATATGGTGGTGTGAATTTTAATTAAGATATCTGCTTGACCAAGTAGATTTGGTATACCAAGCAGTTTAAATTTCTCCGTTTTTATTATGTATAGTTAGGTCCAAAAAGTTTATTTGATGGTTTTGTTCTGTTTCGATAGTAAACTATAATTTGGGGTGATAATTATTAAATTCTCGTAACACATAATCACATTTATCCCTTGGAATGGCTAGAAGGCAATCATCCACGTATCTATAGAAAAAAAGGGGCTTGAAGTTTATTGTATTCATTACAGTTGTTTCTAGTTCTTCCATGACCAACTGTGCTATTACAAAATGATTAATTGTCCGTTCATGTTAAATGCACCGCAAAATAAAAACAATAATGAGTATCGAAAGAAATCAAGTATCAATCATGAAGTCGTTGTTTGTGTACGTGAAGTTATTGTATAAATTAATTTTAAATGTGACGTTCCCACTATGTGGATAAAAAAGTTTTTGTTCGCGATAACTGTAAGTAGAATTTTATTTATTTGAATTTTAGCTGTGTGATTAGGAGTAATTAATGAGCTGTTTTTTGTCAATATGAATTTCTATTGTAGTGTTTTTTGAAAAAGGCTAAAAAATCAGCCGAAACGTAAAAATAAAGTATATTAGATGAATCATATTATGTAGTTTGAAGAAAGTTTATAATAAGGACCGAATCCCAAGAAATTACCAAATAGAAATATATATCAGTTAAACTCGAATCATCGAGACGAGTGGTCGTTCCGAAAACGAGTTCAGCAATAGTGTGTATACTTGAAATCTAATCAAAGTAATTAGTGTAAAAACAGGTGAGAGAATCGATTCCAATATTAAAGTATCTGGGAATTTATAAAATAATATGATAGAATATCGATATATTCTTCCCACATAAAAGTACCGTTGCCATACCCAAATTAAAAATTTCTGAAAAAACCCACACAGTGATGGCTTCCGACTACGGGGGCGCATCAAATTCTACAACAACTAGTCAACGTCAATATTCTCAAGTTGTTAACTCTGATATGTTTCCAAAAAAAGAACAAGCGATCGTATTAAATGTTAATGACAATCTCACTCTCGGAGACTATGTGGAAGCCGTCGCAAGTATTGTTGGCTCCAAAAATATACTGTTTGCCTCTAGAATGTCAAATAATAGAATATGTATGTACTTGTCGACTGTCGAAGCTGCCCAAGATATAACTGAAAAGTATCAAACTTTAAATATAAAACAGCACCAAGTAGGAGTTCGACGACTCATTACTCCAGCAAAGCGAATCATCCTATCAAACGTCTGTCCATCAATACCACATGACATACTAGAAGCAGAAATCCTAAAAATAGGTTTTTCAAAAGTATCACCAATGGCATTCCTCCGGGCAAGTCTGTCAGGAAACGAATACGCACACATCCTAAGTTTTCGACGTCAAATCTATGTAGTACCAAACGATGACATAAGTCTACCTCCCTCATTGGTCATTACATTTGAAGATACAACATATAGAGTGTTTCTATCATTCGACGGAATAACATGTTTCCTTTGCAAAACCCCAGGACATGTTGCCAAGCTTTGTCCAAATCAAGCACCAAACTCATCCAACTACCAAGAAAATATTACAATGCCAGTTGAACCAATATCAGTAGAAACCTCCGTAGAAGATCTTAGCCGAATTGACGAGACGAATGATACTCCTCCATCAAATACCTTTAAACGACCACGGCAATATCTAACAGCTAGTTCCAGCGACCTTACATCCGAAAAAGATCCTGTGGAAGTGGCAAGTAATACAACAGATCAAAAGACCAAAAGGAAAAAATCCAAACAATGCCCCTCCGCAACCAAACAAAATCCAAATGCCGAAGATCTGGAACCTGTAAAAAAATTCTACAATGAATCACCTCAACAACTCCTTACATTTGAAGAACTCTCCGACTTTATGGATAACGCATTTGGCACAACTGACCCCTTAAGTATAGCCCAACAATACACAGATAATATTCCTGAACTACTCGCCCTTCTCCACAACATTTACCCATTTATACAACACAGGGCGATGAAATCCCGATGCACAAGAATCCAATCCAAGATACGTAAGCAACTGAATTTAGTCTCGATATCAACAAATGAAGAAGATGAAGATAGTACTTTCTTACTCCAATGGAATATAAATGGGCTAATAGCCCATCTGGAAAAATTAAAAATCTTAATATCAAAAACTACAGAAGATGTGATCTGCATACAAGAAACTAACTTCAAAGATAACAAATACTACTCACTAAGAGGTTACGAATGCGTCCACAAAAATAGAGAGTCTGACAGAGCTAGTGGAGGAGTGGCTATTTATATAAAAAATAATTTTACATGGAAAAATATACAAATTACATCAGAACTAGAGGTAGTTGCAATTAACATACAATACTATGAGAAGAATTTGAACATTATTAATATTTATATTCCATCCAACAAAAAATTCACTTCACAAAGCTTACAAGAAATAACCAACCAAGTAAATGGCACAAAAATAATAGTAGGGGATTTCAATTCACACAATACAGCGTGGGGATCCAAGACTACAGACAAAAGAGGGAGAGAAATAGAAAAATTTACAAACACAAACAGTCTTATAATAATAAACTCTGGAGCGGGTACAAGATTAAATCCACTAACAGGAGAATTATCTCCTATTGACCTAACTATTTGTGACGCACAAATTGCACCAAACCTGAGTTGGCAGCCAAACTCATACTTATATGGAAGCGACCACCTACCTATAAGCATAGAATTTCATTCCAGAAAAGACAAGAACGATCATCTTAACTCAATGGAAAAATGGAATTTGAGACGAGCAAATTGGTTTAAGTTTACTGAGTACATAGAAAGAAATATTCCAGAATTTGATCAGATTGAATATAACATTGACGAAATAACGAATGTACTTACCGATACCATTATACAAGCTGCAGAAATACATATTGGGTATGTAAAACCATTAAAAACAAAAATTACAGTACCTTGGTGGACACCACAATGCGAAGAAGCTATTAAAGCGAGCAAAAGAGCGTTATATAAGTTAAAAAAGAACAAAAACCAAACTAACTTAGTTGAGTTTAAAAGACTCAGATCAAGAGCAAGATACGTCACTAAGCAAGCTAAAAAGGACTCCTGGAAATCATTTGTCTCAACAATCACTCCAAATACTTCAAACTCCGAGATATGGTAAAAAATAAAGAAATTAAAAGGAATTTCATCAAAACATAAAATAACAAGTTTATCCCACAATACTGAAATTATCTCTAATAACGCACTTATAACACAAACATTTGCAGAAGAATTCTCTAGAATATCAAGCGATGAAAACTACGAACCAGAATTTAGGGAATATAAACGCGATACAGAACAAAGAATAAAATTAAATCATGCTACAGGTCAAAACCACCCATTAAATGTACAAATCGACAGTGAAGAATTAGAAGAGGTGCTGAAACAATGCAGCGATAAATCCAGCCCGGGACCTGACAAAATCCACTACACTTTTTTAAAAAACCTCCCAATAACTGGAAAAAGGTATTTGCTACAGACATACAATAAAATTTATTTAGAACACAAATTTCCAAAATCATGGTCAGAAGCTATCATAGTGCCAATACCCAAGCCACACAAACCAAAGAATTTGGTAACGTCTTACAGACCAATATCCCTAACATGTACAATGTGCAAAGTCTTAGAGAAGATATTAAACCGCAGGTTAATGTGGCATCTGGAAAAACATAACCTTATATCGATACACCAAAACGGATTTCGAAAAAACAGGTCAGCAAACGATAGCATTATAAACCTGGAATCCGAGATACACAATGCATTTGCTAACGGTCAGAAACTGCTAGCGGTATTTATGGATCTTGAAAAAGCTTACAACTTAACATGGCAACATAAAATTCTTGAAACACTGGTAGATTGGAACATTAATGGAAATATAACAGCATTTATCGAAAAATTCTTGACACAACGTAATTTTGTAGTCAAAACAAATGGAGAATTATCTACTAAAAGAAAAATAGAGAATGGAATTCCCCAAGGATCTTCCTTAAGCACAACATTATTTCTTGTCGCCATAAATGACTTCACCTCTTGTATCACATCTCCACTACGTGTAAGCTTATATGCTGACGATATTGTAATATACGGAAAAGGTAAAAATATTAAAACATTGCAATCCCTAATTCAAAATGGATTAAACAAAATTTATGAATGGAAAAACAAGTCTGGCTTCAAAATATCTCACGAGAAAACGAAATGTGTCTTATTTGCACGAAGAGCCCAGAAAGAATACCCGGAACTGACCATAGGAACCACCAAACTCAGTTTCACGAAAGATATCAAATTTTTGGGAATAATTTTTGATGATAAACTTAACTGGAAAAAACACTTTGACTATCTTAAACGAAACAGTACGCAAAGCTTAAACATATTAAAAATCCTATCACATCAAAAATGGGGAGCAGATACAAACAGTTTACTTAACATTTACAAAAGTACCATTAGATCTAAAATAGAATATGGAGCCATGGCTTTCCAAACCGCTAATAAAAGTTATATAAAAACTGTGGAAATAATTTCAAATAAAGCACTTAGAATAATAATTGGTGCGTTCCCAACAACCCCCACAGACACTCTCTATGAACTTCTTGGAGAGATGCCATTTACATATAGAGTTCAACATTTATCTTTATCCTACTCGACAAAAATGTTGGCTCTTCCTAACCACCCTTACCACAAAAAAATTTACACTGGATCAGTGCAAACAGCTTTTCCCGCAAATATCAATATTACACCACCTTTTTACAACACAGTTAAAACGTATATGGCAGAAATCAACTACAGTTTTCCTGAAATAATTCCTATAAACAGCTATAATTTTGCCCCCTGGATTCTCTCACCTATCTCCGTGAACACAGAACTTTCCAAATTCAATAAAAAAGAAACACATCCCTCTCTACTGAAAAATGAATTCAATAGAATATGTGGAATTTACAAACCGTCAGAAGTTTTATTCACTGATGCTTCAAAAAATGAATCAAATCGATCAGTAGGCTCATCAGTAGTTACAGCAACTAATACACAAAAATTCAGGCTACCAGAGGAGTGTAGTGTCTATACAGGAGAAGTCTTCGCTATCCATCAAGCTTTAGTTTACGTAATGAGTAACCCAAAAACAAAATATGCAATCTGCTCTGACTCACTAAGTGCCATAGAAGCGATTCGACAAATGTGGGCAAGCAACCCTTTAGTGCAACAAATCCAACAACTCCTCCACCAATTATTTACGCTAGAAGTAAAGGTCACACTTATCTACGTCCCCTCACACGTAGGAATCGACGGCAACGAGTCAGCTGATACAGCTGCCCAAGAAGCAACATCGTTAGAAACCGCAATGTCTCAAATTTATACTCACAGTGATATCGACAACTACCTCAAGAAGTTAATTAAGAAAAAGATGCAAACAGAATGGCATAATGATCAAAATAGCCTCAAGAGCATTAAATCGCAATTTGCAGACCGACTAACATTAACACCCAGCCGGTTAGAACAAATTAAAATATCAAGACTAAGACTTGGCCACACTCGTTTAACGCACGGCTATAGAATATCTAAAGAAGAACCCCCCAAATGTAACAAGTGCAACGTAAGACTGTCTATTAAACACATCCTTGTTGATTGTACAGAATTCGAAGAGGAAAGACAAGAGAACAAAATCTCCACAGATGTTAGTGAAAATCTAAAAACTCTGGAACAAATACAAAAAACAATACAGTACCTAAAAGATATAAAACTCTATAATTATATCTAGTGAATACTTAGTGAATGTTTTAGTGAATATTTAGTGAATGTAATGCTGTAATTTACTATGTAGTTAAATGATATTGTAAGTGCTAATGACCCTTAGCGGTCGAAGCACATCTTCACAAAAAAAAAGAAATATATATAAATTGGTCCAAGAAAAATCCAAATACCTTAAATATATATATATATATATATATATATATATATATATATATATATATATATATATATATATAAAGGAAACGAAAGGTAAATATTGGGTAATCGGTCTGTATAAAAAGTTAAACTCTTTTGTTCAACGTGCCTCTATATTTCGTTGTACTTCACAACTTCCTCAGGAGGTTATTGCTATAAACATTAATTAATGAAACAAGAGTACGAAATATAGAGGCACGTTGAACAAAAGAGTTTAACTTTTTATACAGACCGATTACCCAATATTTACCTTTCGTTTCCTTTAACATAGTACGGTCGTTATCTCAACTTTAATAATTCTATATATATATATATATATATATATATATATATATATATATATATATATATATTATAATTGTGTAATTTTTCTGTTATGGGAATATTTATTTTTATATGATTTATCTTTATTGTATTGTATATTTTACATTTTTTTTTACTTTACCTTCGGCTAGCTCCTGATGATAATCTGTGAAATTTAAATTTTTTTATGATTTATATGATAGTCGGCAGCATGAGACTCCTCCCTTTGAGTTCTGGATGCATATGTATAACTTTGATACATATTTAAATATTGAATTCTGAAATTTTTCTGGTATGTTTTATTCCTGAATAAAATATATACCTTTGATTTATCGACTCCAAATATTACTATAGAATGAATGAATTAAGCACCATTTTCTAAATGTATTATGAATATTAAACAAATTGATAAAAAAATATCAACACTTTAACGAAATGATTTAATAAATTGTTGAGAGATTATATTCAAATTCTTTTTACATAAATCTTCTTTACACCGCTCCTGCATTCTTGACTGATCATACGCACTGAATGCTTAGATTAACTGCGTCGGCGCATAGGAGAAACACATCCTCGTATATCGCTTCACAACGACACAAAACTTATGGTTCATAGTCGACGTTGTTTATATGAATGTTTTTACAAATTTAACGTTCTTAAATTCATTGCAATCATCGATATATTATTGAAAAATTACACTATACAGTTACATACATATATCAAAATGCGAGTAAAGTGAATGATGAATAGTTATAGAAATAGTTAAACATGCATTAGAAGAAATAGAAGAGAAATGGTACTTTACGTGCAATGTAAGCAATGATGATGTGAAATAAAAAAAATTTTTTACAAGTACAAATTATAACTATTATTAAAGTTGCATGATAATCAAAATTACATGGATATCCATGGATATGAAATGATATTCATCATTTTATATTGTTTTTGGCCTTTTTTAGAAATTTTAATGTAAACGTTCAAATAATATTTTTATTGTTCACTATTTCTGTATCTTTGGAATTCCAAATTAAAAAAACTTAAAAACCACCGACCTTATTTCCAATTCTCGGCATTGTGGAACTGCTGTTAAGCGTCTCTTTTTCTCGGGAATTTCTTATTAAAGAAATACTCTTTCTGCACACTGCACTTTATTACACAGTTGAAACAAAATTGATATTATGATTTTATAATGGTTTTTAACTTCAAATTATATACTTTTACATAGTTTTGTGAAATTTTTTGTAGAGGAGAGCTACATAGATGTTAACCATTCTTCCACCAACGCCCTATTCTCAATTCTTTTTTAAATCAACAAACTTTTTCACATATCAAAAACAAAGCCTACTTAAATTGTTTTTTTATTCGATAATTGTCAATTTGAGTGTTTTTCATGAAAATACAAGATTCTATAATTAAAATTGTCCTCGAGGATAGTAATACTTATATAAATGGGTTTATAATGTCTTAGGGAATATATAAAATGTCCTTTACATGTATTACAATCCCAAAATTTGTTGTAATTCCCTTTTTATGGTGTATTTATTTACGATTAAATATACAATTTCTACGAGCTAAAATGTTTATTTATATATATGGAACTGTTTAGTTTTCAATTTATGAATTTTTACTAATTTTATTTTATATAAACTCTTATTTATTTCCAAATTTGCCTTTTTTTATGTTTTATATTCAATTCCAACTCAATGATTTTAGGTTGGCAAGAAAATCACTAGATTTTATTACTTCCTGTTCATTAAATTTTATTTAGTTAACAGATTTCCTTGACATATAACATGGCTCTGTTCCGTATGTCATCTTTCATAAAGTTTTTTTGTTTTATAAATTCTTTTTCAAATTGTAAACTTCTACTACCATCGTCTGTGAATATCGCTAATCAATTAGTAAGTTGACTATTAATTCTTGTTATTTTAGGTTTCAAACAAAACAACATTCTACGTCGTCCAGATATTGACATGGCAGTGTTCAGATGATTTTGAAAATTGTTGACATTGACTTGACCTTAGGATTTAATTGTGAAGGTAAAATTTTTATACTTAATTATAATGTTATCATTAAAATTTTATTCCTTATCCTTGAAGCATTTCTTTATCATTGGTTTTCTCAATATTTGATAATACATTTGCTTACTTCATTCATTCGTTTATGTTAAATTTAGTTTTTAACTAGGTAGTGTCTAATGGTACACCCTACGTATTAATAAAAAATCTTTTTAATATTCAATCTCATACGTGAATTATTTATATATATTAGAGGACTGGTTCAACTCCCCTCAAATTTAAATTTTAAAAGGTATCTTTCTAGATAACTTCTTAAAATTTCAATTTTCAATCTTTAATCCATGCTAAAAATTGTCAATCTACAAATTTCTGATCAGTAAATACATTTCTTAGAAACATTTTATTCATTATTAAAATTTTTAATGATATTCTTATAGTTTAACTCTATCGAAACTTATTCAAAATATTTACAAATTAGGGACTTAATAATAATGATTGATACATTTTAATTCTCGTTTAATATTACTATACCATTCGTTTAATATTACTATACCATTTTATGTTATTGTTTCTTTTTGTTCTAACTCCTATTACTTTTGAATTATTCATAACTTATATTCCTCATTCTTTTCAATCGTTTCTTGTTTAAAATAAATATTTAGACTTTTTCCCTTTACTTATCTACTCTTCTACATTCCCTACCTTATCTTCTATACTAAGCAATTTTTTTTTAATTGTTTCAATTATTTCATATATTTTCATATCATTTTTCAACCCATATTCATGTCAATTCACCTATTCCTATAGTCTAACCTTTAATTCTTTGCTTTCTATCCATATTTATATTTATTTTCATAAGTCTTAATTACAATTCATCAACTTTATTTCATAACTATCTTCATTATATTATATTTTATTTATCATATCTCCCTATCTCATAATAATTAATCATATCATATTCTATATAAATATTCATTTCCATATTTTCACTATACTTTTCTCCATAATTCCTATAAAAATTTCTTTGACATGAACATAACCTTTTCCTATATTTTAATTTATAAATTTCTTTTCTTTTCCATCATTTTTTAAGTTCCTGTTAACTTGTTATATAACTTGTCATTCTTAAATGCTGCATGATCTTGTTTAAAAAGTGTAAAATTCTATTTTATCCTCCCCCCTATCGAATAATTTCCCAATTTATATCATGTTATATTAAACATCTTCTGCTATTTTTCTTTGGTATAACTTGGTTAATCTATTATTTAATATGTCTCCATTTGTTTTCCTTATATATTTACACTAAATTTCCTTATTATAAAAACTCTAAACCTATTAACCTCTATTTAATATTACTTATTATTGATTTATATATTCTTTTCTGTTTCAGATTATTACTGACTATGGAAAACGACAAAACTCCTACAATTACTGAATATGAAAAAACGAAAAACATTAGATCTACATATTATATTAATTTAACTATACCTGTATTATTTATTTATAATAAAATTTTTATGTAAGTTTATTTTTGTATCCTATTCCTGTCCATTCCATTGCTTTTTTGTTTCCAAAGTTCATTCTAATTCTCATGTGATACTATTTAATATGCTATTCTTTTTCTAACTTTTTTCTTATTTCTACTCTCGTTGTTTGAGTCTCATTGTTTATTTGTAGCTTCTTTCCGGTCTCTCCATTATATCCTTTCTAGTTTTGTAGCCTCGTATCTTATTAATTTCTTTCCATAAATCCAATAAAAACTGCGTCTCACATTCCTCCATATTATTCATTTCAATCATTATTATTTTCATGAAAACATTCGTGTGAATTATATGCATCTTGTTGTCCGATTTTCTTCCTATTACTATATTATAAATTTTTCCGGAGCATCCTATACCTATTTCATGACTTCTTATATTATCTTTTATTTCTTCTACTGTGTTTCTTAGCTTCCGATTCATTTCTTCTATTTCTTGATTCAGTTGTCTGTTCATACCATCACTAATTGCAATACTCATTCCTGTCCTTTCTTCTATATGACCATCTAAATCCTTGATTTGTTTATTTACATTCTCTTTTATAGTTGACCTAAACCAACAGAATAAAAATGGGGAAAGGGAACTTTTTCCAAGTCCAGATGTGTCAGTACTCTCAGTCAAATGGAATGAGCAAGGATTTTCAGTAAAATTGATCCCAATACAACACTCCAGCGACGTCTAAATTCATCTGTTCTGTTTCACACACTAATTGCTACCAACACTCCTTCGTATATGTATAATAAAATAAGATTCAGAGCAGACGTTCATAATATTAAGTGACAAATGGGTGAGAAACAATGTTGTAAAGCCTCCAATAATATAAAAGTTAAGGTGGTTACGATGGTATAGTGGTAGGAGATTTAGGCATATAATCATGTTCATACATATTCATTGTCGGCGTCAAGACCCTGTATGTTCCGAGTTGATCGAATATTGTTTTGGGGGTTGGCCTCTACATCATAAGTTGTCTCAAGAGACAATTCCATACTGGGAACATATATCACCTTATAAGAAGAACTTCTGATGAAAGGTAGTCTAATTATTATTCCATATGGGTTGAGGACAGATGTCCTAGCAAAATTACATGTTGGCGATCGATGAATCAGTAAATGTCGATCTTTAGCTTTAGCTAGATAATCTGTGTTGTGGCCAAGACTATCGTTACACATTGAGAGAATTATTAAAAACTGTGTACCTTGCATTCAACAAGAGCCAGATCTAATATATTGTACGTAGTCTCATAGGTATCTATCGATGAAATGGAGACTTTCTTCACTCTCTTCCTAGTAAATTTGACAAAACCGAGGACAAAATAAACGGTTTTGAAGATTAAAATTAACTTTTCCGCATCTGTGACCCTGAACAATATTCTATGATAAAATTGTTACTTGTATACAATTCGAGGGATGTATCGTGCTAACAAACCGAAATTTCTCCAAAAATAACCAAAAATTTAGTATATCTAGTTTTATAGGACCCGCTGTACTCGCTCTAGTAAACTGAAAATAAATAGGGTACATGTGTGAAACACCTTGAACTTTATTCAATCATAAAATTGATCTATCGTATATACTCTCTGGAGCCTGTATCGTGCTAACAAACTGAAAATTCACAAAAAATTACAAAAATTTGGTACTTCAAGTACCACAGCACCCGTTGTAATGGTTCTAGTGAGCTGAATATCAATAGGGTTCATCTTCAAGACGCTTTTAATAACATCCAATCATAAAATTGGTCACTTGTATATACTCCAGAGGCTGTATCATGCTAACAAACTGAAACTTCTCCAAAAATGACAAATTATCGTACTTAAAGTACTGTAGCACCTGTTATATTAGCTCTGGTGAGATGAAAATCAACAGGGTTCATCAGTGAGATGTCCTGGATAATATTCAATCATAAAATTGGTGACTTGCTGAACTCCGGAGGCTGTATCGTGCTAGCAAACTGAAATTTCTCAAAAAAAGATAAAATGTCGTACTTCAAGTACCATAGCACGCGTTGTACTGGCTCTGGTGAGCTGAATATCAATAGGTTTCATCTGTGACATGTCCTTAACAATATTCAATCATAAAATTGGTTATTTGTTGCACTCCGGAGGCTGTATCGTGCTAACAAGACATGTAAGGAAAAGTGGCCGACGACGACGACATACACAATGAATTTTTTTTCTAAAAACCGTTTTTTCGTGTTATTGTTGATGGAAACGTAAGAATAACTCGAAAAAAATTCAAAATTCCAACATTTTTTGGGGTAAACCAATATTTTTCTCGCACATAGATAGGTTGGGCGGAAAAGTAATATCCACAGAGAATATTCAATCATGTTCACGTGAGGATTCCAGAAGCTGCATTCCAGAGAATATTACTCAGTATGTGCCTGATGTAAGGGGGCATTGTTCTCAGACTGAGCATCAGGAGCAGCCAATACAGGTGATACCTCCACTTGAAGTTCTTCATCGAATCTAGAGAAGAGTTAAAGCTTCTTCCCGCGTAGATCTTTAAAGGGGGAGATGTGTTGTAAATGTGTTCTATCCACGGAGAATAAATTTATATAGATTATGTCAGTTAGTAAAGAGACATTTACGTTTCCACGAAAACCCAGCTCATTTTATTCATAATGTAATTTTTCTGACTAAATTTTCAATAAAAAAAGTATCTAATAATATCTGATTCAAAACAAAAATTATAAGTATATGCAATACTTTTATTTTGACGACCCAGTTGACTTTCTGATTTAATTTACGTCGTAGCAAATTCCCTTTTACTGGACCTCCCAACAAAATTCGAATCAATTGATTCGTCTCTCAATTCAAAATCCATTTCGCATCCCCAATTTACGATTCCAAACCTGTCATTAAAATTTCAAAACTCTCCGAAATCCAGATTGATGCCCTGTCAGTGAGGAAATCGGGCAGTATGTCCTCCCTTGTTGCTGATTCCTTTGCGGCTCATTTCCCTCAATTCCATCCCCGATAATGGTGAAAATCTCCATCTGTGACCGTTAACAACGCCAACCCTTAACCGTAAAGTAATAGATAATGTCATATAATTCTACGACCTTTCCTATTTGAAGATAGACGAGTGGAGGTGTCACAAAAGGGTGAGTTTTGTATATTTAAAAATATATCGTTCAAATTGACTTTGTTTAAATTTCACTCAATTTGTATTTCTTTTCGGGAATTTTTCATGTTCGATTCAGTCAAGTTTTCCATTTTTACGCTCTCTCTGTTTTCAGATTTTATTCATTTTTAATCACGTTTTTAGGTTTCCTTTATTATTTTCTGATAATTGTATTTATTTTCATTATAGTTTCTTCCTTCTTCTTCATTTCTATCTATTTTTTTTTATTTCTTAAGTTCTTCTCAGATTCATCGGTTTTATGCGTTGTTTTCTTTTTGAATACCTAACTTTCTATTGTTACTTTTTTGAGTTTCCTCCATATCTTCCTGCTCTATTCTTGTGTGTTTCATCTTTATCATTCTCACTTTATGGTCTGAAACATGTTCATTAGATTGTATTGCTTTTCTTATTATTTCTTCATCATTACTAATAGCTTATAAAATATTTTTAATGGTTTCTACTGTACTTATCAGCTTTACAAGTTCATTTGAATCAAAATCTAAACAATCCATCTTTGAACTAATTCTCAAACTGGCGTTTTTCTCTTTTCCAAATTAATATTCTATTTTTATTTCCTATTAATCGTATTTATCATTTCGGCAGTACGAGTCCCTGTTTCTCTAAGTAATTTGTGTCGATTTATATTTGTTCTGTTGCTATGCATATGGCAAATTATGAAGCGTCCATCGTTAATTCAAGGGTTTATTAAGGTCAGGATATGCACGAACTGGTTCTGACGTTTGAACATTTTTAAAAGTATTGAAACAATTAATAAACTAAGGTGTATGTTTGACTATATGATCTGTCTTTAAACATGTTATGATTGGTTTAGTTAGTTTGGCGAAATTTTGTATAAATTTTCTATAATAACCTAAAAGTCCTAAAAACGATTTAATATCTTTAGGTGTTTTTGGAATAGGAAAGTGTTGAATCGCTCTGATTTTATTCGGATTGTGTTTTATTCTATTAGGGGTTACGACATGGCCTAAATATTCGACCTTTTTACGGAGAAATTCACATTTGTCAAGTTGTACCTTTAGCTGTGCTCCGCGTAATTTTGAAAATACTGATATTAAATTTTGGATGTGTTCTTGAAGGTTCGTGCTAAATATGATGATGTCATCCATGTACACCATACATATCTTATGTTGAAGGTCCATTAAAACTCCATTTACGGTTCTTTGGAATGTAGATGGAGCATTTTTCAACCCGAAAGGCATTCGAAGTTACTTCGAAGTTGAGGGTGGTGAAATATTGAGCTCGATTCATTGTGTCTAAAATATCGGACGTATGGCAATCCATATAAGAAAACTTCAAGGAGTACAAGAGGGTCTGATTATATGTTTATCTACCATTTCTTGTATCTGCTTCCTGATTTCTTCTCTGTGTACGTACGGATACCTGTAAGATTTTGTATACACGGGTATTTCACCTTTCGTCCTTATAACGTGTTTAACATTTGAAGTAAAGGTTAACTTATTACCTGGTTTAAGAAATAAATCTGAATATTCTTTACATAATTTAATAATGTGTTTGTTTTTCTTCTTTATTCATGTGGTTTGTTCGAATAAGTTTAGTAATATCGTTATGATTAACTGAATTATTCTCTTCAAAATCGTTAAATTTAAATAGCTCATATTATTCAAATGAAGTTACTTCTATTGGTTCTTCTAATGTTATAGTTATTGCTTGATTTTGGATTTCAATAGGTGCAAATCCGATTTTGGCAGTACTTAGTAATTGTGGTATCAAAATTTTGCAATTCTACTATAATATTACCATTATATATGTTTGCTGGGAGATTTTTTGAACACGTTCCTCCTGTGTCTATTGAAAAAGAAAATTCTATATCTTCAGGTTGTCTATATTTAAATGGTATTTATATATTAGGTCCTACTAATTGTTGGTTCGCAAGGTTTATATTTAAATTCATATTAACAAGATCTTTAATACCTATAATTCCATCGAAGTAATCGTGGAAGTCATATAATACAAAATTTATATAATAATTTTAATTCTGCAAATGCAGGCACAAGTGCTTGAAATCTAATATCTTTATTTCCAAGACTAGTAAATAATACAGTATTGGAATGATAAACTGTATCTGGAAAATATTTTTCTATAATACAAGGTTTTATTATTAATCTAGAACTACTGGTATCGACTAATAATCTAGCTTTTGGATTCTTAATTTCTATGTACGGTAAAGGATTAGCGGAAATAACGTTTATTTCATCTACATCCATCTTTGTTTTGGAAGGCCCGGTTACCTGAAGATTTTTCTCAAACTGAATTTCATCATTCGTATAGGGCTGATCAAATTCTATTTCTTCACATTCATAAAATGGGTTAGGATCATATTCTGGATTATTACATTGATTTAAATATAATTCTTCGGAAACAAACTTTGGTTTAGCACGTGGATTTATTTGGAAAGAATCTATTATTATTAACATGCATTCGACTTCTTTCTGTGAAATTTCATGACGTTTTCCACAGTGGTACAGGTTTTGGTAACTGATTCTGTGGTATTTGGTTTGGTCTAAAAACATTTTTTGCTGGACCAAATACTTGTCTATTCGTGAAATATCTATTATTTTGTGGTATATGTTGAACAGGTATCGATTGGTTAGGCCAATATTCACTGTTTTGTACTACATTATTTGGGACATTGGGTTGATTAGATTGATAATTATTATATTAAAGTTGATGATTATTAATTGGTCTGTTATTTGGTACGAAATTTCGATAGCCGTTACGATTGTGATTTTGGTTTGAATTTACCTTTGAACATTCTGGAATCACGAATATTGCATACCATTGTTATTATTATTAGAATTATTTTGTCGAAATTTTCAAATTCTGCTACACACACCATCGCGTCTTCTAAGGAAGTGACTTTCTTAGATTCATATTATTTCTTATCGTTCTGTTATAACCTGCTATAAAAGTATTTTATGCAGTTTTATCATATTGAATAATTTGACAATTTCTCTCAACAGCATTTATATTTGGGTCGTTACTTATTCTCTGAATGACACTACTACGAATTAACTGAATCCTACTATCAAAATCTATAAGGTACTCATCTTTGAAAGGTTTGGCTCAAATTAATTCTTGTACTAGACAATCTATATCACGCCTATCAGCAAAATACTGCAATAAAGCAGTTTTAAACTTTTGCCAAGTATTAACCTCTACTACCGACCATGAAAGCTGCTCGCCCTTCTAACTTTTCTTGAATACATTCTATTAAATGTGAATTTAATTCGGCATCATTTAAATTTCTTTAGGATTCGATTAAACTGTCTCATCTAGTGATAAATGTGTTTTAATATTCACTGTCGCCGTTAAATGCTTTGATATTTGCTAATTTAGATCTGAAAATATCCCAATTAATTTTAGTTGTAGCCATTTCGTTACTATTAATTTCGTTTAATGAAATATTATTAAAAGCTTCTGAAATATTATCAACGTTTCTATTATTCAAATCGTTCATCTATCTTTAATTTATATAATGAAAAATATCTTAATTTCTATCTTCACTTATTCCAAAGAATTGTATAGGAAGGCTATAAGAGGAAATTTGGCACTTATGCTTAGAAAATCTTCGTCCCCTCTTTGGTTCCTCTCACTACGTCCAAAGAAAGGGTGGATAGAACTCACAATGTCAAAACATTAAATTCGTGAAAGTTTATACGAACACCGTAGAAATCGGTACACTGTATAATTCGTGTTTTCACAACTCGCGCAATCCTACTGACTGCGCCACTTTTATTTTTATAAAATGTCTTTTTAAAAAGAACTAAAAATCAACTATAAAAAAATGTATTTCAACAAAGAGCAAAAGTAATACAAAAAATGTATAAAGAGTGAACTGAGAGTTATACAAAGAATTATTGAAAAATATTTTCAGAGAGAATATACAATATCATACAAAAGTGTTTATTATGCGGTTTTACAGGTGTCCACTTGATAGTACTGCGGAAATAACTCTTAGCAGTTTTTATTATTTGTATTTTTAATGTTTTCAATTATTTTTTTGCATAAATTGTTTAACGTTTTCTCACTTTAACACGTATTTTATATATTTTTACCAGAACCGGCTTCCATCTAATAAATAAACAACTTGATGTATCTTACAAATCTAAATAAAAACAACAAACTTGCTTTTACACTGTAAAAATTGCTTAAATATAAATTAAAACACAAAGTGTGGTTGAGAAATAAAATTAAAATGTCAAGTTTGTTAAAGAAAGATATAACTATTCAGTTTTGCAGCCCCAAGTTAATTAGAAATAGCAGAAAAGAGCGGTTAAATCCTGGGCTAAAAGTCTAGTAAATATTTTATCAAGTAGCGAGACGGGAAAAACTGTAAAAAGTCTCACCTGCACTGAAAACAGTCAAATGAATTCGACTATAAATTTCAACATCTTATTACAGACAGAAGCCGCAGGCAGCCACGTAAAGAGAAAATCGTGTCTATATATAAGGAGCTAGTGGAATAGTCTAATTCGAGTACCAATTTCGTAAACAGAATTATTGTAAAATTGATTTTTCAATCTGTTCTGGTTCTTTTATTGATTCATGAACAATATTTAGAAAGTTTGATGAGGAATTTCATGCACATTAAATGTTGATTCAAGAACATTATTGACGGCGTTAATTTTTGTGGATCCACCTTAACGTATCAATTATTTTGATGAATCCCCGAGCATATAGTCAAATAGACCAAATTTTGCAGAACATTCCAAGAAGGAAATAAATATTTCTGAGATAATCAACCTCCAAATCCCCCCTTACTCATGTCATCAAAAATAAGTAAAGTAAACACACTCCCGCCCTCTTTTAGAGCTTACGTAATACCTGAATAGGCTCTGATATGGATATACTTTCTCTTGTATATAGAATATAATCTTTTCTTCAACTAGATGTTGGGTACTAAAAAACGTTAAAATGAGGTTATGTTTTCCGTAATAACTATAGTGATTTCAACAATAGTCATCTCGTTCGATGTGAAAGAGTAGAAAGAGAATGCTGCGAAGGAATTACGTGAATCGGCCATATTTTTACCAGACGCTGGCACGTTGCGGCAAACCCCAATTTTCTGTAAGAGCCTTTTCCCTAGCGAACTCTAATAACCCATGATTTGATGTTAAACACATGTATGTTTTTTCGCTTGATACCAGTTATAAAGTTTTTTCAAATATAGAATACAAATTTTATATAAATGCAAGGAAATGGGGGAAAATTATTTTTAACATTTAATACATTTCACCGGTTTTTGTGTTTATCTGCAATAATATGAGACAATTATCAAAATGTTTGTTTGTTTATCTTGAATTCCATTTGGACAATCGTTTAAATTAATATACCTATATTATATATAATAATAATAATAATAATACTTTATTCATCATTTTTGATCATAGTACATGATATAGGACAGGTCAAACAGAGAAGAGGATATTACATTGAATACGACTTACTTATTAAACACTTAAATTAAAATCGTTTGCTTAAAAACTCTGACACATCATAGAAACATTCGACAATTATAAAAATTTTAAGTTATTATTTGAACACATTGAAATCGCTCTCACATCTTATACAGCTGGGCAAATGATTAAGGAATTGAATTCCTTTATAAACAGGACTGTTTTCAAACAATGAGGTTTCATGTTTCGGTGGCCGTATAAGTTTTCCAGATCTGGTTGGGTAATCATGGAAATCAGAATTAAGACTAAATTCACTGAAATTACTTTTTGCATATAATATGCACTTGTAAATGTAAATAGAATAAAAAGTTAGTACACCGAAATCTTTAAAATGGTTTCTGCATGTTTCTCTATAATCTAAATTAAAAATTAGATCGACAATCCTTTTTTGAGAAATAAAAATCCTCGAGGCATTTACCGCACCCCCCCACAGAATGAGATTATAGGAAATATGGGAGTATACTATTGCATAATAAACATTGATAGTTGTAAATATATTTTTTAGCTGTAATATTGCAAAGTAACTACTATTTAATTTTTTACAAATGTGGTTGATATGGGTATTCCAACGCATATCCTTATCGAGGTAGGTTCCCAGAAATTTCGTAGAACTCGACAAATAAACATCAGTCCCCCCAACTGAGATACAGCTATTTTCAGGAATATATGTTCTTGTAGAAAAATGCATGAGGATGGTTTTTGTCGAATTTACTATCAAAGAATTTCTTTCACACCAACTGATAAATTCTGTTGATAAAATATTCATCTTTAATAGCAGCTCATCCGGAGATTCAGAATCAATTGCCAATGTGGTGTCATCTGCATATAGTATTTAATGATTAGTGCTAACATATTTAGAAAGATCATTTATGTATAATAAAAATATCAGAGGCCCTAAGATTGACCCCTGAGATACGCCAATTTCCACAGGTTGGGGGAGGGACTTCTGATCTTTAATTCTGACAATAAATTTGCGGGCTTCTAAGTATGATTTCAGCCACGATAGAAATTTGCCCCGAAATCCTAAATCTCGTAGTTTATTTATTGCTATATCAGCACGAACCGAGTCAAAAGCTTTTGAAAGATCAAAGAAGAGCGCCCACACATACCTCTTTCTATGCAATGATGTGTGGATAAAATTAAGCAGAGCTACGGATGCACTCTCCGTCGATCTGCCAGGTAAGAAACCATGCTGATGGTCCAATATAACATTATACTTTTTGAGAAAAGAAAATATTTTTACACTTTTCTATCACTTTACATATCACAGTCTGGACAGTTACTGGCCGATAATTGTCAAGGCTGAGAAGGCTGTCTTTTTCATGTATTGGTGAAACAACTCCTATCTTTAGACTTGATGGAAAAGTTTCTGTTTCCACTGAGTAGTTGATAATGTCTGCTAGAGTACAAGCGATTTGTGGACCTATACTTTTAATGATCTTTGTCGAAAGACAGTCAACACCCTCGGCATTAACATTTTTGAGGCAGTTAATTACATCCAATACATCTTCAGGGATAACAGGTTTGAAATAAAAAGTATTAGCGACATACATTGTCGTATAACTTTCAAAACCACAGTTAGCAAAGTGGGTATTTATTGCTTTTTTAGTATTCGTTGCAAAAAAAGTGGCAAACAAATTAGCAATTTCGTATTTATTTTGAGTTATTTTACCATTTATATCAATGGTATCAATAGTAGAATGTCTCTTTTTTCCAATTTTGTGTTGTACTGTTCGCCATATATATTTTTGTTTTTCTTTTACATTTTTATTTTCAAGACTTTTTTGGTAGAACAATTTTTTTGATTTGTTAATTTCAGTGACATATTCATGTTTTAACCTCTCATAATTTGAATGATCATCGGGATTTGCGGAAAATTTTGTTAAATTCCTAAGATCACTACCCATCCGCACAAGATCGCGATCAACCCATGATTTTCTGGTTACATTAGATACATTTTTTGTTAAAATAGGGCAAATAAAATCAATATGGTAATATATAGTATCTAAAAATTCATTATATACAAGATCAACACTTGAGATATTTGTATCATTTAAATATTCATAGACCGACAGAAAACTTTCATTGTTTAGATGAGTTTGTAAACTCAGTAAATTGGATGCTGATACATTCCTAAAACTTGTCTTTCTGTTATTCAGCTTATTCTCGCAAAATGTACATAATATACCCGTACGATATTTTACATGAATGTTTAGTCCCAAATGATCACCAAGCTGCATATCAATCACGCTTTCATTGTATTCAAACGTCATATTAGTTAAAAAGTAGTCAATTTTAGTTTTTGTCGTTTTCATGTTTTTATTTGTGAAAATCCATGTTGGCTCACAATTTTTTAAGTTTTAGTTAAAACTCCCCATCAAGTCAATTAATAATGTTCTTTCACGTGATATATTCAAATAATCAATGTTCATGTCTCCACAAAGAATAGTACAATCATAATTATTGAAACAAAAATTTAGAACCTTAAAAAGTCGGTCCATGAACATCTCAATGTTTCCTGATGGGGATCTATATATATTCACAAGACAACAGCTTCTTTCTTGCAAAAAAAAAGGATATACTATATACTTCAAAGTCAATCTCAATTGATAAATTATTTACAAAGTCTATATTTTTAAATTTAATCATCTTTTTTACAAGTATCAAAGCCCCACCATGAATTCTGTTGATACGATTGAAATGAGTAGCCAATATATAATCATTAAATCTCACTAAATCAATATTATCATTATTACACCACGTTTCAGAAAGGCACAAAATATCAGGTTTATTACATTCCAATATTAAATCATTTCTATTGGTCTTATTAGTCAGGGATTGACAATTTACATTTATGATTTCAAAGGTTTTAGTTGATTTTTCTGTATAAGTACACTTACATACATTTCCACATATATAACTTTGAGAATACACTGGAGTTACATGTTCTAGACTTGGGGAAGTCTCTTTGGACGCAACTGAAAAAACTGCTGGATATGGGCTCCATGTGGCCATATTGCTGGATTCATCGCAGTATTAAAGTTATAACCATATACCCTTACTTTGAAAGAGCTGTAAATCTCCGGATATTTCGAATTTAATGATATTACCACTATTTCCGGAAAATGTGGTTTTACTATTTCACGTAGATCATCTGCTGTCATGATGGGGTCCACTCTGTAAATATGAAGATCCACAAATTTGGGAACCCCCTTAATACCCTTGCCGTTTACAGTTATTTCATTATTATTTCCATCAACAAGTTGTTTTCTATTTCTTTTTCCTCGAACTTCTCTCCATTTATTGTAGTTTTCACTGGGGCTATTCTCATTCAAATTTATGACTTCGTCAATTTTTTGTTCAGTATTTATTTTCATTAAAGCAGCTGACACGTCAGTCTTTGAAATAACTGATTGAATAGACGAGTTGGCAACTGCATTATTTTTATCATATCCAGTTTGAATTAGTTGTCTGGTTTTATTTTGAATGGCAGAGGATTCCCACTGTTTTTGCGTTGATTTTTGTTCTTTACTTTTTGTGTCTAATTCGTTTCGTTCTTTTAACGAAGTTATTTGTTGACTCATTAAATGAATTTTGTCATGCATCTCCTTTATTATGGAGTCTTTTTGCTTTATCATATATTTAAATATATGAATACCAATTACCTTCTTGTCTGGACTTAGACTTTCAATTGAGTCGAAAAATAACTGATCAGTCTGATCACATGCTGAATCTTGCTCACAACATTTGATTAAGTCATCACTAGTAAACTTTACAGAGTTGCTATTTTTTGCACAGCTTATATGGAAACTATTTTTACAATTTATACACCTTACAACATTTCTTTTACACTTTTTACAACATTTATTCCGGAGAGCTTCGTCAAACACATCTACACCGGGCGCCATGTTGCCAGATATATTATAAACAAGGTATTGGATCAATTCTAAGCGTTCTGCTTGGCTCACGATGTTACTAAAACTACAGCGAATCCATATGTTTGATACTGGTGTTATGTAGAGCAGCGGCTCTCAAACTTTTTTGGTGACGGAGCCCTTTGGGAAATTGAAATTCTTGACGGAACCCTACAATAAAACAATTGTTTTTAAAAATGTATTCTTTATTAATAAGCATAAGAAAAGTACAATATAAGTGTTACTACTTATTACTTACTTTATTTAGTAAATTTTACTATAGAATATATTAAAAAAGAAATAAAATCTAACTAATGGGAGGTATGAAACGGTTTTTCATTTTTCATCAACTGGTTGATGTCAGGTTTGATAGAAGACAGTTAAAGTCTCATATCAGGTTCGGCGTCCATTCTATTGCGGTATTTTCTTTTCGTGGCTGCATAGGTTGAGAATCCTGTTTCGCACAAATATATTATTGTGAACGGCAGAAGAATATTCAGAGCCATTTTAGCAAGCATTGGATATCATCACTAATTCAGTACCAAAAATCGTTGAGAGATGACCTTTTTTAACAGTGACTCCATACTTGTATTTCACGACATTTCTAAAAGGGGTTCATATATCTCGTTTGGCAGACTTTTGCGCTTTTGCAAGTTTGATGAAAAAGGATTATGAATTCAGTTTCCTTTTTGTTTTCTGTTCTTCGGGAAAATACTTCTCAAAAGATACGTGCATCGAAGTGAGATATTGGATCAATTCTTCAAATACATCATCTTCAAACATTTCTGAGTCGTTATCGCTCACTGAGTGATAGTAAACTTTCTATTTCTCACTTACCAATGCAAATAATCCAAAAATCTAATTTTCTTTTGATAGCAGTTATTTTGTTACAGGTATTTATTATTTTTATTAAAAATATTCTTTATTCATGTTTTAAAATCCCATTACAACAATTGGAGATATACATATGAATATGTGTGCCGATGTTCAGGCCATTTCCCTTCTTCTTGTGCACGTTATGTATGCTGTTCATGGCTCCTTGCTCGAGGGCATTATCCATAATTTTCCCTTGAATGTTTTTGACTCCTAGAATACTTCGGCTAGGTTAGTCCTGAAAAGTAGCTAAAAAACAGGGTTTCAAAAATGATATGAGGGGTAGTTTTTGAGGTGGCAACATGGCTGATGTTGATTTTGTTTGTGTTTGTTTGTTTGAATTGATTTAACCGTTGCGTGATACTAGAGGCTTGAAATTAATCAACCTTGTTATGTAATTAGTGTGCCATGCAGAAGCCTACACCCACTATCTCGGATGTCTCCAGCGCGATTAGCATCTGTGAGATTTTTTCGAAGATCTTCTGGTAGACAATAATTATAAAAGTTTGACGAGACTTTTGTTATGAAGTCTTTAATAGTTGACGTGTCGGCTTTGTTATGTAACCAAGTGTTTTTGGGTAATCTGGGGTAACAGTTGTATTTAATTGCTATCCGTAAACACTTGTTTTGAACCACTTGCAGGGAGTTGAAGTTGTGTTTTGTGCCGTTATAGTAAACGGAGGCTGCGTCTGTTAGTATAGGTCTTATGATGTATTTATATGTCAGAATTTTGCTGTGTGTGCATATGAGTGGGTATAGTTTACTCATTGCAGTCTTAGCTTTGCGTATCTGTTGCATAATGTTACGAAACAGCACATTGGTATAGTTCCTAAAACCGACTCTGTCTAAACCAGGTATAAAAGTTAAAATTATGGCGGATACGCACTGTTTTTTATAACTGTTTACGACTTTACGACTATCTTATGTAAACATTGTTTTTGTGACCAGAGTTATCTAGAAAAGGCCAGAACCAATTGTTTTGTGTAAGCCGCAGCCCAGAATTCTCTAGTAAAAAAGGCACTAGTATATAAAAAGGACCGATCAGCGGACCAGTGAGTTGATAAAGTGATCTCGTGAAACAAATTCACCGAACAGTAAAGTGCTAATATAAATAATCAAGTTTGTGTGCATATAAATTAAAATTAAGCGATTAGTTAAGTATATATAAATTAAGTGTTAGTGAGTTAGTGTTTAAATAAACTAGTAAGTAACCATACCGAGTGTTTGAAATTTATCCCACCCGTAATAAAAACTTTTAATAAATAAGAAAAACATTACAATAATGTGTGCATTTGCATTGGTGTTTCCTTGTACGGTGTACCCTAAGTATTTAAGCATAGTACTGGGATTTATGAGATGTCCATCTACGCCAAGCTGATATTGCAATGATCTGTTTTTTTAGCTAATCTCCTGAGTAATAAATACTCTGTTTTGGATGCGTTGATAGCTAATTTGTGATCGTGTAAATATGGTATGATTTTTGTGTTTATGTGTGTTTGTAATGTTTCTAATGCGTGATCTGGATTCTGTGCTGTGGCAACAAAACAAGTATCGTCGGCGTACATAGCAGTTAGCAGTTGAGAGGATGTTGGGAGATTGTGGACAAAAAGGAAATATAACAAGGGTGATAATACAGAGCCTTGGAGCACTCCGGCTTCAGTGGAGTAAGGTCCAGCTATGTAATTCTCAATTTTGGAATAAAATTTCCTATTTGTTAAGTACGAATTTAATATTTTTATTAAATAATCTGGTATTTCAAGATTAATTAATTTGTTTATTAAACCCTCGAGCCATACGGAATCAAAGGCCTCTTGATTATCTATTGTTACCATAACAGCTTTATGTTTATTTAGAAAGCCTTTCCTTATATAGTTTATAACTCTTATAACTTGGGCTACTGTACTATGGCCACTTCTGAAACCGTATTGCTCGAAGGGTATAATATTTTGCTTTTCTACAAAGTGTTTTAATCTGTGTAGAATACTTTTATCTATCACTTTTGCTATATTGTTTAGGAGGGAAATAGGTTTATAGCTATCTACATAACATGGTTGTTTATTTTATTTGACGATGGGGATGACATTGGCTTGAGCATATCGGGATATCGCCCTGTTTTGATAATATAATTAGTTATGTGTGTTAATTGTACGACGGCTTTTATCGGTATGTTTTTAAGTAAAATATTATGTATAGTGTCTGACCCCAGGGCTGTTTTGTTTTTGATTTGTTGTATCGTGTTATAAATTTCGGTGCATGTTGTTAGATTTTCTGTGTTCAGTGTATTGAGTGAATTTCTGTACTGTGTGAGATATATTTTGATGGTGTTGTGTGTGTTGAGCGTTATTAACAAAGCTGCTTTGGAAATACTCTCCGAACTGTTCTGCTATTTCTGAAGTATTGATGTATATCTGACCGTTGTTTGAAATTTTGTTATTTATACTAGATTTTTTCCTGAAACACCGTGCGATTCTCCATAGCGAGTTGTCTTCTGGTTTTAGGGTTTCTAGAAATTTTATCCATTCGTTGTTTATGTTCTCTTTGATTGATTTATTTATTAAGTGTTGGTGATCTTTTACTACCTGATAATCATTAATATTTCTTGTTTTTTGCCATATTTTTCTAAGTATATTTTTTTGTTGAATTAATTGCAAAATGTTGTTGAATAATGTATTATTAATGTGTTTTATTTTATTAATTGAGGTTGACTGATTTCTCGCGTTAATGATTAGGTTATAAAGATCTTTTATTATATTAGTTAAATGATTTAAGTTTTTTATTTCATTATTTTTAAGTTTTCACTAATGTGTTTTTTAAATTTAATCCAATTTGTTTTTTTATAATTAAATGTTTTATTGCTGTTAGAGCTGATAATGTTGTGAGATATTTTTAAATGAATGAGTATGGGTTTATGATCTGAATTTAAGTCTGATACTGTTTTTATTTTAGTTGAATTGTTTATATTTTTGCCAATCGCAATGTCCAGTATGTTGGGGGTGTGATTCGCAGCAAATGGATAGTGCGTTGGTTCTATTGTGTGATATACATTACAGTCAGAGTTATCGCAAAACTTCATGAGCGTATTTCCATTAGCATTAGGGTAGCTGGTGTATTGATCCCACTGCGGATGTTTCGCATTGAGATCACCAACTACCAATACTTTGTTGTGTGTGTTAAAAATGTTGTGTAGATCTGTGTTTGTTAGTTTATTGTCGGGAGGGTTGTAAGCTCCGACTATTTGGAGGCTCCGGCAGTTATTTTGTTACAGGTCTAGAACACTGTTGGCTGTTAACCTTGCAATGATAAATTTATTCGTTCATTTTTTGGAAGATATCCGCCATAAAAGACAGTCGGGTCAACCAAGTTTCATCATACAAATGGTCATTTAGATTAAAAGAAGTATCTGAAAGAAACATTTGTAACTCGGCTCTAAGTTCAAATAGCCTTGTTAAAGTTTTACCCCGAGACAGCAATCGCACTTCAGTATGGAACAGCAGTGTTTTATGTTTGCTGCGATAATCTTCACACAATAATGAGAAAAATCGGAATTGTAGTGGTTGTATTTGATAAAATTAATTATTTGACCGCTTCATCCGTAACTAACTTGAAATTTGACGGTATTTGCTTCATCGCAAGTGCTTGTCTATGCAGGATACAATGGCTAGAACTACAATTCGGCGCTTTATTTTTTATTAGTGGTACTGCTCCTCCTGTTTCACTCGTCTTGGTTCCATCTGTACAAATGTCAATGCAATCGTTCCAACTGAGATAATTTATTATATTAAAAATTGCATCTCCGGTAGTGTTTGTGAGTAGCGATGAATACATAAGCATGTCTTCTTCAAAAGAACTTTCATATGGATATTTCACGATAACCAGGTAGCCAGACCAGCGACATCAGTCGACTCATCCATTTGCAAGACGAATCGTGTTTTGTGTAGACGTGTAACTAGTTCTTGTTTGACGTAGCTTGCCAGATCATGAATTCGCCGTGAAACCGTATCATTTGATAGCGGCACAGTAGGAAGATGGTTTGCAGATTTTTCATCAAGCTTACATTTTAGTATGTCTATTAAATTCTCAGCGATAGTGACTGTTTCACATGCTTGTACAATGCTGGGGGACACGGAAAGAGCCTCCTCGAAGAATGCACGATTAGTTCATTCGGTCATCCACTGGGCAACGGTGCATGAGTACCGGCTGATCGTTCCACAAACTGAACTACACTGATTAGTGATCATATCGAAAATATGGAAAAAGGGCTCTTCTCAGAGCCAGGCTTGACAATCATATCACTCAATCAAATACTAAGCAAGACTTAATCTCCAACTTATGTGAAGAAAATGTATATGACGTCCCATGCCTCGAGAAGACACAACACAACGCCACCCAGGAATGGCACTAGTGAAGGAATGTCCCCATGACCAATATGGAAACGTAATATTTGTAAAACCAGGAATCAAAGTAACTAATACACTTGCCACCACACTCAACAACATAGAGCTGATTACGATTAACCTCGGAAACATAACGATATGCTCAATACACAAACCACTGAATGAGATATTCTCATTCTTTCATTCCCTCAACATATTAACCAACCACATGTGGTAATTGGAGACTTCAATAGCCACAGTACAACCTGGGGATATCGTCATCCTTATCTTCACAAACATCAAGTCTCTAGCTGGAACATGCAACAAGGCAGTCATTGACACTCCCAACATCGGCCAATTATGTTGAAGTTTAGACCGGTGATAATGCCTCAGAAGATCTCATTTAAAAGGCGGTTTAATCTGAGAAAGAAAAAAAGAAATTTACGGAAGAGATCGACGAAGAAATTAGAGATTTCCCACTTACCGCAGCAAGCTATGATAAAGTCATCTCTGCAATCAAGAAGACAGCGAGACGTTGCATTCCCCGTGGCTGTATAACTCACTATATACCCGGCTTCCCCAACGAAAGTAAAGACACATACGAGGAATATTTAGAACACTACAGTCAGAATCCCTTCTCTCCGGAAACCATCCAGCTAGGATACCAACTGATATACTCCATAAGTAGAAAGAGACAAGCGGCATGGAAAGGCACGATAGAATGACTGGATATGTGACACAGCAGCAGAAAAGCCTGGAACCTCACAAAAAGCTATCAGGCGACACAACATCTTCAAAGACCAAGTAAACGTCACCGCCAACGAAATCGCACATCACCTACTCCTAAATGGTAAGCCTGATCAAAATGTGAAAGTGACCCCACTTTCAGGATGACACAACAGCCTAGAAAATCTAACATGGCTTACTTTACTACTACAGAACTAAAAACAGCAATCAAGTTTCTGAAGACCAGGACGGCCTCAGGCCCAGATGACATCCTGAAAAAGTTCCTGATAATCTTAGGCCCATTAGCACTGAACTGGTTTCTTCAAATGTATAACTCAATACAATACCAAAATTGTGGTTAAAAGCTAAGGCCGTAGCAGTTCATAAACCGGGAAAACCACGGGAATATGCCAAAAGCTACCGCCCGGTGGCACTTCTGTGCTCCCCGTTCAAACTCTGTGAACACCTCATACTAAACAAGTATGGATCTCAAATAGAAAACCATATAATCTCCCAGCAAGCAGGATTTAGAACTGGAAGATCCTGTATTGGTCAGGTAATAAGTCTCACCCAGCACATTGGGACGGCTTTGAAAGAAAGGTGAAAACGGGGGCCGTCTTTATAGATTTATTGGCGGCATATGACACTATAAATCATAAAATATTACAGGAAAAACTTTTCTAAATGACAGGAGATTACCAGTTGACGAAAGTGATAAAATCAATGCTAACAGAAGATTCTATGAGTTCCAAGGAACAAGAAGCCGTTGGAGGAACCAGAGGAAAGGCCTTCCCTAATGTAGCGTGCTAGCACCCATGCTCTTCAATGTGTTTACCAACGACCAACCAACCGGCCCAACAACAAGGAGTTGTATCTATGCCGACGATGTAGTTATCACCTGCCAGTCAAAAAACATCGCCGAGATAAAGGAGTACATAACAGAATCCCTATCAAAGCTGAGCGACTATTATAGGTTAAACCAGCTCCGCCCGAACCCAGCGAAGACACGAACATGCATATTCCACTTCAATAACCGACAGGCGAGAGGGAAACTGCAAAGATTTTTGAGAACATAATTTTATATATTCTGCTCTTTGTAGATGAGATCCTTCTGGTAGGAAACTCTAATGGGAAAATCGATTAATTGAAAAATAGTTTTAACAGCGAGCTTAGAATGAAATTTGGAGTAAATTGATATATTTTTAGGTGATAAAACCATTCATAATATAGAGCAGCCATTGTCTAAGTATGTTTCGCGGAACCCTAGGATTCCGCGATACCCCTTTTGGGGGTTCCGCAATAATTCAGTAGAAGTAATCAAAACACCTCTCCCTGGTCGAACGTTTTCACGCAGGCGTATAACGAGGCGCAGCCGAATTTAGTCGCCACCCACAACAGTACAATTTTACTATGCCGTCACCGCCGATATTTACTTGTGCGCGCTCACAAAGTCGAAATTGTTTACACCGCATTTTTTGTATCTATTTTTATTCCCGCTTTCTATTTATCAAAGGCGTTGTGGGCCCACAGTCCCTTTGATGAAAGCCGCCTCTGAGATAAGACATTAAAGTTGTGAACAAGCGACTTTCGGGTCTAGCTTCCAAGTATGAAGTCAAAATTGTCTACACCTCATTTTTTGTATTTCTATTTTTATTTCGGCTTTTTATTTATCAAAGGCACCGACGAGAATGTTCGAGATTGAGGTTAGGACTTTAAAAGAGACGATCGCGCCTCAACACTCATCAGTCGACGATTAGCGTTCGGAAAGATTTGTACCTACCTATTTACAAGCTAGCTAGCGAATTGCGAATTTTAAATGGAGTGTTTAGGTATTGTTCTATTGCTGTATTCTGATTGTTTCAGTTTTGTACATTTCTTCTTTGGACTAAACTCTTCCACTCAATAACATTATTAATAAAGAAGAATGGAACGTTGACTTAAAGGCGTTAAACGTGTTTCAATAACATCTTCAAAGGAAGCCGAATGTTCAAAAGTAGTTTGCGCGGAGAAGGTATACTGTAATTACTGATTTAGACGATGATGCAACGACGTCAAGGTCCATGGTATCAAATGAGAAAAAAAGGAAGTATGATGAATCATATATCAGTTCCGGATTTGTTGATTCCAATGGGTCACCGAGCGACCATATCTCATAAGATATTGGTCGTATAGATTTAGAAAAAAAAATTCATGATAAAAGTCGCCAAGAGAAATTGCTGGAAATTATTTTCGAGTTTGGTTATCGTCCGCTAGAGGGCGTAACAACTAACACTAAGTAGAAAAATGGGATTTTTATAGAATTTTGCCTAATGAAAGTATATCGATGATATTATTTTCATATTTACCAACTATTCACCTACACTTTTTGACTAAAATGTTTTGTTCTATCTATCGAAATAAAGCGGTGGGGGAAGTTCAATTGATTTTTTAAACAAACCAAGATTTAGCTTAACCGATTTTTACAAATTTGGTCTCATATGAAAGAGCATAATTTACACTACAAAACGATTACTTGGTTTTGACTTTTTTACTTTCATCTTCGCCGCTAGATGGCGTTAACTGAAATGGTAGCAAATTTTTAGAGTTTTTTTCGAAAAAAAAAATGTAATGGTATATTCATTTTCACATGTTTTAAAAGAGGATACATTTTTCTAAAATTTAACGAAAAAAATTAATCATCTACCTTTTTGAACCGTTGATATTGAACAAAATATAGTTTTATTACATTAAAAAATGGCACGCCACTGCTTTTATCAAAATAAAAATCATTTTCGTAATTACTTATTAGTTGCTAACATAAAGAACTCCCTGACTTTTTTTCGTTAGACAAACTGTTTTGGATTAAAAAAATCGAATAAATTTACATGGGGCGCCCATATCTCGAAACATACTAATTTACATATTTGGAAAAAAAAATCTTAATAAAACTGTCCAACAACAGCAGGAGCAATAACACTAAAAACAGGAACACAGAACTTTAAAAATAAATTAATACTTTTGTCGTAAATGGTCAAAATGTTGTCTATTACTTTGAATGCACTGGTCCAATCTTTTCTGGGTGGAGTTGACAGCTGCCTCAATTTCCGCTCTTGGTATATTATTTATGGCGTTTTGAATTCGGACTATCATGTCTTCTCGAGTAGTTGGTCGAGTTTTATACACCAAATCCTTTATTCGGCCCCACAGATAAAAATCAAGGCAGGTTAAATCGGGGGACCGTGGTGGCCAAAAAAATAGACTGCTTCTACCAATCCAACGGTTAGGAAAATGCCTGTTCAAAAAATCTTGCACATTTCGGGAATAATGTGCCGGGCATCCGTATTGTTGAAACCGCGTGTTTCTTCTTACTTCTAAAGGCACATTTTCTAAGAGTCCTGGTAAATCGTTCAATAAAAAGTTCAAATACATGTCACCGGTTAAATTTCCATTAAAGATGTGCGGGCCGATAATAGCACCATTAATAACACCTCAACAGACGTTGACGCTCCATCGACCCTGCTGATAATCTTCACGTAACCAGTGTGGATGAGTGTCCGGCCAGTAATGCATGTTATGAAGATTTACCCTGCCATTACTGCAAAAAGATGCTTCATCTGGCCACAATATTTGTGACAAAATATGACAGTTTTCCCTAATGAAATTTCTAAGCCAGTAGTAGTAATAGAGCCTACGTTCAAAGTCAGTCTCATTTAAGGATTGATGAATCACGACGTGATACGGATGCATTTTAAAATCCATTAATATTTTTTGCACTTAGCTATAGGATATTTCTAAATATCTGGATATCTCTCTTATGCTTATATGGGGGTGTGCATGAATATAAGCCAACACATGTATAATGTTATCTTCTCATTTTACTCTACGATTTCTTCTCAAAGTTGGAGTTGGTTGCATTTGGCCATGTTGCCTTAAATGTAAGGCTAAACGACGAAAAACCATTCTCGAATGCCGTCTTCGGAGGGGATAACGCAGTGCATACTGCCTAGAAGCATTCGCCGCATTTTCAAAACATTGAAAATAAATTCTCAACATATCAAAGGCTTCTTCATTCGTAAAAGGCATGATTTGTTGTAAAAATGCTTTTTACATAACATAAAATTAAATGTTAAGAGCAGGAACTGTCAAAATGAATCTCAGCGTGATTGATAATTTGGTATTTTCTTTCTTAATATATGGCCTGCTTCGCTTAAATGCGATGTTAGTTTTTAAACAGTATGTAAACCTATCTTATTTTTTCAATCAAATGTTTCTTTCAGATACTTCTTTTAATTTGAAAGATCGTTTGTATGATAGCACTTGGTTGTTCCGACTGTCTTTTATAGCGTGTATCTTTCAAAAACTGAACGAATTAACAGTGTTACAGGCTTGTGACAAAATAACTGTCTTCAAAAGAAAATAGATTTTTGGATTATTTGGTAAGAGAAAAATAGAAAACTCTACGTCACTCAGTGAGTTTGTTAGCGATAACGACTAAGAAATATTTCAAGATGATGTATTTGAAGAAATGGTCCAATATCTCACTAAGATGCCCGTATATTTTGAGAAGTATATTCCCGAATAACAGAAATCAAAAAGGAAACTGAATTTATGGATTCATAATTTTTTACCCAACTTGGAAAAGCCCGAAAGTATAACAAACGACATATATTAACTTGGAAAAGCCCGAAAGTATATCAAACGACATATATTAATCTCCTTTAGAAATGTCGTTAGACACAAGTATGGAGTCATTGTTCAAAACGAGGCATCTCAACGATTTTTGGTGCATAATTCGTGATGAATACCCAGTGCTTGCCAAAATGGTTCTGAATATTCTTCTCCCATTTCTAACAACATATTTGTGCGAAACAGGATTCTCAACCTATTCAGCCACGAAAACAAAATACTGCAATAGAATAGACGCCGAACCTGATATGAGACTCCAACTGTCTTCTATCAAACCTGAATCAACCAGTTGATGAAAAATAGAAAACAGTTTCATACGATTTTCATTTTTAACATTTTCTATTATTATATTGGTTATATAGTAATTTACTAATTAAAGTAAGTAATAAGTAGTAACTGTTACATTGTACTTTTATTATGCTTATGAATAAAGAATAAGTACTTTTTTAAAAACAATTGTTTTATTGTAGAGTTCCATCCAGAATTTCGCTTTCCAAAAGGGTTCCGTTTCCAAAAAAGTTTGAGAACCGCTGATATAGAGAATCAATTGATTAAAATAAACCAAAATCATTATATTTCCAAACATTTTCATAAATTCAATATGAGCAATTCTAAACTTACAAAAACTCCAATAGAGGTTAATTTGAAACTGTAAAAGGAAATGGGACCATCAACAAAACATCCGTTTTGTTGATGAAGAAGTTATAGGGTGTTTGATGGTGAATTCCAGACCTGATACTGATCTTTCCTTCGTGGTCAATTATCTCAGTCGTTTCCAATTAGATCCGATTTAAAATAAAAATTTTGTATATCATAGCCTCACTTTCAACTTGTTAACATTTTCACTAACCTTTACATCCATTTGAAATTCTTTCATCTCAGTTGGGTTTGTCATGATTAAGTGGAAATATTGATATAATCCTTTATATATATATATATTTATATATATATATATATATAATCCATTTTCATGGCTGATGTTTATGTTGTTCAAATATTCGTGTGATAGTTAGTCGATTTTTGATAAAAAATAAACGGTTTTAAAGATCAAAACTAACTTTTCCGCATCTGTGAGATGCCCTGAGTGATATTCTGTCAGAAAATTCTACAAAAATAACCAAAAATGTATATCTGGATTTATACGACCCGCAGTACTCGCTCTAGTGAACTGAATATCAATAGGATACATCTGTGAGACGCCTGGGAAAATATCCAATTATAAAATTGGTCACTTGTATACACTCCGGAGGATGTATCGTGGTAACAACGCGAAATTTCTCCAAAAAGAACCAAACATGTGGTGATTCAGGTACCATAGCACCCGTTGTACTAGCTGTGGTAAGCTAAAAATCAATAACGTTCATCTATAAGATGCCCTGAAAAATATTCAATCATAAAATTGGTCACTGGTATACACTCTGTAGGCTGTATCGTGCTAGCAAAATGAAAATTCTCCAAAAATTACAAAAATTTGGTACTCCATGTATCATAACACTCGTACTGGCTTTGGTGAGCTGAATAGGAATGGAGTTCATCTTTTAGACGCTCTGAGTAATATCCAATGATAAAATTGGTCACTTGTATATACTCCGAAGGCTGTATCGTGCTAACAAACTGAAATTTCTCCAAAAATATCGTACTTGAAGTACTATAGCACCTGTTGTACCGGCTCTGGTGAGCTGAAAATCAATAGGGTTCATCTGTGAGATGTTCTCAACAATAGTCAATCATAAAATTAGTGACTTTGTGCACTTCGGAAGCTCTATCGTGGTAACAAGAAATGTGACGAAAAGTGGCCGACGACGACATACACACATGATTTTTTTTCTAAAAACCGTTTTTTTTGTGTGGTTCTTGATGAAAAACGTAAAAATAACTCAACATTTTTTTTCAAAATTCCAATTTTTTTTGGGGTAAACCAATACTTTTCTCGCATATTACATAGGTTGGGCGGAAAAGTAAAAATACTACCATCTATTGTTTTCAGGAAGAATAAAATAAAACAAGGGCAACAGCGAGTAGCATTTATTGTGGCAAACAATCTAAAAGAAAATATCTTGGAATTTGGAGCAGTAAATGAGAGGATAGCATTCTTGGGAATTGAAGCAAAACGACTTAATTTATCAGTCCTAAATGTGTACGCACCAACAGAAACTGCAAAAGATGAAGAAAAAGAGATATTTTACGAAAAACTTGAGGAAGAGATTATGAAAGTACATAAAGAAGATACAGCAGTGATTTAGGGAGGTTTTAATGCACATATTAGCAAAGAAGATCATATAAAGAACGTGCCTGGCAAACATACCATACACAGAATAAACGGTTTTAAAGATTAAAACTAACTTTTCCACATTTGTGAGACAACCCGAACATTATCCTATCATAACATTGTTACTTGTATACACTTCGGAGGCTGTATCGTGTTAACAAACCGAAATTTCTCAAAAATAAATCAAAAATGTAGTGTATCTGGAATTATAGGACCCGTTGTACACGCTCTAGTGAGCTGAAAATTAATACGGTTCATCTGTGACATACACTAAAGAATATGCAATTATAATATTGGTCACTTGTATACACTCCGGAGGCTGTATCTTGCTAACAACCCGAAATTTCTCAAAAAATTACCAAAAATGTGGCCCTTCCATTGCCATTGTACTATCTCCAGTGAGCTAAAAATCAATAATGTTCTCTATATGACACGTTCAACAATATCCAATCATGAAATTGGTCACTTGTGAACACTTCAGAGGCTGTATTGTGCTAACAAACTGAAAATTCTCCGAAAATGACGAAAATTGGTACTTCAAATACCATAGCACCCGTTGTGCTGGCTTTCGTGAGCTGAAAATCAATATAGCTCATCTGTGAGACGCTCTGAACAATATTCAATAATAAAATGGGTCACTTGTATACACTCCGGAGGCTGTATCGTGCTAACAAACTTAAATTTCTCAAAAAATGATAAAAATTTCGTACTTCTAGAACCATAGGTCCCGTGGTACTGGATCTGGTGAGCTGAAAATCAGAAGGGTGCATCTGTGATATGTTCTGAACAATATTCAATCATAAAATTGGTGACTTGTAGCACTTCGGAGGCTGTATCGTGCAAACAAACTTAAATTTCTCCAAAAATGATAAAAATTTCGTACTTCTAGTACCATAGGACCCGTGGTACTGGATCTGGTGAGCTGCAAATCAATAGAGTGCATCTGTGATATGTTCTGAACAATATTCAATCATAAAATTGGTGATTTGTAGCACTTCGGAGATTGTATCGTGCTAAGACCATGTTACGTATGTTTTTTCGTATTGTTCTTGGTGGAAAACGTGAAAATAACTCAAATTTTTTTCCAAAATTTCAACTTTTTTTGGGGTAAACCAATACTTTTCTCGCATATAGATAGGTTGGGCGGAAAAGTAATATAACTGTCCAAATTATAAAAAAAATACGTAGAGTTATTCTGTTTTTCTTACTGAATTATTATTGTTCTGCAACAATAAATCTTACAAAATTAAACATAAATCACGAATATCTCAACTTGTTCTAGAATTGAATATAATATATCAACTTGGCAAAAGTAAATATCACAACCTCTATATCCACTATTCCAATTTTTCCTTATTTCTCACTGGAAAGATATATGAGATCAACTCCAGGACACGCAGATGACATGCCTGCAGGATACGGATATATCAACCGTGCGGAGTGATTCAGAGGGATGTATATCAACAGTCAAATTTCAATTTATGCTCCTAGTAACGTAACATAACTTAATACATCTGATTATGGCATTTGAAGTATTAATCACTTTCAGGGAAACTCATAAGATTTATGATAATGTTCCATTATTTATCTATTTATTGAATAAAGATCCAAACAGGCTTAATAGCCTTATTACATGGATAGTATATTATAAAAAAAATATTTTTTCATGTGATCTAGGGGAATACCTTATTTTATTCCAACTGCAAAGGAGAGACATTTTGAATGGTATAATTCAAATTTGTCTATTATGAAATGTTTTAAATTCTTATCAGAAGTTATTCATATTTGTGTTTTAATCATAGAAACATTCAAATTGGAATTTCCCGTGCGCTTAGGAGGGACATGAATCGGTATATACTATAAAAGTGCGCTACAGTTTATTTTGTTTTTCATTACTTTAGATCAAGTTCATCATTGCAATTTTGCGTATCGTATTTAGAGAAAGGATTGCAAATTCTTCTCGTAAAATTTACGTTCTTATACAATTATAGTCTGGCCACTTATGATATTTTTTATGATACAACTGACATAGCAGTTTATTTTTAATTCTTTCTATTGGATCTAAATATATTTGTGGTTGTTGATTCCAAATTACACAAGCAAAATCTAATTTTGCCCTGACAAATGTTTTATATAGTAGAATAATTGTCTTTAAATTGTGAAATAAAGCAGTATGTCTTAAAACAAAGCCTAATATACGATTGGCGCCCTGAACAGTAAATCTAATATGTCAAGCAAATGATAACTGATAATCATACGTGACCGTTTCTTCTACTAGTTTTAAATTTTGGTTGAAGAGAGCACACAGTAAGTAGATCGTAATAAAAGCGCTAGAAAATATATATTTATGAAACTGTTTAATATAGTGAACTGTGAAAAATAATTTCTAACGTTTAGAATTTTTAAGTTAGTGTTATTAACACTTTCCGCGGCAGATTGAGCTCGGTTACTTGTCGTATCTTATGAATTTAGACCATTGAAGTAAATTGGTGGTTTTTGTAACTTTTTTTAATCCTTCATTAGTGAATATTCAGTATCCGATGTGTGTGTGTAACGTTTAAAATTCCTTAAAGCGGCGACGGCAAATTCTCTGTCTCTGCGTGTGTTACCTGCCTTGTATTTTTCGCATTGAAACTTACAAGGAGTATTTTACCTACACAAAATTATTAGAAGATGCTCTTCAAAGGCTGGAATAGTACAAATAATATTTATTGTATCTAGATGCCTGCAGTGAAACGACTTCGTTTTCCCATAGTATCAACTGTGCCCTATTTTCCGACATGCTTTTAGTTTGAACTAACAATCTAATTCGTAGTCAGGAGTCAGGAAATAAGACGACGCTATACCTATTTAAGTACTTCGAAACAGGTAAAACTCTACTCTTAGAGCAGAAGTGGATTAAAGAAGAATTTTCTCTCACGAATGTTAAGTGATTTGAGCAAAAATCAATATTCAACTGCAATAAATGTTTATATACACAATTACTGAACTGTAAAGTAATAATTCAACTGCTTCGTACTCAATCAATGTGGTCTATAAAACTCTATTGTTTGATTAAAGTCGTAAAACACTCAAAATGAATTTACTTGTTAACCAAAACATTGTTATCTTTTTTTTATTGTCCAACATAAATTAACTTCAACTATGGCTGGAATTGAACTTTAACAAAAAGTTTCATCGCTATGGCTCATTAAAACTTGTTTAATTATAACTGAATGTGAATATATACGTGTTTTAGATACATTTTATTCATCTAAGAGCCTCTCTTGCTATCAACAACATTCGAATCATCGATTGCAGAAAAGGTATAGGTAAGTCAGGAAATGATAGTTTCGAGAAAAACAACAAAACAAGTTTGTTTTAATTTTCGTTGTTCAGATATTCTTCTTCTTCAAGCGCTTATCCGTTCCGGATGTTGGCTATCAGCAAAGCAATTCTTACTTTGTTGAATCGGATTACTGGCGATTCGGAAAAGTTCTGCTGATGATTTGTCAAACCACGTTCTAAGATTTGCCAACCACGATGCGCTCTTCCGTTAATTTTGCCTTGGAGGGAGGATTCGTTGCAATAGCCCGTATCTCTCTGGGTTTCTCATTATGTAGCCGAAATACTGAAGTTTCCGACATTTTACGGTATTTAAGTTCGTCGCATTACTTCTGTGTTGGTAATTTTTTGTATCCCAGATATTTTAAGTATTCTCTTGTACTGCCAGAGTTCGAATGTTGCAAGTCTCCCGGTAGTTTCTTTAGTGAGTGTCCAGGTTTCTACGCCATACAGAAGGACCGAGAAGACGTAGCAACACAAGAATCTAATCCTCATGTCTAAGGACAGATTGTGGCTTTTAAAAAGCGAGCTCATTTTAATAAACACTGAGCGGACCTTCTCGATTCGATATCGCATTTCTTTTGAGTCATCACAGTTCTCGTTAATGATTGCTGCCAAGTACGTGTTATACTTTAATCTTTGTATTCTGCTGTGATTAATGTATAACTTGTCTTCCATAATTTTTATTTTACTTACTACAAGGAGTTGGTTTTGTTTATGTTTATTTCCAACCCGTACTGTGAGCTACCATCAGCTTTTGTAATCCTTGAAAACAATCTGTAAATATATGGTAACACCTTCATTATGTGTGTGGTTTACTTTAATTGTAACACATGGTTATCACAGCTCTCGGAAACTTTTCAAATTCAGTTAGAATAAAAGTGAATAATAATTTTTAAAGTTTATATCTAGTAAAGTTTATAGTCGTAGACTAGTTTCTAATACTCCAAACAGCCCACAGAATAATATAGGCAACAGGAAAAAACGTCAACAAAGACTATCTCTGCTAAATTGCAGTAGACTCGTAAAGGAGAACATACACTACAACAATAGAACAACTCAAAAACACAGTAACAAAACAGAAAATCTCGAGCATAAAGGAGAAGTAGAACTCTGAAAAGAGCAAAAAACAAGAAAAACGTTGTGATATTTGGGTTAAAAAAACGAGAAGATTTCACGGCGGAAAACCTGTGTAAGGATCTCAAGGACTTGCTTGGTATTGAGCTGAAAGATAGCAACTTTGGGGACGTCTATACATTGGGTATAACGGAAAACTGTCCAATTAAAATTGAATTCAACTCACATCCCAAGAAGAGAGAAGTCTTGAAAAACTGTAATAAGCTGAAACGGAAAAATATGTCAATAGCCAACGACTTCACTCTCAAGAAAAGAAAGGAATTTAAAATATTGAAGAAGCATTTCCTCTTCGTTAGGCAAGAACAGATATATAAGGAATATTACATAAAAGGTAACAAACTCTTTGTTGACGAAACTGCTTACGGAATTGAAGACCTTGAAAGACAAGAGCACTGGGAACCTAATCAGAACAGTGCACCTCCCACTCCTACAGCCATGAGACAACCCGTAGTCCCCAACACCCCGGATAGTTCCACAATAAGGAAACCAGTGATTCCAGCACAGAAACTGACCGTGTTCTTGGCTTTCCCTGTATTAGACACCTCGACAGTAGTAAGACTTTTATCTTTAATTAATTTGATTATTAAATGCCCCTAATTAAATTAAATTTTCAATGTTATGTCTATCCAAATTGTTGTTGAAATCTTTTTATGTATGAAATAATAAAAAAGTAAACACTATTGTAGCTTGGTGGAACTAAAATAGATCAAAAATAAAATTCGAAAAATGGATCCATATACACGCAATTTTGATAGCAATAATGTAGAAACCTTCACACTGACCAGTGTGAAAGAGTGTACAGACTTGCTAATGATAAATGAAACTAATCATAATTTCAAGTTGTTGAATCAAAATATACGTTCAATTAGTGCGAATCTTGATGAGTTCAAAATATTTCTTAGTCTTTTGGATAAAAATGTAGATTGTATAGTTCTAACAGAGACTTGGCAGATTGCTGATACAAGCATATTTGAGATCGATGGATATATTCTAATATACAATAAAGGTAATCTATATCAAAATGACGGTGTTGGTGTATACCTGAAATCTCATTTCTCATATGAGCACTCAGTTGTACTAATTAATAATATTAAAGTGCTGAATATCAAAATAAATTTAGATCAACAAAATAATATAGTTGTCACAGCCATGTACAGATCGCCATCCACTAATCCTAAGGAATTTATTGTTTGTCTGCAAAATTATTTGGAAGAGAATGAGAGTAATACCGAACACTTCAATATTTTCACGGAATACATTAATTTAGATCCATTAAAGAATAACGATACTATTTCTGAATACGTAAATACGCTAAATGAGTTTGGCTACAACTCAACAATTAATTGTATCACTAGAGTTCGGGACAACATGAAAACTTGTATAGACCACATATTTATTAGGGCAAAATTCAATATACTTGAGAACATTTTGCCTATGGTTCGATATCCAAAAGCAGTAGGAGGAAATATACAAAAATTGAACCTTGGGTGACAAATGCTGTATTGAAATCAATAGATACAAAAAATTAAATGTTCAAAAATACCCTTAAGTATATGGGAAACGTAGAACTGAAAGATGAATACAAACAGTACAGAAATAAATTGAATTCATTGATACAAAGAACAAAGTTTGATTACTATAATAATATTATAATAAAAAAAAAATCCCAATGGCACAGGACCAATTGGACAGGCTTATTTCAGTAACATGTTTGCATGAAAACCAATATTAAAAAATTAGATACAAAAGCAATAGAATGTTTAGAGATGTACAAAAAACCAAAGTAACATTCTGGCACCAAATCAAAAACAAAAAAATAAAAAAGATGTCTGGTAAATTTGTGAATTTTCTTGAATAAACGTTTTAATGTACGATTTAGAGAAAAAATATTAGGTACAAAAGTTGTAGAACGTGTTAAGGTCTATAAAAAAGCTTAGTAACTTTTTAGCATCAAATGAAAAACAAAGGAAATACAATTTTTTTTCAACTTTGATAGGCCACTATTTTGTTTTTACTGGGCCGATGTGGCTCATTAACGAACTCGTCCAAGATTTTGGCCTAACCGATTTTTGTAGCGAGTTTGGTTTCGATCCGTCAAAAAATACGCCCTCTATCGTGCTTACAAATTCCGTTATAACACATACATATATATATATATATATATATATATATATATATATATATATATATATATAATAATTATTCTATTTTACTAATGGGAATTTTATATATTATTATTTGTTTTTATTTATAAAGTTATAAATGTCGTACAACTCGTGTTTAAAATATTGACTTGACTTTCCTTCGGCTAGCTCCTAATAAATGTAAGTTAATGTTAATTTATAATTTATCATAAAGTCGGAAGCATGAAGACTCCTCCCTTTGAGTTCCGGACGCACAAATATAAGTATAAATTAATTTTGAATATCTACTTTTCTAATAGACATATATTACTTAATTCAGAAACAAAGTCTTTCCTGAATACATACCTTTTATTTTAATGATTTCAAAATTCTTGCCTATATTGAATGAAGTAAGTAAAATTTTTTTATATTTGTTATGGACATGAATAAAATAAAATACCAACACTCTCTATAAAATGATTTAATAAAATGTTATTATCAAAATTTGCATTATTTTCAACATCAAATCTTCCTTATACCACTCCTACATTCCATCCAGTCATGCGCACTGAATACCTTGGATAATTGCGTCGGCGCATAAGAGAAATGTATGCTCTTATAGAGATATGCGCGACACTAAGCGTGGATTTACAGTCGATGTTATAGGTATCAACTGTTTATACACTTATATCGTTCATAAGTTTGGTGAAATTATTAATATGTTATTTACACTTTTAACTATACAATTACACACACACACACACACACACACACACACACACACACACACACACATATATATATATATATATATATATATATATATATATAATAGCAATATGAATGATTTAATATGAGGATAGTCATGGATAGAAAAGTGTAACATGCATCAGAAGAAAGAAGAAGACATGGAAGTTATATGAACATATGTACAACGTGAACAATTGATGATGTGATTTTATTTAACAAGTAAGTACTATTCTATCTATTATTAAAATTGTATGGATATCCATAGATATCATATGATATTCATCATATTATAAAGTTTTGGCCTTTTTTATGTTATTATTTTAAACGTTAAAAAAAAATTATGTTTTATTGTTCACTAAGTTCTTTTGGAATTCCAAAATTAATATGCAAAAACACAGACCTTATTCTCGAAGCTTCGGTACCTTGAACTGCAGCTAGCGTTCCCCAAATTCTTGACGATTTCTCATCGGAGAAATGCACCTTTCTGTTCACTCCCGTTTATACACAGAGTTTAATAAACATTAATATTAATCTTTTAATCCCTTTATTGGCTTAAAACTTTACTTTTTTATATTATTTTACAAAAATTTTGTAGAGTAGATTTACAGAGCAGCCATCATTTTCTTCACCCAAGCACGATTCTTTTGTTTTTCCAAATCAACAAACTTTTGGCTCATCAAGTCCATAGCCCGCTTTTCCGTATTTTTGTCACTATAATTGTTGACTTGAATGTTTTTTTAATAAAAAAAGAAAATTATTTATTTCAAAAGTTCTGGAGGATATGAACAATTATTGATATAAGTTTATATTGTATTTGGGATTATATAAAATGTCTTTTTCATATATGATAATAACAAATTTTGTTATAATTCCCTTTTTAATGTCTAACTATTTACATTTAAGTATACAAATTCTACAACCTAGATTAATTATTCATACATATGTAATTGTATAGTTCTAATTTTCACTGATTTTGTCTTACATAAACTCTTAGTTATTTCCAAATTTATCTTTATTGTTCTACATTCAATTAGTAACCAACAAATTTAAGTTGGCAAGAAAATTACTAAATTTGATTACTTCCTGTTTATAAAGATTATTGAATTATTATATTTCCTTGACAGATACCTTGGCTCTGTTCCGTATGTCACCAATTATAAAGTTTTCTTTCAATTTTTTTTTCAATTTTAAACCTTTACTAATATCATCAGTAAATATTGATAACTAATTAGTGAGTTGAATATTAATTTTTATTATATCAGGTTACAAGTAATACTACATTCAGTTTATCCAGATAATCATGTGGCTGCGTTCAGAGTATTTGGAAACATGTTGACATTAACTTGACCTTGGATACATTGTTAAGGTAAAATGTTTATACTTATTCATACAATGTTGTTGTTATCATGTTTATTGATTATCCTTTAAGTAACTGTTCTCGGTATCTTATAATATATTTGCTTACTTCATTCTAATTTTTTTTATATGAAATCTGAATTTTTAACTTCGTTGTGTCTAATGATACACCCTACGTATTAATATGACATTTCAATCTCTGTTCTAATTTGAGAATAGTTTTTATATAATAGAGGACTAGTTCAATATATATTTATATACATAAATATATATATATATATATATATATATATATATATATATATATATATATATATTAAAGTGAAACATATCTACCAGGTTAAATTAAACCAATTAGCATCATTCGAATAATGTGAATCTTAGTAAATATTCAATAAAAAGGAGATAATTCATAAAAACATAAGTTAAACACATTAAGAAATATTTACGTATAATATCCATTTAATAAAATGATTTAAGAGATTACTATTCAATTTAGTAATTATTTTTCAAAGTATATAAAAATAACAACGACAAGTAAATTACGTCAAACATATTTTGTATATAATTATAGTAATCCCTGTATATATAAAATCACTTGAATTTTGAAACAAAAATTCAGTTATTATATTATCATAATTTGTAAACACTTTCAGAAACCCTGTATATTGCATAAACTTCCCAATTATTTTATACGAAATGTCAAACCAAAATATTAACGCGGAAATCAATGTTCTTTCAATAGTTCGGGTAGAGTGATTCGGAGTGATTACAGAAGTGTAAATAAACACAGTGAATTTATCTACAATAACACAGAAATGGATGTTTTGATTTAATAAAAACAATTATTTACTAAACAACAATGGACAATGAGAAACAAAAAAGGAAAACAGTTGCAAGTTGTTGATTCTAAGCTTGGGGAGAAGCCTCGTGAATTGATAGATGGAGGACGCGTCAATTTTTTCTTCTCCAAAATTATTAAAAAGTTAACATAATTTAACAAAATCATATTGAATCGTTGACCAAAGTGTTCAACAAAGCTTTAAAAGTGAACTAAGTAAAAACATAATTCGTATTTAAACAAATAAGTGAAAATAATTGTGCTATCGTCTAGATCTGGTCAGATTGAACAATTATCTTATTAATATAGTTTCGATGACTATTCATATATCTTGCCATTGATTGTGGTATTCAACTGGTGAAATAATTCACATTTCATCACTTTTCACATCCTGAGTTGCGGTTTATTCGATCGTAGTCACGATCGTTTGCTTCACATGTATCATATCCAGGGTTAAGAAGAACCAACCATGAACACTATTTCTCGTGTATATATGAAACCTCTCCTATAAAAAACATTTTCAAGTATATTTACATGTCTAGGTTAAGTTATCATTCATATCAATCTTAGATAAATATTAGTTTTAAACATTTCAATCTCCACTAATATATCGGGCATGAAACACTAACTTCTTATTAAAATAATTACTTACCAAGTTTATATCAATAACAATAATAAAATTTTGAACACGCTACAACTTTCTTCATCTTTGCTAACTGAATCATACTCACAACAGAATACACACTCCGCGCGACGATTATATTTAAAGTAACAACAGCTGGGATTGAAAGCGCTGTGAATGTACATTCAACGCACACCATAGATAGTTTGAGCGCAATTTACTTGGTTGGTTTGATGTAAATAAATTTATAATTGGTATAATTATTTTATGCGAAGGTTTGCGCTAATATTTCAATTGAATTCATCAAATATGTGTTATTTGATTAGTTGATTTACAAAGAACTGATATTTCGTTCATTCACATTTAATTAAATCGTTTGTCTATGTTCGTCTTGTATTTTATTTGATATCTTACCTATAGCTTTCTGTTGCTGGCAAGCGTCAAGTGCCGAATCCATTCCTGAGATATGGTAACAACAATATAAAATAAATTTACAATTTTTCAAACTTATATATTATTTTGAATTGGAATTCGTGGTAAGTGAACCAATTCTGGCGCTCATAATTCTAATTAAATAAATAAAAATAAATATTGAGCAATAATAAAATATATTGTAACGTAGCTCTCAACGCAGGTGCATTATTAAATAAATATAAATAAATAATCGTCAACATTAAAGTATATTCCAATATATATATATACATATATATATATATATATATATATATATATATATATACACACATATATATATATATATATATATATAACCTTTGGAACGGAGGGTGATTTTGGCATCTAGGAACACCAAAACGAAAACTGCATTGAAATTTTTCCGAAGTCGCGTCATGCTACTATCTACAATAGCCCTATTTCATTCTGAAATAAGCCTAAAATGGCACCAACACGAAAAAATTATGGGAGGTGGTAAGCGACTTGAGTAGAGGTAAAAAATCTAAAACTCCAATACGCTCCATTGAAACTGTCTCAGGTTTGATGATAACCAACAAAAATATTATCGCCAACGAATTTAATAAAAACTTGAAAACAATCAAATACAGTATCTGTGAATTTAACCGTAGTAATACAACTTCTATATATGTATCATATAGATGGTCCGAATTAATTAGTTATAAGTTAACCTAGAAATTGTTCATTTTTTTGTTAATTTAGCTCATTCGTATCATTTACAAATGCTATAGTTTTAATACCTACATTTTAAATCCAATAATCGGTTAAACCTACTGAAAGTGGTATCAAAAGAAAAAGCGAACCCCCTTTTGATCCAATATTATCGGAAACTTACAAAAGAAATATTACACTTATGTAACTAAAGGCAGTTAAAAGACATTGTAGAGTGGTAGTAGTACTTCCGTGATCATCGACATACGTCGCCGACTTTTTAACGGTTTACCTTATCGGATTAAATGAAAACTTTGCCATAAGGATTACCTATTTACCCAGGCCACTTTAAATTAACAGACAGCTTTAAACAAAATGTGTGGTTCACCAAACTGTTAATAAGCTCCCTTGTAACTACAGTACTAGCTTGGTTTCCGTAAGAAAAGTGATGTAAAGTGCTTATGTTAAAATGTATCTTCTGCTTTCTTGGTATCCTCTTTGTGATATTTTGGTTGAAATAGCTGTTTTTTATAGTTTTATCCACCAGTCTTTGAAACTTTTAAGGTCTTTCCCGTCCACAACACGAACTTTCATATTCTGTTTCGAGCAACACGAGGTTAAAATTGCGACATATTGATGAAGAAAAACTGTATTAACTTTTTTAGTGTCCTTTCAACAAAGCCAGAATTCCTATCGCAGCTTCAGGTTTAATAAATTTTCTTTGTTATTTTATTTTGGTCCAACCAGCTTAGCATTCGTTCTCCTATTATCGTGTCTATTGGCTTTATTTTTAGTTCAGCTGTTATTGAGTTAGTGTTCGGCGACTGTAGAGTGATAAGTAGCAAGGTAAATTCACTCTTTTTCTTACTCTAAAAAAGTTTTGTCTATAACTCAAAATAACAGTAGCAAGGGAAGCAAAATATTTTAAGAAAAAAATGCTGTAAGTAACGATTTAAAGTCGGTAGTCCTGTACTGGAAATTCCTTTCAGTTCTAATATAATTTCACTAGCTTTTAGAGAGTTTAAGGGGAGTTTGAGTGAGCATGGGTCTTTATAGAGACATTAGTCTAGTTAACGTTCTTTAAATGTTTCAGTTTCGGGGAGTACTGAAGTGTAAAAATGATATAAATTTCATTGTAATCCCACAGCGACCGTTTGGTGATATTAAAAAATGTAATTTAATACCAAAATTATTCTGTCAGACCGTGATACAGATATCGTAGATTATATAGCGTGTTGTTGAAACGAAAAAGTTTTATAATTATAGGGAATTTTAAATAAAATTATTTTGGTGATATATGTATATGTTACAGACCGTTTATGAAAAATAGACTATATATAAAAGGACTAGTCCGTATATAAAAGTACTGAGGATATTAGTCCATATGTGCAAGAAGCTTGTCTTTTAGTGAACTGTCTAGTCCGTTTGTAAAAGGTCTAGTCTATTTATATACAGCCCAGCTGCACATATGCCATATGTATATTTCTAAGATATTTAAGCACAATTTTTTTTATTTATTTATTATAGAAATGAGTTATACATAAGAATACGTACGTAAAGAATACAAATAAGGACATTTCATTTTTTTATTTGTTTGTACAACTTAAGCTATTATGGCATTTAGAATTACATAATACATTACCTTTTCGAAAAGCACATTTCTTTAATTGATATTTACCTTTACAATTACATTTTTCTAAACCTTGCCCATGTCCTGTCGATTGAGCAGTAGCCACCGATCTAAGAGGGATTTCCCTGTCTTTGGAAACTTCTTCAATTTTCAAAATGGTAGCAGGCACGTACTAAATTCTGAACGGCTATAGTATTTTGAAATCACTCTTTGTTTTGTTCCTAAGCAGTAAAACCCATCTTCTGTGGCTTCTAGTACTACAGCTAAAACTGACCTAGCATCTCCTCTGCCTCGATCAACGTCTGGAACGGGAATTCTTACAGTTGATCCGATTTTGGATGGGTGCTATCTGATATTACTTTCATTCGTTTTGCCTGTAGCTCTAATCAATCATGAGCAGCTTTTCTTGCCATTGCTATGTTTCTGTTTCTAGTGCAAAAACTGCAAATATTTTCCAAACATGGGTTTCCAACATCGAAACCTCCTTCATTCACGGGATTGAAACAAGTACTGCACATCGGATATGAAATGTCTTTACCATTATCATGATTTTCGGCTAATACTCCTTCCAGCTGCTCTTCTATGACCTCTTCTGTTTCTGTAACAATTTCTATCTCCGATTGATGCGATTGCTCGATTGCTGCATTGCCAGCAATGTCAGCATGAATGGAATTAATCACATTTTCCAAGTCTTCTTCAGTTGTTACACTATCTATAGCTTCTAATGGAATATTTGAAGTTTTTAATCCAATTTTTGGTTAGTCCCCGAAAATGGCTTCATATGGAGATCTTTATATCCCAGAATGTAAAGAAGTATTCTTCATAAATTGTATAAATCTTAAACCTTGACTCCAATGCTGTTTTGTTTCCCAACATCCATGTGGTAAGCATGTTCTCTACATCTTGATTGGCGCGTTCGACGCTGCCTTGGCTCTGGCTGTGGCGTGGTTTGCCATCCACAAGCTTTAGTTCGGGCCACATTGTCTTCAATTCTTCAATCACCCTGTTGCAAAATTCACAGCCATTATCAGATTGTAAAACCACAGTGGTTCCAAAAATGGTAAAAATATCGACAAGGTGGTAAGCGACTTCTTCTGCACGTTTAGACTCGAGTGGTCGCAAAATGTCAAATTTTCTCAAATGATCCTTATATACAAGAACTGATTTGTATTTACCATCAGCATGGGATCGATAATCTATTAAATCTACCTGGCAGCGGGAATTCAAATCGTTGAAAATCATGGGTTTTGACACGATTCCCTTCTTTTCTCTACTTTTCTTCATTTGGCATGGTGCGCACAGGTTAATAAATAATAAAATATCAGTACGAACGATGTTCTTGTATTTTCTTTTGATTTTTTTCATCATGCGATCTCTACCTCCATGACCTGTAAGTGACAAAAACATTATCAATATTCAGCATTTTTTCACAATAATTGTTGAAAAACATACCTGTAGATATGTGTATTTCGTGTAGTATATTACGTCAGCTGATTGATTGTTAAGAGGTACTATCAGTTTATCTGAGGTCTGTGTAGACAATACAACATAATGATTCAGAAGCCAATGCATTCTTGGCGTCTTTTTCTCAGCAATCTTAGCACTTTTCACTTCTTCAATAAGAGCAGAGTACTTTTCTATCGTTAAGCCACGGTTGTTTTCAGCAACGTTTTTCCGTCGCTCATACAATTGTTCATAAAACCTAAATAAACAAAAAACGATGTTATGGCAATTGTTGTCAAAAACACCACGCGGAATATCTCTCTAATAGGTAAAACTTGGGTGAGGTTATGTTACTAATTATTGTTATTACATTGATAAAATACCTTTTTTTTAGATTCCATTCCAAAAATATGTATCATACGACAATAAAAACACTCAACGTGGTTGAAATATCACAAATTGGGTTAATTTCAGATAAAATACTTTGTAAACAACAGCAAATAAGCGGTAAATTGTCCACGTGCTTGGAAACTTTGCCATCGAGCACACGGCCTGATTCACAATAGTCCGTATATAAACGGTCTAATCCGTATATGAAGAATCATATTTTTTACATACGGTCTGCCCAATCTAGACCCTATGTATACGACCTAGGCCATATACATACGGTCTGATTTTATATATGGTCTGTAACATATATATCAAAAGATAAGCATTGAAACAGAAGTAGATGATGAAAACCTGATACGCACAGATGTTCCTCTAGAAAATGATCAGCTTTCACATTATTTTTGTAAAAAATAAGGAATTTTAACCTACAAATGAACAGGGGATGAATTAGAAACTTTTCTAATGACAAAGATATTTATTACAAAGCAGACAGGAAAAATCTGATTGACATACGAAAAGCAATGCATGTTGAAACTTTTTGTGAAGCGAAATTATTTGTTTTTAGCTATTTAAAAGAAGCATGGCAAGTGTGCATGATAAAGTGAGTGCGTGATACGCATGCGTCAAATTGCATGTTATTGGACACAACCTATGGAGGGTAGAAGTTCTTTCTACCCTCCATAACACAACCAGCAACCGACAACGTAGTATTCCGATCTCAGCCAGCTTATGGTAGACAGCCATTTTTTGGTAGATGTCAGTTTTCAGCATAGATATTATAACCTAACATGGATGCGCCTTGTCACTATTCAGCTCATAGTGTGTCGCACTGGCAGTGCGAGAGAGATGGAGATAGAAAGGTGGCAAAAAGCGGGAGCCAGCAATGGAAAATACATACAAAATTGAAATTAATTTTGTCTATTACGAAGCTTGGCTTGGGAATGAATTGAAATAAATTTTGCAAACGTAATTATTTTTTTTTATTTTCTAAACATAAATAAATGTAGAAATTCGTTCTTAATTATTGTTATACATAAAAAATAAATTGAAGTGAATAGGCATTTTTTCGTATTTTTGAACACTGTATAACGCAATTTATATAGATAGGCACTGAAAGGCATAGTTTCCGTATTATTCGGCTTTGAAAATTGAATAGATGAGGCTTTTACTTGATGAAGATCCATACTGAACGATGAAATAAAACAATATAGTTTGTTTAAATCTTCATATCGTCGCTGTCATTAGTTCAAATATATGAAGATTTAAACAAACTATATTGTTTTATTCCATCGTTCATTATTCGGCTTATTTACTGATGTTTAAAATGAATTAATTTAGTAAATCTAAGCCGAGTACGTGGACTGATTTCATTTTTCAATTCATTCTCATAATGAAGTCTGACTGTGAAGTATGATTTCAATACAAGTTTCATCAACTGTAAAATATGCCCTTTAAGGGGATCTTGATCCCTAGAATAATCCTATAAATCTTGAAAAAGTTGCGAGATGTTCAATTTTCTCAGTGAAAAAATAATCAAATGATTTAAAATATTTGCATTTGATAGATTTGCAACTCTTATTACACTCTCGGCTACAGTACATATTTTTACATCTTGTGAAGGCTTGGAAAGCTTTCTTCTATTCTTTTTATTAAATAACCGAGAGAGTGAATGTTCTGATTGGAGAGCTTGCGCATATTCTACACAATTTATAGTTTTTACAATTTTCCGAGAAACAAATCCAGCTATATATCCAATAATATCACTTATGTATAAACAGTTAGAAATATTTGAACATATCTTTGATTGCTGTATTTCGTCAATGGTCGTTATTTCTAAATCACAATTTAATGTATCTTAATGATTACTACTTTTATATGTCGAAGCGACATTCAAAATACTGGTTTCATTTTTAGCTACACAATTGGCACTATCAGGAGTTTTTATTTGTGAGTGAATAAGCAATCGCTTATATGCTCCTTCAAATTGCTTACAAGTGGGATTATTGTTAAAACCTCCACGTATGCGAATAGCTGAAAAAAACATTTCAAGATGGTATTGACTTAATTTATAAGTGAGAAGAAAATCAAACAAACCAGATTGAAATAACTCATCTACCATGTTCTGAATACTCAACAATGAAACAATTAAACCAAGAAAGCCCACGGGCTTATTCTGTAACTTGCAACTGCCGATAATTGCGCAATTGTCGCTGTCAAACGCAGGTTTCGTATTCTCGAAGAAGCAACTGCGACCGCGATCGCAATTTATCTGTTAACTGCCTCTAGTGAGCAATTGGTTAACTAAAAAAGTGCATTTTTCAGTTGTTCATGTGAAAAATACGTATTCTGTAAGCAATTTTTTAGCAATTACAACGCAATTGCAACTGTTGAATAGCAATCACAATTATAGTAGTTGTAATTGAGTTGTTTGATAATTAAATCAAGTTTTCTTAATAGAAATAGAAGATACGTAATAAATTATAACATTTTGTCAATAATAAACACGTTTTATTTGTACAAATAGTAATTTAGTGGGCTTACTAACTGCCCTCAGAAAAGTGGACACAACTACCTAATATTTAATAACAATTACTTACCACCGTAATAAAAGAAATAATAGTCATTATTTGTTTTTACGTATTTAGTAATGGCTCGTGCAATTTGGCAAGATCATTCCATTCTTTTTCAATGGTCTTCTCAGATCTTGCCCCAAGACCTACCCCTATGGCCAGATTATGATGACTAGTTAAATAGTCCAGCAACTCTTCCAACTGGCTATTGGAAACTCTGTGTTCTCCCATTTTCTGTATACACGTCAAAAACAATTAATAGTAGCAGTACCCATTCTCAAATTATTTTACTCGCCTTTTTTTTAAACAAATCATCTAAAAAAGTATTTTGAAACCCATTTCCAACTGCTTTTAGTTATGTAAAGAATTGTTTCGTACAGAATAATTTATTCAAAATTTGTGTTCAATTTCAGTAATGATGATTTTTCGACGCTTCCTTGGTTCTTTATGCATATTAAATATTTTTTAAATTTGTTTTTGTTCATCAGCTGATTTTACAGACAATTTACAATTACCGTTCATTGCTATCTGATTGCAAGTGGCGCTAGTTTCTTGACGTAAAAGTGCATCTTGACAGCAACCAGCAATTGCGACGCGACTACCTTACAGAATACCAAATTTTGCGACTGATTGTGCGGCTGTTGTGCAATGGTTGCTAGTTGCAAAATAATTGTTGTTTTTACAGAATGAGCCCCCCGTTTTCCTAACAGAATAAATAATTAAGCGTCCTTCTCTATCTTTAAAAGTAACTAAATATTCAACAGTGTTTTTAACAAAGTTATTAAAAAACTCAAGATTTGTCAACTGCAATGGTCGTTTGTACACAGTTTTACCCAAAAAGTTTCTTGTATTCAAAATATCAAAAATGTTATCAATTGTTTTGCAAGAAGTTACAGTGCCTTCACTTTAAGAACATTGTGAAATATTTAATTTCTTGTCGCAATATTCAATAGCATCAGCTACGCTATTGCTTAGTGTTTCAACAGCTAACTTCACCTTCATTTTTTCTTTTGCATAATCCAAATGCCGTCTTCGAATTTTTGTTGCAGCATGTAAACCTGCATCTTCTTGAAGCTTCACTAAACTTTTAAAATAGCTCCAGCTGATAATATTGTTTTCTCCGTCGTACAGAAATCCCCAGTCACCAAGAGTATTTCTGCACAATTTCAACATATGGCATGGGTCTAATATAATATGTACTTTTTCTTCTGAAATAAGGTGCAAGAAATATGTTTGCAAAATTGGCCAGTATAATGAAGCCCCCAGAGCAACGCACATTGATATATTTGCAGGACAACCATCAAATGTTATTGACTTTATTATTATCCCTGTATCATACATTTGAATTAGGCAACCTTTTACGAGGTTCGCTTTCTCTTCTGCTGATAATGAGTCTATAAGAAAATAGGCGATGGGAACTTTCCAATGCGAATTTAAAGCGACTAACATAAATACCATCGCATTTTTTGCTTTGAATAGAGCATCACTATCGACTAATCCTGTAACCAAATCAATATACCCATGCTGCCTAGTACCTGAATACTCCACGAACTCTCTGATAGACATTTCGTCCACAATTAGCGCAGCAACCAACCGTTTTCCTTTTTTCTTTTTCAACTTTTACTTTTATTGATTCAGCTTTAATTGCTTCTACCGTATACCCTGGAGACCCGTCTACAGAGCTGTACCATTTCGTCAAGGTACGTGGATGAGGCAAAGCTTTGTCAAATATGGTACGTACATAGTTGTATGCTGAAGATGAATAAAAATTAAGCGTCAAAGCAAAAGATAACAATGCTGGTGGAAAATTTCCCCGTTCTTCTCGAAGCTGACGAAACAATAACTGTTTCTGGGCTTCTGGTACACTTTCCTGTAATAATTGAACATCTTGGTAACAAACTTAAAAACACATTACTGACCAACCCGCTAAAAATAAATCAAATTCTGATGATGTCTTCGCAACTATCAAAACATAAGAAGCAAAAGAATACTTTTTGCACATGCAAAAAAAAGCATGCTCAAAGCAATTATGAAAAAAAAAATTATAATTAAATATATTAGTATAATTATATATATATTAATTAAATTATTGATCAAACTAATAAAACATTTTTCTATGTAATACATGTTGTGGCGCGGTGTCAAAGGCTTTGGCTAAGTCTAAAAATATGGTTAAGCTTTTTTCACCCAAATTTGAACTTAAAATGCAAAAAACCTACTTTTACCCTAATCAATTGTCAATTTGCAACTTTATAAACAATAATTATTTTTTACTTGGTACCTACCAAGAAACAGCTAACTACATAACAGAGACATTTCTTTGCAAATTAAACAGTCCCATCACAATATATTGTAAAAGATATGTAGTACCTACATTTGGTAATATACTACACCTACCTTCAATATAATAGAATTCTGGGATGAAATTCTGTTACTTCATATCCAATCTTGTATCAAACTATTGAGATCTTTAATTTTACGTTTTAAACGTGCGTTTTGCCTTCTGTTATTTCTGTTCAGTATTCTCTGTCTCTTTATCACTGATTGGGAAAATGGCCAATACTTGTGCCTATTTGATGGATTTTCTAAATCCTTCTCTGTAAAAACTCCTATTAAAATATGATCTCGCTTTCAAAAATAGATACAGAAATTACAATCGATATTACCTTACTTATAATTTCATATTGACCTTTTTCTAAATGTAGGAGTATTTTCAGGTACAACCGAAGTCGAAGGCTCAGCAAATACTTCCTTTTCAAGGCTACAACTTGAGGAGACTTCTACTGATGAACAGAAAGAATTATTTGAAAAAAAAACACCTATTACTTACCATTTAAACTAGTGGATATCCTTCTCGTTGTTTCCTTTCTCTTCAAGTGTGCAGGAAAATAAAAAATAGTTGGAACAGCCTCTTTTTTTAGTCGAAAGCTTCCCATAACATTTTGCTGGTAATCAGTTTGAAGAAAATGTTTGCTACAAAGAACAACTGAATCGCTTGGTTTAAAATTTTTTCTTCGTAAAGCTGAAATCCACTTTTTACGAATATTAACATCTTTGGGAAATCTAAAAATTGACACACGCATTTTTTATAAGGCGTCAAAATAATAAAATTACATAATATAATTAAGTAAATTTTCAAATTTGATAAATAATTATGTACTTACTTGTGAAATTTTATTTCACTTTCCTTACTAAATCTACTTGTGCAGTTGTAAGCCGAACAAGATTTCACCATTTTATATTCAATATAATGTCGTACACACAAATATGTTTTGAATTCACGATACTAATTTATGATTTAAGGAGTACAAAATAATCCACAACTCACGATTAACAATTCTTTCGCGCTCTTTTTGCCACTCCACTATATCTGTCTTTGTCTGGTTGCTCTGGTCCCATGGAGTCTCTTTCTAAGGCGCATCCATGCTAAGTTATAATATCTATGGTTTTCAGTAATTGTTCTATTTATTTAACTAGTAATACAAGTTTATTTTCAAACAGTTATTTCAATTTGATAGTGTTTTACAGTTCACCAAATTATTAAACAATGCAAATGTGGATTATTGGAAGCTGAATGTTCTCAATCGTTAAAAACGTAATGCAATTGGTGAGACAAGCTTGATATGCAACAATATTTCAAATAAAACCTTCCAACTGAGTCAAAACCAAAATAAGGATGAGCATATCGGTCAAAAGTGACAAGAATTCAATTTTTTTATTTGTATGGCGTTTGAGAAAAAAATTTCGTCAAAACTAACACATGCGTATAAGGAATCAACAGGATTAATTGATTACTAAGCTTGCATTGGATTTTTATTTGTATGTTTACTTCCTTCCTTCTTCTAGTTCTAAACTGAACAATAAAAATTAAAAGTAATCATATTTCACGCCTGTCAAGTCCGAATAATTGAATTCCTGATTATTTTTCCGGTTGTATGATCACAACAAGAAACTCGCGTAAAAATCTCAACTAATCCCTGTATAAATTTAAAAAAAAACTGTACGAAGCTTTCCTATATTTCTGGGATTATGTAAATTGGAGAAAGCTTTCAAGCGGAATATAATGTCATGGGATTAGCGCTTAAGTTACATTATAAAGTTGCCTCGTTCACGAAATGAAAATAAAACTTCAAAAGATTTTTTTTAAACGGCCAGCTCTGATTTTTTTATTATTTCTAGAGATTAAACTCAATATTCGCTCACACCATGTATTTATAACAAGCTTAATGTTTTTGTTCTCTTCAATTGTCAGTATATTGTTTTCAAAAATATCGGGGTAACCCTTTATTTTATGCTCGACAATTAATAATGTCACACCCAGTGAAAATTTTTATTTCATTTGTTGATTAAAAGAGTTTGTGAGTCAAATTTTGTACAATCAGTTACTTTGGGGCTGATGAAATCTGATGAAACTCACAAAGTAATAGACGTTTGAATTGCCACGTAATAATCTGCACTATATTCTGTGAGTACTGTCAAATGTCAGTTTAGGTCACTTCCTTACGTTAATATAATTATGCTATTTTCATAAAAGAAGTTATTTTATGTCATACTATAACAATAAAAACTAATTCAAAAGTGTGCTTCAATGATATCTCGTTGAAAGTCATTATAAATATGTGATTACAATGTTGCCGATTTGTGCCACGCGTCGACTGTATTCTTATCTTTCGATTACAAATATAATATAGTAAAAAGAAGCGTCCTAACACTTCTTTCCTTTGTGTAAGACATTTTTTCTGCTGGCGCAGTAAGACGTATTTTCAAGTCAAAATGTAATTGCCTTTGCTCTGGAAAGTGTTGGTAATTATGTGAAGAGAAGAACACACAGTTGAAATATGGTTTTCCGTTGGAAAACGTCTCGAGAGGGCACTTTTTCACACAGCATCTTAAAGTCCAAGCACAAATACTAGGAATAAGAAAAGTACAAGGATTCTACGAACTAAATTTTGTAAGATGTAGAGTCAAATTAAATAAATCGTAAAAGCTACAGAAACTACATTAATATATAAGTTGAGGCAGGAAAATACTAACTGTATTAGAAAAATTGATTTTCCTGTGTTATCTCCATCACAAATCATTTGGAGAATCGTTATTTCATGCAATTCAGTTGTATAAAGCATTTTTCTAATATGCAGTTAACGAAATTCAAACTACTATACATATATCACTGACGTGCAATCTGCTAATAAACAAAACCATTTATAGTATTTTTTATTACATTTGAAAAGATACATTGAAATTGTTGTTGCCTACTTTTTCATTATTAAGACGTACATATGAGTAAGTATTGAATGTGTTGCATCCGATTTCTGTAATTTAATGTCATGACAGTAAAAAGGTTCACCGAAATAGTTGTTGCCAATGACGTAGAAAAAGAATAGCCCTAGCATCTCATTCATAATATTGGTATTGCCAATATTGTCATCAATAAATTCTCTAACAATGTGCTAGAAACGGACAACAATACATTTGTTTTCCTGCTTTAGCAACGCTATGTAAATGGAATGAAAAAATTTCCAGTGGCGTACTTCTCTGATTATTTTGTTCAACTTTTGAAGAGATTCTCAACTTAGAAATAAAAATGTGTGATAGAAATGCTGTAGAATTACATACCGTAAAACGGGGCTACATTGAACATTTTCTTCATATTTTGTTGAATAACTTTTGTATCTGTCGCTCAATCGAATAAAGAAATAAACGGTTTTAAGGCTAAAACTAACTTTTCCGCATCTGTGGCCCTGAACAATATACTATCATAAAATTGTCAGTAATAATATAACAAGACAGTGAGAATAAATTGAAAATAAATTGACAGATTTTTTGAAAACTTGTTGCCAGGCAATAGTCACGAGAGCCCGCAGGGCTCGAGTGGCTATTTCCGAATGGCAACAAGTTTGAGCCAAATCTGTCAAATGTTTTCTAATTTATGGAACTCGCGGGTTATATTTGACTAGATTACACAACATCTAAATTTCCTAACCTCACAAAGTTCCTACCGCCAAGCCTACCAATGTTATACTGACTCAAAATTAGGTAGGTAACGCCAGACAATAATATTTACATGGAACTCGATTGATGCCGCCCGAGCACGTTGAATCCTGTCGTTCAATGTTACCCCATGTTCCCAAAAAAATTGACATATTTTTTGTATTAATTAATTAAAAATATTTCAGAACCCTAATCACTTACAGTATTATGTAGGGGAGATCGGGGCTAAATGTCACTAAATTAAATTGTTAATTTTTTGTGAAAACATTTTTAATCCTAGCAAAGTTATTTCTGGTGCACTTTGTCACTCTGTTATTTGAATATACAAAGTGACTAAAAATGTATTTATAAATAACGCGAATTTATTAATTTTTTTGCAAAACGTAAACTGTTACAAGTGTGATATCTTGCCCCCATTATGGGGCACGTTGTCTCACGGAAAGGGGTGAAAAGTCACGCAGATATCAGGTTAGATTTTATTTAAAAAAGCTCAAAAATACAGATAAAAAGAAACAAGTAATACATTATATTATGCTCCATTCCAATTTTGCTATTCAGTGTCGTCATCTTCACAGTTCTGACAGACGTACCACGGTGTACCGGGAGTGCCCAGTTCATGGGCCCATAGCTTACAGACTGTACATTGAACCCAAACTTCTTTTGGTGAACTATTGGAAAATGGTTCCAAGCAGACAAGACAAAAACTTTCTTCATCCTCGTCCTCTGATTCTTCAGGGGACTTCTCTTTAGCACTTTTATGGTTTGTTCCCTTTTTATTTTTATTATTTGACACTCTTATATTTCCTGTTAAAGTTTTCTTTACAATTTTTCTCTTAGCAAACTCCGCCTCAAGAGCCTCTTTCTCTGGCGTATCAGTTAGTACAGCCGACTTCCTTTTCTTTCTATTTGACCCTTTGTTTCTTGTAGCTGAAATTTAAGGTAACTGTTATTTAAAATGTGTCCTCACCTGATTTTGGTAAAAGTCTTACCTGCTTTGGGCAAGGGCCTTATATCTGAGACACTAAATATACTTTCTTTAGGCCCAGAATGCTGAGTATGGTTTGGGATTTTTTCTAAGGATGACCCACTAGGACCAGACTGCTGAGTGTCGTGAAGTTCTGTGTTTGCAGGTTCTGACACAGTTGTTTTTTTGTTGCCTATTTCAAGAAAAACAAATTATTGCAGAATAATTTTAAGATACTCAGGTAACTTACTTGTTAACATTTCGTCAACTGTTGATTCATCAGTTTGGAATGAAATTCCACTGGTCCCGGGCTTTGGATTTTCGAGATCTGGTTCCTGATTTTCTTGGTGCAAGTCTCTGTCTGTTACTTTACATGGGCTAAATTCTGTTTCATCAAATACATTTTGGTTGAAGGGAAATACCCCTGATACACGAAATCCGGATTGTATATTTTTTGGTGTTGCGGCTAGGGGATAGCTTTGAGCAACTAAAACTGGAATATCATATATCGTCATCGTTTGACCGGGATGATTCATCATCCACGCACCGCAAGCATTATTGTACTGTTTTTTAAACGGACCATAAACTGACCTATCAAGAGGCTGCAACTTGTGCGAGCAGTGGGGAGGAAAAGATAACATAAATATACCACTTTCCTTAGCCAACTCAAGTCCCTCGATAGAAAGATGCGACTGATGATTAACAAGAAGTAACAGACAGGGGTGCTTTTTGGAACATTTTGAAAATTTAATGAAATATCTCAAAAATAGCACAAAATTGTGTTCTATCATCCACTCACTTCGATTAGCTGTTCCCGCACATCCTGCTGGTCCAGATGTTAGCCAGAATTCTCTAAAATGCACTCTTGGAAATATAAAGAATGGCGGGATGCTTTTTCCAAAAGCAGATACGGCACAGGCCACTGTGACGAGGGTTCCACGTTCTCCAGAAAGTATGGATACGACTTGTTTAAATCCTTTTCTGGCCACTACTTCACAAGGCTACTGAACAGTGGTCACCCCCGTCTCGTCCATATTCCAGATTGAGGATGGATCAAAGTTATATTTTTTCATAACCTTTTCCAGATTTGTAAAAAAGCTGTCCACATTTGCTTGGTTAAAAGTTGTTGCGCGTGCGAAACTTGTTGGTTCTGGAGTGCGAAAAGATAAATCATTGTTTCTCTTTAAAAATGATGCAAACCATTCAGGTCCAGCCATTTGATCCCTTTTCCAAGGCTCGGAACAGCTATTTTATTGGCAATGGCAAACTGGAATGCAAGCTTTCTAATTTCCTTAGGACAAAGTCCGAAATAAATATTTGCTGATTCGAGTAGGTATGTTTTTAAATCCATTTCCATTTCTCGGCTTAATACCATGCGAGGTTTGCCATATCCCACGTCTATATTTAACTGATCTTGATTAAGGTCCTCTGCTGAAAGCTTTTTACAATAGCGCCCCACTATTTTATAATTTAAATCAAAATTTTTTGCTGCTTGCCTAATAGAAATATTTTCATTTTTTACTTGTAACACCGCTTTCCTTATTGTTTCCTTATCAAAACTCCCTCAATCTGTTCTTTTTCTGTATTCGTGCACCATCTAAAAATTAAATTCAGAGCTTTACTTCTTTTAATATCGGGGTAAAAAGTCACACATGACAACTTGCCCCACAACGTGTGAGACAAGTTACCCCAAACGGTCCTGCCATTTTCTTTCTAAAATAACTACCTAACCTAATTTTATGAATTAATAAATTTATAGTGACTTTTTGGAGAACACCTAGGGGTATCATAAATATAACACGGCAGTTTTAAATTCTAGCACTGAGATAAAATATACAGTTTGTATTATTAATCCAAATTACTTACATTGGCTTTTTCCGTAAATTCACTTATAAACATATACACATGCGACTTATACGAATGGCGAATATGGCGGAACTAACTAGCATTGAAATAGTTCCTGGCGTATAAATATGACGACATTGCCATATCTACTTTGCGCAGGAAAGGGTTTGTGACTTTAAACCCGAGTCATATGGAGACATCCTGTTAATATTATTATTAAATTGCTGACAGGACGTTTCTCACATTATTGTATTCATAATTCTTAATCAGCAAACACGTGGAGACACATCCTGTTTACAATTATTATAATTTTGTTATCATATATTTTTTCTTCTATTCAGCATTGTAATACATTTCCTCATTTTCGTAAACTAAAAAAGAAAATAGTCATAATTGTAACTTCAAACGTAACTGATCACTAACTTTAATAAAATCTTTTTAAAAAGTATATTTTTTACTTAATAAATTTAACTCCCGTGAGACTTTAAACCCCGGTCTCCCCTAGAATAAGGTTCAAATAGGTACTAGTATCGTGAAAAATTATTTATGAGAAGATATTTTTTGCATATCGCCGGTTGCACACCAAAGTTTTTTTTAAAACCTTTAATTTCAGAAACAATTTTTTATTTTTTTTTCGTTAATTTTGAGAACCTGCCATAAATTTTATCAGGAAGTCCTAGAAAAACATATTTGCAACACTCAAAAAAATACATCGGTCCCAAAAAAAAATTCAGGCCAACTTGTAGAAAAATATAATCTTCATTGCAAAATTGTTCGATGTAATCCTGGGGTTTAATGTAACGCCGTTTAAAGAATGTTTTGAATTAATAATGATTGACTGGCTAGTAAATCAAAACGATTGCATATTTAGTTATTTCATATTGTTAAAATGTCATTCAATAAGTATATGCACCTATATCGACGATATTGATTCTTAAAAAATGAAGGTCAAATGCAATTGTCAACTTTCAGTCAAAAGAGAAAGTTTGGTGCAAAGAATCCAATTTTTTGCAAATGTAACACTGAAGAAACAGGTTTTTGAGTTATAATACAATCTATGATAGCAACTATGCAATTATTTAATATTTGTGAATGGAATATGTCCTACTGCGTTGTCATGTAAAGCGAAATAATTTTATTGGTAAAAACACGTGAACCAACAATATCAATCGTAAGAAAATTTGTTTATTGTAGGTCCTTCACTGTCATCTTTAAATAGTACCATATGCCTCATGACTATTATTTTGTTGCAAATCAATGTTACTTTGCATATTTTATTTAAATTTGTTATATATTTTTCGAGCAGTTTTCAGAAATAAAGCACAATTTGACAACAGCGCACGTTGACGGGTGGCGTATGGTTGCCCATCTTATTAGGTACTTTTAGCTTGTCTTAAATTTCTCACGTATCCGTATCCGTAACGAACTGCGCATGTGTAGACTCGTTACGGATCAGCCGATACGATGCGTTTAATGGATTGTTACGTTCCTTCTCCGTATACGTAAATGTATCCGTATCCCGATCAAAATCAGTATTCTGTGCTATTAGTGCTATTTTACAGGTCTTCTTTATTATTGGTTTGGTTTGATTATAACCGCAAAATTCATTTACTTTCACCAAAGAATAGTGCGTTGACCATCCTGGTTTCAGTACGAAACAATACGTTATCTACTAAGAAGGTTTTCTTGACAACTTCTTTAAGTGAACGTAATTCCAATACGGATACTTGTAAAAACTTATGACAAGCTAAAAGTGTCTATTATTGCTTTTGCAGTGTTAGATTCAGTATTTAACGCAAATAAATGGGTTTATCTCTCATATTAATAATTTTTTCTTCTTCCGTTACTAAAACCGCATTTTAAACACGGGTTTGACATGCACAAAATGACTCTTTAAACACTAGTGTTTAAAATGCGAAAAGCCACATCTCGTTAATCTGTTCTTTTCAAACGTCAAATCAAGTGTATCTTTTGTATGCTAAATTTGATGTTCCGTGATAATTTTGTTGTTCTGTATCATTTGATTTCTCAGTCAGCCGTCAGCCATCGTCCGTCATGTTATGAATATATTTAAAATATAATCTAATTTTTTCCTTCCTGCGGGCGAAAAAAAAGTATAGTAAGCACCTCGTATTAAAGACGTCTTTAGTCACTCGTTTCACAAGGTAAAACTCGTGACTAAAGTAACCTTTTTGACACTTGGTACTTAATATACTATAATCTGAGGTCTATCTTTTTCTATGCCATTGGTTATTGTTGCCTACTTCGTGAATATTAAGTCTTGTATGGGAAATAAGTTTTTAATGTGTTGCATACAATTCTGTAATAAAATAATATTAATATTTTAGTTTTAATTTTTGTACTAAATCAGAAAACATTTGATATTTTCAAAACAGTGGAATATACATACAGCACATTGTAAATAAAATAGAAAAATTAAAAAATTGTACAGTATGTTGTATTTAAAATGTAAAAGTATTTTCAATTCACATAATAATAAAGTATATAAGTTATCGTGACCTTGAAGGCAGAGATAAGAAATATAAGAGGTTTTATTCGAATCGGAGGAGGTCAGTAATTCTTTTCTTTGAATAAAACTCCGGCATACAAAAAGAGAGTTGGCAAACTCGTCAGACCGATAAGAAAGAAACGTCTTAAGATAAACTCCCGAACTCTAAGAAATGGGGAACCTTATTGACTTTGCATTGTTCACCATTCTCAAAAAAATAATGTCAAATTGGATTTCACTTTTTCAAGGGAACGTAGAATATCGGAAAAAAGCGCCCCATTGGGACATATCCATCTTATCCAGAGACTATCCCAAGCCGGGGTGAAAAGCCATGCCTCGAAACGATAATCCCACAAGATGTTAGAAGGGGAATTCAGATAAGCACGACTCCAATAGATGAATCTTTGTTTATTGATATGATACGTTTAGAAAAATATATAGGTAGGTAACAAAAAAATGTTCTTAGAAAGGTAAAGTTATTTTAGTTTGTGCAGATAGGCAGCACACCTATCGTATTGTTGTTGTATGTTACACATAGGGGTTGGTAGACTTGTGTTACTAGTGGCAGGACTGACACATTGTACGCAAGGGGGAAAATAAACTTTTATTTTCAAACTATGAAATAAACGTACGTTACTGATAATAGTCTACTTTTATTACTGTATTTATATATCCAGTGAATCTGTTGCAAAAAACGACTTAATTTGCAAATAATATAAATAAGGCGTTTGGTGTAGCCAATCAGACTATAATTATTCTCAACTTATCAGTGTCATTTTTAAAATATACATGTAACATATTTCTTAAATAAGCTAACAATTTTTTATTACGCTTTTTTGTATAGCGATATATAAAACCCATTGTTATGTTTCTATTGATAAAGTTAAGTTGTCAGCATATCCTTATACAAAAAGTCCAATTATATATGTATAACATCGATTGGCCGCTATTAAAGTCCATTCAACCTGTCATTACCACAAACGTTCGAAATTACAATAATCTACTTCGACAGTATTTCACTGCTCTCGCTAGAGGGCGCTATCTAACTGACCGAGAATTAAATTAGACAAAGGAGGGGTTATACGAAATGACTGCTGCTAGGCATGGAATTTTCGCGGCATTTGCATGTTATTAAAACTTTTCCATGGACGCTTTCAGATCCTAGAGAGCGGGACTGCGAGAGTTTTAATACCAGCATTTACGGCTTGTTAAAAAAAGACTCAAAGGGCAATTTGATGAAATGAAATGGATTTCGGGTGTTATAATAGTCGGTAGTAGATAACGATACTTTTGACGTTGTACTTTTTGGTTAAATATTCATTTGAAATTTTGATTTTTGTTTTATACAAGATGTATTTTAAATATGTGGATATTGAATGAAAAACATGTTTTTTGAGTAGTTATCTTATTGGAGAATCGTTATTTTATGCGTCTGAGTTGAATGAACCATTTATCTGATATCACTATAACAGTGACAACTACTGTCATAAAGTCTGAGAAACAAAACTAAACAGAACCGAATTATTTAATTTCATTTAAAAGATACGCTGAAATGCTTGTTGCCTACTTTGAAAGTATTGACATCTACAGAATGAATAAGTGTTGCAAACAATGTCTGTTATCAAATAATAATTATGTTAATTTCTCGTTTAGAAAGAAAGATCTTTGAAAGTAATATTTCGAAAAATGTTTTATTTTGGTATAGATATGTAAATGACATATTAGCTTGTATTATGGGTAGTGAACGACAATTAGATGTATTTTTCAACCACATTAATAATTTACACCCAAAAATTAAATTTACATTAGAAATTGAAGAAAATATCTCAATCAATTTTCTTGATTTAAAAATTCAAAGAGTTAATAATGTACTTGATTATTCAATTTACCGAAAACAAACACACACTGATGCGACAATTCCATATAGTTCCAATCACCCTATGTCACATAAACTAGCGGTATATAATTCAATGATACATAGAGCTTTTTCAGTTCCTATGAACAAATGTAATTTTGATAGATAGATTAATACAATTAGACAAATAGCAACATTCAACGGTTATCCATTACATATGATAAATAAGCTAATTAATAAAAAAGAGGAAAAAGTGGCATTACAACTAATATTTCCTAAACAAACTGATGAAATAAAAACTTATAAAACCATCACATATGCAGGAAATATTTCTAATAACATCTACTCGACACCAATCATTCATTGACACTTAACAAAAAACTAGAAGTGCTGCATATTTGTGAAAAGAAACAAAAACTGGATTTTCTTGATGAATTGTAAATTAGAAGACATTTAAGAAACCCACAATATGAAGTTGTCAATGAACAGATAAATCTAGGGAGTTCTCCACTAATAAACTGTCTTCTTAAGTGATAATTGTAAAGATCAGCAGATATAGTTTTCCTGGTTTTCTATATCATTGCACAGTTATACTGATTGGAACAATGATATCAAGGATATCACCATAGAGCTAATAATATCTAAGCTTCAATATTTGTAATATCACATCTTCTTCTTTTTTCTATTAATATATATTGAGTCAATCACAAGTTAGGTCACTTCTTGGTCTAGCCAAAAATAACTACTAGACATCAGGTAGGGATCAAATGAAATGTAACTTCTGTCATTCTGACGATGATATTGATTTATCGAAACAATTGTCAATTTTTTTGAATTTTCAACATTTTTCATCATATTGTGGAATTAGCTAGAAACAGTGAGTTTCATTTAAAACACTGTTGTTAGATTGTTTATAAAATAAGAATCGAAGTCGGACACCATTACTATATTCACAGAACTATATACAAAGTACTTTTTATACACTGTTTCTTTTCGTTGCGAAAATTTGCTTCAAATAACTCACGCATAAGCGCCTACTAATATATTTGCCGAGAGATACTTGAGAGGAATAATTGAGATACAACTGTGCTGAACCCATTCACTTGAAAAAACATTCACGACTCACGAGATACCTATATTGAGAAAGATAAGCGTAAGAACAATAAAACAAGTTACTTCCGTAAACTACTGAGGCACAACTTGATCTTTACTCAAGCTGGAGTTTGAACCGATTCACTCGAAGAAACATTCAGTCTATCCTTGTGAATCCGCCATGATTTATTGTCACATAATGGCATTAAACCTATGACACGTTAAATAATTTCTAATAATGAGTTTGAGTTCGCGGAGACCGTCCAAGGCCCACTAGCGTAGCCGAACGTTGGATATGACATTTTGGGGGCCATTATGTCCTAAACGAGCATGCTCATATTTGAGTAGGAGAGATACAGTGTGTTCTTTGGAGGGCAACACTATGGGCGTTTCTGCTGATACGGAGTATCTGCATGAGATTAGCGTCCACCGACTCGCAAAATTCCGTCAGTGCCTATAAATGGCTTAAGTGAGAGAAGTTGTTTGTTCAATAATTTTCCACGAGAGAGAGCTTCAATGTCTTTGTCGAAACATTGAGTTGTATGTTTTTATTAATTAAAGAGGGTGTAATGCTAGTTCGCCTCCCCGTGGTGCACCCTGGATAGCGTTGTTAACAACGTGAACTAAATGAGCTAGCACTAATTGGCGGCCAGATAATCATTTTGATCTCCTGGCTATCTGAAATACATCATCTCTGATATGTCACAAAGAAATTTCAACGGTCGTTCTCACGACCAATCGACAAGAAATCTTGGACCTTGTGTCCGAATTTGCCAAATCAATATAGAAGGCATAAGCAGGGCGCAGTGCGATGTCCTGCAGAAGATTTTGAAACAACAACTCATCAGAAGAGGTAGGATACCTGGTTACGATTTAATTGGATCCACATATCACCGCGCTTATGGTGTTGCAACCTATGTGCGGTCTAACATCGAAAATGCTTACTTGTGCTCTGCTTAATCTGACAACAACATACATAATGTGACTATCCAAATGGGAAGGCTGGCCTTGGCCAATATATACAAACCTCCGACAGCTTCGTGGTCCCCACAAGTCTTACCCCTACTCCAACATGCATCTATCTATATTGGCGATTTTAACAGCCATCACACACAATGGAAATATGAAGAAAATGATGAAAATGGCGAGGCCCTTACAAGATGGGCAGACGTAAATAATATCGACCTCGTATTCGACGCAAAAGGTCCAGACTCCTTCGGCGTTACAACCCAGACCTATGCTTCGTAACTACAAATAATGATAACCTACCACTGAAAGCAACTCGCAATATCTTGACAGACTTTCCACTTAGCCAAACATTGACCCGTTTTGATAGATGTTGGCATAACTATCCCTCTCTTCCATGTCCAAGGAGGAACTTCCAAAATGCAAAATGGGAAAATTTCTCTAATAACCTAGATAAGTGTCTGGGATGGATTCCTCCTAAATCAGAGAACTATAAGAGGTTTGTAGTAGCAATTGTAAGTTCAGCAAAAAATACTATTCCTAGAGGATACCGAAAACAATATATCCCGGGATGAAACGATGTCCTCGAAAACCAATATAAAGCATTTCTCGACAGTAACGACCATGAAATCGCGGATGAGCTGCTGCGCAACCTTGATATAGCTCGACGAGAGAGATGGGTGGAAACTGTACAAGCACTGGATTTTAGAATGTCTAGCAGAAAGGTTTGGTCGCTCTCAAGAAAGCTAAATGATGGGAAGAGGAACGCACGCAAAGGTACAACTATACCCCTCAGCAAAATCGCTGCACATATTGTACAAACTTCCAAAGCTCGGCGAGACAAAGCTCACACAACGCAAATCAAGCGCGAGCTTAAAGCACTTAAATTAACACGTGAAGAACATACACAGTTTTCCTATCCATTCACACCAGAAGAAATAACAACGGCGTTAAAGGTTGTAAAGTTAGGGAAAGCGCCTGGATTTGACGGAACCCACCCGAAATTCCTCTTAAACTGTGAAGGATACGAAAGAGGATGGCAGGCCAGGTTCTTCACATATATGATGATACATAGTAAAATACCACAGCAAATGAAGCACTCCAAAATCATTGCGCTTTTAATACCAGGAAAAACAAGTAACGAGCCAAAGAGTTATCAGCCAGTTGCACTGTTGAGCTCAGTCTATAAACTCCTGGAGAGACTTCTTTACAACTGCATTGCTACCAAAATAATGGCAGCGGTTCCCATAGAACAGGCTGGATTCCGCCCCGGGCGCAACTGTACAGATCAGGTTATGTCACTAACAACCTAGATAGAGACTGGCTTTGAAAATAAATGAAATATATCAGCTATATTTATAGATCTCTCTGCTGCATACGATACGGTCTGGAGACATGGCCTGCTTTACAAGTTCATCCGAGTGATTCCTTGCCAGAGGATTACCCGACTCGTTGACAGCATGCTGGCCGATAGAACATTCCAGGTGATAGCAGGGGAACAGTCAAGTACCCAAAGAGTCTTAAATAATGGCTTACCACAAGGCTCTGTGTTGGCTTGGCTATTGTTCAGCTTATATATCGCCGACATGCCAGATACAACTTTCAAAAGGTTCGGATATGCGGATGACTGGATCCTGGCAACACAACATAAGACCTTCGAAGCAATGGAGACAACTTTGTCATCTGATTTAACGTCCCTGAGCACATATTTTCGTAAATGCAGGTTACAACCGAACCACACAAAAACAGAAACCGCCTGCTTCCATCTCTTGCTTTTAATTTATTATTTTTATTAGTTGTTGAAAAAATAATGTATGCAACGATCAAGTAATGGCTATTAATACACTCGCACACGACTTACCTCGTTCTCGCGTATTTAATAGCTATCATTACATGATCGTTGCATAAAATATACTATTATAATTCTCGTATAAAAGAGACTTCATTGTTACATTGTTTACAGTGTCACAACACAATGACGTCTCTTTGAACACTTTTTTAGTAATTTTTAGTGTCATACAGTTGGTTATTGTATGTAGTATATATTTTTATTTGACATTTGACTTTAATCTTGAAACTGATTATAAAATGATCTAGCGTTGTTCTAGCTAGCTAGCTAGGAAATTATTATATTAAATAGTCTAATGGTAAATTTGAATAATATATATATATATATATATATATATATATATATATATATATATATATATATATATATATTAAAGTGAAACATATCTACCAGGTTAATTTAAACCAATTAGCATCATTCGAATAATGTGAATCTTAGTAAATATCCAATAAAAGGAGATAATTCATAAAGACATAGCTTAAACACGTTGAGAAATATTTACGAATAATATACAATTAATAAAATGATTCAAGAGATTACTATTTAATTTAGTAATTTTAATTTTTTAAGTATATTTCAAGGTATATAAAACAACAATGACAAGTAAATTACGTCAAACATATTTTGTATATAATTATAATAATCCCTGTATATAGAATCACGTGAATTTTGAAACAAAATTCAACTATTATATTTTTATATTTTGTAAACACTTTCAGAAACCCTGTATATTGCATAAACTTTTCAATTATTTTGTATCAAATGTCAAATCGAAATATCAACGCGGAAATTAACGTTCTTTCAATAGTTCGGGTAGAGTGATTCGGAGTGATTACAGAAGTGTAAATAAACACAGTGAATTTATCTACAATAACACAGAAATGGATGTTTTGATTTAATAAAAACAATTGTTTACTTAGCAACAAACGAACAATGAGAAACAAAAGGAAAACAGTGGCAAGTTGTTGATTCCAAGCTTGGGGAGAAGCCTCGTGAATTTATAGATGGAGGACGCGTGAAATTTTTCTTCTCCAAATTTGTTTAAAAGTTAAGATAATTCAACAAAATCATATTGAAACGTTGACCAAAGTATTCAACAATGTTTTGAGCGTAAAAATAATTAAAAACATAATTCGTATATTAACAAATAAGTGAAAATAATTGTGCTATCGTCTAGACTTGGTAAGATTGAACAATTACCTTATTAGTATAGTTTCGACGACTATTCATACATCATGCCATTATTTGTGGTATTCAACTGGTGAAATAATTCACATTTCATCATTTTTCACATCCTGAGTTCCGGTTTTTTCGATCGTAGTCGATCGTTTCTTTCACATGCATCATATCCAGGTCAAGAAGAACCAACTATGAACACTATTTCCCGTGTATATATAAAACTTCTCCTATAAAAACATTCACAGATATATTTACATGTTAGGTTATGTTATTGTTGATATCAATTTCTTAGTTAAATATTAGTTTTAAACATTTCAATCTCCACTAATATATCGGATACGAAACACTAATTTCATATTAAAATAAGTACTTACCAAATTCATACAATAAATCATAACAATAAATCTTAAACACGTCACGTTCTTCTTTATCTTTGCAAACTAATTTATACCCACCACAGAATACACACACCACGCGACGATTATATTTATAATAGCAAAAGTTGAGGTTGAAAGCGCTACGAATGTACATTCAACGCACACAATTAATAATTTGAGCGCAATTTACTTGCTGTGTTTGATGCAAATACAATTTATAACTGGTATGCATTATTTTATGCGAAGGTTTTCGCTAGTTTTTCATTGAATTCATAAATATGTATTGTTTAATTCGTTAATTGACAAAGAATCCCTTATTTTTTTTTATCCACATTTAATGAAGTCGTTTGTCTATGTTCGTCTTTTATTTTCTTTGTTATCTTACCTATAGCTTCCTGTTGCTGGCAAGCGTCAAGTGCCGAATCCATTCCTGAGATATGGTAACAACAATATAAAACAAATTTACAATTTTTTTAAAAAACATATACATTATTTTGAATTGGAATTCGTGGTAAGCGAACCAATTCTGGCGCCCAAATTTTAAATAAATAAATATAAAAATAAATTGAGCTTAATTAAATATTAATTAAATAAAAATTAAATACATTATAAAGTGGCGTCCAACGTAGAGGCGTAATAAATATATTATAACGTGGCTCCCAACGCAGGTGCATTATTAAATAAATATGAATAAATAATCATCAACATTAAAATACATTACAATATATATATATATATATATATATATATATATATATATATATATATATATTAATAAATAAAGTAGGCTAACGTTTATTCATCAATGACTTGTCAATTGTTTATTTTTATATTGTAATTATAGGATCAATATATAAGTATACATAAGGTTCAATTTTTGGGATAAATTACCAGATCTCTATGTGAAGATAGAAATAATTCTGTTCATGATATAATATAAATAGATCGGAAGGAGCTCTTTTTTAAACAATCATCATATGTTTGCTTAAATGGAAGTTTGTTTACAATTTACATAATTATTCGGTCATAATATGTCAAAAGTCAAAAGTGCTGAATAAAACCATCTTTGATCTGACCAATCAGGAATCTACAGGATTGCCAACTAAAATTCAAACCACTCCTCCTAGTTCGAAAACGGGATTATATGTAATACAATTTCATTTAAAGGATTAAATAAATGCAAATTATAAAAAATATTGTGTAAAACTTGTGCCTGTAACGAGAATTTCGTTCACCACTCGTAATATTTCTCGTCGATGAAAGAGTAACGTAAATCTCGTTTACCCTCGTAACATCGAATAATACTTCTTTTCGATGGTTGTCGAATTTTAAGGTTTCGGATGAGTTCGTTTTCATCAGGATATTTAAGCCAATGCGCGCTGAGGTTCTGCCCTTATTTCTTCAACGAAATATACTTATTGTTGAGGTCTGTCATCCTACCGTATCAAAGTGTATTCATATGAATGGTGAGTAGTTTCGCTTAAAATGTATAATATTTCTTCGCTAATTCGTTCTTACATTGTACTTAATAGTTTCAAATTAATTTTTCTTCGAAACATTCAGTAACAGAGAGATATTATGTCGATTTCGTTTTTGTTATATATATTTTGTTCTGGTTCCATATCTTTTTTTTATAACAATGGAAATTTACGTTAAAGAAATGTTAAATTAAAACTAAATGAAATAGTAACTTTTCTTATGATTCTTATTGTGCTCTTATTTCTAAAAGCTCTATTAAACTATTGATACAGGAAACATGAACCATGTGTTCTGGTTCTTTATATTCTTTTATACCAATGGAATTCTACGTTGAAAAGCCATTAAAATGAATTAGTAACTTTACTTATGATTTTTATTGTGCTTTTTATTTCTAAAATAAATTAATTTTCTTAAAATATTGTAAAATACAGGATATATTAACCACGTTGTTTGATATCATTTTATAATTTTGTACTTATGTTACGTGTACCTACTGTAATTTCAATCTCCAGATATCCTGCATTTTACTGAATTCAAGAACTATATCTGATTTAAGTGTCTTTTCTAGCACTTTTTCTTACCGGCCTAAAAATTATCTCACCGGCCTAAGCCTTCGTACCGACCTAAGCCTTTTCACCGAAAGTCTACCAGTTGAACTCTACCGGCTGGGACCACGGCTCTACTCAAAACCGACTTGACTTGACTTGACGTAGCCAGCTGATTGGTTCCCGATTCCTTTGGATGTCATAAAAATCATCGTTGGAAAAGAAAAAAAAAACAAAGAAAGTACTAACGTCCACAATCGTAAAAACTATCGATTATTTCCAACTACTCTTCATGCATTAATTAATTTAATAGTTTTGTACCATATGTAAATTAATATCTTCTTTGTAAAAGTTTTAATTCATGTTTAATTTTCCTTCAGAATCTAATTTCTTCTATATAACATTTTGAAATTTCAATTACTTTTCAGTTACTATTTTTTTTCAAATAATAAATCAAGTTATGAAATTTAATAACATTTGTAAATTTCAATTTTCATTCAATATATAATTTTATTTAATAAATCTACGTGTAAATATTAAATAACGTTGTTCATTTTTTATAACCTTCAAACTTATTGTTTTGTTGACTGGGATTAGTTGATGTGAGGTAACTTATAGACTAGTAGGACTTAGGGTGGCGCCCACTTATCTTTCCGTCTCGTAACGTAAGAATAAGTAGGATTACCCGAGAACCGGTAAGACCTACTCTTGGGTCTCTACTAGTATATAACCCACGCCTGAATAGCTCTTCGACGAAGTGGCCGTTGCATGACACAATGACTTTCCGTAGTACTCGTGATTTGCGCAACTCACCGCCTCGCGGTTCGTTGCGCAAACTTTACTCGTACTACAAAATGAGTCATTGCGACACTTGTTTTACAAATAACTATTATATACCTAACTAAAAGGTGATAAAATATATCGTCTGTTAAGCAAAACCAATATAAATTCTTCTTAATTGATGTTTTTATCTCTTTTAGACATTTTAGACACCCTATACAAGTGTTTAAAGGTTACATATTGCAGATTGAATTACCGTACTTTTTTTCTCTTTTTCTATTGCATTTGAAATATTTACAATGTTCTATTCGGTGAAAATTTTGAATACGGCTATCGTAACGAGGCCGCGGTTAATTGAAATTAGAATCAAACGAAACAGAATCCAACAAATCGGACATGGATCACGTCATATCATGCTTAATAACGACCAGTTTAACATGTAAAACAGAATAATAACAAAAAAACGAGGAAACAACATAAAATTGAATACTATTGTAATTTTCATTGAAAATATTTAAATCAAAAATAGTATTACGGTTTTAAAATAAATGAAAATAACCAAACTTTTTGGAAATATATGAGAAAAGGCAAATACACTGTTAAAAAGGTGGAAAGAAAAATATTTCATAATCATTTTTAAATAAAATTATGAAAAAAATATGTGCAAACAACGTTTTCCATCCAATTTCTTTTTGTTTGTAGTCGACAAGGAGTAAATATTTATTTTTTCCATATTTTCCAACAGCAAAATTGAAGGAAAATCATTTTAAAATTTATTTTGTCGTCTCTTGGAGAGTGTGATCGCGTCGGTTGTGTTCTAGTCTCGAAGATTCAACAAGAAAATTGAATTCAAACTCTAGAGACGAACACTTCGACACTCCCGACGCCTTTTCTTTTAAATTAAAAATAAAAGGAGTTTTACGCGATATGCAATCCAATTGAAGTGGCCACTGTCCCAGATTGAAAAGCTTTTAGGAATTTATTTCGAAAATGTATGATATTTTTTACACTATAAAAAGTAATTGTGAGATTACGAGATTAACTTTTAATACCCTGTATGTATTGTTCATAATAATATTTAGGTGAATATGAAGCAATATTTCAAATTGTAAATCCACATCTTGATCAACAATACACAGATATGATCCTATTTAATTGTTTCACATTTTACGATACACCAATTTGCAAAATTTGCACGATGCAATAGACCAAACAGACACAGTCACACACATACACACATACCACATACAAATCTGCACAAATTACGCGAGAAGCGGAATTATCTCTGGATATACATACATACATTGAAACCCCAACAACTCGAACATATACAGGCTCTAATTTAACACCATTCAGAATGAAACGCAGTTACACAAAACGTGAGTTGGATAATACACACATTTATTTTCGAAGTTTATCTCTCTATTCATTAAGCGTGTTTATTCGAACCCTCAAAGTTTATTATTTTATATATGTGACTATATTTCACGTCATTTATAAAGATGACTCAATTTCTTGCGAAAATGTATAGATCTGTGTTTGTAAAATACAATTCGATAGTTACCCTGAAAAAACTTTTTGTTTTTCCCTGTATAATATAAAACGGGAGAGAGATTATTTGGCTCTAGAATAAATTTGATTTATTTTATAATTTACTTTTTGTTATATCCTGTATAAACGACCACAAAACGCAAAGAACAGGATTCCTCTTGAAAAATTAACGATTTCATCAACAATTTAACTACGGACTATTGACAAAATTCAATAAGGCATTAGAAAAAACAAAAATATATGTTATGCAAATTCCAGAAGAAGAGGAAGTTTGTAAAATAATAAAAAAAGAGAAACAGGCATACTATATATCCTAATGAAAAATAGAAAGTATATTTAAATCTTTGTCTAAGGGTATTTTGTTTATAGTTAAAATTTGTGTTTGCTTTCTTTTAAATTAGAATTTTTCATAAATTAAAATAAAAAATTTTATAACTTCCTATTTTGTATTTTTTTATCTTCTTTGATACCTAAATGATGTACTTCCGTACGATTTGGGGTAAGTTTGCAAATTACATTGTTTTTTATTTAAATACTACAGTTAATTAAACTTTTGGTAGTGTTGGATTTTCCTAACCATAACTTATAAATAACACAGCGATATAACTTTAAATACACCACCAATCATCAAAGGAACTGTAATAGCATGATAAATAAATTAATATTCTAATTTTTTGTTAACCTATAAAATGTGAAATCGTTACGCTACTGATTTTCAATTTTAAAATATGGCTGTGGTCTTGACAACAATTTGGCGCATACGACTGCAACTTCAGATGGCTTCAACATTCGTGAAACGAATTCTAAAGGTGGGTCCTCATATGCGGACTATAAGCAGAACGCACTGGTTTTCGATGATGTGGTTGGTTGAAATGATCAAGTGATCTATCAAAAGTACGCTGTCACTAATCCGCGTGGATTATGGATCTAGAATTTGTCTCTAGTTGTCGGCGTACCCCTGGCGTTCAATGACAAGCAAGTGCTAGAGAAAGACTTTTGGTGCGTTCTTTTTGACTGAGATCTCAGATCACTTCAGTTAAGGTGATCAGAGATAATGTGATGTGAGTAAGCACCAAAAAGAGCGATATTTCAATTAAAGTGCGCGATCTGTCGATATATTTAAACTATACGACAGATTCGTATCAGCATCTAATAATGTTAATTAATATATCTATAATTTGTAACAAAAGAAAAACAGAGTATGTGTGTTTATTATTTATATGTCAATGGTTAAAACCTTAGATAACCTTGGTTAAAACTACATATAAACCAAGCAAATCAAATATTTCTTCATCCCCTCCACTTTATTTCCGACTCAATTCCAACTGATATCCACTTACAACACATTCAGCATCGGTGAAGGGGGAGGAAAAATCTCAGCTCACTTAAAGTGAGTCAAACAAAAAGAACGCTGATACTACTGATGTGAGCTGAGAATCACTGAGATCTCAGTCAAAAAGAACGCACCTATTGTTGACTACGTTGAGGAATTTTGCTTTTCAGGTTATAATGGTTGCGGTTTGTTTGCAGTTTGATTTATTTTTTCATAGTATTGAAGCTGTAAATATTTTCTTCTTCTACTAATTACTATTATTTCTGTTTGCAATTGATGGATTAAATGAAACTTTGACGCTGCTTGATGGCAGGCCTCTTCGCCACGAATTTGATTGCCAAATTAGGTAGGTAACTATCGCTTTTCATTTTATAAGTATTCAACTGGAGACACAATAAAAAATACAATATTACTCAACTTTCAACGAAGGCTTTACCTAAACAAACTGTCTACGCTGAAACGGAATAAACAGAAATCGTCAGGATCCAGTACGCTGAAATGAACGTATTGCTCTGTCAAAATGAGTGCGCTTAAAATCCGCCCATGAGGACCACAGAACTAAAACATAGAGTGTTTTTAGTTCTGTGATGAGGACCCACCTTAATACATAACCATTGAACTGAATAACATAATTCGTTTCAGTGTACATAACGATTAACTAACAGCTCACTATAAATTTGAACCACAAACAAAACCATACGCTAAAGTGTAAAATCGAATTACAATAGATTATTCATTGAAGACGAAAGTAAATACAATCAGATACCAATGTAGATCTTAAATAAATTGAACAACTGTCAGAACTGAACCAATAAAACGCGTTTTTCACAGGCACCGGCGATTTTTCTGATTGTTTACAACTGTGTGACTTGTCAGTGATTGGAAATTCGTTGTTGTAAGTGTACATAAAATTAAGTCAAAAATGAATAGATTCGACCAGTTTATGAATAACGATTATATTTTGAATAATATAACAGTGTTAATGGCAGAAAAAATTTTCTCTTTGATAGAATTATGGAATAAAATATCCGAATTTGATTTTGACGAACTACAAATGAGCGAAACTATCAAGTTGATGGACTGGGCACTGGTGCATACTTTGAACATTATCCTTACGGGCGAATGGATATATTATACGGATTTATTCGAGGTAAATACTTATATTTATTGTTATTGTCATATATACGGGTGAATTATATATATTATATTTCACCGATGAGAAAGAAAACATTTCTAACCTTTACATTTAGATGAAGTTCGATGGGATTTGTAATTCGTCAGTGTTGCCATGCATAAATAGAAAAGAATATTTTATAAAACCTCATAGGAGGTTTTCCAACAATTTTTCATATTTCAGTAGTTTCTACTTGAAAATAGGGAGTCCTATTGTTTTTTCTATAATTACACTGCATGCAATATCAAGTATTGAATAATATGTTTAAAAATATGATTTATTTTAATAACCAATTCTACTAAGAAGGGTAAACCGGGTTAGGTTACGTCGTAATGAAACTAGCTTTATACGTGAAGTTTGAAAGTTTTGATAATTGTGTGAATGTGTTGACGATTGATTTAATTTTTGTATAACTATGGTATTTTGAGTTTATCAATTGGCTAGTCTAATTGTTTCTAGTAGAGGTACTAGGTATACTGAAGTGTAATTTGCCATGATTTGTAACAACGAATGAGTTTTTAAGGAATAAGAGCATTATTTTAAATGGGAAAAAATGATTGATAAGTATTACTCAGTACTGATTCTTTTTATAAACAATATTGTCCATATCCATAATTTGCCACAATATTTTGATTGTGTTAGAAACTAGTAAAATAAAATTAGCATAATGACAACGCTGTTTAAAGTAAGCGCAGGTGGCTCCCTGCAAGAAAGATTCGCGGGAACATTACCACCCGACTCACCAAACAATTCGAATCACTTTTTTTAAGAATTTTTCGAAAATATTTTCGTAAACTTACCCCTAGAAGATCTGCTGAATTTCTCTGGACCTGTAATTAAAAAATAATATTAGGTGATGCTGATTGAAAGATAAAAACGAAAAAGATAATATCGCTTTCGCGTTTAGTTTCAATTTGAAATTATGGGAACATTTTTATATGCCACATTTAATGCTTTTAATAAAATAAATGGCTGCTTAAATCTAGTACTTGCCAAAATAATTGATTTGAAAGTGGGTAGCGACAACTATTAAAAACGGTAGAATGTTGGCAGCCTTGTCCTTCCTAATCAACTAGCAATGTTGCCATATAATTGACAATTTGTTGTGGTTTAATAAATATGAATAAGGTAATGTGGAGTAAGGCTGGATCCACATGCATCCGTGATACGTATCCGTTGTATACCACGTGATAAATATCAACTAATGAAATTTTAGGAAACAAAATCACGTACGTTTCAAGGTCACAACGGATTGAAGTTTGTTAATTTTTACTTTTCATGCGTGACTGAGGTTAGGTTATTATTTTGTTTACGTTTTTGTGGCGATTCGTCGACTCCTTATTAAATAATTTTTTACCTTGGTTAAAAATATGTCGAGCCAAAAAGAGTTGTTCCAATGTGCGTATTGCAATTTTTTTATAAACTCTTTTTGTGAGGACTACATGGACCACATATGTTTCCGTGAAAAACTGGAAAATCTGCCAAGAGATAAGAAATTTGCTCTTGTGCTATCTGCCCAGCGTATGTGGGAATTAGGTAGGTTATTTTTTAATTGTTACGTAGTAAATACCTACTTAGTTGTAAATACATAATTTAGGAGGGTTCAGGGAAATTTCATGGTAAAGTAGAACATTATTAACAATTTTTTACTTCATGAATTCTTTACTTCACAGTTGAGGATCCGAGTAATACAGAGCCAGCAGCAAAACCAACAGAAACAAGTTTGGATGATGAAATGTTAATTTCAATGGTACAAAGCAAACGACCTCTTTGGGATCACAGACTTCCTGTGGCTCAAAGGTCACCGGCCAAAATTAAACAGATGTGGGAGAGTATTGCTCAAGAAATAGAAGGTATGTTATTAATAAACATAATATATATATATATATATATATATATATATATATATATATATATATATATTGTAGTAATAATTTTAATTAACAACAAACAACAATATTACTAAGTGAAAATAACATGAACTATTTAAAGTATATAATAATACGTAATCCGTGTTCGCTTCTACCCTTCACCATGCTACTATGTATAGGACTAGGTTACATCACTATCGGTGTGGTGTTAGGCGATTCGAGGTGGCGCCATCTTACCATTTATAACAGAGTCTCAGACGTTGTGCGGGGCCTATCTACATGAAGGTGGTACTGTAGATAGAGCTGTATAGCCTGGTAGGGATCGTTCTGCTATAACATATATATTATAATATATTTAATGTTCTACTGTTTTTATAATTATGTATTATATGATTTTATTTGAAATTTGATTATTAGATGCTGTTGTTACAATCGTGGTAGTAACTACACTAATATGAAAACACCTTTATCACTGAATATAACCTATTTGAAATTTTGACAGGAATTGTCAAATTATTATGCCCGGCTCAGATGAATATGAAATTTTATATTCTGAAAGATAAATTACTACAAAATCGACTTACTCGCTCTTACCTCAGGGAGGGTTCAAAGATTAAAAAAAATTAATAATTTAAATTTTAAATTTATAAATTTCCAAAGAATATTCCAAAATTGTCAATTATACTATTGCAAATCTATAGTGACTGCTTGTTCAATATATTCTAAGACCATTAAATTATCTAATGACATCTACAATTTTTCTGTCACTGAAAATTAACTAAATGTCACTGATTATATCAAAAGTTTTATAGGATCCAAAATTTTTCAAATTCAATGAAATAGGAGTTGAATTAATACCAAAGTGAGTTGGAATCAAAAATTATATATTATATACCATCAGATAACAAGTGAAAATGAATTAGTATTCCCAAAATATAATAAAGAACAATAATCGTACTTTCTACGAACCTTAAAATTAAAAAAAACAACCTTTATACTAGAGGAACAACCTAATTAACTACTTATTCTAAACGTTCAAATCGTCGAAAATTACACTTGACGTGTATAAATGTCAAATAACTATATGCGATAAAATTGTCTATTCAAAAAATTTTCTCTTCTCTTCAGGTGAAATTTTATATATCTTTAACGTTAATTTTGTCAGTATTCAAAAATGTGATATAGATGCATCTATCTTAATTTTATTTAAAGGCCTGTTAATTCTTGAAAAATAATTTATGAAATCTGGACTGGACTCACCAACTAGGTATCAGGATTACTCGTTCTGATTCTAAGCACGTCTTTTAGAATCGCCGGAACCACTTTTCTAAATTTATAATTTAGAACCCGGAAAAATCACTAACACTATTTCAATATAATTATTTAAGGAATTATTCACGCACTGATCTTATCATGCTAATTATTATAATCTGATGCTATTTTAATATATCAATTACTATTATATTATTCAGCAAATTTGAGAGAACTCATTAGATGTTCTCTCGAGAGGGGCTCAAAATCAACTCACTAAACTTTTTCCATCAATAATTCTGTTCTCCTTTGGTTACCAAAAAATTCCTTTTTTAAAAAAAATACAAATTTATGTTTTCATATAACAAAGAGAGATTTTCATTCTTTACTTCTAATTGTAATTTTGCTACCAGCGACATCTGTATTCTTTTTTTAAAATCTTTATAAAATCTATGTATCATTAAGTATCTTCTGCATTATTGTCATTCGAAATTGTAATGTCAAATTTTATTTGCATATTGAATCTTTTAAATTATTTATAATACATTGTATATCACTAGTATTACATCCAAATATGTACATTTTTCTTTATTTCAATGTTTTCTTTAGAATTTAGATAGAGTATATGTATTAAATCCCCCTAATAAAAGAATGATAAATCGATTCTTGCATATAATTATAATTTATCTTTCAAAATTGCCAAATATCATACTAATATCTTAGTAACATAGTTATATCTTTCAAATAATTATCTCTAAAATTTATCTTCAATCAAATTAAACTATTATTCCAAATTCCTATAAAACTTCTTAAATCTACTATATCTATTAAAATTTCACGTAACATAATATCATTTGTTCCAAGTTAAGTATAATATTTATATACCTGTTCTATGTTAAAAACTCCTCTTTCATTTCCCGTAATGGGGTCTAATAATTGGTAACTATTTTGTGCTCCTTCGTTACCTACTACATAAGGTCCCTCAAACGGTAGCAATAATTTTGCGCAACTATTCTCTGATCTTTTTGCAACTTGCAATGATCTTACAATCACCAATTCTCCTTTTTCAAAAACTGTCTTCTTTTTATTTTCTTGGTTCATCCTTTTAATATATTTTTTAGCTTGCTTCTGCAGTCTTTCATTCACCCTATTCAAAACATCTTCCATTTCCAATTTTCGATTCACTATCCAATTTCTTTGGGGTATTGTGCCAGTAAATAAATATTCTGGGCATTCATTTGTAACACCATGAGGTATTTGGTTAAGGAATCTTTCTACGTGATTTAAATTATTTTCCCATTGACAGTGATCCTGATTACATAAAATTCGTAAGTACTTGTTTATCTCTTTGATGTATCTCTCAGCTGGATTTGACGATGGTTTCCTAATGCTAATAAAGTTCAACTTAATTTCTTGATTTTGACTAAATTTAGCTAGTTTTTCACTTTCAAAATAAGTTGCATGATCTAATATTATTGTTTTTGGCGTTCCATATTTTTTTATGTACATTTCTAAAATCTCTATCACAGTTTTTGCATTGGTTCTTTTGCATGGGTAAACTTTAACAAATTTCGTAAAAATATCAGTGATAACAAATATGTGTTTATTCTCTTGTATGCTCGGTATTAAATTGCTTATGAAATCTATAGCAACAATTTGTAATAGCTTCTGTGCAACTATTGATTTTGTCAAATTTTTATTGTGATAATTTTTTTCTTTTGCTAGTTGACATATGGCACACACTTTACAAATATTTTTGGCAATTGCTAAATCCTTTTTTGTTATATAGTTTTCTCTAAAAAGCATCCATAACTTCCTAGTCCCAACATGTCCATGTTCTTCATGTACATTTTTCAAAATTTCCTTTGCATAATCTTGTGTAATTACAAATACTTCTCTATCTTCCAGACATTTGTACCATATTTCCTCTATATTAATAGCATTATTTTTATAATTTTATTCCAAATTTTGTTGATCTTTCCTAATTCTATCCAATGAATATAATCCTTCCTCTTGTAGCATTCTATTTATACCAATTTTATACTTTCTCCGTTCAAATGTGGTTTCTGTCTCTCTACTTAAAGCATCTGCAACAATATTCTGTTTTCCAGGAATGTATTTTATTTCGAAATCATATTCTTGTAATAATAAAATCCAGCGATGTATTCTATTATTCGCATATCTATTTTTAAGCATAGCTGTCAAAGCTGAATGATCAGTTTCTATAATGAATTTAGCTCATAATAAAAAAATCTCAATTTAGTGATACAAAATACCACGCTTGCCATTTCAAGTTCTGTTACTGAATATTTCCTTTCATGCATTTTAGTAACCCTAGATATGAAACTAATAGGTACTTCTCCTTTTTCCTGTTCTTGTATCAGTACTCCAGCAAAACGATCAGCTGATGCATCTGTTCTCAAAATAAATTGTTTATCATACTGTGGGTGATATACCTTGAGATTATTTGTAAAATCTTCCTTTAGTTCTCTAAATGCTTTTTCCCGTTTGTCATTCCACTGCCATTTTACACCTTTTTTTAATAGTTCAATTAATGGTATTTCTTTTCTACTAAGATCCGGTATCAATCGTTTGAAATAGTTTAAAATTCCTAGAAACCTTCTCAAAGTTTTCAAATTTGTTGGTTGTTTATATTCTAAAATTGTCTTAATTCGATCAGGATCCACAGAAACTTCTTTAGTGTTCAAAACATATCCCAAATAATTTATCTCCTCTTGATAAAATTTACATTTTTCTATGTTTAATTTTAATCCAGCATTTTCTAGTTCTTCGAAAATAATGTTCAAATGCTCTTGATGTTTTTCTTCATTTTCCGAATATATAAGGATATCATCTATATAATGAAGTATGAAATTTTCATATTTGTTTAAAATAGTGTGAAGTGTTCTTACTAAAGCTGCACATGAGCTCTGTAAACCGAAAGGTACCACACAGAATAGATATACCACTCCATCTATCATAAACGCAGTATATTTCCGACTTTCTTTTTCTAAAGGAATTAACCAAAAACTATGTTTCAGATCTAATTTTGAAAATATGTTTGCATTAGTAATTCTACCAAATATACTATCGATATTCATGGGACTTTCGTATTGTTTCTTTGTGTAGCTATTGATATTTCTTGCATCTAAACATATTCTTATTTCTCCAGATTTTTTTCGTACACACGTAACTGCATTAATATATGGTGAATTTGATCTTTCTATTATTCCATCTTTTAACATATTTTCTAATTCATGGTATACTTCATCCTTCAATTTATATGGAATTGGATATGTCCTTACTTTGAAATTCGATATATCTCTATTCATTTCCAGTTTATGTATATATTTCCTTGCTACTTGTACTTCTTCATTGAATAATCTGTTGTATTGTCTTATCAATTCCATAACAATTTTCACATATTTTTGTTTACACAAATTTAAACCTATTTTAGATTCTTCATTGATTTGATTCATTACATAAAATGTATCTTCTTCTAATTTGTTTGTTTCTTGTTTGAGGAAATGAATATCTTCTCCTTTACAATTCATCAACTTTTCTTTATAATTGATAATCATTTTGTGATTGTCTAATTCATCGGAACCTAATACTATATCATAAATTAAATTCTTTACGACCAGCATTTGTACATTAAACGAATTATTTCCTATTTGTAATTCCTCAATTATCATTTTACTTGTATCATATAGTTTTTCATTATTCGCTCCCACTAGTGATAATCTATTTGTGTTTACCACCATAATATTATTTTTTTGCACTTGTCTATAATCCTTTCACTTATCAACGTTACTTCTGATCCTGTATCTATCAGAATTTTACATCCTATATTTTGTATTTTCCCTTTAATGAATATTAAACCTAAATTGTCATGCATTTCCCCAATTTCCCCAATATCAACAAATTCTCTTGGATGTTCGTACTTAGAAAAAATAATATTATGCACGTGAAAGCGGTTTAAGTAAAATTTCTATCTACAGTTTGACTATGATCCTCATATCTTTCTTGTTCTTGTATTATGTTTACTTGTCTCCTGTCTCCTATTTCTTGATTTCTTCTATCATAGTTTCTGTCTTGGTTTTCCAATGTATCATTTCTTCTATCATCATTTCTTCTTTCAAAGTTTCTTCGATCATAATAATTATTTGTTCCTGTCCGTCTATCCTGTCGCCAATTTTCAATTCTGTCTTCATTATCATTTCTTCTGTCCGTATTTCTGGTATCTCTTCTATTTTCAAAGTACTTATTATCATTATTTTTATTTCCATTTCCATATCTTCGGTCTTCATTTCTATAATTTCTATTTTCAGTTCTATAATTCCTGTCTACATGTCTATCATTTCTTGGGTTATCAAAATCCCTGTTTCTATAGTTTCTATTTTCATATGTATTATTCATATCTCTTCTGTAATGTCCATCTCCATTTCCTATTTCATTAAAATTTTTAATTTCATTTCTTTTTTCATTATTACTTTTTTCAAGTCTGAGTAAATAATTTGATAAACCTTCCATCGTCTTGATATTTTGTATCCCTATAGTTTCAGATACTTGTTGGTTGAAATGTCTGGAAATATATAACACCATTTCTTCTTCTCGCATGCTTGGCTCCAAATACTGTGCGTTGTTGTACATTTTCATTGCATATGCATTGAAATTTTTACTCTGGTTATAATCAAATTTCCCAAAGTATAGTTTCTCTCTGAAACTCGCCTGTTGTATCTCCCCCCAAAAATATTTTAAAAATTGTTTTTCAAATTCTTCGACATCGGGTATTTGTTCCTCTTTATTGCAAAACCACAATAAAGCATGTCCAGATAACATTCCTCTAATAATGATTTTTTTCTCTACAATGTCCCTTATTCCTCTCATCCTACTTTTGATTATTTTGATAAATACTTTTGGGTGAATTACATTTATATTACCATCAAATTTCACTCCAAAGTCGATATTTCCAGTATACATCGTTCCACCTCCATTCCGTTTTAGATTATCTTCTATTTCTTCTACAGTTTCATGTAATTTTCTATTCATTTTCTCCAATTCCTGGTTAAATAATTTGTCTATATTTTCACTCCTTTTAATACACGTTCCTGTTTGTTCCTCTATCCTTCCATTTAAATCATTAAATTTCCTATTCAAATTCTGTTCATATATTTGCATTACTTCTTCATTTGTTTGTCCTTGTACTTTAATGGACCGTATCTCTTCAATTAAACTCTCATTTTGTTTCTTCACTTCTACTTGAATTACTCCAGATAAATTTTCTTCTAGGCATCTTCCTAGTTCTTGAACTTCTTCTACCACCTGCTTGTTTGTATCTTCCCTGATTTTAATGCCAATTTCTTGAATTTCCATGCGCAAATTTTCCTTCTGGCCCTTCATATCCTCTTTCACCTTTTCAATTTTCTTTCTAAATTCATTATTTTCTTCCCTAATTTTCTTAATCTCCTTTAAATTTTCAATTTTTCCTTCTTCTATTTTCTTTTCCAGCCTGTCCATGTTTCCTGTGATATTGTTAATATCCCCCTTAATCTCCTCCCTCATTGTATACATATCTCCTCGCATATTCTTTTCCATACTATTCATATCTGCCCTATTTTCTTCAAATTTCCTATTCATATTCTCATTCATTTTCAAAAGAAATTGTTGCATCCAATGATCATTGCTATTTGTTCCTCCTTGGGGTTCCCGTCTACTATCCTCCTGTTCTTCCCTTTCTTCATCGGATCCACTTTCAACTCCTGCCTGTTTACCATCTCTTAACGTCATTCTTCGTTCCATCGTAAATATTTAAATTTTTTTTATAATAATGTCAATAAATTTTTAATATTTTTATAATTATATGCACAGTTTTAATCGCCCCACGTTTTGGGTGACAATTATTATAATGTTAACGTCAACCTAATTATCAAGAAAAATTCTTAATTCGCCCCACGTTGGGCGCCAAATTATAATATATTTAATGTTCTACTGTTTTTATAATTATGTATTATATGATTTTATTTGAAATTTGATTATTAGATGCTGTTGTTACAATCGTGGTAGTAACTACACTAATGTGAAAACACCTTTATCACTGAATATAACCTATTTGAAATTTTGACAGGAATTGTCAAATTATTATGCCCGGCTCAGATGAATATGAAATTTTATATTCTGAAAGATAAATTACTACAAAATCGACTTACTCGCTCTTACCTCAGGGAGGGTACAAAGATTAAAAAAAATTAATAATTTAAATTTTAAATTTATAAATTTCCAAAGAATATTCCAAAATTGTCAATTATACTATTGCAAATCTATAGTGACTGCTTGTTCAATATATTCTAAGACCATTAAATTATCTAATGACATCTACAATTTTTCTGTCACTGAAAATTAACTAAATGTCACTGATTATATCAAAAGTTTTATAGGATCCAAAAATTTTCAAATTCAATGAAATAGGAGTTGAATTAATACCAAAGTGAGTTGGAATCAAAAATTATATATTATATACCATCAGATAACAAGTGAAAATGAATTATTATTCCCAAAATATAATAAAGAACAATAATCGTACTTTCTACGAACCTTAAAATTAAAAAAACAACCTATATACTAGAAGAACAACCTAATTAACTACTTATTCTAAACGTTCAAATCGTCGAAAATTACACTTGACGTGTATAAATGTCAAATAACTATATGCGATAAAATTGTCTATTCAAAAAATTTTCTCTTCTCTTCAGGTGAAATTTTATATATCTTTAACGTTAATTTTGTCAGTATTCAAAAATGTGATATAGATGCATCTATCTTAATTTTATTTAAAGGCCTGTTAATTCTTGAAAAATAATTTATAAAATCTGGACTGGACTCACCAACTAGGTATCAGGATCACTCGTTCTGATTCTAAGCACGTCTTTTAGAATCGCCGGAACGACTTTTCTAAATTTATAATTTAGAACCCGGAAAAATCACTAACACTATTTCAATATAATTATTTGAGGAATTATTCACGCACTGATCTTATCATGCTAATTATTATAATCTGATGCTATTTTAATATATCAATTACTATTATATTATTCAGCAAATTTGAGAGAACTCATATTAGATGTTCTCTCGAGAGGGGTTCAAAATCAACTCACTATACTTTTTCCATCAATAATTCTGTTCTCCTTTGGTTACCAAAAAATTCCTTTTTTAAAAAAAAATACAAATTTATGTTTTCATATAACAAAGAGAGATTTTCATTCTTTAATTCTAATTGTAATTTTGCTACCAGCGACATCTGTATTCTTTTTTTAAAATCTTTATAAAATCTATGTATCATTAAGTATCTTCTGCATTATTGTCATTCGAAATTGTAATGTCAAATTTTATTTGCATATTGAATCTTTTAAATTATTTATAATACATTGTATATCACTAGTATTACATCCAAATATGTACATTTTTCTTTATTTCAATGTTTTCTTTAGAATTTAGATAGAGTATATGTATTATATATATATATATATATATATATATATATATATATATATATATATATATATATATATATATATTTTCTTGAATGAAAATTATTGACAAATATATAGAAAAATTACGCTTCTTTTAGGATCATTTTCAGTTGAAATAATAAAAAAAAGATTGCGTCATTTAAGGGACGATTTCATGAGGTCTCTTAAAGAAGGCAAACTATATGTACCCAGTGGGTCCCGATTAGAGGATGTCCCACCAAAACCATCTTTCAAATTTTATGAGCTAATGAAATTCTTGAATAGCACAATGGATAATACCAGGTTACTAATGCATTTCTAGACTTAAAATTATTCTACCTTTCACAATTTTTACTACATATTTTAGCACTGTATCCAATATTGACCTCACTCTTGAAGGCATACCTTCATCAAATCCGTCAACATCAGATTCTGGACGTAAAAGAAAATGTATGTTTAAAATATCCAAAATTATCGACAGTTTGTTTAATTACTTATTATTTTTAGTAAACGCAGCAGCCAATGAAACGGAAATAGAAATCCAAAAACAGATTTTAAAATCGTTACACGAGGATACGACAAAGAAACCAGATGGAGTTGATGGATTTCTTATGTTACTAGGAGAGGGGTTAAGGCGCCTCCCACAACGAAGCCGATCACAAATAGAAATCAAGTTTTTGCAAATGTTGGCAGATGAGGAAAAAAGCATTGAACAATGATAAGTTTAAAAAGTACATATCTTCTGTTAAGTTAAAAAAATACGTTTCTTTCCGTAATTTAATAATTAAAATAAATATTTTTTAATCATAACTGTGTTTTGATGAGTCTACCTTTATTAGGGCTCATGAAGCTGTGGATAAAACAGGGTGTAAAAAAGAAATCAATCATTAAATGATAAGGTTTTGAAATAAGTAACTTATTTATTGAAATAACCCACAAAAGAAACATTTATTTAAAAATCATTATTAGTTGCTTTTTCCCATTGCCATTCTACTGCTCCAACTCCTCCAAAAAAATCAGCAAACTTTTCTCTTATTCTACTTGCATTCCTGCTAGAAGCATTGCTTCCTGTTCTTCCTACATCTACAAGCCCTTCACTAGTTTCATTCAAGTTATCTAAACGTGAATAATGTCGATCATCACTTAACATAGATAGTTCCTTTTCCATAATAAAGTTGTGAAGGCATACTGTTGCCTGAACTATTTTTTGTGTGGTATTTTGTGATGCAATTATTGGTTTTCCAAAAACCCTCCACCTGCCCCTTAAAATACCAAATGAACATTCCACAGTACGCCTTGCTCTGCTCAATCTGTAATTAAAAACCTTTTTTCTTAAACTTAAGTTTCCACTCCTTGGATAGGGTCGCATCATATACTCTTTTAATGCAAAAGCTTCGTCCCCAACTAACACGTAGGGCAAGCTATCTGAAAAATTGTCAATAGAGCAGGCCTCAGGAAAATCTAAAAGTTTGTTTTCTAGTGCTATGCCGATAGTGCTATTTTGAAACACACCACTATCGCTTTGTCTTCCGGGTGCTCCAATATCAACAAGTAAGAACCTCATGTTGGCATCTGCCACTGCCATCAGTATCATACTATGTGAATTCTTGTAATTATAATTGTGGGATCCACTGTTTGGTGGTGCCTGAAAAAATAAATACAGAAGATAGGTTTTACTTAAAGTGCATACAAAAATTGAGAATTTAATTTGAAAGCTAGTGTACATCATAAATGGACAACAAAAGTTTTAATGTGTACGTTATAAAACAAATCCCACGTTACCTGTATAACCACATATTTTCCATCCACTGCTCCAATGCAATGGGGGTAATTCTAAAGTTTTTCAAAGTCCTGGGCAATCCATTTCCATCCTTCAACATCAGGAATTTTTAATTGAATTGGTGACAAGTGTTCCCAGATGGATTCACATACTTCAAATATTATTTTGGAAATAGCTTGTGGAGAGATTCGAAATACATATGATAGCGAAACCATGCTATCACCGGATGCTAAATACCGCAAAGTTAGTGCCAATCTTATGGCTGATGGAATGGGAGCTCTAATTACATGTAGCTTTGAAATTTGGTTTTTAAGTTTATTATGTTACTCATTAAATAAAGTATGGCTCATCCTAAAATAATTAAAATACTTGATAGGATCGCTCTCCTCCAGCTCTCGAATAAGGGTATTCCCACAGCCATATTTTACTCTTTTCTCCTCGATAAAAATTTGTCTTGTCCACATTGCCCTTTTGTGTGGGTTTTGTGTGATACGCCTTTTATTTTGCAAATACATTAGGTATGCTATTTTAATTTTTTTCTTTAAATCGCTTTGTGCCCATGGAGGAGCATTCACTAATTGTCTGCTTAAACATGAAATCAACAATGTCCAATTCCTTAAACGATCAACACTCATAATTTAATAAGATCCGTAAGACTAGATGACAAAAATATTAAAATATTTTGAGATTAGGTACCATAAACGAACAGGTAAAGACGTAAACGGATTGACACATGTGGATGATCATATTTCCAGCTATCCGGGAAACGCACACGTACGTCCGTGATCACGGATGCATGTGGATTCAGCCTTAGTGTGTAGAGGCGTCATAACTTATATTCGGTGGTTTATTGTGGCTCCATCTATGAGTACAACTACATGTTTTGACATGTTGTAATGCACAATGCTAGAGTTGAAATAGTTCTTAGACAAGCAGTAATTAAAGAAAATATATTACCGTGTGGGCATTGAACACAACTTGGTTAATCATTTTTAATCTTCCGCCATCCTCAAAAACATCAGGGATGTAGCAACTTAAAAAGGTAAGTAATTTCTTAGTTTTGTATGTATTTCTTTCATCTAATCTCAAAATTTTAATTACTGAACAAGTTGCCCCGCAGAAATCTCATGTGTATACAAGTGAGTAGTAAATAGTACGGGCATATGTTTAGTATACTACTCAGTGGCAAATAAATGGAACAATAATGTGTTTCTCTTATGTTCTAGGAAACCATGATACGTTGTTACAAAAAAATGTAACAACCGTTCAACCTACAATGAAACCACCTTTCAGAGGGTATTTGAAGGAATATATAGGGAAGTGATTACCCAATACGGTGCTCATAAGAAATACAGTATCCCCCAGATGACACCTAGTTACTACAGGCGAGGAATTAGATGCAAGAAAAGTTCATCAATGGGGAGATGGCGGCCAATTCCCATTAATGAAGAAGCTTAACTCGCCGAATGTTTGATAACGATGAAAAAATGGGGGTGGGGGTTAACACGACGTGAATGTTGAGCAATACGTACTAGAAATAAATGCGTCCGAATATCAAATAATCTCAGTTAATTGTCTAGTAAGAACTAATTACAATGCGTTTTAATTGAAATAATTTAAGATTTTGGTCAAAAGAAAGCAGCTATTATTTTTAAACTTTCGCGCTAACGGCTCCTAACCTCGGTCGTTTTTGATTGGTCAGGATCATCTGTGACGTGCAGCTCGCTAGACGCTAGTATGTTTTTCGGGGACGATGAGGTGAACATTCTCTGATAGTACTCCGAATAATAAACTGCTCTGTTATACCATTATTTCACGCAATTATAATATAGTATATTACGTAACGAGTGCGGAAAGTGATATTTTTCACACGAGTGGGAGGTATTGTCCCACGAGGCGCAAGCCGAGTGAGATAATCCCACGAGTGTGAGAAATCACTTTCGCAAAAGTTATGTACACTATTTTTCCAACGACCACGCCATATTCTTTTACCGAATCAGGCATGTACAATCTTTCGTTTTTATGTAGATCTGAGAGGTTTTATATATGTGTATTTGTAATTACTTTATATAGTCCAAGAAATGTCGATATGAACATACTTTATTTTTAAGAATAAACAAACTGTTGTGTATATTTCCTCAGCGCTATAAGTATATTTGATAAGAACACAATGTAACAGCGATGGAATGGCCGAGCGGGCTAAGCGTCTGTTCTCGATTTCTGACAAACAGTAAGGTGGTTCGAACCCGGACTCGGTGGATTTTTTTTTAAATTTTAAATGAAAGAAATAAATTATATTATATCGACAAATCAACTTAGGATATACGCATTTGACATATACATAAATTTGCGGGGTAAATAGACTAGCATTTCACCATTCAATTTGACAGTTTTTTTCCGTACGCGTATGAATAAAGGCCATTTTCCATAGAACTAGACGGTGCGATATATGTCACTTTCCTATGTGGTCGTAGGAAAAAGTTATTTCATTCTTGATTATCATTTGCTATTTGAACTACTGTTAATAAGTACAAAATGAGAATTTTTATCATTTTAATAATCTTGCTTCTACGGCATATTAAGTACTGATGTCGTAAATTTAATTATTTGTTCATTGAATTTTTACAAATGCCTACATACAGGGTGTTTTCAAATGACACTTACAACGTTTGCATGTAGATACCTCTCGTAAAATTGGACAAGATGATATAGGGATTGAGGGATCCAACCCATTTACATTTCGAAATACAGGGTGTTGAAGTTATAAAAAATATAATGTTTTAATTTGATAACTTTAGAATGGATCAATATATTGATCTGACATTTGGCAGGTTGTTTTTAAATGTAAAAGGGCATATTTTGATGAAAAAACATGTTTCAATTCTTGATCCAGTGGTGTACATTTGGAAGAATATGTCACCTTTCCCCTCCCATTTTTGACGCCACTGGCATTTGAAGCTATTTTTTTTCTATTTTGTATTCCTCAATAATTTTCACGTGAAAAACGCATAACCTTTACATATCAAAATGTTTGTAGTTTTCAAGATATTTAATCCTTTTATGAAGCCTGCAAGATCACTTTTTAATAAAAAAATTAGAAAAATATTTTTTTGAATGTTTTTTAATAACTACCAAAGTACTAATAGTTAGAATATGTAACAAGAACTAATTTGTGAAACAGCAATGCATATAAAACATTGAGAGAGGATTGTGGATAATACTTTTCCAAACTTGTGATTTTATTAACAAAAGAATTAATGACAATAAAAAATAAGAGAATTACAAAGTTAAATAATATCCCATTCAAACACAATTTTTAACTAAGCAGCCAAAAAATTACAAAATATGTTCAAAATTTTGTCCATTTACATTTACACATAATCTGCTACGTTTTCTCATTGAAAATCGCATACCCTGGAAAGGCTGGCGATTGCCGGAAATAATTTCTGTAATTGTATGGATTCTTGCTATTGGTGGTTTCTCCGTATAGTAGGCTATGGATGTCAATAATGAAATGGTATATGTCATTTTGTTTAACGTCAAAACGAAAATGAATTATTTGTAATTAAATTGGTTTGTGAAACTTTCACACTTTTTGTTATGATGGAATATACTTTTGAAGAAATGGCTGATATGCAACTAATATAGGTACGGGGAAGCCAGAAAGAATGATAGACGTTCCGAGCGTTTGTATAGAGAAAGATATCCAAATCGACCTAGATTTCCATGGCACACATTTTCTCAAATTGACAGGAGATTACGAGAATTTGGAAAACTCAATTCAAAATTGCAAGGTCGCGGTAGAAAACGAACTGTACGAACTATGCAATTAGAGAAGGCTGTTCTAGACCGTATTGAAAATAGACCCGATATAAGCACTCTCACCATTGGCAAATCTTTAAATGTAAGTAATTCAACTGTGTGGAATATTTTAAATTAACAGAAGTTGTATCCTTATAAGTATACCCAAGTTCAGGCCCTAAAACCAACAGATTGTCCTCAAAGAGTGGAGTTTGCCAATTGGTACACCCAAAAATGTTTAGAAAATAGAAATTTTACCGAATTTCTTCTATTTACTGATGAGGCCAAATTAACACATCAAGGATTTTTTAATTCCAGGAATAGCCACGTGTGGAATGACGAAAATCCATATGTTATTCGACAACGTGGATTTCTGGAAAAATTCTCGCTTAACGTGTGGGCAGGCATTCTTGGAGATTGTATAGTGGGTCCATATTCATTACCTGATAAACTCAATGGTAATATTCATTGTAATATTTTGAGAGAAACCCTGCCTGATTTATTAAACGACGTTGTACCATTAAATATTAGGGCGAATATGGATAATGTATGATTTCAGCACGATGGGGGATCTGTACATTATTCTCTAGCGGCCAGACAACTTATAACGCAACAATACGGACCGAGATGGACCCAATATGTGGCCTGCGAGGTCACCAGATTTAAATCCAATCGATTCCTTTCTGTGGTGTTACATGAAGTTCCTAGTCTACGATACAATAGTAGAAACGGAGGAGAAATTGATAGCAAGAATCCATGCAGCTACAGAAATTATTTCCGGCGATCGCTAGTATTTCCAAGGTATGCGATTTTCAATGAGAAAACGTTGCAGATTATGTGTAAATGTAAATGGACAAAATTTTGAACATATTTTCTAATTTGTTGGCTGCTTAGTTAAAAATTATGTTTGAATGGGATATTATTTAACTTTGTAATTATCTTATTTTTTATTGTCATTAAATCTTTTGTTAATAAAATCACAAGTTTGGAAAAGTATTATCAAAAATCCTCTCTCAATGTTTTATATGCATTGCTGTTTCACAAATTAGTTCCTGTTACATATTCTAACTATTAGTAGTTTGGTAGTTATTAAAAAACATTCAAGAAAAATATTTTTTTATTTTTTTATTAAAAAGTGGTCTGGCAGGCTTCATAAAAACTTTAAATATCTTGAAAACTACAAATTTTTTGATATGTAAAGATTATGCGTTTTTCACGTGAAAACTGTTGAGGAATACAAAATCAAATAAAAATAGCTTCAAATGCCAGTGGCGTCAAAAATGGGAGGGGAAAGGTGACATATTCTTCCAAATGTACACCACTGGATCAAGAATTGAAACATATTTTTCCATCAAAATATTATATTCATCTATTTTAAAGTTATCAAATTAAAACATTATATTTTTCATAACTTTAACACCCTGTGTTTCGGAAAATAAATGGGTTGGACCGCTCAACCCCTATATCATCTTGTCCAATTCTACGAGAGGTATCTACATGCAAACGTTGTAAGTGTCATTTGAAAACACCCTGTATATGTAAACTTGCATACATTCACTATAAACTTTTTCCCCACCTTACCTTAGTTGAAAATAAGCGAATCTGGTTAAATTAGATTCTATATTTTCCAGACGCAATTATCAAATGCTTTAGAAAAAGCGAGCCAAACTATGAGGAATGTATCGGGAAGATTTGAAAGATATTTCGAAAGAATTTTCTACGCTTTAAAAAACTCCTGGAATATTCCGATATTGGACGTCATTATCAAAAATGAAAACGTTGGAATGAGTAAAAACATCATAGAGTTTTTCGATGAAGAAAAAGCTGATTTAATCGCTATGAGATTGTTAAAGTTGTGCGAATCCCAATGCCAAGATTTGGCTTTAAATTTGTCAACGGCGTTTCTGAGATATATCCAATTTATGGAGAAGGAAGGACACCTCGTCGAGATTTCACCCAAAGATATATTGTTCATTTTGGATATAAGAATCTCTTTATTGTATAGGTGGGGTAGGATACCAGCAATTGAGGAAGCCGTAAGTCAGATGAATGACGGAGATTTCAAATTGAGTGTGGAGAGATTCATGAGTAGGGATGGTAATATGTTTAAGACTTGGCAACATTCCCAGAAGCTTGCCATGTTAATGATGCAGATATATTTAGGTAAGTTTCGTTGATTTACATTATACCGTTGAGTGAAAAAATTATAAACAGATCTCTCTGTCCGTACCGCGACCCCCTACATACAGCGAGCTTGTACGGTAGTGCCACCACATGGCACTTACAGAAAGCTTTTATATTTTCTTTTAAAACAAGTCGAAGTTGAGCTTAATAGTCTCCTCAGACATTTCATTTGACTGGTGTTATTGTTTATTGTTATACTTTTCTCACAGGTTAAAACTGTTGAATTAAGTACAAAATTGTTGAAATTTCAGCAGCATATATTTTCTGTTGTCAACTCTGACATTGCAGCTGTCAGAATAAAAATCGAATTACATGGTTACCGTGTAACAAATCATGATACGGAACATACCCCCGGCTTCGAAAGGTTTAGCTTTCAATAAATGAATATATCCTAAATAAAATCAAAAAAGAAAACTTCTAAAAGTTAAATCAAGTGTCTTAACTGTTGTCACCACAGTGTTCGTCTTTCCATAAGAAGTTTTACACAATCTTGCAAAGGAGCGGCACACTATTTTCGAGCTCATTCCTAACGTCTGCTATTCTTGCAACTTCATCGAGGCTTAGGTATAGTTTGTTAATTCGTCCTAAGGGCCATATGAATGGTGTAGTGTGTTCGTCCTTTAACATTACTAGTGAATCGACGGTTAATGAGCCTTGGTTGGACTTCCATTTAGTACGTGATTGCAATTCCGAAATATATCCTTTGGACCATTGAGCCCAAAATAATTGATGTACGACTTGTGCTACGAGTAATGGACCACATCGCAAGAGAAAGGCACCCATGAAACAATACAATGTTGGAAACCCTTTCGAAAGGATTGCTATGGATATCGCTGGACCATTTCCGACGACCGAAAATGGTACTGGTTGTAATGGATTATTTCACAAAGTGGGTGGAAATTTACGCTATACCGAACCAAGAGGGCACAACTGTAGCGGATGTATTGGTAAAAGAATTTATCAGCCGATTTGGAGTGCCCTTGGAAGTTCACAGCGACCAGGGAAGAAATATCAAAAAGCATCTATTCCAGGAGATTTGCGACAAGCTGGGAATGAAGAAGACTAGGACAACAGCATTACATCCACAGTCAGACGGAATGGTCGAGAAAATGTACAGGATTATTGGAAAATTCCTGTCCAAAGTAGTTACCAGCCTTCAGAGACATTGGAACCAGTATCTTTCCCTATTCGCATTGGCTTATCGATCTGCCGTCAATGAGTCCACGGGTGAAACACCTGCGACAATCCTGTTTGGACTTGAAATGAGGCTTCCTTGTGACCTGGAATTTGGCTGTCGGCCTAGAGAAGATCTAGCAGGAGAAGACTACGTGATCCAATTGAGAAGAAGGCTGGACGATATTCATGAATTAGTGCGAACAAATATTTAAGTTACCAACGACAGAATGAAAAGTCGGTACGATACGCAGGCCACAGAAAGCGGATTTAAAGAAGGGAACAAAGTATAGTTACACAACCCGACGAGGAGAAAAGGATTTTCTCCAAAATTACAAAAATCCTGGGAAGGTCCATACTTAATCAAGAAAAGTATCAATTATGTTATAAATCGCATAAGCAAGATCCCCAACGGAAAACCAAAAGTAGTTCACCAAAACCGACTAGCCATTCGAAGGAGACCACGACCTAGAGAAAGGAGTAAACCTTATTCGAGATGTGTCTGACCCTACCTTCGATGAATTTATGGGTGCGTATGGAGGTACCGGGAAAGCTAGATATGGAGTCACTTCAGAACAACGACAAAATTTGTTCACTCTCCCGGAAGATTATTCACTGGCATACAACATCCCCAGATATCAATTTGCAGCTACAACCCCCGTTATCACTATCCGATGAAGACGGTGCCCTTTTATTTCCATAAGATCGGAAAGTGTAGAAATGGGGCCAGTTGCCGATTCAAACATCCAGTCTCGGCTACACAAAAGTTCCGGGAGAAACTGCCATTTAAACATTTAAAGAGGGGGTAATGTTACGAAACAGCACACTGGTATAGTCCCTTAATACGACTCTGCCTAAGCCATGTATGAAAGTTAAAATTATGGCGGATGCGCAGAGATTTCTGAGAATTGTTTACGATTGTGACTATCTTATCTAGACATTGTTTTTGTAACCAGTCTTATCTAGAAAATGCGAGAACCAATTGTTTTTGACTAACCCGCAATCTATAATTATCTAATAATAAAGGCACTGATATATATATATATATATATATATTTATATATATATATATATATATATATATATATATACAGGACCGACCAGCGGAGTTAGGTTAGGTTAGGTTTATAATGAGTGGGTCAATGAGGCCCTCCACTGCGACTCGTGAGAGTCTATTGCGGCTCATACCTATTCAAATTTCACCAAACAATTTCAGCTTCTTGACGAAGCCGATTAATTTGTTCAGTGAATGATATTTCAGGTCCGAGGGCAAGAGAGTGGCCCTGCCAAACATCAGATACCTGATTTGCGCCGCGGCGGGGCAGGCACAAATTATATGCTCTGCTGTTTCATCATCTTCCAAACAAAGACGGCGGAGGACCCATTCATCTCTATTTGGAAATAGGACGGTATAAGGCAGATTATAGTTTACTGTTGGGGGCATTATATCAGAGGTCATTCCCAGAATACTATGACTTTCGGTGGCCGCTAGCATTCTACTTTGCTCTGTATAAGCCTGTTTCGTGCATTTACAAATATGCACAATTCTATATGCTGTCCATCTGGCCTCCTTTTCCAGAAGTATGTGGAGAGGAGGAAGGTCCAGGAGGACTTCCATGGCTGCTGACGGTGTGGTGCTGATAGCACCAGTTATAGCCAAACTAGCCTGTCTTTGTATGCCAGAGAGCTTTGCTTGGGCCGTTTTCTGTAAAGATTTTGACCACCAAGCAATGGCTCCGTATGTGATGATTGGTCTAACAATCATCACATATATCCAATGGATTTGTTTGGGACCCAAGCCCCAAGATTTTCCGCATATCCTGCGACATGTCCACAAGGAAAGTGTGGCCTTATGGATGACTTTTTTCAAGTGAGCGTTCCAAGTAAGTTTTTTATCTAGGATGATCCCCAAATATTTTACTTCCGCTGCAAATGGAATAACCTCACCATTATAGGAAAGTGGCGGAAGGTCCGCCAAATTCCTTCTCCTGGTGAAGGGAACTATTACAGACCAGCGGAGTAGTTCAGTTTAGTTCTAAAAGCGATCTCGACAAATAAACAATAATACACCGAAATAGCGAACGGTAAAGTGTTGATATAAATTAATAATGAAGGTTGTGTGTATATAAATTAAATTTAAGTGAATAGTTAAGTGTATATAGATTAAGTGTTAGTGCGTAGTTTAGTGTTTAAATGAATTCGTAAGTAGACATACCGTGCGTTTAAAATGTATCCCACCCGTATACTGTTTAAATAAATAAGAAAAACATTACAATATCAATTGGTCTCACAACTTTACTACTTGCAATAGTACGGGCATCCCGTTTCCAAAATGTTGTGTACGTATTTACACCAAGTTCCTTAATCGCTTTCTTTGCGTCAGAGAATGAGCTAAACCCATCGCCAACTTTCAGCATACTGAGCATTACTCACAAATATGTATTTCAATACCTAACCTAGAAATTCTCTAGGTATAAATTAACAATCAGAAAACTACCTGAAACACATACCCCAGCCTATACCGATAATATCCAGATTCACACCTTATTTAAAATTAACTTTAGCACAAATTTTTGCTACAGTAATAATGCAACGAAAATAACATTCCAAGCAGATAAATGGCAGTGTTATGCACAAAACACGAAAATGTGAGGGCAACAGCAAGAAACGGCATTTTAGTACGCGACCGTTTAGGTACGCGTCCACTAATCGGCGTCAAACGGACGGTACGCATTGGACGAATCGGATTTTTTTTGCGTCCTGCGTTTACTACCAAGGATTATTGGAGTCGGTATCAGCATTTCTCTACGACGGAGAGCCAGTCATATCTTTCCTGCTATTGAAGCCAAAGCAATGTCGTTACTGAACGAAAAAGATGTTATAATTATTTGCGTGTTGTTAGAAGAAGAAGATAACGGAAGAAAAAGAAAGAAATGTTGGGTGCATAATATTAACATAAAAAGACCAATATTCGGGGAATATCACAGTTGTTTTTGTGATTTAGTTCGAGATGAAAGAAAGTTCTTTGAATATTTTCGAATGTCACACGTTAGATTTGAAGCACCTTTAAATATTTTAAGACCAAATTCATTGAGACAAAATACACCATTTAGAGAATCTATAGGACCAGAGGAAATTTTGGCAGTCAGTTTAAGGTATGTATGATTTTGAAAATTAAAATTTTAAGTAATACGTTTTACCGTTTTTAGCATGATCTATTTAAGCCCTTCAAGTTTTCATTTCTAAAATTACTAATTTTTTTGACTGCACAACTTTTGCTTTTGACCCCGTCTATTGAACTAAGAATTATTCTAAAAACAGTGGGATACAATAAGGTCAAAGAATAAAAGTGATTCTTAATAGAATTTAATATTATGTCTATTAATAATGAAAAGAAAGTAAAAGGCAGCGCCGGTTTTACCACTAGGTGCGCTAGGCGCTAGCAAAGGGTCTCAAAATCTGAAATGGTCATGTGCGGTGAAACTGGCGCTGCCTGACGATACATTTTGAAAAGTTTTTACAAACGGATTAGATTCTTCTACATCACTTTGAATTCTGGATGGAACGTAGTTTGGGGACCATACAGACTTCTGGTGTTCTTGGAAACTTGCAGAAATGTTTTGTTCGGTTGTCTGCGTATTGGGCGGAATACAGCTTGTAAATAAAATACGGCCCTGCTGGTGGTAGACATCCGGAGAAGAAAAATTTGATTCGGTTGTGGCAGTACTTTCAGTCAATAATCTTAGTTCGACGTCATTAACTATTTTGAATAACTGATTCTTTATCAAAATCTGATCTCGTTTTGGAAAAGTTTTTGTGGTGTTAGCCATATTGATAAAGAAGTCAGTTAAAGGATCTGGCGGATCTACTTTTTCCTTTTGTGACAAATAGTTTTGCAAAACTGAGGCGGCAGTTGAATTTTGCGGAAAAACTTTTCTAATCCTTTTTTTGCCACGAACAATTATTGATGGTGCTGATGCGTGTGAAGGTAGTGTATCTGATGCGGTGGGTGAAGGGGGAGGAATGTGGGGAGTAGGGCTAGTCAACACCATTTCTGGGTTTTCCGATTCTTCTTCAATATCACTCTCTTGAGAAGCAGCAGTAGGAGAAAACAGTGATAAGTTCGATCACCTTTCTTGTTCGTCGTTCAAATATTGGGCCACAAACGCTAGTTCTTTTTCATACTTGGCAGGCTTTCACTTTAATGCACCTTGGCCACTTTTGGTTTTTCGCAAGTTCATAGCTTTCCGAAAATTATCCCTAGTTTTAGCCCACCGTTCTTTGCATAGTTTACGTGCAACAAACAAAAATATTCTAAAATATATTGTATTTTCTGTTTCAGATTTGTGGCTACTGGAAACTCGTTTGGCAAACATGTGCTAATTCAGGCACCACCACATAGCGGATCAGATTTCTTTTGCTACAAAAAACATTTTAGCATAGTACTTTTAGCACTGGTTGACGCAAACTATAGATTGATGTGGGTGCATTTGGTAAAAATGCTGGTATATTTCGAAATTCTCTTTTGGGTCAACGACTGATGGACGAGAATTTCAATATGCCTCCCCCAAAAAGGCTACCACAGACTCAAGTAACTCTGCCCCATGTTATAATTGGGGATGAGGCATTTCCATTAAGCACATTTTTAATGAGACCGTATTCACGTGATGATGCTCAAGGAGACGAAGAGAAAAAAGTGTTTAATTATAGATTGAGTCGTGCAAGAAACACGGTGGAAAACTCTTTCGGAATTTTAACACGAAAGTTTAGGATTTTTGAACGAAAACTGAGCATGTCCCCTGTCTTCATAACTTTTTAAAAGATAATTCATGCCAATGGACAGAGAATGATCAACGCGTTTCCCTTTCCGATATGGCAGGTTTGCAGCGTTTAAGAGGAACAGGAGGTGTGGCTCGACGTGATGCCCGAAATGTTCGAGATTCTTTTAAAGCATACTTCAACTCCGAAGTAGGGTCAGTAGAATGGCAAATCAGAAGAGTTGCGACTGGAAGACGATTAGAATAAACTAGTTATCAGTAGATAAATAAAGATTTAACTTACTATATTTTTATAATGTCATATTACCCCAGTGCAGCACCACCGAGTCAAAAAATTAAATGAATTTTTCTCCAGCCATGTTTTTTATTAATAAAATTTAACTTCCTTTTTCTCCGCCCCTGAAGGGGTTGAACAATAAAATCAACTAGTCCAAACCACTACTCACCAAAAATTCGATATAAAAAATTGACTTTTTAAAAATTACATAAACAGCAATGCCATTACAAAAACATTACGGCATGGCGATTTATTTATTACATTTTATAAACATATTATTTACTTACTGGGTTCATTTATTCTCGTTCCGATTTCATCCCAAATATTGTCCCTGTGAAGAATATTAGAATATTCTGGATGCCGCGGATTGTAAATTTCTTCATACTCCTGCACAATCGTGATAAGTCTTGCTACATCCATAATTACTTTTAAACAATGTGGACGAGACGAAAGTCACAAACTATTAACAACAAAAAATATGCTCTTATAATAAACTTTGGAAAGAAAGCCCCCGTGCCTGCGTGTACTTGTCGGTATTCGTACTATCAGCATCGGCAGTATCCGCACGAAACGGATTTTGATTTCGTCTTTGGAATCCCGTTCGGAAATGCCGAAGTGCGGTCGCTTCGATGCCGATAGGTGAACGCAGTTCCATTTGAAACAATGTAGTTAATCAAATAATCCGATTCGTCCGATGCGTACCGTCCATTTGACCCCGATTAGTGGACACGTACCTTTTGACGGCATTTTAAGTAAAGCGAATAAAAAGCCGTCAAGTGCGTCTAGTCAATGACGTCATATCTGTTACCGGCATTTTAGTAGTCTACCGTTTGACGGCAGTTTAAATACAGCGTTTAAACAATCCGATTGTAGATATGTTACCGTGAAAGACCGAAATCTGGTGAATGTCGAGATACACCGGTAAATGTCAACATTCTCAACGTTGCTTGACGTATGTCCGAAATATTGTTGTTGAAATTTCATTATTTCTAACTTACACCGGCGATTGTTGACATTCAGGATGCACTCATGGTGTATGTTAAAAAGAATTTTTTTTTAAATAAAAACAAAAAATCCATAGGTCTTTATTTATTAAAATAATATGGGAAAAGGACTTTGTTGAACTCAAAACAAACAGTAGAACATAAAAATATAAAATGAAATATAAAAAATAAGAACAATATCTTATTTATTGCAACAACGTAAACTACCGTGACACTTCGAATTGCACAAAAGTTCCTTGCTTTTACAGCTGCATTTAGTCGTGGAACACTTCCTTTTGCAGTTACAACGTGTATAGCCTTGCCCTCCACTTTTTGAATTAGCAGAAGCTGCTTCTCTTAGCGACATTTCTTTTGTTGAAACTTCGTCCACGGAAAGTATCTTTTCTTTACAAATTACGAACTGATTACGGGTGAAAAGCTGCTTCAAGGTACCAATTTTGTTAGCTATAATAATCTATAAAAGTCTGAATCCTCTATTCCAACAACAACCGCTAACACATTTCGAGGGTCTGTACGACCACGGTCGACATCAGGAACTTGAATTCTTACGGTATCACCAATTTGGGCAGGAGGAAACTTTTTTTTGAGGTTCGCAACATTTTTGTTGCTCGAAGTAGAAGATTTTCTTTTGCAGCTACTCTTTTCAAAGAAATTAGCTCGTGTTGTTCAGTCAGTGCTTGAGATGAAGATGTGTTAGGTGGCGGATCAGTCAGTGCTTGAGATGAAGACGTTGCGGGTCAGTCAGTGCTTGAGATGAAGACGTGCCAGGTTGCGGATCAGCTCCAATGGTATTTTCATTATCCATGTCTGTTTCAATATGGTCACTACCCAAAATTTCCTCAACAAAAGTTTCTAGATGTTCTTCGGTCTCAATGTTTGAAATCTGCCCGCGAGGGAGTGATGACGATGTTATACCCCTTTTTGGTTTAACGCCAAACAGGGCTTCATAAGGACTTTTGCGTATTCCTTCATGATAAGTTGTATTTTCGGCGAATTGTACAAACGGCAAACCTTCTGACCACTTATTTGAATCATTGTCTTGCATCCAAGCAGTTTACATATTTTGTATGTCCTGATTGGCTCTTTCAACCGAGCCTTGTGTTTGACTGTGACGAGTCTTTCTGTGCACTATTTTAACATCTTTCCACATAGCGCATAGTTCAGATATGACTCGATTACTGAACTCTCTGCCATTATCCGAATGCAGTATAGCGGGTGCACCAAACGTTAAAAAAAATTGGAGAAGGTGATATGCTACTTCTTCCGCTCTCTTGCTTTTTATAGGTCGTAACTGGACAAATTTGGTTAAATGATCTTGATATACCATTATAAACTTATAATCGCCATCCCTGTGTGATTGCAAGTCTATCATGTCGACTTGACATCTAGAGTTCAATTCGGAACTGACCATTGGTTTCACAACAATACCTTTTTTAGGCGCACTATGTTTCATTTCACATTGTTTACACAAATTTAAATACAACATTACAACTTCATAAGTAATATTTTTGTATCTAACTTGCAATTCTTTAAGCATTCGTGTTCTTCCTCCATAGTCTGTTCTTATGTGAGTTTCAGAAAGTATTGTAAACAACTCATCATTAGTGACATAATACTGGATATTTGTTTCTCATGGTTTTAATGGCACAATTAACTTTTCTTCATCACTAACTTTTAAAATGTCAAAACGTTTTAAACGTCTGTAGTCCAAACTTACTTTTAGCAGAAATTACTTCAGAAACGATTTTAGAGTACTTTTCTTGTGAAAAATAAAAACAATTGTCTTCTCGTTTACTTCCAATTAAGGCATGTAACTTTTCAAAAAACTTATCACGATTCACTGTAGTAGCCATTGAATACAAATTATAATTTCTAATAAGAAAATTAAATTAGGTTAGGGAGCGCTGTCAAACGTTATGTGACTGACGAAGACAAAGCTAACTGAAACAAGGGGCTGGAACCGTCTAAAAACTTGTCGCGACCTGCAGTATCCGAGATTCACCAGACCTCATTTGTGTTTGTCGACATATACCGGTGAAAGTCCGAATGTATAATAGAATTAAGAAATGTTCGGACTTTCACCAAGGCATTTGACATTTGTCGACATCCATCGGCGAATGTTGATATTCACTACGTTCGGTCTTTCACGGTAACAGATACAGTCAAAACATTTAATAATTTAGGGTCAACTTTCGTTTAGCTGAAATCAGTTATGGAAAAACTGTTGCCATGGCAGCCATTACCATGGTAACGGGTACACAAAAACCTAAATCATATGGTGAGGAAATGCGCGGTTGCCAAGTTGACCCCACTTTCGTTTAGCTGAAATCAGTTATGGAAAAACTGTTGTTATGGCAACGATTGTAGTGATTAGTAGTAAACAAACACTCAAACCCTATGTTGAATTGCGACACGTCGACCGGGCGCGCCTTTTTCACAGTCTGTTGATAGCTGTTCATACACATTTTCCATTGGGTTATTGTGTATGTATGTATTTCTAATTGTATTGAATAATGTGGATAATCATGTGTAATGTGTAATGATTCTGTGTCATTCTACAATTCGTCCTCGATTGTATTTCCTTTGTCCAATTTTGGATTCATCAATCTGAAAAGTCAGTATGTTTATGAATGAAAAATCTGGATAAGATTGGATTTCCGTTTGAGATACTGAAACTTTATGTTGATAGTTGTTCATAATAATTTTCATTTGGAAGTTGTGTATGTATACCTGATAGTATATTTGAGATACTGAAACAGATTGATGCCGCGAGCGAAGCGAGCGCGCCGGGCGGCCCGGCACGCATTTTTCGCTTTATGTTGATAGTTGTTCATAATAATTTTTCATTTGGAAATTGTGTATGTAGACCTGATAGTATATCCATTTGAGCCCGTTTATGGATAATAATGTGAATTATTTTTTTACCTGTACTATAATTCCAGGCCCTCCAATTTTTGGCAAGGAAAGCTGCATTTGTGTAAATGCATTCGTAACCATTTCTCTGCAGTAACGCATTCTCGCTGCAAGGGTAGAACTGGATAAATTTCCTCACCATATTATTTAGGTTCTTGTGTACGAGTTACCATGTCAATGGCTGCCATGGCAACAGTTTTGCCATAACTGATTTCAGCTAAAAGAAAGTGGGGTCAACTTGGCAACCGCGCATTTCCTCACCATATGATTTGGGTTTTTGTTTACTACTAATCACTACAATCGTTGAAAGGCAGCAGTTTTTACATAACTGATTTCAGCTAAGCGGAAGTTGAGCCATTATTTACCTCAGTTTATAAAAGACAATAATAATTATAAGAGTATTTATACATGCAGCTATGACTTGTCGTTGTCATATTTGTACTAAAATGTCACGACTATAAACACTAAAAACCAATATTGTTCACACAATGGGACATGGTCACAGAAAACCCAGATATTTGAAATTCGCACGGGTAACGATTAGTCCTACTCACTTGATACGCAGCGACGTTACTTTTACAACGTTTCAAACAACACTCGAAACCAAATCGACGGTCGTGCCCGCCTGGATATCGGAACCATAGTAGCCAACGCAAATTACCCTGGAGTTATTACTCTTTATACTTTTTTCACTCAACGATTGTACCTATTAAGACTATTTTTACTCAGATGACGATAATATTTTAGAACAAAATGTCGTTAATACAGAACATGAAAGTTTTTTTATCGAAATGTTGGAATATTATTTGAAAGTTAGCATAGCTACAGATAATTTGGAAGAGTTTTTTACTAAAGTTCGGAGTTTGAGCGATATGGCCGAGCCGTTTATGTTACAAAATATGTGCGATCTTTTTAAAAATGTTAATAACAGAAAAGTATACGCTTTTACCGCCCAGATGTTCATCAAAACGATTAACGCCGATATGAATGAAATAGAGGCAAGTTTTAAAATAGATAAAAATGTAAAAATTAATAACATCAAATTTTATCTTAGGCTCAAAAAGTGAACGAACAATTTGAGAACGAAGAAGAACGCCGTATAAGTATATCAGTTGTCACTTCTAGATTGGCAGCAGCACTCGACAAATTGGCGATATTTTTACAACACAACGTAAAAATAGCTAGAGAATGCGCCTTAACTGCTTTCAGTTTGGAGCCTACAGCTGATAGGCTGTATATTTTGGAAAATTTGGCGGAAAAAAGCGGATTGCCGGTTGGTATTTTATTGCACAAAAAGCAAGAAATTTGTTTGATATAATAGTATATTGAAGTATAAGTGGATAAAGAGGTCTTTCAAACACGCGCGATTTTTCGAGCACGACGGTGCAGCTGGAGTGCTCGAAATAGAGCAAGTGTTTGAAAGACCAGTTATCCACGAATACTTTACGCCATTTTTTTTTATTGGTGCACTTTGAAATCATAAATAGTATATTATACACCAAGGTGGTGAAGACTATTATTATCAACCGAGCACCAAAATTATTTCGCGAGGGGCTTTGCCCCGAGAGGAATAAGGTGCGAGGTTTATAAATGTCTTCACCACCGTGGTGTATATACATTTTTTTCCACTACTAGCCAAATTTAAGACAAAAATAAAAAAAATGTCTTAATAAAAATCATGTAGGTATAATTTAATCACACAGCAATAGAATACCATTATTCATATAGTTCATAATCACCAATATTAAGTGCAACGAATTAACGAAACCTATTATACGATCCTGTCCTGGCAAGCAAAAGGCACAGTGAATGTAGAGAATAAGTGAAAATTTGTTGAGAATTAGCGAGCAATAAATACGGAAAGTGATAACACACAAAAGATAAAACAACCAGGAATAGAAAGACGTAAGTAAACTTGCATGAATTATAATTCTGAAAGCAAAAAACAAGTAAATTGGGAATCAAATGAGCAATACTGAAATTTATCAATTTTAACAACAAATAAATTATACATACAAAAACTGGTAACACAGAATACGATAAGAAATTCTATACAGTCAGAAAATCAATAGTACAGGAGCGTAATAAACAGAAATTATTCAAAAGAATAAAAGGAATCAGTCACGGTAAAAAGTTAGCTCGCCTGCGGGTTAAGGGTGAACTTAGTAGCTCTGTAACAAAAACTGTTTGCAAAACTCGGTGCTGAAAAAAAATGAATGGGGGAGATGGATGAAGTAAGAAGAATGTTTGAATGTCTGACTGATAAAATGACAACCATCGAAAACAAACTAGAAAATAACATGGAAGAAATAAGAGAGCTGAAAAGGAAAATAATTGGCTGAAACAAATGATAAAAACACAAGAAAGAAGAATCTAAATGATGGAACGAGAGACAAAAAGAAACAACATAATCATACAGGGAATAGAAGATAGTGAAGAGGAACGAAATAGAGACACAAAAATAAAAATCGAGAGAGTTTTAAAAGAAACAGGAATAGAAGTCCATCTAAAAAATGAAGTAAACGATCTACGAAGAATAGGAGAATTCAATAGTAGAACTAAGAGACCAATAATTATAAAGCTCAACCAATGGGAAAAGAGGCAGGAAATAATGAAAAAAAAAAGGTAAACCTAAAAGAAACAAACATTTGGATAAATGATGATTTGCCAAAAAGAGTACATGAAGACCGGAAATACATGATGCAGTTTATGAGAAGAGCAAGGGAAAATGGAAGTAGATCATACTTTAAATACGATAAATTGATAATAGATGGAAATGTTCATGATAAGTATAGTTTCCAGGAAAGCCAGAAGAACATAGAAAAGACAGAGACAAATAATCCTAAAAGAAAAGTAAACGTAAGATCACCGGAGGCAGGAGTAAGCGAGGAGAAAATAACCAAAATACTTAGAAGAGAAGAAAAAAACTAGAAGAAGAGGAACAACTGGACGAAAAGGGCAATGGAGAGGAACAGAAACATAGAGAACAGAAGGATGATAAGATTAGTTTTAGAATTAGAAGTAACTTTAAGATTAGTAATAGTAAATTAATGATAACAAATAGTAATAAAGGGATAAATGTAGATAATAGGATTAGGATAGATAAAGGAAATAATAAAAAAAAAGATATACATACAAATGAAAAAGGTAGGGAGATATATAATAATAATTGTAAATATATGTTTGAAAAAAGGGTACAAGACAAAGGTAGGGAAAACACTAATAATAAAACAGGCGATAAAAAAAGTAAATATTGATCAAAAAGGGAAAAGAAAAAAAGTACGCAGGACTAAAGAAATTAAAATTAGTACTTGGAACGTGAGGACAATGCTAGAACCAGGAAAGATGGAGGAAATTGCATGGGAATTGGAAAAATATGATATTGATGTGGCAGCGCTACAGGAAAGGAAGTATTGAAAAAAAGGAATATCAATTATTTTACTCGGGAAGAGAACAGCAAGAACAATATGAAGTAGCATTTATAGTGAGAGAAAAACTAAAAGGAAATGTAATGGAGTTTAGGCCAATCGATGAGAGAATGGCCTATATAAGAATTGAGGCGAGACCCTTCAATCTGTCAATAATAAATGTTTATGCACCCACAGAGGTGGCAGAAGATGACGAATAGAAGGTTTTCTATGAAAAGGTAGAAGAAGAAATATCAAAAATACCAAAACAAGACACGATAATATCATTGGGTGACCTGAACGCGCAAATTGGAAAAGAAGAATATTACAGACAGATAAGCGGTATACACACATTACATGAAAAAACAAACAACAATGGACACAGAATTTGTAATCTGGCAGTAAAAATGAACATGATTATCTGCAGTACGATGTTCCAACACACCAAATGGCATAAAGTTACGTGGAGATCACCTGATAGCAAAACATATACACATATTGATCACACAAAGAAAATGGTCGTCAATGAAAGATGTCAGAACATATAGAGGGGCGTGTGCTGATACGGATCATTACATGGTTGCAGGCACTATGCTACAAAGATAAAGATTAAAAATAAAAATAAAATATGCAACAAAAAATGGGACATAAGAAAACTAGAACAGGCAGAAACACAAAACGAGAACAGGGATAGTATAGAACAACAATTTATTAATGAGGCAGAAGAAATTGGTGTAATTCAAGCAGGATGGGAAAAAATAGAAAATTGTATAAATACAGCTGCAAACAAAATAGGAACGGTGGTAAACAGAGAACAGAAAGAATGGCTTGATGAAAGATGCAAAGAAATGATTGAAATGAAAAAATAAGCATGGGTAAAATGGATAAGGACGAACGGAAATGAAGAAAGAGAAACTTATGAAAAACTAAGAAAAGAAACAAAGAAAATAATAAAACAAGCTAAGAGAAAAACAATTGGAAACAGAATTAGTAAAATAGAAAGGGCAAGTTATGCAAGGAACACAAAAGCTTTTTATCAAAAAATAAATGCACAGACCCGAACATATAAAAACAAAGCAACAGAAATAAAAAAACAAATAGGGAAGAATAGTAAATGAAGATACGGAATATAAAGAGACATGGATGGAATACTTTAAGGAATTACTAACAGAAGTAAGAGAGGAGAGTAGTTAATACACGTATGTTCTGTGACACTTTATCGGATGAACAGGCGGATGGCCTATGGGTGGTTACCGATAGGAAGAAGTTTCCAGAGGGTTTACAAGAAGTAGAAGAAGTCTCTAGATGGTTAGCAAGTAATGACGGTAGCGTCTACGGGGGTTATGCAAAAAGTAAATAAGTGTGTATGTTGTTACGTGTATAAGGTATCTAGAGGGTGGTTTAGAAGAAGCGAAGGGGTTTTTAAGGGTAGCGTCTACGGGGAAGGGTAGCGTCTACGGGGATTACGCAAAAAGTAAGGGTGTATACAAGAACGGGGGTTATGCAAAAAGTAAATAAGTGTGTATGTTTTTACGTGTACAAGGTATCTAGGGGGTGATTTAGAAGAAGCGAATAGGGTTTTAAGGGTAGCGTCTACGGGGGAGGGGAGCGTCTACGGGGATTACGTAAATAAGGGTGTATACAAGAACGGGGGTTATGCAAAAAGTAAATAAGTGTGTATGTTTTTACGTGTATAAGGTATCCAGGGGGTGATTTAGAAGAAGCGAGGAGGGTTTTAAGGGTAGCGTCTACGGGGGGGTTGCGTAAAAAGTAAATAAGGGTGTATACAAGAAGTAATTAGAAGAAAGAAAATATATGGAGGATTGTGTGTAGGAGATGAGGGGTAGTGCTTACGAGGGGGAGGGGCTATGCAGTTAGCTGATTTTTTAAGGGTTCTATATTTTGAAATTCTCAAAGGAATGTTATTAGATTGATAACCAACATTTTTTTTAAAACGGATATGTGTGTGAATTCATATCATTTTATAGAAGGTTTTTTTTATATTGTAATAAATGAAATCTCACATTATATCAAATTCGCTTAGTAGGTAATATTTATGCGTTATTTCTATAGTTAGGAAGCACGTGCAGGCCAAATCATTTATTCAGACAATAGTGAACTTGTTTCAACTATGATTAGATTGCAATGTCACGATTTCTGGTTTATAATTATTAGTTACTTTATATTACGGAATATTACTTTAGTATCTTTTACAAAATATATGATATCAACATGATATTGTATTAGTCATTTACGATAAAATCTAAACTGAGTTTATTCATGAAACAGCAGAATTTAGTTTTCTATCAAATTAATAAAAATAGATTTTATGTTGCAGTTTTTTTAAAATCATATTTAACTGATGTCTTTTTCTTATACGGGGTATTTTGAAAGTCTTGAAAGCATGCGCATGATTTCTTTTATAATAAATGAATGAGAGAATTGAGTGTTTGTATCACAATGTCATCGGAAGAGTATAGACGCAAATTGGAGGAATTTTCTAAAAGCGTTCGAGAATTGAGTAAAGATATTTCAATTTATGAAAATAAGATTAAACTGATAAAGCAATTGGAGCGGATGTGCTTGGAGGATAACGTCTTCAAAAATCTCCGCCTACAAAAAATATCCACAGAATTAAACCGACTACAATATGATGAATAATACAATTTAGGAACAACAGGATGCCATCAAGGATGAAATTAATGTTTTTGCAATGACATGTATGATTTTAACATCAGTATTTATTTTCATATTGAAAATTATATTGAATATTGTAAAACTAAAGTTTAAGTCTTCATGTAATATAGACATAAATGAGTATACAATGTGTTTCAATAAAACAACTCATCAATTTTTTCTATTTATTTAAGTAAAATTACAATGGTCGGCATGACAAGCATTCGAATGTTTTTTTAAACTTTCCATGGCTGAGGATGTTCCATCAAACTTGCAGACATCAACAACAGTTGTCGTAGAAATTCCATATTCTTCACATTTCTTTTGTAAAAATTCATATTTCTGATTACCGCGAACGTAAATACAATCGACATTAGACATTGTACTTTTCAAAATCTCGTCCAATTTTGAATAATCAACATCACCAGAAGAATACTTGATTCCATGGATATGGTGTTCCAAAAAGTTGTTTGTTTTTTATCTTGATTGTTTAGCAAATGAAAGGGTTGTGGCGGCTTAAATATGTAGTGTCTATGTTTATATCCGATTTCGATGGACAATTCCTTAGGATGGAATGTACCCTCGATAATGAAGCCTTGAATGTCAATGAATGCTATTCTCATCGTGGTTTATTTGTAACTGTCTCGCTGTGTATTTCAACACTGGTATTATATGATCGTTTTGATAATTTCCGTTAGGGGGTAATACTCCAATAAACAGTCATGTATAATTATACAATATGCTCTAGTATTTGCAGGAAATCCTACACCTACTTCAATTTCCACTTTTATATCAACTGTTGATGCCCTCATACCCTCCTCCTGTTTGGAACAGTCTATGACAAAGAGAGCGCGATCTTTGAATGCTTCATAGTCCAATGTTGGATGTACTATGCTGGAATTGGTATAGCTTCTATAGAATGAGGCGTAAGAGGCAAGAGTATAGTTGTTTTTTCCGAAATCCATCTTTAATCGTTCGGTGGGCCAAAAATCTCCGTTCAAACCCAATCTTACATTGTTGGTGTTCAAGTGATCGAATTGCGAAGGATCGTTTGTCTTCTTGTTGCGTCTATCTATTTGAAAGCATACGATAACATATCGAGGTCTCTCGACAGACGAGCTCGTTTTAACTGACCAAATCTCATTTTTAGCGTATTTCGTTAACGTAGGCAATACCCAAAGTTCCCATTTTCTGAACGGAATGAATATTGGTCGATCACTTTTTATTTGCTCCATCATACGTAATTTTATTTCATCGTTAGGATAGACGTGTTTAACTTTCAATGCCATGCTATCTATAACAAACTTTATTGTAGTGTTAGATGTCGTAGTACCTGTTGTTACTTCATTTACTATTACAGCATCGTTATCATGACGAGCACGTATGAATCGAAAAGTTTGTTTTCCATGTGATTTTAGTATAGTCATTGAATACATTGAAAATGTGTTTTAGAGGAATCAACAAACTAAACGATTTATCAACATCATTCAATAGCGGTTTATTGGGATAATTCCAGCCAGCTAAAGCCATTTCTTTCGATTGTGGATTATAACACAACAAACTTCTTGCGGTACTTACTATACCGGGATCTCGTACTATTTCTATTTCATTTCCACTTTGAATGTAGGATCAAGAATCGAAGAGGAATGCACCGCAATTTGGCGTTAGATTAACATGTCCTCCTCCGCCACTAACTTCTAATTTTCCCTTAATTTCAAGTTGAGTTTCGTACATGAGAAAAAATGCGTCAGTTTGTTGGATGTCAAATTCCACAGAATCGCTGTTATTGAATGATTTCACATAAAGAACATAGGTGTGAAAATCTTCTTTTCTTATCGACTCTTTATATTGTGGATCTCGGTGAAGGTCAAATATCGAAGATATTTTCGTTGATGGTGGTGTCCTATCAGAACGCACGTACTTTCTTTTTAGTGTCATTCTTCTTCAACTTTAATCCAATTGCTTCGAGAAACCCGATTTGCAGGAGTTAGATGAAGCTTCGTTCTTTTGAACGATCTGCAAGAGACTAATTTTGTTGTAGATGATGAAGGACTTTTATAATAGTCGTTGTTGATAAGTAGACCCATTAACGTTCCAATAGATATAAAAGTAACGTGCTTTTTTCTCCTCGACAATTTACTGGTTCGAGATCTTGATTCAACACTCTTACGGTAATGTTGGTCATTTCGTTTGTGCTGCTCACAGCTAAGTAAATCGGATTGTTCGGTCGTTCGTTGATTGCATAACCAGGGTCCACTGTAATTGGGAAACTGAATATTGTATGAGCAGGCTTATCTCCGTCAAACGATCCTTCAGCAATATTGCAATCGAATAGTAAAGTTGATATTTTACAAATGTTAACAGGTAGATCGGAACGGTGTACTTTACCAGGATCTAGTATCTTTGGAGAAAATCCTAGTATTTTACTCAAACTATCAGAGTATTCAAAATCGATGGCGTGCTGTCGACTGTAAATTTCACACTGAAGAGTGTTGTTGTTGGGCTTCAAAGATATATCGGCCACAGTTGTATCCGTCTTCAATTTGAATTGATCGATGAGATAAGCTTCAATATCTGTGATTTCGTAACATCCTGACGGGAAGTTAATGGTGATGAGTCCTTTCTTACGATCATTTTTATTGTAGAAATAAAATTTCTCACCATCGATATTCGGTATAGAATGATACGAATGAAACCCCAACACACCAATAAAGTATTCTTTTTCAGGTTTCAATATTATCGGTGTGGGAGGAGTGAAGGAGAATTCATTCGATGTGGACGTTAAGTTCAACAGTTGAGACATGACTGTGATGTTTATGGGAGTGGTGTATTTAAATAATATTACTAGATTAGAAAAAACAATTTTATTTTTTCAAATAATAATTACATGCATGACAGTTGCGTTGTGAGCTAACCGGACCATCGACATGAGTACGTTGATCCGGTCGATTGTAATGCACAAAACAAGGCAAGCAAATTTGCAAGTTGAAATTCGATTGATATTCTTTTGGTAATTTATGCCAATTGTCTAATAAATCCCAAGGCTTAACTCGCTCTACCAAATACTTTAGAGGAACAGTTTTCAATTCGGCACTTGTAAAAGACGACAACAATTGTGTTTCGCCAACCAACCATGCTTCAGACATTATAGAGGAATTGCAAACACAAATGTCCACAGTTGATCTGATTGTAATTTTGGTATTGCTCGTAATTGTAAAATATTTTACTGCCAGCAAGATAAAAGACAAGTTCTCTCGGAGGCTTCAGATTACCAAATAAATCGAAATATTCGACGCAGTCATTCATCTTCCTATATGCTACCCAATGCGTGCCTGAGTTTTTAGACACATCCAAATTTAGTATTGCTGATTCACATCGTCGAAGTCCGATTTTCGGTAGAGAATCGCGCATGTACACATCTCGAAAATATTTGATTTTCAATAATTTGGCAAACTTGATTAATTCATAGTCGAATAATGCTCTATTGGGTAGCTTCAATGGTAGTTTTTTTTTCAAGAATAATCCATATCCACCTTTAGCGTTCTTTCGCAAATACAATCCTTTACCTATAGGCTCCATAGCTTTATTATGACGATGATCTTCTTCCAATTTCTTTTGAGCATTTTTTGCATCGATCACAGTTTTCGCAATTCCCGCAGCACCGCCTGATAATGCTCCCAAAGCTGAAAGTCCAGCGAAAAGAGGTATTAGAGGTAAAAATCCTCCAGCTTTAGCTACAGGTATTATTCTAGGTATTGGAACATGTTTTCGGCCTCCGAATTTTTGAATAAGATATTTTGCTGCTCGCAATGCAAACATCGCTGTATCTGACAGCGAAGATCCCTTTTTCATGGATTTCTTCACCTTCATAACCACATCACGATGAAAAGATCGACGCTTCTTCATACCCATTCCCAACTTGCGTTTAACCTTCATTCCGTTGGTTACGAACCAGGCGGCTGCCTTTTCACCTAATTTAGCGTCTTTTGACTTTACTCGCTCCCAAGCGGCGTTTTCTAGTACCAAATCAGCTTTATGATGATTTGTGAGTGACTTGTTAGATGCGTATGCGATATCGTGATTTTTGGAAGCTGCGTCGAAAGCGTTGACACCTGTATCTCCTCGTAGTAGCCGTTTTTTCAGACGCGTTCCAGCTATATAAATAGAGGATTTAATATTGTGAAAAAATAAAGATAGTAAAACTTACGTCCACAGTATTGGTAGCCAGGAAAATGAAGCTCAAAAGGCAAATTGTTTATGAGTGAATTTAGCACACCTTCACCTTCGTGAATCAACATGAAGACTGACTATTTGCTCACGATGGAACCTATAATTATAGCTGCACTGTTTGAAAAAGTATCATAAGATGGAGATTGTTAAACAAGAGCAGTCATTACCGATTGAAAATTTCGATAGCGTTTTGGAAGATAGACGTAGTCGAAAACATGGACTTTTATTACCTGATTCGTTTCGTGCTATTCTTGTGGCCCCAGCGGATGTGTGAAAACAAATATTGTGCTATCATTGCTGTTCAATCCAAATGGTGTAAAATTTGAAAATGTATACGTTTATTCTAAATCTCTATATCAACCAAAATACCAACTGCTCGAAGAAGTATTGACTGGTGTAAAAGGTGTGGGATATTATCCGTTTAAAGAAAACGATGAAATTGTAAGTCCTACACAATCCAAACCGAATTCGATTTTCATTTTTGACGATGTGTCATGCGACAAACAACAAACAATTCAAGAATATTTTTCCATGTGTAGACACAGAAGTATTGATCTCTTCTACCTATGTCAGACTTATTCGAAAATACCAAAGCAGCTAATACGTGATAACTGCAATATGATTGTAATGTTTAAACAGGATGAAATTGACCTTAAACATGCCTTCAACGAACACGTTTCCCCCGACATGTCATTCGAAGAATTCAAGAAAATGTGCTCTGAATGCTGGAATGATAAATATGGCGCTTTGGTTATTGTTAAAGACTTTGATTCACAAGATGGTAGATATCGTAAAGGATTCGATATGTATATAAAAATATAATAATTATTTCATCATTCATTTTTCATTATGATGTCATCTGATGCAGACGCTGTGCGAAAACGAAAAATTGCAGATCTGAAACGAATTATTAGGAAAAAGTATTTATCTTTTAAACTGAACAAAACTGAGCATGATGAGACACTAAATAGAATTTTCAAACCTATATCTAATCCACTCAAAGATATCGTAAATATTATGAATACATCTAAGGCAAACAAGCAGATTACAGCAACCCTATCTCCACCACCACCACCACCACAGCCCACATCATCTAAAGAGAAAAAAGAACATGTTCCCAATTTTATCAGTGATGAAGAATTATACAGTTATGATCCGAAAAATGAATCAGTATTTACGGATGATGATGATGATGATGGTGAACCTCAAGTGAATACTAGTGAACATTTCTCACCACGAACAGTCAACGAGTACATCGAACAATATCCTACAATGGGTCGACAATGTGTCATCGATTTCTTTAACGGAGACTCACAAATCGATGATTTGTACGGTCCAAAGTATAATGCTGAAAACGATCAGTGGACTCTGGGGAATAAACGCATAAACTTTGACGCAAAAAACGGAGATATATTCGTAGAAAGAGATAAAGGATGGGATAGAATACCTGCTACTCCAGGTCTTTACCAATTACTTTTCTACCAACATCCCAAATATACCGAAGATGATTTACCTACATACAAAATATTATTGGAACGAACGGGGGCTCATTTAAAAAAAGATAGAACACTAAAAGGTCCTCAGCGGTGGAAGTATATTAATATTATTAAAAAGCGATTTATTATAAGACGAAACACTACCACTAACATCGTAGGTAAAGGATTACCTGATCACATCATGACCTATAATGATAAAGATATAGAGTACGTTTACTGGGACGATGTAAACGAGATTGTTGAAAGACTTAGAGAGTTAATAGCTTCCAAGGATGCAGGTAACACTTCCAATGATAATGAGATTGTTGCCATTATACATGAACTTCGTGAAGGCGATTATATATATTAACCATCGATTGATTTATGTTCATTTTCAAAATGAGTCTCGACAAGTTTGGTCGACATTCTGACGCATATAAAAAGAAGTATGATACAAATCTCGAAGCACGATTTAAAAAAATCGAAATAGCTCAATTGTCGTTGAACACAAGTATTCAGCAAATAAATGATAAAATAAAATCCTTGATAAATAATGGATCAACTCAAAAGTATGTAGATAATGCAATAGAATCAAATAGAAAATTTATAGTAAACATACTTGACAAAAAAATAAAAGATACATTGGATGAAATACATAGAAACTATGATTCAAGGATTGCTACTCTCAATACAAACATTCCGATGAAAAAATATGTCGATAATCTCGTTTCATCGAGAAATATCAGCAGACAGATACACCAATTCGCAGAAAAGTATCACACAAAGTGTCTAATCAGCTTTAGGGGCACGAAGAAATTCAACAAGAACTTTTACGTTTTGGATACGGAAGGTACGGCTTTTGTATTCCCTTTTGATTGTAAAATTGAAAATTGTAAACATTATGCTTCTGATGGCAGCGTTTTATTGAAGAATAATATGGAATGTCAGTATCAACAGTTAAACGGCCTTAGCATAAAGAAGAACGATAAAATAGAATTCAAATTGGGTAGTAAAGATTATTTTTGTATGGATCTTCTCGTACAGTGTAATTTAGAAGAAGAACAATAATTGACCTTTAGAATATATATATATATATATAGGTGGGGATAACGGGGATTTCAGTCCAAGGAATCAACGCGAAGATCTTTTATTTACAAAATGCCGCCAAGCTTTCGTGTCCTTTTGACACTTCTTCAGGGCAATGTAAAATATTTTAAGTAAATTCAATATAAATAATCATTAAAAAATTTTTAAATGTAAAAATAAATATAATTATAATATACTTGATGTCATATTTCACATAAGACAAATCGATACATAATTTGTATATATATATATATATATACATATATATATATATAGATAGATATATATATATATATATATATATATATATATATATATATATATAACAAAATAACCTTCTTTGTTCACTATACTTCATGTCTGCAGACAGGATTCAACTTCTTAAAGAATTGCATAAACCAATTCGCCGAAATTATCCACGTCGACGAACAATAATCAAAGGTCTTGATATGACTTATGGCAAATGGATTTAGCCGAAATGAGACCTTATGCAAAGCATAATAAAGGATTTAAAATGATTTTGGTGGTTATCGATTGTTTCTCGAAATTTATGTGGACTCGTCCACTCAAGACGAAAACAGCCGAAGAAATAACACGAGCATTTTCGAGTATTATCAGGAGTCGAACGCCAAAAAATCTACAATCAGATCAGGGAACGGAATTTTACAATAGTAAATTCAAATCTCTAATGAAAAAACATAATATCAATCATTATAGTACATTTAGTACGAAGAAAGCTGCAATTGCAGAAAGAGTTATTAGAACGCTCAAAACGAAACTCTATAAACATTTCAGCTTAATTGGGAAATACCAATGGATCGATATTTTACCTCAAATCACAAAGGAATACAACGACACAAAACATAGTAAAACTGGATACAAACCATCAGAGGTGAATCGAAGTAACGAAAAATTGATTTTAAATAAGAAATTCAGTTATTTGAAAATCGCCGGACCCAGAAAATTAAATGTGGGAGATATTGTGCGAATAAGTAAAGCGAAACATGCTTTTGAAAAAGGTTACACTCCCAATTTTACAACTGAACTATTCAAAATTACGAAAGTCAAAATAACGAATCCTGTAACGTATTTGATAGAAGATATGACTGGATCGCCTATTAGAGGTTGTTTCTATGAAGAAGAATTACAAAAAACCAAAAATCCTCTCATTTATCTCGTTGAAAAGGTGTTGAAGAGGAAACGTAACAAAATGTACATTAAATGGTTAGGATTAGATGAAAAACTTAACAGTTGGATTAACACTGATGACGTAGTAGTATAGATCGCCAGCAACCAATCAACTTTAATTGAGTGGAGGACAGAGATAAACATATAAATTGATCGACATTAGTTTAGAAGTCATCATAATGAGTATTCACGATTCTGGGTATTATAGTGTTACAATGTCATGTAGTGATAATAGTAGTTATGATGAAGAACCAAATTATGATCGTGATTTAGATCAAATTGTACTTAATTATGAAATTGCAATAAGAAAAGAAAGACATTATTTATTGCATACAGTTTTCAATATTGGTCATCGATTTGAAGTTGGATGTTGCCTGAGTCCTGTCAGAACTTTTGCACCTGCCATCATTTTATCATCGTTTATCGTGGAACCTTCAAAAATGTCATTCAATACTTTAGAATGGGATGAGATCATAGAAGTGCTGCATAAAAGTAACGAGTTATTCTTCAATTCTCCAGATGATGATGTTGTAGATTCTAATCCCATCATGTTGTACCAAGATTTTTGTCAAATAACTAAAGTTATTTATGATAATCAAAAATTTGTGAAAATTCAGAAAGATGATGTAACAGTTTTCCTCGATGAAGAAGAAGTTGTAGAAATTCTACGTGTTCATGAGAATTTGCTTCAACATCACATTTCAATTTTAAATAAAGTGAATTTTTGCGATTTTTATTATAATATCATTAATTTATTAAAGACATTTATATCGAATCCAATATGTGGCTTTTCCAATTGTTTAGATTTAATGTATACTGTTTGTGATATTTATTCTTATGACAACAGCAGTTTAATAGGAAAAGCACTTAGAGAATATCTGTACTATTACAAAGTCCATGTAATCAATGATTTAACATTATAAAATTATGAAAATATTCTTTGTTTCATTTCACCTCTAACACAAGTAATGCTGATGATGAAAACTTTTATGTTGATTTGGAATCAGTATTGAACATCGAAAGTGAAGGATGTTTCTTTTACCATTAATAATAATTCTACCTTTAGTGACATCTGAGAAAATTGATGTAAATTATCGAAAGATTTGGATATGTTAACAAGTCGGAACATGATATCACAAATATGTCATCGATTTTAAAAGATTTCCAAGAGAAATTAAATTTTCCTGTAGATGGCACTCTAAATCCTGCAACTATTCAACTATTAGAGCGACCTCGATGTAGTGTAAATGAAAACGATCATGATGGTGAACATTCGTATCGCGTTAGAACAAAATGGGAAAAAGACTAACCTAAATCGCTATTTTCCTCAAGCATCACCGTCATATGTTGCTGAAAAGGCATATTTGGCAACAAAATTCCAAATTTACAATTTAAACACCAGTCTGAAGGAACAGCACTTCTTACTCATGTACTACTTATGAAACTTCAAATCGACGTCATAACGTTAAATATTCTTGAAAACCTGTGGGGAAGGAGCTAGGATAAAAAATCAAGTTTCAAGGTTATATGAATATTGTTTTATTAATTGTATTTATATACATATTACATCAAATAAAAAAACAGTACATATTACATTAAAGGCAAAATGAAAATTATGCATTTGGCAGTACATATTAAATATAGTTATACAGATAAAAGATACAGTGAAATCAGTAGGGTAAATCTGCTGCAGCCTCTAGACACTTAAAATATTCTCGTAATATGAAAACAACTGCCTCAAAATCATTTTGACACCAATAGTGTTCAGAATTATAAAATCCTGTTAAATTTTCTGAAGTGCTCACACTAATTTCTTCGTGAAATGTGTAATTTATATTAGGCATAAGTTTAGAATATTTCTGAAAACACTCTTCGCAAACTTTTAGACCCAAAGGAGAAATGTGGTAATATTCACTAATTAGGCAGTAGAGATCGTGTTCAATAAACACATCTAAATAAGTGAAATTTAATAAGGTATCTCGAAGCTCTAGTGAAATTTTTGTTTCATATTCAAAATCAAGCAATATAGCATCACAGTGATCAGATTTATCACTTTCTTCTTTTATCTGCAACCATTTATAGGTACGAAATTCTCGAGAAATTTTTATTTTCAAAAACTGAGGAATTTGAGCTTGTACAAGAAAACTTGAAACTCTAGTAATACGATTACAAATTATCTTAATACATAGATCTTCCAAACTCTTCATCTGAAAATAAATCCCAATCAATTTATTGTAACTCCATAATACTATAATGTCCCCACGGAAGAGTGTCATGTGAACCAGGTATCAAATATCTTTTATCATCTGATGGGTTTAAAGCAATTTTTGTCTGTTCAATGGTGTATACATCATGTAACTTTGATAGTATACAACGTTGAGTTGCATGCATGAAACACTCTTCTTGAGGATTTTCTATAAATTTCTGCAAACAGAGAATATATTCATCGAAAGTTATTTTTTGTTTACCACATTAGACTTAATACCTTTAGCTTTTTTTACATCGTTTTCCTCACCTAACACTCTGAAGGCATACTGTTTAGAACGTAAACCTACAAAATGTGTCATAATTTTTGAGTTATTTTCATCCTTCATAATTCCGGGTACTTTCTTATTAGCTAGAGGAATATCCCACACATTATTTATAGGATAATCACTAGTATCAAAACGGTGAATATCCGCCTTTATTACTTCTTCATATATGTTATTACATTGAATTTCGTATACTGAACTATCAGTATCGGTATAAAGTAATTTACATTGTTCAGGTGAAAATTTGGTCAGCATATAATCATAATGAAATTCATAAACACATATTTTTGAAATATCTAAAATTGCTAATCCTATATAAAGAGGTTTGTCAAATACAATTTTAGTTTTCTTAAGCTCTATAGAGAATAAAGGATTCTCAACATCATCGTTAAATATAACACGACTATGAAATGTGGGACTTGCAATTAAATTTCTAGCTCCTCGTTTGCCATACCACGTTCGAACTAATTTCACTAACCGATGTTTACGCAAATTTTGCATCGTTTTCCCGAATACTGCATTATTCATAAGTTAATAGAAATTTTTTTCAAAATTATTTTTTGCGTGGGATCTCATCAAAGCATTTAATTCTATATAAGGCTTCAACCAACAACTTTGCTGAAATTTTAATACACTATGAACTTTCTTAAGCAATAATCCATGAGCTATAGCTTGCTTTAAATTTTTGTAATCTATAATATAATTTTTTTTATTATACAGAGTAGTCATTAACTTCTTTTGTTTAGAATTTGGTGGTGAAATATGTTCTGCACAGAATGGCAGATCTTTGTGTAGATCGTGTTTATTTTTTGGATACTCTAAATCAACCTCGAGCAGGTACCCTTCAGGGGAATCATCTGGAATTTGAGTTATATCAATATTATCATCTACCCATTTAAATCCTCCGTAGGGAAGCTCCTGACTCATAGCACAACCATAAAGATTATTAATATCTGTATATAAAAGATACTTCACAGGTTTGTTTTCATTATACGTATGCATAAACTTGTTGTTAGCTTCACCGTATCGATTACAACACTGAGATATTCAACCCCTTATACCTCTTTCTAAAAATAGCAGCATGTCAATATCTTGCACTGTCTCTAATTTACAATGAGTATACTTGAACATACAATCCCAAGTGTAACCAGGACCTGTATAATAATGATCAGGATCCAAACCATATGTTTTCCAGCAAGTATCACGAAATGTTTCAAAAACAGACGCTAGAAGTAAAATATCTGTTTTCATATACAAGTCACTGTAATCAGCAAGGGTTTTCATACTAAATGCTAACCAAACTAATTTTGCATGCCTATAGTCAATATCTTTTATATGTTCATCGTTAAGTTTGTTGTAAAAATATTCTTTACTAGGTAATGCAGTTTCATATAATCGCTTTATATCATCTAAATAATCATGAAAAAAAAACACCTTTTCTAGTTAATAAACTAAATTGTTCAGTATTAAGATTAGAAAATTCTTTTCTAAGTGGAATGTTTTCTGGTTCTAATGTTGATACCAATGAATCTAATGAACATCCCATAAATCTAAAAGAGTCTATAAATCTAAACCTAATATTTGTATTATTATCCCAGATTGTAAAACTTATGTATTTTTCTTTATTAACAGGTAAAAGTTGAACATAATTTCGGTTAGCTAAATCTCTAATTATGAAATGTGAATCATAACCACTTAGGTTGTGAAAAACTACTGGAATGACAAATGATTTTTTATAATTAAGATTACAGTGGTTGTGAGCAAAACCTCGAAAATTACCTGTTAGGTGACAATGTTCCCTAACAATCTTATCACCTTCCTTAAATATCTCCTCACAAATATGACATTTATCTGAAGCATCTTTTAAATTCACTTCAACATTCATCGGTTCAACATTTTTTAATTTTGACATTACAAATTTTGCAATATTTTCAATTTTATCTACAAACCATAGCATACAATCAGAACTTCGATTACTATCACAAAATGACCAGTTATCGTTAAAATTACATTTAAAATATAGTCCAGCACTATAAGCTTTATGTTTTTGATACCTAGCACCGACTGTGAACCATATCCCTTTTGAGATTCTATTCTAGCATCTACATCAATATAAGTAATAAGTAGTGATTCAAAATCTGCATAAATAATAGAAGGTACTTTTTCTTTGTATACAAAATTTTTAAACTTGACATATGGATCTTTAGAAAACTCAATTTTACAATTATTATCAATTTTTTCACAATATTTGGAATGGTCATCCAATTTTTCTTGAGAAACAAAATAATTCAAACATCTATCACATATATATTTTTTTCTAGTATTTTTAGAGAGTTGCTTGGATAAAAGTCTTGACAAGTCTTTTATCCAAATATAGTGATACTGTATATCATCACTAAAATCATAATCATCATCATTTTCTGACTCTGGTTCACAATCATTCTTTTTAAGAAAATATTTATTTTGAATAATCAATAAATTGACATGCTTTTCTCTTTTTTGTTTTGTTAAACGTACTGGCACAACACTAAAATTTGATTGTCTGAAAATTTCCAATTCAAAAACATTAACCGAAATATTAACATTATTTTTTTCGAAAGTTGTAATCTGATTTGGGTGTACAGGAAATGTAAGACCGTTAATGTTCAAAACTTTGCTATAATGAGGATATGAACAAGTACGTGTAGGATTATTATTAATAACGCAAGGGAACAAAGCTGAAACAATTGCCCAAGCAATGCATGCATTATCGTCATTCTGAACGTTGATACACGCCTTTCTTTTAGCTATTATGTCTGGTAATTTAATATATGATGATATTCCACTAGCCAACTCGTATTTATTTATATTGATTTCCAGAGATATAATTTTACTTAAGGCCCACCCCGATCCTTCCTCAGAATATTCTGAAAGTTTTCTTAAAATGACATCTCTTACATTAACTGCAAACCATTTTTAAAAGTCAGTTGTCTTATCAATTATTTCATTTTTTGTAGAAAAATATTTATTTTCTGTAATTTCAGTATCACCTGATTTTCTAATAAATTCTGCACAAAAACAAGTATTTACTTTCAACATATTGCATTTTTTTAATGCGTTTTTCATTCTAGTGCTGAAAAGAAACAACGAATCATCAAAAAACTGTAAGATATCTTTATGAGATTCATTTATAATAACCCCGGTTCGAACTCTACTTTCAAAAATTGAATTAATATCTTCCCATTTTACTCTATTGCTTCTTTTTTTATTAATAGTAAGCCCCTTTCCAGATTTACTTAGATCCTGAATTATTATTCTAAACCGCTTTAAGTGACCCAAGTTGGTTTGTAGTTTACGTAATGTACCAATGGTTAGATCCCCATCACTTATTGCTAAGTTGCAAAGTCTAATGTGACATTTAGCTTGTTTTGACCATTTTTCTATATCATAAATAGTACATTTTTTTTGAAATAAAATATTTTCAATTGCTTGAAACTTTTTAACAATATTATCAGTTAGGAGAGCTATTTCCTCAGAATTCATTTTCAAAAAATTATAAAAACTTACGATTTTGAAAACTGAAGCTGTTCACCTGTGTCCAGATTATTTTTCAAGGTGTTGAAATTCAATATGTACTGTTTTTGTTATGTTTTTTATACATTCTCCTCTATTTTGAAGTGGGTCCTAGGGGAAACCCTTTGGAAAGTTTGAAGTCCCAGGAATGTAATTCTGAACTTCCCCGGCGTAAATTGATTTACATTCGACGCAAATGCATCCGTCACTCTTTTGGGGAGAAATACTATATTTTCTTCCAGCTCCAGAAGTATTTGGTCTCCAAATTGCCCCTGGCGCACCTTTGCGCTGTTTATCCTATGTGGTGTATCCTTTGGTAAATCATTCAGTTTTATAACGGGTTTTATTTCTGCAAAAGCAGTGCTTATTGTATTAATCTCATTTAAAAAATTCATCTGTAATAAAGAAAGAATTATTTGAAAAGATAACAGAATAACAATAATTTAACAATTAAGTTTTTTAAAATAGTCAAAGATGAATGAAAAAAAATAGTAAACTTATAAATAACTTACTATGTATTGTGGAACCTTAAACGACAACTTTTCAGTGGAACACTAAGTACTATAGAAATAACGCATAAATATTACCTACTAAGCGAATTTAATATAATGTGAGATTTCATTTATTACAATATAAAAAAAACCTTCTATAAAATGATATGAATTCACACACATATCCGTTTTAAAAAAAATGTTGGTTATCAATCTAATAACATTCCTTTGAGAATTTCAAAATATAGAACCCTTAAAAAATCAGCTAACTGCATAGCCCCTCCCCTCGTAAGCACTACCCCTCATCTGTTACACACACACAATCCTCCATATATTTTCTTTCTTCTAATTACTTCTTGTATACACCCTTATTTACTTTTTACGCAACCACCCCGTAGACGCTACCCTTAAAACCCTCCTCGCTTCTTCTAAATCACCCCCTAGATACCTTATACACGTAAAAACATACACACTTATTTACTTTTTGCATAACCCCCGTCCTTGTATACACCCTTAGTTTTTGCGTAATCCCCGTAGACGCTACTCTCCCCCGTAGACGCTACCCTTAAAAACCCCTTCGCTTCTTCTAAACCACCCTCTAGATACCTTATACACGTAACAACATACACACTTATTTACTTTTTGCATAACCCCCGTTCTTGTATACACCCTTACTTTTTGCGTAATCCCCGTAGACGCTACCCTTAAAAACCCCTTCGCTTCTTCTAAACCACCCTCTAGATACCTTATACACGTAACAACATACACACTTATTTCCTTTTTGCATAACCCCCGTAGACGCTACCGTCATTACTTGCTAACCATCTAGAGACTTCTTCTACTTCTTGTAAACCCTCTGGAAACTTCTTCCTATCGGTAACCACCCATAGGCCATCCGCCTGTTCATCCGATAAAGTGTCACAGAATATACGTGTATTAACTACTGAGGAGTTTGATATAGAAGCAAAGAACAAATAAGATGGAATCGAGAGCCCAACGAAGGAAGAAATTAGAGAGATAATTAACAGGAGTAAGAACGGAAAAGCTCCAGGAAGCGACGGAATAAACATGGAACTTATCAAATACGGAGGGACTAAACTGTTAGAAAAATTATACCAATTGATATATAAAATATGGGAAGAAGAAGAGATGCCAGAGGAAGGGAAAGTGGGACAGATAGTAACAATACACAAAAAGGGAGACCAACAAGTTTGCGAAAACTTCAGAGGAATTACGCTACTAAATGCAGCATATAAGATAACAACAACAATTATAAAAAGAAGACTGCATGACGCAGGTTACAGAGGTGGAGAATATCAGTACGGATTTACAAAGGGAAAATCAACTACAGATGCGATACATATACTGAAACAAATTTTGGAAAAGTCCAACGAATATAACATAGACATTGAGATACTATTCATTTACTTCCAAAGAGCATTTGACTCAATAAGAAGGAATCAATTATTGAAAGCGCTGAATGAGATGGGAGTGAAAAATCAACTGATAAGATTAATAAAAATGACACTAGACCAAAGCGTAGCAGAAGTAATAACACAAAGAGGGAAAACACAGAAGTTTACATATAATAAAGGAGTTAAACAAGGAGACTCTCTGTCGGTAACACTATTCAATTTGGCACTAGAATATACGATGAAAAAAATATGTAAAGGAAATTTAAGGACCTGAGGAGGACAAATAATAGCATATGCCGACGACGTAGCACTAGTGACTAAAAACAGAATGGTAATGGAAGAAATGTTGGAAGAGATAATAAGGGAGGGGAAGAAAATTGGACTGGTGATAAATACACATAAAACCAAATTATTAAGACCCAAAAAGAATTGTGAGTACAAAAATATGAAAATTGGAAGATATAAATTTGAATAGGTGGATAGAGTTAAATATCTGGGAATAACAAAAAGTAGTGATGGAGACAGAGAAACTGAGATAAGGGAAAGAATCGTAGCCACAAACAAAGCATTTCAGGCTAACAAAAAATTATTAAAAAATAAAATAATTAGCAAGCGCACGAAAATAAGAATATATAACACAATAATTAGACCAGTGATGATGTATGGGGCAGAAACATTAACTATGACTAAAAAACAACAAGAGGATATGAGACTACAGGAACGGAAAATACTAAGAACAATATTGGGGCCAAAAAAATAGGTGAAGAATATAGAAGAAGAACAAATATGGAATTATATCAAGAGATACAAAAAGACATAGTAAGAAAAATTAAGGAACAAAGATTAAAATGGTTGGGACACATATGGAGAGCAGGTAAGAGAGCAATAATATACTCCATCATAGAGTGGAAGCCCTTAAGTAAGAGAAGAAGGGGAAGACCAAGAATAACTTGGTTGCAGGAGGTAGTAGGTGATCTCAAGACTATGGGAATTAGATACTGGGAAGAGAAAACGCAGGACAGGAAGCAATGGCAACAAATAGTAGGAAAAATATGAAAAAGTAAATGTGGTCTGATCCACCCTTAGAAAGGGATCTAGAAAGCTCATAAGAGCGGCGTACTCCCACGGGAGTGTTAAGCCACTATATATATATATAAATAAATATATTATACGATCACATCCAAAAATTTCACAAAACGTGGTTTATGTTTTACTTTAAACTTTGAACAATTACAGCGGTAATGCGTTCACAACACTTGGGTACAAAGTGAGCGTTCATAAAACATTTAACACATGCTTCACCATAGAGAAAGTAATATATTATTTGTCTATGTGGGTCAAGGTTAGCTACCAGTTTATATCAACAGAAGATTTTCAAATTCCACTGGTGATAATGTTGAAGGTAAAAACATTCCTCGGTCCTCGTTTTTCTAAAATTAATGGAAAATAAACAACACATTTCAATGTCAAATTGTGATAGTGTCGATCTACAAATCGTTCAAACTGATTTCTCCCTAGGCGTTTACTCCGTCGTCTGACTGACACTGACACTGTTTTCGCTCCTCACCTCACCCATATATTATGAACGCACTCTTTGTCATCATAAATTTTTGGTTGAGCGCGAATTTTAAAGTAATGACAGTTTTATTGAAATAATTTTATCTTGTTAGGTAATTTCAAGCAGTAAATATGTTAAAGACAATCTCCTGGGTATACAAAATTATGTTGCACTAGTTTTTGTTAAGCTATTATCCCTGAATTCTCAAAACATTTGAATTTGTCCATTATTGACCTAGGTTAACAATAGAAAAAATTAAAAACCGCTAGTAGAGAAATTCAACTTCTCAGTTGGCTAGATAACACAATAATTGTCAACTTCACAGCTAGTAGTGGAAAAATATTATTATTATATTATTACTACAAAAAAATGGAAGTCCGTCCTCGATGCCCAGCCAAGTTTCATTTCATAAAAGTCCACCATCGATGCCCAGCCAAGATTTGTGAAAGTCCATCCTAAATAGTATTTATTTTTATTTGATGTTACGAGGTACTGCTGTCAGATCAATAATCAAAAAGTTTATTTATTTATATTTGGAAGGATACAATGTATATATGAATATATAAATAAATTTTGCAGAAAAAACCAAATAAGACATTGGATCACAATGAAAATATACAATTTAAAAACTAATAAAAAGTGGTCATTGATACTTACGTTTCTCGAGTTGTTGTTGTAACCATAGGGACTTTGAAAAACGCGCGTCTTTGAAAGTTCGATTTAAACACACTGAGGCGTGCTTTAAATAGGTAATATGAGGCATCAATAAAAATAGTTATTTATTATACAAGGGAAAAAAGTATTAGATTTTAGCTCGAGGTTATGTTGTCAACAAACCGAGAGCTAAAATCTAATATTTTTCCCGTGTATAATACACTATTTTTTTCTGTGACAGGAAAAACGACGATTCAATAGTGAAAGAACATATTATTACAATATATTAAAGTCAGAATGTTATCGATATGAAATTTGAATTTTTAACCTAATAAGCTGTTGTAGTTATAGCGACAATTAGACTTGCGTTGCTAAGGAAAACTTCAAAGTAATCAAATATATGTCAATTTAATTCTGTGATTTGATTCAAAACTGGCGAACTCAGTGATTGTTTAGTAGTTATTTTGGAAAATATAAAGTTAAAAAATGTCTGATTCCGAGTTTTCTCTGACTCTTGATATAAAGGAAATGTAACTTATGTTCAATAAAATATTCCAAAATCAAATATCTTCCTTTATCTATATGTATATATATCCGGGAAAAAAGTACTCACTTTTTTCCCGTGGGAAAAAAAGTAATTTCGTGAAAAGTTGTATTTTGTTACCTGTCAACAGAGATAAAATGTCAAATTTTTTTCCTGTCACAGAAAAAAATAATTTGTGTACCTTACTATGATATATTTTTATATTAGTGATACCAAGGAAAATATTTAATTTTTTGAAAACACTAAAATTATTTGAAGGTATTAGATCAAACGTATCAATGGAAATGTAAACTCCACCCCCTATCATCCCCTATTCCTAACGCCGAACTGTTAGCCGAATGTTCGGATTGTCAAGAATATATGCGTAAGTTCCAACCGGACATTCCAATGAGGGCGAATCTGACGCTTTACGAAGCCATTCAAACTTTGGATTTACCGGAAACGATTTGCGACGATCTTATTGTTTGTATATCCCATCCTAGGTACCAGGTAATAGTAACACACTGAATATTTTTCGTTACGGCTCTTTGAAAATATTGGGAAAAGTTTACGCGAAATGTGTTTTTCATTTGTTTAGGTTTTACATATCTCCAAATACTTACGATAAAAATAAAAATGAAGGTGGACGCGATCTGTACTCGGGGACATACTTTCAGGAAACTCTTCCTAGACACTTCATAACCAGTCCTCGCTTACCAGACGCTTTTCATAACGAGTTCTCGGTTCATAAATACATTTTATACTGCGTCCCCGCTTCCTGCACAATTTTTATAACGCGTTCTCTTCCTAGATACATTACTTACTTTTTATAGTGAGATACTTTTTATAACGATTCCTCATTTCATAGATACTTTTTATAATGATTCCTCGCTTCCTAGACACTTTTTATAACGAATCGTCGTTTCCTAAATATATTTTATAATGAGTCTTCGTTTCATAGATACCTTTTATAATGAATCCTCGATTCTTAGACACTTTTCAAACAAGGGCTCACTTCCTATACAATTTTTATAATGAGTCCTAGCTTCCTAGATACTTTTATAATGAGTCATCGCTTGCTAGATACTTTTTATCACTGGTTCCCGCTTCCTAGACTCTTCATGACTTGAATTCGATTCTGAGATACATTTCATAGCGATTCCTTGATTTATAGATACTTTTTATAATGATTCCTCGCACCCTAGATACTTTTTATCACTGGTTCTTGTTTCCTAAACCCATTTCATAACGTAACTTCGATTTCTAGACGCTTTTATATTGTGTCTCCGCTTCCTTCACACTTTTTATAACGAGTCCTTGGTTCCTAGATACTGTTTGTAGTGATTCCTCGGATGATAGATACATTTTCTAACGAGTCCTCGCGCACTAGATAGTTTTTATAACGATTCCTCACTTTCTAGATATTTTTATAACGATTCTTCGTTTCCGAGACACTTCGTATAACGATTCTTCGTTTCCTAGACACTTCGTATAACGAGTCCTCGATTTCTAGATACTTTTTGTAGTGATTCGTCGATACCTAAATACTTTTTATAATGTGTGCTCGCTTCCTATACACTTTTTATAACGAGTACTAGTTTGCTAGATACTTTTTATAGCCAGTCCTCGATCCCTAGATACTTTTTGTCACTGGTTCTTACTTCCTAGACTCTAAATGAGTCCTTGCTTCCTAGACGCTTTTATTCTTTGTCACCGCTTCCTAGACACTTTTATAAGAATTCTTAGCTCCCTACAGACTTTTTATAACAAGTTCTCGTTTTCTACATACATTTTATAGTGAGTCCTCGGTTTATAGATACTTTTTATAACCAATTCTCGCTCCCTCGATACTTTTTATAACGAGTCCTCACTCCCTAAATACTTTTTATCACTTGTTCTTGCTTCCTAATCTCTTTATATAACGAATCCTCGCTTCCCGGGCGATTTTATATTTTGTCCCTGCTTCCTAGATACTTTTATAACGAGTACTCGATTCCAAGATACTTTTATACCGAGTACTCGATTCCAAGATACTTTTTGTAGTGAGTACTCGCGTCCTAGATACTTTTTATAACCAGTCCTCGCTTCCTAGATTCTTCGTTTCCTATACACTTTTTATAACGAGTCTTCGATTTCAAGATACTTTTTATAGTGATTCCTCGGTTCCTAGAAACTTTTTATATTACGTACTCGCTGTCTAGACACTTTTTATAACGAGTCCTCGTTTCCTATATACTTTTTATAGTGAATCCTCGCTTCGTATATACTTTTTATAACGATTCCTTGCTCCCCAGATATTTTTTATCGTTAGTTCCTATACTCTTTATAACATATTCTCGCTTCCCACACGCTTTTATACTTTGTACCCGCTTCCTAGACACTTTTTATAGATACTTTTTATCGTGAGTCCTTGGTTTATAGAAACTTTATATAACGTATCCTTATATATGTATATAGTTATACAGTGATATAAATAAATTTCTATTTTCATACTATTTTTAATGGAATATTTTTTTGTGTTTACGTCTATATCAAAATTTATCAGTTATCGTTTTTGTCGCTCTCACTGTCAATAAGTAAACGAATTTTCGACTTTTGGTTCTCGTTTCTGATTAAAGGATCAAAGAATCGCAACGAATAAGTATTCCTATAGGATTTATTTTGTTGTAAATTTGATGGAAACTTTTTATAGATACTGAATTGGTATCTTCCTTGGATGGTACTGTACAGATTGTGCGTGATGTACTTGAGAGACCCTATGCGAACTAGAAATTGTATTACCAAGTTACACTATGTGGATATTGATTATTCTAAATTTGGGCTGATTCAGGAAGAATCTTGTGATCCGTATGAAGGTAATTAAATATACTTCTGAAAAATAAAAAATGAGGAATTTTTAACTGGTCTTCGCTTCCTAGACTCTTTTTACAACCTCTCCACACTTCTTAGACACTTTTATACTTGGTCCTCGCTTCCTAGATACTTTGCTAACGAGTCCTCGCTTCTTAGATACATTTTATTAGTTCTCGTTCTGAGATACTTTTTATAATAAATTCTCGCTTCTTAAATACTTTTTATAAGAAGTCTTTGCTTATAAGCTACTTTTTATAGAGTCCTCGCTTCTAAGATACTTTTTATAACGAGTTGTCGCTTCCGAAGCAATTTTATAACGAGTTTCGTTTTCTTTAATTTCCTCACTTCATAGACACATTTATACTTTGTCTTCGCCTCCTAGATACTTATTATGAAGAGTCCTCGCTTCCTAAATACTTTATATAATGAGTCCTCGCTTCTTAGATACTTTTTATAGCGAGTCCTCTCTTCCTGGATACTTATTATAACGAGTTCACGCTTCTTAGATTTTTTTTATTACTGACGCTCCCTTCCTAGAAACTTTTTATGACTAATCCTCCTTTTTTAGATACTTTTTGTATCGAGTCATTACTTCTGAGATACTTTTTATTATTGGTCCTTGCTTCCTAGATACTTTTTAGAACGAGTCCTCGCTTCTTAGATATTTTTATAGTGAGTCCTCGCTTCCTAGCTACTTTTTATAATTTCCTCGCTTTCGAGACACCTTAATAACGAGACCTCGCTTTATAGATACTTTTTACAGCTGTTCCTCGCTTCACAGTCATTTTCTTACTTTATCCTCGCTTCCGAGATACTTTTTATAAAGAGTTCTTGCTTCCTATATACTTTTTATAATGATACCTCGCTTCTTAGATACTTATCCTCACTTGCTAGACACATTTTGTATACTGAAACCTCTATTTTTAGATTCTTTTTATACCAAGTCCCCACTTCCTAGATAATTTTTATAACGATACCTCGCTTCTTAGATATTTTTTATTACTGCTTCTTACTTCTTAGACACTTTTTATAATGCGTCCTCGATTTTTAGACAATTTTATGCCGAGTCCATGTTTCTTAGACACTTTTTATAATGAGTCCTCGCTTTCTAGATACTTTTATTAACGAGTCCTGGCTTCTAAGATACTTTTTATTATTGTTCTTCGCATTCTAGATATTTTTAAAACGAGTCTTCGCATCTTTGATACTTTTTATGATGAGTCTTCGCTTCCTAGATACTTTTTATAATGAGTCTTGGCTTCATCGATACTTTTAATAAGAAGTCCTCGATTATAAGATACTTTTTATTACGAGTACTCGCTTCCTACATACTTTTTATAACGAGGCACTTTTATAATGAGATATCACTTCTTAGATACTTTTCATTACTGCTTCTCACTTGCTAAATACTTTTAATACTGATGCCTCGATTTTTAGATACTTTTTATAACGAGTCCTTACTTCTTAGATACTTTTTATAACTAGTACTCGCTTCCTGTTGATAAATAATTGAAAGGCGTAATTATAATCCATATTTTATAAAAATAGATAATTTTTTCAAAGGTATAGAAGAAGGTTACGAGAAATATTTGAACCCTGATTACGATTCCGATAGAGGATCGACAACTGAAAACTCTCCTGAAGACGGCGATGATTACGATCCCAATTCAATTGAAAGTCTGAAGAAGATTCTCAGTCTCGAGAATACCGAGGACCAAGAGAAGGAACAAACTGACGTAATAGACGATGAAAAAAGAAAGGAACAAATGTGCTATGGATTAGTCGGTACCAGGAGCGATGGAAAAGCCGAAAAAGGCTTCAATAAATTGAAAAAGAAGTTATGTTTTTTTGGTAAAAAAGGCGATAAGAGTGAGAAAGATCCGGGAAAATGTGGGAAAGAATGCACGAAGCAGAAAAAAACGCGTTCAATTTTTGGTAAAAAGAATATAAAGTAATCAAAGTAATTGTAATTATGATTTAATAAAAATGTTGTTATTGTGTATTTTATTTCATTCCTGCTAAACCAACACTTTTAGAGATGGGTCGAACGTGCTCAAACTTGGGTTTGGACAACATCGAAAATAAAAATTAGGCGCGTCGCCTGTCGGGAGGCAATAACAAACCACCCACAGTACTATCTATGGTGACTGCAAAAAACAACGCAGGTAGAAATGAGAGCTTGCAAAAAAAGTATTCTCCCATTTTTTTCTAAAGTTGGACGGAGGCGCATATAGCCCCCGGCCTGAACCTTCGACCCATAGTAAACAACAAAGAAGATGTACGAATATTGCGTGAAACGTAAACAACAACAACAAAGAGATTCATGGGTAATTCATTAGCCATTTTCAATATAAGAGAAATGGAAATGAAATAGTGGTGATAATTAGATGTTTATACATGCACTAATATGAAAAATGAAGGATGAATGAAACTTACATATTACCTGAACAATAGTGAGATAACATTAATATTACAGGTGAGTAAAATTTCAATTTATTTATTATCGATATTGGTTAAAGTTCTTAGTTATTCATTAATGAAAATTTTATATATAGCATCTTAAAATGCTTAGGCCTTTTTGTTAGAATTTTGTTATTTATTCAAAAAAATTATTTACCTCTCACTAGTTGTCTTTGGATCCAAAGTAATATTTGAAATACATAGATCTTCAGTCCTTTCTTCGGTATGGCTGTACTGATGCGGCTACTGGAGTCTCCCACTTCTTGAAGATTTCTTTTTACAAATAAATGCACCTTTCTGGGCGTTGAAACTTTTTCACTTGGCTTTATACACTTTCTGTTTGCTTTAGTTAATAATTTTGGGTAAAATACTTTGAATTTTTTATCAATTTTTAAAAACCTTCATTACAAAACCCACGCTCAACTCCCATTTGTTTTCCAAATCAACAAACTTTTTCACACAGGAAGTTCAAAGCCACCTTGTTACTACTAATAACTCAATAATTGTTTGTTTGGGCTTTTTTTAGTTAAAATTAATGAAACAGTTCTTTAAAAAGTCTTGGAGGATGGTAAAAACTATACACACATATGGTTATAATCTCAAACTATTCATAATTTGTTCTTTCACCTTATGACAATGATTCATTTTATTAATTTACCCCATTTTAGAGGTGTTCTAATATTTACTAATTACATAAAATTTACAAACTAAAAAAACTAATATTGTATATGCAGCTGTACAGCTTTAAATCTTCTATTTTTTGCTATATTATATTCATATAAACTATTAATTATTTCAAAGTTTGATTTTTATATTAAACATTTTATTGGTTACCAATAAATTTATGTTGGCAATAAATTCCCTATTTTACACTAAACTCTGTATGTATGAATTCAAAATAACAAGCTCTTTCAAAATCTGTAAAAATATATAGGGTGCCCCATTTAAATTAAAGAAGTTGATGGCATTTCCGGTTAAACCGGAAGTATATTATTAACAAAAAAAATGTGCATCAGATGCATTTTGCTTCATTGCACTTACCTGCAAATTTTCATAAATATCGTTCTTTTCGTTTAAAAGATATTTACTTGGTTCCATACTTTATCCCAACCCTGTATATATATATATATATATGTGTGTGTGTGTGTGTGTGTGTGTGTGTGTGTGTGTGTGTGTGTGTGTGTGTGTGTGTGTGTGTGTGTGTGTGTGTGTGTGTGTGTATCAATCGGGTTAACTTAGTTATCGAAACGAGCGTCTAGTAGTGTGAGTGATGGAGTAGTGGTAATGAAGAGTATGTTCAGTACAGGAGGTATTTTAACAAAAATCTTCTTCCTAAGTGATTTTGATGTTCAGCAAATGCCATGCGCTTCTTATAAGAATGGAGATCTTCCTGAATACATTTATATATAGGATTTTCGGTATATAATTCACTGCTTTTTGCTAATTTATTCACTATTCCATTATTATTTATGCCACAGTGTGCTTTTACCCAAGAAAAAATAAATGTAAAACCTTTTGACTCAAGTTTTGCTGCAAGTTTAGCGATATCACTTAAAATATAATTATAATTCATATTTAACTGTTTTGGGACGTTTTTTATTTTTTCTAGTGCATTTTTACTATCTATGACTGTGTGGGAGAAAAAAAATACATGTGCCCAAGTCAAACCGACAAATAAAATTTGTCCAGCCCAATGCATTATTTTATAAAAATATCGTTACCCTTTTCTATTTGATCTTGATTAAGACCCCGAACACGTTCTCTATTTGGTTCCCCGTGACGTCATCATATAATCATAAATGTTAATGGTTTTGGGGATGCTCCGATGGAATAGGGGATGAAAAAGGATATCAATCATCTTTCTTGGTTTATGGTATGTGTGTAAGGCGGGTCGGAATAATCAAAATGAGTAATAGTGGATTATTTTGTTTAAGCCTTTGGGATGTTACGCATTTTCCGCTGTGGTTACAGGAATTTATCAAAAAAGCAACGAAAGAATGATGGAATAATTTAAAATGTATATTATTACGAATTCAACAAACTTTTATGATCATTGTCTGTCAAAATATCTTTGAGATAAGCTCAACCGCAGAAGATATCCACGATGGTGAATAGGAATGGATTGGGTCTGGAATAATATTAATAATTGTAACGGTTAGTCTACGAGGCTTCTGACATCAGAAGATAAATAGAAGAAGAAAAATCATTGTCAATTGTCATTCACTCTTTTTGTCCTGTCATATTATTAATTACTCTTGTGTAATTATTTACTGTTAATTATATTATTTCTTTAGTTGGAAGTGTTCCGTCATAAATATGTGTGTGTAAGAGAACCCACAATTCACTAGATTCCTCCTCTGGTCGGCAAAAATAACCCGGTTCTTAACATCTGTAATAAATACGAATACCAAATAGAAAAATTTGAATTAGTAACTTTCAGAACACACGGTAAAATATATTTTATTTCAAATATAATTAAAAGTAGAATGCGACCCACATTGTGTTTAGAAAAATGATACAAAACCATAACAGCTTTGAAACAGATATTTTACTAGGTCAAAATGAAATAATGGTTTTGTATACAACTAGTTAATAACGTAAAATTGAGGTCGCTTCAAAACAAAAAAATGGATTTTGCAATTCAACAAAAAAACCCAAACCTAATTCGGAGGGATAGTAAAAACCAAGTACATAGCAGTAAGAGCAACAGACAGTGTCGGGGCGAATACGCGAAGGGGAAAGTCCTTTCCCTGTCACGGTAACGGGCATCAGTTTTTTTGGTGTTAGCGGTTTCAGAGGAAGAAGTTTCTCTCCGTTGTGTCAGGGCGTGAAAGGGATACTTAGCTATCCTTGACGGTGAACACTGTCCCCCTTCGTGACACAAAACGGGAAGACTCGCCCTCTACGCTTAGTTTCCAGCATAGCCCGATATCGGTTACTGGCACTACCCGCGGTTGCTAAAAAGATAGTGAAGATAAGCAGTAGCAAGGCCGGAGAAAGGAAGTTTTCCAACGCAGTAAGTTTTTAAACAAGTTGAAAGTTAGATTTTGTTTTTTGATGAGACATTTATTCGTTTTATTATTTTGCGCTGGTTCTAAACTTGGTATTTATAAATTCACTGTTTTACATAGGGAGTAGCTATAACAAATATATTTATTTTTATTGTCTGTTCTTTCACGGGGACTGGACAACTTGGCCGCTTTCAGTTAAATATTGAATGTCCAGACTCACAATTTGGGCACAGCTCATTCTGTAGGATATGAATTTATCGTGTGTGATGACATAATAAGATTTCACAGGGTACCGCCAACCTGACAAGAGTTAGGTTTCTATTTATTTAATTATTGTTTTGTTGTGCCACATAATTCGCTTCCACCTCGTAGGTAGGATATAAATAAGAGTTAAAACAAGGTTAATTTGTACTTAGTATCAAAGGGCCGGAGCGTATGATTTTTTTTCTCTTGTTCCCAGCGAACATGTGCTACGATAAATAATTTTAAATTGTTTCTTTCTTTGTTCAGACGTGATTAGGAATTTCTTTCAGATTAAGTAGAATAAATAAACATTATAGGTTATTCAAAGACCTGCAAATTTTGCAATCTCGAAACTTACGCATTGAAACGGGAGTGTCGATAAACAATTATTGTTCATAGATCAGCAGAATTAGTTTGCGACTCTACTTTCACTTTTTGTTGATATCAAGTGCAATGACACGAAACCACAGTAGTCTCGTATAGTATTGCGTTTAAGAGTAAATAAATATATTCTTTTTTGGGCCTCGAGGAGACAGGTGAATATCGAATTAAGGGTTAAATCATACGACCCTCACGCACGTTGAAATATTAAAACGATAAGGGGTTAATTTCTTTGTGCTATCTCAGGGCGAGGGTTATATTATAATTGTTTTATTGATAGTCATATGTTATACAGGGAAAGACTTAGGATGCACAATTTATGGATAAGTGTATAGGTAATTTTTATACAGGGGGAATTTAATAATTTGTGTTGATATTGGACTTTTGATTTATTAATATATAGATACAGAGAAAGATTTATTATATTTTTTTTGATATAACTTTGTGGTTTTCCCATACTTTATTTATCATCCCTACCCGAATTTTCTCTAGAGTGTGTATCAACATTGGATACGAAACCGAACCGAGAGAACAATCCTGTCCTGGCGTAGGAAATCAAACCGTTTTAAGCCCAGGCGTTCCCAGCTTAAATCGAACTGGGGGTTGCCTTTCCACGCTCGGCTACAAATACAAAGGTAAAAAGGTATTGTTGAAAGAAAAGGCATTACACTGGTGACAGCGTTTTTTTTTGTTAATAAACAACTCATTAGAAGAAGGCATAGAGTTGTACATCTGGTGACAGCATTCATTACACATCTTTGCATTGTAGTGTATTTTATGATCTAGTAGTTTTCCCATATATCTGTGATATGTGTGATGACGTTAGTATTCGTGCATTAAAAATTATTTATTTATTTTTGTTTTATCAGAGTAGAATACATAACATCATAATTTGGCGACGAGAAAGGGTCGTTCTACGTGCCGAAAAGTTGAAGTGATGTTTAGAAGCCGTTAATTAAGCCTGTTGAAGTCAAGTCAAAAGTCAGTCTGGAAATCAAAGGCCAGATTTATAGAAGCCGACCACCCAACTGATGACCGCCTGTCAAGATTTAAATCCCGGAAACAGCGTGGACTAGAAGCGAGACGCTTTGTACATAGTATAGAGAATTTTATTGTACATAGTTTTATTATTTCCACGAAAGAGTTTATTTAATTTTATTTCCAGCATAACTGTAACTAAATCTGAATAAAAACAATTCCAATCAAACAGCCCTTTATGTTCTACCCACTGACTACCCACGGCACTCACAAATCTGATCTGTGACGATTCATTGCATTGTATTCTATTTGTTTCCTCACAAACCTTACCATTCTGGCCCGTAATATATCCAATGGGCCGGTTGTGTCCAATTCGAATTTCTGTAATTCTGTTATCAAGTCTTTTTTCTTGAGTTTATAAATCTAGCCTACAAACAAAAGTGAAAGATATGGTAAAGCAAGGAAAAGAAAAATCTTGGATAAAATTCGGAGAAACAATTGGAAGAAGACAGTCTAGAAAATCAATAACTGTTTTATAGACTTCTCAAAACACTCAGAAAAGGAAAACAATATAGCGGTAAACATATAAAAACAAAAGATGGAATAATAATAGCTGAAGAGATTATGATCCCAGAAATAACGACCCAACAACCGGAGGAAATATATGATGAAGACATGCAATATGAAATAAATGAAATTGAAGAAATTAATAACCTAGAAGTTGAAGCAGCAGTAAACTTATTAAAACGAGAAAAAGCTGCAGGTCACGATGGAAAAACATCGGAAATTTTATAAAACCTAGGAAGAGAAGGAATAGAAAAATTAACTGAATAAAATCTATACCGAAAGAAGAATACCGAATAAATGGGAATTGGGAAAATTATCACCTCTATATAAGAAAGGAGATAATAGAGACTGTCCAAACTATAGAGGCATTACTATATTAAGTTCAGTGTTAAAAGTTTATGAAAAGATTCTTGAAAGAATACTAAGAAACATAATAGAAGATCAACTAGAAGAATCACAAAGTCAGTTAATTGAAAAAGATTGTAGACATAAGGTTTGTTCCCAAAGCAAGTCCTTAACTGTAATGAACATATTGAGTCTGCGCATTATAAAATAACCGTTTAAGCAGAGCAGAGTTCAGAGCAAATTATAATTGTTTGGTGTTCCCGCAAGACTAGTAACTTGTTCAAAACGAGATCGTTACTCGTTCTCTTGGTTCCAAAATAAAAAGAGAACTTTTAATTTCGCGCATCCGTTTTCATATAAATGACTCTTCTTCTTTTATAGTTCTTTTGCTTTTTGGTTATGTTATTTCTTTGATGATATCTGCCAATTATTTGTGTATATTATTGTTATTGTAAAAATGGATGCCTTTTTTATTGAGAGTGAATCAGAAGTCGAATTTTCGGATATGTCCGAAGATGATAGTGAGTTTTCAGAGTTTGAAGAGGAATTATTACAGGATCGACAGCGCCCAAAAATGAGAACTACATTGAAGAAACGATACAGCAATATAATGACACCGAATTTATTGAGCATTTTAGAATTAATAAAGAGTGTGTAAATAGCATTTCAAGAAAGTTTGAAAACAGCGATCTATTTGATCCCCAAACAGGTGGAAATGACAAAATAAGCGCCAAAGATCAAATTATTATTGTGGTTTGCTAGTCACCAAACCTCTTCATTTCGAGATGTAGCTCACCAATTTAACATTTCAATTAGTAGTTTGTTCCGAGTGATCCGTCGAGTTCCATACTTTTTAAGTAACATGTCTCCTCAAGTAATCAAATTGCCACCACAAGAAGAAATGCAAGAAAGTGAGCAATTTTTCAGAAATAAAGGATTTCCTTGATGGTTCTCATATACGAATTGATAAGCCTGATAGAGCCCCGACTCCTACTATAACAGAAAAAAGTATTTTTCCATTCAAGTAAGTGCAATCACATTCTAAACAATAAAATAATAATCTTACGGTAGAAGAGATTTATACATATTTGAATGTTTTCTTTTCAAAAGTTGCCAGGTTTATTCTTAATTTCAAAGCACAAAACATTGGACAATAAAATTAACTCAAAACTAAACATGAATATCGTCGCCTCGAAGTCAAAACCTCGTATCTCGAATTTTACTCTTTTTGAGTTACGAGTCTTGCAGGTTATAGAATATTATAGCGCATACGTGGCAAATACTTGGATCTCGATATTTAGATAGAATGCGGCTGCGCAAATTTATTTGAAATACTCGTATCTCGAATGAAGCACACAAACCTCGTATCTCATTTTAAGAAAAACAAAATTGTTATGCAGTTTGAATCACCGTGTCGATATTGTGTCTGATTTAAATAGGTAATTGGTAAGTAAAATTCTATCTGTTTTATAAATTTTTATGCATGAGAAATGTGTTAGTTTCTAAAGTAGAAAAAAGTGAGGTTAGAAGCTAACTTTTTGAGAGTAAACGGCACATAATGTAACAATTTGAACAAATTTATTACAACTACGAAAACTAAGTTTTTTAATCACCAGAGGTTAATAGTTACAATTTATTATGAGTATAGCAAACAACTTAAACGGCTTAAAATCAAGATACGAGGTTTTGCAATTTTGCAACTGTAAAAATAAACTGGCATTGATGATTTATGAGTTTTCAATAAACCGATTTAAAGTTTTTTTATTGTTTGTAGGCGTCTCGTGCTAGTAAAATATTAGCTATGGCACTACAAAGCCCTCAGGATTCTTCTTGCGAGAGTCAACCGGTTCCATCAGCTGTAGTGACAGAACGAAATAACGAAATTCACAAAAATTTGGATCTGGCACGAATTTTTCTTCACACGTTGAACTGTGTTGTAACGTTAATCCGTCTGCAGCTGTAGAGATTGATCAAAAAATATCACAGAACATTTCAATACGCGTTGATCAAAGTTTAGTCACAAATAATAATAATAATAATTTAAATGAGGAGGACACCGATGAAGACCCTTTCCAAGATTCTGGATCTAGGTTTCGCCCCAGTAATGGCTCAGAAGACGAATCCCAATCAGAAACATACCATGATGAAGAAGTACTAGAAGATCAAAACGGGACTGTAGATAATCAGTTGCAAAAGAAACGTGCCAAAAAAGGACAAGGAAATCCCACTACTTGGAAGAGAAATACTGCTCAAATACGCAGAAGAAAGGGAGACGAATATGAAGCACAAAAAAACACAGAGATGGATCGAAAACAGTTGTTAAAAGAAGTGCACGGATCATGAAAGAGAGATGCAACTCAGGCAAGTGTCTACAGTCTAAAGGAAAAAGACAATGCGCTTCCATAACGGACGATCAAAGAAAAGAATTATTTACTAGGTTTTGGGAGGAAATGGACTGGAGTCAGAGAAAAGTGCTTGTGGCGACTTTGGTAAATAAGTCTACAACTTTACAAAAAACGACTAAGAAGACATCACGCCGCAACACCAGTTTATTTTATCATTTAAAAGTGAACGACAAAGTACTTCCCGTTTGCAAAAAAATGTTGCTCTCAACATTCGCCTTAAGAGAATGGACAGTTTTAAACTGGGTAAAAAATAGTAATCACTCTGGGATAGTAGATTCCTCGAGGAAGTGCCCAAATAAAAGTAAACCTTGTGATAAACAAAAAAGAGTTCAAATAAAAGAATTTTTGGAGAAGTTGCCGAAACTACCTTCACATTATTGTAGATCGACAACCAGTAAACTATACGTGGAAACTATCTTTAAATCACACACTGAGGTGTACAATGTATACAAAGCACAAGTGGGAGAAAATTCTGCCGCGAGCAAAGATGTTTTTATATCAGAAATGAAACATTTGAATATTGACATCTACCATCCACGAAAAGATCAATGTGACTTGTGTTTTAGCTTCAAACTAAATAATGTTGGACTAGATGAATATAACTTCCACATCAACCAAAAAGAACGAGCTCGTCAGGAAAAACAAAAAGACAAAGACGATGCCGTCGCTGGGAAAGTACTTGCATTCACTATGGATGTACAGGCGGTGCAGCTTGTGCCATTTTTGCCAGCTGACATGATTTATTATAAACAAAAATTAGCTTGCCATAACTTAACCATTTACAATTTGGGTAGTGATGCTGTCGTATGCTATGTATGGCACGAAGAGGAGGAGGGAATGATGCTAATTGTTTTGCCTCGTGTCTAACAGATTATATCAACAATGAAATTGCCGATAAAGACAAATTAAAAATCTTTTATAGTGATGGCTGTTGTGCTTAGAATAGCAACGTAACCTTAGCTAATGCTTTGCAACATTACTGCATAATGAATGAAACCAACGATATTGTTCAAAAATATCTTACTAAGGGCCATTCTCAGATGGAATACGACAGCGTGCATTCCACCATCGAAATACGTAAAAAAAATAGAGAAGTTCATTCGCCCTCAAATTACGTTCAGATCATTGAACAAGCTCGTCGAAACTCTAAAGGACCATACAAAGTGAAGTACGTTGATCACAGTTTCTTCAACAGCTATGACGAAATTAAATATTATAAGACCGGCGATCCTTGTGTAACTGATAAATATGATCATCTTCAGTCTTTGAAAAAGGTCATTCATCAAGATTATCATGGATTTTATGATTCTCCACTCCATTAATTTTTTCATTACGTTTTTTCATCCAACCTTAGCATTCAATCTAAGTCGAAAAAATATTATTTTTATTGTATTTTGTGTATTATTTGTTATAACTACCGATTACCAGAATAAAATGTTTCTTTCTTTCTTAATTTGTTCAATTTTTATTGTTCACTTTGCAGTGAGAAAACCTCGGAAGTCCAAAATTAATAGTGAAAAACTCGTATCTCACTATCTTTGCGGTTACAAAGGAAAAAACAAGAAAAACTAAAATTTAATTTATTCAGGATTTTACTCTTATCCAGGCCTTCAATATGACAATACCCTGTACCAAAATTATCATAACAGCAAATTATACTAAGTTTTTTGAGTTTCCTGAAAAGTTGTGAATTTTGACATACGAGGTTTTGACCTTGAGGCGACGATATTGTTTTGGCTTCAAGCAGTATGTGATCATCGGATGACAATAAGGAGCCTCTTCGTGGGATTTCCAGGTTCTGTGCATGATGCAAGAGTTTTTACAAGAAGTCCCCTCTCTCATAATTTAGCACAAAAGTCTGGACATTTTTTCATTTTATTTTAGGTGATAGTGCATATGGTTGTACTAGACACTTGATTACTCCATTCAAAAATACTGGGAACTTAACTACAATACAAAATTAACTGGTTGTCGAATTAATATTGAGCATTGTTTTGGAATACTGAAACAAAAGTTCAGGCAATTATTTAATTGCAAGCTACGAAAAATTCCAGATATAGTCTATTTCATTCGAGCTTGTTGTGTACTTCATAATTTATCAATAAATGAATTGAATTATATAGTTGAAAATGAAAATAATGTTGGCCCAGACGACATAGATCTAGAAGAAAATTTAGATGATGAACTTATGGAAATAGATGTTCCTGCAGGAAGTCAATATCGTGATTATTTATTAAGAACTTTAAATTTATAATTTGTATCATCTACTTTATATTAAATACAAAATTAACTTTTTGAGAAGGCTAAAGTTTGTTTTTTCCAAGTGTACATTCAAATTAACTTATGTTATAGTCAGTTTGGATATTTCAAAGTAAAAAATCAACATTCTCAAAAAAGTATATATCAAAATAAAAAATAAATTTTCTTAAGAAACAACAGTATAAACATTCAAATTAACCTATATAAGGTTCAGCTTAAGTACCTACTTCAAAGTAGAAAATAAATCAACTTTCTTAAAAAATATATATCAAAATAAAGATTAAATATTCTTGAGAAACATTCATACATACATATATATTCAAATTAACCTATATAAAGTCCAGTTCAGGTACTTCAAAGTAAATAATAAATTAACTTTCCTAAAAAATATGTATCAAAATAAAAATATTCTAGAACAGTTTAAGCATAATGAACAATGTTAAACTTCATTCAAGTACTCCTTTATTAATTGGTTTCTTTCTTCAATCAAAATGTTTCTCCTTTTTTGTTCATTTAGTTTTTCTTTTTCCACGTCAAGTCTTTCCCGCTTTATTGCAAGTTGTTCTTTATTATATTTTAATCTATCTTGCCGTATTTGTTCCAGTACATCATTTCTATTTTTTTTTCTGATACTATACCTGGGAGGTTTATCTTTTATTTTTTCTTCATTATCATTTACTAAATTGGTGTTGTCCTTTTCAGGCATTGGTTTGTGTTGAAAATTTGCGTTTAATTCAATAGTATCTTCAGCTAACAAAATCTCCGGATTTATTTTTTTTGCTTGTGAAAAATTTCATCCATTTCCTTCTCATATTTAAAATACTTATTCCCCTTCCTGTTTTATTATTGTTATCAACAACCTTTTTGTAGCTTCTTTCGAGGGTTTTCCACTTATTACTCACTGTTGACCCTGTCAAATTTAATCCATACTTTTCATTTAAAATTGCTACAATAATTTCAAATAATTTCTTCTGCGTTTTGATAGCCTTCCCTACTTATTTGTAATGTTCCTTATAAATATGGATTAGGGCAATAGTACTTGAATCTGTCCAATGCGTATATTGTTCAGTATCTGTCCAATATTGATTTTGTTCTGACTGAATCTCAGTTGAATTTATGTCCAAACAAAAATTCTTCCAAATCTATAAGCAACGTTGTTAAAATCTTTCAATATTCCTTTAATGTGTTCTTAACTTACCATAACTTACGGAGGCATTCATATGTTTTAAAAAAAGATACTTCAATCTTAAAAATATCTTGTCAGTGGATATTTATGTGCTGTGGATATTTATAACATAACCTCATATCAGAGTTGTCTCTGCTTATATCTTCTTTTCTTTCTCATCAAGATATTCAGTCAAGAATACTTTTCAGAACTGTTCCAGCACAGATTTGTTTGGAACCTACTTGGTGCATTATTCTGTTCACGCATGCACATCAGATGATGTTAATAATATATTTGGAACTCGCTTTGGGAACAAACTTATAATATATATTTTTCTTTTTTGGATATAGAGAAAGCGTTTGACAGTGTCCCCAGTCTGCAAAGATGGGCTAGTCTAAAGAAGAGAGGAGTAAATCAGAGTTTAATCGAGGGTATAAAAAATATATACAAAAAATGAGGAATTATGTAAGAACCGGAAACCTACAATCTGAAGAGTTTACTTCACAAGAGGGTTTAAGGCAGGGGGAGTCTTAAGTCCTACACTGTTCAGTGTGATAATGGACGATATAATAAAAGAGGTAAAAGATCAAGTAAAGAAATTCACGGTGGATTATAGAAATATAAAACTTATACAGATCTCTGAATGCGCCTTTGCGGACTACTTAGTGGTATATGCTGAAATCGAAAAAGATTTTCAAAAAAATATAGACGTCTGGAAAAGAGCTCTTCAAAGTAGAAATCTAAAAATAAATGTAGAGAAAACAAAAGTGATGGTAATAGGGCAGGAAAATAACAATCTCGGAATATAGCTAAACGAGGAACATGTACAGCAAGGGGATCCATTTAAATATTTGGGAGTGAAAATACATAATGGAGGGAAAAATAACGCTGAGATTAATGGACACATGAAAAGTGCCCTCAATCTATATTTTGCAATAAGTAATAATTTCATTCACAAGATAGCATTGTCAAAGAAAACAAAAATGACAGTCGGGAGTGCCAACCCTGGCAAAAATCGAACTAGTTCAGTGTAATATCAGCTCTGAATAATTCGACAATTATAGTGTTACTTTAAGTAAATAAAATATTTTAATTACTCAATCGTGTAGTGCAAATCAAATCTAGTAATTTCGAAGTAAAGTGTAAGTAGATAAAGTTCTTTAATACGTAAACCAGCATTTATTATAAATCGGTACACCTCCATTATTCCGTATACACTGATAACAGCGATAAGCAGAACAAGTCCAGCAGGTGAACAGGTCCGTACCTACCCAGAAATTAAAATCATAAATGTGGCGGCCGACTAATGGATGACAACGAGCACGGAGATCATGTCTCCAATTCACCTTCGAACTCGTTTACATCAAACAATTTACCCCGAAACAACCGTCAACATCCCAAAACACAGTCCAAGAACCCTCAACGAACTCTGTTAAGCGACAAGTATCGGATTTAACCCCACCGATAGAAGACCTCAAACAAAATCCCGTATTTAAAAGATCGAATCCAAAGATAATAAAATCAGAAAAATCTATACAAGAAGAAATGCATCCGTTACAACAAATTTTCGAAGGCAACAAAGACAATTTTACGCTAAATTTTTTTGAATCATCCCTCCACACCGCAGACATTTTGGATCTTCTTAAAACGTACACAGACGACATACCAGGGTTCTTAAACGTTATGAATACAATATATGCCAAATGCTCAAAAAGCATGAAAACAAGAATTTCGAAGGTAAAACGGAAAATTAACTATCAACTCCGAAAATCCACAATACTAGACAGCGATCTTTTCTCCTCAAAAGAAAATCCTTAGCTCTTATCATTCAAGTCCATATTGCAATGGAACTTTAATGGGTACCATCATCATCATCATCATACAGCCCATTTCACGTCCATTGTTGGACATAGGCCTCCTCTAAACGTCTCCAGTTCTCTCTGTCCCTGGCTGTTGCAATCCAATTTGTCGCTTTCCTCTTTAGGTCATCCGTCCATCGAGTGGGAGGTCTGCCTCGGCTACGCTTATCAGCTCTTGGTCTCCATTCCAACAGTTTTTTGGTCCATCGCCCGTCGTCCATTATAGCAATGTGCCCAGCCCATTTCCATTTCCGTGTAGTGATTCGTTGTATAATATCATCCACTCCAGTACGTCGGCGTATCTCTTTATTTCTCACTCGATCCCTCAGGGTCAGGCCAAGAATCGATCTCTCCATTCGCCTTTGTGTTACTCTTAGTTTTTCTGCGGTTTTCTTCGTTAAAGTTAGTGTCTCTGCGCCATAGGTCAGAACCGGTAATATGCATTGGTTGAATGCTTTTCGTTTCAAACGAATTGGGATATTTCCTTTAAGGATGTCCTTCGTTTTTCCGTACGCCGCCCATCTCAGGGTAATTCGCCTGTTTAGTACGCAGGTTTGGTTGTCTCTGGTTATTTTAATCTCGTCACCCAAATATATATATTTGTCGACCAATTCTACTTTATTGTTATTAATTTGTATTTGGTCACTGAGTCATTATTTTGGTCTTTTCAACATTTATTGTCAGCCCAATCTCTTGTATGGTATCGTTGAGTTCTTGGAGCATGTCTTTGGCCTCTCCCAGACAGTCCGACAAAATAACGATGTCATTCGCGAAGCGTAGGTGATTGAGTCTCTCTCCATCGATGAGTATTCCTTTTTGTTGCCATGCCAATCTTTTAAATGCATATTCGAGCACAGTAATAAACAGCTTACCTAACTCCCCTTCCCATCTTTATCTTGTTGGTTGTAGAGTGTAGATTTACAGTTGTTGTGGCATTTTCATATATATTTTTAATTATGTCGCAATATCGGTGGTCGACTCTACAATCTTGCAGTGCTCTTAATATGGCTGCTAATTCTACTGTATCAAAAGCCTTTTTAAAATCGACGAATATCAATGCTAGAGGGCGGTTATATTCAATGGTTTTTTCTATCAAGGTTTTCAAGCACTGTAGGTGTTCGTTTGTACAGTATTTCGAGCGGAAACCAGCTTGCTCCCGTGGCTGATAGAAATCCAGCTTTGCCTCCAATCTACTTGTTATAATTCTGGTGTAGAGTTTATAAAGATGGTTAAGGAGACTAATTGGTTTGTATGTTTCCAGGTCCGTTATATCTCCCTTCTTGTGCAGAAGTATGGTTATTGAATTGTTCCATTTTATTGGGATATTCTGATTCCACAGGCATAGATTAAAGAGTTTTTGAATCATGGACATCAGTACTGGTCCTCCTATCTTTAACGCTTCAGTGACGACACCGTCTTCCCCTGGAGCTTTATTATTCTTCATCTTTTTCAAAGCCATATTAATTTCATCCAGAGAAATCCCAGGAATATCCTCGGAGCCCTGATTTTGAACCCCTCTTCGCAGATATTCCTCTGGATTTAGAGTGGTTTGTTTAGCGTATAAAATGCCATAAAAACATTTCACAATTTGTACCAAATGTTCTCTGTTCGACGTGATATTTCCATCCTTGCTCTTGAGTTTGACAAGTTCTCCCTTCCCAATTGTTAGTTTGCGTCTCATTACCTTCATGCTTTTATTATCCTCGATAGTTTCAACGATTTTCTCTTCTTTGTACTTTCTTAAGTCTTTCCTGATTGCCTTTGCTACTTCCTTGTTCAGTCTATTTATTTCCTCTCGGCTAGCGTCTTCCTCACTTTTCATTGTTCTTTTCCGTTTCATTTTGTGGTGCGTTTCCAGGCTGATTTTTTCTTCCTTCGGGCTTGTTGGGCAACATTTCTTTTGGGCGTCTGTTATTGCTTCCACTATTGCATCATTCAAGATGTTATTATCATTGGATAAGGGTTTATCTTGGAGTATTTTGCTGAGGTGTTCCTCGAATTTCCGTTCATCTCTTGGGCGTGTCCATGTCTTCGTTCGGTTTTTTTAATCATTTTGTGTCGTTCATAGCTAGTGTTTATTACGATAGTGGCTCTTACCATTCGGTGGTCGCTTGATTTTGCAAATCTGTTAAGACTGTTACATCCTTGAATATATGTCTTTTGTCAGTTATAAAGTAGTCGATCTCATTCTTTGTCCTTCCATCTGGGCTCTTCCAGGTCCATCTGCGCTGGAGTTTCTTGTAGTAGAAGCTGTTCATAAGAAATAGGTCCCTCTCTAACAGAAAATTTAAAAGAGTGTTGCCACGATCATTTCGCCCTGGACTACCAAAATTACCAAGAGCCGTTTCTGATGGATCCACTTTTGTTCCTATTTTGACATTAAAATCGCCGCATACAATGGTGAAATGTGTAGGGTTGTTTGAGAGAGCTGCACCTAAATCATCATAAAGAACTTCGACTTCCTCGTCTGTATGATCCGTTGTTGGGGCATAGACCTGAATAACTTTTAAATCATACCTGGTGTTTATTCTAAGGATGGCATATACTACTCTAGTGGAAACTGGTTGGACCATTCTGAGATTTCTCACTATTTTTTTGTTTATGAAGAACCCAACACCTCCTACTGACTCATGTTGTTCTCCGTGGTAGTAAAATGGGTAATGGGTAGCATACCCGTTATGAAATGTTAAAAATTCTGATGTCTCAAAACCCATCATCAATAATCTGTCTCCAAAAAACCAACTTTAGAGGCTCCTATCATGCCGAATTAAAAAATTTCAAATGTTTTTACAGAAACAGAACCGATAAAGATAAGGCAAGTGGCGGAGTAGCCATCTACGTCAACGAAGCTTTTGAAACAAAACCTATAACTTCAAATACATCCCTAGGGGCAGTCGCTGTCACCCTCAACAGCGACAAACAAATCTCAATATGCAACCTCTATATTCCACACAATGAAATTCTCACTATCCACGCTATCGAGGAACTACTTCAACAGATTCCGTCCCCTCGTATCGTATTAGGAGATTTCAACAGCCATAGCCCATACTGGGGATCTAAACACAGCACATCGAAAGGAAGAATTATCGAACAACTGCTGGAAAATAACAATATAAATAACCTAAACACAGGAGAACCTACAAGATTTAACATACAATCTGGAGATGCCTCAGCCATCGACTTAACTATGTGCGATCCTGCCCTACAAACGTCTTTAAACTGGGATGTCTACCCCTACTTATATGGCAGCGATCATTTTCCGATACTTATAAACCGAACGTTTTCCACTGCCAATACTACTTCTTTCTCAACATGGAAATTGAACCAAGCTAACTGGACAGTTTTCGCAGACCAAGAAGAAGACCAATATCTTCGAGACCTTCCTAACCCCACCACTTCAAATATAGCCTCAACCTTCTCACGATTCTCACAAGCATTATTACAAGCAGCTCATATAGCAGTTGACAAAACCAAAACACTCAAAACTCACACCCCAGCCCCATGGTGGAATAATAAATGCAGCGAAACCATAAAAAAATACAAGCAAGCCTTCAATAAATATCGACGACACCCGACAACAAAATAGAATATAAAAAATGAGCTGAAGCACGTTAAAAAACCAAAAAAATCAAAAAAGAAAGCTGGAAAGCCTTTGTATCATCCATCAGCCATTGCAATCCCGTCTCTACCATGTGGGAAAAAATTCGTCAGCTATGCGGACAACGGCATAACAGTGAAATCAAAATTTTAAAACATGAAGACAAAACGATCTCTACAGCAGAAGATATAGCAGAAATATTCGCAGACTATTTTGAACAAATTCCAGTAACGATAATTTCACTCCACAATTTCTACAATACAAAATTAGAAATGAAAAAGAGGAAATACAAGTAACATATAACGACAATGACAGCATAAACTCTACTATTTCATTAGAAGAACTAGACGACGCCTTATTTAACACGAAAAGTTCAGTTCCTGGTCCAGACGACATACCTCTAATATTTATCCAAAAATTAAGTTCTATTGCGAGAAAATATCTCCTTGAGATCCTAAATACAGTTTGGATACAACATCACTTCCCAAAATCTTGATCAGACTCGTATATAATCCCCATCCTTAAACCTCAAAAACCAAAATCAGACCCCCTCTCCTACAGACCGATTTCTCTAGCCTCGTCAACTTGTAAATTATTCGAAAAGATTATAAACCGAAGGCTAAGATGGTTCTTGGAAAACAAGCAGCGTTGTTTGGCTGTTTTTTGTGACATAACAGAAGCTGATGAGTGCACATGGAGATTTGGTATCATTAAAAAGCTACAATCCTGGGGCATAAACGAGCATTTACTAAAGTTCATTCAAAATTTCCTTCAATTTAGAACATTCAGAGTACGATCAAATGGAAAAATATCAACACCCAGAATTCAAGAAAACGGAGTACCTCAAGGATCAGTTTTGAGCACGACTTTATTTTTAGTAACAATGAATTACATCATGAAACACTGCAACTTACCAGTGAAAGGCAGGCTTTATGCGGATAACCTTGTCCTTCTACTAAGAGGAACAAACCTAAAATCTACCCAATGGATTCTCCAAGCCACACTAGACGACCTTCAGAAATTGTCACACACAAACCGACTCAATTTCTCGACCGAAAAACAAAATTCCTTATTTTCTCAAAAAAAGAAACAGGAAGTAACCCAGTATTAGCATTAAATAGCAAGGACCTAACTTTTATTACGGAAACAAAATTTCTCGGTCTATCTTTTGACAGCAAACTATCCTGGAAAAGCCACGTTACGAACCTTAAGGGCGCCTGCCACCAAGCCATAAACATACTAAAAGCTCTTTCAAATATTTCCTGGAGAAGCGATAGATCAACTCTATTAAGCATATACACATCTTTAATCGATTACGGTTCAGTGGTATATAACTCAACTAAAAAGTCCGTCCTAAAACAACTAGACATCATTCAAAACACCGGACTACGTATTGCACTAGGAGCTTTTCGTAAAAGCCCCACTCTTAGCATGTGTTGTGAAGCAGGTCAAATTCCCTTAGACTTCAGGAGAGACTATCTAAGTTTGTTCTATGCTAGCAAAGTTTTAGCCACACCTGAAAACCCAACGTATCATAATGTCCATAGCAACCGGTTCAACTTGTACTTCTCAACTCACCCCCGGTGTCATCCGCCCTTTTACGAGCGACTCAACCGCTCACTCCACAAATACTCCATAAACTTTCCCATGCAAACATCTAAATTTCTCTAGAATTCTACGGGTCGTGCGATACAGTTCCTCCAAGTCAGCGTTGGACCATTTGACTATTCCAAATGAATAGTTTAGAGCTGGCACTGCCCATGAATTTATAGCAGCGATCAAGTTTCCCCCACTTAGTTTTGTGTTCAAGAGAGTCGTCGTCTCTTTCTATATTTTTCTCTAAGCTGTTGTTTTAATAGTGTATGGTCCATTACTTGGTTCTGGGAGGTTCCCAAGTAGCGATACAGCTCGTCTGGTGGAAGCTGCTTAATCTCATGCATAGGTGGTTGTTGATCCTGATCCAGGATTCCCTTATTCACGTTAATGATTGCACACTTGTCAAATCCAAATGACATCCTGATATCATTGCTAAAGGTTCTCACTAAACCGAGGAGCTGGGAAAGCTTTTGCCTGGTCTCAGTGTAGAGCTTTAGGTCATCCATATACAGTAGATTATTATTATTATCATTATTATTATTATTATTATTATTATCCTAAACGTAAACAAGCCACTATTCTGGTTGGCAACGGAGCTAAAAGTAATGGATATCCTTTTCAAGCAGCTAAGCCTAGGAATGATGATTTTAAACACTTTCATGCTACCAACCTGGAGCATAATCTAAATGCAGTTGACTTGAAGAATTACCTTATACAGTTTTCTCCTGGTGTAGAAGTTTTCAAGCTAAACCGTTCCGTTCCGCCAAAAAAATTTCATGGTAGAAACCAGTGATTGTGAAGTTCCTATTGTACCTTATTTTGGTCAGGTATCCTCAGCATGCTCTGTTTTCCATATTAATGTTCAAAGTATTTCAAATAAAGCCGATGACTTGAAAAAACATCAAAGTTTAAAATTTTATATATATATATATATATATATATATATATATATATCGGAACATTGGCTAAATGCTAATACTTTGTCCTTTTTCAAGTTAAAAAACTATAATCTTGTATCTTCATTTTGCCGTGGAGATAAATCTCACGGAGGTGTAGCTATTTTTCCACGTTTTGATTTTCACCTTAAATCAGTTGATATTTCTGCATTTTGTCGACCTGTTCACGCAGAGTTTTGTTGTGCTTGCATTCCTGAAGCTAGTACTTGCATTGTTACGGTTTACCGGTCGTCGTGTGCTGGTAATTTTGATATTTTCAAAACCCAGATTAATGGTTTGATTGATTTTCTTAATCTTGAATTTAAAGTTCTTGTCTTTCTTGGCGATTTCAATATTGACCTAAATGGAGATACAGGGCATGCTCGTGACTTGAACAATATTTTTAATTTATACGGCCTGAGGTATTACATTCACGTACCAACACGTGTTACGTTCAACACTGGCTCATGTCTGGATAACATTGTTACAAATATTTGCCCTGAGTTGTTTGAAACAGGTGCGTGCAAACCATTGATATCTGATCATTTGGGGATTTTCATATCTATTTTAAAGGTTCCCGACTTGGTCTCGGGGAATTAACGGGTGATTCAGGTGTTGAATGATGTCACATTGAACAGTTTTGCCCGGGGTTTGGCTGCGGTCGACTGGACTAGTCTTAATGCTGCGACTATGGATTCTAATCAAATCACTCAAACATTGTTGGGCATTCTATGTGTACAAAAAGATATGCACATACCTACCAAGTAACACTCTCGTAGACAAACGCGAGCAAGGTGGTTTGGTCGTGAGCTTAAGATGCGCAGAGCAGAAGTGTTTAGATGTAGATGCGCTTTCCAGTCTTCTGTAGGTCTGGAGGATTGGCGGTTGTAGTGCAGCATCAGAAAAGTTAACAAGCAAGAGATTAGATCCGCCAAAAGGATTTCGTATTCTGAGGCTATTTTGACGTCAGATAATCAGAATAAAATGATCTGGAACATAGTAAACTAGGAGAGAGAGAGAACAATAAATGTCGTAATACAGTTTCTGCGTTAACATCTTCGGAATTTAACAGCTTTTTTGCTAACATTGCAGAAATAATTTCTAGCTCTTTGCCGACAGCAGTTTCTGATCCCCTTAACTTTGTCGGTGTTTTACCTAGTCCTTCTGCCTCTTTCTTCTTACCTCCAGTCGTTGAAGGTGAGGTTCAAGCTGCTATATTACAACTGAAAAACTCAACATGCACTGATTGTTATGGTCTGAATAGCCGTTTAATAAAGGCTGCTCTTGATCACGTTACTGGTCATTTAACAGTTTTATTTAATGCTTGCTTGACCGAGGGTAACTGGCCTGGTGAGTTAAAGATTGCTAAGGTTTTGCCGTTGCATAAAAAAGGCGACTTGGACTGTGCCAATAATTATAGACCCATTTCCACCGTTCCCATTATATCCAAAATTTTTGAAATTATCATCAACCACCGGCTTATAGAATTTCTTGAGCTTGATTCCATCATTTCTCCTCATCAATTTGGTTTTAGAAAGAATGTCTCAACAATCGATGCTCTTGCAAAGGTGATTGTGACCGTGGTCGATGGCCTTGACGAGCGTCACGGTACTTCTGCTGTTCTGTGCGATCTCGCCAAGGCGTTTGACTGCGTGGACCATTCTCTTTTGCTTGCCAAAATGGAACATTACGGCATTCGTGGTTTACCATTGGTGATCATTGGCTCTTACCTTGCCGATAGGACCCAGTATGTCGGCTTTGATGGGCGTGAATCAGTTAATATGCCAATCCGATTTGGAGTTCCACAGGGTTCAGTCTTGGGACCCTTACTGTTTCTAATATTTATTAATGACTTGCCGTCAGCCGTTAACGGATGTACTTGTATTTTATATGCTGACGACACGACACTACTTAATGATGAAGATTAGTCTGATGAATCTGAACATCTTTCATTAGCAAAAAATTGGTTTGTGGCTAATAGACTTCAATTGAATGAAAGCAAGACCGTCAAAATCACTTTGACCTCGGACAAGCTTGCTCATAAGTCGCAACCAGTTAAGCTTCTTGGGTTAACACTTGACTCGAGTCTTACCTGGTCTGCTCAAATTGAAGCCTTGTGCTCTGCGGTGTCTTCGCAAATTTACGCACTGCGGCAGCTTCGGCTTGCTTGCAAACCAAAGCCTCGTACTGTGTATATTGGCACCATTCACTCACTTCTCACTTACGGCATTAGATTTTGGGGAAACTCGAGTGGGGCTTATAAAGTTTTCGCTCTTCAGAAATCCGCCGTGAGGATTGTCAGGAATGCTCCTTATGGTTCACACTGACTTGCACTGTTTAGGGGGTGCAGGATTTTACCGGTTCCTTGTCTGTACATTTATGAAACATTAGTATTAGTTCACAAAAATAGATCCAATTACTAAATGTTGAGTTTTACAATGTTTTTAATAGTTTTTATAGAGGTCTCGATCTCCAAAATAGGAGTCTTCGTGAATTTTGTAAATTCGCTAAGATGTTTTTATTGGAACATTGTTTTTATTCTATCGAAGATTTTTTTAAATTTGCGCCCAGAGACCGTCGTTTTTAATTTTATTTATTAGTTGATGTTTTATTACCTTTCACCCAGTTTTAAATTATTGTTACTTTTCTTTTATTAATTGTTTGAAATATTGTTTTATTGCTTTCATGATGACTGACTTCAAACATAATACATATGTACATGTTGTCAATAAACGCACATCTATCTATCTATCTATCTATCTATCATTATTATTATTATTATTATTTTTTTTTCCTTCCTTTAGGCTTCGACATCTAGGTCATTAGCCTCATAATTTCAGTTCTTATCCGTATTCTCTATCTCCTTTGTGCTATGTGCTTCTATTCTTTATTATATTTTGTGATACATTCCTATTGCCTTTAGAAAGTTTAGTACATTTTGCTGGTGGGAATATTCTGCTAAGCATCTTCTAATATGAATTGGGAGGAAGTTGCTTTTCCTTTGGTTATCATATTTTGGGCAATCAATAATAACATGATTTACAGTGAGGTGAGTTTGACATGTATCGCATTGTGTTGGGTGGGTCCCTAATAGAAGATGAGAAGAGGTCAAGTGTGTGTGTCCTATTCGTAATCTTGTCAGAATGACCTGTTCCTTCCTTGTTTTCACCTGGTATATTGTTGGTATCGTATGCACCCTGGGTTTTATTTTTCTTAATCCGGTAATAGTGTAGTTCCATTCATTTTGCCACTGTTCTATGATTTTGTTTCTTATGTAGAACTCAATGTTTCCAAGGCTGTACTTTATTACGTCTATATTGCCAGATGTAGCAGCTTCTTTGGCCGCTCTATCAACTATTTCGTTACCTTTTATACCACAATGACTTGGTATCCAAATAAAAATTATTTCCGTTCCTTTGTCTGTTAAGCGCTGTAGCATACTTAAGATGGTTTTGGTAACTGGTTCTTGATTATATTGCTTTTTAATTGACTGCAATGAGCTTAATGAGTCTGTACAAATTGCTACATTTTTCAAAGCGTTGTTATCTGTATACTTCAGAGCCTGAAAAATTGCGTACATCTCGGCATAATAGATATTGGTAAAATTCTTGAATCCCCATTGATAAGTATCTTGTTTAGTGACGATCGCACATCCAACACCCTGTTCGGTTTTAGAGCCATCTGTGTAAATTTCTAATGGATTGTTATGCTTGTGTAGTATGTTGTGTATTTCGTTTTGTAGGATTTCCTTGGGAGTGTCAATTTTGTTGTATTTAAGACAGTCTGTGTATATTTGCGGGATTTGTATTTTTCAGGGTTGGTATTCATCGTTTCTAAAGGTGTAAATTTCTATGGTTGAAATAAATTCCAATATCATCGCTTTTGCACGAGTTATTGCCGGTTTGTGTAGAGGATTTTCGAATGAATTTTGTTCGTCCTCCTGTATGAGATCTAGTACAGGGTGTGTTTGCAGAGAGGTGATTTTGTTAAAGTAGTTGATCAATAAATATCTTCTTCTATATTCCAAAGGTTGAACTTCGGCTTCAAAACAAAGTGACGAATAAGGACTTGTACGGAAAGCCCCCAGTGCCAATCTTAATCCGGTTGCTTGTACTGTATTCAATTTTGTTAATTGTGATTTGCTTGCTGATCCATATACCACACTACCGTAATCCATTTTGGACAGTATGAGAGACTTATACAACTGGATTAGAGTTATTGAATCTGCTCCCCAATTAAGATTGCAAACCGATCTTATTATATTGAGGCGTTTTTTACATTGTATAATCAAATCAGAGATGTGTTCCTTCCAAAGTAGTCCAGTATCAAGCCCAAAAATTTATAAGATGATTTAATTTCAATATTGTTTCCATAAAGGGTAAGGTTTGGGTGATTATGTAGTTTCCTAAGTCTGCAAAAATGTACGCAACACGTCTTTTCAATTGATATTTCAAAACCATGTTGATCGGCATATTCTGTTATCCTATCTATTGTGCTTTGCAGCACTGTTTCTATCTGTTCCATTTCTGAGGCTTGGTAATAAATCGATAAGTCGTCTACAAATAAGCTTCTGCCTACGTCGGTTGGAATACATTCTGCGAGTCCATGTATTGCTATCAAAAACAGGACAACACTCAGAATTGATCCTTGAGGAATACCATTCTCTAATACTTGTTTATCTGATATTGTACCACCAACTTTCACTCTGAATGACCTATTCGTTAAAAAACTGCTTATGAATTGTGGTAGACGACCTCTAAATCCCCATTTGTGCAGTGTATCAAATATTCCATATCGCCATGCAGTATCGTAGGCCTTCTCAATATCAAAGAACACTGCTACTGTGTGTGACTTATTGGCAAAGCTTCTTTGTATGTGGCTCTCAATTAGCACTAACTGGTCAATTGTTGACCTATTCTTGCGAAATCCCATCTGGTATTGATTGATTAAACCCTTATTTTCTAATTCCCATATTAAGCGATAACTGATTATTTTTTCAAATGTTTTTCCAAGGCAGCAAGTGAGGGATATCGGCCGATAATTAGATGGATCCAGATGATCTTTACCAGGTTTAGGTATAGCTATAACACTCGCTTCTTTCCATTGATCTGGGTAAGTTCCTTGCTGCCATAATTTATTAAATAAGTTGACTAAATACATTTTTTTATTTTCAGGTAGATTGATGAGAAAGTCGTATGGTATTTCATCCGGTCCAGGGGCCGATTTTTTAACAGATTCGAATGCATTTTCCAGTTCATTAATGGTAATTGGGGCATTGTACGACAAATGTTCATCACTTTTAAAATCTATATCAATTTGTTCTTTCGCAGATTTTGTATTTTTGAATATATCGCTATAATTGGCGTCTGAACTTATATTTCTTAGAAAAACTGCCAGTTCTTCTGCGATATTTTGATCACCTGTGATTTCTCTCCCATTTACAATCAGCATAGTAGGGGTAGTACTGAAATGGCGTCCCTTTATTGCTTTGATTTTTTCCCACACTTCCTTAATAGAAGTCTCGGTATTTATGGAGCTTACATACTGTTTCCACGATTCTTTTTTACCTTTTACAATTAAAAATCTAGCTTTAGCTCTTGCTTCTTTGAAAATCAGCATGTTTTCTGTATTAGGGCATCTCTTAAATTTATTGAAAGCACTTTTCTTCTCTCTAATTGCTACTCCTATTGCGTCATTCCACCAAGGTACGTTTTTCCTAATGGCGCCTCCTTTTGACCTAGGAATACTAATCTCAGCTGCATATTTGATCGTTTTTGTAAGGTTGTCTACTTGGCTTGACATGTTTTCGTTTACAAGTTCAATTGATTCCAACGTTTTCTTATATAGACACCAATCTGCCTTCTCCATTATCCAGCGTTTTCTAACTTCGTTATTATTTTGGTTAATTCCAAGTTCAATCGAGATTGGTATATGATCCGTATTCTCTTCATCGAGTACATTCCATTTGAAATTTGCTGCAATATTAGCACTACACAACGTTAGGTCTATGTGAGAAAGATTTCCTGTCCTGGAATTGATGTACGTTCCTTCTCCTGTATTTAGCAAGACTATGTCTAGGTCATCTATAATATCTTCCAATATTCTACCTCCTGGGCATACTTTATTATTACTATTATTATTATTATTATTATTATTATAATTTTTTTTTGGGTCACGTGTTTCCACGGTGTGTCTTGTAGCCGGTGGGGTGAGTCACAAGGCGTACAAGCGTGATGCGTATTTTAATTATCTTTTGCAGGTTTATTCAGAACTTTACGTACTATGTTACAAGTTCCCAATATTGTGGCTTTTTGCAGTTCCTTATGTACTCCGAAAGGTAAGTTTAGTTCTTCCAGGTGTTTTCAGAGCTTTTTCGAAACCTCGCCAGTGGCCCCTATGACAATTGGGATTGTACGCACGGTCTCTGCCTGCCATGTCTCCTTCATATCTTCCATTAAAGGTAGGTATTTATATTGTTTTTCTTTTTCTTTTTTAAATACGTTTGCGGGAGCAGGAACGGATATTTCAATTAAGGAAATTTTTTTCTTCCCTTTATCGTATAGAACAATATTTGGTCTGTTGTGCGTTACTTCCCGATCCGTCTGGATTTCTCTGTCCCAGTACACTAAAAAACCGCCATTCTCTGTTACGTTCTTCGGGTTATATCTGTAATATGGTACCAGTTCGTCCTCTAGTCCCAATCTGGTGCAGATTTCGGCATGAATAATTTTTGCGACGTTGTTGTGTCTATTTGTGTATTCACGTGATGCAAGAACCTCACACGAGCTTATTATATGTTCTATGTTTTCGTGACCTTTGTTACACATGCGACATCTGGTGGTGTTGATGCTTTCATCCTTTACTATGTACTTTAAGTGCGCTCTGGTTGGAACTACTTGGTCCTGTATGGCGAAAAGGAACCCTTCTGTTTCCGGGAATATTCCACCTTTTGTTAGCCAACTCACTGTTGCCGTTTTATCAATTTGCTCATTATTAAGAGTGTTGTGATACCGTCCATGGAGTTCCTTTTCTTTCCATTTTGTTTCTACTGACGCTATTGTGTATTCTTCATCCGCTTCAAATTCTTTATTATTGAGGTTTAGTGGTGTAAGTTTCTTGTCTATATCAATGACAGCTCTATGTAGTGGTGAGAGGTCGTGTTTTGCATAGAAATATTTCCTCAGAAGTTCTATTTGTGTCTTATATCTGAGGCGGAAGTCAGTTATTCCTTTTCCTCCTTTGTTACGTGGTAGGTGGAACCGCTCTTTGCAGGCTTTCGGGTGGTGATTTCGGTGTTTAGTGAACGCTACCCGTGTTCCTCTGTTGAGTTCCTCTAGCTCTGTGATCGACCATGGTATCACCCCGAAGCTGTAGGCAACAACTGGCGCGGCATATGCGTTGTATGCAGTTGCTAGATTTTGTCCTGAGAGCTTCGACTTTAGGATTAATTTTGTTCTTGTTTTGAATTTTTCCATCAGGTTGTTCTTGACTTCATTAGTTTCAATTCCCCTAGCTTGTGCAAATCCCAGGTATTTGTACGTTTCGTTTTTTTCCATGTTGGTGATGGTTTCTCCGCCTGCTGCTTGGGTGAGTTTATGTCCACTTATTTTGTGCCATTTTCCTTGCTTCATACTATTTGTCTTGCACTTCTCTATTCCTAATTTCATCCGAATATCGTTAGAAAAATTTTCGACACAGCGTAGTTGTTGCTTGAGTTCTTGCTCAGAAGCGAAGTAAAGTTTAATGTCATCCATGTACATTAGATGAGTTAGTTTTGTGGTTTCATTGAGTTGATATCCTCCTTTAAGATTATTAAGGGCGGTAGATAATGGATTTATTGCCAGGCAGAACCACAGTGCGCTCAAGGCATCCCCCTGAAACATTCCTCGTTGGATGTTTATTTGAATTTTTTCTGCACAATTCCCTATTGATAGCTCTGTCTTCCATTTACTCATCATTTTTTGTAGCATCTCGATGATGGTTGGGTTGATTTTGTACGTGCTTAGACACTGTATCAGCCAGGAGTGGGGCACACTGTCAAATGCTTTCTGATAGTCAATGAAAGCGGTGTAAAGGTTCTTTTTGTTTTTAATGGCATGCTCTGTCAGTGCTGTGTCTATGACCAATTGTTCCTTGCATCCCTGTGCCTTTCTCTTGCACCCTTTCTGTTCTTCAGCCAGGAGATTATTATTCATAAGGTGTTCGTAGATTTTATTACAAATTACTCCGCTTAGTACTTTATACATCGTAGGAAGGCACGTTATGGGTCTATATTTGGACGGATCGTTTGTTGGTTGCTCGGTCTTGGGGAGGAGGTATGTTATTCCTTTTGTCAGTAATTCAGGGATGCTGCTAGGATCTATCAGGAAGTCGTTAAAAAATTTCGTAATTTTTGGCCTTATTGATTTGAATTGTTTCAGCCAGAAATTTTGTACTTTTTCAGGTCCAGGTGCTTTCCAATTAGGTAGTCGTGTAAGGACTTCTCCTATATCCTTTTGTGAGATCTTAGGTGGTAGCATCATTGGGATTCTTTCCCTAGTTTTATTCTCATCTTTAATCCAGTTGGCTGTGGATTTGTGTGTTCTAGGCTTTTCCCAGATGTTTTCCCAAAAGTCTTTTATCTCCTGAAGTTCGGCGTAGGATCTGTTTAGTGGATGATTTTTATTATTACTGGACAATTTGCGGTAGAAGCCTCCCTGATCTTGGCTAAATGGTTTGTTGTCAGTTCTACGCTTGTGGGCTTCTTTGTACCTCCTAAGTCTGGTACTGACCACTTTAAGTCTTTGTTTAAGAAGATCTAGGATTTCTATGGTCGTTGGATTTATGTCAGTAGCATAGCGGGCGAGTATGGTTTTGGCGCGTTTCTCTATTCGCTGGCTATGTTGTTGATTTGTGTATTCAGTGAGGCGCCCTATCTCTTGTCTAAGTGATTTTATTTTTATTTCGAGTCTGTGTTCCCATTGTGGTTTTCGCTCATTGTTTATTTTTCTTCGGTCAGTTCTTGCTTTGACATTTTTCCCGCATAGGGAGACCGTAGCGATCGCTGCACAATATACTATAGTATGCAAGTCAGTAATATCTTGACATTCATAGGTTTTGGTGGTTAATACTGTATCCATCTGTCTTATATATTCTTTAGCTTGATGGTCGTTCCTGATTTTGGGTATGCTTGGTCTAGCTGTTGGTTCCATTCCGGAGTATTTTTCAATAGCTTCGAGCAGGGCATTCAGCGCCACCTGATTTTTTGTTAAGGGCTTTATCGTGGGTGTCGGTTCATCAGGATGTATCTCCTGTGTGGCTGAAAATCCAAGAGCGAGCCCTACTTCTGCTCTAATTATTTTTATTGCTTCAGGATCCAGTCTATTCTTGATAAATAGCTGTCTCCTCTGATCCAAAATATTTTGAATAGTTTTGCCTCTCAATTCCGGGAACCTCGTTACCATCTCATGGTGTAATCTTTCTGCATATGGTGTGGATTTCGTTTGAATCTCTGTGATTATCAGGTAAGTACGATAAATATGTTCGTTCATGGATTGAGACCATTTAAATCGCCTTCTCCTGAGTCCTTCTGCAGCGGGCGGTGCATCATGCTCCCCAACGCAGTTAGAAGGTGAAATCGATGCTTGTGAGTTCGTAGGCCGATTTCCTTGCATGGTGGTTACCAGCCGCAGGTCAGTGCCACCAGTCTCACTGGGTCCTGCGTCAGCCTGATCTTCTTGGCGGTTCCGAATAGGGCCAGTCTGCAACCCTACCCCGCCTGAGTATCGCTTTCTTCTAGTATTGACAGCGCTTCTGACCTCACGCTAGAAGGGGTGCTAACCCTCCGAGCGGTTACCATAGCCCCGTTGGCCACCGAGGCGTTGCCAGTCGGTACCACGTGGAGGTGGGGATGGGATTTACCGACCTTATTATTATTATTAATATTATTATTATTATTATTACTATCATTATTATTGTTATTATTATTATTAATATTTTAGGAATTCACAAGGTTTTTGTTCCCCGGATTTCTTCTTTATACGGGCGGGCCAAGTATAAACGAAGTCTATTGTGCTCTAAGAAACGAGCGGACTATATTGCATGTGTGCAAAATGACGCCTTTTGTATTCGATTGTGTATATTTTCAGGTATGTCGAGTTCTGTCAGATGTTCTGTGAATTTTTTGTGGGTGATACCAGTAGCAGACATAATCAACGGAATAATGGTGACCACCTTTTGCTTCCAAATTCTCTCCAGTTCTATTGCGAGGGGGGTGTATTTTTGTATTTTTTCCGAATATTCGTTTGTTATATTGTGATCGGTAGGGATGGAAACGTCTAAGAGGTAGGTGTGTTTTTCTTGTCAGTAAATGTGATGTCGGGCCTGTTGCATGCGAATGTTTTGTCTGATTGTATCGTTTTGTCCCAGTATATTTTGTATTCCTGGTTTTCCAGTATTTCGGATGGCGTGTACTGGTAGTGAGGTACGGTTTTGTTTATTAATGAAAGTTTATATGCCATTTGCTGGTGGGTGATTTTCGCGACTGTGTTGTGTCGCTCCAGATATTTGGTTGGTGCAAGACTCTTGCAGCCGTTGGTTATATGCTCTATTGTTTCTCTGTCTGAATGGCATCTTCTGCATTTGTCATTTGTAACTGAGGGGTCTTTTAATATGTATTTGCTATATGTTTTCGTTTTTATTACTTTATCTTGAATGGCATGCATTAATCCTTCCGTTTCAAAGAAGAGATTATTATTATTATTATTATTATTATTATTTTCCTTTTTGTGTCACCGGATTTACACCCGGCGTGTTTCAACGACAGTCGGCCTCAACAGCAAGACTTTCGTTGGGTGTCACAATTCTAGAAATGACCTAACAATGTTTGTCGCATCCAGGATTACAGATTTTTGCATTAATCGGTAGGTTGACTCAGGAATATCAATGTCTTTGAGGGAAGTACTTAGTTTCTTGGGAATTAGCCCCATACAGGATAAAACAACTGGAATGATCTTGACTTCTTTAAGATTCCACAATTCTTTTATTTCGGTCCTTAGCTCGGCGTATTTGCTTAGTTTTTCATTGTATTTGCTTTCTGTGTTAGAATTATTTGGGATCGATATGTCAATAAGCAGAGCTTGCTTGGATTGTTTATCAATGACTGTGATGTCCGGCCTGTTGTGTCGTACTGTTACGTCCGTCATGATAGTTTTATCCCAGTAGATCTTAACATACTGATTTTCGATAACTGGAGGGGGCTTATATTTGTAATATGGCTCGTTGTTTTGTGGATCAAGGTTAAGTTTTTTCAGTACTTCTAGGTATACTACTGTGGCAACTTTGTTGTGTCGTTCTAGATATTTAGTTTCAGCTATGCTTTGGCAACTAGAAAGAATGTGTTCAATCGTTTCTTGACTTCTGTTGCACTTTCTGCACCTATCTGTTGGTATTTCTTCCTTCAAGATATACTTTTGGTAATTCCTCGTTTTTATAACCTGATCTTCTATACCAACCATAAAACCTTCAGTTTCTGGGAACAGCGTTCCAGTTTAAAGCCATTCAACCGATTTAGCTTGATCTATCGTGTCTTTCTGTAAATCATTAATGAATCTTCCGTGCAATTCTTTTGAACGCCAATTTCTAATTTTATCTTCCTCATTTCGTGTATTAAAGGGCGTAAAGTTTTCCATGCTTAGGTTTAAAGGTGTATAACCCGTATCTGTTTTCACTATGGCTTTATGAAGTTGACTATTTTGGTGGCGGACAAAACTCCTCAAGCCTGCAATTTGCTGAGTGCAAGCTTCCACAACATCTTTTATTCCTCTACCTCCTTTTTCTCTAGGTAAATTTACCCTTCCGACGGACGCTTTTGGATGGTGTTTTCTATGTTTTGTTAGCTCGGTTCTAATCTTTCTGTTTACTGCTTCCAGGTCCGTTTGAGTCCATTTAATTATTCCGAAGGAGTACTGAAGAGCGGATATGGCGTAGCTATTTATGGCCGTGGTAAGGTTTCTTGAATTTAGCTTACTTTTTAAGAGGTTGTAAAGGCGTTTTTCGAATTCGGTGGTTAATATGGCTTTTATTTCTTTATGTTCTATCTTGTGTGTCTGAAGGATTCCTAAGTACTTGTAGGGTTTGTCTGTCATGGCTTCAATATATTTGCCTGGCTCTAGTTCTATAGGTTCTCCTTCTTTCAGCTTTCCCTTTTCAACCGATACAGTTTGGCATTTTTCCATACCAAACGACATTCCGACATCAGTGCTCCACTGGTGCATGGTATTATTATTATTATTATTATTATTATTATTAGTATTAATATTATTATTATTATTATTATTATAATTGACAACTGTGATAAAATTTATATTGGTAGAACTTTTAGAAATTTTAAAACTAGAATTTCAGAACACAACAACTAAAAATTAGATTCAAATCATTAATTAGAAAATCAACACACTTTCGACCCAAATTTTGAAATTGTACATGTAGAACCCAAATCCTGTAGATTAAATATTTTAGGAGCTCTTGAGATAAATAAAAACAAATATTCAAGTAATATCAATCATTTTCTTTTATTAAACTCTTTTACCTACAAGATAGTTTAGGAATGTCTGTAGTGAATGAATTTCCAGGTAAACTTTTTCAATACCTTTGTTAATATTTGTAGAATTCTGTATTTATGCACTAAATATATTAAAACATTTTTTCATTATACCTCCATTCCGTTGAGAAAGCTACTGTGTTAGCGAAGTTTAAATTGAACATTAGTTCAAATATAGTGAAGTTTTAAACAATTTAATTTGTTTTATTTCATCGTTCAGTATGGATCTCCATCAAGTAAACGCCTCCTATATTCAATTTTTAAACTCTCACAATTCATAACGAAAATAGTTGATTACATCAGTACTTATAAGATTCTATTCGTCAACAATTCTTAACCATCTGCAAATTGCGGCACCTGTCTTTTTTCCTTCCTTCAAGACTTACTGCATCGGGATATATGTTAGAAAACACGCGGATTAAAGTGGATAGCGAGATCATAAAATCCATGTCTTATGGAGGGAATTTCCATTGCCGTCGCTGGATCACGTACTGATCCTAATGGGTTTTGTTCACTCCGTACAGTCCCTCGTATACTATTTTCTGAGACAGGTATTGTTACGACTGTAACACTTGATAATAATAGATTAGATCAGATCTCTAATGTCGGTATTATTTATGTGTATAAGGGGAATTTTGCCAGACTGTTATTATATGAGATGAGAAAACAGGTCGATACAACATATTAAAGGAGTTTATGTCGGGTATTTACACGCAATAGTGATTATTTAACGTCAACTTAGTTACTAAATTTTAATTGTTACGACGTAATTTATTTTAGTCCCCCAATTTATATACGGAAAGTAAGGGCGTCAATTTTAAGAAGTAAAAGTAAATAAATTCAAATAATTCAAAATTAGTAAAACATAGAGTAATTTAATCGCAAATTATCTTCAAAATAGTCAACAATCCTAAAATAATCCCTTTCATTCGTATTTAACAAAAACTAATTTTCTAATGTACCTTTACGGAAGATCCTATTGACTGCGCCACATGAACGTTTGAATAAATTTCCCACAGCACCTTTAGAGATAAGATATCATGAAACTATTTTAATACTGCCATTCCTCGAAGTGTGAACCTTAAGGCAAGACCATTAGAATAGATTGGAAACAATAGGTCTACGTCAGTAGTTTAACGGAAATAAGGAGCATGACAATGTGTATATATTTCACTGAGCAACATTTTATGTAAATTATCTATTTTACCAAAGAAAATACGTTTTAAAAAAACGATATACAAAAATTTAAGTACTCTTACATATTAAAAGTTGAAACTTAAAATCTCTGTAAATTTTTTTTATTGTTCATTTGTCAGGAAATTTTATTCTTCATAAAAATTGGTGCATTGCGGAAAACTGTCATTTGCGCTGTCGAAATTCTAAATTTACAAACGATTTACAGGGGAGAATAAAAGGAATTTTGAACAAGAGTAAACTACTCTTATTTTCGACATTTTCAAAAAAGTTTATTTAGAAAAGTTGTTAAGAATTAGAATCAGTACTTAGAATTCAAATCACAGCTATCTACGAAAAAAAATTTTACCCCGTTACTAGTATCTCATATACACCTTGGGTGACTCCTACATATTACTATAATAATATTTTATTGAAAATTTTGGTCTAATTTGTTATTTTTTATAATAACGTCTGTTGAAAAAAGTTTAAATTTTTACTAGTTTTTTTGGTGCAAATTTGATATTTCACTATGTATGTATGTTCATATTTTTGTCCAATTGTTTAACATTAATGAATTCGTTTATTTAATTATTTTCATCCATTATTCGTTACTGGTATCATAGTAATGACTATTAAATTTGGATTTTCTTTCAGAAATTTCTTTGTTTTATATAACAGTTCTCGGAATATAAAAATTAATAAAAAATAACATAAATGGAATGATAGAAGTAAAAATTGCAAACCTTAAAAAGAAACTTTTTTAAAATTAATTACATTCATTTTTAATAATACATTTTTCTCTTATAATAACACAAATTACCAACAAACCTTTGGAACACCTATGGGCTCTTCAATATCTCCTATATTAGCAGACTCTGTCATGAATTATATTTTATACTACGTTATTTCTGTTTTATCATTTAATTTGTTCTTCATCAAAAATATGCAGATGATATAATATTATCTCTTCCATGTGATGAAATAAATAATATACTCTTTTATTTCAATAGCTTCGATCCGCATATACAATTTACAATGGAAAGAGAAAATACAGAACAATCTTTACCTTTTCTTGATACCAAATTTATTAGAAATAATGATAATAGAATCTTGATTGACTGGTATAGGAAACCTATCAGTTATAGGAGATATATAAATTACCATTCATATCATCCACGTAATACAAAAATTAACTTGATTAAACAAATGAAAACCAGAGTATTACAAATTTCTAATCCAATATTTCACAATAAAAATCTAATAATACTTTACAAACTTTTCTATAATAACTAATATCCTGCATATCTTTTGAAACATGTTTTGTCAATAGAAATGACATTTCTATTGACACAATACGAAACGAAGAAAACAGTGACATTATAACTACTAATAATACATCTCCAACTTATATTTCTGTACCATACATAAAATTTATCACACCTAAAATTTCCGGAGTATTTAAACCACATAATATAAAAATTGCGAATGAACAATGTGTTACAATAGATTCAATTTTCAGTAAGATCAAAGAGAAGACTCCTACTAACAAATTAACTAATATAGTTTATGAGATTCCTTGCAATATCTGTAATAAAAACTACATTGGTTACAGCAAAAGATCGCTAACCAATCGAATCGCCTCTCATAAAAGTGACAGTAGATTATATCCTGATAGATGTGCTTTAGCTGAACACGTGTTTTATGAAGGCCATTCTATGGATTATCAATCTGCCAAAGTTTTGGCAATAGAAGGTAATTATAGAAAACGTCTTTTTTTGGAAACAACGTATATTGCAGAACAAAATTATTAGATAAATAAAAAAGAGTGTTATCTATGCCTATCTTTTAGATTTTGAAAAAAGAACACAACATTCATAACAATCTTTAATTTTATGATAAATAAATCAAAGTTCAAGATCAAATAGTTCGTTTATTGTCATATTGTTTTTTTGAGTTTTTCGTTGATTTATGTTTAAAATAATTTATTAAAAAAATGTACAACTTTACCAAAATTCTCGGTAGATTTTATGTAAGTATTTATCATTTTATTTAATTGTTAATAATGATAACATTGACCAATCAAGTTATTCTAAAGCTCGGGAATAAATTTCCAAAAGAGGTCTGGTGTCTTATTGCCACATCCCCATTAAAATATCCATTATATATATATATATATATATATATATATATATATATATATATATATATAGTTATAAAGTTATCGGGAATAAGCCTTCTCAGGAATAAGTAAACTCTTTTTACTTTATGTTGAAAGCTTTCGAAATCTCTTTATTTCTTCATCAGTCAACTACAAAGATGTATACAACTAGTTAAATAGGCAAAAATATTAATTTAAATTTATTACTTACAAGTAATCGAGGTTAATCCTTAAATAATTTCTTTCCCAAAGGATACCAATAAAAATTGAAAAACAACTAACCTAGCCGACACCTTTTTGCCTATCATCATCTTCACAGCTGGTGATTTAAACATATTTCCCCTCCGCGCTGCTTGCTAGTGACAGTGGTTTTCAGGGTGTGGGGGAGAATGACATGAAAATAATCTACCGATTCATGTTCTGGGTTGTATGATTCCCTCATCAGACGATCATAGCAATTGATAGTAAGAGGATTAACCGAGTATGTTTCTGTACTGATGTTTTTTTGACCATGCAACACAGTTGTTTTTAATCACTTCCTCTTTTGTTGTGAACTAATTTTTAAGTTAAGAGTCATTAACTAACTTTTTTATTTCACAAGGCCGTCTTCTTTTTGTTTTTCAAAAAAGAATAACATTCATTGACAAAATTCATTTCGTTCTTTTTGGGTGCTGTAAACGACAACACATTTCACATTTTATTGTTTTAAAAACATCAAGAAGTGAGTGGTTTTCTGTGCAATGGTATCCTTTGGGAAAGAAATTATTTAAGGATTAACCTCGATTACTTGTAACTAATAAATTTAAATTAATATTTTTGCCTATTTAACTAGTTGAATACATCTTTGTAGTTGACTGATGAAGAAATAAAGAGATTTCGAAAGCTTTCAACATAAAGTAAAAAGAGTTTACTTATTCCTGAGAAGGCTTATTCCCGATAACTTTATAACTATTCTGGTTTTAACTAGTTTAAGCCGACTACCTTTTACTCGCTCTATATATATATATATATATATATATATATATATATATATATATATATATATATATTAATATATATCCTCTATCTAAATTCTAAAGAAAATATTGAAATAAGGAAAAATGTGCATATTTGGATGTAATGATGTAATACTAGTGATACACACTGTATTATCAATAATTTTAAAGTTTCAATATACAAATAAATTTTGACATTTCATTTCCGAATGACATTAATGCAGAATATACTTTATAACGATTTGAAAATAAGAATACAGATGTCTCTGTTAGCAAAATTGCAATTATACTAAAATAATGAAAATCTCTCTTTGTTATAGGAAAACGTAAGTTTGTATTTTTTTTAAAAAAAAAGAATTTTTTGGTAACCAAAGGAGAGGAGAATTATTGATATAAAAAGTTTAGTTAGTTGATTTTGATATCCTCACGAGGCAACATCGAAATAACAGTTGCCTCAAGTTTATTTAAAAATATCATAGTAATTTATATGAATATTATCAGATCATCAAATCCTGCATTGTAAAGCCAGTGTGTGTATAATTCGCAACGAATTGCATCGATAAAGTGCTGGTGATTTTTCCGATTTTTAAATTATTAATTTAGAAAGTTGTTCCTGAATTCTAAACACGGTTTAGAATACGAACGAATTAACCAGTACCTAGTTGGTGAGTCCTGTCCAGTTTATTTACATTTTTTCTCGAGAATCAATAGGCCTTTATTAAGAATATTTCAAAATTAGATGCATCTTATGGTAATAAATTCGATTGAAATTACAGTAACGTTACTCAAATAAATTTCAGGCGAAGATAATTTCGGAATAGACAATTGAAACGGAAATTTGCGAATTTTGACATTGATATACATCAAGTATATAATCAAACACTTTGAACTTTGATAAATTATTTAGCGAGTAGATTTATAATTATAGGTTGTTTTAATTTTAAGGTTGATAGAAAATTCTATCTTTGCTTCTGCGTTTATAATATTTTTGAAAAGTTCTAATTTTTTGTAATTTGTTATTTGATAATATATTATATAAATTTGAATTCCAATCACCCTTTGGTACTCATTTCATATCCATTTCTCATTGTATTTGATAATTTCCAGGATATAGAAATTTTGATATAATAAGTGACATTTGGTTAATTTCCTGACAGTAAAATCATATATGTCATAAGATAATTTAATTGTCTTGTAATATATTGAACAAACAGTTACTCTAGATTTGGAATAGCGTAATACTGGATATGAAAAATTCTTTAAAAATTCATAAATTTGAATTATTATTTGAAATCTTTGATCCCTCCCTGAGATAAGAGTGAGTAAGTCGATTGTGTATTGATTTATCTTTCACGATATAAAATTTAATATCCATCTGAGACGGGCATATTAATTTGACAACTGCTGTCAAATAATTCAATAGGTTATATTCAGTGGTAAAGGCATATTCACATGAGTGTAGTTACAATCATAAATTGTGACATCAACAAATTAAAATTCATATAGATAAAATCATAATAAATTAATAAAATATCGAAATATAATAATTTGTCACCCAAAGTGGGGCAAATATTATTAAAGAATATAAAACATAAATTTATTATATATATATATATATATATATATATATATATATATATATATATATATATATATTGAACTCATCACAACATCTATAAGGGTTTGAAGGTGTTGGTGTGTGAGGTTTTCAAGCTGAATTTGGTTGTAAGTTGCCAAAACATAGGGAATTATTTGTTTTTCATGATATGAATGAAATTAAAATGGGTTATATATTGAATTTTTACCTATGATATCGTTTGTTTAATGTAAATATTCAAAACATTTACCATTGTCAGGGCTTCATAAAATAATTCAACTCATACCTGTAGACCAGAAACAATATAATAACTTGTAAATGTGTCATATATGTCATTAAAAGTATCTAAAACCCTAAAAGAATAAATAAATGTATTTAGATTGTTATAATACATCATGTTTAATAAGAATTAGTAGCAGAATCAATATTTTAGATGTTTATTATTATTATGACACAGATATCTGTCAACTGATTGGAATGTCAAAAATACTTTCAAAGCATGAAACATCAGCGACAGATTTCGATGTGCGCGACAGGAATTCGTTGTCATAGAACTATGTAATTCTGATTGATATCTGAAGGGACAATGAAATATAACACATGAAGAATTTTTGTATATATAATTTTAGGCCAAGTTTATCATAATCGTGACCAAATTTTAATAGAAATTGAAAAGAATTATATATATTTTGAAAAGTATCAGTTTGTAGATTTGTCTAATTTAGAATGGAAACGTATTACACAATGAGAGGTTTTTTTTATAAATAGGGATATTTTTGGAGAAGTAGAGTTTTAAATATATAAATTAAATTATTTTGGAAATAAACGAAGCATTAAATATCATCAAATAGTTAAGAAAAGTATGAAATTAAATGAAAACCTCTGATTTGTAAATTTTTGTTAAAAAAAATCTAGTGAGATGATTAGTTTTGTCCATAGCAACGGACAGGAAAAAGGATGGTTGTGGATTTGGAAAAATAGGGTATGTGGTGAGATATTGTTGAGGGAGGATATATGCAAAGAAAAATTTAAGAAAATATAAAGATAGTCCTCATATAATCAAAAGAAAAGCATAAAAAGAAGTTGAATGAAGTTAGAGAAGTAGTTTGAGAGGATTTGAAAGATAAGTAAAGAAACAGAAGATAACTAATTAAAATAGATAAAAAATCAAGGGATATAGAATAATAAAATATACCTGAAAGCATTATTCAAAAAGATATTTAAACGAAAGAAACCAGATTGTGGAAGAAAAGAAGATAAATAAAATAGTATAAAGTATATCAAGGAAGAGAAATTCAAAACTTACCTGGAGGAGTTGTGTCTACTTGGAGTCCACCGAGAGTAAAGGTAAAGGCAGTAGACACAATAATACAAACGTTGTGTTATAGGAGATTGTTGGTGCCAAGCAGAAAACATTGTTCAGTGAAGGTTAGTGTAGCGTAATTTTATTGATTAACCAATTTAAAATTTCCTGATTTGGCCATTTTAAACAATATAAATTTGCGCAAAGTTACCTATTTTTTTGACATATTAGATTTTAGTTGTTTGTTCCACTATTTCGAATTTGTTTGTATTGATGTATGTAGTTCTATCCCAATTTCCATTGCATTTTTGATCATATATAATTACAGTGTTCTTCATTGTCGTTTCAATACCCAATATCATAAACAGTAAATAGTTATTCAGTTCATTTCAAGTGTCAATTCGAAATACAGGAATAGGTTTGATAACATAGGCGTCTCAACATAAATTTAGACAAGGTATAATTTTTTTATTTTAAATAAAAGACCAAAACAAATAATTCTTTATGAAAATATATAAAAAAAAAATAATAAATTACATAAAAATCTTTAGCCCTGAACTCAAGAGATTAAGGAGTACTCATGCTCTACTTGATATAATTACCCTAATCATAAAAAACAAATTATTTATTAATTGACTAATATATAATAATATATATATATATATATATATATATATATATATATATATATATATATATATATATATCAACTCCCTAAACTGTTTCCGTAAATAACTCTCTTCTCCTTTGGTTACCAAGAATTCTTTTTTTCAAAAAAAATACAAATTTACGTTTTTATATACCAAGAGAGATTTTCATTATTTTTTTTATAAGTGCCATTTTGCTAATAGAGACATCTGTATTCTGGTTTTTCAAATCGTTTTAAAATCTATCTGTCATTAAGTCTATTCTGCAGTAATGTCATATGAAATTGAAATGTCAAATTTTATTGGTATATTGAACCTTTCAAATTATTGATAATACAGTGTGTATCACTAGTATTACATCTAAATATGCATATTTTCTTTATTTCAATGTTTTCTTTAGAATTTAGATAGAGGATATGTATTGAATCCCCCTAATAAAAGAATGATAAATCGACTCTTGTATATAATTATAATTTATCTCTCACAATTGCCAAATACAATACTAGTATCTTAGTGACATAGTAATATCGTTCAAATAATTATTAACATATCTCAAATAAAATTATCTTCAATCAAATTAAACTATTATTCCTAATTCCCATAAAACTTCTTAAATCTACTATATCTATTAAAATTTTACGTAACATAATATTTATTGTATTCTAAAATTTCCTATATACATGTTGATAATTTCTTCTATGATCTGTAATATTTCCAACTCTTTTTTATTCTACTCCGCCTAAACAACTTACATGAAACTGGATATGATTTTACTTTAACATTTCTCAGTATTCTTCTCCTTTATTATATCCATATTTTAATGAAGCAACCCTTAGTTCCTTCGAAATTCTTTTTGTATACATCTTTAACAATTCATTTATAAATTCATAATGTTCTTCTTCACAATCTGACCAATTACCATTACTTTTCACATCTTCTATTTATTCTATCTCACGCACATAATTATTCACCATTCTAATTTCTTTTTCATACAATCCTTCATATTTCATCATCAAACTCTTCACTTTCTCTTCATATTCCTTATTTCCACTCATTAACTCCAATTCTACCATAATTCCATTCCTCTTTATATTCCATAACTTCCTATTATCCTCTTCAATTGCCAATACTTCCATATTTACCTCCTCAAATTCAATTATTTTACCATTTAATTCTATCTATCTATTCAAGATCAATTATTTCCTTATATTTCATGAATTCATCAATAACTATGTCTGTTTCTAACTTCTTCATCGACTATGCTTACATATCAACTTCTTTTTCATCCTTTAATTCAATCTTTTGTATCATATATTTGCTTAGTTCATATAACTTCCGTCCGTTTGTTCCTATAAATGTAATTATTTCATCCTGTCTATCTATTTTGTTGCTTAATTTCATTTCTATTTTCATTATCATTTCTTCTATCAAAGTTTCTAAAATCTCTTCTATTCTCACAGTACTTGTTGTCATAAATTTTATCTCCATTTCCATATATTCGTTTTTTATTTCTGTAACTTCTATTTTCATTTCCATAATTCATATCAACATGTCTATCATTTCTTCTATTATGAATCCATGTTTATATAATTTCTATTTAAATATGTTTTTAAATATTACTTGTTAATCATAAACCTTTTATTTACACATCATTTTTATATCCATTCTTTACCATGTACAATTCCTTTTCGTTTTCTAGGTTTCGTTCCCATAATCCTGTCATAAAATTCAATTTTATTTTCTTTTCCTAAACTTCGTCTTATTCTCTTCTCTTATTGTTTGATACTCTATGAGTTTCTGTAGCTTCTTTCTGTTCTCCACCATATCTTTTTTAATTTTGAAGTCCCATATCTCATCAATTTCTTCCCATAAATGCATTGAAATTTGCATCTCAAATTCTTCCATATCATTGAAATTGCTTTTTATTATTTTCATATCCACCATAATCTCAATTCGATTCATTTCATTTCCAATTCTCTTAATAAATATTCTTGAATCAATTATTTTCATGTTTCTCTTAAGTTTCACTCTGATTTCGCCATTTTCTGTGTAAATTATTGGTTCTTCAATTAGTCTTATGGTTTCATCAATTTCTTCCTTAGTTTCTTGTAATCGTCTGTTCATTTCTTTTAATTCCCAATTAAGTTGTATCCCCCTATTATAAATATTATTTATTTTATCATATGTCACAATTTGTTTTTCTGTATTACCATCTAAGTCTTTAAATTTCTTATTCAAATTTTGTTCATACATTTGCATTACTGTTTCATTTGTTTGTCCTTGTACTTTAATAACCTGTATTTCTTCAATTATATTCTCAATTTGTTTCTTTACTTCTACTTGCATTACTCCAGATAAATTTTCTTCTATACATCTTCCTATTTCTTGAACTTCTTTTTCCACCTGCTTGTTAATATCTTCCCTGATTTTAATGCAATTTTCTTGAATTTCCATGCGTAACTTTTCATTCTGGCCCTTCATATCTTCATTCACCTTTTCAATATGCTTCCTAAATTGCTCATTCTCTTCCCTAACTTTCTTAATCTCATTCAAACTTTCCATTTTCCCCTCATCATTTTTCTTTTTTAAGTGATTCATTTTCCCCTTTATATCATTCATATTCTCATTCATTTCTTCCCTCATATTATTCATATTTTCATCTTGTTTATCCATTTTTCCATTAATATTATTTATATCCCCCCTAATATTATTCATATTCTCATTCAGTTTATCCATGTCCGCCTTCCTATTCTCCTCCATTATCATAAAAAATTGTTGCATCCACTGATAATTTCTATTTATTCCTCCTTGTGTTCCCTGTCTCCTATCCTCCTGTTCTGTTGCTTCATCTCCCGCTGTCATATCTCCTTCTGATTGTTCCATTCCTTGTTCTAAGTACTGCACCTGAAAATCACCCATACTATGTCCTCTTTCTTCTCTTTGTTCCTCAGATCCACTTTCAACTCCTACCTGTTTACCATCCCTTAACGTCATTCTTCTTTCCATGATCGATACTTAATTTTTTATGTAATAATAGTGGCAAATCTATTTTTGCCCCACTTTGCGGCGCCAATTATTGTATATCTCGACTATGTTTTTAATTATAATATATTATATTCTATATTGTTTTATCTTTGAATTTATTTGTAGCTGTAACTACACTAACATGAAAACACCTTTAGCTAAATATAACCTATGAAATTTTTAATGACAGCAGTTGTCAAATTAATATGCCCGGCTAAATAAATATTAAATTTTATATCCTGAAAGATAAATTAATACACAATATCAATCAACTCACTCTTTTCTCAGGGAGGATCAAAGATTTCAAAGAATAATTCAAAATTTATAAATTTCCAAATAATTTTCCAAATCACGCATTATACTATTCAAATCGAAAGTAACTGTTTGTTCAATACACTATAAGACAATTAAATTATCTTATGACACATATGAAATTACTGTCAGAAATTAAACCAAATGTCACTACTTGTACTAAATTTTCTATAGGATGAAATGATCAAATGTAATGAGAATGATTATGAAAAGAGAGCTAAAAGGTGATTAGAATTCAAATTTATATATTATATTATCAAATGAACACTTACAAAAATTAAAAGTTTTCAAAAAATATCACAAACGAATACGCAAAAATAGAATTTTCTATCAAAACCTTAATATTATAAACAATCTAAAATTAGAAATTCCCATCTAAATACTTTAACTAAAAGTCCAAAATGACTTATATGTCAATGTAACATTCCCCAATTTCCTTGTAAATTGTCTTTTACAAAATTTGTCTTGAGGCAAATTGTGTTAATTTGATAATAATGCTACAAATTATTCTGATATTCTCAAATAAATTTGAGACAACTCTTATTCCGATGTTGTCTCTCGAGATATTGAAATTCGACTCTATTTAAAAAATTCTGAGACAACTCTTATTTCGATGTTGTCTCTCGCGATGTTATGAATCAACTAACTAAACTGTTTCCATAAATAACTCTCTTCTCCTTTGGTTACCAAGAATTCTTTTTTTTTTAAATAAAAATTTACGTTTTTATATACCAAGAGAGATTTTCATTATTTTTTTATAAGTGCCATTTTGCTAATAGAGACATCTGTATTCTGGTTTTTCAAATCGTTTTAAAATCTATCTGTCATTAAGTATATTCTGCAGTAATGTCATATGAAATTGAAATGTCACATTCTATTGGTATATTGAACCTTTCAAATTATTGATAATACAGTGTGTATCACTAGTATTATATATATATATATATATATATATATATATATATATATATATATATATATATATATATATATATAATTGAAAATATCACGGGGATTGCAGCCTAAATAATGTTAAAAATTCATGTTATACGAAACCGAGCGCTTTCGAAAGACTTTTTCTTTCTTTTTCAAGGTTGTATGGTAGAATTATTGGAAATCAAAGAAAACAGGATACATAGCAACCACTTCTAACTTCTATCAAAACCAAAACCAATGCTTCGACATTGAAATAAAATAAAATAAGAAAAATGAAAAATTGATTTTTGGTTTTAAAATTCACCACCACTACATTTTAAAACCAAAATGTGTTCCTTTAGGAGGGATTGAAGCTAAGTATCAATTTCCATGTTTATTTTAAACTCAATTTTTCATTTTTCTTATTTTATTTTATTTCAATGTCGAGGCATTGGTTTTGATTTTGATAGAAGTTTTCTTTGATTTTCAATAATTCTACCACACAACCTTGAAAAAGAAAGAAAAAGTCTTTCGAAAGCGCTCGGTTTCGTATAACAAGAATTTTTAACATTATTTAGGCTGCAATCCCTGTTATATTTTCAATTTTATTTGTTGATAGTTCAGCCGTGACTACTTGATTCTGTTTATATATATATATACCTATATCTTAAATTACTTAGTACATATTAAATAAATTGCCTATTCAGTATATTGTGTAATAACCTGTTGTTTTATAAATTGTTGAACCTTATTTTTGCTTACATTGTATTTTTTACCTTTTTGAATTGTTTAGTTTTAAAGTCAGTCTAGAATTTACTTCGAATCTTGAAACTTGTAACTTTTGTTAAATAAATAATTTTTCAAAAAACCTTTTTCCGTGTGTAAAAAGTTATTTGGCGCAGTCAGTAGGATATGGTAAACGGGCGTTAGTGAATATAACGATCGGTTCGTATCACCGATTTATTAACATACCTTAAGTGAATAATTGGGACTCTTGGTTAAGTGAATTAAGTAGCTTAACTCGAAGACAGTTGGCTCGTACGAAGAGGAATTTCAACTACAGGTACAACTAGATGGCGAAGGCACTCCTAATTTTCATGTAAGTACTTTATGTCGTATAGAGGAAATAATTGTTTATTTAATTCAGAAAGCTCTGACAACTCAGATTCTGATTCTGATTCGTAATCGTAAAATAAATATCGAATTATCAAAACCTAGATTTAAATTAAATACATTATACAAAATTCCGGTAGATCAAGTGGTACCGCAAATGAAAAAGGAATATCTGGACATGATTCCAGAATTCCATGGCGAAAATGCTTTATTACCCAGATTCATAGAAATTTCTGAAAAATTAGTAAATAAATTTTACAATACAGTAGATTTAACAGACTTTCAAAACGAATATTTGATGTCTAGTATTTCATCTAAAATTAAAGGTCAAGCCGCAATAAATATTTCAGCTTGTAGTATTTCAAATTGGCAGAATTTGAAAGATGCTTTATTGAACACATACGATGATAAACGAGACATTTACACGTTAAGAATTGAAATATCGGAATTAAAGCAAGGAAATAAATCACCTTTTGACTTTTACAATAGGATACAGCATCTTTTAAATCTACAAACATCATTATTAATGACACGCTCAAATCCAAGTGAACAAGCCATTTTAGGTAACTATTTTAGGAATTTAGCACTAAGAGTACTATTGCGCGGTTTAAAGGAACCTCTCGGTACACTAATGCGTACCAAGAATCCTAGCGATCTAAATTCAACTTTAAATGTTCTAATAAATGACTTTCAAGTTTATTTAAGTAATAATAATAACAATACACATCCAAAAAATTCATTTAATAAGCCTAAGTCTCAGTTTAATGTTACATCACATAAAAAAATAATAATCCTAATAATAACCAAACAGTAAATAGACCAAATTTAGAATATAATTATCGACCACAATTTAATAGAAATTTCAACAATGAAAATAATTTACCTAGTACAAGTAGAGATACAAATTTTCAGAATAGAAATACTAATGTTTTCAAACCTAGTAGAAATCATCAATTTCAAAAACCTACTCCAATGAGTATATCTACTTCTAATACGTACAAGAAACCCAATGTACAGAATAAAAATAATGGACAAAATCAATCTCATTTCGTAGGTAATAGAAAAAATTATATTTCGGAAGAATTGCATAACATGGACGATACTGAACGTCCCACTGTTGTTGAAGATTGTTTTTTAGACGAAATTGCCTCGGAAGAGACAGACACGTAGAAATGTTTAATTTTACGAATTATGAAAGTGAATTACCGTACATAATATTTCCTGAACAAAATTTGAAAGTAATGATTGACACAGGTAGTACAAAATCATTTGTAACACCTGAAATTGCAAAGAAATATTTTTCAAAAGCAACTATGAAAAAATCTTTCAAAGTAACTTCTGCTTTAGGCTCAAGTCAACAAAATTATTGTACAGTAATTCCATCTTCAAAGATATTTAAAATGAAAAATAAAATGAACTTAGAATATTGTATATTTAAATTTCACAATCATTTCGATTGCTTATTAGGTTTAGATAATCTGAAAAAATTGAATGCAACTATTGATTTAGTAAATAATGTTTTAATTACGCCTAACAGTGAAATAAAAATAAATTATTTTCAAATCAGAAGCGAGAACACGAATTGTATAGTAGTGCCTCCGCGAACTGAACAAATAATTAAATTGAATATTGATAATATCAATAATGGCGATATAATTATACCTTATACAAAAATCGGAAAATTAGAAATTTCGGAATATCTTACAAAAGCGGAAAATAGTCAAGCTGTATGTACTATTTTAAATCCGTCTGAGTCATATTTTAAAGTAGATTTAAGTGCTCCTTTAGAGGTTGAACAGTTTAACGAATACGAACAAACCTTGAGCCTTAATTTTAATGCTATTTATGCAGAAAAATTCAAATTTAAGATTAATAAAGTTCGAACATATGAATTCTGAAGAACGCAATGCTATTCTTGAGTTAATTAAAGAATATTCAGACATTTTTCATGTTGATGGTAATCAACTAACTTTTACGAGTAGAATCAAGCATCAAATAAAAATTACAAATGATGTACCTATCTATACTAAATCGTACAGATATCCAGAAGTATATAAAAAAGAAATCCAAAATCAAATACAGAGTATGTTAGATCCAAATATCATAAGAGCATCATCCTCACCGTACTCGAGTAGTATTTGGGTTATTCCAAAAAAATTAGACTCTACAGGTAAACAAAAATTCAAAGTCGTCGTAGACTATCGCAAGCTTAACGAAATAACTATTGGAGATAGATATCCATTACCAAACATAACTGATCTATTGGACAAATTAGGACGTTGCCAATACGTCACTACCTTGGATCTTGCCTCCGGATTTCACCAAATTTTGATGGCTGAACAAGATATACCCAAAGCGGCTTTTACTACTGAAAATGGCCACTGGGAATTTTTGAGAATACCATTCGGACTAAAGGGAGCTCCAGCAACTTTCCAAAGAGTGATGGACAACATTTTAAGAGGTATCCAAAACGAAAAATGTTTAGTTTATCTTGACCATATCATTATATTTAGTACAAGCTTGCAAGAACACATAAATAATTTAAAAGAAGTATTTAAGAGTTTACGCGAATCAAATTTTAAAATACAAATTGACAAATCCGAATTTTTGAGGAAAGAAGTAGCTTATTTGGGACATATTGTTACCCCTGAAGGTGTAAAACTCAATCCCGATAAAATAAGTGCTATTCAAAAATTTCCCATACCAAAAACTAGTAAAGAAAATAAAACTTTTCTCGGACTTCTTGGATATTATAGAAAATTCATTAAAGATTTTTCAAAACTGACTAAACCTTTAACTAATCGTCTTAAGAAAAATCCAGTAATTGTCAATTTTTTAGAATTTTCAATAACTTGTATTATATTGTGGAATTAACTAGAGACCTTGAGTTTCATTTAAAAACACTAACATAAAAGATCCTGATTATATTAATTGTTTTGATATTTGTAAAAATATGTTATTAAATGATCCTATTTTACAATACCCTGACTTTTCTCGTCCATTTAATTTCACAACAGACGCAAGCAATTTTGCTCTAGGCGCTGTTCTTAGCCAAGGAAAAATCGGAACCGATTTACCTGTGGCATATACTAGCAGAACACTTAATGATTCTGAAGTAAATTATTCAACAATTGAGAAGGAACTCCTTGCAATTGTTTGGGCTGTAAAATATTTCCGCCCATATCTTTTCGGAAGAAAATTCACTATAGTAACAGATCATAAACCACTTCAATGGTTAGTTTCTTTAAAATAACCCAATTCTAAATTAGTTAGATGGCGGTTGAAACTCGAGGAATACGACTATGATATAGTGTACAAGAAAGGTGCATTGAACACTAATAGTGACTGTTTATCACGAATCCAGCTAAGTATGAATGAAGTAAATTCTTCAGATAATTCTCCCAAAAAATTATTAGTTTATATGGAAATATTTAATGACTCACTTTCCAATAATACTAAAAATAAAAATGTAGAAACCGAATCACTTATTGTAGAAGCTGAAGATTTTAATGAAGAAATCGATGACGATAGTAATACTATTCACACTAACATAGAAAATCCTATTGCAGGAATACCTATTTCGGAATCTGCAGTAGATGTGGGAAAAAATCAAATTATAATCTCTGAAATTAGTTTTGAACCAGCTATACCAACTATAATTAAATTATATGAAACTAAGCAAAGAATTCTAGTACAATTTTCTAAAAATAACTTTGAACAAGACGTAATAAATTTTGTGAAAGAATATGTAGCACCAAAAGCAAAATATCATATTTATTTTGAAGATCCCTTATACGAAAAATTCAGCACTGTTATACAAACATATTTCAAAAATTCACACATTTCATTTATCAAATGTAATAAAAAATTAATTGACATTCCTCTAAATGAAATCAAAGAAGTAATACAAAACTATCATCAAAGTAAACGGAATCATAGAGGATTAGATGAAACCGAAAATAATATAAAATCTCGATACTATTGGCCTAATCAAAGATCTTCTATTCAAACGTACATTAACGAATGAGAAATATGTCAAATAACAAAATATGATCGCAAACCCGTGAAACCATATTTTAATATTACCCCAACAGCTATTAAACCATTTCAAATAATACATTTAGACACTATTACTTTAGAAAATACGAAATTTCTAACTATTATAGACTCATTTTCAAAATACGGGCAGTTGTATAAATTGAACTCAGCCCCAGGTATAGAGATAGTTAATAATTTAATTAGATATTTTATCCATCATTGTATACCGGAACAAATAATATCCGATAACGGAACAGAATTAAAAAATAGTTTAGTAAAAGATTTATTAGAAACTCATAAAATTCAAATTCATTTTATCAGTTCACAACATTCTGAAGCAAACGGCATTGCCGAACGATTTCATTCAACAATTATTGAACATATTAGACTTTTAAATAATCAGACCGAATTCAACAAAGAACCAATTGACATAAAAGTAAATTATGCTCTTTTAGCATATAATAATAGTATTCACCCAGTAACGAAACTAAAACCATACGAAATTATTACAGGTCATTTGGAGAATAACTCTTCTTTTGATTTAGACATTGATCGACAATTAGTAAATAATTATATTCATAATCACAAAGAAAAAATGAAAATACTTTATTCTAAAATAAATAAATCATTGCAAGAAACTAAAGATAAAGTTATTTCAAAAGCTAATGAAAGTAGAGAAGATCTTCCAGACCCTCTACCTACAAAAGTGTTTGTCAAAAATAAGCAGATTAAAAGTAAGACAAAAAATAAATATCAACCTGAAAAAATAAAATCCGTAAACAGAAATAATAAAACTGCAAAAATTGTAACACGTCATTTTAATACCGCTGAAGATATTCATATTTCAAATATAAAACGACCTAAGAAGAAACCTTATACTTTCATTACAGAATAAGTTTAATATTAGAACATTTAAAACGAATGAAGTTTATCTACACATGCTTCATGAGAATTTTATTTTTATCAAACATATGTTGAATTAAGTTTTAATTATTTATAATGTATAATATTAGATATAATAGAAACTGTACACGAATTTCCTATTCATTCTTCAAACTAAGGACATTGCATGCGAGTATAATTATATCAAAGAATTATTAACAGAGTTGCAAAAAATATCTTCGTATTATAAATTACAATTACCGTTGGAATTGAAATACGAGAATATTTTAAACTTTGAATCAATTTTAGACATGTAGAGTAAGTAAAAATAGAATAGAATATTTTTTATCGATTCCTATAGATTTTAATATTGAGTTTGAATTATTTTATTTATTACCCATACCTACTAAGTTAGAATCAGAATTCGTAATAATAATACCAAATTCAAAGTAATTGCTAAGATCTGATACACAGATAAAACCTCTAAACGATATTTGTACAAGAAGTGAAAATTTTCAATGTGCTTCACACCTTCAAGATAATAATAAACAGTTATGTGAAGAACAAATACTATTAATGGAAAACTCTACTAACTGCGAATACACTAAAATCAAAATTACTGAAAATCATTTGGAAATTATATCAGAAATAAACCAATACCTAGTAGTATGTCCACAAGAAGAAAAATTGATAATTAAATGTTCAGAAAACACAGAAATCAAAATTTTAAAAGGACTTTTCCTAATCAAAAATTCGCCATGTAAAAATCAAGAATTAATATTTCAAGATAGAACTTTTGGTCAACCACTGGTACTGAATAAACTTCAGACACATTTTAATAAAATTAAAATCCAGCCTTTGGAAATAAATTTGAAGAAATTAAAATTAAAAGAAATATCTTCGCATGGATTGACACCAATTCAGGAAGAACAATTAAATCTCCATATTCCTAGCATATTGACTATATTTCTATATTCTAGCGGAGTATTGATAATTATTTGGCTACTCTTGAAGAAAAGAAGATAATCAGAAGAAACTCCAATGGAATTACAAGAAAAGAAAATTCAACTTCCAGGGGGTGCGTCGATCTAATGGGGGAGGTGTTATATACCTTAAATTACTTAGTACATATTAAATAAATTGCCTATTCAGTATATTGTGTAATAACCTGTTGTTTTATAAATTGTTGAACCTTATTTTTGCTCACATTGTATTTTTTAATTTTTTGAATTGTTTAGTTTTAAAGTCAGTCTAGAATTTACTTCGAATCTTGAAACTTGTAACTTTTGTTAAATAAATAATTTTTTAAAAAACCTTTTTCCGTGTGTAAAAAGTTATTTTATATATATAAATAGTTGCTGATATTGTATCTTCTCATCTTTGTTGCGTTAGAAGTTTCTAGGCCTGTAGGTTGTCATAAAATTGGTGACTTGTTGAACTCCAGAAGCTGTATCGTGCTCACAAACAGAAATTTCTCACAAAATTACAAAAAAGGCGTACCATAGGCGTACCATAGCACCCGTTGGACTGGCTCTGGTGAGCTGAAAATCAATAGGGTTCGTGTGTGACATGTCCTTAACAATATGCAATCATAAAATTGGTAACTTGTTGCACTCCGGAGGCTGTATCGTGCTAACAAGACATATAACGAAAAGTGGCCGACGACAACAACGACGACGACATACACGCAGGATTTGTTTGGATTTTTTTCTAAAAACCGTTTTCTCGTGTTGTTGATGGAAAACGTAAAAATAACTCAAAAAAAAAATTCTAAATTACAACTTTTTTTGGGGAAACCAATATTTTTCTCGCATATTAGATAGGTTGGGCGGAAAAGTAATAGCTTGATTACTGAAGAACCTTCACAGATATGTCAAAAAATTATGAAAATACATAAAAATTCCGAAATAACTTTATTGAAACCAATTGTCAGATTATTTTGGACAGATCTACAAACATCTGAATGAGACTTGGAGGAAAATTATTCCTCCAAAGTAGATTATATAATTGTATAATCTATGTGTCTCAGTTCTTAAATAGAACATGTATACAATCTCAAGTGTTTAGCACTTAGCTCTTCCGATTTGCAAGAAAAATTGAAGTGACAGTGACGTAATTTTTTTTTGATTGTAGAGAGGAAAGCATTTTTCTTTAGTCTCTCTTTCAACATTAAGTGGTCACAAATGTGTTTTTAAATATAATTCCTTTTAATTGTAATTCGTGTAACTGTTTTGAGTAATATTTTATTAAATTTGTTTTGTTATTAATATAATTCTCGAATAGATAGTTACTTCCAGTGACTTATATCGAAGAAGACAATAATAAAAGTTATCCCGTTTCTATGTAAGCCTCTATCAACTTGACATATAAAAAAGCAATTGAAGTTATCGATAAGTTAACAAGACCATTGCAAATAATTCACCAATTACATATATTTTCGCTTCTATTTAATTTGAACTTCAAAAAATATTTTTTTAAATTGTCTCCATTTTTAAGATGAGTAGCCTAAGGATAATTTTTAATGAAGGCGAATTCAAACTGTCATATTTTCCCGGTTTCAACTTTCTTGAAGTTTTCAATCGCCCCTTAACCTCATTCGCGCTCATTACGGATAATGAAAAAGTTATTTTTATAAGAGAAATTATTAATCGTACTACAAACAATACCTAATTTGTAATAAAAATTAACTTTCGAGAATTAATCGTAAAAAACAGATGATTTGAGCGGGATATGATGAATATAGCTAGAGTTTCTGTCTTAGTGTTCTATGTTGTGTGTTGGATAGTTTTGTACTCCTAGAAATAAGATTTTGACAGTTCACTTGAGATGTATGATTGAGAATCAAAAAAATTACGTTTGCCAGTTTAATAAAGTTAATAGAAGCTTCTTCAAGTGCATTTTCACTGCAGTAGAACCTATTACAACAGATGAAAATTTGATAGAAACACCGGTTTTATAGTCTCTCGCCTTCTGTATATCTTTTAGATCTTCATGATATTAAATCAGCAACAAAGTCAGCACCTACATGTCGCTGAAACTGAGCTGAACCATGGATAAACCGTCTGAGGTATATTAATTATAAGAAATCAGTTTTCAAGACCTCATCAAACTACTACCATCAGCTACAGAATACGGTCTTAGGTTGTATCACCATGTAACGCGAAAAATTACCCGACTGCTAGAAATATTGGTTGGTATCCCTGTCATGTCAATTTCGTTGAAGAAGCTGGTCCTTTCAGAATTGTCCTACTCGGTGGATGTGTGACTTAGATATACCTGCCGGCGGCCATTGCTCCTGGAGACGTGAGACTCTTAGCCATATGCTGAAACCGTGGAACGGTTGCAGATTTTTCGAGTCGTGGGACAATTCCTGCCTAGAATCTCAGAAATCTGGGTAAATAGATATTCATTACATTTTAAATATGTCGCTTCTCAAGTCAAGTAATCATTTGAAATTTTTTTTATCGAATATAGAAAATCATTAATTTTATTTCGTTAATTGTCATATCTCGTGGGGAATTATGTAGCTGTTTTTTTTATTTAAAGGATACATTACTGTATTTCTTTTATCAGTGAAACGATTTTTTATACCCAGCCGCTGCATTTTGGGCCTCCTTCAGTTTTAATAACTATTTACTATATGTATTTTGCTAGAAAAAAAATTGATATTTAATTAACAATTTATATGAATGAAACTTAAATGTTTACATTTCCTTCAGCGACATCTATTCTTATGTTCCTTTTCAAATTTTCGTACCAAATTTTCAATTATTTTACAGATCTCTCGCCTGATTCTGCAGAATAATCGAAATCTTGGCAGATCTCTCGCCAAGTTCTATCCTTCTCGCTCACAAACAGAGCTTTCGTGCACTTATTTTCTAAACTGTCCCTGTGCCTACAAAATGATTTTTTTTTAAATAACATTGTACTATTTCATAATCCTTGAGACTAACGTGTATTACAGCAGTATTAGGTATACTATATTAAAAACGTATTCACTTCTCCACCAAGGCAAGCAGTAATTGCTTCTCCCTTTCGGTGAAGTTTTTTCGCTTTAAAATTTTCTCCATTAGATAAAAATACTCTCATTAATCAAAATATTATAAATTATTCTCGGAACGGTTAGTATTTAATACAACGAAAATTGCAAACTTACTGTACACATCACTGTAGAATTCTAAAAACAAACCCCAAAATCAAATATAAACAATCAACGTCAGCATGACTTATAACAATAATTACAGCAAACGGTGAAATTTTACAATATTGCCACATCTTCCTACAATTAATGGCCAATCACATGATGAATGATTAATACGAGTTTAATTTTTTTCGTGCAACCGGATTCCCATTGATGGTTCATCTTTTTTTAATTAATCATCACATGAAGAGAGATTTGATTAGCGTTCCTGAAACCGGGCATATATGTTTTACGTCAACTATACCCTGTTGGTATTCCAGACAACTCTTAAGTTTGGTCTCACATAGCTATTAAAAATCTTTACAAAATTTTGCGGTAAAATTTTACAAAACGTCTTAGACAGAAGGTAAAGTGAACTTTTAGCTTTACTACAGATGCACTGAATATGTTGAGACCACGATAAAGTATCTGTGATAAAATGTATATCGGTAGTTTTTTTAGAAATTTTTAAACTAGAATTTGAGAACACAAACGTAGCTATTACTACCAACTAGATTTTAGCTATTTAAATCATTTATTAGAAAACCAACACAATTGCAATCGAAATTTTGAAATTTTACATGTAGAACCTAAATCATTTAGATTACATATTTTAGAAGTTCTTGAGACAAATAAAAACAAATATTCAGGTAATCTTCTTAACGACCAAACCTTTCTCCCTTATTAAACCTATTTAATGATGAAATAAAACAATATAATTTGTTTAAATCTTCATTTATTTGAAGTAATGTTCAATTTAAACTTGTTGACGCGTTTCACTAACACAGTAGCTTTGTCAAAACGAATGAAGGTATAATATGAAAATGTCTTAATATATACAGTGCATAAATACAGAATCCTATTTACTAATGTTAACTATGCTATTGAAAGAAATTACCTGGGAATTCATTCACTACAAACATTCCTAAGCTATCCTCTAGGTAAAAAGGTTTAATAAAGGAGACTGATTGATATCTATTTGGTCGTTAAGAAGATTACCTGAATATTTATTTTCGTTAATCTCAAGGGCTTCTAACTAATTTAAACTAAAGGATTTACCGACTACATGGAGAATTTCAAAATTTGGGTCGAAAATGTGTTGGTTTTCTAATAAATGATTTGAATAGTTAGAATCTAATTTTTTGTTGTCATAGCTACGTTTGTGTTCCGAAATTCTAGTTTTAAAATTTCTAAAAGTTCTACCGATATAAATTTCATCACAGTTGCCATTACCACATTTTAATTTATAAATTCCTGATTTGTTTAATTTTGAAGATTTATATTTATTATTCTTAATGAATTTGGATAAATTGTAATCAGTTTTAAACGAAATATTCATGTCTAAAGTTTCTAAAAATGATTTAATTTTTAAGGATGGTGTTCCAAAGTATGTTAAGCTTTTGAATTGTTTATTATTATTTTTATTGTTTTGTTTTATATTGCTCTAAAGTCTGTTTTCTTATCTTTTTATTTATGATATTGTCAATTAAATTTGGATCGTAATTATTATTAACTGCTATTTGTTTTATGATATTTAATTCTTTGTTATAATTATCACTATTTAATGGGACTGTTAAGAGTCTGTGTATCATACTATTGAAAGCTGCTAGTTTATGACTGACTGGGTGGACCGAACTATTATGAATTGTAATATCTGTATGTGATGGTGTATGAAATATAGAAAAATCATGTTTATTATTGTTGGAATGTACACTAAGTAATTCCAACTGTTCTAATTATATATTTCGAGACACCCTGTACATATGTATTGGAACAGGCGTAGATGTCGCTGGGTGTCTAACAGTAACGAATCTCTGCGCGCGCAATTTCATTTTGAAAAAGTACTGCAGTAGCTTTCGCCCTAGGCACACCTACTGTGAGAGTGTCTACACTTTTTAGACAGAAACTAGCCCTATGTAAGAGTTTCGAGTTTTACAGCTTTATTGCGAAGTTAATGCGTTGTTGTTCAAGTTGTGTGTTTTAGTTGTATAACTAACTCAATTATTCGCCGTGGTCTTTCCTAAAAAAGCCGGTAGCTGGTTCTCTCTTTAACACATTTAGATTGCCGTGTACGTTGCCCAAGAAGCCGGTATATTTTTCTCACTCTCCCTCTACATCAAACCACAATTACATCCATCCCACGTTATCAATTCTCTCTTCTCTTTATTGAAACATTTATCAAAATTCTGATACATAGATTTCATTTTTATTTTCATGTAATAATTATTTTCTGGTAATCGCCAAGATTACAGTGTTGTTTCATTAAAGATCAGTTGAAATTAAACTGACTATTTATTGACATCTCCGTAGTTTGTTTAACCTTTTGTGGTCAGCGGAGACAGGATAGTTCACTTAGATGTCAACAACCACCTCCCCAAAAATTATACAGTCCACTGAAGTTACTGCCCGTCTTCGCTACCCGACAATTATTGATATTTGAAATTATAAGGTCTAGAAAGTTTATAGACTTATTTTGTTCTAGCTCTACGATAAATTTGATATTATCGTGAATCGAGTTTATGTAAGTAATGAAGCTCTCTAATTGTCTATTTGTACCGATGAAGCTAGCTAAAATGTCGTCCGCATATCGGTGCCAGTACATAAATTTTTCACTAAGGGAATGTTCATGAATTATTTTTTCTATATGCTCCATGAAACTTTCTGCTAGTAGGGGGCTGAGGGGGTTGCACATAATCAAACCGTCTTTACTACTATAAACTTCTCCATTGAAATGAAAATAATTTTGATTCAAACACTCTTTCAATAAAGTAATGATATCTGAGTGAATTATAGGATTAACATTATTGTATGTGAGCAAGTTAACAACCAGAGTTATAGTTTTTTTAGGAGGTATACTAGGGAATAGATTTGTTACATCGAACGATATGAAATCATGAAATTCATATCGTTCGATGTCCTATTAAATATTAATAATTATAACAAAGAATTGAATATCATGAAACAAATAGCAGTTAATAATAATTACGATCCAAATTTAATGACAATATCATAAATAAAAAAGATAAAAAAACAAACATTAGAAGAAGTATTCCCTTCAGATAAAAATAATAATAAACAATTTAAAAGCTTAACATACTTTGTAACACCATCCTTAAAAATTAAATCATTCTTAGAAACTTTAGACATGAATATTTCTTTCAAAACTGATTACAACTTATCGAAATTCATTAAAAATAATAAATCTAAATCTTCAAAATTAAACAAACCAGGAGTTCATAAATTAAAATGTGGTAATGACAACTGTGATAAAATTTATATCGGTAGAACTTTTAGAAATTTTAAAACTAGAATTTCGGAACACAAACGTAGCTATAACAACAAAAAATTAGATTCTAACTATTCAAATCATTTATTAGAAAACTAACACATTTTCGACCCAAATTTTGAAATTCTCCATGTAGTCGGTAAATCCTTTAGTTTAAATTTATTAGAAGCCCTTGAGATTAACAAAAATAAATATTCAGGTAATCTTCTTAATGACCAAATAGATATCAATCAGTCTCCTTTATCAAACCTTTTTACCTAGAAGATAGCTTAGGAATGTTTGTAGTGAATGTATTTCCAGGTAATTTCTTTCAATACCATTGTTAACATTAGTAAATAGGATTCTGTATTTATGCACTGTATATATTAGGACATTTTCATAGTATACCTTCATTCGTTTTGACAAAGCTACTGTGTTAGTGAAACGCGTTAACAAGTTTAAATTGAACATTAGTTCAAATAAATGAAGATTTAAGCAAATTATATTGTTTTATTTCATCGTTCAGTATGGATCTTCATCAAGTAAAAGTCTCATCTATTCAATTTATAAACCTAATTACATGAAGATAAATTAGGAATGGTTGTAGTGAATGAATTTCCAGGAAAACTTGTTCAATAATTTTGTTGATATTGCATTATACCCTCGCTCTTATGATAAAGCTAATGTCTTAGCCAATTCCGTCACGAGTTTAAATTGAACATTAGTTCAAATATAATGAAGTTTTAAACAAATTAAATTGTTTTAATTCAACGTTCAGTATGGATCTTCATCAAATAAAAGCCTCATCTAGTCAATTAATAAATAGTTATTGAATCTGCAGTAAAAAAACTATCTTATACGTTACATAATAAAACAAAGTGTATCTGCATAAAATAGCAGAACCGATCTGATATTGGTTTTCAGTTGTCTAAAGCTTCTATTGATATTGTTAACATCGAAAGTATTGTTCTAATTAATAAGATTTGTTGTACTACTTTTCATAGTTTAAATTTTTCATTATTCAGCACTCTGGTATCCATTTTTCTGTTCAATTTGATAAAGTGAAAACTGTTTAAAGGAATCCCTTGCGGTTTTTTCGTTTAATTTACAAAAGAACTAAAAGTAGTAAATCAAAAAAGTTATAAACGAGTTGAAAACTTAATATTAGGTAAAAATACAAAAGCAATCATTTTATCCAAAAAGATATTGTTAACTTTAGAAAAGTTTCAATGGGATTTCCAAAAAGTGGAAGAAACCGCATCTATCATACTTTCGGTCTAGAAGATTTTGTTTCTGGCATTTATTATGTTCCATATTTCATATTCTTCATGTTTTGATTTAGGGTATGATTTTAGTTAGGTTTAAAAGTTTCTTCGCATTCATTTAGAGATTTTGAATCATATTCTTAGATCTTAATGATTAAAAATAAACATGAATCTTTACATTACATTGAAAATATATAAAAAGTAGCTTTTCAACGTTTTCTTATTTTCGCTTTTTGTATTGAGGTGTGACATTATTTACTGGTACAAACATATTTCGTATTTTCTTCCAAAATATGTTTGATGGAGTATACAGTGTTGGGAACATTACGAGGGAACATACGCTTTACCGTCAATGTGTTAGAAAGAGGAAAAATACATATAAAGTCAGTGTATTATTACTCCTCTTCGCTAACAGGGTATCATAAAGTGGGAAACGAAATAACTGTGTAATCGGATGTCTAGCAGGCACCGCCTTCGAGAAGCGTACAGTAGCTCTTATGTCTGGCTTTTACTTACAGTTTTGAATAAACAAATTAGAAATGCATTCAGGCTATTACTAGTCACTTTACCACAGCAAAATGTTGTATAAACAACTCATTATGTTAAAGATCGCAATGAAAGAAGTTAATGTTAGAAATACAGATGTGTAATGTGAATAGTTTAGTTTATTAATTAAGAAGTAATAAGATTGTACTATACTGATAGCTTAATGCAATGAACAATAAAAAAATCAACATCACTTTCGTTTATCCCTTCATGATTAATTTCCAAAGAAATAATTCAGTAGTAATAAATTAATTCACTATATCAGTTCGGGTAGTACACGCTAATATGATATGAACAATAAATTAAAACCTACCTAATAGGTATTTGAAATAAGTACCACTAAAAAATCACTGGAAGATAGCTAAAAAAATTACATTCGTCGATATTGAGGGTACAATTAATGAATATAAGCATAATAATTTTCATTAACATCATAAGGAATAATCTATGGTAACAATAGAAAGTCCAAAAGCGACAATATGTTGTATGTACAAAAATATCTCAATAAAAACCGCCTGTTTCCTATGCTCCTGATAAAACGATTTCGCTTACAGCTCTAATTCTTCTACTTTTATCTGTCCCCTCTCTCCGTTTTCAATCCACGTGTGCCCTTAAAAATTTCCTTCTTATTTGTGAGAGAAATCAGTCACATTTAATGTCAACGTAAAACGATAAACTCTCACGGCAAAAGGGAAATTATAATAATCACATGGCGCTACCAGTGTGTTAGAGAAGGACAATCATGAGAAAGAGAATTAAAAGCCAGCGTAGATTATTATACCAGACGTATACGAATCGCGCGTGCGCCTCTTGAAGATGTTTAACTGTACAATCTGGGCACTTCACTAAACGTTTGTTTGCGAATGAGTAACGATCTTTTGCAAATCTTATTAAAATTAGTATGCAAGTACACAAATTGTACATTGGTACTACCGGGTCATTCATATCGAGAAATGGCAGAAAATTTGTTTATTGTGGCATTCGAAAATGCCCAACCAATTGGCAAAAAACAAGTGAGAACGGTTATAAAAAATGTTGAAGAGCATGGATGTGTCAATCCTACTAAACATGGACCGCGTACACAAAATCGTCAAACCCAACCCGAAAAAAAAGAAAGAGATATTTTAATTTGAACCAGTGTGGAAAAGAATCCCCTACAATCGTCCACTCATTTAGCAAAGGATTTTGATGTCGATCCAAAAACGATTCGGACTGTATTGAAAAAAAATGGTTATCGTAGTTTCAAACTGAAAAAGAGCCATGAAATTTTTCCAGATGATCAATTTCGTAGAATGGAATTTTGTGAAATAGTTATGGAAAGAATACAATTGGACGCAAACTTTTCGAAAAATATTTTGTTCACAGAGGAATCGACTTTTCCCATACACGGTGCACATAATTCATCCGTTATTCGATATTGGTCTAGGACAAATTTACACAAACATTACAATAATCGAACTCAATATCCCCAAAAGTTAAATGTTTGGGCTGGAATATTAGGTGAACATTTAATTGGACCATTTTTCATTGACGGCAATTCAACCGGACAGAAATATTTGGACATGCTGGAAAATCAAATTACTCCTGCCCTTATACAATTAGGTGTCAACTTCAATGATATGTGGTACCAACATGACGGTTGTGCATCACATAATTATCGACTAGCAATAAATTTTTCAAATACACAATTTTCCAATCGGATAATCTCCACGAATGGTAACATAAGATGGCCTGCGTGATCTCCAGATCTGGCTCCCAACGATTTCTTTTTCTGGGGTTATATAAAATCGAGAATTTATGGGTTCCAAGAAAACAGAGCCACTTGCCGAAATGAACTAAGGAAACAAATTTTACAAATGTGTATGCAAATAACACCTGATATGCTCATACGTGCTCGTCAAGAATTTTATATACCGTCTCGGTTACTGCTTAGCTCAAAACGGGGGTTTATTCGAACATTTGATTTAAGCTCATTGAAGAATTAAGAAGTTTTATTTTTTAATTTATTACATATCATAATATTACTTTTATTTAAAAATTCTATGCATTTTCATTAGAATACAATTTTATTTTTATTCTCGTTTTTTTTTAATTTGTACTGTGTGTGTGTGTTTATACAGAGAATTCGTTCTCATTTGCATACAAACGATACAGATACCAAAATTTTTTTTACTAAGTACGTTCCAAACACAGCAGATGTTTCGAGACCAATTTCACGTTGCCAAATCTGAAAAAAAGTAAAGGTTTTAACCGCTTTCAAACTGAAAACTAGAACAATTTCCAGCATTACAATGAAATATTCAACGAATAGATGGAATTAATTATATCTTGATCTGTTACAACCTCTTGAATTATCATAATTAAAATCTCCTTATAACTTGTTCTCGTGTTAGAACACTGTATTTTACAATTAATATAAATATACAATGAAAATTGGCAATACTGTTAGTAGCTACAGAGAATTTGTGAGGCCGGCGTTGTGGGTTTTCCACTTATGCGATCCTGTTAGCGAAAAATGAGAATTGAGATATTTGGAAACACATATTATTATTAATACAAATTTTATTTCGCATGTTATGTTATTTATCCCAATACTAACCGAACTAATATACTGAATTAGATTATTACTGCTGAATTATTTCTTTGTAAATTAATCATGAAGGGATAAACGAAAGTAATGTTGATTCACATTACACATCTGTATTTCTAACATTAACTTCTTTCATTGCGATCTTTAACATAATGAGTTGTTTATACAACATTTTGCTGTGGTAAAGTGACCAGTAATAGCCTGAATGCATTTCTAATTTGTTTATTTAAAACTGTAAGTAAAAGCCAGACATAAGAGCTACTGTACGCTTCTCGAAGGCGGTGCCTACCAGACATCCGGTTACACAGTTATTTCGTTTGTCACTTTATGAGACCCTGTTAGCGAGGAGGAGTAACACACTGAATTTACATGTATTTTGTCTCTTTCTAACACATTGACGGTAAAATGTATTTTCCCTCGTAATGTTCCCAACACTGTACATATAAACTGTCCTCATTTAATAGTCAATTTAATGAATTTTAGCATTAATTACCAAAATGTAACAATAATTTAGTGAGTCATCACGAATTTCCAGCAGACTCAGTTTTCTTTTTTTTACTCTTATTTGAACCAAATGGTCAGTTGAATTAAATTTTTTGAAATTTATTCTCTGAAAATGAAATTTCATATCCTCAAAAGTCGAACCACGTAAGAACCTATATTAAATTATTTCATAAACAACATTTTTCATTTATGAAATATTTTTCTTTGCAGAGTCTTTTAATGGAAAAAGTAATAAAATGGATTTCATGCTGTTGTTCACTCTCGACTTGAAAACTAACGTAATTCCGAGGCTACTGTCTGCTTTCTGTTCATTCTTGCGGTCACTAATCTAATCCAATGAGCTTTCAAAGAAAAATATGATAAATTTTGTTGGTCGGACTCAACGTAGATATAGCAAGTAGCTGACATGGATAAGGAACACGATTATGGAAGCAAAATCATAAAAGGAATTTATATACGAAATCGATAATGTCTATAAAGGAATAGCGATCGCCCAAAATATATAAATGCTCAGCTTTTTAAATTCATTATGTCCGTCTGCCCGTCAATCCGTCCGCTTTAAGCTTCAGCGGTCGAACGGTAAGTGCTTAGGTATAAACGGATTCGGATTCCGCTTGATGTGGAACCTCTTCAATGGAGAAACATCTTCAGTTACAGGGTATTTTATTACACACATCACACATAACCAAAATAAAAGTGCAATGCGTCCAAATGGTGTATCGGTGTAGAAATAATAAAAATCAAACAAGGTTTTTATGTTTTATTGATAGCAAAATTATTTAGCAAAAATTATGTTGCCACTATGCTCACCTTCGCGCTGCTTCCACTTTTCTAGTCTTGCATGGAGATTTGTTTTGAAACGTTGACACATTGCTCGGGAGATTGCCGCCATTTCTGATCTGATATTGTGTTTCAGATTCGTCAGATTCCTCGATTTGTTCTCGAATACCTCACTCCCTACAAAAAATAGTCGAGTGGATTGAAGTTAGGTCCTGTGAGACCAAATTTCACGTCTTGTTGGGGAATAATTCGTTTACCGCAGCAATTGAGACATCAGAAGTACGCGAAGCGGCTCTGTCTTAATGGAACCATGTACTCCTTTTTGGTTCATTTCATATCAAGCAGAAGTTTCTTCCAGTTTTGGGACAATTTTTGGCAGACAGCGGATGGGTGGGTTTTGTTACAAGCAGCGGTGTTATTGAAAAAGGCTCGGGAGAAGCAATCTTAAAGGTGAAAATAAATTAAATTTGATACCAAGTTTTTAAGCAATAATACTCTTGGCTTGATGACTATTATAATATCTCAACATTCAACAGGTTCCTCACGTCACCAAAGATCGAGTCACGAATCGTGACCGCAGCTATTCTTCATAGTCTTATACAAGAAGCTTGTGAGATGAAATGTAGGGATGGTCACAAAGATTTCGAGACTTGGTTAGTAGAAACTTCTTCAAAATCTCCTGCCGTCATGTTCTGGCTTACAGTTCTAAATCTTCAAGTTTTATTACTAAATTTTGTAAAATCTGTGAGGGAATGAGACTTTACACTTTACTAACAAAACTTGAAACAAATGATTTTTTCTAATTTTGATCATACCAACTATGCACGTTTGATTGGTGTTTATTTAAAAGATCTCGAAGAATTGTCAGATTAGGTTCTATTTATTTAACAAGAATTTTGCAATGGTATACTTATCCATAATAATAACATCTCTATCATTGGAAACATATTAACATTATTATGACAAGTATTTTTTGTTTGAGGTAACTTTGTTGTTCTGCATTAGTTATAGATCAGACACACGAACAATACAATGCCGAAATCATAGCATTTGGTAGAGCAATTGGTCCCTTTAAGAATCAGTTGTTGTTGTAATATGATATGTTGTACAGTCAATTGTTGTGAATGTTTTGTTTTAGTACTGAATGTTTTTTAATGAAAATAGTTGTCTTCTTATAAATTGACAGGCGCTTGCAGGCTTTTGTTTTGTGGAAAGTTTTTTAAGAAATGTGTATGTATTGTATAATTTGTTAATCATAAACGTCTAATTGTAGAAAATAAAGTTCTGATGAAGGACACTGACTGTCCGAAACGTCAACAAAAATGGAGAAAAAAAAACAAAAATGTTAATTAAAACCCAAAAAACCATTTAATTTCTGACTAAGAACCTTACAATCCCAAGAAAAATATTTCCGAGAAATATATATATATATATATATATATATATATATATATATATATATAATGTGAAGGTATGTCTTTGCTGACCAGTTACAATGTAACTTCTGTGTAGATTTTTTTAGAGAATTGCAGCAATAAAACGTATCCGTGTACTCTTTTAAGTATTTAATCCAAGCTTTCGTGTGAATTTTCCCCCATCATCAGGGAAGCTACATAAAAATATACTTTGTTAAAATAATCTAAAATGTTTTACAAAACACTATTTACTTACAAACTTACTGAGATTGAAACGTGATTAACAGTGGTAAAAAATGGAACGGCTATCGACAGCACCAACAACTACGTCTGTCATTAACTCACACTATATCACATTTCATTACAATATAAAATTATAACACAATTTAAAAAAGTTTAAAATTCATTTTTGTTGAAGTCTGGTTATCGACCACGTGCTTGAAATCTCAATCCCACACTGACAGCAAATTTACAAGTTTATACATTATCGGTTATAGAGCCAACTGGCCTGTACATATTCAAACTATTAAATTTTCAGTTTTATACATTATAGGTTATGCAGCCAATTGGTCAGTACCTATTCAAAATACTAATACTTCTGATTTAAACTTTAACCATTAAGTTCACTTTATATAAATATGGAGAAAACTTTCAGGAGATGCACCTCTAAAAAACATTTGTATGCCTGTTTTATCGAGAGGACAACCTGATTGTCAAACAAAACTCTCCGACACAATGCGACCACCGCAGTTCGCACACCCCACAGCCATTTGACTGATGAGATCAACGGCTATGCATGATCATAAGGACTATTCAGCTAATGAGACTGATTAAATACTTAAAAGAGTACACGGATACGTTTTATTGCTGCCATTCCCTAAAAAAATCTACACAGAAGTTATATATATATACAGGGTGTCCCGGGACTAATGGGAAAAAAGTCAGGAGCGTATAATCTGAGCCAAAATAATGTTAGTACTTCATATAAACTTTTTCTATGCAGGCCCTCGTTTTCGAGTTATAGGCCTCCAAAGTTTTAATTTTGAATTTGGTTTTTATTTTTATTTTTTTTACTAGTTATTTGATCTTTATAAAATTTACGGCAAAGCTATAATATACGTGTATGTTTATTTTGGAAAGGTAAACAGTTTTACAGTAGTGCCTTGAAGCCAGGGACGGACTACTCGCAATGGTTAGTGATCCAAAAATTTTGCAGGGATGGCACACCCTGTATGAAATTATCGAAATTGACTTCCTCACACATTAAGCTAACGAAAAGGTACTCTTGTTGGAATTCTACAAAATAAGCCGTTCGGCTAATATTTACAGTTTTATTAATGCACTACGTACCAATTTACGCATTCACCATTTTTATAAGTACACAACGAGGTAAAACTAACTTATTAATACTATGTCCAAGATTTGCCTACAGTACTACAAAAAAATAATTTGATGATAGCAAAAAGATAAAAAACATTAGCGACGTATCAATTCGTAAGTTGGTAAAAACTTTTTAAAAGTGTTTTTACCGTTTATCAAGTAACCATAGGATTAGTTGTCAAACGTTGTGTAGAATAGTTCGTTGTCATTACTTGTCAATAATTCATAAGTCCTTAATTTAACTGTTACAATGGCAGAATTCACTTTTATTGAGTATGCAGATATGCATTTGATGTATGGACTGGCTTCTCGAAACTGTTTAGAGGCCAGAAGGCTTTATGCAGAACATTTTCCAAACAGAGCATTGCCAGACAGACGAATGTTTGAGCGTATTGATCTCAGGTTACGAGAAACAGGTATGAATAAGTAAATGTAATTTTCCATGTATAGAAAACAAAATTTTAAATTTTAGGAAGTTTTTGGCCAAAAAAAGGTGGAGAAGGTCCAGTACGAAGCGTACGTACTGTGGCAAATGAACAAGATTTGTTAAATGCAGTTGATAATGAACCATCAACGAGTTTACGAAAATTATCAAGAGAACATAACGTCTCGAAATCAGTCGTTCATCGCGTCCTAAAAGAACAGCTGTTATATCCTTTTCATATAAAAAAAGTACACAGTATGACAGTGGCTGATTATCCTGCACGACTTGAGTATAGCCAGTGGTTTCTGCGACAACAACAAGCAGACAATACATTCATTAGTAACGTTCTCTTTACGGACGAATCCGGTTTCACCAGAGATGGAGTCATATATTCTCATAATATGCATTTATGGGATGATGTGAATCCACATGGCATTATCCAAACTAGGAACCAGCATAGATTCATGGTTAATGTTTGGACAGGAATAGTTGGCAATCATTTGATAGGGCCATATTTTATTGACGGTACTTTGACCGGTCAGAGATATTTGGAGTTTTTGCTAAATGAGTTATGGAACCTGTTTGATGATGTGCCACTACAAACTCGTAGGAATTTATGGTTCATGCATGATGGGGCTCCTCCTCATTTCAGTTTAGATGTTCGACAGCATTTACACACAAGGTTTCCTAATAGATGGATTGGTCGTGGAGGCCCTTTTTAATGGCCACCGCGATCAGGAGACGTTAATCCTATGGATTTCTTTCTCTGGGGTTATCTCAAAAGTAAGGTATACGCAACACCCGTGCAAACAAGGCAAGATTTAATAGACAGAATTGTGTTACACTGCAATGTTATTAGAAATAATATGGGACTGCTCTTTCAAGTGCAAAGAAACAACCTTCGTAGACTTAGAATGTGCGTGGAAGTGGGAGGAGCTCATATTGAACATTTATTAGAATAACGTTAGTTTTTATTGTTGTTTAGGAATTAGTTTTAGTCCAATGTTTTATAAATTGTGTTTTTTGAGGTTTTCTTAATAGTTTAATAATTTTGTGTTCGTAATTTTGATTAAAAGCAACTGATTACGTTATTTGCGTACCTATTCAATTCCTATTAAATGAGTTCTTAATGTTTTTATCATCTGCTATCATCGAATCATTACTTTTCCGCCCAACCTATCTAATATGCGAGAAAAGTATTGGTTTACCCCGAAAAAGTTGGAATTTTGACAAAAATTTTTGAGTTATTTTTACGCTTTCCATCAACAACAACACGAAAAAACGGTTTTTAGAAAAAAAATCCTGTGTGTACGTCGTCGTCGTTGTCGTCGGCCACGATACAGCCTCCGGAGTGCAATGAGTCACCAATTTTATGATGGAATATTATTAAGGATATGTCACAAATAAACACTATTGATTTTCAGCTCATCAGAGCCAGTACAGCGGGTGCTATAGTACTTGAAGTACGGCCTTTTGACATTTTTTGAGAAATTTCAGTTTGTTAGCACAATACAGCCTCCGGAGTTCAACAAGTCACCAATTTTATGATTGAATATCATTCAGGACATCTCACTGATGAACCCTATTGATTTTGAGATCCCCAGAGCCAATACAACAGGTGCTACAGTATTTTAAGTACGATATTTTTATCATTTTTGGAGAAGTTTCAGTTTGTTAGCATGATACAGCCTCAGGAATATATCTAAGTGACCAATTTTATGATTGGATATTATTCAGATCGTCTCAGAGATGAACCGTATCGATATTCAGCTCACTAAAGCCAGTACAACGGGTGCTTTGGTACTTGCAGTACCAAATTTTTGTCATTTTTGGAGAATTTTCAGTTTGTTAGCACGATATAGCATCCAGAGAATATACGGTTGATCAATTTTATGATTGAATATTGTTCAAGGTGTCCCACAGATGTGCCCTATTGATTTTCAGTAAACTTGAGCGAGTACGGCTGGTCCTATAAATCCATACTATACTATACTAAATTTTTGGTTGTTTTTGAAAAAATTTCGGTTTGTTAGCACGATACATCCTCCGAAGTGTATACAAGTAACAATTTTATAATAGAATATTGTTTAGGGCCACAGATGCGGAAAAGTTAGTTTTAATCTTTAAAACCGTTTATTTTTTTGTAATACTGTAGGTAAATCTTGGACATCGTATTAATAAGTTAGTTAGGTAAATTGGTACGTAGTACATTAATAAAACTGTGAATATTAGCCAAACGGCTTATTTTGTAGAATTCCAACAAGAGTACCTTTTCGTTAGTTTAATGTGTGAGGAAGTCAATTTCGATAATTTCATGCAGGGTGTGCCATCCCTGCAAAATTTTTGGATCACTAACCATTGCGAGTAGTCCGTCCCTGGCTTCAAGGCACTACTGTAAAACTGTTTACCTTTCCAAAATAAACATACACGTTTATTATAGCTTTGCCGTAAATTTTATAAAGATCAAATAACTAGTAAAAAAAATAAAAATAAAAACCAAATTCAAAATTAAAACTTTGGAGGCCTATAACTCGAAAACGAGGGCCTGCATAGAAAAAGTTTATATGAAGTACTAACATTATTTTGGCTCAGATTATACGCTCCTGGCTTTTTTCCCATTAGTCCCGGGACACCCTGTATATATATATATATATATATATATATATATATATATATATATATAGTGCCTTGAAGATATGTTGTTACGTTTAAAAATATAGAAATGTGGGCCATCACAGTTTGGTTTATTCTGTAATGCGTATACTTAAATATTTGCTTGTAGATAATATTATCAGGTTTTGTTCAAATAAAAAATATGTGACAATATCATAGGATATTCAGTTATTTTTACTAGAACGAGAATATTAATTGAAAAATTATACAATGTTCTTACTACTTGGCCGCCATATTTAATTTGTTAAATGGTATTTCTTTCTTTTGCTTAGATGTATCAATACGAATTTATTGACACCCCAATCTCTAAAATCGGTGCAGCCATTTTGAGTCTATACATTTTTTAAATTATGCAGTCGCCATTTTGGAAAAGGTCTGCCATCTTAAATTCCAGTGGAAGAAATTTTCATTTCCTCGAATGAAATCCATTCGAATTGGTCCCTAGTATCACTGTGTAGAGCGTCTTGCTTTCTGCATAAAATGCAGTTTCATTTTGCTAAGCCCTATGACTATTGCTCTCCAATCTTAATATTTTATTGCTGCTGGACCAATCAGAGCCAATTTACACATACGTTTCCATGTCGCACGTGTTTATCACGAACTTTGCGTTCAAAAATCAGCGTTTGAGTTGAGATGCATCAATTACATTTTGCAGTATATTAAAGGGAATTCCAATTTGGTTGCTCTCATTATAAATTCCATCTGAATTAACTATTCTGTCACCCTTTAGCGTTGCTTTAATTTCCTTGGATAAAGCATTTTAGAAGCCCTATTTTCTCTCGTGGAAAAAAATAATTGATGCGGGAAAAAGCTCGTCCAAATATACTTTGATTTATAAGAGTTTTTTGCCAGGTTATAATTTAAAATGGCAACGAAAAGCTGGAATTGAAAATTCATTTTAAAAATTGATGAGTTTATTTCACTCGTTAGGGGAGGTTGGGGCAATGTGGACTACGGGGGCAATGTAAACCACCTAGGTTTTATTCATAACAGCGGCAGCAATGCAACAGATTCGATTCTACTTATGTGCATACGGGTCCTACCGATACTCAGTAAGAACTTGGCAGCCGTAGAGGATTGTTTATCAGAGTTTAGAGCCAAAACGTGATTTTCGGAAGCGTCGATCTAACAAAAGTGTTGACTTTATATCAGAATTACTTGGTAAGTAAATGTATTTTTATCTATTTTTTAGTCTCCATACGTTGTTTAGAGTGTGCTTAATATATGCCAAACGGCAATGTTACGATTTTTTATAAACATTGAATATAAACTACACGTGCTCAATTTATTGTCTATGTGGGGAAAATTGAACCGTTAGTGGTCCACATTACCCCCAGTACATTTTTATATATCTAATTTTATTTTCCTTGCTTTCAGGTGCCTAATCAAGATGGTCCGTAATTATAGAAGAAAAACGGAGAAACAAACATGGTCACTTGTTGCAATGGAAAATGCTATTAAAGCAGTTAAATGCAAGTAAATGTTTTAATATTCCAAGAGCAACATTAATTCGACGATGTAAGGAACAAAATAACAGAATTTTACCCAACGAAAAAGGTTTGGGGTTTTATAAACCTGTGTTTACCAAACAACAGGAGGAAAAATTGAAAAATTATATTCTGGATATGGAAACCAGGTTCTTTGGCATTACATTGCTTGACCTTCGTTCTCTTGCTTTTCAGTTAGCAGAAAAAAATCAGATAGAGCATACATTTAATAACACCAAAAGACTAGCTGGCCTTGATTGGACTTATGGATTTCGTAACCGTCATCCTAACATTTCGTTGCGCAAACCCGAGTCGACTTCTGCTGCAAGGGCTCAAGCCTTTAACCGCCATAATGTCAAGCAATTTTTTGACCTATACAAAAAGTTTTGGATTCTAAAAATATCGCATTAACCAGAATATTTAATTGTTATGAAACCGGGTTAGGCACTGTTCCAAAATGTAACAGTAAAATATTAGCTGAAAAAGGAAGGAAGCAAGTTGGCCGTCTCACCTCTGCAGATAGAAGTGGAACCACCACAGCAGTTATTTGTATGTCGTCATCAGGAAACTTTGTACCACCATTATTAATTTTTACAAGGAAAAGGATGAAGGTCGAACTCCAAGATGGCGCACCACTTGGAACAATATTTGCATGCAGTGAAAGTGGCTGGATTAATACCGACATCTTTTTAGTCTGGTTTAAGCCTTTCGTTCAACAGGTGAAACCAACCGACGATGATCCCGTCTTACTAATTTTAGATGGGCATAGTAGCCACACAAAAAATATTGATGTGATTGATATAGCCAGAACTAAACATGTACATATTATTTGCTTGCCGCCCCACAGCACTCATCGTATGCAGCCAACAGATGTCGGTTTCATGGCACCATTAGCACGCTACTACGATATGGCTCTGGAAAAGTTTTTGAATAATCATCCAGGCAGAGTTGTCACGGTCTTTCAGATCGCCAAAATTTTTGGTGATGCGTACTTACAAGCAGCAACCCCCTTAACGGCTATTAACGCTTTTAAAAAGTGTGGATTAGTCCCCTATGATCCAAATATTTTCAGAAATTTAGACTTTGCCCCGTCTGCTGTTACTGACAAAAATCTAGCGACAAACGAACTGCCACAATCTGAAAAGGAAGAAATAATTTCTCCAACCTTTACTGCAGAGAGCACCTTATCGAAGCTCACACAATGTAAGTTGGATAAAGCGCCTCCTACAGAATCTACTTCAAACGATCCTTCACATTGTAACGATAAAGAAGCAACGGCTTCAACATCTACTGCCGGCACGACTCTATCACAGCCCATACAATCTAAGCTTGAAAAAGAAGTTCCTTCTGCATCAGCATGTCTTCGCTCTACAGAAAACCAAAGGAAAAGTAGTTTTGGGTCAGAAAGTCCTATCGACATTCGTCCACTTCCAAAGATAAATCAAATAATAAACCATTACGGAAAAATAAAAAGGGCAAAGCAGCAATACTAACATCTAGTCCTTATAAATTGGAGTTAGAAGCTGAACTAAAAATAAAAGAGGAAAAAGAAGCAAAGAAAAAGGAAACAGTTAAAAGAAAAATTGATAATCAAGAAAATGAACCAAAGAAACAAAAAGTAGAGTCTAAGAACAGTCTTTCTAAATCATATAAAGGAAAGCAGAAAAAAAATTTGTAGATGAAGATGCAGACGAGGGAGACCACGATGCAGAATGTTTTTTATTGTAACGAGTTGTACTCAACATCAATGGCCTCATGAAGCCTGCGCAGGATTGGACCCTGAAGATGACGAGGCATTTAAATGTGAATATTGTGCAGAATGTTAATATTTCAAGTACTCGTATTTTTAAGTTGGTAGTACCATTATTTTTATGTTCTATACCTAAATAAAGATTTAATTCTGAATTTCCTTTTTGTGGTCCATATTGCCCCACCCCATGGGGCAATATGAACTCCAGACATGTGTTCAGATTTTTTTTTAACAAACAAGTTTTAAAAATGAAGTCTGGTAAGTTCATAATGATAGTACAAGGTTCACTGAACAATGTGAGTTCATTACAATTTCAAATTTCATCTTAATAATGAGGCTATACAATTTTTTATCTTAGATAGTTCACATTACCCCAACCTCCCCTAAACTCAAAAACTAATATTTAAACGTAAAAAATCAAAATTCAGTTAAATAACAGACAAAAACGAAGTCTTATGACTCCTTCTAATGAAAATGTCCTATATAAGACTTCTTCATAATTAATTTGCTAAATTAAACGCTCTAAAAACTTTCCAATAAAGGTAGCGTAAAATGACATTCTAGAAGTGCATGTGATCTGAGTTTAACTCGAATTCAGCAGATGACTTCAATTGTCGAATTCCGCGTTTTCCAAATTGAACTTATTATAGGCGTTCGTCAAGTTGAAGTTGGAGTTAAACAAAAGTCGTAGTCAGAAGAGTCCTTGAAAAGCTGTGACGATTTTCAACGAATGCCACGTTTTGCGGAGAGAAAGAGAGATAGTTCGATACAGGGACGTACTGGCGTAAACCAAATCTTGATTCATAGGCCAAGCTACAGAGATTTTTTCATAGGTTTATCCCGAGACCTATGAACTTAATCGATTAATCTGTCGAAATATTTTAAGCATGATTTTTTTGATGTTACTACTAAGTTGTAATCTCAAATCGGATTCCACTTGTAATCCCACTAAACAAGAAATATAACAAGTCTTTTTTGTGATGTTCTTTTTAGAGACTTTTCGTGATGTTTATTTAAAACGTTAATAAGATATCTCCTAGATGTCTTAATTTTATTACAAACTCTATTAACATCAATGTCATGTACACAATAATACTTGAATTCGCAGTACAAAAAATATTGAATCAAGTATCTCTAGTTTTAGTTTTTCAGTAGTCGTCTTAGCCACATTATAGTTTTGCAGGTTTAGAAAATTTTAACATTATTACTAACAATTCTTGTGAACAATTAGAGACTGTTTAAGACTTTAAAAACAGAAATTTCTGTTAAAAAGCTCATTTCCATTTGAAAATTCACTGAACACAATAAATAAGCTGTATTTGTCCCTTACAATGGTACCTATATTAATCTAGTTGAAGAATATGTAACTTATGATACTGAATGCTCCAGTCAACAAACAGCATTCAATTATTTATTATTGTAGAAACACAGCTATTGGATACTCAATTGGATACAATTAATTATAAACTCATTTAACTTGATAATGTGTTCATATCTCTTCTTCATAAGTAGTTTTTTTTGTATACAGTGTATTAATAATGCTTAGTTTTCATTAAGTTACAATTCCACGATGTTAATATACAATTTGTTCCAGGATGAAAATAACAAGATGAGAATAGTATATTATTTTATACAGAAAAGAAGTATGAATTTTCATAGCACACCTAAATTTACCTGTCAAATGGAGTGAGGCATGGAATAGAAGGTAAATCATGAAATAAAATATGTTATTATTCCTTTGAAGAACCCCGCATGTATCTTATGGAAAATGGGTCCCAGTCAATTGGCTGAAAATCAAGTTTGATGTAGTTTATGATGATCGATCAAAGGTCTCCATGGGCACAATTTGATCTAAAGTAATTGTTTTATTAGCTGTTGTTCAGAACACCTTCAAATATTTCACAGATAAGGATTTTGAAGTGTACGTTATGGAATGGTTGAGGCACTCGAAAAAAGTAACCGTAAGTAAACGATAGAATTTTCTTTAATCAGATTGGATTTCTCTTGATGTAACGTATGTTTCATTAAATCTTTATGGTGTAAAATTTTCATTAGTTTTAATATAATTAAAAAACTATTCTAATAAATTTTCTGTAAACTAGCTGTAATGTATGTGTATCCGTTAAACTTTATTAATTCAGTTTCAAAGTATGTTACGTTATGGTAACTACGGATTAATATACCCTTTTTTATTTCTTGCTTTCACTGAATGTGTTCAATAGTTTCCACTTTCCAGACTTGTTATGTAATATGCTTACACAATTTTATTTTTTTTAGGTTGGATTGCTGGACAAGATATTTTTTTTTTCTAATTTTGTACCTGTTTTTTTCAAATTTACTGTACTGTTCATTAACAGTGAATAAACGTTTTAAATCCTATATTATTTTTTTGCTATTTTATTTTAAATGACAGGTTGAACAACTAAGAACGACTGTAGGCCACATCTCAGAAAAGAATCATGGTACAACTTTCAAAAAAATTACCTTTAGGTAAGGGATCCTGAAAAATTGCTGGAAAATATTTTGCAGTCTCTAAAATATCCACTAGGGGTGGAATGAACACTCGAAAATATAATACTCCAAAAAAACATACTAAAGGTGTCCTAAAAATACAATTTTTGAAATCTTGATGAGATTATGAATAAATTTAATTAAGGAGATTTTTTGCCATTATTCTTCAAATAATGGGTGGGGAAGGTTCAAACTTATGAACAAATGTATAACTTTTTCGTTTTTTAACCGATATTAATGATTTTAGCTGCATTTAAAAGATTTTCTGTTTAATAAGATTGATAACAAAATTGGATAATTTTTTATCTACTCGGAAATTTCAAATGTAAATTGAAGCATTTTTTTATATTCGATATTGTAAATCTTATATCTTGGAATGGATTCCTATTTTTTAACCCCTTTTCATCAGAATTTAAAAAATGCCTCATTACATTTGAAATTTCCGAGAAAAATGTGGACTTTTTCACAAAGCGTTGACAAAATTGTCCAATTTGGTTATTTTTGTTAAGCATTTCTTATTAAAAAGAAAAAATGAAGCCAAAAACATGGATGTCGATTAAAAAAAAGTGTTACGACATTTGTTGTTTGGGTTGAACCTTCCCCCACCCCTTACTTGAAGAATACAGACAAAAAGTCCCTAACTACATTTTCTCATAATCTCAACAATATATCAAACTTTGTATTCCTAGGATTCGTTTAGTATGTCTTTTTTGGAGATAATCACAGTATTATGTTTTTAAGTGTTCATTCCACCCCATAGGAGATATTTTAGGATCCCAAAAATATTTTCCAGCGATTTTTCAGGGTCATTTTCCTGAAGGTATTTTTTTAAAGTTGTACTATAACTATTTTTTGAAATATGGCCTACAGCCGGCGTTCTTAGTTGTTCACCCTGTATTTGCTGATTAGGCACAGAAACATCTATAGGATGTCATCCAGAATGTTTGAGGTATACTATTTAGAGGTTTATGTAATGTCCATACAACATCTACGAGAATACACTGTATTGTTTTTGAAATCTCGCATTTAGATCATTGATATGATGTTATTTTTTAGACATTGCATTAACATCGACAAGATGTTAAAGGGTATTTCAGAATGTAACAGAAATGTTGTTTTTAGTTCGTTATAAAGACTTCCTTTTGAGAAAGTTCTAGTAACATCACAGTAATGTAAAAAGGCAGCGCTTTAACAATGCTGAGAAGCTAAGTTGAAACATCACAAATGTTAACAGCCACAAGCTGGGCATAAGCGGTTGTATAGATGTACATGTGATGAAAACAAGAGGAAAAAAAGGAAGAACATTATCACAATGTGCTGTTGAATTAACATTACTGTAATATTTATTTGCATAGTGGGATCTGTTACTGGATTTGTTTTTACATAGAATGCATTTTCCGAGAGATATGTGGTTGAAAAAAGCAGTAAATGTTTCATTACTTCTTCTGATATTTCCTCATAACCTTTTTTGCATTCACCCAAAAACATGATAAAAATGATTCCTTAAAATTACGTTGCAAAGTTGAATCACAGGATATTTTCATTAATTGATTTTCCTGTACCGTTGTCAAGAGAGTGACATCAATGACAACTGTGTTGAAAGTATCAACTATATCCAAATTTTATTTTTGTCGGGGACTAGGATAATCCCTAAGCGAAGACGTGAAAACGTGGAGGTGTTTAATCATTTCGTCTTGTACGCTGCTGCACCAGAGGATTCCAAAAACGCTGCCAATGTAGGAAAGTGATTACAGTTCTGTGAATTGTACGATTAGTTTAAATCTATAGTGTTTTTATCTTCGACTTGGAGGATGTTATATATCCCTTGTAGCACTAAAGATATCAGCCAAATATGCTGCGATTGTGAGCCATTGAAGTGATCAGTATGTTTATTGAGGCCGCCTACAGAATTCTTCAAAATGAACATTCTGATCTCATCTCTCAGCTCAAAAACTCGTGACACAAGACAACCAACGCACTTCAGCATGCAATAACAACTGCTTATAATTGCTTCACATTTCTACACGAATAATAATAATAAGGAAGTATTTATAAAAAGAAGCCTCGCCTTTCACATTCAAAAAATTAAGCAATTCCTTATTCAAGGTATATACATAAAACAAGTGAAGGAAAAGTTGAAGTTCCAATCGAATTGCCTTAAAGTAAAAGGTCTCACGTTCTTCCTATTCATAAAAAGAAACATTTGCTAAAAAGCTAAAGTCATCGGGATGAAGTTCAACTTGCCAGTATCCGTTCTTTACGTCTAATGTGGTAAACCACTGAGAGCCGGATAGGGTGTCCAGTGAATCATCTATACGTGGCAGGGGGTGGCTGTCTTTTATAGTTACTTGATTTAATTTGCGATAATCAACGCAGAATCTTGTGCTTCCATCTTTCTTAGTTACTAAAACAACTGGAGAACACCACGGTCCAGATGAATCTTCAATAATGTTCTCATCCAACATGTCTTGAATCATATTCGCTACATCTTTTTGTTTAGCGAAAGGGAGTCTTCTTGGGTTTTGACGTATCGGTGGTGCATCTCTTGTATCAATTCTTTGGTGAACCAAGTTGGTTTGCCCTGTAGATTTTCCGGTTTCGAAAAGGCTAAGGTGATTCAAGACAAATTTCTTTACATTGCTCGCTTCTTCGGGTGTTAATTTGTCAATGTCTTTGATGAGTGTCTCTATAAGATGGTCGTTGAATTTATTTTGTGGCACTTTTTTGGGTTTGAAATTATCTCGTAAATTCACTATGCTCTTCAATGTTTCACAATATCCCAACTCGTGATTTTTCTTCAGTTCAACTAGTCTCCTAGATGTATTAGCAACGCGAACGATAATTTGATGTTCCATTTTTACCAGTCATTTGGCTACCATTACTCCATCTTCTGTCGGTTCACGTGGTTCAATGAACCCAATAGTCAGATCTTTAGATTTTTCTTTAAGATGAGCCATGACAATGCTTTCTGAATTTGCCGGAATTCTTATATCTTCATCAACTATAACTTCCATCTTGTGCAATTGATCATTTTCACCACTGAGGATTACTTCTTCGTTGTCGATGGATGGAATTTTGTTTTTCAAATTTATTACAAATTTGTCTTGCATAATATCTAAACCCAAAACACATTCATCCATAATGTTTGCTACCAGAAAATAGTGAACTATGGCCGCGTTTCCAATTCGAATGGATGCTGTTACTTGTCCCAAAATCGGAGTAGTATGACCAGTTGCGGTTTCCAGCACAAGACCTTTATGTGTTTTTGCGTATTTCTGTGACAACATATCTGGGCGTACAAATGATCTAGTTGCCCCAGTGTCACAGTATAAACATTTCCGGGATTTTTAAATTGGTGTAGGACTTTGTAGCGTGTCCAGTATGTTTTCGATTCTAGCCATAACTTTCTTAAATTCTCCTCCACAAAGTGTATTACTCGTAATTTTGGACGTCCGGATTTGGAGATGGTTTAAGCAGCTTCGAAGCAAAAGTTAATACTTCTTGTAGTGTCAGATGGTGGCATAATCGAAGGGCTTGTTGCATTTCTGTATCTCTTAAACTATCAATGAATGCTTGAACGCCAAATTGTTCTAAAAATTATTTAGGTGCCTGTAGATAGTCTCAACTCAATAGTCTTTCTATGTAACTTCCATTTTCATGGAGGCTTTTGTCTAATTTTTGCATGCGCACCTTCAATTAACTGTAGACAACTTGTTTTAAATGTTACTATCCATACCTGTTCTCCAAAGCGTGGATAATGACGTCATAGCTAGGGTTGCCCTGGGGTAATAATATCAGAATGCATGCGGCTTGTCCACGAAGAGCAATCATAAGGGAGGTGGCTTTTTCTTGATCATTCCACCCATTGGCACTAGCTGCTGCTTCAAATTGACGTCGATATATTTCCCATGATAATTGGCCATCATACGTAGGTAGCTTGTTAGCCTGGTTGTGTCTCGAATTTACTATTGCAGTTCTGGCACTATCACTAATGAAACTGCTATCATTGGCATTAGCTTCTATTTTCTTTACTAATGCATCTAATTTTTGTTTTAGGTCAACCTTGTCTGTTTTTAAATCCTCCTCTGTCGTTTTTAAATCTTTTTCTACTGCTTTTAAATCTGTTTTTAGGCCTTCTTCTATTGTACCTATTTTGTTGTCTAAGGCCGCTATTTGATTTTTAAAGGTAGAACTAAAATCGGACAGTGCCTCTAATATTTGCTTCCTTTCCTCCTTCTCCACGTTCCTCTTGTGTTCTTTTTCTAGTTTTCTACGGTTTTTCTCTTCCTCCTTTTCTTGTTTTTCTTGCTCCATCATTTAAAGAAACCATGCTGGTGTTCCACTATTAGCTTCCATATCGGAGTCGTAATTTGTACTTCTTGTATTGACCATAAATTACTTTTACCGCTGTCACCACTGTTATAACGTTCACAACTTTATTCAATACTTGACAAAATACAATACTACTTTTTAACAATTCAACTTGTTAACAGATCAAACTATTACTGACTGACTCTGCCACAAATGATCTCTATTTATATATCGAAAGGACTTGAATATTTTATAACGTACCAGTACGTCAATATGGAACACAATAGCAAAATCTTGAAAATTCTAGACTGTCACCTTGACAGGTGACAGTGACTACTTCGCCTATTCAGCCCTCTTCTTATTTTCAGTCCAAGCTGTCATTCTGACATTCATAGAACATTATTATGTTGTTATTCACTTTTGTTGATGTGAAGAGATATTTTATTTCATTTCATTGGAGTTTTTAGCTACATTGTAGGTTGGGTGTGGTTCAAAAACATTTTTCACTTTTTCACCACTTTTTATTCGCTGATTTTAAAACTGGTTATTTTTTACTGCATCACAATTAAGATTTTACTGTTAATTTAATTTATTTTTGATGTAATTTATTATGGTATATATTAACATTGTACTTATTTAAAGCTGTCTTTTTACCGATAAATTGTAGCGAGCTTCTACATGCTCTTACGGTGTTTGGTTTCAAAAGAGGATGATTTTGAGGTTGTACGTCATAAAGAAATAATCATATTAAGAGAGTGTTGGTTCCCATATAAACAGCTGGCATCGCGTCGATATCAGCGCACCCCTTGCGGGGAACAGAACTAATTCTTACAGGCGGGATATTTAAATTTGGTAGTTTGGATTATGGGTAAGTAAATTTTACAGTTTGTCTTAAAATTGTTTATTATATAATTATTTCATTTCAAAAAATTATATTTCATTTTTGTAATGAAATAATAATAATAAACAATTTTGAGACAAATTGAGACAAATAATTTAGGTAATAAATAATAAAACAGGACACATTTAAAAAATTTTATTAACCTGCACATAATATAAAAACAAATTAATAAAATATTTGTTTACTATACATAGGTCTGTTATTTACACATGTTATTACATTGATAACTTTAAAATTCTTATTCTAATAGTTAACGATAATATTAAAGTACAAAAACATCTGATTAAATTATCAGTTACAATAATCACAAAATTTAAATTTTCAATAATATCTCCTATTATTAAAACAATTATTCTAATATCACTTAACAGTGTTTCCACACAATTTTATTTTCAAAGTTATTTTTCCTACCACACGCACTATAAATAGGCATTTATACGACCGTACATTTTTCAAAAAAATTCTATTGCAGCCTCCGCCATCCCAATAGCTGCCCAGCTCTCACCTTTTTTTAACTTTTTTATTTCAGAAAACAAGAAACTTCACATTTACTTTCTTTAAATCAATTAAAAAGACAAAACATGTAAATCAGAGGAAACCTACAGTTGGACAAGTACACAACATAAACATATACTTAGCGAAAACTAAAAGTAAAAATGGCACATTAGCTTGAATATTAAATAATGTTTTAAATGGATAACACAAAACATGAAAAAATTATTATTATCTATATCATTAATTTACCATACATACATATTATTATTAATCACAAAATTACATATTTCTACTCAAATTACAGCATTATACTTAAGAAAGTTTATCCAATATTACATCAAATATTTTAATAAAAAGCATTTAAAAAGTAGATTCCCCTTTACATGAGGACAGGAACAGGTCTGAAACCAAAAAAAATTAAACGCAGTACATTGTTACCAAAAAATAATAATTATTTTTATTTGTTAGTCCTCTTACCATCACTATAATATTTTTCAATTAATAAGGGGGCACAAACTTTTATGAGTTGAGAAAATACGTATGATTTATGTTCTCGACAAATGAACCAATCAAAATTTATATGACTTTTTGCAAAGAGTTCGTTTGTCATTAGCCACATCCAAAGTCAATTGTTCTTTTAAAGCTATTTCATCAAATAAGAGGACACAATTTTTATCTATCTGCTTCATTTTGACAACCCTTTCTTTAAGCCTATCAAAAATTGCTTTATTAATTCCAGTTTCAAATGGCACTGATCTTAGAAGTGACTGTAAAGTAGATTTACTGGGAAAAGCTATAAAACGTTTTAAAAAATTATATGCTCGTGGTCCCTTCTTATACATGGCTAATGAATGGGCCTTATCCGTTATTGACCATGAAGGTTTATGTTTCTTAGAGTTAGCAGTACTACTTTTTAAAAACTCAATGCCTGCTGGATCTAATTTTGAATGAAAATTTTGAAATAACTTGATTCTGACAATTTAACTGCTTTTTTAGTTTTGTTATTACTACTGATAAGTGCCTTTTTTAATTTACAAATTCTATTCCTCTGATCTTTATTAATGTGATAGACTTTCTTCTTCTTGGGAGATAAATTACTGACCCTAGTTTCGTTTATTTTACTTAAAATACTAGATTCCAAACATTGTTTTTCAGGCAAAGCTTCAAATTGAGTTTCTTTGAGACTATCATTATTGTTACAAAAAATTTCTTTTTACGAGCAATACTGTATTTTCAAAAGCTTGTGTTTTATTATTATTATCTTCAATTACTTTTAGTGGTGTATGATGGAAGGGTTGCAAATTTAAAGCAAATTTATTAAGTCTTTTGCGTAATGAATTTGTAAATGCCTCATCATCAAAATGATCTTCACACATCCTTCGATCTTTGGATGTATAAGGAATTTCTAAAATTTTGTACCACTGTTCCCTTTGACTAATGTCAGATGGAAATTTGAAAAATGTTTTGTTGTTAAACTCCAAATTGCGATGCAACCAAAAATATGTATTATTACAATTTTTTGCTATACAACTACGACGAATTTTACCTGGTGGTGACATTTTAAAGGTTCACTTAATTTTATTTACTTTATTAAAACTAAATCCTAAATAAATTAAAAAATACTCACTCTTGTATTGTCTCCTTTTTCGGAATTGTTATTTTTGATACTGTCACTTGCAATTGACAAACAGAAACCATATTTACACCAACCAATGTAAGATTGGTTCTGTATATTTTCATTTTTAATGACGTAAAAGTTAATATACTAGGATATTTTATAATATTTATCCACATTAAAGGCGATGTTTTGAAATGTATTGAAATTTATGATATTTTGTTTATGTAAAACAGTCTTCTAGTTCGCGACAGTAGAGACTCCATGCGCGGGGAACTTGCGCAGAAACGTTGTGCCACATACCGCCTATGCATCAAACTGTCTCTTATATTATTATTTGTCTATGTTGTACGTCTTATTTATGAAGCATAGAATTTCCGAGAAGTTTATGAGAGAGAGAGGGAGTATAGACGATACGCTACGTGACAGGGTCGTACAAGGTTGCCAAGTTGAATTATAAGTTAATATGTAAGGTTACATAATTGATAGGTAGTCGTATGGAATGCTGCATAATTAGTAGGGGTATTGATAACTGTAATTAATTTATGTTTCCCAGGAAGAATTTAAATTTAAATTCGAACAGATGTATTTATCTTCTTTGCGCGACCTTAAAATCCTATTGTAGTACCAGTCACAGCCCGAGCACGGCTAACGGTCATACATTCCACGATATTTCATTAATGGGAATAAAATATCCTCACTTATACTGTCGTTGTGTTCGTTACGAACATACGCAAATAAGCATTGCTAATATATGGGCTCTCATCTAATTGCAAAACATAAAATGTGCTCGCTTTAACGCTCAAAATCGAATGATCTTTAATATTTCCTAACATATCAACAATTCTATTCTTTATTTTACAGTTGAACAACGATATAAGGTTTGTTCTCACACGAATTTCAAACCATCAGAAACTGTCAGGATTCTGCGCAATCCATTTCTCCGCGTTCATACATAAGTTTCTGATTGTTTGAAAACAGCTGGACGTTGGACAGTTGAAAAACCATCAGTCATACCTGTATGAACATCGTCCAGCTGTTTTCAAACAATCAGAAACTTTGTATGAACGCGGAGAAATGGATTGCGCAGAATCCTAACTGTTTCTGATGGTTTGTGACTCGTGTGAGAACAAACCTAATATGTTCAATTCTTTTAAAGCTATGTGTTCCAACATCGCAGAAACCATAATTTTTGACAAAGGCAACATTACTTCTTTAACAATGTTATGACGCTTACCACCTTTTGCAACTAATAAGGATTCTTAGTAAGATGCTAGTGCAGCACTTTCGGTATTGATCCCAGTAGCAGTCACTGTTTTTTTCTGAGATGAGTAAGCTAAGCTATTATGAGACTTTTGGTGGCATTTGTTTTATTGTTAAATAGTCCATAGATAAGACTGCGGACTCCCATACATATAGCACAGGTTAAGAAACACTGCTGTTTCAGGTAACAATAGACAAATTGTTTTGCTACTTACTTTTTAAAAAAAATAGTTAAAATATAATTAAAAAATTCGAAATTCTATAATCTAATTAAACTTAGACCATCTCTGTGCATATTATGGTACTAACAAAGTTCCTCTTTGCTCAGTTTTGTGTCCGAAACTCTTTCTAAAATTTTCAAATGAAATTACGAAGCTGAAAGTCAATATTTCAATTATCTGGTGCAAATTTGGCAGTCACGCCTTCATTTTTTACTCAATTTCTGTTTATAATGTTTTTTATTTAACTTAAAATCGAATGTTTTTCTTGCTTTTAGTTATTCATTACCATAATTATTGATAGTATATCTATCATTCTACTACTGCTTTGCATTACTTTTGTTTTATTTAATACTATTGAACATAATTCTATCAATCACAAAAATGACTTGCAATTGTTATTAAATAAGGTATTAGAATTAATTCGAGGGACTAATCTGTATGAGTCCAATACTGAGCTGTATCAGTTGGGATTTCGTCGAGATGGATTTGAAGTAGACAACTTCGCTGGTGCTGACGCAATTCATTTCTACTCAATTCAATTAGTGAGTTTCTAAACTCCGTTGTTGCTTCAATCTCCTATCCAAAATTGTAGCTCCTAAATTTGATCTCACCCTGATATATTTGTAATTTTCAAATATTCGATAGGTTAATTATACAGTGAGATGCTAAAGTGAAAGATAAATTCATTTTCACACGAATTATCGTCAAATAGGAAAAAATTTCAATATGAAGTTGCACTTTCTGAATTAAACTCAACCTCTATGAAATTTTTAAATGAAAAGGGGTAGCATTTAAAATGGTTTTCAATTCTTTATTAAGCAATATAGCACTCTTTTAATTTTGGACGTTGCTAACGAGAAAAATCTTTCATTTGTTTAATTTATACAATAATTAATGAAGTTACTAATTGCTAAGTCTACAGAAGGGTTGAAGAATATTTAAATGAAACAATTATTCCCTATTTTAACAACAAAAATAAATCAACAATAAACCCTTTTAAGACCGATTATTGGACATAAAAACATTTCCTACTTTCATTGTTACAGTTATTAATTACGGAAAATATATATTTTTTTTTCATTCTTTTGGTGCTGCTCGAATTGGACTAAAAAAGAATACAAAAGAGAGAAAATTTCTTTTCCGTTAAATCCCGAGAATCTTAATCAAAAAGTTAGTTAATTCTAAACGACTACATTCCCAACTGTACCTCTCCAAATTTTGTCGCTTCTTTCCGAACTTTGTGTCATTTTCTCTTTGGAAAAATTCCTAATTCCACACAAACTTTATTACGCCACCTACCTCTATAAGTTAATTTATTTCCAGAGACGGCATCCACACCAAAACACAAGGTGATATATTTTTAACGAATTTTCCAATTTCCAATATCAGCATCATTAGCTTCTTCTATTCCACTTAGATTCCTCCTCTTTGGTTCTGTGTGACGTTATTTAATCTAGTTTTATCTAATTTATATATATATATATATATATATATTATAATATTTTTTATAATTTTTTATTATTTTAATTTATTATTTAGATAGATATTTAATTATTTATTGAATTTGATTTTCGTGTGTGGCTAGCTCAGTTATGATGAATTATATGTTATAATTAGTATTTATTATATTATATTCGGAAGCATGAGACTCATTCTACCCTTCGAGTTCTGGCTTTGTTTGATATATTTTGCTTATTTAAAATAAAAAGAAACACAGTACTTTCAATGGTTTAATTTTATAACGAAATTTTTATTTAAATATCTATAAAATAGTTACGCCTATGGAATTGCTAAAACATTGTCATAAATGATACCATACACTATCCTATGCGCATGCTCAACTAACTGCGAATGGATACGAGACGGAACGAACGTTTCTTATTGACGCTTTGCATCTGCGTGAATATTAGATATATCAAGTTCGTTTACTTTATGATGCTGGTGATGGAGTTTGTGTAAAAGAATTTATGTTGAGAAATTATATACATACAAAAGATAAAATTATTCGGAAGAAATAGGTTACAAAATTATATATACAATTGGAAATATTATATGAATGGATTAAGATGCATTTTTTATATATGATTCGAAATGACGTAAGTACAAACATTATTTTATTACAGAATAGGCCTTTTTAAATAATATTGAAAATTTTGTCTATTGAATAAACTACATAAAGTCTTTTTCTTTTTTTATAGATCGATCATATAGACGCAAGAATTATTATATACATGGAAATAGTCACTGAATTTATATGCAAGAGTTATTATTCGTATTATTGGCCAATAATATTTAAAGAAGCACTGACCTGATGTCTGGATTCTGGATCTATTCGTCTGGAAACAGGAATACGCCTTCTGAAGTTCAAGCTGCGTAATTTCTTTGAGAATTTTGGATATTCTCACGGCAAAACTGGATACAAATACATGTGAGTGTTCTAAGTTTTATATTTATTAGGAATCTATAGTTTTGATTATGAAAATTTGTGATTTTACTTGAAATTTCTGGAAAAATTGTCCATCTCCTCCTCGCTATTTCGACGCCAAAGATCAACTACCCACGCTTCTATTTGATCGTCAATTTTTTTATCAACAAATAATATATTGTTTCTAATCTCACTAATTTTCAATAAAGTTTTCTGTTTAATTTTAGTTGATCAAAATTTGTCCTGTCATTTTTCCACCAATCACATTCTTTCTGGAGCTGTCGAATTATATTCACAATTGCTACACTTTACGAAGTTTTTGGAAACATATATGAATGTGAATTTCACTTGAAAATTATCTGTTTTCAACAAATTTCAATACAACAAGTATTTTACAGATAGTGAAATTCATTGTTATATCTCGATATGACAATGTCTAGTTTTGTTTTAACATTTTTGACAACTTGAAAATAATATTTATATTTATGGACATAAATTCTTTTATATAACAAATATATGTGTATATATATATATATATTTCTTTCGTTATTTGTACTATTTAAATTCTATAGTAACAAATATTTCCTTAAATCCATCACCATTTTATCATTCATTGACTCCATAAATTTGATATAAATTGTGACATATAAATTACCTTTAAGTCATTGATATTTTCATCTTCTAAACTTATCTAATTCTTTATACTAAATAGGAACATGATTTATAATATTACTGTTTAACTAATACTTATATTAAATTAGATAACTAAAACTTGTTTAATTTCAGATGAAACAGCTGATTCCTTCATGACAACTAAACATCCATATTGGGCAGATTTATTGTTCTCCGCTATACTTGTTAAGCGTTCTCAAAATTTAGATAACTATTAAGGTAATTTCTTTATATTTATAGTTGCTCTTTTTAATTATTATAAACAAATGATTTAATATATTATGCATTTTTACTTATGATAGTGGTTTTAATAATGTGTTTTTAATTATATAGTTTCAACCCATTTTAAATACTAAGCAAAATATTCTAAAACAGCTGATATTCTTATATATATATATATATATATATATATATATATAAGATATATGGTTCTATATATATATATTATTATTATTTTATATAATTTTTAATTAACTTAGTTTTGGATATTTATTTAAGTTTATTTATGGGCGCCATTTTATAATTATTCCCTTGATTGACTAGCTCAAAATTTTTTAATTAATTATTTATTTATAATGTTTATTTAATTAGTCGGAAGCATGAGAATCCTCCCTTTGAGTTCTGGATATAATAATCAAAGATTGAGGAAATATATTCTTAATCTTACCTTTAACTTACAACCTCTGAAAGAAACAATATCTGTTAAATAAAACGATTGAAATACGACAACAAAGATATTGAGAATTTAATCATGGATGTGAGAATAAAGAAAAATCAACACATAAATGTAAAGCTGTTTAATAAAATAATTTGAAAATTTTTAACCTGATTGGAACATAATAAAATATTTTTGAAACTATTAATTTGCTTTGTACATTTATTCTTATGGAATTGTGCCACCCTATATCATACATGTATTCTCTATCACAAAATGTTCCCACTACTGCGTCGGCGCTAAATCTCCAAACGCATGCGCTACTACAATATACATGAAAGAAGGAGGTTTTCCTTCCATAAATAACGTTTCACAGTTAACACGACGCTAGCGTGCTTGTGATAAAAAATTTTGTTAAAATTATCAAGTTTTTATAATCAATTACATATAATTTATAAACTATATATGTGTGTGTTTAAAGGTCAAGAAAGTGATAGTTTAAAGTTATACATGCAATAGCTGGAAGGAAGCTATAAGATTTAATGTAACATACATAATGCACGTGATATTTCAAGTAGATAAATTTACAAAAGGTGAGTACATTAATTTGATAGATATTAAAGATATAATTCTCTATAGATAAATTTATGATGCATCATATTTTATTGTTTTTGGCCTTTTAATGCGTTATGTATTCGAATGTTCAACTAAAGATTTGAGTGTACACTTTAAAAATGTTAATTGGAATTCCAAATAAATTTAAGCAAAATACACAGACCTTATTTCTGCTATCACTGCCGGCTGCACTCGCATCTCCAAATCTTGCAGATATCTCATAAGAGACACACTCCTACTGCACTATTCAATCCTTACACATGATTGAATACTCCTATGATTAGTTTGATTTAACTTTTTTTTATAATTTTCACTTTTAAACACCTTTAAACAATTTTATACAGAGAGCAATCTTTTATCGACGCATCCTCTCTCACCATCATAAATCAACCTTCTTTTGTTTTCAAAATCAACAAGTCTTTTGGCTTCCCTAGTCGATAGCTCACTTATTTGTTTTTTTTATCACTAAAATTGTTATTCTCCAGTCTTTTAGTTACTATTTTAAAAAACATAAATTTATTGTCCTGGAGGGTAATAACACTAATTCACTTAAATTTCTATTGTAATAAGGAATTTTAATTAAGTCCTCTTTTCCTCGTACAATAGTCAATTTTCTATTATTCATGTTATTTAGCTAATTTGAGAAATGTTTATTTTTACAAATTTTACAACCCATATTATTAATTAACCTATATGTAATTGATTCTATTTTAGTTTGAATCTTATTTTATAGTTATTATACATAAACTCCTGATTATTTTTGTTTTTGTAATTAAATTTCATATATATAATCAATAAGCAATGATTTTAAGTTGGTAATGAAAATTCCCTAGCATGCATTACTTCTTGTAAATATACATTTCCTTTTTATACATTTGGGCTGTGTTCCAACTATCTTTTCCATCTAGTTTCAACCCTTTGCAATGAATGAATGATTACATGGTATTCTAAACCTTTGCTACTACTAAAAAATTATGTAAATAATGTTAAGTTATTGTTAAACTGATTATTCTTTTCTCTTAATTGAGGTTTCAAGCTATTATATGACATTTCGTCCTGCAGAAATTGCTATGGCTGTGTTCAGTGTAATACGGAATTCCGTGACTTTGACAACCAATCAGAATTACTGGTACAGGTAATATTTACTATCTATTTAACTAATATAGTGTTGAAATTTTTATTCTTCATCCCTTTTTAAAACATTCACATCAATATTTCACCCGATTTATTCATATTTCAATCTTTTTATATTTTAATATTTGACTTGTTATTGAGTTTATTCTAATGGTTGTGTCTACTGACACTCCTTCCGTTACAATAAGACCTTTTTATTATGTTTATTTATTTCAATATATTTACAAAACTAGATGACTAGTTCAATATATATATATATATATATATATATATTATAAATAATTTTGTATTCTTATATCCTTACTTTTTATTATTGTTGTGGAATTTAGATGATTATAATTTGATATTTAGAATTTTTATTTAGATTTGGCTAGCTCAGTTGGTTATTATTATATTGTTTTGTAATTTATTTTATTTTAATTATTCGAGAGCATGAAACACTTTCTACTCTTCGAGTCCTGGCATTCAAAACATATTACCTTCATTTAAATAAAAGAAACACTTCACTTATAACAATATTTAATTTTAAATTCAATATTTTATATGTGACAATAATTATTTGAGACGCCTATGGTTATTGATTTTACATTTTGAACGGTGCGCATGCTCAAAATACAGTCATGCGTAAAATGAACATAATTTTAATAACGTGAGATGGAGCTTCTGTGGCTCATTAGAATGACATAATATTATCGAATACGAAACATTTAGATGGTTTTAAAACAAATTTCTGTGAAGAATATACATGAAAATGTTATCAATATGCTGTGGAAGAAAAGTATTAAAAGATTTATATAGACATGGAATTATTATACAATTTATAAACAGATAGACAGATTACATGGAAATAAGTTAAGCATCATCTTATGATAAAATGGCGTACGTACTTTTGAATTATTTATTTATTGAAATTAGGCCTTTTTGTTATTATTAAAGATTTAATTTATTAACTAATTAAATAAAGTCCGTTTTCTTTATATTTTAGATCGATCATTGTTGTGAATGTTTATCAAAATACGAAACTAAGCACTTATTTGAGTTTTTTGCTTATTATTGGCCAATAATAGTTTAAAAGAACACTGACCTGATGCTCTGGAATTGGGATAACTCTTCTGGACCCCAGGAATACTTCTCTGCAGTTCCAATACCAATTTCTGGAGAAATTCTGCTGGTTTTTTTTGCAGAACAACTGTGTCTGATTATCGGTGAGTACTACACAAGATTGTTTTTCATAGTTATGTTCAAATTTATTAAGTTATTTAGGGAATTTCATAAAAATTTCGGGAACATTGTAACACACAGTCCACACCTTTCGACGCCACTTCTCATAATTCACGCTTCCTCTCGATTTTCACTTTTTTTCAACAAACAAAGTCTTTTGTTTGTTTTCAGGTCACTATCTCCCAAAGTTTGTTTCAATACTTGTTGATTGCAAATTTTATCTGTCATTTTGTTTCTAACCAATCAGATATTGTCCTATGCAATTGAATTATTTGATTTGGGTTTACTTAATACAAAAGTTCATAAATATTCTATTTCACATTTCTAATACACTTGTAGAGAATCTTTTGAAATTTAATCATACAAATAAATTAGAGTTGGTTATATACATAAATGTTGTTTAAATAGTTCTATCTAATATTGTCATAAACAGTCTATTCCTGTTACAATTATATGACTTAAATCATAAATCCTTTTATGTATTCTCTATCTAATTCTTGTATTAACTTATTTCTACTAACGCAATTAATAAATTATTATTTAATCCTATGTTCATTTTACAGACATATATCATTTTTCTTTATGTTTAATTGTTTATCTATGAAAAACTATACTCCTTATTCTAATAAACATTTATATTTGTATTCTAATGTAACTACTTATATCTAAAATTCTCTTGACTTGATTATATAATTGTTTCTTTTTAGGTGAACAGCTGATCACGTTAGAAGATATTCTTCGTCTTAGGCAACTTTATTTACATCATTACATTGGTTAGGCAATCTCTATATTTTATATTATTATTGAGGTAATTTCTTTATTTATTATATTGTTATAGGCTATTATTTAATATATCTTTACTTGATATGCTTTTGAATTAAGAAAAGTGTTTCCTTTTTAATTGTGTTTTCTTAAATTATATTATTTTCATACATTTTCATACTAGCAACATATTTTTATAGAACTAATTCTCTTAATATCTATGATATCTGGTTCAATTCCCCTCAAATTTAAATTTAAATGATATCCATACCTTGGATATTTATTTAAATTTCAATTTTCTTACTATAAATGATTGATTTTATTTTATACAAAAAATTAACAACTTTATGGCATAATCTTAAATTTTTTAACTTTGTTTCTCAAATGTTCGTTCACATATTTCCTACTACAAAACCTATTTCTTTCAATAACTGTCTCATAATTCTTTCCTTAAAATACACTTGATTAGTATCATGTCAATTTATATTCTTAATATTACTTAATATAATACTTCTCTACTATCATTTTCAGACTAACTTCCATTTATATATCAACTTATTTCTTTTTAATTTCATTATATTTTATTCTTCTATATACTCCTCATATCATATTTCTTTTCAATATTCATCATTATTCAATATAATTAATTATTCCTTAAATTCATATATATATCAATATCAATATCTTATTCATTCATGTATTTTCAAGTAATCTACCAAATTCTAATTGACATCAAACATTACCTGATATATTTTTATCAATATCATTCATTATTATCTTTTCCTATCCTTTATTACTTACATCTTATTTCCTTTATTTACAAAATGTGAACTTCTATTTGATACTTGAGTTATTTTTAATTTTATCCCCTCTATCCTATATTTTTAATAGTTTCTTTCTATGTAAAGCCAGTATTTCTTATAAATTGTTTTCCTTTATTTGCTATATATATTGATTTGCCATACTCAAATTTTTTTTTAAAACTGTTTTAATTATAAGTCTTACCTAATAAATCTTTCTTTATATTATATTATATCTATTTTTTTTAAGTTCTGAAGAAACAAACGTGATAAATTTAATTGGATCACCAGCTGCCAAATGAAAACAAAACTCTGTCTAATATCTACTTTATCTTTGTACACTACCTAATATTAAATTTTAAATCTATCCTTATGACTATTATTTCCTTTTTTCAAGTATTATTCGTAACATAACATCATCTATTCATAATATCTATATACATGTTCTACATTGAACACTCCTCTTTCTAATTGTGTACCTGGATAGAATAAGCGATAACTATTTTGAGCATCACTATTGTCGACTACATATGGCCCTCCAAATGGTGATAATAGCTTTTTACATTGATTTTCACCTTTCTTTGGTGTTCTCAAAGATCTTACTAGGACTAAATCTCCTTTTTCAAATCTAATCTTCTTATTATTTTTGTTTCCTTTTCTTTTAATAAATCTTATAGCACTTCTCTCCAAATTCTTGCTTACTTTATTCAAAACTTGAGACATATCCCATTCTCTCTGTAGTATCCATTTTCGTTCTGGGGGTATTCCTTTCAAAATAAATTGTGGACATTCTTCAGTAACTCCATTAGGTAATTGGTTTAAAAATGTCTCTACTTGATTTAGATTTTCTTCCCATAAATTGTGTCTATTATTACATAAAATCCTTAAATACTTAACAACTTCTTTGATATACCTCTCAGCTGGATTAGATGAAGGTCTTCTTATGCTTATGAAATTCATTTTAATATTATGATTTCTACACAAGCGTTTGACTTTTTCACTCACAAAGTAAGTAGCATGATCCAATATTAAGTTTTCCGGAATTCCTATTTCTTCTATAAAATTTTTCATACAAGATATTACTGTGTTTGCATTGGTACGTTGACAAGGAAAAGTTCTTACAAATTTTGAAAATATATCTACCATAACTAAAATATGTTTATTTCCTTGCTTGCTAGGTAATAATTGTGATATGAAATCAATAGCTACTATATGTAAAGGCTTGAGTGCTATTATAGGTTTTGGTCCACTAATATGATGATAGTTCCTTTCCTTCGCCAACTGACAAATTTTACAGATTTCTTTAACCAATGATATGTCTTTCTTTGCAGTGTAATTTTCTCTAAACAACATCCATAATTTTCGAGATCCTATATGTCCATATTCCTCATGTAATTGTTTGAGAATTTCCTTTGCATATTCAGGTGTTATTAAATAAATTTCCCTATCTTCCATCTTCTTATACCAAATTCCCTCATTTTTAAATGCTCCTCTTTTACAAGATTCTTGTAAATTACTCTGATCCTCCATTATTTTCTCCAAAGTAAACAAACCTTCAGTTTTTTCCAACCTATTTATGCCAATTTGGAATTGTTGATCCTTCTTCTTCATTTCTGTTTCACGGTTAAGAGCATCCGCTACTATATTAGTTTTCCCAGGAATAAATTTTATTTCAAATTCATATTCCTGTAATAGAAGTATCCATCGATGTATCCTATTGTTTGCATAACGATTTTTAAACATTGCTGTTAAAGCTGAATGGTCTGTTTCCAAGTAAAATTTTGCTCCTAATAGATAAAAACGTAATTTAGTTATGCAAAATACAATGCTTGCCATCTCCAATTCAGTAACTGAGTATTTTCTTTCATAGTTTTTCGTTACTCGGGAAATAAAACTGATTGGGACCTCTCCTTCCTCTTGTTCTTGCAATAAAACTCCTGCTAATCTATCTATGGATGCATCTGTTCTTAAAATAAATGGCTTGTCATATTGAGGATGATAAACCTGCAAATTTTGTAAAAATATTTCTTTGAGTTCTTGGAAAGCTTGTTCTCTTCTAGCATCCCATTTCCATTTCGTTTCCTTTTTGAGTAATTCAATTAATGGAATTTCCTTATTACTGAGGTCTGGTATTAGTCGTTTGAAGTAATTGAGAATTCCCAAAAATCCTCGAAGAGTTTTCAGATTAGTCGGTGTCTTATATTCCCTTATGGTTCTAATTCGTTTAGGGTTCATTCTCACTCCAGTAGAATTTAAAATATATCCCAAATACTGCACTTCTTTTTGGTAAAATTGACATTTTTCCATGTTCAATTTTAATCCTGCTCTTTCCAATTCTGCCAATATAGTCTTCGTGATGTTGTTCTTCATTTTCTGAATATATTAATATGTCATCTATATAGTGCAATGTAAAATGTTCATATTGGTTAAGAACAGTGTGAAGTGTTCTTACCAATGCTGCACACGAACTCTGTAAACCAAATGGAACAACACAAAATTTGTATACTACACCATCAATCATAAATGCTGTATATGGACGACTTCTTTTATCTAATGGAATCAACCAGAAACTATGCTTCAAATCCAGTTTTGTGAATATGTTAGCTCTTGTAATCCTACCAAATATCGCCTCTACATTTGAAGGACTCTCATATTGTTTTTTAGTATATGAGTTGATATTTCTGGCATCCAGACATAATCTAATCTCACCTGTCTTTTTTCGGACACATGTTATCGCACTTATATATGGAGAGTTGGATCTTTCTATAATACCATCTTGTATCATCTTTTCTAACTCCTGGTATACTTCATTTTTCAACTTATAAGGGATGGGATAAGTTTTTATCTTGAAGTTACTGATATCCTTATTCATTTTAAACTTATGTATATACTTTGCTGCTATGCATACTTCTTTATTGAAAAGTCTCCCATGTTTTGTCAATAACTCATCAATCTCTCTTCGATATTGTATGGGACAAAATTGTTCTTGTCGATCTTCCATAATTTTTATTTCGTTTATTTGACATTGTCTTTCCTCTACCTCTTGTTCTTCCTTTTTGTCGAAAGTTATTATATTACCTTCACATACCATGTACCCTTGTTTATAATCAATTATCATCTTGTGATTGCTCAATTCATCATTTCCCAAAATTACGTCATATTTAAATTCTTAACTACTAATAATTGTATTTTATAAGCTATTTTTACCAAATAAAAATCTGTGATTATGGTACTATTTGTATAATATAAATTTTTATCATTCGCCCCTACTAATGATAGTTTCTTTGTATTTATCATCATAATATCATCCTTATTTAAATTATCTACTATATCCTGTTTAATTAATGTTACCTCTGAACCCGTATCTATTAAAATTCTACAAAAAATATTTTGTAATCTACCCTGAATAAATATTAAATGAGGTTCTTCTACTTTTTTATTATTATTTTCATAATCTATAATAAATTCTAGAGGATGTTCATATCGCGATGAATAGATGATATTATGCACGTAAGGACGATTTAAGCAAAATTCGCTGTATTGTCCTGTCCAGGAATACATTCTTCTACCTGTATCTCCTATCTAACCATATTCACTTGTCTCCTATTGTCATCATCCCTGTTTCTGTTTTGTTCTGGATTAATTTGGTTTTCTCTGCCATTTTGCCAATTTCTTCCTCAATTATTATATTGTTATTACCATAGCGATTTCTTCTCTCGAAATTGTTCTGGTTCCTATGGTTCTCCGGATATCTGTTTCCATTATTCCTCTCTCTATTTCTGTATTGTTCCCCATTTCCTTGGTATCGTCTATCTTCAAAGTTCCTGTTTCCATAACTTCTATTTCCATTACCTTCATAATAATCTCTCCTGAAAGTACCATTTCCATTTTCCCTTCGTATATCGTTTCTTATATTTCCATTTCCATTATCTCTTCGTATATCATTTCCTTGTTGATATCTGAGAAAACCACTTTCATTTTGAACACTCCTTTCAACTCTCTGCAAATATCTAGATAAGTTGTCCATTGTTTTAATATTATGAAGTGCTATCGTTTCAGACACTTCTGAATTAAAATGTCTCCCGACATATAAAACTAATTCCTCCTCCTTCATAACAGGTTCCAAGTATTGCGCCATGTTATATAGTTGCATAGCATATGCATTTAAATTTTTATTTCTATTATAATCAAATTTCCCGAAATACAATCTTTCCCTAAAATTAGCCTGATGAATCTCACCCCAGAAATAGTTCATGAATTGGTTCTCAAATTCTTCTAAATCATTTATACTTTCCTCTTTGTTACAAAACCATAATAGTGCATGCCCAGATAACATCCCTCTAATGATAATCTTCTTCTCCATGATGTCTCTCATTCCTTTAAGTTTGCTTCTTATTATTTTTATAAACACCTTTGGATGAATGGTGTTTATATTCCCATCAAACTTTACTCCGATATCCATGTTTCCTGTATAAATAACTCCACCTCCATTTCTCCTAATATTGAATTCCATTTCCTCCATGCTTTCCTGTAATTTTCTGTTCATTTCTTCAAGTTCTTTGTTAACTATTTTGCCAAGGTATTCGTTCCTCTCCTCACATGTTCCTGTTTGTTTTTGTACCTTTGTATCCAAATCCTTAAATTTCTGCTCCGCATTCTGTTGGTAATTCTGCATTATCTCTTCTATTATTTGTTCCTTGAATTTAATATTTTCCACTTCTTTAGTTATGTCTTCATTCTGTCTCATTACTTCTGCTTGAATTGTTCCCGGTAATTTTTCTTCTATACCTCTCTCTAATTCTTGAATTTGTTCTATCATTTGATTTTCTATCTGCTCTCTAATTTGAATTCCATTTTTTTGAATTCCAATCCGTAGATGTTTATTTTGGTCCTCCATATCTTCTCTCACCTTGTCAATTTTCTTTCCAAATTCTTCATTAGTCTTCTTAAGTTCTTTAATTTCCTTACAATTTTGAAATTTCACTTCTTCTATTTTCTCTTCTAATCTGTTCATATTACCATTAATGTTGTTTATATCCCCTCTAATTTCTTCTCTCATACTGTCCATGTTTCCATTCACAGTGTCTATTTTTCCATTTAATCTCTCCTCCATTCTGATCAAAAATTGCATCATGTCCATCTGATCCTCTCTACTTCTTCTTCTTTGCATTTCCTGTGTCCTATCTTCTTGTTCTACAGCTTCCCCATCTCCTGTCAAAACTTCTTCCTGTGCATCACCTTCCACTTGTTGTCCCTGTTCCAAATATACCGCTTGGTAATATCCCATACCATGACTTCGTTCTTCCCTTTCTTCTTCCGAATCACTTCCTGCTCCTACCTGCCTTCCATCTCTCAACGTCATCCGTTTTGCCATTTTAATTGAGTTTAAATTTTACAGATGTTTCCTATATTTTTAATAAACCGCCCCACGTTTTGGGTGACAATTATAAATAATTTTGTATTCTTATATCCTTACTTTTTATTATTGTTGTGGAATTTAGATGATTATAATTTGATATTTAGAATTTTTATTTAGATTTGGCTAGCTCAGTTGGTTATTATTATATTGTATTGTAATTTATTTTATTTTAATTATTCGGGAGCATGAAACACTTTCTACTCTTCGAGTCCTGGCATTCAAAACATATTACCTTCATTTAAATAAAAGAAACACTTTACTTATAACAATATTTAATTTTAAATTCAATATTTTATATGTGATAATAATTATTTGAGACGCCTATGGTCACCTCTGAAGAAATTATAGATTTTATATTTTGAACGGTGCGCATGCTCAAAATACAGTCATGCGTAAAATGAACATAATTTTAATAACGTGAGATGGAGCTTCTGTGGCTCATTAGAATGACATAATATTATCGAATACGAAACATTTAGATGGTTTTAAAACAAATTTCTGTGAAGAATATACATGAAAATGTTATCAATATGCTGTGGAAGAAAAGTATTAAAAGATTTATATAGACATGGAATTATTATACAATTTATAAACAGATAGACAGATTACATGGAAACAAGTTAAGCATCATCTTATGATAAAATGGCGTACGTACTTTTGAATTATTTATTTATTGAAATTAGGCCTTTTTGTTATTATTAAAGATTTAATTTATTAACTAATTAAATAAAGTCCGTTTTCTTTATATTTTAGATCGATCATTGTTGTGAATGTTTATCAAAATACGAAACTAAGCACTTATTTGAGTTTTTTGCTTATTATTGGCCAATAATAGTTTAAAAGAACACTGACCTGATGCTCTGGAATTGGGATAACTCTTCTGGACCCCAGGAATACTTCTCTGCAGTTCCAATACCAATTTCTGGAGAAATTCTGCTGGTTTTTTTTGCAGAACAACTGTGTCTGATTATCGGTGAGTACTACACAAGATTGTTTTTCATAGTTATGTTCAAATTTATTAAGTTATTTAGGGAATTTCATAAAAATTTCGGGAACATTCTAACACACAGTTCACACCTTTCGACGCCACTTCTCATAATTCACGCTTCCTCTCGATTTTCACTTTTTTTCAACAAACAAAGTCTTTTGTTTGTTTTCAGGTCACTATCTCCCAAAGTTTGTTTCAATACTTGTTGATTGCAAATTTTATCTGTCATTTTGTTTCTAACCAATCAGATATTGTCCTATGCAATTGAATTATTTGATTTGGGTTTACTTAATAGAAAAGTTCATAAATATTCTATTTCACATTTCTAATACACTTGTAGAGAATCTTTTGAAATTTAATCATACAAATAAATTATAGTTGGTTATATACATAAATGTTGTTTAAATAGTTCTATCTAATATTGTCATAAACAGTCTATTCCTGTTACAATTATATGACTTAAATCATAAATCCTTTCATGTATTCTCTATCTAATTCTTGTATTAACTTATTTCTACTAACGCAATTAATAAATTATTATTTAATCCTATGTTCATTTTACAGACATATCATTTTTCTTTATGTTTAATTGTTTATCTATGAAAAACTATACTCCTTATTCTAATAAACATTTATATTTGTATTCTAATGTAACTACTTATGTCTAAAATTCTCTTGACTTGATTATATAATTGTTTCTTTTTAGGTGAACGGCTGATCACGTTACAGAAGATATTCTTCGTCTTAGGCAACTTTATTTACATCATTACATTGGTTAGGCAATCTCTATATTTTATATTATTATTGAGGTAATTTCTTTATTTATTATATTGTTATAGGCTATTATTTAATATATCTTTACTTGATATGCTTTTGAATTAAGAAAAGTGTTTCCTTTTTAATTGTGTTTTCTTAAATTATATTATTTTCATACATTTTCATACTAGCAACATATTTTTATAGAACTAATCCTCTTAATATCTATGATATCTGGTTCAATATATATATATATATATATATATATATATATATTGGTATGGTCTCGTTTTTTTTGTGTGTGTATATGATGCATATATGGTTGTTAATTTTTATGTTTTATATTTATCTGTAAGTTTAATATATGAGTGTACATTCGGCGGATATACCTACATGTCCTCCCTGTATATTGTTAAACGCATATTTAATATTCTTACTTTATATCATGATAAGGTAGGGCTTAAAAATTAACGAGAACGTAACCAAATTTAAAGAAAAATAAACTTTTACATATAGTATATTTATTTCAAAGAATTCTGTATGTGGGCGTAGATAGGGTTGCCTACCTTACTGCAGATTTTTCAAATCCACAGTGAATAAAACATTTGTCGTCTTCTGATTCCTGAAAATTGGGAAAATAACCGACACACTAATTGTAAATTTATACAAATAATTATATTTAATTCATTGAACATTCAAAACATAAAAATTCCTTCCTTAAATTCAGACCAGACCACTGGATGTATAACTTATCTAGGTATAATCTGAAAACTGTTCTGAGAGATAAAATTATTTAGTAAGAGTAAGGTTATTATATGCAAGATTTAAAATGAAACGAATATTATTTGTTAAATGATTGAAATTAATATGGGAATATTGAAATACTTTCAGATTATAAGTATAATAGTTTATATGAGCTCATATTGTTGGTAAGTTGATTAAATTATTTCTTATTATCTACAATTTACTATTATAAAATTCATCAAAAATATTCTTAATTATCACTAATAACACAATTTCTGTCTCTTTACAGTTATATGGCTTCGATAATATTGAGTTGAATGTTTGTAAGTACGGGAAATGTTTTAAATATATGCACTTTCAAGATGTAATGTTTAGTATTGAAATAAATGACTCACAGTTTAGTCCTGGTTTACTTGAGGTAAGTTCTGTATTTGTTATCTAATTTTATATGTAATTTGTTAATTTATCATGTTATTTTTCCTCATACTCCAAGTTTTTCAACCACTCTCCCCAATTTTCAATATGGCTTCCTCCATTTCAGTTCATTTTCTCTCGTAAATTCTTAGGACACAATTTTGTACATCTACCCTTGACGATTGAAATATATTAATCCATCTGTCAAATTCTACACAGATTTATATAGACCTTTCAAAAAAAACTAACTTGATTTCATGAAATTAATTAAATTTTCTGTCAATCGCTATGTACCAGGATGATCAAAAAGTTACATAAGAACTATTGAATTAAATAAAAATATCTGAATCATGAGTAAATTCATTGTAGAGTTCATCATAAATATAAATTGTCACCATACTCAAAATTTCTCTAAATTTATATTAAAATAATAACTATATTAAAATTCATTTTTAAAGTCTTCCGTTTGTTCATTAACTGCTCGGTTCATTTTCAATTACACTCTTATAATTAAATATTAACATTTACAATTAAAGTTTGTTGATTGTTATTGTGTCTGAATGTTTTGAATTTTAAATGATTTATATTTATTTGTGAATTACATGGCTACAATCTGTTTTTAATTTCCTGTTGTATCTCTGTAATGTTTTATATTATTATTTACTACTATTGCTTTAAATACTATGATTTTTTTTTATTAATGAAAGCAAGTGATAATTAGGATTTCTTAGTTACGTCTATTTTAATCCTTGCAATGTGTGATTAATATAACCTCACTTGGATTACATGTCAATTTGTTATATTTACTATTCGTTCGAGTTTATTTTTCTTTTCTTCGCATTAATTATGTTATTTATTGGCTATTATACCTTTGCACTGTTCCAATATAAATATATATATATATATATATATTTATATATTATATAAAGAAGATGTACGAATATCAGGTGATATGTAAACAACAACAACAAAGAGATTCATGGGTAATTCACGCATAAAGAAAAAGGGCTACTGAAACAGAGTGGTAACCGCGGACATGCATGTTTCTGGTTCATTTGACGTCTTCAGCACGGTATAACCAAATAAGGATGTGAAATTTGGGAGCAAAGATTTTAATCGAAACATGGGAAAACACAAAACAACGGATTTCAACAGGGAAACCAAACACTCATTTGTTTCTTCAATTGAAAGATCCCGAGTTTTCAGGACAACAACCAAGATCGACACGGAGGCGCATATAGCCCCCCTGTCTGAACTTTCCGACCCATAGTAAATAACAAAGAAGATGTAGGAATATTGCGTGATATATTAACAACAACAACAACAAAGACATTCATGGGTAATTCACGCAAAAAGAAAAAGGGCTACTGAAACAGAGTGATAACCGGGATCTTCTAATAGAAAGCACAAATGAGTGTTTGGTTTCCCTGTTGACATCCGTTGTTTTGTGTTTTCCCATGTTTCGATTAACATCTTTGCTCCCAAATTTCACATCCTCATTTGGTTATACCGTGCTGAAGACGGCAAATGAACCAGAAACATGCATGTCCGCGGTTACCACGCTGTTTCAGTAGCCCTTTTTCTTTTTGCGTGAATTAACCATGAATCTCTTTATTGTTGTTGTTTACATATCACGCGATATTCCTACATCTTCTTTTTTATTTAATATGGGTCGGAAGGTTCAGGCAGGGGGGCTATATACGCCTCCGTGTCGATCTTGGTTGTTGTCATAAAAACTCGGGATCTTCCAATTGAAGGCACAAATGAGTGTTTGGTTTCCCTGTTGAAATCTGTTGATTTGTGTTTTCCCATGTTTCGATTAACATCTTTGCTCCCAAATTTCACATCCTTATTTAGTTTTACCGTGCTGAAGACGGCAAATGAGCCAGAAACGTGCATGTCTGCGGTTACCACTCTGTTTCAGTAGCCCTTTTTTTGGCATGAATTACCCATGAAATAAGAGGACACTGTAATATCAATTCTATTCTATATGAACAACATCATCAAAACGTAATAAATAAGATGAGATCCAATTTTAAAAAACGCTATAGGTTCAAGTAATAACACCTTGAAATGCCTGCGCTCAAGACCAGGCCGCTATCAGCCACTGCTGGTTGGAAATTCTCACCAACGAGACCACCTAGCTCGAAGAGTGACAGTGACAGCTGACAGGGCGGTAGAACATTATTAGACGCCAAGATTTACTGAACTTTTACTTTGTTATAAATAATTCAATATATTTAGTTTGAGTAGTTTTACCTCCCATTATTAGTTTACCCCCTACTAAACCCGCAATAACCTTGGTTATTTCCAGTACTTCAATGAGCAGTAGTTACGTTTCAAGCGAAGAAAATAACTTAGTTAAAAAACGTAGTATATAATAATTGTAAATTTCACTGTACTAATTTGTATTTAAATTATTTATATTTATTTAATCTTGTATGACTTGAGTCATTGTAGGTTCGTGGCTGCTTAATGTTATTGTCTGAGGCCACGTCAACTGTCAATGTCAATTTAAGAAAAGAGAAGATGAGAGAATTGGCGGCAAGAAGGGCGAGGCAGGGCAAAGTCGTTTTGTTGAGTTTTGTTAAGATAGTTCATGTATAATTTTATTTTGTTCAATTAAAAAATCATGTAACTCTTTGACCAGTGTTTTAAAAATAATGTGCCAGAATCTACTCAAAAAATAATCGTATCAAATACAATACGTACTTCAAAATAAATACGGTTATACATCTCAAACGTCCTGCATAATTACAAATTGTGTCAGCCTGACAAAGGTCTGGCATAATAATCCTTCCGCTTCGCGGTCGTATTATTTAAACTGTCAAACTAACAATCTTTGTAATTATACAACAAGTTATAGATGTTATAATCTGATTATTTTGAAGTACTTATATTATTACTACTGTTTATACGTAATTTGTTTCAATAATGGTACGTTATTATTCTAGTTGATAAAACCTTGATATGTTAATAATAATACCAGTACTACAATAAGAGCATATGCACTAAAATTCCCAAATCGACGACTTTCTGATTCAAAAATTGTACGATGAGTTGCTAAGATTACTAAAAACGATTGAATAAAAGAGACCATGTATATTTAAATTGCTAAAACGTTCGAAATGCTCAATTTGGTAGTACACTGTTATATTATCCACAATTCACATAAAAGCCCAAAGTTAGAATTAAACAAACAATAACGCGAAGTCAAAGTTGGTGTTTTTGACCGACCTTGTACGTTGTACTGTAGTTAGTAGTTAATTCCTCTGAGAGGATTCATGTAAATGCAAGCATCCTCACTCACGCCTGAGATTACTTTAAAGAGACTAAGAACATTTGCTTGTGTTATAAAATTAATCAGGTTATTCTCAAGGCGAGTTCTCTAACTAAGCCAATGCCTCCCAAAGCGATGATAAAGAAAATGCGTTATTGTATACAAAAATGGATCGTTCTACTAAGGAAACCCAGCGAACGTAAATATAAATACTTTTAGTATTAGGTACACCACCCCCATTTTATTATGATGAATATTAAGATTTTTGTTCGTGGATTTCAGGCGATATTTAAAGGCAAACACGTACGTCAATTGAGCAGATTGTTCGACGACAGCGCAAAATTGATGGTCAGGTGACCGAAGCCGTAAACATCAAGTTACCGTTCTCATCAATCTTGGTTGTATTTTGTTTTTCCTTCGGGCGATAGATGGAAGGGAAGCGTAGGAAGCAAAGGGTGCGGTAGGAAAAGCCTCTTTTATAAGATACATTTATCACTTTCCGGTTTTGTGATAAATAGCCGAGAGCCAATGGGATGAACATATATATATATCGCCAGGACGAAAATATAAAAATCGATTGGGTGCCATTGCACTCAGAATATAGAGTAGTACAAGAAAGATTTTTTTCTGTAATTGTAATCATTATTTATTGTATTTATTTTTTCGTGGGCAGGATACTATCGACCAGCTAATATAATCTCGGTAAAACTTTTTTCCCTTTCAAATACTGGTTTTCACTCAATAGCAGAGATTATTGAGAATTCGTTGATTTTAGTGTATTATTTTTGAAAGGATACTATTTTGAGGATGCTCTAGTTCAGCGGTTCCCAACAGGTGGGCCGCGGGCAGCTCGCTACTGAGCCGCAGATGCTGACCGAAACTGAAGAAATAATAATAAAACAGTGCAAAATAAGTACGGTATTGATAAATCGGTCGTCTTGATAAAATATTAATTTAGACCAGTGGCTCCCAACCTTTTCTGGACCACCGCCCCCTATAGAAGAGAGCAAACATTTCACCTCCCCCTCCCCCCCCCCCCAGTCGCTGGTTAGTCCAAAGTAGTTAATTTTATTTGAATATCATCTGTACCGTCCCAATTGATCTGTATTTAGCTTTAACTTCAGTTAATGTCTAATTTTTATTTTAGAAGAATTATGAAGTAGAAATTTATTAAACGACTACCAAATGTAGAATAAAATTGTTTATTAAACTTTTAAATATAAACACAGAATCAATAAGAAATACGATCACAATAGAAATAAGAAATGCAATACAATAAGAAATACAAAATTAATAATAAAGAAAAAATCAATGAGACGGTTGAGGCTGGTGGAGTGTTACCAGTTTGTTAATATGGGGTTTCCAATTTCGTTAACTTCAACCGCACATCGCCACGTTCAGTGATGTTTAGTCTGTTCCTCTTCTTTGACAGTAAATCAGTTACTGCACTGAATGCACGCTCAGCCATATAGGACGAAGGAAATGCAATTAACAACTTCTGTACTATTGTCCACAATCCAGGATAGAGAACTGGTATTGGTTTTTGAAACCAGAACTCTTGATATCCACGTTTGAATTTTACTTTCAGTTCTTAGTTAGTTGTGAGTTCTAATAGCTCCTCTTCCAAATTTGATGAGCCTTCAGTATCTGTGTTTGCGAAAGGATCTATAACCCAACTTGGTATTTCCATGTTTAAAATATCTTGGAAACGCTCTGTAAAATCAACGTGAAGAACTTCCAAGTGGTGGCAGTAAGTAAATCTTCCGGTTTTGCAGACACTGTTGATAATGTGGGAAAATGGTTGTACTCACCTCTACCAAGATTTCTGTTGAATATTAGAAGTTTTCCTGTAAAAGCAGCTATGACGTTTTTAGTTTTAATTAAATTTCAATCATCACCTTGCAATTGTAGATTAATTTGATTAAATACTTTAAATAGGTTCGTCAAATAAGCGATGTCATTTTTTGACGTAATCAGGTTTTCGCGCAATTGTTCGTTTTCTTCAAGAAATTCCAACACAGAGTCAAATAGATTGAAAAAACGATTCAGACAAACACCTTTAGAGAGCCAACGTACTTCTGTGTGCAGCAGCAAGCGATTGTAGTCTCCATCATTTTCATTGCAAAGCTTATGAAACAAAGCTTATGAAAAAATATCATTAGAAGCAATGAATTGCTTCTAATGATATTGATTGCTTTAATAACGTTATTGAGGGACGCATGCAGACGTTCATTTAATTTTTTTGCAACCAAATGCTGACGGTGAATAATACAATGTACAGCGAGTACATTTGGCACTGCTTTTCTCAAATGTGCTATAAAACCCTTATGACGCCCGATCATTGCTGGAGCACCATCAGTAGCAGCAGACAAAATATTGCTAATAGGAATTTCTTTCTCTTGAAAAAAGTCTTGCATGATATTAAATATAGAATGTCCCTTTGTATCAATGCCTTGGCCCCTACTCCTTTAAATAACGCCTTTTGTTGATTATAGTAAACCACTGAATTTAAATCTTCTTACTAAATCGACATATTATATGAATATTGACAGTGATTTTTTTTAAATTTACTTATTTGAGATTTTCTATATTGATTCGTGATTTAATATCTTTTAAACAAAGATTAATGCTACAACAAATAAACTACCACCTAGATATAAATAAACCACTTACCCACAGGAATTAGCATAGTTATTTTGGAAAGCCGGTTACAACACACGTTGCTCTTTGCACACACTGACACCTCGTTCCGTCTCGACGCATGCCTCTCGCGCAACACGCACTTAACTTCTCGTCGCAAGGACGACCGTGTAATTGGTTGGCGATCGTTAAGTGGCACATGATCAAGGAAGGAGTATGTCGCGCATAATTCAAATATTAAACAACACAAAATGATAATGAAATAACGACGAAACATTCCGCCCACCAAAATAAACATTTATTTTCACAACAAAATTAAAAAAAATATATATTTACAAGTAATACTTATCATGAATTAGTGAGTTTATTGTGATGGCAATACACAAAGTTTAACTACCGTTCGGTTATATAACCCATCAGGTGTTTTAACCTGAAATACCCGAATAGTTTGAGCTTTCCCTGGGTACAGCGCTGTAATTCTGCCCAACCTCAATTTTAATGACGGCTGCTTATCATCGCGGATCAGAACAAGAGTGCCGACAGCAGGTGAAGATTTAGAGTCCCACCACTTACTTCGTTGTTCTAGGGTTTGCAAGTATTCAAGATTCCAATGAGACCAAAAATGTTGGATACACTGTTGAATAAATTGCCATCTAGTTAAACGATTTATTGGGACGTCCCTCACATCTACGTCCGGAATAGAGCTACTAGGACCAAGAGTCAAAAAATGGTTTGGAGATAGATCTATCAAGTCATTCGGGTCGTTAGACAGAGGACACAACGGCCTTGAATTCAAAACATTTTCTATGTGAACCAACAGCGTACTAAACTCTTCCACGGTAAGCATTTGATCATCTACTATTCGCTTAAGATGGGTTTTTAAGGATTTGACTCCAGCCTCCCAAAGACCACCAAAATGCGGAGCAGAAGAAGGATTAAAGTGCCATTTCAAGGACAGTTCTTCCTTAGCAGTTTTACTATACTCCTTAAGCACATTGTAAGCACCCACGAAGTTTGTGCCATTGTCGCTATATGGATCTGTACACATTCCTCGCCTAGCAACGAAACGACGAAGCGCTGCCATAAAGACTTCAGCTGCCAAACTGACACGTACTCTAATGTACCGCCTTGATACCACCACAAACAAAAATATACCAATACGATTTTACGGATCGGACTTGCCACACGATACACAATAAAATGTACTGTATTTCCATATAGTTTTGCAACTAAATCGGGTGAAAAATGACCAAAATGTTTCGTGATTTAATGTCTTTTAAACAAAGATTAATGCTATAACGAATAAACTCCCACCTAGATATAAATAAACCACTTACCCACAAGTATTAGCCTAGTTATTTTGGAAAGCCGGTTACACCACACGTTGTTCTTTACACACACTGACAGCCATGACACCTCGTTCCATCTTGGCGCATGTCTTAACTTCTCATCACAAGGACCACCGTGTAATTGGTTGGCGATCGTTAAGTGGCACATGATCAAGAAGGGAGTATGTCGCGTATAATTCAAATATTAGAGCCCTTTCAGGCTAGGATAATATGCGTTTAAATGTACGTTTTCACACTGCATTCAGCACGGCATACCGTATCGCGATACCAAATTTCTGGATCTCGTTCATTCAGCCGCCGGCGACAGTATCCAAATCCGGGATACCGAATTATCATTGTGGCTTAGGAACCTTCTCAGACTAGCATACTTTTGCGATTCAAGAAGCAAAATAGCATAGGTGTTCAATATTTTCATTATTCATTAGTTGAAGAAAAGTGGAATAAATCGATTTTTCGATTGTACCAGGAGCGTGAAGTTTTTGATATCGACAAATTTATAACTTTGGTAGAACCGAATTCTTGTATATGGGATATACATATAGAAACTGAAGTATATTAGTTGCTTAGAGAAATTTATGGAGCCAATTAATTACTGTTGTTTTAACAAGTGAGTCGATGAAATATGTAGATTTTCATGATTATGCTTTCAATACACAATAAAATGAAATATGTAGATTTTTTATGATTATTCTTCTAAATACACAATTAAACACTTCAACTTACTCAACTTTTAAGAGTTTGGATTTCACAATTATTTATGTTTAATAATAATAATAAAAAAAGTTTAATCTAATACATAAATTCATTATATAAGTATGTACAAAAAAGGAAGGGGAACTCGTAACAAACGAATCAGACGAATCTCAATCAAATAAGACAATTTTCAAGTGTACAACAAAATAAAAACATCACCACAGTTTTATTTTTCTTTATGAAAAATGTCTTTTTTAAAATAACTAAAATTAACTATAACAAAAATATATTTTAACAAAGAGCAGAAATAATACAATAAATGTATAAAGACTCTACTGAGAGTTATACAAAGGACGATTTAAAATGGTGTTCAGACAGAATATATAATATCATATAAGAGTGTCTATTATGCAGTTTTACAGGTGCCCACTTGATAGCGCTGCAGACATAACTCCTCCCTCCTTAAGTTTCGAAAAACACGGAGTAGCTTTTCGAAATATTATTTTCTTCTGTAGGGTTTTCTTTTGGTTTCTTCTTGAAAATCTTCAAAATTTGGGTTCTATATTTGATGAAAATGTAGATTAAGGCGCAAGCAATTGCAATTCCAATAACTGTTGCTAATATGCTTGTGTAATTGTCTTCCACTTCTGTAATTGGTTCCAATTGTTTCTGCTTATTACTTTAAGTTCTTCAAAGTATATTTTCGTTATGTTCGGAATTTGGTAATTTCTGGAAGCACTTAACGTTTCCGTTTCAATTTTTGGTAGTATAAACGGCTTGCCATTACTAACTGGAATTTTATTGTTATGTTTTTCTTATTTATTTAAACAATAAACGGGTGGGATAAATTTCAAACACACGGTATGGCTACTTACTAATTTATTTAAACACTAAACTAATCACTAATACTTAATTTATATATACAGTATATTCACTTAAACTAATTTATATAAACAGTTCAGTAATTCACTTATTCATTTGTTTATCTCACGATGTCAAATTATCAACTCAACTAACTCTTCCTGATCAGTCCCCTTATATACTAGTGCCTTTTGTACTAGAGAATTCCGGCCCGAGGCTTATACACACAAATAATTTTTCTGGCCTTTTCTAGATAGCTCTGGTCACAAAAACCAGTTCTAGATAAGATAGTCTCAATCGTAAACAGTTTTTTATAACTGCGTATCCGCCATAATTTTAACTATTATACCTGGCTTAGACAGGGTCGGTTTTAGGGACTATACCAGTGTGCTGTTTCGTAACATTATTAATGTATTTCTGGTTATTAGTCCATATTTCTTCGCAAGAGTCTGGTATTTTGATAAAAATTGGAGACGTCACAAGAATATATCTGTTACTTCTATATCTTGAAAGTATTTGTTGAGGTTTTTCGGGTATAATTTCGTTTTCAGTGACCGGTTCAATGATTGTGTCTTGCAAAGTTGCTTCAATGATGTGGCAATGTGAGGGGTCTTCTCCTTGGAGTAGTTGTGTTGTACAATTATCTTGGGATACAGGATTTTGTCGGCAGTAATACGTGTCTTCTAGGAGAGGACATTCTTCTTTTTCGAATTGGTTATCTTCATTCTTGTGTGCCAAATAGGGAAATAGAGGTGTAAACGTTTTATTGTTTTGGATAACTGGGAAAATATGATAAAATTCGTAGGGTTTTTCTTTAAGGATAGGTATATGAATTTCAAAAATCAATTTAGAATTTGATATCGACACTAGAGTTCCCAAAAATTGATAAGTTAATAAATTCTGAAATTTGGGAATTTGATTATAGTTATATATATTATTGTAATGTTTTTCTAATTTATTTAAAACGTAAACGGGTGGGATAAATTTTAAACACTCGGTATGGCTACTTACTAATTTATTTAAACACTAACTCACTAACACTAATTTATATGTACTTAACTAGTCACTTAAATTTAATTTATATGCACACTAACTTATTAATTTATAACACTTTTATATTCACTTAATTACTGTTTAACTCACTATGGCAAATTATAAACTGAACTCATCCGCTGATCGGTCCTGTATTTATATCAAAAACTTTCTTTACTAGAACATTCGGGACGGGACATGCCTTTCGCGATATTTCTTAAAATGCCTTTCGAAAACATGTTTAGAAAGGACGGTTCACAATAGATCCCAATAGACCTTCTCAGAATTCGGCACGCTCGCCTTTTTCTCAACTCCGTTAACATAAGGTTACAGGGCCGTACTTAGTATCTGCTTCGGTGTGCGAGTTCGTAACATTACCCCCTCCGTAAATGAAAGTTCCTCCTGGAACTTCTGTGTAGCCGAGACTGGATGTTTGAATCGGCAACTAGCCCCATTTCTACACTTTCCGATCTTATGAAAATAGCAGGGCACCGTCTTCATCGGATACTGATAACGGGGGTTGTAGCTGCAAATCAATATCTGGACACCGGTATCTTGAAAGATAATCTCTACCATGTTCCTGATGATTCGCCAAACCAGCTGGTTACTCGCTATCTTAGGCATAGCCAGTTTCTTCACGTTGGATTCCAACACGTGGTCTCGGAGGTTTCGAAGTGCTTCCCACACATCACGGTAGGTAGATCGATCTTGGAATTCATTTTTAGTTACCACGTAGAAAACGTACCGCGAATTATGTTTCAGTTTCAGTGTCTTGCCAGGGGCTGGAATCTGGTCTTCAAGTTTTTCTAATTGCCCGAACTTCTTTCGAAAGACGGTTGCCAATCCTCGTGCGTTCTTGATACGGGCGGGGATGTTGTATGCCAGTGAATAATCTTCTGGGAGAGTGAACAAATCTTGTTCTTGTTCCGAAGTGACTCCATATCTAGCTTTCCCGGTACCTCCATACGCGCCCATAAATTCATCGAAGGTGGGGTCAGACACATCTCGAATAAGGTTTACTCCTTCCTCTATGTCATGGTCTCCTTCGTATGGCGCTAGTCTGTTTCGGTGAACTACTTTTGGTTTTCCGTTGGGGATCTTGCTTATGCGATATAAAACATCATTGATCCTTTTCTTGATCAAGTATGGACCTTCCCAGGATTTTTGTAATTTTGGAGAAAATCCTTTTCTCCTCGCCGGGTTGTGTAACCATACTTTGTCCCCTTCTTTAAAACCGCCCTCTGTGGCCTGCGTGTCGTACCGCCTTTTCATTCTGTCGCTGGCAACTTGAAGATTTGTTCGAACTAGTTCATGAATATCGTCCAGCCTTCTTCTCAATTGGATCACGTAGTCTTCGCCTGCTATATCTTCTCCAGGCCGACAGCCAAATTCCAGGTCACAAGGAAGCCTCATTTCACGTCCAAACAGGATTTTCGCAGGTGTTTCACCCGTGGACTCATTGACGGCAGATCGATAAGCCAATGCGAATAGGGAGAGATACTGGTCCCAATCTCTCTGTATAACGAGAAAAACCTACAAACCCTCACAGTGCTCGTTATAGGTATGCGGGTTGTCTCACGTGGTACAACCATTTCTCGCCAGTCGACTAGCTTCGAGTCGAAGAAGGGGTGGATTCTTCAAATGATTATTAAGTATACAAAAAGGGCGCCAGAGAAGTTTTGGCAAGCACCCAAGACTTCCTAAGTTAGCCCACAACTCCTCAGTGGGTTAACAACACACACTACACACTCCAAAGGTTAATCTGATAGGTAAATTATCATAAGTGAATAAAAGTCAGCAAGTACACCCTGATTGAAATTTTAATTAGTCTTGGTGGACCAAAGGTCTCTTTTCAAAATATTTGTTACAATGTCACTACAACAATATCGCAAATTAATGCCTGAGCTCAGCTGACGGCTGTGAACACAGGATGTAGATGGGCTGAAGGCCGAAATCTACATAAATCCAAAGAAAATTCCTAACTAACTTATCAGTTACAAACAATTAAGTAACTGTCGAGCAGATTCTATAGTTCTAGGGAAACGACCAAATTGTTCATGTACAATATTCCAAAAATACAACGGTAATATATATCAAAATCACCAATGTATAGTTACAAGGGTTCACACTTCCGCAATTTATACCAGTATCAATATGAATATAAATAATTGCATAAGCCAGAAATTTAAATTACAACGAGTTTAGCGTTGCTGGAGAAAATACAACTCAAAATTATATACGGCGTAAATTATATATATAAAACCATTAGAAATAGGTAGAAAATCACTAAATATCGCCATACTAGGTACGTACCAAGTGTTCCAGCGTATCTTAATCTATGAGCAAGATTTCAAAAAAATTTTAAATACAAAATTCAAGTATAAGCGAGATTATAGTAATTGCCGCAAGAAAAAAAAAGAAATAAAACTTAATATAAAAAAAACGGTAATATGTGAAGCATGGATGTGAAGTTACTACTGAGTTTGAAGAAATAAGAAAAGGAAAACTGTTAACTTATCCTTTTCCGGCACCAGAACAGGAACTGAAACTTCTCCAGATTAATCCAGACCTCCTGGAACTGGTCTCACTGACCCATTAAATTCCAATCGGTGATTTTTTTTTGTTTTAATGTCCATATACAAAAACCCCCCTTTTTAATGAATCCTTCCAGCTAACGCCGTCTACGGAAAATTTACCACTATTATACAATTCCACTAAATTTTCATGGAACCCACAGTCATCGACCGTTTTGGGTCCAGAATCCTATCGGGTCGGAGCTGCCAATTGTTGGTCCCAGCTGTATTTTTCTTCCCCTACGTCGGAATTTTCGGGTTTTTTAGTAAAATGCTTATGGCTCCCAGAGCACATGCAAAAATTTTAAGTTGAAAAATGTGTGTTTACACCTTGACGGCAAATGGAGGACTGAAACTTTTAACTCCGTACCGACAGCGCTGTGACTTCTCTCAGTCGACAGGTTAGCCAAATTAAATTTACGACGGCTCGGCGAATTTTTCGCGTTACAGATTCCCCCCCTTTCGTCAAAGAAAATTAACCTGGAAGGGTTAATTTTCATCGTCAGGCGGTTGCGTAGAGTATGGTTTCAAGTCCTTGCAGTGCCATACTCCTGCCGTAGTTCCATCCTTATCGTGCAACTCATACGTCCACGGAGATATCCTCTTAGCTATCGAGTAGGGCCCTATATACTTAGGCTAGTTAGATCAGATTGAGCCCGGTGTAGAAGAGTTCAACGAAACTCGTGTGAGTGGTAGTTTCCAGAAGTTACAGAGTCAGTTGGTGCATGTCATAGGTCGGTTGGAACGTGCGACTAATTTCGAAGCAGGTGATGCTGGTGTTCGGCAGAGGGCAAAAGTAGATGAACTAATGGCTAAAGCTCTCTCCTTATACGAATCATTGGGAAGTAAGGCTTCTAGACATGAGCGTTCTCGTCAATCTCAACCCCCCCAATTGGAAATCCTCTCTCAGCCTGGGCCGTCCTTTGCAAATTTGTCAACTATCCGTAGATCGACTCTCAATGAAGTCAGACCACTTCCTAATCCTGGTAATGCGTCGAGGAACTTGTCTAGTATTAAGACGATCTTGTCTAGCAAGTGGGGTTTGGTGTTTTCTGGAGATCCCAAAGGTATTTCACTATCGAGCTTTCTGGAAAAAGTGGAAGAGTATCGAGTTTCGCGTAATGTGAATAAGGAAATTTTGTTAGCTAGTGGTATCGATTTATTTTCTGGTAGGGCTTATCAGTTTTATTTAGCTTATAGAGAAGAGGTAAACTCTTGGGATGAATTCGTGGATCTATTACGGGAAGAGTATTTATCGGTAGATTACAATGAAAAACTGTTCGAGGAAATCAAAAGGAGGACTCAAGGTCCGGACGAAAGCATGGGAATCTACTTGGCTGTGATGTCTGGTTATTTTAAGAGGCTGTCTTGCCCTATTTCGGAGGAGACGCAACTCAAAATCTTGTTGAGGAATATCGCGCCGTATTATCAAAATCATTTGGGTCTAGTAGAGGTTAATAGTGTGCGGGAATTGTTGACTTTGGGTCGTAGACTGGAGGCCAGAAAATCGGCTATTGAGAATTATAGTGTACCTTCGAGGAGATCGAATTGTTTGGAGCCAGACCTCGCGTATGTAACCTCGCAAGTGGAACCAGTGGCTGAGATCAGAGCGTCACATAACTCCATCTCGTCTTCCGCCCCTAGAGAGACAGTGTGTTTTCGTTGTAAACAGCCTGGACATCGGGCTGTAGGGTGTCTGCAGGCGACCAGTGTAAAATATTGTTATAAATGTAAAAAGGAGGGATACACAGTTAGAACTTGTCCTGTTTGCTCTTCCAGATCCAACCAGGGAAACGAACCAAGACGTGCTTGAATGATCGGGTAGAGTGCGTCAGTGAAAACCCCCCGGTCGATGATTTCCGTGTCGCCATAGATTATGTGTTGGATCATGTCGTTAATGATGAACGTCCTTATCTTAAGATTGATATCCTAGGGAAAACTTTATTAGGACTTTTGGATTCGGGCGCTTCAAGAACTGTTTTAGGAGGTAAGGGATATCAGTTAATTTCTTGTTTAGGGTTGACTTTGGATAAAAGTAGGACGACTAATTGTACAGTGGCAAATGGTAATGTGTTACAGAGTATTGGAACCGTAGTGTTGCCCGTGGTTTTGAGGGGTCGTATGCGGTTGATTGAGGCCCTGGTGGTCCCTGAATTAACTCATATTTTGATCCTTGGTGTAGATTTTTGGAATTTGATGGGCGTCGTCCCAGATCTTCGCCATGACGAGTGGCATTTTTCGGCAGATCCTGTGTTGATAAATAGTGTGAAACATGTGTCGTCTAGAACGGTACTCACTCCTTTGGAACAGCAGAGACTTCAAGCGGTGATTGATAGGAATATGGAAATTATGGGAAAAGGTCTAGGGTGTACCGATAGAGTAGAACACGTGATAGTAACTTCTAGTCCCCCCATCAAGCAGCGATATTATAGGGTCAATCCCATTGTACAGAGGCATATTGATGCTGAATTGGATGAGATGCTACAGTTAGGTGTTGTAGAACCCAGCAATAGTCCGTGGACTTCTCCAATTTTGCTGGTCAAGAAGAAGGATGATTCCTATCGATTTTGCGTTGATTACAGGAAGTTGAATGCTGTCACTGTTCGAGATAGTTACCCTCTTCCCCTGGTAACGGATACTTTAGAGAAGTTGCGTGAGGCTAAATATTTGTCTAGTTTAGATGTCAAGTCCGCTTATTGGCAAGTTCCGGTAGCCGAATCTTCAAGGCAATACACTGCTTTTACGGTACCTAATAGGGGTCTATTCCAGTTCAAACGACTACCATTTGGTTTACATAATGCCCCAGCTACCTGGCAGAGACTTATCGACAATGTTTTAGGCCATGATCTTGAACCGCATGTTTTTGTCTATCTTGACGACGTGGTTATTTGTACGCAAACTTTCGAAGAACATGTACGGGTGCTCGAAGAGGTTTTTAAGAGGTTAGCGGATGCTAAAATTACTGTTAGCGTGGATAAGTGTCAGTTCTGCCGTCCTGAAATGAAGTATCTTGGGTATGTAGTTGATCGTTTTGGGTTGCATGTGGATCCGGATAAGGTGAAGGCAATGTTGGAGTTACCGACTCCTCGTAATATTACGGAAGTTCGTCGTGTGGTTGGAACCTTCTCCTGGTACCGGAGATTTATACCTAATTTTTCAACCATCATGGTCCCCATTACGGGTCTTCTGAGGAAAAATCGTCCTTTTGTGTGGTCTTCTGAATGTGAGTCTTCGTTTCGTTGTGTTAAGAAATGTTTGGTTTCTGCGCCGATTCTTACGTGTCCCGATTTTAATAAACCCTTTGTTGTACAGACCGATAGTAGTGGTTATGGTTCAGGAGTTGTGTTGAGTCAGCCTCACGAGGATGGTGACAAGGTTATTTGCTATCTAAGTAGATCTCTTACTCGCCAAGAACGGAGTTTTTCAACCACTGAACGCGAATGTCTCGCTGTAGTGTGGGCACTTGAACAACTTCGGCCTTATTTAGAGGGTGTTTCTTTTACCGTCATTACGGATCACTATAGTCTACTGTGGCTACAGAAGTTGCAGAGTCCGAAGGGTCGTCTAGCCCGATGGGCAGTCAAAATGCAACAGTATAACTTCCAAATTATACATCGCAAAGGTCGTGAACACGTGGTACCAGATGCTGTTTCTCGGTCCGTCCCTGTTGTCGATGAGGTGTCTGTGGGGGTTTCATCTGAAGAGGTACCGCCCCCTCCATTTGATACAACCAATGATAAGTGGTATTGTAAGATGGTGAAGAATGTCGCTAGTAATCCCCTTAAATTTCCGGATTGGCGTGTGAAGGATAATCTCCTCTTCAAACATGTTGTCAATAAGTACACACAACCGCTGTCGCCTGGTGAATCTTGGAAACTGGTAGTTCCTAAAGCTGGTAGGTCGCGTATTATCATGGAAGCCCATGTCCCTCCCACATCTGGACATACGGGTATTTTTAAAACCTTCCACAGAGTAGCTGAGCGTTTTTACTGGCCGAAAATGAGAGTTGATGTCGCTAGGTATGTTAATCGTTGTGAGGTGTGTGCTGCGCATAAGGTGTCACAAGGTAAACCTGTTGATAAGATGGCGTCTCATCCAAAGCCTAGCAGTCCGTGGGAAATGATTTGCACAGATCTGATGGGGCCTCTCCCAAGGTCGAAACGAGGTAATTCTTTCATCCTTGTCGTTACGGATTATTTGACCAAGTATGTGCTGATATACCCACTTAGAACAGCGTCTGCAGCGGCCGTTGCTCGTAAGATCGAAGATGAAGTATTTCTTGTATATGGGGTACCCAAGGTGATTTTGTGTGATAATGGTCCCCAATACCGTAGTAATCTTTTCCGAAGCTTAGCTTCCCGATATAGCTGCCGCATCAAGCTGAATGCCAATTATCATCCAAGGGCTAACCCGTGTGAAAGAGTTAACCGTGTGATTAAGACTATGATGGCTTCCTATGTCTCGGATAATCATCGTTGTTGGGACGAGCATCTCGCTCAGATAGGATGTGCGATTAGAACATCTACTCATGAAGTCACGAAGGTAACACCGTATTTCGCTAATTTTGGTAGGTCTATGCTGTTGTCTGGTGCCGATTATGTTGATAATTCAGATTTAGATCTGGGAGATAGTGTGAGTACTCCCAAGAGTAGTCGTAACGAGAGTTTTAGGAAATTGTTCGCTGACATCAGGAAACGGTTAGAGGATGCCAATCAGAAGGCTTGTGATAGCCATAATCTGCGACGTAGGCATGTGGAGTATCTCCCGCACGATTTAGTGTGGAAGAGGAATTTTGTCCTTTCGGATGCTGCGAGGTATTACACGCGTAAGCTAGCGCCTAAGTATATAGGGCCCTACTCGATAGCTAAGAGGATATCTCCGTGGACGTATGAGTTGCACGATAAGGATGGAGCTACGGCAGGAGTATGGCACTGCAAGGACTTGAAACCATACTCTACGCAACCGCCTGACGATGAAAATTAACCCTTCAAGACCTCAAACCCCAGATTTACTACAAACACTTAAATCTGGCACTATCAATAACTAATTAAGAGAAATTATTTCCGTGTTACGCCCACAATTGAAACAATTACCTTCAAAGTTAAGCAATCCCCAGATTTACTATAAAAAGCCCAATTAAATCTCGTGCAATAAATTACAAAAGACACAATAACTGAAGTTAAATCTACAATGACTAAGTTTCTAAGAAAAAGTTGAAAATTTATCAAAGTTTAAAAAAAAGATAAAATCTACAATATTGAATTTTTCAAAATTCCAATAATCAATCAGTATGAAAAGAAAATAAATGTTGCCCACGAACCAATAAACTCTTGTCTGATTTCTACCATAAAATTTTCAGTTTGATATATATTATAATCTCACAGAATAAGGTAAGTTGCTTACAAATTACGTCCAATAAAACAATTCCCTTCGAATTGAACACAACCCCAGATTTACTAAAAACACTTAAATCTGGCACAAATCAAAACATATTAAGAGAAATTCTTTCCAGGTACGCCCCAATAAAACAATTACACTTAAATCTGGTGCTAAAATAAACTGAAAATAAATCTGCAAATTTAACTTAACAAAAGTTCAAGTTTAATCAAATGGCTACAACTAAAATTTTGATTTTTAAAGTTTAAGTTTAATCAAAGATGCTAAAAAAAATTTAATTTCATAAGTTTAAGTTTAAATTACGGGATATGTATTGCTGACAATAAAAAAAAATACTAACGGCCCCACGTTATGGGCGCCAAAAACATATAACGAGAAAAACCTACAAACCCTCACAGTGCTCGTTATAGGTATGCGGGTTGTCTCACGTGGTACAACCCGTGCTCGCCAGTCGACTAGCTTCGAGTCGAAGAAGGGGTGGATTCTTCAAATGATTATTAAGTATACAAAAAGGGCGCCAGAGAAGTTTTGGCAAGCACCCAAGACTTCCTAAGTTAGCCCACAACTCCTCAGTGGGTTAACAACACACACTACACACTCCAAAGGTTAATCTGATAGGTAAATTATCATAAGTAAATAAAAGTCAGCAAGTACACCCTGATTGAAATTTTAATTAGTCTTGGTGGACCAAAGGTCTCTTTTCAAAATATTTGTTACAATGTCACTACAACAATATCGCAAATTAATGCCTGAGCTCAGCTGACGGCTGTGAACACAGGATGTAGATGGGCTGAAGGCCGAAATCTACATAAATCCAAAGAAAATTCCTAACTAACTTATCAGTTACAAACAATTAAGTAACTGTCGAGCAGATTCTATAGTTCTAGGGAAACGACCAAATTGTTCATGTACAATATTCCAAAAATACAACGGTAATATATATCAAAATCACCAATGTATAGTTACAAGGGTTCACACTTCCGCAATTTATACCAGTATCAATATGAATATAAATAATTGCATAAGCCAGAAATTTAAATTACAACGAGTTTAGCGTTGCTGGAGAAAATACAACTCAAAATTATATACGGCGTAAATTATATATATAAAACCATTAGAAATAGGTAGAAAATCACTAAATATCGCCATACTAGGTACGTACCAAGTGTTCCAGCGTATCTTAATCTATGAGCAAGATTTCAAAAAAATTTTAAATACAAAATTCAAGTATAAGCGAGATTATAGTAATTGCCGCAAGAAAAAAAAAGAAATAAAACTTAATATAAAAAAAACGGTAATATGTGAAGCATGGATGTGAAGTTACTACTGAGTTTGAAGAAATAAGAAAAGGAAAACTGTTAACTTATCCTTTTCCGGCACCAGAACAGGAACTGAAACTTCTCCAGATTAATCCAGACCTCCTGGAACTGGTCTCACTGACCCATTAAATTCCAATCGGTGATTTTTTTTTGTTTTAATGTCCATATACAAAAACCCCCCTTTTTAATGAATCCTTCCAGCTAACGCCGTCTACGGAAAATTTACCACTATTATACAATTCCACTAAATTTTCATGGAACCCACAGTCATCGACCGTTTTGGGTCCAGAATCCTATCGGGTCGGAGCTGCCAATTGTTGGTCCCAGCTGTATTTTTCTTCCCCTACGTCGGAATTTTCGGGTTTTTTAGTAAAATGCTTATGGCTCCCAGAGCACATGCAAAAATTTTAAGTTGAAAAATGTGTGTTTACACCTTGACGGCAAATGGAGGACTGAAACTTTTAACTCCGTACCGACAGCGCTGTGACTTCTCTCAGTCGACAGGTTAGCCAAATTAAATTTACGACGGCTCGGCGAATTTTTCGCGTTACATCTGATGGCTGGATACTACTTTGGACAGGTATTTTCCAATAGTCCTGTTCATTCTCTCGACCATTCCATCTAACTGTGGATGTAATGCTGTTGTTCTGGTCTTCTTCATTCCCAGCTTGTCGCAAATCTCCTGGAATAGATGGCTTTCGAAATTTCTTCCCTGGTCACTGTGGACTTCCATGGGCACTCCATATCGGCTGATGAATTCTTTCACCAATACATCCGCGACAGTTGTGGCCTCTTGGTTCGGGATAGCGTAAATATCCACCCACTTTGTAAAATAATCCATTACAACCAGTATGTACTTGCTACCATTTTCTGTCGTCGGAAATGGTCCAGCGATATCTAAAGCAATCCTTTCGAAAGGGCTTCCAACATTGTACTGTTTCATGGGCGCCTTTCTCTTGCGATGTGGTCCATTACTCGTAGCACAAGTCGTACATTTCTTACACCAGTCCTTCACATCGTCGGAGCTGTTCATCCAATAAAACCTTTCACGAACTCGCTGAAGGGTTTTCTTCACTCCCAGATGACCTCCCGATGGACTGTCGCGTAACTTCCTCAGTACCTCAGCTACTCTTGTTCTCGGGATAACTAGCTGTCTCCTCATCTCAGAACCATCATCGTTTTCAAGGACTCTTTTCAACAGCCCTTCTTCCAGGACAAGGGAGTCCCACTAAGCCCAATACGCCTTGAGTGTCGGTGAAAATCTTGACACTTCTTGCCAGGTAGGTCGCCGATTTTCTTCCTTCCATTGCCGGATCATCTTCAGGTGAGGATCATTCTCCTGATCTTCTCTGACCCTGGTGGGTGACCATTCCTCGTTGACTACAGTAGTTCTTGAAACTGCAGCTTCCCTAGATTCCACCTTGTTGCAGTGGGAGCAGTCTGTTGGGCACGGCCGTCTGGACAGAGAGTCGGCATTTCGGTGACTCACACCAGCTCGATGTTCGATGTTGAAATCGTATTCTTGAAGTCGTTCAATCCATCTAGCGATCTGGCCCTCGGGATTCTTGAACTGCATCAACCACTTAAGTGCTGCATGATCAGTCCTGATTAAAAACTTCCTGCCATAGAGATACTGGTAAAAGTGTTCCACGGACTTCACTACTGACAAAAGTTCTCTTCTTGTGACACAGTAGTTTCGTTCTGGTTTGGAGAGGACTTTACTGAAATATCCCAGCACTCTTTCTTGCCCTCCTTGGATCTGTGAGAGCACTCCACCAATTCCTACGTTGCTTGCGTCAGTGTCAAGAATAAAGTCTCCCTCTGGTAATAGATATCCTAATATCGGCGCCGAGGTTAAATGCCTCTTAAAAGTTTCAGAAGCCGTTTGACAGTCTTCGTCCCATTGGAAATCTCTTGCTTCTTCTGTAAGTCGCGTTAGAGGCTTGGCAATATCTCCAAACTTCCTGATAAATCTTCTGTAATACGTGCAAAGTCCAAGGAAACTCCTAATTTGATGTTTGTCGGTTGGTTGCGGCCATTGCTGAATGGAAGCAACTTTCTCTGGATCCACCGCCACTCCTTCATTGCTCACTATATGACCTAGATAGTTGACTCGGTTTTGGAACAGCTGACATTTCTTCGGATTTAACATGAGCTGGGCAGCTTGGAGTCGTTTGAATACGTCTTCCAAATTTTTCAGATGTTTGTCAAATGTCTTCCCCAGTACTACGATGTCGTCCAAATAGACCAGGCAAGTCTTCCAAGACAACCCTCTCAAGACATTTTCCATAAGTCTTTCAAATGTCGCAGGCGCATTACAGAGCCCGAATGGCATGACGTTGAATTGCCATAATCCAGATCCGGTGGTAAAAGCAGTATTCTCTTTATCTTCTGGGTCCATTTCTACTTGCCAATAACCAGACTTCAGGTCCAAGGTGGAAAACAGTTTGCTGCCGGCCAAAGTATCTAGCGTATCGTCAATTCGAGGCAGAGGATAGCTGTCCTTCTTCGTCACGTTGTTAAGCTGGCGATAATCCACGCAGAATCTCGTAGTTCCATCCTTTTTCTTGACGAGCACTACTGGAGACACCCATGGACTAGTAGATGGTTCTATTACTTTTTCTTCTGCCATCTCTTGAATTATTTTCTCAGCTTCCTCTCTCTTCGCTCGTGGAAGTCTTCGAGCTGATTGTCTAATTGGCTTAGCATTACCAGTATCGATTTTGTGTTTGACGGCTGATGTTCTGCCAGTCTTTCCTCCTTTTGGTACGAATAAGTCTCGATACTGCAAGAGAAATTCTCTCATTCTCTTTTTTCCAGCTCGATCCAAATATTGACCAGCTACTGATAACATTTGTTCGAATCTGGCTTTAGAATTGTCAGTGGTCGTTGTTTGACGAACTATTGACGTCACTGGTACGCAGGATCCAATCTTGGTTTCCTTCTTGATTGTAGTTGGGTAATCGTTCACGTTTATCACACGTACTGAGATCTCTTTCGCCGACGTGACCAATCATTTTCCAATTAGTACGCCTTTGCCAACTTCTTCGTCGTGGTTTCTTGGCTCCATCATAACCGGTGTACCTTCCTCCATGATTCCCTGTAGCCGTGCTACTATCATGGTTTCGCTTCGTGCAGGTAGAACGGTATCTTCCTGTACAGCTGCCAACACCGCGCTGCTTTCATATGGATGCAGGAATACCTCCTCGGAACCCACTTTAATGGTTCTGTTTCTGAAGTATAATTGGAAACCATGTACATTCATTACGTCCATTCCCAGAATCACGTCTTCTTCAATGTCAGCTACGATTTCCGTATGCGTGAACTTTTCTGCGCCAATTCCCAATTGGATTTGTGTTACCCCGTGAACGTTGGCACTTTCGCCTGTGGCGGTCCGCAGTCGCAGTCTCGTTGGTAGAAGCTTCTTCTTGGGGTTTATTGTCTCTGGTCGTATAATGGTTCTAGTTGCTCCAGTGTCAACCAGCAGAGCATATTTCTTGCCATTTACTTCGCCATCCACATATACACTGTCGTTGCGACATCTGAGAGAAGCTATCAGTATGAGAGGGTCTTTGGATTGATCATGGGTCGGTGCTGCCCCCTCGTAGCCGACCCGTTCTAGTTTTCCTGTGACTGGGGTTCTTGGTTTGCAGAAGTCTTGGGGCGCTTACACGAACTACGTACATGCCCTAGCTCGCCACAATTCCAGCATCTGATCTTTCTTGGCTTCTTGTCCATCATACTTTTTATTAAACTGACGAACTGGTCAAATCTGTCTTCGTCACCTTCTTCTTGGATGGTCCTGATTTTGTTATATCCTGAAGCCTTCGTTGCTGCTTCATATTCAGGAGCAGCTGTCAATGCGTCAACTAATGTTTTGGGATGGGCTAAACGAAGCGTCCTCTGCATATCGGGGTCACGTAAGCCATCAATAAAGGCCTGGATGCCCAGACATTCCATCATGTTCTCTGGTGCTGACGGATAAGCAAATCGAACGAGTCGGGCAATATCCACTTCATACTCTTGAAGGGCTTCATCGCGTTTCTGCCTTCGGTTCTACAGTTGGTACTGGTACAAATGTTCTAGATGTTCGTGACCGTACCGCATGTCCAACCTCTTCTTCAGCAGCTCGAAATCATCCGTTTCTTCCAGAGGTATCGTCTGAAGTATATCTAAGGCATCTCCCCGAAGCGCGATAGTTAGGTTCACTGCTTTCTCCTTATCGGACCAATTATTCACTCTAGCGGCTGCTTCGAACTGTTTTACGTAATTGGTCCATGACATCTTTCCATCGAACGTTGGGGCCTTGACTCGGGTAAAACTGCCAATATCATCTGTCTTGGGTTGTGTTTCTGGCTTGCAGATCTCGATCTTCTTTTCTTCTGCTGAAGTGTCCTGTGTTCTTAAATCGCCAATCTTTGTCTCTAACTTCCTAATTTTCTCGTCCACCTGATTTTCCATCGTTGCCATCTTATTCTCCATGTCTGATTTTAGATACGAAATTTTATTCTCGACTTCAGCAGCAATGTCATTTTTCAATGATAAAATATCTGCAGAAATATCGTTCTTCATAGCAGAAATATCGTTTTTCATTGTGGTAATCTTCTCGTCCATATTAGTAGAAATATCATTCTTTATAGTGGAAATATCGTTCTTTATGGTTGAAATCTTCTCTTCCATGGCAGAAATATCGTTCTTCATATTAGCAGAAATCTTTTCTTCCATGGCAGAAATTGACGAGATTAAGGTGGAAGCCTCGTCATTAAATAAAACTGTTTCTGGATCAAAGCCGTCATTTTCCAGTGCCACTTTAAGTCTTTCTACTAACTCACTTTTCTTACCGGACGTTTCCAACTCACGATCTTCCAATTCTGCTCTTAATTCCGTCACTTTGAGATCACATAGTCTCTTGGTCATTTTTACGTAGCAATTTATTTATATTACCCCACACCTGACACCAATGTAATGTTTTTCTAATTTATTTAAAACGTAAACGGGTGGGATAAATTTTAAACACTCGGTATGGCTACTTACTAATTTATTTAAACACTAACTCACTAACACTAATTTATATGCACACTAACTTATTAATTTATAACACTTTTATATTCACTTAATTACTGTTTAACTCACTATGGCAAATTATAAACTGAACTCATCCGCTGATCGGTCCTGTATTTATATCAAAAACTTTCTTTACTAGAACATTCGGGACGGGACATGCCTTTCGCGATATTTCTTAAAATGCCTTTCGAGAACATGTTTAGAAAGGACGGTTCACAATAGATCCCAATAGACCTTCTCAGAATTCGGCGCGCTCGCCTTTTTCTCAACTCCGTTAACATAAGGTTACAGGGCCGTACTTAGTATCTGCTTCGGTGTGCGAGTTCGTAACATTATGTAAAAACATAATCATTTCGAAAATATCAGAACTAGAAATTATTGAATTATGAAGAGAGTTTAATTTGGAAAATACTCTTGAATGCATTGTATCTGCAGAATCATGATGTATGTTGTCATCAATGTCAGGAGGTTCATCGTTAGATTCCTGTAACAATTTGTTTGTTACTAACCTCGGTTTTCTAGTCAGATTTTCATAATATGTGCCTTTATTAGTTTTAATGAGTATACCTTTTTGGTTTAGTACTTTCGTCTTTTTAAATTAGGGTAGTTTTTTATCTCTGTTTGGATTTTATGTAGCATGTTTCTTGGTTTGAAAAATCTGGGGGATTTTCGCGCTTTTCATTTCGTTTTTGAATAATCTTTTCTTTTCTGGACTCATTATTTTGCTTAATTTTTTCATACAATATTTTACTAGTTTCTTTATGACCTTGTACGTAAGTTGATATAATTAAATGATCGTCTAAATCAAAAGGATCGGGATTGTTAATGTGACCTTTAATAATTTCGAAAGGCGTATATTTCAAATTAAGATTGAATGGAATCTCTCGACTGGAGAGCTAGAATTACTATTCTTTGATGTTGTGAAGTGTAGATGGATGTGGTGTAATTTTCAAAAATCTTGAAAATCGAAAGTTTTAAATTCTGTGTCTTGGTTAGACGTAATTTTGCTAGGTAGGCCGTGATGGTAAATAAATTCGAGTAATTTATCAACTACAGATACTCCTGTTATACTGTCTAATGGATAGGCTTGACCATATCTTGAAAATAAATTTATGATTGTTAAATACGATTTATTTGATATATAAAAAACGTCAAATGGATATGTTCGAAAGGTCCCGAAGCTGTGGGTGTTAAATCTAATTTTATAACTGGGGGATTTCTGTCATACTTATTCTTCTGACACGTTTCACAATTATTTATGAAATGTTCTATTTCTTCTATCATTGTTGGCCAATAATATCTACGACTAAGGGATGCTTTAACTTCATTTATACCTCTGTGACCTGATTTACTTATATGGTAGTATTCTACTTTCTCTCGTTGTTCGTCAACTGATTGAATATCAGTGAGAATTTTGGTACACATGATAAATTTAAAAGCAGAATTTTTAAATGTTTATTGTGCAGTTACTATGAACATTCGTGATAGGGGCTCGTTTTGGAAATAAAGAGCATAATTTTGGTTGGGGTTTATAAATTCCTTAATGAATTTGATTACGTTTGATTCAGTGTCTACTACTGGTAATGTAACATATAAACGAGTATTTTCAAATATTTTTTCTCTTTTTACGTTAAAAGAGAGATTTTCATTGCTAGTAAAATATAATTGATTTTTATACATATTCAGTGGTTTTTCTGATATTGAAGTGATAAAATTGTATTTTCCGCAGATGTGTGTACTGTTTCAATGTCGTCATTATCGGGGTTCGCTTCTTCTTCCAACGGGGGTAAATTAATTATGTTATCTGATACATCTTTTTCGTTTTCGTCTAAAATAGATGTAAAGTCAATATTGTCTAAATTAGGAAGTTGATTTGTAGATTCGTTATATGAACTAATTCTTTCGAGTTCTTGATTTACAATTTCTTCAATGTCACCTAAATTAACGTCGTGATGCAGTTTCTAAAGCATTCATATTAGGAAAACGAGACAATGCATCGGCTGCCTTGTTACTTTTACCTTTTAGATATTTAATATCGTAATCGAATTCTTCTAATTTCAATCGCCAACGCACAAATCGTGAGTTAGGCTCGTTTAAAGGCATAAGCCATTGTAAGGGTTCATGATCTGAAAATATTGTGAATTTTTGCCCAAATAAATATGGTCTGAAATATTTACATGACCATACAATTCTTTCTCTATGGTGGAATAATTGATTTCGGCTAAATTAAGAGCGTAGCAAATAGGATGATTATTGTGGGATAATATAGCGCCTATGGCAAATTTTGAAGCGTCAGTCGTTAATTCAAAGGGTTTATTAAAGTCAGGATATGCAAGAACTGGTTCTGATGTTAGAACATTTTTACAAGTATTGAAATAATTAATAAATTCAGGTGTATGTTCGACTGTATGATTTTTCTTTAAACATATTGTCATTGGTTTACTTAGTTTGGCGAAATATTTTATAAATTTTCTATATAAACCTAAAAGTCCTAAAAACGATTCAATATCATAAGATGTTTTTGGAATTGGAAAGTTTTGAATCGCTCTGATTTTATTCGGATTGGGTTTTATTCCATTAGGGGTTACAATATTTTTATCTAACATTTCTTGTATCTGCTTCCTGATTTCTTCTCTGTGTACGTACGGATATCTGTAAGACTTTGTATAGACGGGTATTTCATCTTTTGTCCTTATAACGTGGTTAACATTCGAAGTAAAAGTTAACTTATCACCTGGTTTAAGAAATAAATCGGAATATTCTTCACATAATTTAATAATGTGTTGTTTTTCTTCTTTATTCATGTGATTTGTTCGAATAAGTTTAGTAATATCGTTAGGATTAGCTAAATTATTCTCTTCAAAATCGTTAGCAAAACTTTCGAATTTGAATAACTCATATTGAGAATGTTCAAATGGAATTACTTGTATTGGTTCTTTTAATGTTATCGTTATATCATTATTTGTGTGATTTTGAATTTCAATAGGTGCAAACCCGTATTTTGCAGTACTTAGTAATTGTGGTATAAATATATTTTCAATATTTTGCAATTCTACAATAGTATTACAATTATATATGTTTACTAGAAGATTTATTAAACATTTTTCTCCTGCGTCTATTGAAAAAGAAAATTCTATATCATCAGGTTGTCTATATTTAAATTCATATTAACAAGATCTTTAATACCTATGATTCCATGGAAGTAATCGTGGAAGTCATATAATACAAAATTAATATAATAATTTTTACATTGTAATTCTGCAAATGCAGGCACAAGCGCTTGAAATCTAATATCTTTACTTCCAAGACTAGTAGATAATACAGTATTGGAATGGTAAATTGTATCTGAAAAATATTTTTCTACAATAGAAGGTTTTATTATTGATCTAGAACTACCGGTATCAATCAATAATCTAGCTTTGGGATTCTTAATTTCTATGTACGGTAAGGGATTAGCGGAAATAACGTTTATTTCAACTACGTCTTTGTTTTGGAAGGCCCGGTTATCCGAAAATTTTCCTCAAATTGATTTTCATCATTCGTATCGGGTTGATCAAATTCTACTTCTTCATATTCATTAAATTGGTTAGGATCATATTTTGGATTATCACATTGATTTAAATATAATTCTTCAGAAACAAAATTTGGTTTAGCACGTGGATTTGTTTGGAAGAATCTATTATTGTTAGTATTATTAACAGGAATTCGACTTCTTTCTGTGAAATTTCGTGACGTTGTCGACATTGGTACAGATTTTGGTAACTGATTCTGTGGTATTTGATTAGGTTTAAAAACATTTTTTACTGGACCAAATACTTGTCGATTCGTGAAATATCTATTATTTTGTGGGATACGTTGAACAGGTATCGGTTGGTTAGGCCAATATTCTCTGTTTTTTACCACATTATTTGAGACATTGGGCTGATCATATCGATAATTATTATATGAAGGTTGATGATTAAATTGGTCTGTTATTTGGTACGAAATTTCGATAGTGGTTACGATTTTGATTTTGGTCTAAATTTGACCTTTGAACATTTTGAAATCGTGAATATTGCATACCATTGTTATAATTATTAGAATTATTTTGTACAAAATTTTTATCATGTAATGATCCATACAGTCTTTCGAAATGTTCAAATTCAGCGACACATGCCATCGCATTTTCCAAGGAAGTGGGTTTTCTTAAATGCATATTATTTCTTAGTGTTCCATTACAACCCGCTATGAAAGTATTTAGTGCAGTTTTACCGTATTGAATAATTTGACAATTTCTCTCAACAGCATTTATATTTGGGTCGTTACTTATTCTCAGAATTACACTATTACGAATTAACTGAAGCCTACTACCAAAATCGATAAGGTGCTCATTTTTGAAAGGTTTAGCTCTAATTAATTCTTGTACTAGACAATCTATATCACGCCAGCAAAACACTGTAATAAAGCAGTTTTCAATTTTTGCCAAGTATTTAACTCTCCTCTACTACCGATCATGAAAGCTGCTCGGCCTTCTAACTTTTCTTGAATACATTCTATTAAATGTAAATTTAATTCGGCATCATTTAAATTTCTATGGGATTCGATTAAACTCTCACACCTAGTGATAAATGTGTTTAAATATTCACTATCACCGTTAAACGGTTTGATATTTGCTAATTTAGATCTGAAAAGATCCCAATTAATTTTAGGTGTAGACATTTTGGTACTATTAATTTCGTTTAATGAAATATTATTAAAAACTTCTACAATATTATCAACGTTTCTATTATTCGAATCGTTCATATATATTTAATTTATATAATAAAAAATATCTTAGTTTATATCTTCACTAATTCCAAAGAATTGTATAGGAAGGCGAGAAAAGGAAATTTGATACTTACGTTTAGAAAATCTTCTTCCCCGACTCTTTGGTTCCTCTCACTAAGTCCACAGGAGGGCTGCTCTCAGTTGGCGATCTCACAGAAAAGGTGGATGGAACTGAAAACGTTAAAACGTCAAAGTCGTGAAAGTTTATACTTACACAGTAGAAATCGGTACACTGTATAATTCGCGTTTTCACAACTCGCGCGATCCTACTGACTGCGCCAGTTATATTTTTCTTTATGAAAATTGTCTTTTTAAAAAGAACTAAAATTAACTATAACAAAAATTTATTTTAACAAAGAGCAGAAATAATACAAAAAATGTATAAAGACTGTACTGAGTGTTATGCAAAGAATGATTGAATGATTTAAAATGGTGTTCAGACAGAATATATAGTATCGTATAAAAGTGTCTATTATGCGGTTTTACAGGTGCCCACTTGGTAGCGCTGCAGACATAGCTCCACTCCACTCCAGTCTCCCTATTGTGCTGATTCACCTGACGTCTCAACGGATCCATTGTGAACCTTCTTACTGACTATCAAGGCCAGACAGAAAATGAATGTTTATTATAAACAATATATATTTTTCTTTTGTATTATTACATGTAAATCAATTTAGAGAGTACGGAAATCGTTACTATTACTTTTTTCTTACCTTAATGTCATAAAAAGTCGTTCTTTTGATGGTATGCTCCTACGCAGTTTAGTATCCTAGATTATTTCACTTTTCAAAATATTATAAAGTTCTTCAAACGATTTTATTAACATTCGATAATAATTGCAAACCTTTATTCGATCTTGTAATAAATCTTGGTGAACTAAGTTATAAATTCCTTTAGTTTCCCCCTATTCTACTATAGGTTGAACCCACATAGTTCGTCCCCTTTTTTGTATGAAATATGCCACAGCATAACGCACTCTTCAAAGTTCATTTCATGAAATGCACCATACAGTACTGATACTGTCTTTTCCCACGACCACATAGGACAGTAACACATATCGCACTCTCGACTCGCATGGAAAGTGACCTTTATTCTCACGCGTGCGGAAAGTTACTTTCCGCCCTAGGGCGGAAAGTAACTTTCCGCACAGCTGTCAATAAGCCGTCAAACCTGTCAATCCTGTAAGATTTACAGATGTAATTATTAATTGCGGTTCCTTATTAATATTATCCACATAAAAACAGGACTAAAAACTAATTATTTATAAAAAATAAAGAAATGAAAAAAAAATGTTGACGCGGAGAATTGAAACCATCAAACCAGATACTCTTCCAGCTGAGCTAATTCAAACTTGAATTATGGTTATCAGATCTCGTAAGTCGATTTACATCAATCTAATCTAGTTTAATTTATCTATGGTTTATGTAAGTAATGATAAGAGAAATAAAAAAGAAGACTGTTATATGTCAGTGTGTCGTTGAAGAATTAAAATGTTGTTGTTCTAGAAAAATGTATTATTATTAAAGTAAATTAAGAGTTTATTACTCACTTTTCATAAATAAATGTAACAACTGAAGGATAGCAAGGAAATTCTGAAACTGTTAATTTATTATTCTAACAATAATCAATTCACTTTTAATTTTTATGGTCCCAAATAATTCAATTTGTTCCCCAGTTGTATCTAATAAGTACGTACTTATTGTAATTTTTTTAAATGAACATTAATTATCGTTATTTCTTTATTTCACTATAAAAGTAATAGTAAATTCATGAACACTTTTTACCAAAACAAAACTTAACATATCCACAAATAAAACGTAAAATTAATGAGGCAACTCAATATACACGATCTGATATTTACATATATTGTTTAATAAAATGGGTGGTCGTAGGAAAAATATTGTACATTACTTGTGCGAAAGTAACTTTTCAATCTCGTGGGATTGTCGCACTCGGCTTACGCCTTGTGCTACAATATTTCCCACTCGTGTGAAAAGTGTCACTTTCCGCACTCGTAATGTAATATACTATATTTGTACTGATTTATTTAACAAAACTATATTCTAACAAAAGTATCTTTACTGTATCACGCATACAGTATCCCAGTCTGAAAGGGCTCATACTGTTTTAATTCTAAGAAATTGACGTTCTTACGTCTGGCAAACTAGTCCTACTTGCATAATTTCTCTATATCTGTTCCAAATCGATCGTTTCATTGTCGAACGCTCTCTATTCCCAACAATAGAGCCGCTTACAGTTGAAACTTTAATTTCTCTTTCGAAACGAAAGCAGAACCAATCTTTGAAGGAAACATAAAGGGTAAGGGAGTGTGTAGTTGAAAACCGTTGCTTTCTCAACTCTAAATTGCCTTTTCTAGGAAACTAATGAGTAGAATAGCTTCACGGTGATTGGACGCTCAATCACTCGAAAGAAGGACTCTTCGTAACCGTTCTTTTCATTCGTTTTTGTCAAAACAACTGGGTTTTTAATTACGAAAATGAATAAATTATGAGGGTGGATTTATATAAAGAAATACTTCGAAAATTACTACAATCTAAAAACAAAACTATAAATTCTAGTTGAAAACAGCTAAATTTTTCAAAAAACTTCCATAAACACATTTAAAATTTCGAAAGTACAAGAATGGCTTGTCCTTACCCAAACAAATCAATTGATGTTGAGGAATTAGCGAAAACCTACCAATATATCAGAATGATTCCAGTAACATTATTCAAAGATGCACAACCAATGATAATCATTGGACAAGACCAATGCCAGTGAACCATTGCCACGAAATTTTAGCATGGCTCGACATGGTTTTTGCTTTGTTTCAAAAATTCTATTGAAATGGGTCGTTCATAGAAATAATCATCAGACACTAAATCATTTGAACAAATTATCCAATCTATGTTATGATCGTCAACAACAACGTGATCTAGAAATTCAGGATCTCGTTAAATAATCTTACAAAATAGGCAATTTTGACATTTTTATTCCCGAAGAGAATGGAAAGTTGTAAGAAGACGAAAAGGCAATAAAAATAATGGAGAGTACCTTCCAAAGAGTAGGAAATCGTTTCGAAATCGGTCTGCTGTGGAAAAATGAAACAAGTTGCTCTGAATAGATTAAAATGCACGGCACAGAAGATGGACAAGAATGAAAACGTTGCATCAAAATATTGTGAGAAAATCCATGATTACCAGCAAAAAAGCTATATAAGAAAACTGAATCGGGAAGAAATCGTCAGCGAAACTCCTAGAACATGGTACTTACCATACTTTGATATTGTAAATCAACACAAACCATAAAAATTGAGAATAGTATTCTACGCTGCGGAAAAATCGTGTGGTATTAGTTTGGATAACCAGCTTCTCTAAGGTCCGGATATGTTGACAAATTTGACTGCAATCATTTGGAAGCTTGGAAGTCAGAGAGAAAAAAGTAGTCTTTTGTGGAGATATCAAGCCGTCTTTGTATTATCGATGATAATATCTTATAGGCCACATTTAATAGTGTAATACCTCTATAATTCTTGCATTCTTGCTGGTCTCCTTTTTTGTGTATTGTTATAATTTGTCCAATTTTCCACTTGTTAGGCATTTTTCCTCTTTCCGTATTCATAACTATTGGGATATAGGCTAAGGGTAGATTGTTTGGACCAAAATATGGCGATATGACCATATATACCTCAATAAAATATTGCTGTGGAAAAAGATAAAGGGCGTTAAAGTTTAATTTTTTTTTCGTTTTTTGCTAATAATTTCAATGAATATTGATCGATTGTTATCGAAATCGGCACAATGCATAATTTTATACAGGCAATATTATTTTTGTATTATTTCACATTTTGTTACAGGGGGAGCCTCGTAAAGGATTTCTGATGATGAAATTGACTGGTAACTTTTTTTGACGAAACATTTTAGTAATTTTTATTCGAAAATATGACAAACATAATTTCTACGTAATATAGGTACTCTTGTCCAAACACGATACTCTCATTCGTTTTCGAGAAAAAACGCAATTGAACAGTTCAGAGTATCGGAAGGGGATTTCAAGTAACGGACAATAAAAAAACGTTTACCTTAAGACTTCTATTTCGACGATAAAGCATAATTAAAAACAAAGTCACATAAAAAGAGCAAACTCAAATTAAATGTTCTACGTGGCCTCCTCCGACTTCTATGCCTTTTCTAATTCTTTCGAACATCAAAAAACATATTATTCTTTCCCCTTATAAAGTAAGCCGCATTTTGTATTTTCCTCCAGAGTTCGTCACTCGAGTTAATTTCATTGGCTTAAACTAAGGACTTCATATGTTCCTAAATATAAAAATCAAGCGGGTTATACGCAGGACTTCTTGGTGCCCATTCAAAATCACTTCCTCTGCCAATCCATCGTTGAGGAAATATGTCATTTAGATGATTTCTAACAACTAAAGGGAAATGAGGTGGAGCCCCATCCTGCATAAACCACATTTTATTTCTTACAGCTAGTGACAGATTATCCAAAATATCACTAAAAGTATTTTGCAGAAAAAATAAATAAGAATCTCCATTTAAATTTGGAGGCAGAACATATGGCCCTAGTAGTTGGTCGCCTATAATGCCACACCAAACATTCAACTTAAGCTCATGCTGGAAATGTCTTTCTTTCAGAGCATGCGGATTTTTTCCTTCTCAATAATGGATGTTTCGCCTCGTCTGGTAAAAGTCGCTTCATCGCTGAACATAATATTCTTAATAAAATTTCGGCCATCAATATGCTTGTTGAGAATACGTTGGCAGAACTATAACCGTTATGGGAGATCTCTTGGAAGCAAGTTTTGAACAGGAGTGAAGTGATAAGGGTGGAAATTTTCTCTTTTTAGAATTCTAATATTAGACTACTAACTTACTCCTGTTGCTGATGACAAATGACCTGAACTTACTGTAAGATTTTCATCTATTCAAACCAAAATTTCATCTTCTTGATTAGGTGAAATTTGTTTCGGAAGACCACCTTGATTTTTATTGTGAAATGGCCCGGTTTCGCACAAACGATGAAATAGATTTGAAAAAGTTTTGTGATTTGGTTGCCTTCTGCCTGGATATAACAATTCATATCTTCTGGCTGCAGAGCGCCCGCAAAAATGTTCTTGTGCGTATACACTAATCATATCCCGCATTTAAAAAAGTATATGATAGCTTTAAGAAATGCAACAATTGACTATAAACTCGCAGCAAAAAATATTCACTGACAAGAAATGTCATTTACCAGCAACAATTAACTGACAGTCCAAAGCACACTTTTCATAAATGAAATAATATTTGAAAACCCCTTCCGATACTTTGAACTGCTCAATTGCGTTTTTCTCGAAAACGAATGAGAATATCGTGTATGAACAAGTGTACCAATATTACGTAGAAATGATGTTTATGTTATATTTTCTAATCAAAATCACTAAACAGTTTCGTCAAAAAAAGTTACCAGTCAATTTCTTCATCAGAAGTCCTTCACGAGGCTCCCCCTGTAACAAAATGTCAAATAATACATAAAATAATATTGCCTGTATAAAATTATGCCTCTGTGCCAATTTTGGTAACAATCGATAAATATACAGTGAAATTGTTAACAAAAAACGAAAAAAAAATTCAACTTTAACGCCCTTTATCTTTTTCCACAGCAATATTTTATTGAGGTATATTTGGTCCTATCGCCATATTTTAGTCCAAACAATCTACCCTAAGCCTATGTCCCAATAGTTATGAATCACCCTGTATATATATTCTTTCGTGCACCATGTCTCCTCCGTATTTAATTAATTCCATCCTTTCCAGGCGCCATTATAATATCTTTTACTTCCTCTAGTGTTGGTTCTTGCGCCATAATGTTTTCTTCTTCCTCTCTCTCTCATTTTTCATTTAGTAATTCTTCAAAGTAAATCCTCCATATTTCCTTGTATTGTTTTTCCTCTGCCACAATTTTCCTTGTTTGTCCTTAATCCCTTTTAATTTCTTTCATTATATTATAAAAAAGTTTTGAAATCGTATTCTATTTCCCGTTCTCTATTTCCTGTATTTTTAAGTCCAGCCATTGCCTTTTTCTCTATCTGATTATTTTATCACTCTCCTTCCTTATTGTTGTATATTTTTCTCTATCTTCTGGTTTGTTTGTTATTATCCATTTCAATCTAGCTTCCGTTTTTCTCTCCACTATTTCTTTACATTCATTATTATACCATTCTTTTTACCTACTATTTCTTTTGCTGCCTCTTGTATGCCTTTTTTATATTACTCTATTCTTCCTTCGCATAATCATTTTTTAGTTGTTGTAGATATTTCATTTTTGTTTGATCATTTGCTAATTTTCCAATGCCCCCTTTTATTTGTTTGTTTCTGTTTTGGTGACATCTTGTTTTTAGTATTATTTTTGACATAACCATATAATGGTCTGTGTTTGCGAAAGCTCCTCTATAAGATCTTACATCACTTTGATGATTGTCTTCTTTTATTTATGAGTATATGATCTACTTGAGAATGTGTTTGCTGATCTGGTGATGTCCGTGTTATTTTGTGTTTGTCGGAGTGTGGAAATTTTGTTATGTTTATGATCATGTTCGTTCTGGTTGCTAAGTTGCATAATCGCTGTCCGTTGTCATTGGTTCTATTATATATTGTATGTTTTGCTGCTACTAGCCAAATGTGTTGTTTTTTTCCTATTTGGGCATTGAAGTCTCCTAGTACCATGATCGTGTCCTCCTTAGGAATCTTTTCTTTCTCATCCTCTATTTCTTCGTACAATCTATCTTTTTCTTCCATACTTGCCGTTTCCGTAGTAATGATAGACTGGACGGTTTTGCTTCTATCCTCAGGTATGCAAGTCTTTCGCTTATTGGTCGAAATTCTGGTATATTTTGCTTTATGTCTCCGAATATCATGAAATCTACTCCATATTGTCCTTGCCTCTCGCTCCCTGAGTATTTAAAACTAAAGTTTTTGCTTTCTTTCGCCCTTTTCCCTTCCATCTAATTTCTTGCAAAACAGATATGTATATTCCATACCTTTCCAATTCCGATCCTGTTTCTTGCATTTTTCCTGCCAATAATATTATCCTAACATTCCATGTCATTATTTTCATTGTATTGTATTTTGAATTTTGTTTTCATTTTTTAGTCTTATGGTTTTTATCTTTTTTTATTTCAGTTAATTCCTTATCATGTCCATGTTCGTGCCCAGCCATTATCTCTTGTTCTTGTTCTTCCATTTCATTTTCGTTTGCTAGTTTTTTGGATTCATTTTCCTTGTTGTTCCATCTCAATTCTTCTTCGTTTATAGTTATATTGTTATATCCGATTTTAACCATGTTTCCTCTTTGTTTCTCTTCCCTTGCTATGTATCTCATTCGCGTTTGCCTCAATCTCTCCATTTTCGTTAAATCGTTGTTGATGTATACTCTAACGTCTTTGATGTCCTTCAGTTTATTTTTATTCTGCATTATTTTTTCTTCGTCGTATTCATCATTGAACTGTATCAAGCACGTTCTGGGTGCCAGTACTGATTTCGCCTTAACATCTGATTGGAGTCTAGGAGATTTAAAACATTCGTGGCCCCTAGAGTCGGAGAAATAAAAGAATTAACTGAAGTAACCAGTTGCCATTGGGTTCCGGGAGAATTGATTGCAGCTGACGAAAGTACTAGGGAAATCTCCAATAATGAAGATAGATAGCTGATTGAACCAGCATTTTCAAAACTTGAGAGATAATTTTGGCCGAAAGAACTAGATGAAGAAGAATTGGAAATGAAAAAGGAAAGTATATTTTTGGTGAATCATTCAGAAGATTATCTACCAGACATACGCAGATTTTCGAAATTCATGGATAAAACGATTTATTGATAATTGCAGAACCGTAGGAAGGACAATTCATTAAAATGGGATTTTCCAGAAAACTATAAATAAAAATAAAAAATTACATGATTTTTTGATTCTACAGCAAAAAATACATACTACCACATAATTTCTCCAACATATTCACTACAAACACAAAGTTTCAATATTATATTGACCTTGTCGTTTTTCTTACAATACCTAGAATTGGAACTCAACATTCTACATTCTAGTCTAGTATTTTACATTACAATCCATTTAGTGTTTTACTTCGTGGTGCTGAATTCACGATACGTTTCGGAAGTTTCTAATGGAGTTTCTGGTGACTTCATTAGTTTGCAGTACATCAACAACAACACAAAAAACACATAACCTAATTATGAGGAGTCCGTGTTGTAGTTAAAATCTAATTTTGTGGCCATCAGAATAAAGTAATTTTCAGTTGGGATGTATTTGAATAATTTAATTAAATACCAGCGGAATGGGAATTATTTAGCGGCTGTAGCATCGTGGTATGAGCGACGTGGCACTTTTTCAAAATTATCTAACCTCACTATCGGTATATTCGAAAGAATAAAAGGGAAATTTATAGAGAGATAATAATATTTACGAATTGATATGTTATAAAGAAACGTATACAGCTTTCATAGATTGTGAGAAATTATGACTGAAAAAGGATACTGAAATATTTGATAACAGTTATTCAAGGTCATGTAATATCGAGATCAGTGTTGTGCTGGACTATTGTTGTTGTTCTAAAATAAATAAAACATAATTAACTTTCTAAAAACATGTTTTATTATCTTTTCGTTGGTAGTAAAAAAACTCGTTCTTTTTCCTTTTTACATCTATAATTTTTACAGAATACTTAAATTGTATATATTTCTCCCTCAACTGTATTGTAATACTATAGTTTATTTACGATAAAAAGACAATGATGTCATTTTTAGTTACTTTCCTGCTTATCAGAATAAATATTAATTTACCAACCGTGAATACAATTTATCCTCAACAGCCAGGGCAATTTACAGCTAACTTCAAGACGTCAAATCAACAGGTAAAATGCCCCAGTTTGTTTTGACGTTTATCGTTTATTGACAATCGACATTTGTATTCATCATTATTAATATTATTGTTACATATTTAAATGTAAATGATTAAATGTTTTTAATGTTGTGTTAGGTTAATTAAACTTGATAATATATTATTCTTTCATAAATTGAAGTAATTATATTATAGAGAGTTGCAGAAGCTTTACAACTTAGCATTACCGTATTGGCAGAATAGAGGTGAACAGCGTAAAAGACCACCTAAAAAGAGAACACATAAAAACCTACTGTTGAAATTGATAACTTTGATCAAAATACTTTCCGAAATGTTATATACGAAATGTATGGAAACGGTGAGTATATTAAATTTACTGTTTTATTTTATTTACAATTAACTAACACAATATTTTTTCAGAGGAACCTTGAAAACTTTAAGAGACAAACTCCAGGAGTGTGAACTCTTTAATGGTTATTTAACATTACTCTGGAAGATAGTGAAAAATATTGGATTCAAATAACAAAAAGATGATCCTCGTCGTGATTTAATGGAGTTGCCACATATTGCATTAAAACGTGTACATTTTCTACATGAATATGTCAAGATAAAAAGGGAAGGTTTATATCAATTTGTGTTTTTGGATGTAACCTGGATATTTAAAGACGGTGCTGTTGGACGTTCTTGGCAAGATTCTAATCATATAAGCGTGATAAAAACCAAAATTGGTGGTCCAAGGTAATTGAATAATAAAATTTAGCAATTAATTTATGATGTACTAACATTCCTGCCATTTTAAGACCTTTTCAAATATTTACTAGTCACACTATTTTATTCAAATCTATAAAATTATTAATAGTTGTTTTGAGCTATGCAGTCTATCTAGGGAAACTAGTAGTAATTTGTTATTTCCTTATTGTAGGTATATAGTATTGCATGCTGGTTCCTCTTCTGGATTTATTCCTGGAGCAGGGCTGGTTTTTTTTCTTCCAAAAAACAAGATGGTGATTACCACGGTGAAATGAACCGAGAAAATGTTTTGCATTGCTTTTAGTGAACTTGGAAGAACCTGCCCCAATTGTAATGGATAATGCAAGTTATCACAGTACTTTGATCAATAAAGTACCAACAACATCAGCTACCAAAAAGGCTGATATACAGAACTGGTTGATACAAAATGATATTCCTTTTGAAAATACTTTTCTCAAACCCCAATTATTGAATTTAGTACAACGGTAAGTTGATATAAACATTTTTCAATACATTATGGTAATACTTAGATAACTTATTTTGTTTAAATATATGCATTTTTGTAGGAATAAATCACCAACAGTATATGAAGCTGACATATTATCTGAAAAATACGGTCACAAAGTGCTTCAACTTCCCCCTTACCACTGTATGTTCAACCCAATTGAACATATTTGGGGCATAGTTAAAAAAATGTATAGAGATCATGTGGGAACTGATGGTTCTTCAACAGAACAAGCAATATGTGTATGGAAAAAGTCTTTAGAAAAAGTGACTCCTGACATTTGGTCAAAGACAGTAGAGCACACTGAAAAAATTATACAAGATGGGTGGGATAGAGAAGTAATATTTGATAGACAGGATGTGCCTCCACTTATTATTAATTTTAACAGTGACGATGAAGATAGTGATGATTTAGTATTGGAGTAGTGGAAATCTTGTGTTTTATTTTTTGTATATTTTTATCCAATTTGCTTTATTTCCACCTTTTCAAAATCACTAATAACTATTATTAAATTAATTATGGATAGTTATTTTATAATACTCAAATTAAAACAACGACCACAGTATCTCTTGCAGTGCTCTTGAAGATGGTTCTATAGAGCATAGAATAAGGTATAAGGACCAACAGTTCGTCATTTAACCTTCTATGTAAAATAATTAAATGTTACTTCGAATATAGAATGATTGGTTACTGTGTTTCTTGTATCTTATCCATAGTTTTTCATGAACAAATATTTATATTAAATTAATCAAGCCTATCATACTAGCCTTTTATTTTTAAATAAATATTTTTGACTTACGCCCTACGAGTCACGGAACAATGAAAAAGAAGAACTGTCAATCTAACGTCAGATTGACTTTTCTAGTTTTCGTTAAGTAAAGGAAAAAACTACAGCTTGGCAACATCACAATATTTTGTTTTGCACGCCATCGTCTTTTTATCATAAATAAACTATATTACTTTTTTAAATGAAGCTAACTGTTTCTAAATAACTCCACAATGTAATGTGATGTTTAATAATTATTTATATATACATATATATTTTTTAACAAAACTTTCTTGGGATTTAGTCGATTAAAATATTATTAAAATGATTAGAATGACATTTTAATAAACTTTTTAGTAAACAATGGTGACGTTTCGGTCTTATAATTTAGCCCTTCTTCAAACTAAAACAAATTAGATTGTGAATAGTGAAAAAATAATTGAATTACAACAAACTCACCTCAAAGTGTAGCCTATAAATGTATATTGGGCATTTAACACAATTAATACGTTTTACATGATTACAACACAACTTTAAAATATTTTTGTTACCATTTATTTTATTAGGAAAACATACTTTTAAGACACAACAACATTCACATTGATAAAATGTACTAGGTTTATATCGTCACGCCATTAGTGGAAGATTTTTTAATTGCTACCATCTCATAGAGCTCTTTTTTTATCAAATTATTCTATGATTTTAAAATTTTTGTCTCTACATAATTAAACTGATGGTTTTTTTCCTTTCATGATTAGTCAGGGCTGCAGCATTTTTATGTCATATGTATGGCTCTTTAGCCGATTTTCAAGATATTGACTCGTTTGGCCGATATAAGTAGCTTTGCAGTTCTTCTTCTTCTAGTGCCTATCCGGTCCGGATGTTGGCGATCATTCTGGCTATTATGATTTTATTTGCTGCTGCACGGAATAGTCCTGTAGTAGTTGTTGAAAACCATGTCCTGAGATTTTTGAGCCATGAATTTCTCCGTCGTCCTGGGCCACGTTTACTAGGGATCTTCCCTTGCAAGATATTTTGTAATAGACTGAACCTTTTCTCATTTCGCATTATATGACCGAAATATTCTAGCTTGCGGATCTTTATCGTTTTTATTAATTCGGTGTCTTTCTGCATTTTTCTGCAGACCTCTACGTTGGACACATGGTCTGTCCATGAGATTCTTAATATTCTACGATAGAGCCACATTTCAAAGCTTTCGAGTTTTTTTGTTGTTGCGTCGGTCAAGGTCCATGATTCGACCCCGTACAGTAAGACGGAGAAAACGTAGCAGCGAAGGAGTCTTATTTTGGTAGTTAACGTCAGAGATCGACTTTTAAAAACTGATGCCATCTTGAGAAATACGGCCCTTGCTTTCTCTATTCTACAACGGATTTCTTGTGAGTGGTCCCATTGGTCATTGAGTGTAGTTCCTAAATATGTGTATTTACCGACCCTCTCAATTTGTAGCTGATTTAGGGTGAGGTGCTCCTGTGGAATCTGACTTTTGCTGATTACCATGTACTTCGTTTTGTTGACATTTATATCGAGACCGTATTCTAGACTAACTGAATACACTCTGTTCATTAGTTGTTGTAATCCATTAAGGTCTCCAGCCATAATCACTGTATCGTCAGCGTATCTGATGTTGTTTAATCTTTTACCATTTAGTAATATTCCTTCATCTACGTCCTCGAGAGCCTCTCTAAATATGTATTCTGAATAAACATTAAATAATAGAGGGGACAATACGCATCCTTGCCTTACACCTCGTGCGATCTTTATGGCATCTGATTTTTCTCCTTCTACGGACACATATGCTGACTGATCCCAATATAGTCTCGATATTATTTCCAAGTCTCTTCCATCGATCCCAACAGTATTTAATATTTCCACTAGTTTATGATGTTGTACTCGATCAAAAGCTTCACTGTAGTCTACAAAACAAGCATATACGTCGCAGTTGACGTCTCTACATCTCTGGAATAATACCTGTACACTGAATAGTGCCTCTCTAGTACCTACCGCATCTCGGAAACCGAATTGAGTTTCCGACATATAATCTTCACACTTTTTGTATATTCTTCTGTGAATAATTTTCAGGAATAGTTTCAATAGATGACTCATGAGACTGATAGTTCTATGATCTTCGCATCTCTTTGCTCCTGGTTTCTTTGGTATTATAACAAATTCCGACAGTAGCCAATCTTTCGGTAGTTCGCCTTTTTCATAGATGAGATTGAACATCTCTGTTAGTTGTGTGATTCCAGATTCTTCAAAAAGTTTGAGAATTTCAGATCTAAAGTTGTCTGGTCCAGGAGCTCTTCCATCTTTCATTTGTTGCACCGCTGATTGCACTTCATCGACGGTGATGGCAGGACCTGATTTATCTATTATCTGTGGCCGCTGCGGTCTTGCATCTTTAAATAGTTCTGAGATGTAGTTGCTCCATACCTTTATCTTGTCTTGTTTGTCTATTACTAGATTTCCTTGTTTGTCGGTCAGTTTACATATTGTTCTGGGCTTGATCAACCCAGCCGTTTCTTTAACCTTTTTAGCTTTGCAGTTATTGCAGGGAATTTCATAAATAATATTACTTTATTAATATCACTAGATGTATTATCTTTGTGCACTGATATTTCAATTTCATTAGCTACAAAAATTATTAAAACAAAATGGAATAAAATAAAAAAATATACTGATATCCCCCAAGATGAATTTGTATATGCTCATGAACTAACACTTTATTCTACTTACTTTTTATATGAAAATCAGATATATAAACAAATAGAAGGATGTGCCACGGGGTCATCAATCTCTGGTATTATAGCATAAATAGTAATGGAAGAACTTGAAGAACAAACAATTAAAAATCTCAAATATGAAATTCCTTTTTTTTATAGATATGTAGATGATTGCATAACAGCAATTCCTTAAAATGAGCAGGAAAATATTTTTAAACATTTTAACAGTTTTCATCAAAAATTGCAATTTGCCATAGAACTTGAAGAAAATAATAAAATTAATTTTTTGGACACTACCTTACATTACATAAATAATACAATAAAAACAGAATGGTACACTAAAGGCACAAGGTCATCGAGATATATTAATTTCAAATCAAACCATCCTTCCTCTCAAAAAAAGTCAGGAGTGATGGGCCTTGCAGATCGTGCCATCAAACTCTCTGATTTTGAATTTCGAAAAACAAGTATAATCAAAGCAAAAAATGTATTGAGGTTGAATGAATATCCCATAACACTAATAAATAAAATTGCAGCAAGAAAAGCGGAATAAAGTGTACTCCTAACGGAAAATTTCCAAGCTTTCGAGGATGATTGTCCTCATCATCAGGGACACTAAAATGAAAAATCAGCGGTTAGATACTGTAGTTAACAAAAATGATACAAAAGGAGACGGATTCACAATAGGTGTGTACTTACCTCCGAGTTGAGGTTTGATTCCATTAGGTTATATAGAATTAAACTACGGATAATTTAAATATGAGCTAGTTAAACTCACCATGGTTCACATCAAACAATCACAATAAAACTGACTAAAAAGCCATTTTCTAACACCATTATGCAGACCTAACGAAAACGAGTGCTTTTTGTTGAAAGCGAGATCATTTCCTGGCCGGCTTTCAACAAAAAAGCACTCGTTTTTTTTCGTTAGGTCTGCAAAATGGTGTTAGTTAGAAAGTTAGTTGTAATACCACTTTTTCCTATTTTTTATTAACTAATTAATGTATTATATGTAATTATATTTGATCGTAGGAACTAAAAATGTATCATTGAATTATATGCTGCTAATTTATGTGAAACGGGATGATTGGAATTATATAGACTAGTCACATCGGTCTGTGTTGGTTTTCTGTAAATTGAATAATCAAGTACATTATTAACTCTTTGAATTTTTAAATCAAGAAAATTGATTGAGTTATTTTCTTCAACTTCTACAGTAAATTTAATTTTTGGGTGTAAATTATTAATATGATTGAAAAATAGCTGCTGTCTTAAAATGTGTAGTACTACCCACAGTTTCTAACTGCCAAATTTCAATATTGTAGTTCAAATAGGTTTCGAGATATATACTGGAAAAAATCTCGTTGGACACCCAGAATATACATAGAAAGGAATTTAATAGAAAGAGCAATGGAGAAAGGGGAAGAACAGATCCTGGTATTTATTTATTTGAAATCAACCTTTGACACGGTTGTTAGATAAGAAATATGGACAATACTATCCCAAGTAGCAATTTATGGCAAATCTGGGATACAATTTACCTATGCCTGGATTGTGTCGATTCTTTTCGGAGCACTTCTGCCACAATGTGAATTCTATCTAAAATGTTCAAGCTCGTATCCGACACATTCCGAACTTATTGCGTCAAAAGGATGAGCGAGTCTAAATAGCAGCATTTCAAACACATGTGTTTCAAATGTCTCTACTTTGTGTCAGTTTGCACTCTTCAAAAATATATTTATACACAGGCGAGTCGACACTGAATAGACTCAAGTTTGTCTAATTTGTTTCTTAACAAGATGTTACTATTTTGTTACTGAAATGAGTTGAGTAGACACAATAATTTTCATTTGGGTACATTTTAAACATAGATTGTTTCTACATTGCGTCGTCCGGACACGTACCTATTCATATAAAAACATATTACCCACATAATTTCTATTTTGTTCCTTCAATATGTCTAGTCAAAGTGTTAGTGTAGGTAGGTACTCAAAATGGCGCATATGATAAATGTTGAATATAGTGTTTAAAGTTTCACAGAAATGGTGAAGATAAAAAAAGTGCTACTCTAATTAATTTCTCGCTGTCTTTACAAGATTTTGTTGGCCAGTATAGAACACCATCTTTCTCCCACGCTGTTGGCACAATGCAAATAAAACCCTCTTATGATTTCTAATTAGGTTGATGGATCCTCAAAAGTAAACACCTTCAGTTTTCTGTTCATGATTATCCAGAGTGGATCGAGAAGTAATATAATTTTTATCTATTTGGATTGATTTTGGTGCACAATGCATAGGAGTTAAAAATTTCGGTAAAATTCAGAACACCATGTGTTGATTTTTTGGCTCTCATCAGAGCACAATATCAAACACATTCTGGAAACATCGTGTTTACTTACCAGGCACATGCAAAGTACATTTTGTATACATAATGGACACACATTTTGCCCAAGTCAGAAACAAAATAGACAGATTGTGGACTCATCAAGGTTCAATTTCAGCTATATATTGGAAACGAAAGACATAATCAAAACACATTTTCGAAACAAAATTGTTATATTTCAGACTCACTATTAGATTAATTTAAGGCCATATTCAGTACTCATTTCAATCGCCATTTTGGTCACATTTTCCACTTTTGATGGTCCAAAAGCCGACAATGTGTCTCGAAAATGTGTCGTGTCCAAATTACAGTGTCGGATAGGAAAATAAAATACCTAGCAGTTTAATACAGAGGCTATAAGAAGCACAAATAAGATGTAAGGGCTAGAATACAAATTTCAGAGCAGACATCAGATGAATTTATTATTGACAGAGGAATAAAACAAGGGGACAGTTTAAGCTCATTACTGTTTATACTTATTATGGACAAGATAGTCAAGAACATAAAAAAATAATGTCTGAGTAAAATAATTGGGAACAGAAACATGGAGCATGTAAAAATGACTGGTTTTATTTTGTTAAAAACATGAATATTTTTCGATCATAAACTAAAAATGCAATTTTCTTCAAAACAATCAGTTTTATATAGTACATTATAAAGACATAATTTGAAGGGATAAAATAGTTTTGCAAGACGGTAATATAATGTACAGAGTGTTTCATTTAATAAAATAAAATTTTTGCTAATTAAAATCTCCTGAATTAATGCTTATCCAAAAAATACCCCGAACCCTAAGCGAAACTACTGCTCTGTTCAGACATTTCAGCCATCCTTTACCTTCGTGCTTACCAAATAAGCTTAGTTACTTATTACTGATAACGTTTACTAGGCATTTATAGTGCACCAATTTTCGTCAAATCATCATATTTTTCAGTACAACTTGGCATCGTTGCAATTTGTGGGAAAATAAAAGATAAAGCTAGCTGCAGAATTTTACGCTGAAATCGATGATAAACAAAAATAGAGTGTCCTATTAAAAAAAGTAAACTTCATGTTGTCTCGTTTAGGCTGAACACCCAGTATATCTCAAAATATTTTAGAAATGTGTATCGGCGCAAATTCAACAACTTTTATTTAAAACATTTCTTTGTATTTTTTATCCTCAGTAGGTTATTATACTTCCACCCTCTATATTATCCTTAGTTTGCTTTCTGGTATAAAAGCTGCCTGCTCTTCTTATAGTTTTAGTTCCAACCAGTGTCTCAGTCTTATTTCCAAAATTCTTGTTTAAAATTTGTGCCACACATATTTTTGCATTGAGTTTGTTTCCCTTTTTATAAATAAATCGTATTAGGTACTATATTTCGCAAACAAAACCTATTTAATATTTTTTAGTTCTAGTTTCTCAAAAGTTACAATCAAATCCATAGAAAAAGTTTCCAATTCTTTCATAAAAATGTGTCCTTCAGAAATGAATAAAATTATTAATTAATCATAAAAATATATGAAAAAAAAACATTAAATTGAAAAAAACCAGTATAGAAACTAATTTTTTTTAAATTCCTTTCTTTTTTCTTAGCGATAAAATTCTATATAATCACATCACTTGAAGCCCTCAAATAAAAACTTACTAACTTACCTTGTGTACGAAGAATCAATTAAAAAACCATAAACCATACGCCACCGTAGATCTGATGACCGTTCTGGAACTTTACGAAAACCAAAATTGATCACAGACACACAAGGAGCGTCGTGTAGGGTTAGACGTCGCGACGCAGGATATACTGGAAGCGTCGCGTGTAAGACGGCGTTTATATAATAAAGGGGAACTTCCAGTAATGCGCGCACTCGCATTGCCATCCCTAGAATCTTTGTTTCAAAAAATGATGAGAATGAATTAATAATATATAATAGAATATTTATTTCGAATTGCTGGTGAAACAAACTGATTTTAACCGTTTTATGCTGGGACTAATATTAACATTTATTGAATTCTTAGTCGGTTAACAATATCCCATTTGTGCTTGTGGTTAAAAGGAGGATTGCCTAAGTAATAAACCTGTTTAGACCTCGTCAGTATGACATGTTTGCTGCAATGAAAGAAAAGAAATTACGCAGATACCATTGTAATGATCACTGTTGATCATAAAATTTAGAAAAAATATAAGCAAGCCGCTTTGGATCACAATAAACATAATAAATTATAGAAAGTACCATTTTTTCCTAAAATTCAAAGTAAAATTGTATATAATAGCTAATCTGGTGTAATTTGCTTGTAAAATACAGTAACATTTTTGTTTTTCAGTCACACGAAACTTTTTTTTGTTACCTTTTCTCTCAAATAATAGCTACTGAACTATGCCACACTGACTACACATTTTTGTGATGTTTTGTACATGATTATGCTATTTATCACGTTTTTATTAACGATTCAAATCAAAACATTTTGTAGCATTTATAACGGCAAGCAAAAAACTAATAGATTCACAAGAGATAATAATGAACAGGATAATGACTCGGAATGAAAAAGGACATACGACTATATAAAGAAACAACAAAAAAGAAATAAGGAAGCCAAAAATAAGAAAAAAAACGAAATAAAAATTGGAACTTGGAATATAAGAACAAAGTTGATACCTGGGAAAATGCAAGAAGTTGGAAAGGAATTGATGAGATACAATATAGACATAGCGGCCTTGCAAGAAATAAGATGGAAGGATCAAGGGGCAATTGATAAGAGCCTGTATAGTTTTAGATATTCTGGAGACAAAAAGCAAGGAAACCGAGGATTTATGGTATTCCAATCAATGAAACAAAAAATTATTGAATTCAAACCAATAGATGAAAGGATGGCATATCTAAGAGTGAAAGCAAAACCATGCAATTAAATATTTATGCTCCAACAGAGATTGACAGCAATGAAGAAAAAGATAAATTTTACGAAAAGGTAGAAGAAGAATTAGAAATAATACCAAAGGAAGATACTATAATAATATTAGGAGATTTTAATGCCCAAATAGGTAAAGAAGACTACATAAAATGCGTAGCAGGAAAGGAAACTATACACGAAAAAACAAATAACCTCACAACAAGCACGAATATGTACATAAGTAGCACAAAATTTCCACACTCAAAAAAACATAAAATAACATGGATCTCTCTGGCGAATGGAACCTCTTCCGAAGCCATTGTAACCTCACACACACACACACACACACACACAACATGGATGGCGCCTGATAACAAAGCAACATCTCAAATAGACTATACTCGTATATTAATCAACAGGAGAAAACAAACATCAATAAAAGACGTGAGAACATACAGAGGAGCATCTGCTGACTCCGATCATTATCTTGTTATTGCCAAAATAAAACAAAATATTAAAAAAACCACAAGGGACAGAAATACATTAGATGGAACATAACCAAGCTAAGCGAAGAGAAAGTAAGGAAATAATATGAAACACAGATAGATGAATTACTAAGCAAAATAGTAAAAAAGGAAAACAACGTTAACGCACAATGAGAAACTATAAAAAAATCCATTCAAATAACAACGGAAAAACACATAGGCAAAATGGATAGAGATAAAAGAAAAGAGTGGTACAATTATAGTTGCCGTGTAGCAGTAGAAAAAAAAGGAAAAAGACAAAAATGGACAAGAATAAACGAAATAAAGCACAAGCAACAATACATAAAAAGCAAAAATGATTGTAACAAAATGATAAGAAAATCAAAGCGAGAATGGATGGATAACAATATAAAAGAATTAGAACAAGAAAGAAAGAATTGTAATACCAAGAAATTTTATAAAAATATAAATGAACAAAGCCGAAAATATAAGGGCAAAACGAAAGGTATAAAAACCAAAATGGCAAAGTCATTGAAGAAGAAAATGAATACAAACAAATATGGATGGATCACTTTAGGACGTTACTAGTAGAAGATTCAGATATTGAAGAAGACGTTGAAGAAATAACACAAGAAAAAATATTGGAAGAACCGACAGGAGCAGATATTATGGAGATTATTAACAAAAGCCGAAACGGAAAAGCACATAAATATGGAACTGATAAAGTACGGAAGTGAGAAGCCTGATGATATATATATATATATATATATATATATATATATATACATATATAAAACTAGTGAATATTGGGGATTGCAGCAAAAAATTGGAAAAGATATACTCTTAGCGGAAAATGTCCAAGCTTTCGAGGATGTTTGTCCTCATCATCAGGGAAACTAGAATGAAAAAACAACAGTTAAATACTGTGGTCAAAGAGAATAATTAAAAATGAAATTCACAACCACGTGTGTACTTACCTCCGAAGTGAGGTTAGATTCCATAAAGATGTAAAATCGTAAACTACAAATCGTAAATTGTGGAATATTCAAGTAGGAATTGAACCAACGGCCTAATCAATCGTGTCATAGCAACAATTGTAATTGTCGCAGCATTTTATAAAATAAAACCATTGATTTCATCTTCATGTGTCTAAGAGTATATCTTTTCCAATTTTTTGCTGCAATCCCCAATATTCACTAGTTTTATTCCTAACTAGTCAGCAAAGACTATCTTTCTTATATATATATATATATATATATATATATATATATATATATATATATATATACATATGTCCAAAAGTTTGGAATACGTACAAATAATATATCTACGCCTATGGTGGTTTAAAAACTGCTGTTGATATTTACTCTAGAGCCTTTTTAAATGAAAATTATCAAAAATTTGATTCGTTTTGGTTGCAATTTGGTCATATTAAACTGATTTTGGTATTTACACATTATTTCAGTTCTTGTTTTAATTTCATTCGAGCCGTTTAAAAATGCCTAGAAACATGATATCTCATTTTGACAGATCTAGAGTAATTGCATTGTTACAACAGGGCTTTATTCAAAGTGATATCGCCAATATTATTTGGCGTCACGCAGAGTGCTGTATCGAAAATTTAAAAAAAAATTCCAAGACACAAATGACGTGAAGGATCGCCCCAGAAGTGGCACAAATCGATGTACAACAGCAGCACAAGACTGGCAGATAACATTGATAGCTCGAAGAAATCGTCTGGAATCTACAAGTGGTATATCCAGAGAAAGTTTTAGGCTTGAAGGACTGAATATTTCACGGCAAACAATAACACGCAGACTAAATGCAGTAAATTTGTATCGTAGAATACCCTTACGTGTTCCAAAACTAACCTATCAACACAAAATTGTAAGGTTGCAATGGGCTCGAGAAATGGTACATCATGGTCCATCCATGGAATAAAGTGATGTTCTCTGATGAATCAAAAATTGGCTTGGTTTCTGATTCGCGAAGAACACTAGTTTGAAGGGCTTCAGGACGACAACATCGACTAAAAACAGCCCAACCGCGTGTTCCATTTGAAGGTGGGAGTATTATGGTTTGGGGTGGTATTATGAGTGGCACACGGACGCCTCTACTGGTTCTGGAGAGAAGAGTCACTGGTGCTGTATACATCGAGGAGGTTTTAAATCGTGTCGTGCGTCTATTCCGAGGGGCATTAGGTGATAGATTTGTGTTTATGCATGACAACGCACCTCCGGATCAAACAGCGGCAGTACAAAATTTTCTGGAAGAAGAAGGAATATCCACAATATGGTGGCCCTCGAATTCCCCAGACATGAACGTCATTGAACATGCCTGGGACATTCTCAAAACACGCATTAAGAAGCGAAACAATCACCCTATTACACTGCGAGAACTAAAAGATGCTGCTCGTGAAGAATGGGAGAGAATTCCTCAAGCCCAGCTCGACCATTTAATCGACAGCTTGCCAAATCTCCTACAGTCATACATACAGGCCAATTGAGGAGATACTGATTATTAATTTTATAAAAAAAAATTTTTTTCCATACTAATTCAATTTTAAATGTAAGTGGTACATTGTAAATTTTTCACTCCAAAAGAATAAATAATTTTTTTTCATATTGTTTATCTGGATTTGAGATGTATTTAGTGTTGGTGAGAGTTGTAGCAAAATGATATTTAATTATTCAGAATTTTTTTATATAGAAATCAAAAAAAAGATGAAATATTCCAATATTCCAAACTTTTGGACATATGTGTATATATATTATACCAACTTATATTAAAAATATGGGGATAAGAAAAAATGCCTATAAAATGGGAAATAGGCCAGTTAATTACAATCCACAAAAAAGATGACCAGCATGAATGCCAAAACTATAGAGGTATTACATTACTGAATACTGCTTATAAAATACTATCAGCTACAATAAACATAAGGCTTAGAGACACTACAGGAAATAATATAGGACGATATCAGTGTGGATTCGTAAAAGGAACATCAGCAGTGGATGACATATATATACACTAAGGGCCAGTTGCACCGTAGTTGTTAACTATGGTTTACGACCTAAACCAAGTTTTAAGTAAATGATTATATTGCACCGTCACTTGAACCGAGTTTAATTGCCTTAACTAGCTGTTAAATTTAATCTCCAAAATTCGAGGGATTATTCAACGTTTAAGGCTAAGCTTTGAATCTTAACCCTACATTTTATGTGTATCTACGCCTACGCTACCTACAAGTGGTCTTTTTTTTATAAGAATATGGATTATTTGGTACTGGAAGAAGAAATTTTCTTAGAGGATTTTTTAGATACTTTGGAAATTAAGGATTTCGGCTTTCGTAGGCGTATTTATGAAAGGTCAAATTATTTTGATGACTTGGATGAATTGAGTTTTTAAGAAGATTCAGATTATTAAAAGGGACAGCTGTCACTCCTGGAAATAGAGGATCAACTAGAATATCCCCATGATTTGTAAGTTTATCATAGAATCATTATTTTTTGGTTAGTGATAAGGGAAAAATGAAAGTACAGGATTACTACTTCTTTATTTTTTAGAAACCATATACCGTATCACCAGTTATACCAGCAACTAACTAACTAAAATGATCCCACTTTTTGTGAGATTCTTTTTATTTTTAGTTCAAAGAGAACTTAAACATTTCGAGAGTATAATTTTTATTATTAATCCTAAATTAATCGCACTGTTCATCTATACTATATAATAAAGAAATATTTAAGAAACTGTCTGGAGTTTGATTTTAGGTCACCTTTGAGAAACTGTCCAGAGAAAAAATACACAAAAAATATTTAAACAAAATAACAAGCTTTTTGTTCTGTTAAAACTGTTTCTAGTTTATCCAAACCAGATAATAAAAAATTGTTAAGTAACAGTGGTCACAAAAAATAAATAATAATTAAAAATATATATATTAAGGTATTTATTAACACATTTCTGAATTTTAAATGGTCTTTTTGACTAAACCCTGTTTTCCCATGTACAGGGTCATGATTATATGTCATTGCTCGACATACAATGATAATAAATTATCGACAGAAGATTTTAGAATCCTAGGATTACTGCACAAACTAAATACTGCCACAAATAACACTCATTTATTGGCCAAACAGGTATAATCTAGGTTAAGAATTATGCAAGTGAAGATAGTCACAGTACCAACTTAGAGAAAAGTTACCAGAACTGTGGCTTAACTTTAATCTATCTTAAATAAATGACGGTTCAAGCCAAACAGTTAATCTAAGTTTTAATAAGTTAAACCTGGTTTTGTTAACAGAAGTTTTGCACTAGTACGGTGCAAATGGCCCTAAAGCAGATAATGGAAAAAGCATATGAACATCAAATAGAACTGGAAATGTTATTTGTAGACTTTCGGCAAGTTTTCGATTCAATACATAGAGGCAAACTTATATCAGCTTTGAAAGAACTAGGGATTAATGATAAATTTAAAAGGTTAATCAAGATGACTATGGAAAACTCAAGGGCTACGGTAAGAATACAAGGAGGAGAAACTGATAAACATAAATAAGGGTGTAAGACAAAGTGATTCGCTATCTGCAACATTATTTAACCTAACACTAGTATATGCAATGAGACGAATACAAAAAAGTAATCTCAGGACGAGCGGAAGGCAGAAAATTGTCTATGCGAGCGATATAATAATCATATCAAAGACAAGAGAGATTCTGGTAAACACAATAAAGGAAATCACAAGTGAAGGAAGTAGGATGGGATTAGAAATAAATGCAGATAAAACAAAAATAATAATTTTTGGTAAAATAAATCAAAACAGTGCAATAAAGATCAGGGATTTCGAATTTGAAAAAGTGGAGAAATTCAAATACTTAGGTGTCACAGTAACAAACACCGGAAACAGGAAAAAGGAAATAGAAGAAAAAATCATTAATGCAAATAGAGCTTACCATGTAAACATAAAACTTTTAAAAAGCAAATTACTCTCAAGACAAACCAAAATCAATATTTATAAAGTGCTAATAAGACCCGTCCTTTTATATGCTGCTGAAACAATGACACTGGCTAAAAAGGAAGAAGAAGACTTGAGAATAATAGAAAAAAAGATAATGAGAACAATATTAGGACCAATCAAAAAGAGAGATAATGAGTAGAAACATAGAAATGGAGCAAGAACTGGAATGAGAGGACATAGTAAGGAAAATAAAAAAGCAAAGAATGAAATGGCTGGGACAAATATATAGATCAGAAGAACAAGAAATAACACTGCAAATGACAAAATGGAATCCTGGGGGAAGAAAACCTAGACCTAGAAAAAAATGGCTGTAGCTGCAGGTGAAGCAAGATATAACAAGAGCCGGAATTGGAGGATAGAAGGACAAAGTTAAGGATAGGAAACTATGGAGAACATTGACAGAGAAACTCTAAAGGGGAAAACGGGGATTGATCCACTCAAAAAAAAGGATTTAGAAAGCGTAAAGCGACGAAACCCAAGGAGCACGCTTATTCACTGAACCCTATGAAGTGTAGAATGGCATTCATGATTTTATGATTTATGGTGTCGAATGCTTTTGAGTAGTCAAGTAGATGAGAGCACACAATTCGTTACTGTCAAGTGATTTGAATATATCATCTGATATTGCAGAGAGTGCTGTCGCGCAACTAAAACCTGATCTAAATCCTAACTGATGTAGGGCAAATATATTATGCATTTCAAGATGACATCTTATTTGCACATTAAGTGTTTTCTCTAAAACTTTAGATATTATTGGAAGCGTACTTATGCTTCGTAAGTCGGAGAGTTCCGTTGGTACTTTGATTTTGAGGAATGGTAATAAATAAGCATGCTTCCAAACTTTGGGAAAGTAGCTCTTCTTCACACATTCATTCATGACTTGAGTAATATAAACGGACATCACAGGAGTATGTAATCTATATTTATCCGAACCAAATGATTTGGATTTATATGTTTTTGCTTATAGAGGTGACGCCATCATCATTTACTTGAGAGACGGTAAAGATACTAGTAACACCATCTTTTACTCTGTTGGAATAATAATCAATTATCTCAGAGCATGGCTGTTGATCGTTTTTAGAAGCATTAACAAAATAATTATTCAAAACATTCACATTGTTCAGGTTGTCCGGTAGTTTCGTATGTTTGGTCTTCAATATATCCAATTTCCTGAATATTTGCCACTGCTGTCGACTATTCGAGTGTCCTAGTGCATATTCTAAATAGGCCTAGCTAGCTTTTCCCGCTTTTTTCAGCCTTCTGATCTGCTTGATTTTTCAATTCTACAATATTAGGTGTACTGTTCACATGACCACATTTCCCGTGCTTCCTTCCTCTCTTGGTTTCAAGTTTTAGTGCAGCTACTGGCAACGGCGATACCTCTTGTATAGTAAACTCAACTTTTTCTATTAATGCACTTGTTGCTTTTGACGTAGAAGGACTTGGTTCTTCCGATTTAGAAGCACCTGCCTTTTCTAACGTAGAAGGCCCGGTTTCTTCGACATCTAAGTCTATTTGTGACTCTTCTATTGCTTGTTCACAGTCATCTGGGTCTCGATGTTCAAGAGGTTTATCCGTAGTGAGCGAAGGAGCAAACATCCAATCCTCGAAAATTTCAGCATTTTTGGCTATTTGAACAACCTCTAAACTCTTCTGGCTCGAATGGACGTCCAGTAAAAGAAGCACTTTGTTTTCAGTAGAGGCCTTGGTATAGTGTGAGAAATATTGAAGCCATTTTACAAAGATTTCGGTATTCACTCAACCGTTTTCCTGACAAAATGCTTTGCTTCCAGGTGGAGAATTATCCATTAGTTCATTCTTGAACCGTTTCCTGGGGAAAATGAAAACTGATGGTACATAAGTTCCTATGCTATTCATGCAACAGACAACAGTGCTGTCCACGTTCCGCACTACTGAGAGTCCTTACCTGCTTTCGGCCGCGAGTAGCAAATATTTTTTGCGGTCTTTTTTATACGGTACTTAGGCCAGATTCATCAACATTATAAATGTTTCCTGGGGGAAACTTATACTGATCAATAATTACAGCTAGTGCAGTGAAATACGAACTTATGTTCTTCTTCTTCTTCTTCTTATTCGTATTCAAGATCTTGCGATCTGTTAGTTTTGAAGGTTCCTCTTTATCGTTTCCTGGGAGGTGGACTGCCAACTGTCCTTCCATCTCTTAGGTGGTCTACCGGGTGCTCTTTTCCCTGTTGGTTTCCCTTCAAGTGCGATGCGTGGCAGTCTGCTCTCCTCCATTCTTCTCACATGAGCGTACCAATGTCTTCTTCTTTGTCTCCCCCATCTTACGATGTCTTGTACTCCACATTTTTCCCTGATGTCATTGTTTCTAACTCGGTCCCTTCTTGTTTTTCCCACTATAGTCCTGAGCGTTTTCATTTCGGCTACTCTAAGCATGCTTTTCGTTTTGTTGGTTTCTTCTCTGGTTTCTATTCCGTATGTCATGATTGGCCTGATACAAGTCTTATAGATCCTAACCTTGCTATCCTTTCGCATGTATTCGTTTGCCCATATTGTTTGCTTTAAGCAGCCCGATATGGCAGTCGCTTTGTTAATCTGTCTTCCTAGGTCCTTCACTGGGTCGTGATAACTCGACAGATCCATACCCAGATATTTGAATTGTGAGACTTGCTCTATGATTTTTCCCTGGACTTCCAGCTTACATCTCACAGGTTCTTTAGCAAAGGTTATGCTTTTCGATTTTTCTATGGATATGGTCATGTTCATCGCTTGGCTGACCTGGTAGAATTTGTGCAGTTGTCTCTGTAGATCGTCCTGCGTTTCCGCAATAATAGCTGCATCGTCGGCGTAGCATACCATGCTGATTCTTTTATTCTGTCCCATTCGGTATCCCATATTTAGTGATGGAGGAGGGTTCTCAGGCTAGGCTAGCACCCTGACTGGGGTAAAAGAAACATACTGCTCACAGAACTGAAGGGACAGCCTCGGAAACCGATCGGAATCATACTATGACGACACACGCTACGAAATGGAATAAACGACTTGGAAGACGTAAACGTGCCATAACAAGACTTGCCTGCTGGAATATAACATCGTGGAACGGCAGAGACCAGGAGATTGTTAACGAAATGAAACAACATAAGATTGACTTATGCGCTCTATCAGAAACGAAGAGGAAAGGACAGGGCACATCAAGATACGATGATTACATCTTAGTCTATAGCGGAAAAGCTAAGCAAGAACGAGCAAAATCGGGGGTGGGAATTCTACTCCACCAGAAATACAAACAATGTATAGAAAACATAGACTACATTAACGACAAAATCCTGAAAATATCGCTAAAAGTCAACCACATGCAAACACACTTAATAAGCACATACGCCCCGGATATAAGTAAACCCACAGAGGAGAGCGAAACATTTTACCAACACCTACAAAATACTATAGACAAACTAAGCAACACGGATAAAATCATTATACTCGGAGATTTGAACGCCAGAATAGGCAGGGAAGTAATACCAGGCATACAACAAAAATATAATGAAGAGATAACCAACGAAAATGGAGAACTCCTGATAGACTTCTGTGCGAGAAACGAGCTACGGATAAACAACACGTATTTCCCTCACAAAGAGCAACATAAATATACATTTAGTAACTCCAGAGATCAAAAGTCAGTAATTGATTATATAATAAGTAACAGGACAATCACACCATCACAAGTAATAGATGTAAGAGCACTTACCTCTGCAAACATCGGCACAGATCACAACCTGCTACTGTGTAAAATGATTATGGAAACACCCCACAGAGCCAAAAAACCTCCAGTATTCCTCGAAAAGTTTAATATCGAATCACTGACAGATGATAGCACGAGAAACCTGTATGAGAACCGATTAACAAATAAACTGGAAGGACTTAATACGCTGGAGTGTGATGTGGAGAGCTGAACAAAATCAAATCATGTATCGTAGAAGCAGCCGAAGAATCCATTGGTAAAAGAAAAGTCAACATAAATGGGACCAATAATAGCAAAAAACCCTGGTTCTGTCAAGAAGTTAAAGAACTATCGCAGCAGAAAAAGAAATCCTACCTGATATACAGAAGCTCACCAACACCAGAGAAACACTCCGAATATACAGAAGTGAGAAACAGAATCAATGCCAGAATCAAAGCCATAAAACGGGATTACTGGGCAAAATTTACAAGCGATATGGATTACGACCTATATGGAGCACAGAAGAAAGTCTGGAAGATGCTCAAGAATAGGAAGAAGCCAATAAACGAGTTCGTGCAAACAAAAGGAGTCACCAAAGATGTATGGGAAAAATACTTTAGGGAACTTTACAACACCGAAGAGGCCATAAGGATCGAAAACTACGAGTCAAATCATCAAATATCACTAAACGAAGAAGAGGTAACAGCAAAAATAAAAAAATTGAAAAACAGAAAAGCTCCCGGAACAGACCTTATCCCAAACGAACTTCTAAAATATGCTGGACCCAAGCTAGGAAAACATCTGAAAATTATCTACAACAAAATTTTAGAAACATCGGAAATACCTACGGAATGGCACAAAAGTATAACTATCCCTATATTCAAGAAAGGACAGAAGACACACCCAGACAACTACAGGGGCATAACACTGCTGAACACAAGCATGAAACTCTTTACTAGCATTTTGAAAGAAAGACTCGAGGCACAAATAACAAACAGGGAAGAACAACAAGGTTTCAGACGAAACAGATCCACGACCGACGCCATATTCATTATCAAACAAATCAAAGAACTTATGTTGTTCCAATTAAATGCCTGTGCTCGTGCATACGAAGTATTCTCTGGGATTCTCAAAGAAATTCTAGGATTCCTCTTCAGGAATCCGCTGACCTATTTTCTGCAGGCCATTTGAGTTTCCTTATTGAAGTCGCGCTTCATTTGGTTTTTCTCGGCAATTTGGAATACCAATCTTCTCAGATCTTTCATTGTTAACCCGAAAAATTTGGTTTCCATTTCAATGATATGTTGCATTAATTCTTCCTCTATATCTCTACTCAGTACTGGTCTAGGTACTGGTCTGCGTTTATCCATCTTATCCAGTCTAGCTAAGATTCACTGTAGCATAGCATCAGTATTTGATCTTAGTGGTGGTTGTTGAATATGAGGGTTCTTATCTTGTAATAACTAAATATGAATATTCATTTGATAAGGCTGAGGATTGGAATATTGGTAACAAAAGGAAAAACAGAAGGATGAATAGATCTCAAACTATGTTGCTAAATTCTTCTATACATTATGCAATCTAAAAATATTGAAAATTAAGTCATATGAAAAAGTTCCAGGCGTTAAATTTTAACTTTAACTTATTTCAAAACTAAATAAATTGAGTTAACACCTTTTTGCATTATGGTATTCAATTGTCAATAAAAAAATAATAATAAAGTTTCATAGGTATATATGTTCACGTATTATCAAAACCTCTCCTGTATATTGTTGAAATAACCGTCCGCTGTCCCACTCAAACAAAAAAAACGATAATTATATTGCACAAAACTAGACGTAGAATCGTCGCTTTAAACAGTTACTTACATATACACTTATCTCATGAATACTTGAGATTAACGACGATAAAATCGACTTGTAAACAAATAAGATAATGCCAGTTTGATTAATTAAGCGGAAGGTTGTTTAAGTGAGACATTTAAGGGTGTCAAAAATCAAAATGGTAGTGCAAGTATACATTAGTGGAGTTTCAGGAAATACAGAAGTGAGTAAGGAAGAATTTTTGTTACCTTGAAAATAACAGTTAATTTATTGGTATTAATTGTGTTAGTATGCCACTCATTTTAGTGTTGCCGGTTTCACAGTTGATTTGTTTACCAGTGTCGCGGATTTTAAACAGAAATAGTTGTCATAGTTATAATAAAATTAGTCACATGTATTACTGTGATGTTATTAATATTTATTATCGACAATGCCGAATTAAGATATTGAGAATTTCGAGTGAATTTAAATAAACTAAATTCTAAAAATGGCATTTAATCAAATTCAAAATCGATTTATCGAAAACTACAGTATCGGCCAAAATTTATAATTTAAATATTCACCTTTAGGTACATCGCGAACAAACTTATTAATGCTAAAAGTATTTTTATAAGCCTTCCCGTAACATTGTATCTACCTTCAAGGTGAAATATTTCGTAAATTGTTTTAGAATAAATCATTAATGATTCAATTTCTACTACGAGTACTTCTAGACTCTTCGTAAAGATGGAGCTAGGTATATAAATTTGCCAACCAAAGATATTATACACAAATATCTTTTTTGCCAACCAAAAACATTCAATCTTTAGTTGAATGTTCTTGTTGCCAACGCTTTTCAATGCGACATCCATGTGTAAAAACTAAAAATGTTCAGCAGAACTGCCTTTTTGTTTTATGACAGGACGTTCAAATTATTAAATTGAAATTAAGTTTTTAGAAATGTGTATTTTACAAAAGTGATAATTCTACAAATACGATAAAACAATGTGAAATCTAGTAACTGACTATCCTTTAATTTACAAGTAATTTTATATAGAATATTTATGCTGATTACGTGGTCTTCGTCTTACACCATGATACAACAAAATAGAAGATATGATCTCTAGCCGTTCGAAATATCGTTCGCGGCGCGCATGACGTCACGCAGAGAGTACAATTTAAAACCGTGAGCGCGGGCTAATGCATTTGATGTAATAGAACTTGCATATGATGCGTTGCTAATGCATTTTGAAGGAAAATGAGGATGGTTCATGTTGAATGAGATATTATTAGTATTATAAAGGCAAAGAGAATTCATGTAAAAGTGTTATATGGAATCGGAGAGCCTACCAGAGCAAAACAATAATTCTAAGATCTGATTGAAATCTGTTTGCTCACTTTGTAAAGTAAATAATCGCTGAACTGATACAAAAAAAACATATTATTATACTTTTTGGATTTTTTGACATGATATTATAAAAAGATGAAATAAAACAATATAGTTTGTTTAAATCTTCATTTATTTGAACTAATGTTCAATTTAAACTTGTTGACGCGTTTCACTAACACAGTAGCTTTGTCAAAACGAATGAAGGTAAAATATAAAAATGTCTTAATATATACAGTGCTAAATCTATTTACTAAGGTTAACAATGGTATTGAAAGAAATTATCTGGAAATTCATTCACTACAAACATTCCTAAGCTATCTTCTAGGTAAAGAGGTTCAATAAAGGAGACTGATTGATATCTATTTGGTCGTTAAGGAGATTACCTGAATATTTATTTTTGTTAATATCTAAGGCCTCTAATAAATTTAAACTAAAGGATTTACCGACTACATAGAGAATTTCAAAATTTGGGTCGAAAATGTGTTGGTTTTCTAATAAATGATTTGAATAGTTAGAATCTAATTTTTTGTTGTCATAGCTACGTTTGTGTTCCGAAATTCTAGTTTTAAAATTTCTAAAAGTTCTACCGATATAAATTTTATAAACATTTAAATTTGTAAATAAATATAAGGAATAAAACAATTAGCAAATTTTAATACTTAATCGGTTGCTTATTCCAAAATAAGTATACTACAGAACAACAATAAAGTACAACTCAGGTACTGTGGAGCATTATTCAAAATAATAATAATAATAATAATAATAATAATAATAATAATAATGAAATTGTTATTGATAATAACAAAATATCAAATTCAGATTTAAAAATATTATTTGTCAACTTGGATTTATTTATTTATTTATTACGGGAAAACCCCTCTAACTGTTACAATACAACAATAAATAATACAATAAGGACAGGTATAAAGACTGATACAGCATAACCAATTAACTTGAAATACATAACACTTTCCATGTAGCTACAGGTAATAAACAATACTTATATAAATAAAAAAAAATTAAGAACATAACATAACTCAACAAATCACAGCCCTAAGCAATATTTGAACTGGCCCAAAGACGGATTGAAATTATCAAAACTAAAGCTATTCAAAAAGCACAGATATCTATTAATAGGACTCATAGCACCATATGTTGTTCTATGCAAGGGCACATGAAAGGTAACTTGATGGCGAAGACACTGACAAGGAATGCTAATCCCCATATGACTCAAAAGATCCGCACATTAATCAACCTGCCCATTTAGGAGCTTAAATATAAATATAGCCCCCAACATATCTCTACGATTACCAAGAGAAGCTAGTTACATTTGTGTTTCATTTTCAGCATAATTATATGGTCTAATATTCTATGGTATTGCCCTTACTTCGTGGAATCTCTTCATATTAGTGTTTTAAATGAGACTCACGGTTTCTAGTTAATACCACAATATAATAAAAATTGTTGAAAATTCTAAAAAATTGACAATTGTTTCGATAAATCAATATCATCGTCGGAATGACAGAAGTTACATTCCATTTGATGCCTACCTGATGTTTCGTAGTTATTTTTGGCTAGACCAAGAAGTGACCTAACTGGTGATTGACTTAATATGTGTTAATAGAAAAAAGAAGAAGATGTGATATTACAAATATTGAAGCTTAGATATTATTAGCCCTATGGTGATATACTGGATATCATTTTTCCAATTAAGATCAGTATAACTATGCAATGATATAGAAAACCAGGAAAACTATATCTGCTGATCTTTACAATTATCACTTAAGAAGACAGTTTATTAGTGGACAACTCCCTAGATTTAACTGTTCATTGACAACTTCATATTGTGGGTTTCTTAATTGTCTTCTAATTTCCAATTCTTCAAGGAAATCCAGTTCTTGTTTCTTTTCACAAATATGCAGCACTTCTAGTTTTGTGTTAGGTGTCAATGAATGATTGGTGTCAAGTAGATGTTTTGCCTAGTGGGATTTATCTGGTTGGTTTAATCTGTATGCTCGTAAGTGTTCACTGTATCGGATTTCAAAATTCCTAAGGGTCTGACCCAAATAGACAGCATTACATTCTGGACATTTGAGTTTATATATACCTGACTTCTTTAATGGTGGTATTTTTGTTTTTACATTTAACAATTTTGTACTAACGTTACTTTCTGTTTTAAAAGAAACTGTTGTATTCGTTGCTGAAGATATTATCTTTGAAATATTATTAGAAATATTTCCTGCATATGTGATGGTTTTATAAGTTTATATTTCATCAGTTTGTTTATGAAATATTAGCTGTAATGCCACTTTATCCTCTTTTTTATTAATTAGCTTATTTATCATATCTAATGTATTTTTCAACCACATCAATAATTTACACCTCAAAATTAAATTTACATTAGAAATTGAAGAAAATAGCTCAATCAATTTTCTTGATTTAAAAATTCAAAGAGTTAATAATGTACTTGATTATTCCATTTACCGAAAACTAACACAGACTGATGTGACAATTCCATTCAATTCCAATCACCCCATGTCCCATAAACTAGCGGCATATAATTCAATGATACATAGAGCTTTTTCAGTTCCTATGAACAAATGTAATTTTGATAGAGAGATTAATACAATTAGACAAATAGCAACATCCAACGGTTATCCATTAGATATGATGAATAAGCTAATTAATAAAAAAGAGGAAAAAGTGGCATTACAACTAATATTTCCTAAACAAACTGATGAAATAAAAACTTATAAAATCATCACATAGTCAGGAAATATTTCTTATAATATTTCAAAGATAATATCTTCAGCAACGAATACAACAATTTCTTTTAAAACAGAAAGTAACGTTAGTACAAAATTATTAAATGTAAAAACAAAAACACCACCATTAAAGAAGTCAGGTATATATTAACTCAAATGTCCAGAATGTAATGCTGTCTATTTGGGTCAGACCCTTAGGAATTTTGAAATCCGATACAGTGAACACTTACGAGCATACAGATTAAACCAACCAGATAAATCCCACTACGCAAAACATCTACTTGACACCAATCATTCATTGACACCTAACACAAAACTAGAAGTGCTGCATATTTGTGAAAAGAAACAAGAACTGGATTTCCTTGAAGAATTGGAAATTAGAAGACATTTAAGAAACCCACAATATGAAGTTGTCAATGAACAGTTAAATCTAGGGAGTTCTCCACTAATAAACTGTCTTCTTACGTGATAATTGTAAAGATCAGCAGATATAGTTTTCCTGGTTTTCTATATCATTGCACAGTTATACTGATCTTAATTGGAAAAATGATATCCAGGATATCACCATAGGGCTAATAATATATAAGCTTCAATATTTGTAATATCACATCTTCTTCGTTTTTCTATTAACATATATTAAGTCAATCACCAGTTAGGTCACTTCTTGATCTAGCCAAAAATAACTACGAAACATCAGGTAGGCATCAAATGAAATGTAACTTCTGTCATTCTGACGATGATATTTATTTATCGAAACAATTGTCAATTTTTTAGAATGTTCAACAATTTTTATTATATTGTGGTATTAACTAGAAACCTTGAGTTTCATTTAAAACACTACTATGGTATTAAATTTATCTTCTCGTTTAGACAAACGGATCCACTCCCGTATAATTTTTTTGTCTTTTGGAAATGTGCATCGTGTGCAAAGCCTTTCACGTGATTGTTTGAATCACAACCATACACTACACATCTCATTTTGACTAATTTTTGCTAATTTTCAACAATAAAAATGTAAAATTAACCGACATAAACATATCTAATAATGTAACTGCAAACTAATTCAAGGCGTTCACTCTCGGCGTGACGTCAGAGCCAGCATGTGCGAAATCATATCTTCTATTTTATTGTATCATGGTCTTACACCGTGGAACAGCAACTCATCGGATTCCATAGGTGGGTGATTTGTGGTTTCCATGGGAATGGTTGATATAATTCCTCCCTTCGTAAATTCAACTTACACAGTTAGCAAGGAAGTTGTGAAGTTGAACGGTTGGTGATCCACCTGGGATCGATTCTTTGCAACTTTGCAGTACTTCGATGCCCATTTTTTGTATATTCAGAATACAAAAATAAAAATTAACAATAAATAAATTAATAGGGCCAATAAGCTGGGGGTTATTGAGAATTGTCCGAATGTTAATTGATGTTGATTTTCTACAAATTTAGTTTTCACCGATTGAAGATCGTCTAGTTATGTTTCCTCCAAATGAAAGTCCAGATTTGATATGGTAGGGCGAAAGGTACTGTTGTCTAGATTTAATAGTAGTTTCGGCTGGCTAAAGCTACTATAGAGTTGTTGGTTATTTATGACTGTATGATGTGCTACTACTTGGCATCTTAAAAGAATTTCTAAGAGATAAATACGATCTGTAAGATACTATGGTTTCTTCCTGGTTTGGACATTTGGAACTTGCTGTATCCTGAAATGGAATTATGTAAAACCATTGGAAATTGTTTAGTTGTTTCAGAAATGGCTTCGACAATTGAAATTTTTTCCCGCAGGTGGAAGTGCGTTTCATTTCAAGCAAGTTTATTCCACAAGGCCTTTCTTCTTAAATTTCCTGCAGGTCTATTCTCGGGCAGATATACTGCTGAGTTTGTATGGTTAGCTTGAATATGCGAAGCTGACACCATTCGTAATTAAAATTTTATTCTGAGGTATTATCACCTTAAACTGACTCCCTTCCAGTATTGGAGCCGAAAATAAATGATGATCAAAAACGTTGGGATATGTTATAGGAATATTTGAAATATATGTAATTTTATTATTATATAAGTAGCAATCAGTTTTAATTAATTTTTCATAGAGTAAAATTTTATCGAATTCTATTTCTAAGGTTAATTCGTTTTTAGAAAATATTTTTTCCAAATTCTTTAATGGTTTAAATAAATCATAAATTTTAATTATGCTTGGATGCATCACTTTAGCAAATGTAATTGAATTTTCGATATCGTTCAAAACCGAATTAATCAATTCATACAGATCTATGATTAAGCTAACAGCTATCTAATATGTGCATAATATTCGTAATCTGCTTGTCTGTTGATTAAATTATGGATACGTAAAGAAAATTTTTATCATTGTTAACTGTTTCCATAACTACTTCGCAAAACTCCATTCGCCTGATACTATCCGTTTCATAAATTCCGAATTTTGTAAGAATCGGTATTTATATTTTTTTTAAGATTCTGTTTTGACTATGGTTTCCCTGGAACCTACAACTTTCGCAACCCCTCTCTGAGATATCATTGGGTTTTCTTCCACAATTGTGCAAATCATGATATCCCTATTTTCTGATTCATTCTGAGGCTGGGGCTTATTATGTTCTTTGGGTGAAACGCGACCGTGCATTTCAAAATTATAAACTATACCCTGTATAGTTGAGAGTTATGGTGAGGGCCTATTAGGAAATGCCGCCTAAATCAAACCATTTATTTGCCGAATTGTGTTGCCTTGAAAATGTCATTTCACAATTTGTACTTTTTCAACAATCTCAAAAACATTCATTTTAAATAAATAAACATGATATACTTTTTGCGATTGACAATAGCACAAAATTTGAAAATAACAGTTGCGGACAAGTGTAAATTGGTCATCATGTTTACCGTGGATGAAACTGCTCTTGATCCGTATAATGTTTACGTCCAATCATATTTTTAGGTAAAATCTCGACAACAAAGAGTCCTATCGATACTAGATTCGAAAAGTATAAACTATGAAATTGTAGATATAACAGGTGAAGACAGCGAGAGCCACAAAATATTCATGAGATCAAATGCGACATCTCTAGGTGGAACAATGAGTGATCCAAATCCAAAATATCCGTTAACACCGCAATTTTTTAACGACGATGTCTATTGTGGGGTAAGTCTTGACAAGTTATGTATGAAATGAGAAATTGTTCGTATTTACGGCCCAAGGTCATGTTGTTATCGAAAATTGGACTAATGAAATTGATAATGTTTATTTTTAATTGTTTTAGGATTACAATCTATTCGATACTGCTAACGAATTAGGAGAATTGAATATATTTCTTAAATTAGTCGACGATGTTGTTCCAAATGAACAAAAAATATCTACTGCAGAAATACTTTTGAAATAAAATAAGAATATTGTTACGTTTATTTACTTTATAAGTTTTATATTTACTATTTATATGCAATAAATACTTGTTAACCTTATCTAATTTTTCACTATTTATCACAAGAGGCTAAATCGAACGCGGCATCCACCAATGAAAGGCCAGATAGCCATGTGTGTATGGCTGGTTGCATAATCGAATGACCAGTTAGAGTTGTTAGAAATTTGTGGTGATACGTGGGGTGTTCTGTGATCATTATTCAAATTATATAGAGTAGATTCAATTTAAAAATCGCAGTTTTGGCTGCAGCTAGACATTTAAGTTCATATATTTTGTTAAAAAGTGGACATCAATAATTTTGTATGGACTATTTGTGAAAATAATGTTGATTATTATAGAATTCTTAAAGCAACATGAAGGAAAGTTTCAGGTTTCACAATCGTAAATTTAGAGGTTTTAACTGTCCACATTGTAAATGTGCAGTCACTAGTGCTTCTTATGAAGACAATTTGTTAAAGACTCGTGAAACTAGTTTAGATATAAAGAAGAATTACCAATCAATAATTATGCAGGTATTAATAAGTTCATATTTGGAATCGCAAACAAGTAACAAGAAGAAAACCATATTAATTGGGTCAGCTCTTGCACAAGAGTTAGAAATAGTGAAAGACGTTTCAAATGAAAATAAGTGTGATTAAATTTTGTAAATAACGTTTCTTTTATGTTTATCAAACTTAATAAAGGTTACCCGTTTTATTGCTTATTTATTTAAAAATATGTTTCTAGGCATTAATTTAAATTAGGGTTTTGTACCATTAATAATGTTAGACAGCGTGAGTATCAAGTTTTTTATATCATTAATTAGAGAAGTATTTTTATTAAATTTTTGGCTGTTATGTAATTATATTATTGCCAGATAACTTTTGGTATTTACATAAACATTTGTTAACATAATAATTCGCCTTTTTAAGTTTTAACTTATATATTCATACTAAATAAATTTACGACATTAAAGTGCATTAGTAATCCTTCTGAAATTTCGAAGTCAGTGTATTTCCATATTACATATCCGCAAATCTATGCAACCAACCATTCATACACGTTGGTATCTGTTCTCTCATTGGTCGATGCCGCGTTCGATTTAGCCTCTTTTCTATTTATCTTACTCTCACAGTAGCCTGAAATAGTAGAAAGTTATACAACACTAAATACAAATTGCTCTTCTCCGTTTTTGTCACAATAGACCAAAAAAGCAATGACGTCATAACCATAGCCGCTGACAGTTACTGAGGGAAAACAAATATTTATTTACGTTCATTTTACGTTTGAATATGCTTAAACATGGCTATTGTTAATTTGTCCAGCATTGCGGAGCTGTTTTGTAATGAATTTAAAGTATTATGATGGAAGTTTAGGAGCGAAGCAATAAGGCATAATTACTTGATAGTCACTGCAGTGTCACTTTACAAATGCAAAAACGAATAAACTTTCAAAATATTAAAATGGTCAAGACAAGACATAAGTTGAATAATTGATTTGTTTTCCCTCAGTAACTGTCAGCGGCCATGTTCTGACGTCACACTTTTTCGGTCTATAGGCTGCAATGCGAGTGTTGCTCAAACAGAGCTCACTGCTATCTGCAATAGAGATTACCAAAAGGAACACCACAGGTAATAATATTTACATCCTTATGGATAGTAGACAAATACTGAACAGACCACGCATTACATCAGGGCTAGTACTAGAATGTCATATGGCCTTAATCGAAGCCTGTAACAACACGGTCACTTTAGGCTGGATCAAAGGGCAAGAGAAATCGAAAACAAACCGTATTGCAGACTCTCTAGCCAGGAAGGCCGCCTCCCCCAAACTCTTGTGACCTGGCAGTTTCATTGGTCTATCGGCGTCATAGTAGGAGAGCTAGTGGACCGTCCGAGTAACGGTGTGTCTGTCTGTAAGGCTAGAAATTCTTATGGTGATGAGTCATAGTTGCCTAAGTACAATGACCATCACCTGGCACGCCTCGGCCCTGCACGTCATCAACCCCTATATTTTTGAAAGTGTAGAAAACATTTGAAAAATAACTTGTTCCTATAAGCTTGAAATTTTTTTACCATTTAGTTTATTTGTTTTTAAGTTCAAAAAAAAATTGACAGGCGTTTTCGATGAGCACAAGTACCTGACAGGTGAGCCTGAAGGTGTATTATGTGTAAATTAAAATAAACTTAATTCTGTAAAGTTGAAATGTACAGATATGTTTCTTTAAACGATTTAAAGTAAGTTGGTACAATGACAGGCGGTTCTGGCTAGCATAAGTCCTTGACAGGTGAGGGGAAAGATGCTATGGGAGCGCGAGTAAGAGGCGTAGCATGAAAAATCATATCGTTGATTTAAATTACATTAAGTAAAAATAGAAATTATGGGTAAAATGTATTTTATTAGTTGTAACATAATGTACATAAGACTTTTAAATTAATCATTATCTGATATGTCATCATCACTTTCTTCGTCATCATATGATTCTTCATTGTCGATTTCATCATCTAAAAAGAAACAAATTTTGAATACATTAATAATAACATTAAATCTCGGATCTTGCGCTCAATTATGTAGAATTCCTTATATTTTTAGAAAATTAAGAATTTGTTTATTACCTTCAATGCGTTCTTCATCTTCACTCGACTCATTCTCAGTAGTATCAGTAGGCTGTTGTAATAATATTTCGTAGATAGAAGGAACTGTATCTCCCTCAAACCAATTAAAAACATAGCTTCCATCGATTAAGTTCCAACCATTATCTTCAGGTTTAAGAACCGTTGGCACTTTTAAGTGACTATTTCTCCAGATATTTGTAATGTATACATTCCGCAATAGTTGTTGTTGCAGTTCCCGGTGGTATGGAGGCAAATTTTTGGAATCATAACTGATCCGTTTTTTCTTAAACACCTCAGTACCACTTGTTTTATATGTGGCGATAAACTTATCATATTGTGCTTCATTTACATTGGCAGATTTCATTCCATACAGTTGACAGACGCACTTTTCGAGTATTGGAAAAACCTCATCTTTTTTCTCTATTTCAGCATTTCCTAACGCTGCAAATGCCTTCTGAAATTGAATATTTTTTTGTAATAATCGATAAGGTTTCTTCATGCCTCTTCTCACAAAACATGGATTAAAATCACAGCCGGTTAATGCGTGAAAACCAGGTAAACTTTGGCATAAAAGGGGTCCTAACTTTATATATAATTGTGAAATATTATAAATTAGTTGTAACGAAGCTGGTGACATTTCTTGTCTCAAATTGTCTGATAATGGCAATAATTGATCAATCATTCTTGGTTTTTTGGAATATAGTACAATTTCTGAGATGATAACATCAAAAGCTCGCTTCCTTTTCTTTGATTGGAGATTTGTAAGTTGACCAGATAGCTCTTCTGGGGGTTTCATTATTTTCAGAACTATTTTGTTGGGAAGTTTCCCCATTACTATCATCATTCTCAATAATTGTTTGATAGATAATGTTGTATAGTGATATTTGGTAATAACGGCTGGCAATAGTGGTTGTAATGCCGACAACTGATTGTCACTTGTCACTTAGAATTAATAAAGTTAATTGTTAGTCAGGATTGTTTAATTTAATTATTAAACCTATATAAAGTATAAAACATGGCGCTGCTTAATCAAGTTAGAAGTGTGTAGAGTAATATTGAAAATTCTCAAACCCCAGTAAGAAAATTAATAATATATTAAGAAATAAGTGAGGTTAGGCTAGTAAAAAACACGTGTGCAATTAAGAAGACACGACATGGAACTGTTTAAGCCCCCCAAAAATCTTATCGTTGATGAAAATATTGCCAACAATTGGAAAAAGTTTAAACAAAGCTATGAAATATACATGACGGCATCTGGCAACAATTCCAAAACCCCTGAAGTAAAAGCTGCAATCCTATTAAACTTCCTTGGCGAAGAAGGACTAGATCTTTTTAATACATTCAATTTAAATGAAGAGGATGAGAAAAAGCCAGAAATAATAATAAAAGCTTTTGATGATTATGTAAATCCGAGAAGAAATGTAGTATTTGAGAGATTCATATTTCATCAACGAATTCAGAAAGAAAATGAAGACTTCGCAGTGTTCTTAAGAGACATAAAAACCTTAGTAAAAACATGTGAATTCAAAGAACAAGAAGATGAAATGCTTCGAGACAAAATAGTTTTAGGCGTAAACTCCAGAGAGCTGCAAGAGAGATTATTGAGAATGGCAGACTTAAAATTAAATGATGCAATTAAAACCTGTCAAGCCGCAGAAATAAGTAAAAAACAAGTAAAAAGTCTTCATGTTGAAAATAATATAGATGAATTAAAAGATGACAGAAATGAGAAACTAAAATATCATTGCAAAAAGTGCAATTATAAACATGGGCCCAGAGAATGCCCTGCTTATGGTAAATATTGTAAGAACTGCAAAAAAGCTAATCATTTTGCAGTGGGCTGTAGAAGTACCAAAAATCAAATGTACAATAATAAAAATGTACAAGAAATTAATGTTGAAGAAGAAGATAGCATTGAAGATATTACTGAACTCTTCCAAGTTCATTCATTAAACGACACAGTAAATACTGTTTGCACTCACAGCAGAGAAGATATTTGGACCCAGGATGTAGAGATAAATAATCATAAAATTAATTTTAAGCTGGATACTGGTGCACAAGTCAATGTCCTTCCGTTCAAAACTTTTAAGAAAATTGTTGGTAATGATCAGCTGTTAAGAGAGTCCAGAGGGCTGTTAGAAGCCTTTGGAGGAGAAAAAATCAAGCCCCTAGGTAACATAAAACTAAGTTGTAAAATAAATAATAGTATAGGTGATGTAGAGTTTGCTGTAGTAAATAAAAATGTAATGCCTATTTTAGGACTACAGGTATGTAAAAAATTTTATCTTCTTGTGAAAATAACAAATAGTAAAATAGACACATTAAAAATAAATAGCAAAAATGAATTTATAAAAAATAATAATGAGATATTTGAAGGGTTAGGCGCATTTCCTGAATATTATACAATAAAAACCAAGGTGAATGCAGAGGGAGTAATAAGGCCGCCTAGAAGGCTACCCCAAGTACTTTTGAATAAATTTGAAAAAGAGTTAAACAAAATGATTGAAAACGGTATAGTTTCAGAGCCTAAGAAATGGTCCAGTAATGTTGTATTAGTGGAGAAACCAGACGGATCATTAAGGATTTGTCTGGACCCCAATGAGTTGAATAAAGTAATTGTAAGAGATTATTGTTTGATACCACGGTTTGAAGACATTCGCCCAAAATTGTTGAATAAAAAATTTTATACCTTGTTAGACCTGAAACAAGGGTTTTGGCAAATTAAGCTTGATAAAGAATCATCAGATCTCTGTACCTTCAGTACACCATTTGGGTTTTATAAATTCAATAGGCTACCTTTTGGATTGTCTTGTGCTCCCGAATCATTCATTAATATGGTTCAAAAATACTTTGGTAAAATTGATGTTAACAATATTGTAATATATTTTGATGACTTACTCATCGCTACTGAAAATGAGGAATTACATGATATGTTATTAAAAAAAGTTGTAAGTTTAGCTAAAAAGATAAATATAAAATTTAATCTTAGAAAATTACAGTACAAACAGGCCAATATAGAGTTTTTGGGTCATAAATTCAATAAAAATGGTGTAATACCCTCAGAAGAACACACAAAATCAATTTTAAACCTAAAAGAACCTAAAAATAAAAAAGAGCTTCAGTCATTGTTAGGAATGTTTAACTATTTGAGACAATATATACCTAATATGTCCACAATTTGTAGTCCATTAAGAGAATTACTTAAAAAAGATTCAGCATGGTTTTGGTCCAGTAAACACAGGGAGTCATTAAACAAACTTAAAGAAATAGTTGCAAAGCCACCGGTATTAAATCAATTTGATGTTAATAAACATATAGAAATTTACTCGGATGCATCAAAAGACGGATTAGGCTGCTGCCTAATTCAAAACAAAAGACCTGTTTCGTTTGCTTCAAGGAGTATGTCAAACACAGAAACAGCATATTCGCAAATTGAAAAAGAAATGTTGAGTTTAATATTTGCGTGTCGTAAGTTTCATTATTTAATATAGATATTTCACTTATACCTTCCCAACGTCTTCAAAAAATGAGACTAAAATTATTAATATATGACATTGAATTGCGGTATTTACCAGGAAAATCACAATATATAGCAGACTTATTGTCCAGGAACTTTATTAAAGAAAATAGTGAGAGTGAAAGTTTAATAAATGGTCAAGTACATTGTATTAATCGTTATAATAATAATTTAAATGAACTCTATGATCTAAGGAAAGCTAGTGAAACAGACACATTATTAAGTAAAGTCGCTGAATATCATATCAAAGGTTGGCCAAAACAGAAAAAACTCACAGGTTACTTGAAAAAGTTTTACACAATTAAAAATGAAATTATTGTAGATGAAGGTATAATTTATTATAATAATAGAATAGTTATACCTCAATCTTTAAAATCAACTATGCTGAAACTGTTACATGAAGGACACATGGGGATGACTAAAACAAAACTACGAGCTAAAAACATACTTTATTGGCCTGGCATGTACAAAGATATTGATAATATGGTTGCATGTTGTAAAATCTGTGAAAAATTTAGTGCATCAAACAAAAAAGAAAAACTGTTATTACACAAGGTACCTGAATTACCTTTTGAAATCATTGCTACAGATATTTTAACATATCAGAGTATAGATTATCTTGTTGTTATTGACAGTTTTTCTAAGTGGATTGAAGTAATTGAATTAAAGTATAAAACTGCTAAAGAAATAATATCTAAATTAAAAAATATATTTTCATATCATGGGATTCCTAAAATTATATATTCTGATAATATGCCTTTTGGGTCAGTGGAATTCAAAGATTTTGCATTGAAGTGGAATTTCCAAATAATAACTTCTAGTCCCCATTATGCTCGAAGCAATGGACTTGCAGAAAAAGCTGTTCACATTGCTAAACAAATGATTAAAAAACACAAGGAGGAGGGAAAAGATTTAAGCATATCATTATTAGAATATCGTAGCACACCAATTCCTAGTTTAAACGCTAGTCCAAGTGAACTATTAATGAGTAGGTTATTACGTACAAAGCTTCCATCCTCTTTGTGCAAATTGAAGCCTAAAATTCAAACAAATGTAAAGGACAAACTTTTACAATCACAGCTAAAGTATAAAGCTCAGTTTGATAAGTCAGCAGTTAATAGAAATGTTGATTTTTGTCCAGGTCAAAATGTTGTTATCAAAGACAAGGTATGGGTACCAGGCAAAATAATTGCAGAAGCTGAAACACCCAGATCTTATTATGTGTCTAATGAAAATAATAATATTTTAAGAAGAAATACCTTACATTTAAAACCTTCGTTAACTAATAAACAAATTCAAAATAGTCCTAATAGCACAGGTCATTGTAGTAATAGTGATAGTAATGAAACAGAAAAACTGTATTCTACTTTAGCTGATGATAACTTAGAATTAAAAAATAAGTGTGATGAGCCTGTTGTTCAGAGCCCTGAACAAGAGTCGCTCGAAAAGCGGGTCTGCAAAAAACCATCTAAGTTTAAGGATTTTGTATTGTATTAACTATGTGTCAATTAACTTACTTAAGGAGGAAGATGTTGTATAGTGATATTTGGTAATAACGGTTGGCAATAGTGGTTGTAATGCCGACAACTGATTGTCACTTGACACTTAGAATTAATAAAGTTAATTGTTAGTCAGGATTGTTTAATTTAATTATTAAACCTATATAAAGTATAAAACAGATAATACCCACACTGTCTTGTAAAGTATCTTTAGCAGTTGCAGTATCGACATATCTATCAAAGTTATCGAACGCTACTCCAGTGTGCATATCATTTATTTTGCAAATTTCTTCTGGACACATTTTCGAGCGGTTAAATGAAGTTGTTGTGGCTGCCGTTTCTAATTCTTCGACAATATGGTAGCTGCAACAATGACCATATTTATTGATAATATCCACGATTTTCCTGCTACTTGTCAAGCTTTTCAATGTCATACCCAAAGTGATGTGTTTTTTGGTCTTGATAGCTCCATTACTGACGTTATAAATTAAATCATATGATAATGAATTTACTTTTCTTATACAAGTTGTGCTCGTTCTACGACGACGTTTGTAACCTCCCAAGAGAAAACTATAAAAATCAAAAACATGCTTGAGTATTTGGCATTCACCATTTATTAAATGAGAAGTTGTTATATCATCAGGTAAATCATTCTTGTCAATGTTGATGATAGATTGTCTTAAAATTAATGCTGCTTTTTGCAATATTTCCTCTTCTTCTAATAATTCGCACATTTTTAAATCAATATTATTATTTTTCAATGTGACATAATTTTTTCTATCTTTTTTAACAATTTTAATATCGTCAAAAGTATTTAATCATTTTTCTTCAAAACGTTGAGTACTAAAACTGTAATCTGTGCTTTCGCCATTCTCTTCAAGAATTGCTTTTAATAATTCTGAATAATATTTACATAGGTATGTGAATGAAAAACATCTTTTTTTATTTATCACTTCTTCGGTGATGTATATATTAATTTCCTCAAATGCCTGTTGGTAATATATTTCCAAGTTTTTTTCGGTGATCTCAACCTTATTTTCTTGTTGCAATGTATACAATGCAATCGTTCGGCAACTGTTATGATAGTAAATAATGGGACTCTCTATATTGCTTACTTTTTCGTAAAATTCATTATTTTCGCCGAATGCTCTTAGAGCTTGCATTAAACTTTTTGTTTCTGATGAATGCAAAGCTTGAAACCGCCCTTTAACTCATCGTTTATATTTATTTGTACAAAAGACACATAACTTATCATCGCTACTTTCAGATGTTGATGTTTCGCTTTCCTCAATATCTACTGAATACCTAATTCCCTCTGTTTCTTCATCAGACATTTCTGTGAAAAGAATAATTGATTTCAATTTCATTACCGTTCTTATATATCTTAAAACTGCTCATAATTTGAAATTAACTAATGCTAAATAATATATATTTAGTAGTAAACATCCCGAGGCAGAATTTTTGTCTTATTTTGCTGCTGAACCTCCTTCGTAATTCCGGATTCAACACCTTCAGCGGCAAAATTATTTTATTCGGGAGGTTCCAGAAGCAAAATAAGACAAAAATTCGGCCTCGGGATGTTTCTGTGAAGTTACCGGTTAAAAAAATTGCTACTCAATAGATGTAACGTAATAAAGAGTATATAAGTTAATAAAAAAATACCTGTTGATGATGCTGGTACATTAGATGAAGTTGATGGTTCGTTCTGGCGATATTTTTTCATTACAGCAAGAAAGTTTTTGTAACACTTCACATGATAGCCTGCATTATTATTAACTTCCTCTGGCAAAGAAATGTGATGAAATTTTAAATTATGTTGTTTCCTCATATTCGAATTTGGTTTTTAATTACCAAATTCTCCCGTGATTTTATTTCAACTTCCCCTGTATACTACAAATCGAATATTATGCTCAAAACATATAACTAAATATATCCTTATTTTCAACAGTTAATATTTCTTTACATCACCAAAAAAGTCATTTTAAATTTACTAACACCTAAGAAAAACAGATAAATATCGTTTTCTGAAATTCCACTGAATATATCAAAGTCCCCGACATCTTATCTCTTCATAAAAACGCTCGTCCAAACCCTGTTATCTGTTTCTACGAAACCGTTGAAAACCCCACAAAAAACATATCTCCAACTGGCAATTTCACTTGTGTTTGAACATTACATTTTAAAATACTCGTATCCCATTGGCTAGACCCGACCAAGTGGACCCTACGTCATCAAAGATATAAATACGACATATAACCTACATCCAGCCTCTTTTCATCATCAAACGGGGCACACAAAGGTACTCATTTTTTAGAAGAGCACCCGGCATGTTCATAGCGGGAACAAACATGTGTTCTTAAACCGTAATCATCTCATAAATCTTCATAATATGTGCAAACTACCTTCATTCACCGCGTAAAAATCAAGTGAATTCTCAATTGTTCAAGCAAATAAAAGAAAAATGTACTTTTCGTCAATATACAAGTGAAAGTGACATAATAGTTTGATTTCAAAAAAACCGCCATAATCCTACGAATACTACAGTGAACTACATATAACTATATGGTCCTTCGAGCTAAGTAAACTACAACCTTCCGTTCCATTTATTATCCCAAGTGCAAAAAAGGGTTAATAAAACACCTCATTTTTAATATTGATTTGCTTTTATCCAAAGTACATGTTGTAAACTTTACAGTTTTTTCATCAATATCTTGGTTGCAAATCACACAAACCACGTGCTCCGATTCCATCTTACTCACTATTTACTTAAATATGAATATAAAATGACAATACACAAAGATAACTGCACAATCACTGTAATGAATAGTTAAGATTAATATATAATTGAAATTTTTAACTTTAAATAGCTCACAACATAAAACAGCGAAATTCTTCGTGAAATAGTTTAACACGACTTCACGTAGGTAAATCGTTGTTAGAACTGACGAAATTTTTCGTTTCAAATCTTTCTACAAAAGCAGGTACACGACCCTCCAATTTTACCGTTAGATAAACTGTCTCATTCGCATCACTGCGTTTACGTTACGCCTCTCACTCGCACTCCCATAGCATCTTTCCCCTCTCCTGTCAAGGACTTTGCTAACCAGAACTGCCTGTCATTGTACCAACTTACTTTGAATCGTTTAAAGAAACATATCTGTAAATTTCAACTTTACAGAATAAAGTTTATTTTAATTTACACATAAAATACACCTTCAGGCTCACCTGTCAGGTACTTGTGCTCATCGAAAACGCCTGTCAATTTTTTTTGAACTTAATAACAAATAAACTAAAACGTAAAAAAAATTCAAGCTTACAGGAACAAGTTTTTTTTAAATGTTTCCTACACTTTCAAAAATATAGGGGTTGATTACGTGCAGGGCTGAGGCGTGTCAGGCGATGGTCATTGTACTTACGCAACTATGACTCATCACCATAAGAATTTCTAGCCTTACAGACACACCGTTACTCTGACGGTCCACTAGCTCTTGGTCTATCAGCAACGGCCGACCTATTAAAGGAGCACTTCCTTAATGAGTTTAAGGGTAGATGGGACGACGCAGAAGGTTATAGGCCTGCCAGGGAACTGTTACAGTATCCGGACAGCGTAGCCAAAAAATACGTGACTATGAACAGGCAGAACCTATGAACCACCACGGATATTCTGTCTGGTCACTGCCACCTATGAAAACACCTCCATAGACTGGGTCTGTCTGACACTCCATTTTGTAGAGTATGTGAACAAGAAGATGAGACTATCGAACACATTCTTTGCGAATGTCCGACACTCTCTCAATTTACGTTTTCTGTAGTCGGCGAGCAAAGGCTAACATACGCCAGTATGAGGGAACTTACTTCAGGCGACGTTATTCTTTACTTCAAACAAGTAGGCGGGATGACGAGCTAGAAGGAAGTCTCAACCTCAGAAGGATGCACAGTGGGCCAATTGTGGCCTAAGTGCTGTGAGGTCACCCACCCTTCAAATTCTTACAGATAAGACCATTTCAGGCATAAATGAGGAGGGATCGCAGGTAAGTGTAGTCTGCGGAATCTCATCGTTGTTCGCCAAGAATATACGATGGGACTCTGCTTAGCACCTGCGACTGGGGGTGCACAAAAAACGTAACTAATGGCTGAGCAGCAGATATTAGGACATGAACGTTAACTCCTTCGTGACTAAAAAAAATTCCATATCTGCCTCATTGTCTATTTTTTCATCTAGATCTTGCATATATTCACCAGGTACAGAATCGTGGACTAACACACTATCTTCTTCATCTAAGGATTCCTATGCTTCTGTATCTTCACTCGATTCATCTTTGTATAGCTCGTTCCAAAGTTTGTTGTCTGTCAAAGGGCGCCTTCTGTCATACAATTCCTGTATTCCAGCATGTTGAAAGGTATTGTCATCAATTTTTCGATGATTATAATAATTTGACAGAAAACATTAAGTGAACGTTAAAACTTACTTTGAAATAAAATACATACCTAATGTAAATCACAACGTGGGGTCAAAACATGTGTAATGGCGTATTACCAATGATTATGAAATACTGGCCTAGAAATAAATACATGCATCACAAGTACTGAAGCTATATAGACGCACAGCTCAGTGTCTAAAACACACACAAGCATAGTTCAGAAAAAGCAAACGGCTGTCACGGGTGACCCCATGTTGTGGCTCTAGTAGTCTAGTCAAACTGCCGTTCAAAATGTAATTTGGGGATTATTAGGAATCGATAGGAGTGCATTCTGAGCATAAATGTCAATTTGTGGAGTTCTCCTGGGCCCCTCTCGCTAAAAACGCGTTTAATTCGATATCTCGGGTATACATTGTATAGGCTCCCCTTCTTAATTAAAGTTATCAACCTTTTTATTTTTTCCTTAACAACAATATTTTTCAAGTTATTACTTCCGAAAGGCAAAAACGTTCCTTTTTTTCTGCCTATATTTCATTTTTCGCCATTTCCTCCCCCACCGTTCACTTTGATGAAATTTTCTCGATAATTAGTTTTAGATCTTTTAATTACGAACAACTTTTAACTAAAACTTTTTTCTGTATTATCAATACCTTCGGAGTTATAGCTTACGTTACCGAGCCAGTATCACAACGCGTATTCACGTACGCGCTGTAGATGTAGCATTGTCCTATGGAATTTATTTTTAGCCTAAGGGGTCGGGGTAAAGGGAAGTGAAAGAGAGCATGAGCGTTTAGTGTATTCCTATACTGCCTCAAACCAATATATGGGCCTAATGCAGCAAAACATATGTTATTTTTGCACACGATTAGTGATTTTGCGACACAACTTCGCCACCGTTCAACTAGTGATTTTCCGGTAATCGGTGAAACGTCGACAGTAGTTTCTAAATCACCGTGATTTGAATCGCCGCGGTGACTGAGTACAAATATGAGACAATACAAAATATAAGAACAGCGCAGTGACTGGCTACGAATACGAATAATAATACCTATAACCTATAAAAACATTATATCGGCTTAAATCACCGTTTTCCCTTCACATATTATTATTTGTAAATAATGATATATTATATATCCATTTTCGATCGGTGCGGTCTTTTACTTCAATGCTGGTCTCGATGTCAATTGCAGTATTCGGTTCAAATTTCCGATCGTTCGAGATTGAATCACTGATCAAAGCATCTGCAAAAAGTGAATCACCGGTAGCGCCAGTGTTTTTCTATTCACCGGTGAAATATCGCTGTTACCGATTATCACCCAACACTACATTCAACATCCCGATTTTACTTCTATTCCTGAAGTTTGTTTCATAGAGTATATAACACGAACCTGGCTTCAAACGGAATGTATTTTGAATTTGTATCGCAATGCATCAGTGACACAAATTGTGCGAATCTGAACAAGCTCAGTGACAAAAAATACAATATAAAGGCAAGCAGCGGGAGGTTTAAATTGGAATGCCTTCCTCCTACCTCTGATGCTGCATTTTTCCATTCGTTGAGGTGTTACTACCAAATAAAATACTGGCTTTAAACTTACCTGGAACCTGAGGAGTGGGGCTGGCGTTGCAACATATTTCTTTCAAGTACTGAATACCCACTGATGGCACGGGCTTCGCTCGGTAAAGTAAGCTATAACTCCGAAGGTATTGATAATAGAGAAAAAAGTTTTAGTTAAAAATTGTTCGTAATTAAGAGATCTATAACTTTGCTAATCAGAAATTTTTTATAAAAGTGGACGGTTGAAGGAAATATGAAAAATATCATGATTAAGAAGGAAAATTTTTATTTTTGGAAGTAATAACTTGCAAAATATTGATATTTGAAGCAGTTTCGGAAAAAAGTTAGTAAATTTAATTTATAGTAGAAACGCTGAATCTTTTCCGACACGTCATAAACCATATGGATCTGAATCAAAACAATGTGACAAATGCTTGTATTGAGTTTTGTTCTTTTTCGGTTATTAGAATAAGACAGTACCAACACAGTATGTGTTGAATAATATCATCAGTAAGGCACGTGTCAGAACAGCTTCAGCGTTTAGACTTTAGAAACGGTCTCTACAATTTTTAACACTAACCGTTCTCGAGATATCGAATTAAATGCGTTTTTAGGAAGAGTACCTAGCTGAAATTCTGAGAACACCGCAAATTAAAATTTATTCTCAGAATGCACACCCCTATCCGATAAGTAACATAACATAATTTACTGTTTATTCATGTCACAATTTGACTGGACTATGGGTTAAATACCAATTTTAATAGTCCTAACTCGATACCTTGTTAGAGTTTACAAAAATGTATAAGGATCACTTTAACTACAGATGCTTTAAAAATTAAATAAAACAAAAGTGTAAAACGATAGTTTATTTGAAATAATTCATATAATAAATATTTACAAAATCCGAAATAAGATGAACATATGATATATGCAACATATTTTTTTATCAAAGCAGTATATAGCACTTAAATATAGAGTACAAGATTTTTTCCTTGATACAATTTGTATAATGCTAGTTGTAGACATTGTATTGTTAAGAATTCGAACTCATAATTTAACCTGAAACATTCTGATACTCTTATATTAATAGTGCTGGAAATGAAACTCAAAAATTAAGTTCAGTATGGAATAGCAGATTTTTCAGCCAATATATACTTGTGAAGAACGATAAAGAAAAATGTGATTAATATGAATATGTAATGAGAAATAAATAGAGAACGATTTAATGCGACAATAAATAATCGATTTTGGCAAAAAATAAAAAGAAGAAACACCAAGTAGTAGTATAACAACCCATTTTGTCTTATTAATTAGAGGTTTGAACATCAGGCATTTTGTAATCGTTCTTGATCATTATTTTATAATAATCACCAGTAAAATTATCACTTTCAGTAGCTTTAGAAAATATTGTTACAGATATTATTTTCTAATAAACATAGGTAGGGTAAAAAATCATTTTTAATAACGATTTTTCACAGAAATTTAACGGTAAATCGACAATTATTATAGGGAGGAAGGTGGTAGATTCGGCCATGGGGTACTTTCAGACACCGATAATACCTTGCTTAATTTTTATAATTACCGTGAAATTGTTATTTCTGTTATTGGTAATACACACGTCTTTAGTTTGGTGAACGTGTCAACTTGTTATAGTGAAAAAGTTGATATTTTGTTTCAACTTTATCTCATTTATCTCATGGCAATGAAACTAAGGGTACTATAGGAATTTTAGCACTTTGTGAATATAATTTTAATACTCTAATCTAATCTCAAAAACATTTTAAGGAGGATATATTCTAATGATTAATAATTTGGAGTATGAGGTAGATTCGGTTACTTGTTGGTGGGCAGGGGCGGAAAATACCCCTCTTCTGGCCGATTGTGCCCCAATTTTTTTATTTAAGTAAGTATGTTGTGAATTTTTTTTCATCCGTAAATTTTTGTTGCAAATGCCAAGAAAGTACATTAAAAAACAAACAGAGCATCAATTAACGAAGAAGATATGAAAAATGCAATTGTTGGCATTTTTGATGGTTCAAAATCTCTTTGCAGAGCTTCTGCATTTTTTAATATTAAAGAAGTACTTTACAATCTCGAATCAAACTTATACTGAAGAAATATACAGCAGAATACCTCAGAAAATTTAATATCGATTCGGGAAAGGAAATATACAGTGAAGCAAATATTTACCAACAAGCAAGAGAAAAAATTGGAATAACAAACATATAAAAACGTTTTCCGATGTAAACCATGGATTGTGCTATAAAAACATAAGAAAATTTGCGTATCAGTATGCTAAGACTTTACCCAATTGTAAATTTCCGGAAAATGGAATGAACGGTATATGGTAGGTATAAATGGTTAAAAAGTTTTAGACATCCGACTGTAGCACTAAGGAAAGTACATATATATATATATATATATATATATATATATATATATATATATATATTGTGATGAATTCTATATTTATTTATTATTTTATTATTTGTGATTGAATAATCGTTAAGCATGCATAACAAATTCTATCAAAGGGTAGGGTTCAATTGCGCCATTCAAATTTACTCTAATTATTGAATTGTGAAATTAAAATGAACAAGCTTATGATTTCAGGAATTTTAATTATGAAAGATTGTTACTGCATCTATATACACATATCATAGGTAACAATCCAAAATCATTACCATAATAACATACAACTATAATTTTCTTATTCTAAAAAAAAACCGCCAATGACCGTCAAATTTGAGAAAATGTGTATTTATTTTTCTCCGCAAATGTTAGAAGGAAACCCCAATGACAATGATCACGCACAGATCCGTTTTATGAGCTCATAAAATTGATAAAATTTTCGTACCTTATATTACTCCGGATTTATGGTTGTGTGTTCCCAAAACAAACTTCGAATATTTTTTCACACCAACAGCTATGACTTTTGTAAGCACCTTTACGTGTCTCAACTCTCTATGCCATTTGATTCCAATTTTTAATAAATTTTAGTACGTACCAAATTGTATTGTAATAGTTTAAATATTCTTCTTTCTTCTGATTATTACTTTTAAATTCGTTTAATTTTTCTTTTTATTAAATATACAGGTTTTAATCTTTTATATTGAGGATACAATTTATCTCCTTTCCCAAATTTTTTGACGTCTTCAAAATCACTGACGTTTTTATTTTTTATTCCTCAATCCTTGCGGGTTGCTAGTGAAACTAATCTCTCTATCGTATGAACTGTTCTTGAAGACTTCTTTGTGGCGATGCCAACACTTGCGTCTGCTTCAATGTAACGAGGAATTCCTTCGATACGGTTCATAAGATTTCTGTGTTGTTTCTTCGATTATCTTATCTTTGGCCCTACATTTTGCTTCCAATGTAGTGACTGCTACTTTTAAATCGGACAATGTTTTCGGTACAATGCTAGAAGCTTGTTTTACCAAGAGTAGGTTTATCGTTTCTGAATTGCCGCATCTCTCATATATATCACTAGTTCTCTTTTTAGAATCCCCCATTTGAGTCTGATAAAAATTTGTCGTGTGATTAAAAGAACGATCTGATCGTGGTGCATATTGGAAAATACATTCGGAACCTTTCGTGCTAAACTGTTGACATGATTTACTGATTTACGAATGAAATTATTACATGCTTGATCAGAATACGACTTAGTTCTCTCGTAGTTTATCGTTCTTACTAATGTACTTCAATATATTGTATAGGTCTAAATTATGTATTGTTTGAAACTATCAAAGTGTAGGGTTCAATTGCGCCATTCAAATTTACTCTAATTATTGGATTGTGAAATTAAAATGAACAAACTTATGATTTCAGAAATTTTTTTTAATTATAGAAGTTTATTGACAGAAAATGTGTATACATACACTACGGAAAAATAAAATACAATTACTTTGGGACAATTAAAATGTTAGGATTGATTACTAATCATGAATGCATTCCTTTTTTTAAATAAAGGCCTATTTTAATTTAGAGATCTCTAATATAATATTTTAAAACGGTACCTTTTATTTACTAAGTTTGTATCCATTTCAAACTAATCTTCACTCTCAATTTCTTTGCTGTTGTACTGTCCAAATAAGCAAACCTGGAGCTGAAGCAATATCACCATCGCTCGTGATCCAAGGATGTACTATTGTAGGTACTACTTTTAACGAAGGTTTTTCATTGGGAAAACCTTTAGGTAAATATACTTTTAAACATAACTTATTACCTCCAGAATTAAAATATTAATTGTATTCTTCTCCTTCGATAACTTGTGTTTTACATAAGTTTTTCTTTAAATTTTACAACATACTTCTAAATTAAACAATGACGCCTATCATTTACTTCATTCTCCTCATTGCAGAGTTAAATTATATCTTCCTTCCACTTTGACGTTTTAAAAATCACTGACTTTTTTCATTCACCATCCATAATCAACATCGTTCCGGGTTGCTAGGGAAACTTATCTATACATTATGAATTGTCTAAACATTGTGTCTTTGACGACGATTCGCTGTTTATATTATAATAAACCATTAATTTTTAAGCCGAATATGAAGGATGAAAATAACATTTTAGTATTAGAAATTAGAATATATATAGATGAGGATTTTTATACACATAAATATTAACATAACTTATTTACTATTTTTTTTTAAATTCCTGAATTCTCTTTTATTAAATAACATATTTGCTAACTATATAAAAATTTGTCATGTATCAAAAGTCTGTTTCTTTTAAATTATTTTAAATATCATTTTAATTTCGACAAATTCTTTTGAAATTACATTATCTACTGAATTATTAGTGTTAATTTCCGTTGATTCTGAATCGGATTTTAATATTTTCGATTCAGAAGGTTCAACGAGTATATCGTCTGTTTCAATATCTTTGGTCAGATTTTCTTCAGTATTGTTGTGAGGATTTTGTTCGCTCTTTTTACTATCGGCATCTATAATTGATTTAGACATGTTTTTTTAAATTTATAAATATTCGTTAAAATGATGGCTAATAAAGTACAAGATGGGAGAATCAATTTTACTATCAAAAACTGTACTGTTAAAGTTGTTGCTACAAAGGGCAAACGCCAAGTATCGCACGTTGCATCTGCTGAAAGGGTTCAGCGGGTAACCATTGTAGGAAGAATTAATGCTATCGGTCAAGCCCTACCACTAATCTACGTCTTTCCGCGGGTTAGAAATCAGGAACATTACATAATTGATGCACCAGTGGGAAGTTTGGTTAAAGAAAATTAAAGTGGATGACAGAAGACTTATTTCCAAATGTATTAAAACATATTGTTAAGTATACAAAATGCAGGTTCTATTCCTGGATAACCATGATTCGTATACAGCCATACCAGCTATAGAGTATTCCCGTAATAATGGGATTGTCTTATCATCATTTCATCCTCACACTATCCACCGGATGCAGACCTTGGATATTGGAATATTCTCGCCATTTAAAACTAAAATCTCGACGTCCTTTTATGACTGGTTATTAGGGAACCCTGGAAACATTTTCCTAAAAAAACATAGTTAATGCCTTTGAAAATACTGATTTATCTCTTTAAAAACACACATTCTTAATGAATCAGACTTTAAACCAAGTAATGTAACAGAGAGAGAAGATCCTGATTTATCGCAGAATTATTACACAAAAAAAACTTGGTAAAGTAGTGAAGATATTGAAAACGAGACAAACCAGCTCAACAATATTAATGACCAATACAATTGACCTTTAATCAGTAAGGTTCGTTCAGAAGACAAATTATCTTCAATCAAATGTAATAGCGGTGTAACGAATGGATGATCTCCCAAGGTTTTGAGTCCAATAAGTAAATCATCAGTAAGCAATGTAAATGGCATAATCATTGATCCAGAACAAGTCAGACCATATCCCAAAGCAGATCCGAGAAAATCAAACTCGAATAAAATAAATGTTGGTAAATCTAGGATATACACAAGCAGTAGCGAAAAAAAGAAATGAAGAAATATAAAGTCAACGGAGTATTAGGAGGAAGACCGTGGAAAGTCGAAAAGGAAAAGCAATTATTTGAAAAGTCTTTGGTTCTCCAAAACCAGTTCCTAAAATGAAATTAAAGAAAAACGCATCATCAGATAACAGCTCTGCAAGTAGTAATGAGTCAGATTTTTTTCTGCAAAGCGATAACGACTCTAATGAAGATGTAAATATTGAAGTTAACAGAGAGAATCTAACAGTAGGAGATTTTGTCTTGGTACAGTTTCCTTTCAAAACAACAAAAGGTTATTATATAGGAGAAATATGTGGAATTGATGTATAATTTTTGAGAAGAAAGGGAAATTCGTCTACTTTTTATTTTCCCGCAGTTCTAGATATTAGTGATGTTGATCCAGAAGAATTAGTGTCCATCTTACAGAAACCCACTTTAACAGGAACAGTCAGAACTCAATCTATTTACTGATTTAAAAAAATTTTGAATTTTTTTATTGATCAAGACTGTATATTTAAATAAATTTTGCAAAAAAAACAAATAAGACATTGGTTCAAAATGAAAATATACAATTTAATAACTAAAAAAAAAAAATTATTCAACTTAAAGGCGGGACTTCCCCACCTATTGACCGAAATTACCTCACTAATGGCGTACATTAGGACAGATTAACAGATGAATTAAAAACGCTATTGCATTGACAATTATAAAGATACACGACTGCATACATAGTCCAAATAAACGGTCACTAAAAACTCCCTTCTGGTAATTATTTTTTCGGGATAGTACCTATTTTTTAAAAAATTGCCGAAACTATCACCTTTCCCCAACACAAGAACAAAACATAACCTCTAATACAACTACTCTTTTCTTCTTCTCTCTTGGATATAAAATTTGACGTTATATGATCTGCGAGTTACAGAAAGAGACCAATAAGATAACTTTAAACTTCAAAACAATCGTTTATGTCAACAGTACATTTCAAACTTCATTATTGTCGACCAGGGGCGTAACAATATTTTCTTAATTAGATTTCTTATTAAAAATAAATATTGTAATTTATTATTTTACTTTACCAATTATTTATCTAAATAATTGGATAATTTTGCTGGCGAGTATATATTTACACTATTTGAAGTATTTTTTTATATTATATAATCTCATTTCAAAAGATTTGGATGTTATTTTGAAGAAAATTCCGGATATTTTATCAAAACGAAAGCAGAAACTGGTTTTTTTATTTAAAACTACAAAATATATATTTATCATACACAAAGCGGAACTTTCTTCAAACTAATACTAATGTCATGTATTCAAAAATAGTTATGGTGTTTCAGTATCTTATAATTACATTATCAGTGCGTTTTTGATATATTCCTAATAATTATTCATCAGACTTTTCGAGGGAAGTTTCTTTTTCTAGTTCATCTTCTTCGGGTTCATCTCCTGCACCACTATCCACATCATCTTTATCTACTGAGTCCTGTAATGGAAATAACAAATAACCAAGTTAACTGCTTTTCCAAACGTCCAACAATATTGCAACGTTTTGTGGCATATAATACACTATCATCCTAAATTTTATAAGCATAAAGGTAAAATCAGTTCAATGTGGAGGGGAAAATATACAGGATTGTTATTGCCAAATACTTCAAACGCGCCAAAAGTTAACATTTAGAACAGAGGAACCAAGAAAGTAGTGTTGGGACATGATGTTAAAAAATAAACAATGTGAATGTAGAAAATATCAAACAAATAATTAAATTTCGTTGTAAATATTATATTTGTAATAATTGTGATAAAATTAATTCAAGTAAGAAAAGTAACTTAGAAAGTCGCTTCCCTTGCAAGCTATTTCGTTTTTCGACCAAAGTTTCGTCTGCCTTAGAAAAGAGACGTTCAGATGGAAGTAGCTAAAACAGTTAATGATTTGAAAGCTTTTGGAGCTAAATTCGGGTAGGGGAGAGACTGTATCGCGCTATCTAGCGATTAAGGTTGTAATCAATTACTGTCTCTATTCATGATGTTAGTATTAGTATTCTTGAATCCTTTCCTTGGGTAATTGTCTTACTTCAAAATTTAGCACGCGTTGTAAACATATTTCGGCGTGTGTAATATTTTAGTGTTTTCATCGAGAACAAAAGTAAAATTCCGTGATAAACGCTAGCCAATATATGTAAGTATCTTTTGACATATTATTTTCCTGCACACTTTTCGTAACTTTTTTTGTATGCTATTTTTAATTTGAAGGCGTGGCTGATGGTACAGTGGCCACCATCTACTGTGCATATAGTGGCCACGGTACCTTCATAATTATTTTGCTCAGACTTTGACCTTTTCAGAAGATGCCTCGTCGCATAAAAAAAACAGATAAAATAATAGGTAAAACTTGTGCTGAAACTATACGCAACGCACTTCGTGTCGTAGAAAATGGTTGACGGTCAGTTAAAACAGTTGCATTTCGATACCGAATTTCCCGCGCAAATTTAAGGTGGTAGTAGCAAAATTTAAGGTGGTAGTAGCAAAAATTAAGGATAAAAGAGATGAAATTGATTGGAATTTACCCGTGTTACAAGACAAGGAGCACCATGGTTAGTACCAAATTATACTGTAAACCAAATATTTTCTATAGAAGAAGAAGACATATTAAGCGAATACTTCCAAAATATGGCAAAACTACCGGCCCATGATATTATTGTTCATTTGATGCAACTTGAAAAACTCGGAGAAACATCAAGAAAGGCTATATTTTTTCTTTTCTAAGCCATTTTTAATCTATTTGAGATGTGGCGAGTATACCATGCAGATACGGCCACTGTACTATCATTGATGGTACAGTGGCCACTTTGTAAGCGTTTTTAAAAACTACTTTTTTTCAGGAAAAATGCCTTTTTAAAGTTTAAGTTTTAGATAGCTATGATGCTAAAAGTCATATAAAACTAGTGTATGGCATAAACTTTTCAAAAAAATTGATATTTTGAATGGTTCATCTTTTCATTTAAAAAAGTGGCCACTGTTCCAGACTCTCCCCTACGTCAAAGAATATCGTTGCCACTACTCTATAGGATTGCAGTCTAATTATTCAGGAGTTTCTTGAACAAGAAAGTATTGAATTATAAAATCATAATTCCCATTAATATAAAATATAAATAACATCGACAGGTAAACATCCATGTTTGTAAAATCTGACGTCGATGGTAAAAACATCGATATTTCAAAAACGTCGCCCAGCACTACAAGAAAAAGAAGATTTGGTAACCTAACTTTTTGTTTTATGTATGTTATAGAAGAATACTTTTCTACTGTTGTTGTGTAAAAACAATACTCATTCATTTTATGTATCATTATTCAATGCGTGAAATTCTTAAGGGTGTAGCCTCATGCAGTCGCTCGTCGCTAGTTTCCAGCGATAAATCTGGTCACGTGACCGTATTTTAAATTTCCCGCGATTTAAAGTAGTGAAAAAGCTGAAATTGTTGAGCTTTTGTCGCTAGAACTGAGCGACATGCAAATTCATAGACAAATCAAATAATAATTTGTATGTGCCTTCTTTGTTATTGTTATATTATTGTAAACAATGGATTCAGGCAAGTTAAATATTTTAAAATATTATTAATTGGTAAAGTATGAAAATATACGTTTAAACCGATAATTTTGTTTCTTTGTTATACAGTTTTATCGAGAAATGATGTAACTTTTTAACCACATTTTTGTTTGTAAAAGTTTTTAGCTGACAGATATTAAGTGTTTTGTTGTGATAATTATGTACGTGTTTTGTTTATTTATATAAATTCATGTTCTTTTATTATTATTTATATTAACAAAAAAAAGACAATTTTTTAATGATTGTGATCATTGAAAGAACTGAAAAGAAACTATCCATGTTGACTAGTTTAATAATATAATATTGTTAAATCAATAAATGAAACATTTTTATACTGATGAGAATGAGAAAAATCGCTGTGTATCCTAGTTTAAATTAAATATATTGTAATCAATTACTCTGTTTCAATTTTCTTTCCTTAAGTGAGAGTGTTTGTGCACGTGCTATATTGAACAATGGTGTTTTCTAGAATCTTATTAGGTTCATTTGAGTTTGTGGACTTCTTGGGATCTGGGTTTCTTTCAAATACAGAAATTAATTTGCCATATAAACAAAGAATACGAAATTTTATTTTTTTAGTATCAGTTCCCGACAACTCAATATAATAATGTATTCCTAAAATAGAATACAATAACAATATACATGCAGTATTCATACAATATTGAGAATTTAACTTCAAGTGTGTTCCCATAAATACAAAGCATGTCCATGGGGTAGCGTATGGTTTAATAATAATAATAATATTCCAAAATAATTTAAAATAAAAAAATTAGAAAATTTATATATATTTATTTATACGTAATATTATCAGGAGATGAGCAAACGTTTAAAATTTAACATAAATTAAAAGTAAAACTTCCTTTTTGAGACAATTATGCAATTATGCTCGCTGTTGTCGTCTCTACCAGATACCGTGGTACGACATGGATGTGAAACAGTCACCTGTAGTTAAATATCTGTTGAAAAATTGTATTTAGTTTAATGTCTGTAATCAATGTGGTTAAGCAAGACAAATCTACAATATTACCGTAGAATTATTAGAAGTTGTGCAGCAGCAGAAATGGGCTCCCTCACTGCGTTCTGTTTTGTTATGAGAGGCCCAACTAAAAATAGCTGCACTTCGAATAGACTCTGTCACATCCGCAAATAAATTTCAAATTTACCTGCGTACCAGAAGAGTGTAGAAAAAAAGTAATGTTCCATTCGTAATGTATACAATGGGTGAACCCAAAAACGTTTTTGACTACATTCCTTCTTGTATATGTGTAACAAAATTTCATTTACTACAAGAGCTGCCAATATTCTTTTTTGCCGAATTTTCTGAATTCGAGCTGATACAAATTTGTTGACACTGATCAACTGCTGATCAACCCACTTTTGATATTTGTATAAGCAAACAACATCTCGTCAATTTCCTACTATCATAGCAGAGTATCGCTGATCATAGATAACGCTATTTTATTTTTATTCAGTCCTATTCAGTCCTATTCACTGCCACTAAAGAAATAAACAAAATTAGAAAATCAGTTTTAAGGTTATCTGTCATTAATCTTTGACTGTCAGCTTTCGAGATCTCTGCAAACAGCCATGTTATCGCTGCAAGCAGCCATGTTGTCGCTGCTTTCCATCGCGGCGATTTGTGAGTTGTCGCTACTTTATTGAGTCGCGGAAAATTCAAAATTCGGTCACGTGACCATATTTGTCGCTGAAACCGAGCGACGAGCGATAGCATGAGGTTACACCTTAAAATATAAATGATTCCACAACAAGGATGATCAACTTTTTTGACAAATTCCGTTATATATTCTTCCATAACAATATAATACATCAAAGTTATATATTTAAAAAAAACCTTATATTATTGAAATTTAAAATTTCCTTCACTTCCCAGTTACAGCAATGTTAAGTTTGAGGATATTATACAGGGTAACTAAAAAGTTTGTTGGCTTAAATAGTAAAAATTTCATCGGCATGTATAATTGAAGAGGTGTAAAAGAGCAATGATCTATAGTAGCCATAGCTTTTTAATGTTTATTAAAATGATTTATTTTGCTAATATTCGTTAAATTTAATGCAGGGCGAGTTCAAACACAAATACAACTGTTTCTCAACATTTTGGAAAAATTTAAGAACCCATACACGGCACCAATCCTAAATTTTTTACGGGATAAAAAATTAATTAATATACCTTAAAAACCAGAATTTTTTTCCTCGGACACCCATATCAACAGTAAAAATGTAATTTGAAAAGTGTGAAAGTTTTCAAAATTACTTTTAATTTTGTAACAACGTTGCTAAAATTAATAATAGAAAAAATGAAAAAAGAGAAGAATTTAATAGGTAAACGCAAACATGTCAACTACTTCATCTTCTTTTAAAGGCCTCAGCTACCTTAATACGCCTCTTAGTTTTGTGAGAAAAGGTGATAATAAACACCTAACCCAACCTAACCTAGTTTCAACTGAAAAGTTTTCCAAAATAAGCTGACCCCCTCATTTACGTGACAAATCATTTACGGGGGGGGGGCACTAATTTCTAGAGTCGAAGACACTGAAACAAGCTTAATTTATTCTCGCAAATTTTTGCTAATTTATTCTAGTTCATTGTAGTGTGAATGATTCAATCATAATGATATAAAATGCAATTGTGAGCATTTCAACATATAACCTTAACAATAGATGGCAGTAACAAAAAACGGCCTTAGAAAGTATAAATATTGATGTACAACTGCATACAAACGAGATAAGAGACTTGCATTTGTCATAAATTTGGCAGCTTCGCTATTGTTGACAATGTATATTATAAACACTTGGAAATAAAACAGAAAAAAAATATTTACCGCATAATTCAGTCAATAGATATCATATATGTATTAAAAAAGAATTGAATATTATACGTATATATACGACAACTAAATATGAAAAATGTCCATCCGAAAATAAAAATCCTTCTACTGTGCTTGTCAAGTATTTTTGTACCAAAATGTTTGGTGTTAAGTGTCCTATACAACTAAAGACGTATTTTCGAAATCGCTGTCGTATTGGTTTCTTAAATTTTACAGAAATATTTTTAAATTGTATCGGTAAAATGATATTCCATGAATTAGATTCATTATTCTATATTTACTTTATTATTTCATCGCTCTGTATACTATCACTGTCTATATGCTGAAATCGGTTCAAAACTGGTGCAGTTTTCTTTGAAATTAAATAGATGGTTAGAAAGACAAGGTTTCAAACCACAAAGTTATCTGGTGGGAGAAGCGGTTTCTTTGTTTTTTTGTCCACAAAATTAAATTTTGAAAAAACTGTTTATTATAACATAGATATTGTGAGTAAAATGTTTTCAATTGTAACAAAATCTCAAAAGAAGTTGTTTATTCTAACACACACAAGCAAAAACTAAGCAAATGTTTACTTATAGAAGTACAGCAAAATTTTGTTCTTCTTTCTTTAAAATAGAGTTAGTGCACTGCCTAAGTCAACAATTATATTAAATTTTACAGTTCTTAAAACCATTATCAAAGCCAATAAAAATCTGCGACATATTTACCAATGACCCTACCTTTTTCTGATCAGAAATGTCTTTAGTTTCACTTTCAACTTCTTTTATTCTATCAGTGTCCTGAAATTCACATTTTTATTTGTAAAGTTTCAATTCAATCAAGTTTAGTTTGAGTTGCACACATATTAACCAGACTACAAAATAAGATACCAAATCAAATTATTAACAAGAATTAGTTCGATGATACTAACAATTAAATTTAGAGTTTCCGCTTTTACAAATAATAAGCAAGCTCTCAAAAAACAACTGTGGTGGATTCATCGTTTTTTAAAATAAAGTTAGTTCATTGCTTAAGTTAACAGTTAAATTTGAATTTACTGCTCTTAAAACCATTAACAAAGCCAATCAAACACCTGCGAAGAATATATCAATGACCACACCTCATTTTGATCAGAATTGACTTTAGATTCACTTTCAACCGCTTCTATTTTATCAGAGTTCTGAAATTAACATTTTTACTTGTAAAGATTGAATTCAATTGCGTTCGACACACATATTAACAAACAGAAGTAATGCCAGACCACAAAATAGAAACCAAATCAAATTTAGAAGAATAGTTAGTTGGATGATATAGAAAATGTTAGCAGTGTCCGCTTTTACTAATAATAAGCAAGTTCAAAAAAACATGTGGTAGATTCATCCTCTTTTTTTTTAAATAAAGTTAGTTTACTGCCTAAGTCAACAGTTAAATTTGAATGTAATGCTCTTAATACCATTAACAAAGCCAATTAAACACCTGCGACGAATTTATCGATGACCATACCTCTTTTTGATCAGAATTGTCTTTAGTTTCACTTTCAACCGCTTCTACTTTATCAGTGTCCTGAAATTAACATTTTTACTTGTAAAGATTGAATTCAAATGCGTTCAACACACATATTAACAAACAGAAGTAATGCCAGACCACAAAATAGATACCAAATCAAATGTAGAAGAATAGTTAGTTGGATGATATAGAAAATTTTAGCAGTGTCCGTTTTTACTAATAATAAGCAAGCTCAAAGAAACATGTGGCGGATTCATCTTCTTTTTTTAAAATAAAGTTAGTTAATTGCCTAAGTCAAGAGTTAAATTTGAATGTACTGCTTTTAATACCATTAACAAAGCCAATAAAAAATGTGCGACAAATTTATCAATGATCATACCTCTTTTTGATCAGAATTGTCTTTAGTTTCACTTTCATCTGGTTCTATTTTATCAGTATCCTAAAATTCGCATTTTTACTTGTTAAGATTGAATTCAATTGTGTTAAACAAACATAATATTAGCAAGCAGAAATAACACAAGACCACAAAATAGAAAATTTAGAATAGTTAATTCGGTGATATTGAAAATTGACAGTTAAATTTGCAGTTTCCGCTTTTACAAATAATAAGCAAGCTCAATAAAATATCTATGATGGATTAATCTTTTTTTTTAATAGAGTTAGTTGACTGCCTAAGTCAACAGTTAAATTTGAATTTACTGCTCTTAAAACTGTTAACAAAGCCAATAAAAAATCTGGAACAAATTTGTCAATGACCATACCTCTTTTTGGTCAGAATTGTCTTTAGATTCACTTTCAACTGGTTCTATTTTATCAGTATCCTGAAATTCGCATTTTTACTTGTAAAGATTGAATTTAATTATGTTAAACAAACAATATTAGCAAGCAGAAATAAAACCAGACCACAAAATAGATGCCAAATAAAATTTAGAATAGTTAGTTCAGTGATATCGAAAATTGACAGTTAAATTTGCAGTTTCCGCTTTTACAAATAATAAGCAAGCTCAAAAAAATATCTATGATGGATTAATCATTTTCTTTTTTAAATAGTTAGTTGACTGCCTAAGTCAACAGTTAAATTTGAATGAACTGCTCTTAATACCATTAACAAAGCGAATCAAACACCTGCGACGAATATATCAATGACCATACCTTTTTTTGATCAGAATTATCTTTAGTTTCACTTTCAACCGCTTCTATTTTATCAGAGTCCTGAAATTAACATTTTTACTTGTAAAGATTGAATTCAATTGCATTCGGCACACATATTAACAAACAGAAGTAATACCAGACCACAAAATAGATACCAAATCAAATTTAGAAGAATAGTTAGTTAGATGATATTGAAAATTTTAGCAGTGTCCGCTTTTACTAATAATAAGCAAGCTCAAAGAAACATATGTGGCGGATTCATCTTCTTTTTTTTAATAAAGTTAGTTCACTGCCTGAGTCAACAGTTAAATTTGAATCTACTGCTTTTAATACCATTAACAAAGCCAATAAAAAATCTGCGACAAATTTATCAATGATCATACCTCTTTTTGATCAGAATTGTCTTTAGTTTCACTTTCATCTGGTTCTATTTTATCAGTATCCTGAAATTCGCATTTGTACTTGTAAAGATTGAATTCAATTTCGTTAAACAAACCTAATATTAGCAAGCAGAAATAACACCAGACCACAAAATAGATGCCAAATAAAATTTAGAATAGTTAGTTCGGTGATATCGAAAATTGACAGTTAAATTGCAGTTTCCGCTTTTACAAATAATAAGCAAGCTCAAAAAAATATCTGTGATGGATTAATCTTTTTCTTTTTCAAATAGAGTTAGTTGACTGTGGTGGCTGTTTTATCAGTGTCCTGAAATTCACATTTTTACTTGTAAATATTGAATTCAATTGCATTCGACACACATATTAACAAGCAGAAGTAACGTCAGATTACAAAATAAGATACCAAATCATATTTAGAAGAATAGTTAGTTTAATGGTATTAAAAATTGACAACTAAATTTGCAGTTTCCGTTTTTACAATAAGCAAGCTCAAAGAACGTATACAATGAATTCATTTTCTTTTTTTAAAATAAAGTTAGTTCACCGCCTAAGTCAACAGCTAAATTTGAATTTACTGCTCTTAAAAACATCAACAAAGCCAATCAAAACCTGCGACTAATTTATCAATGACCATACCTCTTTTTGATCAGAATTGTCTTTAGATCCACTTTTAACTGCTTCTTTTTTATCAATGTTCTGAAATTCACATTTTTACTTGTAAATATTGAATTCAATTGCGTTCGACACACATATTGACAAGCAGAAGTACCGCCAGATTACAAAATAAGATACCAAATCATATTTAGAAAAATAGTTAGGTCGATAATATTAAAAATTGTCAACTAAATTTGCAGTTTCCGTTTTTACAATAAGCAAGCTCAAAGAACATATGCAATGGATTCATTTTCTTTTTTTAAAATAAAGTTAGTTAACTGCCTACGTCAACAGCTAAATTTGAATTTACTACTCTTAAAAACATTAACAAAGCCAATAAAAACCTGCGACTAATTTATCAATGACCATACCTCTTTTTGATCAGAATTGTCTTTAGATTCACTTTCAACTCCTTCTGTTTTATCAATGTCCTGAAATTCACATTTTTACTTGTAAATATTGAATTAAATTGCTCGACACACATATTAATAAGCAAAAGTAAAATTTAACCTTCATAGGACTGGCCGGAGTCCCTTTGTACCCCATGACGAATGTTTTTGCTGTATCTTTGCAATCGCAAATTTTTAAACAATGATCTTTCATCTAGCTGCAGTTTATGAATTATTTTGATAAAATATGATGTATTTAGTAGTTTTTATTGGCTGGTATAAACAAAAAATAGTTTTATATTCCAGGGGTCTCTTCAGACCCCGGTCATCCTTTTACGTCCGATAAAATAATCCCGGTAATTGTTAGTAAAATCGGGGAATCCCATACATTTAACGTTTGTTTACTCACAGGGAATTTACCCATATAATTGTAAAATGTAAATTACCAGTTCAAATGGGGGATTCCCCGCACTGCGATATAATTTTTAGACTTGAATATTCGGATTAGTCTCTTGTGATATTGCGAGTAGGGTACATCGTTTTGAAAATGAGTCAGTTTTTATTTACAAACAATCGCAAGGGGCTTACTGACGATGAGATGTTATGTATACTTGAAAGTGATGATCCAGAGTTTGATAGTGTTATCAATGAGGAAACATCGAGTGACTTAGAAGATGAAGACATTGTCACAGAAGTAGAGGAAGAAAATGATGTAATAGTTGTTGATCAAAGTATAGAGAAAACGAACCCAGAGGAACCAACAGTTAGTAACAGCCAGGTCATTCCAGTATATAAATCTAAAGATGGAACTGAGTGGTCAAAAACTCCAGGAAACACAAAAGTTATACGTTCGAAAGCTAATATTCGGAGACATGCTCTAGGCCCTACAAATTACAGTTCTGATATCTCAAGTATAAAAGACGCTTTTCTTCTTTTCCTATCTCTGGATATTCTGAACATAATAGTAACCGAAACAAACAGAAAGACACAAACATATTATGATAAATGGAATATAGAAAATCCGAATTAAATTAAAGTTTTTGTACCTGTTGATTCTACAGAGATTGAAGCTTATATTGGACTGTTGCTTATTCTTGGCGCACTTCACGGATAGAAAGAGGCTATCGATATGCTCTGGTGTCAAGATATTTCTTACTGTTGTCCTATAATTCCTGCTGCAATGCCAAGAGACAGATTCAAACAAATTACTTCATTTTTACGCTTTGATAATTTTCAAACAAGACAAGAACGAAAATTAGTAGATAAGCTAGCTTCGATAAGAGATATATTCGATAATTTCACTTCTAATTGTAAAAAATCACTTAATCCTGGCGACCATCTATGTGTAGATGAGCAGCTTGTACCTTTTAGGGGTAAGGCACCATTCCGAGTCTATATGAAGAGTAAACCTGATAAGTATGGAATCAAAATATGGACTCTTGTGGACTGCACCACTTCTTATATTGCAAACATGCAAGTTTATTTGGGTAAGTTATTTGAAAAGCAATATAGGCAAACTTTATATTCCTATGTATCTATTAATTTTTAGGAAAACAAGGTAACAAAGCGGAAAAGGGTCAAGGTCAAAGGGTTGTCCTAGATTTGACAGACCATTTGAAAGGCGGATTTGGAATAACGACCGATAACTTTTTTACAAGTTTAGAACTTGCTGACAAGTTGTGGAAAAGAAATATTACTTTATGTGGAACCCTCCGTAAAAATAAAACATTTATTCCCAGGGAACTTCTACCGGCATCGTACAAGAAAGAGTTTTCAAGTATGTTTGCTTTTAGAAATCAAAGAACGCTAGTATCCTATGTTCCAAAACAAAAACATGCTGTCATCTTACTTTCAAGTGAGCATACTGATAGTAAAGTAGCTGGAGAAGAACAACACTATAAACCAGAAATTATTCTTCATTACAACAAAACAAAAGATGCTGTCAACACTTCAGATAAGTTGGCCAAAGAATATACAGTGCAGAGAAAGTCAAACCGCTGGCCAATGGCAATATTTTCGCATCTTATAGATATCGCAGGAATAAATGCTTATAAATTGTGGTTACTGCAAAACCCGGATTGGCGAAAAAACAGTTTGGATAAACGTAAAATGTATATTTTGGGACTAGGAAAAGAACTCATAAAGAAAAACGTTTTCCGGCGATATAATAATAAATACATTCAGACGAATAGAAAACGGCATATGACAAACGTTTTTCCCGAATTACTGGATGCAACAGAACATAGAGTTGAACAACAAAACATTACCAGAGGGCTCTGCCATATGTGTCAAAGAGGAAAAGACAGAAAATCCAGAAAAATATGTATTAGGTGTAATAACTTTGTGTGCCTAGAACATTCAAAATCGGAGATAGTTTGTGATTAGGGTATTTTGTATTTTTTCGTGATGATTTTTGACTAATAAATGGTTAATAGTAAAACTTTAATAAAACTTCTTTTCTATATATTCAATTTAAAGAAAAATACAGCATTTCTGCAATTTTACGCATGGGGTCTTCTCGGACCCCAGTCAGTCCTTTTCGTAAAATTTTTATGTCCGTCCCATGAAGGTTAAAAGAATAGTTAGATCGATGATATTAAAAATTGACAATTAAATTTGAAATTTCCACTTTTACAAATAATTAGCAAACTCAAACAAAAACATATGTGATGGATTCATCTTTTTTTTAAATAAAGTTAGTTCACTGCCTAAGTCAATAGCTACATTTGAATTCACTGCTATTAAAACCATCAACAAAGCCAATAAAAACCTGCGAAAATTTTACAACCATACCTCTTTTTGATCAGAATTGTCTTTAGATTCATTTTCAACTGCTTCTATTTTATCAGTGTCCTGAAATTCAAGTTTTTACTTGTAAATATTGAAGTCAATTGCATTCGACACACAAATGCCAGACCACAAAAATAGATACCAAATCAAATTTAGAAGAGTAGTTAGTTCGATGATATTGAAAATTTTAGCAGTTACTGCTTTTACAAAAAATAAGCAAGCTGAAAAAAAACATCTACGATAGCTCTCTATCAACAGATTTTTCTTTCTTTTTTCTATATTGTTTCCTAAGATCCAAATATAAATTCGATGCGATTTTTCTGATGCAAATTACGAATAATTCAGTCAATTGTTAATAATTTTCACCTAAATAATGTAAATATTCAAAAATTATCCATAAAGGTTTTAAGTAACTGATTTCTCTCTAGTTGTAGAGAGTTTGAGTAGTTTCACACAGAAAAATATTCATGAACAAGCATTGCGACTGCAAGTATTAAAATTAGCAGACATTCCATAAAAAGTTCTGCCATCGAATCTTGTCTTTATTTGTTCCGTAAACTGTAAAATTCACTAATGAACTATAAGTTTACGTTAAAGTTAGTAAAATCTAATCTAGCCCACACAAAATAGCCAAAAGTTATATTTTAAAACAAAGCTCTTGATAACCTCTTTTTCCGCAGTTACTACTGTTTTATTTTCTGATCCCTCTTGATTTAACGTATCCTAAAAGTGTATGTAAACCCTATATATCTGTTATGTAAACGATATTAAATTTTATGTTCTTACTTTAGACGATTTTGTATAATAATCAATATCAAACCTCTTTAACGACGGATGCTTCTACCTTTTCCTCAACAACTAATCCACCGTTTTCTAATATGTCCTGAAAATGTTATTACTAAGAATTATACGTCCAACGTGAGTAATTTTTCAACAAACAAAAGTAAATTTAAAAATTCAAATAAGAATAGAAATTAATGAACATAAAAATGGATACGATTTTTATTTATACGAGGTGTGGATATCAAATAAAGAACTGAAGCTGCTTTACCCTGAAGCTTCTTGTTAAACTAGGGAAAACTACCATAAAAGCTTATACAATATTGAAAGAACTCTACAAAATAATGATTCTTTATCTCACACACAAGTTTTTGAGTGGTTTATAGACAAAAACATTGAAGATATTGGTAAATTAATCGGCTCTGTTCGTTGTCTGAGCATATGAGAGCTTGCTGAAGTGACCAAGAATCGACAAAGAAAGAGTTCGGCAAATTTGGCATGAATCATTTAACATGAGGAAGATCTGTGAAAGAGTAAAATACTGCATCAACGTGTTGGAACATCCACTGTACTCGCCCGACTTTGCCACCTATGACTTTTCTATTTCCTAAGATCAATTTGGCGAGGAAGTGGGCAAGATTTGCAAGTGTGGAAGTGGTTGAAGCAAATGCGAACGAGATTCTCAACCAGCTGACAGAAGAGGACCTCCAGCACTGCTTTAACCTTATATGGAGAGATGTAGGTATCTCCAAGGAAAGTACATTGAAACTTCTGCTGCAATTGGTAACAAATAAAAAGTGTTTGTATGCTGCTAAAAGTGTACAAAACTATGAAGAAACTGGATTTAAAACACTTTAATCTTGTTTCCTCCACCCATTTTCACGATGTAACATTAAAAAAGACAAAATAATGCTGTAATTAAGATCTTAGCAGAACTAAATTGAGAAATAACACAGGTACTATTGTAAAGATAATCATTGTAGAGATAATTTGAAAAAAAATGATAAAAATTCTGCTTATAAACATAGTAAACCCATTAAATCAATTTTTTTCTCAAATAAAATTATATTTAATAAAATATTCAAACCTCTTTATCTCCAGATCCATCTTCCTTTGATGCAGCTTCTTCCTTAGTTCCTTCCTTGTCTTCTTGTTTGTTGGGCACTTCATTTTCCTTTGTTTCCTCAGTTTTTCCGAGTACGTTGTCTATTTTTTCATCAATAGACACATCTCCATTTTTGAGATTGATTTCAGCTGTAGAAGTTTGTTCGTTAAGTGAATTTGGTTCTAGTTTGAGAAATTTCTCCATTTCATCTAATTCGTTTGCCATATCAAACAGATCATAATCCTAGAACCAAATCTATTCTAACAAAAGCAAGAGGAAAAACAATAACAGTGAGAATAAGTGTAAATAAGAGCACAATAAACCTTAAGTTTGCAGTGCACGATTGGACAAACATTCTAGTGCTTGAGCTTTTCAGTATTCTCTAGATAGCCAACGAGAACACTTGCTAAAGCGTTATTAGCTGAAATTGACTGTCTTAAGTTCCTTAGGATAATCGTATTGGGTCAGAGTAACCCAGTTATAGTGTAAGAGGCGAGATTATTGTCAAGTACCTAAGTAATAATAGTTTATTATTTTATCAATTTCCTAAAAACTTTTTATTTTTTAGCAAAATGAGTAACTGTCCTCTTAGTGAAAAGGAGCTCTTGGAACTAGCGGAAAGAAACGAATTTTGGCAAGTGGGCGGCAACCCTGAAGAAAGTATTGAAAATGAATCTGTTCTGAACAGTGATAAACTAGAGACTTGTACAAATATTCTGGACTATGGAGATGAAACGATAATGGAGAAGATGATGAAGAACTACTAAAAGATCATTATACAGTCAGTGAAGATCGGAACCTGAAAGTCGTGAAGAATTAGAAAGTGTTGAGGATGATACGGTAGTGGAAGGTATTTTGATGCCACACAGTTTGAAAGCTTTAATTTTTATTATGAAATACTCTTCCACTACCCTGAGCACTTCAACAAATGGTAGGCATGTCAAAAAGGTGGACAATTTGTCCTGCAAAAAAAGACAGAAAAGCAAACACTTACTGTGAAATGTGTCATAATTCATAATCCATGAAATGTCCAAAATCTGTATGTCCAAATTGTATTTGAACTTACTTTTCTTAATAGTTATTGTTTTTAGAAGCTTTCATAAATCTGTTAATACATTTGTAAAATATTTTTTTGGTTGGGTCCCTGTGACACAATCATAGGGTTTACGAAATTATTTTTGGATGGTAGTAAAGGGTTAATAATCTAAATATTAATAAACATATAAATTAGCAAAATAGAAAAAATTAAGTTGCTTAATTATTTTTTAAATAATTTTAATTGATTGCGAGTAAACTTATTTTTAAATACCTACTCAATTATACAACTTTTTTAATACAATTTCAAAGTTTAAAACTAATAAATTAATTATTCGTCAGTAAAGGCTCACTTTCAATAAATTAATTATGTACCAGGTCATAAAACTCATTACAATCTTCATTATATAAAAACAGTTAAACATGAATAAATCATAATAGAAATTAATAACATTTTTGTTCGTAATTACTCACCCCGCAGTATACTTCATCATTAAATATTTGGGGTGGAAGAGGGTGTCTGGGTGTAGGATCACCTATTGTAGCTCCCAAAGAAGTAGAATTATTTTGCATGAAATCTTTGGCCTCTTCAGCCCCGGGCTCCGCCATGTCTATCACCTCATATTTAACATTTTTGGAATCTAATATTAAGAGGACTCTTTGTTGCCTTTTTTTCACCTACAAAATTTATAAAAAAATTATTTTGGTTAACAAAATGGATACACAAAAAAGAAACCTCTTTATTTCCCGAAATTCCACTGATATACACTTTAATAACCATCGTTCCTACTTATCAGCTACTTTTTATAAATAAAATTTAGAAAAATAACTTCTGACAGGTTTCTCAGTTAGTTGGCAGTGTGGCACCACACCTATTTTTATAAAAGTAGTCAAGTTACAAAACAAGTGACGTTTAGTTGAATACCTAGTTGAAAGAGGCATCGCATATAAACAGGAAGAAGAATCTCCGGTGAGTGTTAGGGTGCTTTCACATTGGGTGCGCTCAGAAAACACAATTGTTGCACAACCGTTGAGTTAATAGGTACTTTTAGCATGTCTTAAATTTCTCACGTATCCCGTATCCATAACGAACTGCGCATTTGTAAACCCGTTACGGCTCAGCCGATGCGATGCATTGAACGGATTGTTACGTGACTTCTCCGTATACGTAAACGTATCCATATCCCGATCAAAATCAGTGTTCTGTGCTGTTTTACAGGTCTTCTTTGATATGGGTTTGGTTTGATTATAACCACAAAGTTCATTTTTACTTTTATTTTTGCTTATTTTTTCACTTTTTCCAAAGAATAGTGCTTTGATCATTCTGATTTGAGCAGGAAACGATACGTTTGCTAAAATGGTTTTGTTGACAACTTTTTTACGTCAACGTAACTCCAATACGTGTAAAAACTTATGACAAGCAAAAGTGTCTATTGTTCTATGAGCGCATAATGATCAGATCGGACGCCATTTTTCTGAGTAGTTTTCAAGTGGGCTCACTAAGCACAACACGCTACAGATTGTGATGTTTTTATATTAGTGCAATAAATACATACAACTATTACAACATAACATTAACATTATTTCTTCATAATAATTCCTGTTTTTTTACGAATACTACGTTATAATAGTTCCTGCAAATCTTCTATTGCATAGGCTATAATATTTCTGTTTATAATTATTATATCATCATTTAATAACGCAAGAATTATATTGTATCTAACCATAATTTTCAGTTCTCAATATTTATACTTTCCAAAAAATGATCGTTCAGAAGACATACGTCAAACCATTCGTTGCTCAGTGTGCGCTCACTCAACGGTTGAGTTATAAGTGATGTTTTCTGAGCGCACCCATTAACGATTGGAGAATAGAGTTCCGGAATCCGATTCCGGTAGTACTGTCCCATTCTACATATATTTAGAATATAAGTTCTTCATAAGTGCGATTACAAAGAATACGCCTCGGCAACCGTGGGCGTCTTGAAGCCCATGGTTAGTTAGTTTAAACAGTGCGAGCTAGCGTATGAGTCAGCCTGCCGAGTAGCTGCACAGCAGTAACTTGCACAGCTTTGACGTAACTTATGAATAGCTTGTACGTGCGAGTTGGATAATATTTCACAACCGAGTTACTACAACATTTTTGGTTTTTCACTTGCCTACTTGGCCGGCAGCAACTCAAACAGCCAGTTCATCAGTTGTTGAACAATCGTCAAATGCATCACACGAGGCTATCAACTTTTCTGATTCAATAGTCAGAACGATGATAGATGCTGATATGAATAATATTTTTTATTTTCTAGCTTAATTTTGTGTTGAAATAATTTTACTTGGTTAGTTTCATTTTAATAAAGTAATAGTCGTTATAACTGCCAATTTTAATTTTTTACCATATTTCTACTCATTTAAAAATATTCGTCCAAAGCTTCAGAAAGAGCGTCACAAATTTCTGGTATAAGATTTGATATAGAAGCTTCAAACAACCTGAAAAGTATTGATAGCAGTCGGTATGATATTCCTGAACTTAGGAAACATCACCTATGAGACCCCTCATCAATATGTGTCTTGACATTCTATTTTTGATTTTATCAAATTTCGATTTATTCAGTTGTCACTCTCTTAGCACTGCTTTCATATTTTCGAGGGTCTTCATGATAAAGCCTTTTATTTGTCTACTTTTCTAAGTTATTTATAAGCAGGACAACCTCGGTTGCCGAGTCGCATTCTTTGAAAATGCAAGTATGAAGATCTTTTATTTATAACTACCGGAACCTGATTCCGCAACGTTATTTTAGGATCGCCACGTGAAAGAGCCCTTAGTTAAAAAAAGAAGACTGACGTTCATAACCTATTTATATTAAATTTTGACAGTGAATAAATATGAAAACAAAAAGGAAAGAATATTAAAATTAATAGCTAAAATATTTAATAAATTATTAAATAATGGTTAGTCTTAATAAATCATTTTTATACGGCATATGTTTTGCTTCCGCAACTTGGCTAATATCCCTTTATTTATATTTTCAATTAACAAAAAATGAAAATTCTAAAAGTTTTCCAACTGTTAGAACTATAGATAATATCGTCGCCGATAAAATTATTCCTAATTCTAATATTCTTTTCAAAAAAGTGGAATTAACTGAAAGTAATGGTAATATAAATAAGGGTAAGTTATATTAAAAATTAACATAACTATTGTGAGCTTTCAGATTTATTAGAAATTGGAATGATTACAAATTCTAATGATCAGGAAATTAAAGACGAAGGTTATAAAGTACATGCCTACAATGTATTAATAAGTAATAGACTCAGTTTAAATAGAAGTATCCCTGATACAAGGAATTCATTGTAAGATTACTTCTTTTCGTTAACAATTTTATATTATCAATCGTATATTTCAGATGTAAAACAAAATCGTTTTCTAAAGATTTACCAACTGCCAGTATTATAATTTGCTTTTATAATGAACATTACAGAACATTGTTGAGAACTGTTCAATCAATTCTTAACAGAACACCAGATTATCTGTTGAAAGAGATCATTCTAATAGACGATGAAAGCGATATTGAAAATTTACATAGAGATCTTGAAACGTACTATAAAAGAGAAGATTTTAAAAAAGTTAAATTATTTAAGACTGATAGAAGAGAAGGGTTGATTAGGGCTAGACTTTTCGGATCAAGGAAAGCACAAGGAGAGGTAAGATTCTTTATTTCCACTTGTATTTTTTATAGATTTCAAATTTGTAAATGAAATAAAATATACACTGTATTATTTGTAAAATGTGACATAGGGAAATAAGTGTTAAATTCTCAATTGCATGGTATTTTTCTAAACATGCATCTATTTTAGAAAGTCCTCCTGAGGAAGTTATAAATAAATGACGAAAATTTGACGCACATTTAACAATTGCTTTTACCACTCCAGATCGCTTCCCATTAGATTAATTCTACTTTCATATTTAGTACGGTCGATATTCCTTTCCTACTATATATATATACAGGGTGGGGCACTATGAATGAACTATTCTCTGGCGTCTTAACGGCAAATAAAATTAGAAAAAATTATACGTAGAATTAAGTAGATTACTTAGCATTATATTTTAAAAATATATTGGAATATACAGGGTGCTCCAAAAAAGCGTGCCGTATCAAAGTTAGGTTCCTTTAAATGGAACACCCTGTATTTGATCACATTTTTGAATTGTACTATTAAAAATAATGTAAGTTCATTAATATTTCCATATACCTATCTAGTTCAGTTTCCAGGATAAATCGATATTACATGATTTGTAGACCCTCCGAAAAAATACAATAACTTCAAAATAAAAACGAACAACCACATTTGCTTTACACTATCGCACTAAAAGCTTTTAACATTCCGTTTCCAATATTTACTGGTATGCTATAATATACAGGGTGTTTTTAATATGACAGTATAACACTAACCGTTTAATACATAAATTTCTGGCTTAATTTAAATGGAACACCCTGTATCTGTTGGGTCTGTTCAACGTGGAAATTTATTACCTTCCAGTTGGTATTAGGGTTGCCTATATCTAACTCTGATAGTTTTCGAAAAATTTTAGATTTGTTTTTTAATATTCAATTATTTGCTGACATCTAGTTACCTATGACATGATAATACTCCGATGGAAAGTTCCTAAAATTTAAGATTTGTTATTTTGACAGTAAGTGCTTTGTTGTATGATTTATTATTGATAAATTAAAGGTTTCTTAAATTGGAATTTTATTAAGGGTAAGTACACTATTATTGGGCATACAGATACAATAAGCTTCAAAATTATTAAAAAAAAACTACAAAAAATTTAAATAAGGTGTTCAAAGTGACGCCCATTTTGTTGAATACAAATTTCAACTCTTTTAAAACAGTTATTGTTCACGTTCTTTAAGATTTCTGGTGTTACTGTTTGAAACGCTCTCCTTATCCTATCCTTCATGTTCTCAGGAGTGGTTGGCTCTGTATTGTAGACAATACTTTTTATGTAACCCCAAAGAAAATAGTCTAATGGTGTCAAGCATGGGGATCTTGCCGGCCAAAGATAAGGACCCCCTCGCCCAATCCATTTTTGTGGAAAAATATTGTTTTGGTAACGCCGGACAATTACACTGTAATGAACAGACGCACCATCTAATTGCAGCCACATTTTTTGTCTTGTACCTAGTGGAACGTCATCTAAAAGTTCGGGTAGTTTGTTACCTAATAATTTTCGAAATTTTCTTCCAGTTAGCGTTCCATTCAAAAAATAAGGCCCTATTATGTGGGTTACAACGATTCCTGCCCATACATTTAATGACCATTGATGTTGATGATCAACCATACATTCACCGACCATTGCCCCTGATACTGAACTTCTTCCATCCAGCGTGGATTATTCTGTGACCAATAGTGCATATTATGCCGGTTAACCGTACCATCACTACTAAATGTAGCTTTGTCTGACCACAAAATACGCGACAGTATTTGAGGATCATCATATACCATATCTAGTAACCAGTTGCAATAATCCAACCTTCTGTGGTAATCGCGATCAACCAATTGTTGATGCAGTACTATATGATATGGATGAAATCTAAAAGAAATATAATGTCATATTAAATATCTTTCCAGAATGATAAATAAATTATTACGTTAACATATAACCATGCTCACAAATAATATTATGGGGGTATATTTTGTTTAAGAAACATATCTTTTTACATCATAATTTACCTGTGTCCTGTCAAAATACGTTGAACGGTGGTTCTGCTTATTCCCAAGTCTCTACTTATTGCTCTAATACTTAATGCGGATTAAATTGCACATATGCCAAAACATTTATTGTGTTTTCCTCTGAACGACATCTGCCGCGTCTTCCAAATACAGGAAGATTTACATTTTCAGTCCTTCTTAAACGGTGTATGAGTCGACGAAAAACTCTGCTACCGGGATGACGTCTTTGGGGATATTGTATGGCATATACCCTAGCCGCAACAGTTGCATTTCTCATACATTCAAAGTAAATGCCTATCATACCAAATTCTTCTTCGTTTCTAAGAATCATCTTAGATATAATTTTTAAGTAAATTTTATATCGAATTTAATGCACACAAATCGCAATGACACGTTAATGAACAAATTACTAGGTTTATTAATTTGAAACTAGACATATCTTTTTGTTTTGTTTTTTTCATGACCCACTACTTGTTTTTATATATTTCCATTCTAACTTCCATAATGCAGTTTCCCGGTGACAGCATGAGTAATATTGACATAATAATTGGAACTATTATTAATAGAACAAGGAAAGACAATTTTGAGGAGTCAAAAAATGTTAAAATCCGTTCAGTCAAACCGGAGTAATTTATGTTTAAAGGAAAATGCTTAAAATTTACACATTTCTTAGGATATCTCGTAATACGAAAAGATATCGACATGCGGTTTTCGCTATTCTGTTGCTACTTTGGTTTACTTTTATACTGCATGTTTCCATTCAACATTTTTCAAGGATAGCTAGATTTAAAAAAATAAATAAATAGCGCCCTCTAACGTATACGTTACTCATTAGGTTGTTTCGAAATTATAATTCTTACATTGGTAGAAAGGAGCTCTCTTCAAAAAGACTAAGTTTGCATAGATAGGTTAAGTAGAACTGGAATTACAGGCGGTTTTTCATAATAAAGCTCCCCCCACCTCTTATTTGAAGAGATGGACTAAAACTTGTAAAATCAAATATACGCTGAATTTCTTGAAGAATACGATAATCATAGTTTAAATGCATCTTAATTAGGCAAAATTTGTAAATTATTCATTTTATAATTTTTGGTATTTAATTACGCCCTCTGGCGGTGGACCTACAACTCTGTAAATAATTTCCAGGTTTTTCTCGAGGTCACTTTTGTTATAATTTTTTTTCCCCGAAGCTGTACTATAAACGCTTCCCGAGATATGGCCGAGAGCCATTTTTATTGGGACACCACAATTAAAAATGAAAATATCAAAATTAGAAAGGTGTATGTAGTTATGCATAAAATTTAATTCAATGTAGATGGTCAAAGTGTTCACCATACATGAATATAAATTATCTTCGAAACGTTGTCTAACGTTATGGAGTATTTCTAAAGTTATTTGGCGATATTCGGTAATAATACGTTCAAGTAACTCATTTAATAAGCCTGGCTTCTTGGCATTAAGACAATGAATGTGTTCCAATAAATAATAATTAATTATGAATACAAAAATAAAGTAGGTATATCTTCTTACACTTTAAAATTGTTGGTAACTTGCCCAAAAAATGTATCATATCAAGATTTCAAAATAAAATTTCTCACTTAAACGTGGATATTTTGCATTTTTTTTTCATCATTGTGATAATATAATTTGTACTTTCTAATACTGCAAGTTTTTTTTTGAAATTCTAACATGCTTTTTAAGGTTCTGATATTTTTGGACAGTCACATAGAAGTTAACGTTGGTTGGATAGAACCGCTTCTATATAGAATCAAAGAAAAACGAACAAACGTGGTAATGCCTATTATTGATATTATAAATGCGGATACTTTCAATTATTCCGGTAGCCCACTTGTCAGAGGTGGTTTCAATTGGGGATTACATTTCAAATGGGAGAATTTGCCGACAGGTACTTTACAGAATAAAGAAGATTTCGTAAAACCTATAAAATCCCCAACAATGGCCGGAGGCCTATTTGCGATAGATAAAAAATATTTCATCGACATCGGCGAGTACGATGCTGGCATGGATATTTGGGGTGGAGAAAATCTGGAAATATCGTTCAGAGTAAGCCACAAAAAGTATACATTTTTCGGTATTAGGAAATTGTTATTTTAGATATGGATGTGTGGGGGTAGTTTGGAATTGATACCTTGCAGTAGGGTGGGCCACATTTTTCGACACAGAAGACCTTACGGTTCTCCGGATGGACAAGATACAATGTTACGCAATTCTCTAAGAGTGGCTCACGTCTGGATGGATGCATACAAGGAATTCTTCCTAAAACAACGTTCAGACTCCAAAAATGTCGACTACGGTGATGTTTCATCCAGACTACAGCTTCGTAAAGAATTGAAATGTTTCGATTTCGATTGGTATTTGAAAAACGTCTACCCCGAACTCCCCCTGCCTTCGGAAGACGGCGAGAGACTGAAGAAAAAGTGGTCGGCGTTGGAAAAGGATTCTTTCCAACCTTGGCACATAAGGAAACGGAATTATATTGACCAATTTGAGATTCGGTTACATAATACTAGCCTTTGTGTACAAAGTGGAAAGGATTATAAAACTAAGGGAAGCCATTTGATTTTGAGGTAAGTCGTAGTTATTTAAAATACTTATATAGTAGCAGCCTGACTCTTCTTAATCCAGAAATTTGAAGCTTTTTCCTGAAGCTCTGCACCAATCTTGGTTTGGTTGGTTAATCTTCTTTGACTATGCGACAAAACTTTTTGAAATATAAAATACAAACAGTGGATCGATGAGACGCTACCACTTTGAAAATGTTAAAATATCCGACAATATCAGTTTTAAATTGGGATTCTCTGCAATAACCATTATGTTTTCTAAATTCTCTTCAAACTCGGGCCAACATTCCAACAAAAAATCAGGGCCCTTCAACCAAAGACTATCACTTCCTAAATTGATGTGTTTCGCTAACCCATAGTTCATGCATGGTATTGAACTTTGATCTTCCGTTATAATTCGTGAATGCTAATCCATGTTTCAACAAAGGACCAGGCAGCCGGCTTATGGAGAAATGGCCTTCAGTGAAATTTCATGAATTGTTAGTATATTGTAGTTGACGACTTTCTGAACAATAGTGTCCATGGGCCCAACTCAATCCTATGACTAGTTTCAGAGATACAGGGTGTGGAAGTTGGAAAATAACCATTTTTTAAAAGCATGTAAGGTAATTGGGGGAAGATGCCTAATCTAAGTATTTTGGACAATACTCAATAGATCGCGCCACATACACGGCTACGTTGTTATTGTGTTTATTATTAGTGAACATCATAGTTTTCAGTGCATGCAACTGTTCCTTGAGGTGATGTTGTGTTTTTTTATGCCGGTAAGTTTTTTACGATAGAAATTAATTATGTGATATACAGTGTTAAATGTTTTTTGTTTGTGCTAATATAATTTATGTAGGGTTTTGGCATTCATTACAATACTCCTGTCCTATTTTGAATGAGAAAAAGGGTTTTGTTATTTTGATTTGTGGGTTTAGCATCTTATACCTAAGGGTTGGGGTAAAACGCCAAGATCCGTGTGGGGTAAGATGCCTTATCTTAATTGCACTGTAAACTTTGTAACTCTTGTTTTTTCTCAGATATGCGTCTATTTTGGTTAGTGGTTTCCTTTCAGTACGTCTAATTGAATAGTTTCTGAATTTATCTTGTTTGTTTTAGGTAAAATGACACGAACGTACGTCAGAAAATCAACTAGAGGTGAATGGACTGAAGAAGACCTTAGAGCAGCTGCAAATGCTTTACGTCAGCAGCCAACCCTGAGTGCAAATGCGATTGCTAAAGAATATAGAATCCCTCTACGAACCTTGATGAGACGTGTAAAGAATAACAATTTTGAAAAGGGCAGTCTTGGGCCAACCGCGTCCTTGTGTATTGAAAATGAACTTAAACTGGTGTCTTATATAAAACGGTTAGAAAAAATTGGCTATGCTCCAACTTCAAGAGACGTAAGACACCTTGCTTTTACCTTTTCGCAAAGGAATGGGTTAAAATGTAGATTTAACCAAGAAAAAGAATTAACAGGCTACGATTGGTTTAAACTTTTTTTAAAACGACACCCAACCCTAACTATGAGAGTAGCTCAAGGTCGTTCAATTGCTCGTTCACTTGGTATGTCTGCCGCAGAAGTAGATCCATACTTCCAAATGTTGAACGATACATTTACGACGCTCAATTTGTTTGATAAACCGGCAAACATTTTCAATATGGACGAGACTGGCTTGCAATTATGCAATAATCCTACCAAAGTCGTAGCCACAAAAGGAGCTAGAGATGTTCAGTCGGTCACAAGCTCAGAAAAAGGAGAAACAGTTAGCGTCATCGCTTGCTGTAATGCAGAAGGTAGCTTTTTGCCTTCCTACGTAATATTTAAAGGCAAAAACAAAAAAAAGGAGTTGGAAGATAACATGCCCCCTGGATCGGTAGTAGTGATGTCTCCAGAGTCCGCCTATGTGAAAACCAGTATCTTCTCATCATGGACTAAAGACCATTTTTTGCCTCGTAAGGGACCAGGGCCTGCAGTACTAATATTAGATGGTCATGCTTCCCATTGTAATGACGTGGAACTTTTGGACTTTTTGGCTGAAAATGAAATTCATGTGGTTTGCTTACCAAGTCATACGACTCACTGGCTTCAGCCTCTCGACCGTTCATTTTATAAACCTTTAAAGACCTTCTGGAACAGCACTTGTAATCAGTGGATAAAAAATCATCCAGGGCGTCGAATAACTAGGTAATTTGATTTAAGTAAATAAGTTTGAAAGAGATTTCTTTGTTTCTTGTGCTTTACAGGTATCAGTTTGGGGAACTTTTAAACCAAGCGTGGTCTCAAGCCGCAACGGTTCAGAATGGTGTTTCTGGATTTCGGGCTTGTGGAATTTATCAATGCTCCAAAGATGCAATTCCCGACCATGCATATGCTTTAGCTGAGCACCAAACTGGAAATTCACAGGAAGAAGTGGAACATGTCGATGCAGAAAACTCTGACAAACATAGCGGCGACGTAGCTGTAGTAAATTTTGATGATATTGCACCAATTCCATCCGTAGCTGGTCCTAGTAGGCCAAACGTTAGAAAACAACATGCAGAAGTCCTTACTTCTCCTGACTACCGCCAAAAGAAACGCAAAAAAATTGAAGAAAAACAAAAGAAGCAACTAGGGAAGGCAGCTAAGTTAGAGAAGAAACTTCGTAAAAAAGGCACCAAAAAAAAGAAGATAGCAGTAGTGAAGAAGTCAGTGGAGATGAAAATATTGTCTCAGACCATAGCTCTGATGAACCTGACAGTGCCAAGGACGACCTCTGTGCAATTTGCGATGGCTTTTACTTTGACAAAAAGGGTCCCAAAGTTGACTGGATTTGCTGTGTGGTATGCAACAAGTGGCTATACGAAACCTGTGCTTCGGGGCCGAATATGTGCGATCCCTGCGCAAAAGTCACTAAATAAAACATTCAAAACTTTAGACTTGGTGTAAGATGGCACTTTAGCTGAAAATGATGGTCAATACAATGTTTTCTGTCTATGGCATCACACCCCCAAATTTGTCATCTCACCCCAAGTCTGTCGGCATCTTACCCCGTAGTTGGGGTTAGTTGCCGAAATGACAGCTGTCAATGTTTATCCAACTTTTTCGTTTATTTTTAAGAAAATAAAAACTTTTTTGTGTTTAATCATTTGTTTATTGTATTTGTAATAGAATACACAGTTTTTGTAAGTTTTGAATAAAGTTAATTATTTTTTTTGATTTTTAAAAAAATGTTACGCGTCTTCCCCCCAATTACCTTATTTCTTATTTTCTTCAATGTACCAAGAATTTTTTCCTGTGATAGTGTTCTAATGACACTAAATATCAGTCCCTCATGAGAGAAAGTTTCATTTGCTACAGGGATACTAAAAAATTCAAAAAACGGAACGTTGACTTGAAATATAATTCAACTTTCAGGAATTTCAATATCTGGCTGGATTTACTTCTGGTTGGTTTATAATAATAAGATATGCAAACATTTTTTACAGGGCGAGTCAGAAAGTTGATCGCCCCTGTATCATATATTTAATAAAATTATATATACTTTGTACTGTATGTTAGTAGGTGACATTAAGTCATTTTGAAAGATATATAATTTATATATGATATACAGGGCTATTCAAAAGATATGTATGGAAGAAAATCCGAGAATTGATTTTTTTTGGAAATCTTCTTCTTCACGTAGCGCTACAACCCTGGGTGGGTCTTGGCTGACTGTACAACTTTTTTCCTATTTGTTCGGTCTTCCATCAACCTAGGGTCAAATGGAATGTTCATTTTCCGGAGATCTGCTTGGATGTTATCTCTCCATCGCATTCTGGGACGTCCGAGTGGTCTTTTGCCTGTGGGAATCTCCTGCCATACCAGTTTTACGAGTCTTTCGTTATGCAGTCTGTGCACGTGGCCTGCCCATCTTAGTCGCTGTGATTTAATTTCTTGGAGAATATCGGCGTCGCTGTAGAGTGCTTCTAATTCGATATTGGTTCTGATCTTATACTGGTTTGTGGTGATGTCATGGTGAGGTCCGAAAATTTTTCTAAGTATTCTTCGTTCAAAGCGTCTGAGCTTTTCTTCGTTTGCTTTGGTCATGGTCCACGTTTCGCATCCGTATGTTATTACAGGTCTGACGATGGATTTATAGATTTTGATCTTTGAACTTCTTGTGAGATTTTTTGATTTTATGAGCTTATTCAGTGCAAATAGACAGCGGTTTGCAGATTGGATTCTGTCTTTTATTTCTTCGGTAGCATCGTTGTCCGCTGTGATTACGGCCCCCAGATACTTAAAACGTTGTACTCTTTCGAAATTAAGGGTGTTGATCGTCACATTTTGTCCTATTCTGTCTCTTCGTGTCGTTCTATTTATACACATATATTTCGTCTTCTCTTCATTAATCTTCAGCCCTACTTCACTTGTTGCTCTTTCCACCTTGTTGAAAATATCTTTCGTGGATAGGATGGAGTCTCCAACGAGATCTATGTCATCTGCATATGCGAGTAACAGCTTGGGACCTTGAACCGATAGCAATTCTGTTTTTATTTCGGCCGACCTCATGGCTTTCTCTAATACAAGGTTAAAAAGTAGTGGAGATAACGCATCACCCTGTTTAAGTCCACTGTTGATTTCAAAGCTGCGAGACAGTTTATTATTTACACGTACTTTAGATATTCCACCCTCCATACAGACTTTGGTCATCCGAATGAGTTTCTTTGGTATTGAGAACTCCGCCATGGCATTCCATACTTGGCTTATTTCTACGCTATCATATGCCTGTCGAAAGTCTATGAAAAGATTGTGTATGGGTCTGTTATACTCCCATCCCTTTTCTAGAAGTTGTCTCAGCGTGAATAGTTGATCTATTGTTGATCTGTTTGCCCTAAACCCGGCTTGATATTCGCCTAGGACATTTTCAGCATAAGGGATTAGTCTACTAAGAATGATGTTTGAGAGGGTTTTATATGCCGTGTTTAGGAGTGAGATTCCTCTATAATTCGCTCCCTGTAATTAAATATTTCCTCCGTGACGATACTTTCATATTACCCTCACTTTGAGTTTGTTCGTCGGATGTAGAAATTTTGTCAACGTGCTATGATCAGTTTTTTTATCCCGACAAGCCTATCATTATTTTCTTCATATACGGGTGTCCCGTAAAGACTACGTCAAACTGAAGGATAATGTAGATCAAAGGGTGCCCTACCTGCTATGAAAAAATCCCCCGTATAAAAATCTCACCGTTTTCGAGACATTTAATTTTTATAAAAATTATGAATTTTTGCCCCTCTTAGTAGTTTTTTTTGTGCTGTTGGTACAATTTTACACTTTTCTAATTCATTTACTTGGTAAAATATTGTTGAATAATTATTCTAACTTCTACGTTACGAAAATAATCCGAACTTTTCAAATGTTTCAAATGATTTTATTAGAAGTTTGGAAGTAGATTTTTTTTAGAAGTTTACCCCATCGTAGTGAAAATAAAATGTACTGGGCTACTGCTGCACACTACATCAATAAATTGCCTATTTTATGGTGATTTAAAAATGGTATCACACAAGAGATTTGTAATCGTAAAAAAAAAGAAATTGCCCGTTATATCCAAAAAAAAGTATCAATCGACGGTTTTTATTCAATTACTTATTGTACGTTACTAATATTTTCAAGAACATTATAATCATTTACAACCGCGTATATAGGGTGAGAATTAAGTGCAAGCTAATTTTGATATCGGAAAAAACTTACTGAAAGTTACTGAAGGAATTCAAACGTCTACAATATCTGGACCATGATCTATGTTGTCTGGTACCATCCTTTCAGCTGCATCAGTTGTTTCATTTATGAGATATTTCATATTCTGTTCGTATCTGGCATAACCCAAAAACCATAAAACACTAGCCACATGAGCACTTGTACCTAAAGTATTCTAAAGTAGATATTGAAATTCCTGAAAGTTGAATTATATTTCAAGTCAACGTTCCGTTTTTTGAATTTTTGAGTATCCCTGTAGAAAATGAAACTTTCTCCTATGAGGGACTGATATTTAGTGACATTAGAACACTATCACAGGATAAAATTCTTGGTACATTGAAGAAAATAAGAAATACATGCTTTTAAAAAATGGCTATTTTCCAACTTCAACACCCTTTATCACTGAAACTAGTCATAGGATTGAGTTGAGCCCATGGACACTATTGTTCAGAAAATCGTCAACTACAATATACTAACAATTCATGAAATTTCACCGAAGCCCATTTCTCCATTAGCCGGCTGCTTGGTCCTTTGTACAACAACTGATGATTCTGCAGAATTGTATATTTTTAGTCCATAGTTCAATTTATTTTAGTATATAAGTTCGATTAATTGAATATAGTGTATTTAGTGATTAAGTAGTGTCAATAAAGTATCTTTTTTAAAAGTGACGCCCCTTAATTGGCGTAGTCATTAGTATAGTGGAAGAGCCCTTAGTGATCTTGTTCGTTTTTAACGTTTATCAACTTCAAGAACCTTAGGGAAACGTCGAATTTCATCCAAAAGTGTCAGAAGAAAAATAAAAGTAAGTGAATATTATCCATAATTATCGGAAGAAAGAAAAAAATGGGTATAAGTTAAGACGAAAAATCTTTGTAAAACCAAGTGAAGTTCGTCCAAAAGCTTTAGAAGTAAAAAACAAGAAAACGAAACTAGTAACCCGATTGCACCTCAGCATCATCGTTAGCCTGTAAGAAGCTATAATTTTTCCCTTTTTTACCTATATGTCAGATACACCTCAAGCAAACACTCCTCATACCTCTCAATCATTACTACGTCCATCAATCCTAAATTTAAACACACCTAGACTCATAATTACCGCTCTTCAAAATCAACATAATGCCTGAATTTAATCCAAAACTTCTAGACATCGTATCCCCATACGATGGACATCCTAGCGAGCTGTACAACTTCATTAATACCGCTACTCAACTCTTAATCCATTTCTGGGACAATAACAACACCCAAAGTTTTAAAATAACCTCCTATTTCAAGGAATCCTAAGTAACCTGACAGGAAGAGCTAAGGAAGTCATCTCAGTCTACGGATGTACAGAACGGGATCATACCAAAGAAACTTTGATCCAAAACTACGCCGACCAACGTAATGGGTCTACTAAATACAATATCTAACTAGATAGAACTTCACAACGGCGATATTAACATAAATGCAAGTAAGAAAATATTTTTCCAGAAACAAGCTTTAACAACTTTCCTAGCAGGACTTCGGGAACCCTTAGGATCTACCCTTAGTCTATCTACGGCAATGCAGTACATCCAGGAAGAAAACAATATAAGGTATCTCCAGAAAGCAGTAAACCCTCAACCTACAGCCAGCAACATAAGTCACCAGCTCCTCTTATGTCTTCACAATGGCAACCATCAAATTTCAGACCACAATGGTAACCACCACCTCTCCGACCGCAATGACAGCCTATATTTAGACCATTGGCGCAGCCAAATAATTTCATTCCACAAGGCCAGAAAGTATTCCATGCACCGTCAAGGTTTTAACAGTTTAGTAGGACTCAACAACAAAACACCTGGAATATCTCAGCCACATAAACCAACACCAATGAGCATTAGCACTAGAGCTACGAATCAGAACCGAAACAACAGCAAAATCTACCAAGATTCACATCCGAAGAATTATTTAACATTGAATATGCTAACGAAACATATAGTTATGATACTAACGGATTTGATGATGAAACAGCTTACAATTATTACCATCAAGAAAATCAGTTTTACAAGACAACAGAACCGTATGAAGAAAGTTTTCAAAATGACTACAAAGAACAAACGACAAATTTTCGGGAAAATACCGAAAACAACAACGCGACGTAATAGAGCTAAATTCTTACCAAGATAAAAGGGAACTACCCTATATAACCATCTCCAACCCTCCTCTTAAACTACTTATCGACATTGGTGCTACCAAATCTTTCCTCAATCCCGACATCGCCTCGAAATATTTCCATGACAATATCAAACATGAACATTTCATAGTAACCTCCATTTTCCAAAATCATTCCCTATATTCTTGTGCAGATATATCCATATTTTCCGAATTCCAAAAGAACGGAAATTTCAAATTCTACCTGTTCAAATTCCACAAATCCTTTGATGGCCTAATAGGCCTTGGCTTCTGAAAGCCAAAATCAATTTTCATCACAGAAAATTCTATTCTACCCATTCAATATTACGAAAGTAACAAAACCCAATTTTACTCCATCCAACTCCAACCACAGACAATCACTCAAGTCCAAGTACCCATTACAGAAACTATCATACTTACCAAACAAGAGATACAAGGAGCTGTCCTTAACGAAAGTCTAACTACAGCAGCCAATGGTCTAGCATGGACAGAACTCATCAATGCCACAGACGAACCAATACAGATCCAGTTAGAAGTTCGGAGATCCATTTACCCGATTACCATCTTTACACAGCCGACATTATACCTCAGGAATACCATAAGACAGATGTCGAACGTCTACTTACAACCGATCATCTCAATCTAGAAGAAGAGCACATTAAACGACTGTGTAAAAAGTTTTCAGTTGTCTTCCATCATCCAGAGTCACCCCTCGCCTTCACCAACCAAATTAAGCATACCATCAGAACAACAGATGAAGTTCCCACTTACACCAAGTCATACCGCTATCCACACATTCATAAATAAGAAGTCCAAAAACAAATAGCATCAATATTAGACCACGGAATCATTAGACCAAGCCAATCACCATGTACTCGTTCTATATGGGTTGTCCCCAAGAAATTCGACGCCTCAGCAAAAATTAAATGGCAAATAGTAGTAGACTACCGTAAAGTTAACGAGAAGATAATAGATATCCAATCCCAAACATCACAGATATCCTGGACAAACTAGGAAGATGTTAGTATTTCTCTACTCTCGACCTAGCTAGTGGATTCCACCAGATTGAAATGGCAGAAGAAAATCCTAAAACTGCATTTAACGTAAAGAACGGTCACTACGATTGCCTCAGAATGCCATTTGGACTCTAGAATGCCCCTGCGTCATTCCAAAGAGTACCAAACCTAAACAAGAATCTAATATTGTTTAGTAACAACTTATTACCACCGAAATTATTACTTGTTTAGAAAAGTGCATGTATGAATATTTAGATCTGAAGGCACCGACAGATGACGTTTATGATTTCAATGCCTTTTATATCAGACCACATATTTTTGGAAGAAGTCATATATCTAAGTCGCAATGTTACAGATTAGCTTGAGAGAGGCTTATTCAGTTGCGGAATAGTATACTTTTTAAGTGAAATTGAATTAGAAAAATACTAACACGCGCTTTTTTGTCAAAACGTGATTTTTATATTTTTTTACTCTATCAAATATATTTATCATACCACGATTATTTTTAACACGTTCCCTGTCGTTTTAAGGAATTGTTCCAAAAGTAAGAATCAAATTTGGTACGAAACCGACAAAAATGAACTGGTTTTGGCCCAGTTACTTTGTCTCCAGTACGGAAAATCCGCTCCTATCTTATATAAATGTCATGAAATGGGGGGCGACCAAGAATGGAAACACAACGAAGGGGTAAGTTCAAATATTTCTCTTACAAATTTTGGTATCAACAGAGTATAGTCCAAAAAAATTAATTTCTTTCAACTATAAATATATTTGTACTATTAAATATTTATTTTTGTTAGAAAGAGACCCCGATTTACAATTTGGCAGCGGGTACGTGTTTGGCAGCTGAAAAGGACCAAGTAAACGCGACAGTTACTATGAAAATTTGTTTTAACAATGATTTCGCTACTTGGGATCTTATTGGTAGTTAACTGTATAATTTAGATTATTTTTTAGCAGCTAATGTTCTAATTTTATTTTTGGAATCTCGATTTTATAATATAAGACTGAAATTTAACTAATTTTGTGAAATTTTGTAATATTTCGTTTAGCCAACAGTTCAATTGCATGGTGTTGAGTTGATTACATATCAAAACGGTTATATTTTTATTATAAACATATTTTTGTTTTATTTTTAGTTCAATATTTGAATACAAATAAACCCTTCCTAGTTTTCTTCAACCTGTAAACCGTCATGTTGCTCTTGTCATTATCTTTCAATTATCTGGATCTATCAGAGTTTCTTCCTAATTGAGGGAAATAAAAACTGACATGTCTATACACAAGATATATTCGTTTGTTTATCAACTCAACTCGTATTATTATTAACTCAACTCGTATTATTTTTTTTAAATTTGTTTTTATATGTTATTGGTTAGTCCAGGTCCAATTTTAATAAATCAATTATACTCATTTTGATAATATTGATATAACATTATCTTGGACTAAGGCAGACATTAATTTAACGATCCTATTATTATTTCACCTAACAAAAAAATGCTCACTATTTTATATAATAGTATTTATTATTTTGGAAATGTCAAGGTTAATAAACTGTATTGCCTTTACTGGATATTTTACCACAACTGTATTTTTAAAGTGAATTTCTATTACTTATATAGGGAAATTTGTAATTTTTGCAGAAACACTTTTTACTGAACAAATAAATTAAATAGTACTGAAATTGTTTTATTCTTATTCATCAGTATTCATTTGAATTTCGTAGTGAACAGACGTGTTTTACTCCTGTTATCAACAGCACTGCGAGAAAAAATGTGAATCATCAAAACAGAACAAATTACATTTCAGTGTAGTGATAAAAACTAGTTAACTCACTAATAACTATAATTAATTCAACACCAGCCTTTAATCGGCCGAGAATTAACTATAGCCAACTAACGTCGTCTATAAATAATGAATGCCCTATACAGATTGTCCTACAATACACACACGCCGCAACTTAATCAACTTCAATCTTCCACTCAACCAATGGGCTCGTTTCATGAATTTCAGTGATTATTTTTTGACGTTTCTCGAAACCAATAGAAATTTTCAATTTCAGTAATTCATATACGTTCTAGCCAATCAAAACATTTTTATAGTGAAAATAATCTACTTAGGCGCATTTAGCAGACACTATCGATTACTAATCCCTGAATATTCGTCTGCTGAATGCGCAATAAAAGTGATGAGTTGTAAAGATATATTGCTAATCGGACGCCATTTTTTCGATCGTCTTAAATTTACGATTACGATTAGTGATTCTTCAATTGTCAATACTGTCAACAGTGCCAGTTTGAGAGTCGAAGGTCGAATTCGTTTGAATTTTGAATATATTTGCGTAGTTTTTTAAGCTATTGCATTAGCTTCTATCGCGAGCCTTGAGCGTGGTGACCGAATCGAGAATTTCCGTAACGAAAATAACCTGACACGATACGAGGATTGTCCAGTAAATTTTAATACCCATATGCTTATACGAGGCCTGTCCAATAAATTTTAATTCTTTTATACTTAAACGAGGACTGCCCAATAAATGTTGATACTTTTATGACTACGAAGAGAGTCCAATAAGTCTTGATTATTTTATGATGATACGAGGACTGTCCAATAAATTTTGATTCTTTTATACTTATACGAGGACTGCCCAATAAATTTTAATACTTTTATGACTATACGAAGAATGTCTAATAATCTTGATTATTTTATGATGATACGAGGACTGTCAATAAATTTTAATTCTTTTATACTTATACGAGGACTGCCCAATAAATTTTGTTACTTTTATGACTATACGAGGACTGCCCAATAAGTTTTGATTATTTTATGCTTATACGAGGATTGCCGAATACGTTCTGATTGTTTTATACTTATACGAGGACTGCACAATAAATTTTGATACTTTTATGATTATACGAGTGCTGTCCAATAAGTTTTGTTTATTTGATACTGATACGAGGACTGCTCAATAAATTTTAATACTGATATGATTAAACGAGGACTGTCCAATACATTTTGATTCTTTTATACTTATACGAGGAGTGTCCAATAAATTTCGATTATTTCATACTTATACGAGGACTGCCCAATAAATGTTGATACTTTTATGACTATACGAAGAATGTCCAATAAGTCTTGATTATTTTATGATGATACGAGGAATCCAATAAATTTTGATTTTTTATACTTATACAAGGACTGCCCAATGAGTTTTGATTATTTTATGCTGATACCAGGACTGTCCAATAAATTTTGATACTTGTATGATTATACGAGGACTGTCCAATAAGTTTTGATTATTTTATGCTGATACGAGGACTGTGAAAGTGAAACTTCTAATGCTAAAAAAAGAGCTAAAAATAAAAAGAAATTGTGAACGTCAAAGTGTAAAATTCTATGCAATAGCTTTACCGCTGCAGTCTCCGAGTGCCACACGTCTTTTTTTTATTTTGTTGGTGGGATTTTGACCGATATGGAAGAGTTGGAAATATGTTATGAGTATAAAGACATAGTATACAGAATAATAGGAACAGAGGGTTTACACAATCAGCTGGAAAATGGTGATGTTTATTTTATTTATTATTATTTTTATCTGAAAACAACAAATATAATAGAAATAAGGGGCTATAAGCTTGGAATATATTTGTTTCTGTTACAGATCATGTTTTTTGTAATCTTATGTTACAAGTAACGTAGGTTCTCTGGAAGTTGAGGCTCCAGACCATGCCAAGGATTATCTCACGGTTGGTAGTAATTTCCATACAAAATGTTAAAATTTACAATATTTTCATATTTTTTATTAGATAAATTGTGGACATGGTCAAGAGCCCATATTTTGGATTTCCTAGATTGTGTCCAGAAAAAGGAGTTGGATTATTGAAATCCAAAAATTAAAAAGATAGATTTGTGGAGTTCCATAACATTGGAAATGAAGAAAAAAGGTCACTTAAATATTGATGATTCTGTCGTCGAAAGAAAATATCGAAATATGAAAAATACATATAAGCCATCAAAGACAACAAAACAAAAAGTGCCACAGGGCGAGGAGCAGTAAAATGGGAGTACTTTGATGCCATGGTTGATGTTTTTGAGGAAGACAAAACAATAAATATCGGGCCAACCATTCCTTCTTTTGCCACAACTGGTTTTTCTGCAATATCATCTTGCGCACGTTCCATAAGTCTAGTGGCACATTGTTCAAAAACAAGTCCCATGTAGTTTGGCCCCACAATTCCAGTGCCTACATTTTCGATAAATTTGCCTCAACCAGATTGTAAGGCGACAAATGTAACAAAATAAATCAGTGGAACATCACCTGTCAACCTGACGCCTAGATCAAAAACAGTACAATCTGAAAGAGAGAGAAAACTTTATGGTCTTCGTAAAAAACCATTAGAATTTGAGGAGGAAAGAATTGAAGAGTTGCAGTTATTGAGACGGACCATTGAAGAAAGCAATTTCCACTTCACGGCCCAGCAGGTTCTTAGAATAGTACACAACATAAACACGGCAATTGAAAACAAACATTACCGCCTTCCTGGATGTTAGACAAGCCTTTGATAAGGTTTAGCACGCAGGGTTGGTTTCCAAAATCAAGAAGTATCTTCCCATCGCCTACCTAAAATTTTTGAGGTCCTACCTGTGGGACAGAGAATTACGAACAAGAGTGAACGAAAGCCTTTCCATCAATTTTACAATAAAATCCGGTGTCCCGCAGGGAAGCGTTCTTGGACAGCTACTGTATGTGCTATATACAGCAGATCTACCAACTAATAATGACACCATCACTGGTACGTTGCGGATGATACCGTCATCTGCTCAGCAGTCCACGAAGATCCAGCTACAGCATCTATCTCCCTCCTGACACATCTAAATGATATCTAGTCGTGGTTACACAAGTGCAGAACAAACGAGTCGAATTGCATCCAAGTGACTTTCACCTTGAGAAATGGCCAGTGTGTTTCAGTTCCACGTAATAGCGTACAACTTCCACGATCCACTAGCACCAAATACCTAGGAATGCACCTTGTCTCAAGGCAAAACTGGAGGGAGCATTTACTTAAAAAAAAATTGACCTAAGAATAAGGGATATTCACTAGTTGATTGATAGAAGGTCTAAACTGTCTCTGGAAAACAAATTGCTAATCTACAAAGATGTCATAAGGCCTATTTGGATGTATGGCTACCAACTCTGGGAATGTGCATACAAATCAAACACAACCATTATACAAAGGAGCCAATCGAAAATACTACGCATTATGGCTGATGCAGCCTGGTACATCTCACACTCCATGATGTTCTAAAAATCCCGTTCGTACAGGACGTAATCACGGAACAAAGCACAAGACATCATCAAAGACTAGAGTACCTAGCAATCCCTTACTTCATCACCTACTAGAACACCAAGCCGATAGACGTCTCAAAAGAAACTGGCGAGCAAATCTAAAAAAATAATTAAAGAGGTCGTATCGCTGGAGAAGAACTCGCCACGCCAGTAGGAGAACCCACATGCTTCAGAACCAAAAAAATAGCCTATAGAACTTTGGTTTTAGTTGCTAATAAATACGATATAATAAAAAAATGTATTTATCATTTTCCGAATCAGTTTTAATCCATTAAGGATGTAAACATGGGTGCAACCACTACAAAATATTGTTCCCTTGAAAGTATCATTGAGTTTGAAACGATATAAAGTTCATAATTAATGACCACCTCGTTTAAATACTATAATCCAAAACATACTTCTTTGGGCATATAAAGGACATCCCTAAATGATTTTATGTTAAATTGCGAGGTGTATGTGGAAAAATTGCTTTACCAGCATGAAACTTATTGTTGAAAGACTTCACTTCAATACTGAACTGCATCATAAAATAACTTTAGTAGGCAACGTACTGCTTGAAATTCTACCTTCAAAACTCTCGGAGTGTTAAATATATGTACTTCGATTGAGACATTCTCGTATATTGAAGAAACGTTGGTAGTTTTAATAAAAGTATATTAGCTCAATGTATATTAACTTACAAAAAGGAATAAAAATATTCGAAAATTCAAACTTCTACCTTTATCCGCATAATCATAAGTACCGGTGAATGGAAAATCACTGGGACTACCGGTGATTCACTTTTCGCAGATGCTGTGATCGGTGATTCAGTTTCGTCCGCCTAGAATCTCGGACCGAATACTGACATCGACACTAGTATTGGAAGTGGAAGATCGCGCCGATCGAAATATGATATATCATTACTTACAAATAATAATATGTAAAGGGAAAACGGTGATATAAGCCGATATGATTTATTCTTCGTAAACTTCGCCAATCACTGCGCTGTTCTTATGTTTTGATTTGTTTATTTATACTCAGTCACTGCGGTGATTCAAATAACTGTTTAAAATCACGGTGATTTAGAAATCACTGTTGCCATTTCACCGGTTACCGGAAAATCGCCGTATTTCCCAACACTAACCATAAGTATTTTTTTTTTTTTTTTTTTTTTTTTTTTTTTTTTTTTTTCTTTTGTTTTAAGGCCTCAGCTGCCAGGGCTATTCGGCCTGTTTTTTGCGTCCGGGATGATTTATGATTGTCTATAATATAGTTTATACGAAAGTAAATACAAACAGAGTGATACCGCACTTATTGTTCAAAATTTTATCTGTAAACTGTTCGGTTTTGAGGTTATATTTTGATGTTCGAAGCACTTAAAAATTTGGAGATGAGTTTAATGTTTTCACTGTTTGGGAATTTCAGCACTATGTCTTGCAGTGTGTAGGGGCCATAAACATTATTAGGAACCTTAACAGATTTATGAAGAAAATCTGTATTAACACTATTTAAGGAACAGTTGAAAAAGATGTGTGAGAGATCTTGTTTTTCACCACATGGGCATGAATCCGAAGGTACTAAGTTGAATTTGTGTAGATATGACAAAGTGGCACAATGGTTGGATCGAATTCTTGAAGAAATGCAGATATCTCTTCTGGACAAATTGGAAAGTGAAGAAAACCATGGATTTTTTCTTGGATATTTTATGAATTGAGAGTATAGATTTCCTTTTGTCAAGCTGAGTGTAGAGAAAGTAGAATTCCACTTATCTAAGATTGATTTCTTAATAGAATGCACCACATCCGAATGGGGACCAGTTGGGAGGGTGGCACGATTTATAGTTCTCCCAAGATTTGCAAGATCATCGGCTCTAACATTTCCTTGTATAAGACTGTGTCCGGGAATCCAGCCAATTCGTATGTCTTTCCCTTGCTGATTCAACTTGTGTAGTAGCTCCTTTATTTTTAGGACAAATGGATTAGAAGATGAGGAGAAGGATTTTTTAGAAATGCATTTTATGGCACTTTGGGAGTCAGAAAAAATTATAGCTTTGGGAAGGTCAAGTAAACATGTGCCAGTTGACAGAAATCAAAGTGTCACTTCAGTTTACTGGGCTGCGCTCAAATTTACAGACTTGACGCGCCCGAGAGCGTTAATATTTTACCAAAAGTCATTCGTAAACGTAGAGCGCTTTATCGTTGGGGTTGTTAGCTACGCTAATACTTATAATGATAACAGATATATGTACCCACGCACACATATATAAATAGACACTTTTAGTTTGTCATATCGTGCTAAAACCAGGATGGTCAAAGCACTATTCTTTGGTACAAGTAAGAAAATAAAACTAATAATGAACTTTGTAGTTATAATCAACCAAACCAATATCAAAGAAGACCTGTAAAGTAGCACATAATACTGATTTTGGTCGGAATGCGGATACGTTTACGTATACGAAGAAGGGACGTAGCAGTCCGTTCAACGCATCGTATCGGCTGAGCCATAACGAGTCTACGCATGCGCAGCTCGTTACGGATACGTGAGAAATTTGAGACAAGCTAAAAGTACCTAATACCATACAAGCTGCGGCATTTGGTAACAATTTTTAATGAAATGTGTTATATTCAATACACGCTGCAATACAATTCTCTCGACTCAAACACACGCGTCGGGCAGCTGACGTTACGACAAGGACACACCAATTTCTAGCCAATCTGCGCGACGCACATATTGGAATCATTTATTACTCACTTATAACAATTCTATATCTATGGTTCAAATTATAAAACTCTGTATACTTCTATATAATTTAATATATATATATTTATAACACAAAAAAACAACAAATCACAATTCAAATAAATAAATTCCACTATTATTACTACTACTTTTTATCCTGCTGCTTTGGCAAGATCGCCTAAAAGCCTATCAATGGCTACGTCTCCCACAGTTTGTCTGAAGAGGAGCTCCTCCAATCCTCTTCTTGAAACCGATTGAACAGCAGGTAAAGTGAGTAGAAGTTTACCAAATCTTCCTTTATGTACAGTTTGTCTTTGTGCGCAATATTCATGGAGCATTACGTGGGTTTGATCTTGTAGTAGCTCGACGTGGGTTGGTTCGCAGAGACCTCTACTTTCTACAAATAAATAAATCGTCTATTGTTGTGCTAACCTACAGATTAAAGACTAAATATTTTACTACTAGCGTTTAAGCTTAATATTTGAAAAAAAATCAATTGTACCTGCTTTAAACAGTACTAACGCTTTCAAACAAGCATGTTCAGTATGATCAACTCTAAGTAAATTCAATCTTGTTATTATTTCTTTCAATTTTCGTGCGTCGTCTTCTAATACGTGACGGGAAGTAGGAGCGACTGCATTACTTAATAGAATGGCTATAGAACATAAAAAATGCATTCAGAATATTCAGTGATCGATTGATTGAGATTTTTAAACTCTCACCTTCATCCACTGGAAACGCCCACTGCGCGGCAGTCAATACAAATAGTTCATTCCAGCTTTCTTCCAACAAAATAGATTGGTCTCTGTATGACAGCTGAGAGAAATAATATTTTATAAATATAGTTCTATGACTTATGATAATACAGTTAATTCTATGAATTACATTGAAAAGAAGAAGATAATGTCATAGACGGATTGCATAAACGCATATACATATACATACGTCTCTGATATAAATAAAGTACACTGCACCTACCGGTCAGGGAAGCGTCTGTGGCCAAGATCAATACGAGCATGCGAGTCACGAGACGTTGCATTGTTTAATTTAATAGAGTGGCTGTATCATTCACGCTTTGATGCTTTTTTGACCTTCAGGGGAGAGGTAAAGGTTGTTTGCATAGACAAATAATATAGTTTATTTTCTCTATGGTTGTTTGTTTGTACACAGCATCGTAAAATTAGGCTGTGATTTGGATGTTTTTGTGATTTTGTTATTTGTTTTATCATTGTATTGTGATATTAACGTGTTTTTTTATTTAGACTTTTATTAAAAACTATGTTTCCACGACGGTGCTTTTTATGTAATGAGATTGGTCCTAATTTAAATTTTCATAGGTAAGTATCTATAGGTATAAAAATAAATTCCGTTTGAAAACAAATCATTCCATGAGGTACTACATCTTCATTTAAGTTGTCAATATGTATGGCTATATTAGTGTGTAGGTATCGAAGAAATGGTTTATAAAAATAATAACTTTTTAATTGGTTGTGCTCACTATATATTTCATGTTTATCTACTTCATTTCTATTCCTTTTGAAGTAACGTAGACTACTATAATATACGTTATTTGAGATTTATGTTAGAAGTGAAAAAAATGTAATTCCATAATTGCACTTTATTTGGTCAAATCAAAAATCAGACACGAAGCTTTTGTTGACTGAAATATCTTCGTCCAAAAATATTACAGGCGGCAAATACAACACTTGCGCATAACTAACATGGCCACGCAGAGTGTAGTCGGACCTCTCACTCTTAATAGAACGCATTTCGCTTATTGGTGATATAGGCAGTATATTTTATTTATTACATATACGCATAAACGTACCCATACATACGTAGTAAGGCGATTTCGTCCCGCTTGGGTTGGTAGGGAGTTTGGTTAACCAAATGGTAGTTCCTACGTCACCGGTATGACGTAAAGTACCAATTACAGGCGAAATCGTTTGGTACTCAATTGGTACAGCTGATTGATGAAATTTACATTTACGTTTTGTATTGCGATCGGAAAAGTTGTTTATTGAGTTTTACTATATTTTCTTGGAGTTTTCAGTTAAATATCTATAGCAAAAACCCAAAAAAGCTTCTTACCATTTATAAGAAAATCAACAGATCAACATTATTACTAGACAAAAAAAGAAAAAACAGACAAAACTTAAAGCATTTTAGAATATTAGCGAAAAATTCAATTCGTTCCAACGACTTTGTTTGTTTACAATTAAAAATCAAGACAAAAACTACTTTAGACAAGCTACCAATTTCAGTAACCGTGCTGCAGATCTCGGTATGTGATTTGACAGACCAAAAAGGATACCAAAGGTAGCTTGACGTCATCATTTTTCGAAACGAAATCGATTGGTATGTATTTGACAGACCAAAGTGGGGTACCAAAGCGGGACGAAATCGCTAGTAGTCAGTACATATAAAAATGTCATTTGTCAGCTTTGTTAAATATTGTTGAGAAATTTTTGGTTTCTACATGTTGTTTGATGAATTTAATATTAAAAAGGCTCAATTCATACTTAATATTTTTGTAGCACTGTACAAAATTTTTTAATGCAGTTAAATGCATCTGCTATCCGTTGTTGAATCATTTTTTCTTGCAGAGCAGCAAATTCATACTGACATTTCAGTTCTCATAATTTTTAGCTCTGTGATCTACTGTTACGTTTTGTACCTAAGGCGATTTCGGCCCGCTTTGGTACCCCACTTTGGTCTGTCAAATAAATACCAATCGATTTCGTTTCGAAAAACGATGACGTCATGCTAATTTTGGTACCCTTTTTGGTCTGTCAGATCGCATACCGAAATCTGCAGCACGGTTACTGAAATTGGTAGCTTTCCATCCTTGTCTAAAGTAGTTTTTGTCTTTCTTTTTATTTGTAAATTAACAAAGTCGTTGGAACGAATTGTATTTTTAGCCAATATTCTAAAAATTTTCAAGTTTTTTTACTAGTAATAATGGAATATGTTAATTTTATTATAAATGGCAAGAATCATTTTGGACGAATAAGAAGAATTGACAATTGTTAAGGACTGGTAAGCACAACGTTTTTACTATTTTTTGCGTTTTTCCTATATATATTTAACTCAAATCTCCATGAAAATATAGGAAATTTATATAAATAAAGGTTCCGATCGCAATACAAAGATAAGGTAAATGTCAATTTCTTCAATCAGCTGTACCAATTGAGAACCAAACGTTTTCGCTTCTAATTGGTACTTTACGTCTCACCGGTGACGTAGAACCTACCAATTGGCTAACCACAGTCCCTACCAACCATAGCGGGCCTAAATCGCCTCTAGACAATTGTTCCATAGAGTAATTACAAGAATAGTGACGACAGACAAATAAACCAACATAAGTCAACTTAATAAAACTCATTTCTTCTTCTTATTTATTTATTTTATATTAATAATAGATAATGTTGTTTTACCTGTAAAAATGATGGTATTGTCCTGGCCCATTTGATAGCCAAAAAGAGAAGCTTTGCTGCCGATTCGAATATATTCTCAGCAGGAAATAAATTCAGGTACGTTAGATCCAAATGTCGCATGGAAGTTGTAGATCTACAAGAATCTATAGGTAATTTCAACCTAGATGATGATTCTTCATTAAATGACTCTAAAAAAATGATAGAATAAACTATGATTATTTGTTTCTGTTATGCACCTAATGCACGTCCTTTCTCTGTTATATACTCTATGATTTCTTGACATTGATATATGAAAGATGTAACTCCACTTGTAATATAATTGAATTATCAAGTATGAAAAAGGTTTGAACAGTATAAATATCTTTGATATATAAAGCGTAATATTTTGTGAACATTGAAAACAACAGTTTTGTATAGATGTATTAAATAAAGTGTAAATAGGGTGCCTGAATATTTTTGTTTAATTACAAAAGTTTCAATTGTTTCAAGGTATTTTTTATATTGGAATATATCAGATGGATCAAATTAAAGTGTGAGATAAAAAAGTAGAATAGACAGGAGTAAATGCTGAAGACTTAGAAACAGAAGAAGAACAGATTAAAATCTAAACGTTTCCTTTTAAATTTTATTCCACAAATAAACATTCCATGACAACTCTACCTTCTTCTGATGTTTTGTTTTGAGCAATTTCTTCAGAACTTGAGACCTCATCGTCTTTGATGATGCTTCTAGGAGACATACTCGCATTGGTTACAATGGATGCTTGTTTTTGAACAGAATAAGGTGAACTTGAGAGACCTGAAATAATCAAAACATATTTAAAAATTGGCAAAGTGCGCGATAACACAACTTACGTAATCCAGCAGAATGTAAACCTGTGGGTTGTTTCCCGAATGTTCCCAACATGGAAACAGTAGGATAGATAAGTCCTTGATGAAAATACGGTCCTGGAATTTGAGGTATGACTGGTTCTAACAGTGGCGGACTTTGTAGTTGAAGCGGGATTCCTCCAATTGTAGAAACGGGAGAAAATTGAAAAGGTCGAAGCCTGGTTCCTAAACCGAGGTGATAGTGATGCAGAGGTGAAGTATGACTGGCGCGTGGTGCTCTTTCATGTTGAACAGCTAAGTAAAAATATTGTTTACAAAATTTATTCCGTAATAAATATGATTTTTTTTATATGTTTACACCTCGTACATAATGGTGATTATAAATAAATTTTTGATTAAAATCAGCCATAAAAATAATATTATTAAAAAATTATTCAATGAAAATCATAAAAACCATTTACTGTGGTCAAAATATTGTTGAATAAACAGGTGTGAATAATTGATTACCTCGGCGAAGGAGGCGGTACGGGTGGTGGCATTTAGATCGTAATTAGTCGTAGATATCCCCTCCTCTGATAAGGGGCACCGCCACTAGTACAACGAGTTAGAAGTCAAATCATAAAAAATTCACAAGTACAGTCAATCGCCTTGTGTAATCATCATTAGAGCCATCCATAGGCGCGCAGATATCGAATCACAATGAAAATCGATCTACTTCATTTATTAATACGATATATTCTCTCATTATCCAAACAGCTATTTGAATATTCGTATACAAATTGTTCTTTTAATTTAATTTAATATAATCTTCTTTTTCCCCATTGTGGTCTTGTACCACTTATTGTTAAGATGACAGTGCCCCTAGGGCTGTAATTTTGAATCGGATAATCTCTTGTAGTTTATCTATAGTGACGAGTGACAGTAAGTGTAATACTCAATGCGTAAAAAAATGATAATGTTTTTAATACTTTCTTCTTGAAAAAATATTAATTTTGATGTTTTTTATTTACTGTTTTAACGGTAGAAATGAATTTATCAGTATTATAATTCAGTAAATAATTATTCAACCTGCAGATCAAGGGATTCATTCTGGTCTTATTCAAATCATAAGTTGGAAATTATTTTAAAATTATTATTTTTTAACTGATTTTAATCTAAAATCTGTTGATACGCCTCTGTTAAGTATAGACCACAGTAGAAGTCGATTCATGACATTATGAGGTTGAGGGTGGTTTTCTCGGTTGGTGTTTTGTTTCCGATATAGGGGCAGGGAACAGGTGGAAAAATTCCCATGGGGTTGAGAGACAGTGCACCTTTAAGAATCAGATATAGTGATAAACCGGTTGAAAAATCTGTTTCTTGCTATCGAAAAGTTATCGTATCAAATGTTAGTTTGTTGTTTTCTTTTACAATGGATTTTGCAATTCAATAAAATTTTGCAAAAGGGGAGAAGAATTTAAATTATTCTGCCACTAATAAAATAATTAGTTGATCACATCAAGTTACCAACTTACAAAACTGGAAAAAATCAGATTTTGTCTGAATAAAAGTGGTTGTTGCGTTATTCCAAGGCAGATTCTTTATCAAGTGACAATTAAGAGTGAAACGACAACATATTCATCTGCTGAGTCGTTCATATGAGCCCCCTCATTTAATATAAAAGGCCCTTTTGACACATCAACTGTTACCACTTAGCGAGTTCACACTTGTGTTTGTTTATTTTTTCTGTTAATGACGTTCTTTGCATCCTACATCAAACACACGCTTATACAACTCAATCGTTTATACAGGGGTCATACCAAAGTTATTAGTTAAAATGAAAGTGATGTAGATTTGAAACTTACCGTCTCTTTTCATATTGACCTGGAGACATTTTTTAAACCTGCAAGCTTGACACTGATTCCTTCTCGTAACATCAACAATGCAGTTACCGTTTTCTTTACATATGTATTCCAAGTTTCTGAAAAGAAGAATAATAAGTAGATTCTTCGTTTTTTTATATTGTTTAGATTAATTTAGGTTTGGTTAGTACTTTCCAATGGCCTTAATTGTGAAAAATATTAAATTTTAGATGTATTCGTTAAGAAACTGTATATTTACGATTTTATGTATTGATCTTATAAATTGATTGGCCATGTATATTTCGAAGATTAGTATGATCAATTATTACCTTCGTATGCTTCTTTTGAAGAAACCCCTGCAGCCGTCGCAACTGGCTACACCGTAATGTTTTCCGGAGGCTTTGTCTCCACATACTTTGCAAAAACTTTCTGTTTTTTGTGAACTTGGGCAAGATTCGTCCATCTGAAAAGAAAAACTTTGAATAAATCTTCAAAACCATAGATTTGTTTCGTGATGCTCTATGATTCCATAAAAAATATGAATGTAGGCAAAATGGTTGGTTGTGGGATTCTTTATTCTTCTTTTTTATAAAATCATAGTAGTCAGGCTCGTTCATTCGAAGAGAAAACTTACTAAATTTTCAAAAACATATATTTGTTTCGTAAAGTTCTATGATTCCATAAAAAAGAAGAATTAAGATAACCAAAATGGATGATTATGTCTTTCCTTTTTCAACTTTTCTATAGGGATCGCGCCCTGGTGTTAAATAAGAAAAATTAGTGTTTTAAATGAAATTCCACAATATAATAAAAATTATTGAATATTCTAAAAAATTGACAATTGTTTCGATAAATCAATATCATCGTCAGAATGACAGAAGTTACATTTCATTTGATGCCTACCTGAGTTATTTTTGGTTAGACCAAGAAGTGACCTAACTTGTGATTGACTTAATATATGTTTATAGAAAAAAGAACAAGATGTGATATTACAAATATTGAAGCTTAGATATTATTAGCCCTATGGTGATATCCTGGATATCATTTTTCCAATTAAGATCAGTATAACTGTGCAATGATATAGAAAACCCGGAAAACTATATCTGCTGATCTTTACAATTATCACTTAAGAAGACAGTTTATTAGTGGAGAACTCCCTAGATTTAACTGTTCATTGACAACTTCATATTGTGGGTTTCTTAAATGTCTTCTAATTTCCAATTCTTCAAGGAAATCCAGTTCTTGTTCCTTTTCACAAATATGCAGCACTTCTAGTTTTGTGTTAGGTGTCAATGAATGATTGGTGTCAAGTAAATGTTTTGCATAGTTGGATTTATCTGGTTGATTTAACCTGTATGCTCATAACTGTTCACTGTATCGGATTTCAAAATTCCTAAGGGTCTGACCCAAATAGACAGCATTACATTCTGGACATTTGAGTTTATATATACCTGACTTCTTTAATAGTGGTATTTTTGTTTTTACATTTAACAATTTTGTACTAACGTTACTTTCTGTTTTAAAAGAAATTGTTGTATTCGTTGCTGAAGATATTATCTTTGAAATATTATTAGAAATATTTCCTGCATATGTGATGGTTTTATAAGTTTTTATTTCATCAGCTTGTTTAGGAAATATTAGTTGTAATGCCACTTTTTCCTCTTTTTTACTAATTAGCTTATTTATCATATCTAATGGATAACCGTTGGATGTTGCTATTTGTCTAATTGTATTAATCTCTCTATCAAAATTACATTTGTTCATAGGAACTGAAAAAGCTCTATGTATCATTGAATTATATGCCGCTAGTCTGTGTGACATAGGGTGATTGGAATTGAATGGAATTGTCACATCAGTCTGTGTTGATTATTCAATTTTAGATATGATAAATAAGCTAATTAGTAAAAAAGAGGAAAAAGTGGCATTACAACTAATATTTCCAAAACAAGCTGATGAAATAAAAACTTATAAAATCATCACATATGCAGGAAATATTTCTAATAATATTTCAAAGATAATATCTTCAGCAACGAATACAACGATTTCTTTTAAAACAGAAAGTAACGTTAGTACAAAATTATTAAATGTAAAAACAAAAATACCACTATTAAAGAAGTCCGGTATATATAAACTCAAATGTCCAGAATGTAATGCTGTCTATTTGGGTCAGACCCTTAGGAATTTTGAAATCCGATACAGTGAACACTTACGAGCATACAGATTAAAACAACCAGATAAATCCCTCTACGCAAAACATCTACTTGACACCAATCATTCATTGACACCTAACACAAAACTAGAAGTGCTGCATATTTGTGAAAAGAAACAAGAACTGGATTTCCTTGAAGAATTGGAAATTAGAAGACATTTAAGAAAACCACAATATGAAGTTGTCAATGAACAGTTAAATCTAGGGAGTTCTCCACTAATAAACTGTCTTCTTAAGTGATAATTGTAAAGATCAGCAGATATAGTTTTCCTGGTTTTATATATCATTGCACAGTTATACTGATCTTAATTGGAAAAATAATATCCAGGATATCACCATAGGGCTAATAATATCTAAGCTTCAATATTTGTAATATAACATCTTCTTCTTTTTTCTATAAACATATATTAAGTCAATCAAAAGTTAGGTCACTTCTTGGTCTAGCTAAAAATAACTACTAAACATCAGGTAGGCATCAAATGAAATGTAACTTCTGTCATTCTGACGATGATATTGATTTATCGAAACAATTGTCAATTTTTTAGAATTTTCAATAACTTTTATTATATTGTGGAATTAACTATAAACCGTGAGTTTCATTTAAAACACTAATATGAGCAGAATCCACGAAGTAAGGGTCGGGACAGTTAATTTAAATAAGAAAAACATTGTGATGTAAACAGTATAATAAACAACCCACAAAATGCAAAAAATTAATTGATCTTTTTATTTTCTTTGCCAGGAAAAATTGTTGGTATGTAAGATGAGTGTAGGGGATTATCTGATTTTTGATTATTGACAAAATGAGCACTGCAAATTCTAGTATTTTTATTTGGTTCCTAATCCTCCCGATGTTTTCTGAAATGTAATTAGAAAACTTGAAGTGATTCGTTTTGTACAAATGTTTACTTTCTTCCCCTTAATAGTATTTAATTCTTTGAACTGATTATATAATATTAAAGTCAGAAAGCACATAACTAGTTCTTTATCATATATAATCAATGAAATCGTACAGAAAACAACATTTTATTCTCTCGATAATAATCTTTTATTTATGTAAAAAAACATTTAGAACTTTTTTAATAGCCAATTGTAGTATCATACTGATTATACACAAAAGAATAGTTAATAAAATGTTTTAATTAGAACATTTTAAATACATATGGGTTTTTACTGCATTTATCCATTTTTGACGTTTTAAGGTTATCCACGCAAGGTTCAATGGACTTTCGGGGAAACTATAAAATTTCAACTGCATAGTATTTTTATACAGCTTATTTGAACAGTCATGCATACAGAAAGATACTTTTGATGACATCACAATAATTTAATATCAGTTTTAAAAAATGAACATTTAAAAACGCTGATCATACAATAGTTATTTATAAAACAAGTGTCACAGTGACTCGTTTTGTAGTACGAGTGCGCAAATCACGAGTACTACAGAAAGTCATTGTGGCACAAGTTTTACACAATATTTTTTATAATTCGCATTTATTTAATTTTTCAAATAAAATAGAATTACACATAATCCCTGTTTTTAAACTAGGGGGGGGTGGTTTGAATTAAAGTTGGCAATTCTGTAGATTCCTGATTGGTCAGATCACAGATGGTTTTATTCAGCACTTCTGAGTTTTGACATATTATGACCGAATAATTGTGTAAATTGTAAACAAACCTACATTTAAGCAAACAGAGGATGATTATTTGTTTAAAATATGCTTCTTCGTATATGCTCTTGCGATCTATTTATATGATATCATGAACAGAATTATTTGTTTAATACATCTTCACATATATATCTGGTAATTTATCCCAAAAATCGAACGTTATGTATACCTATACAATATACAAATCATTGATAAATAAACGTTAGCGTACATTATTCATTAATATTTTTAATATATAATTCATTCTAATTTACCTTTAAGAACTTTTAATATAATAATTTGCTAGCTAGAACAACGGTAGACCATTTTATTTATAATTTAATTCAAGGTTAAAGTCAAATGTCAAATAAAAATATAACTAAATACAATAACCAACTGTACACTAAAAATTACTAACACAGTGTTCAAACAGCTTCATTGTGACACTGTAAACAATGTTATAATGAATTCTCTTTTATACGCGAATAATAAAAAACTACTAATAGTGTTGACAATGTTTACATCACATTGTTTGTGTTTTTTCATGGCAGATGGCATAAACGTCATCTTTCTCGGTCCCTATAAAATCATAGAATTCAGGTTTGTCCACCTGAAAACAAAATCTCCAAAACCATAGATTTGTGCCATAAAGTTCTGTTGGTTATGTTATTGTCTTCTTATTTTTTTTATCAAATCATTTGATGTATTTTTCCTTTATATTATCATACTATAATAGTATATTAAGTACGAAGTGTTAAAAACGTTACTTCATTCACGAGTTTTATTGGACACGAGTGAAGCGAAATGGATTGAGTCCCTTATGAAACGAGTGACTAAAGACGTTTTTAACGTGAGGTGCTTACTATACTTTTTCACGCATGCAAGAAGTAAATAAAATAGATCTTAATTATATTATGTCTTAATTAGATTCATATTAACATCTTCTTCTTTCCTTCATTTAAGGCCTCAGCTGCCAGGGATATTCGGCCTATATATTCATAATATTGCTGACGATGGCTGACAGCTGACTGACCAATAAAATGACACAGAACAACAAAATTATAATGGAATATGAAATTTAAAATACAAAAGATAGACGTGATGGCGTTTAAAAGACAAAAGTTAAACGAGATGTGACTTCTCGCATTTTAAACTAGTGTTTAAAGAGTCGTTTTGCGCATGTCAACCCCGTGTTTATAATGCTGTGACAAAAAGAATGAGTTTTGTGCTATACAGATGTGTAGCAATTGGAGAAGATGTTGAGAAGTTTAGTGTAGGTAGTATGTGTAATTTGTAAGGTAATAGCGACTCTTTCTGTTTTTTAGCAAAAGTTTCACAAATATGACATTTTTTAACATAGGCTTCAATATCAACAGATAACCCTGGCCAATAAAATATTTGTCTCGCACGATTCTTGCATTTTTCAATGCCAACATGACCCTCGTGCAATAATTTAAGCATATCACTTTTTACAGAAGATGGAACAACAATTCTCTCACCAAAAAACAACAATTTATCAACATAGCTTAGGTTATCTTTGATTTTATAGTAATGCCTTACAGAAACAGGAACTTCATTCTTATTATTGGGCCAGCCTTTTTTATGAAAGTTAATGACTAGTTTAAGAACCTCATCTTTCAAGATTTCTTGCCTAAACTGTTCTTTTCTCTCTTCAGACATAGCCAAATTCTTTGACACAGAGTGTACTGCAAAATTAAATTCTTGATCAGACTTTAACCCAGTTTCTGGCAAAAAGGCTCTCGAAAGAGTATCAGCCACATAGAGAAATTTGCCAGGTTTGTAATTGACTGTAATGTTATAATTTAGTAAACGGAGTCTCATCCGTTGCAAGCGACATGAAATAGATGCTAGATCTTTTTTCATGATTGTTTCCAATGGTTTGTGATCTGAGTTAATTTTTACATCAAAGCCATAAATAAAATAATGAAACTTTTGTGTGGCGAACACATCTCTTTCTCTATTTGTGCATACTTTTGCTCACAGGGAGTTAAGCTCCTAGACGCAAAAGCTATCGGGTGACCTTCTTGAGACAGACACGCACCTAGACCATCCTTAGATGCATCGGTGTTTATTTCTATAGTTTTTGATGAATCAAAAAATGGGGTATTAGTTAACATGTTTTTTAGATTTGTTAGAGATTCATCGTGCGGTTCAGTCCAATTCCAATCAACATCATTTCTGGTCAAGTTTCTCAATGGAGCTGTTATTTTTATTTTTGACACATTAGGTAAAAATTTGCCTAAATATTTAGCCATACCTAATATTCTTAGTCTTTTGGCATTTCTAGAATTGGTTTGACATAATTTTTATTCAGTTTGACTCATTCCTTTGAGTAAATTTGACCCATAAACTTAACACATTTAGATTTAAATTGAATTTTATCTTTGTTGAATCTAATATTATATTTTTGTGTTCTTTCCAAAACCAATCGTAAATTATTGTCATGTTCAGTTTCATTAATGCCTGTTATAATTAGGTCATCGAAATACAGGCCTACGCCTTCAATATCACCGAATATTTCATAGTTTTGTTTTTGAACGAAAAAACGCATACCTTCCAAAGGGCGTTCCAAAGACACAATATTCTTGACTCTGTTCATCAATACGAATTTGAAAGTAACCGTCTTTCATGTCCAAGACTGAAATATTCTTTATTGTTAAGTTTAACAGCTATTTCTTCTGCTGTGGGTATTAAAAATTTTTCTCGTTTTATTACCAAATTCAAGTATTTTGGATCAAGGCACAAGCGTAAATCTTTGTTTTTCTTTTCAACTATAACTAGTGGGTTCAACCATTCACAGTCGGTTTATCAATTTTTCTTATGATTCCTTGTTTTTCAAGGTCATGAAGCTTGAGTTTTAGACGGTCATGAAGAGCAATTGGAATCCGTCTGAGTGGTTGAACTACAGGAATTGCACCTTCTTTCAATGTTATATGATGTTCTCTAGGAAAAGAACCAAGACCCCCAAAAACGACAGGATATCTTTTAACAACGTTATCAAGTGACGTAAACTGACAAGACTCTGCAAATATTGCGTCTACTCTTCTAACCAAGTTTAGATCAACGCAATCAACACAACTCAGTAATGGCAATTCATCATTATCACAAACTGTAAAAAATATGTTTTTAACAATGTTGTTAACTTGACATTTTAAGGTGATTTCTCCTAATGGAGTGAATACATAATCAGAATTGCCATAAGGAGCTAGTTTGACTTTAGTTTTTTGCATTTTGTCAAGTAACTCTAGTTTTATAACAATGTTCAACGTTAAAATGCTTACTTCACATCCAGTATCTAACTTGAATGTTACCTTATGTCCTTCAACATCAATTGCCTGCAACAATGACATTGCCTTCTTCGCATTATTGATAGTATCAACTTTTCTTATTGACTGGACATACACAATCACTGTTTTCTGATTCACTATCGCTGTGATTTTCTGTTTGCACATTAAGCACTTTTTTCTTACCCGATCTTCTATCATCTTTCTTTCTCTCCCATTTCTTCTCATTCTGGTTAGTATTTTGTACTTTTTTGCACACACTAGCAAAATGATTGCGACCCTGGCACTTGGCACAAGTTTTATTCCAAGCGGGGCACACATTTTTCTCTCGGTGTACATAGCCACAAAACTCACATTTCCCTTTTCTTTTTTCTTTTGAAAACTGCTTAGATTTTACAGAACTCACACTGGCTTCATTCTGCAAAACTTTCAACTGTTTTTGACTAACTTCTCTAGTTCTACAGATGTCTATTGCTTACGACAACTTTAAATCGGATTTACTTAACAATTCTTCTCTCGTGCTTTGGTTATAGATGCCCATCACTATCTTATCTCTTATGAACTCCTCTAATAAATTACCATAATCAGTTGTTTTTCCGGCTGTTCTTAATTCTGTCAAAAAGCTATCAAAACTTTGTCCTTCTTGCTGAGTAATGCTGTTAAATAAGAATCTCTCGTATATAACATTTTTCTTGGGTTCACAGTGATCTTTAAACTTCTTTAAGACATTGTCAAGCGTTTGTTGGTTTACCGGTAAGAGATCAAACAAGTTATAAAGATCAAGCCCATCATCACCTACTAGGTTCAATAAAATTGCAATTTTATTTTCATCATTTCCAATACTCAAGCCTGTAGCAGTCAAAAAATTATGAAATTTATGTTCAAACTTCTGCCAGTTATCAGCTAAGCTTCCTTCAATTGACAAAGGATCTGGAGGTTTAAAGTAGGATTCCATTGCTACTGGATACTGTTAAATCTCGCCCAATTTACTTTTTCAAAACTCGACAGCGGTTGTAAGCAAAAAAAATGTCAAGAATTTTTACAGTTACGTCAACTTTTTGCTTTATTATGAAAGGTGTACTTACTAGTTATTCTCACGAATATAATACTAGAGTTTCGAACTATCTCACAAGAACTAGAGTGTATTTATATGCAATGAATGGTACTAATCCAGCAGATACCAATTTGCTTGCTACGCACAAACACTTTTCATTTTCAATCGAGCTTTTCTAGGACGTTTTTCCAGAGTTCTGCAATCAAGTTTTTTACACCTGACACCATGTAATATGTACCGATCCGAGCGGATATAAATTAAATATCAAATAAGTTCTAGTAACACTGCTTTTATTCATTGAAGTGAAAGTAAAACATCAAAATTGACAAGCTGTCAAAAACTAATAGATCACATATTAGACTAGAGAACTATAACTACGTTTAGTACACAGGTGGTAGTACAAGCAAGAATTTAGAGATATGAGGTATTAACTTACAGGCACAAGTATCTATATAATACAGTATGTGTGGTGCAGAATAGTCATTAGTAATATCCTGTTATTCCTAATCCAGCCCCTTTAATACTCTTTGGCCTATATTTGTTCATATTGATAGGATATTTGTTAGAAATGCCCTCTAGTCCCTTATGAATGCCAACGTCAAGTTCTATTACATGTAATTGTCTCAGGCTTCCTTGGGAACTAATCTTGTTATTCGCAAATGATTGTTTGCTTTCAACTTGTCATCCCTTAATAAATAAATGACCGTACGCCTATGGAGGGATAGTAAAACTTTATAAACTTAAAAAGCTCCATGTAAATGTATATAAGATGTGATATTTTTATAAAAGAAGGGTCCGCATGTAACATATGGTAGAGGTAGACTGTCGTCGCAGACATTGAAAAATTGGATTATAATATAAGGTTTGTCCACCATATCGATAATATGGAGGTTTACAATATAATAATCAGTTTTCCATTATATCGTCAACCAAATATTAACGGTAAATTTGTTTAGTTTGATTTCGAATTAACTGTGGCGTTTTTAATATCTATTTGTGATTTGGGACCTCAGATTTGACACAAAAATGTTGAAGAATAGAATTTTGAGCATTTCAACAACTCACCCCTTTCTAAATATTCATATTTCCGGTAGAAATAAATAATCAGTTATTAAATGAATGTATCCGTGAATTAGGCAACCAGCATAGCGTTTTAAATTATATTGAATTCTCGAAAATGGCATAGTTGTACTTGAACAATCACACAGATTAAAATATCGCAGATAGATAGTTGAATATATCACTTTCTTAATATTCATATTTTGAATTAGGTAGAAATAAATGAAGTAATTTGAATGAATGTTTCAATGAAGTATGCAACCAGCATAGCGTTTCAAGTTATATATATTCTCAGAGTTCTTAAAAAATCACACATATCATATTATTGCTGATAGTTAATTTCAAGAGATGTGTGAATGTGCACAAAATTTATATTAAACGCTAAGAGTGACAACGAAGCGTGTAGTGGGGTTATTAAATATTAAACAAATTCCGGTTAATTTTAACTCTTTCTATCTTGGAAAAAAATTAAAATAGATAGATGAAATATTCAGCATGTTTAGAAGGAAGATGAGTATAAAGTATTGCGATAGATAATTTCGAGGATATTCGCGATTTTTGCTAAGATTACTGCGCCCTCTAGTAGCGGCTTCGAAATTACTATAAATGACATAGAAAGTTCTTTGTCATTTGTTTACTATTGTAATTTCTCAATTTTTATTCCGTTAATATAGCTATTTTCTTTGATTTCGTATTAAATTTTGTAAAGGTGAGTTTGAAGATGTACTTTAGGTTTTCTTATTGTAGCTTATAATTGTAAAATTTAGGTATTTTCACTCGAAGTAAAATGGAAACTACTTTACGATTTTCCATGCTGGAATATTTTAAATACATATCTAGTGGTATAAATTCTCGATGTGTTCAGGAAGGAGAAGAAGTTTATAATGCTAATCACATTATTTTATGTGGTATTATCAAAAAAGAAGAGCATACTATATATATATATATATATATATATATATATATATATATATATATATATATATATATAGTTTGTGCTTACAAACAAGTGCTTTACCAGCCCCTCCATATGTCATAAAAGGGTCAATGTAAGCAATGAACAAGAAGTAAATGTATCAAGAATGTATTGTACCATTTGTGAATATAATAGTACTGGAGCTAAAATTGTGTACAGATGTATGCCACATGTTTCCTAAATATTTCTTCAAATTATGAAGTTACACCAACACAAATAATGTCACTTATACTAGTTCTAATTTTGCTCGATAGAGGCGTATTCGAATAGGTATACGAATTAGGAAATAGTACAGCCTTGTTATATGCGGTATGTGAAATAGGCAACCAGGATAACGATTCATATAATACTTAGATTTACAAAAAATAGAGTCGAATTTAACTCTCATTATCTCAATAAATAATGACAATCTGGAAATGAATCATTCTGGATACTTAGATAAATCTTTTGACTATCGATGGATGCTACGTATAATGAGTGGTTGGAAAAATATATGGGAAATAAAGAGACCATATCATATACTGACCTTGGAATTGGGTGTAGGGTAAAAAAGTGGGAATACCTATATTTAAAAGTTATTTTCGTACCTACATTTCGAGGCTGATTTCAATGAAGCAGAGACACTTTGACCAACTTTGATGCTTAAAACTAAGAAATTCCTATGGAAATATTGGAAACTTGACTTACAATACAATTTTACACTGTTAAAAATGTTATTTAAATCGACAGAAACCTCAAAGATTATGGCATATACATCTCACATATAATCATTACATCGTTTTGTAAATTTCAAGTACTGCAATTTCACTCCAACTCAAAACAATTATACAAAAACACGCCAGATTGATAGAGTACCCTATAAAAGATCATATCGAAAAAAAGTCTGAACCTTTCACACCCTATAATTAAATCCAAGCAGGCCATTAAACCGCAATCGACAGTCATATGTTACAGATTGTCACTCGAACTGTTCCCTTACCGCACTTCTCCGGCCCTTTTTGTTTGTGTTCCTGTGGAAGTCCTTTAAACACGCAAACATTTACGGTAATTCTTGTTATTATTGTTTTCTGTAGGGGTGTAGTATCTACACGATATTTATTTCATATTTTTTTAGAAGTGACTATAAAAACGAATTAGTGATGAATATTACGAAAAATTTGAAATAAATTGATTTGTGTAAAGTAAATATCTGATACAAATTAACCAATTGAACATTTAATTTGTTGCTTTGTGTATTTATTCGTATTCTTTTAATAGTCCCCGTAGCTCACACTTGATTGATTGTTTATTAATACGGAGACAATAATATTATTGTGTCTGATTAATATATTTCTTAGTTAATAAATTTTGATTCAATTTACGGGCCAAACAACAAACAATCACATATCGAAATATCGATTACAACTGACGAAATATCGATTTTTCTTAGGTACTTGGTTTTTAAGGATTTCCGCTCATTTTATCTTCTAAGGTTGATAATGTTTGGAAAATATTTTCTAGTATTTTTTGTATAAACAAAATGCTGAAACTCGTAAAAGGTCATCTTAGTTCGTTGGCCTTTATATAAATCGATTATTAATATAATTGTGATGACATTTCGAGGATTTTTGTGTTGATGAGGTCTTTTTATAGTATTTTAGAGGAAAGATTATAACACTTGATTGATTGTTTATTAATACGGAGACAATAATATTATTGTGTCTGATTAATATATTTCGTAGTTAATAAATTTTGATTCAATTTACGGTCCAAACAACAAACAATCACATATCGAAATATCGATTACAACTGACGAAATATCGATTTTTCTTAGGTACTTGGTTTTTAAGGATTTCCGCTCATTTTCTCTTCTAAGGTTGATAATGTTTGGAAAATATTTTCTAGTATTTTTTGTATAAACAAAATGCTGAAACTCGTAAAAGGTCATCTTAGTTCGTTGGCCTTTATATAAATCGATTATTAATAGAATTGTGATGACATTTCGAGGATTTTTGTGTTGATCAGGTCTTTTTATAGTATTTTAGAGGAAAGATTATAACAGCAACTTTTAACGTTACGAGATATATTTACTTAATGTTAACTTCATCATATTAAAAAATATATAAACTCCAATAAAATAAAGGGATGATCAAACATAGAAAATGTTCTTCGTACAGGGTACTTCAACACCTTCCCTCATTGAACTATTTGGCCATACTAATAGCCTCTCGCAACGTTTCCAATCGTGATTTAAAAAGCGGCTTTGTCATGAGATCAGCTAGTAGGAATTCAGATGCAACCTTTTTAACGACTACTGAATTTTCTTGAACTAACTCTCTCACAAAGAAGTGCCTGAGATGTATATGTTTCGTGTTCTGCGATGAAACTCTGGATTTTGTGACAAACGAATAGCAGCTTCATTGTCTACACTCAAAATTGGAACCGGCTTGAGGGGATCAATTTCTTTGTAAAGCCTATTCATCCAAACTATCCTTTTGGCAACTTCACTTGCAGCTATTATCTCCGCTTGTGTCGTAGAAAGTGCTACTGATGTTTGTCGTTGGCTCATTCAGGATATTGCAACACCTGCATACATGCAAAGAACTCCAGATGTAGAACGATCTGTTGTTTCATCTCCGCCATAATCTGAATCACTGAACGTCTCCAACTTTCCTTGTAGTCCAAACTTATAAAGCAATCCAATGTCTGTTGTGCCTTTTAAATACCGGAAAATTCTTTTGACCTTCGAAATGTCTTGAATGGATGGATTTTCTAAGTTTCTTGACACAACACTAACAGCATATGCTATATCAGGTCTGGTAAAAGTCATCAAGTACATCAGTGCACCAACAGCTTCCCCATAAGGAAAAGTAGTATTCGAGTCTTCTTCACTTTCCTTCCCTACTTGAAAACTGCCTTTTTCCATGGGTGTGGAATTTGGTTTGCAGTCCTTCATACCAAAACGCGCCAAAACCTTTCTGATGTATGAAAACTAACTGAGATTTATGTTACCATTCTCGGCTCTCTTGATTTCCAGACCAAGAAAATAAGTAGCAGGTTATGTGGTGATCTTGAATTCTTTCCTCAAACTTTCTAAGAAGAAGATCTTCATTATTTCATTATTGCAGGCCAGTAAACCGTCATCAACGTATAGAGCTAACAGAAGCAAGCCTTGTCCTTGATTTTTCACAAATAGGCATGGATCTGCATCGCTTTGCTTAAAACCGAGTTTTTCAATAAATTCTGTAAACCGTCTGTTCCAACATCTTGGTGCTTGCTTTAATACATACAAACTACGTTGAAGTTTACAAACTAGTCCGCTTTCGTCTTCATATCCCTCTGGCTGCTTCATAAATACTCCTTCTTCAAGTTGACCGTAAAGAAATGCTGTACAAACATCAAATTGGGTGAGCGACATGGTTCTATTGGTAGCAACACTAAGTAATGCTCGTATAGTGTCTCCTTTTGCCACTGGACTGTAAGTCTGATCATAGTCCTCTCCTTTCTATTGAGAATAACCCTTTATTACTAATCTAGCTTTGAACTTGTCTATTGAACCATCTGGATTGATTTTTAGCTTGAACGCCCACTTGTTCCGAATTGCTTTCTTGCCTGGTGGTAACTTGGTCATTACCCAGGTGCAATTTTCTTCAAGTGACTGTAGTTCTCGCTGCATAGCTTCGATCCAATTCTCTCGTACTTTGCAAGTTATAGCTTCTTTGTAGTTTAGTGGTTCTTCTGGCTCTATGATTCCAGCAGCAACTGTCAATACAAAATCATCAAGTTTTTCTAGCTTTCTTAATGTAAACTGTCGTCTTACTTCTGTATTTTCTTCGTCAAAATCAGATTGAACAAGTTCTTCTCTAATGCTTCCTAATGATTCATCATTTCGTACCTCTTGTGGTTCTGGATTTACTTCGGTTTAGTCTTCTTGTTGCAGATTTTCCTCTATGTTTTCGTTTGATGAATATATTGTCGTCCTTTCATCACTGTGTCTTGTAAATTCAAGCAAAGTTTTAAGTGATGTAGAAGGAGGGGACTCCTGTGTCTCTTTTATTACACTTAGTGATCTAATCAGTTTTTTCTGCTCAAAGCTCCAAATTCTGTAGGCACCTTCTTCATAACCAATTAGAATACCTTTTACAGCTTTTTTGTCCATTTTTCAACGTCTACTTTTGTTGACGTGAGCATAGCAAGAGCTATGACTCTAAGGTGAATAATTTTTGGTTTTTGGTTGAACCAAACTTCATACGGCGTCTTGGCTTCAATGTTCGATTTTCCTGTACGATTGCGGATGTATGCTGATGTATTGATTAGCTCGGCCCAGAAACTTTGATCAAATAGTCCTTCTCTAGCATGCATTAGAGCTCTTGCGGTTTCGACAAGGGTTCGGTTTTCTCTTTCTGCGCATCCATTTTGTTGTGGAGTGTAGGGCATTTCTGGTCTCTGTCGTGTACCTTGTTGGTCTAGGATTCTCTTGACTCGATAATTATCGAACTCTCCTCCATTGTCGGATAGAACTTCTCGCACTACAAGACATGCAGCTCTAATTTGTGCCAAAACAATTTTTAGTTCTCTACGATTTTAGATTTGTTCTTTATAAAATAAACGTAACGATATTTTGAGAAATTATCTTTGAATGTTAGAAAATAACGATAGCTTTGCTTTGAACGCAAGGTAAAAGGTCCACAAGGATCTGTGTGAATTCTTTCACCTGGTGCATCAGCTCGTTTTCTTGTACCAAACTTGAAAATATGAGCCTTTCCATAAACACAGCCCTCGCATAGATCACTATCAAGCTTTACATCTATCTGTAGCACGTTTTTCAATACCATTTTAACATGTCTTTTATTTTGGTGACCAAATCTTTCGTGATATATCTGTAAAACGTTTTTGTGGATCGAAACTACGCTCTGCTACCATGTTGATGAGGTCTTTTTATAGTATTTTAGAGGAAAGATTATAAGCAACTTTTGACGTTACAAGATATATTAACTTAATGTCAACTTCATCATATTGAAAAAAATATAAACTCCAATAAAATAAAGGGATGATCAAACATAGAAAATGTTCTTCGTACAGGGTACTTCAACATTTTGTACTTCTACTATTTTTATCATAGGCTATCTTTAATAAGCAAAGTCTTTGAAAAAATTATAAAAACAAGACTTACGACATACCTATGAAATTATAATCTTCTGTCGACATCCCAGTATGGCTTTAGAGAAAAAAAATCTACCAATGATGCAATCCATTCCTTGACAAAAACCATCTACGAATCCTTGGATTCAAGCACTCCATCTATTGGTGTTTTTTTGGATCTAAAAAAGGTCTTCGATACTGTCGACCACTCCATACTTTTAGATACACTAGAAGATATGGGTGTAAGAGGTTTAGCTCATAATTTATTTAAAAGTAATCTAACAAGCAGAACACAAAAAACTAAATTCAAAACTCATGTGAGTGAAGAGATCAATATTAAATGTGGTGTACCTCAAGGAACAGTATTGGGGCCGGTGCTATTCGTAATTTACTTAAATAATCTATTTGAACAGGAAACAATCGATAAAATAATCAGCTACGCGGACGATACTGTGATTTATTACAAACATGATGACTGGTATAATCTCAAAATAAATATTGAAAATGATCTTGGAAAACTCATACTGGTTCGACAGCAGATTACTCTCAATAAACTTTGACAAAACTGTATACTTACCCTTCAGTAGTCATGAAACGTCTCTGCCAAAATACAATCTTAATATCCAACAAGATTTTTCAATTAAGCCTGCAAAAAGAATTAAATACTTGGGTATTTACATTGACAATCACTTACGATGGAACCATCATATGGAATATTTAACTAAAAAGCTTCGGAGTATCCTTTTTCGATTTAAGCAAGTAAGCCAATTTTTTAGCTTTAAATGTAAAACCATACTGTACCACAGTTTGGTTGAGTCACACCTCAATTATGGCATTATTGGCTGGGGGGAGTATCAAGGAGCTATCTAAATACCCTCGAGGCCTCTCAAAGGCGATTCCTCCGAATGATTTTCAACAAACCTACAAGATATTCAAGCTCACTACTCTATACTGAATACAAATATTCGATGTTAGACAATTATACATTATTCAGATAGAATTCCATCAATATAAAAATAAATACGAAATTACCACTCAAAATTATAGATACGCGACAAGATCGAATAATCAATACTGTATACCAACAGCTCTTAAAACAATAGGTCAAAAAGGTTACTCCTACTTGGAACCTAAATTATTCGGGCAACTACCACAGAGAATTATCGATGAAACTTCTTTTAAACGCTTCTAAGCCCAACTTGTAACATTTGTTAAAGAAACAGACAAAACAAAAATACACAAAATGATAGAATGCTGAATCAAAAACAGAGAAGAGTAAACTCATATACGAAATGTATGTTTGAAATACAGTCATGTAAAAATCGATTTATATTATTTTTAACTGCATCTTTTGTTTTTTTAAATTATGACACACCTGCCTATATTCACCACATACAAGTATGTACAATACTTCTGTGGATGTATAGATGTTTATTCAATTTTATTTGTATTTTATCACTGTATTTGTTAAATTTATGAATAAACGCTATTATTATTATTATTATTATTATTATTATTATTATTATTATTCGTGAATATAGTTTTAATAAAGTTGTTCCCTTTTGTAATTTTTAAATTCTGTGATGTCATTGCTGATGGTTTTTTTCTAGCATTTTAATTTGTTTTTATGATCTTCTTGTCCATGATGATTAGCATAATTAAATTGGATTTTCTTTGCTATTGTTGATTGGTTTTATGTTGTCTTGAAGCTCGATGATCTCTTCTTTTCATGTTCGTTTGCAATTAGAATATTATGACTGGTAACATCAGTGTTGTCAGTTCTTAATCTATAAATAGTGACTCGCCTATAGACCGAAAAAGCAATGACGTCATAAACATAGCCGCTGACAGTTACTGAGGGAAAAGAAATATTTATTTACGTTCATTTTACATTTGTAATATGCTTAAACATGGCTATTGTTAATTTGTCGAGCATTGCGGAACAGTTTTGTAATGAAATTAACCCTTTAGTTACCTACGTACACATTTGTGTACAGCGCTTTCAATGCTTTTGTAACAGTAAACTACAATAATTTTGTACATTTGCTCCCAACGTCCACATTCGTGTAGGAATTAGGGATCACTCAAGGACGTACAGTACCATCTGAACCGGCAAACGATAAATGTGAATTGGAATGAAATGTAGTAGTAACTGGTTGCTAGTGAAGACGTATGCAGAGGTCGCTAGATATATTTCATTTGACTTATCAGAGTAGTCTTTTTAGTTGTCAATTTTATATTTCGTTTATGAGAGCTGGTTTTTCACGTTCAGAGTGAGATAAAGACAATTTGATTGATATATTTTGATATTGGTTAATTTGAAGTTGTGTACACAATAGTGCACTGCAGTAGTAAAGTACTGTAAGGTATACCTAACCTCAAAATATTCTTTTGGTTGATTTATTTATTATCAGCTTAAGACTCTAGTATGGCAGGAAATAAACCTCTCACGGAAGCGCAACTGCTGGAGTATATAGATGCATTGTCAGATATCGAAGATCTTGACAACGCAGGTGATTTTGAGGACGATGAATGGCAAAATAATGAAAATGCTAGTGATAGTTCACTTTCGGAGGACGAAAATCATGAAGAAACAGAGCAGATGGATATTTCAAATCATGTTGAAATTGAAACTACATCTATACTTCCTACATTGGACACGGTGAAAGCTGGTACCAGTAAGTCATGTACTGCTACAGTGAAAGGTGTAATAGGGGAAGAGTTTTTCACTGCAAATAATTTGACAAGAAAAGCAGATATAAAATGGATGAAAAATGTCACATATCAAACACCGCCAATTACATGGTTTTCACATACCATTCCAGAGGTTGTAGATTTGGAAAGCCCTACACAATTTTTTTATCAGTATTTTACAAGTGAACTAATTGATTGCATGGTTAAAAACACAAACCTGTATGCAGTTCAGCAAGGATCCCGATTTCAGACGACAAATGCAGCTGAGATGAAGGTATTCATAGATATACACATATTGATGGGTAATGTCCGCTACCCAAGGGTACAGAATTATTGGGAGGCTAGGTTACAGGTTCCCATCATAGCCAATAGTATGTCCTGTAATAATTTCTATAAATTGAGGCAACATCTCCATTTTGTAAATAGGATGGAAAAGCCTAATAATAACGACCGTTTTTAGAAAGTCCGTCCCCTTTTCAATTCTATTCGGAAGAAATGTTTGAAACTTCCTTTAGAAAAGTGTCTGTGTGTAGATGAACAGATGGTGCCTTTCAAAGGTAAGATTAATGTGAAACAATACGTAAAAGGGAAGCCGTGTCCTTGGGGCATCAAGATCTTTGCACTTTGTGGCGCCAGCGGCCTGCTGTACGACTTTTTATTATAGCAAGGATGTACAACCGAGTTAGACGAAACTTTCAAGAAGCATTTGGGATTAGGTGCTTCAGTGGTGTGGAAGTTGGCAGAAAGAATTTCAGAACAAAATGTGCAACTATATTATGACAACTATTTCTCAAATTATCAACTTCTTCAATTTTTGAGACAGAAACAAATTTGGGCATCCGGAACAGCACGGTTAGATCGTTTCAAAGCACCTCTGTTTTCATCAGATAAAGTGTTGCAAACAAATGGTCGTGGGACATCCGAAGAACTCATTAGTAATGACGGAGAAGTTATTCTCACCAAATGGTTCGACAACACAGCTGTAACTATGGCTTCCAATTATATGGGAATCGGCGAAGCAGATAGGTGCAAAAGGTGGGAGAAGAAACAAATCACGACCACAAGTAATTCAGCAGTATAATTTGAATATGGGAGGTGTTGATAAGCTCGATTTCCTGGTAACTATTTATAGGTCATTTATACGATCTAAGAAGTGGACCCTGAGGATGTTCACGCACGGAATTGATTTATCCTGTGTGAACGCATGGTTAGAATATAGGACCCATTAGGTGTGCCGAAAAAACAAATTTTAGACCTACTACACTTCAGAGCTTATGTGGGAGAAGCATTGATTTTATCATCAACATCAGGACCTAAGAAACGGGGACGACCATCTGCTGTATCTGATGAGGGACCACAAACGCCTAAATCTTCACCCAGACCTAGATCTGAAATAAGGCTTATTGGCGATATTCGTTTTGACGGAATAAATTACCTACCTGAGCTAGACGACAAGAACTTCGCATCGAGGTGTAAAAATGAAAATTCTTCTGGGAGATCACGAACCATATGCTCGAATTGTAACGTACATTTATGCCTCACCAATAAATCAAACTGCTATATAAAATATCATACCAAATAAAAATATGTTTCTTCTGATTGTTCAATACACTATAAATAAATAAATAAATAAAATACATTTTCATATTCTTTTGCAGCCTCTTACTACCACCGTACACTTTCGGGTACCTTTGAAAAACTCAAAAAAATATTATTTTTTTTTAAATTGGTACCCATTCTAAAAAAAAGTAAAAAAATTGAAAAGTCTATGTACCAAATAGAAAAATTTTAACTTGCAAATTAAAAATTCGGTAGCGAAAGGGTTAAAGTGTTAAGAAATGTGGAGACAGTTTAAACAGTGGATATGTCTTATAGATAGAGTATACGATGGACGTTTAGGAGCGAAGCAATAAGGCATAATTACTTGATAGTCACTGCAGTGTCACTTTACAAATGGAAAAACGAATAAACTTTTAAAATGTTACAACGGTCAAGAAAAGACATAAGTTAAATAATTGTTTTGTTTTCCCTCAGTAACTGTCAGCGGCCATGTTCTGACGTCACACTTTTTCGGTCTATTTATACATTTATGTCAAATAAAGTTACCTATTAATTAAAAAAATATTAATTTCAATACTTATCGTTACTGATAGTCACTGCCGCCTTAATAAAATCTGACTGCCCACTTCGATAACATATTGCGTAATTTGTAGTTACTTTTATCTATAATTAGGGAAGCCTATCAGTCCTCGGGGGGTTGATTTTGAACCGTAGAGAACGCACAGGTGTTAAAGTCAATTGCGACCGGGGTCGAATTGACATGAAATTCGAACTCCCGCCTTCTCAAAGCTACACCCCATTACGTGGACGTATTTACACACATGGATGGTTCACATTAGTCAATTCGTCGAGATGTGTTTGTGGAAATAATAAATAAAATTGAGTATGTTTATTCTTTTGGCAAATTGATATTTGGGGCCAGTAATAATAAAGAAAACGTGATTAAAATCTGATAATTTAAGGTGTGAGGTTTTCAGATAAGTAAGTCCGATTGATCTAAAACATTTAAAACCTCATAAAATTTTAGGTCATACTGAAAGTTTGACTAAAACTTTCTTATAGAATATCGTGTCCCTTTATTACGTATTTCGATACTTAGGGATTCTCTAAATACCTTACGGGTTTATCAGAGGCGTAGCTACCGCCATATCTGCCGTATCAATTATACGGGAACCCCGCGCCACGGGGGCCCCAACGTGCGTAAGCAAAAATTAATAAAAACTTCCCAAAATTTTTTTTTCAGAAATGACGAAATTCAAAAAAAAATTCCTTTTTCTCCGCGTAAAGCGTGCGTTCAAAAGTTGGCAACACTCTACATCGGTTATCGCGCGCTGCGGGATTTCCCCGTTGAAGTCATTTACTTTAATAGGGGAATCCCACAATAATCGATGTACATAATGATACGATGATACAAGGAGAGCAATATTTATTAACCCGTTTTATTTACTTGGGTATTACATTGTAAGAGTAGTATTAGTAGCGATTTGTAAGAAACAAGGAGTGAAAGGAAAATAGATTATCCCAGCGGAGCTACCAAAAGAAAAAGTAAACAGAAAAGGGACGAGGTTATAAAAAAAATTTCCAAAATTTCTCCATTTTTTCAGACACCAGCTCCTGTGAGTGATTTAGATTGCAAAGGTAAGTACTACCCAACCCACGTAGAGCCTGCGTATGTCTGAACACTCTCTAACCATAACCTTACATAATTTATTCAACATATATTTTTGAAATTTATCAAAACATTCGATTTTATTTTTTAACAATTATATTTTCAGATTCTTCTGAAGCACGTTCTTCATCAGATGTCCATCCGGAAATAGAAGAAACCCAAATCGACGATTGTGAGATATCTGAAGATTGTAATATAGTTTCATCAGATAGAGGAAATTTTGGTGACAGTCCAACTGAATGCGAAGGAAAAATAATATTTAAGCCACAAGGACCGTTTCCAAAAGATTCAGAAAGTAACCGACCTTCAGTCTATTATTATTCATATATCAATAAGCAAGCATACAAATTCCAAGACCATATGGTTATGTTATTCTAATGTTTTAAACAAACCGTATTGCCACTTCTGTTGGTTATTAGCAGATCGTCAAAGCAAATCGTACTCCTCTGCATGGGTTAACGGTGTTTCCATTAGAAGCAATTTTACGCTAACTATACTTTACCATGAAAAGTCACAGCAGCATATTAATGTATCCCTATCTTATAATAATTGGTTACAAGGAAATACTATCGATAATCTATTGCAAAGTGAAATCAATAGTAAAATTACATTCTGGAGAGATGTATTGCATCGTATAATTAATGTTATAATTACTTTAGCATTTTGTAATCTACCTTTAAGAGGCCATGATTCTGATTCTGGAAATTTTATGGCAATTTTACGTTTGCTATCTAACTATGATGCAACTTTAAAAGAACTTCTTCTAAAACCAAAAGGCAAAATAAATTATTTAAGCCCTACGATTCAAAATGAAATTATTAATTTGCTTGGTATCGCAGTTACAAACAATATTATCTCAGAAATTAAAGAAGCTCCATTTCTGACGTTAATTCTAGATACAACACAAGACTTGTCAAAAATTTACCAACTTTCTGTTGTTTTTCGATACATCTCGATTACAGAAAATGATGATAATGTGCCTAAAGAATTAAGAATCTGTGAGTCCTTTTTGGGGTTTATAGCAGTATATATAAACCGACCAACAATTTCAATGACAGACCGGTCGAAGCATTGACTCGAAAGGACTTGTCCTCCAGTAAGGCGATGTATTGACTCGTTAGACTCTACCCTTCCGTCGGCAAGGTATTGACTTGCCGAGCATCCTTCCTTCCATTTGATAGGGTATTGACCTACCAAACTACCGGCCACCCATGTGAGAGGTATTGACTCTCACATATTCCTGTACTTCCCGCCTCTAAGGTACTGACTTAGAGGTACTTCGTTTCGCCCGAGGTATTGACTCTGACGAGCATCCAGAACCCGCATCACCGCTTATACCCGTGTATCGAAGTCTCAGCGTTCGCATCGTCCAAACCACTATTCCATAGGTATATCTCCCCGGTCGACGAGAAATAATTAGATACGCAACCTTATACGGACCGATATAATAAATATTTAATTTTAGGCCAGGTATTGATCTTGTTGTACATATGTAAAAAGCGTCTGTAAATGTTTTTATAAGAATAAACTTATTTTATTTTGGGATCCTGTCTCTGACTGTACAACCCTACCCGGCAATCCGTAACCACCCCCTTACAGAGGGTTAAAAGGTTGGTATAAAATATACAATTGGCTTGAGTACAGTCCTGCTAAAGATGCTGCCTTTTGTTTTTGCTGCAGTTTCTTTGCGATGGAAAATGCACTTTCCAAATGTCACGTTAACAAATGTTTCACTGAAAATGGCTTCAAAAATTGGAAAGAGGATGCTATTAGATACATACTGTTTCGAACTCGCACACCGAAGCAGATACTAAGTACGGTCCTGTAACCTTATGTTAACGGAGTTAAAAAAATGGCGAGCACGCCGAATTCTGAGAATGTCTATTGGGATTTATTGTGACAGTTTCTATAGACATGTTCACGGAAGGTCTTTTCTTTTAAGGATTGAGCCGGCAATCGAGAAATATCGCGAAAGGCATTTGTATTGTGTAAGCCGCAGTCCAGAATTATCTAGTAAAAAAGGCACTAGTATATAAAAAGGACCGATCAGCGGACCAGGGAAGTTGATAAAGTGATCTCGAGAAATAAACGAAAATACACCGAACAGTAAAGTGCTAATATAATCAAGTTTGTGTGCATATAAATTAAATTTAAGTGATTAGTTGAGTATATATAAATTAGGTGTTAGTGAGTTAGTGTTTAAATAAATTAGTAAGTAGCCATACCGTGTGTTTAAAATTTATCCCACCCGTTTATTGTTTAAATAAATTAGAAAAACATTACAATACTGTGCATTTTGAACCTAAATAACTTATTTTGAAAAAAGTACGCTTTGATCTGCTTGTCCATAACGTCGTCCAATTATCCGACTATCTAATAATAAATACATACTTCCTCGTTTATGGCATATTTTTTCGGTTTTAAAAAAAATTAAAATATTTGAATAAAATTAATAATGACTGTCCATACTGCTCAATCAATGCCGCTAGAGAATGCGAAAATTTTTCAATTTTGAATGGAAGAACTTTACCTTTCTTTTCATGGCACAGTCGATTTATGTCATAACAAATTCCCTTAGCAACTTCTCTTAGCTCGACAAGGGGATGAGATTAACATACACTACTCACCCCTTCGGGTGTACAAATAGGTGGCTGAAAACAGGATAACGAATTTTTTATGTATCGTATCGAATATTAAAAAAAATAAAGTCATCGTTGGATAATTATTTTTTAATGTTGTCAGTTGCAATCGTGTCTCTGTTGATTGATTCTATTCATAAAAAAACCGTATTCACGCTTAGAAAAATTTGAATTTGTAATGAGTTGATCTTAGGGTGAGGACGGTTTAAATTTGCAATAACTAAAATGTCGGAGTTCCAGGGCCGGATTTATATTTTATGCGCTCGTAGAACCGTGGGTTTTTGCCGCCCCCTCTTCATACCATCGTGAAGGAGGGAGAATTTATACCTCAGATAGGTTTTTGTGAATAAAAGTTTTAATTTGTTGTAATTTATTGTGAAAAAAAATCAATTCAATAAATTAAAATAAGGAGAGAATCAAATGTTTCTAAATTTGGGTATATAAATAAATATAACGAGATCAGTGGCGGCTCGTGGTACAAATTTTAAGGTGTTCTGCAATTTTTTAATAAAAGTTTACCTTGTAAGGGGGTTGCCTCCCATCGATTTTATCGTCCTTTCTCCGTCTTCCATGTTGAAATATTGGATATATGGAACGATTGTTAATTGCCACACAAGAAAAATAAGAATCACGCACTAAACACTACTTTGCTAACAAAAAATTATTTCTTAAAAAGTTAAGTCTATTCTACGTCCGTTTCGGTTCGCAAATGTTGTAATCATTAATATTGCCTATTTCGGAGATACATTTTTTTTCAATAGATGTCATGGAGAGAGCTGTTACACGATCTTCGGTCATTGAATTTCTAAAAGCGGGTTTATACATATAAAAATAAGAATTAAAATAAAAATAAAAGTTGACCTTTTTATTGAGTTAAGCGCAAGTTTGATATTTGTGTGTTAACTTTTGGATTATATTCGTGTTTATTACAAATTAATAGTGGTTAATTACATTTGATAAGTAGTGTCATTTTAGTTATTTAGGTGAATATGCTGAAAATGTAGTATCATACATCAGTGGGTTTGTGGTCAGATCATTATTGAAATCAAGTAAAATAAAATGTCAGCCATGTGCAGAATCCTTGTATATGCCACAAACGGATGACCAGGACACATCCTTCATAGATAAATACTTTTAATCCTTGGCATATTTAAATTTTATTAATCAAGGACGGTTATTTATTCCTTCCAAAAGTGTCAGAGTTATTTGTTCTGCCATCGAAAAAAAAATACAGCTGCTCAGAAAATTGTCTGGCACTATGTTACCTGTTAAAGATAATTTCATTAATGTGCTTTTAAAAGAAGCTGAATATTTATTTGAGCAAGAAAATATCTTTGGTAATTTGGAGCATTTTGATTTGTTAGAAATAACAGATACTCCACATAGGCGAACATTAATCAAGCAAATTATTAGATGTTATGGTTCGATTAGACTACATAGTTTAACAAGAAATATAAATTTTAGTGTAAAAGGAAAGAATATTCGTCAAATCTTCAACAAATTAGTTATTCATAAACATCAATAAAATTTAAAATATCTCTTTTATACAAATCGTTTTCGTTATATTAAAACAAGTTTCAATAAATGGTCCTCAAGCTTTACAATTTATATTGGTTAAAATTCATCAAAATTTCCTTGTTTTCGGCATGTGTTTAGATTCAAATGTATGTATTGTGTGCATATGTAGTTTCTGCATAGTTATTGGTGTAATATCAACAAAATTGCGAACATTATCTTTGGTCATTTATCTATACAGTATATAAAAACGTATAGAAAACTTTCAAAAAACTGTCTGATAAGAAATTAATTGGGTTGTGAAAAAAATATCCTCTAGTATGATTTATTCTAATCCATCAATTGAACAAGTATTTGTTCTAGTTAGTAACAAATTTATTTTGGGCTCTGAATATCTTCCCCCTAGGTCTCAACCTATTTGATGACTATTACAACCAGCTAATAACTATAAAAGAGCAGTATACAGGTGCCAGCTTCTTCCTTTTTGGCGATTTCAATCTTCCATCTGCATCATGGGAAATAGACGATTTTTGTTCAGTAGCTCATCCCTCTCCCATGGCATCTCCATCCGAGACTGATTCTATAGATACTCTATCAAATATATGTACTTTCTTCAATCTATTTCAATTGAGCTCATAGTAAAAACAGCTGAGGATGTTTTGATTCTACAAGATAGTCATCATCCCCCACTGGAATGTAACTTACCACTTAAGTTAAGATTGAAAGAGATCACGTTCCCGGTGAAGAATATTACCTCGATTTTAATCGTGCAAATTATGAAGCAATGCGCCTTTCCTTGGAATCAATTGACTGAGATGGTGTCCATATTTTACAATATAATGTACACTATAATAAATTGCTTTGTTCCGCTGAAAAAGTTTTGCAAGAAGAGGTTTCCATATTGGTATTCTCCGGAGTTGAAGAGGCATTTGTGCGAGAAAGAAGTGGCTCACAAAATTACTAGGTGTCCTGTAAACTAAATGGAATTTAGTGGATTAAGGGCTCAGTGTAAACTTTTATCACGAGAGTGCTACCGAAATTATGTAAAATATACTGAAAATTGTGTTACAGATAATGTTAAATTTTATGGAAGTGTGTAAACAGTAGGAGGGTGAATAACACTATACCTTCTGAAATGACTCTTACTGCTGGTAACGGGAATGCTATTGCAAATCTATTTGCTAGACATTTCTCATCAGTTTATTCAAATCAACCTCTGGCTTCGAACATCTATGCAAAGTTATCTTAACTCCATACGGAATACCTTCCATTCTTAGTGAATTTAGCTTCCTTTTATCTCGTCCGCTTTTTCATATACGAGTATAAGTCTCTTGTTACGTCACTCCAGTGTATAAATTGGGTAGAAAATCAGACATCTCAAACTATCGTCCTATATCAATCCTTAGCATAATTCCCGAAGTCTTTGAGAGTATTATTTTAGATTACCTCACCTATGACTGTTCGAGTATTATGACATTACAACAATTTGGCTTCACTTCTAAAAGGTCTGCAGAATTGCGTTTACTCACATATGTTGACTTTTTGTCTGATGGTTTGGAAGGGGGTCTGCAGATTGATTCTGTGTACACTGATTTCTCTAAAGCTTTTGACAGGGTTAATCATGAGCTCTTGCTACATAAACTTTTTCATTATGCTGTTGACGGTCTTGTATTACAATGGCTAAGTGATTATCTTACGAATAGTTTACAAATGGTCAGAGTTACTCATGAATATTCTCATACTTTTCCAGTAACCTCTGGAGTTCCCCAAGGGTCTCATTTAGGACCATTATTATTTAACATATTTATAATGATATAATGCATTGTTTTCAAGGTAGCAAAGCCTTGTTATTTGCTGATGACCACCTGACATGTTTTAGTGTGATTAGTGGCAGGGATGATGCTCTAATATTACAGTCTGATTTAGATAGTCTATCAAATTGGTGTAAACTTAATGGTGTGAATCTAAATGCATCCAAATATCATGTAATGCGTTTTCATGGAATACACCAGTGATCCGCAACCTTTCCTCATCTGAGGCACACCAAACTGCTCCCTAGAATTTCGTGGCACACCAAAATCTAAAATATATTTATAGCAGTGGCGTAGCTAGGTCGGGGGTCAGTTCACTCCATGTATACTAATTATTTATGGATGTCCAAACTACCTTAGTTTTTTTTATTGTTTTAAAATGTGAAGAAGCCCCTTTCAGATTTGGGGCATCAAAATTTTCACTCAGGACATAATACATTTTTTTTTTTATTATTCAGATAGAATGAAAAATACAAATAGGTACATACATGAGAACTATACTAAATACTAGGTAGGACAGGTAGGTATACTAAATTTACTTCTGTTGACACGTCAATAGTAATAAATATTTTGACATGATGATGACTGATTAATGTGATACCTGCGCTTGCTTCGTTGAACACAAAAGTTTTATATTCGGCTCAATTTTAGACAGCGCAACTCTTATTTCTTGGTCAAGATCTTTTAAGCATGACCGTTTATCATTTTTAATTAATACAAGCGTTGAAAAACTTTGCTCACATAAATATGTTGTGGAAAACGGAAGTAGTGTGAAGATGGCCTTGTCGGAGATGCGTGGATATTCTGTCTTGATGGAAATCCAGAAAACATCTAACGGAACTTCGTCGAATTTAAGTTTTAGGGTCATATCATTACTTAATTCTGTGAACTCCTCTCGAGTTTGCAATGGCAGTGCTTCCGTGGAACTTATTGCATTGGTTGCGAAAGGATTTCGAATCCAATTGTATTGTTCCGTGTTGATAGAATGGAAATAGTATTCAAATTTTTGTTGAAGCATACTTAAATGTTGTTGGGCCAAATCCACAATCAACTGCTTGTTTTCGATCGTACTGTGGTTGGTCCTGTGATACATTTCTAGACATCCTTTTTGCAACTGTTCCTGCCAGAGTTCAAGTTTCTTTTTGAACCCTTGTAATTTATCGGAGCACGTCAATATATTTTCATTCCGTCCTTGCATTTTTTTATTAAGTTCATTCAGATGTTCGAATATATCAGCCATGTATGCAAGTTTGGCTATCGAGTATTCATCATGAAGGTGCTGGCATAGATCGTACATATCTTGACTTGAAAGAAACTCACGCACTTCGTAGCGAAGTTCAAACAGTCGAGCTAAAACTTTTCCCCGGGATAACCAACGAACTTCTGTATAAAACAGTAAGGATTCATGTTCGCTTCCCATTTCTTCACAGAGTATTCCAAAAATTCGCGAATTTAAGGCTCTCGATTTAATTATGTTTATGATCTTAATACATTCATTCATTGTGATCGAAAGCTGTTCGGGCAAATTTTTGACCATCAATGCTTCTCGATGTATGCAGCAATGTGTAATTTGTATTGACGGATTTTTTTGTTTTACACAAGATACAAAACCTTTCTTACTGCCCATCATTGCAGCAGCACCATCTGTACAAATAGCAACGCAATTGGTCCACTGAATATTATGTATTTTAAAAAAATTATCAGTTACTTGGAAAATTTGTTCACCGGTAGTTCTCTCTGGAACCTCCTTACAAAATAAATAATGTTCTTTAATAGAGTCCTCGTCAACGAAACGTACAATAGCCATCAGTTGTGCTTTATTTTTAATATCGGTTGATTCGTCGATTTGAAGCGCAAAAATTCCAGCCGAAATGATTTTTTTAATTAGTGTTCCCAAAATATCACTTGACATATCTTGGATACGTCTTTTAACAGTATCGGCCGACAAAGAAACTTTACTCACGTCCTTAACTTCGTTTGGCCCAAGCATAAGTCTAACAATTTCCATGCATGCTGGTTTAATAAGCGTTTCACCGATAGTGTGCGGTTTTTTTTGTTGTGCAATTAATTTTGCAACAAGGTAGCTTGCTTCTAATGCCTTTTCAGAAACCGTAACCGCCGATTTCATAAACTGCTTTTGTTTCTTATTTTGATCCAAGCGCCGTTGGAAAAATTGAATGTCTTTTTTGACGCAACTGGGATGATTTGTGATCAAATGACGGTTTAGTTTGCTGGGTACCATTGCTTCATTTGACAACTGTTCACCGCAAAGGACGCATTCAGGCTTTGGAGCCGCTTCGTCGCCACACCAAGTGAAACCATATCGAAGGTAGTCTTGATTGTACTTCCTTTTCAGCACCTTTTTTGCTCTTTTTGCAGCACTTATGCTGGAGCTTGTGCTAGGTTCTTCGTCATCTGCTCGTGATTTCAGCAAAAATTTATCCATATTTGAAGCACTATAGTTATTTATAAAAGTAGATACTGCAACAAAACTTAGTCCAGTTTAATTTAATTTATTTAGACACAATATGGCCAACAACGTAAAAAAGAAAACAGGAACTCTAAAAATAACACTTAACTAATTTATATTCACTTATTTATAAGGCACAAGAATTTATTTATATAGCAATTCACTATTTATTTCACTCTACGATTTATTTGTTTGCCCGCGTATTTATCTGATTCACTTGACTATTCGACTCTCTCTGAGTCTCTGAGCGACGACAGGCGCGCTTATATAGGCAGCGGCGATGTTCAGAAAAACATCGAGTCGCGCCTCGAACGGCACGGATCTTTCTAGTTTAGTCGCCTTCGAGAATCAAGCCGCCGCGCCGCGCCGCGCCGATAGACGGATAGACGTTTACCATCGGCGCTGTTGTCAGATTGCTTTATTTTTCGCGGGTCTCGCTACAATACGAATCTGATTCGTATTGTCTGAAAGAGCGGCACACCTCAAGTCGGCTTACGGCACACCAGTGTGCCGCGGCACACCGGTTGCGGAGCACTGGAATACACCACCCAATAGCTTTTGATTACAATATTAATAATGAAACTCTAAAATGTGCTTCTCAAACTAAGGACTTGGGTGTTATATTGGACTCCACACTTAATTATAAGTCTCATGTTACCGCTGTTGTTCAAAAATCTATGAAGATGTTGGGTTTTATAAAGAGAACCACTTCTGATATTTTACTAACATCACTGCTATTAGATCTCTATATTGCTCACTGGTCAGAACTTCTCTTGATTATTGTTTACCAGTATGGTCTCCTCATTATATTACATGAAGCTGTTCAGCACAATTTTTTAAGATACATTGCCTTTAAGATGCACATTTACCTTTGTTATAATTTCTTAGAATGTTTTTTAAACATACCTACTCTGGAGGTTCGCGGAAGGCAAAGGGATCTGATACAGCTGTTCAACGTAGTAAATGGTATCTGTGATAGTCCCAAGCTTCTCTCTAAAATATATTTAGTTGTCCCTTCTCGTCTTTCTAGGCAGGTACAAACGTTTCATGTCGCATTTCATAGGTACAACTATGCAATGAATAGTTTTCTACCTAGGACACTTAGATTAGCAAATTCTGTCGATGGAATTTTAATTTTTTATGTGTCCACTTTCAAGTTTAACAAACATTTGCTGGAGCTTCCACTTTAGAGCGTACATCTTTTATTGTGGTTTGATGTGTTATCACTCCTCTTACTTTATTTGCTTTTTTCTTGTGATTTATACTATACTTTAGGTTTTTCCTTTTGTTTTATAGATAATTTTAATGCATGTGTCATTTGTTCTAGTTTTATATATTTTTCTTATGTGAATTGGGCTTGACCGTGATTAAATTAAATTAAAATTAACGGTTATTTTATTTATTTCCTGATTAATTGAATTTGAATAAGAATATATAATAATATAATTTATAAATAAACACTTCTTGAAAGTTATGAAAAAGTTTTCCATAATCCCAACATAGGTAGATACACAATACGCAGTAGCTAGTATAAATAATAAAGTAGGTATACTTTTTTCTCTCACCGTTTCATATTTTCCTATCTTATAAATGATTTCTGCTTTATTGTTTAAACCGGCCCTGTACGAATCACGTGACTCAGGCCGACCAACTTAAAATTAGCACAACATGGCGGCCAAAGTAAAGGAGTCAAACCGAATATACAATTAGTAGTCCATGGATCGTAAGTCCGTGGTTTATACAGGCAAATAAAAATAAGAATAAGAATTAAAATAAAAATAAAAGTTCACCTTATGGGTAACGATGTATGCGTTTATACAGCTCATAGAGCAATAAAAATAAAACAAGAGATGAAAAATGTTCAACTTTTATTTTTATCTGAAAATGAAGTGCGCCTAACCGAAACCACCGCGATTCGCACGTTTCATGCTACGTAACCTCTTTTGGACTAGTTTTGGTATAGGGCACTCTACGAAAACAGCTGATTGAATTCAATATGGCCGTCAGAGGACAAACAAAGAGTTTTACGATTGTTGCGAAGAATCGTTTATTTGTGGGATTCTTTCTGTTTGTGATTGATAAGTTATCATCGTGAGTGAGTAATTCGAATGATTATCAACGAAGGATCTTGAAGTGGCAAAGAAAGTTCCGCCAATAACCAATATGAACATTGTTACTTATCTTGTCGTTACTAGAAGATTGTTCGATACCACATATTTATGCTTATTTTTATCAAATTTAACAACAGATGGATGTGAATAAACATTATTTTGTGATCTAGATTGCTAAAGAACTATTTATAGAGCGAGTATTATTTAATGAAGATTTTTCGTCTAAAAAATCTCAAGGTTTATTGTTTCATAAATGTCATTATGCCTGAACTCCTTAGTAAGTAGTATTATACAAGAAATATGAATGTTACCTCAAGATTCGATTATTGACAAACGACCTATAACTGTATGTGATAATGGTAATTGCAAAATAGAATGGTACCACATGAACTGTTTGGGAATGACAGAAATTCCTCTACAATTCTACGACGCCCACAGTATTGTCTAAGCTGTGTTTAAAATAAGTTTGTTTAGTTCACACTTCTTTTATTTTGTTGTGTATACATTTTTTTATACTATGTTTCAATATTTGGGAAATAAAATAAATAAAACACGGGTGTTCATTGTTTTTGAAATTTATTTGTAAACTTTTCACATTTCTTTTAAAGTGAAGATTTCTACAAAAAGGAAGGCTTAGTTCTACCAGTTTGGGAAGAGGAATGATAATTTACAGAGTTACGAACGATCAGATTTTATCAGCTATATCTTGAGCACATCATTATTAGCCTAAAGGAATTGAATGAATCACCACCTATAAAATATGTAAATAAACTGCCCAATTACTCCTTCGCAACTTAACGAGTACTCGCTATTATCACAATTAACCATTCCGTATACAGTATTCTATGTATTAAACGATATTAGTGAGTATTCGTAAGGTTGAAAAAGGTCAAGGATTAGCCCCCAGGAGTAGCACAACAATATTTTGATCCTGTAACAATTTTTTATCTCATATACACTCTTTTCTCCTTTCTTTGAGGCTGTTCTAGTATTTTTAAAGCCTTACTGTTTTTTTTTATTTTTGTAATATTTGTAATAAACATTCAACTGCGGTTGAATGTTTTTGAATATATCATATTAATAGAAGGGACCCAGTCAGGATGACCTACGTCTTTTATATCAGACGGTTCACCTTTTAAAATAAAAGTAATATAATGATTATGTCATTTCCATATTTTTATAAACAGTCAGTGGTATATATCTATTAATTCACCTGTTATACAGTGTTTTGAGCAAATTCGAGCGTACATTAATTTAATTTCAGTTAAATCTTCTTTTTAAATTTTTTTATTTAGGGCTGCAATCCCTTTTTTCCGTATTTTTCCAAAATATTCAACTTTGGTTTATGTTTGTTCTTTAACACCGAAGGTATGAATAAATAAAAATTCACTTTATCCCTCATTCCACTGCTTCCACAATCAACGACATCACAAAAACTAGGATTCAAATTTTTTAAAATAAAAATAACTGCCTATTCACTTTCGTTATAACAATCCCTTTGTGTGTCTTAGTTATCTCTCTTTTGTCCTCTGGATGCGATTGAACAGCTGATGATGACATTAGAGTAGAGTACCCATAGCTTTTTATTTTTTCGTTGTGCTGTTTCAGGAGACTCAGCAAAAAAAACAAGTTTAAAAACCTTGCAATTGTCAAGTGAAGTGTAACATTTCCTAATTAGCATGCGCAAAAATTATTTTAATTTTTATTTTATTTCTGTATAAACATCAAATTATTGAAATTAACTGTCTCGACCCTTACTTCGTGGAATCTACTCATATAGTGTTTTAAATTAAATGAAACTCACTGTTTCTAGCTAATTCCACAATATAATGAAAATTGTTGAAAATTCTAAAAAATTGACAATTGTTTCGATAACTGAATATCATCGTCAGAATCACAGAAGTTACATGTCATTTGATGCCTACCTGATATTTAGTAGTTATTTTTGGCTAGACCAAGAAGTGACCTAACTTGTGATTGACTTAATATATGTTAATAGAAAAAAGAAGAAGATGTGATATTACAACTATTGAAGCTTAGATATTATTAGCCCTATGGTGATATCCTGGATATCATTTTTCCAATTAAGATCAGTATAACTGTACAATGATATAGAAAACCAGGAAAACTACATCTGTTGATCTTTACAATTATCACTTAAGAAGACAGTTTATTAGTGGAGAACTCCCTAGATTTATCTGTTCATTGACAACTTCATATTGTGGGCTTCTTAAATGTCTTCTAATTTCCAATTCTTCAAGGAAATCCAGTTCTTGTTTCTTTTCACAAATATGCAGCACTTCTAGTTCTGTGTTAGGTGTCAAGTAGATGTTTTGCGTAGTGAGATTTATCTGGTTGTTTTAATCTGTATACTCGTAAGTGTTCACTGTATCGGATTTCAAAATTTCTAAGGGTCTGGCCCAAATAGACAGCATTACATTCTGGACATTTGAGTTTATATATACCTGATTTCTTTAATGGTGGTATTTTTGTTTTTACATTTAACAATTTCGTACTTTCTGTTTTAAAAGAAATTGTTGTATTCGTTGCTAAAGATATTATCTTTGAAATATTATTAGAAATATTACCTGCATATGTGATGGTTTTATAAGTTTTTATTTCATCAGTTTGGTTAGGAAATATTAGTTGTAATGCCACTGTTTCCTCTTTTTTATTAATTTGCTTATTTACCATATGTAATGGATAACCGTTGGATGTTGCTATTTGTCTAATTGTATTAATCTCTCTATCAAAATTACATTTGTTCATAGTAACTGAAAAAGCTCTATGTATCAGTAGTATGTGCTAGGAGAGTTCTGGGCCACTAGTTCAAAAATCTCCGCTTGGTGGCGCTGAGAGTGGCGGCGCGCGCGTTTTTAATTTTAGGCCGCCATTTTTAGTCCTGTTGTTGTATATTTAAAAATCTGAAAAAAAACTTCAGTGAGATTCGATCGCACAACCTTCGCGTCTATAGCAAGGCATTCAACACATGCCGCCATAAGCTCTCATGCATATTATTAGCGAAGGAAGGTATTGCTGCAATGTGAGCGCTTCTTGCTGTAAAATGTGACGTAGTCGAGAAAGATCCGTTAGGATGATAAGGCGGCGCGCTACCGGGTTCTTGCTGTAAAATGTGACGTAGTCGAGAAAGATCCGTTAGGATGATAAGGCGGCGCGCTACCGGGGGGCTTAAAGTAACTTATGTTGAAATATTACTAAGAATTTCGTACCGGGTGGCTTGAAAGTAACATATAATATTTTATGCGTGACACGCAGTAATTGAATCTTTGGGGGGTTTTTTAAAAAATATATATGTTGTTAATAATGTGTTGGGAGATTAGTTTCTTGAGGATAACAGAAGGGTGAAGATCATGTTAATAATTATATTAGCTGCAGCGCTATGTCCAGCACTTTGTGTTGTCGACCAGCAGTATGCTATGGATTATTTACAACGCTTCGGATACGCAAATGAAAATGATTTGACTAAACTTGAGGATTATTTGTTGAGTTTTCAAGAAAAATATAATATTCCTGCAACGGGAGAATTAGATGAAGATACAATACAACTTATGAATAGGCCAAGATGTTCTGTAAGTGAAACAGCTTCCGACGATGATCATTCTTTTAGAGTTAGATCAAAATGGACCAAATTTGATTTGAAATGGTTCTTCCCTCAGGCAAATCAAGCATATCTTGATGTAATCGAAAAGGCTTTTGAAGTGTGGAGTAACAGTTCAAAGTTCAAATTTGAATTAATACACAAAACAAGACCTTATGCTCCTGATATATCTATCACTGTTGTACATGGAAAACACTATTTTCGTGCAGATTGCCAAGGTAGAGATGAATGCCCCAGCGCATTTGATGGTCCTGGAAAGGTGTTGGCACATGGTTATTTCCCAAATGGCAACAGCTGTATAGAACTTCATATTGATGCTGATGAAAAGTGGGATTTAAGTTTAGATGGATCAAGTTCAGATGATAGGACTAGTCTACTCATGGTAATAATTCATGAAATTGGACATATCTTAGGTATATCCCATAGTGATAATAAACAAGCAATAATGTATCCATGGTATCAACGAAACGCGACCCCAAAATTGGATGAAGATGATAAAATGGCTCTTGAAGCTCTTTATGGACCCACCAATAAATATGCAAATAATCCTTTCAAACCTACGCCACCGACTACAGGTCATCATAGGCCCCATCCACCAAATAAAAATTTATGCGACATAACGCCGGAGTATATGTTTACTGCGATGGCTGGTACATTTGAAAATTATCACTTATATATTATTTATAAAGATTTTCTATGGAAAATGGATTTGAATTCGAAACTTATTCCCTCAGAACCAGAAATGCTCGATGATTATCTACCCGAAGAAGTGGGCTCCATAATTCAGATTTTTCAAAGTTCTACCGGTAATTTAATAGCAGTCAATAAAGATGTTCGTAAATACTATATAGCAGATTTCCCAGGTTTGCGAATACTTGAGCAAGGTAATTTACTTATACCAAAAAATTCTCAAATAAACACAATGTTTCAAAGCAACCACGGAAAAATGTATGTATTTTATAATAACAATAATTATATTGAATATGATAAGAACTTAAAAAATGTCTTAAATAGAGGACAAATTAAAGATATTTTCCCTGGACTACCCGCAGATGTTACAGGAGCATTCCAGTACATTGACGGGCACATGTACTTTTTCAAAAACACCACATACTACAAATATAATGAGTTTACCAAAAAACTTGTTGCAGCCGGACCCTTCAATTGGAACCTATTTGATATCCCATGTCCTAATGGAGACCTTTTAAATCATCTCAAGACTTTATTAACAAAAATAATTTCTTTTTATCAATAATATTTTTAAAATAAACTTTTGCAAATAATTAAATTGTTTTTCTGAAATTCTGTAATCACAACAGGAAATGATAAATATGAAAATCAACTCACCACAGAAATTTTGTGAAATTGATATGACTCAACCCACAATTAGAAAAAATCAACATAACAACAGGAAATGCGATATATCAAACGCATACAAAAATAATAGTTTATCACAATTTCACGAAAGTGATATGGAATCCTTGAAAAAAGGTATAAATACATTTTTTTGGTATTACGACAACGATAGTTCCATATTGACAATGTTTTCATACAATTTATTAAATATTTCGCTACCGACGTTAGGATTCGAACCATCGATCACACATTCTCATGCGTTAATAGTCTTTTAGCATGCTAGCAAGACCACCAAGTTATTATCATATCAGAGTATATTGTGAAAGCGAATTTAGAATTTATCGAAATATTACATTTATTTTTAATTCAGATTGTATCACAACAACAACAAATATTCAACTGTTAGACGTTATCTGCATCGTTTTTAGATTATTATCGTATACGGGATGTACAAAGACGCCATAAGGGCACAAGCATCTCTGATTAGTCAGTTTGGAGTCAAATAAACACCATTATGATGAAGGCAATGACCAGAGGGTTTACAAGAATCATACCTGAAGACAGTGACCAGAGGGTGTCATTGATCAATGGTAAAGAAGAAGAGATAAGCGATAAGTTTTACAATAATATACCGATATACGATGTGTTGTCATAAATATGTTACTACGATGATCAGTATACAAGATGTCTACGATACCAAAAGGACACAAACATCTCTGATTAGTCAGTTTGGAGTCGAATAAACACCATTGTAATGAAGTCAATGACCAGAGGGTTTACAAGAATCATACCTGAAGACAATGACCAAAGGGTGCCGTTGATCAATGGGAAAGAAGAAGAGATAAGCGATAAGTTTTTCAATAATATACCGATATACGAGGTGTTGTCATAAATATGTTACTACGATGATCAGTATACAAGATGTCTACGATACCAAAAGGGCACAAGCACCTCTGATTAGTCAGTTTGGGGTCAAATAAACACCATTATGATGAAGTCAATGACCACAGAGGGTTTACAAGAATCATACCTGAAGACAATGACCACAGAGGGTGTCGTTAATTGATGGGAAAGAAGAAGAGATAAGCGATAAGTTTTACAATAATATACCGATATACAGGGTGTTGTCATAAATATGTTACTATGATGATCGGTATACAAGACGTCAACAATGTCATAAGGGCACAAGCATCTCTGATTGGTCAGATTGGAGACAAATAAACATCATTGTGATGAAGACAATGACCACAGAGGGTTTACAAGAATCATACCTGAAGATAAAGAAGAAGAGATGAAGAGATAAGCGATAAGTTTTGCAAATATACAAGGAGTATCAAAAGAGTCATCTGAAGAAGTGATCGACAATGACCAGAGGGTGCCGTTAACCATCGCCGTATGTGTCGTATGACAAATGTGTCTTATGTCGAATGGACCTTCCGTCGTATGCCCCATCTGTTCTGTGATATCATGTAAATGGTGTGACGTAAGCAACGTTACCATTAGGACGCTAGCATATCTCTGATTGGTCAGATTGAAGTCGAATAAACGACCCCATGATTGTTAGACTATTATCGTATACATGATGTACAAAGACGCCATAAGGGCACTAGCATCTCTCTGATTGGTCGGATCGAAGTTGAATAAACACCATTGTGAAGAAGAGATAAACCACTACGTTCGATATACGGGGTGTTTGTCATAAAATTCGTTATTTCTTTCCCGTTATCAATTATTGTGGTTTTTTTTTTATACGAGACGTCTGACGTTTGACACGTGACGTATGACAAGTAACGTGTGACACGTGACGTATGACGTCTAACACGCGACGTTAAACACGTGACGGTTGACGTTACAAACGACGTTTGACACGTTACACGCGACGTTAGACGTGCCGTTAGACACGTGACGTATGACGTTTAACATGACACACGACGTTTGACATTACGGGAAAAATCTAAAGCTACGTTTCGATGATCATCATCACATCTAAACACGAGACGTTTGATACGTGACGTATGACGTTCAACACGTGACGTTGAACACGTGACGTTTGACGTATGACGTTTGACACGTTACACGCGACGTTACGTGACGTATGACGTTCAACACGCGACGTTAAACACGTGACGTTTGACGTGTGACGTTTGACACGTTACACGCGATGTTAGACGTGGCGTTAGACACGTGACATTTGACGTTAAACGTGACGAGGTCTCTATAATATTAGTATTTGTTAAACTCTCATGTAATATACTGGTTGAGAATATACAGGATGTCTTAATAAAAATGCGAATCATTCCATAAACAATTTATTATTTAGACATTACAATGGTAATACAGTATTCAAAAACCAATGCCGGAGACGCTCTACATTTCTTTGGGCACAAGAGTATAGACCAGTAGCGTGACAAGGATTTGGATCTCGTTCAAAGTTTCCTGTAGCACATGGTGTTCCATCAAACTTGCAAACATCAATAATGTGGGGAAACACACCAAAAATGTGACATTTCTTTAGTAGAAATTCTGCTTTCTGATGTCCGCGTACGTATATAAAATCGGCAGCATACAATAGCTTAGTTGCCAATATATCATTTAATTTGGAGTACTCAATGTCACCTGAAGAGTATCGAATACCATGCACATTCTTCTCCAAGTATGACACCGTCTTCTTATCCTGGTCGCTTAACGTAGAAATTGATTGGCATGGTAGGAATATGTAGTGACTTTGCTTAAAACCAACTTCAATGGTGAGTTCTTTGACAACAAAGAATCCATCTATAACGAAACCTTGAATGTCTACGAGTGCAACTCTCATGATGACGTCTGCTCGAATACTGACGTACTGCACTTCAATTTAGAGTCTTGACTATTTCTGTGAGGGGGAAATACTCCATTACGCAGTCGTGTATTATAACACAATATACTTTGGTGTTTTCGGGAAAACCAATGTTTGCTTCAATGTCAAGTTTTACATCGACTGTGGACGATTTCATACTTTCTTCTTGTTTCGAGCAATCGATAACAAACAATGCACGCTTCTTGAAAGAGGGATAATCCAACAGAGGGCGCTTCTGTGCCGAATTCGTATAGCTAGGATAAAATTCTGTATAGTTGAAATAGGCCTCATTGTAATCATTTTTAGTGAAATCCAACTGCATCCTTTCATTGGGATAATATTCCCCATTTAGCGATAGTCTGATACTTTGAATGTCGGCGTTGTCGAATAAAGTGGGGTCGGCTGTGCTGTTGTCACGTTTGTTGGTTTGAAAGAAAACAATAACATAACGAGGTCGTTCGACTGAAGTTGTAGTTTTAACAGCCCAAACTTCACGTCTAGCATTTCTGGTAATTGCAGGCAGTTCGTGTATCTCCCACTTTCTAAATGGAATAACTATAGGCTGATCCTTTTGAATGGCCTTCATAAGTTCCAACTTAATATCATCATTAGGATAGATATGCCTGATTTTCAATTCGATGCTGGTAATGTTGATGTTAACGGTTGTAGTGGAAAGTGTACCAGAAACGTTTTTTTCTGTGATAAGCACACAATCGTTATCGTTTCGAGCTCGAACCAAACGTATTGTTTGTCGTCCACACGTAATCATAGGATAGTCGTTGAAAATGTTGAAAATATGCTTTAGAGGAATTTGAAGGTTAAATGATTTGTCGCTGGTATTCAGGATGGGGTCTTTGGGATAATTCCACCCAGCTATAGCCATATGATTGGAATCTTCTTGATTGTAGCATGTCATGGCACGTACAGCGCTAACGATTCCAGGATCCCGAACAGTTTCCATCTCTCTTGCACTTTCACTATATGTACACGAATCGAAAAGGAAAGCACCAACATTATTTGCCAGCTTCACATCACCCCCTCCATGCACAGTGAGTGATCCTTTAATACACAACAAAGTTTCATTCATTGCAAAAAACGAATCAACTTGATTGATGCTGAATTCCACAATGTCGCTGCAACTGAACGATTTGATGAACGGAGCATATGTTCTGTACTCAGCTTTGCGAATCGATTCATCGAAACTAGGCTTGCGATAGATATCAAACATTGAAGGCATATCGTTCATACGAGAACGTTTTACATACTCGGTCGTCATTGTCGTTGTTTTTTCAACAAAAAACCCAAAGACTGCAAATACAATGTATTAGCAAATGTGAGCCGCTTCTGATGCTGCTTTGAAGAATGCCGCGTAACTAATGGCGTTGAATGTGCAGCAGAACGTCTTATATGATTAATTATCAATCCCATCTGTTGCTTCTCGCTCTAAGCTCCAACACCAAAGTGCTCTTTTCACCACGAAAGTTTATAGGATGACCGTCTTGGTCCACAGCCAACACTGTAATGTTGGTTATTTCACGTTGTGGTATAACAGGTAAATAAAGTAAATTATGTGGTGTTTCGTCAATGGCGTACCCAGGATCCACTTTTATGATAAATTCGTAAATAGTATGAGCAGGTCTGTCTGCGTCGAAGGCTCCCGTGGTAATGTTACATTCGAAACGTATGCTAGATACTTTTATAATTTTGACGGGTAGATCTGAAGAGTGCCATCGTTTGGGTTCGAGTATCTCTGTTGAAAATCCTAGTATCTTTCCTAGACTGTTGGGTTGTTCAAACGAAATTCTATATTTACTGAAAATCATGCACTGTAACGTATTATTGTTGGGTTTTAGTGCAAATATAGTTCCCGGTCTAAGTGAATTGCTGCCACTCAACTTCTCGAGTATATACGTTTCAATATCGGCGATTTCGTAACATCCTGTAGGTAAATCGAAACTTTGTAGCTTGTTGTTGTCATCATAGTAGTAAAACTTGCAATCTTCAATGTTTGGTATGCTATGGTATGAGTGGAATGAACGCAGCGCTAATTCGTAGTCTTTCTCCGGATGGAGTACAATAGGTGTAGGCGGTTGGAAGGTAAATACGTGATTTGAACTGTTTACTCTCAACAACTGCGACATGATGACTGATGTAAGTCGACGTATGAAGGCAGTTTAAATAATACATAGAATACTTTACAAGATTTATTTGACACACAAAATACATTTCAAGGTTTACTTAATGCACGTTGACAAAGAAAACAAGATGCTTGAGAACTTGCAGGACCGTCCCAATGCGTCGTCCAATCGGAGCGGTTGTAGTGAACGAAGCACGGCAGACGAATTTGTAGTTCATAACTTGTTTTGTAATCATTAGGAAGTTTATGCCATATATCTAGCAATTCAGACGGACTAACACATTCTATCAGGTATCGAATGGGAACGTCTTTTAGTTCTTCAGCAGTAAAACTTCTCAGAGGTTTTTGGTGTTGCGTTAATAATTTAATGTTCTCCATTGTTCCAAGGATGTTGAAGTAGAAATTTCAAACACAAATGTCCACAATTGAACTGATTGTAGTTTTGTAACTGATTGTTGTTATAAAAAATTTCAACTTTCCTTCCTCCCAGATACTTTACAAGTTCTTTGGGTGGCTTCAAATTACCAAATGAATCGAAATAATCAATGACATTATTTTTCTTTATATATGCTACCCAATGTGTTCCACTGTTTTTGGACGAGTCCAAGTTAACCACTGCACACTCTTGTTGTCGAGGACCGGATTTAGGTAGAGTGTCTCGCATGAAAACGCCTCGAAAATGTTTAATATTATATAATTTTGCATAATGTGCAATATCGGTGTCGTACAGTGGACGATTCGGTAGCTTCATCGCGAGTTTTTTGGCTTTTTCAAATACAATCCAAATCCTCGACCTCCAGCATACTTTTTCAGATATAGGCCATTTCCAACATGTTCCATAGCCTTATTATGACGTATGTCTTCTTCCAATTTCTTTCGAGCATTATTAGCATCAATAACAGTCTTTGCAACTCCTGCAGCTCCACCCGATAACGCTCCAAGAGCTGAAAGTCCAGCAAATAAAGGTATAAGAGGAAGAAAACCTCCAGATTTAGGTACAGGTATTACGCGAGGTACGTTAACTTGCTTCGATCCACCAAATTCGTGAATAAGTGCTTTAGCTGCTCTTAGGGCGTACATAGCAGTCTGTTTTAGAGATGATCCTTTTTTCATGGATTTCCCCACTTTCGCAACAAAATTTCGATGGAAGGAACGTCGTTTGTTTGATCCCATCCCCAACTTTCGTTTAACCTTCATGCCGCCTGTAACAAGTAATGCAGCACTCTTTTCTCCCAGAGTAGCGTCTTTTGCTTTGACTCGATCCCAAGCTTTATCTTCCAACACTTTGTCGGCTTTGTGACGTTCTTCAAGAGACTTGTTTTGCGAATATGCAATATCGTGCTATTTACAAGCGTTGTCTAAAGGATTAATACCAACGTCACCACGTGCCAGACGTTTTTGTAACTTTGTTCCTGCTGTAAATGGAGAGAGAGTATAAGTATTTAACAGTTATAGTCACGTGATCACTTACGTCCACAATAATTGTAGGCGGGTAAATGAAGTTCAATTGGTAATTTATTGATTAGAGAATTTAAAAGACCTTCTCCCTCAAACACCAACATTAAGACTGATCTGAGACGATGTGATGATAGCCATATATATTGAAAACACTTTAATTGCACTCACCACAAAATGAGGATCGTTCAACAAGAACAGACGCTACCCATTGAAAATCTAGACTTTACATCTAAACCAAGTGTTGGTAAACATGGAAAACTACTACCAAATTCATTTCGGACCATCATCTGCGGTCCTAGTGGGTGTGGTAAAACAAACGTCATGTTATCACTTTTATTCAATCCAAATGGCGCTAAATTCAAAAATGTTTACGTCTATTCCAAGTCATTGTTTCAGCCGAAATATCAATTGCTGCAGGAAGTACTAGGAGAAGTTAAAGGTGTCGGTTACTTTCCATTTAAAGACAATGAGGAAATTGTTAGTCCAAACGAAGCGAGATCCAACTCGATATTCATATTCGATGATGTCGCCTGCGATGGTCAACAGAAAATTCGGGAATATTATTCAATGTGTAGGCACAGAGACATTGATGCGGCCTACCTATGTCAAACATACTCAAAAATACCGAAACAACTCATACGAGACAATTGTAATATGATTGTGTTATTCAAGCAGGATGAAATTAACCTAAAGCATATATTTGATGAGCACGTGTCACCAGATATGACATTTGAAGAATTTAAAAAGATTTGCTCAGACTGTTGGTCGACCGACAAATATGGAACGTTGGTAATTGTAAAGGATTTTGCTTTAAATAGCGGTAGGTATCGTATTGGCTTCGATAAATATATAAAGGTGTAAGTCAAGTGTACATGCTACTAGTCTGCATCATCATGTCCGACGATAAGGTTGCAATTGCTTTGCGTAAGAAGAAAGTTAATGAATTGGCGAGATCAATTCGCAAGAAATATTTAGCGTTAAAATTGGGCAAATCAGAGCGCGATGAGTCTCTTAATAAACTATTTAAACCGATATCTACACCGCTAAAGGAAATTGTAGAGTCCTCAAAGACATTGCAGAAAACCATTTCAAATTTGAATCCAATTAAAAAGGAGGAGGAGGTAAAAAAAGAAGAAGAAAAACTAGATGATGTGTTTGTAGCACCGTCTTTTCTGGAATCGGAATCTGTAGCTGAAACAGATGAGGCGGGAGATATTATACGCCCTGAATCTCCAGAGGAGATGCGTCCTGACGTTTCGCATGAAGCTTTTCAAGAATATATGGAACAATACCCCAACATCAGTTTAAAATACATTGAGGATTATTTTCAAAAAGATGATAAAATTGACAAAAATTATGGTCCTATCTATGATGATATGTTTGGGTGGATGTTGGGTAAACGTCGAATTGCCTTTGATAAAACAAACGGTAATATAAACGTGCTACAGGATGGTAACAAAGAGGCGGGATACTTGCCTGGAACTCGAGGATTGTACGAGCTGTTATTTTACAACGATCCGCAATATGAAGAGGAAGATTTAAAACATTACAAAATTCTGTTAAACAATACACAAGTCCATCTTGATACTCTCAATCGCCTTAAAGGTTCAAGTACTGACAAATACAAATATATAATTAAACCATTATTTAAAATACCGCGATCAGACTCGGTACCGAGTAGATCACAAAATATGTCTCCAACTCAACGATCTGGCTCCATGTCAACTAGAACTCGCCTGAAATCAATTCCACTTAATAAGGGAAGAGGACTTGGCTTAACGTACAACGAAAAACCTATGGAATATATTTATTGGGATGATCCAAATGAATTGGTGGAACGTTTGAAATTATTGATTGCTTCAAAAGAGGCAGGTAATACGTCCAACGACAACGAAATAGTTGCCATCATAAATGAGCTAAAAGAAGCCAATATAATTGAATAACCAAAAAAAGTCTACTCATTTCAATCATGCCTGTCGATAAGTTCGGACACCGACGTCGTCATGCTAATGAACGGATTACACCTTATATGCCGAAAGTAGCACACACTCCGGACGGTAATATTGATGCTGAAAATGTGAGAATCTGTAATGTTAAGACGCCGACTACAAGTAGCGATGCTGTCAATAAACTTTATGTCGATGAGCAAATGCAAGTGTATCATAATGAACTTGGAGTACTTCAAAACAAAATCAACGACATTAATTCATTTATTTCGAGAAATCCGCCAGTCGCAGCTCGAGATATGGCAACTAAAAAGTACGTCGATGATGTGATTGTTGTGACCAAAGATAATATGAGACAAGAATTCAAATCTTTTGTTCAAGGTTTTGGGGAAATATTTTTAAAAGATATACAACAACAATTCCAAGGAAAAATCGATAAGCATGAAGTATCCATAAACGAATTACGAACAAATTACTTGAAGAAAGGTATCAAATAGTATCGAAAAGATATCATCAGTTGAGAACGTGTATGCGCTTACGAAGCATGTCGTCCAAAATACAGCTTGTTAACGAACTCCACAAACCGATGCGTAAAAATTATCCGCGCAGACGTACAATTGTCAAAGGTATAGATGATTTATGGCAAATGGATTTAGCCGAAATGCGACCTTACGCTCATCAAAATAAAAACCATAAAATGATTCTAGTCGTTATCGATTGTTTTTCAAAGTTTTTGTGGACACGACCATTAAAGACAAAGACTGGCGAAGAGCTTACTCGTGCATTCTCGGACATTCTCGCACACGCAGATCGAACGCCCAAAAATCTTCAATCGGACCAAGGAACGGAATTTTACAACAACAAGTTTCAACAATTAATGAAAAAACATGGAATTAATCACTATAGCGTATTTAGTACAAAAAAAGCTGCAATGGCCGAACGAGTAATACGATCATTGAAATCAAAACTATATAAACATTTCAGTTTAAATGGCACCTACAAATGGATAGATATTCTACCAGAAATTACAAACAAATACAATAATACAAAGCATTCAACTACCAAGTATAAGCCCTCCCAAGTCAATAAATCCAACGAAGAAGCTATTTTAAACCAAACCTATAAACATCTAAAGATTGCAGGACCACGAAAATTCAAAGTCGGTGATATTGTTCGTATAAGCAAGTCGAAACATGTCTTTGAAAAAGGATACACACCCAATTGGACGACAGAACTATTCAAAATCATTAAAGTGAAAATAACCAATCCTGCCACCTATTTGCTTGAGGACATGTATGGAGTACCAATCAGTGGAGGGTTTTATGAGGAAGAGCTGCAGAAAACGTCAAATCCAGACATTTACTTGGTGGAAAAGGTACTTAGAAGAAAAGGCAACAAAATGTATGTTAAATGGCTTGGATTAGACGGAAAGTATAATAGTTGGATTGGAAAAACAGATGTTGTTGTTGTGTAACCACTTTTCATTTCAAGTTATGAGAACTGTGGTTTTGTAGCGAAGAGAATTAACCGCAAAGATAGATAGGAGTTGATATAAATTGGAGTGAGCTGTAGGTTAGATTGTTAGTCGTCAATATGAGTTCTCAAGATAGCGGTTTTAGTAGCTGTGCTACAGAAAATTATAATTATAGTGCTGAATTAGATCGTATTTTGGAAATGTATGAAATAGCTGCTAAAAAAGAAGATCAGTACCTGTTGTATATCGAGTATCCTACACATACGAATTTCCAAATTGGTTGTGGTTTAAGTCCCGCAAGAACGTTCAGTAGCGCAATCACTCTATCAGCAACGAATAAACCTACGAAAATCTCCTTCAGCACTTTCGAATGGGCTACGTTTATCGATATTTTAAATAATAATTCATTCATAGATGAACCACTTCCAGCGTTTTACGATGATTATGAGCCGGAGACGATACAATGTGGCGACTACTGTACCATTCATCAAGTAATATTCGATTGTGTAAAATGGTTGGAAGTAATCAAACACGGCGTCAGCTTCCCTTTAACTCAACAAGATGTTCATCAAATTCTACAACTCCATTATCATCTAATTTCCCCTCGTCTCACCCATTTGGAATCTCTAAATTTTGGTGAATACTACAGAAATGTGATTGAACTTATTAGGAATTTTGCTCAAAATAATGGACATTTAAGTAAATTTGAGTTATTGTATACTATATGTGATTGTAGTGATAGCGTATTGTCTGTAGCACTTAGAGAATTTATATATTTCTATAAAGCTAAAGTTGTAAATGATTTAGATGCTGTAATAAATTGATTAATTAACATTATTGTTTGTTTTTATTTCCTCACGTCCTTCTCACGTCACGTGAGTCGTTTGAAGAATTTACTAAACAAAGTTACTATTGGTCACAAGCACGATCAATATACAAGATGTTGATGAAAAAAAAATTCATAACTAAGTATTACATTTTTATTGATAAATATTTATAATTTTGTGTAACAGAGTTTTTAATTGATTCAATAGCGTATCTTCAGGGCAGGGTACTCCAAATAGACTCCAAGTAAATGGTTTCGCATCAACAACTTTACGGATATATTCACTGTATTTGTAATATATGTCTTTGTAGAAAAAGTAAATGTATCCATCTGTATATCGAAATGCAGATGTTACGCCTTCGGGAACTCCTGGAAAGACGTCATTCAAATATCCTCTATTAATAGTATGCCCTTCTGCATTAAATTCAATGTAGGAATTGTTATTGTACAGCAGATACATCTGACCGCTATTGGTTTGAAATACAGCATTAATTACGGCATATCGGGGTATGGGAAGCGGAAAAGAGTCATATATATTCAAATTTGGAAATGCAGCTGCATAATATTGATTGTTGCTGAACGTAACTAAATCCCCCACAGAGTTTTGAAACACATGAGAGACGTTTGAGGATGCCAGTTCTTTTGGTAGGTAATCGACAATTAATTCTGGGGTTTTTGGTATATGCATATCGTTTAAATCTAGTCTCCATAAATATTTTTCGTGTCCCACATACATTCTATAGTTTGGAAAAAGTGGGGCCATCGCGAGAAACATAAAGTCCGGAGTACGAATTTCACACAGGTTCTTTTTATTTCCTCCTCCTCCTCTTTCTATAGGCATAATTCTTCTTCTGGGTTCAGATCGTGGCGTTGATTTTACTGTAGTTGTCGTCGCTGTAGTGAATGTAGAATTTTCGATGTATTTTCTTTGCGCCCCATACAAAGCTATCGTCGCGTTTTTATCGTCTTCATCCAGTTCTACTCTATCTGTTTGATACCAAGGGTACATGATGGCCGATTTAACTTCGCTATGCGCTAAGCCGATAGCATGTCCAATTTCATGAGTTAAAACCATTAAAAAACTAACCATCCCTTCTGGAACCTTGAAATCATCTCCAAAATACCAGTTTAGGTTCATATCTAGATGAATTTCAATACATTTACTATATGGGTTGGGATAATAAGAGTGACCCAACACACCATTACCAAGATCGAATGGACATTGATCAGTTCCATGACAGTCGCTTCGAAAATAGTGCTTTCTATTGGTGATAGTTATAGTAATGTCTGGTTTTATTTTGGTCATTTTCACATTTTTGAACTTCAAATTGGATGCTGATTGCCATGTATCAAAAGCAAGCTTCGCTGTTTTTAAATGCGCGTCGGTAGCTTGTGGAAAATACCAAAGTAATTCTGTTTTGTTCCATTTTGAATGTATAACATAATTATTATCACCCTTTATACATCGAGGTCTCTTCATCAAATCAATAGTTTCTTTATTAGGCGTTCCATCTACAGGAAGATTATATTTTTCTTGAAAATTAATAAGAACGGCTTCAAAGTCAGTTAATGAATTTTGACTTGAATTCATATAACCATATTTCTCGAAAAATGATTTAGCGTACGACACATTATCATTTTCGGTGCATGAGGCTGCAGAAACTAGGATCAATACATATATACTCTTCAACATCTTGAATGATACTAATCATTAGAGAATACAAAAACGTTATTTTATATTTTTTTTCTTATTGATATGATAAAATTAGAACATATTCGTTATTTCTTTCCCGTTATCAATTATTGTGGTTTTTTGATATTTCACATTGCTGTTTTTTCATCGATTATGAATGTAGCTAATATAATGAATTTATTCTCTACATTATTTTTTACTCCACCGTATATATAGGGAACATCGAATTCTGATTATAAAAATAATATGTTTTATTCGTCAGCAATACTGCAAAGTTTAATTTTAAACCTTGTGGTGAAAATGATAATGGATTATTGAAAAACATGTTTACAATTTTGATAAATTTTAATATTTTTACATAATGAAAATGCCCCCCGGTAGCGCGCCGCCTTATCATCCTAACGGATCTTTCTCGACTACGTCACATTTTACAGCAAGAACCCGGTAGCGCGCCGCCTTATCATCCTAACGGATCTTTCTCGACTACGTCACATTTTACAGCAAGAAGCGCTCACATTGCAGCAATACCTTCCTTCGCTAATAATATGCATGAGAGCTTATGGCGGCATGTGTTGAATGCCTTGCTATAGACGCGAAGGTTGTGCGATCGAATCTCACTGAAGTTTTTTTTCAGATTTTTAAATATACAACAACAGGACTAAAAATGGCGGCCTAAAATTAAAAACGCGCGCGCCGCCACTCTCAGCGCCACCAAGCGGAGATTTTTGAACTAGTGGCCCAGAACTCTCCTAGCACATACTACTTGTATCATTGGATTATATGCCGCTAGTTTATGTGACATGGGGGGATTGGAACTATATGGAATTGTCACATCTGTGTGTTGGTTGTTGGTTTTCGGTAAATTGAATAATCGAGTACATTATTAACTCTTTCAATTTTTAAATCAAGAAAATTGATTGAGCTATTTTCTTCAATTTCTAACGTAAATTTAATTTTTGGGTGTAAATTATTAATGTGGTTGAAAAATACATCTAATTGTCGTTCACTACCCAATTACATAAAATAACGAAACCAATTAGACCTGTAGTTTCTTATGTTAATATTCCTAAAAATATATTGGCAAAGAGGCTTAACAATATACTTAATAGTTACGGATATGCATCTCAGTACTCAATTAGAAATTCAATAGAACTAATCAAAAAATTAAAAGCAATCAACTTGTAAGATAACTATAAACTTATTTCGTTTGATGTTACTAATATGTTCACTAAAATTCCTCCTAAAGAATGTCTAATACTTGTAAGAAAATTACTAGAAGATGAAAATATTAATCCAGGAATAATATCAGATATACTTAATTTATTTGATGTATGTATTAATCAGAATTAATTCACTTTTGACAATAAGATATATATTTAAAATGAAGGTATACCAATGGGAAGCCCTATATCACCTATTTTGGCAAACATTTTTATGGACAGTTTAGAAAGAAAGATCTTTGAAATTAATATTTCGAAAAATGTTTTATTTTGGTATAGATATGTAGATGGCATAATAGCTTGTTTTATGGGTAGTGAACGACAATTAGATGTATTTTTCAACCACATTAATAATTTACACCCAAAAAATAAATTTACATTAGAAATTGAAGAAAATAGCTCAATTAGTTTTCTTGATTTAAAAATTCAAAGAGTTAATAATGTACTTGATTATTGAATTTACCGAAAACCAACACACACTGATGTGACAATTCCATATAGTTCCAATCCCCCCATGTCACATAAACTAGCGGCATATAATTCAATGATACATAGAGTTTTTCAGTTCCTATGAACAAATGTAATTTTGATAGAGATTAATACAATTAGACAAATAGCAACATCCAACGGTTATCCATTACATATGGTAAATAAGCAAATTAATAAAAAAGAGGAAAAAGTGGCATTACAACTAATATTTCCTAAACAAACTGATGAAATAAAAACTTATAAAACCATCACATATGCAGGAAATATTTCTAATAATATTTCAAAGATAATATCTTTAGCAACGAATACAACAACTTCTTTTAAAACAGAAAGTAACGTTAGTACAAAATTGTTAAATGTAAAAACAAATATACCATTATTAAATAAATCAGGTATATATAAACTCAAATGTCCAGAATTTAATGCTGTCTATTTGGGTTAGATCCTTAGAAATTTTGAAATCCGATACAGTGAACACTTACGAGCATACAGATTAAATCAACCAGATAAATGCCACTACGCAAAACATCTACATGACACCAATCATTCATTGACACCTAACACAGAACTAGAAGTGCTGCATATTTGTGAAAAGAAACAAGAACTGGATTTCCTTGAAGAATTGGAAATTAGAAGACATTTAAGAAACCCACTATATGAAGTTGTCAATGAACAGATAAATCTAGGGAGCTCTCCACTAATAAACTGTCTTCTTAAGTGATAATTGTAAAGATCAGCAGATATAGTTTTCCTGGTTTTCTATATCATTGCACAGTTATACTGATCTTAATTGGAAAAATGATATCCGGGATATCACCATAGAGCTAATAATATCTAAGCTTCAATATTTGTAATATCCACATCCTATTCTTTTTTCTATTAACATATATTAAGTCAATCACAAGTTAGGTCACTTCTTGGTCTAGCCAAAAATAACTACTAAACATCAGGTAGGCATCAAATGAAATGTAACTTCTGTCATTCTGACGATTATATTGATTTATCGAAACAATTGTGAATTTTTTTGAATTTTCAACAATTTTCATTATATTGTGGAATTAGCTAGAAACAGTGAGTTTTATTTAAAATACTAATCTCAAGTAATGCATTTATGTAGTATACGAGCATCAGACAATGAAAAATTATGGTTCTCTGAAATAATGTGATTTGCAAAAACTGATCGGGAAGAAGGAGGGTCGGTATTACGATACATTTTGATACAACTAAGATGTTCTTTTATCCTGGTGTCCAAAAAACGTCCACTGTACTAACAACAAAGTTTGTAAACGCCAGGAGAATGGAGATATGGCATGCAATCTTTAGTGTTAACCAGATTTTGTTTCTAAGACAGATTGTACAAATAATTCTTAAATTAAGATACCGGCACCTTCGCCTTCGGTACCTAGTTGTAGTTCCATTAATATTGACTTCATTTGCAACCGAATCTTCATCTGCAAGTACATCTGTCGGCTGTTCCAGCAGTATCTATTTAGAAAAAGAAGCCGAAAGCATTGATGAACAACAACCAGTACTAGTAGTAACACCGTCAGCATCACCGACAATAGTACCAATATAAGATGATCCTGCTAATTGGCAGATAAATGAATATGTACGGGGATTCGTAACTACTCATGGCTTTAAGCAAAACCTCGATCTAGTTTTTGCTAATTCCAAAAGACAGTCTACTGACTCTTGCAGATATCTGAAGAAAGAAGTATTTCAGCGGAAGCTAATAAATGGAGAAACTTGTCTGCGTAGTTATTTGGTCTATTCATCTAGCAAGGGGGCTGTATACTGAGTTCCATGGCGGCGGTAAATCTCAGTTTGCAGAAGCAGTGGCGGCTCGTGGTTAATTTTATAGGGGGGTCATAGGTGATGCGACCAAAATCTTAAAATACAGAACTACACTGACCAGTCCCTCGGAGGCCTATTCGCCGTGGGCGGAAATTTTTCGAAAAACCATGCCCAATTTCTGCCGAGAAGTCGTTAAAATTTTTGGGCCACGCTTGTTTTATATATAAAAATAATGCTCTCTTAAAAAACAACCACATTTTATTCTTTTTTATACATATTAAATATGACAAACTTTAATTAAATGATTATTTATCTAAATCTTTTTAAAATTTAAGTGAAGCCTTCGATCTTTTGTATTTGCAAAGTGATCAATAACCCTTTCATTAAAATTATGAATACTATTCACAAATTGCATTTCAGTGGCGGCTTTAAGGGGGGGGCGCGGGGGGCGCCCCCCCCCCCAACGGCTTTCAATTTTGTTCTACTCTACAAAATATTTGATTACCTTACAACATTACAATGGACTCAGCCATGAAAAAATAATATGACTAATTATTTTTGAATCGAACACCCCGAACACCCGGCCTAAATTATTTAATAGGTCTTATTGCTATTGCTCTTGGTCTGTTAATGCGGCGGCGAGTGCGAGCGGCTTCTTACTTTGAACTCCAAACTCCAGATTTCCAAGAGCGGCAGCGGCGTCTTTGCTTTGTCGGCTTCGCTGATGTTCCGCGCTTCGTTTTTATCCATTTCTAACTTCGACTTGGTTAGTTAGTTAGAAGACTTGAAGACTGATGCATCTGTGTATTTAGTGGTATTATAATAGTGTGTAATTCAATATGTCGAATAAGAGAGTTTCAAATAGTATTTTAAATTATTTTAAAAAATCAAGAACGGAGGAGAGAGTAGAAGATGAAAATACAGATGTTTTACCAACCGATGTTGTAGTTGCTTCTACTTCCACTCAAAACCAAAATACGGATTTGATGGAAACTGAACAATTGAAATACGATGTCGGCGCATTTTTAGCGAAAATGGATACCATCCCCGATATCACTAAATATAATTTATTGAAAAATCATTGGGTTCCTGAACCACAATATGAATTTCCTTTTTCAATTCATACCAAACGAGGTCGCGAAGAACGAAGACGTCCAACAAACGCGCATTTTAAAAAATTTGAATGGCTAGTTTTTTCGGAAGAAAAGAAAGGCCTCTGTGAGTTGTTTCAGTTATGTTTGTTTTCTTTTGTTCCGTGTTTAGAAGCGTTTTGTCTCCTTTTAATATACCTATAGAAAACTTAACAAACGTATTTTCTTTTAATTGTATCTCGATGTTTCTCCTCGCGCCCTCCGAATGACCCATGTTATAAAGTTTTATCTTTATACCGTGTGATGCATCGCCGAGTGAAACATAGGAAATCCCATGTAAATTTTGAAGTGGCTAAATATTCGCTCCCCAGTACATTTTATAGAAAAATTTTATAATAACTTTTTGAAGAGGCCGATGTGATAAACTCATATGCCGAGTTTGAATAAAGTCTAATAAGCAAATACTAAGTTATTCAATTAAATGTAATGGCAAAATTACGAAAATGTTCATAGCTCAGGTAATACAATAAACACCAGCAAATAATTTCTATGACGCTACTGCCAAAAACTGACGTATAAAGTATGTTTCACATTACTTTTTGTTTTGTCAATGTCAAAATTTAATTTGCTGGTGTTTACTGTATTACCTGAGCTATGAACATTTTCGTAATTTTGTCATTACATTTAATTGAATAACTTAGTATTCGCTTATTTGACTTTATTCAAACTCGGCACATGAGTTTATCATATCGGCCTCTTCAAAAAGTTATAACATTTTTCAATAAAATGTACTAGGGAGTCAATATTTAGCCACTTCAAAATTTTCATGGGATTTCCTATGTTTCACTCGGCAATGCATCACCCGGTATGTAAAAAGTGACAACTTGCAAATTGCAAGCATTTTTAATACATTTTCAATTTTGAACTTTATAGGTGGGAGGGAGAGGCCGATGCGCCCCCCCCCCCCAAGTTCAAATCCTAAAGCCGCCACTGTTGCTTTTCTATGCTTAACGTAGCTAACGCCGACAATCTTTCCTGTCCCATAGTATTACGCAAAAATGTCTTGATTCTCTTTAATGTAGAAAAACATATTTCGCTTTCTACCGTTGTCATTGGTAATGTACATAAAATAGTCAACAATTTTACAGTTTCCGAAAAAGTTTCCGAGAGATTGTTATTAATAAACAATTGCAGCATTGGCACAGCTCCTGAACTCTTATTAAAATCGTCGCGTTCATAAATAACTTGAAGTTCAGTTTTTAGTTTTAAGTAATTAATACTAGAAAAGTTTTCTCTTATTGACTTAAGATTACGATCTGGATAATTAATTTTATATTGTTCGAAGTGGTCGCTGTAAAATAACTGGGCAATCACTAAATGATCCCTGAAACTAAAGCGGTGGTTAATCTCAGAAATTATTATGTCGCAAACCTCCAAAGCAACTTGGCGCTTTGAGTCTTCATTTTTCCTTGGTCTTTTTGCACCAAGTGTTGAAGAAGATGAAGGTACTTCGGGAAATATTTCATTTAATAAAATATGGTCTCTGGCTTTTTGAATTGACATTTTAAATGAGTCTATATTTTTTTTCACCAATATCACGTCAATACCATGTTTTTGAAGTTGATTATAAAGAACTTCAGATTAAGCATTATTAAATGGAAAAAAAATTAGCCAATAAAGGAAATCCACGCTTTGCAAAAACGTTTTTAATCCTATTGCTCGATTAATTGTATTTGAGTCTTCTCTTCAACCTCAATGATCTTTTCTATTGAAGCCAGAATATCAGCTTGATGCAAAAATACGGTTTCCACACAACGCGTATTAAAATACCACCTTGTCGGTGCCGCTCTAGAAAAACGTACTTTAACCAATTCATCGAGAATCGCTGTACGTTTTGGAGATCGACTTAAAAATGTGGAAAATCCCTGTAAATTGGCAAAAAAACGTCAACATTTTTATTCTGACTTGCTGCTTTTTGCAGAATTAAATTTAATTGGTGAGCATAACAATGAATAAATTTTGTTTGAGGATATCATTCTTTAATTTTTTTTGTACTCCGCCTAATGGACCAGTCATAGTAGAAGCTCCGTCATAACTCTGTCCAATTAACTTTTCCGGTGTTTTATTAATTCCTAGTACCTCTAATTCTTTAAAAATTATCTCTGATAAATGTTCGGCTGTGGTACCGGTAGGATTTACAAATTTTATAAACCTTTCGTGAACGACACCGGATAAAATGTACCGTATAATAAAAGTCATTTGAGTTCTGTTCGAGCTATCAGTAGTTTCATCCACCTGGACTGCGATTTATTGGGCTGACTGAATCTCCAATTTAAGTTGTTCTTGAGCCACCGATAACATTGAATCAAGTAATTCATTTTGTACAGTTTTAGAAGTACCCTTAAAAACCGTAGCCTTATCCATATATTCTTTGAATATTGGATCCAGTTCTGAAACAAAATTTATAAGTCCACGAAATATTCCCGGGTTTACAGAAGATTCTGTCTCGTCGTGCCCTCGCAAAGCAAGTTCAAACGCCCCACAAAATTTCACACAGTCAATTATTTTATTTATAATATATCTGCTTTTCGACACATTTTCATTAGAAATTCTTACCGATTGTCTAATTGAGAACGAATATCCACAGTACCGATTGTAGCAAAACTCATGGCACATTTCATATGGTCTGCCGATAAACTATGTTTTTTTATTTTCTCTTTTAAATGTTTTAAGTCTTGGACACCGTTTTTACACCATAAAGAATTATTCGAAAAAAGCAGACAAACGAAACAGTAAAATGCATCACTTACTTCACATCCGCAATTCCAATTAGACAAATCATACATAGACCTGCGAAAATTGCGATGAACTTCTTTATTTTTGTCCTTGCTAGTCTGTTTAATTTTTAAATCTGGAAGAGGACGACCACCTTCCTTTAATTTTAATAGTTTTTCAAAATTTAATTCACTTTTCGTTCTCAAACTTTGAACCATTTGCACCACAGACAGGATAAAAGGCGTAGAATAAAATAACACCAAATAATTAAAACACAAGGCCTCAAAAAAACTAATCAAAAATCAAAATAATAACAATAACACTTATTACATCAAAACACAAATCTTATTTGACTTCAAAATGATCTCCTTTAGATCAAAATATAGCGCAGCCTGCCAACCCCTCTACTCATCTCTTTTCTAAGCGTGTAATAATCGAAAGACGTAAGTCGATTCATCATCGATATTAACCCGGGCTTTTGACCCAACACATGTAAACTTCGGGCGTGTTTCTTTCACGTTACGAAGATTGTCAACGTTCGACAGATTCCGTCCCCATTTAACGCGTCGAGGTCATCGATGGACACCAGCTATTTTGAATTTCGCAGAGTTGTAGGTACTCGCTGCGAAGTAACGTTTACACGGTCGTCTTGAAACATTTTAGGTAAATTTTATTTTTTATTTAAGAGAAATACTTGGTATTAGCATCTAATACTATACTATATGTATAGTAGGTATATTTTATTTTTTTATATATCTATTTAATAATTTTTTTAAATTATTTTTTAATGGGTGGTCATTGACCCAATGACCTAATGGAGGAGCCGCCACTGTGCAGAAGGGTTTAATGATTGGAAAAATGTCATTAGCCGATTTGATCACCACGAGAATTCCTCTGAACAAAAACTGTGTCAGATATTTGAAAAAACGATCCACCTTGAAGCAAATGATAGATATGAAATACACTGCTCAAGTAGATGAAGAAATAAGGTATTGGAAAAATGTTCTTAGAAGAGTTGTCGCTGTAACTAAAGTATTGGCAGCAAGAGGACTTTCGTTTCGAGGCACGACGAATAATTTGATAGTGAACAAGAAGTAGCTGGAGGATTGATAGGAGTTATGTTAATATCAATCCTTGTAAAGTTAGAAAGTAAAAAGACTGTTAAGTATATTGTCGCTCAAAACACAGAAAAGATCGGTTTAACTGAATTAACTGTAAACTTCTTGAAGAGAAAAGATGAAACATTCAAATTTATGAAATCTGCAGTTGTAGATATAAGTGCTCTTGATATTTCTGATATTATTCTAAAATTGCCTCTTCCAGTTATTGTAATGGGAGTCGAGAGGGCAGTCAGCGTTTTCAATTTTAAATTTAATTTTTCAGAATTTAATATGGGCTGAACTCCTGTATAAAAGAATAGGCCGAGAAAGAAGACTAACTTATAGGCAACTATGTTTTTTGTCATATTTTGTTATATTACTCGTAATTAGTTTTTAGATTATTATTAAATGTTTTTCATTCCTTATTTTTGATGTTTCAATCATATTTTAACCTTGTCCTCTTTTACCCCTTACAAAAGCCGTAACGTCCACTTTTATCTCATTAGGGGGTAATAGTGGACAGTATGTAAGGTTTAAGAAAACATTTTTTTATGTGTCCATAAATGCTTTGATTTGCAAAAAAACCATGAATAATTCATCTAAATTAATCAAAGATTACACATTGCGTAACGTTACTTTATTATTGTCTGACAGCACGCGAAAAGGTCACAGATGCTAGTCAGGTAGTAAACCATAAGCGTCACCGTTCATCTAAGGAATTTATTTACTATTTAATTTTATACCCGATCTGATATATAAAGGTAATATAAATGTAAATTCGGTTAGTTAAAACTACTAACTGACCTTCATACATTTGTAGAGTACATACAGTTAAAACAATAAATTATTTTTGAATTAATCTTGTAACGCAACTATTCTGACTGAATATTTCATTAATTATCTTGAGAATTTGGCGCAGATCAATTTTTGGGAGACATATTAACAAACCATTTATCAATTCATTCTCCAGATAATTACTCTGATTTTCGAAATGTTGATAATAACATTTCCAAGAAACCTTACAATAGGGTCCTACTAGGGATTGTCGCAATGACTACTTAGGAATTTTGCAGGTATATACGGTGAAACTTGGTCTCGTCCAAATTTGTATAATTTGTTTTGCTTAGAGTCGCTTATGTTCCATAAGTGTTAACTGTGTTGTGAAAAATATCTTCAAGTTTAACCCAGTAAAGTGTAAGAGCGTGCTTAGCTTACAAACGAAGACTGTAGTGTTAAATGTGCATAATGCTGTTGTACATCGAATGCCGGCTGCTACTGTTAGAAATATAGTTTCGACATGTTCCAATATGACAGGAGTTAGTGAATCTACTATTTACAGGCTTCTAAGAGAGAGGAAAAATGGAAATATATCTCCAACTAAAAAGTCAACTGGAAGAAAACCATTTGACCTTGATTAACATATGCAAAATACAATAAGACGAAAAGTACATGAATTATCTTTTAAAAAGAGATCTCAACCCTTGACATAATTCTAAGAATGGTGAAGAAGGACGAGAATTTGCCTGACATAGGGCGAAAAATTTTGTGTAAACTATTACACAAATTAAATTTTACTTGGGAAAAGCAAAGTCGCAAATCAGTGCTAATCAACAACGAAGAAATAATATGTTGGAGACGCCAGTATTTATGAGATATTCGAAAATACAGACAGGAAGGAAGACAAATCTATTATCTAGATAAGACATGGCTCAATGAAGGACATTCAGTAAAAAAATATGGCAGGACAAAAAGTATTCAAACCAGTCGTCAAGCTTTCATAGGTTTATCTACTGGACTGAAAACTCCTATCGGTAAAGGTCGCCGACTAATAATAACGCATATTGGATGCAATCAAGGGTTCGTTGAAGGTGGTTTACTAGAGTTTCAGTCAACATCAACCAAAGACTAGCATGAAGAAATGACTGCAGATGTATTTCACACAAATGGTCGAATTAATTCCAAAAATGCTGTAATCGTTATGGACAATGCCACTTATCATTCGCGATTAACAGAAAATCTTCCATCTACCTCTTGGAGAAAAGTTGATATTAGAAACTGGTTAATCGTAAAAGATATACCATTTGATGATGATATGTTGAAAAAAGAACTTTAAAGGTTGCTTCAGATTATACGCTACAATTGAAAAAGTTTGTTATTGATGAAATGGCCAAGAATCGTGTGATAACAGTGCTTCGTTTGCCGCCATACCATTGTGAAATAAATGCGATAGAGTTAATATGGGCCCAATTGAAAGGTTATGTAGCTAGACATAATAAAACATTTAAAATGAAAGATGTTCGTGAACTTATGAAGTACTCATTGACAACAATAACTGAAGAGAACTGGAGAGATGCTGTGAATCATGTAATTAAAGAGGAAGAGAAAATGTGGGTTTTAGATAACCTCATAGAACAAACTATAGAACCGATAGTGATCTCTTTCGACGAGTCTTCGGATGATTCTTGTATGGCCAGCGAAGAGGATGATACTATAGATTGAATTCTATATTTCTTATAAATGGTATGTTTACTTTACTTAATATACATTAATTCATTGACAATAAATTTGAATTATGAAAATTAAACCATATTTTCTTTAATTATTTGATTTAATAAAAATGAAAATGTAACTTGTTAATAGGCCTAAACGAATGAATTTTATTTCAACTGTAATGTTGACCGAATCTAATTAAATAAGCAAAATGAACTAATATCGTAATCTCCGCCACTGCCGCACTGTTTATCGTTTAGCTGGCATTGTTCAGTTTTATTACCATATTGTATTTTGAGCTGAAATAGGGATGTACAGATAACCAATACAGACACCTACTTGTTTTGCAGTTACTTGTTTTGGTATTTACTTGTAAAATTCTTAGGATAACTCTGTAAGAGATAATTCTCTATTTGAATATTTAAAGAGGCTACTGTGCTGTCAGACATTAAGAAATAGACTATAATGTAATTTTTGTTCACTCTTGCCCTCCTCTCCCCTATTTTGTTTTTTTTGTCTTCCCATAATTAAAGAATATAATGGGGGTCAAAATATAATTAGCTTCCCGCTGCAAATTTATAAACTTTACGAAATAAATTCTTCTACATAAATTTGAAATATCAAATCGTGAAAAAAGCATTCTTAATGTATAGGTAAACGTTTTCCGTTTATGTGGAATTTCTTTGAATGTATTTCGCAATTTCTGTTTCAAAAGAAGAGACATCTGATTAAACATTGAATAAACCTTATATTTAACACATTCGCGGACAAGACGGCATATGCCGTCTCGTTATCGGGGACAAGACGGCGTACGCCGTCCATATAAATATTCATGTGACGACACAAGACGGCATAAGGCGACAAAAGACGGCATAAGGCGACAAATCTTTGCGGTATTCCTAATACATATATGCTCGGTTTCCCACGAGAAAACATAAAATTAAGAAGCATGTCCTATTAGAAGTTTTGGTGGAACAATTACCCTAACCTCATTTGTTCACACATGATACTCAATTCTTTGGATACATATTCTGATATTTTACAAAAGAGCAACCGACTGCACAGCAAACATTGTCGATATCGATCTATTAGATCAATAATTATGTCTGAACTCAAGCATTTTTTAGCATTGTGCACCTTACAGGGCCAATCTAAATATCCATCTATCCGAAAAATATTCAGTATGGACCCTTTATACTACTGTCTCAATCTTCATCGTACTCCTTCTGGAAGACGCTTTGAGGAGATTTTTTGATGATGTTTGAGATGTTTTAGTTGTTCTTACGGTCAACTTAACAATTCGTATGATAGACTAAACAAAGTTCGACCCCCTTTAGAAGTGCTATTGTACCAGCAGAACATTTATCTTTAGACGAATCACTTATGCTTTTTCGTGGTCGGCTAAGCTCTCGACAACACATAAAAGGTAAAAAGGCAAAATATGGGGTGAAATTTTATTCTGTTTGTACTATAGATGGCTATGTTTCAAATCTACAAATTTATTCTGGAAAAACCCAAGAAACAAATGGTTTATCCAAACTAGAGACATTGGATCTATCCTTATTTGATCCATATTTAGATCGGGGCAACCATGATGTCATGGACAACTTTTATAATAGTCTGTCTCTGCCTAATCACCTTCTCAATCGAAACACCCATACTACTGGAACTTTACGACAGAATCCGATTAGGAAATCCTGAGGTTGTTGTAAAAGGCAAACTGAAAAGGGGTGACCATTGCTGGAGGAGACGTAGTAAGAAATATGTGTCTAAGCGGAAAGACAAAAGGGATGTATTGTCTATTACTACAAGACAAGATATCATCCGAAACTAATTCAGGTTACAAATAGATATGGTAAAGAAGAAATAAAACCGGAAGAAATATCCAATTCCAATAATTTTATATCTGGTATTAATATTCGTCACCCAGGTGGTACAAAAAAGTAATGTTCCATTTGTTGGACGTTACTTCATGGAATACAGATTACATAAAAAAGAAAATTGATAACAAATTTACTTTTCTTCAATTTTGCGATGAATTTATAAAAGAATATTTGGAACTCGATAAGGACATAAAAGATGGAAGATTGTTAGTGAAATCGGGTCCATTACACGGAGGTAAAAGAAAGAGAGCTGAACCTGATCCACTAAATATATTTCCTGAAATGCACTTTCCAGATGAAATTTCAAATCCAAGGAATCCAACTAAATCTTATCATCTGAGATGTAAGAACTGTGCTTCAAAATATATACGGAAAGAAACAAAATATTTGTGTAAGACATGCTCTAGCAAACCAGCTCTACGCAACGTACAGTGTTTTGATGAATACCATATACGATTTACTAACCAAAAAATCTTTTGTTTATGTCTAGCAATAAATAATGATATTTTCTAAATCTCTTTGTACTTTTTTTCGTTTGACGGGATATGCCGCTTGGCTCCATCCTACCACCAAATGGGTTTGTTAGGATCAAGACGGCATTTTCCGCACTACTTTTTCTTAAAAAAACTATTTTTTTGTTTCTATTAATCTTGTATGACTTTTCCCATTTAAATATTAATAATAACTTTGTGCGTGTTTACAATCCACATTTTTTACTAGTGTCCGCGAATGTGTTAAAATAGATTAACATTTTCTATTTAACAACAATTTATATTATTTGAAATATGAAACAAAATTATTCCCATAACTAAACAGATATCGGTAAACTCAAACTTACTTGGTTCCCCGCTGCCTCAACTCACTAATCACCTCAACTTCCACCTTACAACTAAAATCACACAACTAAAAACTTCAGGGATACACCCTGTACAACCCGTCGTCGCCTTCTGGTCTCAGAGCACGCCCTCGCTGTTGAGAGGATTAAAAAGCAGCCGATCAGTGGTTCCGAATTTATATTACATCACGTCATTGGCCGATTTCTTCCAAAAGTTACCGCCTTATTGGTCGACCGTTTTCACCCTTTCGACCTGTCACTGAACAATCGACGGCGGTCGTCCCTGACTTTTTGTTTCTTACCAACCTACACTATTGCGATCCAGGAATCCGGAAAGCAGCGTTGTCGGCTCGTAGAAAACTCTTTCATTTACAGAATTAGGTTTGTTTAAATAAAAATAGAAGACAGTTTAATAACGGTAATTGTGTTATAATTTCTGCATTATAACGAAATTTGTACACCTAACTATGAAATAATTGTGTAAAATATCGATGGCTTAAACTGTAAACCGGCTATCTCCACTTTTTAATGAAATTAAGATTTTAATGCCATCTGCCACAGAAAATTGAAATCTATAGTCAGTTCACGTAAAAAATATTTTAAATTTACAGTTTTCTTTAATTCATGATGCACGTATACTAGCTATCTCCGTGCATCAAATATCAACAATGCAAAACTTCTAACTCCTGTGTCAGTAGCCATTTTAAATAGTGTAAGTCGAGGTGATACGAGACTCTCCGCATTTTGCTCCAGATTTTACTTTAAAATTGAAAATTAGTTTATTAAATAGTAAATAAAGTTGTGTAGTGATATTAGAGTAAGTATATTACAGAATTATTAACCTTAAAAACTCGTATATGGAATTAGCGGTTTTTTCATAAGTAATATAATATTGCACGTAGTATTCAAATCAATATTAAAATGCAATGATTATTAAGCTCGGTAGTTAAAAAAAAGTATAATTAAGTATTTCCGTACTTATCCGATCAAATAGAAGAAAAAACCTTTTTTTCTTGATGTTTTGATAGTTGGAAAAGATGTTAATTTGATTAAAACGTTATGGGAGGTTAATTAAGGTTATAAATTCAGTCAGTGTTACTTAATACAAATAATATGTATTTAAAAAAATATAATTAATTATCATTGAACTAAATTAAAATTTTAGGCCCTTGGATTCGATGTCCGCCCGTTCCAAAAAAATTTTGGCCTTGGCATGCCAACCAGAAAATAAAGATAATGCATTATCATATAAACAAGACAAAAATGAATATTTAAAGGACCAGTTAGAAAATGATCCAAATTTTATCAATAAATTACCCATATTACTTTTGGATCAACAAAATGTGTCTTCTCAACATAACCAAAATGATTTTCTTATTCCTGAATTCCAAATAAATGAAAATAATATTGTTGTTGAACAAATAGACGACTATGGTATAAATAATTCAAATTACTGCTCTTATCAGATTTCTTCGTCTGCCAGTATTAATTCTCCTGAATCATCTTGCTATATTGCATCGACTTCACTTCATAATTTGGAACCTTCCACTTTAATGGATTAAGGTAATTGGGGGGAAGATGCCAAAAGGGGGAAGATTCCTAATCTAAGTATTTTGGACAATACTCAATAGATCGCGCCACATACACGGCTACGTTGTTATTGTGTTTATTATTAGAGAACATCATAGTTTTCGAAGCGCTTAAGTGCATGCAACTGTTCCTTGAGGTGATGTTGTGTTTTTTTATGCCGGTAACGATAGAAATTAATTATGTGATATACAGTGTTAAATGTTTTTTGTTTGTGCTAATATAATTTATGTAGGGTTTTGGCATTCATTACAATACTCCTGTCCTGTTTTGAATGAGAAAAAGGGTTTTATTATTTTGATTTGTGGGTTTGGCATCTTATACCTAAGGGTTGGGGTAAAACGCCAAGATCCGTGTGGGGTAAGATGCCTTATCTTAATTGCACTGTAAACTTTGTAACTCTTGTTCTCAGGTTTACGTCTATTTTGGTTAGTGGTTTCCTTTCAGTACGTCTAATTGAATAGTTTCTTAATTTATCTTGTTTGTTTTAGGTAAAATGCCACGAACGTACGTCAGAAAATCAACTAGAGGCGAATGGACTGAAGAAGACCTTAGAGCAGCTGCAAATGCTTTACGTCAGCAGCCAACCCTGAGTGCAAATGCGATTGCTAAAGAATATAGAATCCCTCTACGAACCTTGATGAGACGTGTAAAGAATAACAATCTTGAAAAGGGCAGTCTTGGGCCAACCGCGTCCTTAGGTATTGAAAATGAACTTAAACTGGTGTCTTATATAAAACGGTTAGAAAAAATTGGCTATGCTCCAACTTCAAGAGACGTAAGACACCTTGCTTTTACCTTTTCGCAAAGGAATGGGTTAAAATGTAGATTTAACCAAGAAAAAGAATTAACAGGCTACGATTGGTTTAAACTTTTTTTAAAACGACACCCAACCCTAGCCACAAAAGGAGCTAGATATGTTCAGTCGGTCACAAGCTCAGAAAAAGGAGAAACAGTTAGCGTCATCGCTTGCTGTAATGCAAAAAAGAAAAAAGGAGTTTGAAGATAACATGCCCCCTGGATCGGTAGTAGTGATGTCCCCAGAGTCCGCCTATGTGAAACCAGTATCTTCTCATCATGGACTAAAGGGACCAGGGCCTGCAGTACTAATATTAAATGGTCATGCTTCCTATTGTAATGACGTGGAACTTTTGGACTTTTTGGCTGAAAATGAAATTCATGTGGTTTGCTTACCAAGTCATATGACTCACTGGCTTCAGCCTCTCGACCGTTCATTTTTTAAACCTTTAAAGACCTTCTGGAATAGCACTTGTAATCAGTGGATAAGAAATCATCCAGGGCGTCGAATAACTAGGTAATTTGATTTAAGTAAATAAGTTTGGAAGAGATTTCTTTGTTTCTTGTGCTTTACAGGTATCAGTTTGGGGAACTATTAAACCAAGCGTGGTCTCAAGATGCAACGGTTCAGAATGGTGTTTCTGGATTTCGGGCTTGTGGAATTTATCCATGCTCCAAAGATGCAATTCCCGACCATGCATATGCTTTAGCTGAGCACCAAACTGGAAATTCACAGGAAGAAGTGGAACATGTCGATGCAGAAAACTCTGACGAACATAGCGGCGACGTAGCTGTAGTAAATTTTGATGATATTGCACCAATTCCATCCGTAGCTGGTCCTAGTAGGCCAAACGTTAGAAAACAACATGCAGAAGTCCTTACTTCTCCTGACTACCGCCAAAAGAAACGCAAAAAAATTGAAGAAAAACAAAAGAAGCAACAAGGGAAGGCAGCTAAGTTAGAGAAGAAACTTCGTAAAAAAGGTAACAAAAAAAATAAGAATGTAGCACACGATAGCAGTAGTGAAGAAGTCAGTGGAGATGAAAATATTGTCTCAGACCATAGCTCTGATGAACCTGACAGTGACAAGGACGACTTCTGTGCAATTTGCGATGGCTTTTACTTTGACAAAAAGGGTCCCAGAGTTGACTGGATTTGCTGTGTGGTATGCAACAAGTGGTTACACGAAACCTGTGCTCCGGGGCCGAATATGTGCGATCCCTGCGCAAAAGTCACTAAATAAAACATTAAAAACTTTAGACTTGGTGTAAGATGGCACTTTAGCTGGAGTATGATGGCCAATACAATGTTTTCTGCCTATGGCATCACACCCCCAAATTTGTCATCTCACCCCAAGTCTGTCGGCATCTTACCCCGTAGTTGGGGTAAGTTGCCGAAATGACAGCTGTCAATGTTTATCCAACTTTTTCGTTTATTTTTAAGAAAATAAAAACTTTTTTGTGTTTAATCATTCGTTTATTGTATTTGTAATAGAATACACAGTTTTTGTAAGTTTTGAATAAAGTTAATTATTTTTTTTATTTTTAAAAAAATGTTACGCGTGTCCCCCCCAATTACCTTATAATGACGAACCCTCTGACAAATCTGTTGGAGAAAATATAGTAGTTGCCCAAAATACTAGTGCCTTACGTGGCTCAGAAAACGTTTTTGTTGTAAATACAGTCAATGAATCAAACAATGATGGATCTGCTGAAATTTCAGAATACAGTTTTAGTGATGAATCTGACAAAGGGTTTCGTCTGGTGGACTATTCTGAGAATTCTGATTCTGACAACCACTCTGACACAATGGAGCGTGTGTGAAAAGAAATAGAAAGAAAAGATGCCTAGTGGATAAATCTACTTGGATCTATGAAGAAAACAAAAAGAAAAGAGAATCAGGTCAAAGATATTTTGGAAGAAAGAAGCAAAACAACAGTTGGAATAATAGAGTTAAAAACCTCCTATAGGGCTCTCAAGATAAAATGTAAATGTGAGACGCGAGATAAACAGTGTAAAATTCAATGTTTTCTTATAACAGAAGAAGATAGACAAACTATTTTTACTAAATTTTGGAAAATGACTTGGGGGGAAAAGAAAATTTATATAGATGCTTTAGTACAAATTATACCAACCCAACGTCTCAGAGACAGAAAAGATGAAAAGGTGTCAAGAAGAGAATGCTCTGTAAATTATAATTTGAGAAAAGGAGAAGAGTTAATAAGAGTATGCAAGACAATGTTTTTAAACACTTTATGTATTGGCAAGTGGTCCATTTTAAACTGGAAGGAGACAATGCAAAAGCAAAATATTAATGAAATTCAAACTGAGGAGGAAGTGAATTCTATTCAAACAACCTCTTCTGAATCCAAAAAATGAAAATCAAAAAAATTAAATCCATTCGAGCTGAAAAACAAATCTATGAATGAATTTATTGATAACTTACCGACCATGGAGTCACATTACTGTAGAAAATCGACTGAAAAAAAGTATCTCTTACCCGATTAGCCGTCTAAAAAAGCCCTTTACGAATTCCAGGTAAATAATTTGTGCAAAGAACGTAACGTAAAAGCTTTATCTGTATGCTCTTTTAATAATGCCATGAATTTAAAAAATATGTCCTTGTATCATCCAAAAAAGGATCAATGTCAGATTCGTTTTTCACATAAGTTAGGACAATATCCAGACGAGGAACATGCTTTACATTTTGAAAGAAAAGAAGCGCGTAGAGAAAAAGATTTGGATAAAGTAACAAATAAATACACATTTACCATGGACTTGCAAGCTGTCCTTTTAGCACCACGATCCAATGTGTCTAGTCTGTATTACAGAACCAAACTTTGTGTTCATAACTTTTGTTTATTTAACCTAACAACTCTACAGGGAACATGCTATTTATGGAATGAATCAGAAGGGGGACTTAATGCTGAAGAATTTGCCTCGATTGTGACTACATTTCTATTGGAGAAAGTAATACCACAATTAAAAGAGGAAATAACCAATGAAAATAGAAGAATTATTCTCTACAGTGATGGATGCACTTACCAAAATAGGAATGTCACTATGAGTGATGCACTATTAAATTTAGCTGTGTATAGTATGTACAAAAAGTACGAGGAGTAATAAACCCTAATTAAGTATGCAAAACCTTTACAGGGAGCACCATGAAATTTTTGATAAATCTCTTACTTTTAATTACATTTCTTCCGTAAATCTAAAAACCAGGTAGATCGACCCCGTATTTGTTTCAGTTGTAGCAAAGTTTAGGGTTTATTCATTGTTAAAGGATTAGCAGATAAGCAATAACGCAATGCAGTGGTGTGTATTTTGGGAAAAAATACGTTTTAAATTATAATATAATAAAAAATGAAAAGAAATAATTATTGGAATACATTTATTACTTACATTTTATTCTATATCCGACTCGGAAGAGGAAGAATCGTTGTTGACATTAATAATAATAGGGTCGAATAAATCATCACAAATATTGTCAATTTTCCACATATTTGCCTCTACTTTGATAACATGCTCGATACAGTTTGTCCAATTTTCCTTACTCACATGACTTACAGCACTCTCAAACAATTTCACAACATCGTTTATTTTAAAAGTAGTATTTTTTTTCCAACTTCCCCCTTTACCTGAGCCCATATTAATTCTATGGGATTAAGTTCACAATGATAAGGGGGAAGTCGAAGAACTGATATACCACGAGAAGAAGCCATTTCTTCTACAATGTAGGTTTTGTATTTATTCTTGTTCATTTTTGCAATTCTGTAAAGTTCTTTCCTTAGTGGATCTTTTGGAAACTTAATATTTTTCGAAATAAACCACTACAAAAGCTCTGCTTTACGCCAACGACTTGTGGGCAATGCTTCTCGTAACCGTGAATGGTAACTTGCGTTGTCCATAACAATAACAGCCCCTTTTGGAATCAGATCCAACATTTGAACAAACCATTCATATCTTCGTGATAGTCCCTCGTGCGTTTTGAAATAAAAGTTAATAATCCACCATCAACAAAACCTTCAGAACTTCCAACATGGACAATGATAAGTCTTTTTCCTTTTCCAGATGGTGGCTGCAAACCTAACGACAAACCTTCCACGAATGCCTGCCTTCCGCTTTTAATGTTTTCATCTTGCCAAGATTTGGAAACTGTATATCCAGCATTTATCCATGTTTCGTCTAAGTAGAAGATTTTCAAATTTTGTTCTCTGGCATGTCGAATGCTTCTTAAATAGTCTCTTCTCCAAAAAACTATTTCCGGTTTATCTATCAAGAGAGATTTTCTATTATGTTTTGTATATCTGAAACCCACATCTTTCAAAAGTTTGCATAATGTCATTCTGGAGAATTTTGGATAGTCCGTATCTTCTTGCACTGATGTCATAATTTTGTCAAGTGTTGGAATTTCCTTTCGTAAGTAAAATCCATGGACTTTACGCCTTAGTCTTTGTTTTAATGACTCATCGATCTCAATTGGTTTTCGGCCTGAAGGAGTTTTAGGGGGTTTAAGAGTTCCATTCTTGCTTTCTTTCAGTAATCTATAAATTGTTGATTTAGCAACACACAACATAGCAGCCGTTAATTCCACAATATCATCAACACTTGCACTTGGATCCTTGTTTTTCAATGATATACTCGTATAACAATTCAATATCAGAGTTTTTTCATTTAAAGATAATGGACCTGTTTTTGGTCGTTTAGATGGTCCTTGGCTTATCGACATTGTTTGGTACTTGCACAATTAACATTCAACAAATGTTTTAAATATATTCCAACTGTTTACAATATTATGACAACCATACAACTTCATACAACTTTACTCAAAGAACTAATACTAAGTACTGATTTAATGTACCTACTTTCTTTTAAAATAATATTCCCGATAATGTTTCTAAGAAAACTGGGTTGTTTGGAAAATCCCTCTCAATAATCGAATAATCTGTAAATAGGTGTAATCGTATTAAGCCGATTACAGTAGGCCACTTGCCATTTAAAATTTCTGAGAAAAATTCCCCAAACACTACATATAGGAGTAATACAAATAAAAAATATTATGAATAAACGGGCATATCCGAACTCTGCCACAAAATAAAATTTTACCTGACTTGTATCAATTTGAGGATTACTGAAATGTTCGAACTGTACGGCAACCATTTAGTTTAATCCTATTAGAGTCATTAGGGTTTATAATAGATAAAATCGGAGGCCCATAGAATTATGTATATTTCTGAAAGGTTTCAAAGATTTCTTGAATTAAATATTTTGAAGAAATCTTGATTGTTTTGATCGATATTTAGGGGATTAGGGGAAGGATGTTGATGCACTTACACTATTGCCTAAAAATCAGGAAGAAGTATTTAATAGTGTTCGTGAATTACAATTACGAACGAACCGAGAAGAGGGATTTCTATTAACAGCAGACCAGGTATTTAAAATTATTGTGTTCTCCTGTTTTTCCAACCTTAATTTTTTATGTAATTCGGATTGTATTTTGATGGATGGGACTTTTAAAAACTGTTCAACTTTTTTTTACCAAATGTTCACCATTCATGGTTTTAAAAACGGCTATTACGTACCTCTTGTTTTTTGTTTGCTGCCGAACAAATCAAGTCAAACATATTCAAATTTGTTTTTAATTTTAAGACAAAAATGTAAAGTAGGCTTAAATTTTCAACCTAAAGAAGTCGTAGTAGATTTTGAACTAAGCATTCATAACGCTATATATGAATGTTTTGGCAGAGATCAAATTCTTTTTGGTTGTAAATTTCATCTCTGTCAAGCTTGGTTTCGTAAGATTCAGGAGTTTCATTTGGTACAAGAGTACAGACAGAAAGGTTCTGTAATTGGCGAATACTTAAAAGTACATTTCGGTATTATGTATCTTAGTCCTGAGGAAGTTATAGAATTTTTTTATAATGAACTACATTTTTTGCTTCCGAATGACCTCTACCTCTATCACTTTTTTTTATTAAAATTAGTACATCCCGTTACCTCTGACCTAAATCGTATATTCTTTAGCATAGCTGCAACTCATTCGTTCAATACAAAATGTACCTCACGGTATACCCTCTTAAAATATATTTTGGTACGTCTATGAAATCTACTTAAATGAATGATTTATTACTCCTTGTCCTTTCTATATAGACTATAAAATAATATAGAACAAAAGTTCTTGGAAGTCCGGCATACGCAAATGGAAGCCGACAGTATGCACGCATCCATTGAAAAAAAATTAAAGAACAAAATAATTAACGTTCCGGCCGAGTACAAGCTAGGAAAAATCCAGAGCCTTATATTGTCCAGTATCTTACCCATGACTTTTTCAAAAACTTCAAGGATGTGAATTTTCTTAAGTCAATCAGACCTGGAAAAATGAAAGGTGACCCCAAGGTTTGTAGTTTATGTACTTAGTAATTTTTTACTCCGAGATGAATTTTTTTCTTTCAAGGTTACGGATTTGCGTGCCCTGCAATACAATCCCGACGGAAACATTTTGTTTAAATTAAGATTCAGGGATGATTGGGTCACATATTACCACAAAGAAAAGATTATATAGTTACGACGAAAGTTATGAATGAAATTCCAAGCTTGTATGCAACCCGGCGTAAAATAAAAAAGAAAAAATTTGAGGATCTACAAGAATTGAAAAAAGTAATCCCTTCCGACTATCATGAGTTCTATAATAATATTCCATTTGTGAATTAATTATATTATTACATAATTAGTAAATATGATTAAATATTTTTAGAATAGTTTTGTTGAGATTTTGTTGAGATTAGTATGAATGTTGTATTGTAGTTTGTAGTGGAGAATTTAAATAAAAACCTTCTAACTCCTAGTGAATATTGTTTTTTTTACACAAAACAGCTATCTCCTAAATTTGGGTATAAAAAACAAAATATAAACAAATATGTAGGTATTTAATCACAGTAAGAGTCCCTAATTACTACTTTATTATTATTAATATTTGTGAAAGCTTTTAAGTTTACTCTGGGCATTCCAAATAGTTTTTATTATCTCCTGTAAAATTTGCATTTTTGGAGTTAGCTGGTTTACAGTATAAGCCATCGATATGTAATTTTCAATTATTTTCATTGTTTTATTAGGAATATAGTGTGCAATGAAAAGAGATGTTACTAAGCAACAAATTCGCGTGTTTTGTTATAGTCTTTTTTTATAAAAAAAAATACCTTACACGTATTGTTTAACGTAATAATGTTTTCAAATATTAGTTTTCCCGGAAAAAAGTGTGAATTGAGTTCGTTCCAGAGTCGACAAATCCAGATGGTGTGTTTCTCATGACGAAGTGGTTGTCAACACTTCACCGCTATTTTGTTAAGCGCGGAAACCTTTTATAGGAAATCAATTAAAAGGGAAACGTGGTCGCAATTTTTCGCACTCACTGCCACTTAATTCCCTGCCGAAGATCACGACACCATTTCTTGTAGGAATCTTGTTAGAGGTAATGTACCTACTTGGAAGGTTTTTCTCGTATCAAACTTGTAATAGTATACGGGATGCTTGAAAATTTGAATATTTTTAGTAAAATAAAACTGATTTACGTCAGGAATTTTATCCATTTAATTTCTACAAAAATTGTAAAATAATTCCTTAATTCTCCCCTATATTATTCAAAATAAACATTTAGTTTAGGAACACAAATATAAAATATACATAAAATATATTAATTAAAAATAACTTGTATGAATCACCCTGTACATTTAAATTTATAAAATAATATTTACTTTGACGTGCTAACGGTGGAAATTACAATTTATACCTCTGCTAGTTTGAACAAAGATTTTTTAAAACAAATTTTGACCATTTTCCGAATGAAAAAAATTGCTCCTGTCAATATATTCAGTATAACATAAATTTTTCTTCATTCAAAGTCTCTTTTTCGGGAAAAAACTGTCTACATCTGGGTTAAATAACTGTTATTTTCGAACTGATAGAGGTGCAATTAGAAATTCCCATCTCTAAATATGTTTTAGTTCATATTGTATAAGATCGAGTGGCGCTATTTTGACACACAACACTTTTAAACATTATTAAATGGCGGCTTTGAGTACATGTATTTTTAAATATTATCAATAATATATAAAAACAAATAAATTTCTTCAATAATTTTTACAATGCTAGTAAGATTTATTTCAATTATTTGTTACGTAGTATGCTCAAGTTATATTTCCTGCGTGTATTAATACTATACTTACTTGTCATTATTCTTTGCCTAGCAGGTATATAAAACAGATATCATTTTGATGATATAGGTTAATGATGATGACCACAAATCACCTACTTCTAGAGTAGGTGATTTGTGATGATGACACTTAACACTGGCGGGAAGAAACCAAATTAATACAAGTTTATATTCTGCATATTTATCACTACAAAACGCGAATAGATTTACCACAACTTATTAAAGTAGGTACCTAACTCTCTTTTCTATATATTTACATTAATCAAAGAATTATTAAACATTTTCTTTTCCTTATATCAGTTTGAAGCTTAGATCACAGATTATATATACTTAGATTATATCGCTAAATCAGCGATATATGATATATACATAGATATATAATACAAGTATTATATTATATATCTATGGATATATACCTAATCTAAGGTTTGCAGCAATCTTCTTTTTCCCCCATTGACTTAATGTACCATTCATAAACAAATTAATAACGTAGTGACAAATCTTTCGTACCGTTAGTGTCACTACGTTGTCAATATTTATTACTGAATGATAGCGTCACTTACAGTTATTATAAATATATTCAATGATGAAATAATTTAACTGGATTCATAATTATAGTCTCCATTCTCCATCTATATTAAGAATCTAAATTATTCACATGTTATGTAAGTGTAATTTGGTTCAAACATAAAATAAAATGGTTAGTTTGTTTCACAGATCAGTTATATATATGTCAAACGCCTGCGGTGGCACTTCAGAGCTAATACACAAAGATAGAGTGTCTGCAAATATATTGCTCCCGCATTCGACAATTCGACGTGTCAGTATCACCGAACCTTCGCTCTTTTTAACATTTTGAGTGGATAATGTACAGCAACGATATACTTACAGGGTCACCAAAAAGACAATCTTCGTTATTATTACCAACAATATTCTAATAATACAGGGTGGGGTGTCAAAAAGAACATATTTTGAATTGTTGATGTACCAATAAAATATAATGTTTAAGGCAATAAATTTGTCTAAAATTAAATAACTTGAAGACGATAGAGTATTGAAATGAACTTATACCTAAAAGGAACTAAGAAGTAATTGCAGCTATGGTCACTCTCAATGAAACGAAGAGCTACTAGAGTGATAGATAGAACACATAAATCATTTGTCCTCTGTTTTCAAAGTCTTCGGCTGCCTTGTGTAGTTCTGAGTAGTGACTGTGAGTTTTTAGACCACTTCTGTTGTGAGTACTCTTATTTATCTATGAACGTCATGGTCATAGAAGACTAACAACTGTGAGTTACTTTTAGATATGTTATTGAACAGGTAAAATTTGAGAACAAAATCTTACTGTTTCGTTATTTTTTTGGAGCCAATTCCTGTTCTTTCTTCCTATACTCCTTTTCACCGGGATATTTGGTATTGGTGAACTGCCCAACTGAACTGAACAGACGTCAAGGTGGTTTTTAATACAGGACCTGCAAGTGTTAAAATTTGTAATTTTCAAACGTAACAGTATTTACTTATTTTAAATCTGAATTTTATCATACCTATCCAAGTACCCAATCATTAAATCATTAATTTAAAATCTGTTGATATAAGAGATCACACGTGTTTACCTTTTTCCTATTTCACATTCAAATAGTTAGTTCATACGTTCAATAACAATTAAGCTTAGCAAAACCGCGATGTCGTGTCGTTCTCCGTTGGAACTGTTCAGTTCAGTTTAAAGAGCAAGTTCATGAAACAGTTTGCATTAACCAGTTCCGAGGGACCTGTTCCGTTCTCTCTGTAACATCTCGAGTAATTTTGGATTTGTCTATGCACGATATAAAATGGCGGACAAGCTATAGGTTAAGTTCAGTTTGTGATGTAAAATGTGAAGTTTAGAATAAATGATTGGTTTAAGTCTCAGATTGACAAATATAATAGATATGTTTGTTTTGACTTTTTACTGCCCCAAACATTGAGTCAGATTCTAAGCTCACTTGCAGACACTTCAATTGCTTTGCCATATTTACGAATCCTCTTTAGTTGCGGGAAAAAAAGAAATTAGAAGTTTAATTGAAAATTTGTTAAAAAGTTATGCAAATAAAAAAAAGTCTTACTAATTTATGCATTTGAGTCGCTGCTTTTAAAATTAATTAATAATACTTGAATTTTATTTAATAAAGGCATATTCTTATACAAATTTTAAACAAGTATTTGTTGTATCCTTAGATACCTTTATGGTTATAACTAAAAGTGGTAACATTGCTCAAAATATCAGTACCTGTTTAATGTGTCAATAGTAATCTATTTAGTAGTTTTGTCCTTGCTTAATTACCATATAAAGAGAGAGGTGCAAATATCGTCAGATTGTGATCGACGATCATTTTAAATACGCCTTAGTATTATAGTAAATAATGTCAAACGTGGTTTGTTTATACGAGCGCCATTACGACTAGAGAGTAAACATTTAGTTCTTTCGTTTTGATGTGTTTTTCAAGACTTTAAGTAACAAAATAAACTTCTAAGTTAATTAACCTAATGTTTTTGGATTATCATGGTTCGTCGGTGCCAAGTTTGTCAGAAAACCAGCCGAAATTACCAAGGCCATTCTACAATACCATTCCCACTTTTCGTAATTCATTCATTATTTCACTACTGGCGTTTAGAATTGTTGGTTGCAAAAATAAACGCGTTTATGAATGAATAGCCCTCTGTATGTTTATTATTACTCTAAGGTTCAAGTAAATAATTGTCTTTTTATAAATACAAGTTCAGTCTCTCACACTTTCTTCAGCTATGAAGATTGTCTCGTGTCCGGAGGCTATATTATATTGTTTCTTAGCCTTGTAGCGGGAATCTTGAATGTTACATTTAGGTAGTAATGCTATTACTCTGTGAATTTCGCATGTGGAGAGAAATGCGGCTTCATTTTAATCTTTTGGTTCCAGAATCCCCTGTATTTATATATTCATATATTTATCGAATTAATATATTACGCATCAATTGCTCATCGTATCTCCCCCGTATGGGGACATCCATATAAATTACGTCACACAAATTTTACGATTTTTATCCCTCTCCCCCTTCCTTTGTCACTGGTGGTCACATTTTTGAAACCCCCTCCGCCCTGGTGTACCGTCACATATTTTTCAATTTTATAATTAGAAATATTTTTTTTATTTCCATTAAATAATCATTAATAAAATCGGCATAAAGTTAAAATTTTTAGATAGGTAACAGACAAAACAAAGGACTAATTAATTACGTAATAACAAATATTAAATTTTAACATGTAACGTCACACGATGTCACATTTCGTTGACTTCCCCCCCCCCTTGACATGTGAAGTAATTAGGGCCGTATCTAGACTAAAATTTCGAGGATGGTAAGATTAGTGGCATTTGGAAAGGGAATATTAACATGTATTTTAATGGGGAAAAAACAGTTTCAACTCAAGAAACTTATAATAATAAAGGAATGTTTCTTTTTTTTAATTTAGTTTTACAGTTGTGTGTGATTGATGTTGGTAATTAAGGGTTTATTATTAGTTTACGGATTAATTTATTAATCGAATTAACAATAATTATATGGAGACACAACAACAACCTGCTATACTGACTGACAGTGGCAAGCTACGGCATACATGACAGATATACAGACTGTAGCGCCATCTATCAATGGGAAGCGTAAGCATAATATTGCGAATTTCCTAATTTTACTTAACACACCGCAATGGAATGTTATTGTTATTCTAACCTAACAACTGAAATTGACAGCAACAGCTGATTTGATGACACAACATTATAGGTTTGTTCCAGCAACAGTCAAAATTAGTCCGGGATCGTCAGAATCATGCGCATATTCAATTTGAGCGTTCCAACAAACAGTGGATTGAATCCCCGTTTGTAAAGTCCAATGTTCCAACAAGCATTTGAACTGATTTCGGACTGTTCTTGGACCGTCAGAAAAGTATGTGGATTTTTTTCGGATTTGGAATTCGCGCTTGCATAGAATGAATTTTTATATAAGTTTTGTTTCAAATTTTAATGGAGATCATTTATGTTAACCTAGTCCTTGTGATTTTTGGTATTATCATGCTGATAATATGATATGCCTTTTATTTTTGTTCTTGTTATGTAGTTTTAAGTAGTAAATAAAATGGCTTTAACTGGAATATATTGTACGGTTTTTGATGATTTGTTGTATCAGTATTCAGTATAACTATTGAAATGGAACATCTGTTGGCACGATTTTTTGTCCGATACTTCCATTCAATCAGAAATCCGTTCCAACAGAAAACTTTGATCCGGAATAGTTCATGAATTTATGGAATCCGCACATGCTCATTTCAAAATTCTAAATTAGTCTCGGATTGATCCAGGATTTCTTGTTGGAACAAACCTTATATAAACAATACATTTCATTGAAAACGTAAACAAACAAAAGAAATCAAAATAAATTTTCTAAAAATCTTAACAAAAATAATAAGTGCACAAATACAGAAAACTGTAATTAATGAATATATATAAATACAATTGTCATTTCATCATGAGTTTTCTAAATGATTCTAGTCAGAGCTTTTGTAAACAAATCAGTACAATTTTGGCTAGTATTAATGTAGTCAATTAAAATTTTCTTTTTAATAAATAAATCTTTGATAAAATGATAACGAATTTCAATATGTATATCTCTTTTTGAGTTCTCAAATATCTTGAAACTGCACTCATATTGTCCACTTTCAGCATAACACTTTCATCCATCTGGGTATTGAATTCTGATAAGATGCCCTTAACATTCATAAGCTCTTGAGTTGCAAAAGCTGCTGCTATACAGGGTGTCCCAAGATTTTTTTACAGGCTGTAACTCAAGAATTAACGAATAGGTTTATTTAAAAATTGGGTAATGTTTTTGGGACCTACAGTACATTGTCTATATACAATATATACAGTCCACCTTTATTATGGCATTTAAGGGAGATACTAATTAATTAAATGCTTATTATTAGCTAACTGATTAATTTATTAATCTAATTAACAATAATTATATGCATATACAACAACAACCTGCTATTATTATCTTGTGTCCCTTTCAGTTATTTTTGAATCTGAAATGAAGTATGCTTCAAATTTGGAACAATATATGAGGGCTTCGATGTCAATACTCTGACCCTGATGTAATCTCAGGTGCAAAAAATTAGATCCACGACTATTTTTTGGCAAAGTAGACAAAAATTTGACAATGTAAGTTTTGGATTGGTTTTAAATGTTAAAGGTATGAATAATAAAGACAGTTTATACAAGAAAATCATGTTGTTATGAAAACAATTGGCTTTATTCGAACGATGGAAAAATGAAGTATATTTTGTAATAAGAACAATGGTTATAATGAAATGTTAAGTGTGTTATTTTTTTTATTAATAATTTGTATTTCCTCCCCGGTCCCTTATAACAGCCTGCATACGTCTTGGCATAGAGCTAATTAAATGTTGGACATCGAGTTGGTCCAATTCGTCCCATATTGCCTGAAGCATCACACTAAGTTCAGCCTAGTTGTTAGTCGAGGTACCCGTGATCGGATTCTTCTTCCTAGAGTGTCCCATAGATGTTCTATAGGATTGAGATCTGGACTTGAGATGGCCAATTTATACGGACAATCCCGACCTCTTCTAAATATTCATTAACGATTCTTGCACGACGTGGCCGAGCGTTATCGTCCATGAAAATAAAATTAGGCCCTACAAATGGAGCAAAAGGTACAACATGCTCATCCAAAATTGTTGTTATGTACCTTGTTCCTGTCATAGAACCTCCATCTACAAGAACCAAGTCAGTACGGGCCTTGGAACTTATACCAGCCCAAACCATAACTGAGCCTCCTCGGTAACTTATTCTTTCCGCAATGTTACATCGGGCGAATCGCTCTCCTTGTCTTCTGTAGATTCTTTATCTACCACCTGGTGTCATTAAACAAAACCTGGACTCATCCGAGAACAATAATACATTACTCCAATCGGCGTCGTTCCAGTCCTCGTGTTCCCTTTCAAAAGCAAGCCGAGCTCTGCGTTTTTCCATGGATAGCAGTGGACATAGAGCTGGCCTTCTGGAATATAAATTAGCTTCAGTCAGTCGTCGACGAACTGTCCACCTGCTTACATCGACATTTCTTACTTCGCTCAGACGATTTTCCAGCTCAACTGACGTTAAATGTCTATTTCTCAAACACGAAGAAACCAAAAATCTATCATCGCGTGCGGATGTTGCCCTTCTACGGCCTGATCCTGGTCTCCTCGTGTAATTTCCAGTTTCATTAAACTGCTGAATTGCTCTTTGAACTGCACAACGACTAACACCTACTACCTCAGCCGCATAATATTGGCTACGACCATATTGAACTAAAACCAGTGCCCTTGCAGCATCCGTTGGTGTTAAAGCCATTTGATTTCAATTAAATTAACAAAATAATAAGTTTAAATACTAATTCGGTGGGTTTGTATGGGTCACTAAAATAACAAATGAATTTCTTGCTGCTCTATCAGACGTACATTTCTGACAAAAACCTAAAATTTGTATTGTTTATAAAAAATGTCATAAGAAAAATGAAAATAATGTTTAAAAGTTAATAATTTCAATTATACGACGGTTTTCTATATTTATATATGCCATATAATAAGTAACAAGTTTTAAACGTAACAATAAATGGAAAATATACGATGGATCGAATTTTTTGCACCTGAGTGTAGTTATAATATTATAAAGACTTTTATTTAATATTTTATCAACAACTTATATCTGTGAATTCTATCACTGACTGATTCGTTGACATTGACCGTCCATTATTGTCACTGCTTAGGGTAGGTTCACATGACATATGTAACACCTGACACCTGCATTTACTTTTCCCAACTTGTTTGACTTCAAAATTTCACCATTTGCTATGTGAATAGATATGTAATTGTCCAATGTCTTGACATTAGTCATATAGGGCTCCAGGTTTTCTTTCACAAAATGATTTCTAGCTCCTGAGTCGAATACAAAGCTAGTACGTCCAATACATCTGAATCACACAAATTAGCAGCATATAGAATAACTTGTTGATCACAATCAGCTGTATTTGCTTGTTGTCTGCATTGTCCTTGATTAGGTCTAAAACCACGTCCCCGACGTGTAGAATAATTTCCTCTAGAATAGCCTCTGTTTTGATTTCCCGAGATTGCTCCTGAATTATTCGGAGATCCACTATTTACATAATTTCTTTTAGGACAATTTGCTTGGAAATGGAATTTACTACCACATACAAAACATGCTTTAGTAAAAGCTTTAAAATTCACTTCGTTATTGTCTCCATGTGCATTGGCTAGTCTAGATCCTATCTTTAGCTCTTCATCTAGTAGCCTGGTCACAAAATCCATTTTTACATCACTAACTGTTTCTAAGGCAGTCACTACTGTATCAAATTTGGATGGCAATGATAACAGTAAGTGGCACACACGATCACTCTCATCGATAGTTGATCCAAGGTCTTTAAGGTCACGTATTATTTAAACGAATTTCAAGAAATGGTTCTCCAAACTTTCATTAATTCCAGAGCGTAAACTGAACAATTTTGTCCACAAACATAATTTAGTAAAAGAACTTGTTCTAACAAATATATCTTTTAGAGCTTGTAATTGCTCTTTTGCAGTAGCACAATCTTAACAATATCCAAATGCTTAACTGACACACCCTGAACGATTATGGACTTTGCTTTGGCATCAAAAGTCTCCTGGATTGGTGTTGCTACTCAATTGATGCGGTCGACGGAGGTGGATAATTTGCAATAACATCATTACACTGTTCTCTAGTTAGCAAAGTCAAGATGCGAAATTTCCTGTTGTTGAAATTATTCGCTTCCAAAATTGGCAGAGAAGGACTACTCAAAGCTGCCATTTTGTTGCTGAACCTTTTTCAGTTTTTGCAAACTTTTCGCGATTACGCTAAGAAAAATTACCCACAGTTTACCCAAGGAACAGTCCTGGACCCATAACCTGATTGATGTGGGTAATTAAAGGCTTATTATTAGTTTACGGATTAATTTATTAATCGAATTAACAATAATTATATGGAGACACAACAACAACCTGCTATTGACTGACAGTAACAAGCACAGACCACATACCCTTAGACATTTCACGCAGGTTACATGACCTTGAATCAAATTTTTAGTACCTAGACTAATCTTCAGGCGGCTCTGTAGGTCTCCTCTTCTCTTCTTGAAGCAGAAATTATAGGTTAAGAGATTGTTCTGTCAAATTTGTTTTGATTGTTTGACTCTTATGTGTATTTTCTTTATTGAAGAGAAGTTATTGAGATAATTTTGTTATTATTGTGTGAATAAACATTTTTTCGACTGTGGGTATCCAGCATGGCTTTTAAAAAAAAATGTTGCATTCTGTCTTGTGACAATCCATCTTTAATAAAACACATTCCCTAACCCCAACAAGAATATAAACCGATTTAAAAATTGGATAACTGCTTGTAAAAACTCCGTACTGGATGAAATGGAGCCATGGACGGTTTTTAAGACTAAAAGAGTGTGCCATCGACATTTTGAGCCAAAATATTTCTCTGGCTGGTCTCACAAGTTGTTTGCAACTGCTATTCCAACACTTAACCTACCCGGTAAGTGTAAGCACTTCTTAAAAAGAATTGAAATAATCTTCACTTTTTTTAGATACTTCTTCACCCGTTACTGACGAACTAATGTGCAATATGTCATCAGTATCGACAACAGTACATAAAATTTCGGAATGTAGTACATCTAAAATTGTTGAAGGTAAGAAATATGTTCCTGCACTAGTTTTGTTCTGTTTTTCAAATTTAATTCCTACAAGAATAATAACTTTTTGACTACAATAATTATATTAACATTAACAAGTATGTTTAATCTTCAATTAAATTAAAATATACTCATTTTTTCTAGATAATATTCATCTACTATCACCGTACCAAGTGCTAAAACAGAGTGGGGTTCCAAAACACACTCTAACTCCCAAGAAAATAAAAATGTATGCAGCCCTCCAACAATTGAACAAAAGATACAACATGGAGAAGAGCAGGAAAAAATCTTTCAAGCGTAGGCTGTTTGATGCTGAGAAGTTTCAAAAAAGTCATGACCTTGAAGGGAACGTATCTAGATTAAATAGTCTAGCCTCTTTGATTATTCGTTGTCAGTTTCGAGAAAGTCAAAAGTCAAAAAAGCTGAGACGTTTTACTCTTGATGAAAAATTGTTGGCTTTGACTCTCTACAAACAAAGTGTCAGGTCTTATTCATTACTATCTAGAATATTTATTTTGCCTAGCAAATCTACACTACATAGACTACTGACACAAATTGTTGGTAAACCAGGAATAAACAATGCAGTATTTGAAGCCCTGCAAGAGCTTTCTAGAACAATGCAGCCTTTTGAAAAGTATGTAGCCATTTTGTTTGATGAAATGGCCATTATGCCTAGCCTCCACTTTAATGAACAAGATGGCTACATAGATGGATTTGAAGACATGGGAGATGACACTAGGCAAAGTTGTTTGGCAGATCATGTCTTGTTATTTATGGTTAGAGGAATAAAGAAACAATGGAAAGTACCCATTTCATTTCATTTTACAAGCAAAGGTGGTGCAACAACACTACAAATAAAACACTTGTTGCTTAAAATTATCCAAAAACTTATAAATATTGCCTTAAAACCAATTACAATAATTTGTGACCAAAAAAATTCAAGTGTTATCAATAGCCTACTTAGAGACACTAGAGAAGAATATCTAAAAAATGGAAATATAGATTCATATAGAACAGGTTCATTTGAAGTAGACGGTGTGAAAATTTATCCCATTTATGATCCTCCACATTTAATTAAAGGTATTAGAAATAACTTTATTAAAAAATATTTAAGGATAATGTTACAAAGACAGCAAAATGGAAACATATTGAAAAACTCTACGAAAGTGATAATACTTCAGTTGATGGTTTGAAGGTGCTGCCACATTTAACTGATGAACACGTCTATGAGAAAAAACTAAAGAAGATGAAGGTGAAAAATGCAGTCCAGATATTTAGCCAAAGATTGGCTGCAACCCTTAATCTAGTAAGCCAAATTGGTAAGTAATTTTTAATGAAATATAAACTTTTTATACACTTTTTTCATGAACCAATTCAGATTTACATTGCTTTCTAATGTAAAATTTTTGTTTTCTTAAATTTTGGCTAGTGTCTGTGAAATGAAAGAACACAACCAATACATAAATTATTTAATTTGTAGATACTCAACGAAGAATTGGAGATAATGTCGAGGAAACTGCAGAATTATTGTTTTTTTTTGATCGTTTATTTGATTCTGTAAATGGGTCAAATAAGCTTCCCGATAAAGGAAAGATGTTACGATGCGGTTTAACTGACACATCAGAGCATCTTTCATTTTGGAATAAAGAAGCTTTGCCACTCCTTGCGTCAATGGAGTTTGAGAAAAAATCAATGCGGGATCAGACTAGACCTCCGAGTTTGAAGCATTGGTCTTTTACAATACAAAATATTAAATGCATTTGGTACGTTTTGAAATCGGAAGGGTTTTCATACTTACTACCCAGAAGATTAAACCAGGATCCTATAGAAAATACTTTTGGTCAATTGAGGAGTTTTGGTGCCCAAAATATAAACCCTTCACCTGCGCAGTTTCAGGGAGTATTTAAAATCCTATTCTTTCAGACTGCAATATCCTTCTATAAACATTCTTTCAATTGTGAGAACGATCAATGTGAAAACATGTTTATTCCACTAAAAAAACTGTTTGTTGAAAGTAATGATACTCATACCAACATTGAAGCATTAGAGTTTGCCAATATAAGTGAAACCACCAGTCACAATTTTTCGGAAAAACTTCAGGAATTGGCAACCAGTTACGTAGCTGGTTTTATATTGAAGAAGATAAAAAAAAATGTAAAATGTAGTGAGTGTAAAAATAGTTTGTTCACAATCAATTATGATTTACCACAAAACATATTAATATCGTTTAGGGAATATGATACTTCTATTAGAAGATTGTGTTATCCTACAACTTCATTTGTTGTATCCTTTTATAGTATTTTTAAAACAATTAATTTTTGTTTGGATGAAAAACCTCATTGTAAAGCATTGGTACACCAAGTTGAAAACATTGTAAATAGTTCTGTCAATTTTGAGTTTTTAACATGTAGTAAATATGAACATAAAGAAAGTATTATTAAATTAATTTTAAAATTTTCCATTAGAACGATTATTCACAACTGGTGTAAGAGTGTAAATAAAATTTTACAAGGTAAATCAAATTTATATACTGGCTCCAACACAATTAAATTAAAAGCCAATAAAATTCGTTTAGATAGGTTAAAGAGAAAGAATGCTAAAAGACCTGAGCATATAATTACAGAAGGCATTTAGTAACGAATTCTGACTAAATCATCTCCCATACAAAGTTACATTTTGTATCCGGCCAAGTTTAAAAGATTTGTAAAAAGTATCCTATGTAAATATGCATTCTTTATAAAAGAATACGAGATTGCTGTTACAGCATTGTGTATGATAATAATCTTAATCTATATCACTGTCAATATGGCCTTCATAATAGCACTCAGTGCCATTATGAACTCATTTTAGCACATACATTTTATGCAACTGTTTAAATGAACAAACAATAAAAAAGTTAGTTACTACTTTTATTTATTATAAAATCTCTACTAAAATTTATTTATTATAAACAATAATTATAAAGTATGTACAATTTGTTAAATGTAGTCCAGCCGAAGACAAATGGGCTGAATTTTTAAAAAGTACTTAAACTTGTTGAAAGGCCATCAGTACATGAAACCCCACACAAAATGTTAGACGACACTTTCTATAGTTTTCTGCCACTGTGTTAGAGTGCCAACGACCATGCCTCTTAACAGTTGATAAATCTGCTCCCGAATCTCTGTAATGAATGACGTAGAGACAATGTCAAGTATGTTGTTGAGGATTTGGAAGACTCGGAATCGATGATATAGTGTATGGCATTTTCCCAAAAGTATTAATGCCAACTGGCTGCATAGTGCATTTTCTATTTATGTGCACCACAAATAATCGAGTATGAGCTATGTTGCTTGGACGCATCACCATATATCATCGAACCATTTCCACAATATTAATTCTTTCAACATTCCCGTTTGTAATAAAAATATCTCTCAGTATCCTTGTTTTCATAACATTAAGAATGAAACTTTCACCATAAAAAAAAGTTCTATTCTCAGCTTCCACCAAAAATTTGGTTATACCTCCTATTGTCAACATTTTGTTTTTTTGTTGAAATCCTTCTTACGTACTTACTAATATCTATATTTTTCTTCATTGATATTATTTAACGTAGCATAGAATAATATATCCAAAGAGATGAAGGGTTGTTACGTTTTAAAAGATGTTCAAAATATGCTAAAACCTTTTCATTGCTGCTATTCTTTATACCCTATACACAAATCTTAAATTTTTCCTTATACGTCTGTTTTGATTTGTCAGGAAGTAGGGAATTGACGACCTCCACCTCTTGCGCAACGCCTTCGATATCCAAAGGGGCACTCTCAGTATCACTCATTTTACCTTTTTTATGAAATTGAATGTAAAGCAGAAAATTGAATGCAAATAATGACATTATCAAAATTAAAAACAAGCGCTGTTACTATAACATCGACTAATATGGGCACTTAATAATTTGAATGTTTATTACTAAAACATTTCTGATAATTTGAATAAATCGAATCTACAAAGAAAATATATTTCAAATGCCCTAGATTAAATTTTGAATGATACAGTTCGATATGAACTCTGTGAATGAAACACGTGTAAATAACTTGGTTAATGTCTTATGGTTTAACTTTATACGTGATTTATTATGGTGTTCATATCGAACTAGTATCATTAATAACTATTATTAACTTATGTTAACCTTAATTTAATATGATTGTGCCTCTATTATAATTGTTTGAAACTATATCCGTAACTTATGACATGTATATCCATCTCTGATGGCACCTGTAATGCAATACTAATAAAATATTATATTGTATTATTTTTTAAGCCAGGCTGGCTTAACATTTATGATGTAGGTGTGTATATTGTCGCCCCGAGAGGGGTATGCAACTTTTGTATTGTAAACTAAATCTAGGACTATTAAATGTTACTGATTAAACAAGCTTTTATTTACCTTTCCAACCCTATATTTAGGACCACTATCCTAAAAACTGTAGGCTAATTTAAAATTTCCTGGAATTTGTTGTGGGTTAGTATCAATATTTAAATTAACGTTATAAATGAAATGGTTTCTAAAAAATTCCACAATACAATCAAAAAATGATATAAACTCTAAAAAATTGACAATTGTTTCAATATTATTGAATATCAAAACAATTATCGATTTTATAAATTTTTCATCTTGTGGAATTTTTCAGAAACAGTTTCATTTATAAGTTAACATGAGAACATTCCACCCAGTAAATCTACTATTTAAATTTCCCGGTACATAGTAGTTACTAGACTAATCTTCAGATCGCGCTCGATTTTGTCTCCATTGGATAACATTGGCGTGAACCGTCTAAGGGTATGTGGTCTGTGGTAACAAGCTACAACATACATGACAGATATACAGACTGTAGCGTCATCTATCAATGGAAAGCATACTTAACATTTATGATGTCATTGCTGTTTTGGTCTAGTAGTCAATGTTGCCAGGCCTATTTCTTAGATCTACTGCTTTGCATATTTTTATACTGCTCCCACTGCTCCCAGATCAAATTCTACTGCTCTATGAATGACAAATAATATCATTTGATGATGCATTAAAAATCTAAAAAAGACTCCTTGTAATTTGTAAATTATTGATACAGAATTTCGACTATTAAGAAATACCGTAAATAAATGGTCAGTTGATAACAGTGTAGAAGATTTTTGGAATGTGTATTAACTGAATTTGTTTTTAACATGTTAACATTTTACCTCATTCTTCAGCCAATGTGGAGAGGATATTTTCTAATGTAAATCTCCTTAAGTCAGCAAAAAAAAACTTTCCACTGCTAGTGTATCAGGTGTAGCTACTTCATAAACCAATTTTCTCTCAATGAAAAATGTTATTCAGCAACGTTGTATGTACAATTTACATAATAAGCTAATGTATAAAAAAGCCTATATAGGTATTATCAAATTCAGATTAGTTGAATCTGACAATTCCTCAGACTATTTTTCCTCCGTATTAATTTTTACCAATAAGAATTATTCATATTTTCTTATTTAGTTTATCGTTTTGTTCTTTTAATGCATTTTATGATATTAATTACATGTTATAAAATAATATTATATATCTTTTAAATTTTTTATTTCTACTGCTTTTTTATCATCCATCTATTGTTAACCTATTCTGGCAACACTGGTAGTAGTTGATCTATTGTTTCATTTGAAGACTACGAACCCACAAACAATGCATCATCCATTGCTCAAAGTTTATCCCCGAATTTACATATTCATTAGAGATGTTCGATGAGTACCGATACATTGAGGTATCGATACACGATATTTTATATCGATACCATAGAGTTTAGATATAATTTCTATGGTCGATACACAGAACCCTAATATCGAAAGAATGATTACATTTTTATGCAACACCTTTTACAATGGTGCAACATTGATTGCCATTTGTATTCGGTCTGCTTCGTTTATTTATATTATGTCGAATATTAACCAATTTCTGATTTTCTTTTCAAGTGCTTCAAGCAAGCTGTGAAGCACAAGTAAAAACATTTTATTGGTCACAATTATTTATGTAATATCATAATACAAATTTCGAGCAATAACCAATGATATGAATTTAATCCTGCAAATTCTATCTCAAAAAACGCATTTTTTAAAATCTATCCTTTGGGTATCGATAATTTCAATACCAATACTTTCGAGAGTATTGAACATCTCGAATAGTCATCGAATTAATATATTATGCATCCATTGCTCAAGGTATCCCCTGTATTTACATATCGAATTAATATATTGTTTCCATTGTCCAATGTATATCACCTGTATTTACGTATTTATTGTGCATCCTTTGCTCAACTTATCTACCCGTATTTACAAAGTTTTCTTGTTTCATCTTTAGAGATCCTATTACAAATTAAACAAATAATTTTCTATAAAAAAATATTTATTAAAAATAACAATATATTTACATATTTAAAATATCTAATAAGGCTTGAACCTTCGAGCCTGTTTCATCAGTTCAACCTTCTTTTTAGCCTCTTCGTAATTTTTCCTTAACGTAGCAATATTCTTCATTTTTGATTCTCTTATTTGGAAAGTATAGAAATTCTTCAGTTCTTTTCTCTTCGCCCCTTTTTCCAACTGAAATAAATATTTAGTTATAGAACAATACATTAACGATTATAAACTTATTTACCACAAATAAATTGTTAGAGAGCAAAGTAACTTTCATTTGCGAACAAAATATACAATATCTAGCAAATAATATGTATGTTGTCTCAAATATGCAACAACTGTAAGCTATGGTATAAATTTAAAAAAGTGTGGAGGAAAATTACAGTACCTTGTCATTTAATTTGTTTGCCACACTTTCTTTTCTAGAAAGACCTGGTTTTCGTCCCCCTTTGGTTACTACCGTCCATCCTTCATCATCTACAACTTCTTCTGCTTTGGCTTTACTTTCTTTACTGTCGAAATCTTTCATAAAATCAATAACTTCTTGTTGTAATAAATCTGGGTCGCATATACTATTATTATAGTTTTCAACCCATTGTTCTAGTCCTATTTTTATGGGATTGTCATCTGGTGAAAGTGGATTTAACTTTTCTAATTTTAAAGCTTTTAAAAGTTGTTCTCTTTTGTGGAAAACTATGAATGCTCTCTTGAATCCGTCGTTAGTTTGATTTTCCTTACTGTCTTCTAGTATTATATGTCTTATTTTGCCTGCTTTGGAAAATGCATTTTTTAATCCTGCTTCGGTGGCAATTGGAGGTATATTTATTGCAAAGAGAGTTTGTCCTGGGGGTTTCGAATCTTCGCTTATTCTTACTGAGTGTTCTTTGATTAAAATCTCGTGGCAACTCGTACTTTTTGAGGAGAATACCAATGGTAAAACTAAAATACCCAACAATTTTAACAAACAAATTCACATTTATAATAAAATTCTTACCTTTAAAACCCTGAATGGTAGTAGCACACATTTTTTTATATTTATTTTTCGTATATTTTTAATAAGTGAAAAGTGTGGTTATAAATAAAAATACTGCAACACTCAACACACCTGTGTATTTCACAAACCATATCTAGGATTTTGTTTGTAACAACGTCCAATGAAAAGACGGAATTTTTATTGCGGATATTCTGTCAATTGTCACTTCTTTTTCTTCTGCGCGTCATTTTAGAAGAATTAAGCTTTGCTCAATAACCTACAGAGTAATAAAATGCCCAAGAAGATGAAATTACAAGCAATCCTAAACGAAAATGAAGAAGGAATAAGCGGAAGAAATATGCTAAATTGTTTTAGCTGTAACTTCGAAACTGAAAACCTCGATGAATTGGATGAACACATTCTCATTAACCATGACGGCGATGAAGAGGACGATGTTTCTGAACATGAAGAAAAATTTCAAATCGTGCAGGACGAACCTCCTTCAAGAAAAAGAAAAGTTTCTGATATTCTTCCTATTTTACCGAAAGATATACCAAGAGCTAGAATTATAGTTCAGAAACACGATCCAAAATTTCAGATCGAAACTAAGGTAAAACTATATTTAGCATTATTTTATTAGTTCAACTTGTTTATACCAGGTCTATTTGAAAAGTTCTTATAAATTAATTTCAGAGTAGCGACATAAAGAAAAAAGATAAATATAATATTGGTGGGACTAAGAGAGCTAAAAGAACTCCAGCAGAGGATATGCAATGTACTTTATGCAATTTTACAACAAGGAAAAAAAGTGTTTTAGCTACTCATATGTTGAATCATTCTGATGTCATACCACCTGTTTATTACAAATGCTCGCAGTGTCCGTATCAAACGAAAAGAAAAAATGATATGCCAAAGCATATGTTGGGTCATTGTACTAATGGTAAGTATTCAGTTTTACTTATAAATTATTTACATACTGGTTTACCCTAGGGTGGCTTTTTACTTTTCATACATAAATTTAGCACATTTCTTTTTGTTTCATGTCTTTACAGTTGCTTAAATCCACATAATATTCCTGTTTAGTATTCCTGTTACTGCATTGTTCCATATTTGCCTTGGGCATTCTCTTTGTTGTTCTGGATTCCCATGTCTTCTTAACCTTTTCAGTACTAAAGACTGGAGTCATATACATTTTTGTTATGGACAGGAATTAACAGAAGTTTTATATTGGTGGGGCATTATTATGACTAGTGCCTCCAATATTTAACGCCCATTGGTTGAATTATCATCTATCTTTCTTTGTTACGAGACGGCAAGTGCGGCCACTTGTCTCTTATATATGTTACGGATAACACGTGAAATTAATTAATTCGCAAATTAATCTGATTAAGCACAAATTAGCCAACACAGTTGTTAATAGTAAAAGAAACAAATAGATTTTAAAAATTCCGTTAAAGTGCAAATTATACAATATAGATAAGAAGCATTTATTGGTTTTTATATTACAAGATTACAACACTGAAAATAATATACATAATTTGTTTAGACGTGTCAAAAAAGAGATAAAAATGTTCACAAATCTATTTCACTAGTAACCCAAATATATTCAACACATAAAAATTAATCAATTATGTTACTTAGTAGATTTTGCCATTAATGAAATTGGCCAGACTGCATCAAAAACTTCATTTAATTAAATAAAAAGTGTGGCTCAAAAGAGACCGCTTCGCCATAAATGTTAATTTTTTTATTCAATAGGTTTTCCTGAGGAGGAAACCACTAAGAAAAAATTTGTACATGTATTGCGAAATTTGCCAAATTCATAGGGATATCGTAGATTTCTCGAAATCCATCATGGATTTCTGGAGATTTCATGATTTTCAATTAAAATGGTTTATTTAGCTAATAATCAATTTATTTCACTTTATGGATGTCACAGTGCTTCTCACAGCTTCAATATACTGGGTCTTGTAGAACTTGTGGTCATGTCAGAGGTAAAAGGCAATTCGTTATTTTAAATACTTTTTTTATTTTAAATTCCAGTGAGTAAAATTTTTGTAATGTCCTATAGATAGTTAGATAGATAGATATATATATATATATATATATATATATATATATATATATATATATATATATATATATATATATATATATGTATATATATATATATATATATATATACCACTATTAAAGAAGTCAGGTATATATAAACTCAAATGTCCAGAATGTAATGCTGTCTATTTGGGTCAGACCCTTAGGAATTTTGAAATCCGATACAGTGAACACTTACGAGCATACAGATTAAAACAACCAGATAAATCCCACTACGCAAAACATCTACTTACCAATCATTCATTGACACCTAACACAGAACTAGAAGTGCTGCATATTTGTGAAAAGAAACAAGAACTGGATTTCCTTGAAGAACTGGAAATTAGAAGACATTTAAGAAACCCACAATATGAAGTTGTCAATGAACAGTTAAATCTAGGGAATTCTCCACTGATAAACTGTCTTCTTAAGTGATAATTGTAAAGATCAGCAGATATAGTTTTCCTGGTTTTCTATATCATTGCACAGTTATACTGATCTTAATTGGAAAAATGATATCCAGGGTATCACCATAGGGCTAATAATATCTAAGCTTCAATATTTGTAATATCACATCTTCTTCTTTTTCTATAAACATATATTAAGCCAATCACAAGTTAGGTTACTTCTTGGTCTAGCCAAAAATATAACTACTAAACATCAGGTAGGCATAAAATGAAATGTAACTTCTGTCATTCTGACGATGATATTGATTTATCGAAACAATTGTCAATTTTTTAGAATTTTCAATAACTTGTATTATATTGTGGAATTAACTAGAGACCTTGAGTTTCATTTAAAAACACTAGATAGATAGTTTATTGTGCATAAGATAAATCTTTTCACAAGGGTTCGGTACAAAATTTCAAGAGAGGAATTAAGATAATTCGAAATAAATTATGACAGAACTCATTTGTAAATTAATAATAAAGTTAAGATAAAAACCAAAATATAAAATATGTGCGTATTTCATGATAAAGCCAATCATTCACCATGTGCAAATGCTCGCAGCTTTAATATACTGATAATACTATGAGCTAATTTAGTAAGTTCAAAGAATCCGTTTCGTGTATTGTTAATATTAAGGTAGTGTACCAGATCATCAATATTATGAACATTCTGAAAAAAACTATTTTTTCTTAGAGGGCTGTAAATGGGACATTCAAAAAGCATATGATGTAATGACTCCGGGGAATCCATATTACAGACAGTGCAATTCTCAGTGCTCTTAATAATATAATAACTTCATTTAAAAGACAATTTTAAAAATGTTTTACTACAGGTTCTAAGTTGCGCTATTATTCTGGTTATATAAATGTGTGCGGGTGTTTGCAAATAACTGCTATTTTCACCAACTAGTAAGTGTGAGTATAGTAAAGAGTAACTAGAAGCAACCTTTCTGTTTATGTCACTGTCAAGCAGTCGTTTTCGAAATTTGTCTAGAATAAGTCTATCTAAATTGCCATAGAAAGAAAGAAAGAAATTTATTCATCATTGAAAATTCGACAACTGCATTACATACATTTATAAAATTTTATCAGACTAATCAAGGATACTAACCTATGTACAGACACAGAAAATATATGTAAAATTTGATTATTGTTATTATTATGGTTTTTTTATATTTATTTAATTATTTAATTTTTCTATGGTATATACACCCTACAAATAGTAAAAACAGAACATATATGTGAGTACTTACAAAGATACCACTAAGGATATGTACAAAATACAATTAAACAGATAAAGTATTCCAGGAGACACAATGCTTACACTGGAAAAGACTTATTTCAAATATATGCATAAGGAACTTTTTTTGGAACCATTTATTTATGTAGATGAATCAGAAAGTCATTATGATAATAGAAATTCCTCAACAGAGTAAAAAGCATTTTGGATGAGATGATTGTATAAAGCCGACTTGAAGCTTACTAAGCTACATGTGTGTCCAAATAATTTGATTGCATGGTTGTAGCAGATGATACCTTGATAACTAGCAGAGTCTTGTCCCAGAGCCAGACGAGAGTAGGGTAGTCGTAGTTCATTACCTCTTCTAGTATTATAGTTGTGAATCAAATTATTTTTGGTGTAGTGTGTTTCATTTTTTTTTAACATTCATGGTTATTATGTAAATGTACAAGTTGGGTAAAGTCGGTATGGTTAACTCAGTGAATGTGCTTTTACAAGATTCTTTATAATGTAGTCCTGCTAGACATCTTATCCCATATTAATTTTTGATCTATAGTCAGGCCTAGATACTTGAACAGATTCACTTGCTCTATGGATTTGTTTTTAACCCTTATTAGGGGGCAATAATCATAAGAAATGTTTTTTTGTTGGAAGACCATGAAGACTTTTATTGATGTTACTTGCTAAACCACTATTTTCACACTATCTGGCGAATTCCTCTGCAGCTGAGTTTGCTGTTTTTATAGAGAGCAGAAGCTTATTCTGTGCCACTATTTTACTAGTATCATCTGCATAGATGATCATTTTCTGCTGAACCACACTTGAGAGTTCTATGTCACGCATAAATATTATGAAGAAAAGTGGAGCCAAAGTTGAACCCTGAGGGACCCCCATTGAAACAGAAGCAGGTCGAGATTTCACAAAGTCAGTCCCGACTATCTGAGATCTGTTTTTTAGGTATGATGCCACCCAATAATTTGCAACTCCTCTAATTCCAATTCGGTACAGTTTTTCCAGCAGTAAATTATGGTTCACTGTATCGAACGCTCTACTTAGCTCAAAAAACAGAACAACTGGAAATTGTTAGTTGTTAATGTGCAAATATGTCTTTGCAGAGTTCATTTATTACAGTTGAAGTTGATCTTTTTTGTCTGAAGTCGTGTTGGCAGCTAAGAATAAGTTTGTGATATTCAACAAAATTAACCAGTCTCAAATAATAGCTAAAATCGATAATTTTTGCAACCTGAGATTGTAAGCATACATTACGGTAGTTGGCGACTTCGTTTTTAGATCCCTTTTTTATTTATAGGTACCGATTTTGATATTTTTAGTGCTTCCGGGTATGTTCCATCAACAAACGATTTATCTATTATGTGAGATAGTGGATAGCATATCACATCAGGGACAGTTCTTAGAGCCTTACCGTGGATTTCATCTATACCAGGTGATGTGGTTTTTGTTGTTTTGGTAATGATATCCTGAACTTCTATATAAGTTGTTGGGTACAAGAATAGTGTGGTATTTGATAAGGGGGATAACTTCAGATTATTTGTTATTGGATCTGTTGTTTCGATTCCCATGAAAAAATCATTGAAGTGGTTGCCAATCTCATATTTATCTGTGGTATGATTATTATTGATAGTGAGCTCAATTTTGTTATTAGTTTTTGCATTATTCCTTGTTTCATTAATAATTTTCCAACTCTCCTTGCTTATATTATTTGCATTCAATATTCTTACGTTGTTGTATTCTGCTTTAGTTTTTTTCACCAGTTCTTCATAAATATACTTGAGTTGTTTATATCTGTTTTTTATTATCTCGTTTGCTGAATATTTTGCTATTTTATACATATCACATTCCATTTGATGCAATTCCTTGATTTGTTTATTAATTCACTGTTTCTCCCTATTACTTCTACTTGTTTTTATTTTTTTCAGTGGAAAAGGAATGTTGTAATGGTACAGAAGGGTTGAATTATATTATATCCTTCATTCACATCATCAGCTGTATATACATCCTCCCATTTTTCATTCATCAACAGTTCTCTGAAAGTTATCAAGTTATCATCTGAGTAGTTACGTTTATAAATAGTTTCTACACTACAATTATGTGCTGTTCGTAATGCAAATGTACAAGTTTGAAATTTATGATCTGAGAGATGTGTATCTTCAACATAACAATCAGTTGGCTGGAGATTTGTGTACTCCGCATCTATACTTCTATTAATACGTGTAGGCTCAGTTATAATATTTTTCATGTCAAATTCAAAGAATATATTTTTAATTTTTCTCGCTTCTAAGTTGTTTGTTAAAGAGTCTATATTAATATCACCACATAGAATGTAGTATTGTGTTGTCGCGAAGATATTGCACATTAGATCATAAATTTCATAAAAAAATATATCGATATCACTATTCGGTGTTCTATACACTGTGATAATATACAATTTACTCTTTTTATTTGGGATTTCTAAAACAGCTACTGTTGCTTCAAAACTTTTCTCTATACTTTTGTTGAAAGTGAAAGGTTTGAGAGGAAGATTTTCTTTTGATAGGATACATACCCCACCATGTTCGTACAGTTTTCTACAGTAACTATTTATCAATCTGTATTTAGATAAGTTTAGTTTTTCTATTATCGCAGAGGTAAGCCAGTGTTCCGAGAAACACAGAATGTGTGGTGATTGTTGGTCTAGTAGAAATTCCAGTTGATTTATTTTTCTTGGAGCCATGCCTTGAATATTGAGATGCATTATAACCAGTAGTTCTGTATCTACTATTTGTCTATTTTGATGTACTGTAGGTACTACGTGATTTAAATGGGCTGAAAATCCTCAGATCGCTGATAATATCTGTGGAATTTCCTGAAGTCAAACCTCTTGAATGCGACATACTTTGGCCAAGTGGAAGGTTTATAGATTTCATCCTTCAGCTCAAAGTCCACGCCACACATGAAACTTGTAGGCAGTTCATTTACTATGATGTTGGAATTTTTGAAAGCTTCTTGATCCTTCAGGTATTTAGTTATCTTGTCAGCTGTAATATGATGGTTTACCCTATATAGATACAACCAGGCTTTTCTCTGAACACCGAAGTCCTTATCATCATCATTTTCACCAAAGTTTTTTTCCTTTGTGGTCTCCTCTTTCTAGAATCGACTTTAGTGAAGCCATCATCAATATCGTAAGTTGTACTCTCTTGATTGGTCCATGGTAGTTTTTTGCGTTTCTTCAAGTTTAGACATTTTTGGGAGACTTGGCAACATGGGGTTTTCCTTGTTTATATTATCTGTGTTTGCACTGTTTACAGCTGAATTAATTAGGACTGATTCCATGGCTTTGTTGACTTGTTTTTCACTCACAATACTGACAATGGGTTATTTGTTAGTTTCAGTTTTTGTTTGGAGTAGATTAACTTTTTCTTTCTAGAAATTTATTGTTTTGCTTTAGCAATAATGAGTTTTCTATTAATAGATCTTATTTTTCTTCTTTTTCTTTCAAGATTTGTTTCAATAGTTTGATTTCCATTTTCAAGTCATAAGATTGATTATTTACCCTTGGCGCATTTTGGTTGCCTATTTCTATACGGCTAGTTGGTTCACAACACTTGATTCTGGTATCACATATTTTCACACATTTAAGTTTATTTTCCACTGCACAAGACGTGTGGAAGACATTTCTACAGTTGACATACAGTAGAATGTTGGTTGTCTTTGTCCTGCAGTATTTAAATTGTTTTTTAACAAAGTTATTGTCATTTATAACAGAGAGCACATTATTACACGTCTGCTCATTATCCGCCATATTAATGTGGTGATGTTCCATTATTATTGCCTCTTTAATATTTATTTATTTATAAATTATTTATTAAATATAAATATCAATGTTAGTATTGACTTTGTATTTCTGTAATTTTAAATAACAAATTTAGATAGTCGTTTATTTGAAACTATTTTTTAACTGCTAGAGAGTGTTCCATTGTACAAATGTCGATCTTGTCCATACGTTACGAAAAGAAAAGGCGATCTACCAAAACACGAAATGAACCACGCCGAAAGGAACGAAATGTTTTCATGGAATTGCACGGAATGCGAATACTTCTCCAAAAGAAAAAACGATCTACATAAACATATGTTGATACACAGCGACAGACAGCTTGCTGGGCTCTACAAGTGTCTCAAATGTACTTACGTCACAGATAAGGTAAAAACACAGTTTTTCTTCGATTACATCGATATAAATTATAATAGATAATTTTTTTAGATTGTCAAATTCTCTCGTCACGTTCTCAGTGGATGTAACTCTTGCGAAAACCCCATTAGTTTGGAACATTTAATGTTAGAAGATATTTTAGCCAGTGTAGACCACAGCGGCGTCCATGTTGTTCTAGATGGTGAATCTGAAGACGAACAGGAGTACCGACAAGCTCAATATGAAGGTGAGTTGAAACTATAGTGTTATAGTAAAATCTAAATCTACTTATTGCAGAAGAAGGCGAAGGGGAGACAGTGGTGGAATATCAGGGCGAGGTGGTGGAAGAAAATGCGGTTATAGTAGAAGGCGAAGTCATTGATCAACAATTTATTGAAATAGAAGAGTCGGATGAATATGTTGTCAATGAGACACGGACTGAGGTGACACAACCGGAATTAGTACAAGTGAAATCTGAATATGTGCGTGATTAACGAAAATAATGGAGGTTTGTTTTCTTTATTCAAGTTTTTATGTAAATAGTCGAAAGTTGGAAATTTTTTAATTTCTATTATATAAACGAAGGTCTAATTATTTTATTTAAAGTTCCTTTTTATATTTAATTCATTATTTAATAGTTATAATTCCGATAAATAATATTTGATTGTTTTAATCTCCCTTGAATATTGTTTTCGCAGAAGAATCATAGTTCACCAAATTTTAATGAATTTTTTTTACCAACGAATTTAATTATCGATGATTTGAAATTGCGAGGGAGAAAATTCCGACTCTCTAAAGTCAGTTTACCAAAAAAAAAAACGTAAATTCTCTGGTGTGCCTGTGATTGTACGAAAGGAGCGTTAAAGTAGTTTTTAAATATTAACAATTTATGTAGCAGATAGCAGAAGTAGTTGATTTATTTCAAAATATTTTTTTAAAATGTTTGCGAGATATGGGTAAAAGTAAAACAAAATGTGAGGTTAAGTTTTATTCAGTAGCACTAGCAGTAGAAGGGCCTTCTATCTATGATACTGGATACATGACCTTTTATAGTCAGATTTTAAAGGGAAGGGTACTTGGTACTCACCATTTTCTCTAGCGAAACGAAAATACTGCGCTGAATCCTACTGACTGCGCCAGTTAAATACTTTTTAAAAACTTCTATTTTCAGTGTGATGATAATGAAAAATACATAATTAGAATGCCGATTATTAATGAGAGCTACATCTGTTTGTGTAAACAGGATGACTTCAAGTAACTTGCATATACAACAGGATGTTTTCATATAATGATACGTGTCCAATCTAGACACAGGAGGGGTAAACAACTTATTAGGTGGCGAAGACAATATGTAGGGGTGCAATTATGACAATATAACCATTTCTCTATTATTATTTCGTTATATAGTTACCCTTTTCATCTTCTATGAACATGATTTTGTTTTTAATGAATTTCTCTATGCTTTCCACTGGAAAATATAATAATTTTGATTTTAATTGTCCCAAACTCTTTCTGTTTACTTTCTTGATTTTTGTTCCGTGAATTAGTCTTCTTTCTTCCATTCTATTATTGACGTATCTTTTCCATATTAGTTTTTCGTTTTCAATTTGCTCCTTACACTTTTTGTCTACTTCTTGTCATACTTTAAACGTCTTTTCTGCAATAATCATTCCACTTCTTCCCAATTATTATTATTCAAGTTTCGAGTTTGATTTGAACTACTTTGAACACGATTCTCTCATTGTTATCTTTATGTTTTTAGTGTAAAATATAATAATTTTGAATACACAATGGGCACAATGGAACACAAAAGTTGGTTTTGCCCATAGCTCTCTACATGATTTTTTTTTCAGTATTTTAATGATTTCCTTTGACCTAAGGATCTAAGCTATGAAAGAAATGCATGAACCGTTATTATAGAAATCATATGTGACCTTGAGCAGCCATTTTCCAAAAAATGAATTTTGTGTTATTGTGCCCCATTCCTGGGTACAATAACACAGGGCATGGGGTACCTTGGAACAATTGAAAAAAACACGATAATTCATAAAAAACTTTATTTTTTGAATTGAATATGTCAAGAGAACGCATTTAAAAAAAGAGGTAAGGATCTGGAATTGAAAACACAAAATACTTTTGTTTAGCCAATGTTCAAATTTCCAAAATCAACGTTAAATGAGATGAAGCCCTTTTGTCTTTTAGTGCCCTGGACCACAGAAGGATTTTCCAGTAGCATCTTTGTGTCTTTGTCATCAATAGCGGCTATGTCATCCACAAGAGGTTCGACAAAGGTGTTGCATTTTCGGTATCGTAGGAATTTGACCTCATAGTCCCCTCATCATCTTTCATCTTGGTGATTTGACCAACATAGAATTTAGATTGGCTTTGAAGCTTGAACTCGATCAAAACATAATCTCCCAAAACAGGAAGTCGATTCAATTCTGCAAAATGGTCGGACTCAACAGCAAAAATCTCATCTGTGTCCATGTTGTGATCTGTGTCTGCATATTCAATGTCATTATCGTCTTCTTCGTCGTCATTTGATGAATGAACTGGAGCATGTTCACTAGATTTTTTCTTCTTCGTTTTTTGTTGATTTACGAACACCTGCCTTTAACAGACAGTATTCTGGAAGTTGAAATCGGCTGCTTCTTCTCTGCAATGGCTTTCATTTCTGGAGTACTCGTGGCTATCATACTCTTTCCTTTCTTCCGCTGCTTTCGATTAGTTTTTCGTTCTCCTGCTTTTGGATAACCACGAAAATCTTCGGGAGATAGGAAAGCATGACTTGGAACAGCTCCTGGATCAAGGATACCGATGTCTGTATGGTTTGCTTCCATATAAGCTGCTCTTTCTTCTAGGGAAGCTGCTCCTTCTTCTTCTTGAGGGAGGGAACCGTTGAGCAAATCACTTGGCACAGCATAAACATTTCTCCCATGTGGTTGATCGTCCACAACGGTAGGAGGCGGTCGGTCAGTCACATAATTGCATAAAAAGTCTGCTTTTCTAAAAATATCTCGATCAAACGGATATATCCCACTTTTTTTAAAACGTGCAATTATGTTGGAAGGTGTCATGCGTTTCTGATGAGCTGTCTTCACGAACGATGCTGTATTATAAATTGAAACAGTTTTGCCAGGGTTTTACATCATCCAAGAGTCAAGTGCTGCATTATAATAAGTTTTAAAAGGCCCGAAAACCGCAACATCTAGTGGTTGCATTTTGTTGGATGAATGGGGACGTAAAGTCAAAACTGAGACACCGTTCTCCTTACACAGTATAAGAGCTTCCAGGGACAAGTGACTTTCTACATTGTCATAGATTAATAGAGTGGGGTTTTCTCCAGAACTGCAAGTGTGGTGAATGAAATGCTTAATAACTTCCACAAAAAGTTCTGATGTCATCCAACCGCTAGGGGTGGCTAAGGCCAGTGTGCCTGAAGGTGCTCCTTGAGTCATGTGGTCCTTGACATGGACACGTGGAAAAATCATGACTGGCGGAATTGTGCTGCCAGGCATAGAAATTATGGACACTGTAGTGACGTTAGTGCCTTTTTCCCCACTTGTAGCTTTGCACACTTGCTTGACGCCTTTTACAGCCACAATTCGCTGGGGTTTCTGCACAGTTGATGTGGCTGTTCATCCAAAATAAACACCCTTGTCCCTTCTCCAAACTCTGGGTGTAGTCAATACAGTGTTTCCAAGTTATTGAAGAACACACAAACATTTGATTTGGTGAACGAAATACCACAAGACAAGCTGCAAGCCTCAGGAGTTCGTTGGCTGAGTTTGGGGTGCCTTTTCAGATAACCGTAAAACCAGTCAATTCCTGCAATTTTCTTCTCACCCCATGATATAGGGCATGGTATTTTGTTCATAACTGCCATTTCGTATGCAACTCATCTGCAATCTTCAACTGGTAGGCCATAAAACATTTTAGAGCACATAATGAGGTAGTTTTTCAGTTTCTCCTCCTGCTTCAGTGTGAAAACCATCCTAACTGTGTAGTTAGGTGCATATTTCATATTTTCTTCTCCACCATCACCATATTCTTTTCTTTTCTTCACATATCTTGATAAAGTGACATAACTAACGTTCTTCAATGTAGCAGCATGTCTTAAACTGTTTCCATTCATGACCATTTCCACTGCTGCCTTCATGTCATCTTCCGAGAAGAGACCCTTGGTACTATTGTGCTGTCGATTTCGCACCATTTCTGAAACAAGAAGAAAAAACCATACTGCACAATGAAAAACACATGGGGCACAATGAAACGTTTCATTGTGCCCCAAATTCATCTATTTCAAGGAACCCCAAACACGCCATTTTGCTTTTCCATACTCTGTACTACAAACAAGAAGCAATAGAAATGCGAAAGTCGAGCAAAAACTTCAGGGATAGATGCACAATGAAATTCCATAAAAGCCGATTGAATTAAAAAATCACTCTTACCTGGAGGCAAAAATCCGTTGGCGCTAAATTTTTACTTTCACAGCGAAAAACAACACATTACCTTGTCAAGTTTGGTATGCGACAGATGAGCAGGGGACGATTAGCTGACTTTGTTGGGTGTGGCTTACTACCGGAATCCCGTTGCACTGGACACTTCTGTAAATCCGGTACACGAACTGTTCCACTGTGCCCCATGTTCCATTGTGCCCCACCCTCCCCTACTTGTCCAAAACTCTCCCTATTTACTTGCTTCTTCAAGTTTCTTGTAATTATCTTCCCAAATTTTCTTCTGGATTGTTAATATTCATTATTTTGTGGCCAACGTTTCGTTTTCAATAAAAAATGGTCTTAACTGGTCTCTTCTATCTCTTATCATATTTATATTCTTCCTGTTCACTTTTGTCCACGACACCTGTATGTTTTTTGTATTTATAATGAGTTTTACTGATCATGGTATTGTAGATACATAAATTTATAATTCTTATTAATGCCATTTTTTCATATCTTATATTATTTATTTAAAATAAAAAAAGTCGACGACCTACTCAAGGGTTAAATAAATATTTGAGATGTCCTATAAGAAGCAATCTGTCAATTCATGACTTTCGTGTACAATTTAAACGTTTTATGCCAGCTACTTCTGCTATTAAATAAGTTGTATTTTTTGTATTATTATTATAAAGTACTTATTTTACTTGAAATGAACGAAGTTACCATTAAACTAAAATATTTCTACATTAATTTCCATTAAAAATGACCTACCGTGAAATTCTGATATGTAGATGCCAGTAGTTGCCATTGTCTTCATCAAAAAGCATATATTCACTTCAATAAGTGCCATATTTCGATCAAAACATGAATTAATTCCTTAAATTTCGGATAATATAATTTTAATAACAATGAAAGCATTTCTTACCACACACACTTTCTAATTTATAGCAGTAGGGTAGTTGATGATTTTTTGAGAAACTGTAAACAAGTAATATTTGATAAATAAAACTTTATTCATATTAATAAAATAACAATTAATATTTATTATACAAGAAATAAAACATGTATGTATTCTTTACTTGTTACCGTCTTCAGTCCTCGAGAGATCCCTTATACTGATGAGCTACGCTTACGATTAAAAGGAGGTAGTCTATTCGTACAGCAACATCGATGAGCGGGAACCGGAACTCCACGGCGACGTTAATAGTATTGCCAACTCTTCAGGCGTCTCGTGTTGGCCGTTGTGGTTTGGGGTTGTGAGAATTACGGGCGATTGTTACAAAACATATTTATATTGTGTCTTAAATGATATTTTACTCAAAATATTAATATTTTAAACTAACTAAAACTATCATAGCTTCTCGGATGGCGTCAAAATTTGTAAAAACAAACATGTGTGACGTTATGTGGACCATTTTTGAGAAATAAGTTTGATACTTTATCAAAACGAACATTTTTATAAGCATTTTGAATTTCCCTCGTAAAATGCTAAGAAATGTCGTGGCTTTCCGGATGACGCCAAAGTTTTAAAAAACAAACGTGTGTGAGGTTATTTGGACGATTTTTATTAACCTTCATGGGACGGACATCAAAATTTCCGAAAAGGATTAACTGGGGTCCGAGAAGATCCCATGCGTAAAATTGCAGAAATGCTGTATTTTTCTTTAAATTAAATATATAGAAAAGAAGTTTTATTAAAGTTTTACTATTAACCATTTATTAGTCAAAAATCATCACGAAAAAATACAAAATACCCTAATTACTAATACTACTAGCTACATATCATTTTAACATTTTTTACAAACTATCTCCGATTTTGAATGTTCTAGGCACACAAAGTTATTACACCTAATACATATTTTTCTGGATTTTCTGTCTATTCCTCTTTGACACATATGGCAGCACCCCCTGGTAATGTTTTGTTGTTCAACTCTATGTTCTGTTGCATCCAGTAGTTCGGGAAAAACGTCTGTCATGCCGTTTTCTATTCGTCTGAATGTATTTATTATTATATTGCCGGAAAACGTTTTTCTTTATGAGTTGTTTTCCTAATCCCAAAATATACATTTTACGTTTGTCCAAACTGTTTTTTCACCAATCCGGGTTTTGCAGTAACCACAATTTATAAGCATTTATTCCTGCAATATCTATAAGATGCGAAAATATTGCCATTGGCCAGCGGTTTGACTTTCTCTGCACTGCATATTCTTTGGCCAACTTATCTGAAGTGTCGACAGCACCTTTTGTTTTGTTGTAATGAAGAATAATTTCTGGTGTATAGTGCTGTTCTTCTCCAGCTACTTTACTATCAGTATGCTCACTTGAAAGTAAGATGACAGCATGTTTTTGTTTTGGAACATAGGATACTAGCGTTCTTTGATTTCTAAAAGCAAACATACTTGAAAACTCTTTCTTGTACGATGCCGGTAGAAGTTCCCTGGGAATAAATGTTTTATTTTTCCGGAGGGTTCCACATAAAGTAATACTTTTTTCCACAACTTGTCAGCAAGTTCTAAACTTGTAAAAAAGTTATCAGTCGTTATTCCAAATCCGCCTTCCAAATGGTCTGTCAAATCTAGGACAACCCTTTGACCTTGACCCTTTTCTGCTTTGTTACCTTGTTTTCCTAAAAATTAATAGATACATAGGAATATAAAGTTTGCCTATATTGCTTTTCAAATAACTTACCCAAATAAACTTGCATGTTTGCAATATAAGAAGTGGTGCAGTCCACAGAGCCCATATTTTGATTCCATACTTATCAGGTTTACTCTTCATATAGACTCAGAATGGTGCCTTACCCCTAAATGGTACAAGCTGCTCATCTACACATAGATGGTCGCCAGGATTAAGTGATTTTTTACAATTAGAAGTGAAAATATCGAATATATCTCTTATCCGAGCTAGCTTATCTACTAATTTTCGTTCTTGTCTTGTTTGAAAATTATCAAAGCGTAAAAATGAAGTAATTTGTTTGAATCTGTCTCTTGACATTGCAGCAGGAATTATAGGACGACAGTAAGAAATATCTTGACACCAGAGCATATCGATAGCCTCTTTCGATCCGTGAAGTGCGCCAAGAATAAGCAACAGTCCAATATAAGCTTCAATCTCTGTAGAATCAACAGGTACAAAAACTTTAATTTTATTCGGATTTTCCATATTCCATTTATCATAATATGTTTGTGCCTTTCTGTTTGTTTCGGTTACTATTATGTTCAGAATATCCGGAGATAGGAAAAGAAGAAAAGCGTCTTTTATACTTGAGATATCAGAACTGTAATTTGTAAGGCCTAGAGCATGTGTCCGAATATTAGCTTTTGAACGACTAACTTTTGTGTGTCCTGTAATTTTTGACCACTCTGTTCCATCTTTAGATTTATATACTGGAATGCCCTGGCTGTTACTAACTGTTGGTTCCTCTGGGTTCGTTTTCTCTATGCTTTGATCAACAACTATTACATCATTTTCTTCCTCTACTTCTGTGACAATGTCTTCATCTTCTAAGTCACTCGATGTTTCCTCATTGATAACACTATCAAACTCTGGATCATTACTTTCAAGTATACGTAACATCTCATCGCCAGTAAGCCCCTTGCGATTGTTTGTAAATAAAAACTGACTCATTTTCAAAACGATGTACCCTACTTGCAATATCACAAGAGACTAACCCGAAATTATATCGCAGTGCGGGGAATCCCCCATTTGAACTGGTAATTTATATTTTACAATTATATGGGTAAATTCCCTGTGAGTAAACAAACGTTAAATGTATGGGATTCCCCGATTTTACTAACAGGTCTGAAGAGACCCCTGGAATATAAAACTATTTTTTGTTTATACCAGCCAATAAAAACTACTAAATACATCATATTTTATCAAAATAACTCATAAACTGCAGCTAGATGAAAGATCAATGTTTAAAAATTTGCGTTTGCAAAGATACAGCAAAAGCATACGTCATGTGGTACAAACGGACCCCGGCCAGTTCTATGAAGGTTAATAAATAGGTTGGATATTTTACCCAATATATAAATTTTTTAATGCAAAGCGAACATAATCATTTACATTTTTATAAACATTTTAAATTTCCCCTCTAAAACTGTCATGCCTTTCCGGATGGCGTAAAAATTGGCAAAAAAAACCTTAGACGAGGAATTTTCCTTGTTTAACAAAAAAAAAAACGCGTACGAAGTGGGAAATACTCGCATAATAGGAAATTTGTTCTGTTTTGTAAACTATGACATCACACGCTCCTATCTCCGTTCAATGTAACAAAAAGGGTATAATTTCATAATTTTGTTTCTTAAAAATATAAATTGATCATCTTATTGAATCTCAATTAATTTTTTACATTTTTAGACCTTAAACTACTGTAAATAATAAAAATATGACAATATATATCTTACTGTAAACTACCCTAAAGTTGCTTACTCCTAGTTATCAATTTTATCTTCTTCATAGTTAATAATTAATTTTAGCTGCTTTCGTTTAAATTCATTTCAGTTCTAGCATTATGCTTCACAGTCCTCTTAAGTCTTCCTCCATTTTGTTTGTCCGTGTCTTCTTCTTAGCCATAAATGATTCCACTGTGTTGATCATTTATGTTTTTTTTTCATTTCATATCTCCAACTCCAGTGGCGTAACTAGGATGAAGCTCTGGAGGGGGATTAACCACCGGGAGATGTGGGTATCGGAAATGTTTTCAAGTTTTGAGCCCCTCAAACTGCATTTTAGCCTTGTTTTTCTTATAAAATTATAGCCTACAGTTCCTAGCTTTTAGTAAGTTTAGATTTCAATAAAGTATACGTTTGCTGTGATTATGTATTAGATTTTGGGTTCTATCTCCCTCAACCCTCCCCCGTAGTTACGCCACTGACCAACCCAGTTTTCCAATTTCCTTCTTTCTCCTTCCTGTTATAGTTCCCATTCACATGATTCTTTTCAATTTTTCCTTTCGTTAGCCGTTTCCATTGCATACGTATTTACTGCAACTATTTTTTTTTATAAATAATGTGTGGTTGAAAAAATATCAATTTGATGATGTATAACAATGTTTTGAGTTCCTTTATGTTTCTGGTACCATCTGGACGAATAATTTAGATCAAGTCCATTAATAAAATGTGTGATTTCAGATAATGTCCTTTATTAACCCTCCGTTCCAAGGGTGGACAATTTTGACCCATTCAGATGAGTGGGGTCTGTGAGGATCAAATTTAAATTCATCATTTTTATCACTTCTTTTTTATATAAGTAAGTTCATATAAATATGTTCATTTCGAATATTTTTCATCAATAAATTCATATAAAAAATGCATAAAGACATCGTTCTTACACATTATTGTTAATTGACTAAATATCTACAATTTCGTCCAAAATTCGTTCCAAAATTTACACAAATTAAAAAATAAAGAACACAAGTAATAAAATATTATTTAAAAATGTTCAAATAATTGTAAAAAAATTAACTTATATAAAAAAAATTGTACACATGCTCTTTACAAAACCAGCTTTTATAAATTTTGCAAAAATAACATGTTTTGCGCCTCTTGCAATTTCCTCTTTTGCCTGAAAGGGACCTGGAACATTTTCTTCAGCGAGCTGTATAGCTGAAGCATGTACTGCTCTTGATATGTGTTTGTCAAGCGCTCTTCTTTCTAGGCTGTCCTGTAGTAATTAGTAAGGATCTTTTTATTAGACCTTGGATCACCGAACAACCTTTTGACGTTGTAAATCATGTATCGTACACATGTTGCTAACTTGGATTTTCTGTAACACATTCGTACTAGTAAGGTCTATCAGGACAAAATATTAATTATTTTTACCAATCGATGTTGCACATTACCATTTCATAAGCTTTAATAAGTCTCAAAGGTACTGTAAATATGAGAATTTAATAAAAATTATATGAGAATTTTGCGAATTTTTATTTTGATATGGACTGGTGGAACGGAGGGTTACTAAAAAAATTATATCTTAATTTTTCATTTTTCGACACCAAAATGTATATAAATACTATACATGATATTTGCTTCAATATATATATACATATAGTCTATACCTAAGTAGTAATTCGAAATTTCAAACTTTGATACATTTTGAACTTCATTGTACATTTTGTAATTAAAAAATGTATCGAATGAGCATGTATAATTGCAATTGACTTAATGTTGAATAGTTGTAAGCATTTTTTAGTTGTAATTCTGTACATTTTAATAATAAATATATTAAGATATCATTGTTGTTTTATTCAGATTTTAAACCTTGTTCCTTCCAGGCATTTAAATGATTTTGACAAACTTGGACACAATTCAAAGGTAGAGAGAGAGAGAGAGAGAGAGAGAGAGAGAGAGAGAGAGAGAGAGAGAGAGAGAGAGAGAGAGAGAGAGAGAGAGAGAAGTTCGATGATTGTTTATGTTGTGCAACGGTTTATTTTTAATCGAGACCTTTCTTTGGTAACAAATTTTAAATTATCCTCAATTGTTATAAATATTGTAATTTAATGATTATCATTTATTTATTTTTCCTATAGTTACTACGTAAGAACTGATATTTCCGTAAAAGAATTCCCTTGGGACATTCCGTATGGCCTATCTGACCTTTACTCTTATATGATAATATTAAATTTGGCATACCCAATGCCACCTTCGGCCAAGGTACCTAATTAGTAGAACCGATCTAGTAAAACTGGAAGCTCGCTTGTAGCTACCTCGAAGCATAATACTAGGCAGTACCTACCAAATCTTGCGCGTGAGGGCAGAAGACACCCATCCGTGACGCATTCTCAATGGTAGTCTGGGAGTAGATGGTGTGCGGTTTTATATTTTTCATTTTGAACAATCATCCGTGCGTGGGAATTATTTTGAAACCACTTTGATAAGTCTGACCATCGTCGTTTTCGATAAATTGTATATTTTTGGTGTGTCAGACTTATAAACCTGTTTTAAGGGATTTTGGATATCTACTTTTATCAACCACCATTTTGGATCAGAACTGTTCATAATAGGTAAGTTTATTACTAACTCTAGAAAACTTGGGCTCATTTTTTTATCACAAATAGATTTTCTAAAGGAGCGAACGGTCTTTGAAGTATAGTAGTCTCTGTCAGTTACATCAGACGTGGTAATTGGAGTCACTTTATATTGTTTTACAAAAGTAACCCCGTGCATAAGGGTAAGTGATTGTTTATTATTCACATCTTTTGTTTCAACAGCAAATACATGTTTTGTTGTTATCAGTTTTTTTATCCTTTTTTATAATTTATTGAGTTAAGAAAAGGAAAAAAGGTCAATCCATGCGTTTAATTCGATTTTTAGTGATATTTATTGTCATTTGTACTTAGATTTAAACACTGGGAGAAATTAGCAAAGTTTCATATTAATTTTGATATAATTTTAACCTTTTAGTTATTGATAAGTAATTAGTAAATCATTATTCTAGATTTAGGTTTTAATGGCGTAGCATAAAGTGCTAACTAATTATCAAACTGGGAATTATAATTTTTGTTGTTGTCTATTGTGTATTCGACAAAATCCGAAAATGGTCCTTTTTGTTTTTTAAATGTGCCGTTGTTATTATAAAAGATATCAAACAAAAATTCTCAACTTTTTTTAATAAACGAGGTTTTCTATAAATTACCATACCAAAAATTTCTATACGACGTTTCGTATTTACAGGATCACCATCAACTTTATTTTTTTAAATACGGACCTGGATTTTTTATTGCAATATATTTTACGTTTTGGATAGATACATACAATGATATAGCATACTTGACGATTCCACTACGTTTCGTCGTTCAATTATCAACATCTTTTTTAAGTCCGCTCTTCTTTACTAAAGTCAAATTAATAATTTTAAATATTGGGCATTAAATAAGAATTTTTAAAGAAAATGAATGCACTAAACATGTGTCCAAAAATCTGTTAAATTGGTTAACGGGAAATGTATGAAAATCGGTTAACAAGAACTAGGTGTTACGTGCCGGACTAAATAAAATCGTTTTATAACTTCGTAGAGTAGTATCCGACTTCTGAAAATAGTACCGTTTATTTTTCATAAAATCAAGCAGTCTGTAAATTATGTAATCGAAATTTCCATAAAATATTTCGTAACGTAAAGTTGAATACACTCTATTTTCTTACACTTTTGTTTCTATCTTTAATATTTCTAGATTTACATTCACGATTTTCTTGAAAAATAAAGTTAGCCGTGGATGTCACAACCAAAACTTTTGTCAAACTGCTTATTTATCTGTCACGCTGGAGACTTTGAGAGAAGAATGACGTTTTGTCGTTGGTGGAGACGAAAATTACTCCATGATCCATATTTTAACAAAAAGATATTTTGGATCGGGAACGATATCATACCAGGTATAGAGTAAAAGTATAATGAAGCCATAATTAATTAAAACGGCGAAGCACTAATAGACTTCTGCGCTAGAAATGAAATGAGGATTAACAACACGTACTTCCCACATAAAAACCAACACAAATACACTTTCAATAACAATCGAGGCCAGCGATCGATGATAGACTTCATACTCACAAATCGAGTAATAACACCCGCACAAGTACTCGACGTCAGAGCCCTAACATCCGCTAACCTGGGGACCGATCACAACCTTGTTCTTGGCAAGATACTACTAATACGTCCACAACAAAAGAGAAAACCCCCGCAGTTCATCGAAAAGTACAATTTGGAGTCCCTAACAACGGAGAGCACAAAACTCCTCTACAAGAGCAGGATTACTAACAAATTAAAAGAGATATAGATTTGAAACCAGAATGGGGAGTAGAAGACAGCTGGCAAAGTATTGCAAAATGCATCAAAGACGCAGCGGAGGAAGCGATTGGAAAGCGTAAAATTAAATGCGACAAACCACACCAAACCGTGGTTTTGTCAAGAGGTAAAAGAACTCTTTGAATCAAAAAGGAAATGTTACTTAACATACAAAATCGCACCGTCGGAAGAAACTCACGCAGAATATGTCCAAGTAAGAAACAGAGTAAACGCAAGAATAATATCAATCAAAAGAGAACATTGGGCCAATTTTACTAGCGACATGGACCACGACCAGTATGGCGCCCAAAGGAAAGTGTGGAAAATGCTTCGGAACAGAAAAAAACAAGTTAACAAGTTTGTGCAGACCAAAGGAGTACCAAAAGAGACATGGCAACAGCATTATAAAGAGCTTTACGATGCTGAGGAAATGCCGAATATCAACAAATACGAAACATATATAAGTGGTACGGTCACTGATGAAGAGGTGGAAGCAAAACTCAAGAAATTGAAAAACAGAAAATCACCCGGACCGTACGGCATCTCCAACGAGCTTTTAAAATATGGAGGCCCCGAACTTGCAAGGAAACTATCGCAACTATTTAACAAAATCTTAAAACAAACGGAAACGCCAGACGAATGGCATAACAGCATCACCATACCTGTATTCAAGAAAGGACTAAAAACCTGCCCAGAAAACTCTTGAATACGGTAATGAAACTTTTCACGAGTATTCTCAAGGACAAACTGGAGACACAAATTAAGAACGCTGAAGAACAACAGGGCTTCGCAAAAGGACGGTCAATAACAGACGCAGTGTTCATAATTAAGCAAATAAAAGAAAAGGCTACACAGTATAATATGCCAGCGTATATCTGCTTCATGGGTCCGATTGGTGGACATTTTACAGATATTAATGGAAAATAAGGCACCAGCAAACATAACGAAGATAATCCATAATCTACATAACAATAACGTAACAAAGGTCAAGGTAGGAGATCAATTCACTGAAAATATCCCAAACACCGGGAGGAATTAGACAGGGTGACAGTCTAAGTCCCTTTTTGTTTAATCTCCTCATGGATAAAATTATAAACAAAGTAACATGTCTCAACCTCGGATACAGACTGGGCAACAAAAGAGTTGGTATGGTGTGCTACGCTGATGATGCAGCAATCATCGCCGAATCAGAAAACGACCTACAGAGACAACTCTTCCAGTTCTTTCTGCTAAGCCGCCAACTCAATATGAACATTTCTATCAGCAAAACCAAATGTATGACAAGCGCGAAGGATCCGCTCAGATGTAAGCTGGTGGTGGAGGACAATCCCATAGAACAGGTGATGCAATTCAGATATCTGGGCATAGATATATCAAGTGCCCACGACCCAGTTAAAGACCTAAGAAGCCAGATTAACAAAGCATCCGCACTATCAGGATGCCTACGAGATATAGTCTGGTCCAACCCGTACATGCGCAAGGATAGCAAAATTAGAATCTACAAGATTTGTATCAGACCCATCATGACGTACGGCACGGAAGTCCGCGAGGACACCAACAAGACGAAACAAATGCTAAGGGTGGCCGAGAGGAAAACACTGAGAACAATAGTGGGGAAACAAGAAGAGACAGAGTAAGAAACACAGATGTCAGAGAGCAGTGCGGGATACAGGATATTATGAGATGGGGAAGACAACGTAAGAGGCAGTGGTACAACCATGTAAGACGGATGGACGAGAACAGACTTCCGAGAATAGTCCTAGAAAACAACCCGCCCGGCTCAAGACCTCCCGGGAGACCTCCTAAAAGGTGGAAAGATAGCTGGCATTCCACCTCCCGGGAATTACATAAGAAGAAAGAGCTGACGCCATATAAATAAAACGATGACTCTTTGTAAAACAGGAAGATTATAAAAACTTTGTATCATCTTAAATTTTATTCTCTGTTCAAGCATTGTATAATAAAGTTCTAAATATAGTTGTAAAATTGTTTTTAAAAACCCAAGTTCGAAGTTTTAATATATAATTGGCGCAGTCAGTAGGATACGCGCGGGTTTCGAATAAGTAAAAAAAACAGTTTCGCATTGTGTCGGGAGTGAAATTCGGGACCTTGGAGTTTCTACACCTTAAGTGAGTATAACCGAACTCAAAACTTTTGGACTTAGTGGCAACGAGAGTAGAGAATCACGAAAAAAAGAACAGGAGAGCAGAGCGATCGAGTTAACGAACAATCTGTAAGTGCGTTTTCCTCTTTTACCTTTCCAAACCCCTATTTTGGCAAAGATAGTTAAGCTCTGTTCATATCGAACAATAGTCTATCGCAGACATTAGCTTTTAATTAATTCTAGTTATTTAATGAGTGACATTGATGAAATAAATTAACGGAATTATAAATATAGAAATAAATAACGAAAATAATATAGATAATCAAGTTACAAATAATTTAACAATAATAAATCGAAATTCTAATATTACACGAAACATGCCAGAAATGAACTGTGATCTTTTAAAATCTAGAATTGATAACATTAAACCTTATGACGGCAATAGTAATACATTAAATACATTTTTGATAAGATGCGAAGACCTTATTAATGATTATAGACAATTTAATGATGCACAATTATCTAAACACATTTTTCAATCAATTCAAGAAAAACTTATAGATAAAGCTGACATATTAGTAGGTAATCGTGCTGAGTTAATAGATTGGCCTAAATTACGAGGCCCTTATACAATGTTTTGCGGATCGTATAAATATTGATTGCTTAATACAGGAACTAACAAGAATGAGACCATTTAGGAACGAACAACTGATAAACTTTGGTAGCAGAATTCAATTGTTAAGAAGTAGTATTGCACAAAAAATTAGTAATAATCCTAACCTTAATAATGCAGAAAGAATTTGCCAAATAAACCATTACGATAAAACTGCACTCAGCACCTTTATCGCTGGTTGTAGTGGTACCTTGAGGAATAATTTACATCTTGAAAATCCAGCTTCACTGGAAGACGCAATGGCCTATGTAAACGTGTTCTAAAATTTCGAAAGACTATACGGTAATCTAAACGACAATAATAGAATAACGACTTCTAAATTTAATAACAATAATAATCGACAATCGTACTCACAACCAAGATTATATCCTCATAATCAAATGCAACCCACTTACCAACAAACCCATTATTCATCGCAGCCAAATTTTATGAATAATAACGTATCCGACAATAACAAACCAACTAACCAATTTCCTAGCCAACCTATTAATATTCAACCCAGACAAATGCCTCCCAGACAATACCCTACAAACAGACAAGTATTTGGACCCCCACAAAACGTTTTTAGACCAAATAAAAAATCCACGAATCAATTTCCTAAACCAACACCCATGTCAACAACCTCTAGAAACCCATCCATGTTATCACAAAGACAAAGATGGCAAAATCATCACAATTATAATCAAAATCATTCATTTAGAAATAATGGACAAAACCCAAATTTTTCTTCTGAAGAACTATTTACAAGCGAATACAATCAATCAGATCCATACACAAATGAACAATATTTTTACCAAAATTACGATACTTTTAATAGTGACGATAATAATCCTGATCTAGACGTAAATCAAACATCTTATTTCGAAAATGTAAACTATGACGAAAATCAAAATGAAAATTTTCTAGAAACGGGCCTACAATAAGAAAATCCTTAGTAGAAATTAATATATCTTCAGATAACGCCTTACCGTACATTCAAATTCATAATCCTAATTTAAAATTACTTGTAGATACCGGTAGCTATTATTAAACCTAATATTATAGACAAATTTTATCCAAATTCTGTTAGTCAAATCAGTGCACAAATTAAAACAGCGTTAGGTAGTCAAGACATCATATACCAGTCAACACTTAGAGCATTTCCAGAATTTCAGAATCCAAACTACAATATCTCTTTTCTTTTATTTGATTTTCATGAGTATTTCGACGGTATACTTGGATTAAATGATTTAAAAAACATGAATTTTAATATAGATTTAATTAACAATAAATTAATAGGTCCAAACACAGAAATACCTATCAGGTACAGACAAAAAGAGCATTTCAATATATCATTCTCGATAGAAGCACAGCACAAAATTCTAAAAAATTACCTGTTTCTATTTTCAACGGAGAAATATTGATACATGATAGGACCACTGTATATACCTCAAATTTTGACTAATGCCGAAAACGGATTTGCCCTTATAGAAATTCAAAACAAAACAGATAAAACTATTTCAATAAATATTAAAGAGCCTTTTCAAGTAGAATCATTCGAAAAATCCAGTTATGATGTATTCAATATTAATTCTTTCCTTAACTTAAATGATAAATACGATGAAAAATTAAAACAAAAAATAGATATATCGGATTTAATTAGAACCAATCACATGAATTCGGAGGAAAAAACTGAAATAATAAAACTATGTCGAAAATTCTCAGACATTTTATTCAAACCAGGTGATAAATTATCCTTCACGGCGCGGACAAAACACGAAATTAAAACAACGGACGAAATCCCTATACATTCTAAGTCATATAGATACCCCTACACAAACAAGAAATAAATAAACAAATAAATGACATGTTAGATAAAGGCATAATTCGATCCTCAACTTCAGCATGGTCATCGCCATTGTGGATAGTGAATAAGAAAAAAGATCAATCGGGACAACAAAAATATCGATTAGTTATCGATTATCGTAAACTGAACGAAAAAACAATTCCTGACCGATATCCGATACCAAATATCAATTCAATCCTCGATAAACTTGGAAGATCAAATTATTTTTCAACTATAGACCTTTGGACCGGTTTTCATCAGATTCAAATGGAAGAAAACTCTATATCAAAAACAGCATTCACAGTTGACAACGGGCATTATGAATTCTTACGAATGCCATTTGGGTTAAAAAACGCACCATCTACTTTTCAACGCGTTATGGATGAAGTTTTAAAAGACCTCCAAAATAGAGTCTGTATGGTCTATATGGACGATATCATTATATTTAGCAAATGACTTCAAGAACATCTTCAAAATTTAAAACTTGTTTTCACAAAATTACGCGAGGCAAGACTAAAAATTCAACTGGATAAATCGGAATTTTTACGAAAAGAAGTAGAGTTTCTAGGACACATAGTAACATCAGAGGGAATAAAACCCAATCCAAAAAAAATTTCATCGATTAAAAAGTTTTCCATACCAAAAACACAAAAAGACATAAAATCATTTCTTGGGTTAATAGGGTACTACCGTAAATTCATAAAAGGTCTAGCCAAGATTACCAAACCTATGACTAAATGTTTAAAGAAAAATGAAAAAGTAGTTCACACAAAAGTTTTCATAGATTGTTTTGAAACATGTAAAAATATATTAACATCTGAACCAGTTTTAATTTACCCAGATTTTGACAAAGAATTTGAATTGACAACAGATAGCTCCACTTATGCAATAGGCGCAGTACTATCGCAAAATAATCATCCCATATGTTATGCATCACGAACCCTAAATTCAGCCGAAATAAACTATTCAACAATTCAGAAAGAGCTCGCAATAGTCTGGAGTTGCAAATACTTTCGCCCATATCTTTACGGCCGGAAGTTTACAATATATTCTGACCAAAAACTATTACAGTGGCTTTTCTCCACAAAAGACCAAAATTCTATGCTCGTAAGGTGGAGACTAAAATTAGAAGAATTTGATTATGAAATTAAATATAAAAAAGGTTCTTCAAATTTAGCAGCAGACGCTTTAAGTAGAAACTAAACGCCATCGATAACGAATCTATAATAAATAACGCAGGAGACGCGGATGAAATAATAGAAAATTTCCTAAGAAATCCTGATAAAATACCTCCAGTCAGTAGCCCTGACCTGGAAGATATACTAGACATTGTAGAGCCGACTAAAAGTCAAAATCAAAAAATCAACGTTAATATATATATATATATATATATATATATATATATTAATACATATCCTCTATCTAAATTCTATAGAAAACATTGAAATAAAGAAAATATGCATATTTAGATGTAATACTAGTAATACACACTGTATTATCAATGATTTGAATGGTTCAATATACTAATAAAATTTGACATTTCAATTTCATATGACATTACTGCAGAATAGACTTAATGACAGATATATTTTAAAACGATTTGAAAAACCAGAATACAGATGTCTCTATTAGCAAATGGCACTTATAAATAAAATAATGAAAATCTCTCTTGGTATATAAAAACGTAAATTTGTAATTTTTTAAAAAAAAAGAATGCTAGGTAACCAAAGGAGAAGAGAATTATTTATTGAAACATTTTAGTTAGTTGAATTTGAAATCCCCATGAGACAACATCATAATAAGAGTTGTCTCAAATTTAATTTTGAATATTAGGGAATTTATATAATTGTTATCAGTTCAACATATCTTGCCTTTTGTAAAGCCAGTGCGTGTACTATTCACAAAGAATTACCGCTAAAGTGCAAGTGGTTTTCGCGTTTTCTAAATTATTGATTTGGAAACGTTTGTTCCGGAAATTCTAAAAATATGTTTTAGAATACGTACGAGATCTTCTAGTATCCAGTTTGGTGAGTCCAGTCCATATTATATATTATTCTCGAGAATTAATAGGCCTTTGATCAACATTATTTCGAAAATAGATGCATCTTATGATTAAATTATAGTAACGTTACTTATATAAAATTCTACGTCAAGTGCAGACAATTTTGGGAACAGACAATTTACAAGAAAATTTACGTATTTTACATTGACAGATATCAAGTATAAATTTAGACATTTTGAATTTTCGGTTAAATTTATTTAGATAGGAAATTTCTAATATAGATTGTTTTTAATATTAAGGTTTGATAGACAATTCTATCTTTGTTTATGCGTTTATGATATTTTTGAAGAGTTTTAATTTTTGTTAGTGTTATTTTGATAATATATTATATAAATTTGAATTCCAAATCTCTTTGGCTCTCTTTTCATATTCATTTTCATTATATTTGATAATTTTTATACTATAGAAAATTTAGTATAATAAGTGAGATTTAGTTAATCTCCTGACAGTAAATTCATATATGTCATAAGATAATTTAAATTGTCTTATAGTGTATTGGATAAACAGTTACTGTAGATTTGAATAGTGTGATACGTAATTTAGAAAATTATTTGGAAATTTACAAATTTGAATTATTAGTTGAAATCTTTGATCCCTCCCTGAGAAAAGAGTGAGTTGATTGGTGTTGTATTGATTTATCTTTCATAATATAAAATTTAATATTTATTTAGCCGGGCATATTAATTTGACAACTGCTGTCATTAAAAATTTTATAGGTTATATTTAGAGGTAAAGGTATTTTCACAATAGTGTAGTTATTATCACAAATTGTGATGACAGCTACAAATTAAATTCAGCATCATATAAATTCATATTCATATATAAAATATAATATAATTAGTAAAACACATTAGATATACTATAATTTGTCACCCGAACGTGGGGCAAATATTATTATAGAATATAGATATATTATAATATATATATATATATATATATATATATATATATACATATATATAACTTACAATCTCATATTTATATTCGTAATAAAAGAAGTTTCTTTAACGGAGTCGGACAATTACAGAAATGGCTGTTTGGTACACTTGACGCTGACGACGGTAATAGATATGATAACGCAATAAAAATTCTCGAAACAAACCAACAGAACATGGTTACGGAAATAAATTTGCAACGTTCACTTTCAAACAATCTAATAAAAAATTACAACACAACAATTCGCATATTATCAAAAAATCAAGATAATTTTGCAAATTATCTGGGAAAATTTCAAATGAGCGTACAAAAATCAATCACTGAATCACATGAGTATTTAACCTTTCAAGGAATTATTTCCCAAATAAATCTGGATTGCCAAAATGTTATCACGTTTTTAGATAATTTAGAAGATTCCATAGCTTTTGCAAAACTCAACACACTTCATCCTTCTATTATTTCTAGTCAAGAGTTACTAAACACTTTAGAATACTTAAGAAAAATTTACTCAGACAACCAAATTATGAAATTTAGGAACATATTAACATACTACCAATTTTTAGGCACACAAGTCACATTTGAAAACAAAAAATTAATTTTTGCAATACATATACCAATTATCAAAGCTGAAATTTTTAAGTTTTATCATTCCTCTTTCCTATCATTCAAAACAACCAAATATTCCCTCTAAAGTATCCCTATTTGGCACAAACCAACTCAGAACATCAATTCAAAGAAGAAAACTGTCCACTACTAGAGGATACATATTTTTGCATGGAAGACCATTTCCCTGAAGACAACTGCACTCTACAGCTCATAGAAAACCAGACGGTGAAAAGCTGCAAGAAAATCAAGTTAACATTACAAGAATCTCTCGTTGAACAAATAACACAAGACGAAGTAATCATTATACAAATGCAAACAGAAAAAGTTTTCTCCAAATGCTACACAGATCAATATATAGAAGTAAAAAATCCTACACTAATAAAAATACCAGAATCATGTCAAATAGAAGTCAACACTATACTCGATAGTCGAAATTCTGTAAAGTGACTCATCGCTCTTACTGTCCATAAAATCAGTTGCAGAAGCGAACTTCATGAGCGCATCATTTTTGAAGGGTTCTTAATAGTCCTAAATAAAAAATAAATAGAAAATGTTCTTGTACGCTCTGGCGTTTAAATTTGAGAGAACAGAAATACGAAATTATTATGGTAGGTATCATTATGTATATACAGGGTGTTACCAAGAATAATACACATTTTTAAGGATGAGCTAAAATAAGATGTATATAAAAAAGTCGATAGTCGAAATTCTGTAAAGTGACGTCATCGGTTATCTACCGATTTAAAGTGAACTCCATGAGCGTATCATAGTTTAAGGGTGCGAATACTGAAATATCTGGAATTTCAATGTTTAACATTTGAAATAATAACTTATCACAAGTTGTTCATAAGTAAGTTAAAACAAAATAAAAAAATGTTTATAAGTCAATTCCAACTTACTACTACTAAAACTAAAAAAAAGTTGTTTGTCAAGACCAAAATAAATTACCAATAAGTATAGGTATGTTGCGAGGTCACTTGTAAAATGTCTGACTAACTGGAAGCGGTATCACTCCCTGACGACTCCTCAGAATCATCGCTTTCTCCTCCTATATCGATAATAAGTGGTTCCGTCATTACTTCTACACGTATGTCTAAATCCCAAAACTTTATTTCTTCTTTTAATACGTGTTGAATACATTTACGCCAACTCTCAGCAGTAACGGTATGCAGCGCCTCGTCAAACAGTTTCTCAACGTCAGCCATTTTGAATGTACTGTTTTTTCTCGCAACATAATTTTTCACTTGGGCCCAAACCAGCTCGATGGGGTTTAACTCACAGTGGTAGGGAGGAAGTCTAACAACTGAGACGTTGAAATATTTCGCCATTTCATCGACAACGTACTTAATATAACTGCTTTTATGTTTCCGTACGAGAGATAATAATTCAACTTTTAGCATTGCCTCGTTGTGCGGAATGCTTTTACTCTCTAACCAATCAATTATAACCCTCTTGCGGCTAGCTGAAGTAGGTATTTGCTCCAGTCGACGAGAGTGGTATGAAGCATTATCCATAACTATCACTGAACCAGGAGTTACCTTTGTTAAAATTGATCTAAACCATGTTTCAAACCGGTTACCATCCATCTCTTCATGGTAATCGACAGTTTTTTTGGACTGAAAACTTAGTAATCCACCTTCTACAAATCCTTCCTCGCTGCCAATGTGAGTGATAATCAGTCGACGTCCTTTCCCAGAGGGAGTTTTTAAACCGGAAGAGAAACCCTCCATAAAGGCTTGTCGATTGCTTCGTATATTCATGTCTTGCCACACTTTTGACACAGTGTGGCCTTCATTTAACCATGTTTCGTCAAGATAATATATGTGCCGTCCTTCGTTACGAAACTGTCGTATCTGTTTTAAATAATTTCTCCTCCATTCCACAATGTCATTTCGTTCAATTAAGGCACTGTTTCTACTTCTTGTTTGGTAACGAAAATTCATTAATTTTAAAGTTCGTCTCAAAACTTTATCACTGATGTTTGGTAAAGTATCATCAGCTTCTATTACCTTGCTCAATTTAGCTACCGAGGGGATTTCATTCCTAAAATAAAAAGAATGTATTTCCCTACGTATAGCATTCCGTGTTTGGTCGTCCAAAACAATTTTCTTTCTTCCCCTACTTTCCGGTTTACAGTTTTCACCTCGTTCTCTTGTCAAAGATCCGTCCCGCGATTTCTTTAGAATATTGTATATAGTACTCTCAGAAACTTTAGTTAAATAACTGCACTTAATCACAGCGTCACTAACACCCAACTGTTTGTCCATGGCACGCAGTCCTTCGTACACATTTAATATGAGGACTTTTTCTTTCCGAATTAAATTGTTACGACGCCGTTTTTTATCGCCAACACCGCTACACTCCGCCATTATTGTCACTAAATATACCGATATAAATATTACAATAAATACCAATAATAACCGATTTATCACACAAAACCACAACACAAATACTGATGTTACGCTCATGAAGAGAATAAACACCTCACATAACTGTTTACTATCACTGTCTCATTCGCGTAGCTCGATCTATCTATCTCGTTCTCAAAGCCGGAACATTGAAGCGACTCTCCAACATTGTCAAATCGGCGAGTTTTTCACAACAAACTTTGCGTTCAAGAAATATACATAAACACTTTATTTCACATTTCAAGTAAACTAATTATTATTAGTCTGCTTGAAATTTGAAATAAATATATTAAATTGGTATTGACTTAATTACATTGCATCTTTTGTACCTGAAATATTGACACAATGGATTTGAAGTGTATTTATAAAATACAGCATTTCTCTCTAAAATACATATGGCAACTGCGCTTTAACCAAAGTGTTGATTAGATAGCTCTGACTCACTTTACACAATTTCGACTATCGAGTATAAAAAATTTATCAACGACGCCAGAATTCAAGAAGGAAAACCATTATTTCTCCCAAAGCTAAACTGGGTAAAATTAGAAGTTATACCAGAGTACGAAGCACCCAAAATAGAAAATATCAATTTGGATGAAATCCACAAAATCAGCAAAATGTCAAAACAACTTATACCATTAAGAATTTCAACATCTAAACACTATCCACGAATTTTCGGCGGCTTGTCCTCTGTTATTGCCGTCTTAATAATAGTGGGATGGATCTTCAAGAAGAAAATCAAGACATCGCTCCAGCAATGCGGCAGAAAACAAATAAGGGAAGAAGTCCAAAGCAAAGAAGAAACCCTAAGAGAAGAAAATCCAACAGAAAAACCAAAACTCGAACACCACTCCGTTATGTTCTCGTCTTAGAGGGGAGGAATTACATAAGAAGAAAGAGCTGACACCATATAAATAAAACGATGACTCTTTGTAAAACAGGAAGATTATAAAAACTTTGTATTATCTTAAATTTCATTCTCTGTTCAACCATTGTATAATAAAGTTCTAAATATAGTTGTAAAATTGTTTTTAAAAACCCAAGTTCGAAGTTTTAATATATAATTCGGGAAAAGATGCAGAGGCAGCTTCAGAAGTAACAGATCGACAGATCTCCAAGAAGTAGAAGAAGAGAAGAATATATTTTGGACTGATGAAAGTACATTTACTAACAGTGGAATATTTAATCCAAGAAGCAAGCATTTCTATACCACTGCGAACCCCCATTTAATAAGGGAAGTTAGGTCACAGGTCCGTTTTTCGCAAAATGTATGATGTGGTCTAATCAATAATCAAATAATTGGACCAATATTTTTGGACGGTCATTTAAACCAGTTCCGATATTTAGAGCTACTGGAGGAAGTATTCGATGAGATGTCCCTAGAAACAAGACGAAATCTTGATTACTTTATGCAGGATGGCTGTGGTACGCATAATGCGAGAAGAGTTGTACAGTATTTAAATGAATATTTTGGAGACAATTGGATTGGTACCAACGGGCCAACAAGATGGCCTCCTCGATCCCCATGTCTTAACCCCATAAATGATTTTGTATGGGGCTTCATAAAAAACGGAGTTTACAGCAAAAATATGTCAATTAATATACTAGAACTGCGTCAACGAATAGTAGATGCATTTCGAAAAATTCCTCCCGAAATGCTTGATGCAGCTACATCTCATATGTCAAGGAGAATCGAACTATGTATTGCACAGAATTGACGTCATTTTGAACAAGTTTTATAACTGAAAATTTGATTGAAGTTTTAAATGTATGTTTAACTTATTATTACCTTAGAGTGTCATTTGTAAATACATCATTATTTATTCATTATCATTAAGTTTCAAAATAAATTGTTGAATTTGATCATTTTCTTTCAAAATTCTTATTTAATGCCCAATATTTAAAATTATTAATTTGACTTTAGTAAAGAAGAGCGGACTTAAAAAAGATGTTGATTTTTGAAAGACGAAACGTGGTAGAATCGTCAAGTATGCTATATCATTGTATGTATCTATTCAAAACGTAAAATATATTGCAATAAATAATCCAGGTCCGTATTTTAAAAATAAAGTGGATGGGGATCCTGTAAATACGAAACGTCGTATAGAAATTTTTGGTATGGTAATTTATAGAAAACCTCGTTTATTAAAAAAAGTTGAGAATTTTTTTTGATATCATTTATAATAACAACGGCACATTAAAAAACGAAAAGGACCATTTTCGTATTTTGTCGAATATCTCCGGAACTAGTCGAGATATTTAAAATTTTTTTGAAACATCTAATTCCCCATAAATATACCAAACTTTTTCTCCATTTAATCGATATTGTATCTATTGCGGTTTACGAGATCTCTGTATACGTCAATTAAATCCGGTCCACGTTGCGTTGCGGATAGTTAAGAGTAGATGAGGTGGGTGTTTGGAATGATTGAAAAAATTTTGGAATTGGGTGTCTCCGATGTCTTGAGAGTTTAGAAGAAGAGTTAAGAGTGATTTTAAGGATTTTTATTTCGAAATTGTTTGAAAAGTGACTAGGAGATATAGAAAGGTATGTAGATGATGTCGGGTGGTGGCGACTGGCTTTTTTCGAGTTTGAGGAGAGGAATTTGTAAGTTAAGTGTTTATTGTCTAGGTGAGGTGGTTAAAATGTTGAATTTGAAATTTAGTGAATGACTGGTAAAAATGTTGAAATTGAGTGGATGGCTGGTATCATCATCAAGTAAATCCAAAAATCTCGTTGTAAGGTCGTACCAACCGAACGTGCCTGAGAAATCAATGATGACATGATGACAGCGGAGAGGCGGGAACAGCGCAGAAAGGGGTTATGTAGACATATGTTGAAAAACTTAAAAAATAAAATCTCTTTTAATTATAACTATGTATTTATAATAAATTACAAACACTCGTCGATACGTCGGTCCATTTGGCTAGTGAATAAATTCACTATGCTACAGGAAAAAACGTGAAAAACCTGCATCCCCGACGGGTAGGATGGGGCTCGCGGATCAAGTTGAATCGCTTTCGCTCCTGATGGGAGTGAAAGAAAAGTGAGCACGCCTGCCTATGTTTCTCCCTTCCATTGCCGGATCATCTTCGGATTCTTGAACTGCATCAACCACTTGAGTGCTGCATGATCAGTCCGGATTGAGAACTTCCTACCATAGAGATACTGGAGATACGGACTTCACTACTGCCAAAAGTTCTCTTCTTGTGACGCAGTAGTTTCGTTCTGGTTTGGAGAGGACTTTACTGAAATATCCCAGCACACTCTTTCTTGTCCTCCTTGGATATGTGAGAGCACTCTACCAATTCCTACGTTGCTTGCGTCAGTGTCAATAATAAAGTCTCCCTCTGGTAATGGATGTCCTAATATCGGCGACGAGGTTAAATGCCTCTTCAAGGTTTCAAAAGCCGTTTGACAGTCTTCGTCCCATTGGAAAGCTATTGATTCTTCTGTAAGTCGAGTTAGAGGTTTGGCAATATCTCCAAATTTCCTGATAAATCTTCTATAATACGTGCAAAGTCCAAGGAAACTCCTAATTTGATGTTTGTCGGTTCATTGCTCACTATATGCCCTAGATAGTTGACTCTGTTCCGGAACAGCTGACATTTTTTCGGGTTTAACATGAGCTGGGCAGCTTGGAGTCGTTTGAATACGTCTTCCAAATTCTGCAGGTGTTCGTCAAATGTCTTCCCCAGTACTACGATGTCGTCCAAATAGACCAGGCATGTCTTCCAAGACAACCTTCTCAAGACATTTTCCATGAGTCTGTCAAATGTCGCAGGCGCATTACAGAGCCCGAATGGCATGACGTTGAATTGCCATAATCCAGATCCGGTGGTAAAAGCAGTCTTCTCTTTGTCTTCTGGGTCCATTTCCACTTGCCAATAACCAGACTTCAGGTACAAGGCGGAAAACAGTTTGCTGCCGGCCAAAGTATCTAGCGTATCGTCAATTCGAGGCAGAGGATAGCTGTTTTTCTTCGTCACGTTGTTAAGCTGGCGATAATCCACGCATAATCTCGTAGCACCATCCTTTTTCTTGACGAGCACTACTGGAGACACCCATGGACTAGTAGATGGCTCTATTACTTTTTCTTATTACTTTTTCTTCTGCCATCTCTCGAATTATTCTTTCCGCAGTCGCAGTCTCGTTGGTAAAAGCTTCTTCTTGGAGTTTATTATTTCTGGTCGTATAATGGTTCTAATTGCTCCATAGTATATCTCTTGCGATTCACTTCGCCATCTACATATACACTGTCGTTGCGATACCTGAGCGAAGCTAGGTTTGCAGGAGTCTTGGGGCGCTTACACGAACTACGTACATGCCCTAGCTCGCCACAATTCCAGCATCTGATCTTTCTCGGCTTCTTGTCCATCATACTTTTGATCAAGCTGGCGATCTGGTCAAATTTGTCCTCGTCGCCTTCTTCTCGGATGGTCATAACTTTGTTATAACCCGAAGCCTTCGTTGCTGCTTCATATTCAAGAGCAGCTGTCAATGCGTCAACCAATGTTTTGGGATGGGCTAGTCGAAGCGTCCTCTGCATATCGGGGTCACGTAACCCATCAATAAAGGCCTGTATGCCCAGACATTCCATCATGTTCTCTGGTGCTGATGGATGAGCAAGTCGAATGAGTCGGGCAATATCCACTTCATACTGTTGAAGTGCTTCGTCACGTTTCTGCCTTTGGGTCTTCAACTGGCATTGGTACAAGTGCTCTAGATGTTCGTGACCATATCGCATGTCCAACCTCTTCTTCAGCTGCTCGAAATCATCCGTTTCTACAAGTGGTATCGTCTGAAGTACATATAAGGCATCTCCCCGAATGGTTAAGTTTACTGCCTTCTCCCTATCGGACCAATTATTCACTCTAGCAGCTGCTTCAAATTGTTTCACATAATTGGTCCACGATGTCTTTCCTTTCCATCGACTCGGGCAAAACTGTTAATATCTTCTGTCTTGGGTTGTGTTTCTGGCTTGCATATCTCGCATTTTCTAGATAAGACTGGTCACAAAAACAATGTCTAGATAAGATAGTAACAATCGTAAACAATTCTAAGAAATCCCTGCGAATCCGCCATAATTTTAACTTGCAAACATGGCTTAGACAGAGTCGGATTCAGGGACTATACCAGTGTGCTGTTTCGTAAAATTATTAACAGGTTCAGGCAATATGTTTCAGACCTTATCACTGACTTTCAGTACAGTTGAATTAGTGGATCATAACCCGTGCGTAATTAATACCTGAACATAACCGACATAATTATTAAGTGGCATCTCTTTCCATTAATAGTGAAGAACATAACAAAATAATTTGAAATTTGTCGGTTATGTTATTAGATATTAATGACGTACGTATCATGATACCATAATTCAACTGTATACTCAGTTGACTTGAACATTCTAATGCAAAAGCGCTAAAATTTGACTTGGTCACTTTTCGCGGTAAACCCACGATATGTTCTATAGATTATTGTAAATGTTTTGCTCAAATTACAAATATTTTACAATAGGGACACAATTTTAATACACTTTTGTTTCCACCCGATATATTTTTACATATTAACGATTTCATCTAACCCTTCTTAATGTCAATTTGGGACAATCTGTAAGTGAATTCGTCATTAATTTTCTTTCATCATTTTCATATTGTTTCTGGTTTTAATTAATCAACGTCAAGGTAAGGCAAACCGCGATCTAAACTGAATAGCATGTAAAAGTCACGTTGCAAGCATCGTGATTGAATTGGAACTGAACGACATCGATCTCTTTTTGACGAACGTGCCGTGCGTAATTCTCTCTCCTTGTTTGCACGTTCCTCTTATTTTTTGGCGGTTCCGATCTTCAGTTTCTTAAAGAGCTTCTCCAGTGACAATCGGCCTAAGTGTGTTATATTCTATTTTGAAAGATTTTTACGATAATTTTTCTTAAAATGGTTTCCAACAAGTACAACGGTTAAAATTGGACAAATATAAGAGTGAGTACATTTCTTTCTTTATATAAACTAATTATATAATATAAATGTTTTTTAGAATTACGTAAATATTACGTTTTTTTTTAAATTTTTAATCGAATCTTGATCATATTTTAATATAGATATAAATTTAATTAGTAATCGAGAGTTCTATTAGTGAAGTATAGTGTAACTAAAGTCAATTGAAGATCAATAAAAAAGTATGCTTGTGAATTCTTTTTAAAATTAAATTTCTGGGAAATATTTTATACCTGGATCAACTATATTGTGGAAGAAACAAATTACCGTTGCATCAAGAGTATGTAAATATATGTAGCCATAATGAAAAAATCCATAAATTGGGCCAAATTTCTACCTTCAGATTTCTCCATTGTGACTATTTTCTAATCAAAATAGAACAATTAAAACGGTTACTTCAAAAATATTTATTAAATTGTCCTCGTATAAGTGCTTGACAGTACACATTTTTCCATATACAGGGTGATTTCAGCAGAAATAGAGTAGAAATGTCAATAAGATATTTCTATAAAAACACTTTATTCATCAAAATAGTTCAAAAATCAAAAAAAAAATATATTTAAAACTCTAAGAATTGAAAAAATAAAGAAATTCACATATATAAAGATGAAGGGAAAATATTATCCTGAATAAATGATACATACAATATTCAAAAAAAACATAAACAAATATTATAATCAATTGACAAACAAAACAGATCCTGATGTAGGAAACACATAAAACGTTCGCTAAAAATTGTACTGACCTACAGTGACACCTACCGGATACTTTAATAGTAAGGTAATAAAAATAGTTTGTTTTCTTCTTTATTCCTGTTACATCCACAGAGTTCTAAAGTAATTTAATCAAACACCTGAACATATCCTACTAAACACCTATATTTACCTTATGTATAGGGACTATATCACTGACGATGTTCAAATTATTTTAGTAAATAAGAAATTAGAGAAGTCGTAAAGAGCATACCACAATATTTCAATAGACTAAAATAAAAAACAACGTAAAACAAAAAAAATAACATTACATACAAAATTCCTTGTAATAATTGTGATGCTGCTTATATAGGAAAAACATCGCAATATATGAAAAATATATTAAAAAGCCATAGATACAATAAAACAAATGAAACAGCATTAAATAACATTTAATTATACAAATACAAAACTTCTTGAATTAAGAGATGTTTTAGTAATGGTTTATATACGTAAAAATGAGAAAGCTATTAATGATAATAGTTATATAACTTCTATGTACTAACATAAGAATAATTTAAATTATTAATTGCTTCTACTCCTTCTCATTTTCCTATGCCTTTTTTGTACCCATTTTATCTAGTCCGCTCTATCAAAAATAAAAAGTTTTTATATAAGCCATCAGTGGCGTAAATAAGGGAAATACCAGGGCCAATGACGTAGAAAGAGAATAGTACTAGCATCTCATTCATAGTATAGTATGAGAATGTTATACAATGTGCTAGAACAAGACAACAATATATTCATTTCCTGCTTTGGCAACGCTGCATAAATGGGGAAATAAAATTTCCAGTGGCGTACTGCTCTAATAATTTTGTTTACCTTTTAAGAAGATTCTCAATTTGGAAATAATTGTGTGATAGAAATGCTTTATATCCAGTAAATATTGTATTGAATTAAAAATAATTGAATTTAGGATAAACGCTGAATTAAGAAGGAATTTAATTAATTGAACCAATATCTGAAAAAAAATTAAGTAGGGATGTTGAGATATAATTAAACCTTCGAAAAATAATATCAAAATACATAATTATGAACCAACTATGAATTTTTATAAACTACATTAAACCATATAGGAATATTTGCCCAAAATATTTCTATTAACTAATGAAACACTATTTTAGAACACAACTGCTTGTCATTAATACCAATGTTATACTTATTACAAATGTAACAATGGGTCATTTGGCCAGTAAAACAAAAATAATTGCAAGATTTAGGTACTTCATATTGTTAAAATGGTTAACTTTCAATAAGTAGATGTACTTATATGGACGACAGTGGTTCTTAAAAAATGCAGGTAAAATGCAAATGTCAACTTACCAGTTAAAAGATATTTTGGTTCAAATTATCCAATTTTTTGCAAATATAACACTGACGAACCAATTTTTGGACTTATAATACACTTACGGAGAGTGCAATAGTTCAATAACTGATTAAATAACCGAATAGTTAGCTGTAAACAAACAAAGCAACGATCTACTGTAATGGCAACTACGCTATGATTTTTTGTAATGAAATGGCGTTTATGAATGAATGCGCTCCTACAGAATATAGCAGAATGAGTTTACTGTTGAAAACACAATATCAATCGCAAGAATAATATATTGTACAACGAGTATTTCCTACGAGTATGACGTTTATGGACGAACCGAAAGAGAGTGCTGTAAGCCAATAGGAAATTGTCATTCCGTGCGAGATGTACACTATACTTTTTCTACGACTATAGCAGCAGAAGTATCAAAAGTTAACAAAATTAAAGTCAATTACCACTGTATATATTTTATTTATTATTAATATTCAATTTAATAATAGTACAGTTATTGAATATAATTTTTGGAGAATTTAATCCAGTATCTTTAAGAGATAAGTTTACATTATTTAGATTTTCTAAATTATTTGATGTCGACGTTGATGGATTGATCGACCCCAAAATTTTGTTGACCACATGGTTTTTATTTGCCAACGATTTTTGAATGTAGCCCTCAGCTACTGTTATCGAACGTCAGTCATCTTATCTCTTTCGCCACTATCTACCAACATTGTGGCTAAAGATCGACGAAAACAGTGACCAGTGTATAGTTCTGGATTGGGAAGTTTAAGGAATGTCGCAATTTGCTTTCCTGTATTGTCAATTTTGTTAATTCCAACCTTTTGAATTGTGCGTTCCTTTTGGCAATTAGTGAAAAAATAATTACCTCCTGGTCGCAAACTTCAGTATTTCTCAATCTGTTATTGTGAATTTTCGGGAAGTTTTTGTTTTGCTGTTTGGAATCTTAGCTACACCCAAATCTTCAATATCATCACTATCCATTTTGTAGATTTCATCCCTCCTTCAAGCACCCATAGCTCCCATGATAAGGACAACCTGTAGTTGAAAACTATAAATAATTACCTAATTAATTCTATTAATTAGTAGATTTCCTAAATTTTAATTTAGCAAAACAAGCCGTCAGTGAAGGAACTAAAGCCGTGAACAAATACACCAGTTCCAAATAATTTCACTTTTGAGTCGACCATTTATTTACTCGTAGAACAACAAGCAAACGGTTCTATTCAGAACCAGAATATAATTTTCATTTATGTATGTATGAAATCAACATTTCATTTCTTTTCTTCTTTCTATATTGCCGCTAAACAAAAGCAGCTATCAGTTCTCTCAATGCAAGAAAAGCCGCTTCTCCTAAAAAGATGAAGTAAAAGGAATATATTTTTCAGCCCATAAAATAATTTGTAAATAAATGCCTAGATTTTCTTCGATAGCAGTAGGTTTTTTCGATGCCTAGATTTTTTCAATAGCGAGATACTCGATGACCGGATTTTATACTATAGTAGTAACACTTCTTTCGACAGTGTTACCCTCGATGTCTATACTTTTTATTATTATTTCAGAAATGTATTATAGTTTGTGATATAAAAATACTTTGCAAATAATGTGTTTATAAAATATTATCAATTTTCAAAATTTCGACAAATTAAACTTACATAAATTAATTATTATTATAAAAATTATCTTTGCTTCTTTCTTTTCATGAGCATATCGATCTCAATTCTAGTACATTTGCGTTTAAAAAATGTTCACAATTTTGAGTATTTATTGATATCGATTTCATTGTTGATATTTAGCATGGTTTTTAACATACTATACTGTGACCATAATGTGGGCGATTTAAATTTACGTGAAATTCCTCTAAAGTATGCCATTAACACTTTTTCTGACCAGGAGCTAGTCCTTTGCACCAGTCGATAAATAGGTTATAAGCCATTCTGTACTTGGCTTTTGCTTTTTCAGGCACCAAATTCAATGAGGCGATAATTTTGGTGATGTTAAACTAAACTCACTTTCGCTATTCTTCATTTTAGTTTATCACTTTTAACACTTTCAAAATATGAGAAATAATTCAAATTGTCATTTATGCTTGTTTATGACTTTTGCCGAAGCCTCGCCACCGCGCCCTTCATCTTTGTTAAAACATAATCGAGCGAGAAGTGAATTTTGTGCTTCAATCACCATGATGAGGTTTTGTTTTGCTGCTGGACCCCCAATAGTATTTCCTTACGGGTTCATCAACCCCCAAATTAAAATATTATTTACGCCACTGATGCTTTGATATTCATATATTATCCAACTTGTTAATATTAAATAATATTTCGATAAAGGCCGAAACGTCAAAAAAAACAAGTTATACATTAAAATCAACCAAAAATATAATATATGAAATATAAAAGGAAGTTACCTTTTTTTTCGTTGCCATTTTTATAAGGTTACGTATGTATCTGCAACGTGCTTTTTGTGCTCCCTTCTGGAAACATCGTGTCACCGACAGAAATTGTTTCGTAAACTTATTTACCGATTTTCATCTCTCTCTAAGCGGTGTCCTATTTCAGTTTAACCCTCTGACATTATAGTTGGATAATCAACCATTCAATAACACGCACCGTTATTTTTATTTTTTGAACATTTTCAAGACGTTAACTATTTTTAGACATAAGTTTTCTCTAATTAAAACTCTAATAGTTATGAATCACCAATGGGATGCGATATAAGTAGGAAAGAGAGGGGGGTAAACACAAAATTAATAATTGCAACAGTTTATTTAAGGGGGCATATCCGAACTCTGCCACAAAATAAAATTTTACCTGACTTGTTTCAATTTGAGGATTACTGAAATGTTCGAACTGTGCCGCAACCATTTAGTTTAATCCTATTAGAGTCATTAGGGTTTATAATAGATAAAATCGGAAGCCGATAGAATTATGTATATTTCTGAAAGGTTTCAAAGATTTCTTGTATTAAATATTTTGAAGAAATCTTGATTGTTTTGATCGATATTTAGGGGATTAGGGGAAGGATGTTGATGCACTTACACTATATAAGAGTTATAGTTGTATTCAGTTACTTCATATCGATCTACAGAAGTTAAGAGTGTAGTACACATAGCAAACAGTAACCAAAATGGAGAACAAAGCATCTACAATGTATAGTGAAAGAGGAAATAAATTAATAGTGTTGAACAGTTATAAATTTTCGAAAGCTAATACTAGCAAATGTGGAAACATTAGATGGAAGTGCTGTAACGCAAAATGTTCAGTTAGAGTGTACTCCCACGTTTCTGATGAAGAAACAATCACAGAAGTCAAAGGAGAACACAATCATACTATGGAAACGAACCTATCAAGAAAAGCAGTGAGTAACAGCATTAAAAGGAAAGCGACTGAAGATCCCACTGAGAAACCCTCCAAACTAATTCGGCAAGAATTGGTGTCAAATAATTTCGCGGAGGATATCAACACCGAAGATATTGACCGAATAAGGAAAAATATTCACGCGGCGAGAAGAAAAATTTTACCCCTATTGCCTAAAAATCAGGAAGAAGTATTTAATAGTGTTCGTGAATTACAATTACGAACAAACCGAGAAGAGGAATTTCTATTAACAGCAGACCAGGTATTTAAAATTATTGTGTTCTCCTGTTTTTCCAACCTTAATTTTTTATGTAATTCGGATTGTATTTTGATGGATGGGACTTTTAAATACTGTTCAACTTTTTTTTACCAAATGTTTACCATTCATGGTTTTAAAAACGGCTATTACGTACCTCTTGTTTTTTGTTTGCTGCCGGACAAATCAAGTCAAACATATTCAAATTTGTTTTTAATTTTAAGACAAAAATGTAAAGAAGTAGGCTTAAATTTTCAACCTAAAGAAGTCGTAGTAGATTTTGAACTAAGCATTCATAACGCTATATATGAATGTTTTGGCAGATATCAAATTCTTTTTGGTTGTAAATTTCATCTCTGTCAAGCTTGGTTTCGTAAGATTCAGGAGTTTCATTTGGTACAAGAGTACAGACAGAAAGGTTTTGTAATTGGCGAATACTTAAAAGTACATTTCGGTATTATGTATCTTAGTCCTGAGGAAGTTGTAGAATTTTTTTATAATGAACTACATTTTTTGCTTCCGAATGACGAAAGAGTTATAGAATTCCGAAATTATGTCAATAAAACATATATAACGCAAAATTCGATATTTCCACCACTTATTTGGGCAAATAATGCATCCTTTTTTAAGAGAACAACGAATTCTTGTGAGAGTTTTCATTCGCATTTCGGTGCTTCTTTTTACAAAGCACATCCAAACATTGTTCAATTTACTAGTGTGTTATTGGATTAACAAACGGAGGTATACGCGAAAATTCGTTCGGCAAACCAAAGCCAGAAAAAAACCAAAAAAACTATTAATGTTAAAATTAATTTCATTAATGATCATTTGGATCAATATAGGAAAAATGTTATTTCTCGCTTTATGTTTGTGAAAACGGTTGCATGTAAAAATCTTCCACACGTTTAATTTTTTGTTTTTTTTTATATGTTTATGTATATTGAATATATTTTATTGTAATGTAGATGTAATGTAGATGTAATTTTTTAGAAGTGGCAAATATACGTTGAAAATATATGTATGTTATTAATATTTTCTTATATTGAATTTGAGTACCTAAAGTTCAAGGTAAATTGTTAAATCGGATTAGGCTATTAGACCCCTACTGGTTTGGTAGTTAATCTCCAAAATTTTAAACACTGGCAGAGTTCGAACAACCCGTAATGACTACCTGCATTTTGTGGCAGAGTTCGGATACTCCGATTTAAGGATGAATAGGTACCATGTTAAACCTCGCAGTACATCAAATTAATTATTTAATTATCTTTTAGGAGAAATTTTGCATATTAACATGTTTTTTAATATTAACCAATGCAAAATTACTAATGTACCAAGCACATGGCTTCAAATTATGTAACGAGGTTATTAGTTTTCTAATACCTTACTTGAAAAAAACTTTTTAATTTCTTTATACTCTATTTCAAAAAGGTAGAGAGTAATAAACCCTTGTAAAATGACCATTCCAAGGGCGTACCTGCTTGTGATTCTAAAAATCTCAATAATTGTGAATTTTATATCTAAGCAATATATAAGTAAGTACATTCATTCGACTTTAGATAAACTTTTGTGTATATTGAGAGAAGATAAACTATTGAATTTTATATGGGAAAAAGTAAACAGAAAGTCGTTTATAATCGAAAAAGATGAAATTGTATGCTGGAAACGGAATTATTTTCGATCGATAAGGGATTTTCGCAATTAAAATAGAAAAATAGTCCCTGAATTCGACTCTGTCTAAGCCATATATGCAAGTTAAAATTATGGCGGATGCGTAGGGATTTCTTAGAACTGTTTACGATTGTGACTATCTTATCTAAACATTGTTTTTGTGACCAGTCTTATCTAGAAAATTCCAGAGCCAATTGTTTTTGTGTAAGCCGCAATCTAGAATTATCTAGTAAAAAAGGCACTCATATATAAAGGACCGACCAGGGAGAGTTAGTTTAGTTGATAAAGTAATCTCGACAAATAAACAAGGATACACCAAAATAGCGAACAGTAAAGTGTTGATATAAATAATTAAGGTTGTGTGTATATAAATTGAATTTAAGTGAATAGTTAAGTGTATATAAATTAAGTATTAGTGAATAGTTTAGTGTTCAAATAAATTAGTAACTAGCCATACCGTGTGGTTAAAGTTTATCCCACCCGTAATAAAAACGTTTTAAACAAATTAAAAATACATTACAGTATATTGTGAAAAGGGAACGATAAATATACAATAAAGCCATTTTTTAATCTAAAAATCAGTTTATGATGTCAACATTTGTATACCTTCATATGTATATTTCTTTAGTTTAACGCATCAGTATTTGCTGTTAAGCCATATATAGATAGTATTATATGATTCATAGTAAAATGACAACATTCCAACCAACGAAAAGATGTTCCAATAATTCTTCACTATCAGTGAGTGAAAAAGTTATTATTTTAAATGTACATGATTGCATAAAATACGATTACCCGAATTTTACTGTACAAGAAACTGTCGAACGATGTTCTCGAATGACTGGAGTTCGAAAGTCCACCGTTTTTAAATTATTGCGAGTGAGAAAGACAGTAGGTGAAGTGGAATCTCCCAAGAAAAGTCCAGGCAGACCAGTAAAACTCCTTGATGAAGAAACCAAAAGTGTTATTCGAAGAAAAGTTCGCTCTTTATTTTAAAAAAGAAGTACCCACCCTTGATAAGATTTTAATAGAGCTTTGTCAGGATGATGGTATTACGTTTACTAGAAAACTTTGATGGACCAATTTAAAAAATATGGAGTTTGCCGGAGAAAATCATAACCGTAAAGCACTTTTACTTGAAAGCGATGAAATTGTTTGCTGGCGACGAATATACTTAAGAGAAGTATAAATCAGTACAGAGCAGAGCAGTAGAAAATATTTTATCTTGATGAGACGTAGATTAATGAAAGTTACATAGTACCGCGAGGACATGAATTCGGATGTTTTAAGACTATTTTGGTGACATGATAAAATAAACTCCGGCTGATTCAGTAGTAGTAATGGATAACACAAGCTATCATTCTCGACGCATAGAGAAGACCCCAACTTCGTTTTGGAGAAAACAAGAAATTATTGATAAGTTAACCCCCAAAGGTATTGAATTTCAAGATAAATTGATAAAAAAAGGAATTATTAGCTATAGCAAATTTACACATACATCGTTTTGTGAAATATTCCGTGGAATATATAACAGGAAAATATAGTGTAACTGTGCTGCGCTCATCGCCATATCATTGCGAACTAAATTCTATAGAACTTATATGGGCGCAAGTGAAAGGATTTGTAGCAAGGCACAATACGACATTCAAAATGAAAGATGTTAAGCTACTCTTTGATCAATCCATTAAGGAAGTGACACCAGAGAACTGGCAAAAAGCTGTCCTCGCAATTTCCCGGTGACAGCATAAGTAATATTGACATAATAATTGTATTTATTATTAATAGAACAAGGAAAGACAATTTTGAGGAGTCAAAAAATGTTAAAATCCGTTCAGTCAAACCGGAGTAATTTATGTTTAAAGGAAAATGCTTACAATGTACACATTTCTTAGGATATCTCGTAATACGAAAAAGATATCGACATGCGGTGTTCGCTATTCTGTTGCTAATTTGGTCTACTTTTATATTCCGTAATTAAAACTGCATGTTTCCATTCAACATTTTTCAAGGATAGCTAGATTTAAAAAAATAAATAAATAGCGCCCTCTAGCGTATACGTTACTCATTAGGTTGTTTCGAAATTATAACTTTTACATTGGTAGAAAGGAGCTCTCTTCAAAAAGACTGAGTTTGCATAGATAGGTTAAGTAGAACTAGAATTACAGGCATTTTTTCATTATAAAGTTCCCGCTTCCCCCCACCTCTTATTTGAAGAGATAGACTGAAACTTGTAAAATCAAATATACGCTGAATTTCTTGAAGAATACGATAATCATAGTTTAAATGCATCTCAATTAGGCAAAATTTGTAAATTATTCATTTTATAATTTTTGGTATTTAATTACGCCCTCTGGCGCTGGACCTACAACTCTGTAAATAATTTCCAGGTTTTTCTCGAGGTCACTTTTGTTATAATTTTTTTTCCCGAAGCTGTACTATAAACGGTTCTAATTGGGACACCCGGTACATAATGCCGAATTTTTTTTCTGTTAGAATAAAATTCTTTCCTTTCTAAGAGTACCCTACCGGCACGCCTTTGGCACATCATTTTCAGTGTTTATGAACTGATAATAATAGGCCAAACCCCTAAATTTACTAAAACCCGGGGTGTACTACCTGCACTTGATAAAAAGAAAATATTTTACAATGAAATCAATGCCAAACTATGAAAGGCGCTTAAATACTCGTTGGGTCACTCTGTAGTCCCTTTGTATACCTAATGAGGTTTTATTACTCTATAGCTTTCTGAAATAGACTATAATAACAAAAATTTCATAAAACTGAACAAAAATAGATTCCTCGTATTAATAAACTAAATGATTTACCGACTATATGTAAAATTTCAAAATTTGGGTCTTTATCAAGTAAAAGCCTCATCTATTCAATTATTAACAGAACTTTATTAAAAAAATTACTATTTAAATAACTTCGCTTATATCAAGTCATGTATCATGTATCCATATTCATGTTAGTTTAAGCTTTTAGTTTTGATTTATATTATGTAATGTAATCTGGTCAGATAAATTGATTCACTGTTGGTTGAATTTGCCAGTTGGAACGATTTATTTTTCCCAGGCTAGCTTTTAAGTCATTACAAAGTTGATGATTCACTGTGGCAGTAGCAGTTGAGGCAGCTTATTTGGTAATGCAATCGTCTTTTTCGTTTCCAATAATCCCAACCCATGTTATTGTAACTGTTATATTTTGTCTTTGTAGTTGTTGATATATGTTGTGTAAATCTTGGACAAGGGGGTAGTTAGTAAATGTAATCTTGATGGAATGGATGGAGGATAATGAGTCTGTGTATATGGCTATGTGTGTATTTACAAGTTGTTGAACATGTTTGAAGATAGCGAATAGCTCACCCGCGTGGAGGCTACAAATAGAGAATATTTTATAGGATCCGATCGATCCTTGTACCGTTGTTATGGAACACCCAACTCCTACTTCTGTCTTAGATGCATCCGTATATCTGACCATGTTATATTCTTTATTATTCAGCAACTCAAGGAAAGCTGATCGAATAATATGTCTATTGGTTTCTTCTTTGTTAAATTTGCAGAGGGAGAGATCGAATTGTGGGAGAAATTTGGTCCATGGAGGAGTGTTGGCGACTTCGAATATGTGATAGGTTTAAGTCTTGAAATAGTGTTTGTATAAGTTGAGGAAGAGAACCTATAATAAAGGTATATGGAGGCCTTTCATGAAGTTGGTATGATGTTAATATAGGATATATTATATTGGAGGGGTTCATTAGCTTCACAATAGAGAATTTCAATCGGGCTTTATCGAAACGCTCCCAGGCATAAACGGATGGCGGTATTACGTACTGTGTTGAAGGAACGTAAAATAGTTTTAAATGCAGACATGTAAATGAAACTTCCATAATCAATTTTGGAATGAATGAGGGTTCTATATACTTTTAGCAAGGTAGTTTCATCCGCGCCCCAATGATAATGTGAGAGCGTTTTAATAATATTTAGTCGCTTAAGACATATTCCTTTAATTTCCTGTATGTGTTGTCTCCAGGTTAATTCATTATCTACGACAGGTAATTGAAAGTTGTTGACTGTGATTCTAAGGATATTAGTTTGCGCTCTCCTACTAAATTTAATAACTTTCGATTTAGCATGTGAGAGGGTAAGTCCTAGAGTGACAATTTTGGTTTGTAGGTCATTTACTGCTTGCTGAAGTATTTTGCAAGCAGTGGCATTGGTTTTGCCATGGTAGCACATTATTAGGTCATCCGCGTATAGAGAGCATTTGACCGGGGAAGGAAGATTGTCGCATAACTTTTTAATGGTGAGGATGAACAAGGATGTACTTAAAACTGAGCCTTGGGGAGCTCCAATGGAGTTATTAACAGAATCCCTAAATGTCCGAGATATTAGAAAACTGTTTATGAATCTATATATGTTACCAGTGAGATTGTATTGTGTGAGTTTTTCGAGAATTGCTTTTCTAGAGGTGCTCCGTCAATGTCGAAGATAGTGGCTATTATATATTGACTGTTATTAATTGCGCTGGAAATGCGGGCTTGTAGTAGTACAAAATTATCTCTGAGCGCTGTGGTTGAAAGCCAGATTGTTCCTTTGGGATGATACTATATTTTTCAAAAAGCTAAAAGACGTCTATTGATCATCTTTTCTATTAATTTGCACATAGTACATGTAAGTGAAATCGGCCTGTAAGATTGCGGCAAGATAGGTGACTGATTCGGTTTAAGTACCGCAATAACTATAGACTTGCGCCATTGAGAAGGGAACTTTTGTGACGTCCACTTGTAATTGTATACACTCAGAAGTTTAGTGAGGCTAGAGATGGATAAGTATTTTAGGAAACTATAGGGAATATCATCAGAACCAGCAGCAGAATTTTTGCATTTGGCTAAGGCAGTTGTTAGTTCGCTTATGGCGAAAGGAGAATTAATGTGCTTGGCATCTTCGGATAGTAGAACGTTACTAGAGAAGGTGTAATATTGTGTAATATTGACATTTGTATGATTCCTGGACTTCGCTTCGAAATGACATGCAAGAATATTGGGAATATGTTCATGTGGTCCAAAATCAGAGTCGTTTGAAATGAGACGGGTAATTTTGTTATTAGTTTTGCGACCTTAAATTTGTATAGTTGACTGGGGTTCGAATTTTCGTTTATAGTTGATACATAATTCTTCCAAGATGATTTCTTACTCTGCTTTACTACGTATTTAGCTTTAGCCTTGAGTCCTTTGTAGTTAATAAGATTGTCGGTACTTTTGATTCAGTGCTCTTTTGGATTGGCGTATTGCATCATCACAAGAGGAGTTCCACCAAGGAACTGCTCTTTGATTGTGCGAAAAAGACATTTTACCAATATGGGTCTTGGCAGCCGAGAAAATTGAATCTGTTATTGATTTTATCAAGTCATCAATATTGTTGAAAGCGTAAGCATCATGTGTGAGTAAAAGAGTATCAACTGTCGTGGAATACTCAGACCCGTTAGCTTTTTTGAGGCACCAATACATTTTTTCTGATATAATGTCTGATATAATTATTGGGTAGTGATTACTATCATAAAGTCCATCATCTATTTTCCAGGTCCTACAAGAGCCTGATTTGGGATCACTTATGCTTAGGTCTAAGGCAGAAAAGTACCGTATTACACCCTGTATTGAGTAGGCAAGAATTTGTACAATTCAATAAATTTTCGACTACCTTTCCGCATACAAATGTCTTTTGTGAACCCCACATGCAGTCGTGAGCGTTAAAGTTTCCTGTGAGGATAAACGGCTGGTGGAGTTGATATATTAGTACAAGAAGCTCTTCTTCTTTTAGAGGATGATCTGGAGGAATATATATGGAGCATATGGTTAGCTTATTGGGGCAGTATTCATGAGATTCAAAAACGTCTTCACGAACTCTGACTTCGACCTCAATCTCAGAATAAGATTCATAAAATGCTACGTATGGTCCGTCCTATTGTATGGCATGGAAGGCTGGACTCTGAAGGTGAATACCATGAACAGACTGGAAGCATTTGAAATGTGGATCTATCGAAGAATCTTGAAAGTTCCATGGACGACAAGAAAAACAAACGAGGACATTCTGAGGAGGGCAGGAAGAGAACGTGAATTGTTGAACACGATAAAACGCAGGAAAACAGCGTACCTGGGACATGTGATACGCAACGAGAGATACCAGTTGCTCTAACTATTAATAGGACATAGAGGGAAAAAGGGGAGTGGGCAGAAAAAGGATGTCGTGGCTCCGAAATATCAAACAGTGGACAGGGATGAGAACCATAAGAGAATTAATCCACACCATCAGAGACAGAACGAAATGGTCAGAAGTAGTCGCAAACATCCATTAATGGATAGCAGAAGAAGAAGAAGATTGGGGCAGTATGTCGTTATGGCGACTGCAATCCAGGTTTGTTGTTAAAGGAAGTAGTTCTGAATACATTTCGTTTGAGGCGAATATTGATGCACCCCCGCTGGCTCTTTTGCAGTTATTTCTTATAGAATGATACCCTTCGAAAGATTTACTTTGTGGGAAATTAGTTGTTTTATAATTGGTTTCCTGTAGACAAAGGAAATCTGGGCGGTAAATTGAGGTTAGATGCTGAATTTGTTCTAGGCGCGTATAATATCCATCGCAGTTCCATTGTAAAATACTGAATTTTAAAATTAAGAAAGATTGAAACTGTGTTGGATAAAGATTTATTAGAATAGATCGGAATCTTCCTGATTGGAGTCGTTTGAATTGATGGACGATAGGCTTACAAGTTCGACAGCATCATTGGGTTTATTGCGTGTTTTGATTTTCTATGCAATCCCTTCAACGCATCGTATCGGATAAACCGTAACGGGTCTACACATGCGCAGCTCGTTACGGATATGGATACGTAAAAAATTCAAGACAAGCTAAAATTACCTGTTAATTCCAGTAACATTTGTATCAGAGTCTTTCTTTTTTTCGTTACTACCACAATGTCATCTGAATATGCGACTATTTGGCCCCCGCTCGTCCTTAAATTCCCCTTGTTTACATTACTCATAACATACTTTAGGTCTAAATCGAATAATGCTGTTATGAGGTCGTCCCCCTGTCGTACACCTTTAATAGCTACAAAGTCCTCTGTTTCCCCTTTACTTGTAAGAATATTCAACTTTGACTGATTCATAGTATTGCAATTAATCTTCTTAACTTAGTTCCTTTCCACTGTTATTTGAGTCCTTTAATTAGTTTACCTCTGTGCACTGAGTCAAATGCTTGTTGGACGTCTATAAATAGCATTTCTATGTCCATTATATGCTTGATAGTATAAAGAGTTCAATTGTTGACTTCCCTTGTATGAAACCGCATTGGTATTGACCTATTATGATTTTGGCTTTCCCAGCTAAGTGACTTTGAATTATTGCTGACATTACTTTGTACACTACATTTAAGAGAGTTAGTTATACCTCTTTAGTTTTTGCACTCCTGCTGGTCCCCTTTTTTGTGTATTGTGACAATTTATCCAACTTTCTTTTCTTCACGCATTCTCTCCATATAGTCTTTCGTGAAGCTCCTCTCCTTCGTACTTTATCAATTCCATGTTTATTTCGTCTTTTCATGGTATTTTCCCATTCTTAATTCTTCCTGTGTTACATTTTCTTCCTCTGTTGTATTACCTGATACTACATCAGTTGAGCAGTTCCTCGAAATATTCTTTCCAAATTTGTTTATATTGCCGCTTGGAATATTAAAAATTTATGAAACATCGAAAATGTGATTTTTCAACTTTTTTATTTTTAATCATATATACAAGTAATCTCAAAGATATACTTTTTGCTTTAATTTGTTTAAAAATACAATATATATATATATATATATATATATATATATATATATTTATATAAAAGTTATGAATATTAACATTTTTAAAAAATGGTTTTTTTTCGATCAAACTTTGAACAAGTAAACTATTTATTTTTGAGGTTGTCTCAAAAAAGTGATTTTTGGTGTAGTTTTTTAATAATTTTCTAGTTCACATCGCGTGGAGCAATTTGGTGCGTGGACCAAAGCGTAGACTTATTTAGCTTAGAATATAAGTGTTTATACTGACTGTTTTGCTGGATTAAAATAGTCCAGGTTTAATGCCTAGACCAAAATTGACATTTTTCAATTAAAATGACATAACCTTAAATCTTTAGGAAATTTGATGGTAGACTTTGATTTTATTTAAAAATTGATACAAAAATAGTTGCAGTGGTAAGAGTTCCCGAAAAAGAAAAAAATATTCAAAGATTTAAATTCGAGTTATCGAAGTCTCCATATTTAAGAAGCAATTTAGCTTATTTGCTTTTAATTAGCAGTAATTTTGTGGGATTGTTAGACAATCAAAGAATATGAATGAAACCTAAAAGTAGTGAAAATTGGACAATAATGTTAAATCAGTACAGTACAAATCGACAGCTGACCTACTTTTACTCTGTGCTTTTAGCAAACCGTCACTTTAGTCCACAAATACTAATATGCCGAGTTTACACCGTTAAAAATTGAATTCAAACTACCCTAGATGAGATGGATGAAATTGGAGTACCAAATTTTACTCCTTGGTTCTTCTTTCTCAGCCACTTCTTATCCACTCCTGGACGTAAGCCTCTTTCATATTTCTCCATGCTGTCCTGTCCTGTGCTTGTTGAAACCATCTGTTTCCGGCCTGTCTTTTGATATCATCAAGCCATCTTCTCTGTGGTCTTCCTGTGCTTCGCCTTGTTTGTCTTGGTCGCCAGTACGTTAGTTTGGTTGTCCATTTAGCTTGATCCTGCCGGGCCACATGCCCTACCCATTGCCATTTCAGCTCCGCAGTACGCTTTATTATATCCATGACTTTAGTTCTTTGTCGGATATCTTCATTCCTTTTTCTGTCTCTGAGAGTAATTCCGAGCATCGCTCGTTCCATCGCTCTTTGCATCACTCTTAATTGATTTGCTGTCCTCCCTGTCATTGCCATTGTTTCCAGTCCATAGGTCGCTATCGGTAGTATACAGGTATCGAAAACTTTTCGTTTAAGGTTGATCGGTATGCTGCTATTTCTGAATATATAGTTCATTTTTCCGAACCCCGCCCAGGCTAATTTTATTGTTCGTTTAATCTCAGCCGTTTGATTTTCTTTTCCTATTTTTATTACATGTCCCAAATATATATACTCTTCCACGTTTTCTAGTTTTGTACCATCTATATATATTTGTTCGTTGGTGTTACTTATTATTTTAGTCTTTGCGATGTTCATTTTTAAGCCGATCTTTTTTGAAGCTTTATTAAGTTGTTCTAACATGTTGCTCAGTTCGTGCACGTCACTGCTTATCAGGACAATGTCGTCAGCAAACCGAAGATGGTGTAGATAGGAGCCGTCGATATTTATTCCTTTTGTTTCCCATTGTAATGTTTTAAAGACGTTCTCAAGCGCCAGAGTAGATAATTTTGGTGATATTGTATCACCCTGACGTATTCCCCTATTTACCTTAATCTTATCCGTTTTTAGATCTTCATTTATTTTGACATGAAAAGTGGCATTTTTATATATATATTTTAATAAGTTTGTGTACCTGGAATCTATTCTAGCATCGTTCATAGCTTGTATAAAGGCCCACGTTTCGACAGAATCGAACGCTTTGTGAAAATCCACAAATGCCAAGTGAAGGGGTATGTTGTATTCCGTTGTTTTTTCTATCAGTGTTCTAATAGCTTGTAGGTGATCTATAGTACTGAACCCTTTACGGAATCCCGCTTGCTCTACTGGCTGGTACTCCTTGGTTGTTTACACTGAAAGTAAAGTACACGTGACGTAATTTAGACCTCTGACCAAAAATTTGGGACATCCGGTGTAAACGTACCTACTGACTGCCTCCATATCCTGTTTTCCACTTCTAAGTTGATTACGCGGTCTTCTTCTGGTGTTCATACCTTTTTTGCGACATATCGTCTCCCATATTCTGAAGATGATAATATATAAAATAACTTTATTTTATGCTCGTATATTTGGTTTAATCTTTTCGTTACACCATGCATAATCATGTCCAACGTCTTTTCAATTATAATTAAATCCAAAAATAACAATAGAACCTTTGTTTCTGATCTATTTATAGAAATAAATCCTACAAATAATGTCTCTATAATTGATATATATCTGTGTTGTATAACGCAATATTCACAATGGTTGCTGACAATTATATAATAACCTGCCAGCAATCGATTTCGGACAATCAAAAATGTCTATTTTTAGATTATATAACACAGATTTAATTAATTTTTGTTACTAAATATTAATACTAAGGAACTTTTCGTTTGTTTATTAAACAAACAATTGAAATTTAACGTTTGTATAATAACTTCTTGTATAATCGGCTCGAATCTTCTCTCGAAGATTGTTTAATGAAACATTTTCATTTAAAACAATAAAATAAACAATTTGTTATAAAAAACGATTTTTCGCGCAATATTTTTTTTTAAATACTAGAAAATATTATGAGAACAACCAAACGTCTGTTTCTATATGAAAATGCATTTTTATATTTTTTAAACATATTGTACTTTTGGATTTTTTTCCTGTTCTACTTCATTGTTATTAAAATAACTTATAAACTATTGAAGAAACGACAAAAAAAATTAAATAATGAACAAATTGAGCTTTGAACCTTTCTTATCGTATTTTCAATCAATTACAACATATTTTAATTAAAAAGTAAAAAAAGTTAATTTTGGGGGAATTATATAGACAATAATAAAAAAAGTTATTAAGCATTAAACATTAATTGAGCTACGCTTTTTGTTACATACATTTTTTAATAAACGATTTTTCCAACAATTATTTAAAAATATAGCTTTCAGCAATAAGAAAACACAATAATTATTGAAAATAAAATATTTTTTTATTGCTTAATTTACATTATTAATTTTTTAATACCTTAGATTGTTAATAAAAAAGTAAAAAATCAAAATTTCAGAATTTTTCCAACTGGGAACTTTTCAACAACCAACTCCAAAAAGTAAAGAAATCTAGGTTTCTCCAGTTTAAAAATAATCATCGTTTTTATATTAACTTTCAATTGGTAAAAATTAAGTAATTAACAAAAACATAGTTATTTAAAAAATTGGTTTAAAAATTCTTTGTTGACGGATTATTGTTTATTCGTGTATTTGGATGGTACCAAACTTTTTTTATTCCTTAATATTTATATTTGATCGGTTAAATAGCTATTTGTATATTAAGAGCGGAAAGTGATACTTTGCCGCTTGAGGCAGAGTTGAGCGGAGCGCGGGCAATCTGCCGAAAGCGGCAACGCACTTTCTGCTCGAATTGCACACAAGATTTTTTCTACGATCACCTTATTTTTAGACAAATAATTTAAAAAAAACATGAAAAAGCCTTTTACTGCGTCCCAAAGCTCTTCGTGTTCTAAATAAATCTGTACCGCGAATTTCCACGTACCATAGTTCTCGTGCCCTTTTAGATGCATGATCAGCGGAAGCTGGCTCTGATATCACTTATTAACACAAAAATTCAAAAAATTACAAACTCCAGAAGCTTCAATATTGTCTCACGCGTATCCTGTGTCCATAACCTCTTGCAATTTGATGTTTTGAGTCAAGGTTTCGAGAAGAAAAATAACTTAATCTATCAAAAACGGCGTAAAAGCAACTAATGACAATTTAAAACTTACAAAAGTCGTAAACGACATTAAGATGACATTTACAAGGTTAAAAAAATTGAGGTTCGAAAAATATTGGGAGTAATTATTTATACACTTTGAATATTTTTAAATATTAACTACAACTATAACATAGGTGTTTTGGATGGGTTTATAAGATAGAAAATAATAATTAAAATGACGTCTGAATCGGTCTAATCTATAAGGTCTTATAACACTGCGCCGTCGTGCTCGAAAAATCGCGAGTGTTTAAAAGACCAGTTATCCACGAATACTTTAAGCTATTTTTTTTATTGGCGCACTTTGACTTACTACAAAAAATGGAAATCCGTCCTCGATGCCCAGCAAAGTTTCATTTCATAAAAGTGCATCCTCGATGCCCAGCCAAGTTTCGTAAAAGTCCATCCTAAGTAGTATTTATTTTTATTAAAAATGTATATGGATTGATTCCTTCGGGGATTAAATGGGTACCACCCGCGGGATTAAATGGGTCACTTTAGTCGCTTGGTGTATAATGTACTATTAATATACCTATTATTTACTAACTTTCTTTAGTTTATTGTAAATGAAAACATGCGAGCGGAAAAGTACGCTCTAGAGCGGAAATAATGTCAAATTATGACATATCACGGAAAACATCAACTTTGCGGTTAGATTTGAGTGTGCAAAAGCCTACTTTGGGTAGTGATCGTAGAAAAATATTTTTTTATGATGAAGCTTCTGATTTGATTCCCCCTTTTTTTTAGCTCAATTTTCACCTCTAAATTAAAATTATAAATATTGTCGGTATAGTACCGGGAGGTAAGATTTCTTTAGGAAGTTTTGGTCTCTTCAAGGATCTTTATTAAAATTTTGATTATCTCAAATAGTTTTTGAAATACGCTCGCCAGCAAAATTATCACATAATTTATAAATCGTATTTTTAAAGATATCTTTCTATATTTATTTTTGAAAGTCACCGTATATTTTTAGGGTGAGTAATAAACAAACAATATTTAGAAAAAATTAAGTGGTTTTAATTAGTATACAGGTGGTAAACAAAAACTAGGAAAAATGAAAATAACAAATATTTAAATAAACGGTTTTAAAGATTAAAACTAACTTTTCCGCATATGTGAGATGCCCTGAACAATATTCTATCATAAAATTGTCACTTGTATACACTTCGGGGGATGTATCGTGTTAACAAACCGAAATTTCTACAAAAGTAACCAAAAATGCAGTATATTTGGATTTATAAGACTCGCTATAGTCAGCTGAAATTCAATAGGGTACATCTGTAAGACACCTTGAAAAATATCCAATTATAAAATTGGCCACTTGTATACACTCCGGATGCTGTATCGTACTAATCCGAAATTTCTCCAAAAAGGACAAAAAATGTGGCACTTCAAGTACCATAGCACCTGTTTTACTAGCTCTGGTGAGCTAAAAATCAATAAGGGTTATCTATAAGACGCCCTCAACAATACTCAATCATAAAATGGGTCACTTGTATGCACGCTGGAGGCTGTATCGTGCTAAAAAATTCTCCAAAAATGACAAAAATTTGGTAGCTCAAGTACCATAGCACTCGTTGTACTGGACCTAACCTTGATAATCTTGCTCTCCTCCAAGCTAACATTTCTTCAGCACTTAACAGTCAACAGGAAGTTGTTGCCGCTATCTTTGACATCGAAGGTGCTTTTGATACCATCCCTAGGAAAGCGGTTTTAAATAAACTTTCCCTCCTTAACCTCAAAGGAAATAAACGGTTTTGAAGATTAAAACTAACTTTTCCGCATCTGTGGCCCTAAACAATATTCTATCATAAAATTGTTACTTGTGTACACTTCGGGGGATGTATCGTGCTAACAAACCGAAATTTCTCCAAAAATAACCAAAAATATAGTATATCTGGATTTATAGGACCCGCTGTACTCGCTCGTCAACTGAAAATCAATAGGGTACATCTGTGAGATACCTTTAACAATATTAAATCATAAAATTGGTCACTTTTGTACACTCTGGAGGCTGTATCGTGCTAACAAACTGAAAATTCTCCAAAAATGACAAAAGTTTGGTACTTCAAGTACCATACCACTCGTTGTACTGGATTTGGTGAGCTGAATCTCAATAGGGTTCATCTTTGAGACGCCCTGAATAATATCCAATCATAAAATTGGTCACTTGTATATTCTCCGGAGGCTGTATCGTGCTAACAAACTGAAATTTCTCCAAAAATGACAAAAATGTCGTACTTAAAGTACTATAGCACCTGTTGTACTGGTTGTGGTGAGCTGAAAATCAATAGAGTTCATCTGTGAGATGTTCTGAATAATATTCAATCATAAAATTGGTGACTTTTTGCACTCCGGAGGCTGTATCGTGCTAACAAACTGAAATTTCTCAAAAAATGACAAAAATGTCGTACTTCAAGTACCATAGCACCCGTTGTACTGGCTATTGTGAGCTGAAAATCAATATGGTTCATCTGTGAGATGAACAATATTCAATCATAAAATTGGTGATTTGTTGCACTCCGGAGGCTGTATAATGCTAACAAGACATGTAACGGAAAGTGGCCGACGACGACGACGACATACACACAGGATTTTTTTCTAAAAACCATTTTTTCGTGTTATTCTTGATGAAAAACGTAAAAATAACTCAAAATTTGCAATCGTTTTCAATACATTGTTTTAATAACATCAATGTAAACATTTTTGAAAATGCTCCGAACTAAGGAGCGAAACGTTAAATAAAAATATAAATTGATAATATTCACGATTAACCTGATAAGAAAAATGAAAAATTTATATATATATATATATATATATATATTATATATATATATATATATAACAACAACAAACAGAATCATGGGTAATTCACGCAAAGTAAAGGGCTACTGAAATAGAGTGGTAACCGTGGACATGCATATATATATATATATAGATTTTTTTAGGGAATTGCAGCAATAAAACGTATCCGTGTACTCTTTTAAGTATTCAATCCAAGCTTTCGAATGAATTTTCACCCATCATCAGGGAAGAAACTTATTGAGATTGAAACGTGATTAACAGTGGTAAAAAATGGAATGGCCATCGACAGAACCAACAACTACGTCTATCATTAACTCACACTATATCACATTTCATCACAATATAAAATTATTACACAATTTAATAAAAAAAAATTGTGATATAGTGTGAGTTAATGATAGACGTAGTTGTTGGTGCTGTCGATGGCCATTTCATTTTTTACCACTGTTAATCACGTTTCAATCTCAATAAGTTTCTTCCCTGATGATGGGTGAAAATTCACTCGAAAGCTTGGATTAAATACTTAAAAGAGTACACGGATACGTTTTATTGCTGCAATTCCCTAAAAAAAATCTACACAGAAGTTACATTGTAACTGGTCAGCAAAGACATACCTTCACATTTATATATATATATATATATATATATATATATATATATATATATATTATTGTTTACCAATAAATAAATACAAAAGTAATTTTAAAGGACGCATTTGAACGATCGGCTGCTTTTATAACATGCAATTGCAGTTGTTCTAAATATATATAGGTTATACAACGTCGTTGATTAATTCTAGTGACAGCCCTTATTAATTTATTTCACAAACGAATGATTTTCTCTAATCAAAACAAAAATCGATACTAGAATGAATAAAAACGTCCTTCGTTAGTTGCTCTATTCACAGAAGTGATTTAAACGTGCCAAAGCGATGCTCCCACGAATCTGCCGCTAAGGTTTCTATTGTTTTTATAAAATTGTGCCGGAAATTTTATTCATTCAACGTTCCCTAATTAGAATTGCCACGTGGATATTCAAGATAACGTGATACTTAGATATTTTTTTAATTCTTAAATCGTGTTAAGTTATATTTTAAAAAAGGACAGTTTCACAGTTAGGTTAATTAGAACGTGTTTGAACTACAGTAGAGCGTCAATAATCCGGATCAATTGGGACCTAACCCCTTTCGGATTTTTGAAATGTCCGGATTTTCGAATTGAACCAAAAAGAGAGGTAATGACAAATAGCTAATAAAAAGTTATGTGCAATCGATCATAAATAATGTTTTGTTTACGTAAGTGGAGGGAATAAATAAAACTAATCACTAGGTACTGTATTATTAAAGTGTTTGATTTACAGAAAAAAAACAGTAGTCATATTTTGTGCATAGTATATCTAGGCTATATTTTTTTATATATTTAACAATGGGAATGCACCTAATCTAAATTAATCAACATTTTTGCTTCAACCTAAATTCCTAACAGTTGTAATCTAAAAATGACACCTGCCCAAGTAATAATTTCTGACTCATTATGGGCGAAGTGTCGACGCTGCGTCGACACTGTAATTTGGACACGACACATTGTCGACTTTTGGACCATCAAAAGTTGGAAATGTGACCAAAATGGTGATTGAAATGTGTACTGAATATGGCCTGAAATTCATCTAATAGTGAGTCTGAAATATAACAATTTTGTTTCGAAAATGTGTTTTGATTGTGTCTTTCGTTTCCAATATACAGTGTTAGGAAAATTCTGTGAGCACATATGTTTTATCGTCAATGTGTTAGAAAGAGACAAAATACATATAAATTCAGTGTATCATTCTTTTTCGCTTACAGGATATCATAAAGTGGAAAACGTGCAAATACTGTTGTAGGAATTTCCCATAAATTCCTACAATGGATCTTAATTTAACATTAAGCGAAAGGTTCGAAGTTTAAATCTCCGCGCCTTTTATTCATGTTCACGGAACCAATTGGTACCTCCCGCGCCATAAGCCGCAAAATTACCGCCAACGAAAGGCAATCAGTAGTCTTGGCTCGCCTCTTGTGACGATATGATCAAGTGTTGATTCATTGGTTTAAATACATACCTAATTTCGTTTATCAATTTAATGTAACTGCAACAAATGAGAGTGTAAATATGACGTGAAGTGCTTTTCCGACATTGGTCGGTGAATTTCTGTATTGTAAGTACTATTTTTATTAAAAATTATTGTTTGAATCCGCATGGTCGCCTAGACCGGTTCATCGGTAGTTTAGCGCTGTTGCCGTATCCAATACTAAAGTTTGGTACTTCGTTCTTGTAAGAATTCAAATAGAGGGATTGTGAGTGAGCCGTATTTTTATTACTCCTTTATTCTCACGACAATTTCAGCGTTCCCGTCAACAAAAGGTTGGCGAGTCTTCTTGTTTTAAAATACTCAAAAACATGTCGGGAAGGAAAGGATCAACCAACTAAACTTAGAGGAACCAGCCAAATATCGCTAAGGCGAATTTCCCTTCTCGTACATAGTTTTTATTGGTCCTTCGAGCCGGATTTAGTCTGTCAATTTGACATATCCATTTTTGCCTCTGCAGCAACTTGATATATCCATTTCCGCCTTTGCGGCAATTTGATTTCTTGGGTCTGTCTGAACCCTATTCTTCTTTTCTCTAATAAACATTCCAAAAAGTTGTTCATTAGACTCTCGTGAGGGCTGAGAAACTGTAAAAAATAAATACTGAAACAGTGATATGTATATAAGTGCGATTTGATTGCTCGGGAAATTAAAGACAGTCCGGCAACAGCGCGCGAAGCGAGTTCTGAATCTAGAATGGTCAACTGCTGGCCGTTTTTACTTCAACGACACCTCGCTCAAGGGGGGTGTATAGGATTAGGAGCCGGTTTGGAAGTGTTTATAAACAGCATATTTTGAAGAAACCTGTGTTTATTTACATGTCGGGTTTTTGTTACCTCAATAATACATGGTATAATAAATACATCGTTAAGTTTGAGGATATTTGATTATTGTAATTATTAGTTATAAATAGGTACACTTTCTTACACTGTTAAAAATAATTTACAGTTTGCTCAATATTAGATACTTTGTTTAATATTGATTATCTTTTTGCGTTTACATTTTAGTACTCTGTGAAAAATAAATCACAGTATTTTCTTCATTATTACTATGAATATTTGATTCGTGTATTTAGTCCTAGATAGGTACATTTTCTTACACTGTTAAAAGTAATTTACAGTTTTCTAAATATTAGATATTTTGTTTATCAATTATCTATGTGCGTTTATATGCATTTTTAGTACACTGTGAAAAATAAATCACAGTATTTTCTTCATTATTACTTTGGATATTTAATTAGTGTATTTAGTTATATTTAGGTACATTTTCTTGCACTGTTAAAAGTAATTTACAGTTTTCTAAATATTAGATATTTTGTTTATCAATTATCAATGTGCGTTTATATGCATTTTTAGTACACTGTGAAAAATAAATCACAGTATTTTCTTCATTATTACTTTGAATATTTAATTAGTGTATTTAGTTATAAGTAGGTACATTTTCCTACACTGTTAAAAATAATTTACAATTTTCTCAATATTAGATATTTTGATTATGTATCTCAATATTGTTTATCTTTTTCCGTTCACGTACAATTTTAGTACACTGTGAAAAATAATTCACAGTCTTTTCTTCATTATTACTTTGAATATTTGATTAGTGTATTTGGTTATAAGTAGGTACATTTTCTTACACTGTTAAAAATAATCTACAGTTTTTTCAATGTTTGATATTTTGTTTATTAATCTCAATGTTGATTATCTATTTGCGTTTACATGCATTCTAGTACACTGTGAAAAATAATTCACTGTAATTTCTTCTTTATTATTTTGAATATTAATACCGTATTTGGTTATAAGTAGGTTATAAGTAGGTAGGTATTTTCTTACAATGTTAAACTAATTTTCAGTAATTTGCATGCTATTGAAATACTTATCGCATTGATTGGAAAATCTCTTTGTCTATATAATAAATACATCGTTAAGTTTGAGGATATTTAATTAATGTATTTAGTTATATTTAGGTACATTTTCTTGCACTGTTAAAAGTAATTTACAGTTTTCTAAATATTAGATATTTTGTTTATCAATTATCTATTTGCGTTTACATGCATTTTTAGTACACTGTGAAAAATAAATCACAGTATTTTCTTCATTATTACTTTGAATATTTGATTAGTGTATTTGGTTATAAGTAGGTACATTTTCTTACACTGTTAAAAATAATCTACAGTTTTTTCAATGTTTGATATTTTGTTTATTAATCTCAATGTTGATTATCTATTTGCGTTTACATGCATTCTAGTACACTGTGAAAAATAATTCACTGTAATTTCTTCTTTATTATTTTGAATATTAATACCGTATTTGGTTATAAGTAGGTTATAAGTAGGTAGGTTTTTTCTTACAATGTTAAACTAATTTTCAGTAATTTGCATGCTATTGAAATACTTATCGCATTGATTGGAAAATCTCTTTGTCTATTCGGTTATTCCATATATTGTAAAAATTTACTCGCTACTTTAGAAGCTTATTTTAATTCAGGTGGAGTTCAACTTTGATTGGTTACACTTTGATTCAATCATGTCGCTAAATCACTTGAAAAATAAAAGAGGGGGTTTCAAATCGCAATTATCTCGAATTGAAACATTTGTGTCGGAGCTGACTGGCTCCGAAGAGGTCTATATACTTAAAGTCAAACTTAAAAGCATATCTGGTCACTATGACAATTATCAAAAAGTCCAATTGGAAATCGTTTCATTATCTAACCCGGACGACGACAACTACTCTTCCGACGATGAGGCCGAGAACGTTGTCGCCGACCGTTTTGAAAGTTGTATTGCTATGCTTGAACTTCTAATAGAAAATAAGCAAAAAGAATCACTCAATTTAAATACTAGGCCAAACGATGTATCTAATGTCGTGTTACCTAAAATTAACATTAAACCTTTCTCAGGGGCTGCATCAGAGTGGCCATCCTTTATCGACCTGTTCACAGCACTGGTACTTAATAATAATAATTTAAAGTCGGAGGGTGAAAAGTTTTATTACCTTAAAGGGCTGTTACGTGGACCACCTTTGGAAATGATTGAGTCCTTAAGCGTAACAAATCAAAATTTGAATATTGCCTTAAATATTCTTAAAAAGGCATATGACGATAAATATAAATTACTGTATTCTTTGTACCAAACTTTGGTGGATCAAAAACCTGTCTTGAAAAGTACTCCGGTCGAGTTGCGCGAATTTCAGATATCGACGCGTAAGACATTTGATTTGATTAAAAATATGAATTTATCGCCGGAAGTAAATTTTGAGTCATTAATAATATTTTTAATGGAGCAAAAACTTGATTTTAATTCAAGACGAGCCTTCGAAAGTGAGCGCAAGCCAGAGCTTATCCCTACAGCTGAATATTTCTTTGATTTTCTACAGCAACGCCAATCAATGTTGGAAAATTTAAATCTTTTTGAAACCAACACTAAGGGTAAATTCAACCCCAAGTCTAATAATGTTAGTAAAAATAGGGTGACATTGGTATCTAGTTTAAGTTCTTCGCAACAGTACCATTCTAGTTCTTCTCGGGTTAATAGACCGAGCTGTCTTCATTGTTCAGACCCCTCTCATCTTATATACGGTTGTTCCAAATTTATGTCCTTATCACCTCAAGAGAGGTATCAGATAGTCAAAGCTAAAAAACTTTGTGTAAATTGCCTGAATAGTACCCATAGTACTACCGATTGTAAATCCCTTAGGAGATGTGCAACTTGCAATAAGTCTCATCATAGTTACTTACATTTTGACAGTCAGAACAGATTGCCAAACAACTCTAACAATCGTAATAATCCTAGAGCCTCCTCTTTCGGAAGCCCCAATGTAACCTCTCTATCCAATGTAAATAATCACCCCTCTCCTATTAATGTACATAATAATACGTCCCCAGATCAAATTAATAGATCTAATTTCATAAATACCAGTTCTGCATCACCTAATCAATCACCTGAACCTCCGGAGTCAGTGAGATATCAAACTGCTTTGACTGCCATGTCAGCAAAAGACAGTATTGTACTATTGCCTACGGCTTTAGTGAATGTTAACGGTTTCAATGGTCGGTGTTTGGTTGGACGAGTTCTTCTTGATTCCGCTAGTCAAATGAGCGTTATTAACCGTGCCTTTGTACAAAAATTGAATTTAGTCTCTCGAAAACAAACTCTTAATATTTCCGGATTAGGTAGCAATAACTACACCTATAGTAGAGAAGTGGTAGATATCACATTTAATTCTCAAATTGCACCTTACAGTACTTTCACTATATCTTGCTCGGTCATAGATAAAATAACAAATAGTTTACCACAATCTTCTATCTCACCTTCTAATTTTAAAATTCCATCCCATATAAAACTTGAGCTAGCTGACCCTTTATTCTTTGAATCCGGTCCAATAGATCTTCTTATTGGCTGTGATTTATATCATTACCTGCTTAAGGGGACCGTACTTAAAACGGATCCTTATTCTCCTTCCTTCATAGATACTCACCTGGGATATGTTATCGCGGGTCCTATCCCTTTGAGAAATGCTAACTCCTCCCAGCATAAACCTAAGTCTGCTCATTCCTTTTTGACGGTTTGTAATGATCAAGTCTATCAATATTCTGACCTCCAAAGGACAATGGAGAAATTCTGGGAGCTTGAGGAAATTCCCGAATGTCCATCACAAGATCCCAGCGAGGAATATGTTGAACAACTATTTCGGGATACAACCGTTATCCTACCATCGGGGCGGTATCAGGTAGATATGCCTCTACTCGCAAATCAGAATAAAAAACTAGGCCAGTCATTCGGTATAGCCATCCAACGATTCTCTTCTCTTGAAAGAAAATTCAATGCTAATCCTACCCTTTTCTCTGAATATAAAAAAGTAATTTCAGAATATCTAACACTCAATCATGCTCAAGTCATTCCTCTGTCTTTCTATAACACTGTGTCTAACGATTTCAAGTATTTTATACCCCATAGGGCGGTGATACGTGAGGAAAGCGCATCCACCAAACTTCGGATCGTGTTCGATTTTTCGGCTAAAACCGATTCAGGTTTCTCTCTTAATGATTTAACGTCGAAGGGATACCAAGTTCAGGATAACCTATTCGACATTCTGTGCAGATTTAGATGCTATAAATATGTCCTGTGTGCTGACATCAAAATGATGTATAGATTCATAGATATCAATCCCATGCAACGCTATCTCCAAAACATACTGTGGAGGGATAACCCCACGAAACCCCTTCAATGTATCCAATTATCGAGGCTTAGTTTCGGACAGAACTGTGCCCCTTTCTTGGCCACCCGAGTCTTGAAAGACATTGCCTTAAATAGTCCCGATTGTCCAAATGCGCAGCAGGCTATTCTTCATCAAACCTACATGGATGATATCTTAACTGGAACCAATAAGGAAATGGACTTACCGGCTCTTTATGCCGAATTGACAAATATGCTTGGAAAACATGAGTTCCAACTTCACAAATGGCAATCAAATTCATTCAAGTTTTTACAGTCAATCGATGAATTACCTAACGCTGAATTGGATCGTAGTTTTGACGATTCGTCAAGCAAAATTCTAGGACTAAAATGGAATCCTGCGTCTGATATTTTACACATCCAAACTGCCAAGTTGGCTGATTGTTCTCATATAACGAAACGAAGGATATTAAGTACCGTCGCCAGTACATTTGACCCTCTTGGGTTAGTAAACAATCTGACCGTGTTTGGCAAACTGTTAATGCAATCGGTCTGGAAATCCCAGATAGGGTGGGATGTTCCCATTTCCGACACATCCATAATTACTCAGTTTAATAAATTCCTTTCTTTATTAACTGAAGCTGCTCACCTCCGAGTACCCAGATACCTATTTAACCAAAAAATTATTACTTCGTGTTCTCTCCACGGGTTTTGCGATGCCAGTCAAAAGGCATACGGAGGGTGTCTCTATTTAGTAGCGATCTACGCTGATAATTCTAGATCCTCTCGCCTAATTACTGCTAAATCTCGTGTGAATCCTTTGAAAATTACTTTGACTATTCCCAAGTTAGAGCTGTGTGCAATGGAGCTGTTGTCCACTTTAGCTCGTAGAATAGCTCAGATTCTATGCATTTCTCTTCACATCTCTTCCATAAATTTATGGTCCGACTCTCAAGTCGCTCTCAGTTGGGTGAAACGGTCTTCTAATGATTTTTCTCCCTTTGTAGCTCGGCGTGTCCTAACCATTCAAAACAATAGTAAAGAGTTTATATGGCGACATGTCAAATCCGATTTAAACCCAGCCGATTTACTTTCTCGTGGTAAATTCTCATCTGATGTCTGGATTTTTTGGTTCGAGGGTCCTCGATTTCTACTTGAATCTAAAGATTTTGATTCTATGGATTCTTTCGAACCTATTGACGACTTGCCTGAAGTCAAAAAGGTCAACCTTGCTATAGTCAACAGCGACTTAAACTTTTGGGAACCTATATTTTTCCGATTCTCAAAATTTATAACCTTAAATAGGGTTATAGCCCATATATTCAAATTTATAAACCTATCGAGGAGAAAATTCAGAGACGTTGGTTCGTTATCTGTTGACGATCTCCGCATTGCCCATGATTTCATAATCAAACAAATTCAACATAAACACTTCTTCAACGAAATTCGTTGTTTAAAAACTAACGTTCCGATTGAAAATAAAGACTTAATTCCATTGAACATTTTCTTGGATAATGACGGCCTTCTAAGAGTGGGTGGCCGATTACAATTTTCTACTTTACCTTTCAATCAAAAATTTCCCTTGCTGTTACCACAAAATGATCATGTTGTTGATTTGCTAATAATACGGGAACATCGCCGTCTTGGCCATGGTGGAGCCCAAAATGTGTTAGGAAATTTAAGGCTACAGTACTGGCCCTTGAATGGCACTCGTCTTGTCAAAAAATTGATAAAAAGCTGCATCACCTGTTTTAGATTTAATGCCCAGTTCGCCTCTCAAATAATGTCCCCGTTACCCCTTGACCGAGTGCAAAAATCTCGCCCCTTTTCCAAAACTGGCATCGATTTTGCTGGACCTGTACAAATTAAATCTTCGCGCTTAAGAAAAGCCCCAATACAAAAGGCCTACATTGCCATATTCATATGCATGGTGACAAAGGCGATCCATATCGAATTAGTAAGTGATCTCTCTACCGATGCATTTATCGCCACTCTTAAAAGATTTCTCAGTCGTAGAGGGAATCCTCAGACTATCTATACTGATAATGGTTCCAACTTTGTTGGAGCAAGGAATCAATTACGAGAACTCTCCATTTTTCTCAAATCTTCCGAAAGTATCAATAAGATACAGTCTTTTCTTTCAACTACAGAAATTAGTTGGAAGTTTATTCCTCCGCGGTCACCGCACTGGGGTGGCTTATGGGAAGCGGCTGTGAAAAGCGCCAAATCCCACCTCACCAAAATAATTGGCAATTCGTGCCTTACCTTCGAGGAACTCTCCACGGTTCTGAGTCAGATCGAAGCTATCTTGAACAGCAGACCATTATACCCGATGTCAAATGATCCTACCGATCTATCTCCTTTGACACCAGGTCATTTTTTGATCGGAGCACCTTTAACCGCTTATCCCGACCGCGATCTATCTACCATCCCTGTAAACAGATTAACTTTTTGGGAACAATGTACTAAGATGAACCAAGAATTCTGGAAGAGGTGGAGCACCGATTATCTGCATCGACTGCAGCATCGACCTAAGTGGTGTAAAGCCTCAAACAATCTTCAGCTTAATCAGCTTGTACTAGTGCAATCGGAGGACCGTCCTCCTTTGAATTGGCCCCTTGCCAGGGTAGTGGAACTACTAACTGGCAAAGACGGCAATGTTCGTGCCGCACGTGTAAGAACTGTGGATGGAGTTTATATTCGTCCTATTACTAAGTTAGCTCCTCTACCATGTATGGACTGAGTTCTATCTACATTTGGAGTAGAACGTATTTTTTTTTTCTTTTTTCTTTTTCTTTTCTCCTTCCTTCTTGCTTAAAATTTGGATTCTGCTCCTAAACTGTTCCTCTCATCTTTGCCCCGGCCCCCAGTATGTAGGAATTTCCCATAAATTCCTACAATGGATCTTAATTTAACATTAAGCGAAAGGTTCGAAGTTTAAATCTCCGCGCCTTTTATTCATGTTCACGGAACCAATTGGTACCTCCCGCGCCATAAGCCGCAAAATTACCGCCAACGAAAGGCAATCAGTAGTCTTGGCTCGCCTCTTGTGACGATATGATCAAGTGTTGATTCATTGGTTTAAATACATACCTAATTTCGTTTATCAATTTAATGTAACTGCAACAAATGAGAGTGTAAATATGACGTGAAGTGCTTTTCCGACATTGGTCGGTGAATTTCTGTATTGTAAGTACTATTTTTATTAAAAATTATTGTTTGAATCCGCATGGTCGCCTAGACCGGTTCATCGGTAGTTTAGCGCTGTTGCCGTATCCAATACTAAAGTTTGGTACTTCGTTCTTGTAAGAATTCAAATAGAGGGATTGTGAGTGAGCCGTATTTTTATTACTCCTTTATTCTCACGACAATTTCAGCGTTCCCGTCAACAAAAGGTTGGCGAGTCTTCTTGTTTTAAAATACTCAAAAACATGTCGGGAAGGAAAGGATCAACCAACTAAACTTAGAGGAACCAGCCAAATATCGCTAAGGCGAATTTCCCTTCTCGTACAACTGTATATGTGTAAAGGCGTGGTGGAAGTATAGTCCCACCACGTGTAAAGGTATGTCTGGTAGGCACCGCTTTCGAGAGACGTGCAAATACAGACGTGTAATGTGGACAGTTTAGTTTATTAATTGAGAAATAATAAGATTGTACTAAACTGATAGCTTAATGCAATGAATGATAAAAAAAATCAACATTACTTTCGTTTATCCCTTCATGATTAATTTACAAAGTAATAATTCAGTAGTAATAAACTAATTCACTATATTAGTTCGGTTATTATTAAAATAAATAACATAACATGTGAAATAAAATTTGTATTAATAATAATATGTGTTTCCAAATATCTCATTTTTCGCTAACAGGATCTCATAAGTGGAAAACCCACAACGCCGGCCTCTTACAAATTCTTTGTAGCTACTAACAGTATTGCCAATTTTCATTGTATATTTATATTAATTGTAAAATGCATTGTTCTAATACGAGAACAAGTTATAAGAAGATTTTAATTATGATAATTCAAGAGGTTGTAACAGATCAAGATATAATTAATTGTATCTATTCGTTGAATATTTTATTGTAATGCTGGAAATTGTTCTAGTTTTCAGTTTGAAAGCGGTTAAAACCTTTACTTTTTTTGAGATTTGGCAACGTGAAATTGGTCTCGAAACATCTGCTGTGTTTCGAATGTGTTAGTAAAAAAAATTTGGTATCTTTATCGTTTGTATGCAAATGAGAACGAATTCTCTGTGTAAACACACACACACAGTACAAATTAAAAAAAAAACGAAAATAAAAATAAAATCGAATTCTAATGCCTACAATTTTTAAATAAAAGTAATTCCATTCTACGAAATTGATCATCTGGAAAAATGTCATGGCTCTTTTTCAGTTTGAAACTACGATAATAATTTTTTTTAATACAGTGTTACGAATTAAAAGTAACAGTTCTTAAATTTATTTGTTAAATTACTTACCAGATCATGCCACAAAAAAAAATAAATAGAATTGAATCAGATTAAGAAAGATATGGATTATTTAAAGTATATTCTTTTAATGTTCTTCATGTTTATATTGTTTATGAGTACAGGTTATAGGTAGTAATTGACATAAAATTTTCATGGAACTTATAATTGTGTTCATTCATTCTGAAAATCTAATCTGGTTCTATGTCACATATAAGTCTATGATTAGGTGCGTTTCAAGGTTAGTCAGGTGATATATTCGAAATTCCTTAGTGTGGAATTTCAACTTTCAACATTTCAACTTTTTTTTTGGAGTTTTTTTACATCCTTTCTTTTGGGTTTCTGATTTTAAGCAAGAGCTTAACATTCTAGGATTTCTAGGATTAGCACCTAAAAAGAAAAGAAACATTTTTAGTTGTTTTAAATTGTATTTCGCTGATGAAAACACTCTCTTTAGAGGATTTGAAAATTTAAACAACTAATAAAATCATCCATCTAGGCCACACAACATCATCGGTGAGTAAACACTGTAACTGACTAACTGATTCACGGTAGGGGACATAAGATTTTGTTGTTTTAGGCCTTTAAGTTCTCACTTTCTTCTTACTTTCATCATTACATTATCTGTACTTCGTAACTGCATCCCTATTCACCAGTCAGCCATCTCTACAGCACTGAATCACACAGGCAATACGCTGATATTGTTTGGCAGCAATTCTACCCTTAATTGGAGAAGAACTAGACAATCAAGTAAGATCTTGCCAAATAATTATTGGCCTTAAGGACTCCACAAACTTGACATTTACATTTAATAATAATAATGTATCACATGAGTTTGCTTATACCTACTCGTTGGGAACCAACTGGTACCATTTGGGGTAACTGATTTATTTTTGTTAATCACATCATAAGAGTCAATTGGTGATATTAAAGTATTACTTTTACACTGTAAAGGATTCTTGCATCTTTACATTTACCCACCCCTACTCTACCGAAAACACATATCATTTTTCTTGAGCTAGCTAGGGGGGTAATAACAGTCCGAATCGTTTTCGGATCAACATCAAAATCCTTTGCTAACTGAGAGGACGATTGTAGGGGATTACTTTCCACACTGGCACAAATTAAAATATCTCTTTCTTCTTTTTCGGGTTGGGTTTGACGATTTTGTGTACGCGATCCATGTTTAGTAGGATTGACACATCCATGCTCTTCAAAATTTTTTATAACCGTTCTCACTTGTTTTTTGCTAATTGGTTGGGCATTTTCGAATGCCACAATAAACAAATTTTCTGATATTTCTCGATATAAATGATCCTGGTAGTACCATTTTACAATATGCACTTTATGGTGTACTTGCATACTCGTTTTAATAAGATTTGCAAAATATCGTTACTCATTCTCAAACAAACGTTTAGTTAAGTACCCAGATTGTACAGTTAAACATCTTCAAGAGGCGCACGCGCGTTTCGTATTCGTCTGATATAATAATCTACGCTGGATTTCAATTCTCCGTCTCATGATTGTCCTTCTCTAACACACTGGTAACGCCATGTGATCATTATAATTTCCCTTTGACCGTGAGAGGTTATCGTTTTACGTTGAAATTAAATGTGACTGATTTCTCTCACAATTAAGAAGAAAATTTTTAAGGGCACTACAATCTAACGCGTGGATAGAAAATGAAGAGATGCAAACGAAATCGTTTTATCAGGAGCGTAGGAAACAGGCGGTTCACATTGAGATATTTTTAAAACCAGAATACAGTTGAACAAATATTAGCATACGACTTATTTCTCATTTTATGATATCCTGTTAAAGAAAATGGTGATACACTGAATACACTTGTTTTATTACAACATACTGTCACTTTTGGACTCTGTATTGTTGCCATAGATTATTCCTTATGATGTTAATGAAAATTATTATGCTTATATTCATTAATTGTACCCTCAATATCGACGAATGTAATTTTTTTAGCTATCTTCTAGTGATTTTTTAGTGATACCTATTAGGTAGGTTTTAATTTATTGCTCAAATCATATTAGCGTGTACTACCCGAACTGATATAGTGAATTAGTTTATTACTACTGAATTATTTTTTTGTAAATTAATCATGAAGGGATAAACGAAAGTAATGTTGATTTTTTTATTGTTCATTGCATTAAGCTATCAGTATAGTACAATCTTATTATTTCTCAATTAATAAACTAAACTGTTCACATTACACATCTGTATTTCTAATATCAACTTCTTTCATTGCGATCTTTAACATAATGAGTTGTTTATACAACATTTTGCTGTGGTAAAGTGACTAGTAATAGCCTGAATGCATTTCTTATTTGTTTATTAAAAACTGTAAGTAAAAGCCAGACATAAGAGCTACTACTGTACGCTTCTCGAAGGCGGTGCTTGCCAGACATCCCATTACACAGTTATTTCGTTTCTCACTTTATGATACCCTGTTAGCGAAGAGGAGTGATACACTGAATTTATATGTATTTTGGCTTTTTTTAACACATTGACCGAAAAACGTATGTTCCCTCGTAATGTTCCCAATACTGTATACCTGAAATTGAACCTTGATGAGTCCACAATCTGTCTATTTTGTTTCTAACTTGGGCAAAATGTGTGTCCATTATGTGTACAAAATGTACTTTGCATGTGCCTGGTAGGTAGATGTTTCCAGAATGTGTTTGATATTGTGCTCTGATGAGAGCCACAAAATCAACACATGGTGTTCTGAATTTTACCGAAATTTTTAACTCCTATGCATTGTGCACCAAAATCAATCCAAATAGATAAAAATTATATTACTTTTCGATCCATTCTGGATAAAAATGAACAGAAAACTGAAGGTGTTTACTTTTGAGTATTCATCAACCTAATTTGAAATCATAAGAGGATTTTATTTTATCTTGAGTATTTTTGTATTTCTCGCGTAGTTCTAAAAATAATACCAAATAATTATAATTTGTTTATATTTTTAAATTATTTTCAATGATTTTAATTTTTTTTATTTCTCCACAAAATCAAAACACGATGGTATTTTATCATGCAGGATATCATACTCAGTACAGTTTTGCCATAAATATTACCAAAATCCTTAGTTTAAAACCAAGTACATGTTGAAATATGGTGTACTTATGGATGGTGTCCAAAAGGGATCATGTTTCGGTAATGTGAATAAAATTTGGCTACAAATCGCCCATCTCGAAACATTTGCAGATAGAGGAAACAATTCAGAGTAATGTTTCTGAATAGAGACCAAAAATTCACTGAATAATTACTAAAAGGTCACACAGACACATTTTAGCAACCAATTAGTCATCGAAGTTTATTACGGCCAAAATGCGTCGTCTTTATCTAGCAGTGGACACATTTAGGAAAGTTTGTGTCTACATTCGAACAGACTCGCAGTTGCGTACTGACATAGTTGGGGGCCTGGGGCGGCTATAGATGAAGGGGCCCTATATATATATATATATATATATATATATATATATATATATATATATTAGAAATTTAGAAAATTAAATACCATGATGGAGTACTCGCTGAGGTTTGGTTCGCCGAGCTTCATAATCTGATGAAGGTCAAAAAATTACCGAAACGATATTTTAATATATATCTATAAAGAACACCTCACTTGTTTCAATTAATTAAAAACCAAAAATGCCCAAGAAGTACATATAGAAAAATATAAATCATAAGCTCCAAGAAAAAACCCTCAAATTTCAAATATATATTTAATAATGCAAAACTTTTCCTTCAACATTTTAAGTTTTTGAAGGTTGGTTTTAATGCATCGTGATGAACACTCCACATAGTAACACTAATAAGTATTTTCACTGTCACTCCATATTTTATTCTAAACTTACATAATACTATGTATGTTGTACATTATTGAGAAAAAACAAGACATACATATCTCAATAAAAAGTAAAATCAAGAAACACATTAAATTGTTTTTTTACGAGCCTTGATTTCTGAAAATTGTTGGATTAATTCATCAAAATTCACATGTTTTGCAGTGTCATTTCCAATTGATAGTATAGCCAAGCTTGTCAAACGAGACTGGCTCATTGAAGAACTTGGATAGTTTTTAATCAATTCCAGTTTTGAAAAACTCCTCTCACAAGATGCCACGGACACACAAATAGTAAGAAACAGTTAGCGCGCCTCTGTTATGTTTGGCAACGATTCACGACAGTCCATTTCAATAATAAACTTCAGCATTGGTAGTGATGCCCATGAGGTTGCATCATCAATTTTTATACCAGAAGCCTTCAAATGCCTTCTGAGCCTCTTCACTTCCTCTAAATCGTTGAAAGTAGCGGTGAACTGATATATTTATATATATATATATATATATATATATATATATATATATATACAGTGTGTACATAAAGTAACGTAACTTGATAATATTTCGATTTCCGTTAGGAATACAAATAAAATGTTGAATAAAAGGTTTTTCAAATAATCCAGACTATCTGCATAAGTTGATTAGAAGTATACAGGGTGCACCGTTGCTCCAAAATAACTTATTAACATATTTTTTTAAATAGTTCACCATGTATATATTTTCAGTTTTCCATAATACATTAAATTACAAATACAACCGTCAAAACCGCACAATTCTACCTTCAATAATTCCAAAGTTACATTGGTTTGAATCTAAAATTATAAAAAAATTGTTTATGTCAAAAAAGTAGTAGGTTTTTCTGTCATGAATTGTTTTTAAACGTCATGAATTATTTCTCATTGTCATAAGTGAAAGATGTTTATTGTAATTAGTAGCTTTTAAAATTCAAGTATGTTTACCGAACAGGAAAGAATAACTGATAATCTGGATGAACTGAGGAATAGAATACTGTTAACAGCCCATCAAATAACAAATCAGCAATTGCGTAATACCATATCAGCTTTTTATAATCGACTTGGATACTGTCAAATAGAAGAAGGAAGACAATTTGAACATCTCATTAAATAAGATTGTATTTGTTCTTGTTAATTATTTTGGTAATAAAAACGTTCCCGTAAATTATTTTTCTCAATAACTGTAGAACAAATGAGGTTAGAATTATGCGGTCTTGGCGGTTGTATTTGTAATTTAATAGATTATGAAAAACTGAAAATATATACATGGTGTACTATTTAAAAAAATAAGTTAATAAGTTATTTTGGAGCAACGGTGCACCCTGTATACTTCTAATCGACTTATGCAGATGGTCTGGATTATTTGAAAAAACTTTTATTCGACATTTTTTTTGTATACCTAACGGAAATCGAAATATTTGCAAGTTACGTTACTTTATGTACACACTGTATATATATATATATATATATATATAACAAAAACAGAATTAGCGGGCATATCACGCAAAAGAGGTTACAGAGAATGAGTGGTAACCGTAGACATGCATGTTTCTGGCTCATTAGCCTTCATCGGTACGGCATAACCAAGAAAAGGTGTTCAACTTGGGAGCAAGGATGTTAATTGAAACATGAGAAAACACAAACAACGGATTTCAACAAGATAACCAAACGCACATTTGCGCCTTCAAATGGAAGATCCCGAGTTTTCAAGACAACAACCAACAGAGACACGGAGGCGTCTATAGCTCTCCTGTCTAAACCTTCTGACCCTGGAAATAGACAAATAATCAATGAAAAGATTAAAGAATAACGCGTGGAATATAAAACAAAAACAGAATTAGCGGGCATATCACGCAAAAGAGGTTACAGAGAATGAGTGGTAACCGTAGACATGCATGTTTCTGGCTCATTAGCGTTATGCCGTACCGATGAAGGCTAATGAGCCAGAAACATGCATGTCTACGGTTACCACTCATTCTCTGTAACCTCTTTTGCGTGATATGCCCGCTAATTCTGTTTTTGTTTTATATTCCACGCGTTATTCTTTAATCTTTTCATTGATTATTTATCTATTTCCAGGGTCAGAAGGTTTAGACAGGAGAGCTATAGACGCCTCCGTGTCTCTGTTGGTTGTTGTCTTGAAAACTCGGGATCTTCCATTTGAAGGCGCAAATGTGTGTTTGGTTATCTTGTTGAAATCCGTTGTTTGTGTTTTCTCATGTTTCAATTAACATCCTTGCTCCCAAGTTGTACACCTTTTCTTGGTTATGCCGTACCGATGAAGGCTAATGAGCCAGAAACATGAATGTCTACGGTTACCACTCATTCTCTGTAACCTATTTTGCGTGATATGCCCGCTAATTCTGTTTTTGTTTTATATTCCACGCGTTATTCTTTAATCTTTTATATATATATATATATATATATATATATATATATATATATATATATATGAGTTATTATCGTTTCATCATTTGATCTTACAAGGTTTTCTAAGTGCACAACAGCAAACTGTTCATATACATTGTTCATCGATGCTAGTATTTTTTCCAGTTCTACATGGAAGTTGTCAATACACTATATCATAGAACGCTTCAATTCTTGCTGTGGAGTCAAACCTGTATCCTAAGCTTTTTCTCCTGGCATCATCTTTTTTACTCTCTTGCGATATCTGCTTTCGACGTCAATGTCCATTTCAGCACAGGTGGTGGTCGCATATTCTAAGGCTTGTTTCACCAGTTCTTCCCGATTCTCTTCTAAAAATGTTCTCAGCTTCAGTAGACACTTTTCCAAACTAATGTCTTGGATTTGGAGGTATTTTTGGGCGTAGTGAACTTCTTGTAAAATGTGGTACCATAGGTGCAAAAAGCAAAGAAAATTGAAGTTGCAAATGTTTTTCATCAGCAACTCCACTGCTCCCCTCAAGATTTCAGAAGCATTACACAATTTCTCCACAGCATCCACCTAGTATCACTAAGTCTTTTAACGGTCAATCCAACGGTTTCTTCGAATACCTGCCATCTATGTGTTGAATAAGAAAACATATTGTACACACTTTTCAACGTTCCAAAAAATATGACACAAGCAGGAACACTACCAAAAGTATGAACACCGCATATATTGAGAGAATGGTTTGCACAAGGTACGAAAATCGCTTTCGGATTTTGTTCTTTAATCCTTTTTGTTCTCCTGTATGAACATCTGACATTGTTGTAGCATCATCGTAACCTTGGCTTCTACAAAGTTTTATATCCAAGCTGTTCTTTTCAAACGATTGGAGGATAACCTCTGTCGTATGCCTTTTTCCCACTAAGTGGAATGAAACCTAGAAATAATTCTTTGATCTCTACTTTCCTGTTGTCAATTTTCACATATCTTATTACTTGACTTATCTGTTCCGTGTGGGATATATCAGACGTGCTATGAAATAGTATTCCATAGGACTTTGCTTTCTTGATTTCAGAAATTATTTCTTTTTTACGGCGTTGCCCAAGAGAGAAATAAACTCATTTTGTACTGCAGACGATAAGTAAGATACTGGAATCATTCCTGCTTGCAATGATTGCGGAAGCCGTATGCTGTGCTCCTTTAAAACAGGATCATAATGTGACAGAAGATTCACCAGTTCTAAGAAATTGCCACGGTTTTCAATGTCAATGTTTTCGCATGACCTCTAAACGGCAAATTCTGCTGAGCCAAAAAAGTGTTATATCTAAGAGCATATGTAAAATGTCCTTCCATTTATTCATCTCTCTTTCCATAACGTCTTGGTGAGCAGCATCAATAGTTTGGTTTTAAAAAAGTCTTACTTCAAAAGTTTTCCATTTTTCGAATTTGTTAACATGGAAATCAGAGCTTTTATGGCCAGACACTTTAGGATTTAATTTCCACAAACTGTTGAATCCTGTGATAAACCATCCATTATCTTAATATATTTTCTACACTAGGGAGCTGTTTGTAAGACCAATCAGTGTTCAACTGTCGGGTATGTCCTTTGGGATTTCCCCAGGCTTCTGCACGGCTCCAAATGGTCCCTCTAAGTGTTGGTAAATCTCGCTTTCTCGTATTATTAGGGACAAAAAGCAGTTTTAAAAATCACCACTTATACGTATCCGTATCGCAATGCGCATGTGCAGAAGCGATACGTGGGTTTCGTTACGTTACGTGAAACGTATCAATCCGTCACACGTACCTAATGTACCGTATTGCATTGTTATGTTCTACGTTCGCGTTTTTCAATGGTCAAACGACAAAAGTGATGTTGTATGCTCAAAAATCATAACCTTATTTTTAATGAACATAACAAACTACTTATTTGATATAGAATAATGGATTTAAAACGAAAAAGACTTTTTTACAGTGGCAATGACATTATTTTGCCGAGGGAGATATCGGGGCACAATTCCTACGAAGATCCAAGCAGATGGAATATTTTTTAGATTAAAAGTTAAAACCCAAGAAATGGTTACGTTACGAACGCATTTGCTTTATACCTTTTTTGATTAGTCGCGTATCTCCGTTACGTTACGTATACGGATAAGGATAAGTGATGTATTTTAAAAATTGCTTAATGTCTCTAATATCTCGGTCCTAAGAACATCTGGCACTGAAATAGGCCAATTTCAAACATCAAAAGTTAATGATAAATCCACTGATTCTTCTGGTGAATCCGATTGTGGGTCAGATTAAAATTGTCTTCCCCGTTTCCTCCTTCCCCATTTTCTTCTTCAATTCACTCTTCTAGTCCTCCTTCTTTTTGTTCTTCTCCTTTCTCTTCTTGTTCTTGATTGCCTTTATATTTAACTCATTGGTCATAGCTTGTACTTAGACTTTCTATAGATTTGGACACATCTAGCTCTGCTTCATTGTTTGCTTGAAATGACACCCTTTGAGTAAATTTCAAAATTGAACCTGACAGATGTTGAATTTCTTGTTCCTTAGCTGTTTGTTTTTCCCATCCACTGGGATAAGTTCGTTTCATTTTATAGTCAATTTGCTTGGCTCTGAAAATAATAATAATACTTTAGCTTATATTTTTGAAATACCAAAAAGGCAAACCTAATTATGAGAGATATAGCAGGGCTTGTAATAGGTTATATTTGTATTTTTTGTTTTATTATTTTTCATAACTTTTTTCAGAATCAAGTTATTTTAGTTATTTTTTAGAACTTCGTTATTTGAAAAAATATGAAGTAATTTAGGATGTTACAATATTCCTGATCACGGAATTAAATTTCGATAAGACTTAATACAAGCAATAAGCTACAGCACATAGCAATAGGCTTCGACAAAGATTGTTTATGACGATAGAAATAGGCTGACACTTAACATGCAATATTTAAATATGAAACAGTTGATAAATACGATGGAGCCAATAACAACAAAACTTACTATAAACTTGATGAAAAAGTCGTGACCAAGTGCTTGGTGAATAACTCACTACCCACTAAGGCCTGGTTGAGGGCCGAAAGCCCTTGTTATTGGTGGTGGGGATTGAGAGTGGACGCTCACTATCATGCCGTGCATCCGTGCAGACAAAACAATGCCTTTGTTAACCTCAGCTAAGTTTGTAAATAACTATACAAAATAAAAATAATCGCGATTAAAAAAAATGAGTAGTCTGACATATGGAGTCCTTCGCCGTCATAGGGCCTGATAAATTATTAATTTTTTTGTTTTTTAAATATATTTGTATTTTTTGGCCGTTTGGGGGGGGGGCTATGAAGGTGCGGGGCCTGGGGCGGACCGCCCCTACCGCTCTCCCCTCGGTACGCCCCTGCAGACTCGTACCTCATAACCTTACTTTTTAGTGCTTTATTTACATGTACGTTATTTTCACTTCCGAATATGTATAATGTCATTTAAAATCGTTAAAACAATAGAAAATGATACAGTGCAATTGTGCATTGTGCCAACAGCGTGGGAGAAAGATGGTGTTCTATACTGGCCAACAGAATCTTGTAAAGACAGCGAGAAATTAATTAGAGACTCGCGATGGTGCAATATTTTCAAAAATATTTTAAGTGTGTGACTCATCAAACTGATAAGTCGGTAGTCACCACATTCTTTTGGGCCACTAATAATAATAGCACTTTATACATCAGATCAACAGATCAACATACTACTTTATACATAGACTTTTTAGATTGGGGAAGAATTTACTCACAAACTATGAGTACAATATTCTAAATACCTCTAGTTTTCGATGTACTGGGCATAAACGGTTTCTCTCATTTTTTTAATTTAAAAAGTTACTGAAACTATCTTGATCCCTAATTTTGCTCATATCGCACGAACTAATTAACATAGGACTTTGTATATGGACTTTTTAAATTGAAGAAGAATTGCTTCACAAATTCTATGAACATCAAATTCTAAATACTTTTAGTTTTCGATCTACAAGGGATCAAAGTTCATAAATTTTTTAATTTATGAAATTAAAGAACTGTCATGATGCCTTATTTTCCAATTTATTCGATTAATTTAATTGAATTTGTAATAAATAACATTCCAAAGATATAATTTTCTCCGAATGTTCGTTAAACATGGTAGCCGTAACACGAAACGTGTCATAAAACGTGCCTTTGCATAATGAGAATGTATCGGGAGGTATTTCTAGCATCAAAAGAAGTGTGGGCTCCTCATGATTATTATTCGGCCCTACTATTGACGAGGAGAATTCCGATAATAAGATTTATACCGAATGTCTCACTATATTCAAGTCTCACTATATTCAATTTATTACCACAAGTTGAAAAGACGATTAAACTGAGCATGCGTAGATAAAATGTTACTAGTTTTGTCGTAATCTTTCAGAACAATGTTATTTTCGTTGCAGACATCAATTCATGGAGTTGAAAGGTGAAAATATGGAATCAAAGTCAGTTACTAATAGTAATGCAAAGATCTCCGATTCTGGATATTCAAATAGTTGCAGTAATACCAATTCTCAAAGAAGGTACCATTACAACCTCAAATTTTCACTATATTCCACCGAATCGTGTGTGGAAATCAATTTCCATTCATAATAATCGATTTTTTTAGCGCGAGTTCCAAATCTATACACAGTGGAAGTAATTCGAGCAGAAGCAGTGGTTATTGCGGAGCCACTAACCCAGATGGAAGGTAAGTACCTATTTCAAATTAATTCTACAAGAATTTATTTGAAATTTTTCATGTTTTAGTGTGGATACCGGTCCCCAACCACCAAAACGTATTAAAGATAGAGAACACAAGAAGAAGAAAAACAAAACGGTTATGGTTTCTTCTCTTAATACCACCACAGGATCTACTCTGATGCTTGCTCCCACCGAAAATCTCGCTAACTCGAATCAAAATATAAAGGATATTGTACAGGAACCTCTCATAGGTTAGTAAATATTTATATTAGAGAAGTGAATGTGAAAACTCGATCCGAAATTTTTTTTTCGATTTACCACTTTATAGAATGCTTACTTCTTCTTCATTCTATAAAAATAGATCAAAAATAAAGTAGAAGAAGAGTATTAGCATGTCTCTTCGACAATAGAAGTTAGAACAACCATAAAAATGTGGGGTAAAGCAGCATCAGGACCAGTAAGATCTTACGATTTGACTCAACTTGATATTTTCTTAATCTAAGAATGCCACAATAGTTTCAAAAATTATATTTTTGTTAACAAAATCTGTAAAATTTAAAATTATTTCGATAGTTTTGATAAATTTATACTCTGGGGCCTTCCCGGGCGCCTGTTAGTAAATTGATTTACATGATCCGAGATGATTTTCGAAGCTGAACTTAACTGAAAAATTACTTAATTGTTCCAGGTATTGAGGTGGTTCTACCTTTGGCTGCACCTGAAGTTCCCGTTGTTAATGAAAACATCAGTAAAACCGATTCTGACATTCAGACCTGCCCGGATGTGTTAAAAACCGATATTATTACAGGTAATAGAATGATTCGATCAACATGTAAAAAAAATTAACGATATTTTGCGAAATTTTTCAGTTCTCGAGAAACTTTTCGAATTTTCCTACCCACATCCTTACTACTTCCATCACCCGCACTAAACATGAATATGGCAGAACTTTTTAACTACAGTTAGCATGCGAAAAAATGCCTTGTTTATTAGTTATATCGGAAACAACCCTCGTACTACCACATATAAACCCTACTTGTCTGTGATGTGTAGTTTTTGCCGCAAAATGAAATATTCGTATTTGAACACGTTGCCTGCCGTAGAGATAGTAATTATTATACTAATTTTTCTTGATAGCCAAAACTCCCCCACCCTGTACACCGTTTTACAGCGACTCCGCTGTCAACGTCAATAGAAATATCGAAGAAAAAGAGAACTTAGAACCAGATATAGAAGTTAAACCGAAAAATAAAACCGAAACTAATAAATTTATTGCGTATCAACCTGAGGTGAGTAGTGAAGTACAATATAAAAACGAAAAATTTTACTCTGTATTAACCAATTTCACATATTTGATTTGTTTGTATTTTTTTCTCAGAATGGTTTTTGCTGTGTAATATCTATGTATGATGGAGTAGTATTATATACAACTCCTAGTTTGACGACTGTACTGGGATTCCCCAAAGATATGTGGTTAGGAAGATCTTTCATTGACTTCGTTCATCCTAAAGACAGAGAAACCTTTTCTAGTCAAGTTACGACCGGTGTTGCGATTCCTTTGGTCCATTCAGAAGGAAAGTACAAAGGTAAGTGAGTCATTTTAGTTACATATACGAGGTGATTCCAATTGTATGTTTTTCAAAAAATTTATATAATGTAATGTTTTACTTATTTATTTAAAAATAGTTTTTCCTGATGGGTGGGATAAAGGACCCCGCACACCTTACGAAAGATGAATCAGAACTAAATCAAACTTGGGAGATACGGAGTGATGAAAAGTGAATAATTCTCATATTCAACAACCTGTATCTCGAAAACTAGTCAGAGGCGTCTCTAGCCCTTGTGGCGCCCGTGTGCAACCAGTACCCTGGTGCCCTCTAGTCTAGTAGGAGTGGGGTCAAAATGGAATAAGTACTAACAGTTATACAGGGTGTTCACAAAGGTATGTACTTTTTTTTAAACTGTGACACCTACTCATGATAATACTGAACAACTTTCCCCAAGGAACCCATGGTCAATTTTCAAAAAAAAATTGGACTTAGTATGGAGATCGATCAGCTTATTGACCAAGTCTCCATACAAAGTCCAAATTTTTTTTTTGAGAATTGACCATGCATTCCTTGGGGAATGTTGTTCAGTATCATGAGTAGAAGCCACCGTTTAAAAAAAGTGCATACCTTTGTTAAGACCCTATATTTTCAATCGGAAATTCGTATGCAAATGGTGCAATTTAAAATTATGTCGGGAAGCAAAATTTTTTTATGGGAAGGAAGGGGTTTTAAAAATGAAACAAATCACAACTTTGTAGTTCTTTCAAAAATATTTATTTTAAAAACTACTTATAGTAACATAACAGGACGCTCGTCACACAAGTATATATCTTAGACATAAATGTATTTACAAAAGTTACTTTTCGAGCTTTTCCATTAGCGAAATCTTTAATAATGTCACTAACTTCAATTTTGATCTCGTGTTCAATACTTATTAACGATAAATTTGTCAATCTACTTTACGACAATGTTGATCTAAGGTAGTTTGTAATTATTTTCAGTTTAGAAAACGACCTTTCGCTATGTGCGGCCGTGACTGGAAGTGTCAGGTATATCCTCATCGCAGTGGACAGATTTGGGAACACTGAAATTAATTTATTCGTAAACAAGTAATTTAAAATGTCCAACGGCGTAGTGAAATCATCAATAAACATCGGTAATAATTCGATTTCATTATAGAGCTCGAACTGTTCCACATCTGAGGAGCCAGCATGGCTAAGTTTATTTTCTAAATTAGAGCATTGTGTTTTTTTTGTTATCAGAGTCCAAATCTTTCCAGTTTTTCAATTTTTGAAGTAATGAAAAAATTACATTATTTTCATTCAAAAGTTCGAACCGTTCGTCGAACTTATTGCGGTGTCTAACAAATAGTAGTAAAAATTTACTTTAAAATCTGTTTTCGCGTCTGTTATCGGTTCATCCTCCGCCTCATAATTGAAAAACCTTTTACGAGCGCGAGGGCGTGGGAAATTCTACTATTGCCTCGACTTCTTCCGCTACAGTTTTCGCCCTGTTAAGGAGCTCCTCAAAAGCGGACTCATTACGGAATTCAGACAAACTTATTTTTGCAGTCTCAATAATTTTCACCGTTTCTGACAATACAACGTCTGACTTTTGAAGGGCCTTGCTAACTATATTTATCTTGCTTAAAATTTCAAACCAAATAAGCAGAGAGCAGAGGAATTTAAACGATTTAATTTTTGTCATTAATGAATTTGCCTGACTCTGCATATTTGTTCCTATCGGAATATATAGTAAATAAGGCATCATATACTTTTCCCAGTTCAAAACGTAGAGCTTTGACTGCTTCAACGCTGCTCTCCCATCGAGTATGCAGTAGTGGTTTTAGACTTAAAGTTGGCACTTCTTTAGCAAGTATTTGCCAACGTGCTGTTGACGCAGAAAAAAAAAATAAATATCCTGCACAATTGAAAAGAAATTGACAATTTGTAATGAACTTTTAGCAGCGTCATTCACTACCAAATTAAGGCTGTGTGCAGCACAAGGTACATAAAATGCGCGCGGGTTTAAATCTAGAATTCGTTTTTGTAGACCTATATTTTTCCCTTTCATGTTTGCACCATTATCATAACCTTGACCACGCATATCTTGTACGTTTGAGATTAAAAAATCTAACAAAAATTGAGTTAAGCCCAGGCCAGTAGTGTCTGTAATAGGAAAAAAACCCAGAAAGTGTTCTTTTACTTCAGCCTTGTTGTTACTTGCATTTAAGAGAACGTAACGTACGACAACCGATACTTGTTCTTCGTGTGCTATATCTGGAGTGTAATCTAGAATAATGGAAAAATATTTAAATTGTTTCAATTCCAAAACAATAGTTTTTTTTATTCTTTCTCCCAATAATTGTATTATTTCATTCTGAATATTATGGCCAAGATAATGAGTTACACGTGACTCAGATTTTTGAATAAGGGCAATGTGTTCCGTAAGCACATTATCAAAGTTAGAAGTATATTCAACCAGCTTTAAAAATTACCATTACCAGAATCGTAAATTTTTTGAGATCTTCCGCGAAAAGCCAGACATTGCCTCGCTAAAAAATAAATTATGTTGATTATTCGTTCGAGTACTACAAGTATACTTAGGCACCCAATACCTGAAAGAACTAAGTAGTATCTACGGAAATATTATAGGTCCAGAGAAATAGTTGCAACTTGGACTAATTATACCCAAATACCTAAGTATACTAGTAGGTCTTAATAAAGCACTTTAACTTACCGTTGTTTGTTCTGCACTGCAGTAGGATAAACAAATGAAAAATGCTAGGTCGTACCTATAGGTACGAGTAAACTTCGAAATTACTATCTATCACTCGATGTTTTGTTTTTGTATTTCACTAGCTATTTTTGATGACCTCCGACCTCAAGGAATGTCGCAATAATTGTGGAAGCAAAAAACCTAATCTTCCCTTTTATATATTTTCTATCAAAAGGAAAGCCGATTTACTTCATATTTACATGTTTACTCAAAAAATGATACTTAATCCAATAACATCAAGGCTTATTTCGCAAAACTACGGTATAGCGGTAAAGCAAAAGGAGGGCACGCGCACACAAGCCTTTGAAAATGACCGCCGCACGTCCCCGGGAATTTCAATTTGAACTTTATAGATAGCATTCTAATACAGTCGAGTTAGAAATGATTGTCAGCGTGGTGTGAAACGAATCAAAACAAACAGGTGCCGGTTCCGGCTCCCGCCTTTGGTAGCGATGCGACAATACGCCAATTTAATAATCTGTTTTAAAACTGATTTCACGTTGAAACAAAAGTTATTGTGTATATTAAAATAGAGTAGGTAGGAAAAGGAGTAAGTAGCCTTGCTTTGCTACCGTGCGCCCGACGTCGGCAAGGGCGCAGTGGTGTCAGGGCGCTCGACGCCCCCTTAGACCCGGCGCCCGTGTGCGCTGCACAAACTGCACTATAAGTAAAGACACCTCTGAAACTAGTCATAGGCTCGTGTTGCGCCCATTGAAACATTTAACCAGAATGATCAAAAATTCAAGAAATTTGACGGAGAGCCATTTTCCCATATAAGGTGTGCGGGGTCCTGTATACAGACGGTATATCTACTTACTTGATTTATTTATACACTTAACTATTCACTTGTACTTAATTTATGGACACACTTAATTTATATTAGACACACTGTTCACTATTTATACTAATTTATATTAAACCCAGTTCACTTTATTTCCACTTGTTAGCTGTTCTGTCGTGTTCGCTTTGAAATCAAACTGTAGACTGAACTCACCGCTCGTCGGTAGTCGCTTTTATAATTAAATCATTTTCGCTGGAATCTTCGGAGTCCAGAAATTTCTAGTATGCGGCTTCCAACAAACGATTGATCTTCTTAGAAATACCGCTATAATACAATAACAAAAAATTGTCCCCCGCCAAAATTTTAACGTTTTGATAATGAAAAAGTAAAAATTTGGCATTTTGGAAATTTGAAAATATTTTCCAGTCTACTTTTGGCCACTTTAGTAATAAAATTTTCTACCGCAACTCAAAAAATTATTTCATCAACAAAATGTTACAGCTTAAATAAAATACCAACATTTGTACGAAACAAAGTAGAAACATACAACAAAAACTATTCTTATGTTGACAGATTATAAGAATTGCCTTTACGTGTGCCTGAGAAGATATAGAGGATTTAAATCATCAGGATTTAGTATAGTAGATAAATCAGTATCTTATCAAGCTTTTCAATTAACTGTAAAATTCAAACACTTTTCCGAAGCGTCGGAAACTAAAGCTGTAGAAATTAACAACGGCATGTTCCTAGTCGTAGCTGCTGTACCAGTCTACTCTTCCTATAAAGGTAAGTGCCTACTCCAGCATCATTATCAGCGATCATAGATAATCATTTGTCACTATCAAATTAACAAAAATTTTAAAATGTGTTAAACATATGATATATATTCTATACAAGTACAGTTGTATTAAAAAACGGGTACAAGTATTAGAAAGTGACGCTAACGTCATCATATTTGCGTAAACTCGGCTGGAATTATTACAGGTTATCTAATGTTATAAATTGTCAAAATGGAAATAGTTGGCGTCGGGCGTCGGTTAAATGAAAGAATTTATTCGGTTAATTCCATTCAATATTTGTATAAAGAACAATCTCAGTTAAATGACGAGCCATATTTGTTTTTATTATACGTCACGAATCAAACGGTATAAGCATGCGCAATTTTAAAAATAAGTTGCATTTTTGACAACCTATGACATTTGCTAACCCCCAGCCGATTTTGTGCAAATAGGATGACGTTAGCGACTCTTTCTAATACTTGTACCCTTTTTTAATACAACTGTACGTCTATTATATGAGGCTGTTACGCGAGAAACACGGAACAGTAACACAGAACTGTCGACAGCTCGCATATATAGAACAATTACATAGAACTGTTGACAGAAAACGACAGGACACAGAACTATTTATTATTTATTTTTAAATCTAAATATGTACCATTGAACTATAATTGCTCGATATCGAACTATATCTCAGATTGACAGCTATGGTATAAAATTCTCTCTCGAATCTATACATAAAAAACAAAAATCTAGATTTATTCTCATCTTAAGAGCGAATATTAATATTATAATCCACTATTTTGATTAGATATATGATTAAATTTAAATGATTTGGTACTTATATTGGTTTTAGTGCCAGAAGAAAAACGAGTATCACCAAAATTCGGTATGAGGCATACCTCGGCTTGTATTTTTAGTCACGTCGATCCTGATGTAGTTACAAATTTCGGTTTTTTACCGCAAGATATGTTAGGAAGATCCATTTTTGATTTTTATCACCCTGAAGATATGCCTTTCCTCAAAGAAATATACGAATCTGGTAAGTTAAACAATTAATTATATTTTAAGAAGAATTATGTTATTTTAAGATATTTAATACAAAAATTTGAAAAAATATGTCAAATAACTGTCAATATTCGGTAAATAATTTTAAAATTGTTAATAGAGAGTATATATTTCGCCACCTAGAGCGTATTCTAAATATGCATCTGTCATTTGGACGTTTCTCGAGAAACATAAAATAAAAAAACTCGAGCTAATGTTACGGGGGGATTTCCAAAAGTATATTTTATTAAAATGATACTTTTAATATATGTGCACGTTTTTTGTTTTTAATTTCGATCCAGATATTATATGGAATTAACTTGATGTATTTCAGTGATGAGAATGTGCCAAATAACTGGATCAGTATTTCGCAGCAAACCTTATAGATTTGCAGTACAAAACGGCACGTTCGCGAAAGTCGAGACCGAATGGTCGAGTTTCATTAACCCTTGGTCTAGAAGTTTGGAATTTGTTATAGGATTTCACAGAGTTATAGAGGTAATATAAAAATCACCATAATTTTTATCGGGTGTATAGGGGGCATCAACCATAAAAAACAGCACTGAAACGGAAAAAACGTGTTTAAAAATATGTTTTAATAGTGAAAATATATTTTTACCAGTTTTTCCGGACCTTAGAAGTGAGGGGTATTCATTTTGGAGTATTAATACAGCATTAATAAATATTCAATTCTCCTTCAATTGTATTTATATTTATGATTGTATTATGTCAATTTTTTGTCATTATCAATGTTAATTTTTCAGGGACCAATCAATCCTAACATTTTCGAACCACCACAAATCGAAATAACGAAATTGGTATCAGAAGAAGTGTTTAAACAAAGCAAAATTATCAAGGGAGAAATCTTACTTTTGTTAAATAAGGTAATATAACTTAATATCCCCTATTTTTCATCTTCAACTAGTTCAAAATACGTTCATATTCGACTCATTTGAAACTCGACTCATTTTATAATTTGAAACGACTCAGACATGTTTTATTTCCTTCTGACGTAATTTACCATTTTCGGATTTTTATTCTCTTAAATAAAATCTCATCTGCTTTCTAAAACTCTCAATATGTGTTCATACTTAATCGATCGAAAGCATTTTACAGATCAATAAATCTCAAGTGCCCTCTGCCATTATGTGATCTAAAATTCATAATTATCCTCTTCTAGCGTAATTTTTCTCACCAAAAGACACTAACAGACAACAACTGACACCAACAAGATAATAATAGACACCATCAGACCAAAACTGACAGCAACAAGACTAAAATAGACACCATCAGACATAAACAGATGCGAAGAGTCAATAATAAACACCAACAGATACAAACAGACGCGAACTAACAACAACAGACTCCAACAATAGACACCAACAGACAATAACTAACAACAAAAAGACTACATTAAACACCATCAAACATCAACAAACGTAAACAGACAACAAACATCAACTGACAACAACAAGACTACATTAGACATTATTACATATCAACAGATGCGAACAGACAACAACAAGACTGCAATAGACACCATCAGACATAAACAGACTCGAACTGACAACAACAGACTCCAAAAAAGACAGCTATAGACACAATCAGGTACCAACAGATGCGAACTGACAATAACAAACACTAACAGACGCGATTTGCAACAACATCCTCCAACAAACAAAAACACGTGAACTGATAGCAACAAGACATCAGACAATAACAGACACTATCAGACACGGACTGACAACAACAAGTTAACAATAAACACCAACAGACACTAATTGACAACAACAAGACTGCGTTAAACATCATCAGACGTCAACAGACGTGAACAGACAACAACAAACATCAACAGACACAAAGAGACGCGAACTAACAACAACAGATTCCAACAAGACAACAATAGATACCATATGACACGAACTGACAACAAAAAGACAACAATAGACACCATCAAACACCAACAGACGCGAACAGACATAAAAAAATACCAACAGACACGAACTAACAACAACAGATTCCAACAAGACAACAAGAGATACGAACTGACAACAACAAGACTACATTAGACACCATCAGACATCAACAGACGCGAACAGATAACAATAAACGCAAACAGACGTGAACTGACAACAAAAAGACTTCATTCGACATCAAAAGACGAGAACAGACGATAGCATACACCAACAGAAACAAACAGGCGCGAACTGGCAACAACAAACTCCAACATGACAACATTTAATAGACACCATAAAACTCGCACTGACAATAACGGGACTACATTAGACATATCAGACATCAACAGACGCGAACAGACAACAACAAACACCAAAACAGATACAACATACCACAAAAAGACAACTTTAGACACAATCAGGCACCAACAGTCATGAACTGACAATGACAAGACTACATCAGATATCAATAGACGCGAAAACAGACAATAAAAAACACCAACAGACATGAACTGGCAACAACAGATTCCAACAAACAACAATAGATATCAACAGTCGCGAACTGAGAACAACAAGACTACAAGGCACCATCAGACTTCAACGGACGCACACAGACATCAATCAACACCAACAGACACAAACAGACGCGAACTGACAACAACAAGACAACAATAGACACCAACAGACACGAACTGGCAAAACAGCACCCTAACAGACATCAACAGAAGTGAACTGGCAACAGACACAAACTGACAACAATAGACACTAACAGACACGAACAGACACAAACTGACAACACCAGACATCAACAGGCACGAACAAACAATCAATATTTGTAAAAATTTTGTCCTGAAATAATAATTATATTATAAATGTTTTTTATGGAGTTGCCTCGGCACACGAACAGACAACAAACACCAACAGCCACAAATAGACGCGGATTGACAACAACAAGATTACAATAGATACCATCAGACATCAACAGACGCGAACAGACAACACAAGACTACAATAGACACTATTAGACACAAACAGACGCGAACTCACTACAATAGACCAAATCAGACATCCACAGACGCAAATAAACATCAACAGATAAGAACTGACAATAACAGACACCATCAGACAAAAACAGGTGCGAATTTACAGTAAGAACATATATAAACAAATCAACGATAGATAGCAACAGAGGCAAATTGACAACAATAGACACCAACAGACAGCAACAAGACAACAATAGACACCAAAAATGACATTAACCAGCCCGAACAGACACAAATAACTTTCACTTGGTACAATAAGTGTGAAAATTTTGCAATGGAAAAATAATAATTTCTAAAAAGTAAAAGAGGTTGGTGGATGGGACACACTGTATATGCACGTTGTTTCAGGAGTTGCCTCGGCCTAACGAGGCTGTAAAACATGAGGTTTCCAAACGATGCAAGCACCTCGCAAATTTTATGGAATCTCTCATGGACGAAGTGAAAAAAACTAATTTAGAATTAAACTTACCACAAGAAATTGATCCTACCATCTCGGTAAGTGTGAAAAAAATGGTAAGTTTAAATTTTCCCGAGTGATTTATTTTCAGCTTCCAACAACTAAATTAACAAAATCGCCGAAGGACTTAGGTGACTAAACATTAACTTTGGATAATCAATTTTTTAATAATTCAATTTTTCAATAAATAACATTTGATAAATTGAATAAATTAACAGTCTTTTTCAAAGTATAAATTTTGGAAAAAATACTAATTTATTTCATAACAATACACATTAATGTTTATGAAATATTTAATTAAATATAATTAAACTTGGCAACATAGCATACCTTTTAATTTAATTTTTCGCTATCTGGTATCGTTGTGAACTTTATTTACTAACATCCTTGCTTCTTAAAGAATATTAAAATAATAACTTCAACAACTTAATTCTAATTAGCTTTAACATTGTATACTTTTAACAAACTTTCTTCACTTGAGGGACCTGGGGCAGAGTCAATTCTGCGTGAACTCGATCGAAAGTTACAAAGACAATACCGTATCTAGGTAAAATGAATCGATTTGATCATTTACCGCAAACATTCCATAACATTATTGTCTTTAAAAAAACAGACTTCTATACATTCGGGTATAAAATATAAAAAGAATGAAGAAAAAAAATATTTAGAAGCACGTCAATACCGGTCACTAATTCTATAGAAAGTGAAAACAGAAAATAACGGCAGCAATGGACTCGTTCAAACAAATTCTGTTTATGTGTCGATGAGGTACCCAGGGCCTTCTCAAAACCCGGTCCCTCTCAATAACATTCTAATAAGTATCATCATTAATTCATAATTTAATTAGCACACAATCAATAAAAACCGATTCTAACATAACATAACCTAACATTTAACCATGTTTTCGTAGCGTATTTTTCAAAACGAATTATTTTCAGGAACGAGATTCTGTTATGTTGGGCGAAATATCACCGTATCACGATTACGGCGACAGTAAATCGTCTTCTGAAACGCCCCCTAGTTACAATCAATTGAATTACAATGAAAATTTACAGAGGTTCTTCCAAAGTAAACCCATAACTACTGTTTCCGAGGAAAGCGGAAACGGCGTACAAAGAGACATCGATGTTGAAGTTAAAGCTGTACGAGAAACTGATCGGTAAGGAAAATAATTGATATTTTTATACTATTTCTAAATCAAAATCATAACAAGGGGAATTTTAATCATAAATAACACGTCATGTTCGTTCAGAATCACTAATCTGACTACTAGGAGAGTTGGATACATTTCGTTCTTAGCTACTTTTTATTCTTCTTTGACATTTTTTTGGCTCAATCCTGATTATTTGCCCAGATAACACTCATCTTTTTTCCTTATTCTCATAATTCTCACAAATGGGCGTTGTCTCAGACTTTCATCATAATGAGTGCCACTTTTCGGCAGAACCCTTGTTGTTGAATAGTGTGGAGCATATGTTGTCTAGTATTGTACTTAATTATTTATAATTACAAAGACTACACGCTATGATCGATAGGAATATGGAAATTATGGGTAAACGTTTAGGGTGTATCGATAGAGTGAAACACGTGATAGTAACCTCTAGTTCCCCCATCAAGCAGCTATATTATAGGGTCAATATCATTGAACAGAGACACATTCATGTTGAATTGGATGAGATATTGTCGAGCCCAGCAATAGTCCTTGGCGTTCTCCCATTTTATTTGTCAAGAAAAAGGATCATTTGTACCGATTTTGTGTGGATTATAGAAAGCAGAATGCTGTCACTGTCTTCCTTTAGTAACTGATACTTTAGAAAAAGTTGCGTGAGACCAAATATATGTCTAGTCTAGATGTAATGTCTGCTTATTGGCAAGTCGATGTAGCCGAATCTTCACGGCAATATTCTGCTTCTACGGTGTCTAATAGAGGTGTATTTCAATTCAAACGTCTTCCATTTGGTTTACATATCGCTCCAGCAACCTGACAGAGGTTTATAGACAATGTTTTGGGCCATGTTCTTCATCCTCATTTTTTTGTCTATCTAGATGATATTTGTACTCAAACTTTCGGATACGGGTACATGAAGAGGTCTTTAAGAGGTTAGCGGATGCTAAAATTACTGTGAGCGTTGATAAGTGACTGCTCCGTCATCCTGAAATGAAGTATTTTGGAAATGTAGTTTATCGTTTTGGGTTACATGTGGATCCGGATAATGAGAAGGCAATGTTGGAGTTACCCATTCCTCGTAGTGATACGGAAGTTCGTCGTGTAGTCGGAACCTTCTTCTGGTACTGGAGATTCATCTCTAACTTTTTGACCATTATGGTTTCCATCACGAGTCTCTTAAGGTAAAATCGTCCCGAATGTGATTCTTCGTTTCGTCGTATCAACAAATGTTTGGTTTCCGCCCCAATTCTTACTTGTACTGATTTTTCTAAACATTTTGTGGTGCAGACCGATAGTAGTGGTTATGGTCTAGGAGCTGTGTTGAGTCAACCTCACGAGGATGGTGATAAGATTATTTGTTATCCGAGTTTAACGCTACAAAAGATAAGGTTGTTGAGACTAAAATGCCAATAGTCGCGCCCTCTCTATTTTCAACTGCGAAGCCAAATGGTCAATTATTCTACAGTATCGCAGGAAACTGTAAAACAATATTTAAAATCGGTATATTATTTTACACAGCTTTCTTGAAACGATACTTTACGGCCTGGCTTCAATTACTGTCAATTTAAAATTGAAAATTTAATTAATATCAACTTGTAGGTACTGATTCTAGAGTAAAAATTTTAGGTTATGTAAATATTATATTTGAAGATGCGTGAGATAGTAATTTCCTTTTTCAGGAAATGCCTTTCTTCGATCCAAAACAGTGGTACTTCTCGAAGTGACAGTGCGGGGAATTTGAGTTCTGTCAGTAATCCGAATATAGAAAGCGGTACCATTAATACAAACACATCTAACGGTGATTCTTATATATGTCCGTTATTAACAGAATCTCTACTCGTCAAGTAAGTAGTTTGTTTATTGTTTTATCAACTTATTTATTCATTATTAAGTATTATAATTTTTTATTTCTATAAAAATAACGATTTAATTGATTTAATGGTTATATCTAATTTATATTGTCTTATTCTTACACACTTTTCGACTTCGACACCCTGTATGCTATGACGTTATTAGAATGAATTCAACTTTTAGTTGACCACTCTTTATATATAAATCGAATTTTTATTTAGATAGTGTGCCATGGAAATTTTAATTGACAGTTCCCAGTTCAATTCCATAGATAAATATAATTAATAGATAGATACACCAATAAATATTTTATAAATTTGTTATTGAATACAATGTGTGATTAACTTAATTATATTATTTTCTGGCCTTGTTAATTCACATACCTGGTTCTACCCTGGAAAAAAATTAAGAAGTTTGATTCGTATCTAGATCATAATATAGAAGACTATTGGCCCTATTCTGTATCGCAAAGTTGCTACTGAGCAAGTGGTTTAGAACAAGGTCAGTGGTTAGGTTGCCACTTGTCTTCAATTGGTATTCTGTAGAGGCAACCAGTGGTTACGAAAGTTAATTTATAGTTGTTTCTGAGCAACCACAATATTTGTGGCTGTTAACGTTAGCAACTGTCAGAAAAAGGTAGAGTGTGGTGGGAGGAAGATGGATCCATGGATTATGAACATTTTGTTAGATCATGAAATTAATGAAATAGACAATGAGTACCTATGTACAAAATATATACTAAAAATTGTAAATATAGTATAAAATTTTATATTTTCCTAGTGATCGAGTCAGAATTATTCAGAGAAATTTAAGGGATCAGAGCAATCCATTTTACATGGGTGAAGCTCAATTTAAAATAAATGTTCAGACGTTTACACCAGATACTGCTTTACACATATTTGAAAAAATGCGTGTGATTATGGAACAAGAACCACAGCAGCATTGAAATGTAGCAGTTCCTGATCATTTGAAAGTATAATGCTACCTATTTATCGAGTTTGTTATACATACCTATTTTTTTTTGTTAGTGGAAAAGTAAGGTCGATTTACACTATAAAAGTGACTAATCATTTTTCTTAACCACTAGTAGTCACCAGAATAGCAATTTTATTGAAAGTGGTTAAAAAGTTACTATCAAGAGTTGCTTGTCAGTCAGTCACTATAAAGTTGCTTGACTGCCACTTAGATACAGAATAGGCCTGTATAGATGGTTCACGTCAATGTTATTTGTTCTGACCAAATTAGCGCCGTCTGGGTTTGTAAATCTTAACTACTAAGCTCTTGTCATAAAATTGTGGGAAATTTAAATGTTATTCAACATTAGTTCATGCCGGTACCTCAGGAAAATTATAAATTTTCATATATTATCATAAAAACAATGGAACTTTGAGAACTAGATGCAAACATAAAGAAATTTGGAATTTTTAGAGATGTAACGTTATTATGTCAAAAAGATTAAAGATATTGTGAAAGCAACTTATTTTTTCTACAACCACTATGTAGAACACGCTTTTTCAACAACCACCTTGAAAAATACCCTTTTCTGCACAAATTTTTATACGCAAAGCAGGACATTTCTTTGATATCTGTTGGAAAAGTAATAATTTAAAGTGGGATAAATACACGCTATGGCACTTTTCCCTCATGGAAATGGCCTGTAGAAATTTTCTTGAAATTAATTCTGGGTGTTCGGTTGCCCTTCGATATATGGATCACACCCAATGGGGGCGTGGCCTATATGGGCGTGTAGCTTAGTAGTATGAGTAGTGAACACATATAGGGGTCCCAAGTGTATGAGCCTCCTGGTTCAAAAGTTATGGGCCTTCCCATAGATTCACAATGAAAAAACATTAAATTTTAATTACAAACAGATTCCTAAACCCTTCACCTAAAAATTCCAACCTAACCTGGTTAGCTGTAGTATTAAGTTTAGTATTAGTATTGATTTAAGGTTTAACTTCGGACTGCTGTATGTTGAATTTTGGGTGGAAATGGGGGAGGAGAGGGTAATAAAAGCCCCCTCTAACGGGGGACCGCGAAAGCCCCCTTTCGGAGATATGGATTTTTAAAAATTGTAACCACATTTCACTAAAATGGGATCGAATTTGATATGCTACTGATCCAAGTTTTGGGAGAGGGGATGGAATGAAGGGAGAGGTGAAAGCCTCCCTTCAAAGGGGGACTGCTGAAACCCCTTTTTCGGAGATAGGGATTTTTTTAAATTGTAACCACACTTCACTAAAATGGGTTCGAATTTGATATGCTACTGGTCCAATTTTTGGGAGGGGGAAAGGAATGAAGGGAGTGGTTTAAGCCTCCCTCCAAAGGGGGACTGCTGCAACCCCCCTTTCGGAGATATGGATTTTTAAAAATTGTTACCAAACTTCACTAAAATGGGTTCGAATTTGATATGCTACTGGTCCAATTTTTGGGAGGGGGAAGGAATCGAAGGGAGCGGTGGAAGCCTTCCTCCAAAGGCGGACTGCTGAAACCCCCCTTTCGGAGATATGGATTTTCTTAAATTGTAACCACCCTTCACTAAAATAGGTTCGAATTTGATATGCTACTGGTCGAATTTTTGGGAGGGAGAGAATGTGGGGAGGGGTGATAATGGAAGCCTCCTTCCAAAGGGGAGACTATATAAGCCTCTTTTTCGGAGATATGATTTTAATTAAATTGTGACCTCACTTCACAAAATTAATTCGAATTTAGTATGCCTCTGGCTGAGTTTAGGAAGGGATAGAGGATGGGAGTAGTATTTAGAACATCGCTCCCCGACCCCTGATACAGATCAATGAATAATATATATTTCTATCAGCTTAAACAGCATATAAAAATGTTACAAACATCACTCCCGACCCCCGTATTGTAAATAAATGAATATTGAAATAAAAATAACCTAACCCAACCCAATCTAACAATAGTCTTTTATCTACATATTCCTTTTAATTCATTGATTTTGAACGTTTTCCAATGGAATGAACTTTAAAGGCCCATAAGTTTTGAACCAAGAGACAGACACGTAGAACCGCCATAAATTATATGTTCACTACGCATTCTGAGCTACACGTTCATATAGGACACGCCCCCATCTAAGGTTCTAAACATAGAGAAAGTAATAAGAGAGCGTTCGTTCCCGTACAAACAGCTGGCATCGCGTCGATCTGAGCGCACCCCTTGCGGGTGGCAGAACTAATTCTTACAGGCGGGATATTTAAATTTGGTAGGTTGGATTATTGGTAGGTAAATTTTATAGTTTGTCTTAAAATTGTTTATTATATAATTATTTCATTTCCAAAAATTATATTTCATTTTTTGTAATGAAATAATTATAGTAAACAAGTTTGAGACAAATAATTTAGATAAATAAGAAAACAGCAAACATTTAAATTTTTTATTAACCTGCACATAATATAAAAAAAATATTAATCACAATTACATATTTCTACTAAAATTACATTACATTATATTTAAGAAAATTAATCCAATATCACATCAAATTGCACATTGTTATTTTAAAATTATTGACAACAAAACCAACAAACATTTTAATAAAAGGAAGTTAAAAACTAGATTCTCCATATCCATGAAGACAGGAACAGGTCTGAAACAAAAAGTAAATTAAAAGTAGTACGTTTTAAGTAACAAAAAATATTTTTGTTTGTTAGTCCTCTTACCATCATTATATTTTTTTAATTAATAAGGGAACACAAACTTTTATGACAGGTGAATCAATCAAAATTTGTATGACCTTTAGCAAAGTGGTAATTTTTTTCAATAATATTTTCTACATGAAAACTATGAAATGTGCCATATTTCATAGTGGTCGTCGGAAAAACCTATTTTAGTTTGTTAGTTCTCTTACCATCATTAAAATGTTTTTTAATTGATAAGGACACACACACTTTTATGAGTTAAGAAAATACATATGATTTATGTTCTCGACAGGTGAACCCATCAAAATGTATATGACCTTTTATAAAGTAATATTTTCTACATGAACTAAGAGTGGTAAAATGTGATAACAGAGCAGTATTGAAAGAAATTTAACGACTTCCCTGTACATAAATCAGACGAATTTTATCATAATTTTCTTTGAAGTACGTGAAACTATGGTGAACATCTAAAATATCTGTCTGCAAATTAGCCTTATATTCTTTGCAATTAAAAGTTGTACGAAACCAGAAACATAGCTTATTGTTTGAGTGTCAACCTTTGAATAATTTAATTATGTATCTAAAATCGGGAATTACATTTTTTCTAATTCATTAATAATTTTAGAAGTGAATGGTTTTAGTTAATTATGAAAATTTTAAAAATACTGTAAGTTATCTAATAAATTAGATCATCTGTTTCACAATTTGTGTTGTAGTTTTCGCCTATCAATGTCACAAAAAATTAGGTTTCTTTTTACAGAAAATACTGTACTTTACCAAGCTTGGATATTATTACTATGTGGTGGTGTATGATTTAAAGATTGAAAAGGTAAAGCAAAGTAGTACGTTTTAAGTAAGAAAAAAATATTTTTGTTTGTTAGTCCTCTTACCATCATTATATTTTTCAATTAATAAGGAAACACAAACTTTTATGAGTTGAGAAAATACATATGATTTATGTTCTAGACAGATGAATGAATTAAAATTTATATGACCTTTTGCAAAGTGTTATTTTCTTCAGTAATATTTTCTACACGAACGAAAAGTGGTGAAATATGTTAACAAAGTCATGCAGTATTGAAAGAAATTTAACAACTTCTCTGTACACAAATCAGACATATTTTATCAGCATTTTCTTTGAACGAAGTGAAACCACGGTGGTGAACAACTCAAATATCTCTCTGCAAATTAGCCTTACATTCTTCGCAATTAAAAGTTGTACGAAACTAGAAACAACTTTTATGATGAAAATTGGAAAAAATTGCGAAGTGGCCAAAAATAATTACTATTAACAATTTTTTACAATACAACTATGACGAATTATACCTGGTAATGACATTTTAAAGGTTCACTTACTTTTATTTACTATATTAGAACGGGAAACCTAAATAAATTGAACAAAACTATACTAATTTTACTCATCCTTAGAACTTGTTATAGATAAAGGATAGGTTATGTTGGGTTGATTTGTAACCATAACCAATCAATATAACCATATTTTTAGTTTTGACACTTCACTCTTCACTTTGACAAACACAAGCCGTATTCACACAAACCAATGTAAGATTGATTTTGTATATTTTCATTTTTAATAACTTAAAAGTTAATATACTAGGATATTTTATAATATTTATTCACAATAAAGGCAATATGTTGAAATTCATTGTCATTTATAATATTTTAAATTGTTTTATTCTATTTTCTTTATGTAAAACAGTCTTGTAGTTCGCGCGACTGTAGACTCCATGCGCGGGTGGCGGCGCAGAAACGTTGTGCCACTTGCCGCCTATGCATCAAACCGTCTCTTATATTATTTGTCTATGGTTCTAAACAGAAAATGAAAAATTAATTTGACCTTGAATAGTCTGCGTCAACCGTTTGTTTTGATCTAGATCGGACGTTCCTAAGCTTTTTTGTTTCATAAACCACTTACCATGTTTTTCGGCTTATGATGACCACCCTAGCTTAGCATATTTGAAAATTCATCAACTTTGAATGTGTTTTAACTGAACTATTATGAAATGTGGAAGTAAAAACAGTACAGACAATAGTTGTTATAAATTTATTGATTAAACTGATATAGGCCAGTTATATAGAATATTGAAATCGCAAACTGGTGGCTAGTTCTGATTTTTTTATATATTATGAGGACCACTACCAGTAGTGTATGTCTGTATACCCAAGTTCGCAGCTTCGAAGGAACTGTGTTAACTTTGCGAAATTTTTGCCCTATTTGGTTCTTTTCGATATTAGTCGTAAACTATGCGGTTTTTACAAAACTATACCATACGTTTTTAAAGTAGACTGTAATTGTTATAATTTGAGATCAAAACCCGCTTAGTAGGTTCAATACTTAACGAGATACAGCTATTAAAAAATTGAAAATATTTTCCAAAAAAATAAAATTTTAAGATCTGGCAATTTTCGACCCGGATATATTGTTGTATTTACAAAAAGACAATTGTGTATTTGAAACCAATTATTTATACTCAACTCCACATTTTACATGACAAACTGAACTTAACAATAACTCACAACAGTTATTAGTCTTCTATGACCATAATGTGCATAGATAAATAAGAGTAGGTACTCACAACAGATATGGGAAAAAACACTCAGTTTACGGGTAAATTCATAGAAAAAGATAATGTAGCAAATGAAATTAGCTTTAAATTAAGCAATGGACCAATTTAGCGCAAAGTCTATTATAAGTTAGCACTAAGCGCCGCGACATCTGACGGAAACTACGCGCTTTCTCATCACGTGATCAGTTGAGCCCTCTTGTATTGGTTGTTTATATTACATTAAGGAAAAATGAAGGTTAAAATGTCAGTTGAAATTGCAAACTTGGATATACACTACTGGTAGTGACACTAACCCCATTTACAACCCACAAACTCACAATTCTTTTTTCACACACATAGGCCCCATTGACTCTTGGGGGTCGATATATACCACTTTGGGTATAATCGATCTAGATTAGGAACGGCTTCTCGTACCTCGCGTTTTACAAAAATGTTGCAGGTGGGGCTGAATGTTACCGGGGCACTTTTAAAAATAGTTATGGGGAATAAATATCTAATTTTAAAGTTTGATTTGATCTAGATAGTGATTTTTCGGTGGGTTATATTTTTGTTTTTTCTATAGGCACAATGAAGATATGGAGAAGATAATGCTTAAAAGACACCGCGAACACAGATCCACGATTAAGGATAGCAAAAAAGTACATCACAAATCCGAAAAAAACCATATCGAAGACCGGAACGTTTCGGATAAAAATGAAGTGAGTTTAATGTAATTAAATAAGGGTTGTAAAGAAAAAAATAAGGCTCACTACTCAGCCAATCAAATAAGGGTTAAAAGGAAAGGTTAAATGCGAAATTATACAAATAACGATTTATTTTTATGCGGTGAAAGTGAGGTTATGATATTTTTAGCAGTTTTGTCCGGACTACACGCACGGCGTCAAACGTTGCGGCACCCATTCTACAGATGGAGAAAATCACAAGATTACCAAACACAAACATCAATCTTCTAGCGTTTTCAATAACAAAGAAGAACCGAACGCCTCCTCGATGAAACCGATCAATATTCAGTCTCAGCAAACTACCACAACTCTATTTTGTAGTGAACAACCGTTGTACCAATCAGGGGTAAGAAAGCGGTCAACTATAATTGAACTCCAGTCTTATTTATATTTTTTTTAGTTAAACGATATTAATCTATGGCCGCCTTTTTCGGTTACTGTAACTACTAATACCCACACGAATTCAGCTAATAATGCGCTAGAAAATCCTGCAGTTCCTGGAAATTTCAGTACAGGGATGTATCCCTTGTACTATATCCCAACAACGCAGCAAAGAACGATACCGGGACATTTTAATGACGCTGTTTTACATGGATCTCGATATCATGGTGAGAAATTTGATATATAATTTTGTATACGTTTTCGAATCTCTTTGTACTTTTCATCCATTTAGAGCACTTTACGGTCTAAAATGTAACCGAAACTTTTATAGGCATACAAATACTGACCAAAAAAGAACGCATAAACTTAGCTGAAGCAGTGACGTTAATACAAGATTATTAAAAACTATATTCTAACCCTGAAATAACTGAAAGATTTCTAGATTCGATGCATATTTTCGATACTAAACGAGCTCCGAGGATTTTTCAATTATTCCCATCACAATTTTTCTCTCCCTCTGTTCGCTTTCATGTACCTCTAGAAGTTAACAGAACCTTCAGCTCCATTATTTTCATTGCACAACTCACTAATTTATATATTTTTTCACTCTCACATGAATCTATCAAACTTCTATTCACTTTCGCGCACCTCTAGGAGTTACCAGAAGCTCCAGTTCCATTATTTTCACCGCTGAACTCACTAATTCTAATTTCTTCAGTCTCACACGGGTTTTTCTAACCTCTTTTCACTTCTAATTCCATTATTTTCCTTGCTGAACTTACTAATTCATATATTTTCAGTCTCGCACAGGGTTTTATAACATCTGTTCGTCTTCGCGCAGCTCTAGAAAATATCAGATACTCTAGTTCCATTATTTTCACTCCTGAACTCACTAATTCATATTTCTTCACTTTCATGTGGGTTTTTTCAAATTTATGTTCGCTCTCGTTCACCTTTAGAAGTTGAAAGAACCTCTAGTTCCATTATTTTCACTGCAGAAGTCACTAATACATATTTTTTTCAGCCTGAAATGGGTTTTCTAAGCTCTATTCGGTTTTAGTGACCTTTCTAAGTTACCAGAACCTCTAGCTCCATTATTTTCACTACTGAAGTCACTAATTCATATTTCTTTCATTCTCACATGGGTTTTCTAAGCTCTATTCGCTTTAGCGACCTCAATAAGTTACCAGAACCTCTAGTTCCATTACTAGAAGTTAACAGAACCTCTAGTTCTATTATTTTCACTGCTGAAGTCACTGATTCATATTTTTTCATTCTCACATGGGTTTTTCTAAGCTCTATTTGCTTTAGCGACCTCAATAAGTTACCAGAACCTCTAGTTCCATTAGTTTCACTCCTGAACTCACTAATTCATATTTCTTTCACTCTCATGTGGTTTTTTAATTTATGTTTGCTTTTGTTTACCTCTAGAAGTTAACAGAACCTCTGGTTCCATTATTTTACTACTGAAGTCACTAATTCATAGTTTTTCCATTCTCACATGGGTTTTCTAAGCTCTATTCGCTTTAGCGACCTCAATAAGTTACCAGAACCTCTAGCTCCACTCCTGAACTCACTAACTCATATTTCTTTCACTCTCATGGGGTTTTTTATTTATGTTTGCTTTCGTTTACCTCTAGAAGTTAACATAACCTCTAGTTCTATTATTTTTACTATTGAAGTCAGTAATTCATATTTTATTCAGTCTCGCATGAGTTTTTCTAAGCTCTATTCGATTTGGCGACCTCAATAAGTTACCAGAACCTCTAGTTCCATTAGTTTCACTCCTGAACTCACTAATTCATATTTCTTTCACTCTCATGTGGTTTTTTATTCATGTTCACTTTCGCGCAGCTCTAGAAGGTACCAGAACCCCCAGTTCCATTATTTTCACTCCTGAACTCACTAACTCAAATTTTTTCTCTCAAAAAGTTTTTCATTTATGTTCGCTTTCGTTCGCCTCTAGTTCCATTATTTTCACTGCTGAAGTCACTGATTCATATTTTCTTCATTCTCACATGAGTTTTTCTAAGCTCTATTCGCTTTAGCGACCTCAATAAGTTACCAGAACCTCTAGTTCCACTCCTGAGCTCACTAACTCATATTTCTTTAACTCTCATGTGGTTTTTTAATTTATGTTTGCTTTTGATAACCTCTAGAAGTTAACAGAACCTCTAATTCTATTATTTTCACTACTGAAGTCACTAATTCATATTTTATTCAGTCTCGCAGGGGCTTTTCTAACTTTTGTTCGCCTTCGCGCACCTCTAGAAACCTCCAGGTCCATTATTTTCACTCCTGAACTCATCAACTTACATTTTTTCACTCTCAAGAAGTTTTTTATTTATGTTCGCTTTCGTTCACCTCTAGAAGTTAGCAGTGCCTCTAGTTCCATTATTTTCACTGCTGAAGTCACTAATTCACATTTTTTTCCAGTCTCAAATGGGTTTCCCTAACTTCTGTTCGCATTCGCCTATCTCTAGAATTTACCAAAACCTCCAGTTCTATTATTTTCACTACTGAACTCACTAATTCATATGTATTTCACTCTCACATGGGTTTATAACTCTTCTGTTCGTTTTCGCGCACCTCTAGGACCTACCAGAACTTCCACTTTTCATTTCACATGATTTTTTATATTCTGTTCGCTTTCGCCTACGTCTAGAATTTATCAGCTAAGATGCGAACGAAGATTACAAAGGCGCTAATTCCTCCCGTTGGATCAATCAGCGACGTATCGAGTGTGAACGATACAGGGGATATCAGAAAACTGTTTTTCTTCAATTTGTGAATTGTGTAATTAGATAAACGAAGTTATTACATTTTTTTGTATTCTAGTTCAATATATGCCCGCCAATATGATCTACAACTACAACAACGCCCTTTATCCTACATCTCCTTTCATATGTCCCACCGTTCCAATGGTACCATTACCGATGGTGCCGCCTCAAATAAATCCAACAGCCGATGTCAGACCTATTAATCCGATGCAAACATTGAACGGAGTGGGAATTTCGAATCAAGGATGTGTTCCTGTTGTTCCCGAACATAAACCTAATATGCCGAATACTCCTCTCGCTTCCCATACTCCGCACACCCCGCAACAATTTCAAAGGCCGGCGTCTCAAGCTACTTCAGTTAAAGCCGAACCTGGAAGTGTCATGGGGTCCATAGCTTCCGCCAGTGTTGCCAATAAAGTAAGCATTTTTTTTAATTTCAATTAATATGCTAAGTCTTTTAAATTATTATAGTCTGTTTGAAAAAGACCGAGATTAATAAAACCTAATTTAACATGCAAAACCCTTACCGGGTGGGCAACTAAAATTACAGAATTTTAGAACGATTTACATTATAATTAACATATTTATTCTTTTATTTGCCTACCCATCGCCAGTATACAATAGAAATCCCATCGTCGGGTCGCTTGTAATTGCAGGCATAGCCGTTTCGTCGTCATTGTTGTCGTTGCTGATTAACTGATCTGGCTTGGTTCCTGGGATTTCTTCTTCTTAGGCTTCAGCTTCGTTTTTATCTCAACTGAATCGTTAATTGGTTCATCAATTGTGCCCGAGGTGCCCTCATTTCTTCTTGGAATTGGTGGTTTTTCTTCCTTGGTTCGGCAAGGTCCTCCATCAGCGCGTTGATTGTTTTCTCCAGTATGTTGATCGTTGTTTGAACTTCGGCGAGCTGTCTCTTCAGCTCCAGGGCAGAATTGCGTTTGGATTCGTCCATATTCGGTGTCCGTTATGTTCAATGCCTGGTTTAAATTTAAAACGCACGTTTCACTTCAGCAGTTTTTATAGTTGGACTAGCGTACGTTTCACATTGGCAGTTTTTGTAGTTGTGTCAGCGCTCACTCTTGACAGTTTTTATTGTTGTCTTCTTATCTTCATTGGAACGCTGTATTTTGAAAAATAAAGAATGAGTTCCTAATGCCCGTACCTTCGCAGGCAATTCGATTTAAAAATCTTTCTTTGTTCAGACACGTATGTTCAAATCGAGATCTAATCGCTGTCTTTTTTCCTTTTATAATAAAACATTGTGTTGATATTATAAATTTGTACCTCGTTGTTAACATAATCTAACCTCTTCTTTTAACCTCATAGTTAACCCTCAACTCAACCTTATAATCAACCAGCAAAATATTACAAATAATATAAGTACTGATAATAGTACAATTTAAAGAAACGCAATAAAATGTTATTCCTCAAAACACCCCAAACAAATTTTATCCCTCTAAAAACTCCCTCTTTAGTTATTTCCCCCAACATTTCGGGAGGAAACTTCGAAGTTGGTATCAATGTTTTCAAATATAAATGATCATGGTTTTTTATGTAATCTTGTACAGAATGAATTTATATGTTGTGCACGAAGGAGTGAAAAAATATTAAAAAAAAACAAGATGAATCGAATAAAATTATTTTATTTTTGTGTTTCAAACTATGAAAAAAAAATTGATAGACAACATTGTTTTAGGCCTTATCGGAATGTTCCCGTAAGGATTTGTGGTTACAATCGCCGTTAGTTAGTCCGCCAGATGGCGAGATGGAGCTATTTGTACAAAATAAGGTTAATTTTTTGTGTTAATATGTGTGTATTCCTTATTTGTCAATAGATATTAGTTTGAATGTTGTAATGCACAAAATTACATTTGCATGAAGTTTTTAAAAATTAAGACAAATGATACAATAAAAATGTGTACGCTCAGCGGATTCAATCAACAAACGATGTTCCTTCCAATTCGTTAGTTCACAATTTAATGAGATAAAGTAAAAAATAATCAGTTTTGCTATTTTTGTTGTGAGTTTTGTAGTGGAAATTATACTTTCCTTGACGTTTCTTCCGATTATTTATTGGGCAAGGATTGACAAAAATAAAATAAACCCTTGCGTTACCTATTCTTGTATTATCCACACTTTATAGAAAACTGTTACCTGTAAAACAAATTAAATTTTATTCCTTAATCTCTCAACTCTTTTTACAAGTTTAATTACGACATTTATATTTTTAAATATACAATAGTTTTTTTCTCTTATATCTGCTCTGCACCTAACCTCACAATTTTTACAGTTTCGTATGCTTTCTTTATTGTGGTCTCACACGGGCCAAACGCGACAGTCACAAAACGTAGCCACACGGTTGCCGCCGATGGTCGCCATTCGCTACAAATCGTCGCTGCTCGCTTCTTGTAGCCGGAACTGACGACTAGACGCCAACACTCGCCATCCGTGCGATACCCCACCCCTTTCTTTCTTCTCTTCAGTCAACGTTAATAAAAATAAATTATCAGATGCAGCGCAATCAAACCTTCTTCGTCGGAGTCCAATACGGTACACCGACCGCAAGTGTTTACCACCAATCACAAATGGCTGTCGCGCGCATCAGCTACGTTTGTAGCCGCTTCTAGCTTCAGGTGTCGACGTTTGAGGCTGTCACCTATGTTCCATGTGCGGCAACCTTTAGAAAATAATTGTTATGTAATAATTGAATAATGGTCTCCTGGAGTTTGAAAACTTGAATTTTTCTAATAGTTGAAGTTATTTTCTAAAGCTTGTTTGAACACATTCAGTTTATTTCGACATATATTTGCCAATCCACTATATTTTTATTGATATTCTATCATATCGAAACAATTGTCAATTCGAATTTTTATCGATTTCTCATTATATTGTGAAATTATTTAGAAACAGTTTAGATAAGCAAAGTCTGTTCTGGCGCGGAAGTCGGCCATGTTGATTACGTAACCAAAGCAGAACCGACTTTGCTTATCTACGCAGTTAGATTCATTTTTAACGGTAAAGTTAAATTATTAAGGTGATTAGACAAATCTGTAAGAAAACTCTCTTAAAAATTCTAATGGCAAACAGGCAAAAGTTGTATTTTCTATTGAAAAAATGTGAGCCAATAAATTATAAATATAATATATGCATGAATGTATTTACATGCTTGCATAGATTTTTTAAAAAAATTATGTTTTAATTGTCTATATAGTTTTTATTTTTCTCCATCACGTAACATTTTTGTATTTTTTAGATATGTGAAACAGCAGTAATAAATCAACGTGGACTATTTAGAAATAATATCGTCCATAATACCGACGAATCCAGTAGTTGCTATTCGTCTTCTTATTGGTCGTTTTTAAAAACTGACGGTGGATCTGGATCCAACGACGATTCCAACGTCACGGAAAACAAATCGAATAGATATTATGAGGTACGTGAATCACATTTTTTTCGAGTTGTTCGAGGGTTAGTAGGAATATTAGCTATTGAAGTGAACGAGATTGAGATGATTGGAGGATAATATTGATTGGGGTGAGCTAACTTCCCAAATCAAAACGCTAATAATGAGGTTAAACCGTATGAACTTGCCCTTCAATATAAATGGACGTAGACAACCAGCACTGGAGCTGAAGTAATCCTTCCCAAATTCTTCAAGGTAGTGGAAATAAATTGTTGATGAATATTTTTTAAACTATATTTCAACAATAACAATAAAATAACGTAAGCGTCTGGTTGCTTTAACCCGTATTATCTCTCCTAATATAAAAAAATTATTACCTAAATGGATCAGGTGACAATTCACTGAATTACTTGCATTTCTTAACTTTTTTTAATCGGAAAAGCAATTCTTTTTAAAACACACTATTAGCTTGTCCAAGCGAGCGGTTATTACCAGCGGTAATGTCAAAATACGTCACGGTTATACTGGTCGCTTTCATATAGAGGTATTTACCGATGTTTTTATCTACTTTCTGTACGGTCTAGACGAATTATTTGGTAAAATTTTCGCTGTTTTGATATGTTTTTCAGTGTTCATTATCGTTTCCCATTTAGAAACTTAAGTTTTAATAAATATGCCATAAACAAATATCAAATATCACATCTGTTAACCACTATAACTCTGCTCCCGACGGGGTTACTGGTGGTTTTAACCGTGACGTAATTTGACATCAAACAATGACGTAACGGTTAAAACCAACCCTCGTTAGGACGCTACGGTATTTACTTTTGGTATTAACCAACCCTCGCTTGGACAGGCTATATATAAATCAAAAGAACACAGACACTACTGATAGATATGAAATGCGTTGAACTGGTACTGGTAATTGAACGAGCTAAAATGTTAAAAACCGTTTTATAACAGATACTGACGCAGTATATAAAAGGAGAAGGGTGTAGTGGTTACTTGGCAAGTGCCCCTCGTATAGACTTCTTTAACCATAGTGGCCCGTACTCATGACCTTGCCGGACATGTGAATACGATGTTTTACAAAGCGGACGTGCTTTGTTATGTTTACTTGTCCTTAATAGTTCGGTGGCCCCTATCCATATTGAGATTATTATTTACACAATTTTAACAATGTCTTTTCTTTTGATAATGCCTTTTTGGAATCATCACATCATCCCCTCTTGGAAGAGAAAAATTATCTTTGATAACTTTTCGATACTATCTATAACGTTAATAGTTCTCACTAATTGTTTTGTTTATTAAACACTACTTGTTTGTTTATGATCATACTTCACTTTATTTACAAATGTTTTCGTTATGGTATTTATACAATCGATTTTTATGAACGAACTGTTTTTTATTGTTTTGAGATGTAATCTCGCAATTTACGCCTTTTACTTCCGTTATTTTAAACGGACCTAAATAATGTGGATCGAACTTATTTCTTTCCTCATTTCTTAGAATAACTAACTCCCCTACTCTAAAGTTTACGGGTGAAGATTCCTCTTCACTATTATTCACTCTAATTACCTTATTTTTTATCAAAAACTGTTTGGCTCTTTCATTTGCGTATTGTAACTTATATTTCAACTCTTTATCGTATCTTTCAAGATTGTAACACGGTTCTATTTGTACATTTAAGAATTCTGGTAAGTTGGGTTTTCTCCCGTATAATAACTCAAAAGGAGTGATACGTGTTTGGTGTTGTATTATATGCAATAATTTTTACAAATTCGCACCAGTTATCCCTAGAATCTTTGATAAAGTTTCTTATATACTCATTAAACGTTCTGTGAAATCTTTCACAACTGCCTATCGCTTGGTGGTGGTATGGCGTTGAAAAATAATGTTTTATTTTTAAAAGTTCCGCTAAGTTCTTCATTATCTCATTCTTATATTCTGTTCCTTGATCTGTCCTTATCTCCTTCATCAATCCATAGTTTGGTATAAAATTGTCAAATATAGCTTTTGCTATTGTGGTTGCCTCTTTGTTCCTGACCGGTATCAACCGCGTATTTTGTTAATTCACATATTGTTATACGATAACGATTCCCGTTGTTACTTTCTACAAAAGGACCTATTGTGTCTATGTAAATGATATTAAACGGTTTTATAGATGTGTCCGTGATGACAAATTTTTCCTTATGACTAAGTTTTGCTTTATTCATTTGGCATTCATGGCAATTCTTTACGTACTTCCTTACATCTTACTCCATGTTTTTCCACCTAAAATTTGCTCTTAGTTTCTTTAATAGTCTTTTGTTTCCTACATGTCCTCCAAACATTGGATCATTGTGATATCTTTCTAGAATCTTTTGGATCTCTTCTTTCTGCTGTACCGTTTTTGGTACTTCGCATATACCTACTTGTATATTTTTTAACCTTTTATTCCCTTCTTCTATAAATTCTTCTATTGTGCACTTTTTGAATATATAATCATTTGCGTATATCTTCATTCTTTTTACTTCAAATTTTACCGACAGCTCCTTAAGCTTTTCCATCGTTCGTCCTAGGTCCAAGTTGTGTATTCCAGTAAATAAGGCTTCACTAAATTTCAATTTATTTTTGATCCGAATGCTCATCCTTAGTGAGATACGGTTATTTTCAAAGTGTAAAATTGACAATTTATTCATCTCTTGTTTAAAACGTTTATCATTGAAGATTGTATTAAAAGTTTTTCGATTAGTTTCGTTATGTTCCTTAAATGTTGATTTATTCCATCCTGTATGCATTTCTAATTGATTTTTCCTTTCTTCTAGTTCTTTTAGACTATATACGTTATCATTTATCATTAATGTATTGTCGATTATCTTAGCTTTTGCTCCACTTTCTCTCGCCTGTTTCATATATCTTATTAGCTGTTTTCTCTGTTCCAGTATATCTTTTGGGTAATCTTCATCAATATACATCTTTGTTCCTTTCAATTTATTCGTTGCTTCCAAAGTTTCTACTTTCTTATTCACGTCTTTAATGATTATTAGTGCTGGCCTATTTTTGTTACTGTTTTTATTTCCTACTCTTTTACATTTCAAAATATCTAATTTAACATCTATTGTGTTATTAAACTTTTTCATTACATCTTCTAATTTATTTTCTAGTTGTTCCTCATCTTCTTCGTTTCCTTCTTCTATACCATGTATATTACCAAATTCTTCTCTCTAAAATTTTTCTGGGTCTGTGTCATTGTCGACTTAAGGCGAGGGGTGTTCATTAGCTTTAATATAGAAACTATCAGCTGGACTAGAGGAGAAGTCACCAAGACGGAGATGGAGAGCGATATTGTGAACAGATTTCAATTTAACCCTTAACTGCATAATTTTTTGTTTTTAACTAAAAGCTCACAAAAACATCAAGCTATACCATAACATTGCCCAAAAAATATTTAAAAAAATATCGAAATTTTTTTATTTATTTTTTGCAAAAAAAACTGTTTTGTTGCCAATTGGCTACAACATGCGTTTACAGTTACAAATAAATCCTAATCAATGTGAAAAATTTTGAAACAATTATTTTTATTCAGACAAAGTGCAACACCACACTATTCACATTTAGTGTGGGTCAATCCTTTGCAATTATGGTATTTACATCTCATTTTATTTTCTTCTACATGAGGAAAATGACCATACTGATCCCTTCTAACGTCCTTAGAAGGTACATGTTGGGATGGACCTCTTTTTTTCTTAGATTGTTTGGCTGCTCCCTCTCTTAACAGCAATAGTTTGCATTCTGCAAAGGCATTCGGCAATATTAGCTCGAAACTCTGCTTGACCCATAGTTTTATATTGCTCTCCTTCTTTGGAAAGTTTTACTCTTTTATACAGCAACCATGAGTTTACAATAGTTACATCTAAAAGATAATCGAAAAGCCGATTTTCTACTTTTTAATAATATTTTGTATCTGCCAAGATGACTGTCCATAATGTCGAATCCGCCCATAAGTTTATTATATTCTGAAATCACAAATGGGCAATCTACCTCAATCGTTTGCGTTTTCGGTCGAAACGTGTTGCCTTGCCAATGGGATTTTTTCCAGCAAATGTAGAAAACTTGGTAACATATTTGTTATCCTTCCAAACTAAGGAAGACACATCGATATCTTCAGCTGTTGTCACAAATACACAACTCTCACCTCTGCTTGCCGCTTTCATATTGGCTTCAGTTGGTAGTTTGCAATCCATTAATCTTCTTCTTGGGACAGTTCCCAACGAATATATTCCTCGTTTTGCTAAATGAACCATCAGAGGCAAAGTAGTGTACTAATTGTCACGATACAAACAATAATTTCGATTTTCTGGTATCAATCTAGCTAAACGCAGAACTACATTTGATGAAGCCCCTAGATCTGGTTCGCCTTCAGAGTCTGGTTCAGAGTTTTCCTATCCAGAATATATTTCAAATTTATAAGCAAAACCGGAAACACCTGCAAGTACAAATAATTTGAAACCTCATTTGTGGGGTTTCTTTGGTAGATATTGTTTCATGTAATGCTTGATTTTTGTTGAACACATTTGTTCATCAATACTTAGATGTTGTTCGAGAGGAATAGATGAAAAGGTTTCATTCAAAGCATTAATTAGAGGTCTGATTTTATGGAAACTATCAGAATCTGGTTGACCAGGGGGGTTATCATTATTATTGAAATGAAGAAATTGGCGAATTCTTTCGAACTTATTGACCGGCATGGTATCTTTTATTGAGGTAAACCCCAGTTCATCACTGCAATATGAACGGATATTAGGCATATGTACTACTGACATATATATTATAACACCAAGGTACTGCCTAATATCTGTAGATGTGAACAAGTATGACCGCTCTGGTCTCTTTTGAACGGAGTACGTATTTGTTTCATTTACTATTTTTTCAACGAGATCTTGAGTAAAGAAATAATTGAAAAATTGGTAAGGAGTGTCCAGGTCTAAAGCTTCAGGCTTGAGAGTTGTGTTACCATGGAAAGTAAGTTGGGCTTCATTTAGTTGAAGAGATGTCTTTTTCCAAATTATTTTTGGCTTGAGAGTACGTTATACAGTTTTCTCTCGTTTTGAAGTTTTTGACGTGCACGGAATGTTCGCCTGTTCATTTTCATCTTGTTCAATCTCACTATCTTCTGTATCAGCATTATTCATATTGTCACCTTGTATAGTTTCTATTTCCGAATCATCATTACCACTTGCATCTTCATAATTTTTATCACGAACGAATTGGGGATCATCACACTGTCATTGTCCGAAAAATCCTCACCATCTTCACTTTCTAGGCCAATAAATTGTGACCAATATTCTTGTAGCTCTGTTTCAGTCATACGTTTTCGACGACTCATTTTCTGTAACAATATTTTCAATGCAGTAAGGGTGACCAATAAAAAAACCGAACGAATGTTGTATACAAACGGCAACAAATGCTAAAATTAAATAAAACTACCAAATGCATAATGTATCCAAATGGCAACAAACGAAAATGACATGTTTTTGACAACCACTATATTAGTTTGTGAATTGTTAAGTAAACAACAGTAAATACATTCCTTTTTCTTGAACATTTACAATTTATTTGTCAAATGTATGCAAATTTGCAGCTGTTGTCACTAAATTCACAAACACACTTCGCAAAACAACAGGTTATGTCACCACATAGTGCATGCGTCTTCCGTCTATGAGCTGGAGTCTGAATTATGTACTTAAAAGGTTAGTAGCTCATCGTCTACAGCATGGGTTAGGTACAATTTTATTTTATTATTGATTGTAAATAGCAGTCTAACGGTTTGTTGCCTAATGGCAACACCATGCATTTAAGGGTTAAACCTATTGTGGGTTGGTAGCATTCTGCATAACTACGTCCAATTGTTTTCAATACGGCGCTGTAATTTAAAAAAATTGATCGAGTTTTATTGTGATTGTCATCATAACATCTATTGGGAATAAGTTTTCGATATCCCAAATGATACGCCTCGAATCTGGGACACCTGGTACGCATTTTTGAAGATTGCAGTCATCAAGTTTTTGTTTTTTTTGTTTTCAGAATACTTGGAAAGGGCGTAAAAGTTGTCCAATCAGGAAAAAAGAACCTCCATGGCTAGAATCAGTGAACGTATCATCAGATTTAGTCTACAGATATCAAATGGTGGTTAAAGATTTGGAAGATATTCTACAAGCCGATTTAAATTGCCTTAAGGAAATTAACCAGGTAATAATAATAATACCTTATTCAACAACATTAGGCCTGATCGTCTGGAAGGATATGAATTATGTTACTTTTAATTTTGTTTCAGCCTGTCTTGGTTAACGATCAACTTAATCAACTATACATAGATATGGAATTAGAAGGGCTATCAAAGAAACTAACGTTAGAGGAAGGAATCACTTCGAGTAGTAGCAGCGATGATAATTATATGAATATTTCTAAGGTATAAATTCACTATTATTTCTCTTAATTTCTTATTAATTTTTCGGTTTTTTTTAGTCGAAGAAAAAAAGGAAGTCCTATAGTTCGTTGGTGATGATTTACGAAGAAAACGCCCCGTTACCTTCGCCTGTACAACGTTACAACTAAAATTGTTTGTTTTACATTTTTTTATATTAAAAAAAATTGTATAATGATTCATCTATTTATAATATTATATGAATAATAGATTTAATAAAGGATATACATATATTTTTTACAACATTTATATATTTGATTCTACTTTTTGTGTAATTTAAGTAAGTAGGTACATATTATTTATAGAATATTTGCTTGGATTTTCAACTATTTGTATAAAATAAATTGGACGTTTATATTTTAAATAAATTGTATTTATCCAAACTTCATCTCTAATTATTTTATTTCTAAAAAAAATCCCTTCGGGACTTTTCATCTACCCCGTATACTCATGTAATCCCTTACTACTTAGGTACATTTTCACGGGACGTTGAAAGCTAAAAAAATGAGCGTCAAAAGATGTCACGTGACTGATGCAACGTTCGAATTGGTAGCGTCCATGAAAAAGGTATTCCAGCGTCAAAATTGGAGCGGTAGTAGAAAAGATATTGTATGCAATTCGTGTGTAAATGCCTTTTTTCGACTCATGTGATTGTCTCATTCGTCTACGGCTCATGCGACCAATATTCACATTCATCGAAAAAAGGCTACTTTACACAATTGTTACATAAATAACTATTTGACTTCCCGGCTTTTTCACCTAACATCATTAAAACTGACATATTAGTTGCGTTCGTTTGTATCAATTGCGCGAACGTTTTCAAATGGCAAAGAACGTAGATGACAGATCATTATACATGACAAGAATCCGTCAGACGTTTATGCTTTTAAAATTACATGTATAATATGAACGTCATTGTTGCCGATTCAATAGTTTCTGGTTTCTACGAGATCTCGCCGGACCACCAAACATTTGTTACTATTTCTGTTTACTGTAGTTCTAGCGTCGATCTACACTTGAAAACGCACCAACAAACACCCAGTCTGACAGATGCTTGTCATGTATAATGCTCTGTCATTTACGTTTGCCATTTGAAAACGTTCGCGGGGTTGATACAAACGAACGCAACTAATATGTCAGTTTTAATGATGTTAGGTAAAAAATCGGGAAGTCAAAAATGTTTTTTCTAATATGTGAGGTCGCCACACTCACATCCACTCCTAGGAAATAAGTTCCAAGATGCGTAGAAGATTTGTCACTTATTATGCACAGTAGTTGGCCGTTTAATAAGATTTCAAATATTCATAGTATCGGTTGGCTCCACTTCCATGCGCGTGGGAATAAATTTCAGGTTGCTCAGTGGAAAAATTGGAACATAGAGGTCAAAGGTACCGATAATGAGTGAAACAACTGCTTCTCTAATCTTTAAACTGTGTTAAAGCTCCACATTTAGTCACATGACCGATTTGGGCGTCAAAATCTGAGTTTAGAGCGTCACGTAAAATTAAAATATATTTTAATATAGTCCTGAGTACGCAAATTTAATCTGTGCCACACCTAGAAAAATAAATAGCAATTAACAATGTCATATTAACTCAGGACTGGCTGCTGAATGTCGAGAACGGTTTGTTAACCTATCAAGGCGGAACGTAGTGTGGCTAGAATGGATTCCGGCCCACTCTGGTTTTGAAGGTAATATAATGTAATCTTGGACCTTACAAAGCAAGCAATCAATAGGGAAGAGAGAAATTGGTTGGGAAACCTACACCTCGCTCACTGGAACGCTCTGCAGTGCATAAGGTAGCTACTACTGAAGGGATGGACATGCTAGGGTAGCTGTAGAACTACCAAGGAGTAGATTAAAGAAGATAGCAGGACTCTTTAACAGGGTACTGCTGCCTGAGGAAATATTTAGGTTTAGATGAAACTCCCAAATGTGGGGGTTGCAGCTTGGCTGACGAAACGTCGGTCCATGTCCTCCGGGCGAATCTTTAGAGTCCCTGTTATAGCCCTGGGGACACATGCAGGCATCCAATAAAGAGGATTGAGTCCTTCAATGAAGGGATTGGCTTCATGGATGCACGAGTAGCAGGAATGGTACAATGTTCCCACCAGTAGCATCAGTGCCGGGAACTTGGCTTGAGCTTGCATGGCCGAGGTTCGCCTGAATCTATTAGTAGTAGTTGATACCTTTACGATTATAACTAAAAGTGGCAACATTGCTCAAAATTTCAGTGCCTGTTGTATGTGTCAAACGTAACCTATTTATTTTAAAGCAGAAAGTAACGTTAGTACAAAATTGTTAAGTGTAAAAACAAAAATACCACCATTAAAGAAGTCAGGTATATATAAACTCAAATGTCCAGAATGCAATGCTGTGTGAACACTTACGAGCATACAGATTAAAATAACCAGATAAATCCCACTACGCAAAACATCTACTTGACACCAATCATTCATTGACACCTAACACAAATTAGAAGACATTTAAGAAACCCACAATATGAAGTTGTCAATAAACAGTTAAATCTAGGGAGTTCTCCACTAATAAACTGTCTTCTTAAGTGATAATTGTAAAGATCAGCAGATATAGTTTTCCTGGTTTTCTATATCATTGCACAGTTATACTGATCTTAATTGGAAAAATGATATCCAAGATATCACCATAGGACTAATAATATCTAAGCTTCAATATTTGTAATATCACATCTTCTTCTTTTTTCTATTATCATATATTAAGTCAGTCACCAGTTAAGTCACTTCTTGGTCTAGCCAAAAATAACTACTAAACATCAGGTAGGCATCAAATGAAATGTAACTTCTGTCATTCTGACGGTGATATTGATTTATCGAAACAATTGTCAATTTTTTAGAATTTTCAATATTTTTTATTATGTGGTATTAACTAGAAACCGTGAGTTTCATTTAAAACACTAACGTAACCTACTTAGTAGTTTTGTCTTTGTTTAATTACCACATAAAGAGAGGTGCAAATATCGTCAGTGTACTCTACGCTGTAGTAATGTAGTAAATAATGTCAAACGTGGTTTGTTTATACGAGCGCCATTACGACTGGAGAGTAAACATTTAGTTTTGATGTGTTTTTCAAGACTTTTAGTGACAAAGTAAACTTTTAAGTTAATTTAATGTATTTGGATTATTATGGTTCGTCGGTGCCAAGTTTGTTAGAAAAACAACAGAAATTACCAAGGCCTTGTGTCTACTTTACCATTCCCACTTTTTGTAGTTCATCCATTGTTTCACTAGTTGAGTTTAGGATTGTTGGCCGCAAAAATAAACGTGTTTATGAATAAACAGCCCTCTCTATTGTATATTATTACTCTAAGCTTTTTACTCTGTTTAATCGTTTACCTGCGTGAAAAATAATGGAAAATTATATGAAAGGTGTACCCCACCTGAACTGTTCGGTGTTGTATGTATTGTTCAATGATGCACTATGTTACGATTAAAGCGTTCCATGGATTAAAGTTGGGTTATGTTATTTGTGTGCATGATTTTTAGACGAATAACGTTGACGTTTCGTTGTTAATGTTACCAACCTTGATGAATAAAATATTGAGTTTCGAAAAGTGCTCTCTTTTGAAACTCAACGGGGTTTCATAAAGTAATCATTAGAATCGCAAAGTAGAAAAAATAATTACCTGTTCGAATTATTTCTAACACGTTGTATTTGAAATAATATACGGGTTCATATTTTAATTTTTTGTTTGTTTTACAGTATTTTTGTCTTTAGAAGATTTGTAAATAAAAAATATCCACATAACTAACAAATTTCTTTATTTACAATATATTTCACTTAATTAAAAATAATAGCACTCTCCATCTAAATAGTATAAAATAATAAATCTTATTTTGGAATAAACTTAAAAGACTAGTTAATACTTATTTATCATTCAATCCAATTATTTGGGAGATGGGATACATAAATAATAAACTTTTCGACAATATATCACACAATAATGCTTAGATCACGATAGACGTACATAATGTATCCTTGTATTGAGTACCAAAACTCTTACTATATATAAGAATCCATAATAAAAATGAAAAAAGTTTCGAAATAACTCTCTAATTACGCAGAAGTGACGTCTAATACGACATGAATGTACACTGTTTATGTGTTTTAGATCGTGTATATAAATCTGATATGGTATTTTTTATATTACAACTTAAATTTTTATGATTCCATGTTGTTAGGGAAGGAAGCCATTTTATTACACGGAGACAATTAAAAAATACCATATCTATAAAAGTTTCAAGAACCAATCAGAAAAACACCAGAAGACACATATTTTATTCCTTAAGTATTACAAAACGTGATAAAATGTAATCTGTTATAAAAATGGAATACGGGGAATTATTTATAAACAGTTTCGTTTTTAAAAAGTAACATGAGTAGATTCCACACAGTAAGGGCTGAAACAGTAAATTTCATGATGTGATGATCCCAAAAGACACTATTAGATTTAATTAGATGTAACTAGATTTTGATTTCAAATATTGCTAGCGGCCAGTGAACGTGAATGTCACTGACAAGGTGTAGTAAGGTTAGTAACATAGTGAGGAATCACGACTGTTTGTAAAATTTATCATTGACGCGTCTTAATAATAAATAATGTACTCAGCAAGGTCGACGGAAAGATCGTCGACTGTTTTAGTTTAACAAAGCATTTATAGAATTTCCTATATAAAAGAGAGACTTAATTTCTCTATAATTATTAATAGTATAGTAAGTTGTTTCTTCTGCTTTTAAATTTGAATTTTAGCTACTTGTTTTAAATGAAACTAACTGTTTCTAAATAATTCCACATTAAAATGAAAAAATTATAAGAATTAAAAAAATGATAGTTCGTTTCTTTTAAAAAAGTAATATGAGTAGATTCTACACAGTAAGGGTCGAAGCAGTAAATTTTGAATTTTAACACTTGTAAATCCTAAATTAGGGCCAGTGTTACAAAATCAATAATATTTTGGCTAAATCAATTGTTTTTAATGTTTTTCCTCAGAAACAAAGATATGATAGAGTGATAGTATTTTGAGAAGTCATCGGCTCAGCACAAATATAATTTGGTCGGACGAGTCCATTGCTTATTATGAGGGGTCTGTGTCTTCAGTGGACGGATCCGTTATTTTCTGTTTTCACTTTCTCTAGAAACAGCGACCGGAGTTCGCGTGCCTCTAATTTTTTTCTCTCTCAATTCTTTTCATATTTTATACCCGAATCAATGTACGATATTACAGATTACTCTCTGTATAGATGTGATCGACAGAATCGTCGTGTATTTACTTGTCTTCAGATATAACAAAACATTTTGTTCTGTCAGTAATCTGGAACTATTAGGTTTAAAAATTTCTTCAAATTCGTTTGTACTTCACATAGTTTGTGTTTATCGACCTGGAGACTCTCAACTAGTTGATGACATTTTACTCATCGAAACATTTCAGTACCTATCTACTCTCGAAAATGTCATCATCAGCGACTCTAATTTTCGAGAAATTTCTTGGCCAATTACTGTGGCACCTGGTGATGGCATAAATTTTAAAAACCGGTTCAAGGACATCGTCCTAAATTCTAATCTTAATCAGCTTATAATTGAACCAGCACATTTCAGAATCAATAATATACCATCTACCCTAGATTTATTATTTACAAATGACGAACAACTTCTGACTGAGCCCGTGATAGGCTCACCAATAGGTATTTCTGATCATGCAAGCCAAATACAATTTAATGTTGACCGACCATCTAAGAGCAATAATGCTACAACTTTTGAAATAACTGATTTTGATAACTTAAACCGCCACCTAGCTGGTATTGATTGGGTACAGAATTTAGGTTGAATAAAACTTTTGTTGTATTTCGTGTAATTCTTTTTGCTAAAAAATTTTTTTATTAAAATTTACACGAAATACAACAAACGTTTTATCTAACTTATATTAAGACGTGTACACAGCTTGAAGGTTTTAATTTATTAAGAATGTAGGTGTCTCAGGGGATTCCACTGTAGTATGGGATACATTTACAAGTACTGTTGCGGCTCTTAAAAACAAGTATTCTACCAGGAAAGCGATGTACAAAAATAAAGTAATACCGTGGATCAATGGTGAAATAATTTCCTTGGCTAGATATAAAAGCAAATTGTGGCGGAAGTTCAAGCGCACGATCTCTCAAGCTGATTTTGAAATTCACAAAAATTTTCCCAAAGATTTAAAAAAGTCGATAAAGGAAGCCCGAGAAGTATACGAAGAGTCTATAGTATGCAGCGATAACCCTAAAAAATTATACAAATACATTCGATCATCATTGTCATCAAAAATATCCATTCCTCTAATAAAGAAAGATGACGGAATTGTTTGTCAAAATGACACTGACCCAACAAGAAGGTCGGACGACATTAAGCGCACACAGCACAACAGGAGGAAGCAGAGTGCTCAAGACCGGAGGTACTGGAATGAGTTACGGGAGGCCTATGTCCAGCAGTGGACTCGAAATGGCTAACGATGATGGTGATGATAAGTTTGTTATTCTTGTTATAATCACCATATAAATACGCTCTATTGGTTTATCGGTTGCTAGGCATATAAACGATAAACACTCTTGACAAATTTAAACTCATATCGAAGAATATCAAATTGTCTTTTAAACAGCATTTATTTATTTTCATCTGATAAATAGTTTCTAAAAAAAATATGGTTATAGTAAAAGTTTACAGTGGGCCGATTTCTATGCACGCAAGTGTATATTGTGTGTCCCGCCTAAAACAAAATCGCAAATAAAAATGTTGTTACTCTTAACGTAAAGAATCTGTACACAAAGTATGAAAAATGTAATCACAATATTTCTAGGTGCTGCCCCTTTAACTATATCATTTATCAAATTATAATTTGTTAATGCGTTTATTACTTTCTTTTTCTTGTAAAAATATTGATTTGTGGAATTACACTTATACAGTAGACAGTAGAAATGCTGAGTCTTTTCCATCACGTGACTGATACGACATCAACCATATGCATCTTAATCAAAACAATACTACAAACGCTTGTATTGAGTTTCGCTCTTTTCCTGTTATTAGAATAGGACGGTACCAACATAGTATGTGTTGAATAATATCGTCAACTAAGTCACGTGACGGAAAAGCTTCACCGTTTCTACTGTAATGTATTATTTGAAATACTGAGTAATTATTCTAGAAAATTTTGAAATAAACTTGGTAATTTCCCGTTATTATAAAACTTTTTTATTTTTCATGTTAGTGAACAAAAAACAGAAGCAAAAAATATAATATTAATTAATTAATCCTTATAAATAGGATTCCACATTTATAGACAATATTAATATTTTACTCTATGATTGTTGAATGTGATGAATCAACCTCCCCGATCCCTCTGTTTATATAGATGTAAAATAATAGGGTAGGTGAACTTTGTCTTGTGCCTATACCAAATAAATGGCTAGTTTTGGCACTGGTAAAAACCAGGGTTGGGCAAACTCTGATTATTATTAAAAAAATCAAAAACCATTGATTTTTTCAAAAAAATCACGATTTATTTGATTTTTTAGAATTCGAATATAAAATTTGAACATTTTGATTCTTTGAAATTATTGTTAATTATTTTAATGTATAAGTCTAAAAATTATAATACAATTTGCGGCTCAAAAACTTGTGACAACGCATTTGTCACGCTTCTTGCAAGAAAATTCTTGTCGCGATTTGTTTTCCTTCTGTCGTATACACTCACTATACAGTGCCGAGTACTGCCGAGTGAGGCACGAACGCGTCTGTTGTGCTTTTTGCAAGAATATTCCTGTAATTATAAGTTAAGTAGCATAGTGTAATTTTTAATTATATATTCTGAGATATTTTGAAATATTTTTTAAATATATACGTATTATATTATAAGTAGATACATTTTTGATAAATAACAGAATACAACAGGGTAACAAATGTTTCTATGCATTAATAAAAGACACATTTAAATCAAAAATATTGTCTACAAACACAATAATTAAAATATACAAGACAGTAATTAGACCAGTCATACTTTACGCCGCAGAAACCTGGAATTTAACAAAAAAAGAGGAAAACGCATTACAAATCTGGGAAAGGCAAATACTACGGAGAATATAAGGCCCAATTAATGAAAATGGAGTATGGAGAATATTAAGAAACTACGAAGTTAATCAAAAATTCAATAGCCCAATAGTAACAAATGAAATAGGAAGCAAACGATTAAAGTGGACAGGACATGTACTACGTCTAGGTAATGAAAGGTGTGTCAAGAAAATACAGGAAACTAAAACAACAAATGTTTCTATGCATTAATAAAAGACACATTTAAATCAAAAATATTGTCTACAAACACAACAATTAAAATATACAAGACAGTAATTAGACCAGTCATACTTTACGCCGCAGAAACCTGGAATTTAACAAAAAAAAGAGGAAAGCACATTAGAAATCTGGGAAAGGCAAATACTACGGAGAATATAAGGCCCAATTAATGAAAATGGAGTATGGAGAATATTAAGAAACTACGAAGTTAATCAAAAATTCAATAGCCCAATAGTAACAAATGAAATAGTAAGCAAACGATTAAAGTGGGCAGGACATGTACTACGTCTAGGTAATGAAAGGTGTGTCAAGAAAATACAGGAAACTAAAAGACAAGGACGAAGAGCAAGGGGACGACCGAAAACTAGATGGTTGGATATTGTAGAAAAAGATCTTAAAGAAATTGGAATAAATGACCGGAAGAACAAAGCAAAAGTCCGGAAAGAATGGAAAAGAATAGTAGAAGAAGCAAAGGATAGACTTCAGAGCAGAAACTAAATCACCGAATTCACAAACTCCCTACTGATTTAAAGCAGTAGGATTGTCCAAGCGGCTGGCACCGCTGCCGGAAAAATGAGGCTAGGAATCCCAATAGGGAGACTATGGACCTTAAGGTCTGAAAGTCAATGAGAAGAAGAAGATACATTTTTGAGATAATTTTAAAATTTTTTTGATAGATATTATTTTTAACCAAGATAATATCATTTTTAAGTATTCATTTATAGATATTTTAGGATATAGATTTTAGGCATATAGGATTGTTTTTCAATGTTAGGTGAAATCTAACACGTGGCCTTTAATGTAACTTTTTTAACGCGACCTTTCCCAGGTTAATTAAAGATTATCTTTACTCTTCTATACTTACTAAATTTTTAATTTTTTTCAACTTAAAAAAATAAATTTGCTTTTACATCTCTATTGAACATTTTCACTTTATTTTAAAATCAATAATTCAATACTATATCAATATATCATCAATTTCAATTATGTTTTTTCTCTTTCCTGAGAGTCGAATGTCGCTTGACAGTTTTGCTAGCACATCATCTGCCTCAAGTTGTAGTTCACTTATGACGGATAGTTCATATGTTAGAAAAACTCGACCGAAAGTACCAACAAGTCCAACAACTTTTGAGCCAGTCCAAAAAAAGAAAGCAATCGAAACTCAGCCTACCATGAGTGGTTTTGTAATGCGGACTTCAACTGCTGAAAAATATAAGATTGACAAACAAATAGCGAAGGCTATTTTTGCTTAAAATATTACTATTAAACATGCAGCGTAATATTATTTAAACATTTTAAAACCTATATCAGTTGCTCTTGATACTGTGCAGAGGAAAAATGCTACTATCGCAGATGCTGTAGAGCAGTGGAAACATTTACAATATACAAAAAACGCAACACAACGATTTAATAATCGATATAAGCAAGCACTAACGCCATATCATTTTATAGCGTATATGTTGAATCCACAAAAAACAAAATACCAGAAGAAAAGAATATAGCTTTAGAAACAATTAACGAGTTATATGAAAACACTGGACTGTTACTTTTAGTAATAAAGTTAAATGCCCGCAGTGCTCCATTTCAGCAAGTTATGTTTTCGGACGAAGTAATAAAAAATGTAAACGGACTACAATGGTGGTTATCACAAAATGATGAGCCGGAAATCTTGAAACAGTTGCCAATAATAAAACGGTTACTGTTACTGTGCTTCTTCAGCTTCATTAGAACGCGTATTTAGCTCTTTTGGTCTTGTACACTCGGATATTAGAAACAGATTAGGCATAGAAAAAGGAGGAAAACTCGTGTTTTTGTTTAAACTGTATGACGAAAATGAATAGACTGAAAATGTACAGTAATAAAATTTAGGTGTTACCTTTAGTTTAAGAATTTGGAATTATGTACTTGTTTTTTGTTTGTTTTTTGCTAAAAGCAGATACTTCATTTGATTTTTGAGAAAACTTTTATATTATGTTGTTATCTGGTTCTGAATAAAAAAGAAAAAAAAACTGATTTTAAATCATGATTTTAATTTTAAAAATCAAGCGATTTAAATCATGATTTTAATCAGCCCAACCCTGGTAAAAACCAATCTTATTCTAGTTAAAATTGACCATTTCTTGTGATTTTCTGATTGGTTCGTTATTACAGTTAAGAATTTACTTGATATGCACCATTCAGATTAAGCTGTTAACAATATTAATCTTTGAGTGATATGAAACCCATTCTTCCTTTTTTTTGAAATTAACGAGTATTTAACAACATTTGGTAGATAAAATAATAACTTATGGTGCAATTAACACAATATTCAATTGACTGTTTTAAAAAGATTTTGAAGAATGTATAAAATAAAAATGTATTCTGATACAAAAAAATTAAGTATATAAGAAATTAAAAAAAAGTCGTTTTTAAATAATGATAACAATATAAAGAGTGTATAAAGAATCGAAATAAATTAGCAACATAAGCAACTAAATAACACAATGGTTGTATTTAGATGTTATCTTCATTATTTTGTACTTACCGCTGTTCTTCTCATTTCTTCCTCTCATTTTCCATGTTTAGTTCATTTAATAGATACATTTTCTACTCGATCTCCGTGTCATTATTTTATTCATACTCCCTTACCGTTACTTTCCTATTAATTCTTCATTCTCCTTTATATTCTTTTATTATTCACATTTCTACATTCGGGGTAAAAATGTTACGATTAAGAGGTTTACATCTCAAGATACCAAATTTGAATCTTATATCAGTTAATTTGAGAAATTTTTCCATTATTTTGTCAAACAAATATCACTTTATCTCAACAGTTTGACACCAGTATCATAATAGAAAAATTGAATCAATGGTTTCACCTTAAATACTAAAAACCCGGTAAAAATTCCGTATTAAAAACTCCCGTTAAAAAAATTGGTTTCGCTTCCACTACACATGCAGCTTTATCGGTTTTTGCCATTTTAGCCGCCCCCTTTTCTACATGAGTTTTCTTGTGTGTCTTCAAAGCCGAACTTTGTCTGAAAGCCTGACCGCATTCGTCACATATGAATGGTTTTTCTCCTGTATGGATTCTTTGGTGAGATGTAAGGTCGTTGGATTGCGAGAAAGCTTTGTCGCAGAACTAAAAGGTTAATAATCTCATAATCATTAATAACATATAATCAATGCAATTAGTAACATATTATATACACTGCTCCCAGAAACTAACGCAGCTGTAGAAGTAACTGAGAGAGACTTGTTCGAGGTAGGCTAACTCTTTTCATGACCAGTCAGAACTAGAAATATGTTAACTCAAACAGAGGGAATGCTAAATAGAATGAAATGGTACTTAATAGAAAATTAGAGAAATTAGTATTTAAAATAAAGAACTTTGCATTTAAAAATGGCCTGGTGATCTAAATTTCGTGGGCGGAGTTTGAAAACCTAGAAAAATAATAAAATATTCTATTTACGGAGCTAATTGAATAGTTCTTAACACAAACAGACAGGAAGTTGAATTTCCACAGGAGTTGAGATATTTATGAATAGTTATAGAGCAAAACTCATCTGGAATCATGTCAAAAGAACCGTTACTAAAACCAGAAAGGCTTTGTGGCTATTTGTAATCTAATAAAAATGATTATATAAATCGGTGAAGTTACCTTGCATTTGTAGGGCTTCTCACCAGTATGCGTCCTTTTGTGCCTGGCAAGTATTCCGGATCTCGAAAATTTCATTTTGCAGGTATCACATTCGTACGGCTTCTCTCCTGAATGGATTCTTTTGTGTTTCGTAAGTGAACTGGACGTGGTGAAACCGTGGTTGCATACGGAACAAACGAAGGGTCTAGCTCCTGACAAAAAAACACGATAATTAGTATAGGGAAATTTGTAAGTTTTATAAGAGATTGTTTACCGGTATGTTTTCTAAGATGTGCCGACAATTCTCCTTTACTGGCAAATCCACTTCCGCACGTACTGCAAAGGTGCGCTTTGACTCCGCTATGCCTTACCGAGTGTTGCCTTAAATTCCCCAATTGGTTGAATCCCTTTCCGCACGTCGAACATAAAAATGGTTTCTCTCCGTTGTGTGTACGCATGTGATCTTTTAGATTGGATATCTGGTTAAAACCTGGTAAAAATTTAACTATGGTACTTGTGGTGGCTCAAATCTGTTAGGACCTGATGGAGGGGGGTGTCATTCGACTCAGAATCGATACTACTTTTAGTGTCCGGAGACGAATTTTGGGAAAACAGTGTTAAACCTATTGGAAATATCTTTTACTACAAAAAAAGAGGTCCGGTTAACTATACGGCGACTACTTGAGAATCATGGTATTTTTGAATGCATCCACTCTTCTTCTTATTGAAAAATAACCAATACTTTGTAACCCGCACATTAATTTATTCAAGAAGGGGAAGGGAATATAATCATTTGGTTTACCCTTCCCTTTCTTAAATAACCCGATCTGCGCGTTACAAAGTATTGGATATTTTGCAAGAAGGGGAAGGGTGAATGCATTCACCATTCCTCTTCTTGAAAAATATCCAATACTTTGTAACGCGCAGATCGGGTTATTTAAGAAAGGGAAGGGTAAACCAAATGATTATATTCCCTTCCCCTTCTTGAATAACTTAATGTGCGTTACAATGCATTCATGCCACCCCTTTTTTGAAAATGATCTAATACTTTGTAAGGGAAAGGTAAACGCAATAATTATAATCCTTTCCATTGATTAAAAAACTTGGGGTACGTTGACAAAATATCCATACCTCAAGTTTTTCGGCGGTTCTCTCAGACGAAGTGTTCAGAGGTTATGCTTTTGACTTTTTTTTTCAAAGTGCGTTCCGGACGCTAAATGTGGTGTCAAAGGACTCAGCTGTCGAGTTGAGTCGAATGAAACCCCCCACACTCCCCTCCGTTGGGTTCTAGGCATCAGATTTTTACCCTTGTGGTATTATAAGGGTATATTTGTAAAATGAAAATATACTTAATTTCTCCAAATTTTTCTTGAAGGTATTACCATACTAATATATTTTTCATTATTTATAATTAGATATACATACAAAATAGTTATATTCTAATTTAATTAATTATTAAAAGTACATGGAGTTTATAATGTGACATCTTACACAGCAGCCAATAGCAAATTTTTTCAAGAAAAATCTGACAACAACCTACCGAAATATACTGTAAATAACGTCATGAATCCGACGCCATATTGTACTGGTGAGAAAAGTGTGCTTTCGTTAACATTTTCATTTTAGTATCAATTATTTGAAATAATGGCATCTCAACAAAGTAAACAATTACTTCTGATAGATGAACGAAATAACAAGTCAAGTGAACGTGTTGGCCAGTGTTGCGCATCTAGCAATAATTTATTTTATTTTGCTTTATTTTTTTTTCGTTATTGCCTATGCTTGTCTATTCTTTTTGCGCGACACCGTTTATTGCTGGTGTTGGATACATTCCAACAACCATGCCAAATTGGCAACATCGCAAAATCATTTAGTTCACTTCTCTCTTGTTTCAAGATGGGTGAAGTTCGCAGGAAAAAAGTAATCTCCTCTAAATTCTTTATAAAAGTATGTTGATCAAAGTTATAAAAAAAATATAATAAAGATACAGTCCACAAAAAAGAATAATTTGTTCTAACCTTAGCCACGCTTACTTTAGCAATTCATCGCGTGTATCATGTCATGCCTTGGTGCAGGAGGAAAATATTGAAAATATTATCTCACAATTTTGGGACACTGAAAAGTTTTCAGAGCTATTTCTAGAATATAAAAGTGAGCAAGAGGCGTGCGAGGTCATTTTTAAAAGGTCAACTACATTAAAAAATGGCAAATTTCAGGTCAATTTACCACCCAAGCTAGATTTGTCAGAAATGGATCTAGGAGACTCCTTCTCAGTCACATACAAACGTTTCATAATTTAGAAAAAAGGTTTCAAATAAATCCTGATTTATTTAATAAATACAAATTTTTCATTGATGAATATATTAGTTTAAGTCATGCAAAAATAATTGATATTAAAGAATATGAGAGTGGTAAGTTTCCTACCTACTTTATGGCACATCATCCTGTCATAAATGAAGACAAAAGGAATACAAAATTGCGGGTAGTGTTTAATAGGTCAATGCATAATAACAATAAAAACTCAATAAATGATTTCCTTTATAATGGTGAATTGGTACAAAATGAACTTTTTGACATATTAATAATTTTTGGAACACACACTTATACTCCTTTAGCAGATATAAAGAAAATATTTAGAATGATTCTAATTCATTCAGAGCATAGGCCTCTACGCAATATTTTATGGAGAGAAAGTCCACATGAACAAAGTAAATGTTTGCAACTTCAAACAGTCACATATTGTCTAAAAAGCTCAACATTTCTTGCCACCAGGTGTATAAAAGAAATTGCAGATGTGAACAAAAAAAATACCCTTCAGCAGCAAAGGCTTTACAAAATTGATGACATACTTGCAGGCGAAGATTCTTACAAGATGTCCTTGAATTAAAAGCCCAATTAATTGATTTATTAAAATTAGACTCCTTTGAGTTGCATAAATGGGCCTCAAACAATGAACTTATTTTGAATGATATACCCCCAGATGAACAACAAATATATGAAATAGACATTAATAAAAATAATAGCACAATAAAAACTTTAGGTGTATCCTATGATACAAAAAACGATTGCTTCAAAATTTTTTCACCAAAAAAAGAAATTATCCCATGTGTAACAAAAAGGCAAATTTTAAGTTACATTTGCAAATTTTATGATACTATGGGAGTGGGGGGTCTTTACTAGTAAAGGCAAAGGCCATTATGCAAAAGTTATGGGCCAGACAATGTCCCTGAAGACTTGAAGCAATTACGGAACCAATTTCAAAGTAGTCTAAATAGCATGCCCATATTAAAAATTGAGCGGCATCTGCATTTTTCCGGTGCACTAAAATTAGAATTGGTAGGGTACAGTGATGCATCTTCCATTGCTTATGGTTGTGTCCTATATGCCAGAACGATTTTTGAAAATAAATTGTATTCAAACATTTTTTGTTCCAAGTCAAGAATTACACCCATAAATAAAGACATAACAATACTCCGTTTAGAGTTAAATGGTGCTCTATTATTAGCAAATGTAGCAAGTCGGCTTTTATACATTGTTAAGTTCAAAAATTAACGAAACATTTCTATATACTGGCTCGAATATTGTTCCTTGCTGAATTAAATCAGAAGCAAATGTGTTAAATCCTTATGTCGCCAACAGAATATTTAAAATTCAAGAATTAAGCAAGAATTTTCATTGGGCGCATTGCACTTCCAAATCAAATCCTGCAAACATGCTTAGCCGAGGTATTGATCCTCACGAATTCCATACAAAAACAACTTGGTTTCATGGACCAGAGCATCTTCAAAAATTAGATTTTTCTCACAATTTAAATAGCCCTGAAATTATCAGTCCTATGCCAGAAGTTATAGAAAGACAAGTTTTGACTAGTACAAATAATGAGAAATAATTTTTTGAAAACTTTTCTAGTTTAATAAAATTACAAGGAATTGTTGCCTATATGGTTCGTTTCATAAATAATCTAAAAAACAAAGAAAATAAATCACTTGACAATTTAACTCCTTCAGAATTAGATAGTGGTTTAAAAATTATTATCAGAACAGAACAAAGTAAATACTTTTCAGAGGAATTAAAGCTATTGAAATCAAATTCGAAGCAATCTAAAATCTTTGCACCCCTTCATTGACAAGGTGGGACTTCTCCGTGTGGGGGGTAGACTTCATAATGCTTCAGAAACTGAGCAAAGGCACCCTATGATACTGCCAAAAAACTCTCATGTAACCAACTTAATAATCAAAAGAGAACACTTAAGGTTGAATCATGCTGGCCAAAAACAATTACTTAGCAGCCTAAATATGAAATATTGGTTAATAAGTGGCAATGATGAAATAAAAAGAAGATCCAGTGCTGTACTTTATGCTGTAAGTTAAAGGCAAAATTTTCTACTCAATTAATGGGATCTCTTCCCGAAGACACTGGGGCAGAGTCTTAATACATGTAGGCATAGACTGTTGTGGATTTTTTAATATCAAGCAATCTCGCATTAAAAAATCCATTATCACTAAGGCATATATAGTAGTATTTGGCTGTTTCAAGATGAAAGCCATACATCTTGAACTGGTCTCTGATATGACAACAGGAACATTTCTTGCGGCACGAAAGCGTTTCATTTTCAGAAGAGGAAAACCTTCCAAAATATATTGCGACAGTGATAGTAGTTTTTAAGGGGTCAATCATGACTTAACCCTTTCGCTGCGGCAAGCGCACATATGCGGCCTGGCGAAATCGAGCTATATGCGGACGGCGCGCCCGTGCGGCCTGTTTAGGTGTAAATATAATTGTATCGTTTGAATTCAGCAGTTACGGTAAGTCTAAAAGATTTTGTCCGCATATAGACATAAATGTGAAGTATAAATAGGCAACGTTCGTTTATCGGAAAGATTTGCTAAACATTTTCTAGATGGTGTCAAGTTCTAGGTATAGATGGTGTCAGGTTCTGGGTATTTTACTCTAATTGTAAAATAAAACGTGGTTCAGATATAGGTCGGTGTCATTATTTATCGTTTTGTGGAGTGTGTTAACGTCAGATATTTATTGTATAATGGCAGATTTAAGTGAAGCGGGGCCTTCTAATGTAGAAAAGCGTAAAACTAAACATATAAAAAATCCAAAAGATTCAACAGTTGAAGAAATGTTGGGATATCTATACGATTCAGATGAAGAATGTTTGGTAAATGAAAATGATAGTAGTGTTTTTAAATGAAACTCAAGGTCTCTAGTTAATTCCACAATATAATACAAGTTATTGAAAATTCTAAAAAATTGACAATTGTTTCGATAAATCAATATCATCGTCATAATGACAGAAGTTACATTTCATTTTATGCCTACCTGATGTTTAGTAGTTATTTTTGGCTAGACCAAGAAGTAACCTAACTTGTGATTGGCTTGAATATATGTTTTTAGAAAAAAGAAGAAGATGTGATATTACAAATATTGAAGCTTAGATATTATTAGTCCTATGGTGATATCCTGGATATCATTTTTCCAATTAAGATCAGTATAACTGTGCAATGATATAGAAAACCAGGAAAACTATATCTGCTGATCTTTACAATTATCACTTAAGAAGACAGTTTATTAGTGGAGAATTCCCTAGATTTAACTGTTCATTGACAACTTCATATTGTGGGTTTCTTAAATGTCTTCTAATTTCCAGTTCTTCAAGGAAATCCAGTTCTTGTTTCTTTTCACAAATATGCAGTACTTCTAGTTCTGTGTTAGGTGTCAATGAATGATTGGTGTCAAGTAGATGTTTTGCGTAGTGGGATTTATCTGGTTGTTTTAATCTGTATGCTCGTAAGTGCTCACTGTATCGTATTTCAAAATTCCTAAGGGTCTGACCCAAATAGACAGCATTACATTCTGGACATTTGAGTTTATATATACCTGACTTCTTTAATAGTGGTATTTTTGTATTTACATTTAACAATTTTGTACTAACGTTACTTTCTGTTTTAAAAGAAATTGTTGTATTCGTTGCTGAAGATATTATCTTTGAAATATTATTAGAAATATTTCCTGCATATGTGATGGTTTTATAAGTTTTAATTTCATCAGCTTGTGATAGTGATTGTGATTGTAAGTTGTAAAAGTATTATACAATAAAGATTTTTAATTTATGCTGATGCTGTTATCTTTTTAGATTGAATTGATGACGAAGATGAGACTGGCAATTCTGAGAGTGAAAACGAATATTTACATGACGTGTTTCAAGATACTATTCCTCAAAATATTATAGATTTGTCTGAAACTTACGGGGAAATTAATATTGAGTGGCAAGAAATAATTGACAATATGACAAAGATTCAGTTTCAAAAAAGGAGACAATTCCTGGTTGAATCACCAGGCGATGATCCGTATGATTGGTTTAGAATGTTAATCGATGACCAATTGTTGGAAATGATAGTAAGAGAAACAAATGAATATGCTGTAGAGGTTCTGACTACTAGTAGTGGCAAAGAAAAGTCAAGAATTTCCGGATGGAAGGATATTACGGTATCAGAATTACTAATTTTTTTGGGGCTGACATACATACGGGAACAATAAAGTTAAATAATTTGCACGACTACTGGAAAACATATCGACTATTCTCTACTTGTTTTGGAACATATATGAGTAGAGATAGATACTTACTCATTATGAGATGCTTACTTTTCAACGCAAATATAGAATTTGATCAGGAAGTAGATCGACTACATAAAATAAGGCCAATATTGAATTATTTTACTCAAAAAATGAAAGATATATACTATCCAGGAAAGAATTTATCATTAGACGAATCGATGGTCTTGTGGAAAGGAAGACTTACTTTTAAACAGTACCTTCCTAAAAACATCATAAATATGGAATCAAGATTTATATGTTGACCGAATCTGATGGAACAGTACTGGATATGATAGTTTATACTGGCGCAAATGATATGCTTGGGAGTAAAGATCATACCCAGAAAGTAGTACCTCATCTTATGCGTAATTATCTAAATTCTGGGTACTCACTTTATATGGATAATTTTTTACAACTCCTATGATCTCGCCAAAACTTTGATAAATGAAGGCACTTTTTGCACAGGTACCCTGATAAAAGATAGAAAGGGTTCTCCAGGTGACATTGAAGGAATATTTAATTCACGCCAAATCTCACAAATAAGTAATGACATAACAGACTTCAGTTACCTCGCTCACGAAGTCACATCTTGATAGGTGAACCTATAACCTCATATCCAGAATAAAATCATAACAAAACCCCCGACAATAGACTAAAATTCTGGCAAATATGTGTAAAAATTAAACAGTCATTTTAAAGGAAGATAACGCATTCCTCTCATATGGCCAATGGGCAGAATCACAAAGGTAATTCCCGGCAAAGATGCTAAGGTAAGGGTGGTTGAGGTAAGAACACAATCAGGCACATACTTACGATCGATTATTAAAATTTCTGTACTGTCCATCGAGTAGAATAATGTAAATATTACTTATGTAAATTGATGTAAATATTACTTATGTAAATTGATGTAAATATTAGCCTTAATGTAAAAAGGACTTCCAGTGAAGATGTGATCAAAAAAATTGTGATAATTGAATTAAAACAGTGATCTTGTAAAACTTTATGTGTATAAATGTATGAAAGTTTTTCTACTGTTATATTCCCTTGTAAAAATTAAAATACATGCACACCTAGAAATAATGATAGGTGTAAGTAAAACAAAAAAAATTACTTTGTAAAAACATTGAATTTTTAAAAGAGAATCCCAAAAGTTTTACCATATATACTGATTATTAATCGCAACGACATGAAGTTGAATGTAATGATAAAAAATGTGCTAATATTCCAAAGGCGTATAACTGCCTATCAACAAAAATAAATTCAAAGATCTTTTAGACGTGTGCGAAAGCATCAAGATCAAAAGCAATATCACGTAGAGTACTTTTCTCTAAGGGAAAGTAACAGTGTTCCGAATATTTTACTAGAAAGTGATATGAAGATATTTATTATGCCCAATGAAAAATTTACGTTCATTTTCAAGAGATCTCATTTTTTTTATATAAATTTATTTTGTGTACTATAAATATTTTACTGTTTTTGTTGTGTTCTCAAACAAAAAATTGTTTTTGTTAATACATTTTTTTGAAGTTGTAACTGCCATTTTCATTTCATTGAAAAATAATTGAAAGGCGTAATAGAATCGTAATCGCCAAAATCAGTGAAAATTAAATAAACTCGAATTGTCCAAGTGTCACTCAAAAAGGCTTAAGCACTATTAATGAATTGAAAAAAGGTATATGTGACATTATTTTAAATAACTCCAATATTGTCCGATATTTGTTTACTTAAAGCAAAAACAAAAATTTCCTAGAAATATTTGAACGAAAACTATGGAATGTAGTGGAAAATATAACACAATTAAACAATTTTTCTGTCTCCTGTAAAATTTACCAAATGTCGCTTATGCTGTTTCGTCCTGACGATGTTGAAATAAAGTAAAGTGTAATAAAGAAAATTTAACTGTAAAATGATTATTAAATAAGACACCATACTCACCTTTACAACAAATATCACAAATATGTGGCTTAAGTCCTGAGTGTCCGTTCATATGATGCCGGAGTTGTTCCTGTTTATAAAAACTTTTCTCGCAAACTTCACATTTGAAATGTTTCTCTGTATAATGTGTGTTTCTCAAATGCCTGTTTAAATGAGCCAGTTTACAAAATTTCTTTTGACAAAATTGACAACTGACGTTATACTGCTCTTTCTGGTGGGATTTTAAATGAGAGTCCAAATCTTCTTTCTGAAGGAAAATTGTTTCGCAACGGTTACACGCATAAACGTAATCTTCCTTTTTTATGTCCATTGTATCCTCATCTTCGTCCAAGTGGTAACTGGTATCGAAATCCATATCGTGATTCTCCATTTTCATAGCATGAGCTATTCTGTGCCTATAAAATAACAAGAACTGTATACAGGAATAACAAAAGTCGTCAATATTTACCTTAGAAGTAAATCGTTTCGACTAAACTGTTTGTGACATATATCACAATCGAATTCTTTAACTTTGGGTTTGTCTATCAGTAACTCATCTTCCTTTGATTCAATGGAATTCTCGTCACTGTAATTACTGTAGGAATCGAACATGTCAAACTGATCCAGCTGTTTCTGACTATCCTTAGTACAAGAATCAGCGTCAATTTCGTTTTTACACTCTAAATTATTTTCAGTATTTGTAAATTCCTCTTCATAGAGTTCTGTAGATTTTTTTAGATTGTCTCGAAGAATTTTATCACTTTTTTCACATTTAAGTTTAAATAGGTAAAAATTTATTGTATCAGCTGCACAAGATTTGCAGATTTGTTCAGGTAAACCATCTCCTAAAGTTACCTAACAACATTTAATAACAACAACTATATAGTTCTAGTTGTAGGTTTCGATATGGAAAACATATTTAAATTATTACTATGATAATGTTCTAATTTAAAGTCTACTCTGTTTATCATGCAAAGTAAATATCTAAATAATTTTTTTTATGTAAATAACCCCACTTTACCTGAACAGAAGAACAGGCACTCATCATTTCTGATATATGAAGCGATACACCAGAACTTGATTCTGGTACAAAAACCGATTGGAATTGGCCGTTTTCGGTGAGGCAAGCTCGACAAATATTTCGAAGTTCACATTCTTCCATTATTTTAAATTGTTTGAAAAAACTTTTGGCAATCAATCGTATTTTAATGCCAGAGTTTCTAGAATTGTAATTGTTGCTTCATAAATCGACGATAGGGGGTGCAACTAATAAATGTCAAATGTAAAAATATTCAAAATAGTTTATTTTATTAGAAATAATTGAAAGATCTTTCTTTAACTCATAATTTCATAAAATTTGAATTATTTTTTTAATATCGTTATCTACTCTGCTTAGTGTGCATCCACATGGATACGTGATCACGGATCCGTTGTAACCACGTGACTACTTCCAACCAATCAGAGTGCTGGATGGTTTCACGTACGTCCGTGAAGGTCATCACGGACAGAAGTTGGCTAATTTCAACTTCAATACGTGTTTTGTGTCCGTATTGTTTACACTTTTTCAATTTATTTTGGCGGTTTTGTTTTTGAGGTTAGGAACTTTTTTAGTGAAGAACTTTTTTATTTTGTGTTTTAAAATGTCGGCTGAACAAACGCAATTCAAATGCGGATATTGTGGCTTTCTAATAAATAGCCACTGCGGAAATTACCTGGACCACGTGTGCTTTAAACGTGTAATTTCGCAAAACCAAGGTAGACCTCTGGATCTGTGTGCTGATGAGCAAAACATTTTGACTTTGGGTGAGTAGAAAAACTTATTTTTATTAATGGTGTTAATAGTTTTTCTTTTGTATTATGCAAAATAAGCATTTATGATATTAATTACTTTGTATCAACACTACATTAGGCTCATTTATATTAGATTGGCAACTTGTGCCTATTTCCGCACCTTCAAATTATGTGATCCTAAAGTTTAGTCTCCGTATAGTTCCAATATAGATGGATCTACCATGGTTTTGAAAATTTGCCACGTAAAATCCTATGGTAGGCGTTAAAAAAATGCACAGTTCTATTCTATGTGAAATGTTGGCAGTCATTAAGACGCACTTAGCAGTACTTTCCGCCCTTTTCATGTAATTTTTATTCATACAATAAATTATATATTATTTTTATATATATGGTATGTTAAGTACCATTAGGGAATTAGATTATAAAGTTTTTAATTAATAGTCGAGTATTGCTTTTATTATTAAATTTACTTGTACATAACCTATTTAAATTTGGAGACTGTGTGTCGATTTGAGTAATAGTGTTGTGTTGTGGTGAAACATTCATTTATTTCTTTGTATTTAATATTTTAGCACTACTCTCGGGACTACCAAATAGTCAAAATGTTGCTGCCCCAGTTGGCAGTGAAAAAATAAACGAAGAGCTTCTGATTTCCCTAGTTTATGCCCGGAAGCCACTGTGGGACTTTAGAACCCCACTACAGACAAGGCAGGGCAATAAAGTCAAACAGTTGTGGGAAGAGGTAGCAAATCTGTTGGGAGGTAATAGATGATTATAGACAACTTAGTAATATGATTGGATGCATACTATAAAATTTGAAAACTGTATTAAATGTGAGACCTAAACGTACTAAGATGTTTCTTGTTCTCAGGCCCATTTACAATAGAAATAGTGAAAAAAAGATGGAGGCAACTGAGGGATGACTTCATGAGGGCGAAGAAGAAAGTAACGGCCTATGTACCAAGTGGTGCTGGTGCTGCAGATGTACCTCCAAGGCCCTCCTTTAAGTACTACGACTTAATGAAGTTTCTAGAGGAAACCGATGAAGATACAATGTATGTATATAATTCTCATAATAATATTGGTATTTTATGATTTATTTTATTTTAGGACTATTTCCAATGTAAGCTTGCCCTGCTCATCTTCATCAATATCTCACGGGGTCCCATCTCCAGAAGTTCCAATGGCAATAAATGAATCAATTACAACTCCTTCACCTTCTACTTCGGGAAGTAAAAGAAAGAGTAAGATTATGTTGCTTACTTTGAACCATACTTGAAAATAATTATGAATTATTTTTCGTGATCTCAGTGTATAATCTTAGCCAAAATATTAGCTGTATATAGGTCAAAAGAAAACAACTTTAGATGGTCAATTCATATATTTTGTTGACGTTTCAACCTCTATGAGGTGATGCTCAGGACTATAATAAAATGTTTTACAATAAATTTGTAGAATATTAAAAATTAATAACATAGATAAAATAAAATTACATACCTACACAGTTAAAATAATTATTGATGTAAATAAAAGTCAAATTGTTCAGTAATTAATGTCTATTGTAGAGTATAGAACAGATGGACATCAAAATTATGTAATTTTCAATAAATGTTTGGTGCCAGGTGAAATTAAAAGAATTTGATGATTTTTTCCAAAACTATCAAAATTAGGTTATTTTTAGGAAACTACGTCTCCTTCATTTGTTCTGTAATTTCATTTTTTTTTATTTTGAAATGTTAGCGTTATTATTTATCTTTTAAAGGAGAAAATAAAAAAATTACAATAGAAGAAGTGATTAAGAGCTTAAATATCAAATCTTAACTGTCAATAAAATTCGATTTTTCAAAAACTACAATTACTTCACTTTATCGTTAACTGTTCCACCAAATTCTGTTTTTTTTTATCATCCTATATAAACTGAAATTATATATAATAATACTTGTGACAAAACTATGAAATTCAATTTTAGGACGTTATGTTTCGGGAGAACAGGACATAGAAACCCAGAAGGAGATACTAAAATTACTAAGAAGCCCAGAAGTAAAACCAGATGGGGTTGATGGCTTTTTAGTTCTCATGGGAGAAGGGTTAAGGAGGTTGCCCTTAAGGAACAGAAACCGCCTTCAAATAAAATTTCTTCAGATGCTAGAAGAGGAGGAGAGCAATTTGGAGACAGTAATTTAAAAAAAATGTATTAATTGTTATAAATATAGGTATATGCATCACAACATATTTGGTTTTACTTAATTTAATGTAGGTTCAAAAATAAATAAAATATTTTCATTGAATATAAAGGGATCCAATAATGAAACAACACACTACAAATTGACACTTTTGGTGGAAACATTGTGTTAAACTTTTTATACATATTTTGTAAAATACAGGGTGTTTAAAACTTCAAAAAGCAGTTGCTCATTAATAAAAAACTTAGGACTATGTTCATTGGATGTTTTTATATCCATTTTTAATGAGTAAATATTATTTACCCTCATTTTGTAACACGTTAACACCTGGTTATAAACTGATAAACATCCTGTATGGTTCCCCTTTTAATAAACTTTTTCCCAAACTGTTATACATGGGAACATATCAATTGCTCATGGGAACACTGTCATAGGTAAAAATCTGAAAAATACTTTACCCAGATGGCCTCCATCGACTTTGCTGTCTTGCCAAGTTTTCGGATTTTTATCTATGACAATTTTCCCATAAGCGATCAATACTGTACCCGGTGGGACACCGTGTATGTTACAAGTAATATAGTCTATCTATGCAATAACGGTCACTAAACATTAAAAACATTTATTTTACTTGAAACAACTTCGCAGAGTAAAATTCACAATTAACATCTTAATAATAATAATAATAATAGCCTTTATTGCCCAACAGATTTATACAAATCCCTTTACAGAGCTAAAACAATGAATATATAATAAAAGAAGAAACAGCCTTAAATTAAATTAAGAAAAGAAGAAATAAAAAAAAATTAAAAATCAAAAAACACATTTCACATAGTTGTATAACGTTCAGTAGCACAAGCTTTAATAACTTTAAAATTATCTATAAAAATGTCACATGTGTTGCACAATAAATTGAAATTATTACACACTACATTAATTGGTGAATGAAGTAAAACATTTGTTCGAGACCAATCACAATAAAAAGGTAAATGTTGTCTATTGTAGAACTGTGGTACATTAAAATTAATTTTATATATCAAGTCTGAACAATCAATTAAATTGTGCAAACACTTATATAAACAGGACAATGATTTACAAATTCTACGAAATTCAAGACTTTCAAAATTAGAAATACCTAATAAAATCTGATAATCAGAGCCTCTCTGTGGATAAATACCACTAACCTTCAAAACTAAATATTTTAGAAACCTCTTCTGAACCGACTCAACCTTGCTGATATGAACATTGTAATAGGGGTCCCATACAACAGAGCAGTATTCTAACTTAGAGCGTATGTACGAAAAATATAACATTTTTAAACTACAAATATCCTTAAATCCACGGCAGTTTCTAATCACAAATCCATAAAATCTCGATGCTTCGGCAACCTTAGAATTAATATGTTCAGTGAAACTAAGTTTGGAATCGAATATCACTCCTTGATCTTGGCATTTTGATATATTTAATGTCAGTTTATTCTGTAAGCACCATTCGGATACTCTATCCAAATTGGATTGCAGTGTTAGGGAACTGTCTATGGATGTTATGGGAAGAAAAATTGCACAAATATCTTGTTATTAGGCAGTTACAAAGTACAAAGCTATCCAAAAATAATAAAAAAACATATTTATAGACCTAGGGTATTATTTAATAGAAATATTGTTTTTCTAGGATTAACTGAATATACATAATCGTAAAATTATTAAAACATGGATATAAATATATTAAAGAATAATAAAGAACAATGTTAAAACCCATCCTCCTTATCTAACTTTGAAGACCCTATAAATGAAGAATGGTGCACATCCAACTGCCATGTTATATGAACTTTTTTTTCTTATTTCGGCCTCTCCAATCACCTGTTAAAATAGTTTCACTCAAAAACAATAATTAAAAGAGCAACTATACCCTGTCGAGCGCTCTGTAGATCACAAGGAAAATTTTTTTGACAACCCTATTAAAAAACATAACTTATAAACATCTTGTTTAGATACAACTAAAAGTCATTATTTTGCACTGCTTGCCACTGCCAGGGAACTGCTCCTATGTTTTCAAAATAGTATGACAATCTGTCCCTTAGATTAGCAGCGTTTCTTGTATAAACATTACTACCAGTTCGACCTATATCAATAAGGCTTGTACTTGGTTCTAATGTACTTAAATCTAATTTGGAATATTTACAATCCCTGATTGGCAAAGAGGATTCTCTTTGAAGAATAAAATTATGCAAGCAAATTGTGGCTTGCACAATTTTTCTTGTGGTTGCTGTAGAAGCAATAATTGGTTTCGCAAAAATTCTCCAACGACCTCTCAAAACACCAAAAGCACATTCTACTATACGCCTGGCCCTACTTAACCGGTAGTTGAAAACCTTCTTCCTTCTATTTAGTATTCCGCTTCGAGGATAGGGCCTCATCATATAATTGGTGAGAGCAAACGCTTCATCTCCAATTATAACATAGGGGAATATCAAATTTCTGTCCTTATCAAGAGGACATGCTCTTGGAACTTTCATTAATTGGTTCTCAAAGCCCATCCCAATAATACTTCTGCGAAAAACACCACTGTCACTGTTCCTCCCTGGAGCTCCAATATCTACCAATGTAAATCGCATATTGGCATCCACAACAGCCATAAGAACAATACTATGGCTATTCTTATAATTGTAGTGGGAAGATCCACTGTTGGGTGGTGCCTGTAACAATAAAATACATTTTTAAGATATCTGTAATTTTGTGACATTTAAATTTGTAATTAAATGGGCACCATGATGAATGCCTTCTGCACCTTGTGTGAATGTGACTTAAAACCGAACTATTAACCAAGCCCCCCTTATTTCTATTTTATTTGGGTAAGCTTTCAAACAAATAGAAAAAGCGCAAAATTCTGTGGATTGTGAAGTGTACTATCACCCAATAATAATAATTTTATTAAGTTAACTTACTTGAATTACTACATGTTTTCCATCCACTGCCCCAATACAGTGAGGAAAGTCCCACTTTAACTCAAACTCCTTTGCAATGGTTTTCCAATTCTCCTCTGTGGGTTGTTTTAAAACTTTGTTATTTAGGCACTCCCAGATAGCTTCGCACGTCTCTGCTATAATATTAGACACTGTCTGTGGGGCAACCCTGAAGGCGTAGGACATAGACATCATACTATCACCGGAAGCCAAGTACCTTAGCGTTACAGCTAACCTAATTTTAGGTTCAATTGGGCTTCTCACAAAGTCTTGTTTCTTAATTTTAGCTTCAAGAAGACCCAAAAGGTCAAAAAACATATCTGCAGGCATTCTAAAATAGTTAAAGAATTGACTGCTGTCATCCTCCAACTCCTTAAATAAGGAACTCCCACAGCCATGCAATAGTCTCTTTTCTTCACTAAACATCGGTCGGGTCCACATTCTCCTTACTACAACTCTTTTTTTACTTTCTTCTGCAAAAGAAGCTGCCAAATAACACAAATAAACTTTTCTAATTTTCTGACGATAACTTGATTGTTGCCACACACTTTTCTTTTTCAACACCTTGGACATAGCTCCAAGGAGTAAAAGATAATTATTACTAGTCATTCTTCAAAAAAAAACTAGATTCTGACAGAAAATAAACAATCTACATAGAATTATTGATAAAATAGTAAAAATCAAAAGCTCAAAAAAAATAGTCCACAAAACCAAACAACAATAAAAGGAAATGACAACTGACAATATTGACAGTCACGGATACGTAACAACGGATGCTCTATTTGGATGGCGTAAAATTCACGTATACGTTTAACGGATACGGATGTCCGTGATCACGTATCCATGTGGATGCACACTTAGAAATAAATTGAATACTGTGTTCAAAGACGTGAACTAACTGTGTTCTGACTGCACTAACGCGCCTGCTAAAGAAATAGCGGCTAAATTTCCGATGCCTCCCGATCGTCCACTCCAGAGTAGTGTAGTACATGTGAAACATGTTTACAGGTTCAATAGTATATTACACAAGTTTACAAAAGTAAATTTTTACTAAACGAATATAGGTGGATTGAATACGAGCGAGCGAGTAACTTAAAGAACTATATGTGTTTAGTAAAATCACTTTACGAAGTGTATACTATTTTTTCGTATTTTGTAATAGCATTTGTATGACAGATACTGTGCTCTCTGCGCTTGTAGATTGAGTGATTCACTATGTTCATATATCTTTATTCAAACAAGCCACATTGGCCTAGGGGTAGTAAACTCAGCAGCCAAGCGGGCGGCCCGGGTTTGATTCCCGGCCGAAGTTTTACTTTTTTAAAATTTTTCTTAAAAAATCTCTCTTAAATTAGCGAACCAAAGCGTAGTGCGGTTGACTCACTAGTAAACCAACATAATTATATAGATTGCCTGCAGGTACTAGATACACGACGTAACTAGATACAGAGGCGGCTTAAAATTTTAAGACAAACAGATCGTCTCTGTAAAATAACCTGACTGATGTGTATAACAATAGTTAACAAACTTCATTTTTGTGAGTCAAATTAAGTCGAACTTACAAACTAACGAGAAAAATGAGTCTTGCTTCTAAAAATAACATAAAGAATAGCTCTAAATGCTGTTCTAGAAACGTCTACGAGCTTACTTCCGTTAAAACCAAAGGAAAGGTACGAGAATGAATATGAAATATTTTTTAATTGGAGGCCAAAGAACGCATTAGGAACTGATGGAAATATAATCCAAACGTATTTTTTAAAGCACGTTGGCTAATTTTATATATATTTTACATGATACGAAGAGCAAAAAGCAACGTATTCACCGGATATGAAATTTATAAGTGTTTACGATTAAAAAAAACAGATAAGCACAATAGATTTTTTATCATCAACAGTTTTACAAAAATTACCCAAAAAGTTGCTGAATATTGAAAACTCCTAGTTGCATCCATTTACACTGGCCATTGGCTGAAGAGAACTTCAGCCAACTTAATATCCTTGCTGACAACGCGGGGATGACATTCAACTAAAAAGGCATGGAGGATGGCAGTTAGAGGTCTAAAACTATCGATAGTCGGTACTATCGATAATTTTCGATATATAGCGACTTAACTATCGATAACTATCGATAGTTTTCGATAGTCAGAGAAAATGAATACAGAACATTGAATTTGAAAAAAAAAGGAACAAATTAAAGCAAATCGGTTATTTATTTTTATTCAAAAACAACTATTTTTATAAAAGAACAAGTTAAGGTAGAGTGGTTATTTATTTTTATGCAAAAACACAATCATGTTGACTTTGTCAGCTTTCAGCCTCGATCGCCGGTCGGAGATTACTAGCCCTGTAGAACTAAAAATTCTTTCACTGTCCACCGATGTAGCTGGAACGCAAAAATATTTTTTTGCTAACAAATTCAACGGATACAATTCGTTCTCTGTTATCTATAACACAAAAAATAAATTATCAATTACTCCTACTATTATTTACTTTACGGCTTGTCAATACCTTCCAAAATGCAAGAGGATCGGTGTTATTTGGAGCATTTTGCCTTTCTAAGTATTGTCGTTTGATGATAATTACATCTGCTGTCACTGATTTTACTTTTGCCTCTAATCTTTGCTGTAAAAATCCAAAAAGGGCTAATCTCGAGCTGCTCATATTGCTGTGTGCAGTTGAAGTTCTCAAGTTTAAGTTTACTGGTTCAGACGACGAGTTCCCAGAATTTTCATCCCTTCGGCTCCTTTGAGAAAGATTATGCATATATTGCATATCATTCTCAAGAAGTACAGCTGCTGCTGTGGCATTTTCTGCACTTCGAAATCCTTCTTTTTTGAACCGTGGATCCAAAATTGTTCCAAGTCTAGGTGCTGATCTCATTTCATAAGGGACCAATCTCTTCTCCACGGATGCCGCCAGATTTTTACAAAACGTTTTTCCTTCTTCCGTTGCCAAATTAGCCAAACATTGGTTCAGGAAATTTTGAATACCAAAAGTTATTGGTATTATTAATGATATTGTTACATAGGCATTCCCTGCAAAAATGAATTTTTTTTGTAAATGTACACATATAAATTTTCATGAATCACATATTTTAATTATTTGAAGCTATACCTGAGATTTTTTTTGTTGCCTCTTGGAAACAACTTAGGACTTTCTCAATATCTCCCAAAATTGTCAGGTCATCAACTGTGAGAGGTTGAGGAGCCTTCCGTAATTTCAGCAGAGCACGACCTAGAGCATCACTGGTTTGTAGTATCCTTTGAATCATGAAGAATGTACTGTTCCAACGGGTCTGGACCTCTTGAATAAGCTTGATAGGTTCTTTGACATTCTGTTTCTTTAAAAATATGTCCATTGCCAATGGGCTACTTTTGAAAAACGTCACAATATCCTTTGTTTTTTTCACAATGTCGTGAACCAGCTTTAGGTTGTCCTGCACTACTAAATTAAGAGTGTGTGCATAACAGGGTAAATGTTTGATCTTCAGTAGACTACACATTTTAATCATGTTGGGGGCATTGTCAGTTACTATGCAGATGACTTTAGCACTTATCTGCCATTCCTCAAAAATATCTTTCATAGTGTCTGCAAGATTTTCTGACGTATGATTTAGTCCATTTGGTAAAGGCTTTGTGGACAAAACACGTGATTTTAAACTAAAATTTTCATCCACATAGTGACAGGTGACTGTAAGATATGATTCAATCGCAATAGATGTCCATGAATCTGTGGTTATTGCTATAAAGTCAACATCACGTAATTCATTTCGTAATTTTGAATATTCTTCTAAATACACTTCTTTGAGAATATTACCCAATATATAGGGACTTGGCAGTTTATATCTGGGATCCAACAAAGACACCAACTTGTTGAATCCTGCATCACTAACAATTGTAAAAGGTTGAAAATCAGAAGTTATCATGTCCAGAACTGCTCTGTCCAATAGTTTCTTCCTTTGGGAAGAATCATCATAATACAGATCTCGCTTAAAAAATGGACTGATAGATCTAACACTCGAACGTGCAGAGGTAGAAGTACTAGCACTAGTGTTGGGATCAACAGAAGCGAGATCTAGATTTTCACCAGTGCTTTCACTCCATATTGGATGAAATCTTTTTAAATGGTCGCTTAAATTACTTGTATTGCCACTAGTCTTATACTCTTTCCCACAAGTATTGCATTTTGCGAATTTTCGATCAGTTGATCTTTTGAAATACCTCCAAACAATGGAGTATTTTTTTCTTTTAATCTTTGATTTATTGTTTAAAGTCTCACCATCCGCACCGGCAGTTCCAACTTCAATTCGATCGGTTTCATCGTAGGTTACAGATGCAGAATCATCAGTGTCACATTCAGACGACGACTTCGTTTTCTGAGATGCTTGTGAATGTGAATTTGATCCTGAAAAATATGCATGATTCTAAATAAATACTGACGCCGTAAAAAATAAATTATTTGTTTCGTATTGTATTATTTTCAAGATCACAACTAGCCGTGTGAACAACTTTGAATTAATTTGAATAATATGCGACTCATCAAAATAGATTTTCTGAAAATCAAAAATACCATTCTTTATCATTGTTTGTGAAAATTGTATAATATCAAACATATAATTTATTTTTACAGGGAGGCAAAGCTAATTTCGGTAGACGTTTTTTCCAAAACTTACCTTTAATTCTTTTTGTCCCAGATCCAGCAGATCGAATAACGAATTGATCCATTTTTAATTTCAAATAATCTAACTTACGGATTAATTAAACTGTAAACCACGCCGGCCAAGCACGACAATTTGTATTTACATAAACAGACGACTAGACAAGTCAAGTCAACTGTAAGTGTGTGAGAAGTACGCAAACGCGCAGCCAAGCAAACGCAGTCATCACATTCGGACGCTAGATTTCAAAACAAAGCATAAACATTTGAAAGTTTGCGCCATTTATAATTGTCATCTATGGTTTGCGCATAGAATAGAGGAACATTGACAGAATATGAGCATAGATAACCATTATATATGGAGAAATATGAGTGTGGCATCGCGGCGTGGCTTCACCTTCAGAGAAACAGCTTCATACACGGGCGAAAAATAAAACGGTTATAAAACTATCGGAAGCTAACGATAGTTATAAAAACTATCGATATTATACGATAGTCGGAACTATCGATAGATATCGATAGGGCTATCGATAGTTTTAGACCTCTAATGGCAGTCAACTACTGTGGTTGAAGGGTATATCGAGGAAGGCATTGCCAATAAGTTGAAAATTTTGGAAAGGATTTCAACACCAAGTACTACAAGTGGTACCCTAATAAGGCCATTCAGGAATGCAGATGGAGAATCATAAACGTTTTCAGGAATAACAAATTGAATTAATTAAATCTAGTGTTATGTACTCATACTTGAATAATTGTACTTTCAATATATATAACAATGTTCCTAATATTTAAATAAATTTTGTGTCAAACTATGTTACATTAGTAACCACTTTTCCGCTATACTTACCGTAGATCACAAATCAGATTAAATTACTCGAACTTTGAATTAAGTTGAATCTTCCTCAATTCATTATTGTTTAATGACTCCCATTCATATTATCCTAATTTTGAATTCACGCGGTAGTTTGATCACGAGTCTATTTTTTCTTAAAATTTTACGCCAAATTATTTTAGTACTGCACTGGTACAGAAAATCGAGAGTCTTTGGAAATTTAGTCAGCTGTTTTGATACTGCTCGAAGTTACTCAAGTAAGATTTTTTTTGTAGTATTTAATACGACTATTTTGGAAATATCAAACAGTACGATAAATATAGAAAATATAGCTAAAAATAGATTTAATTTTGCGATTAAAATTAATGAATAGAAACACGATCATTGGAAAATTATATATTTTGCACTAAGGTTAAAATGGAGCAGCCTAGGAAAACAAAATAATCTTCTCTTTTATTGAATTGCCGACTTTTCATCTGAGTAAATAGTTCTGATGAATTGTGCCCAAGAACCCAAATAAGAAGAAGAATATTAAATAATAAACAAAAGGAAATTTGCAATGTTCAATAATTCGGAAAAGTGTGTAAACAAATTAGATAAAATAGATTTAGCCAACAGCTGTAGAATGTGTATAAGAAGTAAAAACTATTTAAGAGAAATTCACACATTTAAATTATCAAAAATGATAGAATCATGTTTTTCGGTAAAGGTAGGGTTAAACAAAACTTGTTTACATCTGATAAAAATTTGTAGACAACAGTGTAAATTCTTTCCTGCTTACGACTGGTCATTATATTAGACAAAACTTACATTTCTCGAACATAATATAATATACTAATTATGTATAAATATTGTATCACAATTGAAATAATTTCCCAATTATGAAAATTTTTCAACTTTTAGATATCTGAAGATGATGGATTACCTAGTAAAATATGTACAATTTGCTTTCGCACCATCATAAAACTTCATGCATTTAAGAAAAAAGTAGAACGAAATGATACCATTTTAAGAGAAATTTTAAATAATAAATATAATAGAACTGTAAATTCAACTTTAGAACAAGACGTATCTTTAAAAGATAGTGTAACATCAAAAAGTGAAGAAAATATTCAAACAGAAGAGGAACAAGAAAATAGGGAATTCGAAATTGTAGCTATACCTCCATTAATTCCTATAACTCGTGAAAAATTTGAATCTGTAGATAATGTATCTAGAGATTTACCTGTAGATGCACCACCTTTAATACCCATTAAGCCCTTAACGGATATAAAAACATTGGAAACTGTGGTTCCGGAATTAGAATATAAATGCTACAATTGTAATCAAAAATTTCAAAACGTATCTTTATTAAAACAACACACTTTGGATTTGTGTAAACTTGAAGATTTACAGGTAAGTTTCATTATTCTAATTTTCATTTTGGAAAAAATAATTTTATAAACTAAAGATAAAGAAAAAAATTGTTCCTAACAGAAATTAGAAAGAAAGAAAAGGTAATTAATGGTTAGGTAACACAAATTTATTGTGATTTTACTATTAATTTGTTAACACTATTTTCAGTTTTACTCATATGATTTGTTTTGATATCAAAACAAAATCTTTTGTAATTCCTGCATAATTGTTTTCACATTATTTGTCATTTATTTGAACAGCGAGTACATAACACTCTTCTTTTTTAATAAATATTATGTCACTATTTGATAATTATGATAGCTACAGAAAACTGTCTTCATTTTTATATACATTCACTATTTGATAAATATGGCAGCTACATAAAGCTATCTTTTTTTTATGAATATATATCTGTGTGTTTATATCCTGTATATATATTCTGTCACTATAAAACTTCTTTAATATATATTCTTCTTTCTTAATATTAAAACCACCTTACCCATATAGGTCAAAGAGTGATAGGTTTTATTTATTATAGTACTCTGAAGGTTAATGTTGCTTTCTAAGGCTATATTAATCCTAGATTACAGATTACCGGATTAAATTCACCAAACGTGGTTACTGCAGTACTGGAACGTCGTAAGATATACGACTTTATTAAAAACATCAACATTATTTAAAAAACTATTGCATTAATTCTTTATACCCAGATCTCTAACCCGTTAGTAGTAGTTTCAAGTTTTAAGCTACTTTGCTGCAAATATTGACCCAATGTTTACCACAAATTGCTTGGTTACATTGGTTGCAGTAGATAGTGGTCATTAATCGTTTCTAGCTTAGGCAGTATGAACAGATTTTTATTTTCCTTTCTGGAGGCTCACTCTATATCGGCTCCGCAGAAATGTTAAGAATGGAGCCGATATCCTGGCGAATATTTCGACGCAAAGTTTGAATATTCATCCTATGCCTCATATCCAAGGTTTAGAGAAAATATGATTGAAATCTACCATAAATTAAGGCGAGTCGTAAAATTTATGCATGACCGGTAATCTATGGTTAAATAACATGGTAAATAGATATTTTCTTTGTTCAGTTCATGAGTTAAAGAAAAGGTTAAATAAAATGAAAAGCTTGTTACCTTCGGGTAAAAGCGGATACAATTATGGGTATATGTAAATAAGTAAAGCTGTTATTATTTATAGTGTACCATTTGCTTGAAAGCCTTTAACGAAAGGAAGAGATTGATAGGACACTTGAAAGGTCACATGGTAATTAAAGATCACGTTTGCAATATTTGTAACAAGAAATACCCAAATGCCAGTACATTAAGGGTTCATGTGAGATCACATACAGGTCTGTTTGATAACAATATAATATTTTTATATAACCTTTTTCATACATTTGTTATTTATTAGGTGAAAAACCTTTTAAATGCCAGATTTGCAATAAAGGTTTTGTTCGATGGGCTGGAGTAAGATTGCATATGAAAACCCACGAAGATAACAGACCGTTTTTGTGTGAAATTTGTAACAAGTCATTTAAGATACATTCGAATCTGGAAAGACATAAAAGAATACATTTTGGGATAAAACCTTATAGTTGTACATATTGTAACAAGATGTACAGGTAAATTTGCTATCCATATTTTCCATTATTTTCTTTTTATTATTATTTTTAATTTTAGCCAATTGGAAAATTTGACCTTGCACATACGAACTTGCCATACTAATGATCGTCCATTCCTCTGTAACATCTGCGGAAAAGGCTACGTGAATTCCACCCGTTTGAATCGTCATATGTGGATTCACTCTGGCTGTAAACCATACAAATGTCGTACTTGTCCGAAGGCGTACACAAACAGCGCTGATTTGCGCATCCATGAATCTTACCATATGGGTAAAAACATCAACGAACTGAAGAAATATTCCTGTAAAATATGCAATATGAGATTTTTTCATCCTAGTAGATTAGCTAAGCATAATAAAGTTCATACAAAGGAGGAAAAGTGTCATATATGTGGAACTTTATTTACAGACAAAGAAACTTATAAGTTACATTTAAAGGTTGAACACGGGTTTGATGAGTATGTTGATGAACGTTTGTTTGCAGGGATAAAGGAGAAAGTGGCTACTGCATCTTCAAGTATTATATTATGAGGAATTTTTTTTTCTAAATCCGATCCTGATACATGGAACAAATTCACAATACAGTCACATAATTTGTATAAATAAAAAAATAACGAAGTTATTGAGATGTTTCATTTAATTTTCTGTAATTTTACGTCAAGAAATCACGGTTTTACAAAAACTTTGATATGTAAATATATACATATTATTGTGGATAAGATTTGTGAGAAAAATTTTAATGTTTAAATATGAATAGACTTTCTCTATTTAATAAACTTTCTATAATTTGCCCTACGTTGTGCCGACAAATTATTGTCATTTGTTATGGTGTGAGAAACTTTTATTATTGTTAATGTTTAGTTGATGTGAATTATTAGTTTTGTTTTTCCCGGTATATTAGAAAATTTTAAAATAGGTCATAAATTAATTATACCTTGCATGAAAAACTCTATAATCTCAAAGTAGGGTTCATATGTTAAAACGAAACTATTTTAATTTCAATTATGAGCGCCAAAAAAATAAAATCCTTGCATTTTAATAAAGAAAAATTTTTTTAATCAAAAAATAATGCTTTAATTTCTTTATAAATCCTAGAGACGGTCCTGTATGCTCTATTTCAAACCCCTCTACGATTCAGAAGCGTTTGGTCAATACTGCCAACTGTTGAATATAGATGGAGCAATCATCAAAAAAAATTGAAACTTCTCAACAATATAATTTCAAGTTTTTCAAGTGAAAAACGTTATTTAATATTTTGAAAACAAATACATTATTCATTTACAAAAAACTCATGAAAACAAACTATCTATGATGATCATTCATTCATCAAAACATACACTCAAATGAATTATTATTATATGTGATTACAAAGTAGGCAACATTATATACAAATTTAAAAAACGAATCTGTTACAAAATTGTCTATGAAATAAAAATGGCGAAAATAATGATGGCCAGAGTACATGAAATATCAAAGTTCAAATATTTGCACAACACAAGTGAGTTTATTTAACCTTTTTTATATGAATGAAATAGTTTTAAATACCTGTTCACTCTTGCATTTTAATACACCTCATTGATTGTTTTTAGACTACCTCTTGGAAAGCCAAACAGCCTGTCGTGGATAAGACAGTGGCGGCTCTATCTGGACTTATGCCTAATGTAAGAGGACCGAAGGCATCAAAAAGAAGGTTACTCTTGAGTGTGGCCCATTCCCAAATGCTTTATGCTGCTCCTGCCTGGCATACAGTTACAAGCAACCAGAAACTTATATCCAAACTCATCAGTATCCAACGCAAAATGTGCATCAGGATATGCTCTGCGTATCGTACTATCTCAACAGAGGCAGTTGGAGCAATAGCTGAGGTTCCTCCTATCGAACTTCTTATACAAGAAAGAAACGAAAAATACAGAGGAGTAGACGGATCTATCGCCAAATCGAACCTCATGGCACGTTGGCAAAGAAAATGGTCAGATGGGAAATATGGTAGATGGACTCACCGGTTGATACCAAATATACAAGATTGGATTAACAGGCCATATGGAGAAGTCGATTACTTCACAACACAGGCGCTGAGTGGACATGTTGCTTCAGAAAATGCCTATTTGGCCGCATGAGAGCGGAATCTGAAGATTGCCTATACTGTGGAGAACAAGATGACGTGCAACACACTCTGTTTGCATGTGTACGATGGGAAGTAACACGTCAAAGCTACCAAAATGACACGGGTGTGCCATTTGGAATGGGTAGTATGATGGTATCCCTAACATCGGGGCAGGAAGGATGGAGGAGTTCATATAAAATCATAAGGCTCATTATAGAGAATAAAGAAAAGGAGGATAGAGAGAGACAAAGAGAGTAGTTAGAAATCAGACAGATGCACTCCCACCGAAGTAATGCGTGAGCGGTTCCAGTGGGAGATGCGAGAGAGGAGAGGTTTTAGCCGGTAGGAATCCGGTATTCCGGAAAGACCGGGGTCTAATGTAAGATTTCCTCTCCTCGAAGGAAAAAAAAGCCTGTCGTGCTTGGACAATAGCTAAAGTTGATATTACATTTCATCCACATCAATACATTTTAAATGGAATTCCATAGTCCAGTCCTTTCTGAAATGTATCGTGGAGACATCATTCCCACGTTACGATATTTTACTTGGTTATATAGATGAAATTTTACGGTCAGTACTCTATAATTTTTATCAATTATTTGTTAAGTCTAGGTTTATCTGCTTGATTTATAAATTTGCTGAGTTACATTTAAGAATAATGCATTTCTTTTATAATTACCACTCCAATGTGCTGCTTTTTGGATAGTTTTGAATTATTTTTCTAAAAATTTAGCTTCTCACCCATTCACTTCTACCAAAAAGAATTCTATCTAGTCAATAGTCTTCATTATCAACAAATTTTTCTATTCAATTTTTTTAGTTTTCAATACGCTTGTCGCTAATCAAAATATTTCAAATCTACTCCACCAAACAAAATTGGCTATAAAGATTCTTGTTGATAAATTTTATTTCAAGTTATAAATTGATCATCTATACTTCTAGGACATTCTGTTTAAAGTCTTTAAATGATTAAATCTTATATACTACTTGCTTTTAATTATATTCCAAAATATTTAGAAATGACCGCTCTTTTTATTTCAATTAGATCTATTCGGGATGACAATTCATTTCACAAATGTCATACTTTATAAACTTAATGTTATTATTTTTACTTTCTACCTTGACAAATATTAAATAATTACATAATGTTATCAGAAAGTTTCTTTCAATATCTAATTATTATTTTTGAAAACAAATCAGAATGTTTTGACTTTTATTGTGTGAGAAATAAATTGTTATAATGTAATGTAACGTTCAAAATTCTCTCTCTCAAAGGCTAGAAATCATGTTATATACCTCACATAAGTGTATTTACAAAGTGTATTGAAAATTTCCTTCATGATTCTTCAGTTTGCCTCTTGTTTACTTTCTCTATTGAATAATGAATAATACAGATTGTCTCTATTTCGGATGATTTAAAAAAAATTTAAATTCCAAAATTTTGTATTTGCTTATAGTGTGTAGTATTTCATTCCATATTATAGTATACAGAGTGTTGCAGGTTTCTTTCTATGTTAACATCCCCTAAATTTTGCGTTTATCAAATTTTTATATAAGGAAAAATTTTATGAACGCAAATTTTACTTCGAGTAATATATTCCAACATTGTCTTTCAATTTTACTAATAATACATTTTTTTTTTATTTCAGGTCGCTGTTACAAAGATGATTCTGGAATCCTGTGTTGCAGTATCCTCTTCAATAAATTTTTAATCTATTTACAATACCATAATTAAATATACTAATTCTTAGTTTATTTTAAGTTACAAGTTTCATCCAAAGGAATTAGTTAAAAAATCATGTTATTAGTTTTGAAAAATTCTTTAGTGTTCGTTGTACGTCCAAATATAACTTATACATTTTTCGGAGCCTCTTATTTTGGTATGGTTTATTGATTTTCATTTCTTGTGTTACATCTGTCTATAATACTGTGCTTTAGGATATTTTGTTTTTCTAAATCATCTTCTTTTCTCTATTTATAAGGTATGGGATATGTTCTTATTCTGAAATTTTCTATTCCCCTAACTTCTATCTTATGTACATAATTATTTGCCATTCTCATCTCTTTTTTAATTAATCCTTCATACTTCATTATCAAATTCTTCACTTTCTCTTCATATTTCTTATTTCCACACACTAATTTCAATTCTTCCATAATTCCACTCCTTTCTGTATTCCATAACCTCTTATTATCCTCTTCAATTGCCAATTCTTCCATATTTCCACTCCTTTTTATATTCCATAACTTCTTATTATCCTCTTCAATTGCCAATACTTCCATATTTCCACTCCTTTCTATATTCCATAACTTCTTATTATCCTCTTCAATTACCAATTCTTCCATATTCTCTTCCTCAAATTCAATTCTATTACCATTTAATTCTATCTCCATCTTTTCAAAATCAATTCTTGTCTTATATTTCGTTAATTCATCTATTCCTATAACTATGTCTGTTTCTAAATTATCCACTAGCAATAATTGTATCTCAACTTCGTTCCCATCCTTTAATTCAATCCTTTGTATTATAGATCTGCTAATTTCACACAACTTCTTTCCATTTGCTCCTATTAATGTAGTTTCCGGTATTTTAATTAGCTTATTTTCATAACTTTCAATATTTTCTTCAATTAATTTTGTTTTTATTATGGACGCTTCCGAACCTGTATCTATCAATATTTTGACTTGTTTCCCATTTAATTTTCCTTAAATTTTTATTAATCCCATTATTTCTTTTAATTCCAAATCTTGCCCAAATTTAATATATTCTCCATTGGATGTTCATATGTTATCACTCTCTCTTCTCTCCTTTGAATACTATTCTCTGTAATTGTTATTTTTGTTGTTATTATATTTAAAGTCTCTGTTATAGTTGTTTTGGTTGCTATCGTTCTTATTTTAATTATTGTTATTTCCTGAATTGTTCTTATAATTGTTGTTTTTGTTATAATATTCATTATTATTGTATCTGTTAATGTAATTATTTCTGTATTTCATCATTATATCGTTACATATCCTAATTTCTATCTATGTACAAAATTATATTTACATATGTTTTTTTAAATTATTATTTGATAATTATAAACTTTTTATTTACATGTTGTTTTTATATCCCTTCTTGACCATTTACAATTCCTTATTCGTCTTCTAGATTCCGGTCCTATAATACAGCCTTATTATACAATTTTATTTTCTTTTCCTAAATTTCGTCTTATCCTCTTCTCTTATTGTTTGATTCTTTTGTATCTTAAATTTCTTTAAATGTTCCACTAAGTCCTTTTTTATTTTGTTATCCCCTATCTCATCAATTTCTCCCAATAGATTCATCAAAATTTGCGTTTCCAATTTCTTCATATTATTATTTCTTCTTTTTATTATTTCATTTCCCATAATACTCTCACTTCCTATCATTTCATTTTTGATTGTCCTATAAAAAATTCCTAGATTAATTACCTTTATATTTCTGCCAAGTTTTACTCTCATTTCGAAATTTTCTGCATAAATTATTCTTTCTATATTTTGCCTTATGGTTTCTTCTATTTCTTCCTTAGTTTCTTGTAATATCTTATTTATTTCCTCTAACTCCCAATTACATTTTATCCCCCAATTATTATTATAGCCTCTACCACATGTTACTATTCGTTTCAATATATTAACATCTGGGTCTGTTATTTTCCAATAAATCTCTTTTTCATAAATTTTCATGACTTCCTCACTTCCTAAATACTGTAAATTGCTATTTATCATCTCCTCATTTATTTGTCTTTGTATTTTAACTTCGTCAAGTTCCATTTTATTACTTAATTTTTGTTCTATAGTATTATCATTTAGATTTATGTTTTCATTTTGTATCTTTACATCCATTTGAATCTCTCCTTTGAAATCCATTTCTTTCTCCTCTATTTTGTTAATTCTGTTAATCTGTGAATTGTCTATTTCCGTGATTTATTTAATCCCCTCTCCTCTTATTTCTTCTTCATTCATTGTGTTCAGTTTTCCACTCAAATCTCCCATCATTTTTTTCATAATCTCATGTTGTTCGTCCATTTTCTATTTAGTTTCTTCATTTCTCCCATCATTATTTTCAACATGGTCATTACATCCATTTCTTCTTTGTTTTCTCCGTTTCCCATTTTTCTTTCCATCTTATTTTTTTATACAGTCAAAAATTATTATTTCTATCCTTTTATATTATTATTTACAAAGTTCTATATTTGCCCCACGTTGCGTGCGTCATATTATTGTGGATAAGATTTGTGAGAGAAATTTTAATGTTTAAATATGAAAAGACTTTCTCTATTTAATAAACTTTCCCTAATTTGTCCTACGTTGGGCCGACAAATTATTGTGATTTGTTATGGTGTGAGAAACTTTTATTATTGTTGATGTTAAGTTGATGTGAATTATTAGTTTTGTTTTTCCCGGTATATTAGAAAATTTTAAAATAGGTCATAAATTAATTATATCTTGCATGAAAAACTCTATGATCTCAAAGTAGGGTTCATATGTTAAAACGAAACTATTTTAATTTCAATTATGAGCATTTAAATAAATAAAATTTTTTTTAATCAAAAAATTCTTGCTTTAATTTCTTTATAAATCCTAGAGACGGTTCCGTATGCTCGATTTCAAACCCCTCTACGATTCAGAAGCGTTTGGTCAATACTGCCAACTGTTGAATATAGATGGAGCAATCATCAAAAAAAAATTGAAACTTCTCAACAATATAATTTCAAGTTTTTCAAGTGAAAAACGTTATTTAATATTTTGAAAACAAATACATTATTCATTTACAAAAAACTCATGAAAACAAACTATCTATGATGATCATTCATTCAACAAAACATACACTCAAATGAATTATTATTATGTGATTACAAAGTAGGCAACATTATATACACATTTAAAAAAACGAATCTTGTTACAAAATTGTCTATGAAATAAAAATGGCGAAAATAATGATGGCCAGAGTACATGAAATATCAAAGTTCAAATATTTGCACAACACAAGTAAGTTTATTTAACCTTTTTTATATGAATGAAATAGTTTTAAATACCTGTTCACTCTTGCATTTTAATACACCTCATTGATTGTTTTTAGATTACCTCTTGGAAAGCCAAACAGCCTGTCGTGCTTGGACAATAGCTAAAGTTGATATTACATTTCATCCACATCAATACATTTTAAATGGAATTCCATAGTCCAGTCCTTTCTGAAATGTATCGTGGAGACACCATTCCCACGATACGATATTTTACTTGGTTATATAGATGAAATTTTACGGTCAGTACTCTATAATTTTTATCAATTATTTGTTAAGTCTAGGTTTATCTGCTTGATTTATAAATTTGCTGAGTTACATTTAAGAATAATGCATTTCTTTTATAATTACCACTCCAATAAGCTGCTTTTTGAATAGTTTTGAATTATTTTTCTAAAAATTTAGCTTCTCACCCATTCACTTCTATCAAAAAGAATTCTACCTAGTCAATAGTCTTCATTATCAACAAATTTTTCTATTCAATTTTTTTAGTTTTCAAAACGCTTGTCGCTAAACAAAATATTTCAAATCTACTCCATCAATCAAAATTGGTTAGGTTATAAAAATTCTTGTTGATAAATTTCATTTCAAGTTATAAATTGCTCATCTATACTTCTAGGACATTCTGTTTAAAGTCTTTAAATGATTAAATCTTATATATTACTTCCTTTAAATTATATTCCAAAATATTTAGAAATGACAGCTCTTTTTATTTCAATTAGATCTATTCGGAATGACAATTCATTTCACAAATGTCATACTTTCTAAACTTAATGTTATTATTTTTACTTTCTACCTTGACAAATATTAAATAATTACACAATGTTATCAGAAAGTTTCTTTCAATATCTAATTAAAATTTTTGAAAACAAATCAGAATGTTTTGACTTTTATTGTGTGAGAAATAAATTGTTATAATGTAATGTAACGTTCAAAATTCTCTCTCTCAAAGGCTAGAAATCATGTTATATACCTCACATAAGTGTATTTACAAAGTGTATTGAAAATTTCCTTCATTATTCTTCAGTTTGCCTCTTGTTTACTTTCTCTATTGAATAATGAATAATACAGATTATCTCTATTTCGGAGGATTTAAAAAAATTTAAAGTTCTAAAATTTTGTATTTGCTTATAGTGTGTAGTATTTCATTCCATATTATAGTATACAGAGTGTTGCAGGTTTCTTTCTATGTTAATATATATATATATATATTTATATATATAATGGATATTTTTGTGGCAAATATCTTTTTACAAATTAATATATATATATATATATATATATATATATATATATATATATATATATATATATATATATATATATAATATATTCTATGTTTTATATTCTTTAATACTATTTGCCCCACGTTTGGGTGACAAATTATTATATTTCGATGTTTTATTAATTATTTAATAGTTTAATTTATGAATTTATACGATATGAATTTTATTTGTTGATGTCACAATTTATGATTGTAACTACACTCTTGTGAATATGCCTTCACCACTGAATATAACCTATTGAAATTTTTGACAGCAGTTGTCAAATTAATATGCCCGGCTCAGATGAATAATCAATTTTATATTGTGAAAGATAAATCAATACACAATCGACTTACTCACTCTTATCTCAGGGAGGAATCAAAGATTTCAAATAATAATTCAAATTTATAAATTTTTAAAGAATTTTCCAAATTACGTATTACGCTATTCCAAATCTAGAGTAACTGTTTGTTCAATATACTACAAGACAATTAAACTATCGTATGACATATATGATTTTACTGTCAGGAAATTAACCAAATGTCACTTATTATATCAAAATTTCTTTAGACTGAAAATTATCAAATACAATGAGAAATTAATATGAAATGAGTACCAAAGAGTGATTGGAATTCAAATTTATATAATATATTATCAAATAACAAATTACAAAAAATTAGAACTTTCCAAAAATATTATAAACGCAGAAACAAAAATAGAATTTTCTATCAACGTTAAAATTAAGACAACCTATAATTATAAATCTACTCGCTAAATAATTTATCAAAGTTCAAAATGTTTGATTATATACTTGATGTATATCAATGTCAAAATACGCAAATTTCCGTTTAAATTGTCTATTCCAAAATTATCTTCGCTTGACGTTGAATTTTATTTGAGTAACGTTACTGTAATTTCAATCGAATTTATTACCATAAGATGCATCTAATTTTGAAATATTTTTATAAAGGCCTATTAATTCTCGAGAAATAATGTAAATAAACTGGACAGGACTCACCAACTAGGTACTGGTTAACTCGTTCGTATTCTAAACCGTGTTTAGAATTCAGGAACAACTTTCTAAATAAATAATTTAGAAATCGGAAAATCACCCGCACTTTATCGATGCAATTCGTTGCGAATTATACACGCACTGGCTTTACAATGCAGGATTTGATGATCTGATAATATTCATATAAATTACTATGATATTTTTAAATAAATTTGAGGCAACTCTTATTTCGATGTTGCCTCGTGGGGATCTCAAAGTCAACTAACTCAACTTTCTATATAAATAATTCTCCTCTCCTTTGGTTACCAAAAAATTCTTTTTTTTTAAATATAAATTTACGTTTTCTTATAACAAAGAGAGATTTTCATTCTTTTAATATAATTGCAATTTTGCTAACAGAGACATCTGTATTCTTGTTTTCAAATCGTTATAAAGTATATTCTGCATTAATGTCATCCGAAATTGAAATGTCAAAATTTATTTGTATATTGAAACTTTAAAATTATTGATAATACAGTGTGTATCACTAGTATTACATCCAAATATGCACATTTTTCCTTATTTCAATATTTTCTTTAGAATTTAGATAGAGGATATGTATTAATATATATATATATATATATATATATATATATATATATATATATATATATATATAAAATCAGCACTACAGGCCTATCTGGCCCTCGGCTTCGACATGTTTCACTCTCCATTTTTCTCTATTCCTTGCCTCGTTTTGCCAGTCCCTTACTCCCACTGATCCCAGGTCTCTCCTAACCTCCTCCAACCATTTCTTCATTGGTCTTCCTCTTCTCTTTTTACCACCTTCTCTACCTTTCAGCACTCGTTTTACCCATCTATCTTCTGCCATTCTACCTATATGTCCTAACCATCTCGCTCTCTGTGCTTTAATTATATGGGTTATACTTGGGTGATTATACAAATCTGATAATTCTCTGTTTGTTCTTCTTCTGTATATTCCATTTTCTTTTATTCCACTATAAATCTTTCTGAGCATTTTACGTTCCCATATCCCTAGTTTATTCTGCTCTTTTTTGTTCATTGTCCAGGTTTCACAAGCGTAGGTAACTGACGTTCTTATGGTACATTCTTATTTTAGCTGTTCGTGATATGTCTTTTGAGTTAAACATCTGTGATACCATTCCTGCTACTTTACTGCCTTTTGTTAACCTTTTTTCTATTTCCCTTTCTTCGTCTCCTTTATTTGTGATAGTGACTCCCAAATATTCGATTTGTTCCACTTTTTCTATTTTGTAGCTTTTGTTTCCATGACAATTTATAATAATATCGGTTTTTTCATTATCCTTCATTACCATGTATGTTGTTTTTTTCACGTTGATCACTAGACCATATCCTCTTGCCTCTTCTCTCTTCCAGTAGCTTAAATACGCTTAGCAGTTCTTTTCTGAATCTTGCCATAAGTACTATGTCGTCCGCATATGCTAAACACTGACGTTTATTCCCATAAATTAAATCTATATCTTCCTCATCACAATTTTCTTCCTCCGATTCATTATCATTTTCGCCTAGTTCTTCCTCACCATCATTTAGTAATTCCTCAAAATACTGTGCAAATCTTATCTATTTATTTTTTCTTCCCTATCCCCTATTAGATATCCCTCTTTGCTTTTCAAAAAATAAGGTGCTTTCTGGTTGTGACCTTTCCCTTCTCTTATTTCATGATACAAATTTCTCACTTCTTTATTTTTATAGGCTTCTTCAATTTTTAATAATTCCCTTTCAAAGTAATTTCTTTTGTCCTTTCTGCATATTTGTTTAACTTCTTTCCTTCCTTTTTTATACTCTAGTTTATTTTCTTCAGTGTTTTCTTTTAATAGTCTCTGTCCGATTTTATTTCTTTTTTCCAACGCCTGTTTACATTGTTCATCAAACCAATTATCATTTTTTCTTCCCTTGGGGCTCCCTAGTATCCTATTTGTTACATCTCTCATTACAGTTTCTATCTGACCATTCTTCTTCTAGTTGCTCGACGCAAGGTCTTAAATTTAATTCTCTATTGATTTCTTGTTGGAAGTGATTTACTTTGGTCTCGTCCTTCAATTTTTTTAAATCGTATTTTTTCCGTTTTTTTTATCTTGTTCAATTCTAGGTGGCTTATCTTTATTCAATTTTGTAATTACTAAAAAGTGGTCTTTATCCGCATCAGCTCCTCTATAACTTCGTACATCTGTTACCCTTTTTAAGTGCTTCATTTCTATTAAGACGTGATCTATTTGGTTGTTTGTTATGCCATTTGGTGATAACCAGGTTTCCTTGTGAATGTTCTTATGGTCAAATGACGTGCTTACGATTTTCATTTTATTTTCTAAAGCAAATTCTATGAGTCGCTTGCCATTATCATTACTGAGTGCGTGTTTACTTTTTCCTCCCGTTACTTTTATATACTCTTCTTCTTATCCGACGTTTGCATTCATATAATGTACAAAAAATTTGAATAAAGGTGACCATACACTAATGAAGGTGACCAAACACACAAGCGTTTCAATTCGAAATATTCTATTGATCCCTTTACCCCTAAAATATTCGATAAAATCACACTCCAGAGTTAATACTCTTTCCGTTTTAAAGCAAAATTCTACCTCCAGTACCAATCTATTATAGAAGCAATCACAAGGTTTTGAAAAAAATTGTGTTAATACATAAATTTCAATATACACGTCCAATTAAATTTTATTAACACATTGATTCGTGTTTTATTACATCAATATCACAACTTGACATACAAATTAATTTTTATATAAATAAAAAATTGAAGAAGTTCATGATACATTTCGATTTTCTATAATTTTGCATAAATAAATCATAGTCTAAGATTCGGCTGCAAAATTCCTACATTGCCTATTAAAATGAGCCCTCTAGTATATTTAATTAAATTAATATCATTTGACTTTATGGAAAGAACTTGATATAGCAGTTATTAAAGCGAACTGTGTAACGCCTGCGCCCAGTACCAGACCGCCATCGGCAACTGGTAATTCTCATCAACGAAACCACCTACCTCGAGGAGTGAACGGTGACCGCTGACAGGGCGGTAGAACATTATTAGACGCCAAGAATTAACGAACTTTTACTTTGTTATAAATGATTCAATATATTTAGTTTGGGTAAAGTTTTACCTCCCGTAATTATTTTACCCCCCACTGAACCCGAAATAATGGCGCCCAACGTGGGGCTTTAAAGTAAAATTTCGTTAATTCTTGGCGTCTAATAATGTTCTACCGCCATGTCAGCTGTCACCGTTCACTCCTCGAGGTAGGTTGTCTCCTTGGTTTGAATTAACCGTCATCAGTGGCTGATGGCGGCCTGGTCCTGGGCGTCCTGGGACAGTGTTGCCTCAAACGAAACGTCACACGAAAGGATTAAAAACTTGGCTTCATCTATGAGACCGGAGCAGTAACGCCTAAGTACTAACCTTCTGTTAGTAAGGAATCTACACTAGTTCTATCAATAATAAGCTGGATGACAGAAGTGAGAAATAAAGCAATAAAGTCCTTAAAGAGTCAGCGACTTATATTGGCCCCAGCTATTGACACAGGGGTGTTGGCTCCCGATCATGGGGAATACCTAGTGTTTAAATGGTTTTTGGCCTTCGAGCCGGATTTTGGAGGAACAGAATAATAGACACTGTGTAAATATCTCAGAAAAACTTTACATATTCCAAACCATTACTGGAAGAACGGGTGCTTGGTATGAGTAAAAAAGTTGTTCAGGACTGAACCAACAGGTCAGTGAATTCATTCTATTTACAAAAAACGAGGAACTTATTTCACAAATTATATAGAAGTAATACATAAACATTGACAAGTTATTCATAGTATTTTGTCGAATAAATGGGGATGTATTTATTATAGGCAACATTTCTGTAAATACTGTTGTCTACAACCTACTCTCAGTGTCACTTAAAGAATAATTACATTTCCTGATCAAATTAGTTAATATACACTAACACCCGAAGAAGCGAGCAAGGCTAAGAAATTTGTCTTGAATTACCTTAACCTTTTCGAAACCGGAAAATCTACAGGGCGAACCAACTTGGTCCACAATAGAATTTATACAAGAGATGTACCACCGATACGTCAAAACCCAAGAAGATTTCCATTCGCTAAACAAAAAGATGTGTAGGGAATATGATAAAAGGCATGTTGGATGAGAACATTATTGAAGTTTCATCTGGACCGTGGTGTTCTCCAGTGTTTTAGTAACTAAGAAAGAAGTACAAGATTCTGCGTTGACTATCGCAAATTAAATCAAGTTGCTGTAAAAGACAGCCACCCCCTGCCACATATAGACGATTCATTGGACACCCTATCCGGCTCTCAGTGGTTTACCACATTAGACTTAAAGAGCGGATACTGGCAAGTTGAAGTTCATCCCGATGATAGAGATAAAACAGCCTTCTCTCCTGGAAATGGCCTTTATCGATTTCAAGTACTTCTATTTGGTCTATGCAATGCTCCAGCCACTTTTGAAAGACTTATGGAAATGGTGTTAAAAGGACTGACGTTGCAAAACTGTCTGTGTTATTTAGGTGACATCATTATAATGGGAAAAACATTCGATGAACATCTAAACAATCTAGAAGTTTTTAGACGATTGAAAAATGAAAACTTAAAATTGAATTCCAAGAAATGGTCCTTATTTCAACGTGAAGTTTTATATTTGCGTCACGTTGTGTTAGCAGAGGGAATAAAAACTGATCCGGCAAAAATTTTAGCGATTCAAGACTGGCCAAAACCAAGAGATAAACATGAGGTTCGTCAATTTTTGGGTCTTTGTACATATTACCGGAAAATTTTGGAAAGATGGCCAAACCTTTACACGGACTACTGAAAACAACACATCATTCGATTGGGATCCAGAATGCCAAAATGCCTTTACTGAATTGAAATAAACTGTTTTAAAGATTAAAACTTACTTTTTCGCATCTGTGAGATGCCCTGAACAATATTCTATCATAAAATTGGTCACTTGTATACACTTTGGGGGATGTATCGTGCTAACAAACCAAAATTTCCCCATAAGTAACCAAAAATGTAGTATATCTGGAATTAACTGTCTCGACCCTTACTTCGTGGAATCTACTCATATTAGTGTTTTAAATGAAACTCACTGTTTCTAGCTAATTCCACAATATAATGAAAAATGTTGAAAATTCTAAAAAATTGACAATTGTTTCGATAAATCAATATATCATCGTCAGAATCACAAAAGTTACATTTCATTTGATGCCTACCTGATGTTTAGTAGTTATTTTTGGCTAGACCAAGAAGTGACCTATCTTGTGATTGACTTAATATATGTTAATAGAAAAAAGAAGATGTGATATTACAAATATTGAAGCTTATATATTATTAGCCCTATGGTGATATCCTGGATATCATTTTTCCAATTAAGATCAGTATAACTGTGCAATGATATAGAAAACTAGGAAAACTATATCTGTTGATCCTTACAATTATCACTTAAGAAGACAATTTTGTTTCGGAGAATGAAAAATGTTTTCGTTACGTTATGAAAGGTTACAAATTATATGTAAAAAAAGTATGATGCAAGCAAATCGCCCAAACTGGTATTCTTACCTGAAGGTCCCGGATGATCTTCTGCGGGGTTGCAACCCTTCTTGGAAGCGATATGGTGGACTGTAGCAGGGGTTCAATGGGTTTTACCAAAGTTCGTGGCACTAGCGCGCGTTAAATATTAATGACTACGAACGGTTCATTTCGACAACTGTTCTGCTTCTCCTTTTCTGCTTGGAGAACTGGGTTTTTAAATTGAACATAATGTGTGTATACCGTATGTCCGCTAGGTGTAAAAATACCACCAACGATCTGCTTGAGATTTTAACATTTACATTTTATTATTAAATAACCTTACATATTAAATATAGATCAAACAAATTAAAATAAAACTAATGAATACTTAACAAATTTAATAGTGGAGAACTCCCCAGATTTATCTGTTCATTAACGACTTCATATTGCGGGTTACTTAAATGTCTTCTAATTTCCAATTCTTCAAGGAAATCCAGTTCTTGTTTCTTATCACAAATATGTAGTACTTCCTAGTTCTGTGTTAGGTGTCAATGAATGATTGGTGTCAAGTAGATGTTTTGCGTTTTGGGATTTATCTGGTTGTTTTAATCTGTATGCTCGTAAGGGTTCACTGTATCGGATTTCAAAATTTCTAAGGGTCTGACCCAAATAGACAGCATTACATTCTGGACAATTGATTTTATATATACCCGATTTCTTTAATGGTGATATTTTTGTTTTTACATTTAACAATTTTCTACTTACGAGCATACAGATTAAAACAACTAGATAAATCCCACTACCCACAACATATACTTGACACCAATCATTCATTGACACCTAACACAGAACTAGAAGTACTACATATTTGTGATAAGAAACAAGAAAAACATTCATCTAAAGTTCAACTTCGGTTGAAGATTTTAGTTATCGTAGGACTTTAACTGTCAAGTTTATATCATAAGACCTCCTTTTAAAAAATTAAAGATATGTCCCAATACCCTATGAAGTATGATGTAGAAACAGCGAAAAAAAGTAAAGAGAGTCCATCCTAGATTCTCGCAGACAGTTTCCTCTATAATAATTTTTATTATACTGTACGATTTACTTATGCATGAACTCACTTGTCTTAACCGAAATATATGGCAATTGTTTAACAATGCACATACATCATGTGCACGCAGTAAATCCGATCTCAAACTAAATTTATATACATGCGGCATTTTTGCTCGTTTTTAATTTTTTGGAGTGTGTAAGATTTAAAAATCGATCGGAGGCACAGATGTCAAGCTCTCGAAAAATTCAGCAAAGTCTGGTGTGTTTACAGGGACAGAAGTTAAAGGAAGGGAAGAGGGGTACATACGTAAAATGTATTTGACATGAAATAAGTAGATAAATAATTATTTACAGTTTCCTAGCAATTTGAAAACAAATTATGGCTTTATTATTATTTTGGAATTTGTGTAGCCACAGTGAATTTTATCATTTTCTAACCGTGAAAATTGTGTTTTTCAGTGGTTTTAGTAATGTTATTGTTATGTTTGATATTAGTGTAGATTATGAAACTCACCCTTTTTTGACAATTGGCAGTTGAGACTGACGGAAGGGGCCGGCATATTTTTGCCTCGCATAGGGTGTAACGAAGTGTTCGTTACTGGCATGCTAAAGTTGATGCGCCGAGTGTAATTTCATTTTTGGTTTATGTCGCCGAGTATATATTTGATTTATATTATGCATCAACCGTCGTATATTCGTTTCTTTGTACCTAATCATGTTGAAGTTTATGCGCCGAGTGTAATTTCATTTTTAGATTATGTCGCCGAGTATATATATTTAATTTATATTATGTACCAACCGTCATATATTCGTTTCTTTGTACCTAATCATGTTAAAGTTTATGCGCCGAGTGTAATTTCATTTTTAGTTTTCGGCCGCTGAGTATAATTGTTTTATATTACATATCACCCGTCACGTATTAGTTTCTTTGTTATATTTTCATTTGATGGTGTATGTCACCGAGTATATATTTGAGTTAAATTATTTGATAGTTTATGTCACCGAGTATATATTCATTTTCATTATGTATCACTCATTGCATATCCGTTTCTTTGTTATACTTTCCTTTGATGGTTTATGTCACCGAGTATATATTTGAGTTAAATCATTTGATAGTTTATGTCACCGAATATATATTTAATTTGAATTATTTCATTGTATATATTTAATTGATATTATGTATCACCCGTCACATATTCGTTTCTTTATTTATAATTCATTTAATATTTTATGAGCCGAATATATTTTCATTTTACAATTTATGTCGACGAGTGTATCTAATCATTTGTATATTGACTTATAATTAGGGTAAAGTATTGTGAATCTTCGTGAACATTTTATTTTATTTTATCCCCTGGTTTCGGGGTAGAACCAAATGTTATAATAGTTTAATATTTATCCAAATTCCGATATTTTTATTTTCTTCTTAGTTGCGATGGAGGGATCAATTTTTTTCGGAAGTAAAGTATTTACTTCAATTTTAAAATTCAACATTTGAAGGTACTGGTCTCCCCACTGCAACAAGGTAGATATGGATAGAAGCGCGCAGGTCGAGAGGGAGGTGGAACCGTGAGGTTAGACGACTTATATTATTTTTAAAAATAGAGAGAGTATCGAAGTGCCAGCCGACCGAGCCAGAAGTGTAACTTATTCATCGTCCGCTGTAAATTATTTTAACTTTTCTTTTGCCGATTTACTTTTGAGTTTTTTTCGTGAGGAAAAAAATTTCAGTGATAACTTATTACTGTGAAGGTAAGAACTTTAAACAATAATAATTCCGAAAATATGTGGTCTTTTCAATGATAATTTAAAACATTTAGATAGTTGACTTTCATTTTAAAATACGTTGATATATCTAGTACATTAGAGTGTGGTAAACCATTTATATATCGTATCTGATTTAATACTTTTTCCGATTTTCCTTTTTCGTAGTTTTCTTAATATTAGTATATTATTCTTCTATTTTGCAAGGAAAATTCCTGATTGAAATATCCGTCTGCGCCAGGTATACCCAAACTAGGGCTCCCGGATATTTTAAATCTTGAGTTCCCAATTGCAATACTTTTTCCGAGTCTCCTTTTTGTGAATTTAGTTGATATTCGCCCCGTGTTTTGATACAAATTTGGCTTATATTAGTTCCGTTTCGAACATTTTATTCTTCTATTTTGCAAGGAAAATTCCTGATTGAAATATCCGTCTGCGCCAGGTATACCCAAACTAGGGCTCCCGGATATTTTAAGTCTTGAGTTCCCAACTGCAATACTTTTCCGAGTCTCCTGTTGGGAGTTTAGTTGATATCCGCCCCGTGTTTTAACACGAATTTGGTTTATATTAGTTCCGTTTCGAACATTTTATTCTTCTATTTTGCAAGGAAAATTCCTGATTGAAATATCCGTCTGCGCCAGGTATACCCAAACTAGGGCTCCCGGATATTTTAAATCTTGAGTTCCCAACTGCAATACTTTTTCCGAGTCTCCTTTTTGTGAATTTAGTTGATATTCGCCCCGTGTTTTGATACAAATTTGGCTTATATTAGTTCCGTTTCGAACATTTTATTCTTCTATTTTGCAAGGAAAATTCCTGATTGAAATATCCGTCTGCGCCAGGTATACCCAAACTAGGGCTCCCGGATATTTTAAATCTTGAGTTCCCAACTGCAATACTTTTTCCGAGTCTCCTTTTTGTGAATTTAGTTGATATTCGCCCCGTGTTTTGATACAAATTTGGCTTATATTAGTTCCGTTTCGAACATTTTATTCTTCTATTTTGCAAGGAAAATTCCTGATTGAAATATCCGTCTGCGCCAGGTATACCCAAACTAGGGCTCCCGGATATTTTAAATCTTGAGTTCCCAACTGCAATACTTTTCCGAGTCTCCTGTTGGGAGTTTAGTTGATATCCGCCCCGTGTTTTAACACGAATTTGGCTTATATTAGTTCCGTTTCGAATATTTTATTCTTCTATTTTGCAAGGAAAATTCCTGATTGAAATATCCGCCTGCGCCAGGCACCCCCAAGCTAGGGCTCCCGGATATTTTAAATCTTGAGTTCCCAATTGCAATACTTTTTCCGAGTCTCCTTTTTGTGAATTTAGTTGATATTCGCCCCGTGTTTTAACACGAATTTGGCTTATATTAGTTCCGTTTCGAACATTTTATTCTTCTATTTTGCAAGGAAAATTCCTGATTGAAATATCCGTCTGCGCCAGGTATACCCAAACTAGGGCTCCCGGATATTTTAAATCTTGAGTTCCCAATTGCAATACTTTTTCCGAGTCTCCTTTTTGTGAATTTAGTTGATATTCGCCCCGTGTTTTGATACAAATTTGGCTTATATTAGTTCCGTTTCGAACATTTTATTCTTCTATTTTGCAAGGAAAATTCCTGATTGAAATATCCGTCTGCGCCAGGTATACCCAAACTAGGGCTCCCGGATATTTTAAATCTTGAGTTCCCAACTGCAATACTTTTCCGAGTCTCCTTTTGTGAGTTTAGTTGATATCCGCCCCGTGTTTTAACACGAGTTTGGTTTATATTAGTTCCGTTTCGAACATTTTATTCTTCTATTTTGCAAGGAAAATTCCTGATTGAAATATCCGTCTGCGCCAGGTATACCCAAACTAGGGCTCCCGGATATTTTAAATCTTGAGTTCCCAACTGCAATACTTTTTCCGAGTCTCCTTTTTGTGAATTTAGTTGATATTCGCCCCGTGTTTTGATACAAATTTGGCTTATATTAGTTCCGTTTCGAACATTTTATTCTTCTATTTTGCAAGGAAAATTCCTGATTGAAATATCCGTCTGCGCCAGGTATACCCAAACTAGGGCTCCCGGATATTTTAAATCTTGAGTTCCCAATTGCAATACTTTTTCCGAGTCTCCTTTTTGTGAATTTAGTTGATATTCGCCCCGTGTTTTGATACAAATTTGGCTTATATTAGTTCCGTTTCGAACATTTTATTCTTCTATTTTGCAAGGAAAATTCCTGATTGAAATATCCGTCTGCGCCAGGTATACCCAAACTAGGGCTCCCGGATATTTTAAATCTTGAGTTCCCAACTGCAATACTTTTCCGAGTCTCCTTTTGTGAGTTTAGTTGATATCCGCCCCGTGTTTTAACACGAGTTTGGTTTATATTAGTTCCGTTTCGAACATTTTATTCTTCTATTTTGCAAGGAAAATTCCTGATTGAAATATCCGTCTGCGCCAGGTATACCCAAACTAGGGCTCCCGGATATTTTAAATCTTGAGTTCCCAACTGCAATACTTTTTCCGAGTCTCCTTTTTGGTGAATTTAGTTGATATTCGCCCCGTGTTTTGACACGAATTTGGCTTATATTAGTTCCGTTTCGAATATTTTATTCTTCTATTTTGCAAGGAAAATTCCTGATTGAAATATCCGCCTGCGCCAGGCACACCCAAGCTAGGGCTCCCGGATATTTTAAATCTTGAGTTCCCAATTGCAATACTTTTCCGAGTATTATTTCTTTGAATTTGGTTGATAGTCGCCCGTTCTTTAACACAAATTTGGTTTATATTTAAATCTGGAATTGCCTTCCGTTTTCATTACCTTCCCCGAATTTTCTTTTAGTGGGATTTCGTGATACCCTTCTTGATTTTGTTAAAAGCTTAGGGAAATGTCTGACGAGTAGATATAGAGTGCCCGATCTATAGTATTGTTTTCCCGATTGGATAGTTTTTTTTTAGTACCACCGGACCCGTTCGTTACATAAGGGTCTATCAAATACATGAATGAAAAGACCACCAAGCTTAACATAGTTTTGCTTGCCTTTTTTTTACCGCATCTTTTATTTGCATGAACGCTATTTTATAATTACAAACCACTCTCGCTTATGTCCTGCCCGCTTCGTCGCTAATAATACATATGTGCTTTTGAGTATTGTTTATTTTGTATGTATATAACAACTTAGAAGGTATTAATGTAATAAAACTGAAATAAACCGGTGTTGTGTTTTATTGACCTATTATAGACTAGTATTTCCTTATGGTAGCGTAGTTGTTTGGCAGCACGAATTTTAGCTTCTCCGTAGTGTGGATCAGGATAATAACAGTTATTTCAGGACTAGCGAGAACATTTGTTTTATATATTTAGGAATATCCCGAATTTTGACGACAATAGACCCCTGGAATTTACCGTACCTCCATCTGAGGCTACCTGGAACTCTCGACGAGGGAAGTCGAGGGGCCGTGGAGACAACCACGTTAAAAATCTGGCGCCCGAGAAAGTGTAAGGTTTCAAAGGTGTCAGGAGTGACGTTTCCGAGACGTTCCACGCGCAGTGCAGCGCGCAGTCATCGCCTCTCTCTCTTGTAGAGGGGAGGAAAACGCGTCACATCTTGGCGCCCGAGCAGGGACCTGAATTTGTTGTTTTAATAGGAACTGTATAATTTTTTTTTTAGGTTTTCCGTATTCTTGATTAGTAAAGAATATTTTTCTCCCGTATTACTGATTTATTGATTGAGCAAGGACCTGAAATTGTTGCCTAAGTACGAACTGTTTTATTTTTTTCAGGATTTCCGGATTCTTGATTATTAAATAATATTTTTTCCCGTACTGCCGATTTATTGATTGAATAGAGACCTTAATTTATTGTTTAAGTAGGAACTGTTTTATTTTTTTCAGGTTATTCTTGATTAGTGAAGAATATTTTTTTTTTCCGTATTGCTGATTTATTGGTTGAACAAGGACCTTAAATTGTTGTTTAAGTACGAACTGTGTTATTCTTTTTCAGGTTTTCCGTACTTTTGATTATTAAATAATATTTTTTCCCGTATTGCCGACTTATTGGTTGAGCAGAGATCTTGAATTGTTGTTTGATGCTGATTAAGCAGGGATCTTGTATTGTTGGTTGAATACGAACTGTTTTATTATTTTTCAGGTTTTGCGTATTCTTGATTATTGAATAATATTCTTTTCCCGTATTGTTGATCCACTAGTTAGCAGGGACACTGGCTGTTTGTTAAAACCGGAACCGTTGTATTTGGTTGTGGAATTTTATTGTTTCAGTGTGAAGATTTGTGTAGGGACTTTGAGATTATCGAAGGAGTCCGGTGATAATTTGGTTTCCACGGCGTACCGTTATATACTGTTTTGACTATTTTCCGTCTTATTGTTGAGTGTTTATTAAAACAAGGATTTTATATCTCGTTTCGAATTATCTTGTCGTTGCTGTGAAGGTTGAGGAAGAGGCTTCGTTGCTGTGAAGGTTGAGGAAGAGGCTTCGTTGCTGTGAAGGTTGAGGGAGAGGCTTCGTTGCTGTGAAGGTTGAGGAAGAGGCTTCGTTGCTGTGAAGGTTGAGGAAGAGGCTTCGTTGCTGTGAAGGTTGAGGAAGAGGCTTCGTTGCTGTGAAGGTTGAAGAAGAAGCTTAGTTGCTGTGAAGGCGGGAGCCGTACTACCTTGCTGTGGCTGTAAAGAGGCGAAGGAAGGACGAGAAGTTGCGACCACGAGGAATACAGAAAGAAGAGATAAAAGTAGATGTCAAGAGGAAGTACCGAGGAATTGGACATTGCTTTACCATTTGAACGTGAAGTTGCAGAGGAAACATTACCCGTTCCGTCAGCATCGACCCAGTTACCCGTCGTAAATTCCATAGAAGAAACTACAGACCATCGCGTAAATTGGGTATATCTACTGAAAAACGAGGGTCTTACTGCCCAACTACGAAAGAGGAATTTATCGACTGCTGGAACCGTTCCTGACAAACGAAGAAGGCTCGTCAACTTTTTGAGACGAAGACATATTTCCCCACCACCCGCTAGAAACCAAGGAGATCTTGTGGATTATCTGACCGATATGGCGACCCAACCGATAAATGTACACGATTGGAAGGTGTCTTTTGGGAACCGAGGAGATCCGGCCGCTTTCATAGAAAGGATCGAAGAAATCTGCACTGCAAAGAATGTCCAGAAAGACAACTTGCTTCCGGTATTACCGGAATTACTATCAGATGAACCCGCCTCTTGGTACCGCAACAACCGAAGTCGGTTCACAACCTGGGACGAATTCGAGGCTGAATTCAGAATTTTCTTTTATCCAATCAACTATGAAGTCGATTTGGAAGCCGAGATAGGAAGACGTCTTCAAAGACGAAATGAATCCGCTGCAACGTACATGACCGAGCTACAGACCCTGATGAGGAGGCATGGGAAGCTAACTTCCGAACAACAGCTAGCATGGCTGTACCGAAATCTTTTACCCGAGTACCGGCTGCAGATCCGAAAAGTAGACTTCAAGGACTTTCCTACGTTCTGTCAAGTGGTGAGGGAATATGAGCTCCTGAGGAAGGAACTCCAAAACGCACCCAACCCCAGTGGACCGAACCGTGGACCAGCCCGTCCGCAGCCAGTGAGTACCCCTAGATATGGACAGTCCCACAATCCGCCGTCCGATCCAGTAAGAGAAGCCATCCCTGGTACCAGCCGTCCGTTACCGAACGATACTCATCACGGTCCGACACGTGATAATACTCAACGACCGTCTGGCTCGTCTTCACGCCCACCAACCTGTTTCCGCTGCGGTGAATCCGGACACTACCGAAGCAATTGCCAGAACCCTCAGAAGATATTCTGCTCCCGTTGTCATAAGGAGGGAGTATTTTCCCGAGACTGTTCCTGCAGGAGGCAGGAAAACTAATCCGAAGCTGTCCCGAGGAGAGGCCGACACAGTTTCCGCAGATATTTGCCTCTCATGCCGAAACGCCAGAAGAAATGACCGATTCCCGACCGCACATTGACGTTGAAATTGAAAACCGCAAGTTCAGAGCCCTATTGGATACTGGAGCTGCTAAATCATACATCGGTGATCAGATAGCTAGGACATTTTCCCAAAGAAAGCAAACCATAGCCCGTCAAGCTGCGAGAGCCCGTTTAGCTAACGGAATTTTAGTCCCCATCACCGACACATACAAGCTAAAACTGAACATCCATGACGTCATTATGGAAGGGCCATTCGAACATTTCCCTGGTCTGATAACTGATATTGTGTTAGGACACGATGTCCTTCAAAAGTATAATTTCCGGTTGGAGCTAGGAAGCGGGAAAATATACATGGAAGACAAACTAGTGATGCACTCACCATCAACCAGTCCTGTTGAGATGTTGGAAGTAGTGAGCCCACTCACTAAAGAATCCGATGCTGCTAAACCGACCCTAAGTATGGACAATACCGACAAGTGTCTCTCAGAAGACCGTGTATCTGAAGTCTCTGCGTCTTCCCTGGTGTTAGGGGTTGACAAAGAGCAGTCTGTTTCTGAAGTCTCTGCGTCTTCTCTGGTGTTAGGGGTTGACAAAGAACAATCTTTTTCTGAAGTCTCTGCGTCTTCCCTGGTGTTAGGGGTTGACAAAGAACAATCTTTTTCTGAAGTCTCTGCGTCTTCTCTGGTGTTAGGGGTTGACAAGGAGCAGTCTGTTTCTGAAGTCTCTGCGTCTTCCCTGGGGTTAGGGGTTGACAAAGAACAATCTTTTTCTGAAGTCTCTGCGTCTTCCCTGGTGTTAGGGATTGACAAAGAGCAATCCGTTTCTGAAGTCTCTGCGTCTTCCCTGGTGTTAGGGGTTGACAAAGAGCAGTCTTTTTCTGAAGTCTCTGCGTCTTCCCTGGTGTTAGGGGTTGACAAAGAGCAATCCGTTTCTGAAGTCTCTGCGTCTTCCCTGGGTGGTTTAGGGGTTGACAAAGAGCAGTCTTTTTCTAAAGTCTCTGCGTCTTCCCTGGTGTTAGGGGTTGATCAAGAGCAAGCTGGTTCTGAAGTCTCTGCGTTCTCCCCGGTGTTGTTAGGGGTTGGCAAGGAGCAAGCTATTTCCGATGTCTCTGCGTCCACCCTGGGTGGTTTAGGGGTTGACAAGGAGAAATCTAATACTGAAGTCCTTTCGTCGTCTCTGATAAGGGTTAGAGAAAATGAAGATGATAATAAACCTGGAAGATTGAAGTTATCTCCGGAGGAGTTAGGAGATAACACCAATTATGGCTACATAGGATGCCCGTTCGAAACAATCATTCCGAGTGAAGAAATCAATTTGACGAAAAATCAAAAAGAAAAGTTGAATACATTTTTGAACCAGGAACTTCCGCTGTTCGAGAAGATTAGAGGTCCGACTACGCTTATTGAGCATGAAATCCGTCTGCTACAGTCCCGTCCGATTAAACAAAGACACCGACCGCAAAATCCAAAGATGCAGGAAGTGTGCAATACCGAGATAGACGCGATGTTAGATGAAGGAGTGATAGAACCTTCTACCAGTCCTTGGAGCTCTCCAATTGTAATTGTGAAGAAGAAAGATGGAAAGAACCGTTTCTGCATCGACTTCCGCAAAGTGAACGAAGTTACGATGAAGGACGCTTACCCGCTTCCATTTATTAATGCTATACTGGATAAACTGCGAAAAGCCAAATATATTTCCAGTTTAGATTTGAAGAGTGGGTATTGGCAAGTTCCATTAACACCGGAGAGCAAACCCATTACCGCGTTTACCGTACCGGGACGTGGATTGTTCCAATTCACGGTCCTTCCATTTGGTTTACATTCCGCACCTGCCACTTTCCAGAGATTGGTTGACAGACTAATAGGCCCAGATTTAGATCCGTACGCCTTTGCCTATCTGGATGACATCATAGTTCTAGGGGAAACGTTCGAACAGCATTTGGAAAATCTGTCTGAGGTGTTCCGTCGATTGCGAGGAGCACGGTTGAAACTGAATCCGGAGAAATGCCACTTCTGTTTACCGTCCATGAAATATTTAGGCCATGTAGTCACTGGAGATGGAATCCGTACCGATCCAGAGAAAGTCGAGAGCATAATTAAATTTGCAGCGCCGAGAAATATCCGAGAGTTACGAAGATTTTTGGGAGTCGCATCCTGGTATAGGAGATTTGTGCCATCGTTTTCACAAAAGGTGGCCCCGTTAACGAAATTACTCCGCAAATCCCAGCGATGGAAGTGGGCGGAAGAGCAAGAAGCTGCCTTTGCTGAGATTAAAACATGTCTGTCAGAATCCCCTGTTTTAAGTTGTCCTGATTTCTCCGTACCGTTCACCCTACAGACCGACGCCTCCGAATATGGTTTGGGAATAGCCCTTACCCAACAGAAGAGTGGCCAGGAACATGTGGTAGCATATGCAAGTCGCACGCTAAGTCCTGCCGAGAAGAATTACTCCGTCACTGAGAAAGAATGTCTTGCCATTGTTTGGGGAATTGAAAAGATGCGTCCTTATTTAGAGGGCTACCATTTCACGGTTGTTACCGATCATCAATCTCTTAGATGGCTGCATTCCATAGTGAGTCCGTCCGGACGTTTAGCCCGATGGAGTATTTTTCTGCAGCAATATGATTTCGAGATACAGTACCGTAAAGGTGCTCTAAATCGCGTGGCTGACGCGTTGTCCAGAAATCCGCTACCAATGACAGCAGAAACCAATCCACCATCGATACTTTGTGTGACCGAGGTAACCGCCGAATGTTCATGGTACCGTAACAAGAAGGAAGAAGTCCTGAAGGATCCAGAAAAGTTCCCTGACTACTGCATCAAAGAAGGCCGTTTGTACCGTCATTTTTGGGATATAAATGACTTAAGAGAACCAGAGATGAGTGATCCATGGAAACTATGCATAGCGAAATCCGACCGAACCCGAGTTCTCGAAGAAAACCATGATGCCCCTCATGCTGGACATCTGGGAATCGCCAAGACCATTACTCGTATAGCCAGATCTTACTATTGGCCGGGAATGTTCCGAGACATCACCAAGTACGTTCGCAGATGTTCACAATGCCAGAAGTACAAACCATCCCAACAAAAGCCTCCTGGAAAAATGCAGCCATCTCCAAATCAACGACCTTGGGACACTGTTAGTTCCGATATCATTGGACCATTGCCGAGGAGCAAGAAGGGGAACTGCTATATTGTAATTTTCCAGGACCGATTTACCAAGTGGGTACAGTGCAAACCATTGAGGAGTGCCACTGCCAGTAGTATCGGTACCGCATTTCACGAAGAGATACTGACCGTATTTGGATGTCCCCGTACCGTTTTAACCGATAACGGATCCCAGTATACTAGTACGTTGTTTAAGAATATGTTGAAAGAATTAGGAATCCGACACCGCTTCACACCCCCGTACACGCCGCAAGCTAACCCGGTAGAGAGAGCCAATCGCACTTTGAAGACGATGATTGCGCAATATTGCGAGCAAGATCACCGAGATTGGGATATCAGACTAGCCGACTTGAAGTTTGCGATGAACAACTCCAAACACGATTCGACTGGGTTTTCGCCGGCCTTTTTGAATTTCGGACGAGACCCCGACATTCCGAAATCCCTTAGGAGGGAAACTGAAGACAACCCGGAGAGCACTACGAAAGAAGGTACCGTAACCGAAAATCCTAAGGAGGAAGATACAATACCGCACCGCACGAGGCTGGATCAATTGCAAGAGTGTTTTGACCTCGTACGTTTAAATCTGTCCAGAGCATTTACCAGTCAAAGCCATTATTATAATCTACGCCGTCGTGACTGGAAATGCAAGCTGGGGGAAAAGGTTATGAAAAGAGAGTATACTTTGTCTTCAGCCGTTGATCATGTCGCCGCGAAATTAGCTCCAAAATACTCTGGGCCCTACGAAGTGGTCCGAGTCGTCTCCCCGGTAGTGTATGACTTAAGAGACGAAACCGGCAAGCGACATAACCGAATCCACATTAAGGATTTAAAACCGTTGAATGATTAATTCCGCCTACAGGAGAGATGTTCCCGTCTGCGCCGATACACCAGAGCCCGAGGATTTAGGCCTTGCTTCAACGTCCGTAGCAGGGGCTACCGACTAAAGAAAACCAGGCCACAATAGTTCGCACCGTGGAAGACAAGCCCGGATCATGGAACAAAGACTTTAGAGTAAGAAATTGTAGCTTTGATAGATTGTTTGAAAAAAATGTAAAGCCCGCGAGCGGTGCTCGCGTCCTTTAATTTTTTTTACCGAAGTAAGGGGGGGATGTAACGAAGTGTTCGTTACTGGCATGCTAAAGTTGATGCGCCGAGTGTAATTTCATTTTTGGTTTATGTCGCCGAGTATATATTTGATTTATATTATGCATCAACCGTCGTATATTCGTTTCTTTGTACCTAATCATGTTGAAGTTTATGCGCCGAGTGTAATTTCATTTTTAGATTATGTCGCCGAGTATATATATTTAATTTATATTATGTACCAACCGTCATATATTCGTTTCTTTGTACCTAATCATGTTAAAGTTTATGCGCCGAGTGTAATTTCATTTTTAGTTTTCGGCCGCTGAGTATAATTGTTTTATATTACATATCACCCGTCACGTATTAGTTTCTTTGTTATATTTTCATTTGATGGTGTATGTCACCGAGTATATATTTGAGTTAAATTATTTGATAGTTTATGTCACCGAGTATATATTCATTTTCATTATGTATCACTCATTGCATATCCGTTTCTTTGTTATACTTTCCTTTGATGGTTTATGTCACCGAGTATATATTTGAGTTAAATCATTTGATAGTTTATGTCACCGAATATATATTTAATTTGAATTATTTCATTGTATATATTTAATTGATATTATGTATCACCCGTCACATATTCGTTTCTTTATTTATAATTCATTTAATATTTTATGAGCCGAATATATTTTCATTTTACAATTTATGTCGACGAGTGTATCTAATCATTTGTATATTGACTTATAATTAGGGTAAAGTATTGTGAATCTTCGTGAACATTTTATTTTATTTTATCCCCTGGTTTCGGGGTAGAACCAAATGTTATAATAGTTTAATATTTATCCAAATTCCGATATTTTTATTTTCTTCTTAGTTGCGATGGAGGGATCAATTTTTTTCGGAAGTAAAGTATTTACTTCAATTTTAAAATTCAACATTTGAAGGTACTGGTCTCCCCACTGCAACAAGGTAGATATGGATAGAAGCGCGCAGGTCGAGAGGGAGGTGGAACCGTGAGGTTAGACGACTTATATTATTTTTAAAAATAGAGAGAGTATCGAAGTGCCAGCCGACCGAGCCAGAAGTGTAACTTATTCATCGTCCGCTGTAAATTATTTTAACTTTTCTTTTGCCGATTTACTTTTGAGTTTTTTTCGTGAGGAAAAAAATTTCAGTGATAACTTATTACTGTGAAGGTAAGAACTTTAAACAATAATAATTCCGAAAATATGTGGTCTTTTCAATGATAATTTAAAACATTTAGATAGTTGACTTTCATTTTAAAATACGTTGATATATCTAGTACATTAGAGTGTGGTAAACCATTTATATATCGTATCTGATTTAATACTTTTTCCGATTTTCCTTTTTCGTAGTTTTCTTAATATTAGTATATTATTCTTCTATTTTGCAAGGAAAATTCCTGATTGAAATATCCGTCTGCGCCAGGTATACCCAAACTAGGGCTCCCGGATATTTTAAATCTTGAGTTCCCAATTGCAATACTTTTTCCGAGTCTCCTTTTTGTGAATTTAGTTGATATTCGCCCCGTGTTTTGATACAAATTTGGCTTATATTAGTTCCGTTTCGAACATTTTATTCTTCTATTTTGCAAGGAAAATTCCTGATTGAAATATCCGTCTGCGCCAGGTATACCCAAACTAGGGCTCCCGGATATTTTAAGTCTTGAGTTCCCAACTGCAATACTTTTCCGAGTCTCCTGTTGGGAGTTTAGTTGATATCCGCCCCGTGTTTTAACACGAATTTGGTTTATATTAGTTCCGTTTCGAACATTTTATTCTTCTATTTTGCAAGGAAAATTCCTGATTGAAATATCCGTCTGCGCCAGGTATACCCAAACTAGGGCTCCCGGATATTTTAAATCTTGAGTTCCCAACTGCAATACTTTTTCCGAGTCTCCTTTTTGTGAATTTAGTTGATATTCGCCCCGTGTTTTGATACAAATTTGGCTTATATTAGTTCCGTTTCGAACATTTTATTCTTCTATTTTGCAAGGAAAATTCCTGATTGAAATATCCGTCTGCGCCAGGTATACCCAAACTAGGGCTCCCGGATATTTTAAATCTTGAGTTCCCAACTGCAATACTTTTTCCGAGTCTCCTTTTTGTGAATTTAGTTGATATTCGCCCCGTGTTTTGATACAAATTTGGCTTATATTAGTTCCGTTTCGAACATTTTATTCTTCTATTTTGCAAGGAAAATTCCTGATTGAAATATCCGTCTGCGCCAGGTATACCCAAACTAGGGCTCCCGGATATTTTAAATCTTGAGTTCCCAACTGCAATACTTTTCCGAGTCTCCTGTTGGGAGTTTAGTTGATATCCGCCCCGTGTTTTAACACGAATTTGGCTTATATTAGTTCCGTTTCGAATATTTTATTCTTCTATTTTGCAAGGAAAATTCCTGATTGAAATATCCGCCTGCGCCAGGCACCCCCAAGCTAGGGCTCCCGGATATTTTAAATCTTGAGTTCCCAATTGCAATACTTTTTCCGAGTCTCCTTTTTGTGAATTTAGTTGATATTCGCCCCGTGTTTTAACACGAATTTGGCTTATATTAGTTCCGTTTCGAACATTTTATTCTTCTATTTTGCAAGGAAAATTCCTGATTGAAATATCCGTCTGCGCCAGGTATACCCAAACTAGGGCTCCCGGATATTTTAAATCTTGAGTTCCCAATTGCAATACTTTTTCCGAGTCTCCTTTTTGTGAATTTAGTTGATATTCGCCCCGTGTTTTGATACAAATTTGGCTTATATTAGTTCCGTTTCGAACATTTTATTCTTCTATTTTGCAAGGAAAATTCCTGATTGAAATATCCGTCTGCGCCAGGTATACCCAAACTAGGGCTCCCGGATATTTTAAATCTTGAGTTCCCAACTGCAATACTTTTCCGAGTCTCCTTTTGTGAGTTTAGTTGATATCCGCCCCGTGTTTTAACACGAGTTTGGTTTATATTAGTTCCGTTTCGAACATTTTATTCTTCTATTTTGCAAGGAAAATTCCTGATTGAAATATCCGTCTGCGCCAGGTATACCCAAACTAGGGCTCCCGGATATTTTAAATCTTGAGTTCCCAACTGCAATACTTTTTCCGAGTCTCCTTTTTGTGAATTTAGTTGATATTCGCCCCGTGTTTTGATACAAATTTGGCTTATATTAGTTCCGTTTCGAACATTTTATTCTTCTATTTTGCAAGGAAAATTCCTGATTGAAATATCCGTCTGCGCCAGGTATACCCAAACTAGGGCTCCCGGATATTTTAAATCTTGAGTTCCCAATTGCAATACTTTTTCCGAGTCTCCTTTTTGTGAATTTAGTTGATATTCGCCCCGTGTTTTGATACAAATTTGGCTTATATTAGTTCCGTTTCGAACATTTTATTCTTCTATTTTGCAAGGAAAATTCCTGATTGAAATATCCGTCTGCGCCAGGTATACCCAAACTAGGGCTCCCGGATATTTTAAATCTTGAGTTCCCAACTGCAATACTTTTCCGAGTCTCCTTTTGTGAGTTTAGTTGATATCCGCCCCGTGTTTTAACACGAGTTTGGTTTATATTAGTTCCGTTTCGAACATTTTATTCTTCTATTTTGCAAGGAAAATTCCTGATTGAAATATCCGTCTGCGCCAGGTATACCCAAACTAGGGCTCCCGGATATTTTAAATCTTGAGTTCCCAACTGCAATACTTTTTCCGAGTCTCCTTTTTGGTGAATTTAGTTGATATTCGCCCCGTGTTTTGACACGAATTTGGCTTATATTAGTTCCGTTTCGAATATTTTATTCTTCTATTTTGCAAGGAAAATTCCTGATTGAAATATCCGCCTGCGCCAGGCACACCCAAGCTAGGGCTCCCGGATATTTTAAATCTTGAGTTCCCAATTGCAATACTTTTCCGAGTATTATTTCTTTGAATTTGGTTGATAGTCGCCCGTTCTTTAACACAAATTTGGTTTATATTTAAATCTGGAATTGCCTTCCGTTTTCATTACCTTCCCCGAATTTTCTTTTAGTGGGATTTCGTGATACCCTTCTTGATTTTGTTAAAAGCTTAGGGAAATGTCTGACGAGTAGATATAGAGTGCCCGATCTATAGTATTGTTTTCCCGATTGGATAGTTTTTTTTTAGTACCACCGGACCCGTTCGTTACATAAGGGTCTATCAAATACATGAATGAAAAGACCACCAAGCTTAACATAGTTTTGCTTGCCTTTTTTTTACCGCATCTTTTATTTGCATGAACGCTATTTTATAATTACAAACCACTCTCGCTTATGTCCTGCCCGCTTCGTCGCTAATAATACATATGTGCTTTTGAGTATTGTTTATTTTGTATGTATATAACAACTTAGAAGGTATTAATGTAATAAAACTGAAATAAACCGGTGTTGTGTTTTATTGACCTATTATAGACTAGTATTTCCTTATGGTAGCGTAGTTGTTTGGCAGCACGAATTTTAGCTTCTCCGTAGTGTGGATCAGGATAATAACAGTTATTTCAGGACTAGCGAGAACATTTGTTTTATATATTTAGGAATATCCCGAATTTTGACGACAATAGACCCCTGGAATTTACCGTACCTCCATCTGAGGCTACCTGGAACTCTCGACGAGGGAAGTCGAGGGGCCGTGGAGACAACCACGTTAAAAATCTGGCGCCCGAGAAAGTGTAAGGTTTCAAAGGTGTCAGGAGTGACGTTTCCGAGACGTTCCACGCGCAGTGCAGCGCGCAGTCATCGCCTCTCTCACTTGTAGGGGAGGAAAACGCGTCACAAGGGAAGCTAATTTGCTTTGTAAACCTGAAAGCATTAATAAAGTAAAGTGTTCCTAGAACCACGGAGTTTGATTTACGAACATGATAGTCATATATTAAAATATGTTTGGCATTAATACAGATAACACAGAATTGCAAAAAGAGGGAGTAGTTGTTATTGAAAAGTAGTTTTTGATGATGTAATTTTATATCGGAATTCCTGAATGACATGAAGTTTGTGAGTAATTCTAATCTAAAAAGCGCAAAATATCATTTAAAAGAGAAATTTGTTCTTTATATCTTTTATAACCGAGCAGGTTAATTTTTTCGTGACAAGGTCCGTTAAATAAGAATAAGTATTTTTATATAATATATATCGTTTTATTCTTAGAGTAATAATAAACATAGAGAGGGCTATTCATTCATAAACACGTTTATTTTTGCGGCCAACAATTCTAAACGCCAGTAGTGAAATTATGAATGAATTACAAAAAGCGGGGACTGTATTGTAGATACATGGCCTTGGTAATTTCGGCTGGTTTTCTGACAAACTTGGTACCGACGAACCATGATAATCCAAAAACATTAAATTAACTAACTTAAAAGTTTATTTTCACACTAAAAAGTCTTGAAAAACACATCAAAACGAAATAACTAAATGTGTACTCTCTAGTCGTAATGGCGCTCGTATAAACAAACCACGTTTGACATTATTTACTATAATACTACGACGATAGTTGCATATCTCTTTATATGGTAATTAAACAAGGACAAAACTACTAAATAGATTACTATTGACACATTAACAGGTACTGAAATCTTGAGAAATGTTGCCACTTTTAGTTATGACAATAAAGGTATCTAATGATACAACAAATTCTTGTTTAAAATTTATATAAGAATATGCCTTTATTAAATAAAATTCTAGTATTATTAATTAATTTTAAAAGCTGTGACTCAAATGTAGAATTTAGTATGATTTTTTTTATTTGCATAACTTTTTAACAAATTTTCAATTAAACGTCTAACTTATTTTTTTTCCGCAACTAAAAAGGATTTGTAAATATGGCAAAGCAGTGGAAGTGTCCCGCAAGTGAGCTTAGAATGTGACTCAATGTTTGGGGCAGGAAAAAGTCAAAACAAACATATCTATTTTATTTGTTATTCTGATGTTTTATTAACGAACGGTCAAAATGACAGTTGAAACTTTCGTTTAAGTTCATACAGGGATAGTTGCTCTGACAAGTGTTTGTGTAACTAAGTTAATATACATTGTTGTGTTTTGGGCAACTTAAAGCAGTGTAAAATTGAGATTGTGAAATAAATTAAACGAAAACCAAGTCCAAAACAATGAAGACGACCTTAAAACACTTTAATTATCTACAAAGTACACAAAACACCATAACATAAACAATGGCAATGTATATTGAATAGTTTCCGGTTGTCTCCACCATGTCGCTGCAATCTTAAGCAGAGAAGCCTATACAACTAGTTCATAAAGAAAGGGTAGAAAACGTAACAGACAAAAATAACTAAAACTGTGTTCACATTGCTAAAATTTCGCTCTCCAATAGGGAAGTTATAGTGCATTTTCTTAATAGACTTTATCGTATAACAATTTAAAGTTACAAAACATTGTGTAACTAATTTTTGTGATATCCTTCATTTTGCGACGTCCTTGTGTGCTCTCTAAGCTTGGAAAAATCCATTATTCTTGCGATAATCCAGTACGGCGGGTGGCCTCGGCGGCTTATAAATCATTTCTACTATACATAACCAAAGCAATAACACTTTTTTGTATATAAAAAGCTTTGGTGCGCTCTCTTAGTTTAAATTTATATGAAATTGAGAAAAAATTAGTTGAATATGAAACAGATTATAAATAAAGTTCGGCAAATCTCTTTTGTAGCTCTAATACACTTAAAATAATGTTATGGGCAATTTTTCCAGAGAGGATTACATCCGAATTGTTTTAGGATATATACAGGGTTATCCATGCCAACAGTAACTTTTGAAAACAATAATTTAGCACATATTTCAATTTATTTATAATATCGAGGATTATTTTTACAATTTTTAAGGTTTATGGAAATCACTGAGTTGTTCTAGTTTTGTGAAATTATACCACAATGAGGAAAATAAACTGTAAAAACGAAGCCTCTGTAGTTACAAGAATTAGGAGTTTAGGGGTTGAAACGGATATTTTTTATTTAGTTTTTATTGGAACGTAAAAGTGGTGGATTAGAGAACGCTTCTACATGTTGGCCTTGAATATAAATTGCCAGTTTATTCGAGTCACTTAAATGTGTTTAGGCCTGAAACAAGACACGAAAATTTCAAAATTGGATAATGTTTGGGTAGAAAGTTGGAAAATAATTTACTAGAGGAAGTAAACGTTGGCAAAAGGAGACAAAAACACACAAGGATACGAAAAAGGAGTGGTTAAAAAATTTACCAGATACATTTCCGGCGCTGTTTGGTTTATAATTCACGTATCCAAGTAGTCGTAAAGAACTCTTTAAATGTTTCAGAGAAGTAGGCTGTTTTCGTTTTTTTTATGATATACAGTGCGTGTTGTTTTGTTACATTGTTTTTAACAGCATTCAATTAAGATAATGATATTAAATTTGTCAGTTATAAAATTCAAAACTACTTATATGATCCCTATTCACGTTTTTCTTTGATTAAAGTCGCCTGCATAGTCGCATGTTTGGGTTTCTTTTAAGTAATTAGTTGAACTAACAGTAGTAAGATCAAGCGCCAAGTGTATACACGTGTATTTATTGCTCTAGAAAAAACAGTATGAAGTGACAGCAAAAGTGTCATTTAAAAGTTGAATTTTGGAACAGTGGAAGATCGGACAAAGAGCTAGCTGGATTTGAAATAATTTCTACAATATATAAGATAGATCACTAGATAATTAATATAATCTTACGTGGATTCTAATATTTTCAATCAATAAAGCCAGTTTTTTGTATGATAAAAAAACCTACTAGTTGTTAATTGAGTTTAAGAACGTGCATCAATTGGACTCAATTTTATAATTTTAACTTTGGTTATGGAAATAAATATTACTAATTAGGATCTATATAACTTAATAAAAAATGTTACTGCTCATATAAAAGAACAAATTAATGAAGAAGTAAAGAGTTTAAAAAAGAAATTAGTTGTCTCCAAGCAGGAATTAATAAAGAAATACAAGAACTGAAATACGAAAACGCAGCGCTTAAAGGATAAGTGAAAGAACTCAAAAACCATATAATTCTATCAGACAGAAACATAAAAAAATATAACTTAGTGTTCTATGGTGTAAAATATGCTGAAAACGGAATAGAAGAAATCCAAAATGTGATTGATCTGATAAAAAATAAATGTGAAATACCCTGTACTTTTCATGACTTCAGAGTTTTTTATCGTATTGGTAAAATAGAAACGGTAGATAATGATGATAAAAAGCAAGTTACGTCAATCCTACAAAATTCCAAAAAATTAAAAGGTACCGGGGTTTTCGTCTCTAAATATTTAACTCACGAGGATTTTAAAGAAAGGAAGATAATTTATAATCACTACAAACAAATTAAAGAATTGAAACTGCAGCCTTAAATAAGACATAACACTCTCATCGTAAATAATTGCACATACACTATTGAGCAACTGGAACACCCAACAACATATCAAAACCTCAAATCAATCAAAGATTCTGAACAACATCCTGATCCTAATTGTCCAACTAAATCTACGGCAAAAAGAAAAGTACTGGAACCTAGTGAATCCTTAAAAAAACTCAACCGAAAAAACAGTAAGAGTGATTCATAAATTGTGGCGTACGTTTTTTAAATCTAGTAAAGGCTATTATGTTGAATTGTGAAAATATTTATAATTGTGATTTACTCGTCATTTTTCTTTATTGAGTTAATTTTTAACATTAACTTTATTTTAGGAGTAGATGTATTATTATTTTTAAGATATTTTAATGGACCACAATACTCTTAATTAAATCTTGAATATTCTTAGATAGTTTATTCATGATAAAATATGGATCAGTTTATAAGAGATTTAGATTATGAACCGCATGACTCTCTCGAGGTATTTGACATAGGAGATTTGAGAAACTCTATACAAACGGATATTTTTAATATTATCCATCAAAATATACGGAGCATAAGGAAAAATCTTGATGAATTCAATGTAGTCCTAAGTAAAGCCGGAATTGATTTTGACATCATATTTCTCACTGAAACGTTTATCATTGAAGATGTACACTTTTTTGAAAATACTGATTATGACCTATTCTATAATGAAGGTAACCTAAACAAAAACGATAGAATATTACCATATGTAAAAAAACTCTTAAATGTTCAAAACAAACAATAAAAATAGGTCAGTTTACTGCATTACAGATTACCATTGAATTAAAAATAAAAACAAATTACTGTCACGTGTATGTATCGCTCTCCTTCTACGAATAATGAATTATTTGTAAGAGAGAGAGATGTTCGTGGGTTTTTTTGAAGTTGGGTAGTGTTTATTTGGGCTTGTTTTGTTTGACGTGTGGCCCTGTTATAGGATTCGGCTCCTCTTCAGGGCTGGTTGGGGGTTTGTTTTTTGGGGTGGTTTGTGTGCGCGTATTGACTTGGCTTGTTTGAAGTAGGGCTGAAAATTCAGTTTTCGAAAAGTGTCTAGGAAGTTTGAGAAAAAAGGTGTATAGAAAATTGAAGTTGTGTTTGGTTTTGTGGGTGGTTTGTGTGTCTTTGCTAGAAATCAACCGGAGGGAGAGGCGAAAACAATTAGCGCCGAAATTGGGTGATTTTTATGCGAACGTGGTTTTTATGATGAGGGAATGGGGAATTTAAAAGTGTCTAGAAAAGGTCGAGAATGAATAAGACGAACCACGTTGCGTTGCGGATAGTTAATAGAAGAAGGGTGGGTGATGGTGTTGTTGGAGAGTGAAAATGTATTTTTTGGGGGTTTTGTGTCTCCTGTGTCATGAAAGTTAATAGAAGCGTTGGGAATAGATTTTGGAATTTTGAGTTTATTGAAATTTGTTGGAAAAGTGACTAGGAGACATTGAAAGATGTGTGGATGATGTCGGGTTGTGGCGACTGGCTTTTCTCGAATTCGAGGTGAGGATTGGGGAGTTTAAAATGACTGGTTAATATGTTGTATGTGTGGGTTGGGTAACAACAATCTTTAATCCAAAAACTTCGTTGAACGTCGGCCCATTTGGCTAGCGAATAAATTCACTATGCTACAGGAAAAAAACGTGAAAAACCTGCAGCACCGACGGGGTGGGTGAGGCTCGCGGATCAATTTGAATCGCTTTCGCTCCTGATGGGAGTGAAAGCAAAGTGAGCACGCCTGCCTATATTTGTTATAGAGCAGTTGTGTCGATAAATGGATGGAATTAAATGACGAAGTGTTTCGGCTATGACATCTCTTGAGTTGGGGATGGCGTTCATGAGGGTGACGGTGAGAATTTCAATGATGATTTTGGTGTCGGTAGAAAGATCATAGGGTGTTGGTGGCTTTTCGAGGGTGACTGGTGCGGTCTCTTGGGGGGTTTTAGGTGTCGATAGCCTGTGGGGGCAGCGAGGATGGAAAGCGGGGTGTGGACCACCGCAATTGGTACATTTAGGAGTGCCGGACTTGGGGCAATTTTCGGTTCGGTGGCCTGTTTGGCCGCAAGAGGGGCATATCGGTTTAGACCGACAAGATTCGGAGGAGTGTCCGGTTTGGGTGCATCGACTGCAATACTTGGGCACTGGGGGGAGTGGATTTGTGTTCGATGGCTCGCATCGATGTGGAAGGCCGTGAAATGAGAGGCCGGAAGTTAGGGCCTAGTGGGCTTCGGAGGCGGTAACGATGCGAAACATCGAAGTGGGTTTGTTGGTGGCTTTGGCCACGATTCGCCAAGTTTTGAGGAAGGGGATTTGTTTCTTGTGAAGAATTTCTTCAAATTCTTCGGGGCTGACAGTGGTGTCTACGTTCCTGCAGACAAAGGAGTAGGTGGGTATGAGGGTTTTGTTGGCTGGACGTGGTGGACGTTCTGTTGAGTTAAGAACGTTGATGATGATGTTTTTGTCACCAGTGGAGTTATGGATTTGTCTCAGAATAGTTGAGACTGACTTTGGGGAGGACGTTTTGAGAAGGGCGGTGCGGTTGAAGTTTACCTTAAGAAAGAGGACGTGGCCGTGAAGGAGTTCGAAGGTGTTGAGTAGAATGAAAAGGGATTTTTGAGTGGCGTATTGGGTTGGGAGGTTTCGGAGGTTCAGGGTTTGAATTGGTGTGTCGTTGATGGTATGAGTTGGTGCAGGAATGTTGGTAGGTGTGGGTGTTGTTGGTCGGGTTTTGGTTTTCCCGACGAGGGTGAAGCCATCCTCGCCAGAGACGGGTTGTTGTCGTGTGAGTGTAGGTGTAGGGGATTGGGATCTTACGGAGGAAGCGTAAGACCTTCTTAAGGATGTGTATGGGGTTTGTCTGTGTTGTGAGTATGTGTATGGGGTTTGTGGGTTATAGTCTGTGTTTTGTTGGTAGCGTGGTGTTGTGTAGTCTGTGTTTTGTAGGTAGCGTGGTGTTGTGTTTGGTGGGTTCTGGGGGGAAGGTGTTGAGGAGTGGTGAGTTTTGTTGGAAGCGTGTAAGGTGGTGCTGGAAGTAACCGGTGAGAGAAGAGGGAATTGTGCGTCCAGGGATCTCTGAGTGTCGTCGAGGAATTTTTGGGTTTCGAGTCTGAATTGTTTGTTTTCGTTTAGTAATTGTTGGATTTGTTGGATTTCTTGGTCGGTTGGTCTGGAAGGTGTTTTTGCAGATCTGCTGCTGCGACGATGTCTGGAGGACATTTTAGGATTGGGTGTATTGTGGAATGGGGTCGAAAGCTAATACCGACAGCGGACTCACTGCCGGAGGGAGTTGCCTCCCCAGTTAAAGGTTTCCTGACTTATTAGCTTTCAGGAGTTTTATATTTATCTGGGTGCCTAATGTCCTTCCCTCTTCGGATGGTGTCGCTTGCTTATGTGTTGGCTAAAATAAAACAAGATTAACGCTGTTTATTATTTTCATAAATATAAGTTGTTTCGAGAGAAACAATTTACACTTCCAAGTGTGGTATATGAACTGTCGAACTGAAAAGTTCGGCAGAACATGGGGTTGGTTGTCTTCTGGTGGAGGCGTCCACGTTGCCGGCGAAATCGCGGTGAACAGGTTTGAATCAGTGACCCGCTCTTGCTGTATCACCTTCCTCAGGCGATGGACTGGGCGAATTATTTGTTGAAGCCCTTGGTTTATATCTAAAATAAGTAAATAATAATAATTCAGTGATGCACCACATTTTCCTGGGGGATATCAATATAAATATAAAAAATAGTGATGATCGAACTGCATTTGATTATTTAAACTTATTATATGAGTATAAGTTCGAATCAATGCTTAATAAATATAAGAGAATTCAGGGAAATTCAAAAAGTTGTATAGACCATATTTTTCTAAGAAGTGGAATATTTGATCATTTAAAAAAAGATATTATTTCCGCCGTTGTCGAAACTAATGTAACCGATCACCGGGCAACTTTTTTAAGTATACCAGTTACAAAGAAATGGACTAAAAAAGATGTCGGATATACAAAAAGTATTATAAATTATGATAGACTGAATACTGATCTCGATAAATACAACTGGGATTATTATGAAATTCAGGATGTCGACCATAAAACAGATTTATTAATAAAAGTGTTACAGACCCACATTGATAAAAATACGGTGGTACTTAAGCTCAAGAAAAAAGAAATTAAAAGACAAAAGTGGATAACAGAGGGTTTGGTCAAATCTGTTAATCATAAAAATAAACTCTACCGTGAGTGCTTAAAACACCCCAATGATATAAATAAATTAAATAGCTATGTTGAATACCGTGACACACTCAATAAATTGATTAGAAAAGCAAAAAAAGATTACTTTAGAACGGCAATAATAAATAGTCAAAGTAGCGCAAAAACTCTTTGGAATTTTGTTAAAAATTCTAAACAAAACGAAAACGAAAAACATTTAAACAAAATAATTACTCAAAATAATACCGTCACTTCTGATTCCAATAGAATTGCTAATTCTTTTATCCAGCATTTTACAGAAATTGGTGAAATATTAGCAAGTAAAGTTCCCCCTTCTAATATTCGTGCAACAAATAAAATTATACAAAATTCCATATTTCTCTCTCCAGTCACTGAAATAGAAGTCATTAATATTATTAATACTCTTAAAATTAAAAAAGCGCCTGGTGTTGATGGTATAAAGTCTGATGTAGTAAAAAAAAATAGCAGCAAAAATAGCTAAACCTGTGCTAGATCTTATTAACATAATTTTCAAAACTGGAAAATGCCCTATAAATTTAAAGTCGGATTAATTGTACCTGTTCATAAAAAAGGTGACAAACAGAATATGAATAATTTCCGACCAATATCATTAATATCAACAATAGCCAAACTCTTTGAGAAAACCTTAAAAGTTCGTTTAACAAGTTTTCTTGATAAAAATAATGTATTATCAAATTGTCAATTTTTGTTTCATAAGAATCTTTCAACAAATGATGCTATTATAAAACTTACAAACGAAATCTATAGAATTGTCGATTCCAAAAAACCTACTATATGTGTATTCCTAGATCTTGCCAAAGCTTTCGATACCGTATCACACACACACACAGCTGTTGGATACTTTGGCGAATGTGGGCGTACGGGGAGTGGCACACGACCTGTTTAGAGATTATTTGTCCGAAAGAAAACAAATGGCACGAGTTAATAACGTGACTAGTGAACCTAGAACCATAAGGTATGGTGTTCACAAGGAACGGTGTAGGGTCCCATTCTGTTTGATATTTATATTAACGATTTACTAGAAATGGATAGTGAGGGACAAGTAATTAGCTTTGCAGACGATACCGCAATAATATATCATGGAGAGAGTTGGGAGGATCTTAAGTTGAAAGTAGAAGCGGATTTACAAAATATTATAGAATGGTTTAATTATAAATTTTTAACAGTGAATTACAAAAAAACCTTTTTTGTTCCCTTTACTTGCTATAAGAGTTACTTACCATCGTATACCGAAATAAAAATTACTAATTCCCAGGCATGGATAAAGCTAGCGAAAAAAATAAAATATCTTGGAATCACAGTGGACTCTCATTTAAAATGGAACAATCATATAGATAGTATAGCAAATAACTTGCGATATCTCCTTTCCAAATTTAGGTACCTAAATACCATTCTAGATGTGCATTATCTACTATGCTCTTGTTGAATCGCGTATAAGATATGGAATACTTGGATGGGGTGGTGTTCACCAAACCTATTTAAACAAATTTTTTGTGTTACAAAAAAGAATTTTTAAAATTATGTATAATAAACCTCGCACTTACCCTTCTAAAACTCTTTACCAAGTTAGCAACGTGATGGACCCCAGAAAAATACACATGTATTCAATTATATTATACATTTACAAAAATAAAAATATATTAAATTGGCCAAGCCATCAATATCAAACGCGATATCGAGAAAACAGTGGTGTTTTAATTGAAACAAGTAAGAAGACCATAGGGCAACGATGTCTTACTTACCTTGCCGGTAGGGTGTTTAACTTTCTACCTAATATATATAAAACATATTTAACTACATTGAATTCGGAAGAGATGATAAAAAACAGATTTAAATTTTTTGTTAAAGGTTTAGAGCAGGAAGCGGTTCATAAATTAATAGATATAAAAAATTAATTGTCTAAATTTTACAAATATAAGTAGTACTCGATTGCGGTCAAATTTTAGTCTTAATCTTGATTTTAATTTTTAGTTTTTAAGGAGAGCGTTTTCACCCATTCATATTTTTATATGAATGTACAAATGTACTGTATCTGTAATACGATGGTATTTTTTTTATTATTGTGAATCACTGAGCTAAACCCATCTTCAACCACTCACGGTCTTATGGGCTACGTGAAGTTTCTTCATAATATTTACGAAATTGTTACCATAACCTATGTAAACATTCTATTGAATAAACTATTATTATTATTAACAGCTATCTCATTTGCTGCTGCGTTGAATCCTTCCAACACTTAGTCGTCAGTTCGACGTATGTGATTCCAGGAGTTCCTTTTGGAGTTAACTTCCTTTTTTCTGGTTTTTAATAATAATATTTCTAACAGTTCGCGATGCGGGCAGATTTTTCCTCGATTTGGGCACTCTCTCGATCTGTGTGATTCTCCACACTACACGGAGTTCGACCTCAGGCGGCAGGTCGTATCTCAGTGATGGTATAGTTGACGTAACAGATATAGTGTGAATTTAAAATTGTAGGCTTTTCGTTTGACTCGAATACAAGGATACCGTCATAGTCCAGTCAATATTATAATTTAAAATGCTTATAGTTGACGATACATTGCACTATCGATTATTTTTAGTTTGAATAAGATATTGAATTAGGACTGTCTGGGTATGGTGTACACACTAGATATAAATTTAGCGAATGAAACGACGAGTACTCAGTGTGTATTTATTAGTAAAATTCAGCTAGTGCATTGCCCAAGTCATTTATATATAATATGAAAAGTAGGGGCCCAAGAACACTACCTTGTGGAACACCAATATTGTTTAATTCCGGATCCGATGCTGAATTGTTAAATGTGGTTATTTGATATATGTTCCTCAAATAATGCTGAATCCAGGAATAAACTACCCCACTGAAGCCATATTCCCTCAATTTCAACAATAATATATCACGATCTATTGTTTCAAAAGCTCTTCTGAGATCAATAAAAACTGAACAAATTCCTACTCGCAACCTATCTAGAATATTTTTCATGTCAGATATAACCAGTTGGAGCCCGTCTCACAAGAATGCGAATTACGAAAACTAGATTGATAACTGTGTAATATCTTATTTACAGAAATGAATTTATTTACTTGATCATACACTACTAGTTCCAGTAGTTTCTCACAAAAAGGCAGCATATTGATTGGCCTTAACTGATCAGCTTTGTTTGTATTTAATACTTTGGGGATAGGAACTGTAGTTGAAATTTTAAATCTTTGAGTAACTATGCCCTTTTCTAAACTCAAATTTATCATATTAAGCAAAGGATAGCCTATCACGTCAAACAAATTCTTAATAACATCAAGACCTAATTCATCTGTGCTGTTTTTCTTTTTTTGGGATTTTATTATTTCAAGTAGCTATCCAATGTTAATTAATTCGAAATATTCCATTTTTGAATCATTCAAAGGGACCGTTTGCAGAACAACATCGGTACCGGAATCAGGAACTATTATGTTACCCACAATATCGCAAATACTATTTATATTATATTGATTTAAAACCTTGGCCAAGTTGTCAGTGTGAACGATTCCATTACAGTCTATGCTGTCAATCTTAGTTCTACTAGCTTTCGTTCCGACAATTGTTTTTAGGTGCTTCCACATTAGTTTTGAATTGCCTTTATTCATATCTATATTTCTCTCGTAATACCGTATTTTAGAACTTTTCAATATCTCGATACATGACTTTGTCTTTTCTTTATAACAATTCCAATCGTCTACCGCATTGGTTAATGAAAATCTTTTATACGCCATGTTTTTATCTTTAATAGCATTATAACAATCAGTATTATAGTATGTACAAAAAGTACGAGGAGTAATAAACCCTAATTAAGTATGCAAAACCTTTACAGGGAGCACCATGAAATTTTTGATAAATCTCTTACTTTAAATTACATTTCTTCCGTAAATCTAAAAACCAGGTAGATCGACCCCGTATTTGTTTCAGTTGTAGCAAAGTTTAGGGTTTATTCATTGTTAAAGGATTAGCAGATAAGCAATAACGCAATGCAGTGGTGTGTTTTACGTTTTAAATTATAATATAATAAAAAATGAAAAGAAATAATTATTGGAATACATTTATTACTTACATTTTATTCTATATCCGACTCGGATGAGGAAGAATCGTTGTTGACATTAATAATAATAGGGTCGATTAAATCATCACAAATATTGTCAATTTTCCACATATTTGCCTCTACTTTGATAACATGCTCGATACAGTTTGTCCAATTTTCCTTACTCACATGACTTACAGCACTCTCAAACAATTTCACAACATCGTTTATTTTAAAAGTAGTATTTTTTTTCCAACTTCCCCCTTTACCTGAGTCCATATTAATTCTATGGGATTAAGTTCACAATGATAAGGGAGAAGTCGAAGAACTGATATACCACGAGAAGAAGCCATTTCTTCTACAATGTAGGTTTTGTGTTTATTCTTGTTCATTTTTGCAATTCTGTAAAGTTCTTTCCTTAGTGGATCTTTTGGAAACTTAATATTTTTCGACATAAGCCACTCCAAAAGCTCTGCTTTACGCCAACGACTTGTGGGCAATGCTTCTCGTAACCGTGAATGGTAACTTGCGTTGTCCATAACAATAACAGCCCCTTTTGGAATCAGATCCAACATTTGAACAAACCATTCCTCGAAGACATCCCCATTCATATCTTCGTGATAGTCCCCCGTGCGTTTTGAAATAAAAGTTAATAATCCACCATCAACAAAACCTTCAGAACTTCCAACATGGACAAGGATAAGTCTTTTTCCTTTTCCAGATGGTGGTTGCAAACCTAACGACAAACCTTCCACGAATGCCTACCTTCCGCTTTTAATGTTTTCATCTTGCCAAGATTTGGAAACTGTATATCCAGCATTTATCCATGTTTCGTCTAAGTAGAAGATTTTCAAATTTTGTTCTCTGGCATGTCGAATGCTTCTTAAATAGTCTCTTCTCCAAAAAACTATTTCCGGTTTATCTATCAAGAGAGATTTTCTATTATGTTTTGTATATCTGAAACCCACATCTTTCAAAAGTTTTCATAATGTCATTCTGGAGAATTTTGGATAGTCCGTATCTTCTTGCACTGATGTCATAATTTTGTCAAGTGTTGGAATTTCCTTTCGTAAGTAAAATCCATGGACTTTACGCCTTAGTCTTTGTTTTAATGACTCATCGATCTCAATTGGTTTTCGGCCTGAAGGAGTTTTAGGGGGTTGAAGAGTTCCATTCTTGCTTTCTTTTAGTAATCTATAAATTGTTGATTTAGCAACACACAACATAGCAGCCGTTAATTCCACAATATCATCAACACTTGCACTTGGATCCTTGTTTTTCAATGATATATAACAATTCAATATCAGAGTTTTTTCATTTAAAGATAATGGACCTGTTTTTGGTCGTTTAGATGGTCCTTGGCTTATCGACATTGTTTGGTACTTGCACAATTAACATTCAACAAATGTTTTAAATATATTCCAACTGTTTACAATATTATGACAACCATACAACTTTACTCAAAGAACTAATACTAAGTACTGATTTAATGTACCTACTTTCTTTTAAAATAATATTCCCGATAATGTTTCTAAGAAAACTGGGTTGTTTGGAAAATTCCTCTCAATAATCGAATAATCTGTAAATAGGTGTAATCGTATTAAGCCGATTACAGTAGGCCACTTGCCATTTAAAATTTCTGAGAAAAATTCCCCAAACACTACATATAGGAGTAATACAAATAAAAAATATTATCAATAAACGGGCCTATCCGAACTCTGCCACAAAATAAAATTTTACCTGACTTGTATCAATTTGAGGATTACTGAAATGTTCGAACTGTGCCGCAACCATTTAGTTTAATCCTATTAGAGTCATTAGGGTTTATAATAGATAAAATCGGAGGCCCATAGAATTATGTATATTTCTGAAAGATTTCAAAGATTTCTTGAATTAAATATTTTGAAGAAATCTTGATTGTTTTGATCGATATTTAGGGGATTAGGGGAAGGATGTTGATGCACTTACACTATTGTCTAAAAATCAGGAAGAAGTATTTAATAGTGTTCGTGAATTACAATTGCTAACGAACCGAGAAGAGGAATTTCTATTAACAGCAGACCAGGTATTTAAAATTATTGTGTTCTCCTGTTTTTCCAACCTTAATTTTTTATGTAATTCGGATTGTATTTTGATCGATGGGACTTTTAAATACTGTTCAACTTTTTTTTACCAAATGTTTACCATTCATGGTTTTAAAAACGGCTATTACGTACCTCTTGTTTTTTGTTTGCTGCCGGACAAACTAAGCATTCATAACGCTATATATGAATGTTTTGGCAGAGATCAAATTCTTTTTGGTTGTAAATTTCATCTCTGTCAAGCTTGGTTTCGTAAGATTCAGGAGTTTCATTTGGTACAAGAGTACAGACAGAAAGGTTCTGTAATTGGCGAATACTTAAAAGTACATTTCGGTATTATGTATCTTAGTCCTGAGGAAGTTGTAGAATTTTTTTATAATGAACTACATTTTTTGCTTCCGAATGACGAAAGAGTTATAGAATTCCGAAATTATGTCAATAAAACATATATAACGCAAAATTCGATATTTCCACCACTTATTTGGGCAAATAATGCATCCTTTTTTAAGAGAACAACGAATTCTTGTGAGAGTTTTCATTCGCATTTCGGTGCTTCTTTTTACAAAGCACATCCAAACATTGTTCAATTTACTAGTGTGTTATTGGATTTACAAACAGAGGTATACGCGAAAATTCGTTCGGCAAACCAAAGCCAGAAAAAAACCAAAAAAACTATTAATGTTAAAATTAATTTCATTAATGATCATTTGGATCAATATAGGAAAAATGTTATTTCTTGCTTTATGTTTGTGAGAACGGTTGCATGTAAAAATCTTCCACACGTTTAATTTTTTGTTTTTTTTATATGTTTATGTATATTGAATATATTTTATTGTAATGTAGATGTAATGTAGATGTAATTTTTTAGAAGTGGCAAATATACGTTGAAAATATATGTATGTTATTAATATTTTCTTATATTGAATTTGAGTACCTAAAGTTCAAGGTAAATTGTTAAATCGGATTAGGCTATTAGACCCCTAATGATTTGGTAGTTAATCTCCAAAATTTTAAACACTGGCAGAGTTCGAACAACCCGTAATGACTACCTGCATTTTGTGGCTGAGTTCCGATACACCGGAATAAACTGTGTTGCCTTTCTTTATCAAACTTACTAAAATTTATGTACCTCTATCACTTTTTTTTATTAAAATTAGTACATCCCGTTACCTCTGACCTAAATCGTATATTCTTTAGCATAGCTGCAACTCATTCGTTCAATACAAAATGTACCTTACGGTATACCCTCTTAAAATATATTTTGGTACGTCTATGAAATCTACTTAAATGAATGATTTATTACTCCTTGTCCTTTCTATATAGACTATAGACCATGTATTACCCTTATTTTCAATATTAACGATTCTACTAGGAGCTACCGAGTCCATTGCCGATAATATATTATTTGAGAAAATATTAGATACAACATCAACCAATGAATAACCCCAATCCTTTTTAATCAACATGTTTACCATTTCATCATACTTGATATCCGAACGAATTCGCTTAGTGTCATTTAAATTAGATGCAGTTGAACAATGCGTTTCAACTTGTATTATAGAATGGTCAGATATTACATAGTATTTTTCCACATAGGTCGATATTGAGTAGTCATTGCTTATAACCAAGTCTATTATAGATTTAGAATTCCTGAAGACCCTGGTATATTCGGTAATCAATTGCCTCATCCAATTGTTTTCAATATATTCTTGAAGTTTACGTTTATTATAATTTTTATTTTCATAATGAATATTAAAATCACCTGTAATTATTACCGAACAACTACTATGCTTATCGTAATAATCATCAAACCATTTAAAGAAATTTTCAAAGAAAATATTGACGTTACCATTTGGTGATCTATAAACACCTGTTATACCATAAGACATATTATTTATTTTTATATATAGAGATAGAAGCTAAATTCATATCCACAACAAATGTCTTAATATTAGAGATTCGACGTGTAACTTGTTTGACGTAGCTTGCCAGATGATGAATTTGCCGTGAAACAGTATCGTTTGATAGCGGCACAGTTGAAAGATGCTTTGCAGATTTTTCATCAAGCATAAATTTTATTATATCTAACACACATGGCTTTATTAAATTCTCAGCGATAGTATGTGCTTCACATGCTTGTACAATGCGATAGCTAACTAAATATGATGCTTCCATGGCCTTTTCATTGATAGTTTGGGTTACAAGCATCATATTTTTTTGACTTTCCACTAATTGTTCTTTTTAGGTACAAAAAATTCTTTCTTCTTGACTTTTGACTCGGGGTGTACAGTTTCCAAATGTCGGCGCACCATTGCAGGTGCCATGAAACTATTAGGAAGCAGCTTACAACATAACATGCAGAGACATGAACCGTTGGAATCAACAAATACGAAACTGATATATGATTCATCATACTTCCTTTTTTTCGTTGCATCATCGTCTGGATCGGTAATTGCTGTATACTTCGCGCGTACTGCTTTTAAACATTCGGCTTCGTTAGAAGATGTTGTTGCAACAGGTCTAACGCCTTTATGGCAACGTTCCATTCTTCTTTATTAACAATGTTACTGCGTAGAAGAATTTAGTCCAAAGACGAAATGTACAAAACTGATACAATCAGAATACCGCAGTAGAACAATACCTAAATCCGAAAAATGCGGTATAAACAATTTCTACTTTGTGAGCGCGCACAAGTAGATATCGGCAGTGGCGGCATAGTAGAGGTGAGAGAGAGGTGTTTTAATTTTTTTTCTGAATTCTTGCGGAACCCCTATGGTTCCGCGGAGCACACTTAGAAAATGGCTATTCTATATCATCAAAAGAACAAAAATCAGTAACAAATAATAAGTTCAACTGAATATACAGGGTGTGTCAAAGTCAAAGTAATATTGCGAGTGGTTCGTCAATCAATTTTAAAACAAAAATTACTTACAAACATGTATTTATGAGACTATTTTTTACATTTTGTTGTATTAATTTTATTTTTAACATCATAAATATTCGTTAGATATACAGTGACGTATGACCTATTTCAAGTAAAAGTTTAACGAGTATCTATCTTCAAAAAACATCTCCGCCGAAAGTTTCCAACCAGCTAATTTATTCTTTTATTAAAAAAGTATGAGTAAATGGACGATATCTCGATGAAAGTCGAAGATTCTTAAAACTTTAGGCGATGTTTTTGTGACTGAAAGGGATAGAGAGATATCTTATCGCGCATCATCGCAGCGGTGAGGAAGTCATTTAAGTTTTAATTCAAGAAATTAACGCCGCCACCGGAATTTTTAATATTATACTAGATGATTATCGCAAGCCACCAACTTAAATTACTTTGATTAGACAATGGAAATGGAGAAAATAATAATCTTTTAAATATGTCACTTTTTATTGTTGGAACATACATAATACTTTCCTTAAAAATATTATTGAATCGAGATTGACTCGATATTTTAGTTGGCGTTGCTAATGTACTGGTTGATAATTTAATTTTGTCAGATAAAAATAATGACAAGTAGAGGACCCGTGCTGCTCGTCAGCATTTGGATAGACTATGTATGAGATGGTGTAATTATTACTATGATACAATATATAAACATATATACCATACAATACCAGTGTTGCCAGTTCTTAATAAATAAACAGAAGCTCTCGTAATTCTTTCAAAATCTATAAAAACCAATTTTTTTTTAATTTACAAGCAAGTCGCATCTACCACTGGGGTAATTAGCGACACAAATATGGGTGGTTTATAGTTTAGTTAATATGTTAATGTCACTATTTAAAAAGGTTTTCGCCAAGAACTTGTTCTAAATTGTTGCTGAGGTTGTTATCTTGCATAATTCACATTTTGGGGATTCACTTTTAGTAATTAAGTAACTATGAGTAAGTTTGGTGTGGCCTATTCGTAACCTAGTCAGTTTAACTTGAAGCGATCTTTTGTTTATTGACTGCGCCCGAGGTTTTACTTACGGTTTCACGTCGCGAAGTTTCGATTGGGACGTTTGCCACTCGGTTTGCCACAATTTTAGCACTTTTGATTTAAGTAGCGGTTTTATGTCCTTATACACTACCGTTTGCACTTCACTCACGGTTTCACTAATTGCTGCTTGTCGTGCTTTGAGGTCGGCTTCTTCGTTTCCTTGAAGGCCAGCATGAGAAGGAACCCAAAGTATTTCCACAAAGCTATTGGAATGTTGCAACTGCGATAATTCGACTTTAATTTGGAGTGCTATTCGATGTGTGGGATAAAGTTGATTGATAATATGGATTGAATTAAGAGAGTCTGTTATTATGAGGATCTTAAAGTATTTTTTGTTTTTACGTGAGTAAGTACTTGTAGAATGGCGTATAGTTCTTCAGTGCAGACGCTGCTTATTTCGGGTAACTTGAATTGTAGTGTACTGTTTTGCATGATCACTGCCGCGCCTACGCCATCAGAGGTTGTGGATACCTCTGTATATGCGAGGTGAAATTGTGGATATTTGTCAAGTATGGAGGCAAATGTTTTCCTAATTAGAGTATGGGGGTTTCTAATTTGTTAAATTTGCACAGTAAAGTGTCGGTGGGAGGGATATTGATCGACCATGGAGGGGGAGTTTTAATTTTGTTGGAAAGGAAGCGGGGACGTTTGATTTGGAGTTCTGTGAGAATTTTACTAGCTCTTGCATAGAATGGTGGGTCTGTTTTAATATTTGCCGAATGTAAAGTTTTGTAGTGATTGGTCAGTATGTTAATGTAAACTGAATTCTGCTGGTTTGTGCTGATGGATAGTGCGTATAACGCGGCAAGGTATTTTCTCCGGAGCTGTAGAGAAGGTTCCCCGGTTTCGCACTGTAAGCTTTTTATTGGGCTTGAATAGAATGCTCCTGTTGCTATTCTTATTGCTGTGTTTTGAATGGCTTCGAGTTGGTTTAGAGTAGTTTTTTTAGCTGTCGCATATACTATAGAGCCGTAGTCTATCTTTGAGCGAATGAGTGTTTTATATATGTGCATTAGACAGGTATAGTCAGAGATGTTGTAGTATCGGAAGGAGGTGTTATCATTTCGGAAATATATCTGTTCGAAGCTGCTTTATTTTTTGGGTTATCGATGTCAGGAGCCGTCGATGTTTGTGGAGAATTTGATATTTTTCCTAGGGATCTTTTGATGCTATGTGTTTCAGCAAGGTGAGTGATATTCGAAGCTGTGGTAGCTGTGGTTATATTTGCTTCAATGGGCATGGTGATTGAAATTGAAGATATATTTGTTAGTGGCTCAGAGCTTTGCTTGATTGCTGAGTTTAGAGTAGGTTGACTGGTTGTAGTTGTTGAGTTTGGCGAAGAAGTGTCGTCTGTTGGTTGGAGAGGCAACTTTGAAGTGCAAGTGTTAGATAAGTGAGTATGTTGTTTGCAATGATAACACAAATTATCTACAGCACGAAAAATACGGTATGTGGTGTCGTCATAATTTATCAAAACTGAGTCTGGTATTGGAATTGTGAGAGGTACAATGTATACTTGCCTCCTGAAACTGAATATGTGTTTATAGTCGGGGTTGGTGATGCCTATTCTTAAAAATGAAATTGCAGAAGACAGCTTGAAGCCGAGTTGTTGAAGCTCCCTCTGGTAGTACGTCGATTGGCATGGTGGGGCATACATTGGATAAAAGTAGTCTTTCGTTTGGTGTGATAAGTCTGCGTGCTTATATCACTTCGTTATTAATATTAATGCGCCTATCATGTTTAATGACAAAATCATCTACGATTTCCTTACTTGAGAGGTAAATACATATCTGATTGTTTGAGATTCTAGATGTGAATAATATGTTTTTCGGACTTATCGTGGAGCCAATAGCCAGGAGATATTCTTCTAATTTTATACTGTTTAGAGAACTAAAAACGATGGCTTGTAGTTTAGATGGGAAAGTGGGTATGGTAGGTTGTTGAGGTTGGCTAGCTACTTTGGAGTACGAAGGTTGAGATGAAGGTGGAGGTTGAGGTAAGACTTGTTGTTTTGGTATCGTTGAATGTTGAGTTGGAATTGAGTGTTGAGCTGAATGTATATGTTGAGATAAAGGTGATTGATTATTGATGTTGTCACTTGTTATAATATTGTCGGTTTCCATGTTCCGCTAAGATTCGTTTTGCCTTAATACGGCTCTGCCGCATCGGACCCAACTGATAAGGCTGTTTACGTTGAAATATAACACAATTTCTTAATAAAAAAGCAATTTTAGGCTTAGTTTGTTAGTCCATGTCATTCACTATGTAGTACGCTAGTTGAGTATCTTTGGCGCGCAGCGCTCGCGCCACCTACCGGATTTTTTTTTAAATTCAGGGATTGTACGAGTAGGAATCAGTATGCAAACAAATGAAAAACATGACTTTTATAATCGTTTTTTTCAACGAGTCGGGAGGGTTGTTTCTGATCAAAAATGGTTGTTACAATAAAAGTTGGGTTCCAATCAGTCGATACAAGCATTTTTCGGTCAAAAAATCTATCGAAAGGCAAAAAACTTTTAGAAAGCTTCCACGTAAGTGAGGTACATGGAAATATTGGGGAAAACAATTCTCGCGAAATTATTGGTGAAGTTTTACGAGAAACACCTGGTGCTACGAGTACTAAAAATGCTGAGAATGTTTATAAAGTTAAAATACAGGTAATTATATGGTTATAGTATGTTATATATTATAAAAATAGAAAAAAGTATAAGCAAACATTTGAATTCTTTAGTCTATTTCCTCGATTATTTTTCATCAGTGAGTTTTGCATTTTAATTGTAATATATTTATATTAATTACAATATTTACATTTTAGTTAAAACAAAACAGAACTCCCAAATCTTATTTTTATTTTTCTCACTAAAACACACATATACACTGAATTAATAAAGTTCTATTCAAGGTTGGAAAAATAATATGGAGGATCACTTAAGGATGAATTGTCAGACACAAAGATAACCTATAATTACTTGACACTCAAAAATTTAATTTTCATATTTATACTTGATAACATAATTTGTTATTTTAATCTGTACAATTATTTCATAAGTATATATAGAAATGCATGTTAACTTACTGTACACGACGAACAGCAATGATCCATTTCTTTTTTCGTTCTTTTTCATATGGCCGAGAAGGAAATTTATAAAACTGCAGCTCCGGATTTGAACGCTCTGAGTGTGAACACCCAACAAAACAACAATAACGATTTGCACGTCTACTATTTTTAATAAACAATTCACTAGTTGGGCAATCCATTTTGCCCGTACAGCATACAGCGAGACAGCTATACAATCCTGAAACCTAAATACTTCGCCACGAGGTGGCGCTCGCCGCGGTAGTAAACTAGCGTATACAATTTTCTTGAAAATTATTTATGATATTTCACTGTGATGTACGAATTTCTCGGAGCTGATTTCAAAAACACGTTGTGTAGTTTTCGATCAGCAAATTATTCCAAAAACCAAATTTAATTACTTTCTTTTTTATATTCAACAAATCATCTGTTTATGTGTTCGACCTATTCGAACTAATCCAATGATGAGTCGTAAACAGAATAAATAATAATAAAATTGGTATAAATCGTACGAGGCAGGGATAAATTTCCTAAAAAGCTGCTCTCAATGGATATTGGAAGAAATCGAGAAAGGGCCTTACACAGCGAAAATATTCTTGCGAGCATACATTCATCCTATCAGGATAATAATACAAAAAGGATCATAAAAATATTTGTATACATAAAATGCAAATTGTTGAATTGCATGCGTGGAATTTGCACAGTTCAGACAATTTGAACGAAAATGAATAATTTTTAATCTCTTTTGATGTAAGTTCAACTTTGATGTTTCATATATTGGTTTGTATTATCAGTGGAAAGTTGTAGGTTTTTCACAATAGTATGTTGATTTTCACCGATTTTCCAGCTTAGATGTAGTTACTATATATTTTTTAGGATAATTTTTCACAAAAATTTAACCTTGTATATTTTCTATAAGTATGAAATCAAGTTCGACCCTGACTAGCAAAGGCGAAGCATGTGAAATCTCGACCCCGATTAAATTAAAAAATAAGTGGTTTAAAAATCTGTGGAAATTTAGAAAAGTGGGCAATATCAGACTTAAAGCAGTAGCAGTGATTAAGTAACAAAAAGCAGATAGAAATAGGTGAGTTTAAAACATTTATTGTATATGAGCATACATATTCAAAGTAGAACCATAAACAAGTTGTCTAACAAAAACAGTTGTGATACCATACTAATTACTTGTTAATGGGAAGCTAATACAACAATATCAGTGTGACGATACAGGGCCGTAATCTAAGAAATAAATACACTACAACTGGAATATACAACAATTGAATTAGGAAACAAAACGAACTATACGCTCAAGGAAACGATAGAGCACAGCTAGCACAGACACCGGGCCGAGATTTGAATTAAGTAGGATCTTGGTAAATACAAACTAGGTCTGTGACGCGGTACCTGTCAATTCCAAAATGGAAGAAAATTCAGAGATGGGGAAAACTAGAAGAAATTGAAAATAGAAATGAAAGGATTGAGAAAAAATTAGATAGCATTCAGAGCGAAATGGCGGAAATAAAAAGAGAAAACAACCGCATTAGACTGGAGAATCATGAACTAAAAGAGGCTTTAGGCAGGCATGAAGAGAAAATAGAAAAATTAGAGCGTGAATCGAGGAGCAAAAACCTTATAATACAGGGAGTAAGAGAAACGGGAAACGACGATGAGCTGCAACTAACATTACAAAATGTAATGGAGAAGCTGGAGCTGGAACTTAAAAGCGATGAAGTTATTGAAGCTAGAAGAATAGGGAAACAAAATCTTAACCCTAGTAAACCAAGACCGATTTTGCTGGGACTGAAGGAATACAAGAAGAAAGTAGAAATATTAAAATAAACAAATAAAAAAATACACCAATATACATAAACGAAGACTTTACTAGAGAAGTACTAATACAACGGAAAGAACTTAGATCATACATGAAACAAGCAAGGAATGAAGGACATCAAGCGAATCTAAATTATAACAGACTATGGATAAACGGAACGGCTTACTCTTTAAATGAATTAAAACAAAACATGCAATGGAAGGATACAGTTAGACCATCAGGTCCCAAACCCAAAGGAAGAACATTCAGCAGGAGATCAATGACAGAAGAAGAAGAGGATATTGATAAAGAAAGAACTACAAAAATGTTTAAAAATCTTACGGATATAAAAAAAGGAAAAACTAGCTGCAAAAGTAGCTCAAGAGGATCGAAACATTGTAAAAATGACCACGGCAAATAACAAGAAAAAAAAGTAACTAAAACTATAACAAAAACCAAAGACAACGTTAAGAAAATATCAAAGAGGGTGAAGCGGGCGGAACAAACAGTAAACTCATTGAAAATTGGAACTTGGAATATCAAAACAATGCTAAAAGTTGGGAAAATGCACAGCATAGCGCAAGAAATGATGAATTATGATTTAGACATTTTGGCGTTACAAGAAATCATATGGAAAAAACAAGGGAAAATAGAAAACAAAAACTTTACGATGTATTACTCAGGGAAGGAAAAACAAGGAAGGAATGGAACAGCAATAATGGTCAGTAAAAAAATACGAAACAAAGTAATTGAGTTCAAGCCAATCGACGGTAGGATTTCATATCCAAAACTTGAGAATAAACAAGCAAATATAAGTTTAATTAATGCCTACGCCCCAACGGAAGAAGCAAGCGAAGAAGAGAAAATAAAGTTTTATGAGAAGATAAGTGACGCCTGTGAAGATATCTCTAGAAATGACATTTTGATAATAAATAATAGGAGATTTTAATGCCCAGATAGGAAAAGAAGAAAATAATCGAGAAATAGCTGGAAAAGAAACAATACACGAGATCACAAACGATAACGGCAAAAGACTGTGCAACCTAGCTGCGGAGACAAATACTTTTATAATTAGTTCAAAATTTAAGCATAAAAAGGAGCACAAGACAACTTGGTTATTCCCAGGAAAAAGCAGCGGCAACCAAATCGATCATGTTTTGATATCAAAGAAATGGATGAAAATGGTTAAAGACACAAGGTCATACCGAGGAGCAAATTCAGATACAGACCACATTTTACTAATAGCGAAGATGAACATGAAAATATCAAGATATAAACCTTCCAAAAATATGGGAGGTTACACTTTTCAAAGAGCAAGTCAATTCAGATACTTGGGAATAGTAATTGATGAGAAGAACAACAGAAGTGCGGAGATAAACCCAAGAATAATAGCAGGGAACAAAGTGTATTGGAGGTATCAGAAACTGCTAAGGGACAAAAGCATCAGTAAAAAAACCAAAATTAAAATTTATAAAGCTGCAATACGACCAGTAATAACGTATGCCGGTGAAAATATGAGCTTAACTGATAAAGAAACTCTCAGAGTGCTAGAGAGGAAAATCATGCGGAGGATAATAGGACTAAAACATATTCCGAATAAAGGGTATAGAAGGCTATATAACTACGAAATAAGTCAATACATGAATGGTAAAGATATAGTCAAACAAATAAAAGCGCAGCGTCTATGATGGTACGGGTATCTTCGAAGAAGGAATAAGGACGATCCAATAAGGAAAATCACTGATTGGAAGCCTGCCAACCCCAGGACCAGAGGACGTCCCAAACTTAGATGGGAAGATCAGGTGATTGATGACCTAAAGAAAATGGGAGTCAGTGACTGGGGAAGAAAAATAGAGGACAGAAAGGAGTGGAAAAAAATTACAAAGATGGCGAACTCACACCGCATGCTGTAGCAAGCAGTAGATATCACACGGATTGATTCCCCGTACAAAAGGGATCAAAAGAGCTCAAAAAGAGCGGCCTATACTCCGACACAGGAGTGCTGGCATATATATATATATATATATATATATATATATATATATGTATATATTTATATATGAAATCAAGTAAACCAAATACAAATTCATTTGTCATCTATCGAATGGGGTAAGAAATAAATTGGAATTATGTCTATTTTTATGGAAGCATGTCAAAAAGAATTCTGAAATTTTTCGTGTTTTAACTAAGATATTAAAATTTGCTTTTGTTGTTAATGTATGGAAAAATTACGTAGCACCAGGTATTTTGTGTCGGAGATTCGAAAAAACCTGTCAGTTTTTGTTTTTGATGTATATAATCCCGTTTTAATAATTTTCCTTCAATGAAATTAACTGCCTCAACCCTTACTTTATGGAATCTACTCATATTAGTGTTTTAAATGAAAATTACTGTTTCTAGTTAACTCCACAGTTTATTGAAAAATGTTAAAAATTCTAAAAAATTGGCAATTGTTTCGATATTACCTAAATATCATCGTCATAATGTTTACAAGTTACATTTCATTTGATGCCTACCTGATGTTTAATTATTTTTGGCTAGTCCAAGAAGTGACCTATCTTGTGATTGACTTAATACATGTTAATAGAAAAAAGAAGATATGATATTACAAATATTAAAGCTTAGATATTATTAGCCCTATGGGGATATCCTGGATATCATTTTTCCCAATTAAGATCAGTATAACTGTTCAATGATAAAGAAAACGAGGAAAACTATATCTGCTGATCTTTACAATTATCACTTAAAAAGACAGTTTAAAAGTGGAGAACTCTCCAGATTTATCTGTTCATTGACGACTTCATATTGTGGGTTTCTTAAGTGTCTTCTAATTTCCAATTCTTCAAGGGAATCCAGTTCTTGTTTCTTATCACAAATATGTAGTTCTGTGTTAGGTGCCAATGAATGATTGGTGTCAAGTAGATGTCTGGCGTAGTGGGATTTATCTGGTTGTTTTAATCTGTATGCTCGTAAGTGTTCACTGTATCAGATTTCAAAATTTCTAAGAGTCTGACCCAAATAGACAGCATTACATTCTGGACATTTAAGTTTATATATACCAGATTTGTTTAATAGTGATATTTTTGTTTTTACATTTAACAATTTTGTAATTACGTTACTTTCTGTTTTAAAAGAAATCGTTGTATTTGTTGCTAAAGATATTATTAGAAATATTTCCTGCATATGTAATGGTTTTGTAAGTTTTTATTTCTTTAGTTTGTTTAGGAAATATTAGTTGTAATGCCACTTTTCCTCTTTTTTACTTAGTTTATTTATCATATGTAGGTAATGGGTAACCGTTGGATGTTGCTATTTGTTTAATTGTGTTAATCTGTCTATCAAAATTAGATTTGTTCATAGGAACTGAAAATGCTCTATGTATCATTGAATAATATGCCGCTAGTTTATGGGACATGGGTTGATTGGAACTGTATGGAATAGTCACATCAGTGTGTGTTGGTTTTCGGTGAATCGAATAATCGAGTACATTATTAACTCTGAATTTTTAAATCAAGAAAATTGATTGAACTATTATCTTCAACTTCTAATGTAAATTTAATTTTTGGGTGAAAATTATTAATGTGGTTGAAAAATATATCTAATTGTCGTTCACTACCCATAAAACAAGCTAATATGTCATCTACATATCTATACCAAAATAAAACATTTTTTGAAATACTACTTTCAAAGATTTTTCTTTCTAAACTGTCCATAAAAATGTTTGCCGAAATTGGCTTTGGTAAAACTTCATTTTGAATATATATCTTATTGTCCAAAGTCAAATAATTCTGATTAATACATATATCAAATAAATTAAGTATATCTGATATTATTCCTGGATTAATATTTTTATCTTCTAGTAACTTTCTTGCAGGTATTAGACATTCTTTAGGAGGAATTTTAGTGAACATATTAGTAACATCACATGAAATAAGCCTAGAGCTATCTTGCAAGTTGAATGCTTTTAATTTTTTGATCAGTTCCATTGAATTTCTAATTGAATATTTAGATGTATATCCGTAACTACTAAGTATATTGTTAAGTTTCCTTGCCAATATATTATTAGGAGTATTAATATAAGAAACTACATGTCAAATTGGTTTCGTTATTTTATGTAATTTAACGGTACCATATAATTGTGGAGAATGAGGATTCTTATTTATGATGGACTTCTTTTCGTAATCACTTAAAAAATAATTTGAATTATTAACAATATCCCTAACATTATTAGAAAACTTTTAGAGCAGACCCAAACGTAAATAATAATTTCTTAATCGACCAACACAGTTGTTGTTATGTTTTGAAAGTTATGAAACTATTAATCGAATTAAAATATTCTACACAATTAAAATGATGGCACAATTTATACATCCTTTGGTATTCAAGATATATGGATATTATTGTGGTAAGTACTGGTTATTTTATATTAATTTGCTAATATAAGAGTTTTTTTTAAATATCATTTATATACTTTTTCTATCAATGATCAAATAAGAAATTACTGTTTTACTTTATCTAACGCAATAGTTCCTTTTTTTAGGTTATATTACTATTGTTAGAACCTTATAGTTCGTAGTCACACTTAAACTCAACTCTTCAGATTATATTCTTATTTCTGCTTCTTTTAGCTTTGAATAGGATGCCCAAGTAGTTAAAATTTATCCTTCTTCTTATAATGTCACTATCAATTTGTCTTCCTGTATAATAATGTAGGTATTCTTCTCAATTTACAATTCTTTTCAAGCAAGACGTTACGTCTCTAATCATCCACACGTTAATAATAAAGTTTTTCTGAAAATTGATTTTAAAAATGATTTCAATGCAATTCATCGCGATTATTTATCAAAACTTATAGCAGATATTCTACCTGAAATTTTTCCTTTCAGCAATCAATGTTATCGATTCCCTTCGTATCTTTTATTTGGCGAAAAAATCGTTTATTCGGAAAGAGGCGTCCAACAAGGGGACCCTTTGGCACCTCTTCTTTTTTGCATATCGATACACAAACTTATAAGCAACATTGACACAGAATTCAATGCTTGGTACCTTGATGATGGTTCTTTAGGTGGTAATACTAATTCCGTGTTTAAGTCTCTTGTCTATATAATAAACAATTCCAAGGATATTGGTCTTGAACTCAATTACAGCAAATGCGAGTTATTTTTCTTAGAATCGCCAAATAATCTAACCATTGATAAATTGAATTCTGTAGCACCAGGCATAACAATTACCAACTGACAAAATTTATTTCTATTAGGTCTCCTGTATTAAACTATCAGTTTTCAATGAAAAACTAACCTTTTTCAAAAAAATCTCATCTCGTTTATCCTGGTTACCGACTATTGCTTATTACCTTCTCAAGAATTGCGTATTAATTCCAAAACTAACATATATCTTAAGATGTAGTCCGACCTGGTTACATAATGATATCATAATCAATTTTGACAATACCATCCGTCATTCATTAGAGTCATTAATTAACATTAAATTAGAGGACCTTTCTTGGAAACAAGCTTCACTACCTGTACCATATGGGGGTTGAGGAATTCGCTCAATCGTTTCAGCAGCTCTTCCTTCTTTTTTGTCATCATTAAATAGTTCAAAAAATTTAATTAATTACATTCTGCCTATATTTTTCCACACACCCTTTATTATTGGAGGCAGAAAATATTTGGTTAAGTTAAGTCTAACAAAGTTGTAACCGATGAATATAAATCCTTTCAAAAATCCTGGGATATACCTTTATTGAACATTGAAAAAGAAAATCTGCTTTAGAAAGCTATCAATTTGCCAGACAAGGCTCGTTTGAATGCAGGATTTTCAAAGGAATCAGGAGCATGGATGAACGCTATACCGTCGGCTCCATTAGGTACGCTTTTAGATGACGAAAGTTTCCGTATTTCTATTGGTTTCCGTTTAGGTTGTCAAATTTGTGTAAAACATCGCTGTCGTTGCGGAGCTGATGTTGATGAATATGGTAGACGCGGCCTAAGCTGCAAATTAAGTGCCGGCCGTTTTTCATGCCATTCTGCCGTAAATGACCTACTCAGACGAGGCCTGTCATCTGCAAAGATTCCCTGTTCGTTGGAACCGTTAGGTACTTGCCGCGACGACGGTAAACGTCCAGATGGTATGACCCTCATTCCATGGCAACGCGGCAGACCAGTTATATGGGATTTCACTTGCACTGACACTTGGGCTCCGTCCCATGTCCGATCCACATCTACTTCCGCAGGCGCTGCAGCTTTACAAGGCGAAACTTTTAACATCAATAAATACAAAAATTTGGAGAATATTTACATCTTTATTCCTGTAGCAATTGAAACCTCTGGTGTTTTCGGTCATGAAGCTTTAAAATTAATTAAAGAAATCGGTAAAAAAATATCAGTAGAAACCAATGTTTCAAGAGCAACATTGTTCTGTATACAACAAATAAGTATTGCAATTCAAAGAGGAAATGCTTCATCTTTTCTCGGTACGTTTCCCCGTTCTAAGCCTCTAGAAGAACTTTTTATGAAACCTAATCATAAGAAACCTAATTCTTCTACCACTTTCAAACTTTCTCACATTACCGACCCTAAAACATGTGATCTTTCGTTTTACCGAAATTCTTATTTAACATCTTCATTCTCTTCTTCAGAATGTGTGCCTTCTGATAATACATGCGTTGACAGTTTTATAAATTATGCCTCCAACCAGCTTTTGGGCCTCAGTCTACTAAAAAATATAGATAACCACCAGCCAGATGATGTCCCATTCTTAGGAATACTGAAGAAGATGACTATGCTAGAGAAAGATGCGATTCCTATACGCAATAAATTATCTTTGACCAAAGCAAAATATAAAAATGGTTCACCCCCAATAGAGTTGGAGACATCAAATAAAAAGGTAAACGACCAAATGGAAGTTATTTGCACTAACAGTGTGGCATACTCTAACATTACTAATATAGACAATTTGTATGATGAAGATGATAACGGAAATCACACATCAGTAGCCGATTTGAGTCAAAATTTTAATGACAAGCTCTCCACAACAGAAAAAAATGGTACTAACCTCGCCAATAAGACAACTGAGGTTAAATCCAAAATATCTGATGTGATCAATAGAGTGAAACCAATTAGTACAAAATCAGTATCAACCAGAGTTAAAAAATCTAGTAATACTTTTTCGGTGACCAAAAAATAACATTGCTTCCAACAAGTGTCAAAATAACCCCGATGTTTTGCAGTTAAATTCAAAATTGGAAGAGAATGAAGACGTAGAAAAAAATAATGGTTCAGAAGTCAATAGGGTCGTAGTAACTGAGGAATCAATAAACATCAATTCCCTTTCTAAAAATAATCCTAGAGTTAACAACTTCTCTTCATACATTTCATGTTCGATTAAAGATTTTCAGAAAGGGAATGAAACTCAACAAGAACAAAAGGACACGTCTAAAAATGATGTAGATAACAAGGAATATATTAACAAAGTGAACCAGACCAATGATCTATCGACATCAACCAAACTTTCCAAAACCGCAATATCTACATCCAATTCAATAGCAAACAACATCAATTCAAATTCCTTATCACGCCGATCAAGTGAGAAAGACAATAATAGAATCCGAGATTATTCGTACAATGATAGTAGTTGCGAAAGAGCTCTTAACAATATCTCCACAATCAGATCCATAAAGGGTATTCCCCAATAATCTTTGGGTCTCAAAGGCCTCAAAAATATTGGTAACACATGTTTCATGAATAGTATTATCCAATGCCTATCAAACACAAGGTGGCTATTAGAAAATCTAAAGAAAGACGCACACATAAGAGATATTAACATAAGCACATCTAGCATGAAAGGAGCACTAATTAAAGCATTTGCTGAAGTTATTCAAGAGCTTTGGTCTGAAGATGTTCCAGACAGAGTGATTAATACAGTAGCATTGAAAAGTCAGATTCAGCGATTTCCTTCAAGGTTCATGGGATACACTCAACATGATGCACAGGAGTTTCTTCGTTACCTATTAGCAGGACTTCACGAAGATGTCAACAAGGTAAATGAAAAACCAAAGCCCATATTACCAGAAATTGATGACAAACTTAGTAACATTGAGAAAGCACTAGAATCTTGTTTGAGATATCCGAGAATGGACAACTCCAAGATTGTGGATAACTTTGTCGGGCAATTAAAATAAACAATCAAGTGCACACACTGTGGTCACTGTTCAGTTACCTACGATCTCTTTTGGGATTTATCCCTTTCGATACCCCAAAGAACAGGTCAATTACGACTTTCACAGTGTTTAGAGAAGAAACACTCGACGGTGATGAGAAACCAACATGTTCGAAATGTAAGGAACGAAGACGATGCACCAAATTATTCTCAATTCATAAATTTCCGAAAATATTGGTTATTCACTTGAAGCGCTTTTCGCAAACAGAAAGATTTAGTGGAAAACTTAATGTTGCAATAGATTTTCCAATAGAAGCGCTTGATATGAGCCATTAATGAGCTGTTAATGTGGCACCTTGTATGTACAACCTCTACGCTATATCAAATCACTGTGGAACCACTTATAATGGTCACTACACAGCATTTTGCCGACAGTGGCACGAATATAACGATTCAAGGGTGCTATTAATATCGTGGAAATCTTTAGTCAGTGGAGAAGCATATGTTCTCTTCTATGAACAAGATGGCACAAAGTCCCACCTTTAAGTTTATTGATTTATTTTTATTAGTTTTTAAATTGTATATTTTCATTGTGAACCAATGTCTTATTTGGTTGTTTCTGCAAAATTTATTTATATATTCATATATACATTTTATTCTTATTAAAAAAATGTTTAAAATATCCATTTATTAATATCTTAACTTTGATTTTTCTATTATTACAGTTCACTGACATACATTATTCAAGTTTAAATTCTCATTCTTATAAATTTCAATAGTTTTTCTTGTTAAATAATTATAAAGTATTCTTCTCAGCTTCAGCTTTTCTTTCATATAACTTAACCTCTTTTTATATTCTTTTACTAGATTTCTCTCTAAGAATAATTATTTTTACATCTCTCCTTCAAAAAATTCAATATGTCTTCAATGTTTATTTTTCTTAGCAACCGGCCATGATTTCTTTTTCCTACTAGATTAATATTTTATTTCGTTTAGAGATTAAGTAAGGACTTCGCGCACTACACTTGAGCACTTTTAAATTTTCTTATCTAATGATTTTTTTTACAAATTAAAATTATACCATTATTTCCTCTTAACCACCTTTATAATTCATTTGAGTAGAGTTTTAATTGAATTTTTGCTTTCAAATCTATCAGATCTTATTTTAGTCCAACATATTTCTTTCTTAAATTTCCCTTTAGCTGTTTGATTAATAAAATTGTTTTGATACGGATCTGTTTCTTGTATTTTGTAGTAACTCTGGACGTGACCCAAATTCTTTTGTTTACTACAAAAACCAACACATAGAGATAATTTTTTTCCTTGAATTTGTGGCCGATTTTAAAGAGTGGTGGTTTAATTTAAATTCACGTCGGGTTTATAACCACACTACAATGTTCTACAAAAAATACGTAAAATATTGAACCGACCACCATAATTAGCTACTCTCCGAGTTCGCAGGACTTCTAAATGATTTTCAGTTTTTTAGCATACACTGAGAAAACAGTTATAGCATATTTGGATTTTTTAAATAATACCAACTATTCACATGAACATAAACGAGGCTTATTCAACTGAATTACAAAATCTGAATTCTCCCCTTTACGTACTTCTTACAATAAATCCGTCCCAGAATATTCCTTTGGTGTGACTAGCAATAAGGTGACTCTGGTAGTTACTGTTTTTTACAAATTACTAAATATGTTATTGAGTCCATCAGGAATCATAAAGAAAACAAATTGATTTTACCCTAGACAGGGCGGCACTCAGGAAAAGTTGAAATAATTTAGATGAAAAGAGTGTTTCGTTTCTGTTTGTTTATTTAGGTTCTATGAATACACTTCACTGGATGGCTGGGGGAGATTGAGAGTTGGAAAAATTTGAAAAATTCTTAAGAAATAATCATTTTTCAGAAATTATTCACAAAAAAGTTTTTTACGCGACTGTTACATTTTTCCATATATTTAATTAATTTATTTTAAATTATACATAAATAGCAGAAATACTATAGGCGAAAAACAAATTTCATTTCAATTAGGCATTGGTATAACAAATAAGAAAATTGCTGTGATCGCTTGTTTATCATTATTTTGACTAGCAGCCTTTGTAAGTTGAGGTTAGTATAACTCGACCATTATAGCTTGGCACTTTGGATATGAGCGATCCAAAAACAGATAAAGAGTGCCTAAATAGAGATATAAAACTTTTTTATGATGGTACGGCTGCTTGCAACATCACGAATAGGTTTCTATGTTTCAGTTTTAGCTTCACTCAAAGTATTACTCATAGGAATTCTTGATCCAATACAATCTTGCATTCTAAATTTAATTAAAACACTTTCAAGATAGTTTTTTTGAAATAAATAAATGCCTAAAAATTGATTTCAATTTCCTAGATTTAGCATTCCAATTTTCTTGTTTCTGTTTTAAATTATACATATCAGTTTCATTGTTACCGGTAATAATAATGTCATCGACATAGAGTAGCAAATAAATTTCTATACAATGGTTATGATCAAATACAAACATGGATAATTTTCAGACCTAATTAATCCTGATTTAGATATAAACTCATTAAATTCTCTGTTACAACAATACGGGGCTTGTTTTAGTCTATTTAATTGTTTGTTTACTCTACTCTACTTTACAAACTAAGCTTTCATTTTGGCTATAAATATATATATATATATATATATACACTGTGTCCGTAAAGTATGGAACAAATTCATTTTCAGCTAAACAGACCATTTTAAGAAATAATCCTGAAACACGTCGATTTTTGATTTTAATTTACCGTATTTTAAAATGATAATCTAATATACAGGGTGAATTACTTTCGAGTAATGACGTCACCGTCATTTTTTTTTAAATGGAACATCCCCATTTTGTCTCAATAATCGGATTACTCTAGCTGAGCTGATTCCAAAAATGTACCACATGTTGATTCCAATTGGTACAGAGTGGACAAAAATACAATAGTTTTGTGTGTGCTCATAAAGTAACGCGTAACATTCTTTATTAGTTAAATTAACAATATTATCAAAAATACTTATTGTCTAGCGGACAGAATATGATGAAATACATGACTTTATAAATGTTCGAACTGCAGCCCTTGCTGTATTTGACAGTAACCCAAACACATCTAAATACGCCCCGTCCAGTTCCATCTGTGGCAAAAATGGTCTCTATAATTTCGTGGTTAGACTTAAACACGGATGTATAAATCAGCAGACCTAAGAACGCATTTATTTCAACTAAATCAGTGTCTTGAATCCACGCTAATTTTTGATCAGCATATTTTATCTGTTTAGTTCCAATTTTTTCATTGGTCCATTGCACTATTTGCTGCAAAATGTCATGTTGAAAAAGGAGGCCCCATGCGGATGCTGCTGTGGGAGAAATCTGTAAGCGCTGCTTAGCCATTTTACGAAATCCAGGTAACTGAACTACAATGTTGTGCTTCATAGTGCGACTGCGGCTGACATGAGGTTCTGCACTTATACTTATTTTTTCCATAATAGGATTTTCGATTCGCTTCTTACCTCTCTTCATACTCATCATTTTCGTCATCGTCGCTGTCTAGGTCTTCATTACCTCTAATAACTTCTTGATCATCTTTCAAACTAGTTTCATCAGATTCCTCGCAGTCAAGCTCCGACTCACTATCGTGATCACTTTCGATTGCGTAATCACTATCACAAACATCTATGTCGCTAACATCAATGTCTACTTCATCATACCATCGTTCAACAGTCTCTTCAAACTGTTTATCATCAAACCGAACACGTCTAGACGGCCCCGGAGCAGAATCCATTCTAAACGTATTTTTTAAAAAGTTACTTAACCCGTACAAAGGGGTCTCACAGACACTTTGGTACTTTAACTCGAAATAATTTACGCGTACGTTCACCTATATCGCTCAAAATCTTCAAGCGCACTGCTGTTGGCCCAACTTAAAAGTAGATGGAACGGCAGAATGATATAGGAAGGACCGGGTGTGCGTGACTTGTTGAAAAGTGTCTCACAGACCCCATGATACGGGTTACGGGTTAAGATACCTTGAAGAAAAGCCGATTTGATGTAAATTAATATTTTTATGGTTTATAATTGCAAGGAGAGTTCTTAATCCAATCCGTTTTTTGTATAAATCCACGAGCTACAAGTCGAGCTTTATATTTCTGAATATTTTCTTTTTGATCCTTTTTAATATAGACCAAGAGCCAGTGACCAATTTTAGGTGGTCATTTCAAAAGTCACGAAACTTTATACAGTAAATCCTCTATACCTACTTGAAATGAAACGCCACTTCTGGCAGCCCTATGTGGCCTGGGTAGACTACCCTAAAATTTTAAGGAGGGTAAGAAATATGATTTATTTTAGTTGAAGTATCAGTCATAAAATTTTACGAAATTACTTTCGACAGTATTTTGTCTTCATGGAATTTTTGCCAGAGCATTTACATCTCTCCTAATTGTTGACAGAACGCTATAAATATTTATAAAAAAAATCCATTTTTGTCATTTCATCAGTCTTCAAATTTTAACAGAATAAATAAAATAAATAAAAAATTAACAATATACAAAGCCAGAACGAAATTCCATCACCAACAGTCTGCCAGAGCGAAAAAAGTGTCCATGCGAATGCAAGTAAGATAGTGATATGGAAACCTGCGGGTTAGAGTGAGAGCGCTTATTGGAGAGTAAAATATATAGAAGTTGAATATATACTATTTAAGAGAATTTTTATTATACTAATTGAAAAATATAAAATTTGTTTGTGGAATTATCAAGTTGTTCAATAGTCCTCATCCTCGTGTGCACTATCATATTGATCGCCGTGATCCTCAATGAATACAGAATCATTTGAATTTTCTATTAATTGAATTACGTATGTATATAATATGTATGCAATTTATACAAAAAATACACTTACTATCAATATTGGCATCATTTAACTTCGATATCAATGTTGTTGTTAGTGATAACATCACTTACTGTAGGTGGTACCTGATCTCCCTCGAACCAGTGAAACTCGTACTGACCATCATTTAACACCCATCCATTATCTTTTGGACTCAATATTGTAGGCAAATCCAGATGTGTATTTCTCCAAATGGTAGCGATGTATTTCGTTCTTAATACGTGTTGGTGGAGTTCAGCTTGACATGGAGGCAAATGACATGCATCAAATTTAATCACTTTATTTTCAAATGGTTCACCAAATTTTTCATGAATAGTTCGAATTTTCTGCTATTTGTGTCGTCACAATTCTTTATTTTATAGATTTGGCACACAAATTTTTCTAATGTTGCAAGAATGTCAGTATCCATTATATCTTTGTTACATTAGCAAGATTTATGAAAGCTTCTTGATAAATTTTGGATTTCATCAGTAGCTTAAACGGATTAATTTTTCCTTTTTTATAAAATGCTGAATTATAATCACATCCAGTGAAGGCGTGATATGCAGGTAAACTGTTACAAATATCTGGACCAATTTTTTGGTATATATTTGATACGTTAATATAACGTTGGTTATTGCCTGTGCTAATATTCATCCACATTTTTACATTTATATTTTTTAGGTGATCCATATTTCCAAGCATAATAGTAAGAACATCTATATCAGAACGTCGAATAAGTATATTTCCTTCATCTTCTATTTTACATATGTGATGAACAATTTTCGTGTCAGCTTCCTCGTGATCTGGGCAAGATAATTGTAGGAAAACTGTGGAGGTGACTTTATCATCGATACATTCATAACGATGGCATTCTTTTAAGTTAATATAAATGATTTTGTTACCAATAAACAGAGCCATTTCATCTGTTACCCAGTGTTGGGTGAAAAAATTTACTATTGCTTCTTTCAATTTGTTATTTCTTAATTCTTTTGTAAAATCAATTGGTCATTTGAAAATAAAATGATTACATTTGATGCATGTCATTTGCCTCCATGTCAAGCTGAACTCCACCAACACGTATTAAGAACGAAATACATCGCTTCCATTTGGAGAAATGCACATCTGGATTTGCCTACAATATTGAGTCCAAAAGACAATGGATGTGTGTTAAATGATGGTCAGTACGAGTTTCACTGGTTCGAGGGAGATCAGCTACCACCAACAGTAAGTGATGCTATCGCTAACAACAACATTGATATCGAATTAAATGATGCCAATATGGATGGTAAGTGTATTTTTTGTATAAATTGCATACATATTATATACATCCACGTATATATATATATATATATATATATATATATATATATATATATATATATATATATATATATATAGAAAATGGTTTTCAAGGCTGAAATATGGACATGTTGATACATTTCATTAATTAACAATTTTTCAGCATTGAAAAAGAAAATAAAATTTTTCGAAACGTTGGGTAGTAAGTAAGATTTTAATTCAGCCCTACTTACGACGGAATCTCTAAGGTATTGAGAGATTTTATATATATATATATATATATATATATATATATATATATATATATGTATATATATATATATATATGTATATATATATATATATATATATATAAATTTCGATTTTCTACTACACCTGTTTTAGTCGAAATTTCAATAATTTCGACTTATTGGCCTGACCGTTCTTCGAAGGGCAAAACAACTACATTCCTGGCTAATACCACGCAGAATATTGAATTACATCCCCTTCGACTACTTCTCGCTTGTGTAACTACACGAACCAAGAGAGGTTGTCGGAGGGTGTAATCTTCAGTTCGGATTAGAGATTCTGAACTGGAAGGCATTACGGCACTCTTGAAGAGACCCAAGAAGGTCGAAACGCGTAAGTGTACTATGCTCTTCCGCTATCAGTTGCGAATCACCACAGATGTCCGTATCGGCAAAATGGCCGATCGACGTCACGGTTTTCGAAGGGGATGTAATTCAATATTCTGCGTGGTATTAGCCAGGAATGTAGTTGTTTTGCCCTTCGAAGAACGGTCAGGCCAATAAGTCGAAATTATTGAAATTTCGACTAAAACAGGTGTAGTAGAAAATCGAAATTTATATTTCATATAGCACCTCGTATTTTATGAAATTATATTTATTTTTATATATATATATATATATGAAAGTCACTGACAATTCAGGTATAAAATCAGTAGAAAGAGTGAAATACGCATAAACATAATGTCAGATATTGATATGATTGATTAATAAAAGGACTATGAGTAGAAATTCTAAATACAACATTATTTAAATAAGTATTAAAATTTACCTGCACAATTAATTCCAGAATTACGCCAATGTCAATAAGTTCCACAATGCTCTGAACATCGCCATATGAATTTAGCTAGAGGCTAATTTTATGCAACCATGAATAAATATCATAAACATTTAAAATTATAGGTAGATTACATTATTTAAACGTTATTTTTGTTTTTATTTATATGGGTAATTATCGCTAATTTCAGTGAGATAGAGATATTCGATAATTTTCTATATTTGGGTTTATTTGATTTTTTGTGAGGGTTTGGGTGTGTACATAAAATTAACACAGATATAGGATATTTACATTTGCAGGGCTTGGGTTGGGTGTTCTTTGATAGAGGTTTTTTAAGTGACAACTTCTTTTAGCGCACCGCACACAGATTTTTCCGTAGGTAGTATAAGTTAGGCTGATCCGCCACGCTCCGAGGTGAAAGGCTCGATCGGGTGAACTCGGGACCGCCGAGTGTATCCGAGCGAGAAGGACACAGTCAGCTGCTCTTCGCCGTTGTGTCCCTGTGCTTAGTATATTCAATTCATACGTAATAATATTGTCTTTATTAACTTAATAGTTATTATTGGTACGTCATAATAATTATTTTAACAATTATTCGGTGTACATTGTGAGGTAAGTGTGCGTTTTATCGTGCTAATATTATCTATTGAAAAAACATTAAACATTATAAAAAAACACAATTATTGTTATTGTTATTATAAAGAGTGATTCGATCGTATAGGTAAGTCACTTCATGTTTCTAATCAAAGTGTAAATAAAATAATTGAATTCATCCATGGAAATTTACTCATTTATACAACAGCAGGGTTTGCTTTGCTTAATCGGACCTTAGATAAACTACCTATGATCTTGAGTGGAGATTTCAATATTGATTTTTCACAAGAAACATCAAAGCCTTCGCTTTTTTGAAGATCATATTGGATTTGAATATGTCAAATAAAAATGAAAGTACAACAAAATACGGAACTACAATTGATGGAGTTTTTTCTAGATATATAAGTAAAATTCAATCTAAAATATTTATTTCTTATTTCAGTTATCACTAACCCATTGTATCTTTTGTAGAATACGATAACGAAAATAAATTATTTGATTTATATAGAATTTAATAAATAATAATTTTCATTTCTGACTTTCTCATTTATTCTACTAATACGATCCAAATACTACTAATACAATATAAATTGATTACGATTACCAATAAAGTGTTCACTTCTGCCGTGCGGTCTTAAGCACACACGATTTTTTTTCATTTAGAGCGGTGCTCGTGTGGAGGGTTGAGTGAGTGATTAGATCAGCCATTCTCTAAGTGAGTTCCGCGGAAACTTAGGATACCCCTGTAGCGGATCTGCAAGAATTAATAACATCACCAACAGTCTGCCAGAGCGAAGAACGTGTCCGTGCGAATGCAAGTAAGATAGTAATATGGAAACCTGCGGGTTAGAGCGAGAGCGCTTATTGGAGAGTAAAACATATAGAAGTTGAATATATACAATTTAAGAAATTTTTTATTATACTAATTAAAAAATACAAAATTTATGTTTGTGGAATTATTAAATTGTTTAATAGTCTTCATCCTCATGTGCACTATCATATTGGTCGCCGTGATCGTCAATGAATACAGAATCATTTGAATCTTCTATTAACTGAATTTGAGACTCTAATAGTCCATCATCTGTGAACAAGATTAATAATAATTTATATTTTACGACTTGATATATATATATATATATGTATATATATATATATATATATATATATATGTATATATATATATATATATATATATATATATATATATATAAAAAAATTTTTTTAATAACGACTGAAAAATGCTATATAGGTGGGGAAAACGGGGATTTCAGTCCAAAGAGTCAACGCCAAGATCTTTTATTTACAAAATGCCGCCAAGCTTTCGTGTCCTTTTGACACTTCTTCAGGGCAATGTAAAATATTTTAAGTAAATTCAATATAAATAATCATTCATCATATATAGACACGACTTACCTTCGGCTAGCTCATAAAAATATCTTTTATCAATTTGATCTAAAGTTTAAATATAAGTCGGAAGCATGATGACTCCTCCCTTTGAGTTCTGGATACACACTATATGAATGTAATTTGATTTATATCTTTATTTAATTTATCTATGAAATTGGGCTTCTGGATACTCTCATATAGAAAGACTGAAATATGTTAATTCTAATAATTTTATTGAGGACATGAAAAGAATAAAAATACCAACACTTCAATGAAAATCGATTTAATAAATTGTTACTGTGAAAAATTTCGTATTATTTTTAACATTTAAAATTACTTTATACCCCTACATCCTATGCAATTCTGAATACACAACAATTCATTATATTGCGTCGGCGCATAAGTTCTACGCATGCGCTTATATAATTTCCTACAACACGAATATGCTCTTCACCGTCAATGCTGTGTATAAACGGTTTGCCTGCGTGCATATAGTTGTAAAAAATTTCAATACGTTATATAAATTTAAACAAGCAATTACATATATATATATATATATATATATATATAAATTTCTAAATAATGTGTGTGAATTGAAAAGAAGATAGTAATGGATAGACCAATTATGCATGCATTAGAGGAAAATAAAAGTTGGAAATTATGTGAACATTCATGGAACACGTGAACATTGAAAATGGATTGAAATCAATAAGTAAGTACAATTATATTATTATAAACTAAATTGCATGAATCTCCATGGAGATAAAATATGATGCATCGTAATATATTGTTCTAGGCCTTTTATTAGATTATCCGTATTAGAACGTTCTGATTATAATTTTTAGTTCACTGTTCATATTTATGTGGAATTCCCAATATTTTAATTGAAATGCACAGACCTTAGTTCATATGTTCAGTCCTTATATATATATATATATATATATATATATATATATATATATATATATATATATATATATGAAAGTCACTGACAATTCAGGTATAAAATCAGTAGAAAGAGTGAAATACGCATAAACATAATGTCAGATATTGATATGATTGATTAATAAAAGGACTATGAGTAGAAATTCTAAATACAACATTATTTAAATAAGTATTAAAATTTACCTGCACAATTAATTCCAGAATTACGCCAATGTCAATAAGTTCCACATTGCTCTGAACATCGCCATATGAATTTCAGCAGAAATAAAATTTCATTTGAACTTGAAACCTGAAATAACATCAAATAATATTTATTTCAATAATTGCTTATCAATATTTGCAGATGTTTATAATAAAGGTTGACAATTTAAAGAAAGGGTTGAAAGCTTTATGAGAAATGATAAATGGAACACAGCCCAAACATATGACAAAGAAATGTATTGTAAACAGGAAGTAATGAAATCTAGTAATTTTAATACCAACTTAAATTTATTGATTATTTATTTTATATAGAACAATAATAACAAAATCGGAAATAATCAATAATTTATGTAAGACAAAAACAGTAAAAATTCAAGAATTTAAAAATAATCAATTACATCTATATGAATCAGTAATCTATGTTGTATATTTTGTAAAAATGGATATAAATAATAAAACCGTAAAAACGTGATAATGATTAAAATTGATAATGTATTATAGGAAAAAGACATTATGTAGAATCCTGAATACAAAATAAATATTTGTGAATAAGTGTGTTAATCCTCCAGGACTTAGAAATCAAACAATTTCATTTTATAACTAAAAGACATAGTAATTGACAATTTGTGTTATTAAAACAAACAGAAGCAAGCTTTGCATTTGCCAAGCCAAAAAGTTTGTTGATTTGAAAAACAAGAGAGTCATTTTGGTGGGATAGAGAGGCAAGCATCGATATAAATCTCCTCTGATAAAAATTTTTGATAAAAAGTTAAAAAGCTCTCACAAAAAGGTAATAGAAATAAGTTAATAAGTTTTTTTGTGAACCCGTGAGAAGAGAAAGGTGATCAGGAAGGAGCATCTCTCTTGTGAGAGATCGTCAAGAAATTAGAGACGTGAGTACAGCCAAGGACTGAACATATGAACTAAGGTCTGTGCATTTCAATTAAAATATTTGGAATTCCACATAAATATGAACAGTGAACTAAAAATTATAATCAGAACGTTCTAATACTGATAATCTAATAAAAGGCCTAGAACAATATATTACGATGCATCATATTTTATCTCCATGGAGATTCATGCAATTTAGTTTATAATAATATAATTGTACTTACTTGTTTAATTCAATCCATTTTCAATGTTCACGTGTTCCATGAATGTTCACATAATTTCCAACTTTTATTTTCCTCTAATGCATGCATAATTGGTCTATCCATTACTATCTTCTTTTCAATTCACACACATTATTTAGAAATTTATATATATATATATATATATATATATATATATATATATATATATGTAATTGCTTGTTTAAATTTATATAACGTATTGAAATTTTTTACAACTATATGCACGCAGGCAGAGCGTAAACCGTTTATACACAGCATTGACGGTGAAGAGCATATTCGTGTTGTAGGAAATTATATAAGCGCATGCGTAGAACTTATGCGCCGACGCAATATAATGAATTGTTGTGTATTCAGAATTGCATAGGATGTAGGGGTATAAAGTAATTTTAAATGTTAAAAATAATACGAAATTTTTCACAGTAACAATTTATTAAATCGATTTTCATTGAAGTGTTGGTATTTTTATTCTTTTCATGTCCTCAATAAAATTATTAGAATTAACATATTTCAGTCTTTCTATATCAGAGTATCCAGAAGCCCAATTTCATAGATAAATTAAATAAAGATATAAATCAAATTACATTCATATAGTGTGTATCCAGAACTGAAAGGGAGGAGTCATCATGCTTCCGACTTATATTTAAACTTTAGATCAAATTGATAAAAGATATTTTTATGAGCTAGCCGAAGGTAAGTCGTGTCTATATATATATATATATATATATATATATATATATATATATATAAAAGCCCAAGTCATAATCCATTATACTTATAAATATAAGACAAACGACTATTTAATAACAGTAGATAAACATAAAATTAATAATAACCTAGTTTAATATATATATATATATATATATTAATACATATCCTCTATCTAAATTCTAAAGAACACATTGAAATAAAGAAAATATGCATATTTAGATGTAATACTAGTGATACACACTGTATTATCAATAATTTGAAAGGTTCAATATACCAATAAAATTTGACATTTCAATTTCATATGACATTACTGCAGAATAGACTTAATGAGAGATAGATTTTAAAACGATTTGAAAAACCAGAATACAGATGTCTCTATTAGCAAAATGGCACTTATAAAAAAAATAATGAAAATCTCTCTTGGTATATAAAAACGTAAATTTGTATTTTAAAAAAAAAAAGAATTCTTGGTAACCAAAGGAGAAGAGAGTTATTTACGGAAACAGTTTAGGGAGTTGATTAATAACATCGCGAGAGACAACATCGAAATAAGAGTTGTCTCAGAATTTTTTAAATAGAGTTGAATTTTAATATCTCGAGAGACAACATCGGAATAAGAGTTGTCTCAAATTTATTTGAGAATATCAGAATAATTTGTAGCAATATTATCAAATTAACACAATTTGCTTTTGAAAGCCAGTGCGTGTATTATTCGCAGAGAATTACAGCGGTAAAGTGCGAGTGTTGTTCCAGTTTCAAAATAAGTCATTTAGAAAATTGTTCCAGATATTCTAAAACGTTTTTAGAATACAAACAAGTCTATCTGTATCCAGTTTGGTGAGTCCAGTCCATATTATATATTATTTCTCGAGAATTAATAGGCCTTTAGTAAAAAATATTTCGAAAGTAGATGCATCTGATGAATTAAATATTTGATCAAATTATAGTAACATTATTGATATATCATTCTACGTAAACTCAAGACAAATTTTGAAAAAGACAATTTACAAGGAAATTGGGGAATGTTACATTGACATATAAGTCATTTTGGACTTTTAGTTAAAGTATTTAGATAAGAATTTCTAATTTTAGATTGTTTATATTAAGGTTTTGATAGAAAATTCTATTTTTGCGTATTCGTTTATGATATTTTTTGATGCAGTGTTTGTTTGATAATATAATATATAAATTTGAATTATAATCACCTTTTGGCTCTCTTTTCATAATCATTCTCATTACATTTGATAATTTCATCCTATAGAAAATTTAGTACAAGAAGTGACATTTGGTTTAATTTCTGACAGTAATTTCATATGTGTCATAAGATAATTTAATTGCCTTATAGTGTATTGGACAAACAGTTACTTTCGATTTGAATAGTATAATACTTGATTTGGAAAATTATTTGGAAATTTATAAATTTTGAATTATGCTTTGAAATCTTTGATCCCTCCCTGAGAAAAGAGTGAGTTGATTGATATTGTGTATTAATTTATCTTTCAGGATATAAAATTTAATATTTATTTAACCGGGCATATTAATTTGACAACTGCTGTCATTAACATACTATAATATATATATATATATATATATATATATATATATATATAGGTGGGGATAACGGGGATTTCAGTCCAAAGAATCAACGCCAAGATCTTTTATTTACAAAATGCCGCCAAGCTTTCGTGTCCTTTTGACACTTCTTCAGGGCAATGTGAAATATTTTAAGTAAATTTAATATAAATAATCATTAAAAAGTTTGTAAATGTAAAAATAAATATAATTATAATATACTTGATGTCATATTTACACATTTTTTAATGATTATTTATATTGAATTTACTTAAAATATTTTACATTGCCCTGAAGAAGTGTCAAAAGGACACGAAAGCTTGGCGGCATTTTGTAAATAAAAGATCTTGGCGTTGATTCTTTGGACTGAAATCCCCGTTTTCCCCACCTATATAGCATTTTTCAGTCGTTATTAAAAAAAATTTTTTTTATATATAAATATATATATACATATATATATACATATATATATATATATATATATATATATATACATATATATATATCAAGTCGTAAAATATAAATTATTATTAATCTTGTTCACAGATGATGGACTATTAGAGTCTCAAATTCAGTTAATAGAAGATTCAAATGATTCTGTATTCATTGACGATCACGGCGACCAATATGATAGTGCACATGAGGATGAAGACTATTAAACAATTTAATAATTCCACAAACATAAATTTTGTATTTTTTAATTAGTATAATAAAATTTTTCTTAAATTGTATATATTCAACTTCTATATGTTTTACTCTCCAATAAGCGCTCTCGCTCTAACCCGCAGGTTTCCATATTACTATCTTACTTGCATTCGCACGGACACGTTCTTCGCTCTGGCAGACTGTTGGTGATGTTATTAATTCTTGCAGATCCGCTACAGGGGTATCCTAAGTTTCCGCGGAACTCACTTAGAGAATGGCTGATCTAATCACTCACTCAACCCTCCACACGAGCACCGCTCTAAATGAAAAAAAATCGTGTGTGCTTAAGACCGCACGGCAGAAGTGAACACTTTATTGGTAATCGTAATCAATTTATATTGTATTAGTAGTATTTGGATCGTATTAGTAGAATAAATGAGAAAGTCAGAAATGAAAATTATTATTTATTAAATTCTATATAAATCAAATAATTTATTTTCGTTATCGTATTCTACAAAAGATACAATGGGTTAGTGATAACTGAAATAAGAAATAAATATTTTAGATTGAATTTTACTTATATATCTAGAAAAAACTCCATCAATTGTAGTTCCGTATTTTGTTGTACTTTCATTTTTATTTGACATATTTAAATCCAATATGATCTTCAAAAAAGCGAAGGCTTTGATGTTTCTTGTGAAAAATCAATATTGAAATCTCCACTCAAGATCATAGGTAGTTTATCTAAGTTCCGATTAAGCAAAGCAAACCCTGCTGTTGTATAAATGAGTAAATTTCCATGGATGAATTCAATTATTTTATTTACACTTTGATTAGAAACATGAAGTGACTTACCTATACGATCGAATCACTCTTTATAATAACAATAACAATAATTGTGTTTTTTTATAATATTTAATGTTTTTTCAATAGATAATATTAGCACGATAAAACGCACACTTACCTCACAATGTACACCGAATAATTGTTAAAATAATTATTATGACGTACCAATAATAACTATTAAGTTAATAAAGACAATATTATTACGTATGAATTGAATATACTAAGCACAGGGACACAACGGCGAAGAGCAGCTGACTGTGTCCTTCTCGCTCGGATACACTCGGCGGTCCCGAGTTCACCCGATCGAGCCTTTCACCTCGGAGCGTGGCGGATCAGCCTAACTTATACTACCTACGGAAAAATCTGTGTGCGGTGCGCTAAAAGAAGTTGTCACTTAAAAAACCTCTATCAAAGAACACCCAACCCAAGCCCTGCAAGTGTAAATATCCTATATCTGTGTTAATTTTCTGTACACACCCAAACCCTCACAAAAAATCAAATAAACCCAAATATAGAAAATTATCGAATATCTCTATCTCACTGAAATTAGCGATAATTACCCATATAAATAAAAACAAAAATAACGTTTAAATAATGTAATCTACCTATAATTTTAAATGTTTATGATATTTATTCATGGTTGCATAAAATTAGGCGAAAGCCTCTAGCTACGACGGCGCATTTCGTTGTACAATGTGGTCGGATTCCTTATATTTGAAGATTTACATAAATTTTTATCTAACTTGGCGTCGTTAGCGTGACGGTGGTGGCGTGAAGAAGAACTAAGAACAACTTTTCTCGTAATTCAGATTTATATTTGCGCGAATTTACTGTCTTCTCTACCCCTTTGGACCCCTTGCCGAGGAGCAAAATAGTGGTCGCTTAGTTCATACACAAGCGTAGAGAACAGAATTTTGTTTTGTAATTTTTAACAAAAGATTGAATTAATAGATTATATTCAAAATGGACGAACAATGAGGTTTTAATCAATTTAAAAGTCTAACAGATCAAAGTAAATCAAGTGTTTTATGTAAAAAACGAAAATAAGAGTGTCAATTTTCGCCATTGTCGTTTTTAGGATAAAAAATCGTGTAAATATCGTCATAACACCAAATGGCTCAATTTTCCTCTATTAATGCTGTTTAAAAATCCCAAATATGCTACAAGAAAGTGGTTCAAAAGAGGATTATTCACTTTAGTTGTTGTATAAGTTGCTTGTTTCGTAGGAAGTTATATTATTTGGTACAATATTAACACTAACAGAGATACACGAAAATATTTATCGAGAGTGACTGCTCAAGACTAGCGCCATGTCACAGCTCGACTTCCCTCTTTTTGTCACTCTCTCTATCATGATGGGCTGGATGGCAGACACTCTTATACACAAAATTTCCTACTTTTCCTCACTCCGCAACTCTATTTTTTAAATACTTAAAAAGTATATCATCTACGAAAAAATTTTGCATACATTTGTCTTATAATTTATATATTATCTTCCATTTGCAGCATCAATGATAATCTTCCATGCATTTATTAATGAGATTTTCAGTTCTAAAAATTGAAAGTCATAACTTTTAAAAATATATTTCTTGGCTGGACGTGTTGCTGGTGTTTTTTTTTCATAGAGGTAGGAAAATACTTTTTCCACGACCACATAGGAAAGTAACACATATCGCACTCTCTACTAGCATGGAAAGTGACCTTTATTATCACGCCCGCGGAAAGTTACTTTCTGCCCTAGGGCGGAAAGTAACTTTCCGCACGGCTGTCAATAAGTCGTCAAACCTGTGAATCCTGTAAAATTTACAGATGTAATTATTAATCGCTGTTCCTCATTAATATTATTCACATAAAAACAGGACTAAAAACTAATTATTTATAAAAAATAAAGAAATGAAAAAAAATTGTTGACGCGGAGAATCGAAACCATCAAACCAGATACTCTTCCAGCTGAGCTAATTCAAATTTGAATTATGGTTATCAGATCTCGTAAGTCGATTTACATTAGTCTATTTATGATATTTTCATTTTATTAAAACAAACTTTAGCTATCTATCTTTAGCTTCCATCACCTCATCCTCCGTGATTGACGGGCTTTCTTCCAATTAACACTGCTCTGCTGAGTAGTAGTTGCCAAGGGAAGAGCGCGGTGACGATCCTCTGTAAGAATTGTGGGCATGTGGGTGAGGGCATTGGTTGTTTTTTCAGGCGGATCATAGCCACCTTATACGGTCTGCCCCACGGGTCCTTCTCTACCTCATTTATAAGCTCCTCCCAGCATTTATTTTTGCTATCTTGATAGCCTTGTTCAAGCTTCGCCGTGCTTTTTTGTACTCTGCCACCAGTTCAGCAGAGTTTTGTCGCCGATAGCCACGCTGATATAGTCGTCTTATTTTGAAGCACTCTTCACGAAGAGCGCTGATGTGATCATTCCACCAGTGCACCGATGGAAGTTGGTTCACGCCACGTTTTCGCGTCGCAAGCCTGCATTACTCTCATCATTAGGTCCTCGGTCTTCTCCTCCGCATTTTCAATGATGTATGTGTCTCTATATAAAACTACTGTAAAGGCAGCGGAATCGAAAGATTTCACCTTCCACCCAATCACGTTGGCGTGCCTCTGTGCTCTCTTGGGATTCAGGTCAGTTGACATTTCCCAAGATATTGCAATACGGTCACTGACTGTATAGATATCCCAAGAGTGGCCTTCCTTAATGAGGCAGCTGCTGACGAATGTGAGATCTACAATGTAGCTAGCGTCTCCTCTAATGCACGTTGGTGTATCACCGCTGTTGAGCAGGACTACATCCAGTGCAGCTATGGCTTCCAGCAGTGCTCTATCTCACGAATTTGTCACCTTACTGCCCCAGTCGACCGCTCATGAATTAAAGTCACCGGCTATTGCCACTGGATGATGCTGCTTAGCATTCTCGCTAAGCCGATCCAGGATTCATCGATAGTAAGACTGGGCGGCGCATAGCAGCTATAGAATCTAATTCCTTCTATCTATGTCGCTACGAATCCGGCTTCTCTGGTGTTGGCTACACTCTGGAAAGGAAGCTTGCCGCAAGACCAAATGACGGCTTTAGTACTGCTATCCATTCCCCATGGTTGTGTCTGTATAGCTCTGAGATTAGTGCCAGGTCTAGCTCTAGTTCGCGCACGATCTCCATGAGCAGATACTGCGCGGCCTCACAATGATTGAGGATGAGATGTAATATCTTCATGTCCGTTTGTTTTTCAATTCCAGGAGTGCCTCCTTGAAAATCGGGCATCTTCTGGTACCAGCATAGAGGGCAATATTCTCTGTACTGCGTTGGTCAGCACATAAAGTACACCTAGCTGCATTCCGACATTCAGCGACTTTGTGGCATTCTTGTCCACATTTTGTGCAGAGTTTAGACCTGTCTACTTTGCTTTTATAGTAGCTAGCGGGAAGTCCAAATTGCCGGCAGCTGTAGCATTTTATCGGTCTTTTTACTGTTCTTATTCGGCAATTGACCGAGCCAATCCTGATACCTCTATAGGCCTTACGAAAAGATTTTACTGCACCTTGCGATATCTCATAATCATCTCCAGCTACCTTTTGTAATGCTATTCAGATGTCATCCTGTGTTGTGGTGTCATCTAGATCTTGAATTTCAATATCTTCCTGAGGCCCCTTACTGATGATTTTGGCGTTTTCTTTGAGAATACTTGCGATAGTCTTCTGCAGGCTTGCCCTTTATCGGTGTTCTCCTTCGAGAGTATAATTAGTACGTCTCCTGCGCTTGTCTGCCATCGGACTTGCTCCTCTGGGACGTCTTTCTTGATACGGCCGAGTATATTGGCATAACTGTCATTCTTAGTTGGGCGAATGATCAGCGCATTTAGTCTGGTAAACTTTCGTGGCCCCTTCTGCTTGGTCTTCGGAGGCTGCTCTGAATGCTGCTCTCTGTGCTGCTTCCTCTTGCCCTTTCTCGTCTGAACCTGCTCCCAAGGTGCCGTCTTGGGTGAGTTTCTCTGCTTTCTTTTAGTGGACCTTTCACTCATGTCCTCAGCGACGAATTCGCCGTCACCCTCGATACCAGTATCCATCTCTTCTACTGTCTCGGTATTACTTCGACTAGTCGGCAGTGCTGTCTCACCTGTCCTCTCCGATGTACCATGAAGAGGGCACAATAGTATTACCTGCCATTCTTTATCACCAGGGATATTGGTTGTCTTAGTAATAATCTCTTTGTGGACGTTGAGTTCGGCGGAGAGTAACTCTTGCAGCTCGGTGACAAACATTTCTAGATGCTCCCATGTCTGCGTCCTTTTCATGTCAGCACCTGCGAGTAGCGCTTCTTGCTGGGCATGACGCCCGTTTTTCTTCTCTTCAGTTTTGTTTTCCTTAGCTCTCATCATACTTTAAGTTCACCAGCGCATCGTACGCGGAGAAGCGGGTTGCCATAGACTAGGAACGTGTGTACCCTCGGAGATTACCCTCCTACCCCAGTTCCCTGAGACCCAGTCGGCACTTGGCCAGTCTCGGAATACACGGATGCAAGACATAACGGAACATTTCTACTTTACAATACAATAAAAATATCTTCATTTGCTCAAAAAATGCTTTATTTTTAAATTAAATCTTGCACTGCTATTGCGACACCCTATAGTTACTGTAAATGGTTTTTAAAAAAGCGTAAATAATGAACCCGGATTTTCTTCTAAATAAATTTGTTGCATTATACTAACGAGCTTAATAATTAACGATGTAGTTTTATCCACGACCATTAGGGAATGTAATTATTTCGAAATCAATTTCAATAATAGAATGTAAACATTCTCGATCTAGAGTGTGAATATCTATTCAGACACATTTGCTTTTTAAATGTTTCACATGTATTTTCATTCTATAACAAGTTAGTGTTTGATTATACAGTATGTGAAAAAAGTAACGTAACTTGCTAATATTTCGATTTCTGATATTAATGATATGTTTTTTTAAATAGTACACCTCATATATTTTTATATTTTTTGGAAATCTATTAAATTAGAAATAGAACCGTTAAAACCTCGTATTTCTATCGTCATTAGTTCCAAAATAAAATTATAAAAAATGTGTCGTCTATGAATTATTTTGACGATGATAGTGTAACGTTTTTATTTTCCCTATATTTCGCCCTGCGAAATCGAATACGTAACAATATTTTCTTCGAACTGTGTAGAATATCTTTTCACATGACCAATAAACATAACAAAAATAGGAACATATATCTCTGGACGCCGAAAATGTTTGTTACGCCTCAATCTTGATTTTAAATTCAACTAAGTGACAATTGAATGTACAAAAGTTTTAATATCGCCTCGAAAAAGGTGCGATGTGCACACAATTGTTTTTAATATCGCCTTCGGACAAAAAGGTACTTTTTACGAAATTCTGGGTAGACAGCTTAATTTGGGCATTTATGGTCTCGATTCGTTTTTATATGGTTTGTTATATGGCTTTTTAGAACTAATTTTACAGTTATTTTTCGGAAAGAATTTCTAAAAAAAAGGCTGCCTATCCCCAAAAATCTCGTCACGAGAGGCAGTCTACGAAGAATACTTGAGCGAAGCAGTGGTGATTTTCTTAGTTATTAAGATATCGTATCGTATCGTATAAAAGTACCGATATTACTTGTGCTGCGTCGGCGAATTAAAATTACTGGAGTATCTGTTTATTGTGTTTATTACCGACATTGAGTTACCGAAGAATACCGAGTGTCTGTGATTTGTTCCATCACGCGGTGAGAGTAGATTACTTATTACAAGTACTATCCTAAATTTTTAAATCGACCTAATCGAGAAACCACGCCTCCGGCGTAGATGCAAGTGTCTTCACCTGAATAGTATTGTGGTGATTGGCTGGTGACTGTTGGACTCAGATATCGTAAAATATTATTTAGTATCTCTCCTACCTGGAGTAAATCGCACCTTTCCTTAGACGATGGTGAAAAGACTAATTTAGTGTCACGCCATTTCTTTAGCGAAATAACCATACGGTATCAGAACTATTTTATTATGATAACGAGCTTATTTATTACTAATATTGCCATTGTTTTAGAGAACTTTTGTTCATGCTTTATAGAAAAACTATTAAGAATTTCGGCGTGCACGTCAAATCTAGATTAAATTATTTTCCGATCACTTATATTGACATAAATTTCACAAAGCCTATGTGTTTTTTTTGTTTTCGAGTAATTCAGTAATATAATATTCTTTCTTGAATAAACGGAACATAATTTCGTTAATAAACTAATTTTTTAGTTCACAAACTCTGCGACGTTTAACGTTTGTGTATTTATATGATTTTGATTTGTATATTTGTTGTTCATTGGACACGATTTATTCCTCGAACAATTACCGCGTAGTGTTGAGTGATAAATTTGTTTTATTGTTTTTATGTATATATCAGTTTTTGAACGTTTCTATGATTTTGTATCTTATTGTTGCTGTTTGTTGTTGGTATGTATGCATGTTCCCATATTGTAAATTTTTTTATGTTCTGTTCACTGACGCTCGTCAAATCTGTTAATAAACTGGTTAACATAATAAACCGCGTTTTAGTGAGTACTTCCCTAACCTCCACAGACACATTACCGAAAATACCTCACCTTTTATAATTTCTCTCACTTATCGCATGTTTTGAAATTTTTCCTGTGAATTAAAATTTCTGGCGCCCTTTAATTACCTTTCCGGTTGATTAACTTTCCTAAAATAAACCCACGACTCTTAGCTCTCCAACCAAAACAAGAGTGCCGTTCTCATTCGTCTTAATTGTTTATCGCCCAGTACCGTTTCAAATAATAATACATCATCTTGGTCCCATCCAAGGAAACTTGGAGAAATTGGTACCGAACAATTAAGACGGTAACAATAGTAATATAGAAACAATTGTCAATTTTTTAGAATTTTTTTTCATAGAAAAGACAATGAACGTCTTGATCAGGGTTGGATGTTCGGTACGAAAAAATTTCTTCGTCATCTGAAGACCTCCAAACTGAAATGCTCGATACAGTAGATTCCAAACTTGACGACATATCTTTATTTTTTTGTTTAGTAACGCTTTTCTTTCTATTATGATTACGTTCCTGAGCTAACTACAGCCTGGATTTTCGGAAAATACTTTCTTTTTAACAATGACCTTTGTTCTATTTAACCCTTTTTTACTTGGGCTAATAGATGGAATGGAAAGTTCTTTATTGTTAGCTGATGTTCTCGAAGGACCAATTTATTGTATTCACTATGGTGTAGGATGTATGATGAAATGGATGAAGAAATTAAACACTTATGTCACGTTGATTTTGATATATTGCAGGAATTTATAACTTTTTATTTTGCGTAGACAATTAAGAAACTCACTTGATCATACGCGTTACACTGTGATTATTTAGCACATAATCTGAGGGATAAATGGATGATTGAAGATTAAATACACATGTTTGTTACCGGGACAAAAAATGCCGGGTGCTCTTATAACTTGAGTACCATTATGTACGACGGTTAAATGATGAAGAGTGAGAACGAGGGATGAATGAGAAGTGCATGAATGCCGGCTGGGAAGTTTGTATGAACGCTGACAGAGAGTTTTACGAGTGACGACTGGGAAGTGACTAAAATTGAGGTTGTATTCGTATTTATATGTCGGTCGACGTAGTTGCGAGGAAGGAGCAAAATATTAGGATCTGGCCAATGGAATAAAAGAGTTTGAAACCTAACGGTCAGATACAGCGAGTGCAAATTTGCAGTTGGGGTGAGTTTTTATGGCCTGAAAAGGTTTCGTAGATACAGATAACAGAGTTTGGAAGAGAGTTTTTTTATGAAGCGATAAGGTGTCGGGTACTTTGAAATATTCATTACAATTTTAGAAAACTATATTTATCTGTATTTCTTATGTGGTAGTAAAGTTAAAATGAATTTTTTGTTGATGTAAAGAAATATTAAATGTTGAGAATAAGGATATATTTAATTATATGTTTTGAGCAGAATATTTTAATTGTATTATACAGGGGAAGTTGAAAATAAAATCACAGGAGAATTTGGTAATTAGATCAAATTCGAACAACCTTATTCTTAGTCGCAGTTTTGATACCTCTCATTTTAAAAGATTTTTCCAGTTCTTCCTTTTAAGGTGTCGAAGTTATTATTTTGTTATGCCCGGTTTTCTTCCTCGAGTAGCTACTTAATATTGGGTATTTGTGTAATATTTTCTGGATTCATGTACTATGGTTAGAATATATTATTACATGATTAAACTAAGAATACCTGTATAATATAAAAGTAACCTTTTATAAAATAATTCAATGACGCCTTTGTCTAAAAATAAGGCCATCTCGCCATAACTTCAAATTCTTCATTTTCGTCGTCTGCAAACAAAAAGAGATATTTATCCTACCCTACCGTACATTCTACACAATGCCGTGGGAACACATAAAATGCCATTTTATTCTTAACTGCAAATTACCATTTAAATCTACGAAATAACTGCTGAAAACTTTTGTTCAACTTTTTTAATTTGCCTTCAAACTTATTTTTTACGTTACTTTGTTTTTTACACCACACTGTCGCCAATTGTTTTGTACATTTTTTTTTCGGTTATTTTTAGTGCGAAACAGGAACGGTTTCGAATAGGTTGTACAATCTCGTTAATTTTTGGTTAAATAGATGAATAAGGTCGACTTCAATAAAAAAACATTTTCACGGCGATGAAAATGCAAAAAGGTGTTGAATTGAATTGAACTTGAAACCAATAATAAACTTAAGGCAAATTTTTGTTTTGTTCAGGTTTTGATCATTTGGGATATGATATAATATATCAAAATTGTTTAATAATAATATGATAACGGATGTAATAAAGCAATTAGTAAAGGTAATAAATGTGAGATTTATGTTAAAATAACAAAATTGCTTTTCAATGAGAACGCGGTTAAACAAATAAAGAGATCTTTGGAAATTATACACAGTGATTATGTGGACCAATGACTCACTACATATGATGATAAAAAAATTTTGATACTTTCCTTGATGCCAAAATTCCACAAGAAAAAGTAAGAAATAAATTTGTATTTTTGAAGGTATTCAGACGTAAGCACATTACTTATATTATATTTAATTTATATTCAGTTTCGCTGAAATTTGAAAAAAATCATGAAATATTGCTATTAAACTTCTCACAGATGCACATAGTGTTTATAAATCTAATTTATATATCATATTCTACAATAATAGTTTCTCATTTACTGAAAGCTGCTTGTTTTGTTGAGAAATTATTGCCAAAAAATGTTTGATGTTCATCAAACGTTTCATTGTATGTTTTCAAAAGAATGATTGAAGAAGTTACAAGTCATATTCTGATTTCTTAGGACGTGGAATCAATGTTTTTTTGAGAAATTTAAATTAGAAAAGCAACATCCTTAAGGTGTTGGTTAAATTATCTATATGCTTATTCCACCGTAAATGAGAGTCGAGGGTAACACCCAAGTATTTAATATAACTTTGTCTTTGGAGGGTAATCTCTTGATTGAGCTCATCTCCTGATTGAGCTCATCTCCTGACATTGAGCTCATTAAAATATGGTAATCTGTTAATATAGCTTGCAAAAGGCAGAAAAATGATTTATTATAATTTATAGTAAGTTTTTTATGATTACACCAATCTATAATTTTTTATAAGTCATTTTCTGTTTTATATATTAGTTCTTCCTGAGTATCTGCTTCATAGAAAACAGCCATGTCATCAGCAAAACTCACAATTTGGCCCGTAGTCTGTTGAATATACAAATTATTCACGTAAATTGAAAAAATTATAGGACCAAGGAATGTCCCTTGTGGTACACCAGCTGTAATTAGTTTGCTTCTGCTAAGCTGATCTTTTACTTTCACTTGTTGATATCGGTTTTTGAGATAGTCTCCGAAAAGTTTTAATGCCATTCCTCGTATTCCCGCATCCTCCAAAGCCAGCAATAACTGTTCGTGATGTACAGTATCGAAGGCCTTAGCTAAATCCAGGTAAATGGTTAAGTTTGGCTTATTAAGGTCCACTGAGTGATGAATTCTTTTAGTTAATTCCAGAATTGCACGTTCAAATGTGTGATTCAACTGTGATAAAAATATTTTTAATTCTTCAATGTTCTCATTTATACTACGTATATTTTGATGAAATATTTTAAAATGACTATTTTTTAAGCTTTTGTAGTGTTCATTAATATCTTGTAGTTCTGTAAATTCAATTGTAGGATAAGGCTCGTAGTTAATATCCCTAACATATGGATCCATTGATAAAAGTAACTTTTATACCTATTAAAAACTAAAATGTGAATTACTAATAAACTATTAAAATTTACTTCTTGCTTCTTAGTCTTGTTCTAGCTTTGAATGGAGCTTCTTTGTTTTTTTCTATTTTCCTGCTTGGTGTTTCTCTAATTGCTGTTCCTTCTTTGTTTTGTTTATATTCTTCCTTATTTGTGTTTTCTTCTGTCGCGTTGTTAGGTTTTGTTCCACTGTTATTAATATTTTCCGAAATAGTCTCCTGCGATATTCTGTTTGTTAAAAAATTTTGAATTTCATCAAAAACCAAAGGTTCTATTGTTTGAAAAGTTGGTATAGTTGGTGTTTCTGGATTGCTATTGGTTTTCCGTTTATTTTCTGTTTCCTGGTTAGTGCTGCGTAGGTCACTTGCCAACGAATAGTCTATTACCCTTGATGTAAGATTTATCAGTTGTATTGATACCAGCTAGTTTTAAATGTTCTGTTGATATTTTATTGTCTTCCCTTTCTATAGATGTTAAGTCGTTTACTATACGTATGTTTGTACCTTTTAGTTTTTTACAATTTTTCAGTATTTCTAATTTCTTGAGGTATGAAATAAACTCGATCTTTAAAGGGCTAGTTCTACGTTTTCCTAGCTTGTAGTAATTATTTATATCTCTATACCCAACTTCCACGTCTAGTAGATTGTTAAGGTTTTATAGGATACTATCAAGATCAGGAATATCAAGTCCAAATATTAATATATTATTTTTTTTGTCGTTCTTTCTATATACTCTAGCTTTTCTAAAACTTTTTTATTGGCCTCTTCTGTTTCTTTCAACCTTTTTTTTAAATTCTCTATCCTTACTAAAATATTAGTCTCACTCGCCGCTATATAATTTTGCTTTTTATGTTTTCAGCATACTGTTTTACGTCTGCTCCTACTTTGTTAATAGCTTGTAGAATATCTACTGACTCCGAATCAATTAGAGACATTATATTTGAAATATATTTACGTATGAACAGCTTATATCTATAATTTTGCGGTATACCCTTTATATACACTATATATTATAAATCTTAATTTACACACTCTGTGCAGTTCTCTGCGCCCTATCATTCGAGGTGATAAAAAGCTTCCAAAACAAATTGAATTTTTACGTTATCTGAATATTGAATTTCAATGGTAACTGTAGAGTTTTTAACTTGAAGGTACTTGCCCACAATTGTATGTAATATATTCCCTTATGTAACACTAATACTTCACTTGAAATAATTTAAAATCACTTATTTCTAATAAACTGCACTGATTTATGAGGAAACTCAGTAATGCATGTATATTCAGGTGTATACAATGCATGTGTATTCAGGTGCGTGTTAAACAACATCGTCGACAATATACAACCCTGACGAATTCCTTTCTTTGTTATAATTTGACCAGACATGCCACCGCCAACTGTTAGTTGAGCTGAGTTGGACTCATAGAGCTGTTGTATGTGAAATATCATGTGCTAAGGAACTCCCATGGCCAGAAGAATTTCCTATAGCTTAGACCACATAACGTTGTCGAAGTAATGTTTTCTAGCTTTCTCAACAATGTGCCTCAAGTTCAAGATCTGTTCACGCGCGCAACGTCCCTTTATGAAACCTGCCTGCTCTGGACATATGTGCCAGCTACTAAAACCCTCTAAATGAGATTGCAGAATATATAACATAACCTTGCTTGAATGGGAGAGCAATGGGAGCAGACGATCAATGTCTGAGTTTTTCGGAGATCCATTTTTATGCAACAGGACAAATATTGAAGTGGGCCATTCGTAGTGGAGCAAATTTTCTGACAAATCCGATGTAAAAGGTGTAGGCCATCATCATTTAAGCAATTCTAAGTTTCGGCTAAAAGCACATCAATGCTTGTATCTTTACCGGTTTTTAGTTTCCTAACGGACTGTTTCACTTCCGAAATGTGGATATCTGGCTCACGCTCGCGATTTAAAAAAGAAGCTTGAGTGTGAACGTCGGAATATTAGTTTTCGCAACACACCTCAATTATCCCGTCTAAACCGGTGATGAGGTATAGGTGTTCTCAACTGACCTAGTTGAGACATTTTATCTTTCGGAACATCTCTCTTGGATGGTTTGTGTTGGCGTGGGCTTGTATTTCCTTGCAGACTTCTTGAGAGAAGAGTTCTTATCTTGGCGGCAGAGTGTTTAGATTTCACTATATCGATCCTGCTTTGCGTCAGAATCCAGATACGAGATCTTAAGCTCTCTACGTTCCTCGAGGACGGATATTGTATGGGTGATAATCCAGGGTTGCTTATATTGTGAGCTGCGTTTTGGTCGAGTTGTTTGGGCAGCCTGTGTAAGAATATTTTTAAATGTTAACCACATTTTACTGGGAGAAGATCCAACCGTCATCGAGTTCTCTGAAAAATCTGAGAACATTTTGAAAGTTTATGTTTGGAACGTGGTCATACCTTCAGCTTAAGCTGGAGTTCACGAAGGATGAGTTGATGGTCTGAGCGACAATCGGAACTTGGTAGAGATTTACAAAGATTGATAGATGACTTGCATCTTGTTCTAGCTAAAACGTAATCGATTTAATTGCGAGATCGCCCATCTGGTGCAACCCAAGTACCAAGTATACGGACGTCGTGGATGTTGTGCAAAAAGGGTGTTGGCAATTGAGAAGTTGTTGTCAATACAAAATTGAAGCGAACGTGTAAATTAGTCATAACATAAAGTACAAAAAAACTGAAACGAAATTTTGTTTCAAGGTATTTATTTTTATAATTGAAAAAACAAACTGAAGTTAAAATTAAAGGAAAGAATGTGACTAGACTAAAAGAAACTTAAAAAACACGCGTTGATCACGTCGCAAGGGCGTGACAAACAATTTAGTTTTGATTTAGACAGTGCCGCGTTCAGAGTAATTTGAAATAAAAGTTAAAAATATTTTTTTAACAATTATATACAGTGGCTTAATGTGAAGATGTTTAATGATTAATGAAGCATACACACCTCGCAGCGATATTTTAATTAAGAATTTACAATGCATCAATCAATAAATAATACAACACCCTCTATTTTAAAAACTATAGAGTGTCTGAAAAAAGGTTTCAAACTAAATTTGTAGAAAATTTCATGCTCCAAATTTTTTATAATGGATGCTACTAACATCATGGCAGCTGTAGAAACTAAGATAATCGATAGAAATTGATTTTTGTAACATTTAACTTTGAATAACTTATGAAGCAGACACGAAATTTCATGAGAGACAACTTTTATAGTGCCAAAAGAAAGTTTATTCACGATAAAAAGACGATGATGTCATTTTTAGTTACTCTCCTGGTTATCAGAATAAATATTAATTTACCAACCGTGAATACAATTTATCCTCAGCAGCCAGGGCAATTTACAGCTAACGGGTTTGCAAAACTTCACGACGTTGTCAAATCAACTGGTAAAATTCCCCAGTTTGTTTTGACGTTTATTGACATTCGATCATCGTCTAATTTTCACAAGTTTTTTTGATGCTTTTAAATTCATTGCTTCTTTAAGATTAATAAAACAGTTATTTTCATAACTAATTATTTAGGCAAATCTGCAGTGTGTGGTTGATAAAATGCCGAAGCAGCTGAACAGAAAATGTCAAGAGATTGTAACATCTTTGTTGAGCTATTTTGAAGAATGCCGAAATGGGGGCCCGCTTCTCCCGCTTACTGCTGTAAGAGACGTAAGTAATAGTATTATTGTTACATGTTTAAATGTAAATGATTAAATGTTTTTAATGTTAGGTTAGGTTAATTAAACTTGATAATATATTATTCTTTCATAAATTGAAATAATTATATTGTGGAGAGTTGCAGAAGCTTTACAACTTAGCGTTGCCACTGTTAACCGTATTGCCGCCAAGCATAATAAAGGTGAACAGCCAAAAAGCCCACCTAAAAAGATACAACGCATAAAACCTACTGTTGAAATTGATAACTTTGATCAAAATGCTTTCCGAAATGTTATATACGAAATGTATGGAAACAGTGAGTATATTGAATTTACTGTTTTATTTTATTCACAATTAACTAACACAATATTTTTTCAGAGGAGCACTTAACCTTGAAAACTTTAAGAGACAAACTCCAGGAGCTTGAACTCTTTAACGGTTGTTTAACATCACTCTGGCAGATAGTGAAAAATATTGGATTCAAATATCAAAAAGCTGATCCTCGTCATGGTTTAATGGAGTTGCTACATATTGCATTAAAACGTGTACATTTTCTACATATGTCAAGATAAAAAGAGAAGGTTTATAATTAATTTGTGTTTTTGGATGAGACCTGGATATTTAAAGGCGGTACTGTTGGACGTTCTTGGCAAGATTCTAATGATAGAAGCGTGAAAAAAACCAAAATTGGTGGTCCAAGGTAATTGAATAATAAAATTTAGCAATTAATTTTTGATGTACTAACATTCCTGCCATTTTAAGACCTTTTCAAATATTTACTAGTCACACTATTTTATTTAAATTTATATAATTATTAATAGTTGTTTTGAGCTATGCAGTCTATCTAGGAAACCTAGTAGTATTTTGTTATTTCCTTATTGTAGGTATATAGTATTACATGCTGGTTCCTCTTCTGGATTTATTCCTGGAGCAGGGCTGGTTTTTCTTCCAAAAAACAAGATGGTGATTGCCACGGTGAAATGAACCGAGAAAATTTTTTGCGTTGGTTTGAATACCAGCTTTTAGTGAACTTGGAAGAACCTGCCACAATTGTAATGGATAATGCAAGTTATCACAGTACAGTGATCAATAAAGTACCACCAACAGCTACCAAAAAGGCAGATATACAGAACTGGCTGATATAAAATGATATTCCTTTTGAAAATACTTTCCTCAAAAGCCAATTTTTGAATTTAGTACAACGGTAAGTTCATATAAACATTTTTCAATATATTATGGTAATACTTGGATAACTTATTTTGTTTAAATATATGCATTTTTGTAGGAATAAACCACCAACAGTTTATGAAGCTGACATATTATCTGAAAAATATGGTCACAAAGTACTTCGACTTTCCCCTTACCACTGTATGTTCAACCCAATTGAACATATTTGGGGCATAGTTAAAACTTTTCATAGAGTTCATGTAGGAACTGATGGTTCTTCAACAGAACAAGCAATAGGTGTATGGAAAAAGTCTTTAGAAAAAGTGACTCCTGATATTTGGTAAAAGACAGTAGAGCACACTGAAAAAATTATACAAGATGGGTGGGATAGAGAAGTAGTATTTGATAGACAGGATGTATCTCCACTTATTATTAATGTTGACAGTGACGATGAAGATAGTGATGATTTTGTAGTGGAGTAGTGGAAATCTTGTTTTTTTTTGTATATTTTTATCCAATTTGCTTAATTTCCACCTTTTCAAAATCACTAATAACTATTATTAAATTAATTAGGTACAGTTATTTTATAATACAAAAATTAAAACAACGACCACATAAATAATACTGATAAAATGGGAGATGTTTTATTTTTATAACTTGTAACAAAATTTTATTTTGTGTATCTATATTTTTCTTTTCCATTCTTTTTTTATTATGATAAATATAATAGATATTGTATAAAGAAACAATATTTAAATTTGCATGAAGATGATTACAGCTTGTATTGATTCCTTTTAGCGTAAACCCTTGTAGTGCTCTTGAAGATGGTTCTATAGAGTATAGAATGAGGTATAAGGACCTACAGTTTGTCATTCAACCCTCTTCTATGTAAAATAATTAAATGTTAATTCGAATATAGAATGACTGGTTACTTTTTCTTGTATCTTATCCATAGTTTTTCATGAATAAATATTTATATTAAATTAATCAAGCCTATCATACAAGTCTTTTATTTATAAATAAATATTTTTGACTTACGCCCACCGAGGCACGGAACAATGAAAAAGAAGAACTGTTAATCTAACATCAGATTGACTTTTCTAGTTTTCGTTAAGTAAAGGAAAAAACTACAGCTTGGCAACATCACAATATTCTGTTTTGCAACGTCATCGTCTTTTTATCGTAAACAAACTATATATACATGTTTCTAGCTTGTTATCTCTCTCATTCCGAAGTGTATTGCACTATTTTATTTTTAGGTATGATCGTATATTATAAAAATGAAATATAATAATATTATCACTGTTTTTTAATGATACGTGCGAAAATTGTTTTTTTTATATTCAAATGACCTCACGGCGCTTTCTATCGAATCTAAAAGAACGTCGTGCCGTCGTCGAAAAAGCGTCCTCTTCGTCGCTGGATAATAACGATCATTAAGGCCAATTTGAAGTTTAAAGAAGAGAGAAAATAATCAGTGCTCAGCACAAAAGGTGTCTAAGCTTTTAAATTCAAATAACGACGCGACATACCATAGCGACTGTTTTCGAGCTTTACCCCTTTTAATAACCATCCCTATGCTTTATCTTCTTATTTCTTTTCTCCAACTGCTCCCTATTTTCCCGTTCGTTTGCTTTACTTACCAGGGTCATCGGAGATTTATTGAGCACGTAGGTAATATACGGTCATAACCGTATCTATGTGTAATTTTTTTCAGAGTGTGGAACTGAAATTTGAATAACTATACAAGGTGTGGCGTGATTATAAATGGAGTACTTCCGGTTATTTTAAATGGAAAATGGCATTTATACAGGGTGTTCCGGGACTTGGTGCAAAAAATTCGGGAGTGAGTAGATGACGTGAATATGATGCTGTGACATTTTCAATCGATTTTTTAAAAAAAAAGGTACTCTTTGTTTAACGCGATTAAATTTATGGTTTAGGAGATATGTATATATTTAGATCGTTGTACATGCCTAGGAAACCGTTCGCCATAAAGAAATATTCTGAAGAAAATTTTCATTAATTGTAATCTATTTGTAATTGAACTTCATACTGTCGAACATCGTGTTACTTACATAAGGAAAAAATTGAGAAGTAGAAAAATTTAGTTGGCTAGCCTACAACTTATCAAATAAAAACAAAAAAACTATAATAATAATAATAATTGAAATCTTGATTGAAACTTGAGTCTTTTGTAAATTGGATACCGGTTTAATAAACCTGTATCAAAATAGCAGTCCACACACGTTAATTTCCTGGAATGAATGACACATAGAACAAGAGGTGGAAGTCAATCGGTAGACGATACTGTAATGGAGACAGTGTTGCCGCTCCAGATTTTTTTTTGTACTAGAATGTCTTTCGAAATTGTACTAAATTGTACTAAATTTATAAAATGACAGTTATTTGAGGTTATGTATTATTTCGGCGTTGTCTGTAGTGGCCGAAATAGGAAATAAGCTTAATTAATACCTAAGAACAGCATGAGAGGGTGGTACGGAACGTTATACGTATTTGTTAAATAAATTGAAAAATAAGTAACACAGCAAAAAAATCAGACTGTTTTGTATGTGTTCTGTGGTGGACTAGGTGGACACAAAAGAAACTCTTAGTAAAAAAAGTTATGATAAATTTAATAAAAAAATAAACAGTAGAACAAAAAATAAAACTCTGAACAAAAAACATTTTAGAAAATAATACTGGAGGGATAAATTAAAAAATAAATAACAAAATAAAAGATCTAACTCTGAACAGAAAACTCTTAGAAAATACTCAATATGGAACTGATATAAATAAAAAAATACATATCATAACAAAAAAGTCAGGACATAAAATCTTGTAGTAAATATTTAAAAACAAATAACAAAACAAAATAAAAAATCTAACTCTGACACAAAACTTTTGAAAAACACTTAATATGGAACTGATATAAATAAAAAAATATTTATCAAAACAATAAAGTCAGACAGGACAAAAAACTCCTGAGAAATATATATCATATTAAATCATCTATTACTCCTGCTTCATCATTTTCAGTAGTTGAACCTTTTCTGTTCAACAGGGACTTACTTGGATTCCAAGTATAACATATATCTCCTCCTAACAATTGTTTTGTATGCAATAATGCATCGCATGTTGAAACGTGAAGTCTACTTCTCATCTTATTTTTTATCAGATTCAATTGGGAGAAAATTCGCTCCGTTGAGGCACTGCTGTGGGGAAGAGATAAAACACTCAAGGCAAAGTCGCCTATATTTTTTAGTAGAAAGCAATGTTCTCCATCCTTAATTTTTCTGACTTTGATCCAAAATTCTTCAGGATCGTCAATATTTTTTAAATTATCTTTAAATTCGGGAATCAAACGCCATTCTGAATTTATCATTTCCAATTCATCCTCCTTAATAATATTTGGGAATAGTTGAAGCAAATTCGCAATGGAAAATTGCTGCTTTCCATGATCGGTCATAACAGCTGCTGGATGTAATGCTTCAACTGCATTCAGTATAGGATCATTGAAATCGATTCTTTTTTTTATTTGTAAGGATAAAGTCACATAAAAATCTAATGCTCGTTTTTTAAAAGTCAACAACTCATCATTGGTTAATGTACCATATAACAATTCTGTTTTAGCACCAAAGTACATGTCATCAATATTCAAGTATTGGTGGACATTTAAAGGATCTATAGAATGGACTTTATTTTTTTCAACATAATCACCTTTCAAAAAACTTTTCACTATAATTTTGAACTGTTTTTTCAATACACTTAGTAAACTTGTTATTAGAGGCCTTTCCCTTTGAAATAACAAGTTGAGTTTATTGACAATATCCAATATATACGATAAGAAAGTGTAATATACTTTGTAAATTGGATTCCTCAAAGCATTAATAATACATTTAGCAGATTGCAAGTTGTCTTCCAAAGCAGCTCTAGTGAAAAATAATTCTAGGGCATTCCATTGCTCTAAAAGCCTATTGACAACTTCTCCAAGAGATAACCACCGAGTTTGGCTCAATTTAAGAATTTTGTGTGGTTTGATATTCAAAAATGTTTGAAACTCCTGTAATTCTGATTGTCTCTTGGAACTCTGCTTTAAATAATTATAAATATCTCGAGCCAAGTCTTCTATTGTTGAGGGAAGTTTTTCACAGGCTGCAGAAGAACACAAATTCATTGAATGGCAAATGCACCCCATTATAAAAATATTGGGCACCTTTTCTTTCAATTTTGATTGCAGTCCATCTTTTTTTCCCATCATCACACTGCAGTTGTCTGCTGCAAATCCTGTAAAAATATATAATGATTAATCAAAAATGTAGGTTTGTTTACTACAGAACTTACCAATCATGTTGTTTATAGATATGTTGTTTTCTTTGAAAAAACATAATAAACTAGTCAACAACCCCTCTGCAGTAGCATTTTCAACTTTTAATAGTGTTAGGAATTTATCCTTGATACTGTAATCATCAAATACCCTTACAACAACAGCTAGGCATTTAGATGTGGATATATCCGTTGTTTCATCTATAACAAGCGAATATTTCCGTTTTTGCAACAATCTGCAAATATTTGCAAGGTCCTCAGGAGCACAATGAGTACAAACCAATTCAGTTCCCTTGGTTCTGCTGCACTTAATGCTTTTGGCTACCTCGGAATCTGGGCACATGCTGCTAACCAATTTTGGCAAATGCTCCAAAATTCTGAAGGGCAAGTTGTGTTCAGCAACAAACATAACCATTTTCAACTCAGCTGATCGTTTGAAATCTCCTGCAGGTCTTAATAATTTTTGAACATCTGTGGTTTTTGCACATGCCCTTACTCGTTTTCGATGATATATACTTTTCCCATGCCTTTGTAGATGAGTCAATCCCCCAACAATGAACTTTTCACAGATATTACAATAAGAAGATCCGTTCTTGTTCTGCAACCATGTATACCTAGTTTTCCACTCATCTTTAAATTTCTGGTGGTGAATCTTTTTCTTTTTAGTGACTGGTTCATTTTCATTATTTTCAGATTCTGATCCTGAAAGGTCCTCTTCACGGTTCTCAGATTCACCTTCACATTTTTCACTCACCATATCTAATATTCTTGAACATGATGGTGTATTTCTGTAGTTATCATCTTTATTAGTAGAACTTGTAGAACTTTGCCCCACATTTTTGTTATAACAATGATCAGTCTCAATTTCTTTTTTTCTTATGATAAACCTTAAATGAAGTTGAATTGCATATTGAAACATCTTCCTCAATACAAAATGTGGTTTCCCCTTACCTATCCATTATTTATGATTAAATATTAAAGCGTCTCAGTCTCAGTGTGGTTCCTATTAATATCCTTTAGCGTATAGTTATCGATACATAGCCTTATTCTCACCCTTTTATTTTGAACAAAAATTTAAAATAACACAAGACATAACCAAACTTTTCGTAATTTTGGTTGGTTTGGTTGGGAAATCTCAGATCAGTCAGATCAGAAATCTGAACGCCGAACGCATCTCACATCTCACGGATCGGGATTAAAGATTAAATTCAATTGACATGAACGAGAGCACAGACAGCACGATCCAAACTCCAGTAGTCCGTTCCGTATCGATTAATTTTTCATGTGATCGTGATGTGGCTTGCGCTCTCGCCGCTCTCCGGTCAAGGCTCCAGCATCTACTACTAAACAGGATGGAAATGATGAAATTTAATTTTTGTAATAGATTCGAATGAATTGTAATGACGTACTAAATGTGAGTGAAATGTACTAGAAAAGTACAATTGTACTAGAAACGGCAACCCTGAATGGAGAACTTGCTGTCTAAGGCATGCGAAAGAATCGAGGAAAAAATTGGTAAGGGGCCAGACGTAATGAAAGACAGTATAAACAGCTGGTCATCTAATTTGGACGAGAAATTTAAGGAACTGTCAAACAAGATTTCAGAGACAGTTCTATATATTTACAAGGGGAGGAAATAAAAAGATTGAGAAAAGAGATTGAGGATATGGAGGCGGTCCGGATAAAAAATGTATTACGATTTGAAGGCGTAGGTGAAGATGAAAATTTGTTATCGGTTATGCTGCATATAATAAACGGAACTATGAAAGTAATATGTTCCAATATGGATATTGTTAATGTATATAGATTGGGGAAAACAAATTATAAGGAAAAAATGACAAGAACATTTCCACTAGAATTTGTCTCTTATTTGAAGAGAAAGGAGATTTTATTGGCTAAAAAAGAAATGAAAGGTACCAAAAAATATGTGAACGAGGATCTTACAAAATCTAGATATATATTGCTAAAGGATATGAAAAAAATATATAGAAGGCATGCGGCATAGAAATATGGTGGAAGAATATATTTGAAAGTTAATGGGCATCAATTCGATGGAGGATGCAGGCTAGTAATTTTGTGTGTGCGGACCGCTATTCTAAACGTAAATATATCATATATTTGTCTAGTGGTAGGGATTCCAGTGTTCGAGTATAGGAGGCTATGGGTGGAGAAGACAAGCAAGTTTTTAATGAAGAATTACTGATAACATTTTATGAAAAACAATATGTTAAAATATGGATTGTAATTACAGGTTGGACTGTCATTTAATTTAATTTTTAATTTTAAGTAAATTATGAATTGTTATCATTCTGGATAGAGTATTTTTTTTGGGTTTTTCTATAATTTTTAGTATTTATATTATGTGAATATAACAAATTTTCATGGCTAAGTATTTCATCAATTCATCTCTCGTAGATATTTGTATTTGTAGTGATTGCTGATTGAGGGACGGGAATGTTATTATTATCATTATTAAAATATATAACAACTTTATAGGATACAGAATGTGTATCGTGATTATTGAATATTTTCAGGAGTAACTTTGATTGTTTCATGCTCTATGACCGACATAAACACTACTCCAAGAATTTAACGCACCACCAAAAAATAACCAAAAGTTTAAAGTAAATTTTTGTCTGAACTGCTTGTCCGATTTGAATGAATTTTTTTTTGAATGACAGGTTGACACTTGCAGAGAGTTAGTGTACTATTATATTTGCATACAACCTTATTTTTGTATAAATACGGGGTGTTGCAATGACAACCTGATTTTTTCATAAAATTTGTAACACCTTGTGGAGTTCAACAGTAACAATATCAACTTAAAATTAAAATCAAACTGTAGCTTTATCTTTTTGTAACATTTTGTTTTTTGATTTACTCTATTATCTTGGCCACAACAAGAGAAAATCAATTTTATAGCATAACATGTTTTTTATTAAAATTTATTATCCAACTTTAACAACGAAAAACAAAGAAACAAAACGTAAAAAAAGTCAGTAGCGAGTATTTCCGCCTCTGGCAGAAATAACTGCTTGGCACCGACGGCCCATACTTAAAATAAGCGACCGTATATCATTTTGGTCAATTTCTTCCCATATTTCAATCAGTCACCTCCCCACGTCTTCCAAGGTGTTCAAGTTCCGTTCCTCTCGTAACCTCCTCCCAAGAGTGTCCCAGAGATTCTCTATGGGATTTAAATCAGGGGTTCTAGCTGGCCATGCCATGGTATCGATGCCAACTTCCTCTAGATAATTCCAACATGAGGCCTGGCATTATCGTGCATCAACAAAAATCCTTGCCCTATATATGGCGCATATGGCATTACATGTTGGTCTAAAACCTCCAATATGTACCTTTCAGCTGTAAGGCTTCCATTATTTATGACCACAAGTTTTGTGCGACCAGTCAAATAAATACCTCCCCAGACAATCACAGATCCTCCTCCAAATAATGTGTTATTTGAGAAATTACACTGAGCATATCGTTCGTTAGGGCGTCGATATACACGTATGCGCCTGTCATTATTGTACAAACAAAATCTTGAGTCATCCGGAAATAATACCTGTTGCCATTCCGCTTCTAACCAGTTACGATGTTCCATGGCAAAATTCAGCCTCGCTCTTCGATGATCTCTAGTTAGAGCTGGCCCCCGAGCAGCAATTCTAGGTTTCAAATTGTGTTCTCGTAGTCGCTGACGAGCTGTTTCACCACAAATTTGTACACCAGTAGCATCTCGAAGCCGGGTTTGAAGGGTCCGGGCTGTTACAAAACGTTGTCTTAATGCCGATAATCTTAAAAAACGGTCCTGATTAGGGGTTGTTATTCGATTCCACCCTTGTCCCGGTCTGCGACCATGACTTCCAGTGTCTCTATATCTTTGTATAACTCGTGAAACGCTTGTATGGTATACATTAAATCGTCTACCAATTCTTCGGTAATTCCAGCCTTCCTCGAACAATATTAATGCTTGAGCACATTCTTCGCCAGTAAGATTTCGTGTTTCACGTTGCATATTAATCAAAATAAAGGTTTTCACAAAAAAAAACGTAAGGGCTAACACTAAAAATACACTTCTATGAAATGCTTTTTGACGCCTGTATTTAGCTAATGACAATTTACTGTAACTTATTGTTTTTCATAGCCTGCTACTCACTTTTATTATTATAAATTTTAATAAAAAACATGTTATGCTATAAAATTGATTTTCTCTTGTTGTGGCCAAGATAATAGAGTAAATCAAAAAACAAAATGTTACAAAAAGGTAAAGCTACAGTTGATATTGTTACTGTTGAACTCCACAGGGTGTTCCACATTTTATGAAAAAATCAGGTTATCATTGCAACACCCCGTATTTATACAAAAATAAGTTTGTATGCAAATACAGTAAGTAGTACACTAACTCTCTGGAAGTGTCAACCTGTCATTCAAAAAAAAATTCATTCAAATCGGACAAGCAGTTTAGACAAAAATTTACTTTAAACTTTTGGTTATTTTTTGGTGGTGCGTTAAATTCTTGGAGTAGTGTATTTGAATTACCAGAACTGTAGAGGTTAGAATACGAATAGTGGAGTTTCAGAAAAATTTATCACAAAGTATGATTGACATAATTGTGGCGGTGAAAACATTGCTTCAGGCGGGTGTTCTTGACGGGGAATTGGTTGATCTGAACATATATACTCGTAATATAATAAAAGCGAATAGAGATCTTAATATAACGGGTAAGTCCAAAGGTGGTGGTGTGTTAATTGCAGTAAAAAAGCAGCATAGAGTTTTACACGGCCCTGCTCATCATTTGAAATGTTATCTATTGACTTAAAAATAAGTAGCAAATTCAAAATTTGTATTATTGGAGTATATATTCCTCCTGATTGTAGTGTAGACGATTACGAATGATGTGAACTTATACAAAAAAGTATGAAAAATAATAATAATACATTTATTGTGGGGAATTTCAATATACCCGAAATAAAGGGTAGTAACACTAATTCATTTTCTAGTCCTGTGAGTAAGTTAAAAGTTATACTGGATTTTCTAAACTTCAATTATCTAAATTTATATAATGATGTAAAAAACGCTGACGGCAAAACGTTAGATTTGGTGATTGCTTCTTTGGTAAATAGAAACAGTTGTAATGTGTCTAGAGAGTTGTTGCCCTTAGTAAAGCAGGATCCGCCACATCCATCTCTGGACATAAAACTTACATTTACAAAATTGAATAGTAGTAGGGAAAACCAAATAGTTGATAATATATATAATTTCAAAAAATCAAATTTTTTGCAAATGAGCGAACTGATGAGAAGTGAGTCTTGGGAAGACGTCACAACGCATAACGATCCCAACAAAGCAATTGACTTGTTTTATAGTAAAATATACCATATTTTTGATGAGCGTGTACCAAAATACAAACTGTATAACAATTATAATAAATTTCCCAAGTGGTTTACACCAGAAATAAAAAAATTGTTGAAGGATAAAAACAAATTTAGAAAATTAAAATTAGTTTCGGAATTTTATATAAATAATGTAATATTTTTGTTATTTTTTTAAACAATAAACGGGTGGGATAAATTTAAAACACTCGGTATGGCTACTCACTAATTAATTTAAACAGTAAACTAATCACTAACACTTAATTTATATATACTCAACTAATCACTTAAATCTAATTTATATGTACATAAACTTAATTATATTAGCACTTTACTGTTCGGTGTATTTCTGTTTATTTCTCGAGATCACTTTATCAACTCCCCTGATCAGTCCCTTATATATTAAAGCCATTTTTACTAGTAAATTCCAGACTGCAGCTTACACAAAAACAATTGATTCTGGCCTTTTCTAGATAACTCTGGTCACAAAAACAATGTTTACATAAGATAGTCGTAGAGTCGTAAACAGTTAAATAAAAAACGGTGCGTATCCGCCATAATTTTAACTTTTATACCTGGCTTAGACAGAGTCGGTTTTAGGAACTACACCAGTGTGCTGTTTCGTAACATTACCCCCTCCTTAAATGGAAGTTCCTCCTGGAACTTTTGTGTGGCCGAGACTGGATGTTTGAATCGGCAACTGGCCCCATTTCTACACTTTCCGATCTTATGGAAATAGCAGGGCACCGTCTTCATCGGATACTGATAACGGGGGTTGTAGCTGCAAATTAATATCTGGACACCGGTATCTTGAAAGATAATCTCTACCATTTTCCTGATGATTCGCCAATCCAACTGGTTACTCGCTATCGTAGGCATAGCCAGTTTCTTCACGTTGGATTCCAACACATGGTCTCGTAGGTTTCGAAGTGCTTCCCACACATCGCGGTAGGTAGATCGATCTTGAAATTCATTTTTAGTTACCACGTAGAAGACGTACCGCGAATTATGTTCCAGTTTCAGTGTCTTGCCAGGGGCTGGAATCTGGTCTTCAAGTTTTTCTAATTGCCCGAACTTCTTTCGAACGACGGTTGCTAACCCTCGAGCGTTCTTGATACGGGCGGGGATGTTGTATGCCAGTGAATAATCTTCCGGGAGAGTGAACAGATCTTGTTGTTGTTCCGAAGTGACTCCATATCTAGCTTTCCCGGTACCTCCATACGTGCACATAAATTACTCGAAGGTAGGGTCAGACACATCTCGAATAAGGTTTACTCCTTCCTCCAGGTCATGGTCTCCTTCGAATGGCGCTAGTCGGTTTTGGTGAATTATTTTTGGTTTTCCGTTGATGATCTTGCTTATGCGATATATAACATCATTGATCCTTTTCTTGATTAAGTATGGACCTTCCCAGGATTTTTGTAATTTTGGAGAAAATCCTTTTCTCCTCTCCGGGTTGTGTAACCATACTTTGTCCCCTTCTTTAAAACCGCCTTCTGTGGCATGCGTGTCGTACCGACTTTTCATTCTGTCGCTGGCAACTTGAAGATTTGTTCGAACTAATTCATGAATATCGTCCAGCCTTCTTCTCAATTGGATCACGTAGTCTTCGCCTGCTATATCTTCTCCAGGCCGACAGCCAAATTCCAGGTCACAAGGAAGCCTCATTTCACGTCCAAACAGAATTTTCGCCGGTGTTTCACCCGTGGGCTCATTGACGGCAGATCGATAAGCCAATGCGAATAGGGAAATATACTGGTCCCAATCTCTCTGATAGCAGGATACTACTTTGGACAGGTATTTTCCAATAGTCCTGTTCATTCTCTCGACCATTCCATCTGACTGTGAATGTAATGCTGTTGTCCTGGTCTTCTTCATTCCCAGCTTCTCGCAAATCTCCTGGAATAGATGGCTTTCAAAATTTCTTCCCTGGTCACTGTGGACTTCCAAGGGCACTCCATATCGGCTGATAAATTCTTTCACCAATACATCTGCTACAGTTGTGGCCTCTTGGTTGGGAATAGCGTAAATTTCCACCCATTTTGTGAGATAATCCATTATAACCAGTATGTATTTGCTACCATTTTCTGTAGTCGGAAATGGTCCAGCGATATCTAAAGCAATCCTTTCGAAAGGGCTTCCAACATTGTACTATTTCATGGGTGCCTTTCTCTTGCGATGTGGTCCATTACTCGCAGCACAAGTCGTACATTTCTTACACCAGTCCTTCACATCGTCGGAGCTGTTCATCCAATAAAACCTTTCACGGAGTCGCTGGAGGGTTTTCTTCACTCCCAGATGACCTCCCGATGGACTGTCGTGTAACTTCTTCAGTACCTCAGCTACTCTTGTTCTCGGGATAACTAGCTGTCTCCTCATCTCAGAACCATCATCGTTTTCAAGGACTCTTTTCAACAGCCCTTCTTCCAGGACAAGGGATTCCCACTGAGCCCAATACGCCTTAAGTTTCGGTGAAAACTTTGACACTTCTTGCCAGGTAGGTCGCCGATTTTCTTTCTTCCATTGCCGGATCATCTTCAGGTGAGGATCATTCTCCTGATCCTCTCTGATCCTGGTGGGTGACCATTCTTCATTGACTACTGTAATTCTTGAAACTGCAACCTCCTTAGATTTCGACTTGTTGCATCGTGAATAGTCTACCAGGCATGGCCGTCTAGGCAAGGAGTTGGCTTTTTGGTGATTCACATTAGCTGAATGTTCACCCCTGTCTGATTTCCCCTGTGTCTGGAGTTCTTGGGTTACAGGAGTCTTGGGGCGCTTAGACGGACTGCGTACGTGCTCTAGCTCGCCACACTTCCGGCATTTGATCTTCTTCGGCCTCTTGTCTGCCATACCTTTCAACAAGTTGATGATCTGGTCAAGTTTGCCATCGTCATCTTCTTCCTGCATGGTCATACCTTTGTTGTATCGCGAGCTCTTCGTGGCTGCTTTACATTTAAGAGGTTTTTGGTTTGCAGGAGTCGTAGGATGCTTACACGAACTGCGTGCATGCTCAAGCTCGCCACAATTAGAACACTTGATTTTATTTGGCTTCTTGTCTACCATACAATCTGTATGATACACTATTTGATAGAGAAGGCATACACAAGACAGACCGTATAATCGTAGGAAAAATTGTGAATAGGTGCGAGAAACAAATTATGTGAAACAAAATAACACAATTTTTATTCAAAAGATTAAGTATCAGAACTTTGTTTATGATAAAAAAAAACTAATGTTTCTTTATTCTGTGAAATTAAGATAATCTTATGAATTTGTCAGAAGAAACCAAACAATATTTGTTGAAAGAAATATTAACATAAGAAAGGGTAACTGTTTAGACATAACTAGATAGGAAGCTGTATAATAATATGAATTTCAGAAAGCATGACATATGCAAAACGAATATTCATTTTGCACATATATTTGAAGTTAACAGCTGTCATCTAAAAATATTAAGAATTTTCATTTTACATACACACTTAGAGATTAACAAATGTCAGTTAAAATTTTTATGAAATATTGTTGGGAGAAAACAATATATGAGGTTTAAGCAATTGAAAAATTTAGAATAGAATGTCCTGATATGATGGAGGGACGATTCACTGTTTGAAGTGAAGGTTTTCAATGATGAAATTGATAGTCAATTTTGATTGGTAAATAAACGTTTAAAAGAATCACATCAGCGACAATTACGTTGCTAATGATAAAAAAATTTGAATGAAAAAAGTTGTTGATTATGTAGACTATTCACTAAGAAGTCTCTTTTTGGGGTAGCAAAAATTTGGAAGAAGAAAAATTATTTTGGTAAAGAAAATTATTTTAAATATTTGAGAAATATCAGTTTTGGCTATGGAATTCAAGAAACAAATACATTATACTTACGAGATATACGTTAATGTAAGTAATTAAGTAAATATTAATAACTACAAAATATAAAAAGGAATTGTTATATATTATAAGGTACTAACCGTGACTTTTCTTTTATAAATGGTCAATTGTTGTATTGTGGAAGCAATGTCTCGACAATACCTTTCAGAAAACACTGAATCATGGAATTCATCCAAAGTGTTTTGATGTTGGAAGAAATACAGCGTCAATTCCTGATTTGGTGGAAATGGACAGGAAGAACGGATTTATTCCAAGAGAGAGAGAACCTAAAATAGATTAAAGGAACTGATCATTGAGGTGAATAAACAAAAACAGTATAGTGAACAAGGTATTTAAATTCAATTTATTAATACATAAAAAGTTAAACGAACTTACCGATTTGTGTAAAGAACTGAACTTTAATGTTACATGGACGCTAAAAAGTTTATAGTTCGCCATCTTCTATAATTCATTTGTATACCAAGTTGCATAATTGTAAATAATATATTTTGATCAACAAATTTGTTTTAAAATATAAAGAATTTATTGATTTTGGCGCTAATATATGAAAAAAAATGAAACCGTTTAATTTTTATATACTTGAACTCTACCCTGAGATAAGAAATTTCTCATGCAAGTAGCATAAATTGTTTATCACCTATTTAAAATTATCTGAATACCGGGCTAAAATCTATCCATCAAAATATATATATATATATATATATATATATATATATATCTGTTATTTGCTCCTATAAAAAATATGATTTTTAGTTTTGGGTTATTTTCTAGTATTTATAAACATCGTGTCTTTACCCCATTAGTTAAGTAAATGCTTTAAAAAATATTTTAGCCTACAAATAAATATGACTTCTAAAGTTCAGTTTTTTGCTTTATTTCAAGCGCCCACCTGTACCTACCTACCTTCAAAAAAATAAATAAAAGACATAATCCAAAAAGCCTTAAGGGGCACCAAAAAATCGTTTTTTGCATACAGGCGCCAGTAGGCATTATGGGGGTCCTGATCTCACTTGTTGTTAAAATAAAAATTATTTTTAGTAATTACAAATTACATTACAAATTTAACTAGCATGTCTAAAACATCACACAAATAACAAATCCCCGTAATATTTCATTCTTTCTGATTTCAAATTCTAATTCTTATGCGATTAATTTACTTTAATTGAATTCGTAAAATATAAACTTTGTAACGTCCCCCGGTAAATCTCTAATCGATTAGAGGACCAGCGAAGAGTTACAGAGTCGTCGTGCCGAACTCCCTAGGTAAAAAGGACCCTTTATTTCGAATAAAGACTATGTTCGATTTGAATTTCAATTGCAAATTCGCCATAAGCGTAGCGATGATCTCTTCAAATAATTGGTATTTTAGGAAAGACAAAGATTCGTAAAGAAACACACTTTATTATTCAACTGATTTTAACACTCAGTTTTGTTATTGTAAATGAAGATCTCTGAGTAAATTTTTGATCCATTAATATACAAAAAATTAAGAATGAGTATAATGAGAGGTAGAGATTATAGGTAGTATTAGCCCAGTAAAATAAGGATTTTACCTCAGAATTAGAGGTTATATATGATTAACTAACCGTTATTGTGGCCCTTTTAGTAGTCAAAGATTGATAGCTCAGCAGGGGTGGTTCTCATCCTTAACGATTCCAAGTTAGTAAGGGAGTGTTAAAATAATTATGGGCGCCTGTATATTTAGTATTTTATATATATATATATATATATATATATATATATATATATATATATATATATATATATATATTATATATATATTTGAACCAGTCCTCTAATATATATTAATAATTCACGTATGAGATTGAATATTAAAAAGATTTTTTATTAATACGTAGGGTGTACCATTAGACACTACCTAGTTAAAAACTAAATTTAACATAAACGAATGAATGAAGTAAGCAAATGTATTATCAAATATTGAGAAAACCAATTAGAAAGAAAGGATTAAAGGATAAGGAATAAAATTTTAATGATAACATTATAATTAAGTATAAAAATTTTACCTTCACAATTAAATCCTAGGGTCAAGTCAATGTCAACAATTTTCAAAATATCTGAACACTGCCATGTCAATATCTGGATGAAGTAGAATGTTGTTTGTTTGAAACTTAAAATAACAAGAATTATTAATCAACTTACTAATTGATTAACGATATTCACAGACGATGGTAGAAAAAGTTTACAATTTGAAAAAGAATTTATAAAAAAAGAAAACCTTTATGAAAGATGACATACGGAACAGATCCATGTTATGTGTCATGGAAATCCAAATAAAATTTAATGACCATGAAGTAATAAAATCTAGTGATTTTCTTGCCAACCTAAAATCATTGCTTTGGAATTGAATATAAAACATAAAAGGTAAATTTGGAAATAAATAAAAGTTTATATGAAATAAAATTAGTAAAAATTCATAAATTGAAAACTAAACAGTTCAACATATATAAATAATTATTTTAGGTTGTAGAAATTGTATATTTAATTGTAAATAAAAATGCCATAAAAAGGGAATTACAACAAATTTTGGGATTGTAATACATGTAAAGGACATTTTATATATTCCCTAAGACATTATAAACCCATTTATATAAGTGTTATTATCCTCCAGGACAATTTTAATTAAAGAATTTTGTATTTTCATGAAAAACACTCAAATTGACAATTGTCGAATGAAAAAAACAATATAAGGAGGCTGTGTTTTTGATATGGGAAAAAGTTTGTTGATTTAAAAAAAAATTGAGAGTCGGGCGTTGGTAGAAGAATAGTGAGCATCTATGTAGCTCTCCTCTACAAAATTTTTGAGAAAACTATGTAAAAGTAAATAATTTTAAGTTAAAAACCATTATAAAATCATAATATAAATTTTGTTTAAACCGTGTGATAAAGTGCAGTGTGCAGAAAGAGTATTTCTTTGATAAGAAATTCTCAAGAAAAAGAGACGCTTTGCAGCAGTTCCACAGTGCCGAGAATTGGAAATAAGGTCGGTGGTTTTTAAGTTTTTTTAATTTGGAATTCCAAAGAGAAAGAAATAGTGAACAATAAAAATATTATTTGAACGTTTACATTAAATTTTCTAAATAAAGGCCAAAAACTATAAAAAATGATGAATATCATTTCATATCCATGGATATCCATGTAATTTTAATTATCATGCAACTTTAATAATAGTTATAATTTGTACTTACTTGTAAAAATTTTTTATTTCACATAATCATTGTTTACATTGCACGTAAAGTACCATTCCACTTTTATTTTCTTCTAATGCATGCTTAACTATTTCTATAACTATTCATCATTTACTTTACTCGCATTTTGATATATGTATGTAACTATATAGTGTACTTTCCAATAATATATCGACGATTGCAATGAATTTAAGAACGTTAAATTTATAAAAACATTCATATAAACAACGTCGACTGTGAACCATACGTTTTGTGTCGTTGAGAAACGATATACGAGGATGTGTTTCTCCTATGCGCCGACGCAGTCAATCTAAGCATTCAGTGCGCATGACCAGTCAAGAATGCAGGAGCGGTGTAAAGAAAATTTATGTAAAAAGATTTGAATATAATCTCAACAATTTATTCAATCATTTCATTAAAGTGTTGGTATTTTTTTTTTTGATAAAAACAAAGGTATATATTTTATTCAGGAATAACACATACTAGAAAAATTTCAAAATTCAATATTTAAATGTGTATCAAAGTTATACATATGCGTCCAGAACTCAAAGGGAGGAGTCTAATGCTGCCGACTATCATATAAATTATGAATAAAAATTAAATTTCACAGATTATCATCAGGAGCTAGCCGAAGGTAAAGTAAAATAGGTAAATTATACAATACAATACAAACAAATAATAATATATAAAATTCTCATCAGTTAAAAAAGTAAAAATTAAATAATTATAATATATATATATATATATATATATATATATATATATATATATACAAAATATGTTCATCAAGAACTGGGTGTAGCAGTCAGCAGTGGGGCTGGTGAGACTGCTACACCCAGTTCTTGATGAACATATTTTGTTAATATTCATCAGTCAAACGTACCAATACTTTTGTTTCGTATATATATATATATATATATATTTATATATATATATTATACTAATATATAATGATAAATACTTACTTTTATTGTAGATGATATTTAAATGTATATGTTTATAATTTAGAATTTTTGTTTAGTTTGGCTAGCTCAGTTAGTTATTATTATTTTGTTATTTTAATTATATATTAATTATTTCGGGAGCATGAAATCCTTTTCTCTTTGAGTCCTGGCTTATTGTATTGTTATAATTGTTTAAATAAAAAGAAAACACATTATTTGAAATAGATTTAATTTTCAATGCAATATTTTATATTTGATAAAAATAATATGCGACGCCAATGGTTATATTGTATCTACTTATTTATTTTAATAATTTTATCAATGCGCATGCGTGAAAAACTAGTCATGCGCTTTAACATAAACGAACAATTCTGATACGTAAGAAACATCTATTCATATTATATCAAGTTTGTTGAAGATGCAAACAAGTATATGGTTTAAACACATAAAAGAATTTATATATAAATCATAGTTATATATGATACAAATAGCTGTGGGAAGAAATTAGTTATATACATGGATAGAAAAATAGGAATTATATACAGATGGACATAGTTATTGCATTATGAAATTTCAATCACCAGATTTATGCGGTTACAAGATGGCGTAAGTACATATTTTAATTTATATAAAGTTCGGCCTTTTATTAATTTTAACGATTTATGCAATGAATTCACTATATAAAGTCTGTTTCTTTCTTTTTTAGATCGATCATATTTGCAAAAGTTTATCAATTTATGAAATTAAGTACTTAATTGGGTATTTTAAGTTTTTACACTGTTTATTGGCCAATAAATGATTTAAAAACACTGACCTGTTGCTCTTGCATTGGGATGAAAGTCTCTGGATCCCAGGAACACTCCACTGAAGCTCCAAAAAACCAAAATTGACGAAAATTTCGCAGATTCTTGCCGAAAAACTTGTTCAATTAACTGTGAGTATTACTAATATTGTATTTCATAATACTTTAGAAGTTTAAATGTCTTAAACCGGGAATATCTTGAAATTTCAGGAACACTATCACACACACTCCTCCCTTCTTAACATCAGCTTCCCTTCTTTTTAAGCGTCCCCTCGATTCTCTACTTTTTTCAACAAACAGTCTTTTGTTCTTTTCCAGGTCACTATTCCAAAGTTTATTTATTGATTCACAGTTTGTTCTGTCATATTTTATAACCAATAAGATATTGTCTTTTGTAATCAGATACTTGAAACTTCTATCACTTATTAAAAAATTTCGTACATACACTCTTTTACATTATTAGTTCATTTATAGAGTTCCTATGAGTTTTTTCATCATACAAATAAATTAAAATTGGTTATACATAGATACACTTACATGGTACAACATTCAATATTATTATTGATAGTATATTCTTGTTACACTCATATTAATTATAAATATAAATTCTCTTATGTTATTTGTTTATCTATGAAATCTATTGAATTATATTCTATTCAAAATTTGTATTTGTTCTTATTCTTAAATTAATGATTATAATGAATTAACTATAATAATATTTGTTTTCATTTCAGATGAACAGCTGATTATGTTATGGAAAATAATCTTCGTCTTAGGCAACTTTATTTACATCATTACATTGGTTAGGCAATCTCTATATTTGTATTATTATTGAGGTAATTCTTTATTTATTATATTGTTATAGGCTGTTATTTAATATATCTTTATTTGATATGTTGTTTAAATTAAGAAAAGTGTTTCCTTTTTACTTGTTTTCTTAAATTATGTTATTTTCATATATATTTCATACTAGCAAACATATTTTTATAATACTAATTCTATTATTATCTATGATATCTGGTTCAATATATATATATATATATATATATATATATATATATATAACAACAAAGAGATTTATGGGTAATTCACGCAAAATAAGGGCTACTGAAATAGAGTGGTAACCGTGGACATGCATGTTTCTGGCTCATTTTGCCTCTTCAGCACGGCATAACCAAATAAGGATGTGAAATTTGGGAGCAAAGATGTTAATGGAAACATGGGAAAACACAAATTAACGGATTTCAGCAGGGAAACCAAACGCTCATTTGTGTCTTCAATTGGAAGATCCCGAGTTTTCAGGACAACAACCAACATCGACACGGAGGCGCATATAGCCCCCCCGCCATGAACCTTCCGACCCATAGTAAATAACAAAGAAGATGTAGGAATATCGCGTGATATGTTAACAACAACAACAAAGAGATTCATGGGTAATTCACGCAAAATTACTATGGGTCGGAAGGTTCATGGCGGGGGGGGCTATATGCGCCTCCGTGTCGATAATACAGTTCTATTATTTCAAATTTCAAAGAATTTCATTTATGCAATACTTCCGGAAAACCCTATATTGTCTATAAAATCAATATGGTTGAAAAACCCTGTATTTGTAAAATTTGGCAGATTATTTAGTTTCTGATGACATTTACCTGTCACTTGCATTCAAGGTTAAAGAAAATAGAAGTCATTATAAGGTATTTAGTTATAATAAAAGTATTCCAAATCTTTGATATTGAAAAATAACAACATTAGCTTTTCTTTCAAAAAAGAGGAAAGTTTGTAACCACAGTAGAATGTGGTTATTTATTTGAAAAAAATCAGTAGTTGAATTAGAGAATCCGAAAGGGGAACATCTCATGTGAGATCTCTCCAAAATATTTTGTATAATTAGTAGTTGAACATTGTAATTAATTAATGTAAGGCATTATTCGGTACATTTAAAGTCAATTCAGTGCGTGTATTTTCGAAAATTAGAGTTTGCAGTTGTACGAGTTTGCAGTTTCTTCTTCTCTACATCCAGACTTCTGGTGAGTTCGCTTCAGAATTAATATTATATCATAGAACATTAGGCCTTAATACAAAATTAAAATTAGATACATCTAAGTATTGAGATTAAATATTGAATTCAATTAACAAAGAAATATACGAATACTTATCGAACAATTGAATAGTGGAAGAAATTATTAAAAAAAAATCGGGTATTTGACATTTACCGAGAAGCTGAGTGACAATTCAAAATTTGAAATTTTTCAAAAGAAATTATAAACTTTTGAAATTAGATTAGGAGGTTATTTAGTTTGTAGGTTGTTCTAATGTTAATGTAGTCGTAAAAGATACGATATCATTATTTGTTTCAAGAAGGAAAGTTAAATTTGGAATTTGTCGATTTGAGTAATTATATATAATTGTTAAACTTATTTTCATTGGAAATTATTTAAATAATTTTAGACGTTGATAGAAATTAAACATATTCAATTGAATAGGAATTTTATTTGGACAGTGAAATTTAATGAATCATTGGTGACAGACAAGTCATTCATTGATAGTAAGTGTCAGAAAGCAATTAAATGATATTTCCGATCTTAAATATACGTTCACAGGAGAGAATATAGAACAAAATGAATCATCTAAATATTTAATTCAGAAAATAATTTGAAATTCATAAAAAACTATTATATTAGAATGAACTGAACCCACCTGAGAATAGAGTGAAATAAATCAAGGTAAAATAAACTCATCTTTCGATATTTTTAAACAATTTTCGTTATTCTGCTAGCTGGGAAGTTTTGACAACAACTGTCAACTTTGAAATAGATAACATACGGTGCTTAAGCCGTGTGTACAACATTGTCGCTGCAACCAGGGATTGTACAATTTTGTTTCCGCAACGTGGGGCGTTTTTAGGCAGGTTCGATAATTTAAAATAATAGTACAAAACTATATGTTTCATAATTGCAAAATCAGTATAAATATTATCAGCACAACGCATATAATATTGTCCCTACAATATATATATATATATATATATATATATTGTAATACTTGTGTGTATAAGAGGAATTTTTAATATTATTGTAATACTATTTTGACTTATTAAATTTTAGTGTGGCTAGCTCATTAAAAGAAAAAGAAAAATTTTATGTATTTATTTATGCGGAGAGAATGAGATACTCTATCTACTTTTTGGGTTCCAGTTATTTTTACACTTTATCTCCAATATTTTATCTTTTATTCATTCAAACAATTTTTAATATTTTTTTTATATCATTTGGTGCGCCTATGGTTAAAATTTCTCATAAGAATAGTCGATTCCAGATCTCACAGTAATAACAGATGTCAGTTCGTATCCGTTGAAATGATATTTAATAAAACAATGATTTCAATAATATTTACTATGAATTAGTTTGTATTGGTCAGAAAATATGTATTATAAATTTGAACAAAGAAACAAAGTGATGAAATGTCTTATGCTAATATAAAAGTTGAGAAGTCGAAATTTATAAACGCAAGTACTAAATTGGAACAAAGAAACAAAGTGATGAATTATAATCGTTAAATAGAAATGCGTATGTACTAATGTTTTTGTAATTACTTTTATCAGATCTGTTTTATATCTTTAACATAAATGTTGGTACCAACAAAGACAAAAAAAACTAACCTGGTCCTCACTACCCCACTAATACTCCTTCTTGAAGTGCTGTCTTTGAAAACCACACCATACAGAACTGCCGGGACTCCAATAATTGTTATTTTATATATTTTTATATGTAGCTTCTTTATAATATTCCTTCTTATATATTTTTATTTGCCGCTTCTACTGTTCATTCAGGACTCTTTTATACAATTTTTATAGTTTTTTATCTAAAATTTCTTATCATTTCTCCAATATGTCATACCTACTTCCATTTTCTTCATCAACAAACTCCCTTGTTTTTTGTTGCTATGCCCTAATCATATGTGTGCTGATTCTAATGCTTAAGTGTTAATTTTTTTAAATTGTGTTTGTGTCCTTTTAAAATGTTCTTTCTACCAAATTATTATTATTCCTTCACATAAACTATCCTCTATTCCTATTTTCTAATTCCTAAATAATAGCTTTATTTACTCAACAACAAAATTCATATATTTCCTGACACAATAAATATAAAGTTCTGTGATTTCTGCTTCTCTTTCGATTTGTTGCATTATTCATTTCCATAGACTTTTTTGACATCTATGTCACTGTGATATATAACCAAACAATTCTCTCCTATGTGACAGTTCCTAAACTTTTGACATTATATATTATAGAATTATCAACTTAATGTCACATTAAAACACTAGTCAGGTCATCTTGTACATTTACCAAGTATTTGTATATTTCTCAGTACTTCACATTGATAATCATTTTAAATAAAAATTGTTAAAAATTGAAAGCAAGTATTTTTTATAATTCTATTAAGTTTATAATAGCTGAACTGCACATAACCCAAAAATGAAAAGACACTATCATTCGGATACAAAATTAAGTAATTAAACGGTATCAAATCAATTTCTCCATCCAACATTATGATTGAAGTTGGTCTGATATATATCGATAAGCCAAATAATATTACGGACAGTATAAATTTTATTCTAAACGTAAATCCGAATATCAGCAGCCTTATTAGTTCCGTCACAACGTCAATGCATTCAAAAAAATAGATTCAAGGTGCTCATTTCAAACCAGTATAATTTTCCCCTAAAATTTTTGACTTATTTCAAAACTTGTGAAATAAGGAGAAAATTTTATATTTTTAGTTCTCTACATAATATTTGTAAATTTGATTTATTTTGAAGATTCCCCTTATTTTATCATTATGTATTTCTTTTAATATATAACTGTTTACTCCTTGTTTATTATAAATTTCATATGGCCCTTCATAAGGTAACTGTAACTTTGCACACTTATTTTCTTTTCTATTAGCTACCCTTAAGGCTTTTACTATTACTAAATCACCTTTATCAAACGTTATTTGTTTTTTTCATTTTAGCCCTTTTACGTTTAAAATACTTTTCTGCAGATCTTTGTAAATTTTTATTTACCTTTTCAATAGTTGCTCCATAATTTTATTCATTTAAAATCCAATGTCTTTCCGGCAACGTTTGTTTAAATACATAAATAGGTGTTTCTTCTGTTGTATTATTTGGACTATTATTCACAATATTTTGTATGTTTTGTAAGTTTTCTTCCCACGCCATATGATTGTTATGAACCATTATTCTTAAGAATTTTATTATATCTTTGATGTATCGTTCTGCCAAATTTGAATTAGGATGTCTTATACTTGTGTAAATGGGTTTAATATCATTTTTCATCATGAATTTTTTCATCCTATTATTGTTAAAATATGTTGCGTTGTCTAAAATACACGCTTTTGGTTTCCCATGATCCACTATATAACTTTGTAAATTTTGTATTACAATATTTGTATTTGTTTTCTTCGAAGCATATAAAGTTATAAATTTGGAAAAAAACATCCACAATAACCATTATATGAGAATTCCCATTTTCTGATGTTACTAAATTAGATAAAAAATCAATAGCTGCTAATTCTAAAGGTTCTTTTGCGATGATAGACTTAGGCACATTTTCATTATGCCAATTCTTTTCTTTTGCCAGTTGACATAGTCTACAATTTCTTGTAATACTTTTAGCTATGGAATTGTCTTTCTTAGTTATATAATTTTCTCGATATATCTTCCATACTTTTTTTGACCCTATATGCGCATATTCTTCATGAATATGTGTCATAATTTCTTTGGCAAGTAATTCTGTTGTTAAGCATAATTCATCTGTTCCTACAATTTTATAAAATATATCATCCTTTTTATTTGCTCTTTGCTTTTGTTTATCAGATAAATTACATTGATCAGACATTAATTTTTCTTTTGAAAATATTCCCGTTATTTCCTTAAATAAGTTTACACCTATTTTTATATTTTTATGTAACTTAGATTCCTGTCCCTCCATTCTAGTAATGGCATCGACTACAACATTTAGATTACCTGGCACATGATGGATTTCAAAATCATACTCTTGAAGTAATAGAGCCCATCGATGGATTCTACTGTTACCAAACTTGTTCTTTAAAATCGAGGTAAGTGATAAATTATCCGTTTCTTTTCGAAATTTATTCCCTAATAGATAAAATCTTAATTTGCTAATGCAATATATGATACTACCTAACTCTAATTCTCCAACGCTATAACTTTTTTCATGTTTTTTGGTTATCCGGGAAACAAAACATATTGGTACTTCTTTTCCTTCGTGTACTTGTAATAATGTACCAGCATATCTATTTTTAGAGGCGTCTGTCCTTAAAATAAATGGTAATTCATATCGAGGTTGATGTAATTCTATTTCATTGATAAATGCTGCCTTTATTTCTTGAAATGATGTTTCCCTCGTTTCATCCCAGTTCCACTTAACTCCTTTGTGCAATAATTCTATTAACGGTAATTCCTTTTCAGATAGATTTGGAATTAATTTTTTGAAATAGTTTATCATTCCCAAGAATCCTCTCAATGTCTTCAGATTATATGGTCTTGTATAATTCTTGATTATTTCTACTCTTTCTGGATCCATTGAGATTCCTGTATGACTAATTTTGAATCCTAAATAAGTGACCTGTTTTTGGAAAAACTGACATTTCTCTAAATTTATTTTCAGACCTGCCTTATCAAGAGCTTCCACTACTGTTTGAAGATGTTTTGAATGCTGATCATCATCTTCAGAAAATATTAATATGTCGTCCACATAATGAAGACAAAACATCCCATATCTGTTTAGTATTTCATGTAACGCTTTAACGAGTGCCGCACAAGCACTTTGTAGTCCAAATGGCACTACAGCAAAAGAATAAACAACCCCATCGATCATAAAACCTGTGTATTTTCTAGATTCTTTGTGTAACGGAATTAACCAGAAGCTATGTTTCAAGTCGATTTTAGTAAATATTTTAGCTTTAGTGATTCTACCCAGTATGGCATCCACAGTTAATGGTGCCTCATATTGTGGAATCGTATACGAATTTATTATTCTTGCATCTAAACATATGCGAAGATCTCCACTTCGTTTTTTAACGATAACTATTGGACTGATAAATTGAGTATTACTTTTTTCTATAATTCCATCATGTAACAATTTTTTAATTTCATTTTGGATATCAGTTTTGTATTTGTATGGGATAGGATAAGTTTTGCTTTTAAAACATTCTATATTTTTAACTTCAATCTTATGCACATAGTTACTTGCTACTCTAGTTTCTGGAGTGATTAATTTTTTATGTTTTAATAATAATGACATTACGTTCCCCTTATATTGCTCATGGCAGTTTATTATTTTATTATATTCATCCCTATTATTAATTTCAATTCCATCATTATATTTATTTATTATCTCATTATAATCATTAATTATATTAGTTTTATTCCCCCTACATAAATCATTATCACTCTGTCTACTGTCAATTTCATAATTTTTATGCATATTTATTTGATATGTTTTTATCACGTTTGTGTTGTTTTCCCATAAATCAAAACTTATCCATTTCTCATTTAGTTTAAACTTTCTTTGTTCATAATCAATTATAGTTTTATTTCTACTCAATTCATCAGCTCCCAAGACAATGTCAACCTCCATATCTGGTACAATTAACAACTGTAAATCAATATTTTGTTCATTATTTAAATTTATTTCCAGATTAACAACTCTATTAACTTCACATAACTTTTTGTTATTTGCACCTATTAGATTGATTTTTGGTATTTTACTAATATTTACTGCGATATCTTCTAATAAATCTATAGTTTTCTGGTTAATTAATGATGCTTCTGAACCTGTATCTATTAAGATTTTTATTTTATGATTTTGAATATACGTGTTAAAAATTATTAATTCTACTTGATTTTCATTTGATACTTGTTCATTGAGTTTTATAAATTCCCGTGGGTGTTCATAGTTACATACTAATATATTCTTTGCTTTTGGACTGTGCTCAATTAAAAATTTTGTTCCGAAGTATCCTCTCTATGACCCATTACTGCTGTATCTTCTTGTATATTCTCTCTTCTTTGTGCATGTGTCTCTTCACTTCTTTCCGTACGACTGCAATTAATATGTCTGTTATTCCTTTGTCCGTCTTGTTCTGAATTTCTTTTTTCTTGTCTAGGATATCTTTCCCTTTGCTGATTACCTTGGTTATAATCTCCATTATATCTATAATCATTGTTGTATGACCTATTCCGGTTATTATTATTGTAGCCATTTCTATTATAATCATTATTATTTCTGTAAGCTTCATTATTTCTTTGATTATTATCTATGTTTCTTTGAAAATTGTTTGTATCATTTCTATTCTGGAATTGATTCCTTCCATTATAATTATTATTATAACCACCCGATCTGTTACTATTATCATAAGGCCTTGTAACATTTCTGTCGATTCGTTGAAGATATTTACTGAACTGATCCATTGTATTAATACCCTGGATAGCTACGGTTTCAGCCATACCATTTCTGAAATGTCTAGATATGTACAATACTAAATCTTCTTCGCGCATAGGAGGTTCTAAGTGTTGTGCTGCATTGAACATTGCTAATGCATAATTATTCAAACTAGTTCCCCTATTGTGATCATATTTTCCAAAATACAATCGCTCTCGTGCCAATGTTTGTGCATGCTCGCCCCAGTAATAATTAATAAATTGACTTTCAAATTCCTCGAAGTTATTTATACCAAATTCTCTACTATTGAACCATAATAATGCATTTCCTCCTAAACTGTCTCTTATCACTTCTCTAAGATTGTCAATAGGATCGTTTATATTCACTTTATTCCGTAAACTTCTAATAAATATTTTTGGATGTATTCTCTTAATTTCCCCATCAAATTTCATGAAATTTTGGCTTCCACATCCACTCATAAAAATTCTGTCAACTTGACGATTTCCTATTTCTCTTCTCAGCTTTTCTTCAATCTGTTTTATTCTGTCTTCTGTCCTTGCTAACATTTCTTCTCTTAGTTGTTCTCCGATATATTCTCTTCCCAATCCCAATACATTCATTTTCATACCATTGTCATCAATATTTTTCCTTAATCTCTCCATCGTGTCTTTGTTTTCTCTAACTACCTGTTCTACCTTGTTTTCTAGTTCTTGTTTGTTTTCTTTCATTCCATTCATTAATGTTAGTTCTACCATTTCTATTCCATTTTTTATTTCTTGTATTTTATCATGTGTTTCCTGGGACTCAATATTCACTCTCAATACTATTGTTTCTACTTCTTTATGTATGTCCCCTATTTTATCTTGAGTATGGTTGATTTGTCCTTCTAAATCTTGTCTGATTTCCATCGTTATTTTCTCCAATTCGTTCCTAATTTTTAACCCATTTTCAACAATCTCTTGCCTCAATTTGTTCTCTTGTTCTGTTATGTCTTTTCTGATTTGAATGGTATCATTCCTAATCTTACGAATTTCCTTTCCTTGCTCTTCCAATTTCTTGGTCATTTCCTCTTTCATATTTTGATTATCCCGTTTCAAATCTTCAAACTTGTTATTACTATCCTGTTTCAGATCTTGCTTCATCTCTTCCATTCGTTGTCCCATATTTTGAATATGTGTTAATATTACTGTCGAATCCACTGGTCTTTCATGTAACTCTTCTTGATTTCCATCCCCTCTATCTGAATCAATTTGTTCTTCCTCGTTAGTGTTACTTGTGTACACATCGAGTGATCTTTCATGCTGTGTTTCAACCTTTTCTAACGATTCATCTGCATTATTATTGCCATGTTCCGTCAATTTTCTATTTCTCAAATCCATGATGTATGTCGTGATTTGATGATTAAAATATTCAGAAAAGACTCCTTACAATAATCACCCTATAATTGTGAATAACCCTATATTTATACCGCCCCACGTTGGGCGCCATATTGTAATACTTGTGTGTATAAGAGGAATTTTTAATATTATTGTAATACTATTTTGACTTATTAAATTTTAGTGTGGCTAGCTCATTAAAAGAAAAAGAAAAATTTTATGTATTTATTTATGCGGAGAGAATGAGATACTCTATCTACTTTTTGGGTTCCAGTTATTTTTACACTTTATCTCCAATATTTTATCTTTTATTCATTCAAACAATTTTTAATATTTTTTTTATATCATTTGGTGCGCCTATGGTTAAAATTTCTCATAAGAATAGTCGATTCCAGATCTCACAGTAATAACAGATGTCAGTTCGTATCCGTTGAAATGATATTTAATAAAACAATGATTTCAATAATATTTACTATGAATTAGTTTGTATTGGTCAGAAAATATGTATTATAAATTTGAACAAAGAAACAAAGTGATGAAATGTCTTATGCTAATATAAAAGTTGAGAAGTCGAAATTTATAAACGCAAGTACTAAATTGGAACAAAGAAACAAAGTGATGAATTATAATCGTTAAATAGAAATGCGTATGTACTAATGTTTTTGTAATTACTTTTATCAGATCTGTTTTATATCTTTAACATAAATGTTGGTACCAACAAAGACAAAAAAAACTAACCTGGTCCTCACTACCCCACTAATACTCCTTCTTGAAGTGCTGTCTTTGAAAACCATACCATACAGAACTGCCGGGACTCCAATAATTGTTATTTTATATATTTTTATATGTAGCTTCTTTATAATATTCCTTCTTATATATTTTTATTTGCCGCTTCTACTGTTCATTCAGGACTCTTTTATACAATTTTTATAGTTTTTTATCTAAAATTTCTTATCATTTCTCCAATATGTCATACCTACTTCCATTTTCTTCATCAACAAACTCCCTTGTTTTTTGTTGCTATGCCCTAATCATATGTGTGCTGATTCTAATGCTTAAGTGTTAATTTTTTTAAATTGTGTTTGTGTCCTTTTAAAATGTTCTTTCTACCAAATTATTATTATTCCTTCACATAAACTATCCTCTATTCCTATTTTCTAATTCCTAAATAATAGCTTTATTTACTCAACAACAAAATTCATATATTTCCTGACACAATAAATATAAAGTTCTGTGATTTCTGCTTCTCTTTCGATTTGTTGCATTATTCATTTCCATAGACTTTTTTGACATCTATGTCACTGTGATATATAACCAAACAATTCTCTCCTATGTGACAGTTCCTAAACTTTTGACATTATATATTATAGAATTATCAACTTAATGTCACATTAAAACACTAGTCAGGTCATCTTGTACATTTACCAAGTATTTGTATATTTCTCAGTACTTCACATTGATAATCATTTTAAATAAAAATTGTTAAAAATTGAAAGCAAGTATTTTTTATAATTCTATTAAGTTTATAATAGCTGAACTGCACATAACCCAAAAATGAAAAGACACTATCATTCGGATACAAAATTAAGTAATTAAACGGTATCAAATCAATTTCTCCATCCAACATTATGATTGAAGTTGGTCTGATATATATCGATAAGCCAAATAATATTACGGACAGTATAAATTTTATTCTAAACGTAAATCCGAATATCAGCAGCCTTATTAGTTCCGTCACAACGTCAATGCATTCAAAAAAATAGATTCAAGGTGCTCATTTCAAACCAGTATAATATATATATATATATATATATATATATATATATACAGGGTGGCGCATTAGAAACAGTCCAACTCAAATATTGTTGGCGGGGGAGGTTTTTGCGGCAAACCCCGAGACACGTTGATTTTGTTTTCGAGAGGGACAACTTTTGATAGTTAACTAATGTTGTACGGTCATCCCCCTAAAAGGGGTGACTACCCCTTCGAGAATCTTTAATGGCATGGGGGGTCGAGTGGCACATACTTTTAAAGGTATTTCGATTCTCTTTAGAGACATGCCAACATTTTTGTGTTAAGTGTTGAAATAAATAACAAAAACCAGATTGAAATCTCCGTTAAAGAAATCGGCATGTGGTGAAATCACTCCTGTTATGCTACAAAATGTTCGGAACAGTGTTAAACAAAGGTTAACTATCAAAAGTTGTTCCCCTCAAAAAGAAAATCGAAGTGTCTCGGGGTTTGCCGCAAAACCTCCCCTGCTAACAATATTTGAGGTGGACTGTTTCTATGCGCCACCCTGTATATATATATGTATACGAATATATATTTCAATTTTCAGATTTTCAATCTTCCAACTTTTCACTTCTATTTCCTCTAACATTTCTGATGATTAACGTGTATTACCCACGGAAAAAGTTTTTTGGATCAGGTAATGTTGGAGACTTTTGTAATTGTTCCCTTCAATTATATCAAATATTTTGTAGCCTGAAGATGGCCCTTATGTAGGCCGAAACTAGTAGCTGCGCTGTTGTCAATTATTAAAAAATGCTGTGACATTGACTTTTAGTTTCATTCAGAAAAATTACTGTGAGTCACATTTGAGCCATTTACGTTTTAAATGACAAACCATTTGCATCTTGACGATATGCAAGGTGATGTTGAAACTCTTACAAAACATTATTAAAGGTATCAGCCTTAATTAAATTAATTTCAATCCTAATTCTGTCTTTAGTTCATCCATGTTATTAGATCTGTTAACTTTTTACTCAATGTATACCCACAAAAAAATCTTTTTTCACTAATTTGACTGGGCTATAGAAGGACTTGGGAGGGAGTCAATTCTGAGTGAACTCGATCCAAAGATTACTGAGACAGTACCGTATCCACTTAAAATGAATTGATTTGGCCACTTACCGCAAACTTTAAATAACCGTCTGCTATAAACGGATACTCCTGATAATAAGTAATGGACTCGTCCGAATAAATTCTAAATGTGCGTCGATGGCATACCCAAATCCTTCTGAAAGTACGATAATTCTTGAAATAAAACGGAGTAATGGCTGTTTTTTAATTTTTATTTTATAAACCAATCTACAAATAGATATATATTTATAATACAAATGAAAACATTACAATGAGCAACTTAATTTTCGTTTATATTAAATCTAGAGCTTCAATATCGTTGGCAACAGTGTATGAACATGGTTTCAAATCAAATAATTACCACAGTTTATAGCTTTACAGAAAGCTATAAACTATGTAATTACTATTTAAGTTTATCGTACTGATTCATTTTCGTTAGTAAATCTCATTTATCACTAGCATTGAATCTGTTATTGGAATAAAATGAATTAATATGAGATTCAATTATATTTCTACTTTTGTCATGACTTTTGTGGTTTATATAGGATAAGTTTTGTGTTTTTTGACGTAAACTTCTGTGTTTTTCAAGATTGTTTGATGTTTTTGTAAAATATAATCACAATTTTATGTACTTGAAAGGTTTTTTTATGAAAATTCGGCTCCAGACACTTCATTATGGAAAAATTTTGGAGCATCTCCATTTTTCATATTTTTCATACAATATTCCAGTTTCGCAGATTCAACGACATTTATCAATTATCAACTAACGAAAATTCGCATTGAGGAATGTACAAGTTGGACGCTGTCTCTTCACGGAAAAATCTTAAAACTATTTTGTATCACATTTGACATATCTACAAAATTAAATAACGTTTAGAATCAAGAACCAACGCAAGATATTTCGTTGCACAGATAAAACTTGACATTTGCATAATATATCAATTAAGCATTGCACTAGAATTATAAATACAATTTTCACTCCGGACAATTATCGAAACTCCCCGGTATATTTCAAACCTGACCTTCAATTTAGTTCTAATGGTACAAAAAATATTCCAGACGACAAAATATTAAAAAGAAACTGTGTATACTTACTATAGTTTATTTACCATAAAAAGACGATGATGTCATTTTTAGTTACTTTCCTGCTTATCAGAATAAATATTAATTTACCAACCGTGAATATAATATATCCTCAACAGCCAGGGCAATTTACAGCTAACGGGTTGGCAAAACTTCAAGACGTTGTCAAATCAACTTGTAAAATTCCCCAGTTTGTTTTGACGTTTATTGACATTCGATAATCGTCTAATATTTACAAGTTTTTTTGGTGCTATTAAATTCATTGCTTCTTTAAGATAAAAAAACAGTTATTTTCATAACTAATTATTTAGGCAAATCTGCAGTGTGTGGTTAATAAAATGCCGAAGCAGCTGAACAGAAAATGTCAGGAGATGGTAACATCTTTGTTGAGCTATTTTGAACGAGAATGCCGAAATGGGAGCCCGCTTCTCCCGCTTACTGCTGTAAGAGACGTAAGTAATAGTATTCGCTATTTTCATTCATCATTATTAATGTTATTGTTACATATGTAAATGATTAAATGTTTCTAATGTTAGATTAGGTTAATTAAACTTGATAATGTATTATTCTTTCATAAATTGATGTAATTATATTGTAAAGAGTTGCAGAAGCTTTGCAACTTAGCGTTCCCACTGTTAACCGTATTGCCGCCAAGCATAATAGAGGTGAATAGCCTAGAAGCCCACCTAAAAAGAGACAACGCATAAAACCTACTGTTGAAATTGATAACTTTGATCAAAATGCTTTCCGAAATGTTATATACGAAATGTATGGAAACAGTGAGTATATTGAATTTACTGTTTTATTTTATTCACAATTAACTAACACAATATTTTTTCAGAGGAACACATAACCTTGAAAACTTTAAGAGACAAACTCCAGGAGCGTGAACTCTTTAATGGTTGTTTAACATCACTCTAGAAGATAGTGAAAAATATTGGATTCAAATACCAATAAGATGATCATCTTCGTGGTTTAATGGAGTTGCCACATATTGCATTAAAACGTGTACATTTTCTACATGAATATGTCAAGATAAAAAGGGAAGGTTTATATCAATTTGTGTTTTTGGATGAGACCTGGATATTTAAAGACCGTACTGTTGGACGGTCTTGGGAAGATTCTAATCATAGAAGCGTGAAAAAACCAAAAGTGGTGGTCCAAGGTAATTGAATAATAAAATTTAGCAATTAATTTATGATGTACTAACATTCCTGCCATTTTAAGACCTTTTCAAATATTTACTAGTCACACTATTTTATTTAAATCTATATAATTATTAATAGTTGCTTTGAGCTATGCAGTCTAACTAGGAAACCTAGTAGTAATTTGTTATTTCCTTATTGTAGGTATATAGTATTGCATGCTGGTTCCTCTTCTGGATTTATTCCTGGAGCAGGGCTGGTTTTTTCTTCCAAAAAACAAGATGGTAATTACCACGGTGAAATGAACCGAGAAAATTTTTTGCATTGGTTTGAATACCAGCTTTTAGTGAACTTGGAAGAACCTGCCACAATTGTAATGGATAATGTAAGTTATCACAGTACAGTGATCAATAAAGTACCAACAACAGCTACCAAAAATGCTGATATACAGAACTGGTTGATACAAAATGATATACCTTTTGAAAATACTTTCCTCAAAACCGAATTATTGAATTTAGTACAACGGTAAGTGATATAAACATTTTTCAATATATTATGGTAATACTTAGATAACTTATTTTGTTTAAATATATGCATTTTTGTAGGTATAAACCACCAACAGTATATGAAGCTGACATATTATCTGAAAAATATGGTCACAAAGTGCTTCGACTTCCCTCTTACCACTGTATGCTCAACCCAATTGAACATATTTGGGGCATAGTTAACATTTTTTATAGAGATCATGTGGGAACTGATGGTTCTTCAACAGAACAAGTAATAGGTGTATGGAAAAAGTCTTTAGAAAAAGTGACTCCTGATATTTGGTCAAAGACAGTAGAGCACACTGAAAAAATTATACAAGATGGGTGGGATAGAGAAGTAGTATTTGATAGACAGGATACGCCTCCACTAATTATTCATTTTGACAGTGACGATGAAGATAGTGATGATTTTGTAGTGGAGTAGTGGAAATGTTGTGTTTCATTTTTTGTATATTTTTATCCAATTTGCTTTATTTCCACCTTTACAAATGACTAATAACTATTATTAAATTAATTAGGTACAGTTATTTTATAATACACAAATTAAAACAACGACCACAGTATCTCTACATAAATAATACTGATAAAATGGGAGATTTTTTATTTTTATATCTTGCAACAAAATTTTATTTTGTGTATCTATATTTTGCTTTTCCATTTTATTTTTATTATAATAAATATAATAGATATTGTATAAAGAAACAATATTTAAATTTGCATGAAGATGATTACATCTTGTATCGATTCCTTTTAGAGTAAACCCTTGCAGTGCTCTTGAAGATGGTTCTGTAGACCATAGAATGAGGTATAATATGATGTAAAATAATTAAATGTTAATTCGAATATAGAATGATTGGTTACTATTCCTTGTATCTTATCCATAGTTTTTCATGAAAAAATATTTATATTAAATTAATCAAGCCTATCATACAAGCCTTTTATTTTTAAATAAATATTTTTGACTTACGCCCTACGAGGCACGGAACAATGAAAAAGAAGAACTGTCATTATAACATCAGATTGACTTTTCTAGTTTTCGTTAAGTAAAGGAAAAAACTACAGCTTGGCAGCATCTCAATATTTTGTTTTGCAACGTCATCGTCTTTTTATCGTAAATAAACTATAATTCTGGTCGTTAATGAATAAACATAATAAAAAAAGAATAATAAATATAACACATGAAATTATAGGTCCTAGAAGTTTTCAGCACAACAGAAATAGAAGTTGCAATATCAGCGTTTATTTATATAAAATATAAGGACATATTTATGTAGTTAGTTTTAGATTTTAGTTCGACATTAATTGTACAACTAAATCTCAATTTTTGCAAATAAAATTAAGAAAAAAACTATTTTCTTCAGTAAAATACGTAATTCCAATTGACTTACTAATTTTGATTATTAATGAATAAACATAATAAAAAAATGATAATCAATATTACACATAAAACAATTATGACGTACATTAGAAACGTCAGATCTACGTTGAAGGTGGACAGTGTTTCTAACAAATTAAAACTAATTATCTTGAATTAGTTCTTTTTCTACAGTTCAAATAAATTATCTTTGCACAATATTTTTGACAGTTTTAAACGTTTCAATATTTAAACTGCAATTAACAATAATATTTTTAAATTGGCACACGTTTTTGACATTGAAAATGTGTAAGATATTGCCTACTTTTAGGGAAAAACAATATACCAACATTATATGTTAATTTAAACATTTCAATTGAAATGAGAGTCGAAAACTTATCCTTACAGTCCTTGCTAGAATAATAGATAAATATACAGAGTCATCAATCGAGTTCTTATGAAAAATATTTTTGTTGCATAGCTGAAAACTGCAATAGTTGAATCGATAGAATCAAATTTTATTAAAATAATATACACTATTAATTGATCCAATTATCCATATCACCACTTCATTTCCATATTTCTTTTGATATATAATGAACAACCAGATTAATCCTTCATTTTTTTTGGAAAATAGAACATAGAACATTAATATTTAATATATTTTCATAAGAACGCTGCTTATAGTTTCTATAACTTAAAATTAGAAGAAGAAAAATAACATCCGATTTATATCTAACTTATTTGAAAACAAGTTAACATGAGGCACACTTTTCGAAAACTACATTTTCCTTTTTTTCTCTTAACATTACCTCGAAAATATCGATTTAAATAATATGAAAAGCAAAACTAGAAGAACATGTCTTGATGTGATCTGTTTACAGGAACTGTTTGTAATAATTTCTGTAAAAAAAGTTTAATTATTAGAAACAGAAAATTTTAAATCGCCACATAATATCGGAAAAGTTCAAGGTCTCATTACAAAACTAGAAGCTGTACAGAAAATAATGAAGAGGATTAAGGAAAATATAGATAGAAACGTGAAAAAAGGAGTATATAACAGCCATAAGACCCATAACATCCGGGGTTATAATTCTAGGATATCGACATATTCGCAAATAAAGTCTGGTCATTAGGAACATACTAAGTACTTACCTATAACTTGATCTGTATGACTTTGCGATGATGTTGATCCTAAAACTGGTGCTAATTGTGGACTTTCTTCTTTAAAATACCTTTCAACGCTTTTCTTCCATATCGAATAGATCGATTCTTGGCATCTCACTTTCAAGATACCTCTGAAAAAGTGCGATTTCTTCGTTACTATCTCCAGCGTTGATTTTGTAGTTTTTTGTTGAGCTGTTTTATTGAACTTAACTTCTCCTGGATAAATACGGGCAGTAAGTACATCGGGCTTCACCTGAAAGTAAAAATCAAATCAAATCAATCAATTTAGTAGTGAGTTAAATCCTAAGGCTAGCAATTGCTTGTCGCAAAGAATTATGCAAGAGAGATCTGTTGAACTTTCTTTCTGTTTCTGTTGTTCTGATTTGGTTAATAGGGTTTTTCATTTGGTTTCCGAGAATTATATTTGATTACTGGGTGATTCGAAAGTATTGCTCAGGAATTAAATAAGTTCTGGTAGAAATTTGAACACATCGCCGACCTTCTCGGGATCTGTTAAAATGTCTTTCTGTTACTGCCGTTCAGATTTCAATAGTGTTTCGTTTGGTTTCCGAAAATTATATTTGATTACTGGGTGATTCGAAAGTATTGCTCAGGAATTAAGTATTTTCTGGTAGAGATTTCAGCTCCTCGCCGACCTTCTCGGGTTTTTTTGAAATCTTCTTCTTCCTCCGCTGTTTTGAGTTGGTATAGGGTTTTTCTTTCCAAATTTCGTCAAGCCGCCGATTAACCCCGTATGAACTATTTTGGGTAATACTGCATACGATAACTCGGATTATAAGACCACTGAGTCCGTATAAAATTATATATTTTCTGATTTGCATTGTACATGAACCGTTTTATATGTTTTCCGCTTATATTTTGCCTAGTGTATATTATTTGTTTGGATACCCGTCCGCTTGTTAAATTTCTTTATTACTTTTGGTAAAAGGTTTTATTTGTTTTGTTATCTGAGTCTACTTATTATGTTATACAATATATACCTTTATTGAATTATTTTATTTTAATTCACAACTTCGTTATTACCCTTGGTTGACAGCAGTACTTATCATATTGGTAGTTTATTTTAAGGTAATTCTGTGCTAACAGTCGAGCCATAAAGCTCTATCAAAATAAGTATAACGCTACTTAGTCTCTACGGTACCCTCAAAAGGCTTGGAGTCGAGGGACCGTGGAGTTAACCACGTTAAAAATCTGGCGCCAATTACATCCTGTATATTGCCGACGTATCCACTGGGTTCCGGTACTGCAACGACCGTTCGTGCAACAGCACATTCAACATATAAATACGATTGTAAATATATTTAATTCAGTCTGCATATTATTTTTCATCTACACATCCTGTTTATACAATTTATATATTTTACTGTTATTTTTCAAAGTCGATATTTTGTATTTTTAAGTGAATAAATGTTTGTAAAAACAAAGTTCGTGTAACGAAACATATATTTGGCGCAGTCAGTAGGATTGTCACGAAAGGCATCCAACGCGGAAAACTTTTAACTATTTCAATAGTGAAGTGACAATCAAACCAAGAAAAGTATCCAGTTCAACCCTAAGAAGTCCAGGATCAAGGGCAAATGAAAACCGTACTGTAAGTCGATTTATTTTTATTCATTGTATATGTCAGACTCCTCTAGTGCTTCCTGTTCCTTTAATGATAGCGAGAACGACCTAGAGTTAAATTTAATTAACGACACATCTAATAATAATTTTGAAATAGAAAAACACTCTCAAACTTTGAATTCATTTTCTTTAGACGAAAATAACTTAGAAATGGCAAATATTCCCAATTTTAGCAAAGTTCATGCCGAAACCATTCCAGATTTCGATGGTAACGAGAATGAACTACAATTTTTCTTAGAAAATATCGATAGCATTGTAAATCATTTCTACGATAATACAAATGCCGATAATTACCAAAACATTATAATTTTTAGAACTATAATAAGTAAATTAAAAGGAAATGCAAGAGAAGTCATTAACATTAGTGGGTGTACCACAATAAATCAAATCAAACAAGAATTAATTAGAAATTTCAGTGATCCTAGAGATGAAACATGCTTATCTCTTGATTTGTATAACTTAAGGCAAGGGCATAACGAAATCCCGTACCAATTTTATGATACAGTTAGGAAAGTATTGCATAGTATTTCGAACAATTTAGCTTTACATGAAAACGATAGAAACACATTCATTCAAGCAAAATATGTATAATAATCAAGCTTTACAAGTATTTTTAGCAGGTTTAAGGAATCCGTATGGTATCATACAAAATAATTCTAATTTTCAACCGAACTCTAAAAACTAGTAGGAGTAACCGCAATACATATAGCTACAGCTTCTCACTCACTCATTATGGTGCACCTAAAAATTATTTCAGGACATTTAGTTACAAAGAACCCTCTTAATATTGACATTAATCAAAAATTGTATTCTAATTACATAACTAAACATAAAGAAACTACCGCTGAAATTTATAAAACGTTAAATGAACACATGGCAAATCAAAAATCAAAAAGGTTGGAAAAGACTAACGAAAATAGACACGAACCATTAACTTACGACCCAGGTGCATTAGCATATCATAAAACTAATTCTCGTAATAAAATTAGTCCTAGATTTAAAGCCAAACCAATAAAACAAAATGAAAAAATCAAAGTTAATACTTACAAAACAATCTCACCTCGTAATAGCAAACAAAAATTAGTTACCGCCACTTATCATAAAAATAACTTAAAAAAGGCCACTTGCTAAAAAAATTCTATCATTACAGAATCCTCCTATCGCTGGTAGGAGCATGGCAGGCATACTCCCGTACAAATTAGGAAATGCTAGATAACATCTACCCATCATTCTCTTATCCATTACTTTGATCTAAACCCTGTAGAAACCGAATTAGTTCATATAACAAATCAGTTCGAAAATGTTTTGCAGGTAATTAATATCAAAAACCAAGTTTTTGCAAATGAACTTAAATTCTTGATTAATTTAATAAAATATCAAATGAAGCAATGCAAAGAAAAATTAAATTTTGTACACGGCAGTAAAAGAATTAAGAAAGGAATTTTGAATGGTTTAGGAACAATAATCAAAAGCATAACTGGTAACTTAGATGCAGAATATGGCAAACGTTACGATGATGCCATTGTTTTATTAAGTTCAAATCAAAAAGATATAGCAAATACTTTGAACAAACAAATATCATTAACCAGTCAAATTATAGACGATTATAACAGTAGTATCTCACTAATAAAACAAAATGAAAAAGATAACAGGAAAACTAAATGAGCTAAGTTCTGAATTTGAAAAATTTGTTAATGATTTTTCCTCTTATTTTAACCGTTGATTCTTATTACTCTAAAGACAGAATTGTTTCCGTTATTCACTTTCCCTTAGTTAAACATGAATCTTATACTTATTTTCACCTGTATTCTATACCCACAAAAAATAACACGGTCCTTATCCCACCTAAGCCTTTTCTGGAAATGCAAGGCAATCAGTACGAGTACGAAGATCAAGAATGTGAAAATATCCTCCAACTGTGTTTTTGCCCCAACGAAAAACCCATGGTAGATGCCCAATCCGAAGAATGCATCCACTAATTGTTGCAATTAAAAACTGAAGATCAACCGATATGTGTACCAGTGCCAATTATCGTAGAAAACGAAATTATCGAAAGTATAAATTCAGCGCATTACATCGCAGTATTCCCAGAAGAAACGAAAATCAAAACCACTTGTACAAAAACCGATTTCATATCTCTAAAGGGCACCTATTTTATAGAACTACCACCGAGCTGTAGCTTCCAAACTCCAAGAAACGTATTCATCAACCACGAAGATGTCATCCCAGGTCAACCTTTACTACTTCCTGAAATAAAGATAGAAAACGAAGGAAGAATTCACTCTGGAAAAATCAACATTAAAGACATTTCCTTAGACAAAGTTCACCAACTCATAAAAGAAGAAAATCGAATGGAAGAAGTTAGTTTGAGAAATATTCCACACAACTACGCCTATGCATGGTCTATACCCTAGTCTAGTTGGTGTTTTCAAATGGAAGTCGAGATGTAAACGCCAACCCACAACAAAAATGGTCAACGAAGTCTCAGCTGATCCAAAACCAAAACCTAGAACTTTCCAAGAAGAAGAAGATGAATAATCTATCCACACCCTGTATGGATCTATCTGGGGATGGAGGAATTACATCCTGTATATTGCCGACGTATCCACTGGGTTCCGGTACTGCAATGACCGTTGGTGCAACGTCAGCACATTCAACATATAAATACGATTGTAAATATATTTGATTCAGTCTGCATATTATTTTTCATCTACACATCCTGTTTATACAATTTATATATTTTACTTTTATTTTTCAAAGTCGATATTTTGTATTTTTAAGTGAATAAAAGTTTTTAAGAACAAAGTTCGTGTAACGAAACATATATTTCGCCAGAGAGAAAACTTGAATCCGCAGTGTTGGTGTGTCAATTGTGACGTGTCCCGATACTTTGTCGTCGACTTATAAGTACGGGACAGGAGTTATAGAGCTAGAAATTTCTATAAATAAATAATAATATTGTATTACTGTAAATAAGATAAGGAATGCAGAGTTAGCTTTGTTTTAGTATATATATTCATATTCATTATTATTCAAGTTGTTGTTGTTGAAATGGGTTGTTGAAATAAGTTGTTGAAGTTAGTTGGTAAAAGTCGTTGTTTAATAATTAGTTTATTCTTAATAATTAGTCGGTTCATTAGCAAGTATTGTAATATTTTAATTATATTGTGAAAATAAAGTTTTTTAAAAATAGTTTTCGGTGTTAAAAATATTTAATTGGCGCAGTCAGTAGGATCTGTGCGGTCGTGTAAAAACTTTGTCGAATCGTTCGTATAAAGAACTCACGATTTGGTGTTTCAACATCGAGTGCAGATTCCAGAATCTACTATCAACGAAGAAAGGAGAAACCGGAGCTCTTCAAATCAATTGTAAGTGCCAAGTTTCTTTTTTTACTTTTCCATACCTTTTTAAAAAGTGTAGGAGATATTATATATATACTTGCTGCCGAATTTATTTTATGAACGAATTGGAAAATTTATTTGAAACATTCAATAAATTGAATATTAAAGATAATAATATAACTAATAATAATTTTGAGAATTCAATTTCATCTGTGAATATAAACGAAATGGCTACTGCTACTGTAAGAACCCTCAATTGGGATTTATTTAAATTAAAATTAGAAAATATTAAACCATATGATGGTAATAGTAATACATTAAATAAGTTTATAGTCAAGTGTGAGAAATTGATTGAAACATACGCTATATATAATGACGTCGAAATAAACAACCATATATTGGATTGTATACAGGAAAAACTTGTAGGAAAAGCTGAAGCCATGGTGGGCAATCGAATGGAATTAAACACATGGCACAAGATTAAAGAAGCCTTGAAACAGTGTTTCTCAGATCGAAGAGATCTGGACTGCATCGTGCAGGAATTAACACGAACAAGGCCATTTAAAAATGAAAATCTAATCGATTTCGGGGCTAGACTCCAATTGCTAAAAAGTAAAATTATTCAGAGAATCAATAATGACTTTACTCTTACTGAAAATGATAAAAGATGCAACATAAATCATTGTGATAAGACGGCAGTGAACACCTTTGTTTCAGGATGTACCGGTGTCCTTAAAAACAATATGCATTTGAAAAAGCCTAACTCTCTAGAGGATGCAATGGCTTATGTCGAAGAATTCGATAATTTTGAAAGATTATACGGTCATTTAAATGGGCCGAGATCCTTCAAAAGTTCTAGTAGTTATAAATCACCTAATAATAATTCATATAATTATAATAATAGCAATAATAATAATAATCGAAATCAGAATGATAACTATTCAAATTATGCTAGAAATAACTATAACCAATATCAATGTTTCCAACAACGACAAAACTTTCCAAGCCAACCAATTGATATAAAGCCACAACCACAGCAACCTAGACATTATCCGACTAATGGGCAAGTATTTGGTCCAAAAAGAAATGTTTTCAGGCCACACCAAATACCTGTACATAATTTACCTAGACCGGAGCCTATGTCGACTACATCGAGAAATTTTACGGATTCTCCAAGGAGAAATAATAATTTTATAAATCGAAATAATAATAATAATAATACTGGTAATAATAATAATGAAAATAATAGATTTAGAAGTAATAATAATAATTATTTCCAAAATAATAATCAAAATCCGAATTTCATATCCGAAGAATTATATAACAATGATTATGATAAAACGGAAGAAATAGAAGAAATTGAGAAAATAAAAGGAACAGTTAATCCGTTAGAGGAATTTGAAACTTTCGTTTTTACAGAGGAAAGGTATGCTAGAGAACAAAATAAAAATTTTCAAAAAAACTCATCAGAAAAGAAAACTGAGGTAGTAGAAATAAATACTGCTTCAAATAACCCACTACCATATATAGAGATAAAAAACTCAAAATTGCAATATCTTCCAGATAATGAAATAGATTTTGTTAAGTATTCATTAATTTTATTTTAATTAGTTATGATATATAGTTAATATGTAAGGTTATTTAATAATAAAATTTAAATGTTTAAATCTCAAGCAAATCGTTGGTGGTATTTTTATACCTAGCGGACACACGGTATATACACATTATGTTTAATTTAAAAACCCCGTCCAATCATTTTCAGTCGATACATTTCCCTGTATTTCTAAGTTGGAATTGGCTGATAAGATGTTTAACATTTCATCTCCTATAGATATGTTACTGGAATCCGATATATTTGCAAAAATCTTTAAACCTGACAAAGTTCAAACAGCCAAAGGGGAACCGATTGCTGTTAACACTCAATTTGGTTGGATTTTGATGGGAAAAATAAATACCGCTAATAAACCATTGGTCTCACATTCTTTTCTTTCATCATGTCTTACATCCCTCGACAATACCCTTCAAGAATTTTGGGAACTTGAAAGTATTCCTCGGTCTTTACCTATTTCTGATGATGATAAAAAATGTGAAATGATATTCCAAAAAACTCATAAAAGAATATCTACGGGTCGTTTCAGTGTTACTCTTCCTTTCAAAACCGCGGATCCATTTTTTGGAGATACCAGAATATCTGCTCTAAAGAGATTGAAAAATATATTGAATATAACAGCTTTATGAAAGATTATCTTTCCAATGGTCACATGGTTGAGACCTCTCCTACTTCTTCATTCGACAAAATCTATTATATCCCACATCATTACGTCATAAATCCTAATAGTGCTACAACCAAGCTTAGGGTTGTATTTGATGCTTCCTGCAAATCTCCTGCAGGTTTTTCGCTGAACGACACTCTTTTCATAGGGCAAAAGTTGCAAAAGGATATAATCGAAATTTTATTGCGATTCCGACTTCATCCTTTTACTTTTATTGCTGATATTAAGCAAATGTATAGGCAAATATCAATATCGGAAGAGCACCAGAATTACCAAAGAATTCTTTGGCGCTTCGCTCCGGAAGATCCCGTCCAAGATTTTAAGCTTACCACTGTTACTTATGGAGTATCGTCCGCTCCTTTCCTAGCCCTTCGTACAATTCAGCAGTTAGTACAAGAGGAAAGGGAAAATTTTCCTCGAGCTGCAAAGTGTTTATCCTCTGATATATATATTGACGATATTATCACAGGTGCCTCAACTCTACACGAAGCCAAACTTCTTCAATCAGAATTAATTAATGCAGTGTCTCCCTGCTGAGGTTTGCCAACACTCCTTGTCTTCTTTTGATTCCCATGACCTTGTGGTAAAAGTTTTAGAATTGCGGTGGAATAACTCCTTAGATGTTTTCTCTTATGATATTCAACCCCTTGACAGATTCTGTTCTAAACGTATAATACTCTCAGAAGTTGCTCGAATGTATGACCCCCTTGGGTTCTTAGCTCCACTCTCATTCCTAGCTAAACATTTCTTACAACGACTTTGGAGTTTGGGTTTAGATTGGGATCAAATACCCCCTTCGGACATAGTCGACAAATGGGATCAGTATAAAACTGAACTTCCGCTCCTCTCACATATTAATATTCCTCGCTGCTTACCTAATAAATATATTTCTTGTGAACTGCATGGCTTTGCAGATAGTTCAGAGAAAGGGTACTCCAGTGTAATATATTTTAAATTTACTTCAGAGAATAACGCTTCCAAAATCTGCCTAATTGCCGCTAAATCTAGAGTGGCCCCACTTAAAACTCTTTCAATTCCCCGACTAGAACTGTGTGCAGCTGTTCTACTCTCCAATTTAATAGAATTTGTCCTTAACGCATTCCGAGATAACCTCCAAATTAGTGAAATTTTTGCTTGGTCTGATTCAATGGTAACCCTATCTTGGATTAAATCACCCGCTTCCCGCTGGAAAACCTTCGTCGGTCATCGTGTAGCTCACATACAAGAAAAGGTTCCCCCTGACCGTTGGCATTTTGTTGAAAGCTCCGATAATCCAGCCGATTGTGCCTCTCGTGGTCTTATGCCCAGTCAAATTCTTAATCATCCGTTGTGGTTTGAGGGGCCTCCTTGGTTAATGTCTCCAAAGCCCCTATGGTCCAATCCTAAATTTTCTCCAGTTTCCTGTCCGGAAGAAAAACCCTCAGTTCTTGTAACACTTATGTCTTTGGACACATTAGATCTTCTATTGGACAAATACTCATCCTTGAGTAAAATTCAACGAATTATTGCTTATGCGCTACGCTTTGTAGCAAATTTAAGAAATCCTCAAAATAAATCATGGGATTATTTCACTGACTCAGAACTCCACAAAGCTTTAATGGTTCTCACAAAACGAGTGCAACATATTTGTTTCGCACAAGAAATTGAAAATTTGGAAGCAGGCACCACCTTATCAAAACCTTTTAGAAAGTTGAGTCCTTTTCTGGACAGCGGGGGTGTTTTGAGGGTGGGGGGACGCTTGAAGTTCTCATGATTGTCTTATGATACAAAATTTCCAGCAATTCTACCCCGTCAACATCGTTTGACAGATTTAATAATTGAGTCCGTTCATAAAACATATTTTCATCCAGGTTTACAGCACTTACATTTCCTAATTGCTCAGAATTTTTGGATTCTCTCTTCCAAACGTGCAATTCGGAGTGTGTTGAGCCGCTGTATTCGATGCTTTAAACTGAAACCTGTGGCCCACGAACCTTTCATGGGAAACTTACCTCCTACCCGCGTCAACCAAATTAAACCATTTTCTTGTGTAGGCACTGATTATGGAGGTCCCTTCTTAGTCACTCCCCTTAAAGGACGTGGAATTAAGTCACAAAAGGCCTATATTTGTATTTTTGTGTGTTTCGCCACAAAAGCCGTACACTTGGAGTTAGTATCAAGTCTCTCTTCGGATGCGTTTATTGCTGCTTTGCGTCGGTTTGTTGCCCGTCGAGGCAGATGCACCCATATTTTTTGTGATAATGCAACCAACTTTGTAGGGGCTTCTCGCATTCTTCATGAATATATGCAAAAGGCTTGTGGATCAGAAAGAATAAAATTTTCATTTTCTCCTCCGTCCGGTCCCCATTTTAACGGTCTTAGTGAAGCGGGAATAAAGTCTGTTAAAACTCATATTTTTCGAGTTGTTGGCTCTCAAGTTTTAACTTTTGAAGAGTTTTACACCCTATTAGCTCAGATTGAAGCTTTTCTCAATTCCAGGCCGCTCTATTCTTCAAGTTCAGACCCCAATGATTTATCCGTGTTAACCCCAAGTCATTTTCTTATGTTAGAGCCGCCAACGGCAGTTGCCGATCCAGATCTTTCCCATTTAAATATGAACCAGTTGGATCGATGGCAGCGTATACAAAGACTACAGCAAGATGTGTGGAAACGGTGGCATAGTGAATATTTAAATACACTCCAACAGCGAAATAAATGGCTAAATCAACAAATTCCACTCAAACTTAACGACCTAGTTATTATTAAAGATAACAATGTCCCATCTTTAAATTGGAAATTGGGAAGAATTGTGAAGTTATTTCCGGGTTCTGATGGTATTGCAAGAGTTGCTAATGTCAGAACCACTCAGGGTCTTCTTCAAAGACCAACGGTAAAGTTATGTCCTTTACCAACATGTTCTAAATAAGTTAGTTAAAATACTATGTATTTTGGTGGGGGGTATGTTAAGTATTCATTAATTTTATTTTAATTAGTTATGATATATAGTTAATATGTAAGGTTATTTAATAATAAAATTTAAATGTTTAAATCTCAAGCAAATCGTTGGTGGTATTTTTATACCTAGCGGACACACGGTATATACACATTATGTTTAATTTAAAAACCCAGTTCTTCAAACACACAGAAGCAGAACAGTTGTCGAAGTGAACAGTTCAAAGTAGTGTATTTACCGCGCTAGTGCTAAAGACCTTAATAAAACCCGTTGAACCCCTGATACAGTCCATTATATCACTTCGAAGAAGGGTTGCAACCCCGCAGAAGATCGTCCGGGACCTTCAGGTAAGAATACCAGTTTTGGGCGATTTGCTTGTATAATACTTTTTACATGTAATTTGTAACCTTTCATATGTAACGAAAAACATTTTTCATTCATTTTTCAGATTTTATACCTGATTTGTCAAATTTATTTAAAATTGATAATGTTATGGAAAATAACGAAGTAGATCTAGAAACTGATTTATCAAATTTATTCAATATTGAGAGTAGTGTAGATAATAATTTAATTAAAAATAATGAAAATGATATTAATGAAATTAATATTTCTGATATTCAATCAACAAATAAAAGTATTTTATTGAATGACATTGATTTCAAAATAAAAAGAAATACAAGAAAAATGGATAAGGAGATAATGAAAGCAAATGAAAATATACAGGTTCTTATGGAAAAAGAAGTAAGTCAAGCGAACGGAAATGATACGAAAAATGAAAACTTCAACAAGAAAGAAAATATCAAGAAAGACAATATAAAGAAAGAAGAATCAATAAATAAGATATCAAGACAGAAGATATTGAATTGGAAGAAACAAATTCAAAATCGAAGAACAACTCCATTATTTTTCGATCTTAGGGATGGAGGAGTTATAGAACTAGAAATTTCTATAAATAAATAATAATATTATATTACTGTAAATAAAATAAGAAATGCAGAGTTAGCTTTGTTTCAGTATATATATTCATTATTATTCAAGTTGTTATTGAAATGAGTTGTTGAATATAAGTTGTTGAAGTTAGTTGGCAAAAAGTTGTTTAATAATTAGTTTAGTATTAATAATTAGTCGGTTCATTGGCAAGTATTATAATTTTAATTATATTGTGAAAATAAAGTTTTTTAAAAATAGTTTTCGGTGTTAAAAATAAATAATTCAGGAAGAAAAAACACGTCACAAATGTCGTCAGATACAAGTATGGGGTCACTGTTCAAACGATGCATCTCAACGATTTTTGGTGCAGAATTCGTGATGAATATCCAATACTTGCCAAAATGGCTCTGAATATTCTTCTCCAGTACCCAACAACATATTTGTGCGAAACAGGATTCTCAACCTATGCAGTCACGAAAGCCAAATACCGCAATAGAATGGACGCCGAACCTCATATGAGACTTCAATTGTATTCTATCAAACCTGACATCAACCAGTTGATAAAAAATAAAAAAAACAGTTTCATACCTCCCATTAGTTAGATTTCTTTCTTTTTTAATATCTTCTATTATTCTACTTGTTATATAGTAATTTACTAAGTAAAGTAAGTAATAATTAGTAACTGTTACATTGTACTTTTATTATGCTTATTAATAGAGAATACATTTTCAAAAACAATTGTTTTATTGTAGGGTTCCGTCAAGAATTTCTCTTTCCAAAAGGGCTCCGTCGCCAAAAAAGTTTGCGAGCCGCTGGTCTAGAGGTAAAAAGGCGAAAATTATAGTGAATAATAGAATTTTGGAATAATCTGAAGCAATTTTGAATGTTTTGTCAAGATAGAATACCTTTTTCTATTAATAATTTCTATTTTGGATTTAGGATTGATTTTATTTATTGATTACAATCGATATCTTGAACATTGCTTTAAAATTAGTCTAACAATATTAAGAAGGAATGATTTTTTTTTGGAAAGTGCATTAAATTTTATGCGATAACCCTGCTGCGGTATAAGCATCTTCAAACAGCTATAAAATAAGAGATGGAGATGGAGCCTAACCAGAAACCATCGTCACCAGCGTGCCGGCTGTAACAAACGAGATAAAAATGTCTCTAAAAATTCACACAATATGTCGTTTGGACTATAATAGTTGTAATTGAAAAATTTCTGTTTAAAGTGACCTAATTTTGTTTTTTAATAATAATAATAGTATCGTGGAGTTCTTATACAATATGGATATACTTAATTATCTCGTACAGGTGATATTTCTAATAAAGTCATTATATACAGAGTGATCCATTTAAGGATGATACATTTTTATTATCTTGTACATTAAAAATTATTTTTTTTATTGATGCCTCATATTACCTTTTTAAAGCACGCCTCAGAGTGTTTAAATCGAACTTTCAAACACGCGCGTTTTTTAAAGTCCCTATGGTAACAACAACAACTTGAGAAACGTAAGTATCAATGACAACTTTTTTTATTAGTTTTTAATTGTATAGATATTTTCATTGGGAACCAATGTCTTATTTGGTTTTTTCTACAAAATTTATTTATATATTTATATATACATTGTATCCTTTTAAATATAAATAAAGAAACTTTTTGATTATTGATCTGACAGCAGTACCTCGTAACGTCAAATAAAAATAAATACTATTTGACTTACACGAAACTTGGCTGGGCATCGAGGACGGACTTCCATTTTTTTGTAGTAATAATATAATAATAATAATATTTTATGATTTCAAAGTGCATCAATAAAAAAAATAGCGTAAAGTATTCGTGGATAACTGGTCTTTCAAACACTTGCTCTATTTCGAGCACTCCGGCTGCGCCGTCGTGATCGAAAAATCGCGCGTGTTTGAAAGACCTCTTTATCCACTTATACTTTAATATACTATTATCCATAGAATGTTAATCTTTTACTAAAATAGATAACTTCAAAATGTAAAAATAGGTCAAAAATTATTTGAAGGGGGACGTATGGTTTCGTACTTATACTCTTTGTAACATTCGCCCTGTATATTTATTCAAAATTGGATGCTCCTCTAATACTAGATTTCAAAAATGTATAATACTTTAGATGTAAAATGAATCGTTTTGGAGCTACAATTCAATTCAATTCAATAACAGAAACGATTTAAATCATAGAAAATTAACGGAATTTTTTAAATATCAATAACAAATCAGTGTATTAGGTGTTCAAACTGACTTCCATTGGTTGCCATGCAATGGTATAATCAAGTTTCAAATACTTCTCGCACATTATGTAATGTTTCTGGACGTATTGCTCGACATTCGTGAATAATTCGCTGACGTAAATCACCTATAGTTTCTGGTTGAGTTGCATAGATCTTGGTTTTGAGATATCCCCATGATAAAGTCTAGTGGGGTTGAATCTGGTGACCTAGGTAGCCACTCCATCATTGGGCGTCGTCTGACTATCCAGCGACCAGAAAATGTTTCGTGTAGGAACTGTCGTACTTCGAGAGCGTAATGTGGAGGGGCTCCATCTTGTAGAACTGTCAGTAGATCTTCGACATATTATCATCATTTTCTAGTATGTGGACTATTTCCGAATCAGCATTTCCTCTAAGTAATTGTAGATAAGACTCGCCATTTAAATTTCCATTAAGAAAATATGGTCCAACAATATGATCACCTAGAATACCACACCAAACGTTCAACTTCTGTGGTCTTTGAGTATGGAATTCCCAATTCCCGCATTACGTGTGGATCATGTTGTGCCAAGTATCTACAATTATGCCTGTTAACAATACCAGTTAGTGAAAATGTGCATTCGTCTGAAAAGCAGATATTGTACAAAAGTTCGGGATTGTCAGTAAGTCGTTGACTCATTGTCTCACAAAACTGCAGACGACGATCGAAATCGTCTTCATGCAGTTCTTGCACTAATTTCATTTTATAAGGCTGAAAATTAGGTTTATGTAAAATTCTGAATACACTGCTTCGGGAAACTGCTTCGAGAAACACCTAGTGCACTAGATATTTGTGATACAGACTGGTGATCTTCTAACGTAAGTTGTCCTAAAACGGCAACTTCCACAGCTTCGTTGTTAACTATTCGTAGTGGTTTATGTCTTTTATCGGTAACTGATCCTGTTTCTAAACATTTTTGCATCAACTCAGTAACGTACTTATGAGGTGTAGTTCTCTCGGGATGAACAACATGAATTGTCTAGCGGCGGCTCTTGCTGATCTACCGTTTTCGTAGTATAAACCTACAATTTTAACTCGTTCTTGTATAATGTGCATCATTTTCACGGTTGAGATGTATGTGTATCTTTAGTTGAAACACGTACTGAAAAGTCACGCCGCCACTGGCAACTGTTTTCGTTTAGAAGAACACATACCTCCCACTACCGATTTGTCCCTGTTCATGTTGAGCACACTTCCCATAATGATCTTAATATATGCGTTACTTATCTTTTCAGCGACATCTTATAAAAGCGTAGTAGAGCAAGGGAATTGCCCTAGGAAAGTGGTACTGAAACCGATGAAGAATACAAAAGCAAAAAAAGATGAGCTAGATGAAGCGTTAGGTAGAAGTAAGATAATAAACAGAACACCCATAAAAAGGGGTAGAGAGGAAACACTAGGGAAAGAAGATACGTAGATAAAAATGCAAACCTTAACGAATAAGAATAATAAAATGATAGAAGACGTTAGGAAAATGAGGAAGAAACAGGCAGATAACTACAATAAAATAATAAAAATTATGAAATGGGAAAACTTAATGAAAAAATAAACTTTTCCACACTTAACACTCTGGATACTCCAAAAATTACAAAAAATGTAGTAGATCTGGATTTATAGGAACCGTTGTACTGGTTCTGGTTAGCTAAAAATCAATAGGCTTCATCTGTGAGATGCCCTTAGTACTACCCAATCATAAAATTTGTCACTTGTATACACCCGGAGGCTATATCGTGATAACAAACCGAGAATAGTTATAGAGGCCGAATTAACAAAAAGAAGAAGAAATACGAATGGAAAAATGAAGCAGATCAAAAAACGAGAGGGAAAAAGGACACGTGACTAAAATTAAGATGGGAATCCAAAAAATATACAGAATATACTGAAAAAGAAATGGAAATATGCCAAGATAAAATACAAAGTATATCAATAGAGGAAATGTGGGACAAATTCAAATCTATAATATTAGAGACAGCAACAGAAGTGTGTGGCATTACTAGAACAGGTAGCAACAAAAAACAAACGAGATGGTGGAATAAAGATATACAAGAAAATACCAACCTAAAAAAGTAAAAATGGAAAGAATATCTACGAAATAAAACGACTGAAAACTACGAAAATTATAAAATTCAAGAAAAACAGTTAAAGACATGGTAATCACAGCTAAAAAAGAGACGTGGAAGAATTTGGCAGAAAGATGGAAGAAGACAGTAAAGGAAATCAGAAACTCTTCTTCAAGGTACTAAAAACACTAAGAAAGGGAAAGTCGAGCAATGTAAAACAGATAAAAAATTAAAATGGAGTTATGATACGACAAGATAAGGAAATTATAGAGAGATGGAGAGAATACTTTGAGGAATTACTCAATGTAGAGAAAGAAGAACAGATGGAACAAGACGAAAGACATCAGGAACTGGAAAATGAGGAAAATGAACCACTGATACAAATAGAAGAAGTGAAACAAGCAATACAAAAGTTAAAAAGAGGTAAAGCAGCGGGTTACGACTGTATTACCGCAGAAATATTACAGAGTCTAGGAGAAAGAGGGATACAAATGCTAACTAAATTGTTTCAAAGAATATGAAACGAAGAAAAAATTCGGAAAGATTGGAAAGTAGATATCATATTGCCAATTTTCAAAAAAGGAGAAAAAACTAATTGTAACTATTATAGAGGTATAACATTGCTGAGCGCGGCATTGAATGTTTACGAAAGTATCTTAGAGACTCGACTTAGGAAAATAATAGAAAAACAGTTGGAAGAATCTCAAAGCGGCTATAGGAAAGGAAGAAGTAGCCAAGACCACGTATTTACATTGAAACAAGTAATAGACAAAAAACTGAGAACAAATCAAAAAGTGTACCTCGGTTTTATAGATATTCAAAAAGCCTTTGACAGCGTTCCCAGAAATCAAATATGGAAAAGTCTACAACAAAGAGGAGTTGGATCAAAACTAAGAAATAACATTAAATGCATTTACGAAACAACCAGAAACCGGGTAAGGAATGATAATGAACAGTCCGATGATTTCATAACAAAAGAAGAATTAAGACAGGGAGGAGTACTGACCCCGGCATTATTCATAATGATAATGGATGATATTTTGAAGGAAGTAAAAACAAAAGTTAAGCAAATTCAAATAGGTTATAGAAATATGGAAGTAGTTGGAATATCTGAATGCGTTTTTGCCGACGATTTAGTATTGTTCGCTAGAAACGAAAAAGAGCTGAAACATAATTTAATAACATGGAAGCATATATTGAAACTACGAAACATGAATATGAACATGGAAAAGACAAAAATAATGGTGGTGGGACAAGAAGAAGAGCACCTTAATAACGATATTGATGAAATGCCGATAAAACAAGTGAAGAGTTTCAAATATCTGGGAGTAGATATACAAAACAATGGAAAACAGGAAGCAGAAGTGAACGAAAGAATAAGTGCAGCAGTCAAAGTACAGTATCCGCCAAAATAAACAGTACCGAAAATAAAAATAAAAATTAATTTTTAATTTCTGTAATGTAAGTGTTCAAAATGTTCACCATTTCGACGCAAACAAGCTTCATATCGATTTTGTCAATAAACATATTTATAAAAAGTGGTTGATGTAACTGCCGAAAAATATTTTGTATTATTTCCCGTAGTTCGACAATATTCGCCGGCGGATTTTCCGAGTGAAATATTTGGTCCTTCATTATGCCCCAAATGTATGCGTCAGGTGGCGCCAGATCAGGTGAATGAGAAGGATATTCGAAGTCTGTTCCCCGAGAAATTATTCTATTATCGAAATGCTGACGGAGTAAGTCTATGGTGCGCGCAGCTGTATGGCTCGTTGCACCATCTTGTTGGAACCATTGTGTGCGAAACTGTAGATTTCGTTCACGGCAAAAGTTATTTAGATCTCTCACAAAAGGTATAATAATTTTCTCTCTATAACGCTCTTGGTTGACAGTAAGTGGATTCTGATTATCATCTTCAACGAAATAAGGACCAATCATTCCATGACCAGATACCGCGCACCAAACGGTAACTCGAAGACTGTGGAGTGGTTTCTCTACAATGACATCAGGACGTTCAAATCCAACGAATCTGGTTGTTTGTCGATTAATATAGCCGCTAAGATGAACGTGACTCTCGTCTGAAAACCATGTGTTTTTCAAAAATTCGGGATCTTCGTAAATTAAACTCAACATGCCACCACAGTAAATTTCTCTTGCACGTTTGTCCGCAGCATTTAGTCGTTGTCCAACTTGAATACGGTATGGATAACCACCAATTGATTTGAACATGCGACGTAAAGACGCTTCACTAATGTTGAGTTTACATGCAGTTCTTACAAGACTTCTTTGAGGTGATTGCACAACTTGGTTAAAAACACGTCCTTCATTTTCGTTAGTGCATACTGTTTTTCGACGACCTGAAGAACCTTTACGTTGACACAATACACTACCAGTGCGACGAAATTTTTCAACAACAGCTAACATCACACTTTTACTAGGAGCTGCTTTATTAAATTTTTGTTGATATTTTATTGACACCTGTTCTAAGCTTGGACCATCATTACGACCTTTTCCGTATGAACGAAAATAATGCTCTACCAAAAAAACTTTTTCTTCCGTTGTTAGAACCATTTTTAAATCAAATTTAACTGCAGCGTACTATTAATAAATCAACTAATGACAATTAAGTCAAATATGACAAATCCATATTACATAAACAACTCCACAGCACTCTCTGTTTCGGTACTGTTTATTTTGGCGGATACCGTATATTACTCATTAAATCGAAATTTCCTGGGAAGAAAAGAAATTACAACTAAAACCAAATTGAACGTGTACAAGTCAGTATTTCGACCAATCCTTGTGCATGGTAGTGAAAGCTGGGTACTTACAAATTCACTCAAAAACAGAATACAAGCAACAGAGATGAAGTATTTACGCAGGGTCAAAGGTGTCACCAGAAAAGATCGAATGCGGAATGAAATAATAAGGGAAATCCTAAACATAGAACTAATACTAAAAACAATCGAAAAACAGCAGCATAGATGGTTTGGGCACCTTTGTAGAATGGAGAACAGTAGACCAGCAAAAATGCTTTGGCAAACTAGAGAAGTAAGTAAGAGAAAAAGAGGTCGCCCAGTGAAAACATGTACACAGTAGCCGAAATATTAAAAGAAAAGGGAATTACATGGACAGAGGCGGCGAAAAAAGCTAGAAATAAAAAGGAATGGCGGAAGTTTGTTCACGAATAAGCGTCGGGTGTGTCTCTTATTCGTGGACAAACTTCCCCCATTCCTTTTTATTTCATATAACAGGTGGGAAGGTACGAATATGGAATAATAGGAATAATAAATTAATGGAAAAGGGACACGATTAAAAAACTAGTAAATTAGGAATTATTCTGATATACAGGAAAACAATAAGACTGTGGAAAAGGACAATGTGATAATGGCATAACCAACGTTAATAAAATAGAAATACTGAAAAAAAGGAAAAAATTGATCTAAACCTTTATTAGGGGATGACAATGGAAGCGGTGGAGTTCTTATTGACTGGACACCTTGTATATAAACATATAAAACTGAAGTTTTCTCAGAAAAACTCTTTTATTATAGTATTTTAGAAAATACTATATCAAGTGAACAGTTAAACTTGTCGATATTGACAAGAAGGATTATTTAACGACTTTCCGTTCCAAACAGCACTGCTTGATGGATATCTGCCAAATTGGAATATGGTTCGGAAAATGAGGTAGCGACTAATAATTCTACATAACCCTTCGAAACTGTGTTACGCGAAAAGAGAGGGATGAAAATTTACCGCCTCGTATCCTATTTTCGCATTCACCGAGAGAGCGATTGTTTTGGGTGGGAAACCAATAACTGATTTTATAACTGGCGCTGTCCCTTATCAGCAATCAAACTCTGTGTGTGTATATATATGTATGTCTGTGTAGCTGTTTCAAATTATTTATTCGTGCGGTAGATAACTACTGCATAAAATGCACTCGAAAATTATCGTTTGAATTACTGCTTCGCTCGAATTTATTCCGTTGTTTTGTTTATTTCGATTCAATGATAATTATTATCCTACCAACCGCGCGATGCTGTCACCGCAAATTGATACATGTTCAATTTACGAGGCGTATCCTCTAATTTCGGTTCGCACATAAAAATTGTCGCTCCTTTGAACACGCTCGTCACCAATTATCAATATTCTCTCTTAATATTAGCATTCATTGAGAATTATTATTAGATTTTAAAGTTTGCTTATATGTAGAGCATCGGGTAGAAGAAGAGCAAGCAGCTTTTTGCGCGGACGACAAACAGTAGATAATATGCTTGTACTCAGAAGACTGATAGAAAGGTAAATCCAGGACTAACATACATAGATCTGACGGCGGCTTTTGACACTATAGATAGAGAGTAAATATAGAAATAGTAGAGTATTTATATAAATTGGTGTGGTATTAATTTATTCCACCCGTCTGGACCAAGTAGTTTATATAAATAAGAAAAACATTAAAATATTGTAAGTTAGTATCTTTTTATAATTTTATATTAAATAAACTAGTTTTATTGTTATATATCCTAAATGCATAGAATAAATATATGGCTCTTCTATACCGTTTAAATGGTCCATCTAACCCAAAAAGCTCACGGATAGATGGGCCACATGAAAATTTTTATAAATATTAATTAGTTGCATAGTCAATGTTAATTGAATAAACAAACAATATGATTTGGTTAAAAAAGTGTGTTAAAAGTTGACAAAACGTATTACTTGAATATCATTACAAAAAGCATCTAAAATTTGTTTTTTTATAAAAATGTGGTCCTCGTCCCAGATAAGGTAAATCTGCTTTTTTATTTAATGCAATTTTTTTTAATCAAATTAAGGTGCTCGGCTACTATGGCCACTTGCACAAAACGATTACATTGCTATATAAAATACAATAAGAACTAATTAACCCACTTGCAGAGCTATTAATAGTAAAGAAGATAAAGAGCATGATGAAAGCCTAAAAAACGTTGGTGAACAACTCACTGTATAAAAGTGCAATATATTGTTTCGAAGTAGCACACTAGTGTACACCCTGAATCCGACTCTTCTAAGCCATGTATGAAAGTTAAAATTATGGCGGATGCGCAGGAATTTCTTAGAACTGTTTACGATTTTTTGTGACTATCTTATCTAGAGATTGTTTTCGTGACCAGTATTATCTATAAAATGCCAGAAAGCCAATTGTTTTTGTGTAAGCCGCAATCTAGAATTATCTAGTAAAAAAGGCACTGGTTTATAAAGGACCGGGCAGGAATAGTTAGTTTAGTTTATAATTTGACATCGTGAGATAAACAGTAAATAAGTGAATATAAATTAGTGAAGTGTTAATATAAATCAGTTTAAGTGCATATACTGTGTATATAATTAGTGAAAAGTGTAGTGAGTAAATAAATTAAGTATGTGAACCTACCGTGTGTATGAATTTATCACACCCGTAATTAAAACGTTTAAATAAGTAAGCAAAACATTACAGTAAGTTATCGGTTAAGCGAGTCGATAAAGTGTTAGATTTACTAGACTTAACTTCACTTAATAAAGAGGAATCACTTTCTGTAGAGAAAATATGTGCTAAATATGCCGACGTTTTTTATCTAGAAGATAATCTTTAACAGTTTCCAACCTTTATAAACGAAAAAATCAACTTAACAATGAGGCGCAACCTGTATATGTTAAACCATATAGGTTACCTCAAGCGCAAAAAGCAGATATAAATAGACAAATAAATAAAATGTTCGATCAAGATGTAATTGGAGAAGCTAAATCAGAGTGATCTCCACTCCTTATAGTTTCCAAAAAAATATTAAATGGGGTTAAACAGTCTCGTATTGTCATTGATTACAGGCTACTAAATAAACAAATTTAAGAGGATAAATTTCCGCTTCTAAACATAACCGAAATTTTAGATTCACTAGGAGGTGCAATATATTTTTCTCATTTAGATTTATCGTAGGGATGTTACCAATTAGAGTTAGGCAAAGATAGTAGGCCTTACACAGCATTCACAACTGATAAAGGTCAATTCCAAATGAAAATATTACCTATGGGATTAAATCCTACAGGCAGTTCAACAAAATATAAAATTGTGAGACGCATTATTTATACAAGGTAACTAAAAATTACTCTGTGGATAGTCTGTTACTAGATACTTTATTAAAACTGCAAAATTCATGATGTTGCATACATTTTATCTTGAAAAATACCTTATGGATTTATGTTTCAGATTTCGTATTTCCAGCAACCCTGTTTCATAGTCTTTTCGCTCTAAAATTAAATGAATTCAACCTAAATATCTAAACAAGTTGCCACAGAATTTATTTTGTATTTTAAGTCATAGTAATACAAAAATATTACATACGGCATTCGTAGATATGAATGTTTCATTGTCTATAGTACTACAAAAAATCTCGAGACGGCGCTCATGTCTAGCAATAACATCAAAGTGCGGTGGTATGTAAAAAAAACTACTCACTTGTTCGTCGTTAAGGAACCACGTGACGTTTGGTGGAAGGTGGTTGCCGGGCCCCCAAGGAGCATAGCACCCGGCTCTTATAGTTTTTCCAATCTCGATTTTCATCGTTGATTCGGGAGGTTCTTCTATTGTCATTCTAGGATTACTTTTAGGTGGGTCTGAAACAAAAAAAACAGTTTTTAGTCGGTTAAAACTGTGAAAGAAATACTGAATTTAATAAAGCAAAATAGATAGAAACGAATATATCCACAACTATTGAATTAATATTTACCTATAACAATCATATGAGCAGCCTTTATATCTGTATGGAAGAGAGGGGCGTCTGCTGATACTTCGCATTTATAATCACCTGTCATTTCTCTACTTATATTTCGTAAAGTCACTTCTGTCGATCCTGATCGTACAATCTGAAACAAAATAAAAATCTGTCAACATATAATTTAGAAATATTCAATTCATAAGAAATATGACTCTTGTTAGGCCGCGTTTATACTTCTGGATGTCAGACTATGCGTGACAGAGACGGCGGGTGACAAACGTTTTATTTGTTGACGCATTGTTTTAAACCTTTTATTATTATGTTAAATACTTTTGAGGAGAAAGTATAAATTAAATTATTTTCTTGTTCCGCAAATGTATACAGTGTGGAACGGCCAAATGGGATAAATTCGATAACGAATAAATGAGAGCGTGTTGGGAAAAACGGTTGGACACGTCGATTTGTATTTTTAGATGCGCATTTTTTTCAAAAAAAAATAATTATATAGGGTGTGTCATGTGACAGTGGCCGATACCAACTTTCTTATTTTAAATACAACCCCCTGTATATTATTAGTTTTTTTTGGGTTCTTCAGAAAATTCTAGAAATAATTCATGTACAATGTCCCATACCTATCTTCAACTGTTTCGGAAATATTAAGTGTTTTCAGATGTATTACAAAAATTAACATTAAAAGAAGAAAATTATTTTATTTCACAAATTCGCTACATTACACTCCATACTTATTTCCCATTTAGCTCTTAATATTGAGAAAATAAGCAAAAACCATTAATGCGTTCCTTTTTATTGATATGAAATAAAAAAAATACAAAAACAATTTTGTTTAAGTTCGTATAAAACTCATAGCCTTAGCAACTTGTTGTCTGTCTGCATGACAGTAGTGATCATTGTCAGTGCTATTGTCGTTTGAATTTCGTTAACTGTACCTACGTAATAATATCAGAAAAATGGTTCATTTAACAGAAATGCACATTCTACAAATGATTGGTTATGGAGATAACACACGGATACAAATGGAAGTTTCTTGCTTATTTCACGAAACATTTCCAAATTTGCCGCCTATATTCCAAGGAACAATTAGCAAAATAGAATAACAGTTTCGCGAGCTTGGTCATGTGAGACAGACAAAAAAAGTAGTTGCCGATGAACTAAGCGATGATACGAAATTGGATGTTATGCTTGAGTTTCAAGAAAACCCACATAATTCTGGTCTAAAAGCAGCCTCACTGTTCAACATTAGCCACACATCAATTTTTCGAATATTAAAGGAAAGTAAAATGCATCCCTATAAAATGATGCCAACTCAGGAGCTAACGGAAGACGATTTCGACATGAGAACGTATTTTTGTGAACAAATGATGGAAATGTTAGATAACAATATGATCCAATTAGAAGATGTTTTGTTTTCTGATGAGAGCACATTTACACTTCACGGTCAGGTTCATCGTCAAAATTGCCGCTATTGGTCTAATGAGAATCCTCACTGGATGAGAGAGGAACGTACGCAATATCCTGAAAAAGTTAATGTTTGGGCAGGAATTGTTGGAAATCATATCGTAGGTCCCTTTTCCATTGATGGCAACTTGAATGGAGATAAATATTTAGAATTGCTCCAAAATAATGTCGTGCCAACTATGACAAACTTATATCCTGATCCAGCAAACCCACAAGTTCCTGCCAATATACTATGGTTTCAGCAGGATAGAGCACCGCCCCGTTACCAAATCAATGTTCGGCAGTACCTGAACCAAAATTTTCCAAATCGGTGGATAGGGAGGCGCGGATCGATAGAATCGCCAGCACGATCTCCTGATCTGCCGCCATTAGACTTCTTTTTGTGGGGATATGTCAAAAGTATTGTCTACCAAACTAAACCACTCAACTTAGATGACTTAGAAAAACGAATCACGCTTGCGATTAGATCAGTCACGCCTGAGATGTTGAGTAACGTTAGAAGACATTTCTATACCAGATTAGCATGTTGCCAAGACGTCCGCGGCGAACATTTTGAACATCTCTTACATTGAAATTAATGTTTTTCTATTATTTTTTACATTATTTGTGAAATAAAATAATTTTCTTTTTTTAATGTTAATTTTTGTAATACATCTGAAAACACTTGATATTTCCGAAACAGTTGAAGATAGGTATGGGACATTGTACATGAATTACTAGAATTTTCTGAAGAATCCAAAAAACTAATAATATACAGGGGGTTGTATTTAAAATAAGAAAGTTGGTATCGGCCACTGTCACATGACACACCCTATATAATTATTTTTTTTTTGAAAAAAATGCGCATCTAAAAATACAAATCGACGTGTCCAATCGTTTTTCCCAACACGCTCTCATTTATTCGTTATCGAATTTATTCCATTTGACTGTTCCACACTGTATGTGCTTTCTATTGGATATATCAATATAAAATAATATTTCTACATTGATGGAAAGGGCAAAACTGAATTTGTAATCCGTGCATTTTTGGTGCCTAATGTTTATATTAGCAAGAAAACAAATTAAGGTGTTAACGGAATCACTTCTCCGTCTTTTCGAGTTGTATGCTCTAAAATCAATTAATCAATCAATTATCTACTCAATTCTTTCTCGAATAAACACATATCAGCCAAGTATACATTGTTTGATTTCAGTCCCATAAAACATTTGTTTTTCCAAAATTTTCTACGTCTTCGAAATTAAGAACTCTTGAAGAACCTTCCAAATCATCCTTACTTTCAAAAAACGATTATTCTGAGTCGGTATTATCATCACTATCTGCACTGGAATCATTATTTAATTTTATGTCAGGTAAGTAAATTTTAAAACACAAACCTAATATTGTTCAAGGTTGAATTTAAACTTATATTATAAAATCTTTGCTATAACAAAGAATTAGTTGAAGGAATCTGAAATATGATGGACATTAAGGGCGGTAACATACACAAATAATTCGGGGGTGGCTGTATATCGCAATAGAAATAAAAGTGAGTTCCCGGTTTCTTGATGAGAGAAGTATCATTATTAAATAGGACAGAGTTGAATAAAGTTTAATAAAAGAAAGTGTGGTGACTGAAAGTTAAAGAAAACGATCTTTGTTCAAGATTAGAAAATCTTGAATAATATTGTTTACGATGTTTTTAAAAATATGGAAGATATTTGTATGTTACTTCTTTTCGTCATTGTATATATTTAAAGCGTAAATTCATTTTAGTTGCTAGGCTGTAAAAAGGTGTTAAAGAATTGATAGACCTTTTGTATTGTTATGAATTCAAAGGGTAGTTACACTTTATTCGCAGCTTTTGTTAAATACCTTTAACATATCACTTTTTGCAATAATAATTGTAAATAGTTTTGTTGGAGCATTGAAATAACGTATTTTGAAAGTCGTCAGAGACATTTGTCGCATGGTGTTTGAAATCCCATAGTTAAAAATTTAGGAAAATGTCACGTTTCACACTAATATCTATTGTATTGTAAAAACCCTAAACTTATTGTCACTTTGTGCGTGAATTTTTATGATCGACGGTCGGAAGATTTGTAAGAAACGTTTGAATAACCTTTCTGAGTAAAAAGGTTACAATTGCTATTGGAGGCGTCCATTGTTGATTCTTGTCGATGAACCCGACGAGTCAAATGGCCAATAGGAAATGTTTATTTCCGTTTGGTCAACCCAATCCACGTGTAAACACGCCCTGTTCTAAACTAACCCTTTTTACTTGGTCTAATTAGAGGGAATGTAGTTTCTTTGTTATACGATGTACTCGAAGGACCAAATGGGTATTTTTCACTTTAGGTATGATGTAAATGATGTACTGTACGATGCAATGAAACACTTATGTCCCTTTAGATTTTATATTGTCATGAAATTATAATTTATTTATTTTGCGTCGACAATTAAGACTTCACTTATTATTTACGCGATAACTGTGAGTATTTTGCACATACTTCGATGATTTATTAAATGATTAAAGCTTAAGGACACTTGGTTGTTCCCCGTATCAAAACGCCGGGTGATTTTACGAAGTGAGGTACCTTGTTGTACCACGTTGTATGATGAAAAGAGGAAAGTGTGTCTGGGAAGTCTGTCTGGGAAGTGAGTGAGAATGAGGTTATTTCCGTACTTATACGTAGTGTGACGTAGGGTCCACTTGGTCGGGTCTAACCAATGGGATACGAGTATTTTAAAATGTAATGTTCAAACACAAGTGAAATTGCCAGTTGGAGATATGTTTTTTTTGGGGTTTTCAACGGTTTCGTAGATACAGATAACAGAGTTTGGAAGAGAGTTTTTATGAAGCGATAAGATGTCGGGGACTTTGATATATTCAGTGGAATTTCAGAAAACGATATTTATCTGTTTTTCTTGGGTGTTAGTAAATTTAAATGACTTTTTTAGTGAAGTAAAGAAATATTAACTGTTGAAAATAAGGATATATTTAGTTATATGTTTTGAGCATAATATTCGAAAGGTAGTATACAGGGGAAGTTGAAATAATATCACGGGAGAATTTGGTAATTAAAAACCAAATTCGAACACGCCCCTTACAGATTTCTATTTAACACGTCTTACAACGTGAAGAAATCAGTTTTTACACTCATCGAAGCGAGTTAATAAATCAATAATTTCGACAATAACTTTGTCAAATTAAGATTATTTATCTAGTTGAATGTCTACGCCAGTCGACGAAGTTCAGCTAGAAATATAATCAAAAACAATCTTCAATAGCTTATGTGAGTTTTCTCACGGGGTAACCAATTTCATTTATTATGATAATTATTATTATTTTAAATAAAAATAAAAAAAGATGGACAAGAAATTAGAACAAGTAATTAATGAGGTAAAAGAAACAAAACTAGAAAACGAGAAGTTGAAAGAAAAAGTTGAAAAATAAGGCGTCAAAATTGCGTCTCTGGAACGTGAAACTGAAAGAAAAAACCTAATAATAAAAGGAATAGAGGGGAGAGAGAATGAAAGAAACGAAGAAACAATAGAGAAAATAGGACAGGTAATAAATGCATTAGAAATAAAGTTTAATACAGAAGATGATATTTATAATGCCATAAGAATTGGAAAACCAATAAATGGAGTCAATAGATCGATATTATTGAGATTAGTGAGAAGCAACAAAAAAATGGAGATACTTAGACAAAGTAAAAAACTCAAAGGAACAAATATATGGATCGACGAAGACTATCCAAAGGATATATTCGAAGAAAGAAAATTGCTGTATCCACAATTAAATATAGCTAGAGAAAATGGTCACAAAACATATATTAAACACAATAAATTAATTATAAATAATGAAGTATATGAAGGAAGTAATAGAGACTTGCAACAAGGCCGAAAACAAGAAAAAGAAGAAGACAGAAAAAGAAAAGTACAGGAACGATCTCCAGAAGCTAACACACTGGATGAACAATTAAGAAAAATTACGCGGACAGCAAAAAACTAATAACCCAACAGTAAATCGAGAGGAAAACTATAAAAATGGCTATGGAAACGAATGTGACAATGGAAACGGATATGATAATGGAAATGAATTAGAATGTATAAAAACATGAAAAAGAGATGAATGCTACTGAAAACAGATACAAGAGAAAAAACAAAGGAAAAGGTATTACGAATAGAAATAAAGAAAACGAGAGGTTGTGGAAGATAACTACATGTAATGTGAGAGGACTATTAGGAAAGGAAGACGAATTAATACAAGAATTCGAAAAGGAAAATTTGGATATATTAGGAATTACAGAGACAAAAAAAAGGTCAAGGCGAAATTGAGTTAGAAAAGGGACATTTACTAATATATAATGGGGTAGACGCAAAAAGGAGAGCAAAAGAAGGAATCGGATGTATAATAAAGAAAGAACATAAGAAATATATCAAAAACTGGACAGGAATTACAGAAAGAATACTCAAAATTGAATTGAATTTAAGAGAAAGCACAACGATAATTATAGTGTACGGACCAAATAAAGATGCACGAGTGAGCGAAAAAGAGGAATTCTGGGAAACATTAGGTGAAACAATAGAGGATGCTAAGGACAGACTAATAATAATGGGAGATTTTAATGGAAGAGTTGGAAAGAAAGACGAACAAAGCATTGACGTAATTAGCATATATGGAGAGAACGAGAGAAATAACAATGGAGTAAGGTTAATAAATTTTTGTATATTAAACCAACTAATAGTAACTAATACGTTTTATCAACATAAAGAGTCACATAAATACACGAGAGAGGTTAGCAGCAGAAATGAAAAGTCCATCATTGATTATGTTCTCATAAACAAAGGAAACAGAAAATATGTGAAAGATATCAAGGTCATGCAAAGCGCAGAAATATACAGCGATCATTACTTATTAAGAGCAAAATTGAAGATGGCAACTGAGAACCAGAAAGGAAGTTCGAACAATGGGAAAAATGGACAAGAATTAAAAAAACAAATAAAATCATATAGGTTAAGAGAAATAAAGGTATCCAAAAAATTTACAGAATATACTGAAAAAGAAATGGAAATATGTCAAGATAAAATACAAAGTATATCAATAGAGGAGATGTGGGACAAATTCAAATCTATAATATTAGAGACAGCAACAGAAGTGTGTGGCATTACTAGAACAGGTAGCAACAAAAAACAAACGAGATGGTGGAATAAAGATATACAAGATCATACCAAACTATAGAAGCAAAAATGGAAAGAATATCTACGGAATAAAACGACAGAAAACTACGAGAATTATAAAATTCAAAGAAAAAGAGGTAAAGCAGCGGGTTACGACAGTACTACCGCAGAAATGTTACAAAGTCTAGGAGAAAGAGGGATACAAATGCTAACTAAATTGTTTAAAAGAATATGGAACGAAGAAAAAATTCCGAAAGATTGGAAGTAGGTATCATATTGCCAATTTTCAAAAAAGGAGACAAAACTAATTGTAACAATTATAGAGGTATAACATTGCTGAGCGCGGCATTGAAAGTTTACGAAAGTATCTTAGAGACTCGACTTAGGAAAATAATAGAAAAACAGTTGGAAGAATCCCAAAGCGGCTATAGGAAAGGAAGAAGTAGCCAAGACCATGTATTTATATTGAAACCAGTAATAGACAAACAACTGAGAACAAATCAAAAAGTGTACCTCGGTTTCATAGATATTCAAAAAGCCTTTGACAGCGTTCCCAGAAATCAAATATGGAAAAGTCTACAACAAAGAGGAGTTGGATCAAAACTAAGAAATAACATTAAATGCATTTATGAAACAACCAGAAACCGGGTAAGGAAAGATAATGAACAGTCCGATGATTTCATAACAAAAAAAGGATTAAGACAGGGAGGAGTACTGAGCCCGGCATTATTCATAATGATAATGGATGATGTTTTGAAGGAAGTAAAAACAAAACTTAAACAAATTCAAATAGGTCATAGAAATATAGAAGTAGTTGGAATATCTGAATGCGTTTTTGCCGACGATTTAGTATTGTTCGCTAGAAACGAAAAAGAGCTTAAACGTAATTTAATGACATGCAAGCATATATTGAAACTACGAAACATGAATATGAATATGGAAAAAACAAAAATAATGGGGTTGGGACAAGAAGAAGAGCATCTTAATATCGAAATTGATGAAATGCCGATAAAACAAGTGAAGAGTTTCAAATATCTGGGAGTAGATATACAAAACAATGGAAAACAGGAAGCAGAACGAAAGATAAGTGCAGCAGTGAAAGTATATTACTCATTAAATCGAAATTTCCTGGGAAGAAAAGAAATTACTACTAAAACCAAATTGAACGTGTATAAGTCAGTCTTTCGACCAATCCTTGTGCATGGTAGTGAAAGCTGGGTACTTACAAACTCACTCAAAAGCAGAATACAAGCAACAGAGATGAAGTATTTACGCAGGGTCAAAGGTGTCACCAGAAAAGATCGAATGCGGAATGAAATAATAAGGGAAAACCTAAACATAGAATCAATAGTAAAAACAATCGAAAAACAGCAGCTTAGATGGTTTGGGCACCTTTGTAGAATGGAGAACAGTAGACCAGCAAAAATGATTTGGCAAGCTAGAGAAGTAAGTAGGAGAAAAAGAGGTCGCCCAAAGAAAACATGGGATAACACAGTAGCCAAAATTTTAAAAGAAAAAGGAATTACATGGACAGAGGCGGCGAAAAAAGCTAGAAATAAAAAGGAATGGCGGAAGTTTGTCCACGAATAAGCGACACACCCGACACCCACAGCTGGTACTAACGGGTTTAGGATTTTATATATATATTATTATTTTGATATTTTGTTGATTAGTTAAAGCTTCAAGTATATCGGATTTTACTCTTAAATTTGACCAATCTATATATATATATATATATATATATATATATATATAACCACGAATATTGGGGTAACGGCAAGTTAATTAAAGAAAACTCTTGTTACTGTTTTTCTTCCAAGCTTTCGGAAACGTTTATTTCCATTATCAAGGATAAGTAAATTGAGATTGTTATAAATTGGTAAATATAATTTAATTTGAATTTAAAAAAAAATTTTTAATCAAAAAATGTCAAAATGATTTATGATTGAAAAAAATTTTTTTAAAAAATTCAAATATAATTATATTTACCAATTTATAACAATTTCAATTTACTTATCCTTGATAATGGAAATAAACGTTTCCGAAAGCTTGGAAGAAAAACAGTAACAAGAGTTTTCTTTAATTAACTTGCCGTTACCCCAATATTCGTGGTTTTATACCTAATTAGTCGGCAAAGACTATCTCCTATATATATATATATATATATATATATATATATATATATATATATATATATATGTATGTATGTATATAAACATATATTGGAATGTAATTTAATTTTTATATGAATAATAGTAAAGTAAAATTTGTTAATTTTTAATTATGCCTCTACGTTGGGAGCTATTTATTGTGTAATTATTTAATTTAAGTTAATTTAATTTAATGCACCAGCGTTGGGATGCTATTTTATTATGTAATTAATATTTTTAAGTTAATTTTGATTTTATTATGGGCGCCAGAATTGGTTTCGCTTGCCACTATTTCCAATTCAAAAATAAATCTTATATGAGTCAAAGATGTTATAAATTTGTTTTACCTTTTAATCACTGCATCTCAGGGATGAGATTCGGCACTTGAAGTTTGCTAGCAACAGAAATCTTATAGGTAGATACCAGAGAAAAATAAGACGAACATAGACAATTAAACGTTTTTAATTAGTATGAGAAATAATGAAACCTTTTAAAATCAATCAATAAATTAATATTATATATTTAAATTCATTAGAATATTATTATTGCGCAAACTTCGCATAAACGTTTTTATTAACTATAAATATTATTCAACGCAACAAGTAAATTTCGCTTATTATTCCTACTCTATGTTTTGAATGTACATCCAGAACGTTCAACCTCAACCATAGATCTTTCTAATGCGATTCGTATAGTGTGTCGTTCTATTGTGATGTGTTTCAGTTTACAAAATGAAGGCAAAAGTGACGTGTCTAAGAATTATTATTATTGAAATTATTATATGAAATTTAGTAAGTACGTATTTAAAATGCATCTAGTGTTTTATGTCCGTTATCAGTGGAGATTGATAAATTAATACTAATGTTTAACTAATGAATTGTTACTGGAAATGATTAACCTACGTATAAATATATCAGTGAATGTTTTTTATAGGAGAAGTTTTAATATACACGCGGGAATAATGTTCATGGTTAAATCTTCATAATGTTGAAATGTGATACTCTTGGAGAAAAAACGATCAGCTGTGATCGAATAAAAACGAAATCTAGGATGTAGAAATGATGATATATGTGGATTAATATCACCAGCTGATGTATCTTAATCAATTAAAGATACCTGGATGTCCATCGAAGTAATATTAATAAGGTAATTATAGTTCTTACCAAGTCTAGTCGATTTCACGAATGTTTCACTTAATTTTAATTATACGGAAGATATTTTTATTTAATTCACTTTTTAAAGTTCTCTTAAGCACTTTAGTTAACGTTTTTAATGATTTGTACAAGTTATATGGTTTTTTTATAAGAATTTGGAGAGGAAAAATTAAACACGTCCTCCCTCTAATCTATTTTCACGGCGTCTCCCCAAGCTTAAAATCAACAACATTCAGTTATTTTAATTTTGTTTTTCAGAGTTCAATTGTTGATAAACAAACATTGTTTTTCCTAAATCAATATATCCATTATTGCGTTAGTGTAGATAAATTCACTACGTTTTTATGCACTTCTATAGTCACTCCGAATCACTCCATACGAACTATTAACAAAACGTCGCCTTTGGCGTTGATCTTTTGACCTTGACGTTTCATACAAATAATTAAAAGTTTATACGATATACGGGGTTTCCGAAAGTGTTTACAAAAATATAAAGTTGTGATAATTGAATTTTGTTTGAAATTTTATGTGATGATATATACAGTGATTACCATAATTATGTATAATATTACGCTCGACGTAATTTACTTGTTGTTGTTATATTTCTTTATTTTGAAATATACTTTAAAAGAAAATAGATACTAAGTTAAATAGCAATATCTTAAATTAATTTATCGATTGTATACAATAGTTAAATATTTCTTGACATGTTCAGCTTATGTCTTTACGGATTATTTCCTTTTTTACTGAATATTTACTACTGAACTATTAAGATTCACACTATCTGTATGATGCTAATTGATTCAAATTTATCTGGTAGATATGTTTCACTTTATATATATATATATATATATATATATATATATATATATATATAATCCAACTTTTGGTGTTTTACCTTCTTTTGATTCTGTTACGTTTTCCATACCTCCAGTTTCCTCTCGATTGAATCAATATGTTTCTGGTTCCTTTCCTTCTTTTATAATAGCCTCCTGTAATCTTTTTATAAATGTCTGTTTTATTACGGTTTTGTCCTATCGTCCTATCCTCTTTTTTCCAACAATGCTTTTAATCCAATTATTTTTAATTCGTTTTGGTTCCCTCCATGGTTTATTATTTTATTTCGCGTTGTTTTAAATTCTTTATTTTAACAATAGGCAAGGCAGTGGAAAAATCTCTAAACAAATATTATTTCTGAAGTGTTTTTATGTTTTATTTTTAAATTTACAAAGCTTTTAAAGAGCTAAAGAGCCACACGTTGGGTCGACATATTTATTATGATTATATATTGATTTTATATTGCTTAACTTTATTTACTCACCCCTTTTTAATAGCTAGCTCAATTTATTCCAATCGACATATTTATTATAAAATCCGGGCATGAAGAACTCTTTTTCTCTTTGAGTTAAGGCGTTTTTAGCTTTTAAAACAAATATTTTGTCTATGTTCTGACTATTTTGCAATATATAAGTTTAATTACATTATTCTTCAATACTTCTCTGCTTCGCCTATGGTTAGGTATTCATTTATTCTCTAGAGGTCGACTGTAGATTGTCACTACACAATGATCACGATGGTTAATATAACGAATGAAATGTATTGAAAAGATACAAAGATATTTTAATAATTCAAATATGGTTGTATTGGTCAAGAAATATGTATACGAAAATTATGAAGAGATGATAAGTGAAAAGTTTTTAATGATATTGAAATGTAAGAAGTCTTAACCAAGATATAATTGAGTAAGTATTTAATATTATGAGTTTTAAGTTTGTGTTTATTATTTTTGACTTAGAAATGAATTCACGTATTTGTCTGCTATACTTTTTTTAGATGTACATCTCAAATTTGCAATTATTGAAAGTATAACGATTATAATTGATACCAATCATAGACAATTAACACTAACTTTCAAAAGAAAAACAGAAAAACCGCACTATAACTTCTTTCTTCTCACCCACATTCCTTTCAGTTTTCAACAACAGCTGACGTCGAAATTATTGCTGTGTCCGCGCTGTGTCTTCTTGCCAAACATAATTATGTGCATTAGGGATGAACCGCTATTTTGGGAAGCTCTTGTGAGCGTGGTTGCCTTTTATGCTCGCCTCAATTAGAGATTCAAGCTCAAGACATTATTATATCGAGAGAATATATAGAAGATTGCTGGTTGTGGTATACGAAGCTGTATTGAAGACCGCTTTCTGAAGATAATTTCCAAGCGTTTGTGTGGACTGCATAAAACCTGAGGTAAGAAAATCTCTATTCGCTACCGGTAATTTTGTAGTCTCTTTAATTTGGCTTCTTATTAATTAAACCCCGATTTGAAGCTTTATTTTGGGGTGAATTGTCCATTCCTAAAACTTAACTCTCCTCATAGGAGCTATCGAAGAATAGATCCGAAACACCGGATTGTACATAGGTCAAAGAATAAATTAAAAAATATATATTTGTTGTTGCATAGATCCAAACATTTGTTTTTTGTGTCTCTTTTCGGTTTGCTTGATATGCGATAATAATGTGGTTTATTCTGAATTGGTATTGAAAATACTATAACTTCAAATTTTCCTGTATATATTTATGAGTCGGTTATTAAATTTCTAGCGATGCTAACCGAAAATCGCGATGATTTATTTAAAATATTTTCATGGATATTTCGAACGACATTCATTGTGAAAGATGGGGCACAACGAAATTTCAAAAATAGTATACACAATCTTTTTCGTTGCTAGGAAAATATTCGAGGGCGTTATGCATTATGGAAAAAGTTCGATGCATAGAACATGAAAATTTCACGATATATTTGCCGCACTCTAGCTGCTTTCTAACTCAACTCGAGGTTTCGACAATCGGAGATGCATTTTAGCTATTTTCGATCACGCTCGCTGGTTAAAATATTTCTAGTGTATGCAACTTACCGACGAACTCCTTTTTATATCTGAGTACGATGTTAAACATGTTATGGCGCAAACAGTTTTCTTTTTCGTGAATTTTGATTTGGGGTAAAACTTCTGATTTCATAGGTAACAAATTTTATTATTACTACACTTCTGAAAAATAAGGTTGAACAAATAATCTGATTAGATTCTAGGATGAGAATACAGGATTTATGTGCTCCACTGCACTATTTTCTATCTCTAAATAACACACGTTGTGTTTATTTACTCCTTCTCATTATTATGTTATCTAGAACTTGCATTTCATCGTTGTTTCAAGACCTAATGAAGCTGTTACCTGTGTCAAATTGGGATGTAGGACATTGTGGTCTTATTAATATTCAATGCTTAATTCAATTCAATGAAGATTTATTTTTTCTCATTTGTGCATTTGACCTGCACTTAAGATTAATAATTGCTTTACTTTTACTTCGCTTTTCTTTTATAGTTACAACTTACATGGGTTGAGTAAATTTCTGTCACTACCGACTCACTCTTACAATTTAGTACCGCACTTTACTATATACTTATCATATATATATATATATATATATATATATATATATATATATATATATATATATATATATATATATATATATATATATTGTATTCAATATATTATAATTATTATTTATTTTAATGTTTATTTATTTATTTATCTATGGTTCAAACTATTGAAATCGGCTAGCTCAATTGTTTATTAAATTTATATGGTTATATGATTCGAGAGCATGAAATTCTCTCTACTCTTCGAGTTCAGGCTTCTGTAAATATATCTTAATCATATTAAATAAAAAGAAACACTTTACTTTAAAAATAATTTAATTTTTATAATGAAAATTTTTAATTTAAAAATTTTTAACTACGACGCATATGGATGACCGAACGGAATTATTGATTTTTATACTTGTACCATCCTATGCGCATGCTTAACTATCAGGTGATACTGAGCGAAAGAAAAGCACTTCATAGATGCGTTGCGTCTGTTTGTTATTTCGATATGCATCCAGTTGTTATCTTTGAATGTTATTGGATGGCTTTATATATAAAAGAATTTATGTTAGGGAAAATATACATACAAAGACAAATTGGCACAGAAGAAATAAGTTATCAGATTTATATACACATGGAATTACTACATAAATGAAATATGATGCATCTTTCTTCTGTGATTAGAAATGGCGTAAGTATTTATCTTTATTCATTTCATATTAGGCCTTTTTTATTAGTATTGAAAAATTATTTAATTAATTAACTATATAAAGTCCATTTTTATTTCTTTTTTAAATCGATCATTTTCCGCAAAGTTTATTATACTCATGAGATTATACACTGATTTGAAATTTGTGAGTTTTTTAACTCTTATTATTGATCAATAATATTTCAAATACACACTGACCTGTAGTTCTGGAATCAGGATGTACTTCTCTGGACCCAGGAACACTACTTGGAAGTTCAAAAGGCAGATAATTTAGAGAATATTGATTATTCTCTCGCGAAAATTGAATGTTAATGTTTGGTAAGTACTGGAACATGCATTTATAAGTAATTCATAACTTTTACTATTATAATTTGGATGATTTTCATAAAATTTCGGGAACACTTCTTGAACAACCCTTGCTCTCCCGACGCCAAGCTACCAACCCCTTTTTCTCGTTTTGTTTTTTCAGGTCACTATTTTCAATAAAGTTTGTTTTATTCTTTGTTGATTAAAGTTCGTCTTGTCATTTTTTTTAACCAATCACCTATTGTCTGGAACAGTCGAATTACGTTTACACTTATTACACTTAAAAAGATTTTATACATATACCAATATACGTTTCACTTAACATTATTAGTTTTACATTTTAAGTTCATTGAATTTTTATGAAACAAATAGTTTATACTGGGTGATATACATAATTGTCTTTGACATGATAATGTTTAGTTTTGATTCTCTTTTTACAATTTGTTGTTGTGACGTACTTGTCTATTAACATAAATTATTTTAAGTAACCTCTCAACATTCTTTGTTCTAATTATTTACACTAATTCTATATTGTCCTTTAAATTCATTTATCAGTTATCACTTATTGACTCTATAAATTTGTTTTGCTCTATTCTGTCGCTAGCGTTTGACGCTGAAACATATTGACATTTGTAGCATCAAAAATTCTAACCCACATCTTTTGTAAATATTGAATCATAACATTGAATAATATCTTTTATGTTGTTGAACACTTATTGTTTAATATTTCTTTTTGAGATCATGTATTCATGTTATTTCTTTATAAGAGATTTTATACTAATGGATGAGGTTTATTTGACGGTTTAGGATTTATGATTTCTTTTTGTTTATTTCATTACAAGTTATAAAGTCTTTTAAATTACACAGAAGCTGTATTAGTAAATTGAAATGAAAGTATTTACAATTATCTAATAAACATAAGTAATTTTAATGTCTCATTCTTAACTTTTTAATAAAGTATAATCTAATGTTTTACTATTTAGTATTTCCTAATCACTCTGTTTCACAACAATCCCTATATCTTATTTATCCGTTATAATATATATATATATATATATATATATATATATATATATATATATATATATTATTGTGATTTTTATTGGGAGAGAGAATATTAAAATTATTGTTTAGTTTAGTTTAGTTGATATTTAGTTTTTGTTTGCCCGGTGTATTGTAAAATTTAAAATTAATTTGTAAGATAATTATACTTTTTTCATGAGAAACTCCATAATCTCAGAGTAGGGTTCAAATGTAGAAAAACAAAACAATTTTAATTTCTAATATGAGCGCCAAAGTTTAAATAAAGTCCCTATATTTCAATAAAGGAATTTAGTCAATCAAAAATATACTTGCTTTATTATTTCCAATTAAACTATAGACGGTCCTGTCTGTTTAATGTTGAACCTCTCCACGATTCACAGATGTCAGTTCAAAGCTACTAACTGTTGAAACTAGATGGAGTAATCACCATAAAGAAATGAAAAATCTCAAAAATATAATTTTAAAATGTTTTTCAAATGGAAAAACGTTATTTAATGTTGTAGAAACAAATACATCATTCTTTTACAAGACATAAATTTGTGAAAACCTACTATCTAGTATGATCACTCATTCAAATAAAATCATACACTCTGGTGAAATATTATTTCTATACATGATTTAAAATAGGCAACATTTTATACAAATTTTATAACACGAAATCCGTTATATCAAAGTCAATGACAGAAAATGGCGAATAATAAAGCTTATGAGCGTCTATGCAATATCAAAGTTCAATTCTTTGCTCTACCTTCTTTATATATAATTAAAATAGTTTTAAATACCTGTGTTCACTGTATTGTTCAATTAATTCACATCAATGATTGGTTTTTATTTTGTTTTAGGTTACCTCTTGGAAGATACCATACAATTTGTCCAGCTTGCATAATATTAAGAATCAATGCTATATTTCGTCCACATCAATACATTTTAGACAAATCCCATAATCCAAAGCTTTCTGAAAAGTATTGTGGAGACACCGTTTCCACAATACAACATTTTACTTAATTACGTCGATAAATTTTATGGTTTGTATTCAATTATAATTACCAATTTTCTTCTTATAATGTGTATATCTACTTGATTAATTATATTACTGATTAGCTTTGAAGTATAATGTATTCATTTCTCTAATTTTCATACCAAATTGTTGTTTCTCCGAAAGTTTTAACAATTTTTCTCAAAAATTTTGCTTCTTAATATTTTTCTGCTACCAAAAAGAAAAGTACCTAGTGAGTAGTCTACATTATCAACAAAACTGTCCCCATTCAATTTTTTTTATTATTAGCAATCTGCTTGTCGCTGATGAGAATATTTTAAACGTATTCCACCAATCAAAATTGGTTATCAAAATTCTTATTGAAAATCTTCATTTCAAATAGTAGATTGTCCATCCATCATTTTAGAACATTCTGTTTTGAGTTTCTTAAATGATTATAACCCATATATTACTCCCTTAAATTGTATTTCAATAAATTTTTAAAATGACAGTTCTTATTTTCTAAAATATTTATTCGGAATGACAAATCGTTTAACAAGTGTCATGTTCCATAAAATTAATGTTTTCATTTGACTTCCTACCTTGACACATTTTAAATAGTTACATAATCTTATCGAAAACTTCTTTCAATCTCTAATATTTACTTCTTTAAAACAAATCATATTATTATTTTACTTTGACAATGAGAACAATGGATTATTATTTTTATTTATATGGAACAAACGTTCTGAAATTCTCTCTCTTAAATATGGAAATTTTGTTATTTCATTTCACCTATATTCCTATAAAGCTTATTTAAAATCTTCTCCATAGTTATACGTTAAGATTCTTGTATACTTTCTCTATTAAATAGTGAATAGTACAGATTGTCTCCTTTTAAATAATTTTAAAAAAAATTCAAATTCCAAATTTTTTAATTACATACAGTGTGTAGTCTATTATTCCATAATTCAGTATACAGAGTGTTGCAGGTTTCACTCTATGTTAATATATATAAATATATATATATATATATATATATATATTGTTATATATATATATATATATATATATATTGTTATATATTCAGTCTTATAATTGTAATTGGCCCGCGTTGGGTGACAATTTGGTACAATTTACTATACCTTTAATTTAATGAATATTACCAATAAAATTTTTATTTGTCCACGATTAAAAAAACAAAAGTGTACAATCCCTGATTGCTGCGACAATATTGTACACACAGCTTAAGCATCGTATGATATATATTTCAAAGTTGACAGTTGTTGTCAAAATTTTCCAGCTAGCAGAATAACGAAAATTGTTTACAATATTGAAAGATGAGTTTATTTTATCTTGAATTACTTGACTCTATTCTCAGGTGGGTTCAATACGCTCTAATATAACAGTTTGTAATAAATTTTAAATTATTTTCTGAATTAAATATTTATAAGATTAATTTGGTTCAATATTCTCTCCTGTGAATGTGTATTTAAGATTGGAAATATCACTCAATGTATTTCTGACACTTATTATCAATGAATGACTTGTCTGTCACCAATGGTTCACTAAGTTTCAATGTTCAAATAAAATTCCTATTCCTATATGATCTATATAATTTCGAATCAAAATACGTTTTAACAATTATGTAAATTTACTCAAATAGGCAAATACCAAATTTAATTTTCTTTTCAGAAACAAATAATGTTATCGTAATTTTAACGACTAAATTAACATTAAAACAACCTACAAACTAAATAATCTCCTATCCTAATTTAAAAAGTTTCTAATTTCTTTTCAAAAATTTTCGAATTTTGAATTGTCACTCAGTTCCTTGGTGAATGTCAAATACACGATATTTTCTGCTAATTTCTTCCACTATTAAATTGGTCGATAAGTATACTTATTTTTCGTAGTTAATTGAATTCAATATATAATCTCATTATTTATATGCATCTACTTTTAATTTAATTTTGTATCAAGGCCTGATATTCAATGATGTCAGAATAATTCTGGAGCGAACTGACCAGAAATCTGGATGTAGAGAAAAAACTGCCAAGCTCGTTCAACTGCAACACTAATTGTCGAAATTACACGCACTGAATTTAATTTTGAATTTGCCGAATAATACCTTATATTATTTAATTACAATGTTCAAATACTAATTTTACAAAATTTTTGGAGATATCTCACAGGAGATGTTCACCGTTCGGATTCTCAAATTCAACTCCCGATTTTCTTAAAATAAATAACCACATTCTACTGTGGTTACAAACTTTCCTTTTTCCTGAAAAAAAACCAAATTTGTTATTTTTTTTTATATCAAAGATTTGGAATACTTTTATTATCACTAAACACCTTGTAATGACTTCTAATTTCTTTAACCTTGAATGCATTGTTCAATTGTGACAAATAAATGTCATCAGAAATTAAATGATCTGCCAAATCTTACAAATACAGGGTTTTTCAACTATATTGATTTTATAGACAATATAGGGTTTTCCGGAAGTATTGCATAAATTAAATTCTTTAAAATTTTAAAATAATAGAACTGTGTTAAGATATATATATATATAAAAAAATGGATTAAAATTTCATAAAATACAAGGTGTTTCTATATGAAAAATAAATTTCTGTTTTCTACTGCACCTCCATTCTAGTCAAAATGGGGATGTAATTCAATATTCTGCGTGGTATTAGCCAGGAATGTAGTTGTTTTTCTCTTCGAAGAACGGCCAGGCTATTATGTTGAAATTATTGGAATTTTGACCAAAATGGAGGTGCAGTAGAAAACCGAAATTTATTTTTCATAAAGAAACACCTCGAATTTATGAATTTTTATTTCTTTTTTTTTCATACGACTAATACGGTCAAATAATTATCTGAGGTGGTGATTCGCAATCGAAAGTGAAGATGGCGTTAGCTGATAACTTCTCGCATGTGTGTAACTACACAAACCAAATAGAAGTTGTCGGAAGACGGAATCTTCAGTTCAGATTAGAGACTCTCAACTAGAAGGTATTACGGTACTCTTGAAGAAACCCAAGAAGGTCGAAATTAGTCAGTGTACTATGCCCTCCTCCTTTTGGTTGCGAATCACCACAGATGTCTGTATCGACAAAAGGGTCGATCAACGTTAAGTTCTTCGAAGGGGATGTAATTCAATATTCTGCGTGGTATTAGCCAGGAATGTAGTTGTTTTTCTCTTCGAAGAATGGTCAGGCTATTATGTCTAAATTATTGAAATTTTGACCAAAATGGAGGCGCAGTAGAAAATATATATAAATTATATTTAGTTTATTATTTTTACTTTATTTATTATTATTTAACTTACCTTCGGCTGCTAACAATGATTATATTTCTGCATAAAATACTCCTAATCTCAGTTGGTTTCAGGAGCGATTGAAATAATTTGAGGAATCAACATTTTATATACCGATTTAATAAATAAATTGTTTCAAAGAAATTATTGACATGAGTGTTTCGATTCTAACTTATAATTAATTATTTATTTAATACAACATTTTATTTTAATTAGAGATATAAAATTATGCGACGCTGGCGTTCCTATCGCATGCTGAAATTTAGATTCAACCTTGGGCTGAGTAGTCTTGTACATCTTACAGTATTAAAAACATTGAAATATTTATGATTGATTCAAATTTATGTGTGTTATTTTCATTTGTTTGAACCAAGAAAAGATTTTATGGTGATAGAAAAAGAACAGATGAATTACATATATGAAATTAGAAACTATAAACTTTAAAAGTGTTTTTAGAAATGTTTTACAAGCTAATATTTACATTGATAGACATTGAAAACGGGTGAGAAATTTTTGTTATACTCTAATAAACTATACGACATTAACTATTTTTAAAATTGTTTATTTATGGCATTTAAATTTTATTTGTTAGTTTAATGAATGATCATTTTATTTTTATTGTTTATCTTTGGGACCCAAAGAAATAATTTCACTAACCTGTGATTTTTCCGAATTGATAATCTCAAAATGTTCGTACATTTAGCGTCCTCTTGCACTGCCGCAAATCACCAAACTCTTCATATTTCTTAAGGAAGACTCTTCCTGGAACGGGAAATTATCTTGGAATGTTGGTGGAGTCTCTGGTTGTAAACTACTTTGTAATAGTGACCGAAATACTTAATTTTTATTAATTTTCACTAAAATTTTGTAGAGCCCCCGACATGGAGTTCCTCATCCCTCTACCCTCTCACCACACTCTATTGTTTTTTTATCAACAAACTTGCTCCATAAACTACTTGATATATATTTGTTTCACAACGATTGATTGTCATTATTATTTGTCCTAAATCACTTTGTTATTTACATAAATGTCCTGTCGTTTTTCATTATTTTATACTCTATATTCTTTATAATTTCATAATAGTTCATAATTAGTTCTATAAATTGTCTTGTTAATTATTTTATTTTTAAAAAGTCCTTTGGTTTGTGGAAACTTATATTCTATTCATTTAATCTTGGCAACATAAACAAATACATATCGTATATGTAATTATTCCATTTTTATTTGCCTATTTATTCATGCCCTCTTGTAATTCAATCATATTTGTTGATACATATGTCAACATAATATGTCGTTTCCGTTTTTTTTCCTTATTTGGAAATAGTTTTTTTAAATTTATATGTATTATATAAATAATATTGAATCTTCTATCATAATATTCACAATTGTTTTCTTTGCTATGATTCAGCTTATATTTCATAAGATATGGTCTATATCGTTGATTTCTCAAATTATTAGTTTGTCCTTCCTCTATTAAATTTTGGTTATGTCTAAGATTCCGTGTTGCGTTATGTTAACTTATTTATTTGCCACTTCTATTTGATTATTTGTTTAATTATTATTATAACATGACTTTATATGTTTCTATCTAAATTTAACATTAAACTTCATTAAAATAATCTCATCTTCTTTATTATATAAAATTGCTACAATTGACAGATTTTGTCATATCACAATTATATAAAAAAAATTTTCTGGCTCAATTGCCGTTGTCAGTACTGTATAACCAAATAAGGGTGTGAAACTTGGGAACAAAGACGTTGACCGAAATATGGGAAACACAAAACAACGGATTTCAATAGGGAAACCAAACGCACATTTGTGCCTTCGATATTCCTACTTCTTCTTTATAGCATCTATGCTGCTGACTTCTTTATAATTAATCAACTGCACTACTTTATTTAAAATAATTTTTACAATCATGTTTAATTAATTTCACAACTCTGCGTTTGTTTATGAAGCTTATATACAGAAAACTCTAATTTCACAAAACTTTCTTTTCGGAAAACTGATAAAAACTTTACGGATGTGTTTAAATTTAAATGTTATCCTGCCATCGCATACGAATGTTATCGATAGGATAACAAGGATAAAATCCTCGAGAGACGGCAAACATTCTGAACGAGGGTATCTTGTGGGATAACTAGTCGAAGTGTCGGTCGTGATGACGTTCCCTTAGGACTTCAATACTCTAAACATTCGAAAGAAAAGAAAGACGAAGAAAAAAGGCCGATGCCTATCCTGCGCGGTTATTTAACATATTCAACCGAATTTTATTTTGTTTTTGAATAAGTTTAACGTTTAGTATATGTATCAATCAAAGTGACTATGAAAAATTCTTCTTTTCTTTTTTTTTCAGAAATTAAAGGCACTGGTTTTAGGAAGTACTTAATATTTGACAATTGTTTGAATCATTTTCTTTATATTTCTCATTTTCACGTTTAATGGTATACAGGGGGATGCAGTGTGGTGTCTTCGTAAAAATCAAATAATGGAAATATTGGAGTCATAATATACTACAGGAGTATTTATAAATGATACATTTGTAAGAAAAAGAACGAGAGAGATCTAAGAAATAGAATTTCTGGCGCATAAGGTCTTAAAATACTATATAATATATGAAAAACGCACCTCAAAAAACTTTATCTATCCTGGAGGAAAGGAGGATATAGAATACCTATAAGATTTCGCGTCCTATTTTGACTTTAGAAGTGTTGTTAATGTAGAATTCGAGAGCGATTGAAATAGGTCAAAATAATATTAGAAACAATAGCAATAGGGTAGATATTATTATTAATAATAAAAATGCTCATATGTTGGCAGAGATTTGGATCTAGAAGAAAATATGTTCAATGCTCAAGATATTCCAGAAGCTACTTACATAAATAAAATAAAAAACAAATAGTTGGTAATTATGTAAAAAAAGGGGAGTAGCTATTTCAGCTGATAGGGACAAAGTATTAAATAGTGAAAAAATATTGAATCAAGTATCTTTAGTTCTATTTTTTGTAGTAGTAGCAATAATAGTAAGTAGTAGTTATATCCATCAATATAGTTTTGCAGGTTTAGAAAGTTTTAACATTAATACTAAAAATTCTTGTGAACAATTAGAGACTGTAGTGACTTTAAAAACAGAAATTTCTGCTAAAGAGCAGAATGAGATTTTTTTTAATAATTGTATATTATGAATTATTAACAACAATATTTCCCATAATAGTGCTAATTCTTTGTTTCAAATTTTAAGAACAGATGCGAACATTTTTTAGGTTTACATGTTTCATTAAGAATTATAGTTTCATTGATTGGAGTAAAAATTCCAAACTTGTTAGTTATGCTGAAAAATGTCTTACATATTCTGTATCAAATAATGAAGAAAATTCTGTGACACATAATGTCCACAATTCAATTTATTTAAGTAATTATCTCCATTCATTTGGCTTGTTTGGTCAAAAACCTCTAGATACCCTTACAATAATATATTTATCGAGTTGAAGAATATCCAACTTATGACAGTGAATGTTCCAATCAATAAACAGAATTCGATTATTTATTATTGCATAATATTGCCTTGGAGAAGATTAATGATATATTTGTGGATAGTTATGAACGAGTTCAATACCAAAGTTTAACTTTCAGTATGAAGAGTCCTAATTGCTATTGAATTTTTAAATATGGTTTTGTAGGAAAAGTAGTAAACATTTTTTAACTAAATAGAAAGTGTCATGGTAAGTTTGAAAAATATTCCATATGATTTCCAATGTTTTATTAAGCATGTTCATTTGATAAACTTTATTGTGGTAAAGTGATTGAAAGTAATATTATAGAAACACAACTAATGGATACAATTAATTATTAACTTGATAATGTGTTCATATATCTTCTTCATAAGTAGCTTTTTTGTATACGGTGTATTAATAATGCTTAGTTTTTATTAAGTTACAGTTCCACAATGTTAAAATACAATATGTTCCAGGTTGGGGAAAAAAAGATGAGAATTATTATTATTATTTTAACTAGTTCTCTTCTTAAGGGATTTTACATAAACTCAGGCCTTTTGGTCTGAGTGTGGTTTATTCAAATATACAGATATAAACCTATCAAAGCATATTTGACCTTCCACTTTTTAGCGTTATTTTCCCAGTACTTTCTTTACAATGGTGCAAGTGCCAAGAATAGCTGTTTTCTGCATCTTTCCAATTGCAGATGGACTGATTTTAAGAGTATCCACAGCCTTACCAAGCTGCCGTGGTACAATGCCTGTTGTGGATAGGACCATGAGTAGGATAGTACCTTGGTCTACTTTCCACTGCTCTTTGATATACTGAGAGAGGTCATCGTATTTTCGAAGCTTTAGATTGATTGTGTTTTCCATGTTGTTATCATTCACAACTGCAAAGTCCATAATTCATACCTGTTTTTCTCTCAGGCTCCACAGAACCACATCCGGCCGGTTTGCTTCATTTGTCCGATCAGTAAATATTGTTCTATCCCAGTATAATTTGTAGTGGACGTTTTCTAGGATGCTTGCTGGTGTATACTTATAAGTGAGTTTTTCTGTTTCGGGTATCAAGTTATATTTGGAAGCCAGAGCATGGTGTACTATCTTTCCTGTTTGATCGTGGCGTTTCTTGTAGTCAGATGCGGCGAGGGAGCTGCATCCTCCAGTTATATATTGGATGGTTTCCCCTATCCTGCCACACATTCTACAAGTGTCATCTATCACGGTTGGCTCTTTAATGATATATTTGAGATAGTTCCTAGTTGGTACAACTTGATCCAGTATGGCGATCATGAACCCTTCAGTTTCAGGGAAAAGGTATCCTGTTCGTAAGTAGTGATTCGACCACTTTTTATCTGTGCCCTCTGCGGCTAGGATAGTAGGATGTCTTCCATGCAGTGTTTTCCTCTGCCATGCTTCTCGTCTTTCTTGTATAGATGTTGGGTGAATATCACAGTTATTAGTTAGGTTCAATGGGGTGTATTTATCATCTTGAGAGCATACTATATTATGAAGCACGGAAGTCCTTGCTTTTCTATGGAAATAGCTTCTCATTGATTTAATTTGACGAATGTTCATGTCATAGAGGTTTACAATGCCCAATCCACCTTCTTTGCGGGGAATATAAACTCTTTCCACAGCACTTTTCGGGTGACGGCTTCTAAACTTGGTCAGTTGAACTCTGATCCATCTGTCCATATCTTCCAGGTCTCTATTGCTCCATTTCACAACTCCCATAGAATAAGTGATGACTGCTATGGCGTATGTGTTGATAGCGATAGTAGTGTTCTTGGAATTCAAAGATGTTTTCAATACTCTTCTCACTCTATTCTGAAACTCGCTCCTAATTTGTTGTTTAATCAGCGTATGCTCGATAGTTTTGCTCTGGTTCATCCCTTAGTATTTATACAGCTCATCCGTATTCATTGACGTTATTGTTTCCTGATGGGCGGTTTCATATGTTAGGTTTTGGTTGAGTTTCCCTTTGTTTATACTTTGGATTTTGCACTTATCTACCCCAAATCTCATCTTTATATCCTCGGAGAAACTTTCGGTTACTTTTAGTTGGTACTGAAGCTCTGTCTTTGTTGCTACGTATTGTTTGAGATCGTCCATGTAGAGTAGATGGCTGATCTTGTGCTTTTGTCCGTTTTCATCCTTCATCTCAAATCCTTTCATCGTGTCATTTAACAGGTCCGTTAGCGGGTTTAGGGCCATACAAAACCACAGTGGATTTAATGTATCTCCTTGATATATACCTTTTCTTATCTGTATTTTTTCTATGGAGTAAGCCATTTGAGGTGTTTTCAGGTTAAAGGTCGTGCGCCACTTTTTCATGATCTTTTCCAGGAAGGTGATCAGTTTCTTATCTATTTTATAAATTTCCAGGACTTTCAGAAGCCAATCGTGGGGACAGGAGTCATACGCCTTGCGGTAATCTATAAAGGTTGTAAATAAGTTTCTCTGCTTCGTTATGGCTTGTGACATTAAGATATGGTCTATGATTAACTGCTCCTTACACGCCAATGACCCTTTCTTGCAACCTTTCTGTTCTTCACCTAGGATGTTGCTGGAGTCACAATGTTTTGTAATATTTTCGGCAATGCAGGCTGTTATTACTTTGTTAAACGTATTGGGCATGTAATTGGTCTGTAATCTGCTGGGTTAGATGACATCCTTTTTTTTGGTATCAGCAGTGTATTTCCCTCCCACAATAGCTCTGGTACTGAGTCTCCATCCTCCAAAAATCGATTTATCAGTTCTAGCATCTTTCCATGCAAGGCGTGAATTCTCTTTATCCAAAAGTTCTGAATAGTATCGACTCCCGGACATTTCCAATTTTTGAGTTTATCAATCACAAGCTTCAGCGTCTCAGGTGTTATAATTGTCTCTGCCATTGGTTGTATCCTATTTGCTTTATCTTCAATTTTTTTTCAGCCAGAGTGCGTCTCTGTTAAAGTGTTCCTCTTTTGACCATATGTTTGCCCAGAATGTTTGCATCTCTTCTTCGTTTGGGGGTATGGTTTGGTTTTTCTCAGGCATCTGGTGTTGGATGTTTTTTTATTATTATTATTATTATTATTATTTTAGGAATTCACAAGGTTTTTGTTCCCTGAATTTCTTCTTTATACGGGCGGGCCGAGTATAAACGAAGTCTATTGTGCTCTAAGAAACGAGCGGACTATGTTGCATGTGTGCAAAATGACGCTTTTTTGTATTCGATTGTGTATATTTTCAGGTATGTCGAGTTCTGTCAGATGCTCTGTGAATTTTTTGTGGGTGATACCAGTAGCAGACATAATCAACGGAATAATGGTGACCGCCTTTTGCTTCCAAATTCTCTCCAGTTCTATTGCGAGGGGGGTGTATTTTTGTATTTTTTCCGAATATTTGTTTGTTATATTGTGATCGGTAGGGATGGAAACGTCTATGAGGTAGGTGTGTTTGTTTTTCTTGTCAGTAAATGTGATGTCGGGCCTGTTGCATGCTAATGTTTTGTCTGATTGTATCGTTTTGTCCCAGTATATTTTGTATTCCTGGTTTTCCAGTATTTCGGATGGCGTGTACTGGTAGTGAGGTACGGTTTTGTTTATTAGTGAAAGTTTATATGCCATTTGCTGGTGGATGATTTTTGCGACTGTGTTGTGTGGCTCCAGGTATTTGGATGCTCTATTGTTTCTCTGTCTGAATGGCATCTTCTGCATTTGTCATTTGTAACTGAGGGGTCTTTTAATATGTATTTGCTATATGTTTCCGTTTTTATTACTTTATCTTGTATAGCATGCATGAATCCTTCCGTTTCAGGGAAGAGGTCACCCATCTGGAGCCATTTATGTGTTAGTCCTTTATTATTTATTATTATTATTATTACAAATAAATGAGGGCAGAGGAGCTGGCTCCTATTATGCCCAAAAAAATACATTTCAAAAGAAATACTTACTAGTAGTGAACAAACAAATGAGAGGAAGAAGAAATTACGATTAAGCTCTAAAAGTTATTAAATAAGTAACACTGATCTTGTCTATTTTTGAATATGTTGACACTTGTTGCTGAGACAATTTCACTGTCCAAATCATTCCAAATATTGAAAATTCTGTTTGGTAAAAAGTTTTGTCTCGATCTAACCGCAAAATTTTCCTTTTTTAACTTGAACTGGTGTCCTCGAAGTCTCGTGTTCGTATTTAGGGTGAAAACTGTATTTAGATCACCAAAATTATATTTAAGAGTTCGAAAGGCTACAATAAGATCGCCTCGCATCCTACGCAGCTCAAACGTGGTATGATTTGCCATGGATAATCTTTCTTCATATGAAGGTCTTACAGGTCCAAAAGCAAATTTGGTAGCCTTTCGCTGTACACTTTCCAGCAACGTTCTATCACGAGTCAAGTCCGGGTACCAGACTGGGCCGGCGTATTCAAGGATAGGTCTGACGTAAGTAGCATACAGTTTGCAGAAGCTCTGAAAGGATACTTTGGAGAAGCATTTCCTAATAAGATAAAGTCTGGTATTTGCACGTTTGGATACTGAGAGCACATGATCGGACCATGATAGTTCACTATTCACGATAACCCCCAGGTCATTATGAGAGTTTACTGTGATTAGAATTTGACCGTCAATAAAATCAAAATGTGGGTTGTTTTTACCGACGTGACGCACTACACATTTTTCAGTGTTCAATGGAAGTAACCATTCCGAAGACCACTGATGTATTGACATTAGGTCGTTTTGAATAGATAGATGACTTGTGATGGGATTGTCATATATATTTGAGTCGTCGGCATATTGCGATATTTTACTGGAAACGTGAAACTGTAAATCGCTAGTATGAATTGTAAACAAAAGTGGGCCCAAAACTGAGCCCTGCGGAACACCACTTTTAACTGGTCTTTTATGAGAAAAGGAGTCACCAACTCGAACCTTGTAGAAACGATCCGTCAAAAAGTTTCCAATCCATAGTTTTAAGTTTCCTCTAATACCGAAATGTTCTAACTTGTACAGGAGTCTTCGCTTGGGAACCTGGTCGAAAGCCTTGGAAAAATCTAAATACACAATATCAATAGGTTCTCTATTATTCAAGAATGATGTCCAGTCATTCACACAATGAAGTAAGTTGGTAAGTGTTGACCGCCCTGGAATAAACCCGTGTTGTTGTTTTGGAATAATATGTTGTTCGAGGAGGAAATCCATCATAGTCTCGGAAATAATAGATTCCATTAGTTTACTGACGACGGGCAATAAACTTATTGGGCGATAATAGTAAGCATTGCTTCTTTATTTGTGAAGAGAATGTGTTGATAATTTTTAAAGAATCAGATAAGATGTTAAACGTTGATATAGTCATGAAAGTTCATCAATAATTTTAAGGTTAAGCTTGTAAAATTCACGGAAGTCAAATGTTGAGGTATAGATAAAACGGGATATGTGGCATTTGTTTAAAATGAGATATCTCATTTCACCTAAACTATTTTGATAACATTTTTTACCTGCTTTTTCTTTGTTGCAGTATCAATAGATACACAATATGGCGGGTGCATACTCAAGAAAAACCAACCGACAGGGGTGGTCTGAGGAGAACATGAAAAAAGCAATAGACATGGTATTAAATCGAGAATGTGGTTATCTGAAAGCGGCAAAACTTTGCCACGTACCAAAGAGTACTTTAGAACGTCGTGTTAAAGGAAAAAACAAAATAAGAAAAGATTCTCTCAAAGGTTTAGGTAGCAGACTCGTTACGTTTAACGAGGCGCAAGAAATGGACCTTGTTCGATTTATTACCAACATGGAGACATTGATGTTTGGTTTGACCACTGATTCCGTGCGACGTTTAGCTTATCAGTTTGCTGAACAAAATAACATATCGCACCACTTCAGTACCGTTAAGAAGAAAGCTGGTTTGGACTGGTTACAAAATTTCCCTAAAAGAAATAGACTATCACTTCGATTTCCAGAAGCAACGTCAGCTGCACGTGCCAGAAGTTTCAACCGAATAAACGTTTCCAAATTTTTTGACCTACTTGAACCACTTCAACAAAAACATAATTATTCTCCATAAAAAATCTACAATGTTGATGAGACAGAGATCACCACTATACAGGGACGTCCCTCGAGGGTGATTGCATTGAAAGGACGTAAGCAAATAGGGTCACTTACTTCTGCTGAACGTGGCACTTTGTGTACCGCAGTTTCTAAATGGTGCGCCTCCTGAAACAATTTGTGCCTGCCAGCCCACAGGTTATATGCAACTCGATTTATTTGAGCAATGGTTTGACCATTTTTTGAAGTTCTCTGGTGCATCCCAAAACGCCCTTACATTGTTGATTTTAGATGGATATAAAACACACACACACAAAATTTGAACGGTATAGAAAAAGCCAGAAAGTATTCTGTCACTATTTTATGTTTACCTCCGCATTGTAGCCACAAAATGCAACCCCTTGATGTTTCATTCATGGCTCCCCTTTCAACTTTCTACAATCAAGAAGTTGAATGTTTTCTACGTGATCATCCTGAAAGAGTAGTCACTATATATCAAATTGAAGAATTATTTGGTAAGGCTTATTTGCGAGCCAGCACTCCTACAAACGCAATAAATGGTTTTAGAAAGACAGGTATATACCCAGTATTCACCGAAGATATGTTTTCTGCTGCACAACCTACTGATGTTCCCGAAGAGGTTCCCGTTAACAATAACATTAGAGAAGTTGCGGAAACTGGTTCACATCTCGATGAAAATGATAACGTAGATGAGGTTCAACAAGAAGTGCTACCTGAAACACCAACAAGACCGTCGGGAATATCAAAAGAGAAGACCCCCTACACTCCTCAACCTTCAACGTCGAAAAGCCAAAAAGAAGTTTTGAGCGAGACACTGTGCTTCTCACCGGAAACAATTCTACCTTATCCCAAAGTGACTAAGAAAACACAACAGACCTCCAAAAAGAAAAAAAAACTGGTAAAACTGTTGTTTTAACCAGCACTCCTTACAAAACATAATTAAGAAATTCATTGGAACAAAAGCGATCGAAAGAAATCAATAAACGTCCTAATATAAAGAGAAAAATTGGAAAAACTAAAAACAAAAAGAAAGCTGTTGCCAAGATTGAAAAGGACGTGGATTTTAGCACATCTGAAGACGACAGTGACCCTGAATGCTTTTATTGTGGAAACAATTTTAGTGAGTAAAAAAGGAGAAGGCTGGATCCAATGTGTGGGTTGTAACCGATGGGTGCATGATGCTTGTTCTGGAGCAGAGGAAGACGAGGAAAACTTTCTCTGCGATTACTGTATTTCTTCCGAATTTCTATTTTTGTTTGATTATTTTGATAGTGGATCGCTTCTTTTGTTTATTTTAATATTTTTATGTCCAATGAAACATTTTTTAGTAAAACCTTGTTATCATTTTGGAATAAGTTTGACAAGTAAATTAACATATGAATTACTATCCCATTTTAAAAATATAGGGTATCCCATTTTAAACATAATACTCCCTAAAACGGGACAGTTGCACTTTTTTTAAAAAAAGCATTATATTTTTGATATTTTTATGTTGTTGTAAAAATTGTTTGAACATATAATGAAAAACACTTTAGAGAACATGTTTGTAAATTTTTGGCGAGATTTTCTTGATTTCTGGATTATTTATGGCTACTCAAACCTTAAGTATCCCATTTTAGGGACACTTCCCCTAATCGTTATGTAATTTTACAATTTTTTTAGGTTGGATTCTTGGACAAGATATCTTTATTTCATTTTATATCTGTTTTTTTTAATTTAATGTACGGTTTATGAATTGTGAATAAACTATTCAAATACTTTATTGTTTTTTTACTTTAAATGTTTAGGGTGAACAACTAAGAACGGCTGTAGGCCATATCTCAGAAAATAATGGCACAACTTTGAAAAAAAATACCTTAAGGAAAGTGGTAGTGGAATTAGGTAATTTTGTATCCACCAGGGGGCGCTGTCAATAAGTCGACAATGTTCCCATTTTTCTCGGAAATGTAGAATGGAGCATTTTTTTAATTTTTAAATCTGATATCATGAATCTGATATCTTGGAATAGTATTAAGGTTTAGACTTGCGGTTTTCACTGAATTCCTAATTTTTTAACCTCTTCATCCGAACTTAAAAAATGTCTCATCCACATTTTAAATTTCCGAGAAACGGGAAAATTATCGACTTTTTGACATAGCGTTGACAAAATTGCCTAATTTTGTTAATCATATCTTATTGAAGAGGAAGAACTTTTTTAAATAACGCCAAAAACATTGAAATCGGTTAAAAGTAATAATACGTATCATCAATATTTCAAAAATTGTATTTTTAGGATACCTTTAGTATATATTTTTTAGAGATAGAGAGAGAGATACAGAATTATATGGTTTTAAGTGTTCATTCCATCGCCTAGCAGATATTTTACGAAGTGAAAAATATTATCCAGCAATTTTCAGGGTTATTTTCCTGAAGGTATTTTTTTAAAAATTGTACTATGACTATTTTTTGAAATATGGCCGACAGCCGGCGTTCTTAGTTGTTCACCCGGTATTTGCTGATTATGCACAGAAACATCTATAGGATATCATCTAGAATGTTAGAATATTTGAGGTATATGATTTAGAGGTTGAAGAAATGTCCATACAACAAGAGAATATACTGTATTGTTATTGAAATGTTGAATTTAGTTCATTGGTAAGATGCAGTGGCGTAACTGCCTATGGGCTAGGCGGGGCAGTGCCCCGGGGCCCTCAAGCTCAGGGGGCCCTCGAATCCTTACCAGATGACAGGTTGCAACCCAACTTTAATCATGAAAACTCAGTTGAGAGAAATTCAAAAGTTATGCCTAGGGAATTCCCCTAAATTCTTTCTGTAGGTTGGCAGTGTTGTCAATTTGACGGATAGTGATATGTGTGTTTTATTATTCATGGATGTGCGTTTTATTGTGAATTCGAAAGATTTTTATTTCGAGAACGGTTAAAAAATTAATGCTGTATCAGGAGTAAGTAAGCTAATGTCAATAAACTTTTTTGTACTGGTCAATATAGAATATAGTGGTTCAATTTTATTTGATTTTACCACTCATATTGATGTCCGTTAAGTCAATAAATCGTGTCAAATCTATAGATTTCGGCTAAACTGGCAACAGTGGTAACACTAACGGTGATAATTTTTTTTCCGGGGATTCCCCAACAACTCTTGTAGCTTGTAGCGTATCATTGTGTTTCTCTTTCCTTTTATTTTACTTTTAACTTCGTCAGTGAACAGTGCCTACAGTGAGTTGAGTACCTACCTCGGGCACAATCTAATATTGTATTGTTTCAATAAATAAGAAAACTAAAATTATGGATAAAAAGAAGAAACCCAGTGGTGCATTTAAATGCAAACAACGCCAAGAAAGAGAAGATAGTAAACAAAAATTGCCCAAAATTGACAAGTTTTTTAGTCAGCCTTCTGCAAGTACATCTGGCCAAAATATTTCTATTGATAGTGACTCAAATAATGTGGTAACTGCAGTGTTGGTTGAGAAGCCTACTGAAGGATATTCGACAATTATTGCAGTTGGAGATACCTCCGCCGCCGATCATGTGAACGTGGATGATGTTTGCATAACACACATAAGAGCGGGTTTGGAGGAACAACAGTCCTCTACATTTTTCGAAAATGTGTACGACAAATCTTCTTATGACTTGGGAAACTTCACGAACAAAATATTAAGTGATAACGAAAAACGTCAAATTCTTGATATGGGGCCTTTACAGCCTTCAGGACCTTTTCCAACAGACATCAACCAGAACAATAGATGTTTTTCAAAATCGTACTACGTTTCGTGTTTTAAATATGGGCCAGTTAATCGTTTTTGGTTGTGTTATTCCAAAATACTAGACGCTGCCTTTTGTCAACCCTGTTGGTTATTTGCTTCACAAAGGAATAATGTTTGGTGTACGGTATTTCGAGATTGGAAGCATTTATCAGAAAGAATTAAACAACACAGTTGTTCGAGTGGCCATTCGGAAGCATGTGCTGTGTATGAATTTTGGAAAAAAAATGATACTAATACTATCGACAAGGAACTTGAAAATGAAATTCGCAAAGAAGCATCATTTTGGAAAATGGTTCTTCAAAGCTTATTCGATATCATACTTACCCTAGTAAAGAGTTCTTTGGCTTTGAGAGGACATCACGAAGACTTAAGTCAGGAAGGAAACCATGGAAATTTTCTGTCCTTTGTAGAGCTTGTCGGCCGATATGATCACATTTTGCGGCAAGTTTTGGATATGCCCAAAGGTAATAATAATTATTTCTAAGTTTTTTTATTGTTTTATTTTGTTTATAATTATTAACTGTTTAATATCAGGACTTTTTTGAAATTGTTTTTTTTTATGTTTTTAGGATCTACAAGATATCTGAGTGGAACAATTCAAAATGAAATGATTGGGAGCTTGGGGACCAAACTCGAAACCCATCTACTAGAACAAATTAGAGCGTCACTGTTTTTTGCCATTATAATGGATACGACACAGGACATATCGAAGGTAGATCAGCTAAGCATTGTTGTGAGGTATGCAGTAATAACCAGATCGGAAATTGGACAGCCAACTGATATAGAAGTAAAAGAAGTGTTTCTAGGCTCTTATGCAGCCTTCAAACATGGCGCAGTAGATTTAGTCAACCAAGTGACAACATTATTTATCGACAAAAATATTGATTTAAAAAAATGTGTGGGACAAGGCTATAATGGAGCCAGTGTGATGAGTGGTGTGTATAATGGTGTACAAAAACCTATTAAGGATATCCAGCCTAACGCAGAGTACGTACATTGTGCCACTCATAATTTAAATTTGGTGATAAATGATGTCGTTAGCAGTTGTGTGGAAATACAGAATTTTTTCGCAACGTTGCAAAATTTGTATAACTTTTTCGGAAACAGCATCAAACGTTGGAATCTACTGTCAAAATTCACTGGCGAATCGGACACCACTCTAAAAAAACTAAATCCGACTAGATAGTCCAGTAGGGTCAATACGATATCTGCAATAAAACTTCGTTATTTTGATATTATCAAAGCATTATCAGAAATAGTTCTAAAGAGTCCTAATAAAGATGAGCGTAGTGAAGCAGAGACTATTGAAACAAAAATGCTAAATTTCGAGTTCGTGTTGCTTTGCGAATTCATGCACAATGTATTGAACGACATCAATTATGCATCCAAAACTTTACAAAAATGCGACATCAATTTGGGCGAGGCGAGTAAAGTTTTAGCAGAGACCAAAGCAAAGTTGCAAATTTATAGAAATGATTTCGAATTATTCAAGTGCAAAGCCAGTGAAACTGCAAGAAAATATGGTATTGATCCCCATTTTCAAGAAAAAAGGTAAAGAAAAGTTAAAAAACATTTTGATGAATTAGCTGCTGATCACCGATTTGCAAACCGAGAAAAAATACTTTAAAATTAAGATTTTCAATAATGTACTAGACACAGTAATATCTCAATAAGAAACACGTTTTATTGGTATGAGTGCAGTCTGTCATAAATTCGATTTTCTAACACCAACATTTTTATTACATGTTGATGAAGCAACTTTATTACAAAAGTGTGACGAATTCCAAAGAAAATATTCAGATATAATAGGCCCTAGTTTTTCACTTCAATTTATTAATATTTATCACCTAGTTTTACCTCAACTAACTCCAGCATGGACTGTTCACCAATTATGTAAGGTAATAATGAGCAACTATGGAGTGCTAGAATGCGACCTAACGGAAGTATTTACAGCAATGTTATTATTCTTTACAATTCCTGTCACTTCTGCATCAGCTGAAAGGTTATTTAGCAAATTAAAAATAATAAAAAATTATTTATGAAATGATATGGGCCAAACTCGACTCCGACATTTATCGCTAATAGCAATTGAAAACAAAACCGCTTCAAGCCTGGATTTAAACGAAGTCATTGATACTTTTGCGAAAACTAAAGCTAGGAAAAAATTGTAAATATAATTGTTATTTAGTCAGTTGGTGGGCCCGACCTTTATATAATAAACCCTTGAATCTTCTCCATTTCGTTTTATTAGCCAAACCTACACCAAGTATTAATTGTAATTTATGTTGTTACTGTCTAATATTTTTATTACCTGCCCTGTAGTGCACAAAAAAGAGCTTAAGACGTTAAGTAGCTTAGCATTTTTAAAGTATTTGTATATTTCATATTTTTACTTGATAAAACCTAATCAGTTTACATAGCAGTGGGGCCCCATTTTTTAATTTGCCCCAGGGCTCTTGGTTCCTAGCTACTCCACTGGTAAGATGTTATTTTATAAACATTGCATTAACATCTACAAGATGTGAAAAGGAAATTCGGAATGTAACAGAAATGTTGCCATTAGTTCATTATAAATACTTCCTGTTGTGTACAAAGGCAGCGCTTTAACATCGCTGAGAATTTAAGTTGAAACATCACAAAAGTTATCAGCCACAAGCAGAGCATAAGCGGTTGTATAGATGTGCATGTGATGAAAGCAAGAGGAAAAAAAGGAAGAACATTATCACAATGTGATGTTTAATTGACATGACTGTAACATTTATTTCCATAGTGGGTTGTCAATAAGACATCCTGTATAAAAACCTTCTACCTTGTGAAAATTATGTAAGTACGTCTCCATAGAGACTCGAAACTAATTAAATAAAAGTTGAGACACATAATTAACGTAATCACTTCAATAAAAATCCTTTGAAGATGTATCAAAATGTACGACAAATGTTACTTTTTGCGCTTTCGTCTGAACTGAAGCAGTGGAAAAATTGCGAAATTGCAAACTTCTGAGAAAAACGTCCTTTATTATTGTAAGGCGTGCATTTTATAGCTTCCATCATTGCTCACCTTCGCAGATTCCATTTTTGATAGTTTTATTGCTCTTATCTGCATTCACTCTTATCAATTCACGTGCAATATTAGCATCTGAAACATTCCTTATGAAATATTGATGAAAGTTGGATATTCTACTATGCAACAAGTAGGAATTTGCTTCTTAAAGAAAACTAATAGTGAATCATGGAAAATTCAATTTCGACATGTGTTGTTAACCAATGCAGCGGTAGTAGTTGTAATGTGAAACAATTTATTTAGCGTCCTTGTGAATAATACAGTTCGATATGATTTTCTTCTTAGCTCAGGGTTGGTCTATCACGTCAGGCACATGAAGTATAAAATTTTTGCCGTTTTTTGGTTAGTTAAAGTTATCTCATGGGTTATGATAATGCAACACTGTATAGAGTGTAGAATAAGATCAATTTTATGAACCTGACCGTTCGTAGTGTTATACAGGTTGTCTCGTTATTTAATTTTAACTAGTAATGTAGGGGAATCTGGCCAGAAAGAGCATACTAGTGTAAAATGACACACTTGAAGTTTCCTTAAGTTGGCACCATTCCTTGCTGATCCTATATTCATGAATTCATGTAGCAGTAGCACTGTAGTTTAAAGCTTACAGAACCAGTTGCCTCACTCGTTGTCGGCACCTTTGATCTCTATGTTGCAATTTTTCCAATGCGTTACCTGAAATTGTTTCCTACGCGCATGGAAGTAGAGCCAACTGATACAATGATGATTTGAAAACTTATTAAACAGCCAACCACTATGATGCAGTGGTTATTAACCCCGCAGGTTAGATCAGATCATGTCGAGGTTGATACAACTCAAACGATGGTTTAACTAAATATAATATTGTAATAAACAAAACACATGTTAGTAAGATATACTTTCAACTAATTGTAAACATATTTAAAAACATTACACAAATTATTTACTATAAGATTAAGAATCGTACACATGTAGGATCAATTAATATTCTATTCTGTCGATAACAACGAATCTGTTATTGGTATGAATTGAACTTGACCTTCCTAGTATGTTATAGGTTATGTATAGTTAATTTAAGTGTTATTTAGTGTGTATATAAAACCCAGTGATACTTGTCGATATGTTTAATTCCACCCTATAATCCAGGTTGGAGTAAGTCCACAACTCCTCCATCACTATAGATACAACATACGGCGATCCTGCATTTTATAAGTGCTCTCCATACGAGTCTGAGCTCTAGTGATTGCTAAGATGCGTGAGTTGTCTATGTATAAGTCTTTGAGCTGTTCTATCGATATTCTGGAAATACTGTTTACATAATTTGAATTTCCTGTCATGTACATTATTTCGAAATAATATTATTCGAGATCAAGTTTTATTATAGTGAGTTGCGATGTGGGATATTTGATTGAAAATAAATGCGTTAACGGTTTATGGTCATATAAGTATTGCTATTAATTCTTTTCGTATTGTAGGTTTGTTAATTTCACTTTTCTTAAATCCTCGGAGGCAAACGCTTTAAACACAGTTTTTCAAGAATGATGTCAATATCTTTCTCAGGGTAACCCCAGAAAAAACATTTCCTTACATGGATGATACAGTAGTCATAGGAATCTCAGAAACGCATCATCTAAACATTCTCACGAAAGTCTTTGAAACATGTTATAAATTCAATCTCAAATTATTTAGGACATAATCTGTCGAGTGAAGGTGTTCTACCCGACAAAGAAAAATATTCAGTAATTGAACAAGTTCCAGTTCCGAAAAATGCGAATGAGCTTAAAAGATTTGTTGCATTCTGTAACTATTACAAACGATTTAGTCCTAATTTCGCTGAAATATGCGTTATACCAGGAAGTGACAAAATTGTTGAAGGGCCATCCGTGCAGAACTGTCTTTCAATATTTAGTTGGTGGATTGTTTACTACAGCTTGGGTAAAATGACACATTTGCTATATTTTTGTTAGTTTTTTTTGTCATAAAATTAATCATTCTTTGTTTTTCTTAGGAATTAGTTGTTTGGTTGTGCAATACACTAATCATACCATATTTTTGCTAGTTAGTATATAATAATAATAATAATGATGTTTATTCATTCAATTATTCAAAGTACAAATAAAATACAACTCTATTACTAATCTAAACATTTGTGAATAAACAGGAAAATGCCATAGATACTGAATAAAATCAGTTTGTACACGGTAAGTGTAAGATATTCCCTGTATATATATATATATATATATATATATTTCTGTATATTTACTTTTATTTAATTAGATGTTTTTATATGATACATACCTTATCGATATATGGACGAGTTTTGCAAAAGCAGTATACGAATAAATACGTTTCCCATTAAACGTTTTATTTGTAATTAGTGATTTGTATTCAAATTAATATTTTCATATATATAACAAATTAATACTATAACTACACTAACTTCCATACTAGAACATGTGATAAAAATTTAAACTGAAAATCCAGGTAAAGTCGCAATCAGAGTCTATACGTCTAGTCCGGGGTGGGGGAAGTCTTAAATTGAGTAAAATATTTTTTAACCATTATTTAGCGAACGGCTAATTAGTGAAGTTCGAGATTCACTTTATTTTCTTTTGGTATTTACTTTATTTTCAATAGTATATTCATAATGTTAAGCATTTATATATTATATTATGAAATATATACCGATCCGTCTCTAGGATCCAATTTTTAATTTTATTTCTATACATAATAAAAATTTTGATTTGTTTAAGTTCATTTGGCAAATATTTATATAATTTGGAGCTGATATAGTTAAAACTATGCTGGCCTATTGATTTATTACATTTAGGAAGCTGCGTTTCATATTCTTTGTTTCTTGTTTCATACTCATGCTCTGTGTACCGCATTTCAATTTTTCCTTTATGAATATTAATTAGGATTTTATACGCAAATAATTGTCGTACATCATATATTCCATTTTGTTGATATAAGTAGTTACTTGGATATAAAATTGGTGTTTTAAAAATTACCCTTAATATCCACTTTTGTATAATATGTAATTTATTCATATGTATATCGGACACTCCGCCCCATCCCAATATACCGTACTGAAGCAAACTTTGTACTAAAGCAAAATAAATAATTTTTAGATGTTCTTTATCCAAAAAATCCCTTAATAATTTAAATCTGGATAAAAGGCCTTGATTTTATTAGTTAGATTATTTATGTGCAAGTCCCATCTTAGGTGTCTATCAATAATTATTCCGAGATATTTGATGGACTCTGCTTCTGGAATTTCGGTATCTTTATCGATAATTAATGGACCAAATGTAGGCAGCCCAGTAGCATAAGATGAAAAAGAAAGGTATTTGGTTTTGTTTATTTTAAGTGTTAGGTGATTATATGCAAACCAATTTTTCAATTGAGTCAAATCTTTTTCTGCGTTTTCTTTTAGTGATTGCCATGACGGTTCTTTATATAAAATTGCCGTGTCATCGGCGAAACTTATTATACTTCCCCGTATTTTTATTTTTAATAAACTGTTAATGTATAAGGTGAACAGGGTGGGACCTAAGACTGTTCCCTGAGGAACGCCGTATATAATTTTTTTTGTTTGCTGACAATACTGTCCACTGAAACGGTTTGGGTTCTATCCGTTAAATAGCTTTTTATTAGATTATAGGCATTTCCTCTTATTCCATAAGAATATAGCTTTTGTAGTAGTCTATAGTGGCAGACAGTATCAAATGATTTGAGAGAGGTCTATAAATATGCAAAGAGCTGGTGTTTTTTTTATCAAGTGCGTCGTATATTTCTGAAGTTAAGTTGAGAATTGCGTCTTTTGTTGACTTTCCTTTTATAAAGCCGTACTGTCTATCACTGATTGTGTTATTTACTTTTAAAAAACTCATTAGTCGGAAGTTTAAAATTTTTTCGATAATTTTCGATATGTTAGAAATTAATGTTACAGGTCTGTAGTTTGAAATTTCACTTTTTTCTCCGGTTTTATACAGTGGTTTGATTAATCCTGTTTTTAGCTCTTATGGGAAAATTCCTGTTTCGAATATTTTATTTATAATATATGTTAGCGGATCCGTTATTTCATGTGATATTTCTTTAAGTGTTTCAGCTCTAAGACCATCAGCACCAGTTGATTTTTTATGTTTTAATGTATGAATCGTGTTAAATACTTCCGTTTCATTAGTTGGAAATAAGTACATTGTATTTTGTGCAAGTTCAATGTTTTCAGAAAAATTACGAGGTGGTTCAATGGCATTTGCTAAATTTTCTCCAATTTCACTAAAATAGGTATTAAAAGCATTTGAAATATCTAGTTTGTCGGTAAATATTTCATTTTTGTATAAAATTTTATCAATTTTTGTTTTATTTTGTTTTTTTATGACACCTTTTATTTACACAATTCCAAATATCTTGCGATGAATTGTTTGAGTTTTTTATGGTTTTCTTGGTGTATTCTGTTTTGCTCTTTTTATTAATTTATTTTTATAGATTGTGTATTTGGGTTTTAAATCTTGATCGTTGGGATTACTTTTTACTTTTAAATATAATTCATTTTTTTATGTATTGAGTTAAGGAGACCTCTAGTTATCCATGGCTTTTTGTTGATAGTTTTATTGTTTTGTTTTATTCTTGTTGTAGCTTTTGTGATATACTGTTTTATTATATGAATAAACTTCTCTAGCATCAAATCAATATTTCTTTCATTGTATACAGCACGCCATGTTTCCTGCATCAGACTATTTTTTAATTTTTGGTAATTTATAAATTCTTTAAAACTTGTTTTGTTATTTTTATCAATATTAATTTTAAGTGAATCGTGATTTACTAATAATGCAATGAGCGAGTGATAGGTCAGATCATATCTAAAGATAAATGACTTAATTGAAGGTATTGGTTGAATATTGTTTTTGACGAAAAAATGGTCTAGGCAAGTACGACTCTCTGGTCGTGTATATTCATTAATGTAGGACACATAACCCTCTGAATATAAAATACTTTTATATTCTTCCACGTCTACGTTATTTTCATCTAATAAATTAATATTAACGTCGCCAGTTATAATATTAATATCATTTGATTCCTTGGTACTTAAGTATTTATATAGATCTCTATTGAAAGAAAATAGGCAAGTAGAGGGAGAACGGTATATTGCTGTAACATCAATTTTGCTTAATAATGACGTAATTACAATTCTTAAGGCCTTTGATAATCCTAAATTGAAAGTGTCTGATACAAATGTCAAATTGTCCTTTATAAAAATTACAGTTCCATAATTTTGGTTGAGCATGCCCTCATTGTACAAAGTAGTATATATAGCCTTCTAAATGGAATAGATCAATGTCTTGAATCTGCCTTGTTTCTGATAGGACAATAAAATCAAAATCAACCGAAAGCAGATTTATAAAAATAGTAAATTCATGAAAGTTTTTAGTTAAACTCCTGATGTTCATATGAATAATTTTAAATTCAATATTTTTTAAATAGTGTTGATAAACAGATGGATTATAAATTTTTGTAGCATGAAAAGGTTCATTTCCATATTCCTGTACATAAGGATCCATTTTTTTTAACTTTCTGTATAATTGAATTACCAAATCTAAGACACAATAATACTAGTTATAAAATCTAATTTAAAAACAAAGACAACCAATTTCTATTTCGAATTAAAATGCATTTGACTAAACTGAACTTGTTTATGACATTAAAACTAAAATTTAATTTATTTATTGGATACTGAGTCAGAGCGCGTCTTAGGTTTGTTTACAATTTTATTTTCTGTCACGACTTCATCCCGTTGACTTGCTCTTGTTGAATTGGGAGTGGGCGGCGCGCTATTTGGTTTAGCTGCTTCTATAAGGGATACTTCTACTAAATTTTCTAATGCGTAAGAATTGTTGTCTAACACTAGTTTGTTGTTTTTAATGTAAACTTTCGAATATTCTCCCGGTTTCCGAAAGTGGATCAGATAGGGCTTAAGATTTTTGTAAGTGTCCCTTTGGTGTATGGTTAAATCATTTGCGATAGAGATCCCAGATCCTTATAGTGTTTTAACGTTTTTCAAAATAGCTTTCTTTTTTAAGTTCGATACGAATTCGATTTTTATGGGAGCGGAGTCAGATCTTCCTAGAGAAAAGAAGTTGTTTATATCACATTCTTCAATATCTACGTCCAGATCTTTGTTTACTTCTCTGCAAAGTTGTTGGGCATCTAGTTCGCGACTTGACTTATTTATGCCAAAGATAACTACGTTATTAGCTCTACTTTTTATATCTAGTTCTTCAATTCTCTCCTTAAGGAGTACGTTTTCTAATTCTAGTTTTTTTAGTCTTTGGGTCTGTTCTTCGATTTTCAGTAATAAGTTTGTTTCTGTTGAATCGATTACTCTTTTTAATTCGTGCTTTGTGTTATTTAATTCATCAAGAATTTTTTTAGTTGCTTCACCCAGTAATTTTTTCATTGCCGTTTCATTCATTCTAATAATTATTTCAAGACTTTAAAGATTTTTCAATTCAATTTTATTATTTTCGTTATTATTATTCGAAGATATGATTAAATTCTACTGTACCTTTCCTTTCAATCCATACAGGTAAATCTTGTTTTTGCTATTCTACTAATGATATTTCGACAAGTATTTAGTTTACAATTTAAATTGTTATGCGAAATTATTCAAAATTAAATGTGCTACTCACAATTGAAATACATCACTAGATGCAGAATCTTTAATCAGTCAAAATTTCTAACTTTTTATTACACTTTTTACCACTTTAATAACTAATTATTTCAGAGAACACACAGTATGCTCGTTTACATTCATGTTGGAAGTTATAAATATGAAAAAATAAATGTGTCACAACCGAAAAACGAAGTGGTATGTCATTTTAGACCAGGTTCCCCTAAGCGCAGAATTTTTTTTGGTATTTCCTGTTGCAAATTTGTACTCAGAGGTTTTGGGGATCTCTAAAGCCCATAGATTAGGAATATTTAATACAAAACTGTCTCAGTTTTTGTATTTGTAACAAAAAAATTTCAAAACAGTTCATTTTATTTTATAAAAAGATCTCTAAGTACCTACGCCTCTGCAGCATTCCCTTAAAAACCTCCGATCAAATCATAATTCAAGTTGGCCTTTTAATTTATTTCATTAAAAAGATTCAAAAGTCTGTAAACAAGAAGGGATGAAAAAAGCGAGAAGAAATTACCTACCATCAAAGGGCAAGTGAAAGTTTTTCTTTTCACCGTGGAAATTATTAACGAGGATAAAATTCGCATTTTGGAAATTTGTCAGAGCTTTCGACAGCTAATTTATCATTTTCCAAATATTACGTCGTAATTAAAACCATAAAAAAATAATAAACAATTTCAATCCTTTCATTACTTTAAAAGTTGTTTATTTTTTGTTTAATGGATTCTTGATTTCCCATCTCGGCTTGTTCCCTCTGTCCTAGAAACATGTACTGGGTGGCCCATCAAGAATGGACGCAGGGACCGATAATCGCACAATGTTCGAAAGATGGCCGCAAGGAGGCGCATCTGCTATGGCTAATCATAAAAGGGCGTTTTCTCAAAAAAATGTAAAGATATATTTTAAATAAAGCCTTCGTAAATACCGGAAAATTTGTGACATTTTATGTTTAAGTTATTTTAAAAATTGAAACCAACACATTTTCGACACACATTTTGAAATTACTTATTTTCGTTGAAGGAGTTGGTGAGAGCTAAATGAATAAGTTTTTCATGTCCGAGAGAAACGTATTCATGGATCAATTGTTTTCTGAGAATAGAACTGGGTTGTGAGCGAATTTTATTTCGAGTGATTCGAATCTACGTTTTGTTGTTAAGAGAATCTCCAAGTTTTTTGTGAGCATTCGATTCTATGAACGGAACGTTTACTTGGTGCCTTCCCTTGTCTAACATTTTGGTGTAGGATGAGAATATTTCTTCGGGGCCATTTCTTCATCAACCGATAAAGAGCGAAAGGAGGAGCTCGAATCAACCTCATCTTAAGACCAATACTTCTCAAGCAGTATGTTAAGATTCGCGTCATTATGAAGTACTGAGTTGGTTTCAGTTGCTGAAAAACTATTGACCAAGAACGAATGGGAGTGTATAGTTGTTAGAGAACTTTCCTTAATGCAATTTTGTGGGACATTTCCAGATATCATTATCATCATCATACAGCCCATTTCACGTCCATTGTTGGATATAGGCTTCCTCCAAACGTCTCCAGTTCTCTCTGTCCCTGGCTGTTGCAATCCAATTTGTCGCTATCCTCTTTAGGTCATCCGTCCATCGAGTGGGAGGTCTGCCTCGGCTACGCTTATCAGCTCTTGGTCTCCATTCCAACAGTTTTTTGGTCCATCGCCCGTCGTCTATTCTAGCAATGTGCCTAGCCCATTTCCATTTCCGTGTAGTGATTCGTTGTATAATATCATCTACTCCAGTACGTCGGCGTATCTCTTCATTTCTCACTCGATCCCTCAGGGTCAGGCCAAGCATCGATCTCTCCATTCGCCTTTGTGTTACTCTTAGTTTTTCTGCGGTTTTCTTCGTTAAAGTTAGTGTCTCTGCGCCATAGGTCAGAACCGGAAATATGCATTGGTTCAATGCTTTTCGTTTCAAACGAATTGGGATATTTCCTTTAAGGATGTCCTTCAGTTTTCCGTACGCCGCCCATCCCAGGGTAATTCGCCTGTTTAGTTCGCAGGTTTGGTTGTCTCTGGTTATTTTAATCTCGTCACCCAAATATATATATTTGTCGACCAATTCTACTTTATTGTTATTAATTTGTATTTGGTCACTGGGAACCATGTTAGTCATTATTTTGGTCTTTTCAAAATTTATTGTCAGCCCAATCTCTTGTATGGTATCGTTGAGTTCTTGGAGCATGTCTTTGGCCTCTCCCAGATAGTCCGACAAAATAACGATGTCATCCGCGAAGCGTAGGTGATTGAGTCTCTCTCCATCGATGAGTATTCCTTTTTGTTGCCATGCCAATTTTTTAAATGCATATTCGAGCACAGTAATAAACAGCTTTGGCGATATAGTGTCGCCTTCCCATCTTTATCTTGTTGGTTGTAGAGTGTATATTTACAGTTGTTGTGGCATTTTCATATATATTTTTGATTATGTCGCAATATCGGTGGTCGACTCTACAATCTTGCAGTGCTCTTAATATGGCTGCTAATTCTACTGTATCAAAAGCCTTTTTAAAATTGACAAATATCAATGCTAGAGGGCGATTATATTCAATGGTTTTTTCTATCAAGTTTTTCAAGCACTGTAGGTGGTCGTTTGTACCGTACTTCGAGCAGAAACCAACTTGCTCCCGTGGCTGATAGAAATCCAGCTTTGCCTCCAATCTACTTGTTATAATTCTGGTGTAGAGTTTATAAAGATGGTTTAGGAGACTAATTGGTCTGTATGTTTCCAGGTCCGTTATATATCCCTTCTTGTGCAGAAGTATGGTTATTGAATTGTTCCATTTTATTGGGATATTCTGATTCCACAGGCATAGATTAAAGAGTTTTTGAATCATGGACATTAGTACTGGTCCTCCTATCTTTAACGCTTCAGTGACGATACCGTCTTCCCCTGGAGCTCTATTATTCTTCATCTTTTTCAAAGCCATATTCATTTCATCCAGAGAAATCTACGGAATATCCTCGGAGCCCTGATTTTGAACCCCTCTCCGCAGATATTCCTCTGGATTTAGAGTGGTTTGTTTAGCATATAAAATGCCATAAAATGATTCCACAATTTGTAGCAAATGTTCTCTGTTCGACGTGATATTTCCATACTTGTTCTTGAGTTTGATAATTTCTCTCTTCCCACTTGTTAGTTTGCGTCTCATTACCTTCATGCTTTTATTCTCCTCGATAGTTTCAACGATTTTCTCTTCTTTGTACTTTCTTAAGTCTTTCCTGATTGCCTTTGCTACTTTCTTGTTTAGTCTATTTATTTCGTCTTGGCTAGCGTTTTTCTCACTTTTCAGTGTTCTTCTCCGTTCCATTTTGTGGTGCGTTTCCAGGTTGATTTTTTCTTCCTTCGGGCTTGTTGGGCAACATTTCTTTTGGGCGTCTGTTATTGCTTCCACTATTGCATCATTTAAGATGTTAATATCATTGGATAAGGGTTTATCTTGGAGTATTTTGCTGAGGTGTTCCTCGAATTTCCGTTCATCTCTTGGGCGTGTCCATGTCTTCGTTCGGTTTTTTTTAATCATTTTGTGTCGTTCACAGCTAGTGTTTAGTAGGATAGTGGCTCTTACCATTCGGTGGTCGCTTGATTTTGCAAATCTATTTAGGACTGTTACATCCTTGAATATATGTCTTTTGTCAGTTATAAAGTAGTCGATCTCATTCTTTGTCCTTCCGTCTGGGATCTTCCAGGTCCTTCTCCAACAGAAAATTTAAAAGAGAGTTGCCACGGTCATTTCGCCCTGGACTGCCAAAATTAGTAAGAGCCGTTTCTGATGGATCCATTTTTGTTCCTAGGAACAAAAAATTTCCAGATATAACCCAGCCTAAATGGGTGTTAATGAGCGATGGAAGTCCAGATTCTAGGTTCCTAATACCATTTTTAAGGATTGCATAATAAATGTCGCAACCGAGCAACATATTCATGTGAGAAGGAGCGTTGAAATTGATTGTCAGCTGATTTTGACAAAAGATGTGAAGGAATCTTTAACCGTTGGACATTAAGAGATACCTAAGGCTGATGATGACTAATTTTAGGTAAAATTGCACACGAAACTTTCAATTTTTTTGTTTTCAACAAAGTAATATCTATCATCTCGTTTAACGTGGTGCTGCCTTTAAAATTTCAGAAACTTTCAGAGTATGATAGATTTTGTAGCCTAATTTTGCAGCTAGAGACTGAATGACGAGTCAAGTTTGACTGCCATTATCTGAAAGAATTCTAACTGAAAATGGCTGCCATATCTTTGGCTTGACATAGGCTTGTGCGGTGGCTAATAAAACATGATTATTTTTGGACCAGGGAGCGGTTAAGGAGGTGGTCGAAATATGTGACATGTTTAATTGAAGTTGTGCATTAGCATCAATGAAAGATGTTCTAGAAGAACTAGGTTGAGGCTTATCGACTGGGAGGTGGTTTTAGAAAAGCAACTTGGAATTGACGTGCGCGAAGTTGAATTAAACTTTTTGAGAGAAGACTGAAGTTGCGATAATGTGCCGAAATATTTATTTTCAGTGTCTTCGGGGTTTTCGGAATCTAATTCTTGCGAGGAGTCTGAATAATACTCAATATTGTCTTGAGAATCTGAATATTTGCTAAAAATATCTGTTAGCAGACCGATTCTATTCACTAACTTATTTCTATCATTTATTGAGTCGACATTTGCGGAGAACCAATTTTTGATACGAGTTATGCTACTTTTAGCTACAGATCTAGCTTTCTTATATTCATTGAGATCAATTCTCATGTCAAATATCAAAGATTCTAAACAACAAATGTAGAAGGATAATTTGGTATTGCCAAAAAGTTCTTACCACTGTTTAAGCTAACTTAACTAAAATATACAATGAATGAGAATCGAGAGACAATACCGCGAAATAGTTAAATTACAGTGAATCAAAAAGTTTATTATAGGCTTTGCACTTTACACAAAAGTTATAAATATCTATCAGTCTTCAAATCGTTGACAAATCTTGAACTGTTTGGCGGAAATTCGGAAGATTTTCCACTGTAGATGCGGTGAAGAAAAAATCCGGGCGAGTCTTGAGACCACAAGTGTTGTGGCGACGAAAAGAATCCAGGCTACCGATTATGAAACGAAGAGAGAATTCAGAGGTGTAGACACGATGCGATGAGGAAATGTTATGAGAGTGCTGTAGTGTCCGAATTATTAATTAATTCCGGTGTCTATAGCAACCGCTAATCGAAGGACCATAAGTTAATTAATTCCGGTTTCTATAACATCTGGCTCAAAGGACCATATATTACGTATTGCACGTACATTAATTCATGCAAGTAAATGAGCAAGGCCGGTTCTAGCTTATTCCTTATGTAAAATAACATGGGAAATCGCCAAGGTCCATCGTGGTCATCTGTCACGTGTGCCAACTGCAATGTGTCATCTGTCTAGAAAACCCTAAGAAAACTTGTGTTCTGTGTCACCTATTACTTCATTTATAGCGGTAATTACCATTTCTGTTCCTTCGGCAATTTCTTCTAAGCGCTGGCAAAACCTTAATTTAATTACATAGTAATGTTTTTGGGTCATATCTTCTTGGGTAAAAGGAATATCCTTCCATACTTTCGTAGAAAACTTTAAATTTTCTATCTTAGCGATGTGTTGCCTTGTTAAGACGTAATACCATTTGTAGTAAATGTTACAAACGTTTCTTCTGTAGGCAAACATATTATCTCCATACCATTATTATAAAGTATTGTAATATAACCATCTGCAGTAAGAGCTGCTCTATTGTTGTAAACACTTAGAAATATATTTTTGTAGTAACCCTTTAAGAAGTAGACATTTATTATGGCATCCTTTTCCGCTAACACACTAACATAAGTATATTTGTTTTTACTGTTTATGGTAAACGCCGAAACTTTATACACATCTGCTGGGTCTAGGATTATCCAATAGCTATAAAAATAGTTTTCTAATCTCTCCCTAAATTGTGTTATCTTCTCTTCTTTCTCCAGTAGACTTCTATATTCTTCCTTTATTGCAGCTGTCTTTTCGAGAAAATCCAGCTTTCGCCTCTTGGTATCTAGAGCTCATTCATTTCCTGTTTTCGTTTCCTTGTCGATATAATGTAAGCTTCCGACAGAGGGTCGATTTCTTCAATATTATAAGGAGAAAGTTTGTTTGTTTTATTAGTTCTCTTCCTTAAAATACGTGCAACCAAATTATCTGTAGAGATTAGTCCAGCGTCCTATATCTCAATATCCTCCGGAATAGTAGAAAATGGGGTGCTGGACCTAGAAAAGTAAGTCTCTCCAGCTTTAATGTAACACTTTTGTATAATTCAAACATTGTCTCTTTTCTCCTACAACTTCTACATGGTTAACAGGGAGGCAATTAAACCTGCATGCAGAGAGAATGCAATTTACAACCTTCTTCCTTGCGTCGGATTCTTCAGGTAAATTTATTTATAATCCCGTCAACTTTGTTGTATTGCTGTTACCCCAATAAACATATTGCAGCATATTGTAAACACAAGACAGCAGCTGTTCTGTAGACTCTCGGTCAACCTTGTCCACATTTTTGCAATCGAAACAGAGTATACCGGAGAGTTTTGGAAGTACAACTTACTATATTGTAGCAGAGTTATGCAATCTTCTAAAGGACTGTAGTCTCTATGCGAATTTTCACTTGAGAAGTTATATATCGTAGCTTCTAATCTGGTAGTACCATGCTTCTTGGCCAATGTAGAAGAGAAAGTTTCCTTTATTCTTGCGTCTGGGCAGTTGACGAAATCTATAATATGGTTTCCAATGCTCTTGTTAACTCCAGGACTGGTTATTTGACAAATAAATTTGTTGTATATATTAACCCTTGCGTTAGATGTGAGCCAAATAAGCCAATCTATGCCAACTGTTTTATCATTGTTTACAATAACGTTGCACATTTCCTTGTACTCTCCTTGGATGCAAAAGTTGTTTGCTAAATAATTAATAATTTCCTCTTTGTTAAAAACTCCTGCAAAATCCTGCGTTATGTCTAAGTCTATTAGGTAGTAATCTTCCTTCCGGAGTTGTTCCAATAAATTTAGGTATTTCTTTAAGTAGCCTGTCGATTTTAACGTCCGCCAATTCTACTTTGTATGGAATGCACACAGGTTCTTTATGTTTCCTTTTAATAATTTCCAAATCTTCTTCAACTACTTCTCTTGTTCCAATGGCAAGCGGGTTGTTACTTAGTAAGAGGAAAGCAGCTTAGCTTTAACGCCATGTTTTGCAGAAACCAATTCGCCAAACTTTCCACGTATATAACTATTATAAGAAACACATATTTATTTTTTAACAAGTTTAGAATTGCCATCGCAGTCCTCTCAACCGCATATCTTTACAAGCATTATGTTGTCACAAAATGGTTCTGTAATTGGTATAAGTCCATCTTACAGCAGGTGTTCACCTTCCGTGTATTTAATATTTCCAATATCTGTACTTGTACCTTTCAAATTTTCCAACGGAAGCCACAATCCAAATCTCTCATCGGTCGGTTTAACTGTCTTACCGTAAAACTGGGAAACACTAAACATTTTGGAGCTTGCCTTCTTAACAGTTCCAACGATCGTCGAATACTAAAGCCTTAAAATTTGACATCCTATATTCATACCATCGTAGAAAGGTGTGGGGAGAAGGGATGGGGGTCGTGGAAACTGCTTCGTTGAAAGTAAAGTAATGTGGTTTTCTTACCTATATGAAGTCGACCAAAGAGAGATATATGCTAGTGCCCTTATGGCATCTTTATGACTACAACCTGTATATCGAACGTGTCTCAGCACAAGGTGGATGCGCACGCGGTACAAGATTGCTAACAGCCGCTTCATGATTGACGCATGCGCAGATCGAATTGAGTCAAAAATTACCACGATGGACCTTGGCGATTTCCCATGTTATTTTACATAAGGAATGAGCTAGAACCGGCCTTGCTCCTTTACTCATCCACTGTATTTCCAGTTGTTAGATTGTTTATAAAATAAAAATTGAAGTAGGACAGTATTAATATATTTACAGAACTATACACAAAGAACTTTATATACATTTATTATAATTATACACTATTTCTTTTCGTTGCGAAAATTTGCTACCAATAACTCACTAACATACGCGTCTACTGTTGCCGAGAGATACTTGAGCGGAAATAAAACTCGTGCGTTACTTCAGTAAGGTACTGAGATACAACTGAGCTGAACCGATTGACTAGAAGAAACATTCAAGACTGTCGTTCGAGATATCTGTCATAAGAAGACTCGTAAGACCCCCCTCAAACTAGAAATACTGAATTCCACTTTTTCTGGAATTCCCAAAATCGGTCATGAGTGCAAATTATAAAGCATATATTCAATAGATAATTGCTATCCAAATAGATATTTTTACAAATGGCTTATTGAAATTCTTATAACTACGAACATTTTTCGACCATAAAAGTTAAAAATATCAGAAGAATTTAAAATGCATAACAAAGGTATTCAGTGCGGACAATAGTTTTCGGAATACAAAAATGGTAGTAATCTCTTTCATTCAGAACAAATGTTTTGTACATTCTGTTCGACATAGAATTTTACAGTTCTAATCATCTTTTCAAACACTTGTTTACATTTTTATTGTACCAGTCCGTTTGGATTTCTTTTGTTTTTCCTAATAGTTTTTGACACACCAAACACCTTCAATTTTTTTTATTCGTCTCTATTCCATTAGAGATTATGTAATGCTTATATTTTTGTTCTTTTTCAGGAAAATGTCTTACTTCATCTGAGGAGACACGATATTGTATACCAAAATAAAGTTAAGAAGTGAACTATAACGTCAATATTATTTTATAGCCTTCCACAAAACAAAATCGTTTATTTCTGCAATGCATTGAATTTTTGGCGAGAGTACAAGGATATACTCGCGAACAATTGATAATAATATAATCATAACTTGAAATTGTTGCTTTATTATCATAATATATAATTTGATCAAACCGAAAATATTCATAAACTAAATTAATGTTTGCACCTATGAATGCGATGTCGTTTTGTAAAGAAGAACGAGTTCTTTCTCCCTAAGCTAGATATATATATATATATATATATATATATATATATATATATATATATATTTCAGATGCACCGCTGGTTAAGTTCAAAATACGCGTATAGATTAAATATTTTCCAGTGAATCTCGATATTTAAATTAATATTTGCATATCTAGATTTATACTCGGTGTTCGAATTTCGAAAAAGAGATCAGATTAATTCGATGCATGATGTCGCGATCCATACCGGAATACTTTGTCGTAATACATCATACACTTCAATCATTCAGCTATATGCTCGCATTCGAGGATTCGAATGCATAACACATATGAATATTAGTACACATATCGCGACATCTTTGAAGTAGGTATTATAGGTATATTCTGAACAGATAAAACGTATAGGAAAAGTAGACAAAAATAGCGTATTATGTTAATATGCAGGAGTGTCTATATAACCAAGGAAACGGTTAGATCATCTTAGTGTCAATCATATGTCATCGCACCGACATAATATTGTCAATTAATGTCAAAATATTGTCTATTGTTACGGGTTCAAACTGATTGAAGTTAGTTAAAACTAAATTAAAAATTTCAATTTCAATAACTTTGTCATCACATTGTTTGTTTACTAAATAATATAAGAAATTCTTCTTTTATTGTTCCCTCACTTTAAACGGTCTAAACATAAAGGGCTATCCCTACCAAAGAGTCAAGCTGGCTAGTTGATGACCAGTAAGTAATTAAGGTTGGTACTTTGACTTATCTATCTAATTGACCTACTGTCATTATGCTTTTATTTTCCCTCCCACTTTTTTTTGTCTTTTTATGGCTGAATTTTACCTGTATGAGGTAAACCGAACTTTTACGGATTTTTGACGCCAAAAAGGAAAAAAAGGAAACACTTTCCGAGACTATTTATTATATTTTCACGTATTGAAGAGCCGCAAGGGGATATTTTATGAATTAGTCTACTTAAAAGCCACTCCAACTTCGGCTTTTTTTTTCTACTTCGGATCATTAGTTACTGATAGTAGTACAGTTGCTGTGCCTATCTGCATGGTTCACCACAGATAGACGTCCTGCTAACCACTTTTAATACAGCCAGACCTCAAGTAAGCCTGTCCAATTGATCCTGTGCCATTGGGATTTTTTTCAAAATATAATGGGAAAATTATCAAATTTTACTGGAATTTGTTGTTGATTCGTAGTTTCTTATCCATTTTGTAGCATGTTTTTCGTGTATTTTATTTTCAATTCCAAAAAAAATTTAATTATCTTAATAGAATGACAAAGTTTGCCTTGCGCTTTTCATTAATTTCATCATTTTTAGATAGTTTTTAGGTAAAATGAATTGAAGAATTTGGTCATTAAAAATAATTAATTTTTTTGTTTATATTTCAACGATAATCCGGTATTTTTATTATTACATTTAACAAAGAGACAACGTCTGACTTAAAAGGACTTCTATTGTTGATAAAGCCATCAATTTTATGAAGTAAATCAAGTTCCGAAATGGACATTCCAAAGAAAAGATCCGACAGGTGTAGAAAACCCAAGGGAAAATGAAATTGATTTTATTATCTGTTCGAGGTCCGCAAACAGGACCATTTCAAACAGTCTCATTCAGACACCGCTATTCTTTTGACATTTTTATTTCATAATCTATTTTAAATTGCTTTTACTACAATAAAAGCCGGTCTCTTTTCGTTCGTACTTATTCGATTGTTACCGTTGTTATTAGTGTGTTCTAATTTTCAACAAACAATGCGTTCATAAAGTAAAGCATAAATTCATTATTACCTGAATTTATCTCAATTTAGAATTTATAAAAAACTATCTGTGATACAGGGTGATGACATCAGTAACAGTTTGTTCAAATGCAGCACCTTCTTTGTTTAATTGTTAGATTTCCTTAGCCGAGCTGATTCCAAAAATGTCTCACAAATTTGATTTAAATTGGTACAGGGTGAACAAAAATTCAAAATTTGGATAGTTCAATATTCACTATAATGCAAACTACTTTAAGTTTTATATGAATTGTTATAAAAAACGCATTATACAGGGTGTCCCGCAAATTACATAAGAAGAAAGAGCTGACACCATATAAATAAAACGATGACTCTTTGTAAAACAGGAAAATTATAAAAACTTTGTATTATCTTAAATTTCATTTCTCTGTTCAACCATTGTATAATAAAGTTCTAAATATAGTTGTAAATTTGTTTTTAAAAACCCAAGTTCGAAGTTTTGATATATAACTGGCGCAGTCAGTAGGATACGCGCGGGTTTCGAATAGTAAAAAACAGTTTCGCATTGTGTCGGGAATGAAATTCGGGACCTTGGAGTTTCTACACCTTAAGTGCGTATAACCGAACTCAAAACTTTTGGATTTAGTGGCAACGAGAGCAGGGAATCACGAAAAAAGGAACAGGAGAGCAGAGCGATCGAGTTGACGAACAATCTGTAAGTGCCTTTTCCTCTTTTACCTTTCCAAACTCCTATTTATAAAGATTTTGGCAAAGATAGTTAAGTTCTGCTCATATCGAACAATAGTCTATCGCAGACATTATCGTTTAATTAATTTTAGTTATTTAATGTGTGACATTGATGAAATAATTAACGGAATTATGAATATAGAAATAAATAACGAAAATAATATAGATAATCAGTTACAAATAATTTAACAATAATAAATCGAAATTCAAATATTACACGAAACATGCCACAAATGAACTGGGATCTTTTAAAATCTAGAATTGATAACATTAAACCTTATGACGGCAATAGTAATACATTAAATACATTTTTGATAAGATGCGAAGACCTTATTAATGATTATAGACAATTTAATGATGCACAATTATCTAAACACATTTTTCAATCAATTCAAGAAAAACTTATAGATAAAGCTGACATATTAGTAGGTAATCGTGCTGAGTTAATAGATTGGCCTAAATTAAAAGAGGCCCTTATACAATGTTTTGAGGATCGTTTAAATATTGATTGCTTAATACAGGAACTAACAAGAATGAGACCATTTAGGAACGAACAACTGATAAAAATTAGTAATAATACTAACCTTAATAATGCAGAAAGAATTTGCCAAATAAACCATTACGATAAAACTGCACTTAGCACCTTTATCGCTGGTTGTAGTGGTACCTTTAGGTAGGAAGACGCAATGGCCTATGTAAACGTGTTCTAAAATTTCGAAAAACTATACGGTAATCTAAACGACAATAATAGAATAACGACTTCTAAATTTAATAACAATAATAATCGACAATCGTACTCACAACCAAGATTATATCCTCATAATCAAATGCAACCCACTTACCAACAACCCCATTATTCATCGCAGCCAAATTTAATGAATAATAACGTATTCGACAATAACAAACCAACTAACCAATTCCCTAACCAACCTATTAATATTCAACTTAGACAAATGCCTCCCAGACAATACCCTACAAACAGACAAGTATTTAAACCCCCCACAAAACGTTTTTAGACCAAATCAAAAATCCACTAATCAACTTCCTAAATCAACACCCATGTCAACAACCTCTAGAAACCCATCCATGTTATCACAAAGACTAAGATGGCAAAATCATAACAATTAAAATCAAAATCATTCATTTAGAAATAATGGACAAAACCCAAATTTTACTTCTGAAGAACTATTTACAAACGAATACAATCAATCAGATCCATACACAAATGAACAATATTTTTACCAAAATTACGATACTTTTAATAGTGACAATAATAATCCCGAATATGTAAACTATGACGAAAATCAAAATGAACATTTTCTAGAAACGGGCCTACAACAAGAAAATCCTTAGTAGAAATTAATATATCTTCAGATAACACCTTACCGTACATTCAAATTCATAATCCTAATTTAAAATTACTTATAAATACCGGTAGCTCACGTTCTATTATTAAACCTAATATTATAGAAAATTTTTATCCAAACTCTGTTAGTCAAATCAGTGCACAAATTAAAACAGCGTTAGGTAGTCAAGACATCATATACCAATCAACAATAAGAGCATTTCCAGAATTTCAGAATCCAAACTACAATATCTCTTTTCACTTATTTGATTTTCATGAGTATTTCGACGGTATAATTGGATTAAATGATTTGAAAAACATGAATTTTAATATAGATTTAATTAACAATAAATTAATAGGTTCAAATACAGAAATCCCTATCAGATACAGACAAAAAGAAAATTTTAATATATCATTCTCGATAGAAGCACAGCACAAAATTCTAAAAAATTACCTGTTTCTATTTTCAATGGAGAAACATTGATACATGAAGGTAATTTAGGACCACCTCAAATTTTGACTAATGCCGAAAACGGATTTGCCCTTATAGAAATTCAAAACAAAACAGATAAAACAGTTTCAATAAATATTAAAGAACCTTTTCAAGTAGAATCATTCGAAAAATCCAGTTATGATGTATTCAATATTAATTCTTTCCTTAACTTAAATGATAAATACGATAAAAAATTAAAACAAAAAATAGACATATCGAATTTAATTAGAAGCAATCACATGAATTCCGAGGAAAAAACTGAAATAATAAAACTATGTGGAAAATTCTCAGATATTTTTGTCAAGCCAGGTGATAAATTATCCTTCACGGCGCGGACAAAACACGAAATTAAAACAATGGACGAAATCCCTTTTCATATAGATACCCCTACATACACAAACAAGGAATAAATAAACAAATAAATGAAATGTTAGATAAAGGCATAATTCGATCCTCAACTTCACTATGACCGGGGCCAATTTGGATAGTGAACAAGAAAGAAGATCAATCGGGACAACAAAAATATCGATTAGTTATCGATTATCGTAAAGTGAACGAAAAAACAATTCCTGATCGATATCCGATACAGAATATCAATTCAATCCTCGATAAACCTGGAACATCAAATTATTTTTCAACTATAGACCTTTGGGCCGGTTTTCATCAGATTCAAATGGAAGAAAATTCTATATCAAACACAGCATTCACAGTTGACAACGGGCATTATGAATTCTTACGAATGCCATTTGGGTTAAAAAACGCACCATCTACTTTTCAACGCGTTATGGATGAAGTTTTAAAAGACCTCCAAAATAAAGTCTGTATGGTCTATATGGACGATATCATTATATTTAGCCCAGGACTTCAAGAACATCTTCAAAATTTAAAACTTGTTTTCACAAAATTACGCGAGGCTAGACAAAAAATTCAACTGGATAAATCAGAATTCTTACGAAAGGAAGTAGAATTCCTAGGACACATAGTAACATTAGAGGGAATAAAACCCAATCCAAAGAAAATTTCAGCGATTAAAAAGTTTCCCATACCAAAAACACAAAAAGACATAAAATCATTTCTTGGGTTATGAGGGTACTATCGTAAATTCATAAAAAATCTAGCGAAAATTACAAAACCTATTAAAGAAAAATGAAAAAGTAGTTCACACAAAAGATTTCATAGATTGTTTTGAAACATGTAAGAATGTATTAACATCTAAACCAGTTTTAATTTACCCAGATTTTGACAAGGAATTTGAATTGACAACAGATAGCTCCAATTACGCAATAGGCGCGGTTCTATCGCAAAATAATCATCCCATATGTTATGCATCACGAACCCTAAATTCAGCCGAAATAAACTATTCAACAATTCAAAAAGACCTTCTCGCAATGGTCTGGAGTTGCAAATACTTTCGCCCATATCTTTACGGCCGGAAGTTTACAATATATTCTGACCAAAAACCCTTACAGTGGCTTTTCTCCACAAAATACCAAAATTCTATGCTCGTAAGGTGGAGACTAAAATTAGAAGAATTTGACTATGTAATTAAATATAAAAAAGGTTCGTCAAATTTAGCAGCAGACGCTTTAAGTAGAAATCCATGTATAGAACTAAACGCCATCGAAAACGAATCTATAATAAATAACGCCGCAGACGCGGATCAAATAATAGAAAATTTCCTAAGAAATCTTGATAAAATACCTCCAGTCAGTAGCCCTGACCTGGAAGATATACTAGACATTGTAGAGCCGACTAAAAGCCAAAATCAAAAAATCAACGTTATTTCAGACATACAAATAGAACCAGATAAATCTCAAGACTCTGACTCCGATTCTGACATTGAAACTAAACATACATCTGCAGAAAATGATATTTTTTTCATACCCATTACTGAACGAATATTAAACACGTACAAAAATCAAAAAAATATTCATAACATTGGGAGATATAGAATCTACCCAAACTAGAATTTTAAAATTATTTGACAATACTAGATTATATGTTACACTACCCTCAAAAATTTCACAAATTGATATAATAAATTTCGTAAAAGGATATATCGCCCCAAACAAAAAATATGCTATTTTTTTCCAACACACTGAGCTACCTAGAACTTTTACGACTACTATGCAATCATATTTTAAAAACTCTGCCTTCAAAATAATTCAAAGTAATACCGTATTAGAAGATATTCAAACTAGAGACGCTCAAAAAGAAAAACTCGAATTTTACCACGTATCAAAAACTTTCCACCGTGGTATAAATGAAACGAAGGAAGCACTCACTAAACGATTTTACTGGCAAAAAATGTTGGACGATATCGAAAATTATATAAATAACTGCGAAATTTGTCAGAAAAATAAATACGATCGAAATCCACCTATAGTAAAATTCAATCTTACACCAACTTGTTCACGTCCTTTTCAAAACATTCATATTGACTGTTTTCAAATTTCAGGAAACATTTATTTAACTATCATAGATACCTTTTCTTGATATGGCAAAGCTTACCCTCTACCAGCTGTAGACAGAATATCTATAGTAGAATGCATATTCAATTATATTACCCACCACGGTCTACCCACAAAAATAACAGCTGATTCGGGTACAGAATTTAAAAATAAAGATCTTGAAAATTTTTGCGAACTTTACAGAATAGAACTTCACTATACTACTGCTAGAAACAGTAATTCAAACAGTCCTGTCGAAAGATTTCATTCTACCCTAATCGAACATGTGCGTTGTTTAAGGGAACAAAATGGAAATCTCACCTCAGACCAATTACCAAAACGGGCTATACTCGGATATAACAACTCAATCCATAGTGTTACTAAACATACACCATTCGAAGTAATAAAAGGACATATAAACGAGACCAACCCTTTTGACCTTAATGATCATGTAATAATTTCAGATTATGTACAAACTCACAAACAAGCGGTCAAACGACTTCACGAAAATATAAAAGAAACTAACAAAACAACAAAAGAAACAATTATTAGTAACAGAAACGAAGAGCGCACAGATCGCCCTGACTATAAAAACGAAAAAGTAGCTTATATTCGTACAAAAACCAGAAATAAAAAACTTCCAAAATTCGAAAAACGTAAAGTACTAGCTCAAACGAAAATTAAATTAATAACAGATAAAAATATTTATCATAAAGCAAATGCCAGATAACCAAAAACTAACAAAAAACAACTGTTTCAGGAAAATGGAACAGATGAAAATAACATTCCTGATACTTCTGGCAATACCAATAATCTACACGAGTAGTACTATAAGAGATATACAGTCGACGACTATAAATAATCCTTTATTACCAATACAATTAGGAGACGCACGTCTTATTTATAGTAAACATACCTTTATACATTATTTTAATTTAGAACCTATTATTAAGCAATTGTTTAACATTGAGAAACATTTCTTCATTATAAAAAATAATTTAGTTACAAAAAACGCAGCTAATGAAATCTCATACCATGTCTTATGTCAAGATATATTATTAAGGACAGAATTTCTCATAAAAATTACAAGAACGAAACTTGATAACTTACAGCCTAATATTCATATTCGTATTAAAAGAAGTTTCTTTAACGGAGTCGGACAACTACAGAAATGGTTGTTTGGTACACTTGACGCTGACGACGGTAATAGATATGATAACGCAATAAAAATTCTCGAAACAAACCAACAGAGCATGGTTACGGAAATAAATTTGCAACGTTCACATTCAAACAATCTAATAAAAAATTACAACACAACAATTCGCATATTATCAAAAAATCAAGAAAATTTTGCAAATTCTCTAGGAAAATTTCAAATGAGTGTTCAAAAATCAATCACTGAATCACATGAGTATGTAACCTTTCAAGGAATTATTTCTCAAATAAATCTGGATTGCCAAAATGTTATCACGTTTTTAGATAATTTAGAAGATTCCATAGCTTTTGCAAAACTCAACACACTTCATCCTTCTATTATTTCTAGTCAAGAGTTACTAAACACTTTAGAATACTTAAGAAACAAATTATGAAATTTAGGAACATATTAACATACTACCAATTTTTAGGCAGACAAGTCACATTTGAAAATAAAAAATTAATTTTTGCAATACATATACCAATTATCAAAGCTGAAATTTTTAAGTTTTATCACCTTTTTCTTATCATTAAAAACAACCAAATATTCCCTCTAAAGTATCCCTATTTGGCACAAACCAACTTGGAACATCAATTCAAAGAAGAAAACTGCTGTCCACTACACAGATCAATATATAGAGGTCAAAAATCCTACACTAATGAAAATACCAGAATCATGTCAAATAGAAGTCAACACAAAAAAATTTATCAACGACGGCAGAATTCAAGAAGGAAAATCATTATTTCTCCCAAAGCTAAACTGGGAAAAATTAGAAATTATACCAGAGTACGAAGCACCCAAAATAGAAAAAATCAATTTAGAAGAAATCCACAAAATCAGCAAAATGTCAAAACAACTTATACCATTAAGAATTTCAACATCTAACCACTACCCACGAATTTTCGGCGGCTTGTCCTCCGTTATTGCCATCTTAATAATACTGGGATGGATCTTCAAGAAGAAAATCAAGACATCCCTCCAGCAATGCGGCAGAAAACAAATAAGGGAAGAAGTCCAAAGCAAAGAAGAAACCCTAGGAGAAGAAAATCCAACAGAAAAACCAAAACTCGAACACCACTACGTTATGTTCTCGTCTTAGAGGGGAGGAATTAGATAAGAAGAACGAGCTGACACCATATAAATAAAACGATGACTCTTTGTAAAACAGGGAGATTATAAAAACTTTGTATTATCTTAAATTTCATTTCTCTGTTCAACCATTGTATTATGAAGTTCTAAATATAGTAAAATTGTTTTTAAAAACCCAAGTTCGAAGTTTTAATATATAATTCGCATAAGAACCGACACAGAGCAAAGGCGTATAGGGGAGCCCAAAATATGACGATTGGGGGCAATTTATCTCTATACCAAGCTGCATTCCTGAGGAGTTATAGGGCATCAAAGTGGGGCCCAAAATTTCGAAAAATTTTAATTTCTTTGCAACCCTTCACCTTAAAAATACCAAATTTGGTACACTGTATGAGACTCTTAACAGCATTAAGTAATGGTAAGTAGAAGGCGATCAAACCATTCTGAGGAGTTAATTAGGGGTGACCTAACCTTAAAATTTCACAGAATTTTTTTATCTGGTATTCGATTTAAAATTTTTCATATTCATACCATGTATAACTTAATTCTTAAACTTTTTATACCCTCGTAATTTTGCACAAAACTTTGTCATTTTCAAGGAAAAATCGAATAACGAAAGACATGTTTTCACCAATGTTTAGAAAGTTACAAAAAAGTCAAAAGTGGCTATGGATTTATACATCAAACGCGAGAATTTGGAATTCAGTTCTTGTATCAAGCAAATTGTTATAATTTGTTATTAATGATTGGAAAATTCTCATTTAGTGAAATTCATAGCTAACTCTTGAGTTTTTTGTAACTTTTTAAATAACATTGTTGAAAACATGTCTTTGGTTCTTCGATTTTTTCTTGAAAATGAGTTTTTTGCAAAATTAAAAGAGTAAAAAAAGTTTAAGAATTAAGTTATCTATGGTATGAAAATAGAAATTTTTAAATCGAATAACAGATTCTGTGAAATTTTAAGGTTAGATCACCCCTTACTTACCCATTACTTAATGCTGTTAAGAGTCTCATACAGTGTACCAAATTTGGTATTTTTAAGATAAAGGGTTGCAAAGAAATTCGAAATTTTGGGCCTCACTTTGAGGCCCTATTACTCCGCAGGGATGTAACTTGGTATAACGTAAATTACTCCCAATCGTCATATTTTGGGCTCCCCTATACGTCTCTGCTCTGTGTCGGTTCTTATGCGGGACACCCTGTATATGAATACTACCAAAACTGCCATCTACGGATGTCAGTAAAACTTTGCGCCATGTACATGTCTCAAGTTACTCTAGAAAGAATAAAATTTCCATTTAATAAACAATTGAAGTACCTAATCAAATTTAAATAACAAACATTTTTCAAATCACGTAAAATACCATGTCGTATATTAAATTTATCCACCTTATTCTATTTTCAATTGATACTTACAAAGAAACATTCTTCCAAATAATTCTCAGTTTATTGACTGAAATTTATTCAGATAAAATTTTTATATATACATAGTTTTTTCCAACTAATTTTAAGCTGATCTAAAAAATCATTTGGCAATAAAAAAGGCTTGGGCCAATTTTTGGTATAAGGCAGCTCGTGGGAAATGTTTGTCATTTCATGCTCATTGTACAATATACTATAACGTATTTGGTGAACAATTTGGGTTTAAATCCTGAACAAGAAGATCTATTCAAATGTATGATCAATATTTTTCATGAAATTTTTTACTATTTAAGGCGTACACAATGTCCCGTATATAAATTCGCATCTGATAATTTTAAAAATTCAGCAATTATTTTTGTCTGATTACCAATTTTGTTAATTCCGACTACTTTCTTCGAACATTTTCCTTTTTGGTAACTAACAATAAATTGTTCTATATCTGGTGGTCTAAGCAGAATATATTTTTTGGAGACCTCGTAAAACATACAAGGAATTACAAAGGAGCTGGGTTTGTTTATCAATTAAATTAACGTGAAATTCATTTTCTAAATCTTTAACATGATTTTTCTTTGAAATTTCTAATTCTTTACGAGGACGTCCTCCAGAAATTCCAAAAATGAACACTAACTGAAATGTTATGAAAATTACTATTTATAATACAAATATCAGCAATAAAAATAAACGCATGAAGCGGGGGTTCAACCAACTATAGTCTCTTCTGTAAACAGTTAGATACGTACGTTAACATACTGATCCATCACAAACGTATATGAACACTACTAATATACAGCATTATATAGACACCTATTACTTTTAAATGATTAATGTTTTTTTTAATTTGTATTGATTATTTTATTACTTTTCCGCCAACCTATCTAATATGCGAGAAAAGTATCGGTTTACCCCAAAAAAAGTTGGAATTTTGAAAAATGTTTTGAGTTATTTTCACGTTTTCCATCAACAACACAAAAAAATGGTATCCTGTGTGTATGTCGTCGTCGTCGTCGTTGTCGTCGGCTACTTTTCCTTACATGTCTTGTTAGCACGATACAGCCTCCGGAGTGCAATAAGTCACCAATTTTATGATGGAATATTGTTAAGGACATATCACAGATGAATTCTATTGATTTTCAGCTCACCTGAGCCGGTACAACGGGTGCTATGGTACTTGGAGTACGACATTTGGTCATTTTTTGAGAAATTTCAGTTTGTTAGCACGATACAGCCTCCGGAGTTCAAAGAGTCACCAATTTTATAATTCAATATTATTCAGGACATCTCACTGATGAACCCTATTGATTTTCAGCTCACCAGATCCAATATAACAGGGGCTACAGTACTTTAAGTACGATATTTTTGTCATTTTTGGAGAAGTTTCAAATTGTTAGTACGATATAGCCTCCGGAGTATATACAAGTGACCAATTTTATGATTGGATATTATTAAGAGCGTCTCAAATATGAACCCTATTGATATTCAGCTCACTAAATCCAGTACAACGGGTGCTATGGGACTTGAAGTACCAATTTTTTGTGATGTTTGGAGAATTTTCAGTTTGTTAGCACGATACACCCACCAGATAGTATACGATTGATCAATTTTATGATTGAATATTGTTCAAGTTGCCCACATATGTACCCTATTGATTTTCAGTTGACTAGAGCGAGTACAGCGGGTCCTATAAATATAGATATACTAAATTTTTGGTTATTTTTGGAGAAATTTCGGTTTGTTAACACGATACATCCCCCGAAGTGTATGCAAGTAACAATTTTATGTTAGAATATTGTTCAAGGCCACAGATGCGGAAAAGTTAGTTCTAATCTTTAAAACCGTTTATTTAAATTTACTTTTGTGAATAAATATTCTTGATCCGGTGCTTCTAGAAGAAACTTTGTAATTTAAGAAACCAACGCAATTTAGGGTAACTTGAAATGTCAATGTTACTTTTAATATTTTTGTTCTTTACATAGAATACTTCCAAAGGGTTGAAAGCTTGTTTTTACTCGATATTTCATTCATATAAGCAGTGATAACATGTTCTGATAATATTTTTAACTCCGTTTACCAGAGTTCAATCCATGAACTTCTTGTAACAAAATTCATATTTACTTTTTGATTTTTGGGGTAATGATGTGTGTTATACGTCTCTTTTGCGGCTAAACGAATATCTGATGGAGTAATATTTATTGATTTCTGATTCATCACTGGAATCACTCATTTTACTAAAATATTTTTCTTGAAAACTAAAGAAATATTTTGACAAGTTATCTTGACGTTACATTGAAAAATTGAAAAAAGAAGAGTTGACGGGTACTAATGTACTAAATGCAAATGCTGATTGGTTGATTTCATATACATTCTATGATGTAAATGAAATCATATCCGTTCAGTTAACTGAAATGGCCTACATTTCCATTCTGTAAATTGTGCAGAAAATGGATAATATACATATGGGTGTAGTAAAAAATTTGAACATATTAATTAAATATTTGTAATTTTGTAAACATAACCCAAACTTCTCAATCATGCATTATAAAATGCAAAGCGCATGCTGGTCAATTTCTACCGATGTGTCGACTGGGTTAAACGGTTGGACGATTGGTAAAATTTACCGCTAGCATCTGAACGACCCGACTATTTACCAGATCTAAGCATCTGATCGCATAAAACGCGCCCGACGTAGCATCTGAATGAATTCTTACATTTGACATAACCAAATGACATTTGTATTGTAACGTAAACTGACGCTGTTATGAGGACGATTGCCAATTTGATCAAAAATATTGAACCTTCAAAAGTTAAACGTCAAACAAAAAATGACATTACAGTTTTAAATGCAATAAAAAAGAAGATAGAAGATAATAACCTAACAGTTACAAAATCTAATAAGGGGAACAGAACTGTCATTTTGACGACTGAAAATTACAATTCCAAAATATATAACTTTATAGAATCTAGCGATGTAAAAGTTCTTAAAGCAGTCCCAACAAAAAAGTTTTCTAATAATGTAAGGGATATTGTTAATAATTCAAATGATCTTTTAAGTCAGCCATGTCAAACTCAAAGTCACTGGTTGGCCAAAAGCATGAAGACCATAGACTAGGTGGGCCGCAAAACCTAATCTTAAAGAAGACAAACTACTGAAAATCTTAACGAAAAAAAGTACTATTATGTTAGAAGTATATTTATTAAATTTCCAATATAAAGGACATTACAAAAACTTACAAACATTAACTTCTTTTGCCAGATATTTGACATCTTTTGTCTTTAATTAAGTTGTCTATTTGTGGCGTGAATTTATCGGCGGAAATAACTTTTAAAACTGCGTCCAAGTGTGCGTCCATCAATCGCGATCTTGCGGGAGATTTGTTTCCTTTCATCAAAGAAAATAATTGTTCACACTTATAGGTACTTCCAAACATTGACAGCATTTCACAGGCAAGTTTTCTCATTTCTTGGTATTGAAAAGGCAAGTACTTATAAAATTCGAATGTACCAAAACTATCCAATTTTTCTTTTAAATGGGTTTGACACTGAATCTCAATCACTTCCATCTGCAAGTGAGGGGGAATCAATATCGATAGTGAAAAGACCAGTAAATAAAGAAAAATTGTTTTCTTGGGACTTAAAATCCTTAAAACGCTTTTCAAATTCTGACAGAAGGCTTCCCATTTTCTCTGTATACATTTTGTATGATATTGGGCCACTTGTACTTTCCTGATACGCCTTGCAAGTCGGAAAATGTGACAGATTATCCACCGCTAACTGGTTTTTTCACAGCATCATATTACACTTGAAAGCTTTAACATGATCATGCATATCAGTTATAACTTGACGTGGTCCTTGCAATTTCGTATTTAAGTCCGACAAGTGTTTTTTGATGTCTACCATAAATGAAAGATCTTGTAAAAAAGGTACGTCGGATAATAAGCTGACATCTTGTTCTTTCACTTCCATGAAAAGGCGTATTTCTTCTTTGAGCTTCCAAAACCGATCGAGAACCATAGAACACGAAAGCCATCGCACTTCTGTATAATAAGGTAAACCAGTGTACTCACTTTCTAAATCACGTAAAAACGCAGAAAACTGTCGCTGATTCAAGCCACGTGACCTTATGAAGTTTATCATTTTTTTCACTGACTTTAAAACGCTTTCCAACTTTTGAGCATAAAACTTCTTATTGGATTATGCAATGAACATGATGAAAATTTGGTTTGTCACTGACCGTTTCTCTGATATTTGTTTGTAATATTTTAATGAAGCCATTATTTACTCCAGTCATTGAAGGAGCTCCGTCTGTTGCAACGGAATACAGTTTTGACAAATCTAAATTGTACTTTTGCAGAAGTCGATAAACAGCATTTAAAATATCCTCCCCAGTTGTTGTATCATGCAATGGTACTAATTCCAGTAATTCTTCATAAACGTTGATATCTCTATCAACAGCACGAAGAAAAACAGCGAGTTGTGCCACACCACACACATCTGTACTTTCGTCACAGGCAATATAAAATGCAATGAAAGAGTCTGATTTTGTTTTTATCTGTTCGCTTATATTAGCAGCCAACTCGGTAACTCTTTCAGCGACAGTATTCCGGGACAAGGATATATTTTGAAAAGCCTTCACGCTCCCGGGACTTACAATTTTCGCGGCCTTTACAAGGTACTCTTCTATAAATTCACCTTCAACAAATGGTTTTGAGTGTTTTGCGATCAACTCCGACAGTACGTAGCTCGCTTGAACGGCAGATTAATTTTCTTGCTTTGGACGTGTAAACATAAGCTGTTGATCTTTTAACCGTGATTTTCACTCTTTTAACTTTTCGTTTCTAATCATGCCTGTATACTTGTCAAACTTAGTTTTATGACTATCATAGTGACGTTTTATATTATATAATTTTGGGACACCGACTGTACTGTTACAAATCAAGCAAATAATTTTGTCTTTCACTTCACAACAAAAAAACTCTAATTACCACTTTTCTTGAAAGATACGATGCTCATCTCCAAGTTTCCTCTTGGTTTTGAAACAGACATGTTAAAAACTTTATCCGAAATAAATAACAATAAGTACTGTTACGTGATGTAACAATAAGTACGCGACTAAACTCGCAATTCTATCGCAACTGACTCATAACTGACTGAACAACTGAACTCAATCGAGCGGTATTGGCTTATATACGGATTGTGATTTCTCGACAGATCTTTCCAGAATGTTCAGGTAGCGTCATCTTTGTTCTCGCGCGATAGAACTTTCCGGAACAAGCCAGGCTTTTAGGTTGAGCGCGCATCTTAGTTCATCATCACAGTATTTATTTTCGGTTTTTAACAGGCTCGCGGGCCGCATTACATGGCTGTTTTCAAAATTGATTCGGGGCCGCAGGAAAATGCTCAGAGGGCCGCATGCGGCCCGCGGGCCGCATGTTTGACATGGCTGTTTCAAGTGATTACGAAAAGAGGTCTATCATACATAAGAATCCTCATTGTCCACAATTATATGGAACCGTTAAATTACATAAAATAACGAAACCAATTAGACCTGTAGTTTCTTATGTTAATGCTCCTAATAATATATTGGCAAAGAGGCTCAACAATATAATCAATAGTTACGGATATGAATCTCAGTACTCAATTAGAAATTCAATAGAACTAATCAAAAAGTTGAAAGCAATCCACTTGCAAGATAACTATAAACTCATTTCGTTCGATGTAACTAATATATTTACTAAAATTCCCCCTAAAGAATGCCTAATACTAGTAAGAAAATTACTAGAAGATAAAAATATTAATTCAGGAATAATATCAGATATACTTAATTTATTTGATGTATGCATTAATCAGAATTATTTCACTTTTGACAATAAGATATATAATCAAAATGAAGGTTTACCAATGGGAAGCCCTATTTCACCTATTTTAGCTAACATTTTTATGGACAATTTAGAAAGAAAGATCTTTGAAAGTAATATTTCGAAAATTATTTTATTTTGGTATAGATATGTAGATGACATATTAGCTTGTTTTATGGGTAGTGAACGACAATTAGATGTATTTTTCAACCACATCAATAATTTACAACCAAAAATCAAATTTACATTAGAAGTTGAAGAAAATAGCTCAATCAATTTTCTTGATTTAAAAATTCAAAGAGTCAATAATGTACTTGATTATTCAATTTACCGAAAACCTACACAGACTGATGTGACAATTCCATTCAATTCCAATCACCCTATGTCACACAGACTGGCGGCATATAGTTCAATGATACATAGAGCTTTTTCAGTTCCTATGAACAAATATTTTATTTTGTCAAATGCCTACCTGATGGGCATCATATGTAATGTAACTTCTGTCATTCTGACGATGATATTCAGTTATCGAAACAATTGTCAATTTTTTAGAATTCTCAACATTTTTCATTATATTGTGGAATTAGCTAGAAACATTGAGTTTCATTTAAAACACTAATATGAGTAGATTCCACGAAGCAAGGGTCGAGACAGTTAATAGTGATACATTTTTAAAATCACTTCAGAAAGAGAAATCCGCAATTTGAAAAATAGCGAAGCGTTTTATTTAAAAAATAGTAAATTCAAATAAAAAATCGATTTGTTTCAGAATTTTTTCATATTACTGTTTAATGATCGAATAATGCATTTATACGTTACTTTATTGACACACTGTATATGAAAGAAGTAAAAACAAAACTTACATCGACATTGAAATCGGCTAACGTAACCGAAAAAGCCCTGAAGGGCGGCGATTCTTTAGGAACGTATCTGTAAAATTCTTCGTCATTCCAATACCATTTGATGGAGTATAAAGCGACTTCCTCGAGATTGTATTCGCAGGACAAAGTCACCGTGTCACCAGATAGTGCTGCTTCCGGTACGGTAATCCGCATCTCCTTCAGGGTCCAGGATCCTGGAAGAAAAAAAAACGGGAATGAGATGAGAAAAGATCGCAAGATTGCGCTTGTACCGGGTCAGAAATAGTTATTTTCAGCCTGAAAGAAAAGTAGTAGTTTATTTCATAAAGAAAATGTTTGATAATTTAAAAAAATGACACGATATAAAAAAAAATTCTAGAGACATGTTCGTATTGAACAAAAGATAAGATGCAGTAATAAAATTTAACCGCCTTTCAGGTTCTGCAGGGACTAAATATTGTGTGAAATATATTATATGAACGATATTGATGATTTTTTAATACTCTGTAATGAACTTCTATTTATTCCTAATTATTGTTCAAGTATGTGGATTTCCCTGAAGATAAGCCAAAATATTTAGATATTACATTGTCATCTGTCGCGAGGAACTTGATTTTTACCGCTTGGAAAAGAACCAATTCTTAGCTTTCGTTCAACAAAAAGTATTTATGCTTGGGCTGATTCTACCTATGAGAAATATGATTTCTGTACAAACTTTGAGCATGAGTTTTATTTCTTCCACATTCTCCATAAATAAGTAGCATGTCAAAATATTCATCGTAAGAAAAAATTGAAAGCATTATTTACTTATTATTACGGTGTCTTCACAAAATTATGACTAATAATTAATGACGAGATTATGACTAAGTAAATTAATGACAGTTCTTGAATAGCCATCTAAATTTTTGGGCACAAAATTTGTTATTAACTCAAAAAACTAGACTTTATTAATTAAAGTAGATGTTCACAAGACAAGAGCGAGAAAAAATTTCAGCAATCCATCCCCTTTTAACGTTGGCATGTTTCATTTGAATTATTATTGACGAAACTTCCCAAGAGGTCCGTTCAAAAATTTAATTAAGCAAAATCGAGGCAAATAAAACGTCAGATGTAAAAATATTGTTTCCTTTTCTGATCGTAAGAAATTGGGAAATGCGTTCGACAAATCCGAAAATCGCTGTGAGGGTCGTAAAATCTGACAGAAAACACTGCCGGTCGAAATCCATGAGTTACTGGTTGTTCGAATGCTCGTAAACCGGCCCTCACAATTTTTTCCAATTCGATCGACCATGTAACTCATAACTTTCCTTACTAAGTAAAAGAAATTGTTCGAAAAACAATATTTCATACCATCTATGAAGAAGTATACATTGTAGCTAAAAGTTTAGTTCTGCTTTTTGAATTTTTCCATTTACAAACTCACGTTCCCCTAGTAGTCAAACATTAAAATTTTATTTCGCTTGTATTATTTTTGTCATAATGCCGGTTCTGTCGTTGACAGACGATCCACGTAGAAAAAACTAATCATGTAATATGAAAGAAACTGTGGCAGGCAAACTCCTGAATAAAACATCCATACAACTCACTCACGAATATGACCGAAGTCTAATAAGTTCGGCGTATGTGTTATGTGCTTAGAAATGGCTTATTTACTTCAGAAATACAGCTATACCTAAAATGGAATAAATCATTTTTACAAGAAGACAGCTCCATTCGGCACGGTCCATTATTGAATTTACCAGGGACGAACCGTATTTTATTAATTATAAACAAACAGTTTTTTCTACAAACACTAGAGGAAGGGACCCAAATTTGAGATAGGCGCCTAATGATGTCTTATTAAAATTGGCTGTAGTCTTTCATAACTAACCTGAAAATATTGTTGTCAATTTTCATAACGAGAATTCCTAATTTGAGATACCAAATGGTTCTGAATTTGAGACTATCTCAAATTAGGCTCCCAATACATATATTACATATATATTGATGTTTTATTACAGATGCCTAAAGAACACAAGAAATGGGATCCTCGTGGTATGGTGAGAGCTGTGAAGGCTGTGCGTAATAAAGAAATGGGATATCTAATTTGAGATACCAAATGGTTCTGAATTTGAGACTATCTCAAATTAGGCTCCCAATACATATATTACATATATATTGATGTTTTATTACAGATGCCTAAAGAACACAAGAAATGGGATCCTCGTGGTATGGTGAGAGCTGTGAAGGCTGTGCGTAATAAAGAAATGGGATATCTAAAAGCCTCAAAAGTTTTTGGTGTACCCAAAGGCACTGTGAAAAGATACTCAAAGTCAGATAAAAGCCCAGATGAACTTGCCAAACTATCGATAGGCCGGAAACCAGTTTTGTCTGAATAACTAGAAAACGAACTAGTTCAATATGCATTAGCCATGGAACAACGATTTTATGGTCTGAGGTCGGGCGATATTAAACGAATGGCATTCCAACTGGCAATTAGGAATAAGCTGCCGCATCCATTTAATGGCGTTGGTAAATCTGCTGGGAAAAAATGGTTGAGGTTATTTTTTAAGAGGCATCCACAACTTCCTATGAGAACACCGCAAGGCATGTCTGCAGCTCGTATCAAATCTATTTCTCCCGAAAAAGTCTCAGCGTTTTTTGATCTCTATGAGCCAGAATATTCTAAGCTTTAAGATCCTCCCCAGAGGGTATTCAATGTCGACGAAACGGGCATTAACATAAGCATAGTAAGGTTTTATCGTTGAAGTGAAAACAACAGGTTTCCACATTAACATCCGCAGAAAGAGGTAAACTAATCACCGTAATAACCCGTATGAATGCTGTAGCAGCTTATGTACCGCCATTATTCATTTTTCCACGGAAATATATGAAGTCCGAGCTAATTATTGGTGCTCCAACTGGAGTCACATTTCTGGTTGGGTTCAATCAGATATTTTTACAAGGTGGTTAAGTCATTTTATCAAATTCATGAAACCCACAGCTGCTGATCCTGTTCTACTTGTATTGGATTGACACTACTCCCACACAAGAAACATTGCTCTCATAGATTTGACAAAACAAAATTATGTGACGATAGTTTGTCTTCCGCCACATTCTACCAATAAAATGCAGCCTTTAGATGTTTCATTCATGTCTCCGTTAAAAACCTATTGCGCCCAGGAGATAGAAAATTGGCTTCGGAAGAACTATTTAAATACTGTATCCCCATACGCAATTGCTAGTATTTTTGGCAAAGCCTACAATAGAGCTGCCACTGTGGAAACATCGTGCAATGGTTTTAGAAAAACGGGACTAGCTCCTTTGAATAGAAACACCTTCAGAGACCATGATTTTGTCGTGCATAATGTAATGGAAAACAAAACAGGCCTTCAAGAAGAACACCTCTCCAAAAAATCAAATCATCAGGAAGACCATCTGAGCAACCGAAATGAAAATGAAGCAATGGCTCTACCAACGCCAGAATGAAATGAACGTACACCGAGTCCATCCTCAGCAAATAAGCCACAGAGAGAATACTTTTCTCCCACGGATATTTGTCCTCTGCCTGAATACAAAACCAGAAAAACTAAGGTGAATGTTAGGGCTGGGAAAGCATCAATAATTACCTTAACTCCTCAAAAAGATGAATTAGAAGGTAGTTTAGAAAAAAGAAAAGGGAAAAATACTATAACTAAAAAAAACATCAGTGAAGAGTTAGAACCAAAAGAAAAACAATCAAAGAAACTGGTAAAAAAGTCTACTGCAATTGTACGAAAACAGAAATCAGCAGTTTTGAAATAGGACCAACCTTCCACTTCGGGGTTAGAGGAGAAGAGAAAAAACGCTGGGTTCCTTCTAGTTCAAGCTCAGAAAGCGACAGCAGTATTATATTGGCTAATTCCTCTTCAGACGAATCCGAAGGAACTGATGTTGAATGTTTATTTTGTTCCGGAAGATTTTCCGAGGACAAGCATGGCGAGCGATTGGCAAAATGTGTTCACTGCGGCAGATGGGCCCATGAAGATTGTGGGGAAATTAAAGATGCTGATTTTATATGTTCTTCCTGCGAAGAAAAGGTTTTTTTAGTAGTATCCCAAATTAGGAAATCTGTCTCTAATTGGGACATCAGTGTGTCTCAAATTAGGCAACCTATTATTTTATGGGATAATTGACAAAAACAAACATCAAGTTAAATAACTTCAGTAGCTAGCTATTTTAATGTAGATTCTTTATTACGAAGTTTTGTTAATACACCAAGCAAGCGATTTTGTACAATAATAATAAAAATTTCTTCAATGATGATTTTTTTTTCGAATTTACAAAAAAGTGTCTCAAATTTGGGTTCCTTCCTCTACGCTTTCCTACACAAACTTTCCAAAACCGCAATATCTCCAACCAAATCAATAGCAAACAACATCAATTCAAATTCCTTATCACGCCGATCAAGTGAGAGAGACAATAATAGAATCCGAGTTTATTCGGACAATGATAGTAGTTGCGAAAGAGCTCTTAACAATAACTCAACAGTTTTGTCTGAATAACTAGAAAACGAACTAGTTCAATATGCATTAGCCATGGAACAACGATTTTATGGTCTGAGGTCGGGCGATATTAAACGAATGGCATTCCAACTGGCAATTAGGAATAAGCTGCCGCATCCATTTAATGGCGTTGGTAAATCTGCTGGGAAAAAATGGTTGAGGTTATTTTTTAAGAGGCATCCACAACTTCCTATGAGAACACCGCAAGGCATGTCTGCAGCTCGTATCAAATCTATTTCTCCCGAAAAAGTCTCAGCGTTTTTTGATCTCTATGAGCCAGAATATTCTAAGCTTTAAGATCCTCCCCAGAGGGTATTCAATGTCGACGAAACGGGCATTAACATAAGCATAGTAAGGTTTTATCGTTGAAGTGAAAACAACAGGTTTCCACATTAACATCCGCAGAAAGAGGTAAACTAATCACCGTAATAACCCGTATGAATGCTGTAGCAGCTTATGTACCGCCATTATTCATTTTTCCACGGAAATATATGAAGTCCGAGCTAATTATTGGTGCTCCAACTGGAGTCACATTTCTGGTTGGGTTCAATCAGATATTTTTACAAGGTGGTTAAGTCATTTTATCAAATTCATGAAACCCACAGCTGCTGATCCTGTTCTACTTGTATTGGATTGACACTACTCCCACACAAGAAACATTGCTCTCATAGATTTGACAAAACAAAATTATGTGACGATAGTTTGTCTTCCGCCACATTCTACCAATAAAATGCAGCCTTTAGATGTTTCATTCATGTCTCCGTTAAAAACCTATTGCGCCCAGGAGATAGAAAATTGGCTTCGGAAGAACTATTTAAATACTGTATCCCCATACGCAATTGCTAGTATTTTTGGCAAAGCCTACAATAGAGCTGCCACTGTGGAAACATCGTGCAATGGTTTTAGAAAAACGGGACTAGCTCCTTTGAATAGAAACACCTTCAGAGACCATGATTTTGTCGTGCATAATGTAATGGAAAACAAAACAGGCCTTCAAGAAGAACACCTCTCCAAAAAATCAAATCATCAGGAAGACCATCTGAGCAACCGAAATGAAAATGAAGCAATGGCTCTACCAACGCCAGAATGAAATGAACGTACACCGAGTCCATCCTCAGCAAATAAGCCACAGAGAGAATACTTTTCTCCCACGGATATTTGTCCTCTGCCTGAATACAAAACCAGAAAAACTAAGGTGAATGTTAGGGCTGGGAAAGCATCAATAATTACCTTAACTCCTCAAAAAGATGAATTAGAAGGTAGTTTAGAAAAAAGAAAAGGGAAAAATACTATAACTAAAAAAAACATCAGTGAAGAGTTAGAACCAAAAGAAAAACAATCAAAGAAACTGGTAAAAAAGTCTACTGCAATTGTACGAAAACAGAAATCAGCAGTTTTGAAATAGGACCAACCTTCCACTTCGGGGTTAGAGGAGAAGAGAAAAAACGCTGGGTTCCTTCTAGTTCAAGCTCAGAAAGCGACAGCAGTATTATATTGGCTAATTCCTCTTCAGACGAATCCGAAGGAACTGATGTTGAATGTTTATTTTGTTCCGGAAGATTTTCCGAGGACAAGCATGGCGAGCGATTGGCAAAATGTGTTCACTGCGGCAGATGGGCCCATGAAGATTGTGGGGAAATTAAAGATGCTGATTTTATATGTTCTTCCTGCGAAGAAAAGGTTTTTTTAGTAGTATCCCAAATTAGGAAATCTGTCTCTAATTGGGACATCAGTGTGTCTCAAATTAGGCAACCTATTATTTTATGGGATAATTGACAAAAACAAACATCAAGTTAAATAACTTCAGTAGCTAGCTATTTTAATGTAGATTCTTTATTACGAAGTTTTGTTAATACACCAAGCAAGCGATTTTGTACAATAATAATAAAAATTTCTTCAATGATGATTTTTTTTTCGAATTTACAAAAAAGTGTCTCAAATTTGGGTTCCTTCCTCTACGCTTTCCTACACAAACTTTCCAAAACCGCAATATCTCCAACCAAATCAATAGCAAACAACATCAATTCAAATTCCTTATCACGCCGATCAAGTGAGAGAGACAATAATAGAATCCGAGTTTATTCGGACAATGATAGTAGTTGCGAAAGAGCTCTTAACAATAACTCAACAATCAGATCCATAAAGGGCATTCACCAAAAACCTTTGGGTCTCAAAGGCCTCAAAAATATTGGTAACACATGTTTTATGAATAGTATTATCCAATGCCTATCAAACACAAGGTAGCTATTAGAATATCTAAAGAAAGACGCATACATAGGAGATATTAACATAAACATATTGTTGTAATTCAAACCCTCTTTTTTGATTAGGCAAGCACGCCACTTATTTAAAAGTCTTTCAGAACCTTCCAACCTGGCCGGCTTACGAGCGAAAATGCCGCACGCAATGGCAGAAGTACCGTACCCTTCCTAGTGTGATGAATTAACAAGTCCCTTTTCCTCACGTGTTCTGTTTTATTCTGTAAGGGATGTTAAAATATTTTTCCAAACCACGAAGTGGTTAAAACTTCCAATCCTGTAGTACATATATCCATATTTCCATCAGAAAGACATAATAGCACTTGTGAATAGAAAGTGATTAAGTAATACGTATTGCGGTGTTTTTGTGCATTCTTCTGAAGGAATTAGAGGTAACATTTATCTTTATCGTATAATTAATAGACAAAAATATAATTACAACACCACCACAAACTATTTGTTGCTCGGTGTGTAAACCACTGAGTCTCCGGTCCTTCGCAATTTTAAAATGAGAAATATATTCGTTATTTTTATCACAAAGTGGTATTTATTGAAGCACCTTTCCTTACATCGATTGGAATCAGAGGCCAGCTGTGTTATCGAAGGATAGCTGTTTTACACACAGATATAATTAGATTCATACACATATCTAGCATGAAATGAGCACTGATTAAAGCATTTGCTGAAGTTATTCAAGAGCTTTGGTCTGAAGACTGTTCAGACTGAGTGGTTAATACAGTATCGTTGAAAAGTCAGATTCAGCGATTTACTTCAAGGTTCATGGGATACACTCAACATGATGCACAGGAGTTTCTTCGTTACCTATTAGCAGGACTTCACGAAGATGTCAACAAGGTATATGAAAAACCAAAGCCCATATTAACAGAAATTGATGACAAATTTAGTGATATCGAGAAAGCACAAGAATTTTGGTTAAGATATGCGAGAATGGACAACTCCAAGATTGTGGATAACTTTGTCGGTCAATTAAAATCAACAATCAAGTGCACACACTGTGGTCACTGTTCAGTTACCTACGATCCTTTTTGGGATTTATCCCTTCCGATACCACAAAGAACGGGTCAATTACGACTTTCACAATGTTTAGATTCGTTTACAAGAGAAAAAACACTCGACGGTGATGAGCAACCAACTTGTTCGAAATGTATGGAACGAAGACGATACACTAAATCATTCTCAATTCATAAATTTCCGAAAATATTGGTTATTCACCTGAAGCGCTTTTCGCAAACAGAAAGATTTAGTGGAAAACTTAATGTTCCAATAGATTTTCCAATAGAAGGGCTTGATATGAACCATTACGCGGCTGATAATGTGGTACCTTATATGTACAACCTCTACGCTATATCAAATCACTGTGGAACCACTAATAATGGTCACTACACAGCATTTTGCCGACATCCCTACACGGGACAGTGGCACGAATATAACGATTCAAGAGTGCTATTAATATCGTGGAATTCGTTAGTCAGTGGAGAAGCATATGTTCTCTTCTATGAACAATATGACACAAAATCCCACCTTTGAGTTTAATAATTTTTTTTTATTAGTTTTTAAATTGAATATTTTCATTGTGAACCAATGTCTTATTTGTTTTTATCTGCAAAATTTATTTATATATTCATATACACATTGTATCCTTTTTATTATGAAGTATGTCGTAGTGATATGGAATTTACGTCAAATGGGAAGGTTTTTTGAATATTGATATTTGTTTTACATTTTTCAAAGCACTTTATATATAATCATTTCTCACCTTTTTTCTCCTTTCATGTGTTTTTGTATGATCATAAAACACGTTCAATAATCAATTTAATAATGTAATTTAAATTTAAATCAAATGTTATGATACATGTTTTTCTATTAGAGCAAATAAATATAGTCGGGCCCCGGTATATATAAACCTGCATCGACCCGTCATATGAAATACAATATTAATTTTTTGACTCTTGGAAATGTGTTTTTCCCTGTTCTGCCTCGTTTTACTTCAAATTTTAATGTTAACGGCCCTACTTCATTCTAGCAACTAGGGAAATATTGAAAAAGTTTCACACTTTGAAGACTCTCGATTCATCTTAGCTGCCCTTTCATCTTTCATTCTCTTTTATTTCCCTCCCACTATCTAGCGAAGATACCTCATCACTGAGGCGAGATATTTATTTTCATAGACAGCGACCAATTAATATTACTATCATATTTCGTGCTCTCGGTTATGAGACTCTAATATTACAAATTAGTTAACAACGTTTCACTTTAAATTTTTGTTATATACGAGTATTCGTTATAATTATCAACAAAGCAGACGTCATATCTGGTATGAAGTTGGTTGCTTTATAACCTCCAAATGTCCTTAAAACATTAACATCTTAGACTAGTTTAAGACTAACCTAGTGTCCAGATTTGTAGTTAATATAGATGATGTTTTCGCGGAGACAATCCCGAACGTATTCAGAATGTTTACGCATGCGCACTTAAAAATTTGCCGTTCGCGGTGAAAAGAGAACACCCTCCGGATTTTAAATTCAGTGTTCGCGGATCACGTTCTGTAAACTTTGGACATGTTCGTAACGCGTTCAACAGATCCTCGGATTGAAGGAGGGATATCTGATTCAGAACGAAATCTAACCTAAAATTTTGTTGTTTTGTGAGGTTCTTATTTGTGGTAAGAAGTGAAAGTATACAAACAATCCATTTTGATTACTTGTTTTTAAAATTATGGACCATTTAAGTTCGAGTGACGAAGAGTTGCTGAGGAATTTTGGAAATGTACCAAAAAATGCAAATTTCTTTGAAGAAATTGTGCCACAATTTGATGATGAGCTGTTTGTATCTCATTTTAGAATAACTAGAGACCTAGCAGTGCAGATATCACAGCGATACCAAACATCTCAGTACTTTCACTATCAGAAAGGCGACTCTGAGAAAATAAGGCCCCTAAAAACCATCCTTCGTTTTCTATGGTAACGAAGGTGCAACGTTCAGAGATGTGTCGGACCGATTTGACATCACCATCAGTTCGCTCCATAAAATTGTCAAGCGAGTTACCGAATTCCTATCAAATATGTCTGCGGAAATTATAAAATGACCAACTGACCAAGAAAAAATTGAAATTGAGAGACATTTTCGACAGAAAGATTTTCCGAATATCATTGGAGTCATAGATGGAATCCATATTAAAATTGATAAGCCAGCAGATTAAATTGATTCATACCTGAACAGGAAACACGTCTACTCTATCCAGGTCAGTAATCTTGCAATTTGTTGATACAAAGTATGAGTAGTAATTACTTTTTCAAAATAAAACTCTGTTTCTAAATAATTTTACAATATAATGAAAAAATGATAAAATTCTAAAAAATTGACAATTGTTTTGATGATGATAGTAATATTGAACCAATTGTAAAATTTTTAGAATATTCATAATTTTTTCAATATATAGTGGAATGATTTAGAGACAGTTAGTCTTATTTAAATACGTAACAGGAGTAGATTCCGCATAGTAAGGGTCGAAACAGTAAATTTAATGAATAGTAAGTTTGAAGAGCTTTTTCCATTTTAATTTGTAACATATGTTTTTATTGTATCATTGGGCTGTATTACTAGTAGATTGATATTTTTAGGCACAAGTCGTTTGTGATCATAGAAGAATCATCAGAGATATTTTTGTTGGCTATCCAGGATCTGTTCGCGACAGTCGAGTGTTCCGGTCATCACCTCTGTTTGATACCCTGGAAGAAAAATGTGGCAATTACTTAATTATTGCAGATAGTGCATACCCTTGTTTACGGCATTGTTTAACTCCTTTCAAAGACAGGGGTAATTTGACTAGGCGCCAAAGAAATTATAATTATTTACTTTCAAAAAATAGATATGTTATTGAGCACTGCTTTGGACAATTAAAGCAAAAATTTCCGACAGCTGTAACATTTAAAACTAAGAAATATTGAATTTTGTGTACATTTAATTAGGGCTGCTGCTGTCTTACACAACCTCACAATAACAAACATTGCTGTACCAGAAGAAGTAGACTCACAATACGAAGCAGTTATCGGGGAAGATGTAGAAGGTTAACATGAAGACGATAGAAGCGGGGTTATAAGAAGAAACGAAATAATGAATAGTTTACTTTTTCGTATGTAGTTAAGTGTAGTTGTAACATTCAAATCTATTAAACTTACTAGGTGAAAATAAACAATTCGTTTTTATTCTTCCAGTTATATATTGCAAAAGTAAGAAAATAAACATCATTCTAAAATATAAAACCTTTTAAAACAAAAACGGAATATATAATACATAAACCTAACAAAATAAACATGAAAAAGGAAAGTAAACAAAAATAGTGTTATAATAATCAACAATATATACTTATAATAAAATAAATATGTAAGAAACCAAAATTTATACTTCTTTCTTTCATGTCTTCTTATTACTTAACACCTGTAGAATGTCAGATATCCCTTGCTTTAAAATATCATTATTCGATTCGAAAATGTTATTTTTTTTATTTTTTCATTCAGCTTTTTTTCTTTTAGTCCTAACATTCTTTTGTAATAATCTTTCCGGTCATTTTTTATTTCTTTTAATACATCAATTCTAAATTTTTTATTTCTTTAGCTCCCGGGTTTCACTGATGCCCCTTCCTTTTTCATCTCCATGTTCTCTCCATCCATTTCTTTGTTTTCTATATTTTCTGTCTCCATATTGGAGTCCACTAAGCCGGTATTTGCTGCTCCTATAGATGATGGCATTACTGTATCCGATAACGGCCTTACAGTAAGTTTTTCATTTGAAAACTACCTACTTGCTTTCTGTATTGTTCGTACAAGTCCAGGAACATCAATGTGGAACTGTGGACTGTGGCTCCATTTAAAACATTCTTCTTTCTCTTGTTGAGAGGTGGAGGTTGAAGAGATTATTAAAAACTCGGAGATAACTAAAATAATAAATGTCTACATTTCAAGGTAAAAATAAAATCGGGTAACACCTTACCTACTTGTTCAGTCATGTTATGCCTAAATATTTGTTCAATTATTCCTAAATATTCTAATCAATCAGTCAAGTAGAAAAAGTAAATATTTGTATTCTTTGATCATAACCTAACTTTTCATACACGGACCAGGTGTACCATGAATGACACACATATCGAAAAAGAAGAAATATCCTTAGATAGGCGCGTTCGCGGTGTTTAAAAATTCGAAGCAATCCGGAACTAATTCGTATATGCGCTTGCGCCTTAGTATAAGTTCAGTTTGTATTCTGAATACGTTTTCGGGATTGTCTCCGCGAAAATACATATTATTGAAAAATGGAGTGAATAGAGCTACAATATCGAACAAAAACTTATTTGAAATGAAAATTACTGAAGCTTGGAACACAAGTACATTCTGGTACACGAGAAAGTTGGTTAAATCAATGCCTAACGTCTGTAGGCTACATTGATAATAAGGAAAAATAAACAAAGTATTAACCGGCGTTGTTCAATTACTATTAAAGTTTTATTCATTAAAATCTTATATGATATTATTAAATATTTATTGTTTTTTAGATATAATATAATTAAAAAAAATATTAATATATATGGTCTTGAAAATCTCATATTTACTTAATTTTAGTTTGTTTAATGATAGAACATATAGAGGCATCACATATATCTACAATTATTTAAAAACGCTTAGAAGTTTGTAATAATCATTTTACAGTTTCCTGTGATATGGCAGAATACTTGAACTTTTGTTTTGAAATTAAAAGTGGAGACGGCGTAGTTAGCGACTAATAGGTGCAGTGACCTTATACAAGACAGTCGCGACAATAGATGGTCCATTTTTGATTGGTTTCCTATGTTACGTGGCATACATGGCACCCATGTTTAGACTAAATGTTTCTTTATTTACCATTTGTTTCCATTATGATCTTAAGCCAGTTTTTAGTTGTAAAAAGCTTTGTGCAAGTTTTGATGTGAATAGTGCTATTTATAAACGTCCTGGACTGAATTTTTATTTATTAGGTTGTTATTAATTATTAAACTGTAAGCTATTGCTGGTCATATAAATGAACGTTTCAAATCCATCTGAATGAAAACATTTTCAAAAGATTCTTCGTTCTCCATCTGCCACTCTTCTTTTTCTTCTTCATGTTTTCCAAAGGCAATCACACTTCAACACTACAATCTTTTTTCAATCATCATCAAGTGTAGAGATAATTTTGCATCCAAGAATATTTAGAAAAACACCTTGTATCTTCCATCTATATCAAATGTCATGAAAAATACGTTTTACTTACGTTTTTAGGCTATCCGTTAGTAACTCGTCAATTCTTTTTCCGTTTGTCATTCTTGATAGACACGCATATCTTCGAGCAAATACACTTCTTCATTACTAAAATTGTCTTTTATACATACGTCTTAAATATATATTTCCAGTAGCTAATTTTGCTTCTTAAAAACGGCCAGAAACCAAAGACTATCTAACATTAAGCACTAAAAACCACTTTTCGCCATGTTAGCACTTCCAATTTTACACCAGTATACACTTGTATTGAATATGACACATTTGATTAAATGAAATTTACTGTCTCGACCCCGACCCCCGGGAGGTCAACAAAAAGTTTATAGAATTATCTCTTAGCTCTTAGTTTAAAAAAGTATGTAAAACGTGTTTTTTATGACATTTGTTTTAGGTGGAAGATACAAGGTGAAATATTCTTTGATGCAAAGTTATCTCTAGACTTTGATGATTTTAGTGTTGAAGTGTGATTGCCTTTAGAAAACATGAAGAAGAAGAAGAAGCGTGACAGATGGAAAACGAAGAATCTTTTGAAAATATGTTCATTAAGATGGATTTAAAACGTTTTTAAAATGTTTATTTTGATTTTTCAAAAATCAATTTTTGTTTTTAGAATGTTTATTTTTGTTTTAAAAATGTTCGTTGATTTTGATTTTCAACACGTTGAACGCAAAGCCCTTTTTTGAAATATTGTCTCCTGGGCCAAGTTGATATTTTATACTGTTAAGTTAGAATATTGGAAAAAAATCATCTAATTTTTTTCAATGACGGGAAATTTTTTTTGACCGATTTTCAAAAATTTTTCAAGCGGTCCCTAGTGACCGCTGTGGCCCTGCGGGTATATGTTGCCGTATACGCCAGAGCGGCCCTCTAATCAAAAAATTCGAATAAGCATATATGTACCATACCAGCCACAGCGAGCCCTCTAGCACATAAAAGTAGGCGGTATTGCGGTCCGCTAGCGTACAGAAATATGTTATCAATGATATTACACAGCGGTCCGTAGGGATCGCCCTGGCGTTCAACGTGTTAAAAAACCAATTTTTGTTTTTAGAGTTCTTATTTTTGTTTTTGAAATGTTCTTTATTTTGAAACATTGTTTTTTAAAATAAATAATTATTTTCTCATTTGTCTATATTTTATTTTGGAATTACTACATATACAATATTACATACGAAATGTTAAATGATAATTTTTGTTTAAGAGCTATGCGTGCCGTGAAAAAAATCGAGCTCTTTTAATTTTGAACATTTTATTTTAATTCCTAAGGGCACAATTATTACTTAAATATTTTAATATTTTTTCACGGAATGATATTAAAATGACAAACGTTTTTGATAAAAAAACTAAATAGTTTGACCAGAAAAAAATTGGCATTTTTTGATAAGATTGTTAAAACGCCTAGCTTTACGTTTTTTCCTGCTTAAATCAATACATTTTTTTTTATAAAATTATATATTATTGAAGTTCGTTTCAATCCCATCCTGTAAAAAATTATTAAAATATATGAATATAATTCTGCACTTAGGAATCAAAACTCTATTGTTTTCGCATCGGGCAACCCCTTTTGAGTATACTAAATAAATTTAAAAATAAAGTTCAAATCAAAAATGTTACCTACATAAAATATCTATGAATTATTTCCTCTCTTCGTGCTTCACCTGCATTATACCAATGATTATTCTCAATAAGCCCTGGATTTGCATTTTCTGGATCTTCATCTAATATATCTTCATCAGGCATTTCTACTGCCCTTGCTCTTGCAATGTTGTGTAAAATGACACAACTGTGTATAATTTCAGTCACTTTATTAGGACAACGCCTTTTGTCCATGTAAGCAGCGAAACCTATTTTTTAGTAGCCCAATTGAATGTTCAATTTTAACCCTCAAATTTGACATTCTGGTGTTGAACCTTAAGTGAGGAGAGTTCGGAGGAGGAGCATTCACTGAAACTAGTAACCATGGTTCTAGCGGATATCCACTATCTCGTATTAAGTAGTTTTCTGAATTATTGTTTACATAGTCTCTTTCCAATTCTTCCCTAACTCTAGACATCATCCAAATTGCTGAATCATGGACTGATCCAGGAAAACGGGCGTTTATTGCCAGAAATTTGTTATTGTGGTCACAGATGACTTGTATATTAAGGGCATAAAAGTTTTTCCGGTAGTAAAATATTGGCCCTGGAAAAACTGGATTGTGTGCAGGAGATGATACTATTCTAATCAGGCTACCATCTACGATTCCTATACATTTTTCAAAACAAGCAGCAAGTTCTCTAAAGCCCTGTTTTATTATTCTATTTTCTTCATAAGTCGATGGAAATCTGATCCACTGATTCGCAAGTTGTTGATTTATTATTCTTGTTACTTCCTCCAAACATCTACTAACTATTGGTTGGCTAACTGCAAAACACCACCCCATACCAATTCCTGTCTGGTAACTTCCTTATCCAAAGAAATTGAGGACTAGTAATATTCGTAAGTGTAAAGGTATCCTGGGGAGATAACGTATCAATTAGGTATAGGCATGCTTCTTTATTCAGCCTAAACAGCTTTAAAAAGAGCCGGTCTGGCATTTCAAAAGGATTACTGGCATCGCGTAAATTTCTACATCTCCAATTAATGAGGGTTCTAAAAAATAGGTTAGGTAACATGTGTCTCAAAAGTTTCTATAATAGGCAAAATAATACTTACATTATTTGCCAATTATCATTTAAATCTTCAATAAAGAGATGTATTAATCCATCTAATACCATTTTCTACGATATTTAACTATTTAAACTGACTGCTTAGTTTTTAAAGTGTACTGTCTAGGTACGTGTTAAAAATATCATTCTAACGTTCGATTTTAACATCTTTCCGGTATATTGGATTATTTGAACTACTGTTAATAACATCAATTTAATATTCACCAGTAACAGTACAGAATAACTTTTCTATTTTACCGTACGTTATTTTTTAACGTCCGTTAAAATTCAACATATTCGTTACAGAATCACCATTTCTATCAAGTATGTATAGCTGCTGTCTAATTTGACATTACTAATTTTTTACTGTAATTTTGTCAAACGTATCTTCATAAAATATATAATATAAAGTATTCACGAGTGGTGTTTCTATTACTCGATTAAGAGGAAAAACCCCAACAATATTAATAATGATAACTAGTAATAAGTATAGAAGTTTAAAAAACAGGCCATCGAGAAAACATTCTTCTCTGAAATAATAACTCCTACTTAAGTTTTCGAAATTATTCTACAAAATTTGGCTGTTTGCCCTGAGTAATAAAGTTACGTCCACGCCAGTGTTCTTTTCTATCGAGTTTTCAGTTCATTCCCGTGCATTTGAGCTTATGAATTGAAACGAATCGTTCCCAAAATGAATAATACAGCTAATAATCTGGGAGAGAGAGCATTAATTGCTCTCGTAAATTTCGATAATAAATGAATAGACGATGGTAATTTGGCTATTTCCTACTTTGCTTTGCCGCGCGCTTTTTGTTGCAGATATAATTCTTCTTTTTTTATTCTTTTTTATTTCTTCGCCTCCAGGGAATCTCGTAACGAAATCATCAAGGCAGGCAAATTCAATTTCAAAAATTTGCTATATTCAGGTAAAAATGTTGCTTTCTTATTAAACGAGCATTGAGATTACTATTTTTGTTCTCGGTAGAGGGATATGTTTATATTTGAGAACCAGATTGGATTGGAAATAGTATAAAGGGAGAAACAAATAAGATCGTGAATCAAACGGCACATTTTGGGAGAGAATCCATAGTACGACTTGAAGCAAAAGTTTTACTATAATGTGTCATTCTAGTACAGACAAATCGTTTGATACAACAGAAAACACGGTAGAAAGGAGTCAGTGAAACTGTAACAAAAAGAAAATAGCCTTGGGCGGTATATATAGCCCGAATAAGTACGGATAAAACAAATTCAAACAAGAACAGAATAGAAACTATGGGTTGAAGAAGCGTAGAAGCGACAAGCAATCTCTTTGTGATTGAAAATAAAACGAAGAATTTTTAAATGCTTCATTTGACAGATGGTGGTTAGGAATTCTTCCCATTTTTATAAGATTTCCTTATAGGTGAGTAGATAGTGGGACACTTGGAGACCGTTTTATGTGGGGTGTATAGTGGGGGGTGATGTGTTAAAACATACACCCAACAAAAACAAATATTCTAATTAAGCTTTTAAAGACATAGTTGTGTTACAAAATTTCCCACCTTTGTTCTTATTTAATGTTAAACCATCTATCTGGATGGGAGGATAGTGAAGGATGGCAAAAAGGGTGGAGAGGCGGCCAGGAGGGGGGCTCGTGGAAACTCGATCATGGAAGGTTCTTCTTCTTAATCCGCCGCCTTCTCTCGGAGGTTGGCGATCCAATTGGCAATAATTATTCTGGATGTAGCTCTGAAGATGTCAATTGATGTAGGGGAAACCGGGGATGGTTTGGACACTTTTTGGGTTTTATTTTTTATTTATTTGTCTAAAAATGTTACCTTTATGATTTTTAGGCTAATGTGTAGACTTGTCCTTTAGGTTTATATACTCATAATATAAACTTTCCAAGATTGATATATTTTCAGAAAAAGGCCAGAAATTAGAGGCACTACATCTGTCCAAACTATCCCCGTGTTTGGGGATACTTTGGACGGCACCTGGGGATGGTATGGACAGAACACAAACAGTGATAGGTACAGCAACAGAAACATTTTTAATTCATATTTTGTCTAAATATAAAAGTAGAAAAGTAGGTATATCAAAATAAGTCACTGCAGGCAGAATCCCGATAGGTCAGTGTTGAAATAAAGCATGCCTTTGAATCTGGGACGCTTGTCTTCTATCGCTTTCGGAAGGATCAAAATCACTTGTGAAAAATCCACAAATGAAGTTTCTTCGGCTGTAGGTTGAAAGCGATTAGACGGAAGCAGTCGCCTGTAGAACTTTACTTCAAGTCCGTCTCGCAACTTACTTTTTACTTTTGCCACATAGTTCATCGCAAACTTGCCTTTCTTCGATGGAACTTTTACAATTAGAAAGTCATCTTCAACGGCATCGTTGCCACTTCTAAGGCACTCGTCACTTTCTGCCTCCTCTTCCCATTCAGAAGAAGAATCTTTCATGATGACTTCTCCCATGTCTTCATCTGAAGAATCTTCTTCGAAAACAGTCTTCTTTTTTTCAAATACCTTCTTCTTCACTACCTTGGCTTTCTTTGCCATTTTCACTCTCTCTTTTAGTTCGAGTTCTTCTTTTTCTGGTGTGTCTGTTGCGATCATACTTCTCCCACGTTTTCTGCCACCCTTACCCAATTTCCTTGGCTTAGCTTTTGGGTACGGATTCAATTGTTCTGGAGAAACGAACTCCGATTGTGCCGATGTAGAAGCAACTGGTGTGGGAAACTGATGACTCGATGTGGGAACTGGTGTATGAGCCTCTGTAGAACAGTTGATTGTAATAGAAGGATCCACAGCAGCAGTGTCTCTGCCTGCTCCTTTAGATGTTGACACGATAGGTTCCGAAGAAGTACTGGGAACAAGAGGGTCCGGAAATGGACGATCCGAGACCGCAGAGCAGAGAAAATCGTGGTCTTGGAAAATGTTTCTATCAAATGGCGAGATACCACATTTCAGGAAACCTGATTTCACATTTTCAGGAGTTGCAGCACGATCCCAAGCTTTGGAACATAGCTCAGGAAGTGCGTAGATTGATAGAGTTTCATTGGGATGGGCCAACATCCATGAGTGGACTGCTTCACTGTAGTATTTCTTAAACGGGCCAAACACGCAACGGTCCAGGGGTTGTAAGTGGTTGGAAGTGTGCGGCGGAAGTGTCAAAATTGTAATTCCATTATCTCGGCAGAAATTAACACCTTCCAAGCTTATATGAGACTCGTGATTATCCATCAATATCAACACAGGATGTTCTTTATCACACCTCACATTGTCTTTAAAAAATTTCAATACTAACACGAAGTTATCGGTGGTCATCCAACCAGATTTGTGGACCAATCCTAAAGCTCCAGGTGCTGCTCCAGCCATCATTCGCTGTTTGTCGAAGCGGACACGTGGGAATATGAACACGGGAGGTAAAGAATTGCCATTGGCACAAATTATACCCACTTGAGTCATCAGTTCTCCTCGCTCTCTCGAAGTCACTTGGCCAACTTGCTTTTCACCCTTTTGTCCAATTACTTTGGCCACTGGAGGCACTGTGGTGACTCCCGTTTCATCAAGATTAAATATATCTGAAGGTCGGAACTTCTTCCTTTGCATAACATTGTCCACTTTGTCAAAAAAGTCGCCGACCGTGGTTTTATTGAATGCAGTCATTCTGGCAAGTGAGGTTGCCTCAGGTTTTCTAATGGATAACGTAGGATTTCTCTTCATAAACCCAGTAAACTAGTCACTACCAGCTTGCCCTTTTCTTTTCCAGGATTCAGGAAATTTTAGATTGTTTACGTCAGCGAATTGTAAAGCTATTTGTCTGCATTTTTTCGGTGTCACTCCGTAAAATATTTTGGAGCATTGTAGTAAATACCCCGCCAATGCTTTCTCCATTTGGTCTGAGAACACCTGTCTTCTATGGAAATTTGGTTTGAACGACAGAGTGTCTATGCCCATTTCTCTGGCCTTCTTTACATAAAGTGCAAGACGAGACTTCGTCACGTTTCGAATAGCTGCCACATGGCGCAAACTTCCACGATTGTTTAAAACATCTTCAACCGCCTGCTGTAGATCACCTTCAGGAAAGGTTCGTTGAGTTTTTCTTTTGAATTCCCGTGGCATCTGGAAAAGATAAAACAGTTCACATCAACAGATACATCGGGGATACATTGGACAACGTGTCCAGTTGTCCAATGTATCCCCAACAGGTGTAATCACACATTTCTGGCTGTGAAATCTGAACCAAAAATTGCATCTTCACGAAACATACTTGAATATATTCCTACTAGTCTCCATTGCATGCAAATTGAACGCCAAACAGAAAACATTAAACTAAGTTACAGAAAAACCTTACGTTCTTACCTTAAAAAGTTATATCATAGGTGTCTAAAAGTAAACAAGCACTGTAAAAGTCACAATTTTATAACGACGGTTATTTGTTTCTGTCAACTGGTCTCTCGCAGTGTTACCAATATGTACAATCGATCGCGGCAGTAGAATTCACTTTAGGGCGGGAAATTTGAACCTGTCCACTGTATCCCCGTGTCCAAACCATCCCCGGTCTCCCCTACATCCAAACCATCTTCTTAAGTCTTTCAGCCAGGAGTTCTGTCTTCTTCCCACTGACCTTTTTCCTTGTATTTTTCCTTCAATGATCAGTCTCAAGAATTCATACCATTCGCCTCTCATTATGTGTCCTATATATCTCGTCTTTCTCTCCTAAACCATCTGCATCAGTTCATTTGATTTTTTCATCCGCGCAAGGACTTCCGTGTTGGTGATTTTCTGCACCCACGATATTCTTAAGAGGGGCTCACGTTTTAGGAACCTGAAAACAGTTGGCACCCGTGATTTGCAACAATTAAGTGTTGAAATTTGAACACAATATAACTTGAACCTTTGTCTTGGGGATCAGGTATATTGGTTGAGTTTTATATTGTTATGAAAAAGATATAAGGCATTAAGTGATGGTGTGATTTTGACAGATTTCACAATTCGTGGTCACCAATCTGGACACCAAAACCTGATCCCCTAAAGGAAGCCTAGAGAATTCGATTCTGAAAATATGAAATCTCAAATCATTGTATTTTTTGAGATTTGTTGTGCGCAAATTTTTGCTAACGAACATCTTTTTACTTTAGTTCAACCGCTCCACCGTCTTGATGCATGGCGCTGTATAGAACTCTATGACAGAAGACGACGGTCAATTCATAGACTAATATTATTATAACTTTCTCTATGGGTCAAATGCTGTTGTCATATGTTTTGTGTTCATAAAAATATCCCAAATTTATAGTTTAGTGTGTATTGTATTTGTAAGTGATTATAATTAAGTAATTTTCATGCTAAATAAGTAAATTTGTGCTTCGTAAATGCTATTTATATTCACTCCACGATATTGTGTTTAGTGTAGCCTAGACATAAAATAATCCACAAATATTTTTAGCTGTTGCTAGTGTCCAAGTTCATATCGATAATATCGTTCCTCATGAAGATCAAGATGTTGATGAAGATGACGAAAATGTTGAATTAGGCATAATTAGAGATAGAATAGCGTATGCATTCCCATTATAGAATAATTTACCATTCACCACTTTTAATTAAGATATTTGTATAACATATCAATAAAAATCATAAAAATAATTAACAGTATCTTTTATTAATTAGAAAACTGCAGTAGGTAACAAGTACTAAATAAATAATAAAATTACAAATATGTAAATAAAAAAATATCCCCTTATGTTATAAACAAAAATTAAAAATAACTTTACAAACAGTACAACAGAAATAAAATGTAAAATAAATATACTTAAAAATAACCTTGGAAACAGTAAGTACCACAGAAATAAAATATTAAGTGTAAAATAAACACCTACATAAGTATAATTAAAAATAACTTTGGAAGCAGTAAAACAGAAATAAAAAGTTGAGAGAAAATAAAAATTAAATACATAAATATAATAGAACATAAAAAATTACAAGAGAGAATCTGAATTACAATGACACTCCTTTTTTACAAGTGCCCTAAGTATTAAATTTTTCTCCTCAATTAGCCTGTTTCTTTTCTTTAATTCTTCTAAACATTCTCTGTCAATTTTTAGTTTTTCTTCATAATATAATTTTCTATCAGATCTTATATACTGCAAGGTTGATTGTTTTTTAACAGCTCGTGTTTTTTTCCGATTAACTTTTGTTTGTGTTGGTGGTACATCAGGCTCATTGTTTTCATTTACTAATTCTTCATCACAGGTGTCAACTAAATTATTAACCATTGTTTCATTGGATAATATGAGTTCTGGATAGACATTTTTCTTTTTTCCAAATATCACGTCCATTTCTTTTTCATACTCGAAATACTTTCGTCCTCTACCTAAAGGAAAATAATTTTATTCATACATTTTACTAACTTTAGTGCTATCATCTAAATCGATTAATTGGTTTATTAACTTGTATAAAATATTTACCAGTCTTATTTTTATTATCCACAAACTTCTTGTAATCTTTGGTTATGTTATGATAATAGAATAGAGATTAAAATTGGTCTCCAAATGATTCACAAACCATTCCAACTGTATTCGTTTATTTCCAACCAAATAACAGTGCAGGACACGCGCTTGCGCAAAACAAGCTGATTAAACGATGCAATATATGGTTTTCGAACGATAAAACCGTGGTTGGAACAAACCTATTATTAAATAGCACATGTCCTTTCATGCAATATGTAATGCACCTTGTATCAGGTGATAATAGTCATATTTTTAAATTATCACTATTATATATTCATCAAAATGAATTATGCAATTATTGTCTTTTGAGAGCGGTTTTAATTTTTCTTCATTCAGATACTTCAAAGGTCACTTCACTTCAATTAAGCATTTTTCGCTTTTCGCTAACAAACCCATATTATCATTAAAACAGGGTCTCAAGAGAATGCTGAAAGATGGTTTGATGATACTAGAACAAACAATCAGTATTATTTATCACATATTTTCACATTAATCAAATAATCCAGTAAACATAACCTCAAACATAGCTCTAAAAATAAAAAATACGGATTACAGGATAATTTACATTATCATAATTATAATTTTTGATATCGGGTCGATACGATTACTTACTTTTTAACAATTTATTCCTTTCAAAAACATTTATGAAACTCTTAAGTAATCAAAAATCTACAATCAAATGGAAATTATGTCAACAAATGTTGTTTGGATCCGTGTATATAATATTCTCTTATCTATGCATTGCTGTGCCGTGGTTTCGATACAACATAAAAAACAGAGATAAGGTTTCTGTGCTCACAAACAGTTGAAATATTTGAAATCAAAACATTCGAACAGAGATGCGTTTCTTTGAACCGTCAAGAGTGGAAAGACAGTGAGAGAAAATATGTTGAATAAGTAAAAGCCGATTCAGTACTACTATCGACATCTATCGTAAATATTTTGAAACAAATAATTACTAGATTAGCAACTAGTATTGTGTAGGTTTTTAGGTGTATATACCTGTGAAGAAGCCCCTCTTAACATACGACGGTATAGGTACATCTCAAACACGTCCAACCTTTTCTGTGTAGACGCATCGAGAGTCCACCCTTCACTGCCATATAACAAGGTTGAAAATATATAGCATCTGATCATGCGCATTCGAAGTTCTAGGCTCAGTTCGCGTCTCGTGAAAAATTGCTTCATATTAATAAATGTTTTTCTGGCCTGCTCAATTCGTGCTTTTATTTCGATTTTGGGGTCTCACTGATTATTAATGATAGTCCCCAGGTATCTGAATGAATTTACTTGTTCTACCTGTATATCGTTAATGGACAAATTGGCAATTATATTTGTCTTTGAAAAAACAAGAAGCTTAGTTTTAGACACATTCATTAGTAGTCCATGCCGTTCACTATGGCTTACTATACGGCTCATTAAGTCTTGTAAATCGGCCAGATTATCTGCCAGCACAACACAGTCGTCGGCGTACCTCAGATTATTAACAACGACTTCATTGATTTTGATTCCTCTTTGGACCCCTTGCAGCGCTTCTCTAACTATAGTCTCAGAATACAAATTAAACAGAAGTGGTGACAGGATACAACCTTGCCTTACTCCCCTCTTTATTGCAATAGCCTGTTTATCTATTCCCGTGGCTTGAAGAATTTTCAATAGTTTGTCGTGCTTAACGCAATCAAACGCTTTTTTGTAATCGATGAAACATGAAAATACATTCACGTTCATATCTCCGCAGCTTTGAGTTAACTCGTTTAGAGAGAACAGTGCTTCCCGTGTGTACCCACACCATTCCGAAATCCAAACTGACAGCCATCTACCTGACTTTCGCATTTTTTGTAGATGCGCGTATGAATTATTCTTAAAAATACCTTAAGAACATGAGACATTAAGCTGATCATTTTGATGCGTTGTTTTTCTTTGGAAGTGTTATATACGTTGACCTGGGCCAGTCTGAGGGTATAGTACCTGTTCTATAAACAGTGTTAAGTAGTGAAGTTAATATGTTCAGTCCGGCTCCATCTTCGTTTGCAATAAGTTTTAGTACTTCTGCGTGTGTCTTATCTTGGCCAGTTGCTTTTCTGTTTTTTGGGGTTTTTATAGCATGTATGACTTCCTCTTTCGTTATGTCAGGTCTCTTTTCATTTATTTGATCGTCGGTTGTTGGTGGCAATTCTGGTCTATTGTCATTGAACAGGTCTCCGACATATTCTTTCCATCTTTTAAGTTTGGCTTCAGTTTCTGTTATTATTTCGTTGCTATTGTCCTTTAGTATTGAAACTGGTGTTTTTTTGTTTCGATTTGTCATTTCCTTGACTTTCTTGTGTAAGTTGAAAGAGTCGTGTTTTCTTTGGAGGTTTTCGATTTCAGAGCATTTCTCTGATAGCCACTTTTCTTTTGCTTCTTTGCATTTGTTCTTAACTGCCCTATCGAGTTTTTTGTATTCCGCTGGATTTTGTTTTTGTGTCCTACTTTCTGACATTAGATCTAATATTTCAGAAGTCATCCATTCCTGCTTCTTATTATATGTCACATAAACAATTTCTTTTTCTTGAGTTTCTATTATAGTAGTTTTTACTTTGCCCCAAACCGTTTCTACCTCTGTTGGCACTGACCTTTCAATTTTTTTCATTTGGTTCTCAAGTCCTTCCCTTATAACACGTTTTATGTCTTGGTTTTTAAGTTTGTCAACGTCTATCTTTTTGCGTGTCTGTGTTTTTTGTACTTTTTGAAAGCTCTGCATTTTGAAATTCATTAAAACCGGGTTATGGTCGCTGCCGAAATCTGCACCGGGATACGTTTTTACAGATTTAACATATTTTTTAAAATATGGTGCGATCATACATTATCATACATTATGATCGCACCATGGAAGGTAAGATAATCTAAAATTTTATCTATATGACATTATCAACTGACTGGGCAAGGATGACGTCGCCTGCGTACGCACAGACACACACACACATGCGCACACACACAAACGCGCACACACATTCACATATGTAGACCTCCTTTCCCTCATCCCCAGCAAACACAAAAACATATTGAATACATATATGTTACATATTTTTTGAAATATAAAAGTCACAGTTATATAAAACTGAAGTCACAACTAGATAATATTTATGTATTGGATACTGACAAAGGCCGGCACAGCTAGAGAACAATAATGATATAAGAAATACATATTATAAATTATATCTCAAATATATCCAAATTATTATCTAATATATATGTAAAAATGAGATAATATCTAGAGAGTATTTATGTATTAAATATTACCTAATATAGATGTAACAAAAGATACCTAATTTTTCTTTTGCCTCACCCCTTACCCAGAATATTTTATTTCATTGGATCTATGAAAAAATTCAGCGAAATTCTTAATTTATAATAAATTCAGAAAAATCTGTTAAAACATTATTTTTCATAGATGAAATGAAATACAATATTTTTAGTAGTGTTGATGGCCAAACTATTGTTACTACATTATTCAATACCTATCTTAAGAATACTTCAAACTTAAAGCAACTTATTACAATTTAATATGTATATATTGTATATGGTATTTATCTATCTTTGGAATTGAGTAGCTGGTACTTAGTTACTAAAAAACAGCATATAAGTACATTGATTTTATTAACATAAAAAAGAGAAACTAAAAACAAAACACCTAATGAAAAAAACATATTGCAAAACTAAAAATATTCAAAAACTAATTGATAATAAAATATAAGAAGATAATGCAAAACAAATGAATATTCAAAAACAAAACAATAATTAACCATGGAAAATGTTCTCTTAGAAGACTTTTCGAGGTCCACTTGTAAGCGAAGGGATATTACCCATTGCTTTGAAGGGTTACAGTTTCACCCTTCTTTTCCTTCTAGAGTCTCTTTACTTAGCCTTATCCACACCAAGGTGATCAAAATCAGTGCCTGCGATATTAAACTGTTTCAGCAACGTTTCTAAAAATGTAGGTATATATTAATTATATTAAATGAACAAATCATATAGTAACAATACCTTGAAATAACTTAATTGATTTTAAGTTCCTTATTTTGTAGTTATTTCTATGTCCTAACCATGAGTGAGATGTCTCTATATTATGTATTTCTGGTTCACCATCACCATTGTAAGATTGTACTACCTATCGTATTTCTGTCTGATTGATAAATCACAGAAGTCTTTCAATTTTTTTCGTTTTAAATAGTTATTTTGCCTAAAATTCATCATTTATATTAATCTAAGTATTCGAATATAAATAACTTTCAACAGATAAGTGTTAATTAATCCATTTCAAGATATTTTGTCTGGACTTACTACCTGTGGTCAGAGGATTAAAGATGTATATTTTATTTGATATTATTACAAAATCTACTTTAGCCCTAAATGCATACCTGGGCGGCGGTATTTGTTTCGGAATAACGACTCCCTACATAGGGAATTATTGTTGAATCATGTCTAAGTTGTAAGTTAAAACGAAAATATCTTGAAAAGTAGATAGGTGATAGATAGGTATAATGTGATTTGTAAATGTTTACTTCATTGTATATTTTAATATAGTTAACCTTTTTAATACGTTTATTAAATAATCGTTTGTAAACGACAGTTGAATGAACGGCTTCATTGGCGATGCCCCATGCCTGTAGAATATAATAATAATAATAACACTTACATGATGTGTTCTCCATTCCTCTACAAACAAAATTAAAAACAAACACACAGACGAAACTAAAGAATATCCTTTTGAAACGTTATTATACTTGCAGGTATGTGGGTAGATCGACTCGTGACAATTTAAAGGTTATAATATTGAAGAGCTTTCTTCTTTTTTTTAGAAATACACCAGACGAGGTTCGTAAGAAATACATATGAAATATATAAAATATTTTATGTAACAAATTTTACATAATAAATATATATAAAAAATATTTCATATTTATGTAGCAGAATTTACATCTTGAATACATATAAAATTAGATATATCCAACATATAAAACATTTTATAATATAAATATTGAGAATATATAACAAAATTTATGAAGATTTTGTTACATAAATACTACATAAAAAATATATAAACGTTTTATATAAAAATCATTCCTCCCCTGTTATATATTTTTATGTAACATATACATTTGTGTTTGCTGGGTCATGACGTTTGTCACCAATATTGCAGCAATTTTACTCCTTGTCTATGCTCCATATCCTTCATAATGCTGTTTGTTCGACTTCAATCTGATCAGTAATAACACAGGTGTATGCTAGTGTCTTTATGGCTTAACTTATTTACTTCTTGTGTTTACCCCGTCTCCTTCATAATGCCGATTGTTCGACGTCAATCTGACCAATAATAACGAAGATAGGTGATAATGCCCTTGTGGTTTTACTTGTTTACTTCTTGTGTTTACCCAGTCTCCTTCATGATGCCGTTTGTTCGATATCAATCCGACCAATAATAACGAAGATAGGTGCTAGTGCCCTTACGGCTTTACTTGTTCACTTCTTGTGTTTACTCCGTCTCCTTCATAATGCCGTTTACCCTACTTGAATCTATAATAACAGAGATACATGTTAGTACACTTATGGCCTTACTGTTTACCTCTATAGCTCGGCTCCTTCATAATGCCGTTTGTTCGACGTCAATCCGACCAATAACAACGAATTTAGGTGATAGTGCCCTTATAGCTTTACTTGTTTACTTCTTATGTTTACCCCATCTCCTTCATAATGTCGTTTACCCTACATCAATATGATCAATAATAACAGAGATACATGTTAGTGCTCTTTTGCCATCGTGAAGCATGATTGCTGACGTGACAGATGACGCATGTGATAGTCCACCTCCATTCGACGCATGCGCAGGGGGGTTGAGAGTCTCACAGCCCTAAGGATCCTGGTTTGGTAAAAACAGTTCAGAATCGATCTTAGCGATTTCCCATGCTATTTTACATAAGGAATGAGCCAGAACCGGCCTAGCTCCTTTATTTAGGTGATTTTACATTTTAATTTCCAGTTTTTCTGTATTAGTATTTGTCCTTTCACGACCGCGGAATTTACAATACTTAGGGGATCATATAACGCTGTAAGATATGCGACAGAATATTTCTCTTGTTGATATTGTCGTCGCTGACGAGTTCAGTGGGTGCAGATATTTGGAATTAATCGCTTATGGGATACCATTTTACGACTAAAATTTCAGACGGATATTGTTCTAGATTGATGTAAAATTCATTTATTTGTGTTTGTGATATTTTTTCTAGAAAGGTGTGAGAATTAGATCCCAAGTTATACAAATGGAAACCACCCGGTTCGAGCAATGATTTCAGTTCGAGGGATTCGATTGAATCGCACCCTGTTAAAATATGGTCAACGTACGTCTGTGTGAGAACAACGTCCGAGGCTAGAGGGAGATTTTATTGGTTCTTATTATCTTGTTTAAAACTCTCGTTGAGAGACCCTGAAGATAGTTAATCTTCGGTTGAGAGAAATTTCTATTTTGGGATTTCTTCGATTTCACAGTATTTTGATAGAATGTTTTGTAATTCAATGTCTGGATTGGAGTTTACAGGTCCACTGGCAACATAATACGAGCGGGTGTGTGCTTTGATTCTTGTTGGGAGTTCAGTTTTCCCGAGATAATGTAACCCACATGGGAATTAGAAAGTGTGAGTAGACCGTCACCTAGCTTAATGAGGGCATAGATCAACAGATCATAATAAACATCTGCTCCTATTAATAGATCGATTTTACCGGGTGTGGCAAGTTTTGTCAGCTAATTTATTTACAATCCGTGAAGATATTATTACGTGATCTATATTCAACTTCACTTGTGGGATTGTCGTAGTAATTTTTTGAAGCACAGCGCAAGAGATTTCGAACTTTTTCGAGGGGTTATGGTTTGACTAAAGTACTATATCCAACATTTCGTTAGGCGGAGTACTGGTTTCAGATATGCCTCAAATATTTAAAATTTTCTTGTACGGAGTATACTTGAGTTTTTGTATAAGTTGTTTGCTAATGAAAGACTTTTGGCTTCCATTATCCAGAAGAATCCTAACTTGAACAGGTTGATTTTGGCGATTGTAAATTGTTGCTTGCGGAGTGGCTAGTAACATTAAGTTATTTTTTGTTAAGAGAGCTGATAAACTGGACGAATTTGGAATTGTTTGATTTTATTGAAAGCTTTGAGGAGGATTCTCTGAATGAAAGTTGTGATTGAAAATTCGAGTGTTATGTTGGAAATTTGAATTTTGCGAACAAGAGTTGTTAGAGTTGAGATTTTGATTAAAAATGTTACTGTTTGAAGGCATTTCTCGGTTATTATGTGGATTTTGAAAACGCTGATGAGAATGATGTCTTTTGTGACACGGAGTATAGTAAACGAAGTGAAAGTTACGCAATTTTAATGCAAGTTATAATAAAACTCCATTTTTTATATGTACATAATCAACAGAGTAGATATAAGAAGCTTCTTTTTTCTATATATATATATATATATATATATATATATATATATATATATATATATATATATATTATATTTTATATTTATAAGAGAAGTTTTTTTTTATTGTTTTGTATTATTTATTTCAATAAAGAATTATGTGTTTTCTTGAATGTTATTTATAATAAAAAATTTATACCTTGTATGAATTTATGCTGAGACGCCTATGTTATTGTTTATATTCCTGTTTTTAATAGAGGGTATAGAAACAAAAATGAACACTATAATTATATATTGTCAAAACTACGTTGGAAATTGGAAAAGAAATACATGTATTAATATAAACAAATTTAAAATCAAAATAGTGGAACAAACAACTAAAATCTAATAATTCAACAAATAGGTACCTTAGCGCAAATTTATATTGTTTGAAATGGCCAAAATTTGAAATTTCAAATTGGTTAACACTAACCTTTCACTAACAATGATGTCTTCTGGCACCGACGATCACCAATATCCAATACCACCCCCTCTCATATTAATATGTCAACTGCATTCACTCAACCTGAACTCCAGCTTGACAAAACTTCTCCAAGTAAGTCTTGAAATTCTTCACCGTGTCCCGTTTAACGTTTCAATTAGCTTCTAAATCTTCTCAACATACTTCTTCAACTTTATTTAACTTTTTTATGTTACTTTTCTTGAGTTTTATGAGAATTTTATTTTACTACGTCCTCTCTCCAAAATATCATATATCATCTTTCATTTTCCAAAATAAACAACCCTCATTTCTCCTGTCCGTTGCCATGAACAAAACCCATCATCTCACTAGATTTTTCTAACAATAATTTAGAAATCAGAGGTTTTCATTTAATTTCATATTTTTCTTAACTATTTGATGATATTTAATGCTTTGTTTATTTCCAAAATAATTTAATTTATCTATTTAAAACTCCCTATTTATAAAAAAAACCTCTGATTGTATAAAACTATTCCATTCTAAATGAAACAAATCTACAGTCTGATTACTCTGAAATACATATGTAATCCTTTTCCAATTATATTAGAATTCTTCCACAATTAGTGTTAATTATAAACGCGGACTGAAATTTCTATTTACAAAATTTCTTTATATGTTATTTCACATCCTCGCTTTATACGCTCTTCAAAATTATATAGTTCTATGACAATGAATCCTGTCGCGCACAACGAAATCTGTCGCTGATGTTTCATGTTTTGAAATTATTTGACATTCCAATCTTGTTGACAGTTCTCAGTGTCATTATAATAGTAAACATCAAAAATAATGAATTTGCTACTAATTCTTATTAAACATGATGTATTATAATAATATAAATACATTTATTTATTCTTTTAGGAGTTTAGATACTTTTAATGACGTATATGCCAAATTTACAAATTATTATATTGTTTAAAGATGATTTTTATGGTCTGATATACAAGTTATGAGTGAATTATTTTAGGAAGCACTGACAATGGTGAGTGATATTATTTTAGCATCTCTATATTTACATTAAACAAACGATATCATAGATACATATTCAATATATAACTAACTTTAATTTCATTCATATCATGAGAAACAAATAATTCCCTATGTTTTGGCAACTTACAACCAAATTCACGCTTGAAAACCTCACACTCCAACACCTTCAAACCCTTATAGATATTGTGATGAGTTCAATATATATATATATATATATATATATATATATATATATATATATATATATATATATATATATATATATAGAAAAATAAAATCCTTGCAACAGGATGGCAATCAGGACACAACGAACTTCAAAGGCCAAGAAATTTGTAGAAGATCGAAAACGCAGCGTTTCTGAAAAGAAAATCAACACGGCGTAACAACCCCTAAAAGAATTACTCCACAAACGAGAAAAATATTCGTTTGCATGCTGCTAAGAAAATTTCTCCATTATCGAATCTTTATGGAATGAAAAGACACGGGAAATTTTCATGTGAGAATTTTAATGCCAATCAAAATGATCGACTGAAGTTATTCGTATTGTTTTGTTTTATTGAAAACCGAGAAGTTATTCAGTGGAAACAGAGTTCGTAAAGTTGGCATTGTTACGTTTTCCATAACAAAAGAAACTCGTAACCAATGTGAGAATTTTTGTTAGTATAGATGATTAACAATCTGGCAAAGTTCCTATCACATTTTTTCCGGTTTGTCTTGTTTCGATGTTGAGATTAATTGAATTTGATTGCTGCCCATACGTAGAATACGAAGACAATATATGTAAACGCCCCTCTACATTCTCTCTCGTTATAATAATTAATTCCGGACTAACTACGTTTTTTGTTTGGTTGTTTATGAAAAAATAACACTGTCAACTGTTTTTGTAAGTCACTAAACAATAAATTGGAATACCGACGCCCTCAAAGTTCGGCAACACAGTATACCAGGGCTGTCTCTAAATTTATAAATTGCTCTCAAATTCGAAATGTGCACAATTCTTACATTAACGATAAAATACAAATACGAATTAAATAACGTGTGACGCCACTAGCGATGGATAGAAGGTCGCAGCGATGTTACTGGAAATCGGACCGATCTTACTCGATCACCCACGAATATTCGAGAAGCCGCGCGCACATATATAAGAAGGTTGAGTTAAGCGGGACGGGCAGAAAGCAGAATTAGTTAATAATTGTTCTAGTGTGCAGTACGCACCAATTCTAAAACCTTTTTAAGTGAAATACTCGATGAAATATGTCTTCGCAGAAAAGAAAAATAACGAAAGAACATAGAGTTTATAATGACCCTTGGGAATCAGACTAGTTAATCACGAACAACAATAATAGACTTCAGTGCATTGTTTGTATGCAAGTACTATCAGTTCCCAAAGAATATAATATGAAACGACATTACATTACGTTACACTAGAAAACTGCTTAGCAATATACAGGGGATTCAAGGAAGGCTATCATTACGGATTATAAGAAAAAAGACTGAAGACTTAGAGGAAAGAAGAATCTTAGTGAAATTCATGAGAGAATCAAGAATACAGAAAAAACGGGGTAAAATAATAGGAAACAGGCTAGACATTGAAGGAAAAATTTATACAATAGAAGATTTACTCAAGGACAAAGAAGAAGCTGAAGAATTTCTTCTGAATCAAGCCAAAACAACATCGACTGCACCTCCCGCTCCAGCTCTACTTTGACATGCTGCTAAAAAAAATTCTCTATTATCGAATCTTTATGGAATGAATAGACACGGGAAATTTTCATGTGAAAATTTTAATGCCAATCAAAATGATCGACTGAAGTTATTCGTATTGTTTTGTTTTATTGAAAACCGAGAAGTTATTCAGTGGAAACAGAGTTCGTAAAGTTGGCATTGTTACGTTTTCCATAACAAAAGAAACTCGTAACCAATGTGAGAATTTTTATTAGTATGGATGATTAACAATCTGGCAAAGTTCCTATCACATTTTTTCCGGTTTGTCTTGTTTCGATGTTGAAATTAACAACATCGACTGCACCTCCCGCTCCAGCTCAAAGTAAATCGGTGAGTGCATCATACAAAAAAATAAGGAAGAGGGAAGACGATATCATACAAGATTAGGATCGGGATCAAGAGGTTTGCAACACCAGTCCTGAGAAAATATAGGTTAATTTAGAAAAGAAGAAAAAACAGTGACGAAATTAATATTGAGAAATACAAGAAAAATGTTAAAACGACTTGCTACATTCTTTGTCGTTTATTTTTACGAAAAAAAAATAGGACATTCAACAGTTTTTGTAAGTCAAGTGCGAATTCTTTAAAGATCGGCAACACATTATACAATTCTTATATTAAAATAATCGTAACCAAATTACGTGCATATGTTGAAAAAAAACATACAAAAATATGAAAACGGTTTTCACAATTTTTCTCTGGTTTAAATTATTAATTTCGAACGTACCACGTATTTTGTTCGTTTTTTATAAAGAATAAAATAATTAAAATAGTATTTTATGCAACGATCATGTAATGATAGCTATTTATACACGACCACGAGCTAAGTGTGATGGAGTGTGTTAATAGACATTACATGATCGTTGAATACACTATTTTTTCTACGATCAATAAAAATTATGAAATAAATGCAAAAATTAATTTCAAACTAATTATTTTTCAACATAATGAAAATATTAGTGTTTTAAATGAAACTCACGGTTTATAGTTAATTCCACAATATAATAAAAGTTATTGAAAATTCTTAAAAAATGACAGTTGTTTCGATAAATCAATATCATCGTCAGAATAACAGAAGTTACATTTCATTTGATGCCTACCTGATGTTTTTTAGTTATTTGTGGCTAGACCAAGAAGTGACCTAACTGGTGATTGACGTAATATATGTTAATAGAAAAAAGAAGAAGATGTGATATTACAAATATTGAAGCTTAGATATTATTAGCCCTATGGTGATATCCTGGATATCATTTTTCCAATTAAGATCAGTATAACTGTGCAATGATATAGAAAACCAGGAAAACTATATCTGCTGATCTTTACAATTATCACTTAAGAAGACAGTTTATTAGTAGAGAACTCCCTAGATTTGACTGTTCATTGACAACTTCATATTGTGGGTTTCTTAAATGTCTTCTAATTTCCAATTCTTCAAGCAAATCCAGTTCTTGTTTCTTTTCACAAATATGCAGCACTTCTAGTTTTGTGTTAGGTGTCAATGAATGATTATTCAATTTACCGAATGAAAATACATCATTAGTATCAATATCAATAGTGTGTCCATAAAGTTGAAGATTTGAGTTTATTTGAAAGTTCTTCAAAATAAACTAACACTTTTTACGAAATAGAGGAAATATCTTGTAATTTTCCAGTCTTGTATAATTTATCATAGATTTTTTTGGATTTCTTCGTATCAAATTTGAAATAGTAGATATGTCACAGAATTTTTTTATGTTATACAAGCGGCAGCCAACAAGATATTAAATCTCAAGCAAGAACATATTAGCAAAGTTAATCGATTGAAATTTGCCTCCCAGAAACCTGGCATATTGTTTTTTCCCAATTTTCGAAAGTATTTTTTTACTTATAATTGCACAAGTGGTTTGTATTTTATCGGGTAAATTTGGGTTGTTTAATGAGAAACTGTTTCCTAGCAATTTGACGAGAATAACTGTCAACTATTAAAAACACGACACCGAAGGTGGAGTGTTTTTAGGTTGACAGTTATTCGAGTCAAATTGCTAAAGGAAACAGTTTAGAATTTGAACAACACAAATTTACCCAAAATCAATACAAACCTCGAGTGTAATTCGGCAGGACAATTTAATGAATGAGAAATTTGGAAACATATCTTGCAATATTACATTCAATTTCTCGATGGAAGTATCTGGCTCAAATGCGTATCTTTTTACATCGCAAAACGTAGAAAATTGTCGCCAGATTGATGATTGCGTCGCAACTGTATTAATAGGCACACAGGTATTAACAATTTGACTAATTTCGGCGTTCGTAGACACACCGAATCGACTCATTGTTAGTTCTTGAAAATTCAATAAGTTGTTGACAAGCATGCCAAACTATTTATTCTGGTAACCAACATCGGGATAATTGATGAACAAATGAATAAGTGAAAAAACCACTAGTGTATTTGTCGCTGTAAAAGTTAAAGCTAACTTTTGCCGCTGTCAAAGTGACAATTGCACTGTGACATATGCGATTTTTTATATATGAGTTGAATTGTCACTTATAATTGCACAAGCGGTTTGTATTTTATCGGGTAAATTTGGGTTGTTTAATGAGAAACTGTTTCCTAGCAATTTGACGAGAATAACTGTCAACTATTAGAAACACGACACCGAAGGTGGAGTGTTTCTAATAGTTGACAGTTATTCTCGTCAAATTGCTAGGAAACAGTTTCTCATTAAACAACCCAAATTTACCCAATATCAATATAAACCTCGAGTTTAATTCGGCAGGACAATTTAACGAATGAGAAATTTGGAAACATATCAATGCAAACTTTATTTATGAAACATTAAATCGACTCATTGTTAGTTCTTGAAAATTCAATAAGTTGTTGACAAACATGCCAAACTATTTATTCTGGTAACCAGCATTGCGATAATTGATGAACAAATGAATAAGTGAAAAAACCACTAGTGTATTTGTCGCTGTAAAAGTTGAAGCTAACTTTTGCCGCTGTCACAGTGACAATTGCACTGTGGCATATGCGATTTTTTATACATGAGTTAAATTGTCATTATTATCAAATAACATATTTTTTTTGTTATTTGTATCTTAGCTTATTTAGCCATAGGGCAATTATTATGTTGGTTTAATATTTGAAAATAATTTTTTTCTTATTTTGATATGAAAAGGTTTTTTTAAATATCTCCATTTAACAATTTTAGCACTTTGTTACTTCTGCTCCTCAATTGTAAAGATCAGCAGATATAGTTTCCTATATCATTTCACAGTCATACTGATCTTAAATAGGAAGAAGATATCTCGGATATCCCCATAGGGCTAATAATATTTAAGCTTTAATATTTGTAATATCATATCTTCATTATTCATATATATTGTCAATCACAAGGTATGTCACTTCTTGGTCTAGTCAAAAATAATTAAGAATTTTTACCATTTTTTCAATATGGTAATGTTTTTCTTATTTATTTAAACAGTGAACGGGTGGGATAAACTTTAAACACACGGTATGGTTACTTACGAATTTATTTAAACAATTACCTACCTGTTTCCTAACAATATATTGAGGAATTATTTAGAAACAGTTAGTTTCATTTAAAAAGTAATATGAGTAGATTTCACAGAGTAAGAGACGAAACAGTATTGGATGAAAATAATTTGTAGATTGTTTTTCGTGTAATTTTCTAAGAAATAATATACGTGGGGCGTATACAGTTTCAGGTCAGTTTTCCTGACTTTTCTTGTTATTAAGAAAAAAGTTGGAGACGGAGATCTACTGAAAGTAAAAGTCCCAGATAATTGCTTCCTACTCAAGGGACCGGTTGAGTGGCGTCTCTTATATATGGGACAGATCATTTAAGTTTCGTGCAGGCAAGGACTCTTAAGAATACACTTAATATCCTGATTTAATCAGATCGTCGTTGTTATGTTAGTGCCCGATTTTATACAGGATGTGTATTTATCATTACTATTATATTTAGAGAACCACCACCAGTTTCTGTATACTTTGCGAGAGAAAACTGAAATTGTAGGTTTATATTAGGATAATAATAAATCAGCCACAGTTAGACTGTTTAATGCTACTCATCCCGCAAGATCTGCCACGTTTTTTTAAAATAGCATCAGTTGCCAATAAAAACCATCAACCACAACAAGGCCAATTTACGTTACAAGAACCGCAATCAGTATAACAAATTTCCAGTACAGTGGATATTTCTCGCAGCAGTTCACCTAGATCACAACATTTAACCCCTCTAGACTTTTATGGAGATATGTGTCACATTAATGCCTGTTCCTTAACAAAAAAATTTAAAATTAAAAACAAAAAGTAGAAAATATATTTGATAATATTACTGGATCAGAAACATGGCTTAATAAGAGAAAAACAAATCCATATATCTCGATGGTTATCCGTTATATCGAAGGCGGAGCTGCAATTTACACTATTTTTTTTTAAAGCAAAATTAATTAGGCTAGATAATTACCAATAACAAGTGTGGACTCAGTTTAATTCCGAGGGGAAATACTTTATACTCTCCTCATACAGTACTGTATATAATTTTCCTAGAAGTAGAATATGTAGAGTATGAAGCATTAAGCACCTGTACTGGAGATGTAAACAGTTGATTAAAGAACCAACTACAGTAAAACCAAAAAGTATACAAAGTGGAATGACCTCCAAGAGCTTGACGTGTGGCGAATCGTAGTATTTGCATGTGACTGGGTACTATGGAATAATAGGACCATATTTGTTTTGCTATTGTAAATCAACACAATTATTTGGAAATGTTGAGCAATTTTTTTCTGGGACGAGTTAAGTGTACTCCCACTTGCTTATCGGCAGGGGATGTATTTTCAACTGGAAGGTTGTCCAGCCCATCTTTCACCCATTGTTGCTGCCTAGCTCAATCAACAATTCGAAAAAGCTCTGACTTAACTATTCTATATTTTTGTTTGTGGGGACGGTTAAAGCAACTAATATATATGGAAAACTTGCCTAACAAAGTGGTGGTATTAAAAAATCGTATAAGAGATGCTGTTACGTTCTTGAAGAAATTCGCAACAGTTAAAGTCGAATTGTGTGCTGAAAGGGGTGGCGAATTATTAGAATAGTTTCAATCATTATTGTTTCTAGCCTAGTTCGTTTTTTAACGTTGTGATTGAAAAAAAATGAAAAACTTGTTATTTTAAATAAATAATTGACAGTTTCCTGATTCTAATTACATATTTGGTTATTGGAAATCTAGCTGTATATATACAACCCTCACAAATGGCGCCCGAGCAAAAGGTTAGATAAAGGAAACAAAGGAAAGCAGATTGGTACGAGAAAAATAACAAGAGTAGGAAAACAACCGCAAAAGCATTCGGATTTCACAATCATATACGACAAATTATACAGACACTTTTGGGATAAATATGACTTAAAGGAGACAAAAATGCCAAACCCGTGGAAATTATGCATCCCCACAAGCGAGCAACAAAAAATAATAGAAGAAAACCACAGCAGTCATACATCAGGACACCTGGGAATAGCAAAAACAATAGCACGACTAACCAGGAAATACTATTGGCCAGGAATGTTCAGAGACACAGCTAAGTTCGTAAGAGAGTGCCAAAGCTGCCAGAAATATAAGCCGTCACAACTACATACACCGGGTCGAATGCAATCGACCAAGATCCCTCAAGAACCATGGCACACAGTGAGCTCCGATGTCATAGGACCACTACCAACCCCTAGTAAAGGCAATAAACCAAACCGCAGAGATGGAATACGTACTCGACCTGTACGAAGATGCCATATGACAAATACAAAAGAGAGAATTGGACCAACCTCCAACACCAGGAAAAGCAGTCGAGCAAGAATGGAACCAGTTGATAGAAAGGAGAAATCAGTCCCTACTGGTGATGGACCACTAATCCAACTCGTGCCGGAGCAAATAAGAAATAAACCGAAGACAGGAAGGAGAAGGTACTGATACAGGCTAGCCAACGGAGAGAGTATTAGCATACAGTACGAATCCAAGCGTCCCACACCACTGGCGCGAAACCAAAATTTTGTCCCAAAATTTTTTACGACCTGGTAGGGGTGTAACGACATTGTCGTCTGAACAAGAAATAACCCCGATAAATAATCAAAAAACAGAACACTACCCAAGCCAAACTAGACGGAGTTGGACACCCAGCACCGAGAGGGCAGCACCTTCGCCGCTCCGCTAATAACTTGACCGATACTACCAAGGCAGACGAACTGCGATATACCAGGCAAGCTCTATCCTTACGTATAATAACGATAGGAAGCTTCAACGGAAAATAACTGAAGTATTGCACTATATCCCGGAGCGTGTTGAGCCTGGGATTGTGAACACGTAAACATACGGCTTGTCGTCGACCCCTCGGTGTGCGTTGAACCCGAGGCTAGACGCTAAGTAAACCTTGTATATCGGACGAAGTCCTAAAGCGTGTTGAGCTTAGGGCGGACGCCAACTACCCTTGGTCAAGCCCTGCAGCGTGTTGAGCGCAGGACCGAGGCCTTCCCGATTAGTCGAAATCCCGGAGCGCGTTGAGCACGAGACGAAAGCAAACTCCCAACCTCCGAGATTATGCCGTGCGTTGAACGCGGGATCTCGAACCTGACACACCTCTTTGATCATAGGAACCTATCGTCCCAGTGAGGAATCCGGACAACAGAGTACAACAACGCCCGAGCAGGGTAAACCAGAGCCGTGAGGGGTAGATAGTAACCGTGACAATCCGGACAACAGAGAAGAATCATCCACGACCCGATCCGACGACCACCCTAGAGAGACTGCCCGCCTCCAGGACCAATAGATCGTGTATATAATTCTTGTACAGAGTATTAGATTTTAGTTGTAAATATTTATTTTAGTTTGAACACATCACACTGTTAAATAAAGAAGTAGATTTAACCATCCATGCCTTTTTATGCTCTACCACCCTGACCAACCCTCACAAATAGCTGTATATAAATTAGTACCTAGTTATTAACGAAAAAGTGTTTATCGAGTCTTACCAGCCATAAAATAAGAGATATATTGGACAATAATGACAATTACTTTATGAATTGAAACATGTTTATTATTTTTTATTCAGTAACAGTGATAACAAATAACTTAACTTACAAACAAAGCAAATCTTTATTCACACATCTCCTTCGCTTCCTCATCATAGTTTTGTTCTGGCAAGCGGTCTGCAATAACAGTTTTATTAGTGCGTGTACGAATTTAAATCCACCCTGAAATTCTTCCTGTAACCATTACTTTGCTTCACCCCGTATATCAAAAGTTACATACTTCATATACTACATCATGAATAAAAATATCTTTCTTCTTATCAATTCAATATTTCCTTAACTACGCAAATATCCATTTGTATCGTCCCTTTCACATAAAAAACTCACATAAATTTAATAATATCTATTCAAAGACCAAATATCAATTTTATTCTTATCGCCTCACGCAAAAACCATCTTCAAAGTTACCTTATCTGTAACGAGCCTAACTTTCTCATGGCAACAAAAAACACCCAGCTTACGAAGAATTCAACGGCCGTTTATGACGGTTAAAGTTTAAACTCTCATCATCCATTGGTCAATCTCCAACATGATTCCCCTCACTCTCACCCACACTGAACAACACATAAATACGAATTCAACCCGACTTTCCTCGACTTCTCATCCGTTCATCGTACAAAATGGTGATATATATATAGCCGGCATCATTAAACCAAAAACCATTATTAATACTATCAGATAATGTTATAAATAATATACCGTACCTCTAACAGTCAGTGATAATCTTAATTGTTTAGCAAAATGAGCAATATGTATAAAACATTTAAATACACAAGAGTGGAAGTGCAATAAAATGCATTTTATTTATCCTTACAACCCATCTAAACTACAACACATTTTACCACGAGACTGGTTGGTCCTTCGTAGTGAACAAAAGTGAAAAAAACCTTCCCGCATTTTGCGAAATCGTTAAAACAAAAACGAGAAAACAGTGGGTAAATATCTACACCACATAGCCCTTCTTGTGATATATGTCCAGCGTTTACTAGCTTAACTATTCAGAAACAGGGCATAAGCAGGTTTCAATTTTACAGGAAGAGTTCTTGAGCGCACCTTACCAGCGACAGAAATCTGATGAATGGTGATACATATAACATAATGTTTCAAGGTGGTCTTTTCAGCTTTTTTACTTTCAATTTTAAGCCACGAAATCATATCACCAGTGTCATCTTTCCTTCGGTTTTCAATAGTAGCTGAGGCAAGATCATGCAAATCATTGAATTTGAGGAGATCAGCCTAGTATGGCTCTTATGTTTTGTTTTTGTTATCTTGAACTTAAAGCAGAAGTAAAAATATCTATCCATTGAGAAAGCTGATGTATACTTCTAAGATGATTCAATGGCTGAAAGCATGGAATCACACTACATGTGTGAGATAATGTACAGTTGCAGTCAATAAAAAATTGGACAACTCTTATAGCAGATTTTTGACTAATTCTAGCTGCTTGAATTTGTCTTATGAATTTGACATATGTCAACATTTAATGTTGGACATCTGTCAGACAATTCCATAATTCGAATTTATTGGGATCGAGACCGAACTATAGAGGCAGCATTTCTGTCGAAAGTAGAGCGCCCTGGTGTTAAATAAGAAAAAAATTGTGATGTAAACAGTGTAGTAAACAACCTACAAAATGAATAGATCTTTTTATTTCCTTTGCCATGAAAATTTGTTGGTATGTAAGGTGTAGGGGATTATCTGATTTTTGATTATTGGCAAAATGAGCACTGCAAATTCTAGTATTTTTATTTGGTTCCCAATCCTTCCGATGTTTTCTGAAATGTAATTAAAAAACTTGAAGTGGTTCGTTTTGTACAAATGTTTACTTTCTTTTTCTTAATAGTATTTAATTATTTAAACTTATTATATAATATTAAAGTCAGCAAACACATAACAAACTTCTTATTTTGTATAATCAATGAAATCAATAATCTTTTATTTGTGTAAAAAAATGTAGAACTTTTCTAATAGCTGCCAATTGTAGTATCATACTAATTATACACAAAATAATAGTTAACATTTTTTTTTAATTAGAGCATTTTACTTACATATTGGTTTTTACTGCATTTAACCATTTTTGACGTTTTAAGGTTATCCACGCTGTGTTCAATGAGTTTCGGGGAAACTATGAAATTTCAACTGCGTAGTATTTTTGTACGGCATATTTGCACAGCCATGAATACAGAAAGATACTTTTGATGAAGACATCACAAACATTTAATATCAGTTTTAAAAAATGAACATTTAAAGACGCTGATTATACAAAACTAATTGTGTTTACATCACTTTGTTTGTGCTTTTTCACGGTAGATGGCATAAGCGTGATCTTTCTCGGTTCCTATTGACATGTAACTATCAACATTTTACAACAGTGACATCCTTTGATAGAGATACTGTTTCGCGTTGGTGTCTCCAGATTCCTTTATTAGAATAGCTCCAATGGTGTCGACAAAAGTGAACAATTTTTCACGTCAAGGTCCTAAAGTTTCAAATGCAAGTCCCTTAACCTTTTAGGTTTTCGTATTTCGCATGTTTTGTTTGCATGCAGTTTCTGCTGCTTGACCCGCTTCCACAGACGCTTGTGGTAAATGTGACGCGGCTAGTGTATCAACGCATGTCACATCCCAGACCAGACGCTGACCTCTTGACCATGGAACAAGGGTAACTCCATCAGTTCTTTTACCGCCATTTCGAAAGAGCCCGGAGGATTGCAGTGTTGAACTTATGTGAGCTGATGATAGGGCTCGTTGAACTATTTGCTTAAGTTCGCTGTGTCGTGACCATCGTCCCTTACTTTTGCTATTTGAAAGCACCACAACAACAAACGTGACTGTTATGAATGTTACAGCTTAGCCTTAGAGCTATGCATGTTTGGAAATCTTGCCTATCTAGTAATGTACCGACATTTTTAAACGGTAGTATATGTAACCATTCCCGAAATTCTCTTCGTTTTACTGCATCTTATCTCGAATCGTTTTGGAAATGCTAATGTTGTCCCAGTTCCGTTGTACAGATGGAATAGAAGTGAGTATATAATCTTGCTCGCTTTTCCATAAGTCTAAAGCTCCTTTTACAAGGAAAACCTCAACCTTTATGTAGTCCTTTTAGATTATAGCAAAGCCTGTGATCGAATAAAGCATGCATTTGTTTTAAAACTACTCAACTTCTATGAATTTGACACAAGTGCTATTGAACTAGTGAGTAGTTACTTAACGCCTCTGATATGGCAAATGTAAAAAATTGTATCCCACAAGGCTCCATTCTTGGTAGGAATTCAGATCTGGAAAATGCAGTCAAAGGGTAGTAAAGAGTGGAAAGAAATCACTCCCAAGCTATGGGCTTAAAAGGTACGTATTGTTAGGAAACAGCACACTGGTATAGTCCCTAAAACCGACCCTGTCTAAGCCAGGTATAATAGTTAAAATTATGTCGGATACGCAGTTATAAAAAACTTTACGATTGAGACTATCTTATCGAGAACTGGTTTTTGTGACCAGAGTTATCTAGAAAAGGCCAGAAAAATTATTTGCGTGTATAAGCCGCAGCCCGAAATTCTCTAGTACAAAAGGCACTAGTATATAATGAGACTGATCAGGAAGAGTTAGTTTAGTTTATAATTTGACATCGTGAGCTGAACAGTAAATAAGTGCATATAAATTAAGTGATTCTATAAATTAGTTTAAGTGAATGTACTGAGTATATATAAATTAAGTGTTAGTGATTAGTTTAGTGTTTGAAAAAATTAAGTGAGTGAACCTACAGTGTGTTTAAAATTTATCCCACCCGTTTATTGTTCAAATAAATAACAAAAACATTACAGTATGTATGTATATTTTAATATATGTCGGCCAGGTATTGATTCTTAGTGTAATAGAACAAATAAACTCTCACAAAAATGATTAAGTTCCAAAAAAAATCTTTAAAACGAAATTAAAATTACAAACCTAACTCTAATATAATGCTACAAAAGCCCCACTTTATATTCGACTCATCCTCGTATCTGAAATTTAAAGTAAAAAATTATATATGTATTTTGTAATTCAATGAACAATATCACAGTGGTCGAATCGACATATATTTACAATTATATTGCTTTATTTTGCTCTAGGGCCCTATTTGGAGCAAATATAGATGCAGTTTGAATTGCCATTAGTAAATACACATTGATTTAATCATAGTTATTACAGTAGACAAATGTTTAATGGGATTTTATCGTAGTGTATTTATATCTGTTGGAAATCTGGAGAATGTTATTAAGGGTAATGAACCAGTCAACGGGGAATTTGTTATGACAAAAATCTACAGAATTTTCATGGCTGCCAACTAGTGAAACCTTTCCCCTTAAACAGATTTCAAAACTCACTAAAATTACACCAAAACTAAAATTATAAAAAAAGTTGCTATATATACTGATTCCCTTTCCTCAATAAAATCTATACAGGACAACTACAGCTCTCACTCCCTCGTACAAGCAATACATGAAGGATACCAACAACTATCGCATAAATAAGTAATCGTCACACTATTTTGGGTGTCCTCTCCTGTTGGAATTGTCGGCAACGAATTGACAGACCGTACAGCAAAAGATGCATCAATATCCAGTTATGTAGTAGAAAAATTTCAACTGTACTAAGAGTGGTATGGACGATACATAAAATATACAACGACAAACACTATACAGATTACGCACAAAAGAACTTCCCCACCCTACCGCTAGGTCTATCAAACCAAAACATAATGGCACTACATCAGACATACAAATCTACACAGACGTAAGCGTCAAAGACAAAGACGAAACCTTATATTCATCTGCATAGACAAAGACAGAAGACCCGAATCTGTTAAATACAAAGTACACACCATACTAGAAATAAACAAATTAGAGATGCTGTCACTAATGACAGCGACAGATATGTTAAAAACCATACAAACAAACACATAGTGTGTGGTTGCCTTATGCTTAATACTACCTAGTAGATGGTCTTGAGTGAAATAGATGAAGAATTAGTGTTTTAAGAGGGGCCTCCTTACAGGTATATAAACGTAAGAACCTACACAATACTAATTGCTAATCTAGTAATTATTTGGTTCAAAATATTTACGATAGATGTCGATAGTAGTACTGAATCGGCTTTTACTTATTCAATATATTTTCTCTCTCTGTCTTTCCACTCTTGACGGTTCAAAGAAACGCATCTCTGTTCGAATGTTTTGATTTCAAATATTTCAACTTATTGTGAGCACAGAAACCTTATCTCTGTTTTTTATGTTGCATCCAAACCACAGCACACCTGTGCATAGATAAGAGAATATTATATACACGGATCCAAACAAAATTTGTTGACATAATTTCCATTTGAGTGTAGATTTTTGATTATTCAAGAGTGTCATAAATGTTTTTGGAAGGAATAAATTGTTAAAAAGTACGTAATCGTATTGACCCGATATCAAAAATTATAGTTATGATAATGTTAATTATCCTGCAATCCGTATTTTTTTATTTTAAAAGCTATGTTTGAGGTTATGTTTACTGGATTATTTGATTAATGTGAAAATATGAGAAAAATAATACTGATGGTTTGTTCTAGTATCATCAAACCCTCTTTCAACATTCTCTTGAATCCCTGTTTTAATGATAATATGGGTTTGTTAGCGAAAAGCGAAAAATGCTTAATTGAAGTGAAGTGACCTTTGAAGTATCTGAATGAAGAAAAATGAAAACCGCTCTCAAAAGACAAGAATTGCACAATTCATTTTGATGAATATATAATAGTGATAATTGAAAAATATAACTATTATCACCTGATACAAGGTGCATTACATATTGCATGAAAGGACATGTGCTATTTAATAATATGGATACCAAGAAATTAAGAATTGAAGAAAAATATACATACTTTAAAAACATTCTACCTTTCAAAATTTGTACCATTTATATTAACATAATAAAATATTTTCATGATCATAAATTTTTGTTTGTTTCATGCTAAGAAAATTAAACTGCGGAAAAGATGCAAATGTACATGATTTAAAATAGGCCATTTAGTCTGAAAACACAGAACGTCGTGTCACAACCTTTGCCTCAATCTAATCATATTTGTATCAGTTTAAGAGTTTCTGTTGGTTGCTTTCAAATTTTATTTGACTTGTAGGCTCTTTTTTCAACTACATGTGTAAATATATTCAATTTTATCTAGAAACAAATAATATAAACAAAGAGTTTCCAAATTTATTATACAAAGAAATATTTACTTGTAATACAATGCTTTATATTTAATAGAAAGAGGAAAGTAAGGTACAGTGAGGAATTTCAATTTAAAATAGCAAACGTTTAAAAAACTTACAAAGAAACTATAACAACTAATAAAAAATTTAAAGCGAAAGATCTGTAAAGACAAATAATAATGTATATATTGTGGGGAGATCGATATATACAGTACAAAATCAAACATACAATCAACATGTACAAGTTTGCTTCTCCCTTGTTTGCAAAGATTGATCATATGTGTTGTGGAGATTGGAACTGAAACATGTTTCCTTCATTATACAAAAAAATAGTTGGTTTATTCTCTTTTTTCCATGACAGATACACATATGTGTGATCACCTGAATGGTAAATATTTTTTTTGTTTTTGTATAATACATTATTGATTTTATTACTTTTCCATCCAACCCATCTAATATGCGAGAAAAGTATAGGTTTACCCAAAAAAAGTTCGAATTTTGGATTTTTTTGAGTTGTTTTCACGTTTTTCAGCAAAAACAACACAAAAAAATTGGTTTTTAGAAAAGAAAACCTATCTGTATAACTCGATACAGCCCCCGAAGTGCAACAAGTAGACAAAATTAACTTTTTAGTCGTCCTTTGTTTTACAATTTTATTTTAATATCAACAACCAAGGCTATTACTAAGTCATCCTTTAATAATAATTTGGTTTCTTATTTTCTTTGATTTTTTGAAATGCTTATATAATCAAACAATTTGCAAGGAAATTTTGACTATTGGCTAGACAAAGTTTTAAAATATTTATGGTTCAAAGATTTTTAAAATATGATGTTACCTACTTCATTCATTAATTTTATTCAACAATTACTATTACCTATAGTGCATAGGCTAAGGCAAGCTAAAAAGTGGATAACCATCCTAATTTCTTATAAAATCTTTGGACAGGTTGTTAAGAGAAAAACAAATACACCTTGTCATTCTCTTGTTGAAACTGTTCTTAAAAAGACTTATTGTATGACGGAGGTAATGGAGTATGGAACTCTTAAGGAAAAAGTGGCTAAGAGCATTTTTGAACAAGTACAAAATGTTGTGGTGGTTGTTGATACAGGATTGTGGGTAGATGTTCAACACGGTTTTCTAGGTGCTTCTCCTGACGGTAAATATATTCAACATAACAAATAATTACCATGTGTTATAAATTCATTTTGCATATTAAATGACCTACATTTATTGATAAAATATTTTAGGGGTTGTAGGTGATGATGCACTACTTGAAATAAAATGCCTCCACTCTGCATCAAAACTGAATTTACAAACAAATACAATAAGCGAAATAATTGACCTCGTGAAGAACAAAAGTTGTCTAGAAAAACACAACAATAAAATTCAACTTAAGCCGAATCACAATTACTATTATCAGGTATAAACATGATATATTTATTCCAAAGAACAAAACTCAAAATCATTCTCACATAATATATTTAATCACTTTGATGTATTTACCAATAATAAATAAGAATAATAAGTAGTTATTTGTGTAATAGGTGCAAAAAGTGCATTTTTGTTGCAAGGAAGCATGAAGCACTAAACACAATCTTGTGGAGTGAATATAAAGAAATTTACGAAGCACAAATTTACTTATTTAGCATGAAAATTACTTAATTATAATCACTTAAAAATACAATACACACTAAATTATAAATTTGGGATATTTTTAAGAACACAAAACATATGACAACAGCATGTGACCCATAGAGAAAGTTATAATATTATTTGTCTATGAATTGACCGTCGTCTTCTGTCATTGTTCTATATTGTTCTATACAGCGCCATGCATCAAGACGGTGGAGCGGTTGAACTAAAGTAAAAAGATGATCGTTTGCAAAAATTTGCGCACAACAAATCTCAAAAAATACAATGATTTGAGATTTCATATTTTCAGAATCGAATTCTCTAGGCTTCCTTTTGGGGATCACGTTTTGGTGTCCAGATTGGTGACCACAAATTGTCAAAACTGTCAAAATCACACCATCACTTAATGGCTTATATCTTTTTTATAACAATATAAAACTCAACCAAAATACCTGATCCCCAAGACAAAGGTCCAAGTTATATTGTGTCATAATTTCAACACTTAATTTCCCTGCGTTATTTAGATTTGTTGTGTACAAAATGACCTAAATTTTGTTGCAAATCACGGGTGTCAACTGTTTTCAGGTTCCTAAAACTTGAGGCCCCTCTTAAAGTGACAGAGAATCCCGGTAATCTCCGTAAGTCTTTATTAAAGTGTGTTTCTCCGTTAACTGAACAAACTATTTGAAATTACAACTTTGTTTAGTTAAATTGTGGGAAATATTATAAAAATAAATCCTAACCTAATATATATTTGCTACAAATCAATCAATAAACTCAAATTTGATATCCAAAAACCAGTTTCTTTCCATCAACGAAAATAATACAAAGCGTTCATTTATTTTTGACTACGGAATAACTGACCATCTCCCTATAGCACTAATCATTCAATTTAAAGAGACATATGAAACAAAAAACGAAAATCAACCTAAAAAATTTATTAATCATCCAAAGTTAAGAGAACAGTTACGAAATAAAAATTGGCAAAATATATACACGATTACTGGGGTGAATGAATGTACAGATCAATTCCTTTCTATCTTACAGCAAAGTATCGAAGAATGTACAAGTATTGTAAAAGGATCGAAAATTAAAAAGGCTAAAAAACCATGTATTACTGCGGGATTGCTAAAATCTATAAACGGAAAAAAGAAAATCTATAAAAAACTTAAAAGTACCCCTAATGACATACTCATAAATAAAAAATATCCTGACTATAAAAACAAATTAGAAATACAAAGAAGACTTATTTTAATAACTTAATCAATAAAAACTCCAATTCATCTGCAGCACTATGGAAATGTGTAACTGATACTCGTATATGTGGCAAATCCAAATCTGAAAGTGAAATAGATAACATTTTAAATGAAAAAAGTCAACTAATTAATGGCACAAAAGATATAGCCAATGCATTTAATAATTTTTTTAGTGATTTGGGGAAAAATTATGCCCAAAAGATACCCTCCCCCCAAAATTATGCTGAGAATATACAAACTCTAGACACAACTATGTATTTGTACCCCACAGATGAAGCTGAAGTGAAACATACTATAAATTCGTTAAAAAATAAAAAGTCACCAGGACTAGACGGCATTAAATCGGAAAACATGAAATAGCTACTCCACTTACCTATATGATAAACAAATGCTTTAGTTCGGGAATATTTCCTAAGTCGCTGAAAACAGGGTTAATTAAGCCTATTTTTTAAAACGGTGATATATCTAAAATGGAGAATTATCGGCCAATAACTCGCATTTCAACGATAAGTAAAATTTTTGAAAATATCTTAAAATGTAGGCTAATTAAATTCTTCAATAAGCATAACATTATTTCAGAAAATCAGTATGGCTTTAGAGATGGAAAATCCACGGAAGATGCAATATGCTCATTAGTAGGAACGATATACAATTCCTTAGATAAAAAAATCCCTGCAGCTTGCATCTTTGTAAACCTCTCTAAGGCTTTTGATACCGTTAATCATAAAAAATTATTAAACAAATTAAAATTCTACGGTGTACGTGGATTAACTTATAAGCTATTAGAGAGTTATTTGAGTGAGCGAAAACAATATGTAACCATCGACAATTGCATAAGCGATGCTAGAAATGTTACCTATGGCGTGCCACAAGGCTCTGTACTGGGCCCGCTGCTATACAATATCTATTTAAATAGCCTACTTTTCCTGGACATAAGGGGCAAAATTATTAGCTTCGCCGATGATACTGCCATCCTTTTTACCGCTCCTACTTGGGCTCAGTTGAAAACACAAGCTGAAATCGCTTTTAAAAAAATAAAAACCTGGTTTCAATTTAATGAACTAACACTACATGTAGATAAAACAAAATATATGCTTTTCACATCATACCAGACAGGTCTACCAAATCTCGGATATTTTGGATATTGACATGACTACTAAAATTCCAGAAGTAGATAGGATTAAATATCTTGGAATTATTATTGATCGTCATCTCAAATGGGATCTGCAAACAAAAAATATTGCTAACAAACTAAGAGGATTACTGTCAAGGTTTAAATACTTGAGAGACATCTTGGATATACACCACTTGAAAATGTTGTACTTTTCGTTAGTGCAGTCACAGCTGAGCTATGGCATCTCTGGTTGGGGTGGAGTATATGATTGCCACATTGAAAATGTAAATGTACTACAAAGGTGGATGTTACGTATTATTTACCAAAAGAGTATCAGATTTCCAAGTGATGAGTTATATGTGATGAGCCAAGTTATGGATTTAAGGCAACTATACTGCCTTAAAATACTGCTCTACCTAAAACGAAATGAACATATATTAGAACGTCTTGAACACACTCATGATACTAGGCATAAACAGAGCACATATAACTTACCTAAAAGAGAAAAAACTATTGGACAACACTGCTTCGATTACTTGGGCCCAAAAATTCTAAGTCGAGTACCTGTAGAACTACAAAACATTGAAGAATATAAGGGCTTTAAATGTGAAATAAAAAAATGGATATTATCAAAAAATTGAGACTTTTTCCAAAATATAATAAACAAGATATAAAAAGAAAAATATGCGGTTGTAAGTGTGTGCAAATATATGTGTCTGTATGTGTTGAGAATTAATTTATATCTACCTACCCGACTCACTATATCTACTGAACTTGTCAATATTACTAAATTTGTCAATACTATACCGAATTGATTATTATTATTATACTGACACTGTCAATACTAAAAATAATATTTACTTAATTGTAGATATCTTTATAATTTAATTTTACTGTATCTATTTATTATATCACACACAAGTTGTTGGTAACCTAGTTACTCTCAGCTTCAGTGATTAATTGTTTACTTCTACATCAAAAACGTTAGTTAAATTTTGTAGTTTGTATATTTCTGTTTTGTTGTGAAATAAACATATATTATATTTAACATAGACTCAACAACAATCATACAGCAAATGTTCAACAACATAAACAAAGGTAAAACGACAATAGAAACCAAAAAGAACCTTGAGACAGTGACACAATACAACATAACATATGACGTACACAAAATAGACAGAAACAATTTGGGGATTAAAACAGCCAACAAATTAACCAAACTACCATATACACACCAATACCGCACACTAGCATAAACCCGACAAAACCAGACATAACAAAACAAAATATCATCCTACAGCTGACGATATAGCAAAATTAATGGAACATAATGACACAGGTAGAATAATCTCTTCAAAACGATAAGGAGATCGCAACCGGTACTGATAGGGAAAACCACCCATTTAATTACGGAACACGGAAACATGGAAGACTACTATAGACGCTTCAACCTAAAAGAAACTGACGGGAAATACAAAGAGTGCAATGAAATAGGAGGTAAAAACCACATAATAAATGACCACGCATTACCCCAAAGATAAATACTGATTGAACGACTTAAAAAACAATATCCGCCAACTAGCCTAGTAAAACGGTGCACAAAAAGGGGTCGTTTTGGTGTAACTGTTTTTATTGGTTTATTATATGTTTTTTGGGGTGCTGAACACGAATCTGAAGTTGCTCGGCAAATATGAGAAATCATCACAAAACCATTAAAAATAATGTTTTTTAGTGGTTTTCAGCTTATAACTTGCAAAGCAAGCTATTTACGCAAAAATGGTTATGTAGTAAAATAAAGAGGAGAAAATTTCTTATAATTTATGTCCCTTAACATTTTTTCGCACGTCGTATGGTTTCCGCGCAAACGAGTGCTGGAATATGGGAGAATTCAGTAGTGTTTGGAAAAAAGCAAAAAAATAATGAATGAATCATGCAATTTTCCCTTCAAGTGCAGCGCCTCGCCTTTCGACGTAAGGCAAAAGCCGTTCGGTTCGACTAAGCTGATTGGAGACGGTATACGTCAAGGGCACGTCTTTATGCCTTCAGTTACTCAGTTCGTTCACTGCTATTGCCGTGGTGGTGTCATTTATCTCTCTCTCTCTGCAATGGCACGAAGTCTAGTTATTTTCGTTTCCGAGTGTTTTCGTTCAGATACAATATAACAACTATCACAATGTCTAGTGTTTTATTTGTGAAAAAATTTGAATGAGGGTCCAGTGAAAGTGGTAAACGAAGAAGGAATAGAAACTTCACTTGATGCTAGTAAAAAAATAAATGATAGGAAGGGAATTGTTTTGGCGGGTAAAACATCTGTAAACATACATGTTTCATGTTAGAATAGTTACACAAATGAAAAAATTATATCTGCTTACCTGAAGAAGGCTGCTCAACCAAGCACATCTTCGACAAAACTAAGATCATCCTCTGACTTTTACTTCAAAACAGATTGTTTTGTGTGCGGAAGACGTATTCCTGAAGATTACACAAGGTCACAGCAACGACTGCCTCATCATGAAGGTAATTTGTTACATCAAGTGATGAAAATAGAGATGAATGATACAGTGGAGATGATTTCGATGCAGCAGTTATCAAGAGGATCCAGCCGATAACAGATATGGTGGCTGCTGATTGTCAGTACCATGATAAATCTTAAAAAAATCTGCACAATAGGCCCAAGGTTAATGAAAAAAAGAAAGTGGGCCCTCATTCTGAAGATATTGAGAGGGCTATCACTTTTATGGAAAGTAATGACGACGAATGCCAGTTTTCCTTAGATCAGCTAATGACTCAGATAGAGGGCGACTATATTCCCCAAAGAAAAACTGTAATACAACATTTACTAGAGAGATAAGAGGAAGATGTTATCATATCAAAGATCAAACAGAACACAATTGTATGTTTTAAAGATACTGGCCATTAAATTTTGACAGGTGCTTGGGGCATTGAAAAACGTTTATCAGAACTGGAAGAAGGTATTCTAATAATTGAAACAGCGGCTGATATAATTCTTGAAGATACGATCAGTACCGTATGCAATGGAAGACTATCCTCCTCCAGATTCTCTCTTGAATGAAAATGAAAGCCTTGTTCTGGAGGTACTCAAAGTTTTCTTGGAAAGACTAATAATAAAAAAAAGCGAAGAAATACTGACAAGTGGAAAACAAAAGTTCTAGTCACTTCACATAGTGTTATTAATGCTGTCCGGCCAAGTTCTTTCCTTTCTCCCTTAAAAATTGCGCTATCTGCTTTTTTTCACAAGAAGTATGGATCACGAAAACTAATTGATGTTGTATCATCTTTGGGATTTTGCGCTTCTTACTCCGAAGCTGTTCAACTTGAAGTGCCAGCAATCATGAGACCATCACTACAAATAGATCGGACAGGTTTCCATCAATTTGTTCATGACAACGCAGATTTCAACACTCGTACATTGGATGGATATAATACCTTCCATGCAATGGGAAGAATACATTTGATCGCCCCTAGAGAAGCTGTTGCTCCAGATCAAAGAATCGTCCAAGTCAAGTTGGTGAGATGGGTGCTGTTCTCTTGAAATATTTTGAAAAAGCAGGTGCTGTTGGCTTGAAGAATATCAATATTGAGGATCTCAAACATCTTTTTGTTTCGCCAGATATCACCACACCCTCTTTGAAAGACCTGATTTGGCTTTATGGCAAGTGGAAAGATCTGCCCGGGATACCAGGATGGAGTGGTTTCATGGAGCAAATCACAAGTGGTCCTCCCGTTGACAGAATATATGTTGCTTGTCTGCTATTTATAAATTCTCCACCATCTGATTACAGTACAGTATATACATCATTACTGACTTCGATACGACAAAGCAAATCTATGAATCAACAAGCAACTGTTAACACCTTTGACCAGCCTCTATACCTAAAGGGTAGATTTTTAGTGGCTTGACAACTGCTGATGTCAGTCTTGAAGACTATAGGCTACTTAATAGATGGTAGTGGATTGAAGGAGTTGTTCAATTCAATATATGTACTACACTCAACAGAGAAAATTGCGGGACACGCCCGTCCGAGAGCTATTAGATCACATATGTTGACCCATGCCACTCTGGCAAAAATTATATTTGAGACAATGGATTTAACCCCAGTCCTTCAAGAAAAACTTGCAGGTTCGTCTCATCTCAATGTTAAAGGACAACTTTGCTGTAGCTGATATTCACACAAATCAGGCACAAGAGGATGCGGATACTCTTATTGTCGCCACAGCAATGGATCTCGCACAGCAGTATAAATGTGTAGTTATTTTGGGTGAAGATGTAGACCGCTGGTGATCATGATTGGTCGTTGTCGGGGTGTACATTCAAATATATACTATCTGAAGCCAGGTAAAGGGGCAGTTTCACAACTCATTTTTTCTCCTGACTGCCATCCAGACCAATCCATCAGTGACAACATATTGTTTTTGCATGTCATTGGGGGATGTGACACAAATTCAGCCAAATTCAAAGTCGGAAAAATGAAGTTTCCTCAAACACTCAAGAATAACCCTGCCCTAACCAAGACAATTCAAATTTTCTTTTATTAAGGGAACCTTTTTTCTTTGCTAGTTTTTGGGGTGCTGTAGATAAAATAGGATCCCTTAACGGTTGAATAGTGGCCTTATGCCGTAAGGTTGGTGGGCCCTTTTGTTTCAAAGTCTTGGCAGTTACTCTCCTAGGAGGTAAATGGCCAGGATCAGAGGACGATAAAACACTTCGTTTCATATACGAAGACTCTTTTGCATTCATAATTACGTAGAATATAAATTTATCCGTTACTTTTGAACATTACTGTATAATAGTTATTTATTTAAGATACAAGTGTAATAAAGAATGATTCTATATTGAATCGAACTGGCGTTTAATAACGCAAGCGAGGAACGAGAGTTTTTAATGCCTGGAATGCCAAAACAATCTTCCTGAAACTTCTTATTCGAAGATGCCAAGGATTATCAGATAAAATTGCGCAAACTGCAAAATTCACATCGACATTTTCCACATTACACAATTTAATTTAATGCAAGTAGAAGATAATTACAATAGAGCGAAACTTTTGCAAGTATATGTGGTCCAATTAATAAACACGCGATTGTGTAATGAAGGTAGCAGGTTGCCAATCGCAACCACTTCACTTACACATACTTGTAAATGTTTAGCTCTATTGTAATTGCTTCTACTTGCATTAAATTATATCTGCGGAATTCTTAAATCTGGCCTTTCATTGTGTAGTTGACACGCACCTGAATACACATACATTCCTGAGTTTCCTCATAAATCAGTGCATTTTATTAGAATTAAGTGATTTTAAATGCTTTTAAGTGAAGTATTAGTGTTACATAAAGAAATATATCACATACAATTGTGGGCAAGTACCTTCAAGTTAAAAACTCTACAGTTACCATTGAAATTCAATATTCAGATAATGTAAAATTCAATTTATTTTGGAAGCTTTTTATCACCTCGAATGATAGACAACTGCACAAAGTGTGTAAATTAAGATTTATAATATATAGTGTATATAAAGGGTATACCGCAAAATTATAGATAAAAGCTGTTCATACGTAAATTTATTTCAAATATAATGTCTTAAATTGATTCGGAGTCAATAAATATTCTACAAGCTATTAACAAAGCTGAAAACATAAAAAGCGAAATTAAAAATTATATAGCGGCGAGTGAGACTAATATTTTAGTAAGGATAGAGAATTTAAAAAAAAGGTTGAAAGAAACAGAAGAAGCCAATGAAAAAGTTTTAGAAAAGCTAGAGTATATAGAACGAACGACAAAAAAAATAATGTATTAATATTTGGACTTAATATTGATATACCTGATCTTGATTGTATCCTACAAAACCTTAACAATCTACTAGACGTGGAAGTTCGGTGTAGAGATATAAATAATTACTACAAGCTAGGAAAACGTAGAACTAGCCCTTTAAAGATCGAGTTTATTTCATACCTCAAGAAACTAGAAATACTGAAGAATTGTAAAAAACTAAAAGGCATAAACATACGTATATTAAACGACTTAACATCTATAGAAAGGGAAGACAATAAAATATTAACAGAACATTTAATACCAGCTCGTATCAATACAACTGATAAATCTTACATCAAGGGTAATAGACTATTCGTTGGCAATCATTCTTATAAAGCAAGTGACCTACGCAGCACTAACCAGGGAACAGAAAATAAACGGAAAACCAATAGCAATCCAGAAACACCAACTATACCAACTTTTCAAACAATAGAACCTTTGGTTTTTGATGAAATTCAAAAATTTTTAACAAACAGAATATCACAGGAGACTATTTCGGAAAATATTAATAACAGTGGAACAAAACCTAACAACGCGACAGAAGAAAACACAAATAAGGAAGAATATAAACCAAACAAAGAAGCAGTAACAGCAATTAGAGAAACGCCAAGCAGGAAAATAGAAAAAAACAAAGAAGGTCCATTCAAAACTAGAACAAGACTAGGAAGGAAGAAGTACATTTTAATAGTTTATTAGTAATTCACATTTTAGTTTTTAATAGGTATAAAAGTTACTTTTATCAATGGATCCATATGTTAGGGATGTTAACTATGAGCCTTATCCTACAATTGAATTTACAGAACTGAAAGATATTAATGAACACTACAAAACCTTAAAAAATAGTAATTTTAAAATATTTCATCAAAATATACGTAGTATAAATAAGAACATCGAATAATTAACAATATTTTTATCACAGTTGAATCACACATTTGAATTTATTGTCCTTACAGAAACGCTAAATATTCCTGATTTAAGTTTGTTCCAATTACCTGATTATGATATAATTTACAGTGAGGGAGATATTAACCGTAATGACGGAGTTGTAATTTTTATAAAAAGTAACATAATTTATGAATATAATATAGTACAAATAGGATCATGCAAAGCAGTACAAACTATAATTAAATTGTCTAGTAAAAATAAACTTTTAATTACATCTCTGTATAAACCACCACCGATAAAGTAAGAAGCATTTGTGGATGAGTTGTGGACATATCTTGAAGACACTAAAAACAATTTAAACATTCCGAAACACTTGATTTTAGGAGATTTTAATATAAATATTAAACATCAAACTGATCTAGTTTCTGCATATCTAGATATATTGAGTGAATATAATTTCTTATCGTTAATAAACAAATATACAAGAATTCAGGGAACATCGAAAAGTTGCATAGATCATATATTTTATAGTTCGAATACGATAGATGAATATATGATACCAATATTACAGACCACAAGGCTACCGTAAAAAAGTTATTTTTCAAAAAAATTGATAATAAAATGCTACAAGAAGACATTCAGAGTCATAGATGGGAAGCCTTTTATAACATGAATAATTTAAACGGAAAAGTTAGCTATTTAATAAATGTGGTAAATAAATATATAAGTAAAAATACAAAAATACAATTAAAGAAAATAAGAAATTTATTAAGAGGCAACAATGGTTAACCGAAGGTATTATTTATTCAATTACAGAAAGAAACAGACTTCATCATGTTTATAAAAAAGATTTGGAAAACATAGAAAAAAAGAAAGCGTATTTAAATTACAGAGCATTAACTGATAGAGTTTTGAGAAAAGCTAAAAAAAGATTACTATACCAAACAAATAAATGAAAATTCGGGAAACTCAAAAGGACCATGGAAAATTATTAATCAGTTACAAAATAAAGCCAAAAACAATAACGATGACATAAAAGAAATACATACTGATGATGGCCGTATGGTAACAGATGCTAAAGAACTCAAGAGATCTTTAGTGATACCAATATTTAAAAAAGGCAATAAGACAATGGTGACAAATTATAGACCGATATCCTTAATCACAACTTTCGCAAAAGTGGTAGAGAAAGCTCTAAACTTAAGATTACAAGAATATCTTAAAAAATATAATATAATTGCTACAAAACAATTTGGATTTCGAGAGGGACTCTCTACAACTGATGCAATTCTAGAATTAACTAAAAGAATTTATCACTCAGTGGACCTTAATAAGCCAAACTTAACCATTTTCCTGGACTTAGCTAATGCCTTCGATACTGTACATCACGAACAGTTATTGCTGGCTTTGGAGAATGCAGGAATACGAGGAATGGCATTAAAACTTTTCGGAGACTATCTCAAAAACCGATATCAACAAGTGAAAGTAAAAGATCAGCTTAGCAGAAGCAAACTAATCACAACTGGTGTACCACAAGGGACAGTCCTTGGTCCTATACTATTTTCAATTTACGTGAATAATTTGTATATTCAACTGACTACGGGCCAAATTGTGAGTTTTGCTGATGACACGGCTGTTTTCTATGAAGCAGATACTTGGGAAGAACTAAAATATAAAACAGAAAATGACTTAAAAAAAATTATAGATTGGTGTAATCATGAAAAACTTACTATAAATTATAATAAATCATTTTTTTGCCTTTTGCAAGCTATATTAACAGATTACCAGATTTTAATGAGCTCAATGTCACTTATAACGATCAGGAAATTACCCTTCAAAGACAAAGTTATATAAAATACTTGGGTGTTACCCTCGACTCTCACTTATGGTGGGATAAGCATATAGATAATTTAACCAACACCTTAAGGATGTTGCTTTTTAAATTTAAATTTCTCAAAAAAACATTGAGCGTTATTCACCTTAGAACTATTTACTACACACTTGTTCAAACCAGACTTCAATACTCCATTATCTGCTGGGGGGCTACCACAAAGAACCATTTAAATAAACTGGAAATTTTTCAAAAGAGATTACTGAGAATAATATTCAATAAAAAAATTAGGTATCCAACGGATTTATTGTATGATGAAACCAATATTATGGATGTCAGACAATTTTATGTTTATGCAATTTTAATGTACACTTACAAACATGAAGATATATTACAAAAAAAAGACATATAACTATCACATAAGAGGTAAAGAAACAGGCACAGTATATAATCACTTTGTAAGTAAATCAGTATCACAAAGATATTATTTGTACCTAACCTTCCGGGAATGTATAAGATTTATTTGTATTCCGTAAACTCACCTCAATTCATTGAAATATTAATGAAAAAATATATTGTAAATGGTGACAGCGTTGATTGAATAATGTGTGAGAAGCTTTTGGTAAAATGTGATAAAATTATGAAATTTAGAAGTAAGAAATTCAATGGATTTATTGCCATATGTATATGATATGTATATGTGTGAGTCTGTGTACTCGTATGTATATATTTGTTTATTTAAAAAGAAACGTGAAAGAACATACAAACATAATATATGCGTATGTATGTATGTGTGTGTATGTATTTGTTATCCTACTATTGTTTATAAATTAAGTGAAATATTGCTTTGTGTACTTTTGGAGAATCAATTTAATTCAGTACATTATATATTTGAATCATTATTAGTAAAAGTAATTAATTCAGCAGCCTATGCGCAACCGTGAGGTCATAAATAGGCTACCATGTCGCATACGTATTACATTGATCTTCCATGTATAATAGAGATGTATGTATATATATTATACTGGATTGGTACTCCTGTGATACCTTTATTATTTTTATTTTAGTTTAGTTGATATGAATAGACTTTCTCTATTTGCCTACGTTGGGCCGACAAATTATACTGGATAGAATTGGGTGAGAGAATATTTCAACGTTATTGTTTATGTTTAGTTGATATTTATTGTTAGTTTTTGTTTGCCCGGTATATTATAAATTTTTGAAATAGGTTATAAAATAAATATACCTTTGCATGAAAAACTCCACGATCTCAAGTAGGGTTCAAATGTTAAAAACCGAAACAATTTTAATTTCAAATATGAGCGCCAAAGTTAAATAAAATCCTTACATTTAAATAAAGAAATTTTGTTATTCAAAAAAAATACTTGCTTTTTATTTCTTAATAAATTCTAGAGACGGTCCTGTATGCTTGATTTCGAACCCCTCCACGATTCAAAGACGTCGGGTCAATACTGCAAACTGCTGAATATAGATGGAGCAATCACCAAGAAATGAAAAATCTCAACAATATAATTTGAAAAAGTTTTTCAAATGAAAAACGTTATTTAATATGTTCAAAACAAATACATCATTCTTTTACAAAAACTTATTAAAACAAACTATCTATGATGATCATTCATTCAACAAACCATACACTCAGATGAAATATTATTTTTATATGTGATTACAAAATAGGCAACATTATATACAAATTTGAAAACGAATTCCGTTGCATATCGTCCATGACACAAAATGGCGAAAACAATGCTGATAAAAATGTATGAAATATCAAAGTTCAATTTTTTGCACAAAACAAGTAAGTTTATTTGATCTTTTTATATATATATATATATATATATATATATATATATATATATATATATAAGTGAAATAGTTTCAAATACCTGTTCACTGTTCCTGTTCTAATACACTTCAATGATTAGTTTTTTTATTTTATTTTAGGTTACCTCTTGGAAAATCAAACAATCCGTCCAGCTTGGATAATATCAAAAATCGATGCTATACTTCGTCCACATCAATACATTTTAGACGAATTCCACAGTCCAGTCCTTTCTGAAATGTATTGTGGAGACACCATTTCCACAATACGATATTTTACTTGATTATATTGATAAATTTTACGGTCAGTACTATATTATATTTACCAATTTTCTTGTTAGAATTATGTTTATCTACTTGATTAATCAAATTGCTGAGTTACTTTTAAGAATAATGCATTTCTTTTTACAATTATCATTCCAAATTGCTGCTTTTTGAAGAGTTTGAATCATTTTTTCTAAAATTTTGCTTCTCACCCATTCACTTCTACCAAAAAAGAATTCTACCTAGTGAATAGTCTACATTATCAACAAAATTGTTTTATTCAATTTTTTTTAATTATTGATCTGCTTGGCTATAAAAATTCTTGTCGATAAGTTTCACTTCAAGTTATAAATTGTCCATCTATCCTCCAAGACATTCTGTTTGAAGTCTTTAAATGATTAAAACCCATATACTACTCTCTTTAAATTGTATTCCGAAATATTTATAAATGACAGTTCTTTTTATTTCTATTATATCTATGCGGAATGACAATTCATTTCACAAATGTCATGCTTTATAAACCTAATGTTATTATTTGACTTTCTACCTTGACATATATTAAATAATTATACAATCTTATCAGAAAACTCCTTCAATATCTAATTATTACTTTTTAAGACAAATCATAATGTTTTTATTTTTACAATGTGAGAAATAGATTGTTATAATTTATATGAAACAACGTTCAAAAATTCTCTCTCTCAAATGTTAAAATCATGTTATATATTTCACATATGTATTTACAAAGTGTATTTAAAATTTCCTCCATAATTCTACAGTTTTACTCTTGGCTTCTTTCTCTATTGAATAATGAATAATACAGATTGTCTCCATTTCAGACGATTTAAAAAAATTCAAATTCTATAATTTTGTACTTGCTTACAGTGTGTAGTCTATTATTCCATATTTTAGTATACAGAGTGTTGCAGGTTTCTCTCAATGTTAATATATATATATATATATATATATATATATATATATATATAGATATATATATATATATAGATATAGATATAGATATATATATATATATATATATATATATATATATATTATAATATATCTATACAGTATTGTTTTAATAGTTAAATTATTTTATAGTTGCTCCACGTTTGGGTGACAAATTATAATATTTCGAATCATTTGATTGTAATTTAATAGTTTATATATGAATTCAACGATATGAATATTATTGTCGATGTTTTCACAATTTTTGATTGTAACTACACTATTGTGAACACACCTTTACCACTGAATATAACCTATTTGAATTTTGACAGCAGTTGTCAAATTAATATGCCCGGCTCAGATGAATATTAAATGTTGTACTTTGAAAGATAAATCAATACACAATCGACTTACTCACTCTTATCTCAGGGAGGGATCAAAGATTCTTAATAATAATTCAAATTAATAAATTTCAAAGAATTCTCCAAATTACGTATTACGCTATTCCAAATCTAGAGTAACTGTTTGTTCAATATACTACAAGACAATTAAATTATCTTATGACATATATGATTTCACTGTCACTGGAAATTAACTAAACGTCACTTATTATATCAAATTTTCTATAGCATGAAAATTATCAAACACAATGAGAATAGATATGAAATGAGTACCAAAGTGAGTTGGAATTCAAATTTATATAATATATGATCAGATAACAAATTACAAAAAAAAATATAACTTTTCAAAAATATCATAAACGAAACACAAAGATAGGATTTTCTATCAACCTTAATACTAAAACAACCTATATTAGAAATCTACTAGCTAAATATTTTTATCAAAAGTTCAAAATGTCTGATTTTATACTTGATGTATATCAATGTCAAATACGCAAATTTCCGTGCAAATTGTCTATCCCAAAATTTTCTTCACTTGACGTTGAGTTTTATATCAGTAACGTTACTGTGATTTAGATCAAATATCTTATCATAAGATGCATCTATTTTTGAAATATATTTAAGAAAAGGCATATTAATTCTCGAGAAATAATGTAAATAAACTGGACAGGACTCACCAACTAGGTAATGGTTAACTCGTTCGTATTCTAAAACGTATTTAGAATTCAGCAACACTTTCTAAATTTATAATTTAGAAACCGGAAAACCACTTGCACTTTAACGAGGTAATTCTTTTGAATTATACACGCACTGGCTTTACAATGCAAGGTTTTTATGATCTGATAATAGATTATATGATTACTATTATAATTTTAAATAAATTTGAGACAACTCTTATTTCGATGTTGTCTCGTGGGGATATCAAATTCCACTGCTTAAACTTTCCACATAAATAAATCTCTTCTCCTTTGGTTACCAAAAATTGTATTTTTTTTAAAATACAAATTTATGTTTTCCTATAACAAAGAGTGATTTTCATTCTTTTATTATAATTGCAATTTTGCTAGCACAGACATCTGTATTTTTGTTTTCAAATCGTTATAAAATCTATCTATCATTAAGTATATTCTGCATTATTGTCATCCGAAATTGAAATGTCAAATTATATATATATATATATATATATATATATATATATCTATATATATATATATATATATATATATATATATATATATTGAACTTATCGTAAGAAGCAGTAAAAAGAATGGAACACAAATGTATGAAATTTGCAACCTTGTAGAGTAACAGATGGAAATTAATTATTTCACACAGCTGGAATTATCTTTTCTAATGATGATAATATAAGAAGAATATATATTTTCTATTAAATTGAACATTTATTATATTAGTTATGCTTCAAAACGAAAGAGATACATAAGTAATAGTAAAATTATTTACCTTAGGATTTCAGATTATAAACTGCATTATTTTCATAAAATTTTAATCATGTCTTAATAAATCATAAACTCATTTTCTTTTCTACAGCAAATGATAATTTGTATCCAGTATTTCGAACATCTAACAATGAGTCTGAAAAGAAAATAAATTATTATCAGACAATAATAAATAGAATTTTGGATAACAATATATACCAACAAAAATTGTAATGTTTATATTAAAAAAGAGATAACTGGAGTAGCAACTAAAAACTTCATGTCAGTTAGCAAAGTACACTGAGTGCAGAAATAGATTCTACCATAGAATGATTTATGTTTGTGAACTATTGATAATAGAAAAATATGATGACTGAAATAAATAAAGAGCCAAGTTTGTAATAGATAAATATGTAATAATGAGTAAAGATTTAATTGAAAGGCATTATGACAGGTATTTGAACGTTTTAGATTGTATATGTATTCATATTGAAATTTAAAGTCAAATAGATATAATTTTGTTTATTAAAATAAGGTAGATTTTTGAAATATTGCATATGTAAATAGGAATAGTAAATTAATTTGAAATCTTACATCAACAATCAATAATCATAGGAAAATATAATGACATTTATCGATATATAAAACATTAGATAAAATAGAGTATATTATATCTAGTATGTAGTAAGTTTTTTGTTTTACAAATAACAAAGCGGACAACAAAAAGTTTGTTGATTTGAAAAACAAAAGGGTTGGTGATCCGAAGCTAATGGAGAAGGACGCATGTAAGAAAATTCTACAAATTTTATAAAGATATTTGGAAAATTATTAGAAATTAAAGTTAAAAGACATTGCGAACTTTGAATCAATATTCATTAATCATTTTGAAGAGAAAATATTTGGAAATAATAATAATTTGTGAGAAATATAAACATTTTAAATTTGAGAGGGGACGCTACCTGAGTTTTCAAAAGTAATCACTTTATAATAAGAAAATACGTTCCTAAACCATTATCATTGTAACAAAAACATTATAAGCTAATATATCTAAGTGATTTAACAAGAATTTACGAACTTACCTGCCATACAAACTATAGAGTTTGTATGTACATGATTTGGTCCAGAAGATTCCACAGCAATAGAATATACTAGAGACTTCCCAGTGTTGTGATCAGGTTAGTGTTTTCAACTATTTATCTGGTCAACCATATTAAACTCAAACGTAATTCACGAATTTGGCCAAATTACACAATAATAATTTTAGATATATAACAATATTTGGTATTTGTAATTTGCACTGTATTATATTTGTTTTAACATAAGTTTTCTTCACTGTTTATGATGCTTTTCGATTTGATTTTTTGTTGATAATTATAGGAACTAAATTTGAGTCGTTGATTTTCATTTACATGTCATTTGCTAAACACAGGGCAAGGTTTCATACCATATAGGTTGAATTACTGTGTTTCATATAATCGATTCACAGCGTTGATGGAGATGATTTTCTCAGGTTGTTTGTGGGTTGCAGATTTCATATATTTTGCTGTTTAATTCTATCCAGAACCTAACGAGAGTAAGTGTTCTCATGCTCTCCATTAAAACAATAAACAAATAATAAAAATATAAATCATATAACCTGAGCTAGCCAATTTAATAAATAAACCCATAGATAAATATCAACCATAGATAAACTTCATAAATATTATTAAATAAATAATAAAAAAAGTAAATAAAATATTATAATATATATATATATATATATATATATATATATATATATATATATATATATATATATTACTATTATTTTATTTTATAATGAATAACTTATAATTTATCTTTTTGTTAAGTTTATTTATGGGCGCCAATTTATAATTATTCCCTTGACTGACTAGCTCAATTTTTTTAATTATTAATTTATAACGTTTATTTAATTAGTCGGAAGCATGAGAATCCTCCCTTTGAGTTCTGGATATAATAATCAAAGATTGAGGAAATATATTCATAATCTTACCTTTAACTTACAACCTCTGAAAGAAACAATATCTGTTAAATAAAACTATTGAAATACGACAACAATGATATTGATAATTTAATCATGGATGTGAGAATAAAAAAAAAATCAACACATTAATGTAAAGCTGTTTAATAAAATAATTTGAAAATTTTTAACCTGATTGGAACATAATAAAATATTTTTGAAACTATTAATTTGCTTTGAACATTTATTCTTATGGAATTGTGCCACCCTATATCATACATGTATTCTTTATGACAAAATGTTCCCACTACTGCGTCGGCGCTAAACCTCCAAACGCATGCGCTGCTACAATATACATGAAAGAAGAAGGTTTTCCTTCCATAAATAACGTTTTATAGTCAACACGACGTTAGCGTGCTTGTGATGAAAAAAATTGTTAAAATTATCAAGTTTCTATAATCAATTACATATAAGTGATAATTTATAAACTATTTATGTGTGTGTGTTTAAAGGTCAAGAAAGTGATAGTTTAAAGTTATACATGCAATAGCTGGAAGGAAGATATGAGATTTAATTTAACATTCATGATGCACGTGATATTTCAAGTAGATGAATTTACAAAAGGTGAGTATAATAATTTTATAGATATTAAAGATATAATTCTCTATAGATAAAGATATAATTCTCTATAGATAAATTTATGATGCATCATATTTTATTGCTTTTGGCCTTTTTATGCGTTTTATAATTCGAACGTTCTACTAAAGATATGAGTGTACACTTTGAAAATGTTAATTGGAATTCCAAATAAGTTTAAGCAAAATACACAGACCTTATTTTTGCTATCACTGCCGGCTGCACTCGCATCTTCAAATCTTGCAGATATCTCAAAAGAGATATGCTCCTACTGCACTATTTAATCCTTACACAGGATTGGATACTCTTGTGATTAATTTGATTTAAATTTTTTATATAATTTTAACTTTTAAATACTTTTTAAACAATTTTGTACAGAGAGCAATCTTTTATCCACGCATCCTCCATCATCATCTCAAAATCGACTTCCTTTGTTTTTCAAAATCAACAAGTATTTCAGCTTCCCTAGTCCATAGCTCACTTATTTGTTTTTTTTATCACTAAAATTGTTATTCTCCAGTCTTTTAGTTACTATTTTGAAAAACATGAATTTATTGTCCTGGAGGGTAATAACACTGATTCACTTAGATTTCTATTGTATTAAGGAATTTTAATTAAGTCCTCTTTTCCTCCTACAATAGTCAATTTTCTTATATTTATGTTGTTTAGCTAATTTGAGAAATGTTTATTTTTACAAATTTTACAACCTATATTATTAATTAACCTATATGTAATTGATTCTATTTTAGTTTGAGTCTTGTTTTATAGTAATTATACATAAACTCCTGATTATTTTTGTTTTTTGTAATTAAATTTTATATATATATAATCAATAAGCAATGATTTTATGTTGGTAATGAAAATTCCCTAGCAGGCATTACTTCCTGTAAATATTCATTTCCTTTTTATACGTTTGGGCTGTGTTCCAACTATCTTTTCCATCTAGTTTCAACCCTTTGCAATGAATGAATGAATATATGGTATTCTAAACTTTTGCTACTACTAAAAAAAATATGTAAATAATGTTAAGTTATCGTTAGACTGATTATTCTTTTCTCTTAATTTAGGTTTCAAGCTATTATATGACGTTTCGTACTGCAGAAATTACTATGGCTGTGTTCAGTGTAATACGGTATTCCGTGACTTTGACAACCAATCAGAATTACTGGTACAGGTAATATTTACTATTTAATTAACTAATATAGTGTTGGAATTTTTATTCTTCATCCTTTTTTAAAACATTCACATCAATATTTCACCCGATTTATTCATATTTCAATCTTTTTATATTTTAATATTTGACTTGTTATTGAGTTTATTCTAATGGTTGTGTCTACTGACACTCCTTCCGTTACAATAAGACCTTTTTATCATGTTTATTTATTTCAATATATTTACAAAACTAGATGACTAGTTCAATATATAACATGAGCTGAATAAACATTATTATTATTAAAGATTATTATTATTTATATTATACAGTTCAATAATTATTTGTATTAATTTAATATATTAAAAAATAAAAAAGTTTTTCATTGAAATTTTGTGCTATATAATATTTATGGGATTTTAAATTACCTTTGTGTATTTTCGGGATATAATCGGGACGTACTTGAGAGTACAGCGTTTTAATAACTCCTTAGTAAAAATTGTGGTACTTAAGGTTAGTTACTACTGGGGAGGTTAACTTTGGCTATTAAAGGGGAGAGATGCATTTTGTATAGTTTATTAATTTTATATATTTTTTAATCATTTATTTAAGACGTGAGTTCACTTACCTAAGACAAATTGTGTATTATTATTGTTATTATTATCACTATAAATTATTATTTGTATTATTATTATTATTATTATTATTATTATTATATTATCGTTGTTCAATAAACAATGTTTATTTTCCAGATTGAATCCCCATTTTAAAAAATACCTGCGCCGCTCATGGCTGCATCAGCAAATGTTAGGTATTTGAAGTGTCGCTTTGAGAGGATATTTAACTCCATTAACCTTGAGTTACATACAGGATTTCAAAAAGATAAGAATGTCTGGTACTTGACATTAGTCGATAGGGACTCAAAAGTAATTTTTTCTCCCTTATCCACCCGCTTGTCTAAAAGAGGGCAGTAGAGCGAGAACCTCGTGAGACGAAGTACCGTTTACTTCTCTGTATAATTTTGAGGACTAGGTGTTCGATTTTACCTTTCCTCCAACGACGTTTAATAATTTCAAGTAATTACGATAATCTCTTAGTAAGCATCGGGTTACTTATAATACGGTTCTCTATAAACAAATCGATATCATTTTTAATAAAGTTAACGGTTTTTAAATATCCTAAAAAATTGTCACTGAATAAATATAGTTTTGTATTAAGTAATGTGAAATATTTCTTCCTGTTAATAGTTAATATAAGTGTTAAGTTTTCACACGAATTTCATTTGAAGAAGAACAACCAACTTTCACAATTATGTGGATATTGGTTAACAGTTATTAATCAATATCTTACAATCGTAGTGAATTTGCTTTGGCGGAGCAGAATCCACTCAACGTGGTCGGCGTGTAGCTAACAACAAAATGACGTCCTCCAGGTATCATTGAATTTAAGATTGTGTTCGCTTTGCCGAAAAATTAAATAGCACTGACCTATGCATTCGTCCACGATCTAGGTGTCCCTCGCGGAAAATCAAGCGGATCACAAATTAACAAACGAAATACCTATTGGTCTGGCCATTTCTCGCGTGAAGAAATTTTTAACTTTACATTTGTATAATTATTTTTGACACTAATGTTTTCATCACTATTCATTCTTCAACGCACTTCAATTTGAATAATTGAACTTCAAATTTAATTTTGAGAATATATCTTAAAATGAATACCGGTATTAAAACATATATTTTAACTTTTTATCCTCAAAATCAGTTTGTGCTTAAGATAAAACAAAATATAAACAACAATTACTGAATAGACTCAGTGTGTGGCATGTTTATAATGGAAAATGTATCATTCGAAACGATAATCTTCGACAACCTGGGATATAGAGAACGGAAACTGTTTCCGCTCATTCTGTAGATGACATGGCAATTACCTTTGAAATGTAATTTATTGTATATATGTGGAATTTATTTGGCGAATCTTACGCTTATGCTTTACGACTTACGGTTCGAAAGTATAAATAAAAAAATAACCATTTTTATGGCGGAAGATGTCCTTTTCATATTAAAGGACTTAATAATTAACATGAGAACAATAATATTTTTATAGTAAAGTTAGTTCTCTGTATTACAGATTATTGTCGATAAAATTTTGTTAATTAACAAATCTTAACTCAACGTTTGATTTTGAAACCTTGTTATAAGCTGCTTTTCAGGGACAAAAAAAATAGCGAGTCATAATTATCTACCAGTGACAGTGTTGCCAACCTGTATCAAATGAAAGCCGTGTTTTTATAAGCTACGGCCGTGTCAGAAATTTAAGCGGTAAAATGCTAGGAATAATAATGTTTTTCCTGGGTTTCAAATAAAAATGGAAAAGGTGATAATAAAATATTTATTTAATATAGAAAATAATAAAACTGATTTATTAATCTGACAGATGAAATGCATCATCTTCATCTCTGATGGTATTAACCAGTTCGTTTTTATTATATATTTCATTTTTTTGTCATTTTTTTATCATGCTTTCCCAATTTCGGATAGTGTATCCGAAATTAGGCACCCAATATTTTTCCAACAGAAAATGTTTACTTTTGTTCAATCTGCACTTTTGTAAAAATAGAATGCAAATACATATGTTTTCATTGTTAGACTTTTTTCTATAATATCCAGAGAGTTTCTTGACATAGATATAATTTAAAACAAACTACATTTTTCACGAATACCAGGTATTTAAAAAGTGGTATCCGATACATGGAACGTAGAGAATCCTTCCAAGCCAAAAAATGGACACCGCTAGATAAAGAAGAATTAGACTGTTTTGTTTAGGAGTTATTATAAAAGCAGGTGCGCTCAGATGCAGGAAGGAGTCTACGAGAGGGATGTGGACGACTAATTCATCAATACGCCGGTAATTTTTTACCGCGGCTCTTTCCAGAAATAGATTTGAAGATATTTCATTATTTTTGCGATTTGATGATAAGTCTACTAGAGGCTCAAAGAAGAGAACTAGATAAATTAGCTTGTATTAGAGAGATTTGGGATATCTTTGTCAGTAACTGCCAGAAGGCCTTTTAGCCTTATGAAAACATCACAATAGACGAACAACTAGTTTCCTTTCGTGAAAAATGTCCTTTTAGACAATATATAAAATCAAATCCTGGACGATATGTCATTAAAATTTGGGCAGCTGCTGACACAATCTCCAAGCATACACTGGCAAGGCTACTGGAGGTAAAGCAGAGAAATTCCAAGGCTTTCGTGTAGTTTGTGATTTAGCAGAACCTCTCTATAATAGTGGACGGGGAATTACCACTGATAATTATTTTATCAATGTCCCACTTGCTAATTATCTTTTAATGAAAAATCTCACCTTACTTGGCACTGTTCGAAAGAATAAAACATATTCTCCATTGCTCCTAAGCATTATATCACGGCCTTCGAAGTAATCAGTTTTCGCATTTATGAAAGACATCACCATGGTATGGTGAAGAAAGGCAAAATGGTTCACATTTTGTAAAGTCAACATAACGACGATAGTGTGGAACAAAATAGAGAAAACAAGCCGCATATGGTTTTAGATTACAATAGTACCAAAGGCGGAGTCGACAACGCCGATAAACTTATATGAGAATATGTTAGATATCTGTGCTTTGAATGCCTTTGTCATTTGGATTGAGAAAAATCCTGACTAGAAAAAGCAGCATCATTCCCGTCGACGCATGTTTCTACTACAACTCGAAGACGAGCTACTAGGAACAATATGAAAAGACGCGCTACATATACCAATCATAAGTCATACGTGAAATCTGCTCTACCTAATTGTGGAATACAAATAAAAGCATCTGAAGAACAAGAAAGTTAACAAGCCAACTCTACTAGCAACGTGCAGCATGTTATCAGTGCTTAAGAAAGGATGATAAAACAGTGAAAACAACTTGTCTTCAATGTAAAAAGTTTGTGTGTATTGATCACCGAAGGAAGCAACAAACTTTAGTATGTACTAACTGTCTAATTAACCAGTGAAATACGCAGATTGTTATGTGCATTCTGAAAATTCATTCATTTCTAAACTAGAATATGCAGAGATTTTGTGTTTCGCCGTTACATATTTTCTAAGTTTTAGGTGCACTTGTATTTACTTATTATTTGTAATTAGTTTTGACAGGATTTACATTATAAATAAAACCGAGATAAAAAAGATATCACTCGAAAATTAACTGAGGTCCCCATGGGACCCCGCATGGGTAGGTACTTACGTTGATTTGAATGACATGGGTATTCAAGGGTTCATAGAGGGATGGGTTGGTTATTACAGATGTTAAAAATGGGCTCACAATAATTCATGTGCAGTGCATTTGGCAATAATCCGCATACTAGTTTAAGACAGGCTAGTTTAGCTCAAAAAGCAGCAAATTAACGCACTCAAATCCAAATTACTCCATACTTTAGAACCTGGTGATGAAGACAAATATATAGAATTTCATTTAAGGGCTCAAGGAGAGTATCTTAGTAATAGAAATTTTTGGAAAATATTCTCTTTAGCGATAAATCTACGTTTTCAACAAATGGAGTCGTTTCGTCGCAATAAGTACAGTATTGGTCTACTGAAAAACCCTCATTGGACGATAATCTACAAACGACAATTTTCTAAGGGGGTCAACGTGTTGTGCAGAATATTTAAAGACCTAACAATCGGATCATTATTTTCAACGAAAACCTAAATGCACAATTTTTTTAGAGTTTTTAGCAATTGAACTATCTGACTAAATTTATGCACCGCAAATTCTTTGAAATATATTGTCTTTCAACGAAAGTTTGTTAATTGTTCATAGACTGTTTTGACATAAAACGTTTATTTAGTTTGAAATATAATAACGGTCTTTGGTATTAGATGATTAGTAGGTCGGAAATTTAATCCATTTCCGTTTATGGAAATTCGGAAATTAAATTCGCTTTCCACATTATGTAGGATAATCCTTCATCCTTAACCTGAGGGTATGGATGCCACTCGATTACTATTCAAATACCTAAACTTCTCCTCTCATTTATTGATGAATTTACACCAAGAGAAGGAAACTTCTTTGACACAAACAATCCTTTTTAGTTTAGAAAGACCTTAACAAGTTCAGAGACAAGATAAAACTTATTTACTAGTTTTCAGCGAACTTTTGTTGTTTGTTTATAAAAAGGACATGATTGTAATTCTAACCAATGAAGGGCGGTTTGTGCTAAGAATATACTATTTATATAATCAAATTTGAACTTACTGGGTTCTACAATGAACTTGTATTGATTTAAGTAAATGAAGTTCTCCAAAAATGAGTAAAAATATAGCACATATCTGGATTTATAGCACCCGTTGGGACGGGCTCTGGTGAGCTGAAAATCAATAGGGTTCATCTAGTAGACGGCCTGAACAATAGCCAATCATAAAATTGGTGACTTGTATATGTTACGGTAAATGTAAAAAGATCGGTAAATGTGTACATTATCCTGTAATGTACACATTCTCCTATCTAATTGTAATTGTGGAGATAATTCACTTTAGTCATTATTTTATGTACATTTACCAAAAAGCATCGGAAAAAGTGAAAAGTTTTGTTTCATAATGAAAAGTGAGGTTAGATTTTATTTGTTTACAAATTGTGATTTTTGTAAGTGCCGTCGGGCAGTTGCTTAATATTGGAATAATAATAATTAAATTAGCGAAGATGAAGGAAAAGTTTTTGAAGGGTTTGATGGAGACAGTGAAGAATAAAAATCGTAATTTTGTTTTTATTAGTTGTACGAATTTGAATTAACATTCAAATTCTTCCTGTAATCGTTACTCTAACTTCTCCCTGTATAACATAATTTATATATCCTGCACACATCATACAAGAGGACAGTGAAACTTATATACTTGGACACTTAAAAAAACTTAAAAAACTTAGACATGTAGACGTGGACATTGAAATACAAATACTTAAACACTTAAAACCCTGGACGATTCAAAAACTTGGACACTTTGACATGAAAAATTACTTGGGCGTGAATACCTGGATAAAGGTATTGAAAAAAATACTTGGATGAAGAAGAAGATGCTTGGATGAAGAAGAAGATACTTGGATGAAGAGGAAGATACTTGAATGAAGAAGAAGATACTTGGATGAAGAAGAAGATACTTGGATGAAGAAGAAGATACTTGGATGAAGAAGATACTTGGATGAAGAAGATACTTGGATGAAGAAAAAATACTTGGATGAAGAAGAAGATACTTGGATGAAGAAGAAGATACTTAGATACTTAAAGGAAGAAGAAGATACTTGCATAAAATAAACACTTGGGTGATGTTTTAGATAAAAACGTCATTCCCCTACTCATTTGAATTTAAAAAGACTTAACAAACACAAACAATACATATACTAATACATCCCTTTCTCTTCTCTCGTTCTTTAATCTCCTTCCATCACAAAATAAAATGCATCTCTTACTCATTCACAACACTTAAACCTTACCCTTACTATTCTACAACGTAATGATTCCTTCTTACTCACTTACTCTCTCACCATCAAATGCTATGTTTCTCTCTCTTTCTTATTATCTTACATTCATTCTTACCATTGAAGGATGCTCTAATATGTTTCTAGAGTACTTACTTATTCATTTACTTTAAATAAGACTCTAGCATATTTCTAGAGGACTTACTTACATACATTCTTACCCTTAAAAAACTCTAGCTTATTTCTAGAGTACATACATTCTTACCCTTGACACCTCTAGCATATTTCCAGAGGACTTACTTATTACATTTATTCATACCCTTATAAACTCTAGCATATTTATAGACTACATACATTCGTATCCTTAGAAAACTCTAGCTTATTCCTAGAGGACTTACTCTTTCATTCTTAGCAAAACAAGATCCTAGCATATATCTAGAGTACTTGTTTAACCCTTTATTGCAAACGTTCACTACTCCTGACGTTAGAACCCTTACAGCACTCTGACATCAACGTAGTTTTTACAACTCTTAGTTGTTTACTTATACATTTATATTTGCACTTCTCACTTTCATTTGCACTCATGTATCAGAGCTCTATACACTCTCAAGTTTCCTAACCCTTTCACTGACATCATTATTCGATGTCTGATAGCAACCATCCCACATCTCTATTCCATTCTTCCCGCGCCCCGCCCCCAATATGTACGAATTTGAATTAACAATCAAATTCTTCCTGTAATCTTTACTTTAACTTCTCCCTGTATAACATAATTTATATATCCTGCACACATCATACTCTAATAAATGGGTAGTTCCTTTCTTCATTCTTCTGGTGAAGCCGATGTTGCTGACTTATCCCACCGCTGTCACCAGTGTAATACTTCTCGGTTTTTTTTAATGAATTTCACTTGCTCCTTTGGGGGTTGTATCCCGTTACCGCTGCTCTCACACTAATAGGTCGTTGGTATACCCCGATTGGCATCGGAGCGGTATTATTTCTCTGGTTTTCTATGGTTGTAGTGACCGGAAGGGCCCTACTGTATACTCCTATCCTAGAAATCGTTGCAGCGTGCTGTCACCAGTGCCTTACGGCACAAAATTTAGAACCAGGAATCTCCCTGCAGGTTACCTCGAGGGAGGGGTTTTTCCTGGCACTAGCGATCAAGGTCTTCGTGGGGCCTCTTGGGCTTATACAATGTGCCAAGCCTGAGTTCGAATGCAGGTCGAGTCAGCCCGTACTATTTGCTGGTACGAGGGTAAGGGCTGGGGTTAAGGAAATAAACTGGAAGGTTAAGTATGTACAAGTATATATTACAAAAATAGTAGTGAGTCATACACAACAACAAATTTTTGAAATCGAATAAAATATAATAATTAGGCTATCTCTAGAATTTTGGATATCCTATACAATATAAGATAACAAAATATCGAACAGGACTTTTGGAATTAAATCAGAATAAATACGGTATCCTATACACTATAGTAATTCATATATAACAATAGAATTTTGAAATCGAATAAAGTAATTATGATATCCCGTGAAATTAAATATCCTGTACAATATAGTAATTAATAAAACTTTGGCAATAATTATGATCTCTCGGGTATGTGGATATCCTGTACAATGATAAGGTAATAAAATATTGGGCGAGACTTTTTGAATCAGAATAAATACGATACCCTGTACACCTATAGTAAATCACATATATATCAACAAAATTTTGGGATTGAATAAAAAAATTATGAATCTCGTGAAATTGGATAACCTGTACAATATAGTAGAAAAAATCTATATCGAATAAAATAATTATGATTTTCGTAAAATTGGATAACCTGTACAATATAGTAAAAAAATCTATATCAACAAAATTTTGAAATCGAATAAAATTATTATGTTTCTCGTGAAATTTGATGACCTGTACAATATAGTAGATAATATTTCAACAAACTTTGGCAATCTAGTAGATTAATTATGATATCTCGGGTAGGTGGATATCCTGTACTGTAATAAGGTAATAAAATATCGGACGAGACTTTTTTGGAATTAAATCAGAATAAATATGAAACAAATATATAGGGAGATGATCCTCGAACATACGATATCTCCCGTATATGCCTATAAATTTTAGACTAGAATGGTAGGTGAGGGGCGCAGATGTAAATAGTACACTCAATATGACCGAAAATATGGGTTTCCTTACCCTTTGGGACACCCAGTTAAGTCAAAAATAAATAATAAAACATATCAATACAGTATATAAAAATTAATTATACGATAAAAACTTACGTTTTGGAATATCACAAATCACAACTACACAATATTACTGTTGACGGTAAAGGGGCCGTCCGTACTTAGACTGGCCACTTAGGGAGAGTTACTGCCTCTCTCTCTAGCCTCAAAAATGCCTGTTATTTATTCTAAAATTACCTCGCCTATGCCCTTGTGTGAAGGTTAATTTTATATTTCATTATTTCAATTTGTAACGTATTGATTAGATTTATTGATAAACAAAGCATGACAAAACCATCAGCTGTGATGTTTATTGATCTTGCTAATTATAACAAAGTTGTTTGTATCAATTTATTTCCTGGAGGTCAACATTTATTAATTATTTCGAATTAAGACAAATTTGTCTATATAGGGCTTTCTCAAAATTTCCTGTGTCATATCTCGTGTTTATTACAATACACAGAAATATAATTCTTCTCAAATATTAAATATTTTTTTAAACACGCAAAAATCCATTTTAACGTTATTTTCACATATGAAACACAGATAATTATTGCCTTACAATTTTTTCCACTTTATATTTCAAAACTATCGACATCAGTTTAAACATTATCTGTAACGAACAACACTGTTTCTGAACAGAGAAAACCGACCCGATGTATATCTTTCACTGCTGTATTTGAACGTTACATTTTAAACTCTCGCCTCCCATTGATCAATGTTCCCCGCCATATCACATGAATTCCCGCTTCTTCGCCCACACATAAATATGAATAAGACCCAATTATTCACCACTTCCCAGTCATTGTTCATACAAAATGTTAATCTATTTACGAGAAAATACCGGCATTTTGTACCGGTATCTTATGATACATCCTATCATTAATCACCTAAAGTGAATAAATCAATACATCTTACCGTTAGCAGTTCGTGATATTCTTAGTTGTAGCGCAAAATGAACAACATATAAATGAATGCCAATATACGTAAAGTGCAAGTGATCAGCGAATTTTATTTAATAAAATATCCGACTCCTATAAATATAAAAGTAATTATTACCGAGAATAACGGTTGGTCCTTCGCAGCCCAGTAAAAAGTGATTAACATACAAGCAAATACGACTTCCCGCATTTTACTGCCCCATTAATAAAAATGAGAACGTAAAACAATTAGTAAAGAACAGTACAACAATATTAGCCGGGAAGTATGTGAATATGTAAAGCGAAATCGAAAACTAAATGCAAAACGGATCTGGATCATCGACGTTTACAACGATTTGATATAATAATAGTGGGCAAAGAAAAAAATTAATATCACCGACAGTTTCTGAAAATACTGATCAAAATATTGATTGATTACAGAGTATTGAGGCCACCCTGGAAAATAGTTCGACGACAAGTCATATTATGGCGAATTATATTCAAAATTTGCACAAGGTAAATTAATTACTAATTTGTATAATACTATGGTAAGTATACTATTTTTTACAGGACACTAAAGATGGACAAGACGAAAATAGTAATATGCCCCTGTTTGAGAATAAAATGAATCTAATTTATCGGAAAAGGCAAATAGCACTTAATGGTCTCCAAATACAAGCCAAAAAAAATGCTTAAACTATCTAACAGGGCACTAACACCGGCTGTTGTGGGAGATTCTGTTAAGTGCCAATTCCAGACGTTGACAGGGGTAGAACAGATGCCAAAAAGTTACTTTGCGAGGTTTTAAACACAAGAAACGATTTTTATGTTGTGGGAACTGAACAGGGAAGGATGAAGCAACATTTCACAAGAAATCAGTTTGCAATGTGGGAACAGAATTTTTTATGAGTTAGCGAGGTGCCTGATACTGAGAAATCCATGCCCGAAGTTGTTGGGATACAATCCTTCTCTGGGGGACAGGGATACAAAAGATGTTTTTGCAAAGGAAAATGTGGATGCAGAATTGAAAACCTTTTATGCAATTCAAAGTGCCATGGTAATAATAAAAACTAAATGTTTACATTTTTTTATCTGTGTGTACCTAACCTAATAAGAAATAAATATATAATATACTTATGAGTGTTATTTTTATATATTTACATTTCCTAAGGCGCATTGGTAACTGTGCACATTATCCGGTTAAAGTGGACAAAATGCTTCATTTATCAATTTCTATCCATATTGTCCATCCAAATTGGTGAATGTACACATTTGCCGGCAAATGTGTACATTTACCAGTAAATGTGTACATTTACCAATGATGTACTCCGGAGGCTGTATCTCGCTAACAAACCGAAATTTCTCCAAAAATGTAGAATATTTGGTTTTATTGGACCCGTTGTATTGACTCTGGCGTGCTGAAAATCAATAGGGTTCATCTATAACACGCCATAAGCAGTATCATAACGTATATCGTAACATATATACTCCGGAAACTGTATCGTGCTAACAAAACGAAATTCTTCCAAAAATATATAGTATATCTGGGGTTTAAGAATGTAAATTCATTTATTTTTGTATATATTACTGTAGGTTCGACAATGCCAACTATTATTAGTCTGTCGGCAATCTATTTGAGAATATTAATTCTTGTTGTATCCTTTTGATATTGTTGTGAATTTAAAGGTATAATTTCTTTTACACCTGTGACATTGTTATATATTTTTAGAAAAATATCACGTTTCATAGCACCATTTTTGTTTAGTGTTGTTAAAGTTGTGACACCATCTGTGAGACACCCTGCACAATATCCTGTCATAAAATGGATCACTTGTATGCACTCAGGGGGCTGTATCGTGCTAACAAGACATGTTACAAACCACGTTACAAAATGGAGTCTACTTGTGGTCTTGATCTAGTCGTTGTTCCTCTAAAGCCGGCACTGTCCACTTGTGAGTGTTTTTGATATATAAAAATTTCAATTCATGTTACGGATACTTCTACGTTAAATGTGAAGTTGCGTGTATTGAAACCAGAATTTAAGTAGAAGAAAAACAACAACTGGTCAGATTTCTCTACTGCAAAAATAAAATTCCGTATCCGTGGCATAATTCTCGAAAATAGACATGAGAAAATAACTGAAAGCAAAGCAAAAGTGGCTATAAAAATAATAAGTGTGGTAGGGTATATTCAGTCGATTTGCCATATTTGTAAGTTTACTGCATTTTGAGTACACGGCAGCGTACTTGTTAGACTGGTTATCTATACCCAGAGATCGATATTTTATTCCCATTGTTATGCTTATAAGAGATAGAAAATAAACAAAGTGTACAAGGATGTTTTCAGTTGAAAGAAAATTTATTATCAAACGACATAGCATTTGCAATTTCTTGAATGTTGGTTTATCTCAATGAATAACTTGTTTTTTATGGAAATATCTTTTTGGCGCATATATAAATATTACTTATTACCTAAATACAATCTGCATTCAATTATATAAAATTGATTATATCATTCATTATAAACCAATAAGAACGGCAGATTTTCCTTAGTTACCACATATTACAGCGGTTATTAGGTATTATGTAACCATGGTAAGCGAATATACCAGCCTTTGTATATTCGAATATTCGAATATACGAACATTCGTATATTCATTCACTTTAGGTGCGTTTGATTATTTTGTTCTGTGTAGTCGGAACTATCAATGTCATTTTTAATTATCTTTATGGAGCGTGTAATGTGATTTTTTTCCTTCAAACAAAGTATCGGCTACATAAATGAATCCGGAATTTGTCTATGAGTCTATGCTTTTAGTACACATCCGTAATGACAGTGACGGCTCCGTGATTGATGTGGGTAATTAAAGGCCTATTATTAGTTCACGGATTAATTTATTAATCGAATTAACAATAATTATATGCAAACCCAACAACAACAACCTGCTACTGACTGACAGTGACAAGCTACGACATACATGACAGATATACAGACTGTAGCGCCATCTATCAATGTGAAGCCTAAGCATAAATATTGCGGATTTCCTAATTTTACTTAACTCACCGAAAACTCCCAACCAAATAATTGAACGTACCTGATTTAAACTACAAAACGGCAAGGCAGTGAAGAAGTCTCACCTTCTTCATCTGCTCTAAATACGACCGCAGCACACAATTTATACAATAATTGTACATTTAATATAATTAATCATCCAATTTGTTCAACAAATCTCCTGTTGACTTATTAATTTAATTTTAATTCATGATATAGTCTACCTATATACAACTCGACAATTGAAAATTCTCGACATGTTCGACGAGTTGCCTTTAGGAAATACTACTCGACATTCGGTCTCGTAGTATTTCCAGGCAACACGTCTCGTATAATCGAGTATTTTCAATCGACTTGTATAATATATGATAATTGTTATACCCTATACAATAGTTCACTGTTAAGTTCGCTTGGCGCGTGATTGTCAATTGTCTTGCTCTTTAATCGAGCCTTTATTTTTCTTGTCATATATAGTAGTCGAGAATGTCATGTGTCATGGGCGAGCGATCCATTATTCGTTTCTGTTATTATTAATTGTTATATTATTCGTAATACAGTATTTTAAAGTATGTAATGTCAACAACAAATTATTCGGTCTCTTCCCAGTCATTAGTTAAAATAATAATAAAAAGTTTTCATAAATATTATGTCCATAAAAAATTATAAACTAAGACAAATGTAAACTTCAAAACAGAAGTTTAAATATATGTGAGAATCGCCTCGATACCCGACCGCTATAAGTCTCTGTCCGAGTGCAAATCCAACAGACAAATTGAGACATTTTAACACCTCCTGATCTTTCCTCGTGCTTCACAAACTCATCCTCATAATTATCAATGGCTCCCAGATAAATGTCGAGACTTTATTGTGGTCGCCGTCATCTTTTAGTCGCCGACAAGGGTGTTTTATAGGGAAGGCCGTCGAATATTTACGGTAACAGAGTATAAAAAATATGAATGTTTTAAATGAAACTTAATGTTTCTAGGTGTTTCCACAATATATTGTAAAAAATTTAAAAACTCTAAGAAAATTGACAATTTTCTTAGTTTAGAGTAGATTCCTTCTCGCCGTTGGACAAACTACCCGTTATTCTCGGCCTAGACGATTCAAATAATACACCTACGGTACTTTTCTTGGCCTTTTTATCAAAAGAGTATCAGACCAATACCTAAAAAAACTTTTTATTTCTCACAATTAATATTCTGACAACTACTGCCATATTTTCAATTCTAACACACACTACGATTGTTTTTTCAGTTACATATACATATTAAAATTAAGTAATAAAAGAAATGTGAGAAAACCTAACCTCTTTGTCTAAAGTTTCTAACAAAAAATATCTAGAAGTAAAATTATCTAAAGATAAGGATATGAAGAAAAGCTGGTATTTCCGACAGATTCCACGAAGTAAGGGTCGAGACAGTTAATTTTAATAAAAATTCTAGAATTTTGACCGTTTTTAAATAAATGTATTTTAATTAACAATAACAATTTTAATTGATAACCGTCAAAATGGTGTGATAAAAGGTAGAAATCTTTATTATATTTATTCAACGTTTGAGACCAAAGGCTTAATTCACAAAAAGAGTAGAATGTTAAATATGAAAATTGCTGGCTCATTGACAAATAACGAGTGTTCATTAGGCAAACAGTTGAAATATTTCGTGTTCAGGCGTTTTTCCAGCAAAATGAGTGATAAATATAGTAGTTGAACTGTAAACCAATTGAAAAAAGAGTTGGGAAATAGGAATACGAAGGTTATTGGGAAAAATGCTGACTACTAGAAAAATAAGGCGTAAACTCAACTTATTCCTGTTTCCTGTCAATGAATGATAAATTGTCATTATCAAATGAGAATAATGAAAGATTCCAGATTAGCATCTTGTTATATGTATTGAAACACATATATATTTATATATATAAACTATAAAAGTGTATCTTATATAATTAGGAATATATTATTTGGTTAGCATCAATAAAATCAATGCAGAACATAATACAGATAAACCACAGTCAGAAATAAAATTTTATATCAATGCAAATACTATGCGATTATTGATGGAAATAACAAGAGCAAAAACAGTAATATATTTAAAGAAATTACCTTACTAGTATAAAAAGAGGTAAAACATTATAGCATGTATGGAAGAATTGTTTTAAAAAAACTTTGTTTTTATTCAAATGCTTACTTTCATTCATTCTCAATGAATCCACTTGTCATTCAGCTAATTATCTAAAATAAATAAAGTTTCTATCATTGTAAGTCATAATTAATATAACATAAGAAAATTTCATTGATCAATAATATATTTGGAAAAGTTGACACATTGTGTATAAATCAATATGACAATAGAGATTCCATGTGTCAAATTTTGAAACATACTGTATAAATATACAGGAAATAGGAAGAGGAAGTCTAGTAAAGAATTCTAAAAATGTCATTAGAAAATCAAGATTAAATGCATAGAGTAAATGAAGCAATGGGACAGATTTTATATAAAAGGAATTATTTCATAAGTCTAAGATATCATTTAGTCACTATTGTACATAGAAAAATGTCAATTCCTGTTGTAATTTAATTATAATAATCATAAATGTCATTCTGGTTTTAAAGACGTAATACGTATTTCACTAATATATATTATATATAGATATAGATTAGAAAAGTCGATATTTAAAGTACAACAGAAAGATATTTAAATTAAATTTATAATAATAATAAGAAGAGAGAAGATAATTGTATATTCAGTTAAACCAGTGTTTTTTTTGAAGGCGTAAAAAAACCAGGGAAAGGAGATAAATTGTATCCTCAATATAAAATATTAGAACCTGTATATTTAATTAAAAGGAAAAGTAAACGAATTTTAAAGTAATAATCAGAAGAAAGAAGAATATTTAAACTATTACAATACAATTTGGTATGTACTAAAATTTATTCAAAATTGGAATTAAATGGCATAGAGAGTTGAGAAAAGTAAAGGTGCTTACAAAAGTTATAGCTGTTGTGGGTAAAAAAATATTCGAAGTTTGTTTTGGACTACACAATCATAAATCAGGAGTAATATAAGGTACGAAAATTTTATTAATTTTATGAGCTCATAAAACGGATTTGTGCATGATCAGTGTCATTGGGGTTTCCTTCTAACATTTGCGGAGAAAAATAAATACACATTTTCTCAAATTTGACGGTCATTGGCGGTTTTTTTAGTTTAGAATAAGAAAATTATAATTGTATGTTATTATGGTAATGCTTTTGGATTGTTACCTATGATATATGTATATAGATGCAGTAACAATCTTTTATAATTAAAATTCTTGAAATCATAAGCTAGTTCATTTTAATTTCATAATTCAATAATTAGAGTAAATTTTAATGGAGCAATTGAACCCTACCCTTTGATAGAGTTTGTTATGCATGCTTAACGATTATTCAATCACAAATAATAAATGAATCTAGAATCCAATACAATATGTATATATATATATATATATATATATATATATATATATATGTGTGTGTGTCTCAAGATTTTTTTACAGGTTGTAACTCAGGAATTAACGATTAGGTTTATTTGAAAATTGGGTAACGTTTTTGGGACCTACAGTAATGCAGGATATATCTGTGACGTCATCATAGAAACAGGGACGTCGTCGCAAAGAAAAAAATGCAATGGAAGGGGAGGATCAAACGTAGCTCAAATGAAAGAGCTTTTTATTTCAAATTCAACAGTGAGGGTGCTAAAGTGGATAATTAGGTATACAAAATTTTCAGTTTAATGTTTATTTGCAACAATAACCAGATCATTTTGATTTTACAGTGGTTATATAAAGGATGTTCAAAATGGACTCCGTTTGCAACAACACAAGCATCGAACCGTCTAAGTAGTTCACGTATACATGCCGCATGTATCATCTCTTGCGTAAGGTTATTAAAAGCTTGTGTTATTTTTTAAATCGTTCGTGTCTACAGGTTTTTCATTATAAACAAGCTCTTTTAAGTATTCCCATACAAAAAAATCTAGGGGTGACGGCACCGGTGATCGTGGAGGCCATTAAATTTTCAAATGATCATTAATGAGTGAAAGAATATTTTTTTTAATTAATTAAAATTGTTATATTCCGACTCTTTCTTTCAAGTAGTCTCATACCTTATCGTTATTATCACTAACGAGCGTTTCGTGCCGATCCTACGCACCCTGAGATAACATAAATAATATAATAACATGGGATGATAAATTAAAAGAAACAGTTTATTCTATGACAATTGTCGCTACCAGCGTAGGGCAAATTGAAATCATACAATACTTATATAAATAAATACTACTGGAATTAAAAATACATGATAATATATATAATTACTATATGTAATATTAATACTAACAATTGACGTGACAATACAAAATAAAGATGGTATTGAAGAACTACATGATTTAATTACCATCTCTATTACAGAAATTACAAATTTACAAGCAGCTCTTTAGGGACAACACATTGGGTGTGTTTGGCAGAAAAAAACGCTTGTTAGCGCTTACCAGCGCTGAGAAACGAACTATACAGTTGTCGGCCAGGATACGTTTGCTAACTTCAATGGCGCTGTCACAATCCGCCATTTTTCTTATTTATTTTGTTTGTTTAGAAATCAGCTTTAAGCAATATCATCACCAAAAATATTTTCTACTACATTATTTAATATGTTATTCATAATTTATATTTTCTAAATATGTGTACTTTACAAACAAATTGGGTTTGGTTTCCCGGTTAAAGCTACTTTGGCGTCCTAAAGGAAAATAGGTATTTAGCAGTTGACAGCGCTTACCGTTTAGCAATCGCTATTTCGCTTACGAGCGATTCATGGCGTTTTTTCTGCCAAACACACGTATTAACAGTAAACTAATCCAAACGTTTATATTTGAAATATTAGAATGTAAATTCTCCAGCTTAACTTCAAGCTTTCCAGATTGCCTGCCATTGTGAAACATAAACTGGTTACCTATTTCAAATGAATATTTGCTTCAAATATACCTAAATCTCTACGAAATAATTCGTTGATATTTGGTGGACGAGCCGTCAATGAATGAAAGGGATAATATTCGAAGTTAGAGTATACCCGCATAAGGGTAAGTTGTCCTGCATCGTTGTCTGGGATTAATCGAAGAATTATTATGGTAATAATTTCTCGACCATGTAACAAAGAAACAAGGATTGCGTAATAACAGTGAAACGTCACGACCACTAAACATGTAAATCATACTTATACTATGTAAATCCAGTCTTTTATGACTCGCGGCGGCCTTCAAATAGTCTCATGTTTTCTGCCACGCAACCTCAACACTTCTTCCCTATAGAGATGGGATCGTTTCGAGAGGTTGTTCGTTTTACTAGATTTGTAATTTTTTTTGAGGAAATTCCTTAAATACTGTAATTAAAATACACAAGATTTGACATTTATCATTCTCTTTTTAACTATTTTTTCACAATTTACATATCAAGGGTAAACAATAAGAACATACTGTGATTCCCTAAAGCAGCGATTCTCTAAGTGTGCTCCGCGGAACCCTAGCGTTCCACGATACCCCTGTGGGGGTTCCGCAAGAATTCAGAAAAAAAATCAAAACACTTCTCTCTGGTCGAACGTTTTGACGCAGGCGTATCATGAGGCGCAGCCGAACTTAGGTCGCCACCCACAACAGTACAATTTTACTATGTTGCCCCCGCCTATAGCTACTGATCTACTTGTACGCGCTCACAAAGTCGAAACTATTTACACCGCATTTTTTTAATTTCAATTTTTATTTCCGCTTTCTATTTATCAAAGGCGTTGTGAGCCCACAGTCCCTTTGATGAAAGCCGCCTCAGAGATAAGACACTATAGTTGTGAACAAGCGACTTTCGGGTCTAACTTCGAAACCTAAAGTCGAAATTGTTTACATCGCATTTTTTGTATTTCTATTTTTATCTCGGCTTTTTCTATATCAAAGGTGCCGACACAAGTATTTTTGGGAATGTTCGAGATCGAGGTTAGGACTATAAAAGTGACGATTGCGCCTCAACACTCATCAGTCGACGATTAGCGTTCGAGGCGATAAGTAGGGGATATGTGGGTATAGTAGCCACCCGAGGTAAAGTGGCCGCAAGTTATTTTTCTTTGTCCTACCAGCGTCACATGTGCGGTAAAGCGCTGAACCGTCACAGGCATCATTACAATAAACTGTAATACAAATACGGAACCATAAGATTGCCACGCGCTTTGTTTGTGCCTAATTAACGAGAAAAGAAAAAAAGAAAATGATTATGAAGTTAAAGAAAATATTAACGAAAATGGAAGAAATTAAAGAAATATGGAAAATAGAAAATACGAGTTAAGCTGATAGATCGTAGCGAAGTGAGCGTGCAATTATGCCGAGCAATCTCAAATGCCGGAGAGTAGGGGTGGGTTTTAGTTAAAAGGGCGCCACTGTTGTATTTTCGCTGAGCCAAAACAGAAGCTCTCCTTGTTGTCCTGGAACTCTCTATCAATGAACGTAGTAAAAACAACGGAGTTGAACTATAGTTTGATCTATTTTACAAAAAAAAAATGTATACGAATATACAGATAGGTTAGAAACACAATGTCTAAATATATAAACAATATAATAAAGGTAACACACAAAGCAAGAACATTTTCACCAATATTTCGGTCGTAGCCGAGTAGTACCAACAGCTGGGAGCTGGTGAAACGTATTGATGTAGCTGTATTTCAATCAGAAGCTACTTTTAATAATCCCTTTCTCATAAACCTTGTAGCCCGTGCTTAAAACCCTAAAATACAATCAGTAATGAAGACATTGATAATTCCCAAAATAGATCTTCAAATAAGACGAAATTATTATCAATAGATTCTAGCTACATTAATAATATAAATGTATTAGATAATAAGTGCGTGCTCAACCATTGTGAAATAAAAAATCTTACAAAACTGATGATACTCAATAAAAAAAAATAATGAATGTTCACAAAATTCTATTAATAATGACTCTAATGTATCTTCATCAAAGAACAAAGTAAATTCAGGGAAGACAAATATAAGGAAAATTATCGATAAAAGTTCTCAAATGAAATTTACATACAGAAATTACAAAAAGTAATCGAATCCGAAGCTGATTTTAAAAAAAATAAGATTCAAACTCGATTATTATCAGAAAAAAATCATAAAGTGGTGCATGATACAAAGAGATATTTATGTTAGTGTTTCAAATAAGGTATAACAAATACATGGTTGAGCTACAGCTAAATGAGAAAGTAGGTAAAAATAATTAAATACTGAGAGACTTACAAAAATTAAAAAAACAAAAATTACAGATACTCAAAGTATTGTGTGAATGATGCAAGATAAATAAATTAAAAATTCGATAGCATAATTCAGCAAATTCAGAAGCTAATTAAGTAATAAAAAAACTTTCTATTGGCGTTCTAAATTTTAGGCAAAATTCTAAATATATCAACTATAACCAAATAACCCATCGAAATATAATAATTTAAAAAAATGTCTCACATAATTTAGTAACATGGAGCTCATTGACATAGCCAATATATTATTCAAAAAAATAAACGATTCAAACAACCGTAATGATTAACGCAAAGAATTAGTAATAAATGAAATGTAACTTAAATTAAGCACTATAAAAGGCAAATAATTCAAAGTCTTTTGTCGAACAAACTCCAAAATTATATATACTGGCCACCTGATGGTACACTACATAATGTTATGAGTAATCCTTTGGATTTGGCATAATAGATGTAAATACAAATAACAGGACAAAAATATATAAATATGCTGTGATTATACAATAATTAATTCTAAATTGATTTGAATAAAAAGAAATAATTAGTAAATATACGGTATCTGGAGAAAGACTTAAATAAAATAAAATAAAAACGGATAACCATTAAAAAAAATGGAACTATATTATTTGTCTGTACGAATGGACACAGGTTTCTGTTTTCAATGCAAAGTAATTAGTTAACGAGCTCAACATCAATCAGATAACTCTATGTAGATTTAGAAATATATACATATATATATATATATATATATATATATATATATATATATATATATATATATACCTCACGATATTTTTTTTTCTCGGATAAAAATAATTCGCAGTGGATGAGCTCGTTTATATTCCACCAAATAAGATAATGACTAAAATATTATTGCAATTAACATAACTACGTGGAATATTGAACAAAGATCTAATAAAAAAAAATAACATAAAACTATTATTCGCCATTTCAACAAGAACTATTTAATTTAGGTATTTATAAATGGAGGAAGAATAATAAATAACCTTGGTATTGATTCCAACGACAAAAACTAGTATGGTCCAAATGAATATACACCTAAAGAAAGAAATCACATACTAATTTGCACTGTACAATTTAATTTCTTTCTGAAAATAATTACTGAATAAAACATTTTCTCGAACAATGAGGCGACTTGATCTACAAAATCATAGAAAATAAATGATATGAAACTAGAAAACTGTGTCCCAATAGTTAATAAGCTTTAGCACATAGTAAAAAAACGAATTCACTATATTTTCCACGAATAATAAAATATATTGAGTAATGTTGGCCAGGAATAAATAGAAGATAACTTCAAGTTTCTTTAAATTAAAAATGAGAAAAATGATAAAGTAATCGCACTCTGACCCCTAATTAACCCAACCACCACATGTCAAAATTAACCCAGAAATAAATTATACCGAAAATTACTTAAATCCAGGATGAAATAAAACAAACTAGACTTATAATAAAAAAAATTACGAGTACCAATTAACGGAATAAGTAAAGGAAAATAATATCTTACCCTGGGATGGTTTATAGGGGTTTCAAAGAAATATGTAGTCGGTGGTCTCAAAATCCTGAATTTCAGATAATTCTTCACGTATTCAACCAAAGAACCAGTTCAGAACCAAACATCTATGAAGATTTCTTCGGAGAAAAAGCCCCAAAATCCACAAAAAACTGACTCGAAGTGAAGAGAAATCAAAATTCTATTCAAATTTCGTTCTCACAGACCCCGATAAAAATAAATCAAATAAAAAGACATTAGATGGTAAAAACTAATCCGCTTGGTGAATAACGAAAGTGTAGAAACGACAGTGAATGCCTGTATACACGCATTGTTTCAAAATAATAGATTACAATTTCCTTTAACATAAAACCCTACATTTTACCGAATTGATTCGTAAAAAAATGTTGATTTTAGCAAAACACAATGCTATTTGCCTGTATGCAACTAACATAAAACGAAACATTATATAGATATTTGAATTATAAAGGTTAAATCACGATTTAGTAGAAAGAGTTGCAGAAGTAGAATGGGAACTGGGCATAATAACAGTCAGTTGTGGGTAAATTAACCAGATATTTCACTTGAATATATCGAGATTATACTCAAATAATAAGGCATTAATGCGTTCAGACATTGTGGAATTGTTCCGTATAATCCACATGTGTTCAGTGATGCAGATTTTTCTGCGGCTGAAGTTAATGATAGAGATGTTGCATTTGATTTTTTTGTTTTTTTTATTTTACTTTTTTATTGGTTGAATAATGGTGATAGGGTGTTTTGAGCTTTATGACATATTGTGATATCATATTTAGAAAATATGTGACTGAGTATTTCAGAAAGCTGCTCTGTGTATGGCATTGCTACATATTCATTATTGTTTGACACGTTTTGTTTAGAGTATTGCTTTGATGGGTTGTTATATATTTTATAGACTCTCTGTTTGCAAAAACGGTTCATGTTATGTATTGTATAGTGATTGTTTGTTAAAGTCGTTCTAACTTGTTTTATAATATCTGGTCTGTATTCAGGCGAAGTTAGTTTAATGGCTCTATCAACCAATCCAGTAATTACGCTGCTTTTATGGGACTTTGGATAGTTGGAATTGTAGTTAAGGTATCGGCCTGATGAGGTTATTTTATTATAAAGTTTGGTTTTGATAGTTTTATGGTTAGTTCTTATCAATGTCATATCTAAAAAATGTATTGTGTTATTTTTTTCTGTTTCTACAGTGAATTTGATTTTTTCATGAAAATTATTAAAAGCGGACAGTACGTTATAAATACTATCATTGGGTACTGCTGCTAAACAGTCGACCACATAACGTTTAAAAAACAGAATACTGTGATTCAAATCTTTCAATACTACCTCTTCTAGATGTTCCATTACTAACTGAGCAAGGGTAGAAGATATAAGAGAGCCCATGGTGCATTCATTAAGTTGTTATATATTCCATACCATGCCTAAACTGTCCAAAAAAAATACATAGAAATGACCACACAGACTTTAGAAAACAGATTAAATGGCCATAAATATACTTAAAATGCTTCCACAGCTCTCCACAAACATGAAAGCAATGAAAAACATGAGTTTGATTTTAACAACACAAACATTCTAGCTCAAGATTCAAACTACAAAAAATTAACAATTAAAGAAATGGTGCACATTAAAAAGGAACAAAATGCAGTAAACTATAAACAAGATGTTAGTCAGATTTATCATAATTTAATAAAATAGTAAACTTGAAGTATTCCCCCCCGCCTGTATAATGTTGTAGAATTTGTATCGATGGTACTTGTTTTAAATGTCTGTTTTATGAATGTTTTTTACCTATTGTACGTGTGTTTTTCAATTTTAATCTGTAAACAATGAAACTTGATTCAATCATGCATAAACAAACGTCAGTGACAACAAAATGTTTTAATTAATTACACAACCTAATAACCAAGAATTAGAAAAATAAATTATATATACATACATATACATATATATTTTTATGTCAGAAAACATTAAAAATTATAATTTAGATTAATTATTCGTTTACGTTGAATTTCGGGATATTGATACCTATATAAAATAGAACAAAATAGAATTATAGTTAGTATGTAAGTGTATATAGTAGTATAAGGAGTAAATATTTGAGATAATCATAAACATTTTTGACAAGAGATGTCAAGTGATCTTGACGAGATTTTTTAGAGAAGAACCATATTGATCAACAATAATAAAGAAGGAGAGATTTTGAAAGGGGATGTCAAGTGATTTTTGACAATAGAGGTTTTTTTGTTGAGAAGAAATTAAAAAAAAAGGTATTTTCGTTCGGAAAAGACGTATTTTACGGCGAAAATATTAATAATAATAATAATAAACAAAGGAGACATTTAGCAGACAGTAGCAAAATTTGAACGTGGAGAATAGAAAAGAAAGAAGCCTGATAACAGAAGATTGGATAGTGCGTATGGACATTTAACCGGTTGTAGACAGAGTGATAAGGTGAGTAACCATTCAATAATACAATAGAAAAAAGAACATTTTCATTATAATTGAGTACTCAAATTTTGACAGACATTTATTGGACCAATTATTAGAACATCAACTGTAAATAAAAAAAACGAAATTCAATTTATATGTACATTTTAGTAGGTATCAATATCGATTTATATTTTTCACATGCATTATAGAACAGGGAATAATTAGAATCTTGTTTTATTGATTTATGAGGAATTAAACCTTCACACCCTGAGGTTTTATAGAGATAGTATTCGATTGAGCTGGCAAAATTATTAAAGGTTAACTTTTAGACGTATAATATAACATTACAATATATATATATATATATATATATATATATATATATATATATATATATATATACATATATAAATATATTCCTTAAGGCTATAGTTCAGTACTCACAAAATATATTTTCGAGAATAGGCAACCAATGCTGCAACACCTGTCACTTTATATAAGCAAATTTTAAGGAAGAAAGCTCACAGCGGGGAATATCATAAAAATAGATAAGAGGCTGAAGGTAATTTTAGAATTAGAAATCCAAATACAATTTATGTTTATTTGTCGGGTAAGAAATAATCGATATTGTAGGAAAATATATTTTTGAATATTTAGAAATATCGATGCCTGAAACGTACCTATATACATGTAGGTACAAAAGGACCCGCGAGGAGTTAATTAGATATATATTTTCAAAACGATTCGTACGATTTTTATGATAATTGGCGCGTAGGGGTTATTAACTATGACGAACTTTAACAAAATATAGTGACAGTCGTGCTATTTTCTGTTATACTGGAATTACCGTAACTTTGTTATTTTGAATGGAACGTATATTTTTACATTTTTAGAATCATCTAGACGACCTGATTTCAACAATATGTCACACTTGCTAATTACTATCGATATAATCAAGGATCTACGGCCACTTGAAGGGAAATAAAAAGGGCCTCGTAGCGCCATCAAGTTTAAAGGGCTCTTTCTTTTGGTCTAAAATTTGCGTAGAAAAAGTTAAAAATGTAGTCGGAAAATGGATTATTTGCTTCCAACATTTTAATTAATAAAGCGAAAACAAAAGCATTTAAAAAAAGGGTCCAGCAGCGCCATGCAACTATATAAACAGATAGATGATATGTAGAGTGCGCCCCCCATTTCAAATTTCAAAATATGCCTTGAAAGTTTCTTAAAAATTTCAGCAGTTTACGCCCCTTTTCATAGTACTAGACTCTAGTCTTAATGTATAATAATAAGTATTTGTAACTGTCTTTTGAATAACGTTCCCATCTCGGCTCCTTCGTTCAAATGACGCAGCGTGTTTATCGTTAGTGAATAACTGGCGTTAGGGCCGTAATTCCGTTATTGTTTTAGATGAGCCTCAATAATAACCATCCAGCTTTAACGAGCTGCTAATGTTCTCTTAGCTATTTACAGAATTCTAGAGCTTGTCAAGTTTCATTGTTTCCACTAAAAATATTGATGTTAATTTGTGTTAATTATGTCAAAACAGGCTATAGTTCAGTGTTTTGTTGTTTTTACGAGGGATATGCGATGAATTCAACGCTGAATTTTTGTGTTTTGTAGTCGGAACGATTGATCAAAGGAACAGATTTTTAGACGGACTGAAGTAGGCTTAGTAAACAAATCTAATATCTTTAGCGACTAGATTAGTTAGTGGCAGGGTCGCCGCCATGCATTTTGCTGCACCAGCCAAATGAAATTTTGCTACTTCATTGTGCCTTATTGACTTGACTTGTCCAATTCTTTAAAAGCACTATAATAACATTGTCTTGTTTTATTAATTGATTTGCCAACCGGCAGGGTACCCGGTTTACTGGTCCTAGCGGCGGTCATAGTTAGTCGCAGTACAATATTGAAAACTCCAATTATTTACGTAGGGGTAACCGGGGGAATGGTGGCCTCCAGGGTAATAGCAGCCACCTCAAATATCCCGGTATAATTTTTATTTCGCAACAGGACACCGTTGCTCCATCACTGTATGTGGAGCTCAACTAGTTAAACAAGAACGGGCCAGCGATTCCTTCAATTGAAGCGGTCAACATGACATTTCTGTTTTGGTATCGCAATGTTTGAATTGATAGGTTAGATATTCAGATTATTGTTTTGATTTTTCTGAAACTGATTGTTGGGTATTCTTTTGTTATTAATAGACTTTGGAGAAACCAATCGTAAGTAGCAATTTGTTTAGTTTTAGTATTTTTTCATTATTGTTATTATAACACGTGTTTTTTGGCGTTATCGTGACCGGCCGCTATGGGGTAATGGCCACCATTACCCCATCATTATTGAAAACATCAATAATTTTTCTTTAAGAACATAAAAGAGTCACAGTTGAGATAGTTAATACGTTTTGCAGATGCCAAGGACCTATCGCAGGCAAACTGAAAAAGGGAGTTTGAAATATGACCAACTAAATGCAGCTATCACTACAATTAGGAACGGTATGAGTGTTAGGGAGGTATCCAGAGATTTCAACATTCCGAGAAGTACCCTGCAAAAGCGTTTGAAACAAAACAGTGATGCTGGTCCTTCATTAGGGCGCAAACCTAAAATATCTCTCCAACGTTGCCTCTCTTGTTCAATTTGTGACTGGGCCAAGAAGTCAATAGTGGAACAGCTTTTTAAACTATTCTCTAAATTAATCCATTTCAACATACAATCTTTGTGCTGTCGACTAGATTCGTGAAACTTTAGGTAATCACCCAAGTGTTTCCAATCACACACTCCATCACTTGATCCAATTTTTGTATTTTCTAGCCCAAATATTTGACACGGAAAATAGTAAACGGCATCCTTTGTTTGTGAATAAATCATCCAGCGCCTGTGAAGCTTTTCACTGTTAACTAATATCTTATTATAATGATATTCGCTGAATCGACGACCATTATCATTTATGGGAAATAAATCAACTTTAACCCGGATTGGACCTTTTAATACAATCTCAGTTCGGTCTACATCAGTAATTGTTATGGGCCACAAGCCGGGGTCATTTTGAGGATTCAGATTTTCCGTTCCAGCAGTCATGGATGTAGACATGGACTCGGGCTCAGATTCGTGTTCTTGACTGGATAGCGTTGACGGTTGCATCGGTGACTTAAGAGACAATGATGTAGTTAATTAATCATCATCCTCGCTGTTTTTACTTAATGACGGCGGCGGCACCCATGATAATGTGGAAGGAATGTTTTCAGCTGGAGCAGGATTAGAGTCACTTTCCATCAATAAATGTTTTGTAGAGGTTTCTTTATCATCACTTTTTATATATCTATATAAAGATCCATGTAAATTTTCGTTTACCTGTTTTCTTTTAATAGCTCGTTTCCTTTTTGAACTCCCTGGCTCAAATTTTCTACCGGCATCACGATAACGCGAACTCATTTCGTAAATCTTGTTTTGTTTTGCAGAAACAGTCGGAAATAAATTTTTAAGTATCACACAGTTTTTTTACACTTTTTCAGCTTACTCAATACTTCAAATACTATAATTTACACTTTTCCAGCTTACTCAATAGTATGAAAACGTAATATTCAATAAAATTGAAAGATATGTACGGTAACGATTATGTAACTCATAGGTACTGCAAGCAAAATAATTTCAAGGTGACAAGAGTTAACAAATGAAATGAAACACGGGGATTCCCCGAGCGATAGAGGAGCAGAACCATTATGTCCCGACTCACGAGTGTTATGCAATTAAAAAACCGATCCTCAAGTGTTTCGAGGCGCGATATTCAAGTACTACACTGAGACATTTTATTCGATAACCGCAAGTACAAAACGTGACACACGCGATTCGAGGTTAACAAGCGAAAATGTACGTAGATCGTAGTAAGTTTTGGGTTATGATAAGTAAAACTGTACTAAGATTAAGAAAAATATAGAATAAAGTACACCTTATGGTTACAATAGAGAGTTATTGAAGATCTGTAATAAAGGCTGCTTTTATTAAAAGTTCCTTTATTAAAGTATCTTTTAGTATGACATTTCTTAGAGTTATTGAAAGTAGCAATACAGGAAAAAGGACTTTATTTTATAATGACATTTGGCAGATTATAAAAGAACATAACTTATTTATCTGTTTGTTTTGATATATAAACATCATGCTTATTTGTGTGCATCTATTGTAATATTAATTTATATTATTATGGAGGAACAATTAAAAATAGCAATTTTTAGCAGGAGCGAATTTAGAAGAGATAGAGATGCTGATTTTGCACTATTTTATTAGTATAGTAAATAATGAGCAAATGCAAATAATTGATATAAATAATATGAATGATGACGAACTTAAAAAACACTTTAGATTGCTTAGGGCTGATATAGTACACCTAGAATTGAAGAATCTGCTGCAATTACCAGAACATTTCATCACCGAAAGTGGAAATAGTGTGGATGGTAGGTAAACAAAACCACATTCTTATTTCTGTGTCTTGAAGAAAATCTCTAATTACCATAAATTTCAGGATTTTAGGTGATATCCGATATATGTTGCCTCAAATATGAAAATACTGAGATAAGTTTTAAACTTTGCCATACTGAGGATTACAAGTTGTTTTAGTAAAGACATCAAAGACAAATAACAAAGAAGTGTTTCCCCTGTATGAGGGAATGCTCAAAATTAAAAAAGAGAAGTGCAAGTACAACTGCAAGCTCTTAAAGCAGTTTTGTCATAAGACGAATGGTTTTGTTGTTATTCTCTAAAGTACTAAAGTGTTATCGAACTATTATAATATTCTTTCTAATGTTATACTTTTTTTATTCATTTTACATCATAAGCTCCTGTTGTGTGCCTAAAACTGCAAAACTGTTGTGTGCCTAGAACTGCAAAAAATGTTTTGAATACTGGAGGGACTTTATTCTTTTGCAACCAGTACCTGGTTGTAGTGGGTCTTCATTGTTTTACAATAATTAATCTTTTATGTGTAACTTTTGAAATGTATAATAAATTAATGTGTGAATTTGAACTTGTACTTTATTTTTGCATACTTTTAATTAGGCAACTGCTCCTTAATACCTATGAACAAACTGAAGATTAATTATACAAATTTTTACTACATTGGACATAGGTAGTATTCTTTAAATTGTGAGATACTGATTTTTATTTTATGGGCCAATCAAAGATTCTGTTATTATTTATTTTCATTAATCTGTACAATTTTATTGCTCTCTTGGCAAATTTTGCTAAAGTAGATGCAGAATCACCGACGATATACTGAATAACGAAATAAAAATTAATATAGTTGTTAACATAGACAAACTAAAATATATTAATATTTGTATTGTCTTTGATTGTTAGTTTCAATACAATCACAGAACTGCAATAGCTATTCTACTTCTGTGAAAAGTGTGTCAAACATGTCAAAATTAAAGATCTTTAACTAAAAGTTTCGTTTCCTGTATTTTATTTAAATAAAGAATATCCTTTATTTACATAAAAGCATTAAAGTCGTACTTAAGAAATGCGCATTCGTATATGTCAAAATAAAGGAATCTTTTAATAAAGGATTTCTCAAAAGACGTTTCAATAACTCTCTAATAACCCGAAGTTTATTTCTGTTTACACACATTTGTACTTATAAACTTCGAATCGCGGACTGTCATTTTTTGTACTTGCGGTTATCGAAAAAAATCTCTCAGTGTACATAATGAACTTTTCAATTATGTTTTGAATGAATGAATTAGTTATTTAACTTTATTTTAACTTACCATTATATTATAACCTTAATATGTAATTAAGGATCAAAATCGAAAGTTTTAAATAAAAAAATAGTTAAATTTTTTTATATTGATTAAAATTTGCTTGGATTGTTGCGCGAGGCCCTTGAAAGAGCGAGGGCCCTGGCGATTGCCCTGTTCGCCACCCCCCAATGCCGCCACAGCTAATGCGGAAAATTCCACTTTTCCACACGCGGTTGCAGTTGGCCGAACGACACGTAGCGGAGTTCGGCCAAGTAATCAAGTGAGGAAAAGATATTTTCCGCACGAGTTAGGAACACTATTTTTCCTACGAGCGTGCGGAAGATGTAACAATAAAGAAATAACATCTTGAAATTTTATTATTTTTTATTAAAGCATAAAGAGAAACTACAATCTATTCTACTACTTATGATTAATATTAATAATAAATTGGCAATTTGATGCATTATGTAAGTTCATCGCTGATGCTATTCGTTTTTTTTGATGAATAAGATCGGTTGGTGAATCTATTGCTGCTTCGATTTCTCGTGTCGAGAGACTGGTTGTGATAAAATTGTTGTTGAAAGAAGTAGCCCCATATGCATGTTCTTTGTCGGTGGATAATATTTTGCTAGACATTTTTCTCCGCATTTCCGTTGATTCTTCTAAATACTCTTCAGCCACGGCTGTCGATTTCAAACCTCCCAATCTTTGGCAAAATTTGACATATACGCTAATTGTTATAACTGACATGACGTGGCATGCTAATTGTTATGTTACTATTAATAGCAGTTATTGGTATCTATGATACCGGGTGTCCCAAATTTGTAGGTATATTTCTTTTGTATAATAATTCTTTAATCATTATAATTAGTTTTCCGCTTGGTTATAATGAACACGACGCGTTCCCCTAAATTTGGTATTATCAATATAGAAGTTACTGTGTGACAAATGTGTATACTTTTTTTGATATTTTTACTTTTCCGCACTAGTGCGGAAACACTTCCTAAACTAAATTGAGTGCGGAAAAGTTCACTTTTCCGCACGCAAGTTGAAAAAATATTTTTCGGTATTTTAATTGTCACTGAATTTTTGATTAAATCACTGCGATTTCTAACAGTGTAATTCCCACTTCTTCCCCTCAAATATTTCTACATTGTTTTGTTCTTCTCGTGTTATCGTCTCAATACATATTTATGATTTAGTATGGTGTGATGCAGTGGTGCCGTGTTATAACCTTTCTAGACGTTGAAAGTATCCAATGTCTCCACCTGCTATTAATAGCCTTTGGTTGGGATGATACTTATTTCTGTGACGCCGCACACCAATCATATTACGAATGAGATATTTTGTTTTCAACTCTAAGTTTCTCAACTATATTTTATAGCCCGGATCCCGACCAATGTTTTACATTTATGAACAGTCTGATCCGTTTGTATTCGAAGGAAATTAAAAGAAGCTTCTCTTATTCATCTTTTTTTAAATTTAAGTCGGCAGAACGTACTGTAGCTCTTTGTTAACACAGTGCATGTGTAGTATGGAAACATGAAAATATCTTTTTACACAATCGTGAGTTAGAATTTAGTGAAATATATTCGTGATCGGGACAACAACCACGGCCAAGGGGATTCGTGTTGTGAGGTTATAAAATATAAGTCAGCAAGAAACGTAATAAACAGTTAATTCAAACAAATCGTGAGTCTTAATTTCCTAAATAATAAAAGGGAACATTAATTTTAGATTTCTGATGTTTGTGGGAAATAAAGGTAGATTTTTTTCGATACTTTTGTAATGGTTGTTTTATGTTTCCATTGTGAAAAACTGCTTAGTTCGCAAAGCAATTTAATTCGTCACCAGTGGCGTAGCTAAGGGGGCGGCGGGAGCGGTCCGCACAGGGTGTCACCTTTTTTGGGGTGGCACCCACCCGGTTTCTCAACTTTAACAACAATGTACAAACAAACAAAAATCGCTAGCACAAACATTTCTTTTTCGGGGATTCCTCCACTAGCACTAGCTCAGCTCTATGTATAATTCGGGGCTTCCCGCAAAAGAGCCTGACGCTGTCGTGGGGGATTCCCCGTCCCATACTCGCGATATTTGACGTCTCAGTTGCAACATTCTTCATTTGTTTCGTGAAGTGTGTTGTGTTTGGTTGGCGTGAATTGTTAAACGTGTATTATTCTACAGTGATAATAAAAAGAAAAAAAATATATTTTAGAAACTTGAATGTTGTTTTGTGAAGATTAAAAAGATTGATTGATTCATATCGAATATTTTACAGGTAAGATAATTTTATAATTAAATTAATTTCCTAGTACATATCAGCCATTTTTGCGTGAGTACGTATAGACTGGCACCATAAAGTCAACCTGGGCTAATACGTCATAATACTTTTAATGGAATTTTTATCCGATTATAACATACATAATATATTTCCTTATAAACTAATATTATTATAATAAAGTCAGGAGATTTTATCCACTTTCATATTTTAATATCATTTTATGTTGTAAATCGCACGTTTTGCACAATAATGAATTGAAATTTACACTTCGACAAGTACGCGACTATGAATGATTTCGTTATTCGAACGAGTGAAACCAAATTTACTAATAACTTTATTCGAATGCGAAATTAGTGATTTACTAATCTTGTTATTCGAATAATTTTACTAAGTAGTCTAATTAATTAATTTCAAATTTTTTTAATAAAGTTTTTAGTAAATTCGTTTCATATTGCTTAACTAGTTTATGAGAAAATACTCTCACATTATAGATCATAACAACGGCTTTTTGTTTTAGTGTAAGAAACAAACATCAAGTGAAAAATGCCTCGGAGAGTGCATAGATTCAAAAGAAAACGTGGATTTCAGCAAAGGAAAGCCAAACAGGCTAGATTGAATGTAGCTCAGAGTATGTCTGGATCGATTTTTAAGTATGTTACAAAAACTGATGACAGCCAAAGTTCATCAAAAGAAACTGATTTTCACCTTGATGCAAATGCAAGAGATGATTTAGATAATATCAGCTCATTTTCAGGAAGCAACATTGACAGTACAGAATTAATTAACACAAACGAAGAAGATGCTGAAAATAATAGTAGCAGTACTATTATTGCTACCAATGAACCATTTCCTCAATTGAATGATGTGTCAGAACGGAGTATTCCTGTTCCTTACAATGTTCGCATTGAAATAATAAAAAAAAGGAAGTGAATATTTCCAAAACAAAGAAGGACAATTTGCCACTGTTTCTAGGCACGGAACCAAAATAAAATGTGACGCTCGTCATCTCTCAAAAGATGGTTTTATGAAATTATCCCTAATGGTGAAAAAATCCTACGGTCATGGATGGTTTATTCCCTTACGTCTAAAAACCTGTACTAGTCCGGGAAAGTAAGGAAATAAAAGTCAAAAGTTTCCCATAATTGATTTTTCATTTTTAAATGAAAATATATTGACCCAGCATCACTCTCCTAGATTGTCTAATAATTTCCGCTGGAGCTTGCGACGCAGCTTGCAAGCACAGCTCAGACCACCTAAAATTCAAGTGATTTATGCTCGTGTCATTTCTGGATGTGTTCTTACAAAAAAATCGTAGAGATGAAAATTGAAGCAAATCTTATGCTCTTGAAGGTGACGTAAATAGTTTTTTCAAAAAAAAATTTCCGATCTTAAATTTTCCAAAAATTGAAAAAATTTACGAAAATTATATTTTTGGTTGGTAATTATAAATAAAATATTAATATCGAGGTCAAAACATAGATAAACATAGAGGGCAAACTTCTAAGAATTAACATTTTTTTAGATTTGGAAAATTCAAAATGGCTGCTGGGCAAATTGGAAACAATGTTTTTTTTCAATCGCGTCTAAATTTATGAACATTAACGATATTGAGAAGCGGTTTATTGCAATCGACAGAGTGAAATTTATATTTTTATAAATAACATAAACAAAATTTTTAAAAAAAATTTAACATAATTTTTTAGAACATTTACCGAAAATAAAAATTTTTCCATCTAGTTTTTTCTCATTTTGGCGTTGAAAAATTTGTCTAAAATATGTTTTCACGTTATAAATATGTGTTTCTTTGAAAGACGAGTATTTAAAAAAAATTTTAGATGCGACTTTTACAAGTTAATATAAACAAATTCAAAGTCTGTTAGATTCTGTGATAATATTGATTGAAATTTTCAAATTTTGATCACTTCGCTAGGTTGTCGAATCCAAACTCAACTTAAACACAAATTTTCATTTTTCCACCATCAATTGGTCCACTCAAAAGAGGATAGTAATCCTAGCTCGCTCGGGCAAACGGTTCGGCGGCAGCTGCTTGGCGTTGTGGTGGGGGGTCAGCGCTCGTTCGCAGTTGGACGAAGCTGAAGCTTTTATTTTGGTTTTCTTTGTAAAATTTTTGCATTTGTGGTTTGCTAATAGTATGGTTATTATCAACCATTACATATTGCTAGAAATAAGGTACAATGATATTTATAATTTATATCTATAAATCCATTTATTATATATATTATACATAATTCGAAACGTAGATACTAAGAATAATATTTATTTACAAATTTACATCTATATTCTACAAATTCTCGCCCTTTTTGGTCTCTGAGGAAATGGCTCTGTACAATTTTCCTCGTCATTATCATTAGCGAACAAATCCTCATCGATATTATTGCTACTATCAATTGCAAGTTCGCAATCAACTAATTGAGTCATCAAAATTTAGCTCATCACTCAGAGATTCATTATCATCCTCGTCATTGTCAAATAACGTACTTACAATTTCGATGTTACAACAGTTTTTGCCTTCGCAATTTTTACATAATATCGTACAATGTATGCCAACTTTTTTACAACCACACCTGGTAGTAGAGCACCCTGTGGTACAAGAACACGAAATAATGTTCAATAATTCGTCGGGTACAAGTACGTCGTCAGTCATGTTAGTAAGGGTCTTTTGGGCGTTCGAAGAGAATGAGCGCTGATCCCCCACCAGAACGCCAAGCAGCTGCCGCCGCACCGTTTGGCCGAGCGAGTTAGGATTACTGTTCTCTTTTGAATGGACCAATTAACGGTAGAAAAATGAAAAATTGTGTTTAATTTGAGTTGGGATTCAACAACCTAGCGAAGTGGTCAAAATTTCAATTAATATTATGACAGTATCTAGCAGATTTTGAATTTGTTTATCTCAGCTTGTAAAAGTCGCATCTGAAAAAATGTTTTTTCAAAATACTCGTGTTTTAAAAACAAACATATTTATAACGTAAAAAGATATTTTTAAGAAATTTTTCAACGCCAAAATGAGAAAAAACTAGATGTAAAAATTTTTATTTTCGGTAAATGTTCTAAAAAATTATGTAAAAAAATTTTTAAAAATTTTGTTTATATTATTTATAAAAATATAACTTTCACTCTGTCGATTGCAACAAACCGTTTCTCAATATCGTTAATGTTCATAAATTTAGACGCGATTGAAAAAAAAATTTGTTTCCAATTTTCGCAGCCGCCATTTTGAATTTTCCAAATCTGAAAAAATGTAAATTTTTAGAAGTTTGCCCTCTATGGTGATCCATGTTTTGACCTCGATATTAATATTTTATTTATAATTACCAACCAAAAATATAATTTTCGTAAATTTTTTCAATTTTTGGAAAATTTAAGATCGGAAACTTTTTTTTGCAAAAACTATTTACATCACCTTCAAGAGCATATGATTTGCTTCAATTTTCATCTCTACGATTTTTTTGTAAGAACACGTCCAGGAATGACACGAGCATAAATCACTTGAATTTTAGGTGGTCTGAGCTGTGCTTGCAAGCTGCGTCGCAAGCTCCAGTGGAAATTATTCGACAATCTTGGAGAGTGATGCTGGGTAAAAATATTTTCATTTAAAAATGAAAAATCAGTTATGGGTAAGTTTTGATAGTTAACAGATTTTTCGACCTTACTTTCCCGGACTATACTGTTTCTGCTGTCGTTTATTTGCTATGGCCAATAATACCAATGCGGGAACATTTACGACTGGATTTCAAAAGTGGTGGAAATTAAATCCGAAAGTAGCTGACGAATGTTCAAATGAACATCTAGAAAATGTTGAGAAATGGAAAACTTTAGAAATGAGACTAAAATTGAATAAAACAATAGATGATGCAGCTTTGCAATTGATGGATACAGAAAAACAGAAGTGGAAGCATCTTTTGACTAGATTACTGGATATAACTTTATTTCTGGCTAAACAAAACTTGGCGTTTCGTGGACATGATGAAGGACAAGACTCTAAAAATAAAGGCAATTTTTTGGAATTAGTAAAACTATTGTCAAAGTATGATGTAGTGTTGAAAGAACACATGATGAAATTGGAGGAAGATAAAACTTCAAAAGTATCATATTTGTCGCCAGATATACAGAATGAATTCATTAATGTTCTATCAAACCATGTGAAAACTAAGCTTGTCAACGAAATTAAATCAGCGAAATATTTTGGTATTATGTTTGATAGCACACCTGACATTTCACATATTGACCAAATGTCTGAAGTGATACGTTATGTGAAAATAGAAAATAGGAAAGTGGAAGTCAAAAAAGCATTCCTTGGATTTTTTCCTTTGCAACGGAAAAAAGCTGCTGATCTAAGCTCAAGACAGACGATTTAGATATTATGATGTGTCGTTCCCAAGGCTATGACGATGCTGCTGTTATGAGCGGTGTGCACGGAGGAGTACAGTCCATTATTAAAACAAAAAACAATAAAGCAATTTTTATTGGTTGTATTGATCACTCGATTAATTTGTGCGGTCAACATTCATTTGCCCAAAATGTATCATGCGTTACATTTTTTGGAACGGTAGAGACGATTTTTCTTTTTTTTTTTCCGCCTCCACTAGCCGTTGGGAAGTGCTTATGAAACACAACAAAGTATCTGTTAAAAGACTCTCAACAAGTTGGAGTGTTCATTACCGTGCAGTAAAAGTACTAGCAGAGAATTTTGAAGGACTTATAGACGCAATTGAGGAGTTGTGTGATGGACGAGAAAATGTAAACACCAGAGATGCTACACAAAACCTCATGCCTGCTGTGTGCAATTACACTTTTTTATGTTATCTTTTCTTCTGGTATGATGTTCTTCGGGAAGAAAATGCTGCACAGATTGCATTGCAAAGTAAAGGCTTGACTGTTGACGAAACTGCGTTTTTATATCGAAGAAAAACGGGATCACATTGTGGAAGATGCAATAGACATTGCAACAAAAAAATCAGAAGACTACGATATTCCAACAGAAAAACGACTTCAGCGTAGAAAACGGTTGGTTGGTGAGATGGCCAGCGATACAGGACTCACACTGAAAGAGGAATACATAAGGATGGATGGATCTATGGATGAAATCCATAGAAATAAATATGCAAGAATCAATCAACAATATAAGGTTTGTTCCAACACATCAATGAACCGTTCTTGGAATGGTGACGCGTATGTGCAATAGCAAAAATGCGTTTCAACCACGAGAGAACTGTTTAGCGAACGATAACTGTTTTGTTCCAACCCGATATGGTATCGTTACGGAATCGGTTCAGGAATGATGATTTCGATACTTGACTAAAAGTAGGTATCCAGAGAACCAACTTGCGCAGTTCATATATCCATATCTAGTTTTAGGTTAGTATGGGCTTGATTTGTTTATAGTTGAATTTTGTGGGAGCGATCTTCGCCAGTGATAGTCACCTAGAACTGGAAATTATAATAAATGAAGGAAAAAATAAAAATAAAAAATATTTAGGTAAGAAATTGAATCTTCTTGTTAACATTCCTTTTGCCACATGAATTGTGTGGGTAGAATTAGAATAATACAATATATATTGTTGAAATTAAAACTTATTTCAGAAGAGACAGTACATCAATACTCTCGAGAAGTGTTCTTTGAACATTTTAGATTATCCAAAAATATTGTTGAAAATATTAGTGAAAGGTATGAAACCAGTCCATATTATCACACACAGATGGGTCAGTATGGAAACATTTCGGCTTTACATCAGGTTTGTACTTCTTATAGTTTCTTAATACCTGTATACAAAGAATTAATTTTGTTTTATGAGTACCATGAGTGAAGTTCTGTACTTTGTACTGTTTTAGGTGTTAATTTATTTATGGTATATAGGGCATCAAATTCCAAGTTTTCGAGATGTCGGTGATCGATTTAATATAACAATTAGCTCAGTAAGACGTCTTACCTTATTTTTGAGCAATTTATCACCACAAATTATAAAATGGCCAAATGAAAATGAGAAACGTATTGCTGAAGCATATTTTAGAGAAAATGGATTTCCCAATATGATAGGTGCTATAGATGGATGCCACATTTAAATAGATAAGCCTGCAACTGATCCAGACTCATATATAAACCGGAAGGGACTTCATTCGCTACAGGTACTTATAAATTGTATTACAAGTTTTTTCTGTGGGTAAAAATAAAAGATTTTAATGAGTTGGTTTTCAGTTACAGGCTGTTTGCGACCACCAATGAAAAAGAATAGACATTTTTATTGGGTATCCCGGATGCATATTTCAAAACTGCACATTGATACGAAACCAGTAGTTAAATGCTGCGCTGCCATTGGCTGGATTGTGTAGTTACCGTCTTTTAAACTCGCACTTAAAATGTTCCTTGCTGTTGTTTACAACTTAGGGATGTCAATTTTCTTCAATTAAGTACTAATACCATGGGATCACCCTGCATAAAAATATTGATAGAAATTTTACTTAAATCTGAATTATTACATAATTTAGTAATTGTCATTCCGTAATGGCAGCGACAGGTGGAAATCCAGCAAATAGCAGCGCCGCATTTGGCTACTGGTTTCGTATCAATGTGCAGTTTTGAAATATGCATCCCGGATCTGTTCACGATAGTCGGGTATTCAGGAATTCCCCGTTAAGTATAAATTTGGAAGAAAAATGTGGCAGGTATTTCCTATTAGAGGACAGTGGCTATGCCTTGCAAAATAACCTATTGACACCATACAAAGATGAGGAAACTTAACACGAAGGCAAACCAATTATAATGTCAAACTAGCAAAAAATAGATACGATATTGAACACTGTTTTGGTATTTTAAAACAGAAGTTCCGTTAACTGTATCATGTAAAGCTAAAAGGTATACCGTTCATTGCACACTTCATAAGGGCAGCTTGTGTGTTGCAAATATAGCAAGAGATGATGAGTTTCTTGTAAATGTTAATCCAGCGATGCTAAATATTAATGTTCATGTAGACGAAGAGAATGTAGCTGAAGATCACGCAGTTGAAGTTGATGCATGTGTTGCTGTAATTGGAGATAGGGTGACTAATTGATTACTAATGTAAACACGTGTGTAAATAATATCAATTCCTATGTCAAAATAAACTTTTGTCTTGATACAAACTATACAGTGTTATTTAAATAAATAATGTAATTTCCTAAACCAAAATAAAATATATTCTTCAAACAAACTATACAGTCTTATTTAACTAATGGCTACCTGATAAGTAAACAAAACAAAAACAACAAATTCTATCACATTAAAAGGTTACGAATACATAAAGAAAAACATAATCTACAAAAACAATCCTTAAATACTAAGTTCACAACAAAAACATTTTTATCACCTATATTAGTTGGCAACAACGCTGCATTGGCAGTTACATCTACAATTTCTCAGAATTTCATTTCGTTCTTCAAATAATTTATTACGAACTTTTATTTCTCTAAGTTTTCCCTTTGAATCTCCAATTTTGCTTCATAATACATTTTCCTGTCAAGTCTTAAATTTTCTATATTCGTCAATATTCGATTGATTCTACGTTTAATGTTTGTAAATGATGTTGCAGTTGGTTTCGGTGGAAGGACTTTAGTTGGTGTTTCGCATAGTTCAATACTATTTTCTATTTTTCCTCTGTGATTATTGTTTTCTTTTGTCTCTTCTTCAATATTGATTTCCATGGTTCTCTCATGTTCTTCTAATGAATAATCCACTGTATCACTGGATAGTAAAACTTCTGGATGGATATTCTTTTTTTTACCAAATATGTTTTCCATTTCCAGTTTTTATTCAAAAAATCTGCGACCTCTACTTAAATAGAAAAGAAATCGCAATAAACATGTATATATAGATGTATTGAGAAATCTTATGTTGCAACACGTTATTAACTTAAATGGTTTATGTGCAGAAAAACAACCATTGCTTACCTGTTTTATTCTGGTTGTCGACAATTTTTTTATAATTCCTTTCTAGGGCATTCCATCTGTTGTGACAATTGCTTGCAGTTACAATAACATTCAATTTATTTAGTTCGTTTGCTATTCTCTGCCACATCATTTTTACATTTCTTATATTGAAAGTTCCTACTCGTTTTCTATATTTGGCATAACAATCTATTAGTAATTTCGTATTATTCACACTCCACTTGTACTCTGCAGAAGTTGAATTATGGATAGGGGTAGTTGCTACTGTATTGTTAGTTGGTACATTTATTTCAGTCGTACTTTCCAGTATTGGAACTAATACGTATTCTCGTAATTCTAAAAGAAATACATCAATTTATACATCAACCTTTTCAGTCATATAATAATTGCTAAATGTGATATTTACCACCTAATACACTATTCATTGTTCCAGTTGGTACCCACAGATATTATAAATAAACTTTTCTTTACTCAACAAAAATATGTACATATAAACAAAAAAGTATGGTTATGTTTGATATTTACGTTCCAGTGTCAGTAACCAAACCGTTCCAACCACGATCTATTTTGGAACCGTTATTAGAACGGTAAACACTTGACGCCTGCGTAACAAATCCATGAGAACGATTTCGATAACGATTCCGGAACGATTAAAATTTGTGTGTTGGAACAAACCTATAGGGACATGGATGAATCAAACTGGCTGGACGATTTCTCCACAAAAGTCGAAGTATATAGTTTTTTCCAAAAAAAAGAAGCCTAGTGATATATCTTTAACACTTTACAACATTCCTCTTTAAATGGAATTGGAGATAAAATATTTGGGAATGCTTTTCGATAAAAGGCTGAATTTGAGCGCACACATAAAGTAATTAAGGAAATCATGTCTTAGTGCAACAAACTTAATAAAAGTTTTGGGAAATCATCAAAGCGGATCAGATGCACACACTCTTATCCTGCTATGGATGGATCTGTAGTATACGCATCTGCAACTAAAGCATCCTTAAAATTACTAGATACTGTTCACAATAAGGGTGTTCGAATTTCTCTAGGAGCTTATCCCACCAGTCCAGTTGAAAGCTTACTATGTGAAGCTGGAAAACCACCACTTAAAATAAGAAGAGAATATCTAAGCCTATCATATGCCTCTAAAGTACTTTTTAACCCAAAAAACCCAGTCTACCACAATGTATTTTCCAATCGCTTCAGAAGTACATTTCTTCAAAAATCACATTTGACTCCCCCTTTCTACCAACGCATCAATATGATCAGCAGTGAAATAGGTATAAACTTCCCAAAGGTACGCTCTCTTGAATACCCTCCCTGGCTACTTAAACCTCCTGACTGTAATTTGTCTCTAACTTCCTACAACAAACGAGAATATTCTCATGTACTGATAAGAAAAGAATTTCTACGAATATCCTCACAATTTGAAGATTATACACACATTTACACTGATGCATCCAAGTCTCAAGATACGACGTCGGCTGCATTGGTTACTGCACACGAGACGCAATATTTTGTTTTACCGCATACGCAGGAGAGCTGTATGCAGTTTTTAAGGCAACGGAGTTCTGCAAGCACTCCCATCAATAACAGACTCGTTGAGTGTACTTCAAAGCATAACTCAAATCTACCCAGATTCGGCGATTGTAACGAATATCAAAGAAAATTTTCATTCAATGAAAAGCAAAATTATCACCTTTCTGTGGGTCCCTTCACATACACAAATTAGAGGTAATGAAGAAGCCGACCAAGCAGCCAAAGAAGCTTACCTAAATAATCCCACTATAGTGAATAAACAACTGATTAGTTACAGTGACCTAAAGAACATGTTTAAAAAATCAACAAGAAATTTGTGGCAAAAATTGTGGAATAGATCCGAAGCTAAGCTGAAAGAAATAAAGCCAGTTATTTCTCCGTGGAAGGACCTCAGTATTACGCGTAGACACCAAGTAATATTAGCAAGACTTAGGATAGGACATGCGAGATATACACATCAATATCTGCTGAAGAAAGAAGATGCCCCAATATGTAGTGTGTGTCGAGTGCAAATAAGTGTTAAACATGTTCTTATTGAGTGCCCTAAATTCAGTAACGAGAGAAATGTGTGTAATTTGAGCGCTAATCTTACAGAACTGCTTGGAGACTCTTGTAATATCAGAAACTTAATTATGTACCTTCAAAATATCAATCTCATCCACATGCTGTAAATAATACTTATTTATATTGTAAAAATTGTACTAATTTATGCACATTTGCTAATTACCTCAGTTGTTGAAGCAAATTGCATAAATATATTTTTTTCTCCATTAAATAAAAAAAGTATTTAGAGGATTAACTGGAGCCTCCATTACAAGATATTTCAGTTCCGTATCCGGCGTAGGAGGAGGTTGCTAATATTAGACAAAGTGGACAACGAAAACGATCTACAATAGCAGAAACTGTTCTTGCTGTTCCTTAAGGTAAATCGGAATAAAAAAACCGAATTAGACCTAAAAGCCTAATTAGACATTGAAAAATAAAATGTTATGTTAGTATTAGATGTGACACTTTTGAAGCAAAATCAACATGTGGACAAACTTTTTGGAAGTACTGAAAATGTGACACTTCTCCCAAATTCTAGAGTTAGTTTTGATATTTCAACACTGATATAACTACTCTGTAGTGGCTAAATACGCGAGTTACTTTTATGACTCCCTTCTATACAAAAATTTACGAAATCTTAGTTTTAATTTTGATATAATCGAAAAATCTGACTTTTTTTAGTTGTTTCGGTTTTTTTCCAAATTAGCAATATGGTTCGTATATCTCAAAAACTGTCCATTTGACAACGTCGAAAATATAAAATTTATATATGACAAAACCATGACTTTCAAAGGCAAAGATATCTTCATGTCTCTACTTTAGGCGCGCCCTGTATATTTGCATATTATTTTGCTAAAATAATAAATTCTTCAAGTGAGTTGTTTACTCATTTCCGAAGCGACTGAAGTATAACAATTTTGGGGTGATATCGATGCAACGCTACGACCATAAAATATACTACGCACTCACTGAACTTGGCAAATGAATTATGACTAGTAAAAAGGAGGTGTAGAGAGGAGAAAAAAGGGCAGAAAACACTAGAGGGACTGAGAGAAAATGGTTCTTAGGTGTCACTCGAGAGCAGACTTTCGTTTTTACCCAACTATTATAATAAAAGAGTGTATCCTTGAGGACCCTTAAATTATGTGTAGAATATCCCACTTGAAATAAAATATATATATGTATATATATATATATATATATATATATATATATATATATATACCACAAAGACAGAATTAGCGGGCATAGCACGCAAAAGAGGTTACAGAGAATGAGTGGTAACCGTAGACATGCATGTTTCTGGCTCATTAGCCCTCATCGGTACGGTTAGTGTTATATATATATATATATATATATATATATATATATATATATATATAATTCATTTAGTTTCTTCAACCATTTGTATATTTCCAATATTATATATATATATATATATATATATATATATATATATATATAATACTAACAATCAGTGTAGCAGGCAAATATTTCTTCTAAAAGTGAGTGTAGGTGGATTGATAATATATTTCTCCAAAAAATAAATGCACCACGCACAAATAAATAAAAAATTAAGCTTTTTTCAGTTATTCTACATTTTATTACAATAATAATTATAAATGGTCAAACTGAATTCAGGCTTTCAGAATTCAGGAATAAGCGAAAAATTCGAAATTGACAGAAAGTGAAACAAATTAATACGAATACGCGAATAACATCCTGATATCGTCGATACCTACTTAAAATAAGCTGCCTTATTCATGAGAGTACCAACCTGCCCCTACTAGAAACAAAAAATATTAAATGGTTATAAAGTGATGACACGACACAAAATTTCAGTCTATTCTTAACCAACAATTCAAAATGAGATTATGTGGTGAATTATCGAAGATTGTAAACAAGGAAATGCTTACGCTGTAATGGCTGACGAAACAGCAAATATTGAGTCTATTGAATAAAAAAAAGTATTAACTTGCAAGTCATAACTTAAAAGAAAAAGCTAAAACTTCTAAGTAGTACTTATTTTTATTTGAATAAAAACTAGAATTCTCTCGAAAGTGAATACTGGAAAACTCTTTTGAATTTTGAGTGATTACTTATAAGTACTTACTTATATTTACAAGTGTTTACTTTTTTCGTTGCGTAAACATTCATACTAAACAAGTCGTGACATGTGTGCAACCGCAAGTAAGCATTTGTTTTCAAGATTAAGCGTTGTATAGGTCTATTCGTCGCAATCATGTCTTCGAGTGAGGAAGAATTGCCGGTAAAAATTGGCGGTTACAGACTTATGTTTGTCAAATTGATAAAAAAGTATAAGGTTCTTTTGAATAAATCAATGATTCCTACTATTGTTCAAGCTAAAGAAAAGGCATGGAAAGATCTCAAAGACGAATTTATCAAAATGTCTGGCACAAATACTACTGTTGAAAAGTTGAAAAAAATCCTCAATAATATGAAAACAGACGTGAAGGAAAAAACTGATAAAAATCTAACCGGGAACAAAAAAATTAAACTACAAGAATGGGAAGAAGAGTTTTTAAAACTTTTGAATTATGAAAAAAATCCAGTTTTTGTAAAAATTCCTGGTGCATGTTCCATTGGAACAGAGAATGATAAAGGAAATACTCCACACAATTCTACGGAAATTAATATGGATACACAGTTATTGCCTTCACCTACAAGCATTGTACAAAAGCGGCCACAGAAAAGAATGAAACAAGAAACTGAAGAAACAAAAAACTTATCAACGCAAGAACTGCAACGCCTTGTTCTACTTGAGTAATTAAATCTCGCTAGATTGCAAGCCAAAAAATAACAACTCATGATTGACAGACTAACAAATCAGCCAAACCATGATCCCGAAAGTAACTTAGGGAGGCAAGAGGGAAGTTCAAGCGGCATTCTATCAGAATTACGAGAATATATAGACTTGTAGTGAATCAGAAACCTGTCAAGCCTGTAACTAAAAAATATCCATTTCTGTTTTGTATATATTATGCTAATTTTTACATTAGGCACTTTGTGTAATAAAATGTTGTGTTTGCACTTTGTAATTTAATAAAATACAAAAAAACAGAAAATTGTTAATGAAATAATTATAAAAATCAGAAAACTGCTTTATTTAAACACACTCAGTATGACAGTCTACATTTAACATCCAGCTTTAACTTGGGTTAGTATCTAAATATTATCACCGAACATTGTCTCCAGTATTGCTTGACGTTTCTCAGTGCTTCTCTGACGGATAGTAGTACTATTTTCAGCTTCATCACACACGTAATCGGAGTCTCCAGGACTTTCCATTTTATCTGATGCAAACTCAAAATCATCTCGTAAATGCTTGCTAATGTTATGTAAAACAGCACAGCAAACAATAATTTTTGGAACTTTTGACAAAGATGTTTTAACCTTGTGTCCTAGAATGGAAACCTTTGCTTTACTTGTCCAAAAACTCTCTCAATTACAACTCTTTCCTTGGAGTGAGTGATATTGATAATTCTTCAATTCGGTTTTGAGGATTATTAAAAGGTGTTAATAACCAAGGAGCAATTCCATATCCACTATCTCCAAGAAGGCAGAAATTACCCCGAAATCTTGCCACATTTTCATTTACGGAACTTTGTTTCCAAATTCTGGAATCGTGAACACTTCCAGGCCATTGAGCGTCTACACTTGTAATCAATTCATTAACATCACAAGTTACTTGCACATTTGTGCTAGCAAATCCTTTTCTGTTAATAAAATCATCTCCAAATTCTGTTGGTTTTTTAATTTGAACATTAGTGCAATCTACAGCACCAATGACTGTAGGAATTTGGAATCGATTCGACCATTTAATTCTTGCTTCTTCCGTAGATTAGATGGAAATTTTATCCAATGGTGGGCCTTTTCTAATATACAATCAGCTACTTCACTTATGGTTTTGCATACTGTAGTATGATGAATGCCAAAATCGTCACCAATACCTGTTTGAAATTCGGTATCACTAACATATCGTAGGAATATCTCCATAGTTTGCCGAGATGCAAGTGCACCGCCTCTGGATTCATATTTCTCTGGTAAAAAATAATCCGAAATATAGTCTACACTTTCACTTTCAAAACGCAACAAGAGCTTAGATTTGCTTGGGCTGATGGTTCTTCTCTTCCTATAGTTTTTTCTGTTACGAACATTTATGAAGTCCACCATGTTTAACACTAGCAACTACCGTAGGAAAAAAGGATGCTTTACAGGTACCTTAAAAATCGTCAAGTTATAACTTACTAATTTAAGACAGATCTTATTTTTATTCAAATAAAAATAAGCCAGTACTGGAAAAACCCTTATATTTTAAGTAACTACTTCAAACCATTCTGGCCATAAGTAATTCCTTTTACATGAAGTAGTCACTGACCTTTTATTCAATTTATACTAAGAAAATACTTAAATAAGAGGAAGTACACTGAGGAAAATCACCCGTTACAACTTTTATTCTGACCCAAGATATATAATCACAAATTAATATTATAATATTGATAAAATACAATTATATTGCAGCAAAAACAAATGTTATTCTAAGGGTGTATAACTGCTATACAATTTTTTTCTGTAGTTACCTACCTGAATCAAGTTGTATAAAATTATCATATACTCCTTATATTTTTACAAGTTTGTCACAAATTATATAATCAAAATACAAAAATTATATACGGGTTACTATACCAGTTTTTTAACACAATAATACCGCCTTTATATGGTTAGTTGTATAATAAATATCCGACTTGTTGTATAAAAACCAATTTCGGTTATATACGTACGATATATCTATTGTCTTAGTTTTAAAATTACCGCTAATACGCACCAATTAGCCATTAGCAAAGAGAGAGAGAGATTATACCAATGGACAAGCGCAGATTGGACAAGTTCCTCTTTATTCATTTATTGTTTAGATGTTTGGAAGCGACACGCGACCATGTTTAGCTTTAACAGCTTGTTTTATTTTTATGGTTTGTAAATAGTGTGGTATCATATAAAAATGGATACTTTTGATTTTCAGGAAAAATTCAGAGGTAACCTGTACCTATTTAATTATGTTTGTTAATATTTAGCAAAAACCATCGTTTATTATTAAAGCAGTAAAGCGTGTGTTAGGTCGTTGTGTGGCGTCCATGCTAGTTGGCGGGAGATTTTTGTTCCCTATATCGCCGGCCCGAATAGGTATGGAAAGTTATAAAATATAAATTGATTCATAGTTTGCTTTTGATATTCCGTAATACCCACCAGTAACACATGATTTCTGAAAAATTACCAGTTATTTGATTCTTTTAGATATAAGGGTTGTAAGTATTATTAAAATTTCAATGTATGAAGCCATCATAGGAAGCCATGCACAGAGATATATATGACTAAAATAGGATATTTTCCTCCAATGAAACTTTTATTTATTTTACTAATTTTTTAACAATTTGTTATTGAAGAGCATTTTAAAATTCGATTATACAGGTTCTCCCAAAAAACGTTATAAATATGGGATCTACGAGTATATCCACCTAAAAATCAAATTTTAATTATTTTTGATTGCTGCAGTAGCACGCTTGAGAATCGAAAAAAACGGCTATTGCCTATCTGAACTTTTAAGACTGACACATCTGAACATATCTGAACTGACACATTTTAAACATGATTATTTACTAAACGCAATAAGATAAAAATGTGCGGTTTCAACCAATACGTTTCAAATTTAGAAAAGCTTTTTCCCACTCATTAAAAAATTCACATATATATGGGACGAGGAAAAAGTGCCCATTTTCAAATAAAAATTGCTTGGTTTATTTAAAAGAGTGGCCCTTTATATTTTTGCACCATTCGAAAGCTGAGTTCTTTATGTTTTTAAAACTGTTAATATGTGTAATTTATTTTTTACTAATAGAGCATACCGAGTTTTTGTGAGTGCGTGCATTTTCTATATTTTCAATATCCCTTAGATTTTCAATCTTTTTTCTGCAGTTTCAATTTATTGCCATTTATACACTGAAATAACTAGCTTTTTCGTAACTTCTACTTATTTCAGTGTACAAATGACAAAAAAGTTAAAAACAAAGAAAATGAGAATGCAACCCCTTACAAAAATTAGAGTATCTTTTTTATTTTCAAAAATTAAATTGCACATGTTGACATTTTTGAAAAGCTAAAGAACAGAGCTTTCGAATTGTGTAAAAATATACAGGGTGTTTGAATAAGTCAAGTAATTTTTAGTTGAAAGTAGCCATTTTTTTTCATCATTCCATATAACCGAAATTTTTTGATGGGGAAAAAACTTTTCTAAACTTGAAACCGTACATTTTTAACTTATTTTGTTTAGTCAATAATCACGTTTAAAATGTGTGAGTTTATAAGATAGACAGGTATTACAGTGGCGTATAAAAATATTTGATATAGGTGATCAAAAATTAAAATTATTCATCAGCCTCTACCAAATATTTTTGTATAGGTACCACTATCTACATCCAAAAAAGTTAGGATAGGGGCCTGTAAGCCGTTTTTCTCGATTCTCAACAGTTACTACAGCAACCCAAAATGATAAAATGTGATTTTTAGATTGAAATCAGCTGTTTTCGAAACAAAATGTGTAATAAATTCCAATTTTTCTATAGAGCTTCGAGGAACTTCAACAGAAAAAGGCTGAGAGATTGGAGAAATTGACTAACTGCAGTCTCACACTTCAACCTTTTGGAGTTATTTGTGGACCTTTGAAAAACGTGTCAACATATCTGGCTGTAATCAATGACGTTGTATACACCTTTGATTCTATAATAAGAACCTTAGAGATCCATTACAAAACGTTTCATGCGTTAGATATTGAGTACCCTCCCCAGTGTCAACATATCTGGCAACTTATTGAAGAAGTGATTTTTGAAATGAAACATTCTCCATCAAGTTCTTGTGTAAGTGCCCTTATATCAGTGTAAGTGTGAAGTTAATAATCTAAGAGAAACTAATTACTATTTTCATTTTCCACATGTGAAAGAATTGTTAGTTTTCACACACTAAAGATAAAGTTATCTTTTTCAAATAAAAACTTCTGAAAAAAAAGTCTTCTGTTGTTCATTTAAAAATAATTCATAGATGTACCAATCAAACTAAGTTTATATGTGCTGAAATTAAATGTCACAGACATTTCCCTAATCTAAATTCATATTTAAAACATTTAGACAGTCATGTAGTTATTACAGGTAAATCAAATAATAAAAATGTCAATAAGCAATCTCCAATTGTTGTCGAAGTTCTTGAACAAAGACAGACATTAATTGATGTTCCTACTAAATGTGAAGACAGAATTACTTTTGACTCCTTTCAGTATACAAAGGAAATATTGCCAAATGAACTTTTCCGCTTTTAGATATGAAACAAAGCATAGAAAATCCAAACTATCAGCTACCAGCTTCCAGAGTTAGTATAACTAAAACTTTGGCTATCAAACATCAGTTAATGCAAGCTAACAGATTTATTTTGCAAAAAGGTTTCTTAAATGAAATTGAAATCCACAGAAGTGTTACGATATTTAGCCATGATAAAGAGTTTTCAGATCTGAAAAACTTATTTTTGGTATCTAATGTAAATTTTGATTCTGAAGATTCTATAATTCTAGTAGAAAAAATAGATATTCATATTAGTATATACGAACCAGGGAATATAATTCTGGTTGAACCTACACTGAAAATGTTTGGTGAAATATATAAAATTATTTTAAATAGTACCTCATCTGATGTTTCTTTTATATACTATAAAATATTTTGCACATTTGATAATCATTTAATGACTTATTAGTTATCAGAGTACACAAAAAAAATATAGTCCTTCGATCACGACTTTGTTATCACAAAACATTCTCACCTGTTGCGCAGTCCAACAAAAATTACATAATGTTTGAATATTAATACAATTCTTACAATAAAGGGTATATTTTCGTTCATTTGTTATTTGTTTGTGAAGAATACATTTTTTTTCATTTGTTTGTTTATGAAGAATAAAATAAGTATAACCGTAAAAACTATTTTCTCTTTTATCCTTAACCATTTGTTAACAGAGTGGTTATGCATACAGTTATATGGTGGTAAAATTTATATAATAATACTCTAATATTAAATAAAATGAAATTCTTAAGCATAAAATATTAAAGTTTCACTAATATCTCATAGGCTCATGAACGAACAAAATTGGAACTAGGTTTGGTGCTTTTTAAGACCTGCTACTTTGGATGATAGCGAAGAAAATACCTATTGTTTGAGGTTGTGTAGACAATAGAGTTCTATGTAATTACCTGCTTCGGATTCCCTCTGTCTTATGCTTGTTTAATTCTACATAACGTTTCAATCAATATGAATGATCTTCAGGTGAAATCTGTTCTCACCTGAAGAAAATCGAAGATCCATTTCGATTGAAACGTGGTGTAGAATATATAAAACAATCAAAACAATGGAAGTCCGAAGCCAGCAATCATATAATGCCTATCTAAAAATATTATAACGACAAAATAAAAATAATATATTGGCCATACAAAAATAATATAATAACGCCAGTCCTATAAAACGTGGTATAACAAAAAAGAATCAGACTTGGAATAACAAAACGCAAAGGACAGCTATGTAATTGACGTATAATGACATCTATGTAATGACGTATGGATGACAATTTGATATTTGTAAGAAATCAATAATAAAACTATTTCTATTAAATAAATAATTAACAATTATAATGTAATGATAGTGCCATTGCCCATTCGTATAAACAGTGAAGTGAACTATAAAACTCTGTATGGTTGAAAATTTGAGTTTTTAGTTGAAGTGAAGTTTAATTAATAATGCCGCGACCAAGACGATCGAATCTTTCCCGACAAAGCCGTGATGCAAGAAGAATGTGAAATACTGCAAATGAAAGGAGTGAAGAGGAACAAGAAATTGCACGTGAACAGCGCCGCGATAGTATGACTCGACTTCGTGCTTCTCAATCACGAGAGCAAATTGAAGCAGCCGTTCTACTGATGCTCTTGGTCGTATGTATACAGTTCATCCAAAGAATAATGAATGTTTCTATTTGCGGTTGTTGCCGGTAAATGTGCGTGGGCCAACGTCATTTGAGTCACTACGAACTGTTAATGGTGTAATATTCCTAACATATCGTGCTGCACGATAGTCATTGGGATACGACAATCGCTGAAGCCATTATCTCTGCATCTCCAAGTCAGATACGCACATTATTCGCTATCATAATTTCGACATGTTTTCCATCAAACCCATGTAACCTGTGGCACAAATACAAGGATAATATGTCAGAAGATATTTTACATCAAATTCGTGTCAGTTCCAGAAATCACGATATTGAAATGAATGAGGAGATACATAATCGTGAAATGAATGACGCATTTAATCGAGAATTGGAACGGGAACGTGAATATGATCACCAGAAATTGGATTTAGTAGTTCAAACGAATGTACCCTGTTGAATTACCAACAAAAGGAAGTTTATGATACTTTAATGAAGGCAATCGATGATGAAAATGGTGGTTTATATTTTCTAGATGCCCCTGGTGGAACTGGCAAGACATTCCTCATGTCATTAGTTTTAGCAACTGTTCGGGCGAGATCTAATATAGCAGTTGCAGTTGCATCTTCTGGAATAGCAGCCACATTGTTAGAAGGATGCCGTACGGCTCATTCAGCATTCAAATTACCGTTAAATCTTCAAATTATTGAAAAACCAACGTGTAATATTGCAAAACACTCAGCAATGGCCAAAGTTTTAGCGGTATCGAAAATCATCATCTGGGACGAATGCACAATGGCGCATAAACGTGCATTAGAAGCACTTAACCGAACATTAAAAGATTTACGCAATGACTCGAGATGTTTTGGAGGAGCAATGATTTTACTGTCTGGCGATTTCCGCCAAACACTGCCAGTAATTCCAAGATCTACGGCTGCCGACGAAATAAACGCTTGCCTCAAATCGTCAAATCTATGGCGCTGTGTGAAGAAACTGCAACTGACAACAAACATGAGAGTTACATTGCTTAATGATACATCTGCTGAATATTTCTCGGAGCAATTGCTGACTATCGGTAATGGTCAAGTACCTGTCGATGAATCGAGCGGATTAATATAATTTCCAAATAATTTCTGTGATTTTGTCTCATCAAAAGACGAACTTATCAACAATGTATTTCCAGAAATTATTTCTAACTACAAAAATAATGAATGGTTGAGTGAGCGAGCAATTTTAGCGGCTAAGAATAAAGATGTAGATGACCTAAACTACATAATTCAAAATAAGATCATTGGAACAATGCATTCATTCAAATCTATTGACTGCGTCACAAATGAAGATAAAGCCACCAACTATCCAATTGAATTTTTAAACTCTTTGGACGTGCCTGGCTTACCACCGCACAATTTACGCCTAAAGGTTGGCTCCGTAGTAATCATGCTTCGAAACATAAACCAACCAAAACTGTGCAACGGTACGCGTTTGGTGGTTAGAAAATTGATGAACAATGTAATTTACGCTACGATAATGATAGGAAAATTCAAAGGTGAGGAAGTTCTCATTCCGAGGATACCGATGATCCCAACCGATATGCCGTTTGAATTTAAAAGACTTCAATTTCCGATACGTCTTGCATTTGCCATGACCATCAACAAATCACAAGGCCAATCCTTAAAAGTTTGTGGTTTAAATCTAGAACATTCATGTTTTTCCCATGGTCAATTATACGTGGCATGTTCACGGGTCGGAAGACCATCTGCGTTGTTTGTTTTTGCGCCTGATAATAAAACAAAAAATGTCGTGTATCACAAGGTACTTAAATGAAGAGCAACCTATGTACTAAAATACAGAAATAATTATGAATGATTAATGTAGGTATTTAATTTTTTTTGTATTTTTTCCAATTAAAAAAAAAGTCTGCTTATTTGTTGCCATTAAGGCCGAACAAAGTTCGCCGGGTCAGCTAGTAATATCTATACAAAAATAATATAATGGCTAGTCTTCAATCAAGTAAATTCAACAAAATTGTATACACAAATTTTATAATATTTAATTAATAATTGTATAAAGGTTATATCTTGTTTACTAGAGTAAAACAATGTCAAATAACGATTATCTAGAAATTGTATAACTGTCATACAATATTATTATTGGCCTGACAACGGGTGTTGTAATGATTATACAACATTGTTATTGGCTTAAAAATATGTATAATTATAGCTATACAAAATGAGAATAATAGTTATTCAAGTGAATTTAAGTGCATATATAACTAGTTATATAACCAATATACAAACATGTTTAATCGTTAAACAATCCAAACTCAGTTTCCAGAAAAACGCGTTTTATAACCACAAAACAATAGTTGATTTGTCACAAATAGTATATACCTTTTGTATAAAGATAATACTAATACAAGTTTTATATTATGGTTAATGATTTTTCTCTCAGTGTAAAAGCCAATACTTTTTACTATTCAATAGACCCATATGGTTGGAAAAAGAAACAGCTTTCTGTTGGTTTGTGGTTTTATGATCTGATACAAGTAGCTCTAGAACACCAGAGAGAAGATTTTCTTCGCCATCATTAGTCACTATCTTATCAAGGCATGATCTTGATGAGATAGTCATTCGAGTGGGTTGGTGGATTGAGTGGCTTAAGTAACATAAATTTTGGTGCTTTTAGAACAAATAGAACCTAATGTGACACATTATGCAGAAGTCTACATGCCACAGCATAATACTGTTACGAAGCAGCACACTTGTATAGTCCCTAAATCCGACTCTGTCTGAACCAGGTATGAAAGTTAAAATTATGACGGATGTGCAGGGATTTCTTAGAATTGTTTACGATTGTGACTATCTTATCTAGACATTGTTTTTCTGACCAGTCTTATCTAGAAAATTCCAGAAAGACAATTGTTTTTGTGTAAGCCGCAATCTAGAATTATCTAGTGAAAAAGGCACCAATCTACAAGGGACCGACCAGGAAGAGTCAGTTCAGTTTTAATTTGACATCGTGAGATAAACAGTAAATAAGTGAATATAAATTAGCAAAGTGTTGGTATAAATTAATAATTAAGGTTGTGTGTATATAAATTAAATTTAAGTGAATAATTAAGTGTATATAAATTAAGTATTAGTGAATATTGTAGTGAATAAATAAATTAAGTTAGTGAACCTACCGTGCGTTTAAAGTTTATCTCACTCGTTTACGTTTTAATAAATAAGAAAAACATTACAATACTTACACAACTGCTGTCTGTAAGATAAAGGTTCAATAATCCCTAAACGATGTCTTATTCTGTACATGCCTTAACATTACAATAATAATATTATTGAGAATGTGTCATAAGATGCTTCAAATTGGTATATTTTGTAGAGTAAAATCAGTTTTTTAAATAATGGACCACTTTACAAGGCGATTTTTGAACAATCTTCATTCATTTTTAGTAGAAACTATGATTTTATCGACTATTTTTTGGGAAATTGGTCCGCATTCTTCTCCAGTTTGACATTTATTTGGCGTCTTCACTGAGACAAACATCATTAACCATAATATAAAACTTGTATTATCTTTATAAAAAAGGTATATACTATTTGTGACAAATCAATTATTATTTTGTGGTTATAAAACGTGTTTTTCTGGAAACTAAGTTTGGATTGTTTAACGATTAAACATGTTTGTATATTGGTTATACAACTAGTTATATTTGCACTCAAATTCACTTGAATAACTATTATTCTCATTTTGTATAGCTATAATTACACATATTTTTAAGCCAATGAAAATGTTATAACACCCGTTGTCAGGCCAATAATAATATTGTATGACAGTTATACAATTTCTAGATAATCGTTATTTGACATTGTTTTACTCTAGTAAACAAGATATAACCTTTATACAATTGTTAATTAAATATTATAAAATTAGTGTATACAATTTTGTTGAATTTACTTGATTGAAGACTAGCCATCATATTATTTTTGTATAGATATTATATTACTTTTGTATGACTATTATATTATTTTTGTATGGCCAATATATTATTTTTATATTGTCGTTATAATATTTTTAGATAGGCATTATATGATTGCTGGCTTCGGACTTCCATTGCTTTGATAGTTTTATATATTCTACACCACGTTTCAATCGAAATGAATCTTCGATTTTCTTCAGGTGAGAACAGATTTCACCTGAAGATCATTCAAATTGATTGAAACGTTATGTGGAATAAAACAAGCATAAGACAGAGGAAATCCGAAGCAGGCAATTACATAGAGCTCTATTGTCTACACAACTTGGAACAATAGGTATTTCCTTCGCTATCATCCAAAGTGGCAGGTCTTAAAAAGCACCAAACCTAGTTCCAATTTTGTTCGTTCATGAGCCTGTGAGATATTAGTGGAACTTTAATATTTTATGCTTAAGAATTTCATTTTATTTAATACTAGCTGACCCGGCGAACTTTGTTCCGCCGTAATGGCAACAAATAAGCACTTTTTTTTTAATTGGAAAAAATACAAAAAAAATTAAATACCTACATTAATCATTCATAATTATTTCTGTATTTTGGTACATAGGTTGCTCTTCATTTAAGTACCTTGTGATACACGACATTTTTTGTTTTATTATCAGGCGCAAAAACAAACAACGCAGATGGTCGTCCGACCCGTGAACATGCCACGTATAATTGACCATGGGAAAAACATGAATGTTCTAGATTTAAACCACAAACTTTTAAGGATTGGCCTTGTGATTTGTTGATGGTCATGGCAAATGCAAGACGTATCGGAAATTGAAGTCTTTTAAATTCAAACGGCATATCGGTTGGGATCATCGGTATCCTCGGAATGAGAACTTCCTCACCTTTGAATTTTCCTATCATTATCGTAGCGTAAATTACATTGTTCATCAATTTTCTAACCACCAAACGCGTACCGTTGCACAGTTTTGGTTGGTTTATGTTTCGAAGCATGATTACTACGGAGCCAACCTTTAGGCGTAAATTGTGCGGTGGTAAGCCAGGCACGTCCAAAGAGTTTAAAAATTCAATTGGATAGTTGGTGGCTTTATCTTCATTTGTGACGCAGTCAATAGATTTGAATGAATGCATTGTTCCAATGATCTTATTTTGAATTATGTAGTTCAGGTCATCTACATCTTTATTCTTAGCCGCTAAAATTGCTCGCTCACTCAACCATTCATTATTTTTGTAGTTAGAAATAATTTCTGGAAATACATTGTTGATAAGTTCGTCTTTTGATGAGACAAAATCACAGAAATTATTTGGAAATTATATTAATCCGCTCGATTCATCGACAGGTACTTGACCATTACCGATAGTCAGCAATTGCTCCGAGAAATATTCAGCAGATGTATCATTAAGCAATGTAACTCTCATGTTTGTTGTCAGTTGCAGTTTCTTCACACAGTGCCATAGATTTGACGATTTGAGGCAAGCGTTTATTTCGTCGGCAGCCGTAGATCTTGGAATTACTGGCAGTGTTTGGCGGAAATCGCCAGACAGTAAAATCATTGCTCCTCCAAAACATCTCGAGTCATTGCGTAAATCTTTTAATGTTCGGTTAAGTGCTTCTAATGCACGTTTATGCGCCATTGTGCATTCGTCCCAGATGATGATTTTCGATACCGCTAAAACTTTGGCCATTGCTGAGTGTTTTGCAATATTACACGTTGGTTTTTCAATAATTTGAAGATTTAACGATAATTTGAATGCTGAATGAGCCGTACGGCATCCTTCTAACACTGTGGCTGCTATTCCAGAAGAAGCAACTGCAACTGCTATGTTAGATCTCGCCCGAACAGTTGCTAAAACTAATGACATGAGGAATGTCTTGCCAGTTCCACCAGGGGCATCTAGGAAATATAAACCACCATTTTCATCATCGATTGCCTTCATTAAAGTATCATAAACTTCCTTTTGTTGGTAATTCAACAGGGGTACATTCGTTTGAACTACTAAATCTAATTCCTGGTGATCATATTCACGTTCCCGTTCCAATTCTCGATTAAATGCGTCATTCATTTCACGATATGGTGCTGGCATTCCTAACCTGATTAATAAATTACCGCACATGAGGTAACACATATCTTCGATCAAGAGTAAAGCACGATTATGTATCTCCTCATTAATCTCAATATCGTGATTTCTGGAACTGACACGAATTTGATGTAAAATATCTTCTGACATATTATCCTTGTATTTGTGCCACAGGTTACATGGGTTTGATGGAAAACATGTCGAAATTATGATAGCGAATAATGTGCGTATCTGACTTGGAGATGCAGAGATAATGGCTTCAGCGATTGTCGTATCCCAATGACTATCGTTTTCTAATAACTTCAATTCTTCACATGCAGCACGATATGTTGGGAATATTACACCATTAACAGTTCGTAGTGACTCAAATGACGTTGGCCCACGCACATTTACCAGCAACAACCGCAAATAGAAACATTCATTATTCTTTGGATGAACTATATACATACGACCAAGAGCATCAGTAGAACGCACATCTGGATACCCAGGAACCGCATCGCCTTGCTTCCGTCTTTGAAAATTCTTCGATGAAGCATTCCAAGTATAATAACGTGGCATCTCCGAGTAAAGCAAAGTTCGTGCAAACTGATCGCTTTGGCAGATTGCAAAAAAACTGGTCAATGTAGTTGCTGGAGGTGTTTCAGCACGTTGTGTAGCATTCGAAGCCGTGAAATATACTCGTTGACCATTCTCCAGATGCACCGCCAGATGCATAACAATAGGATGACGTTCGTGAATGGGAAATGCGAATATACGCCAAATCGCTTCATTACAGTTCACATAACGACCAACTTGATAGCGTGAAATTTCATCGTTGGTATTCGAGGATTGCAATCCAAAAACCGCCATATCACTGCCTTTCGTGACATATTTGCAAATATATTTTATGGACTTAACTGAATTGCAGTATTCAACGTTGCAATGTGTCTTGAACGATTTAGAAATAAGTGGCGAATATGGAACAATCCAACTGTTGTCGACAACGAAATCCATTCTTTTCACTTTCGTTGTGACAGTTCGACCGTTGTCATCTGGTGACCGACGCCGATACAGCGGATAACCATCATTGCCAGTGACAGTCTCCGCCGTTAATTTCCGTGGATATCGTTTAGAGCACTTTCCATCGACCATGCAAGGTGATTGGGGATTGATGGCACCACACGGTCCATGAATCATATTAGTAGTAACAACATCATGTAGGTCTGGATCGACTTCATAATCAGGAATCTCGGCACATATGATATCATCTATTTGGTCAGGCTGAATTCTTTCCACTAACCAAATAAGAATGTGTGCGTGCGGCAGGCCTCGCTTTTGCCATTCGATTGAATACATCCAGCATCGAGTATCTCCAAAGACGCGTTGTTTAACAATAAAGTTCATCAGGGACCGAATTTTTTGCCTGAATATACGTGCTGTGATGTCGTGTCTATCACTTGATGTTTGTCCGGGAAGCAGCAATTGAGTAATTTCTATCCATTTTGGATTACAGGTAAAAGTAATAAAGAGATCGGGCCGACCGTAATGACGAACATATGTCATTGCATCTTGTGCATATTCATGCATATGACGTGGACTACCAATGTATGTCGCCGGCAGAATAGTTAATCGACCAATATTAGCTGCATTTTCTTCAGTACTAACTGCACCACGTAAATGGATGTACTCATCAGAACGCTGTTTGGCTTGGTTCAACCTAATGAATGTTAAACGTTCCGTTTCTATTTTTACATACATGTCAACGCAATACTGCTGAAACAATCGACGAAACCGCAGCAAATAGTTGTCAGCATTTTGACGAATCATCAAACGATATGCGTAATCATTCATTGAGCTAACTTTCTTTGTAGTTTCTTCACCTGAAATTAAAAATTTTATAATTAACCATTTCAAAGGCACATTTTAAAGGCAAACAATACAGACATTAACCATTTTTTTAATAAGCATTATTTTAAATCAGTGTCTTTCACAAATAAATGAAATAAATTATGATACTGATACTCACCATTCAATGGATTTTCCATTTTAATATTAAAATAATATCCATCTTCTCCTTGCCAAAACATCAGCGGGTATTGCAATGTGTCATATGATCGATGAGTGTCAGATATTTGTTGCAGTTGCCCATTATCGCGACGTGTAAGCACAATATCGCGTTTTTCCAATTGTTCACCAACAATCAGGATGGCAACTTCGTCTACTGTTGGAGCATTAAATATCCTTTCGTGTGTTCCAGATGGTCGTTTATCTGCTTTGATGACAACTTTATAGTCATTACTTGGCATGCGCTCTAAAGCACTCTTAAACAACCTGACCAACGCATGATGTTCATGAAGCAGACACTGCAAGTCTTGAAGAATTGCTCGCTTCATTCCTGCATTGATCTCTAGGCGTCGATCAAGCTGTTCTTCCATGTTGCCCATGAAATATATTTGTAAAAATTTATTCTGTGTATCTTCGAAAGGTAGTAATGATCCAATTCGATGATGAATCTGTCCTTGTATCTACAAAATAAAAAGCAGACAGTATTAACTGGGTTATAAACACTTATTTCGGTGGGAGAGTAAAGTTCAGAATTAGCAAATATACTACATAGGTACCAATATATAAAGAAAGTTATTCTTTAACTACATTCTATATAAGTACAAAAATAAATACCTTGAATGTCGGATTAAATCCTCGTTCTTCGATAATATCTGCCCCAAATGACGTCATCTGGAAACAACCATTGTATTTTTGAGTATTTGCAAGTGGCGTGATTCTTGTGTTTCGCCACAAAGCAATGAATACAATGGCTCAGGTGGCGGAGTCAACAATGGCAATTTCACTTTACCATTAAGGTAGCATAATCCAGGCGTTTCTCCGGAAAACTTTAATGCACCACAATACTCGCAAACTACGTCCATTTGCCCAATGCAAACGCTAGGATGCAAGCTGTAATCATTGCTGCAATCGTATTGAAACGCTGCTCGAGTCAAATCAGCACTTGATAAATATCTTGTTCTGCGTCGCAAATTATCTATTTGTTGACCTCTGTTGTTCGCTCGACGATTCTGCATTGCCAACCGAGCTGTTTCACGGGCTGCTTCAATTTGCTCTCGTGATTGAGAAGCACGAAGTCGAGCCATACTATCGCGGCGCTGTTCACGTGCAATTTCTTGTTCTTCTTCGCTCCTTTCATTTGCAGTATTTCGTATTCTTCTTGCATCACGGCTTTGTCGGGAAAGATTCGATCGTCTTGGTCGCGGCATTATTAATTAAACTTCACTTCACCTAAAAACTCTTATTTTCAACCATACCGAGTTTTATAGTTCACTTCACTGTTTATACGAATGGGCAATGGCACTATCATTACATTATAATTGTTAATTATTTATTTAATAGAAATAGTTTTATTATTGATTTCTTACAAATATCAAATTGTCATCCATACGTCATTACATAGCTGTCATTATACGTCAATTACATAGCTGTCATTTGCGTTTTGTTATTCCAAGTCTGATTCTTTTTTGTTATATCACGTTTTATAGTGACTGACGTTTCATGTCAAGTCACACGGGAATGCTGTCGAACGGGATAAAAAGTATCCTATGTCCTTCTCCTGGCTCTAAACTACCTCCCTGCCAATTTTCAGCTAAATCGGTTCAGCCGTTCTTGAGTTATAAGTGGAGTAACTAACACGACTTTCTTTTATATATATATATATATATATATATATATATATATATATATATATATCTTTTATATATATATATATATATATATATATATATATAGATAAAAGAAACATCAGATGAGGTACTATAATTTTATATATTTCACCAAATATTTTTAGTGTAGGTTCAACCAGTATTATTGTTACGAAACAGCACACTGGTATAGACCCTAAATCCGACTCCGTCTAAGCCAGGTATAAAAGTTAAAATTATGGCGGATACGCAGTTATAAAAAACTGTTTACGAGTTTACGACTATGTTATGTAAACATTGTTTTTGTGACCAGAGTTATCCAGAAAAGGCCAGAATCAATTGTTTTTATTTAAGCCGCAGTCCGGAATTTACTAGTAAAAATGGCTTTAATATATAAGGGGACTGATCAGGAAGAGTTGGGGGAGTTGATAAAGTGATCTCGTGAAATAAATACACCGAAATAGCAAACAGTAAATATAAATTAGTTAAGTGTTTATATAAATTAGTTTAAGTGAATATACTGAGTATATATAAATTAAGTGTTAGTGATTAGTTTAGTGTTTTAAATAAATTAGTAAGTAGCCATACCGAGTGTTTAAAATTTATCCCATCCGTTTATTGTTTAAATAAATAACAAAAACATTACATTATATTCCCTGGTTCGTATGTACTATTATGAATATCTATTTTTTCTACTAGAATTATAGAATCTTCAAAATCAAAATTTACATTAGATACCAAAAATAAGTTTTTCAGATCTGAATACTCTTTATCATGGCTAAATATCGTAATACTTCTGTGGATTTCAATTTCATTTAAGAAACCTTTTTGCAAAATAAATCTGTTAGCTTGCATTAACTGATGTTTGATACCCAAAGTATTAAAATTTTAATACTGATCAACCGCTCTTTATCTCTTGGCTTATATTGTAATATAAAGGGTGGCCCAAAAGTAATTCAAGATTTGAATTAAATGAAAAATACAATCTCTTTTGTTCCAATATTTCTACAAAACAAAAAAACATTTTGACGATAATATTGGTGATATTAGATTGATTTTTTTATGTTTTCCTGCCTTTTATTCGAACTCGCTACTGAGATAATGATTATATTTAATTTAACGAATAACTTCAATTAGTTTTAATTCTATCAATAGATATATAAAAATATTTGTTATCGTATTTTATGTGTTTCAGGAAGTATGTGTGTACTTTAAAGTCCATAAATTAAAGAAACTCTCAAAGTTTCAAAGAGATAAGACCCGTAAAACTGAAGGGTTTTTATCTTAATAGTTATATAAGCCTTCCTCAGAGTCCTTTATTTACTACTGCTGTTGAACTTTTCTGACTCCCCAAGCAAAAAAATACGAAAGTTTAGTTGAAATAAAAAAATCATCTAACCATTATGCTATTTTTAAATTCCAAAAGTGAATGTGAATTGAAGTTACTCGAATTTATTATGAATTTTAAGAAAATTCATGCTTTAATTCTTGTATTTTTAATATTAATTTTTGTGACAAACTTTTAAGCAATGATATTTTATTCTATTTGATGTATCGTAAGCCTTTATTTCTATTGATGATTATGTTAAATATGTCATTAACATATAATGTTGCCTCTAAATGTGTCTCAGCCTCATTCGTTGACTATTATTTACAGTAATACAACGTCATAACAAGGAAGAAACTACTCAAAAAGATTATCAATTTGGTAAAGATTACACTGGATTTAAGTCTTGATAGTAGTTGCTTCTTTCTTCGGGAAAACCTTTAATTCAGAAATAGTGTACCGTGCAATTATGAAAATTCCCAGTATGAATCAATTTTTGTTAACCCCTGGTATAAACTATACACTGTACCAGGTAGAAGACGTACAGCGAATTGTGTTTGAGTCTCAGTGTCTTATCAGGGGCTGGCATCTCATCTTCGAGTTTATCTAATTGTCCAAACTTCTTTCGAAAGACAGTTGCCCCCTCGTGCGTGTTTGTTACTGGCAGAGATGTTATGTGCCAGTGAGTACTTTTCCGGAAGTGTGAACAAATCTTGTATTTGTTCTCTAGTGACTACGTATCTAGCTTTCCCGGTACCTCCGTATGCGCCCATAAATTCTCCGAAGGCTGGGTCAGACTCTTGTAGACGGTTCACCCCTTCCTCTTTGTCATGGTCTCCTTCGAATGGCGCCAGTCGGTGAACTACTCTTGGTTTTCCATTGGGGATTTTCCTTATACGATAGATGATGTCGTTGATCCTCTTCTTGATTAAGTATAGACCTTCCCATGGTTTCTGTAACTTTGGAGAAAATCCTTTTCTCCTTGTCGGGTTGTGTAACTATACTTTGTCTCCTTCTTTGAAACTGCCTTCTGTGGCCTGCGTATCATACCGTTTTTTCATTCTATCGCTGGCAACTTGAAATTTCGTTCAAACCAATTCATGCATATCGTCCATTATTTTCCTCAATTGGATCACGTGATATTCTCCTGCTAAATCTTCACCAGGCCGACAGCCAAAGTCCAGGTCACAAGGGAGCTTAATTTCGTAATACCTGGCTCATATTCATTGATCACTCTGTACTTCCAAGGACACTCCATATCGGCTAATAAATTCTTTCGCCAATACATCCGCGACAGTTGTGCCCTTTGGGTTCGGGATCGCGTAAATTTCCACACACTTTGTGAAATAATCCATTAGAACCAGGATGTATTTACCACCATTTTCTGTCATCGGAAATGGTCCAGCGATATCTAAAGCAATCCTTTCGAAAGGGCTTCCCACATTATATAGTATCATGGGTACTTTTCTCTTGCGGTGTGGTCCATTACTCGAAGCACATATCGTACATTTCTTACACCAGTCCTTCACATCGTCGGAGCTGCTCATCCAATAAAACTTTTCACGGACTCGCTGAAGGGTTTTCTTTACTCCCAGATGACCTCCCGATAGACTGTCGTGTAACTGCTTCAGTACCTCAGCTACTCTCATTCTCGCGATAACTAGCTGTCTTCTCATCTCGGAACCATCATCGTTTTCAATGACTCTTGTCAACAGCCCTTCTTCCAGGACAAGGGAGTCCCACTGAGTCCAATGTGTCTTGAGTGATGGTGAAACACTTCTTGCCAGGTAGGTCGCCGATTTTCTACCTTCCATTGCCGAATCTTCTTTAGGTGAGGATCAATCTCCTGATCTTCTCTGATCTTAGTGGATGACCACTCTTCGTTGACTACTGTAGTTCTTGAAATTATTGCAGCTTCCCTAGATTCCGCCTTGTTGTAGTGGGAATAGTCTGTTGGGCATGGCCGTCTGGACAGGGAGTCGGTATTTCGGTGACTCACACCAGCTCGATGTACGATGTTGAAATCATACTCTTGAAGTCTAGCCATCTGGCCCTCGGGATTCTTGAACTGCATTCACCACTTGAGCGCTGCGTGGTCAGTCCGGATTAACATCTTCCTTCCATAGAGATATTGGTAAAAATGTTCAACGGACTTCACGACCGCCAAAAGTTCTCCTCTTGTGACGCAGTAGTTTCGTTCTGGTTTGGAGAGGACTTTACTGAAATATCCCAGCACTCTTTCTTGTCTTCTTTGGATCTGTGAGAGCACTCCTCCAATTCCTATGTTGCTTGCATATATCTCCCTCTGGTAACGGATATCCTAATATTGGCGCTGTGGTTAAATCACTCTTCAAGGTTTCTAAAGCCGTTTGAAAGTCTTCGTCCCGTTGGAAAGCTCTTGTTTCTCCTGTAAGTCGAGTTAGGGGCTTGGCAATATCTCCAAACTTTCTGATAAATCTTCTATAGTATGTGCAAAGTCCAAAGAAAGCTGTTAATTTGATATTTGTCTATTGGTTGCGGCCATTGCTGAATGGAAGCAATTTTCTCTGGATCCACCGCCACTCCTTCATTGCTCACTATATGACCTAGATAGTTGACTCGGTTTTGGAACAGCTGACATATCTTCGGGTTTAACATGAGCTGAGCAGCTTGGAGTCGTTTGAATATTTCTACCAAATTATTCAGGTGTTCGTCAAATGTCTTCCCTTGTACTACGTGGTCGTCCAAATAGACCAGGCATGTCTTCCTAGACAACCTCCTCAAGACATTCTCCATGAGTCTTTCAAATGTCGCGGGCACATTACAGAGCCCGAATGGCGTGAAGTTGAATTGCCATAATCCAGATCCGGTGGTAAAAGCAGTCTTCCCTTTTCCTCTTGGTCCATTTCTACTTGCTAATATCCAGACTTCAGGTCCAATGTGTAAAACAGTTTGCTGCAGGCTGAAGTATCTAACGTATTGTCGATTCGAGGCAGAGGATAGCTGTATTCCTTCATCACGTTGTTTAGCTGGCGATAATCCACGCAGAATCTCGTAGCTCCATCCTTTTTCTTGACGAGCATTACTGGAGATACCCATGGACTAGTAGATGGTTCTATTACTTTTTCTTCTGCCATCTTTCGAATTATTCTTTCAGCTTCCTCTCTCTTCGCTCGTGGTACTCTTCGAGCTGATTGCCTAATTGGCTTTGCATTACCAGTATCGATTTTGTGTTTGACAGCTGATGTTCTACCAGTCTTCCCTCCTTTTGATACGAATAAATCTCGATACTGTAAGAGAATTTCTCTCATTATCCTTTTCTCGGCTTGATTCAAGGATTGACCAACTACAGATAACATCTGTTCGAATCTGTAATTGTCAGATGCCGTTGATTGGCGAACTATATACGTAACTGGTAAGCAGGATCCAATCTTGGTTTCTTTCTTGATGGTAATTGGGTAGTCGTTCACGTTTATCACACGTACTGGGATCTCCTTTGCCGACGTAACCAATCCTTTTCCACTTAGTACTCCTTTGCCAACCTCTTCATCGAGGTTCCTTGGCTCCATCATAACCGGTGTACCTTCTTCCATGATTCCCTGTAGCTGCGCAACTATCATGGTTTCGCTTCGTGCAGGTAGAACGGTATCTTCCTGTACAGCTGCCAACACTGTGCTGCCTTCATATGGATGAAGAAATACCTCCCCGGTTATGTTTCTAAAGACCAACTGGAAACCATGTAGATTCATTAGGTTCATTCCCAGAATCACGTCTTCTTCAATGTCAACTACGATTACCGTATGCGTGAACTCTTCTGCGCCAATTTCTAATTGGATTTGTGTCTCACCGTGAACGTTGGCACTCTCACCTGTGGCGGTCCGCAGTCTCAGTCTCGTTGGTAAAAGCTTCTTCTTGAAGTTTATTATTTCTGGTCGTATAATGACTCCAGTGTCTACCAGTAGAGTATATCTCTTATATTATTTGTCTATGGCTGTACCATAATTTTGATTATTAAAAGAATCGGTCTAGTTCCCACAAGTAGTAAAGTGTTTTTAATAAGCATACAATCGCGCAAGTACCCATAAGCAACAAACCATTTCAACAGTGCAGTTGATGTGTAAATATGTTGATGTAAATAAACCAGTGTGAATATATGTAAATAAATTGTACATAGCAAGTAACATCGAAGGAAACTTATTTATTCTAACACAGTCCACAAACCCAATGAGTGATAGGTGCGCAATCAAATTGTACATATCAAACAAATGTTTTTTTTAATCATTTTATTGTAACAATGACTTTACATCATACATTGTTTCATTTTTATTCGCTGGATGTTGTTTGACACCTGTTATAGGATCTTTTTTATGACGTAAGTTCAACTTTTTAAATTGTTTTTTTCAAATTTTACAAACATTATAATTTTATAGGACAGCTCTGAGAATGACATAATGGCCGAAAGCGCTTAGCTGCATTTTAATAATAAATACACACTGAGTACTCGTCGTTTTATTCACTCAATTTATATCTAGTGTGTACACCATACCCACAGACAGTTCTAAAAAAATATTTGTTGTATTACTTTTCCGCCCAACCTATCTATATGCGAGAAAAGTATTGGTTTACCCCAAAAAAAGTTGGAATTTTGAAAAATTTTTATGAGTTATTTTTACGTTTTCCATCAACGACAATACGAAAAAACGGTTTTTAGAAAAAAAATCCTGTGTGTATGTCGTCGTCGTTATCGTCGGCCACTTTTCCTTACATGTCTTGTTAGCACGATACAGCCTCCGTAGTGCAATAAGTCACCAATTTTATGATTGAATATTATTAAGGACATGTCACATATGAACCCTATTGATGTTCAGCTCACCAGTGCCAGTACAACGGGTGCTATAGTACTTGAAGTACGACATTTTGTCATTTTTTGAGAAATTTCAGTTTGTTAGCACGATACAGCCTCCGGAGTTCAACAAGTCACCAATTTTATGACTGAATATTATTCAGGACATCTCAGTGATGAACTCTATTGATTTTCAGCTCACCGGAGCCTATACAACAGGTGCTACAGTACTTTAAGTACGATATTTTTGTCATTTTTGGAGAAGTTTCACTTTGTTAGCACGATACAGCCTCCGGAGTATATACAAGTAACCAATTTTATGATTGGATATTATTCAGAGCGTCACGTCTATTGATATTCAGTTCACTAAAGCCAGTACAACGGGTGCTATGGTACTTGGAGTACCAATTTTTTGTCATTTTTCAGTTTGTTAGCACGATACAGACTCCAGAGAGTATACGATTGATCAATTTTATTATTGAATATTGTTCAAGGTGTCTCACAGATGTACCCTATTGATTTTCAGTTGACTAGAGCGAGTACAGCGGGTCCTATAAATCCAGATATACTAAATTTTGGTTATTTTTGGAGAAATTTCGGTTTGTTAGCACGATACATCACCCGAAGTGTATACAAGTAACAATTTTATGATAGAATATTGTTCATGGGCACAAATGCGGAAAAGTTAGTTTTAATTTTTAAAACCGTTTATTTTTAAATCAAATAACTTCTTGTACTTGCATTGGAACATTTTCTTATATTTCATACTTAACAAATTTTTTATTCAACTGATCTTTATTTCTCATATAGCTCAATTTTCGAAAAACAAACATCCTCTGCTCTCTGAATAATGCAATTTTCGTCTATTGTGGTTCCTTCATTCTAAATTATTTACATTTGATCAGAAGCGACTCAGATCTTATCATTATTTTAAAATTTATTTCATCGATAAATACAGAACTTTTCAAAACTTAAAACTTCATGTGCCACCAAATTTGACAACTGTTATCAAACTTTTTACAAACGTAGTCGACCTTGAAATTCTTTATAGATTTAATTTTACAATTTGTTGTATTATTTTTCCGCCCAACCTTTCTATATGCGAGAAAAGTATTGTTTTACCCCAAAAAAAGTGGAATTTTGAAATTTTTTTTTGAGTTATTTTTACGTTTTCCATCAACAACAACTTGAAAAAACGGTTTTTAGAAAAAAAATCCTGTGTGTATGTCGTCGTCGTCGTCGTCGTTGTCGTCGGCCACTTTTCCTTATATGTCTTGTTAGCACGATACAGCCTCCGGAGTGCAATAAGTCAGCAATTTTATGATTGAATATTGTTAAGGACATGTCACATATGATCCCTGTTGATTTTCAATTCACCAGAGCCAGTACCACGGGTGCTATGGTACTTGAAGTACGACATTTTGTATTTTTTTTAGAAATTGCAGTTTGTTAACACGATACAGCCTCCGGAGTTCAACAAGTCACCAATTTTATGATTGAATATTATTTAGGGCATCTCACTGATGAACCCTATTGATTTTCAGCTCACCGGAGCCAATACAACAAGTGCTACAGTACTTTAAGTACGATATTTTTGTCATTTTTGGAGAAGTTTCAGTTTGTTAACACGATACAGCCTCCGGAGTATATACAAGTGATCAATTTTATATTATTCAGAGCGTCTCAAAGATGAACCCTACTGATATTCAACTCAGTAAAGCCAGTACAACGGGTGATATGGTACTTGAAGTACCAAACTTCCGTCATTTTTGGAGAATTTTCAATTTGTTAGCACGATACAGCCTCCAGAGAGTATGCGATTGATCAATTTCATGATTGAATATTGTTCAAGGTGTCTCACGAATGTACTCTATTGATTTTCAGTTGACTAGAGCGAGTACAGTGGGTCCTATAAATCCAGATATACTGAAATTTGGTTATTTTTGGAGAAATTCCGGTTTGTTGGCACGATACATCCCCCAAAGTGTATACAAGTAACAATTTTATGATAGAATATTGTTCAGGGCCACAGATGCGGAAAAGTTAGTTTTAATCATTAAAACCGTCTATTTTTTTTCGTTTTCAATAATGTGCATTCGCTCTTTTACCTTGTGCCCATTAGGTTAATTATTATTTAGTTTGTCCAGTATTTCCAGACTGTATAATTTTAGTATGACTAGTATTTTATGTCATCGCTTCCAATCTCGTAACTTTTTTAGAGATTTCTAGTGGTGTGATTCAGGTTTCCTAAAATAGTTCTTCTAGTTTAAAAACAAGGTGTAAGCACAAAGTCACTATACGTCGCTCTACTATTTGCTTGTATCGCTTCTCCACTATACGGGCATCCTATATCGTTGGTAGCACGTGCTAACAATAACAATTTAACTTGGAAAAAGAACCCAACCGATAGTAATTCAGGGCAACTTTTCATTGTCGAATACAAAACGGTTGAAAACAAATAATTACAAACGGAAAAGTGCAATTAAAATCCAATTTCGCAACGGGAAATTTATTGTTGACAATTTGTGTATCGGCGATTTAGTCAGGACCGGCTTTTAAATCTATTCCAGCTGAATAAACTGAGCTAAAAACGTTTGGAACGATTTTCTGGTAACAATGATATCAAATGATTTAGAGGACTTTATTCTAAATGATTGGGCTCTTACTTAAGACGTGGAAAACTGGTACTCTACTAAAAAATTTTCTGCGTGTACTTTTCGTATTTTGACGAAAGACGTTAGGAATTTTATCGGACATACTGTTTTCTATACCGTAAATTAGTGCTATTATAATAATTGATACAAGTTTAAGGGTTCAAATACATTGGTAGGACGCGTGCGCTTGCATTTGGCCGCGCGGACTCAACCTACTAGCGGTTGCTATGAGACGTTTCACTTTTTGTCTGCAAGGTAATCTGATTCTTCAATTTAATATCTAACATGAATGTATATATTATTACATAGTCGTGGAGAAAGAAATATAATATATATATATATACATATATATATATATATATATATATATATATATACGAATAATCAATGAAAAGATAGATGAAATATAAAACATTTGAAGGCACAAATGTGCGTTTGGTTATCTTGTTGAAATCCGTTCTTTGTGTTTTCTCATGTTTCAATTAACATCCTTGCTCCCAAGTTGAACACCTTTTCTTGGTTATGCCGTACCGATGAAGGCTAATGAGCCAGAAACATGCATGTCTACGGTTACCACTCATTCTCTGTAACCTCTTTTGCGTGATATGCCCGCTAATTCTGTTTTATATATATATATATATATATATATATATATATATATATATATATATATATATATATATATATATTGTTGTAGATAGAACAAGCATATAAACATTCGTAAAATCCCAATAGAGTATAAAATTATAATATCTATCTATAAAAGTAATTTGTAAATAATGTACCAAATTAATGAAATATATATATATAACAATATAATCAATTAGAATCAGTGTGCATAATTATAGAGAAAATGAATAGGAAAATCAAAAGAATTCATAAACAATTATTGATAAACAATTTTTTAAATAATTCTGTACCTTAAACAACCTTAGACAGAACTTAACAAGCAACGAAGGTCAATAAAATAACGTGACGCCACACGGAATATTAGACACCTGAAGGATCTGTTTATATTTAAAGAATAAAATAGAATAGTAATAATAAAATCCACAGTGCTACGAATGATTAATAAATAAATGAAATTTAGAATTAGAAAAATATATATAAGATATGTTAATCAAATATTCAATCATAAACGTTAATAGGAAACATAATAATAAAATGTATAAAACTGTAATTAGTAGTTAATGTCAAAACCAAAACGAAATATAACAGTTGACGACAAGTACACCAACATAAAATGCAATCTGATATGAGATATAAGAATAAAAATGAATGATTACCGACCTAGTTTATGTATATAGATGTATTAATTAAGAACAAGATGAGAAATGAACTGTATCCATATGTATTATGTAAATATTTAGGTTGTAGGAAGTGAAAAATTTGTATATTTGCATTGGCCAATCGGAAGATTTCAAATAATTAACTGACAAGAAAAACAATGATAAATACTATGTTAGTGAATAATTCAATGACGATAAGGTTATAGTGCATAAAAAACAACATTTAGTAGCAAGTTAAAGTTAGAAAAACAATAAAATATTAATAAACAAAGTGACAGTTGAACAATAATCAAAGACTTTTCTAGAATATTGCGAGCTTCCGGTTATAAACAAAAAAGAGGTTTTGGCGGATAAAAAACCGCGGTAGACAGTCAAGCGTTGGTAACCAGAGAAGAAGGAAGTAAATTGAATGTATTGCAGTTTCTTGTAAAATTTTAAAACAATAAGTGTTATATATAAAATATTAGAAGTTACAAAAGTAGTTAAAAGTTAAAATGAGTGCAGAGACAAAATTTGTGTAAAATAAAGTCAACCCACGTAGTAGAATTATCACCCGATAAATACTAAGAAGGGAGATTGCCCCTGGAACGGGAAAGCGTCATGGATGGACACTATTGAAGGCGTCGGCTTGGTGAAAAGAAAAGGTCTGTGGTGTGTTTAATTAATATATTTGGTACCAAATTTTGAATGGTGAAATTTAAATAAAAACACCTGATAATACAATTTTAAATGATAATAATAAACAAGGAAATGTAAAAAACTAACCTACCAAATTTGTAGATAAATGTATTATTTATTTTATGTTGCATGCTTCTCTAATCATATATATATATATATATATATATATATATATATATAAAACATTCCACGAAATAACAAGGCACAACTAATTTCAGTTTTATCACGTGCACAAAGTTTATAATACGTTAACATATTCTTTTTAAGATTGAAATAAAGTAGTGTTATGTTTTTGTTATTTATTTAAAGAATAAACGGGTGGGATAAATTTAAAACAATCGGTATGGCTACTTACTAATTTATTTAAACACTAACTCACTAACACTTAATTTATATATACTTAACTAATCACTTAAATTTAATTTATATGCACACAAACTTGATTATTAATTAGCACTTTACTGTTCGGTGTATTTTTGTTTATTTCTCGAGATCACTTTATCAACTGACTGATCGGTCCTTTTTATATACTAGTGCCTTTTTTACTAGAGAATTCTGGGCTGCGGCTTACACAAAACAATTGGTTCTGGCCTTTTCTAGATAACTCTGGTCATAAAAACAATGTTTACATAAGATAGTCGTAAAGTCGTAAACAGTTATAAAAAACAGTGCGTATCCGCCATAATTTTAACTTTTATACCTGGTTAAGACAGAGTCGGTTTTAGGGACTATGCCAGTGTGCTGTTTCGTAACAGTAGATTAAAAATTTCAAATATCCTCTCCATTTCACGAATCGATTGAAACTAAAGTAGTGTCTAAATATTTCAATAATACTATTTAGAATAACAAAAAAATGGTCCAATATTTGAACAGTTTTAAAAACAGATGTTCATCTTTCAGAGAAATATAACGTTTCCAAACGATTATGTAAATTTATGCAAATGAGTCTGCATAGCCGTCACAAACAAATGAATAGTTTTTAAAAATATATGATGGTTGTGTGATGTGGAAATTTAGATATATATAGATAAAATCCATATTTTTACGTTTATGGTGTAAGAATAGTTCATATTTTAAAAAAAGGATAATCATTTATTTGTGGATATAATAGTTATATGAGTCCAATAACTAAATTAAAAGCGTCAACTGCATTTTATGATTAACCAATATTCAAATTTCAATTTTGTTCCTTTTTTAATTAATAATATAAAATAAATTACATTGAATAGTGATGTTGATTTTCTTATGACTTCGCCCAGGAACCCTACTGAGAAAAAGAGTTTTGTATAAATAGGAGTAGCCGAGGTAAAATTTTGAAATTGAATGAAACTACATGATGCAAAATAGCAAAATGAATAGGACAAAATATTAATAAAAAAAATATATAAATAAATTTTTTTTATATCAATTAGCTAGCCAAAAGTATATAATTATTTCAATAGTAACATTGCATCTCATATTCAATTCAAATTCTCAATTATAATACAATACCCACAATAAATTCACATATATTAACAATAATAATCAATAATATAATAAGCCACAACAATAAAATAACTTATAAAAATAATAACTATTAAAATAATTATCATAAACAATACATATATATATATATATATATATATATATATATTATATATAAATATATATATATATTATATATATACATATATATATATATATATATATATTATATATAAATATATATATATATTATATATATACATATATATATATATATATATATATATATATATATATAAATACCGGAAGGCATAAAGGCCACATCAGGTCAGGTATTTAAACTAAACAAAGCATTGTATGGTCTAAAACAAGCAGCCAGGTGTTGGTATGAATGGTTTGATATCATCTAACTTATTATATGTGGATGAAATAATCCTAGTTACTTGAAATCCTGATACATTACTAAATTTTAAAACTTTGTAAGATTTTTGATCTGACTGATTTAAAATATATTCTGCTTTTCTTTAAATGTATGATTGCAAACCAAGTAAAACTCCATTACCGACAACCATAGATTACACAGCATTAACCTCAGAAGAAAATTGGAATGCTTCTTGTTAAAATCTAATAGGCTGCTTAATGTATGCCATGTTATGTACCCGACCTGATCTATCCATCCTGAGCCGTTGCCAGAGTAAAAATAGTAAAAATCGGTGGCAATAGGTACTTAAAAAGGGTATTGCGATATATTGAAGGTACTGTAGATTTAAAATTGACTTATAATAGAAATGTCAATGTTAATAGTAAAATACGAATTGGCTACGTCGATTCTGATTGAGGAAATAGTGATACTGATTGAAAAACTACTATAGGATATGTATTTAAAGCATTCGAAAAATGTACCATATCCCGGAATACCAACAAACAAAACTGTGTCGCAACATCGACAACAGAAGCAGAATACATTGCGTTGTTTGAAGGTCTTCAGGAAGGTTTATGGTTAAAGAATTTACTTATCAGCTTAAATTATCCTATACAAGAATCCTTATTAATCTTTGAGGATAATATGGGATGTAATAGCATTGGTAAAATCCCCGAAAACCATAAAAGAGCGAAACATGTAGAATTAAATTATCATTTTACAAGAGACCAAATACAAATGGGTAAAATTAAACTTGAATATATACCAAATCTGTACCTGCTTCCCAACTGTTAGAGATGAGAAAAAATATTGGTTTTTAAGAAAACCAATGTGGTAGAGGAAGGGACCCAAATCTGAGATAGCTCCGCATATTATGGTATATGTAACGTCATCTAACAAAAGTGGTGTCAACTTACGCCAATAAACTAGACTGCAATGGTAAGGAGTCGTTAAGAGGGGCCTCACGTTTTACGAACTTGAAAACAGTTGGCACCCGTGATTTGCAAAAAAATTTAGGTCATTTTTACACAACAAATCTAAAGAACGCAGGGAAATTAAGTGTTGAAATTTTAACACAATATAACTTGGACCTTTGTCTTGGGGATCAGGTATTTTGGTTGAGTTTTAAATTGTTATAAAAAAGATATAAGCCATTAAGTGATGGTGTGATTTTGACAGTTTTGACAATTTGTGGTCACTAATCTGGATACCAAAACCTGATCCCCAAAAGGAAGCCTAGAGAATTCGTTTCTGAAAATATGAAATCTCAAATCATTGTATTTTTTGAGATTTGTTGTGCGCAAATTTTTGCAAACGAACATCTTTTTACGTTAGTTCAACCGCTCCACCGTCTTGATGCATGGCGCTGTACAGAACAATATAGAACAATGACAGAAGACGACAGTCAATTCATAGACAAATAGACATAATGAGGAATGGAAGCGAACATTTGAAGTCAAAGGGAAATGGTATCATTCTTGTCAAAATTATTTTCCCCATAAACCTTGGTTTACCAAATTTTCATATATTGATAGAAGGCACATCACAACTATAGTTAGATTAATAACTGGACATTGTCTGAGCCCAGAACACTTGTATAAAATTGGATGTAGTGAGGATTTTATGTGTGAATGTGGGCAGGTAGGAAATTTACAACACATTTTTCTGGAATGTCCCATAAATCAAACATACAACTATAGCTTATATAATGAACTAGTTCGATTGAATTATCCAACTCCCATATCATTACCCCGCATTTTAAGCAATTTAAATTATGAATGTATTAAGGTGTTAATGAAATTTATTTGCACTTTTCAAATTAAAATATAGACTTCAGTTATAATTACACAATTTGCAAATAAATATCAATCTCCCAACTTCAGTTAATACACTAATAAAATCGGTCAATATGTGTATAATCTTCTTTTCGTCCTAAAATCTATACCTGTCCTATATCCCTACCGAGGCAACTCTCAATGTGTGCAAATGCTCAGTTGTTGCCCCTGAGCGAGAAAAGTCTTAAACCTTTGTTGTTTTTTCTTTATAACATGTTTACAGCCAGAAGAAAAAGGGGGAAGATGGGAGCAGCCACTCCCAGATGCTTGCAAGAGCATTCCCAATAGATACATGAACCTGCGCTGGCCATATGTCGTAACGGGGGAGGCCAAAAAACCAAACGAAGAAGAAGAAGACAAAAAATATAACTTTCTCTATGGGTCAAATATGCTGTTGTCATATGTTTTGTGTTCATAAAATTATCCCAAATTTATAGTTTAGTGTGTATTGTATTTGTAAGTGATTATAATTAAGTAATTTTCATGCTAAATAAGTAAATGTGTGCTTCGTAAATGCTATTTATATTTACTCCACAAGATTGTGTTTAGTGCTTCATGCTTCATTGCAACAAAAATGCACTTTTTGCACCTATTACACAAATAACTACTTTTTAATGTTATTCTTATTTATTGTTGGTAAATACATTTAAGTGATTAAATATATTATGTGAGAATGATTTTGAGTTTTTGTTCTTTAGAATAAATATATCATGTTTATACCTGATGATAGTAATTGTGATTCCGCTCAAGTTGAATTTTATTGTTGTGTTTTTCTAGACAAATTTTGTTCTTCATGAGGTCAATTATTTCGCTTATTGTATTTGTTTGTAAATTCAGTTTTGATGCAGAGTGGAGGCGTTTTATTTCAAGTAGTGCATCATCACCTACAAGCCCTAAAATATGTTATCAATAAATGTATGTCATTTAATGTGCAAAAAGAATTTATAACACATGGTAATTATTTGTTATGTTAAATATATTTACCATCAGGAGAAGCACCTAGAGAACCGTGTTGAACATCTACCCACAATCCTGAATCAATCACCACAACATTTTGTACTTGTTCAAAAATGCTCTTAGCCACTTTTTCCTTAAGAGTTCCATACTCCATTGCCTCCGTCATACAATAAGTCTTTTTAAGAACAGTTTTAACACGAGAATGACGAGGTGTATTCGTAATTAGGATGGTTATCCACTTTTTAGCTTGCCTTAGCCTATGCACCATAGGTAATAGTAATTGCTGAATAAAATTAATGAATGAAGTAGGTAACATTATAGTTTAAAAATCTTTTAACCATAAATATTTTAAAACTTTGTCTAGCCAATAGTCAAAATTTCCTTGCAAATTGTTTGATTATATAAGCATTTCAAAAAATCAAAGAAAATAAGAAACCAAATTATTATTAAAGGATGACTTAGTAATAGTCTTAATTGTTGATATTAAAAAAAATTGTAAAACTAAGGACGACTAAAAAGTTAATTTTGTCTACTTGTTGCACTTCGGGGGCTGTATCGAGTTATACAGATAGGTTTTTCTTTTCTAAAAACCATTTTTTTGTGTTGTTCTTGCTGAAAAACGTAAAAACAACTCAAAAAAATACAAAATTCCAACTTTTTTTTGGGTAAACCTATACTTTTCTCGCATATTAGATGGGTTGGATGGAAAAGTAATAATACCAATAATGTATTATACAAAAACAAAAAAAATATATTTACCATTCAGGTGATCACACATATGTGTATCTGTCATGGAAAAAAGAGAATGAAACAACTATTTTTTTGTATAATGAAGGAAAAATGTTTCAGTTCCAATCTCCACACACATATGATCAATCTTTGCAAACAAGGTAGAAGCAAACTTGTACGTGCTGATTGTATGTTTGATTTTGTACTGTATATATCGATCTCCCCACAATATATACATTATTATTTGTCATTACAGATCTTTCGCTTTAAATTTTTTATTAGTTGTTATAGTTACTTTGTAAGTTTTTTAAACGTTTGCTATTTTAAATTTAAATTCCTCACTGTACCTTACTTTCCTCTTTCTATTAAATGTAAAGCATTGTATTACAAGTAAATATTTCTTTGTATAATAAATTTGGAAGCTCGTTGTTTATATTATTTGTTTCTAGATAAAATTGAATATATTTACACATGTAGTTGAAAAAAGAGCCTACATGTGAAATAAAATTCGAAAGCAACCAACAGGAACTCTGAAACTGATACAAATATGATTAGATTGAGGCAAAGTTGTGACATGACGTTCTGTGTTTTCAGTCTAAATGGCCTATTTTAAATCATGTTAATTTGCAACTTTTCCGCATTTTAATTTTCTTAGCATGAAACAAACAAAAATTTATAATCATGAAAACATTTTATTTTGTTAATATAAATGGTACAAATTTTGAAAGGTAGAATGTTTTTTAAGTATGTATATTTTTCTTCCATTCTTAATTTCTAGCAATTTCCGCAATGCTGTCACTTGGTATCAATATTATTAAATAGCACATGTCCTTTCATGCAATATGTAATGCAGGTTATAATAGTTATATTTTTCAATTATCATTATTATATATTCATCAAAATGAATTATGAAATTCTTGTCTTTTGAGAGCGGTTTTAATTTTTCTTCATTCAGATAGTTCAAATATCACTTCACTTCAATTAACCATTTTTCGCTTTTCGCTAACAAACCCATATTATCACTAAAACAGGGTTTCAAGAGAATGTTGAAAGATGGTTTGATGATACTAGAACAAACCATCAGTATTATTTATTTCACATTTTCACATTAATCAAATAATCCAGTAAACATAACCTCAAACATAGCTTTTAAAATTAAAAAATACGGATTGCGGGATAATTTACATTATCATAACTATAATTTTTGATATCGGGTCGATACGACTACGTACTTTTTAACAATTTATTCCTTTCAAAAAAACTTAAATAATCAAAAATCTACACTCAAATGAAAATTATGTCTACAAATTTTGTTTGGATCCGTGTTTATAATATTCTCTTATCTATGCACAGGTGTGCTGTGGTTTGGATGCAACATAAAAAACAGAGATAAGGTTTCTGTGCTCACAAGAAGTTGAAATATTTGAAACCAAAACATTCGAACGGAGATGCGTTTCTTTGAACCGTCAAGAGTGGAAAGACAGAGAGAGAAAATATGTTGAATAAGTAAAAGCCGATTCAGTACTACTATCGACATCTATCGTAAATATTTTGAACCAAATAATTACTAAATTAGTAACTAGTATTGTGTAGGTTTTTAGGTTTATATACCTGTGAGGAGGCCCCTCTTAAGCGCGTCAGTTCGTTTGTTTTTATTCACGTGCGTTTTTCTTCCGATTTGAGTCTTAAAGTTTTTTTGATAGTGTAAAGAAACCGGCATTTGCAGTCATCGTAAGTGGAAATATTAAAATTGTCTGTATTCTTTCATAACTAACCTAAAAATATTGTTGTCAATTTTCATAACGAGAATTCCTAATTTGAGATACCAAATGGTTCTGAATTTGAGACTATCTCGAATTAGGCTCCCAAAACATATATTACATATATTTTGATGTTTTACTACAGATGCCTAGAAAACTCAAGAAATGGAATCCTCGTGGTATGGTGTGTGCTGTGAAGGCTGTGCGTAATAAAGAGATGGGATATCTAAAAGCCTCAATATGCATTAGCCATGGAACAACGATTTTTTGGTCTGAGGTCGGGCGATATTAAATGAATGGCATTACAACTGGCAATTAGGAATAAGTTGCCGCATCCATTTAATGGCGTTAGTAAATCTGCTGGGACAAAATTGTTGAGGTTATTTTTGAAGAGGCATCCACAACTTTCGATGAGAACACCGCGAGGCATGTCTGCAGCTCGTATCAAATCTTTTACTCCCGAAAAAGTCGCAGCGTTTTTTGATCTCTATGAGCCAGAATATTCCAAGCTTCAAGATCCTTCCCAGAGGGTATTCAATGTCAACGAAACGGGCTTTACCATCGTTCAACATAAGCATAGTAAGGTTTTATCGTTGAAGGGAAAACAACAGGTTTCTACATTAACCTCCGCAGAAAGAGGTAAACTAATCACCGTAATAACCTGTCTCAATGCTGCAGGAGTTTATGTACCGCCATTATTCATTTTTACACGGAAAAATATGAAGTCCGAGCTGATGATTGGTACTCTAGCTGGAGCCATAGCTGAGTGTCACATTTCTGGTTGGGTTCAATCAGATATTTTTACAAGATGGTTAAGTCATTTTATCAAATTCACGAAACCAACTGCTGCTGACCCTGTTCTACTTGTGTTGGATGGACACTACTCCCACACAAGAAACATTGCTCTCATAGATTTGGCAAAACAAAATTATGTGACGATAGTTTGTCTTCCGCCACATTCTACCAATAAAATGCAGTATTTAGATGTTTCATTTATGTCTACGTTAAAAACCTATTACGCTCAGGAGATAGAAAATTGGCTTCGGGAGAACTATTTAAGTACTCTATACGCAATTGCTAGTATTTTTGGCAAAGCCTACAATAGAGCTGCCACTATGGAAACATCGTGCAATGGTTTTATAAAAACGGGACTAGTTCCTTTGAATAGAAACACCTTCAGAGACCATGATTTATGTAATGGAAAACAAAACAGGTCTTCAAGAAGAACACCTCTCCGAAAAATCCAATCATCAGGAAAATCATCTGAGCAACCAAAATGAAAATGAAGCAATGGCTCTACCAACGCCAGAAAGAAATGAACGTACACCAAGTCCATCCTCAGTAAATAAGCCACAAAGGGAATATTTTTCTCCCACGGATATTTGTCCTCTGCCTGAATACAAAACCAGAGAAACTAAGGTGAATGTTAGGTCTGGGAAAGCATCAATAATTACCTTAACTCCTTATAAAGATGAATTAGAAGGTAGTTTAGAAAAAAGAAAAGGGGAAAATATTATACCTAAAAAAAACATCAGTGAAGAGTTAGAACCAAAAGAATAACAATCAAAGAAACTGGTAAAAAAGTCTACTGCAATTGTACGAAAATAGAAATCAGCAGTTTTAAAATAGGACCAACCTTCCACTTCAGGGTTAGAGCAGAAGAGAAAGCGACAGCAGTATTATATTGGCTAATTCCTCTTCAGACGAATCCGAAGAAACTGTTGCTGAATGTTTATTTTGTTCCGTCAGATTTTCCGAGGACAAGCATGGCGAGCTATTGGCAAAATGTGTTCACTGCGGCAGATGGGCCCATGAAGATTGTGGGGAAATTAAAGATGCTAATTTTATATGTTCTTTCTGCGAAGAAACGGTTTTTTTAAGTAGTATCCCAAATTAGGAAATCTGTCTCAAATTGGTACATCAGTGTGTCTCAAATTAGGCAACCAATTATTTTATGGGAAAATTGACAAAAACAAACTTCAAGTTAAGTAACTTCAGTAGCTAGTATTTTAATGTAGATTCTTTATTACGATGTTTTGTTAATACACCAAGCAAGCGATTTTGTACAATAATAATAAAAATTTGTTCAATGATGATTTTTTTTCGAATTTGCAAAAAATGTGTCTCAAATTTGGGTCCCTTCCTCTATGCTATTAGAATTTTGATTAAATTTTTATTATAATTTTGAGTTGGAGTGTTGAAAATAGAAAATATATAATATGATACGCCCGCAGTTTGTCAACGCCGCTTTCATTCCTTACTATTTCGATAAGCAATAATCTAAACACTGATAATTTCACGTTTTCAGTTTTTAGTCTAGAGACGCATTTCATTGTAATAATAACTGGGTTCTCATTCTTTTAACGCTTAAAAGAATAAAATATATTTTAACTCCCCTAATAGTGACTTTTATTTAAATAATTCCAACAATTACTTTTTAAATTTTTTCTATGCTAAAAAATGTTTTCAATACATTTTTCTAGACATCGAATGAACTATCACAGGTATTTTTCTGAGCGTTAACTCTATTTTTACACAACAAACACGAATAAACATACCAATTCTGAAAATATCATTTATTCCACTTCTGTGCGTTTCCGTTTGCGTCTGTAGTAACGAGGAGAAACAATAAAAAATCGATGCTGGTGTTAGAATTATCCATTGGGAAATGAGTTGATTACAGCCACAAACGAGCCACATTTATCTTATATCGAAAGATGGAGTGGCCGATGCCGAAGCCGCAGTTGCCAAACCCGGCTCTATACGTACAAAAAAAACATGACAGATCAAATTTATTACTAAATAGCTACAAATTTGGATTAGACTCTGATTAAAATAATCGACGAACGGAATTTTACTAGACAACGCTAAAAATCTTTAGGTTTATTTTTTAATATATTTGTATCAATGTGATTCGTTTAGTATCTTTAATGTTTAAAACTAAGTTGTAATTTAAAACAAACATTTTTAGTACATACTTTCCTCAAATCTTAATTTTTATGACTAATTTTGCTGATATAATACCTTTGTTAAAATATTATATAATATTATAGTATTGGCAACCCTGTCAGAATAACCTTTTGGTTTAATATTCTTTTCAATATAGTGTATGTGCAGATATAAGGTTATAAACATTGTTTTTGTTCCCGCTTATGTTACCGGCTTTTGTACTATTATATTATAATATATAATATAAAAACTGTATTGTACTAATTTCATTAAATACATATAACAACCTTTACTAAGATAAAAGATCCAGCCCATCATTTTGTTTTGTTCAACCCTCTATGAAACACCCGGTATTAAAAAAATAAGAAAACTCACCTTCAACCAAAAATGAAACGATCGCAAACATTGTCAAGTAAAACTGCATCACTGATCCTTCACCCATTTTTGAATGCATCATCCTCGATTATCCTTCTTCTGTCTTCCCCTCTCTAAATTCTTTTAGTACCCGTGCCGTATCCGTTAATCTGCTATTTCATCAATTGAAAACACTTTTAATGAACCGAAAATGGCTTAATAAAATTTTATTTCGACTCGAGCCTCTTGTTTATGACTCCGTATGCCAAGAAAAGTAACGGATCTAGTTTTATTGTCACCGTTTTCGCTATCTGAAGATACTGTTTGTTTTTTTGAGTGCGCGATATGCATAGGCGCCAGAATTGACCCTAGCAGTCGCGCAAAACAAAAAAAAATTATGTGTTAATGATATCTAAATTAAAACGACCAAGTTTATATAGATTGTCCTACAATTTTACGTCTTCTTAAGAATCTACCATTCGTTTTATTTACCGAACACCCTGTATATAAGTCAATACATTAGTCGTATTTCATTCAATTGTTCGACGGAATGCTATTTTTTAGATTTACTAACAATTTTTTAATCACCACTTGTATCAAATGATTGTTCTTTTACGTTGAAACAAAACCTATCTTAACGTTGAAATTCCAGCGAAAAATAGATAAAAAGTTTTGTTTCACTTATATATTCCTTGAGCTTGTTATTCTGTTATTTCTAGGCTAATTTCTTCAAGAGCTTCTACATTTTACTTCTTCTGAACCTGTTTTCATATCAACAACCGAGTCTCTAGTCTTGTTAAGGCAACACTCCTTACACATTTTCTTAATCTGAAGATCTGAACTATAGATAAATGCACGTTAATCTGAACCTGTTCCATTCATATTATCAACAGAGTCTTTAATCTTGTTGAGGCAACACTCAGTTTACTCATTCTTTCGCTAATTACCTTATTCCAAGACAGATTCATGTTTTCTATAGCATATATTTAATTCTTTCAAAAATCTTTCATCGATTGTTTTCATATTAAACATGATATTAATATTAGTGTTTTTAAATAAAACTCAAGGTCTCTAGTTAATTCCACAATATAATACAAGTTATTGAAAATTCTAAGAAATTGACAATTGTTTCGATAAATCAATATCATCGTCAGAATGACAGAAGTTACATTTCATTTTATGCCTACCTGATGTTTAGTAGTTATATTTTTTTGGCTAGACCAAGAAGTAACCTAACTTGTGATTGGCTTAATATATGTTTATAGAAAAAAGAAGAAGATGTGATATTACAAATATTGAAGCTTAGATATTATTAGCCCTATGGTGATATCCTGGATATCATTTTTCCTATTAAGATCAGTATAACTGTGCAATGATATAGAAAACCAGGAAAACTATATCTGCTGATCTTTACAATTATCACTTAAGAAGACAGTTTATTAGTGGAGAATTCCCTAGATTTAACTGTTCATTGACAACTTCATATTGTGGGTTTCTTAAATGTCTTCTAATTTCCAGTTCTTCAAGGAAATCCAGTTCTTGTTTCTTTTCACAAATATGCAGCACTTCTAGTTCTGTGTTAGGTGTCAATGAATGATTGGTGTCAAGTAAATGTTTTGCGTAGTGAGATTTATCTGGTTGTTTTAATCTGTAAGCTCGTAAGTGCTCACTGTATCGTATTTCAAAATTCCTAAGGGTCTGACCCAAATAGACAGCATTACATTCTGGACATTTGAGTTTATATATACCTGACTTCTTTAATAGTGGTATTTTTGTTTTTACATTTAACAATTTTGTACTAACGTTACTTTCTGTTTTAAAAGAAATTGTTGCATTCGTTGCTGAAGATATTATCTTTGAAATATTATTAGAAATATTTCCTGCATATGTGATGGTTTTATAAGTTTTAATTTCATCAGCTTGTTTAGGATATATTAGTTGTAATGCCATTTTTTTCTCTTTTTTACTAATTAGTTTATTTATCATATCTAATGGATAACCGTTAGATGTTGCTATTTGTCTAATTGTATTAATCTCTCTATCAAAATTACATTTGTTCATAGGAACTGAAAAAGCTCTATGTATCATTGAATTATATGCTGCTAGTCTGTGTGAGACAGGGTGGTTAGAATTGAATGGAATTGTCACATCAGTCTGTGTTGGTTTTCGGTAAATTGAATAATCAAGTACATCATTAACTCTTTGAATTTTTAAATCAAGAAAATTGATTGAGCTATTTTCTTCAATTTCTAATGTAAATTTAATTTTCGGGTGTAAATTATTGATGTGGTTGAAAAACACATCTAATTGTCGCTCACTACCCAGCGATGTAAAAGTTCTTAAAGCAGACCCAACAAAGAAGTTTTCTAATAATGTAAGGGATATTGTTAATAATTCAAATTATCTTTTTAATGATTACGAAAAGAGGTCTATCATACATAAGAATCCTCATTGTCCACAATTATATGGAACAGTTAAATTACATAAAATAACGAAACCAATTAGACCTGTAGTCTCTTATGTTAATGCTCCTAATAATATATTGGCAAAAAAGCTCAACAATATACTCAATACTTACGGATATGAATCTCAGTACTCAATTAGAAATTCAATAGAACTAATCAAAAAGTTGAAATCAATCCACTTGCAAGATAACTATAAACTCATATCGTTCGATGTAACTAATATGTTTACTAAAATTCCTCCTAAAGAATGTCTAATACTTGTAAGAAAATTACTAGAAGATAAAAATATTAATCCAGGAATAATATCAGATATACTTAATTTATTTGATGTATGCATTAATCAGAATTATTTCACTTTTGACAATAAGATATATATTCAAAATGAAGGTTTACCAATGGGAAGCCCTATATCACCTATTTTAGCAACCATTTTTATGGACAATTTAGAAAGAAAGATCTTTGAAAGTAATATTTCGAAAAATATTTTATTTTGGTATAGATATGTAGATGACATATTAGCTTGTTTTATGGGTAGTGAGCGACAATTAGATGTGTTTTTCAACCACATCAATAATTTACACCCGAAAATTAAATTTACATTAGAAATTGAAGAAAATAGCTCAATCAATTTTCTTGATTTAAAAATTCAAAGAGTTAATGATGTACTTGATTATTCAATTTACCGAAAACCAACACAGACTGATGTGACAATTCCATTCAATTCTAACCACCCTGTCTCACACAGACTAGCAGCATATAATTCAATGATACATAGAGCTTTTTCAGTTCCTATGAACAAATGTAATTTTGATAGAGAGATTAATACAATTAGACAAATAGCAACATCTAACGGTTATCCATTAGATATGATAAATAAACTAATTAGTAAAAAAGAGAAAAAAGTGGCATTACAACTAATATATCCTAAGCAAGCTGATGAAATTAAAACTTATAAAACCATCACATATGCAGGAAATATTTCTAATAATATTTCAAAGATAATATCTTCAGCAACGAATGCAACAATTTCTTTTAAAACAGAAAGTAACGTTAGTACAAAATTGTTAAATGTAAAAAAAATACCACTATTAAAGAAGTCAGGTATATATAAACTCAAATGTCCAGAATGTAATGCTGTCTATTTGGGTCAGACCCTTAGGAATTTTGAAATACGATACAGTGAGCACTTACGAGCTTACAGATTAAAACAACCAGATAAATCTCACTACGCAAAACATTTACTTGACACCAATCATTCATTGACACCTAACACAGAACTAGAAGTGCTGCATATTTGTGAAAAGAAACAAGAACTGGATTTCCTTGAAGAACTGGAAATTAGAAGACATTTAAGAAACCCACAATATGAAGTTGTCAATGAACAGTTAAATCTAGGGAATTCTCCACTAATAAACTGTCTTCTTAAGTGATAATTGTAAAGATCAGCAGATATAGTTTTCCTGGTTTTCTATATCATTGCACAGTTATACTGATCTTAATAGGAAAAATGATATCCAGGATATCACCATAGGGCTAATAATATCTAAGCTTCAATATTTGTAATATCACATCTTCTTCTTTTTTCTATAAACATATATTAAGCCAATCACGAGTTAGGTTACTTCTTGGTCTAGCCAAAAAAATATAACTACTAAACATCAGGTAGGCATAAAATGAAATGTAACTTCTGTCATTCTGACGATGATATTGATTTATCGAAACAATTGTCAATTTCTTAGAATTTTCAATAACTTGTATTATATTGTGGAATTAACTAGAGACCTTGAGTTTCATTTAAAAACACTAATATGAGCATATTCCACGAAGTAAGGGTCGAGACAGTCAATTTCATGATATTAATAAATAACAATCGTCTTATTTAGACAACACTCCTTACAAAAATTTTTACCTTTAATTTTTTTGGAATGTTAGTTTTTAACCTAAATGTATATCTTAAACTAAAACAAATAGCGGCAATCAAATGAATAAATAATTAGGATGTAATAGGAACTGAACTTAACTGCAAAGTATATTATAACCGTTAAGTTTGATGTTTAAATTGCCGGCAAATAGTTGGTTGAAAGTCTTCGTAAAATTTTAGTAGCATTTAAGAGGAGTTGCAACATAGTTTCATATAATTTTACTCATTTCGCATGGAGCTATTTAATGAATTTTCCTCTACAACATGCAACATGCACATACAAATTTAGACATCTACCGACATTAATTTACGAAAACAATATTTGTACTGTTTTAAGTGTACTTGTTAAATCAGATACTTGGTTTCACAGTTTCACTTTTTCCTCAAGAAAAGTACGTTACTGTTGATTTTTCAAAAGAAATATTTGTTGGCTGTCAGTACCTACAAGAATAAATTCTGATGATTATTATTTTTTTTAATTATCGTTAAAAGTATAACAAATCCTTTACAGTTACCACTCGTTAGAAAAAGTTAAGTTCATTTTTTTCTTAGTAAAATTTTTTACACAACTTGCAATTGTCAAATTTGAAAGTGCTAGTTTAGAGATGGGATATAATTTGAAACCTTTGTTTGATATCAGTAAAACAGTGAAAATCCTTCAAAAGAAGTATTGTGATGAGGAAATGAAATATAACATCAAAAAAATGACTGAAGCCCCTATGCCAAAATCAGCCAGTATTCATTCAACAAGGACTTAGAAAGTGAATTCCAGGTTCAGTTATTAATTATCATGATAATGTCCTAATAGCTATGTCGTTCGAACTCAAGAAGGAGGAATCTACAGAAGGAACATAAAGCATTTGAAACCAATTGAAACTTTATTGCCATCTACTTTTATTGATCAGTCTGTATGTGCACCTGTGCTTGATGTTCCCGACACCCGGTGCTTCTGGATTATCCTCTAAACAAGATAAATTTAGAAAGTCTTCTTCTAAGTTATCAGTAATGTCTGTTCGCGAGTCATCCAGAGCGTCCTTTCCCGGTTGTGACTCGTCTCCAAAAAGGCCTTACTCTGTCAGCGATAGGTTCGTTGAACGGAAACGATCTTCGAAAGGAAGGGTATTGAAGCCAACAACAAAGTTTAAAGACTTTGTAATGCATTGAAGAATATAATTATTCTTATGGATTTGAACATTATGTATAGTGTGTTGCCTGAGTGATCATGTCAATTAATGTCAGATTTTTTTAACAATTGTCATTAACAATATTAATAAAATATCATCACATGATAATAGCTGTAAAAGTAGTCAAAGTCTGTTTTTTTAAAACTGGCAGATGTGTAAGTAGAAATTCCCATCTCATTCATAGCACATCTAGTTAAATATAATGTTACAGTTTCCTGCTATACCATAAGAATTAAATTAACATATTAGGTTTGTAGTTGAAATTGAAGATGGCGGAATAAATATTTTTTAGTTTATTTGAACAAATTAACAAAAGTATTTATATTAGTTGTTTGTTGGTCTACGATGGTAACTGAGAACGAGTTGTATCGAATTTATAACGGAATCACATTAGATAATTTAAATATATTAGTAATACATTAAAGTAAATTCTAATTTTGTTCTATTTTGTAAATTTATCTTGATCTCCCATTATTTCTATTTCAATCAGTTTTATTTTATGTTGAAGCATATTATTGACGAGACAATGCAATTTACTTTATTTCCTTCAGTAATTTCATGGAACAAGAACAAAAATATATATCCTAGCGTTTGCGATATTTTTCCTAACTACAGCAATTTCTCCGTTGTATTGATTTCCGCTGTGATCCTAAAAGATGTTTTTATTGAAGTGACGTTCGGTAAAAGGCGACATTTTCGAAGCTGTTCAGTCGTTGTCAACTTCCTATCAAAAGTTCTATTTTTCAAGTGAAAGAACGCGCAGAAGTGTATGAAAGACATTTTCAGGCAACGAATTCTTAATATCAAATCGCTGACGATAAAATCGGTAATGGAAAATTTAACAATTTCAGTTATAAAAAGAACGTTTTATAATTTTTTTACCTTCTCGCATAATACAACTGCCCATTACTAACTGAATAAAATAGTTGACAGTTTGAAAGAAATATATAAAAACAGTTAATCAGCATTGTTTTAAATCGATTGACAGGTTTGTAACTGGAACAATTTTTATTCATTGATTACAGAGAAATTTGATAATAAATGATGATTATAGATGCGATTATTTACGAGGGTCGGTCAAAATTTTATTTTTATTCGAAATATAAACACTGAATCGATTAAAGCGAAACTAACAGGTGTTCTTATATTCATTTTGGCTGATCATTATATGAGATTTCTTACCGATAATTTTTCATGAAAGCATGTTGTCTAAAAACTGTATGTTTTGGCAAAAGAGCCCACTCCGGGCTCTTTTAACAAAATATGAAATATGAGTTTTTACTGACAACATGCTTTGAATGAAAAATTATCAGGTTTATTTGATGCACGATTGTAATTCGATAGAATATTTCTCGAGTAGAAGAAATAAAAGTACGTTAGTTTGAAACTTTTATTTAAACAACAATTAGGTATATGAACACGAATGAACTAAAATAAGACAGAAATTGTAGAAACTAAAAATTGCATGAATTACTGTACGAATTTGATTTAACAACCAAATTATTCCTGTGTTCTTTATTTTAACTTTCCCTGTATAATATAATTCATATATCTTGCCCATACCATATAAAGAAATATATCATTCTTCTCAAATATTTAATATTTCGTACACCGACAAAATTCCATTTTAACGATTACTCCCACATAAGAAATACAGATGATTATTGTCCTAGGAATTTTCCACTCAATAATTCGAAGCAACCGAAATCAGCAAAAAAAACCAACCCACACGTGTATCATTCACTCGCTGTTAAATTTCAAACTTTCTCATCCATCAGCAAAAAAACCAACCCACACGTGTATCATTCACTCTTTGTATCTGACCTCTAAATTTCAAACTTTCTCCTCCCATTGGTCGAATGCTCATATGATTTTCCTTCTTCCCACTCTCTTTGACCGACCCATAAATATGAATAATACACCAATTTTAAGTTACTTCCCAGTCATCCTTCATACTCTTCTTCAGTCAACCTTCGTACATAATGGTATAGCTTTATAAGAAAATACCATCTTTGACACCGGTATATCATTTTACCTTACATCAACCATCATATAGCTATTTATATTAGACAAAGTGATAGAAAATCAGTGAACTTCTTAATTGTTCAAGCAAATGAACAAAATGTAATATCCGTCAATACCGTCAACTGAGGTGAAGGTGGACAGTCGGGGTGAAGTTGGACAAGACGTAGTTTCTGATCAAATAAATTCGTGACGCCACTGACATTCGACCTTCGGCCGATTTGGCGGTGAGTATTTCATCAGTGTGAATGTAGTAAGAAAGTGTGTTACATTTGGCGCGGTTTTTTAACGGTAAGTTGATTTTTTAATTATGTAAACAATTGATTTAAAAAGTGCTATTTTGGCAATTTGGTTTTTATAACTATTGTATGTATTATACTGATGTTCCTAGAATGTCTATTTTTGCCACAATGTAGACTACAGTATAAGTAACTAACCTATAAAATTTTAAACTAATCTGCCACAAGTTATTGAGTCCAGTGGCGTCACATTAAAAAAGTTTCTTGTTCCAGGGTACAGTTGGACACCAAGATGCCGCGTGTATATAATAGAAAAGTGGGCAAGAAACCCAACTGTAACTATTTGCTTTCTACAATAAAGAAGGCGGAGGAAGAAGTTAAATTGAAGAAACTTAGTTTTAGGGAAGCTGCGGAAAAGTATTCAATTCCGAAATCGACTTTATTTAATCACGTTAAAGGAATAAAAAGAAATATGGAGGTCAAACCGTACTAACTTCCGATGAAGAGACATATCTAGCAGAAGGGATAATGAGTGCCGCTAAGTGGAATTTTCCAATAACCATAAAAGACGTGAAAACTCTAGTGAAATCATATCTGAATCGGCTGGGAAAAATCATTACAATTTTCCATGATAATGTTCCTGGAGGTAAATGGGTAAAAAATTTCCTCAACAGGCACAGAGAATTATCTGTACGGCTATCCCAGAACATGAAAATGGCTAGAGCCCAAGTCAGCTCTGCTGTTAAGACCGCATATTTTACGGAATTGCAAAAATCTATAGAAAATGTTCCTGCGGAAAATATCGTCAAATACGACGGAACCATTTTTTCCGACGACCCAGGAAAACTTAAAGTTCTCTTCAAAAGAGGAGCAAAACACTGTGATCGCGTTATGGATAGCTTAAAAACAAGCATTTCGGTTAAGATTGCTGCAGGGCCCAACATATTTATCCGACATGGATAGAGAACGGTCCTCCTGGCACGGCTTATAACCGGAGTAAAAGTGGTTAGTTCGATCAGCTTTGCTTCGAAGACTGGTTCTATAAAATTGCTCTTCCATACTTATCAAAGCTTCAAGGCAAAAAAGTGTGATCATCGGTGACAATTTGTCCAGTCACATATCCGTAACGGTTATCAACAAATGTCTTGAACATGACATCATTTTCATATTGCTCCCCCCAAACTCCACCCACATCTGCCAGCCACTCGATGTGGCTTATTTTAGACCAATGAAGGAAGCGTGGAGATTTGTCTTAAGACAGTGGAAAATGAAAAATCGGGGAGTCTTTCAGAAGAGCAATTTTCCAAACTTGCTATCCCAGACTTTTCAGAGAATTGACATGCGATCTGCGAATAATGTCAAATCAGGATTTGCAGAATGTGGAATAGTTCCTTATGATCCTCAGCGAGTGTTGAAAAAACTGGCGGATTATCAAGAAGTTAATGTTGAGAAACATTGGACTGACAGTTTCGTTAGCTTTTTTAAAGAGAACCTTGCTCCTCCAACTCAAACAAGAAAGAAGTAAAAAAATGACCATTCAACCTGGCCGAAGTGTGACATTTACTGAAGACAATAGTGACATCGAACATGAAAGCGACAATGAAGAGACCCTTTCTCCTGTGATTCAAACGAGAAAGCCAAGACGTAAGAAAATGGCGATTATTGAAGATGACAGTGAAGTCGAAGAAGAAAACTACAATCAAGCTATGTCGGACCAATCTGAAATAGAAATAATAGAAGATGAATTACACGAACTATGCTATGACGAGGCTGAGCCAAGTACAAGCAACCCTGCTCCAACCAATGATAAGACTGAATTAGTTCCTACTAGCATCGGAGATTTTGAAAAAAACCAATACGTCCTGGTGAAATTTGAATCAACTAAAAGAAATATAAATTTTGTAGGTCACGTTGAAGACATTGATGAGATGTTTTTAACAGTTAAGTTCCTTAGGAAAAAAATTGAAGAAAAAATGGGGCATTTTTTCGTCTATCCAGATGTTGAAGACCAATCGATGGTGTCAAAGGAAGATGTTTTACACCAACCTGTAGAATTAAGACGAAACCGCTTTCAGTTTCGAGATAATTTAACTTATGACACCATAGGTTAATGATTTTATATATTTTTTAGGTATTGTGTTCCTTTTTTTTGTTCCAGAAAATATTTTATTCATTTTTTTACTGTTATTTTGTTAAATATCTTTTGTTTTTTACGTTATATTTTTTTTCTAGAAACTAGTTTAAGTTGATGTTTTGTGATTTAGGGAATAAACTGTTATTTTTTACCTACAAACGTTTTTCATTGGCCCAGCAAGGGTGCAAATTAGAGTTGTACAACTACACCCAGTTCTCATTAAAAGTTGATTTTACTTGGTTTTGAAGCCATGTCCAACTTCACCCCTTTTTCTGGGTAGAGTTGGACACTACTTAAAAAAATATTAGCGATTCTATAATTTTTGCAAAACTCGTATTTAGCTCATATAAAGGGGTAAACGTAAACCCAAGGCAATTTTCTTAATTTTTTTCAAAATTTTTGAGGTGCTTCTAACGATGTTATCTCAAAAAAAACGTTGGAATTTGTCCACTTTCACCTCAGTTGACGGTATACAAGTGAAAGTGACATAATGCTTTACTTTGTTAACCATCTTAAACCTACATAAAAAATACAGTGGAAGGTCCTTTGAGATTATAATAAAGACATCCCGTTCCATTTATTGTCTCTAATACAAAAAAGAGGGATAAATAAAACAATTACAGTGGAACTAATATACAGAAACCAATAAAAGTCCGACTGTATGCGGATGATCTGGTAATGTATATAAAAAGTAAAAATCTAACAACAATGAAATCGATTCTACAATCACACATAAACATACTTGAAAAATTGTCTAAGGACTCCGGTTTTCATTTCTCTGCAGATTAAACCAAATGTATAATGTTCTTCAGGAGAGAAGTAGGCCAAAAGCCACTACTTGAACTAAATGGTAGTCCCCTCGGGTATGTGTCAAAAATCACATTTCTGGGAATGATCTTCGACTCGCAATTAAATTGGGATGAACAAATTAAGAATCTAGTCGTTAGATGTCAGAATGGACTAAATCTATTAAATCCTCGCGAACAGAGAGTGGGGGATCTGATCGAGAAACTTTACTCCTAATCTACAGACATCTTATTAGATCTAAGATCGATTATGTATCCATCGCCTACGCCTCCGCTAAAAAACGCATATTAAAACGTTTAGACGTCATAGCAAACCAAGCATTGCGCATCATTTCTGGAGCTTATAGAACATCCCCTATCGAAAGCTTACAAGTAGAGCTAGGAGAGCAATCACTGGATAAAAGAAGGCAATACCTGACACTGTCATACGCCAGTACTATAATGGGCAACCAAGAACATCCAAACTACAATAACCCAGTTGCAAATAGATATCAAAACACCTACGAATTCAGGAAAAGAGTCGACTACCCCTTCTATCAGAGAGTTTCCAAATATATCATACAACTAGACATGCAGATACCTTCCATACTAGAAGCAAATGTTGATATACCACCGCCATGGCTTATTAAAACTCCGAGCATACACACCAGCTTAACCAACTTTAACAAGGCAGAAACTCCAGCCTCCACAGTATATCAGAAGTTTCACACGAAACTCTCCATGTATTCTAACTTTCATAAAATATATACTGATGCATCCAAAACCCCAAATGGAGTTGGAGCTGCTGTTATCACTTCCTATAAACCACCCTTGAAATATAAATTACCCGACGTAAGTTCTGTGTATACAGGAGAAATATATGCTATCCTACAAGCTTTAATCGAAATTCAATCGTCAAACCTGCAAAAAAATGTAATAATAACAGACTCTTTAAGTGCCCTAAGTACCTTGAAAAATATTTACACTAACAACCCTCTTGAACTACAAATCAAGACTCGACTGCATCTACTACAAAACAACAACTTGGATGTCAGATTCTTATGGGTGCCCTCTCATCAAGGAATACAAGGAAACGAAGATGCTGACATACATGCAAAAGACGCTACAGTATGCAGAGATGTACATATAGTGAACAGTGCGGTTTACAGTGAGAAAATTAATTCTCGATAGTAATCGGAGTGTCAAGGATCATTCCAAAAATTAAGACAAATAAAGGAAAGTGTCAAACAGTGGCCGCGAATGTGCAGTAACCGCTTAAAACAGGTCGTAATAACCAGACTAAGAATAGGTCACACTAAACTTACGCATGAATATTTAATACGTGAAACTGATAAACATATGTGTATAATTTGTAGCCGTGAACTAAATGTAAAACATTTACTATTAGAATGTACATTATACACATCGCAAATACAACAATGTAATTTTCCAAATGACATGAATACCCTGCTAGGAAAGGATTGCGATGTGGATAATATTTATAAATATCTGTCAAATACCTCTCTACTCTATAAGCTGTGATTATATTATTAAAGCCATCGCTAATAACCAACTTGGTTGATGCGAGAAACAAAAACAAAAAAATTACAGTGGAAAGCACAATTGTGAAAATTACTATTTTTGGAGCCCGTTGATGTGTGTGCCATTGAATTAGAACCCAAAGAACTTATTGTAGGCATATTAGCTATATTGGTTTCTGTATTAAGATTAGGTCTATCATTTCAATGAATTATACAATTTGGCATATGTCAAAATGACAAATGCGCAATTTTAACACTTGTTACTGTAGTTACGGACCTGCAGGGAAATTTTCGATAGCTAGCGGGAAATTTTCGGATTCTACCGGGCAATCGCTCATGTTTCAATGATTCCTGTATTAATCACAATCTTCCATTGCCAAACATTTCAATATAAAAGATAAATATCACATCCATAACTCAAAAGTGACTGACAGACATTTTTTAATAAAATTCGAAGTCAATATGTCACAGCATTTTTTATTGTCAAACAGCTACTAGTTTCGGCTAGAGAGTAAGCTAACTTGAAATGAGCGACAGTCGCGGCGTGGCCATGATGTAAATGGAGGGACATATCGCCGAAACCTGAAAGCTATGACGATGTCGCTTTGAAAACTATCTAGTAGCAAGTGAAATTAATAAAAAGGACGAATCTACTTCTCAGTTTGAGGACGATCAAAGAAGTAAACTTAAAATCCTGCTTGATAAGTTTGAAGCACATTTTCTACAGAAGAAAAACCTTACCTATGAAAGGTATAAGTTCATCTCATATAGACATATTCCGGGAAAAAGTCTCGATCAATTGATAGCAGAAGTTAAAAAAATGGCAATGATGTGCAAATTAAACAACCTACAGGAGGAACTAACGAAAACAGATTTAATTTGTAGTGTACAAGAGGATGACGCAGTGAGCCTCGAAAAAATAATTGAAAAATGTGTTATCTGGGAAATTTCCAAGGAATGGAGTGAATCGATGGCTGGGTCTTTCAGCGACAACAGTGTAGATACAGTACAGAAATATAGTGCAAGAGACAACAAAAAAGGTATGAATAAGAAATTTAACTGTACACGTTGTGGGTTTATCCACACACCCAATAAGGGTGTTGTAGTGTCGCCTGTGAACGTAGCCTTAAGCTCCATATATCTATGTCAAAACTGTCAGCAGTCAGTTCTTGTTCTGTACTCGTGAGATGTTGTTGTTTTATTATTTAGCGGGTTTATTTCCATAATTATAGAAAGTATAAGTAATCATCGGAGTTTTATTTGCCGACCTTACAGGTGTGACTTCATATTGTGGGTTTCTTAAATGTCTTCTAATTTCCAATTCTTCAAGGAAATCCAGTTCTTGTTTCTTATCACAAATATGTAGTACTTCTAGTTCTGTGTTAGGTGTCAAGTAGATGTTTTGCGTAGTGGGATTTATCTGGTTGTTTTAATCTGTATGCTCGTAAGTGTTCACTGTATGAACAGATTAATCAAGGGAGTTCTCCACTATTAAACTGTCTTCTTAAGTGATAATTGTAAAGATCAGCAGATATAGTTTTCCTGGTTTTCTATATCATTGCACAGTTATACAGATCTTAATTGGGAAAAATGATATCCAGGATATCCCCATAGGGCTAATAATGTCTAAGCTTCAATATTTGTAATATCACATTTTCTTTTTTCTATTAACATATATTAAGTCAATCACAAGTTAGGTCACTTCTTCAAGGAAATCCAGTTCTTGTTTCTTATCACAAATATGTAGTACTTCTATTTCTGTATTAGGTGTCAATGAATGATTGGTGTCAAGTAGATGTTTTGCGTAGTGGGATTTATCTGGTTGTTTTAATCTGTATGCTCGTAAGTGTTCACTGTATGAACAGATTAATCTAGGGAGTTCTCCACTATTAAACTGTCTTCTTAAGTGATAATTGTAAAGATCAGAAGATATAGTTTTTCGTGATTTTCTATATCACTGCACAGTTATACAGATCTTAATTGGGAAAAATGATATCCAGGATATCCCCATAGGGCTAATAATGTCTAAGCTTCAATATTTGTAAGATCACATCTTCTTTTTTCTATTAACATATATTAAGTCAATCACAAGTTAGGTCACTTCTTCAAGGAAATCCAGTTCTTGTTTCTTATCACAAATATGTACTACTTCTAATAATATTTCAAAGATAATATCTTTAGCAACGAATACAACAATTTATTTGGAACAGAAAGTAACGTAAGTACAAAATTGTTAAATGTAAAAACAAAAATACCACCATTAAAGAAATCGTATATATATAAACTCAAATACCCAGAATGTAATGCTGTCTATGTGGGTCAGATCGTTAGAAATTTTGAAATCCGATATAGTGAACACTTACGAGCATACAGATTAAAACAACCAGATAAATCCCACTACACAAAACATCTACTTGACACCAATCATTCATTGACACCTAACACAGAACTAGAAGTACTACATATTTGTGATAAGAAACAAGAACTGGATTTCCTTGAAGATTAGAAATTAGAAGATACTTAAGAAACCCACAATATGAAGTCGTCAATTTTGAGATAAATCTAGGGAGTTCTCCACGTTTAAACTGTCGTCTTAAGTAACAATTGTAAAGATCACCAGATTAGTTTTCCCGGTTTCTTACATCATTGCACAGTTATACGGATCTTAAATGGGAATAAAATATCCAGGATATCCCCATAGGGCTAATAATATCTAACCTTTAATTTTTGTAATATTATATCTTCTTCTTTTTTCTATTAACATATATTAAATCAATCACTTCCAATGACGTATTATTAAAGATAGACTAGCCTTGTTTACATTTTGGTTGTCCCCAACATATTTAGGACGAGACTTTTCTTACATTATGCCAAATTTCTTCTAACAAAAATAGTAATTGATGAATATAATCAAGATTTTAGCAGTATTTTCTGTTTAAAAAGTAAGAAAAAAGTGGGAAGCATTTAAAATAGGTATGACCAACCCACGGCCCAGCTCACTATGTTTTTTCGGTTATGATTTTTCATGATCTATCAATGCCATAAGTAAAATAGTTTATAAATTTTTAGTTTGGTGAGATCTATGAATCCTAAGATTTTAATTATAATTGTGTTTTTATGTGGTATTTGATTGATATTTGTATATTAAAGTGCTTTTAAGACATTTATGATGGTGAGAAAATGTGTAGTGTGTGATAATACATGGAATATGAATGATGAATTATCGTTTCACAGGTAAGGTTATATTAGCACAAGAGTAGTATTTGTATTGTTATTTTTTTATTATCAGGTTTCCCAGAGATATTGCTTGCCGTGAAAATTGGTTACAGAATATATGTTTGGTAGAAGAGGACATTTTCAAAGTTAAATTTTCTTTGGTGTGTGTTCTGACCATTTTTTCAGAGAGGACATATATGCTAATTTAAGTGGCAAACATGTTTTGAAACATGATGCTACACCTTTCAAGTAAGTAATATACTTGATATTTTTAATTTGTAACTATGTACACTTAAAGTTAGCACAGAAATTGTTACATTTTTCTTTAAATGATTCTGGAAGATGTGGCTCAAGACACCAGGACTATTGGAGCAAAAAAACCCTCCATCAACAACAAGGTAACTTATCTATTGTAATTGAAAGGTCTATTTCATGAACAATTTGTTATCTTTTCAGTTTGTTGAAGAATAATGAAGATTCATCTTCTTCAACAACTTTGTCAGCTACATCTAGTGTATCTGGATCCCCTCCTTCTAAAAGGTAACATTGTATTCAATCAGTTACAAAAATGTCCATAAATTAGGTTACCCATAGGAAAACCTCATATATATGGATATTCATACTTAGGTACTATTTAACAAATTGAAGAAGCCACGATATTTGTATGATGTTCATTCTTCTGACATGCCCAGTCCAACTGCTAAAGGAGCCTTAAAATTAGCAAAACTAACTGTTGAAAAACAAAGAAGAAAAATATCTTTGCTGCAAAGACAAAATAAACGGTTGAGATCTAAAATGTCAAATCTCAATTCTCTTCTAAAGCATTTAAGAGAAAGTCAGTACATTACATCATCAGCCGAATCTGCAATTGAGGTATGTTTTTTAACTACAGCAGCTGGCCTATTTTCAAGCAACTCTACCTGGAAGTGCAACTGAAGTGATAAAAAGATTTTTGAAAGGTCCATCACATGAAAATATACTCCGATGCTAAGAATTAAAAGGAACAAAGATATACATTGATGAAGATTACCCAAAAGATATATTGGAACAGAGAAAACAGTTAATAAGATACATGAAACAGGCGAGAGAAAGGGGAGCTAAAGCTAAAATAATTGATAATACATTAAAGATTAATGACAATGTGTACAGTTTAAAAGAACTAGAAGAAAGGAAGAATCAATTAGAAATGCATACAGGATGAAATAAATCAGCATATAAGGAAAATAACGAAACTAATCCGAAAATTTTGGATAAAATTTTCAGCGATAAAAGTTTTAAGCAATTAAGAGGTAAATACATTGTCTAGGAAAAATATGAAATTTGATTGATTTGGAAGAATGTGATTTTGAAATACAGTATGTCAAAGGTATAGCGAACTACGCAGATAGCATATCGAGAATATCCATAGAAGAACTTAAGGATTTATATATAAATAATTCACATGCCTTGGCAATCATAAGAGCAGAAACGCGAAAAGAAAACGCTCAATCAGAAAAGGATCTAAGGATTAACGAAGAAACAAAGGAAGGAAGAATACAAAAACCTTCAGGAATAAAAGTTTTAAATAATCTTGAAGAGCTATCGGTAAAAAATAAAGTAAAAAGAATGAAGATATATACAAATGATGATAAATTCAAAAAGTGCACAGTAAAAGAATTTATAGAAGAAGGGAATAAAAGGTTGAAAAATATTCAAGTATGTATATGTGAAGTACCAAAAACGGTACAGCAGAAAGAAGAGATCCAAAAGATTTTAGAAATATACCACAACGATCCAATGTTTGGAGGACATGTAGGAAATAATAGATTATTAAAGAAACTAAGAGCAAATTTTACGTGGAAAAACATGGAGAAAGGCGTACGTAAAGAATTGCCATAAATGCCAAATGAATAAAGCAAAGCTTAATCATAAGGAAAAATTCGTCATCACAGATATATTTATAAAACCGTTTGATATTATTTACATGGACACAATAGGTCCGTTTGTAGGAAGTAACAACGGGAATCGTTATTGTATTACAATATTATGCGAACTAACTAAAGACGCGGTTATGATACCGGTCAAGAACAAGGAAGCATACACAATAGCAAAAGCAATATTTGACAATTTTATACCGAATTATGGATTGATGAAGGAGATAAGAACAGATCAAGGGACGGAATATGAGAATGAAATAATGGAGAACTTAACGGAACTTTTAAAAATAAAACATAATTTTTCAACAGCATGCCATCATGAGACCATAGGCAGTTGTGAAAGATTACATAGAACATTTAATGAGTATATAAGAAACTTTATCAAATATTCTAGGGATAACTGGTGCGAGTTTGTAAAAATGTTTGCATATTGTTATAATACAACACCAAACACGTATCACGGATACACTCCTTTTGAGTTATTATACGGGAGAAAACCCAATTTACCAGAACTATTAAATGTAGAAATAGAACCGTGTTACAATCTTGAAAGATATGATGAAGAGTTAAAATATAAGTAACAATACGCAAATGAAAGAGCCAAACAGTTTTTAATAAAAAACAAAATAATTAGAGTCAATAATAGTGAAAAGGAATCTTCACCTGTAAACTTTAGATTAGGGGAATTAGTTATTTTAAAGAATGAAGGGAGAAATAAGTTCGATCCACATTATTTAGGTCCGTTTATAATAACGGAAATAAAAGGCGTAAATTGTGAGATTACATCTCAGGACAGTAAAACACAGACCGTTCATAAGAATCGTTTGTATAAATACAACAGCAAAAAAATTGTAAACAAGTGAAGTGCGTTCATAAACAAACAAGCAGTGTTAGTAAACAAATATAAAAAACAATTAGCGCAAACTACTAACGTTATAGGTAGTATCGAAAAATTAAAACGATCATTTTTCTCTTCCAAGGGGATGATGTGATGATCCCAAAAGGACAGTAGTGTAAAGATGACATTAGCATAGAAATAAGATTAAATTATGTTAATATTAATTTCAATATATAGCGAGCATTCATCTATGAAGGTCAATGCTAGATATACGGAGAGCACGTTCTAATTAAAATGTAAATATCACGCTCAACTAAAAGGCGGAAGGTCAGGCATGCATGCCACTGTCAGAACGCTTCCTATAAATTCAAAGTGTCGACAAACTGATGATTCATTCATTCCTTATTATTATTTTGAATAAGTTAGAATGTATAAGGTATTGTAATCTGTGTTAATTCTAAATATACTAATCCTAGTGAGTTTTCTAAATGATGTTGTTTATTCAACCCCCAAAGATCGGTTACTAGGTAAATGCTTTCTCAAAGATATAATACTTTTATGGTGGACGTAGTTTATACGAGGGGCACTTACTGAGTAACCCCTACACCCTGACAAAGTGGTATAGTGTAGTTGATGGTAAACCAGGGTTTACAAAGGAATCGCTACGTGCAATAAGGACAAAAACTGCAACTTTCACAAAAAAGATTTGTGTTAACTTGGTCCTCGATGAAATTCATATAATGAAGAAAGTTGAGTGGACAGGAGAAGAAGTGGTTGGATATATCAATCTGTGAGCCAAGCTGGACTCTTATTCTGTTCATGAAGCTACTCAAGCATTAGTTTTCATGGTAGTAGCTATGAATGATTTGTGGAAAATTCCGGTTGGTTATTTTTTCATAGAAAGCTTATCTGGATGCGAAAAAGCTAATTTGGTAAAAGAGTGTTTAAAGTTTTTTAGTGAAGTTAATATTGTAATGTTTTTCTTATTTATTTAGACAATAAACGGGTAGGATAAATTTTAAACACCCGGTATGGCTACTTACTAATTTATTGAAACACTAACTCACTAACACTTAATTTATATATACTTAACTAATCACTTAATTATTAAATTATATTAACTGTATATTCACTCAAACTAATTTATATAAACACTTTATATTCACTTATTTACTGTTTAACTCACGATGTCAATTTATAAACTAAACTAACTCTTCCTGATCAGTCCCTTATATATTAAAGCCGTTTTTACTAGTAAATTCTGGGCTGCGGCTTACAGAGTCACAAATAATTTTTCTGCCTTTTCTAGATAACTCTGGTCACAAAAACAATGTTTACATAAGATAGACGTAAACTCGTAAACAGTTTTTTATAACTGCGTATCCGTCATAATTTTAACTTTTATACCTGGCTTAGACAGAGTCGGTTTTAGGGACTATACCAGGGTACTGTTTCGTAACATTACCCCCTCCTTAAATGGAAGTTCCTCCTGGAACTTTTGTGTAGCCGAGACTGGATGTTTGAATCGGCAACTGGCCCCATTTCTACACTTTCCGATCTTATGGAAATAGTAGGGAACGGTCTTCATCGGATACTGATAACGGGGGTTGTAGCTGCAAATTAATATCTGGACACCGGTACCTTGGAAGATAATCTCTACCATGTTCCTGATGATTCGCCAATCCAACTGGTTACTCGCTATCTTAGGCATAGCCAGTTTCTTCACGTTTGATTCCAACACATGGTCTCGGAGGTTTCGAAGTGCTTCCCACACATTGCGGTAGGTAGATCGATCTTGGAATTCATTTTTAGTTACCACGTAGAAGACGTACCGCGAATTATGTTTCAGTTTCAGTGTATTGCCAGGGGCTGGAATCTGGTCTTCAAGTTTGTCTAATTGCCCGAACTTCTTTCGAAAGACGGTTGCCAACCCTCGTGCGTTCTTGATACGGGCGGGGATGTTGTATGCCAGTGGATAATCTTCCGGGAGAGTGAACAGATCTTGTTGTTCCGAATTGACTCCATATCTAGCTTTCCCGGTACCTCCATACGTGCCCATAAATTCCTCGAAGGTAGGGTCAGACACATCTCGAATAAGGTTTACTCCTTCCTCCAGGTCATGGTCCCCTTCGAATGGCGATAGTCGGTTTTGGTGAACTACTTTTGGTTTTCCGTTGGGGATCTTGCTTATGCGATATATAACATCATTGATCCTTTTCTTGATTAAGTATGGACCTTACCAGGATTTTTGTAATTTTGGAGAAAATCCTTTTCTCCTCGTCGGGTTGTGTAACCATACTTTGTCCCTTTCTTTAAAACCGCTTTCTGTGGCCTGCGTGTCGTACCGACTTTTCATCCTGTCGCTGGCAACTTGAAGATTGGTTCGAACTAATTCATGAATATCGTCCAGCCTTCTTCTCAATTGGATCACGTAGTCTTCGCCTGCTATATCTTCTCCAGGCCGACAGCCAAATTCCAGGTCACAAGGAAGCCTCATTTTACGTCCAAACAGAATTTTCGCCGGTGTTTCACCCGTGGGCTCATTGACGGCAGATCGATAAGCCAATGCGAATAGGGAAAGATACTGGTCCCAATCTCTCTGATGGCTGGATACTACTTTGGACAGGTATTTTCCAATAGTCCTGTTCATTTTCTCGACCATTCCATCTGACTGTGGATGTAAAGCTGTTGTCCTGGTCTTCTTCATTCCCAGCTTGTCACAAATCTCCTGGAATAGATGGCCTTCAAAATTTCTTCCCTGGTCACTGTGGACTTCCAAGGGTACTCCATATCGGCTGATAAATTCCTTCACCAATACATCCGCGACAGTTGTGGCCTCTCAGTTCGGGATAGCGTAAATTTCACTTTGTGAAATAATCCATTACAACCAGTATGTATTTGCTACCATTTTCTGTCGTCGGAAATGGTCCAGCGATATCTAAAGCAATCCTTTCGAAAGGGCTTCCAACATTGCACTGTTTCATGGGTGCCTTTCTCTTGCGATGTGGTACATTACTCGTAGCACAAGTCGTACATTTCTTACACCAGTCCTTCACATCGTCGGAGCTGTTCATCCAATAAAACCTTTCACGGACTCGCTGAAGGGTTTTCTTCACTCCCAGATGACCTCCCGATGGACTGTCGTGTAACTTCTTCAGTACCTCAGCTACTCTTGTTTTCGGGATAACTAGCTGTCTCCTCATCTCAGAACCATCATTGTTTTCAAGGACTCTTTTCAACAGCCCTTCTTCCAGGACAAGGGAGTCCCACTGAGCCCAATACGCCTTGAGTTTCGGTGAAAATTTTGACACTTCTTGCCAGGTAGGTCGCCGATTCTCTTTCTTCCATTGCCGGATCATCTTCAGGTGAGGATCATTCTCCTGATCTTCTCTGATCCTGGTGGGTGACCATTCCTTGTTGACTACAGTAGTTCTTGAAACTGCAGCTTCCCTAGATTCCACCTTGTTGCAGTGGGAGCAGTCTGTTGGGCACGGCCGTCTGGACAGGGAGTCGGCTTTTCGGTGACTCACACCGGCTCGATGTTCGATGTTGAAATCATATTCTTGAAGTCGTTCAATCCATCTAGCGATCTGGCCCTCGGGATTCTTGAACTGCATCAACCACTTGAGTGCTGCATAATCAGTCCGGATTAAAAACTTCCTACCATAGAGATACTGGTGAAAGTGTTCCACGGACTTCACTACTGCCAAAAGTTCTCTTCTTGTGACGCAGTAGTTTCGTTCTGGTTTGGAGAGGACTTTACTGAAATATCCCAGCACTCTTTCTTGCGCTCCTTGGATCTGTGAGAGCACTCCACCAATTCCTACGTTACTTGCGTCAGTGTCAAGAATAAAGTCTCCCTCTGGTAATGGATATCCTAATATCGGCGCCAAGGTTAAATGCCCCTTCTAGGTTTCAAAAGCTGTTTGATAGTCTTCGTCCCATTGGAAAGCTCTTGCTTCTTCTGTGAGTCGCGTTAGAGGCTTGGCAATATCTCCAAACTTCCTGATAAATCTTCTATAATACGTGCAAAGTCCAAGGAAACTCCTAATTTGATGTTTGTCGGTTGGTTGCGGCCATTGCTGAATGGAAGCAATTTTCTCTGGATCCACCGCCACTGCTTCATTGCTCACTATATGACCTAGATAGTTGACTCGGTTTTGGAACAGCTGACATTTCTTCGGGTTTAGCATGAGCTGGGCAGTTTGGAGTCGTTTGAATAAGTCTTCCAAATTCTTCAGATGTTCGTCAAATGTTTTCCCCAGTACTACGATGTCGTCCAAATAGACCAGACATGTCTTCCAAAACAACCCTCTCAAGACATTTTCCATGATTCTTTCAAATGTCGCAGGCGCATTACAGAGCCCGAATGGCATGACGTTGAATTGCCATAATCCAGATCCGGTGGTAAAAGCAGTCTTCTCTTTGTCTTCTGGGTTCATTTCCACTTGCCAATAACCAGACTTCAGGTCCAAGGTGGGAAACAGTTTGCTGCCGGCCAAAGTGTCTAGCGTATCGTCAATTCGAGGCAGAGGATAGCGGTCTTTCTTCGTCACGTTGTTAAACTGGCGATAATCCACGCAGAATCTCGTAGTTCCATCCTTTTTCTTGACGAGCACTACTGGAGACATCCATGGATTAGTAGATGGTTCTATTACTTTTTCTTCTGCTATCTCTCGAATTATTCTTTCAGCTTCCTCTCTCTTCGCTCGTGGAAGTCTTCTAGCTGATTGTCTAATTGGCTTAGCATTACCAGTATCGATTTTGTGTTTGACGGCTGATGTTCTGCCAGTCTTTCCTCCTTTTGGCACGAATAAGTCCCGATACTGCAAGAGAAATTCTCTCATTCTCTTTTTTTCAGCTTGATCCAAAGATTGACCAGCTACTGATAACATTTGTTCGAATCTGGCATTGGAATTGTTAGTGGTCGTTGTTTGGCGAACTATAGACGTCACTGGTACGCAGGATCCAATCTTGGTTTCCTTCTTGATTGTAATTGGGTAATCGTTCACGTTTATCACACGTACTGGGATCTCTTTCGCCGACGTGACCAATTCTTTTCTAATTAGTACTCCTTTGCCAACTTCTCCGTCGTGGTTCCTTGGCTCCATCATAACCGGTGTACCTTCCTCCATGATTCCCTGTAGCCGTGCTACTATCATGGTTTCGCTTCGTGCAGGTAGAACGGTATCTTCCTGTACAGCTGCCAACACCGCGTTGCCTTCATATGGATGCAGGAACACCTCCTCGGAACCCACTTTAATGGTTCTGTTTCTAAAGTCTAATTGGAAACCATGTACATTCATTACGTCCATTTCCAGAATCACGTCTTCTTCAATGTCAGCTACGATTACTGTATGCGTGAACTTTTCTGCGCCAATTCCCAATTGGATTTGTGTCTCACCGTGAACGTTGGCGCTCTCACCTGTGGCGGTCCGCAGTCGCAGTCTCGTTGGTAAAAGCTTCTTCTTGGAGTTTATTATTTCTGGTCGTATAATGGTCCTAGTTGCTCCAGTGTCAACCAGCAGAGCATATTTCTTGCCATTTACTTCGCCATCCACATATACACTGTCATTGTGACATCTGAGAGAAGCTATTAGTATAGAGGGTCTTTGGAACGATCATGGGTCGGTCCTGCCCCCTCGTAGCCGACCCGTTCTAGTTTTCCTGTGACTGGGGTTCATGGTTTGCAGGAGTCTTGGGGCGCTTACACGAACTACGTACATGCCCTAGCTCGCCACAATTCCAGCATCTGATTTTTCTCGGTTTCTTGTCCATCATACCTTTTATGAAACTGACGAACTGGTCAAATCTGTTTTCGTCACCTTCTTCTTGGATGGTCCTAATTTTGTTATATCCTGAAGCCTTCGTTGCTGCTTCATATTCAAGAGTAGCTGTCAATGCGTCGACTAATGTTTTGGGATGGGCTAAACAAAGTGTACTCTGCATATCGGGGTCACGTAAGCCATCAATAAAGGCCTGAATGCCCAGACATTCCATCATGTTCTCTGGTGCTGACGGATAAGCAAATCGAACTAGTCGGGCGATGTCCACTTCATATTCTTGAAGGGATTCATCACGTTTCTGCATTCGGTTCTTCAGCTGAGATTGGTACAAATGTTCTAGATGTTCATGACCATATCGCATGTCCAACCTCTTCTTCAGCTCCTCGAAGTCGTCCGTTTCTTCCAAAGGTATCGTCTGAAGTACATCTAAGGCATCTCCGCGAAGCGCGATGGTTAAATTCACTGCCTTCTCTCTATCGGACCAAATTGTTTCACATAATTGGTCCACGACATTTTTCCATCGAACGTTGGGGCCTTGACTCGGGTAAAACTGCCAATGTCTTCAAACTTAGGTAGTATTTCTGGCTTGCAAGGTTTCGTTTGCTCGGTCTTCTTTTCTTCCTCTGGCGTGCCTCGCGTTCTTGAATCGGCAATCTTTTCCTCTAACTCCTTGATTTTCTCGTCTATCGTTGTAATCTTATTCTCGATTTTCTCGTCCATTGTTGACATTTTATTCTCGATTTCAGATTTTAGGGACGAAATTTCATTTTCAACGTCAGCGGCAATGTCGTTTTTTATTAATAAGATATCGGCAGATATATCGTTCTTCAAAGTAGAAGTTTTCTCGTCCATATTAACAGAAATGTCGTTCTTCATAGTAGAAATATCGTGCTTTATAGCCGAAATATCATTTTTCACATTTGTAGAAATCATCTCTTCTATGCCAGAAATCTTCTCGTCCATGTTCTCTTGCATGGCAGAAATCTTCTCGTCCATGTTAGCAGAAATTGACGAGATTAAGGTGGAAGCCTCGTCATTAAATAAAACTGTTTCTGGATCAAAGCCGTCATTTTCCAGTGCCACTTTAAGTCTTTCTACTAATTCACTTTTCTTACCGGACGTTTCCAACTCACGATCTTCCAATTCTTCTGCTCTTAATTCCGCCACTTTCAGATCCCTTAATCTCTTGGCCATTTTTACGTAGCAATTTATTTATATTATCCCACTTCTGACACCAATGTAATGTTTTTCTTATTTATTTAGACAATAAACGGGTGGGATAAATTTTAAACACTCGGTATGGCTACTTACTAGTTTATTGAAACACTAACTCACTAACACTTAATTTATATGTACTTAACTAATCACTTAATTATTAATTTATATTAACTGTATATTCACTCAAACTAATTTATATAAACACTTTATATTCACTTATTTACTGTTTAACTCACGATGTCAATTTATAAACTAAACTAACTCTTCCTGATCAGTCCCTTATATATTAAAGCCGTTTTTACTAGTAAATTCTGGGCTGCGGCTTACACAGTCACAAATAATTTGTCTGGCCTTTTCTAGATAACTCTGGTCACAAAAACAATGTTTACATAAGATAGTCGTAAACTCGTAAACAGTTTTTTATAACTGCGTATCCGCTATAATTTTAACTTTTATACCTGGCTTAGACAGAGTCGGTTTTAGGGACTATACCAGGCTGCTGTTTCGTAACAATATAAAAGTAACTTCCCTGACCTTTGATGAAGCCGCATCACTATGATGAAATCTCTATGAGCAAGCATAGACATACCATCTTCAATAACGACCTATTTTATCTATTCAATAACAAATGATAAAATTTACTTTTTTTTGGATCTATGTCATATGCTTAAATTAGTAAGAAATACTTTTGAAACAGGTGGTAATATTTTAAAAGATGGCAACGATAGACTAATAAAGTGGGATTATATTCGTAAATTAATAAGACTACAAGAAAGGGAGGGGTTGTTAGCAGGAACAAAACTGAAAGCTCGACATCTAGAGTGGTTTCGGGAGAAGATGCGAGCTAGAATTGCTGTACAAATTTTGAGTAATAGTGTTTCTGATGCTCTTAAGTTCCTTGAAAATGACTTGAAATTAGATGAATTTGTGGGTTCTGAAGCAACTTCAGATTTTATATTAATTTTTAATAATATTTTCGATATTTTTAATTCTAAATTTTTTTGCAACCAGCGTCTGAAAAAAGTGGCATGATATTTGTAAATATTTTGATGTAGCTTGTAAGAACATTTTAGAATTAAAATTAAATAATGATTCTGTAGTTGTTAGTGGTAGAAACACTGGCTCTTTAGGGTTTCTGATTTGTAAAGAGAGTATGAAATGTTTATTTTGGAATTTGGTAGTTATAAATCCTAATGTAAATTTTATTATCACATACAAAATATCACAGGACCATTTGGAACTATTCTTCAGTGCAGTTCGTAACAGATGTGGTTCAAATAATAATCCTACATGCAGGTTATTTGAAAGTTGCTACAAAAAATTATTAATTCATAATGAAGTTAAATCAAACGACTCTGGCAATGCAATTGCTTTGGACGGAATCAGCATATTGGATTACTGTAGTACTAGCAAAATAGCGGTGAATATAAGTAGTGATCAATCAGAAACTTCTGAAGAATACTTAGAAATGTTAAAAGAGCTTCGTGATCATGATTATCTGTCAGTCCATTTTACTTTTCCGCCCAACCTATCTAATATGCGAGAAAAGTATTGGTTTACCCCAAAAAAGTTGGAATTTTGAGTTATTTTTACGTTTTCTATCCACAACACGAAAAAACGGTTGTTAGAAAAATAAACGGTTTTACGGATTAAAACTAACTTTTCCGCATCTGTGGCCCTGAACAATGTTCTATCATAAAATTGTTACTGGTATACACTTCGAGGGATGTATCGTGCTAAATGCGAAATTTCTCCAAAAATAACCAAAAATTTTGTATATCTGGATTTAGAGGACCCGCTGTACTCGCTCTAGTCAACTAAAAATCAATAAGGTACATCTGTGAGACACCTTGAACAATATTCAATCCTAAAATTGATCAATCGTATACTCTCTGGGGGCTGTATCGTGCTAACAAACTGAAAATTCTCCAAAAATGACGAAAATTTGGTACTTCAAGTACCATAGCACCCGTTGTACTGGCTTTACTGAGTTGAACATCAATAGGGTTCATCTTTGAGACGCTCTGAATAATATCCAATCATAAAATTAGTCACTTGTATATACTCCGGAGGCTGTATCGTGGTAACAAACTGAAACTACTTCAAAAATGACAAAAATATCGTACTTAAAGTACTGTATCACTAGTTGTATTGGCTCCGGTGAGCTGAAAATCAATAGGGTTCATCAGTGAGAAGCCCTGAAAAATATTCAATCATAAAATTGGTGACTTGTTGAACTGCACAGGCTGTATCGTGCTAACAAACTGAAATTTCTCAAAAAATTACAAAATGTCGTACTTCAAGTACCATAACAACCGTTGTACTGACTCTGGTGAACTGAAAACCAATAGGAATCATCTGTGACATGTCCTTAACAATATTCAATCATAAAATTGCTGACTTATCGCACTCCGGAGGCTGTATCGTGCTAACAAACTTAAATTTCCCGGCCACTTTTCCTTACATGTCTTGTTAGCACGATACAGCCTCCGGAGTGCAATAAGTCACCAATTTTATGATGGAATATTGTTAAGGACATGTCACAGATGGACCCCGATTGATTTTCGGCTCACCAGAGCCAGTACAACGGGTGCTATGGTACTTGAAGTACGACATTTTGTCATTTTTTGAGAAATTTCATTCATTATCAAGGGCTATAAATAATTGGTCAATGTTATCATTAATAATTCATTATTTCATTTAATTATTATTAATGATAACATTGACCAATTATTTATAGCCCTTGATAATGAATGAAAATCATTCGAAAGCTCGGGAATAAATATCTGAAAGAATTTACTCTGGAGTCTTATTGCCACATCCTCACAAAAATATCCATTGTATATGTATATATAAATATATATATATATATATATATATATATATATATATATATATATATATATATATATATATATTAATACAGTTCCTCTATCTAAATTCTAAAGAAAACATTAAAATAAGGAAAAATATGTATATTTGTATGTAATACTTGTGATACACACTGTATAATCAACAATTTGAAAGATTCAATATACAAATAAAATTTGACATTTCAATTTTGGATGACATTAATGCAGACTATACTTAATGATAGATATATTTTATAACGATTTGAAAACAAATAGTTGAAGTTTCAAAATACAGATGTCTCTGCTAGCAAAATTGCAATTATAATAAAATAATGCAAATCTCTCTTTGTTGTAGGAAAACATAAATTTGTATTTATTTTAAAAAAAGGAATTTTTGGTAACCAAAGGAGAAGAGATTTATTTATGTAGAAAGTTTAGGCAGTTGAATTTGAAATCCCCACGAGACAACATCAAAGTAAGAGTTGTCTCAAATTTATTTAAGAATATAATAGTAATTATATGAATATATTATCAGATCATAAAACCTTGCATTGTAAAGCCAGTGCGTGTATATTTCGCAGAAGAATTACATCGTTAAAGTGCAAGTGGTTTCCCGGTTTCTAAATTATAAATTTAGAAAGTGTTGCTGAATTCTAAATACGTTTTAGAATACGAACGAGTTAACCAGCACCTAGTTGGTGAGTCCTGTCCAGTTAATTTTTATTATTTGTCGAGAATTAATAGTCCTTTCTTAAATATATTTCAAAAAATAGATGCATCTAATGATAATAAACTCTATCTAAATCACAGTAACGTTATACATATAAAATTCAACGTCAAGTGAAGAAAATTTTGGAATAGACAACTTGCACGGAAATTTGCGTATTTGACATTGATATACATCAAGTATAAACCAGACATTTTGAACTTTTGATAAAAATATTTAGCTAGCACATTCCTAATATAGGTTGTTTTAATATTAAGGTTGATAGAAAATTCTATCTTTGTTTTTCGTTTATGATATTTTTGAAAAGTTATAATTTTTTTGTAATTTGTTATCTGATCATATATTATATAAATTTGATTCCAACTCACTTTGGTACTCATTTCATATCTATTCTTATTGTGTTTGATAATTTTCACGCTATAGAAAATTTGATATAATAAGTGACATTTTGTTCATTTCCAGTGACAGTAAAACCATATATGTCATAAGATAATTTAAGTGTCTTGTAGTATATTGAACAAACAGTTACTCTAGATTTGGAATAGCGTAATACTTAATTTGGAGAATTCATTGAAATTTATAAATTTGAATTATTATTTAAAATCTTTGATCCCTCCCTGAGATAAGAGTGAGTAAGTTGATTGTGTATTGATTTATCTTTCAAAGTACAAAATATAATATTCATCTGAGCCGGGCATATGAATTTGACAACTGCTGTCAAAATTCAAATAGGTTATATTCAGTGGTAAAGGTGTATTCACAATAGTGTAGCTACAATCACAAATTGTGAAAACGTCCACAATTAATATTTTATATTGTTATATATCATACAGCCATTCAATTATAATTATTATAATTATTAAAACAATAGAAATATATAATAATTTGTCACCCAAACGTAGGGTAATTATTAAAAGAATATAGTATATATAATAATTTGTCACCCAAACGTGTGGCAACTATAAAAGAATACAATATTATAGAAATATAGTATAATACAATAATATATATATATATATATATACATATATATATATATATATATATACATATATATATATATATATATATATATATATATATTATTGTGAAAAAATAATGCTACACCCTGTATATCAAATAATGAAGAATTAAGATTATGTATTGTAATCTAGAAGAATTTTTTTAAGTAAAAAATTTTTTTAAACATTTGAATGGAGACAATCTGTACGATCCACTATTCGATAGAGAAGACATACAGAAAGGACAGACTGTATAATGTAGGGATAATTGCGAATAGGTGTGATAAACAGTTTATATGAAATAAATTACCTAACGAAACTTTTATCAAAGAGATCAAGTATCAAACTTTGTTCATAATAAGAAACTAATTATGCTTTATTCTGTAAAGTCAAGCTAATCTCGTAATATTTGTTGATTAAGACATTAAAATAAGATAGTGTAGATGTTTAGACATAACAGAGCAGGAAAATATATAATAATGTGAATTTCAGAGAACATGACTTATAAAGAAAACGAATTTTCATTTTGCATACATATTTAAAGGTAACAGCTGTCATCTATTAAAATATTAAGAATATTCATTTGACATACATACTTAGAGATTAGGAAATGTCATTTTAACAATACTAGGAAATATTATTGAATGAAAATAATATAGGAAGTCTAAGCAATTAAAAACCTTAGAATATAATATCCTAATATAATGGATGAACATTTCACTGGTTGAAATGAAGAATTTGAGTTATAAAATAAATAGTCAAATTTGATTGGTTAATAAACATTTAAAAAAGATCACATCGGCGACAACTGTGTTGCTAACAAAAAAAAAATCAGAATGTAAAAAAGTTGTTGATTATGTGGTCTATTGACTAGTAGGTTTTCTTTTTGGGAAGAGATTTTGGAGCAGCAAAATTTTTTTGGTAAAGTAAATCAATTGAAATTATTTGGAAGACAAAATTTGACTATAGAATTTAAAACAAATACATTATACTTACAAGAGATACATCAGTGTAAGTAGTTTAGTTTATATTAATAATTAAAAAAAGGAATTGTTGAATGTTGTACAATACTAATCATGAATTTTATTTTATAATATGGTGTCATGTGTCTGGTGGAAGTAAAATAGCCACAATAGTTTTCGAAAAACATTGAATAGTGGAATTTGTGTGAGCTGTTTGGTCTTCGAAAGAAATACAGCATCGATTCCTGTTCTGGTAGAAGCAGAAGGCCAACAGGGAGGTTTTCCAGGAGGAGAATCTGAAACAAATAAAAGAAACGGATCTTTGAAGGTGAACAAACAAAAACTGTGAAGTGAATAAGGTAGTACAAGTTAATTTATTAATATATTAAAAAGTCAAGCGTACTTACTAATTTATGCAAAAAACTAAAATTTTGTGATGCATAGACGCTGTTAAGAGTGTATTTCGCCATTTTCTAAAAATCATATGTTTATGAAATTATATAACTGTATTTTACTATTATAATAATATCTCACCAGAGTGCGTGTGAGTTGTATGAAAGAGTCATCCTTTTAGATAGTTGAATTTCTTAAAAAAAAACACTTGTAAAAGTGTAGTGTATTTATTTTCATTAAATTAAATATTGTTTTTCCTTTTGAAAAACGCTTTAAATTACTTGAGTTATTCATTTCATCTGGTGACTTGCGCACCATCTACTTACCACAGGCAGAAGCTCTGAATGAAATCGATTGAACTATGCAGATATTTTTTAAGTAGGACAGGACCGTATTTAACTTGAAATCATTAAAAAAGTAACATATTCTGATTAACAAATTTATTTTTAAAAATATAAAGCATTTATTAACTTTGGCGCTAACATATATAAAATCATTTTATCTGAAATACTTGAACTCTACCCTGAGATGAGAAGTTTTCATGTTGGTTAAATAAACTGTTTATCATACATATTAAATCATCAATATACCGGGCAAACAATAAACTTAAGGGCAAATTAAATTCCCATATAAAATAAACTATAATAATATATATATATATATATATATATATATATATATATATATATATATATAGGTGGTAACTTCTGTCATTCTGGCGATGATAGTAATATCGAAACAATTGGTGGGATGTCGATGTTTCAAGCAGACTAGACACGTTTTGAGTCGCTCTGCATTAAATGCTTAATTCATTTGTTATTGTTACGAAACAGCACACTGGTATAGTCCCTAAATCCGACTCTGTCTAAGCCAGGTATGAAAGTTTAAATTATGGCGGACGCGTAGGGATTGTTTACGATTTTGACTATCTTATCAAAACATTGTTTTTGTGACCAGACTTATCTAGAAAATGCCAGAAAGCAAATTGTTTTTGAGTAAGCCGCAATCTAGAATTATCTAGTGAAAAAGGAATTAATGTATAAGGGATCGACCAGGAGGTTAGTTGATAAAGTGATTACGTGAAATAAACAAAAATACATCGAAATAGCGAACAGTAAAGTGTTAATATAAATTAATAATCAAGTTTGTGTGCATATAAATGAAATTTAAGTGATTAGTTAAGTATATACAAATTAAGTGTTAGTGAGTAGTTTAGTGTTTAAATAAATTAGTAAGTATCCATACCGTGTGTTTAAAGTTTATCCCACACGTTTACAGTTTAAATAAATTAGAAAAACATTACATTATTTAGTTGAATTATTGGTTATTGGATAGTCAACTAACAGAAGGAATGAAACAGTTAATGTATTTGTGATTAGTTACTGGAAAAGTGCTTTGATTGCCCGTAAGTTGAAATTATTAGTTTTTATTTCGTAAAAATCACTTCAACTAGAAACAAAGGTTAAAAATTTTGTGAATAAGCTTGTTACTGCTGATGAGTTCATATCTCAAATTTCCGATTCCATTATCGAGTTAATAGGCAAAAAATTTGATAAGGAAATAGAAAACTTAAAGGATGAGAATAATAATCTAAAATTAAAAATGCAAGTCTAGGATAAATAGCTTAAAGATATATTAAGTAAACAGGAGTCATTTGAAAGGTCTCGAGGATCCAAAAATTTAATTCTTTACGGAGTTATAGAGCTGCAGAATGAAAACTATATGGATACTGTACTAGAAATAATAAATAGTAGTATCTATAAATTATCTAAGTGTAAATAATTGTTATCGACTGAAATCACCAGATAAAAATAAAATTAAACCAATTCTAATTCAGATGAGCACGCTTCCCGTCAAAAACTTGATATTTAAGCAGAAGAAGTTATTAAAAGGCACAGGTTTAGTTGTTAGAGAGGATTTATCACCAGATATTCAGGCACTATTTAAAGATGCAATACAGAAGGTTAACAAGGGAGGCAAAGTTTGGTCGAATAATGGAAATATATTCTTTAAGTTCCATAATAGAAACAGTATTATGAAGACTATGAAGCCAGGAGTCCTAGTGAGTGATTAGTGAGACGATGCATCATTCTAACTAAAATTTTACTTGAATTTATATTCTGTTGAATTTAGTTGTTGATTTTCTGATTTCTACTTTTTTGTTTTCAAATTTCTAACTGTTTTTTTTATATATAAATATCTAATTTCTAATTTTAAAATTTTTAGCTGTAGAATTACCAATTTTGCAAGTTTTTGGGATTATATGCGTTGTGCAGAGTGTCCACACTCATCACTGTCGGTTTTACGATAAATAGCTGGTTCTGCTAATAGAACTGTTATCAAGTCTATTTTTTGGTAATTATATAGAGAAATATTTATTTACATTTAGTATTTTCTTAAGGTTGTGAGTGAGCATAGGCTGTTTAAATGTACGCTCGCTTTTACCATCGCTTTCAAACGTAAAAAAATTGTTACAGAAACATGAATTTGATATTCTTTTGTTGTGTGAAACTTGGCTTTATCAATACATAAAAATAAATAATTATATGTTATACAGGGGAGATCGAAATGCAAGAGGTAGGGTTTATGCATATATGTATAAAAATCGTATAATTGTCAATTGGCTATTAAAAATGATAATACTATTTGGGAAAAATTATTCATAAAATTAACTATAAATAAAAAAGTATTTGGCATAGGAATAATTTACAAACCTGAAATAACAGAACGAATTTGAAGAACCCATACGACAAACATCACTTCTGGATTATATAATAGTTGATGAAAATAGTGTGGTAGATAGAGGAGTTATTCATAATGAAGTCTCAGACCATTCATTGGTGTATTGTAGAATAAATGTAGGAAATATCAAAGAATTCAAAATGCATACATATAGGTGTTTCAAAAATTTTAATGAGGAATTATTTTACTCGTATAATGACCTGAGAGATATATAATTTTTTCATATAGTTGATCAGGAGGGTATCATATTTGGTAAACTGTTTAGGTAATTTATTTGATAGACATGCACCTATAACAACTTCCAGAATAACAAAAAACAGGGCTCCATGGTTAACTTTTGCAATAGAATTAACGATAAATGAAAGAGAAAGGGCTCTTAGAAGATATAAAAGAACAGGATCTAATCATCATTTAAACTTTTATAAAAATTTAAGAAATTACACAAATCAAGCTATTAAAAAGGAAAAACGTGCTTATTTTTTACATCAGTTTGAAAATACTAATTCTAATTGCCTGTGGCGGGTACTTAGATCAAATAATTTTCTTAAAGACAAAAATCGTAATATTCCTGAAAGCTTAAGAAAACCAAATGAAATTAATGATTTTTTAATAAATTCCATCACACGCGTTTCACCACCTGAAAATCTCAGTTTTTATGAATCTAATAGCCTCGTTCCCGCCACCTTTACATTTAAAGAAATTGATGATATGTTTGTTTATAACAACATATGTAGAATAAAATCAAATGCCATGGGTTGTGATGGGCTAAATGTAAAACTTATTAAATTATGTTGTCCTGTTGTCGTTCCATACATTACACATATAATTAATTTCTGTTTAACCCATCAGGTAGTTTCCAATACATGGAAGCAAGCTATTGTAAAAATGTTGCCAAAAATTCAAAATCCAAGCGAGAACAAAGATCTAAGAGGTATAAGTATTCTTCCTATGCTTTCTAAGATTCTGGAAAGGGCAATGGAACAGCAAATAAGAGAACATTTAACAATTAATGCAATACTTCCTAGTGTTCAATCTGGTTTTCGCAAAGGTTATAGCTGCACCACAGCTTTAACGAGTCTAGTTGATGATATTATTTCTGCTATAGATGTCGGTAAATGTACAATTTTAGCATTGTTGGATTTTAGCAGAGCTTTTGACACTATAAATCATAAATTGATGCTTAACATATTACATTATATAGGATTTTCTGAGAGTGCCATTAACCTTTTGCGTAATTATTTGAATAATCGTAAACAATGTGTCAAAATTGACTCAGATCAATCGGGATTGTTAACTTTAAATTTAGGAGTTCCTCAGGTATCCATTTTGGGACCACTAATATTTTCTATTTATACAATGAACTTAATAGTATGTTTAAAACCTGTAAAGTTCACGTATACGCAGATGATACCCAGATATACTATAGCTTCCCTCCAGTGTTCGTTGATAATGCCTGCGAAAATATGAATCAAGAACTAACAACTTTCATAAAATTAGCGACAGATCATTGCTTATTAATCAATTGCTCTAAATCTAATGTAATTCTGTTCGGCTCCGCTTATAACAAGGTTAAAATAAGAAATATAACAATTAACAACGAAGAGTTAGCCTTGGTTAATCATGCTAAGAATTTAGGTGTCATTATGGATTCAGATTTGAGAAAAACATCAATAAATTGATTCAACGTGCTTACAGCTCATTAAAACTGATTTATGGAAATCGTCATTTTCTCCCTAAACATATTAAAAAAACTCTGTGTGAAAGTCTCGTTTTATCACACTTTAATTTTGCAGATTTAGTGTATGGTTCAAATTTAACCCTCCTTTATATAAACAAGATTCAGAAAGTACAGAATCCATGTTTAAGATTAATATATGGTATTAAACAGCGTCAGCGAGTATCACATAAATTAATTGAGATAGGATGGTTAAATATGGATAACAGAAGAATGCTTCATGCAGCTTGCCTTTTTCACAAAATTGTAACCTTTGAAACTCCTACTTATTTGCACCATTATGTTCATAATTTGAATCTAAGATTTAAGGGTCTACTATCTCCACCTGTATTTAATACTGAACTATTTAGACGGTCCTTTCAATACCAAATATTTTTTTATTCATAACTCCGTATGTGAAAACTTAAAAAATGTAATATTTCAACTTTCAAAGTCAAGTTTAGAGATATATTACTTCAGAGACAATCATAGTCAATTGTTTTCTCTCCCACACATATTATGCTATACTTATAATATAACAGTATTGGTTACTCCACTTTCTTTTTTCTTTTCAATTTATTTAGTTATATATGACAGACATATGTTTTCCTTTCTTTTATGGGTTGAGTGGAAGAGCATTTTCGTAATGGAACTAGGTGTCATTACAGAAAATGAACTCCGCCCTTTATTTTCAATAGGTATATACTGCTACATCATGTATCAAATTTAAACAAAATGTAATTTTGTTATTTGAAAATAATAAAGGCGTTTATTATTATTGTTATTATTATTATTATTAATGGTCAATTTTTTCAATAAATTGTGGAATTGTTTAGAAACAGTTAGTTATTATATAAAAAAAATATTAGTAATACTGTTGGGTTACTAAAAGTGATTTATAAAATTAATTCACTGACAATTTTTAATGGGAGAACCCCATTATATATCTATGGCCCGCTCCGATAAATTACCTCGTATGGTATAATAATTACACCACTGCATATAAATAAAGGATGGAATCCTAAAGGATGTCAGAGTATGAAAAATGTTGTTTATCACTGAAATAATCCAATATACAGACCCCCTAAACACAAAAACACATATTACTAGTTTGCGTTAGCTACAAATAAATATTTTACAATGTAAGATTTTTTTTGAAGCAGTGTATCTTTTCTACTATGTAACAAATCATAGTTAATAGCGAAAAATGTGAAAATAAAACCTTATTAAGCCATTACGAAACCAAAACACGTGCTACTAATTCAAAACTCGGATCGTGATCGTCGAACGAGTCGGCAACATGCGCTGAAAACCCTCGTTGGTGTTTCCGGACCGAAAAGCACCACGAAACTGAAACAAGTACACGACGTCGGGATGCTGACGACGTCGTATTTTTCGCTAAGAAGATCTAGGAAGCCGGCGCGACGAAAAAGAACAATATTTCGCTTTATCTTGTCACTTTTTGTACTCCTTGTACTGACGTTTATAATTATACACCTATTCTGGAAGCCTTTTGTTTTTACAACAGAATATCTCACAAAAATAGGATAAATGAATGAGGAACTTGTTTAAAAACATCGTTAAAATAATATGTAAATTCTTTTGAAAAGTAAATTTTTATCGAGAGGAATGAAAGTTTTCTTCTTATTTTTCCTAAATTTATTGTGAATCAGAAATTAGGTACAAGAAACAGAAATATTAATTGACATAAATGATCAGATCAGAAGGACGCTAGCTTAGATTAACAAATAAATATATATGTTTTGATTTTTTCTTGACCCAAACATCGAGTCACAATCTAAGCTCACTTACGGACACTTCCACTGCTTTGCCATATTTACAAAGTCTCTCAGGACAAATGAAATTAGAAGTTTAATAAAAAATTTGTTAAAAGTTATGCAAATAAAAAAAATACATTTATGTAGATAATTGAATTTTTAATGTAGTTAGTGTTATTGTTGTGATTTTCTTTTAACGTTTTATTGTAGTTTTACTTATTTACATTTAGAACATTTGATGAGAATCATCTTATGACCTTTAAGGTTTATGGTTTCCGGGGATTCAGGGGAGAGACGAGAGAATATTGTGACGGACAACTTCAAAAAAATCGACTTAGGCTGTTATATTCACCTCTGGGAATATTATTCAATCATTTACCTAGACAAACGAAAACAAACCTACATTTATATACATTTTAAACAAGTATTTGTTGTAGCCTTAGATACCTTTATGGCAATAACTAAAAGTGACAACATTGCTCAAAATTTCAGTACCTGTTTTATGTGTCAAGGGTAACCTATTTAGTAGTTTTGTCCTTGTTTAATTACCATATAAAGAGAGATTTAAATATCGTCAGAGTGTGATCGACGATAATTTCGAATAGACTGTAGTATCTTAGTAAATAATGTCAAACGTGTTTTGTTTATACGAGCGCCATTACGAGTAGAGCGTAAACATTAAGTTCTTTAGTTTTGATGTGTTTTTTAAGACTTTTAGTGACAAAATACATGGTTCGTCGGTGCCAAGTTTGACTGAAAAACAGCCGAAATTACCAAGGCCATGTATCTACAATACTATCCTCACTTTTTGTAATTCATTAATTATTTCACAAAAGGCGTTTAGGATTGTTGGACGCAAAAATAAACGTGGATATGAATGAATAGCCCTCTCTATTGTATATTATTACTCTATGTGTTGTTATTTTCTTTTAACCATAGGCGGAAATAGGCCACTTCTTTAGGCACAGCCCCAAGTTCTATGTAAGACATTGTGCGACCAAAAAAACGCAAGTAAACCGTTGAATCATGTTATTTTTAATTTACAATCATTCTTCTATTTTTTGTACAAAATTGATCGACGATAAAGATAACATCTACTCTTCGACATCTTTTTCGATGCTGATCACAGATAAATTATCGAACCTGTTTTGGGTCACACAAGTCTGAAGATAAATTTTGATGCAGCGCATTGCAAAAAAGACCGATCGCAGGTTCCGGATGATACAGGAATTATTTGACTGCCGTTGTAGAGGGATAAAAAATTTGGAAAAGTTTTCGAAAGCTATGAAAATTATAAATTACTTCCAATTTTTCCGATATTTGAACAGTAAAGTTATTCTTTATAACCTTCATTTCGACTTTTTAACATGGGTGCCGGCAGAAAATAATACAAAGGGGGGCTGAAAATATTCCAGGGGTGTTATATATGTGTTAACCTAGACACATTGGACATTGGTTCGGTAAAAAAGAAGAGGAGCATTCGACAGACAGGGATGACAGAGGTCACGTTACTTTGTTAAGAATCTAAAGTTATTTTGTTAAAATCTAGCAGTAAACCAATAGAGGATTAAATCAATTAACTGTTTTAACAATCTTATACAAGGGGTAGGGACAAAAAAATTTCGTCAAATGTTCTTTTACATTTAATACACTTTTCTTAAATCAAAAAATCTTATTGATAGGAAATATATACATGAATAGAAACTTTTATGTAATAGGTACTATATATCAAATAAAAACTAAAAGTATTATACTTTATCTAAAAAACACAGAACCAAATTTTTTTTTAAATCAAAAACTGTTTCTTTAAAAATATTAACAAACATAAAAATATGTAATTTACTGTCTAGACCCTCACTTTGTGGAATCTACTCATATTACTGTTTTAAATGAAACTAACTGTTTCTAAATAATTCCACAATATATTGATGTTAAAAATTCTAAGAAATTTGACAGTTGTTTCGATATTAAATATTATCGTCAGAATGACAGAACTTATATTTCATTTGGGACCTACCTGATATTTAATAATTATTTTTGGCTAGACCAAGGAGTGACCTACCTTGTGATTGACTTAATATATATTAGTAGAAAAAAGAAGAAGATATGATATTACAAATATTAAAGCTCAGATATATTATTAGGCCTATGGGGATATCCTGGATATCTTTTTCCCATTTAAGATCAGTATAACTGTGCAACGATATAGAAAACCAGGAAAACTATATCTGCTGATATTTACAATTATCACTTAAGAAGACAGTTTAAAAGTGGAGAACTCCCTAGATTTATCTGCTCATTGACGACTTCATATTGTGAATTTCTTAAGTGTCTTCTAATTTCCAATTCATCTAACTATTTGTTGCTGGCTTTAAACACATTCACCTCAATTTGGCTACAAAACTCTTGTCAAAAAAATCCGCTAAAGTCGTAACCCATTCTTCATGAACAGTTGCTTTCAAAAAGGAAACGAAAAATGTCCTCTTTTTCACTTAGGACGGTACTGAAGAGTACTAATCAAGCTAATTACCAACATTGATTGAGGCCATTTATAAAACTAAGTCATAAAGTTTGCTTTACACTAATTAAAGGTTAACTTTATTTTTTGTTTATAACTATTGAAAATTATTTAAATATCTAAAAATTTTCTTTATTACTATTACTTCTGGATTTCTGGATTTATCCCTAGCAGGTAACATTTCATACACATATATATATATATATATATATATATATATATATATATTGAGATGATATATTCAATAAGGAATAATATATAAAGAAAAGATCATAGATATTAAAGATTAAAAATATCATAAGATAAAACAATCATAACAATAACATATGACAACAAATTCAGTTTCCTTAGAACATTCAGTCAACAAGAATAAGAATTTCAAGTAATAGGTCAAAATATAATACCAAATATGATATAAATTCAATTTGATTAGCATTATATCAAGGTATAAGTCTAGTAGCAAAATTAAGTTCAAAATTCTAAGTTATTAAATAGATCATAAATTTGGGAAAATGAAAGTTTGATAATAAAAATTTGTCAAATACATCAAACCTACAGGACGCATGAGTCATGTCCATAGATTTGTCTGGAAATTAGATAATTAACTTAATAATTAAGAAAGATCTGAAATTGTTGTTTAAGAACGTCTATTAAAAACGTTTCAGATAAAGATATTTAGTTTAATAAAATCTTATGCAATTTGAAACGTGACATCTAAATATTTTCATAATATAGTTTCTAGTTTGAAAGAAAAATTAAAACAAAAATTTAATAAGATTACTGAATTTAAATTTAGAAATAATGGAAAATATTATATATGGAAAAGAATTATAAAACTTATATTATAGCGTATGTAGAATAAACAAGTATGTAAAAATTTCTATTGATTACTTAATACAAAATAAATAATCATTTGTCAATAATATTTCTCTAAACTTTATCAATTATAAATATTTATCAGGATATCAAATTAAATTTCATTATAGTAATAATCAAAGATAAATAAATAAGCTAGATCCAAAATCATTACAAATTATCAACAAGATAATTTTACGTTATAAGTAACATAAGACAGAATCTTAAAAGAAACCAAGCTCAACTAATTAATTTGACGGAAGCGAGACATTAGACACTAAAAAGATTCATTTGTTAGCGACATAAATTTTAATGAAATCTATAATTTGTATGCTATGTCGATAAAAAAGGGAATTAAAACATGAGACAGAATTACCAACTGATAATTACTATGATTATTGACAAATGATGAGGATGGAATTTTATAAAAAAGGAAACCTATTGAAATATTATGTTAAATATGTGATGAATGAAAAACCAAAATGAAATAAATTGTACACATATGTTTTTGAATATTTCTGTTGTAAAATTGCGATATATCGAAATTAGAGCTGACCAATCAGACAATAGGACTATGAATGGAACATTCTAGAGTGTGTAAAACTTCCGGTTATCAACAAAGGGTTGATGAAGAAGAGGAGGACGCGAAGAGAGAGTTGTGGTAAGGGAAGCCAAGTGATGAGATGTTTTCTGAATGAGTTAATGAATTTTTATAAAAAAAAGTGAAATATCATAGTAATATATTTATCATAAAAATCATATTGTGCAGAATTAAAATGAAGTGTGAATCATATTCCCAGAATATGAATAGTTGTATCCAGTTTCCAAAGAAATAAATTAGCATCAGGAATAAATGCAGCATCAAAAGTGCGGACATTTTGTGAAGCGAAAATACAAACAGGTTGGTGATATTTGAATTTATTTTGATCAAAATAATATACAGTACTGAATTAAACGAGTGATCATTGCAAATTTAATTAAAAATTTTAAAAGGCCGAAATTAAATAAGAATTTGAACATAACATTAAGAATAACTAAATATGTGTAATATTATATGAAAATGTTATAAGATTATATAACTTACCTGATATTTGGTTGACAAATGTAGATTGCATGTAATAGTTCATAAGAAATTATGGTTTTTAAGTCACAAAATTTATTATTCACACACACATATATTATACAAATATCAAATTTCACTTGCAAATATTTTAACAATTTAAACCGATGCACCACGAGAAACGATTTTAAACATACTGTTTGAACGCTTAAATATAATTTCTTTTCCACATAAATTTGTGTCATGATACAAAAAAGGTTTTTTTTTGTACCGTGCAGGTGCTCTCTAAAAGCTTTTAAGAAACAATATTAAAGTTATGCAAATAATTTTCATAGGCGTCACATTTATATTTTGTAACCATTTGGAATATGAATGTATATAAATGATCTTAGTTAAAAAAAAATTATTTAATTACTAACATATCTAATTTCCGTTTTGAGACTAATCCCCTGAGATGAGTTTAGGTTTCATAAATATTAGGAGAAGAGGAATTTAAAAAAAATTAAGGTAAGAAAGAATTAATTTATTTCATTGAGCAAAACATTCAGTTAGAGGAAAAATTAGAAACATTAATAATAAATGAATTAAATTGACATCCTAACAATTAAGTGATACTTTAATAAAGGTTTGATAACTAATTAAAATTTAATTAATCGTATCTTAGATAGAAGGTTAATCTGAGAATAAAAAAAATAATCATAAATAATAACAATTAGAAAAACAAATATAACACAACATAATTAGAATATATTATATATATATATATATATATATATATATATATATATATATATATATATATATATATATATATATATATATATATATATATATATATTATATATATATATATATATATAACAAAAACAGAATTAGCGGGCATATCACGCAAAAGAGGTTACAGAGAATGAGCGGTAACCGTAGTCATGCATGTTTCTGGCTCATTAGCCTTCATCGGTACGGCATAACCAAGAAAAGGTGTACAACTTGGGAGCAAGGATGTTAATTGAAACATGAGAAAACACAAACAACGGATTTCAACAAGATAACCAAACGCACATTTGTGCCTTCGAATGGAAGATCCCGAGTTTTCAGGACAACAACCAACAGAGACACGGAGGCGTCTATAGCTCTCCTGTCTGAACCTTCCGACCCTGGAAATAGACAAATAATCAATGAAAAGATGAAAGAATAACGCGTGAAATATAAAACAAAAACAGAATTAGCGGGCATATCACGCAAAAGAGGTTACAGAGAATGAGTGGTAACCGTAGACATGCATGTTTCTGGCTCATTAGCCTTCATCGGTACGGCATAACCAAGAAAAGGTGTACAACTTGGGAGGAAGGATGTTAATTGAAACATGAGAAATCAGACAGGTTCAGACAGGAGAGCTATAGACGCCTCCGTGTCTCTGTTGGTTGTTGTCCTGAAAACTCGGGATCTTCCATTCGAAGGCACAAATGTGCGTTTGGTTATCTTGTTGAAATCCGTTGTTTGTGTTTTCTCATGTTTCAATTAACATCCTTGCTCCCAAGTTGTACACCTTTTCTTGGTTATGCCGTACCGATGAAGGCTAATGAGCCAGAAACATGCATGTCTACGGTTACCACTCATTCTCTGTAACCTCTTTTGCGTGATATGCCCGCTAATTCTGTTTTTGTTTTATATTTCACGCGTTATTCTTTCATCTTTTCATTGATTATTTGTCTATTTCCAGGGTCGGAAGGTTCAGACAGGAGAGCTATAGACGCCTCCGTGTCTCTGTTGGTTGTTGTCCTGAAAACTCGGGATCTTCCATTCGAAGGCACAAATGTGCGTTTGGTTATCTTGTTGAAATCCGTTGTTTGTGTTTTCTCATGTTTCAATTAACATCCTTGCTCCCAAGTTGTACACCTTTTCTTGGTTATGCCGTACCGATGAAGGCTAATGAGCCAGAAACATGCATGTCTACGGTTACCACTCATTCTCTGTAACCTCTTTTGCGTGATATGCCCGCTAATTCTGTTTTTGTTTTATATTTCACGCGTTATTCTTTCATCTTTCCATTGATTATTTGTCTATTTCCAGGGTCGGAAGGTTCAGACAGGAGAGCTATAGACGCCTCCGTGTCTCTGTTGGTTGTTGTCCTGAAAACTCGGGATCTTCCATTCGAAGGCACAAATGTGCGTTTGGTTATCTTGTTGAAATCCGTTGTTTGTGTTTTCTCATGTTTCAATTAACATCCTTGCTCCCAAGTTGTACACCTTTTCTTGGTTATGCCGTACCGATGAAGGCTAATGAGCCAGAAACATGCATGTCTACGGTTACCACTCATTCTCTGTAACCTCTTTTGCGTGATATGCCCGCTAATTCTGTTTTTGTTTTATATTTCACGCGTTATTCTTTCATCTTTCCATTGATTATTTGTATATATATATATATATATATATATATATATGGGCTATTCACTCTTGTTAGAGTGGTGGCCGCTCTTTTGAGCTCTTAGACTTTTTTATTTACGGGAGTCACTCCGCGTTTTTCTTGTTTTTTTCCTATAGATTGTCGGGTCTTTTCTGTTATCTTGTTCCTTTTTTTCCGGTCCTTTATATCTGTTTTCCAATCTCGTATAGCCAGTTTTTTCATATCTTCCTTAACTTGATCTTCCCATCTTGCCTTCGGTCTTCCTTTTGGCCTTGTTACTTGTGATATCCAATTACTTATTCTTCTTATTATTGTTATCGGCTCCCTTCTGAGTACATGTTGGTACCATTTTAAACGTTGGGCTTTTATGAACTTTACAACATCCTGTCCTTCCATTTTTTGTCTAATTTCATGATTCATCATAGTTCTGAAGTCGCCCTCTTCTGTTCTGACTGGTCCAAAAATGTTCCTCAATATTTTCCTTTCGGCGCTCCTTAAAGTTTCTTCGTTTTTATTTGTCATTGTTGGTCTGATAGCGGCTTTATACAGTTTCAATTTGGTGTTTTTGGTTAGATATTTATCCTCAAGAAATTTGCTGTATTTCCAGTATGCTTTGTTTCCTACTTTTACCCTTTCTGCCACCTCTATATTTCTGTCGTTGTTCTCGTTTATCGTAACGCCTAAGTATTTGAAGTTAGCTACTTTTTTAAACTTGTAGTTCTGTACTGTGATTTCTTTTATACTCTCTGTTGTTTCCCTGCTGGCTAGCATATATTTAGTTTTTTTCTGGGTTTATCCCCAGATCTCTGCTTTTTTCTTCTTCAATCAGGTCACCTAGCATTTTATCCAAATTACTCCTATTCCTTGCTATAAGTACTAGATCGTCTGCATACCCTATTACTTGTGCCATGTTCTGGACTATTGTTGTGCCTGTTTCTATCGCCTCAATCGTTCCATCTAATGCCATATTGAATAATACCGTTTTTAATGCAACCCCCTGCTTCCCACCATCTACCATATCGATTTTCTCACAATAGCCCTCACTAGTTATTACTCTGGTTTTCGAGTTGTTTATTGACATCTTTATCAGTCGAATTAACTTGTTTGGAATACCCATTTTCCTCATGTCTGCTATCAGTTTACGCCTGCTAATACTATCGAATGCTTGCTTAAAATCTAAAAACAATATATGTAAATCGATTCCATATTCATAGCTTTTTTCTATCGTCTGTGTCATTACATGCACTGCATCTATAGTTGACTTACCATTTCTGAAGCCATATTGGTATTCCCCTGGTTTCTGTTCTGCGTATTTGTTTATTTCCTTTCTTAAAAGTGATGTCATGACTTTGTATACTGTGTTGAGCATGGTTATTCCTCAGTAGTTATCGCATTTTGATTGGTCTCCTTTTTTGAAGATTGGTATTGTTAGACCTAAACGTCATTCTGCTGGCATTTGTTCTTTCTTCCATATGTTTATGAGTAATTCATATATCTTTCTTTTTAGTTCTTCACCACCTTTCTTTATCAGTTCGTTAACTATTCCATCTGGTCCTGCTGCCTTCTTCTGTTCGAGATTTGTTATTATTTCTTCATATTCTGCATATATTGGGAGGTATTCCTCTTCCTCTTCTGCTGTTACCTCAAAATTTGCTGTAAACTCATCCTCCTTTCGATCTTTCTTGTAATATGTGTCCCATTCTCTATTGCCGATTCTGGTCGTTACTTTGCTTCTGTTACTTTGTTTTCTTATGTAATCATATAGTTTTTTATTATCTCGGTTGTCACTTTCTATTTCCATCATTAACTCCTTTATCCACTTTGCTTTTTTCTTCTGACAGCATTTGTCCGCTTCTTTCTTCTTTTTCTTATATTTTTTCAGTTCTGTATCTCCTCCTGTATTTAGTCATTGTTTTCGTGCTTGATCTTCATGTTTCTTTTCGCTTTCACATTCTTCATCGTACCATTCTTTACATCTTTGTTGCTTTTTTTGTCCTAGTATTTCCTCGGCTGTTTTAGTAATACTGTTTTTTATGTTCTCCCATTTTTTCTCGATATTTCCATCTGGATCTTGTGTTAGTCTATCTTTTAATACTTGTCTGTATCTTTCTTCCGTATGTTCTTCTTTTAATTTATCAATGTTCCATTGTTTTTAACGTTCCTTAGTATCTTCATTTTTATTTTCACAACTAAGAAATGATCCGAATCTACATTAGGGCCTCTGAATGAAGGAGTATCTTCTACTGTTTTCAGCCATTTTCTTGATATGAGTGCGTGGTCTATCTGATTCCCTTCATTGGAGCCTGGTTTTGTCCATGTCACTTTATGCTATTTTTTATGTCTGAATTTGGTACTTATTATGAAAGTGTCGGTACTTATCCCAAACTTACAGAGTTTTGAACCATTGTCGTTTGTCCTGTCGTGTATCGTTTCTTTGCCTGCAACATTTTCGTTATACATAACACAACAAAATAAAAACTGTTGAATTCCCAGTGAAACCTCAGGTAAAATCCACCAAATCATCTGAAACCCCGTTAATATTTAGTTTCTTACTATATATAGGTCAAACAAAATTAACATTTCTTATTTGTTCAACAATGACGAAGAAATAAAATGTAATCCCAAACATTTGATGACGTAATTTCTCTTCTATTTTTAGCCGTTTTCTATCCTTAGGATATAGGCCTCTTTCAAATTCGTCCATCGGCTTCGATCTTGCGCAACTCGATACCAGTTCAGGCCAGCGACCTTCTTTATCTCGTCGTTCCATCTTTGCTGGGGTCTTCCAACACTCCTCCTCTCTGCCCAAGGTATCCATCTGGTGACATACCCGCTCCAGTTTTCCGTATGCCTGGCCACGTGCCCTGTCCATTGCCATTTTAGGGAACCAATTATTTTTATTATATCGAAGACTTTGGTCCTCGAAATAATCTACGTCGATATAATCTACATCTTCAGTATGAATATTCCAATGAATTTGAAAACAAAAGTCTATAACGAGTGTATACTGCCTGTTGTCACGTATGGTTGTGGGACCAGGGTAATAACCAAGAAGATAAAACATAAATTGGAAGTGCATCAGTGAGCCATAGAAAGACGTATTTTGGGAATTTCCCTGAGAGACCATAAAACAAATACTTGGATACGAGAAAAAACCTAAGTCTTCGAATTTCTCTTCATTTACTAGAAATAGTGTAGCCAAGAAAGATATTTAGTTAAATTTCCATTGACTAAACTTATACAATGAGAGATATATTTTTTTTTTAATTCAAAATATCTTTTCTTAATTCTTACAAACTATATATGGTGCCGCCATCATCAGCAACCTATATCGAACCGCTGCAGGATGAAGGTCTCTCCTAGATTATTCCACTCTCCTCTATTTTCTGAAATTTTTCATTCCACTTTCTTTCCCTCCAACTCAGTATGCCTGCGTTGTCCCCTGTTTGCTTTGATCTTCCTTCTCGTTTATTATTTATTCTTCTTGCTTCCCACATCCTTCCCATGTATCCCATTCATAATACGTGTCACTATCATTCGAGCTGTCTTTGTTCTGTATGTTGTAATACTAGTTTCATTTACAATTCTTTTCTTATCTTTACATTCCTTATTTTTGTAGTATTTTCCCAGATGATTGAAGCAGTAGCCACTGCCAACGAAACAATGAAGTGGGGACAGACATGAAGGAACGAGTCAAATAATATAAGAGACGGTTTGATGCATAGGTGCCAAGTGGCACAACGTTTCTGCGCCACCCGCGCATGGAGTCTCTGCAGTCGCGTGAACTACAAGACTGTTTTACATAAACAAAATAGAATAAAACAATTTAAAATATTATAAATGACAATGAATTTCAACATATTGCCTTTATTGTGAATAAATATTATAAAATATCCTAGTATATTAACTTTTAAGTCATTAAAAATGAAAATATGCAAAATCAATCTTACATTGGTTTGTGTCAAAGGAAAGTGTCAAAACTAAAAATATGGTTATATTGGTTATGGTTGTAAGTTGTAAGGATGAGTAAAATTAGTATAGTTTTGTTCAATTGATTTAGGTTTTCCGTTCTAATAAAGTAAATAAAAGTAAGTAAACCTTTAAAATGTCATTACCACGTTTAATTCGTCATAGTTGTATTGCAAAAAATTGTTAATAGTAATCAAAGAGAACAGTGGTACAAAATTTTAGAACTTATACATCTAGTGATCAAAGGTTGTGTGAAGATCATTTTGATGATGATCCACTTACAAGTACGTGTCACAAAAGACTTAAATTTGCTTTACCTTTTCAATCATTACATCATACACCACTACATGGTAATAATATCCAAGCTTTTTAAAGTACAGTATTTTCTGTAAAAAGAAACCTTATTTTTTGTGACATTGATAATCGAGAACTACAACACAAATTGTGAAGCAGATGATGTAATTTATTAAATAACTTAAAGTCTTCAAAATTTTCATAATTAACCAAAACCATTTACTTCTAAAACTATTAATGAATTGGAAAAATTGAATTCCCGTTCTTAGATAAATAGATACAAATGTTGACACTCAAACAATAAGCTATGTTTTTGGTTTCATACAACTTTTAATTGCGAAGCATGTAAGGCTAATTTGCAGACAGATATTTTAGTTGTTCACCATAGTTTCACTTCCTTCAAAGAATATGATGATAAAATACGGATTTATGTACAAGGAAGTCGTTAAATTTCTTTCAATACTGCATCACTTTGTTATCATATTTACCACTTTTAGTTCATGTAGAAAATATTACTGAAAACAATTAACACTTTGCAAAAGGTCATATAAATTTTGATTTATTCATCAGTGTAGAACATAAATCATACGTATTTTCTCAACTCATAAAAGTTTGTGTTCTCTTATTAATTAAAAAATATAATGATGGTAAGAGGACTAACAAACAAAAGTATTTTTTAACTTAAAACGTACTACTTTTAATTTACTCTTTGTTTCAGACCTGTTCCTGTCTTCATGGATATGGAGAATCATCTAGTTTTTAACTTCTTTTTATTAAAATGTTTGTTGGTTTTGTTGTCAATAATTTTAAAATAACCATGTGCAATTTGATGTGATATTGGATTAATTTTCTTAAATATAATGTATTGTAGTTTTAGTAGAAATATGTAATTGTGATTAATATTTTTTTTATATTATGTGCAGGTTAATAAAAAATTCAAATGTTTGCTGTTTTCCTACTCATCTAAATTATTTGCCTCAACCTTTTTTATTATAATTATTTCATTACAAAAAATGAAATATAATTTTTTGGAATGAAATAATTATATAATAAACAAATTTAAGACAAACTGTAAAATTTACCTACCCATAATCCAAACTACCAAATTTAAATATCCCGCCTGTAAGAATTAGTCCTGCACCCCGCGAGGGGTGCGCTCAGATCGACGCGATGCCAGCTGTTTGGACGGGAACAAACACTCTCTTATTACTTTCTCTATGGAACGAGTGTTTTTCAAGTTTGCATTATTAGAAACAAACCTAAATAACATTTAAAAGAAAACAAACAGCACACATAAGAGCACCACAAATTTAACTATATTTGTGATTCCTTAGGTACTTCATCTCAATTGCTTGTATTTAGTTGTCTTTTGTTTCATTCAAATTTTTTATTAATCTACAAATGACATCAGTAACTTTGATTGGCTCTCTAATGAAAATGTATGTTTCTGTAAAGATAAAGATCGCAAGATCTACTTTTAGCTGTCCCTGTCTTTACAATCTCTTTGATGGACATCAAAGTATTATCTATTATCTTGGGTCTCATGTTTACTTATACATATTAATAATTAGGAATATCCTTGGTCGGAACATCAAAATTATGTTTCTCAGCTGTTTTCCTAGCAGGAGACAAATTACTCAATTCCACGCGTGTCTGTGCTATTAGACATAATTAATAATTTGTACAAATCAATCAGATTCCATGTCGCACGTGGCTTTAACGCACTGTGCATTTGTTTACGTTGATGATTCTTGATTTTGAGTATACTTTACAAAGCCCATACAGCAAGGGAGCTCAAATTTTCGATAATTTCTTGTACGATTATGGGTCGACTGTACTAGAACCACAACATAACATATATGTATACATTAAACTTTTAATGTATATCTCCGAACTTCGACAATTTCAACTTTAAATCAAAAATAACGAGATATCTTTGGAGTTATAACCGTTGTTTTTTTGTGATTCATTATCTCATACAAACCATTAACTATGTAACAAAAAAACAAAAATAATGTTGTCTGATGTCGAAGAAAACTGAAAAGTTGTCTTATTACGAGAAAGAACCGTGAATAAGATTTGAGATCCAAAAATGTAGTACAGGATCGGCTCAAGGACTCAATCGATAATTCAAAGAATAAAGTGGAAAAAACCAAATAATAGTATATTGTATAATTAGTGGGAAAAGCATAATATTCCCAAACGACTGTGATAATTACCAGACGAGGAGCGTAGCGACGAGTCTGGTAACACAGGAGTTTGGGAATATGCTTTTCCCACGAATTATACATACTATTTTTTCTTCGATCGTTGATTTACATTAAAAAAATTAATTAAAAAATATTTAATTCAAGATGTAATCAAGTAAGTTTAGATAGGTTTCTCTATGTTCATATTGAAATATAGAAGTGGTAACCATGGAAATTACTTTGTTATGATAAAAGTAAAATAATGTTCAAGCCGGTTTTGTTTGACTCTTATTTTATAAGGAATTAAAAAAGAATTAATAAATATGAACACTGATAGTGATTATTTGTTACCTTGTACGCCTCCTGAACTAGTAGAAGCCGCAAACGCGGCTTCACTTCCGGCGAAATCTAGAGAGAAGTATGAACTTGCGTACCAACGCTTCATGAATTTTTGCAGAAAAAACAACAGTGTATCCTTTTCTGAGAATGTACTGATGGTGTATGTTGCTGAATTGATTAAAACAATGAGATCTTCGACTTTGTGGGGACATTATTCCATGCCTCGATCAACTTTGTTAAAAATAATATTAATATTGCCCAGTACCAAAAACTGAGAGCATTTTTAAAACGTCAAGCTACAGGATACAAACCAAAAAATCCAAAATTTTAACCCAGGAACAAGTTCAGAAATTCATTTTAAAGGCCCCAGATGACATATTTTTATCCACGAAAGTAAGTAGATGTAGATAAAATAGTATTACTTAAAATTCACAAAATACGAAATATACAATTTTTGATTACTTTTTAGGTAGCTCTAATATTTGGAATAGCAGGAGCCTGTCGACGAGAAGTGCTTGTCCGAATGAAAGTTCAGGATATAGAAGATTTTGGTTCAAAAATACTGGTAAACATACCAGAAACAAAAACAAATAAACCTAGATCATTTATCATTAACGAAACCTATTTAAATGTTTATAGAAAGTACGTATCATTTAGGCCTAATGATTTTGAAAATTCTAGATTTTTTTCAAATTCAACAAGGGAAAAGGATGGAAGTCAGTCCTTGGAATAAATCAATTTGGAAAAATGCCGCAAATTGTTGCAAGTTATTTACAGTTGCCAAATCCGACAGAATATACAGGACATTGTTTCCGAAGATCATTGGCAACACATTTGGTAGATGCTGGAGCTGATATTCTTTCTTTAAAGCGCCACGGAGGATGGAAATTTTCCAATGTGGAGGAAGAATATATTGACGAATCACTTAATAATAAAGTAGAAGTGGCGAATAAAATATTCAACACCCCTGCCTCGACTTCAAATGAAAATGATCGAAACGAGATAAACCAAACAATTAGCCATGCAGCTTCAACGTCTATAAATTCTCGTTGCCCTCCAGTACAATTTACAAATTGTACAAACTGTAAATAAATGTAAATATTAAGTACAATTAATTTGTGTTCAAGAAAATCGTTATAAATTAGATGTTTCTTTTAACTCTTTTACAACGACTTTATCAATACCTATAAAAATTAAAACCATGCTTTGTTTCATTTCATTGTAATAATCCATTTGTACCGCACGCTACAGCAGTGCGGTAAGAATATTACCGCACTGTTATTTTCTAATTGCTTAGCAACTATCCAGTATTCTGGAATGTTGAGCTTTGCACATAGAAAACGGGTCAAAATAGTGTCACTTTTCCCACGATGTGAGAAAAAATATATTCATATAATTGTAGAAAATTCCTAGCCATATCAAATTTAAATTATAAATTGACATTCTTAAACGAGAAAATTCCCTTCGAATGACAGGTATAACCCCCCAATTGTTTAAATGTTGTGTTACATCGTTTAAAAGGTATCTTCATTCTATATTCTTAAATATTATCGTTTTCAGATGTATTTCAATAATTGAAATCATGTGATTGCCAAAATGGGGACTTGTTCTAAAATACTTTACAGATTAAAAGCAATAAGGGTTCGATTTAGTTATAGAGAGTATTTAACGAAACTATATACTAAGAGACACCCCAAGTGTAGCTCTGTTGGTAACGTAATAATATACAGGATGTTCTATTTCAAATCAGGAAGTTTTAGTTCACTCCAGGTACAACTGCATATGATAGGAACTTCTAAATATTTTAGATCAAGTGGGTATATCTGAAAAACTAATACGTCAAAATTCCAGATTCTAATATATCTAATATGTTGTAACGCGAATATTCGCCCGACCGCTTGAAATATCGGTTGGTATACCTGTCACGAACTATTTCCGCTATGAGAGGAGGCGGCTCGAAATTTTCGTTGAAGAAGGTAGTCCTATCAAAGTTGTCCTACGTGGTAGAAGTCTCACTTACATATACCTACCAGTAGTCTAGTTGATGGGGAATTGGTTAGTCTCTTAGCCAACTAGTGGGACCGTGGAACGGTTGATGATTTACGAGTCGTCAGATAATTCCAACCTAGGATCTCAAAAATCTGGGTAAATAGATATACTACCAAAACTGCCATCTACGGATGTTAGTAAAACTTTGCGCCATTTACACGTCTCAAGTTACTCCAGAAAGAATAAAATTTCTATTTAATAAACAATTGAATTACCTAATCAAATTTAAATCACAAAAAATTTTGAAATCACGTAAAATACCATGTCGTATATTAAATTTATCCACCTTTTTCTATTTTCAATTGATACTTACAAAGAAACATTCTTATAAATAATTCTCAATTTATTGACTGAAATTTATTCAGATAAAATTTTTATGTATACATAGTTATTTTCCAGCTAATTTTAAGCTGATCTAAAAAATCATTTGGCAATAAAAAAAATTGTAAGACTTGGCCCAATTTTTGGTATAAGGCAGCAAAAATCTTATCTTCACAAGAAAAAAAAATAAACAATTTACAAATCGTACTCTTTAAAAGTTGGTAGTATGGGGCTCAAGTCTCAGTAGTGCACGTATATAACCAGGATTGATCGTCGGACACCAAAAATTAAATCAATGTCAATGTGCTTTTTGTTTCAAAGAAAAAATGTCAAGTTCAAAAACTTACGTTTTGAAATATCACAATCACAAAAAAATAAATCAATGTACACATTCGGGCCGTCGAAAACGGGGAGCCCCAGGCCACACGGTGTCTGTCAACTCTCTGATTTTCTCTGCCTCTCTCGTCCAAATTTTCTTCTATTTATTTCTAATGATTTGGGACGAGGTTTGTTATTCAAAACATCCAATTCATTTTTGCCCTTGTCTTTTTCATTTTTTGTTTACATGATTGAAGGTTAGTTTTAATAAATTTCTCTATGCTAAGTTGCAAAATTTGTCTGTATTTTTTTTATTATCCAAACCTCCGTGTGTTTTTGATTCAAATTGTTTTCGTCGACCTTGTGGTTTGTTTGTTTAATTTTTCTAGCTCTAGGTCGTTTTATTTTATAATAATTGAATTCAGCTTATATTTGAATTCAAGAAAATTATATCTATATATGGTGTTCCTAAATTTCCTTGGCATATTTTGTGCTTATTACAATAATTACGAAATTTATTTTATTATAATGGAATTATTGTAATGTAGGAATACGAGGAATGTTGAAAAGTCGAATAGAAGCTGTAAATCACTAATTGTACTTTATTAATTAGTATAGTACGTGGGGTTGTGTTACTTCTGAGGTTTATTCGACGTCAACGTATCCGAAGACCACGATTCGGAAACCAGTCAACAAAATGAATACAGTCCACATTGTCCGACTAGTAAAATAGTGAAATTGACGGAAGACAAAGGGAATGTACCTACTAAGTCCCCTCCTAATCCGCATAGTTAACATTTAAGTTTTAACGAACAAAAAAGAACCAATTATCAATTTAAATAATCAATAGATACCGTCAAACGGGGTTATTTCGACCATGTGGGGAAAAGTCGATCAAGCACGCCACTGTGAAGAAAATAGCGCGTAAAATGAAGCGCTTGCGTTTTTTACCCGCCAACAGCTGTCCACTGGTTCAATAAGAGAGTAGACGGGTTCGAGTGTAGAGTGTGTAGTGATACATAAGGTAAGTATGTGTAGGTTAACGTGTTTATAAAGGGTTGAAAATTGGCTAAAATTCAAACATGCGAAAACGATTGATTCCACAGCTAAACGTATGCACGGAAGAAAATAATTCGTGAATATACGGGAAAACATAGTTATTCGTGAATGCGAATAAGCAAAAATAACACTGTAATTTAATTTTTTCTACGCTCCACTGGAGATTTTAGAAAAAAAATTCATTGTTGTGGGTAATTTCGATCACTTTCAGTTTTAAAAATATGTTTTTACCTTTTAATTTACTAAGTCATATTTTGATTTATGTTTATTTGTGTGGGGAAATCACGTATGAAGAACAACATGTACAGTGTTGCCAAGCATATAGCGTTTTCCTGTTCAGTCAGAGAATCATTTTATATGTCCATATTAATTCTGTTCTTCCGTTTAAGATGCCTCGTCACTACCAGAAGAAGTTGGGGTCTCGGGGGAAGAGGAATTATGATGACAGTTTTCTTCAGAGGGCAGTGGCGGCGGTAAAACAAAAAAATTGACGATGAGGGCTGCCGCTGAGCAATTTGCCGTTCCTTACGCGACTTTGAATAATCATTATCACGGAAGGCATCAGCTTAAGTATGGGAGACCGTCCGCTCTAGATGCGCAGGAAGAAAAAATGTTGGCTGAAGGCCTCTAAATTTGCGCTAATTGGGGATTTCCCTTGAAGCCTATCGATATCAAACATATCGTTAAGCATTATTTGACGAAGAGAGCAGTGACAGAACCAAGGTTCAGAGATAACTTACCTGGAACAGACAGGTTTAATGGTTTTATGGGGCGAAATCCCAATCTTACCATAAAACTGGCAGAAAATACAAAACGGGTTCGAGCAGCGTTGAGCTACGAGTTAGTGGAAGATTATTTCAAAAATTTAAAAGACGTCATCAAGGATATTCCACCTTCTAATATTGTGAATTATGATGAAACAAATTTTGTAGATGACCCAGGCGCTGTGAAAGTCGTCTTAAAAAAAGGCAACAAACATGCACATAGAGCCATAGATAGCACTAAAACTAGTACCACTGTCATGTTTGCGATAGCAGCAGACGGCACAATGCTTCCACCATATATTGTTTACAAGGCAAAACATTCATATGTGGGATGGACTGAAGGGGGTATAGAAGGGGCCAGATACAATCGCACTCTCAGCGGTTGGTTTGATTCCACCATATTTGAAGACTGGTTCTATTCTATTGTTTTGCCTCATTTCAAAAAGATAGATGGAGTTAAAGTTCTAGTTGGAGATAATTTGAGTAGCCACGTCACTGTGAGTGTAATACAGGAATGAGAAAATAACAATATCAGATTTATCCTGCTACAACCTTTGGATGTAGCTTACTTTCGATCTCTTAAGGCGGCATGGAAAAGGGTTCTAGAAACATGGAAGTTAAGAAATAGAGGAGTGTCACCCAAAACAGTTTTTCCAAAGCTTCTAAAGGAGGCTGTGGAGTCTGTTGGTCTCAAATCTCAAGCCAACTCTATTGCAGGGTTCAAAGCATGTGGCATCGTTCCATTCAATCTGGACGCTGTTCTGAAGAAAATTCCTCGTAAAACAATTGAGAATACCCATGAAACATCATGGACAGGTGCTATAGTAGATCATCTTAAACAATTTCGGACGGGTCCAGCGAAGACTGTGAAACGAGGAAAAAAACTCAATGTATCTGCAGGAAAGAGCATAGGAACATCGGATCTGTTGAATTACAAAATATCAAAACCAGAAGAAAGAGACGGGATGCAGGGGAAACCGAATCAGAAGAAGAACATGGACAAACTGAAAATATGAATATAAGTGACACTGAGTCAGAAAAAGAGTCGGATTTAGAGGTTGTAGAATCAGAGAAGTCATTCGCAGAAGAATATGAAATAGGAGAACCCTCTACCTTAAACGAAACATTAGCAGAAATGCAAAATTCTGGAGTTTTTATCGTGAGCGACTTCGTATTGGTGAAATTTAAAACCAACAGACGGGACAGACATTTTATTGCCAGGATTGAAGCTATTTCAGACGAAGAACTAACTGTTAATGCAATGCGCAAGAAATACTCAAAAAAAGACGTTTTTTTGTGTATCCGCAAATTCCAGACCTCTCAATAATAACGTTAGAGCAGATTGAGAGAAAAGTCAACCTGAAAGGGGAAAAACGCGGAAGGCACACCTTTCACTTACAAGTAGAAGAACAAGATCTTCTGGAATGAGTTTCTGTCCAGTTATTTTTAAGTTTTTTTTGTACAGCTGAGTTTTTTATATTTTTTGTTGTTTGAATCTATTCAAGTTTAGACTGAACTCGTAATATTATGTTCCTATATGTTTTATTTTTATTTATATAGTTTTTGTGAAGTTTTTTTACGTTCATCAACCCAGAGCTGTGAAATAAGGCTGAATAAATAAGAATTTTCCTATTTTTTGTTAAATGTATCGACCTCAAATAAAACAAGAAATGAATTCGATGTTTTTTTTAGTATTTATTCATCGACATTACCTTTTGAGAAGGTGAAGTCAATTTTTCGATGCTTTTGAATAGGTGATCGACTTTACCCCAAATGCGGGGAAAAGTCGATCACTCTTTAGGACAAAATAAAAATTAAATGGTAAAACTCAAAAAAATTGTAATGGCTTCATGAAATGGCTCAATGTTCAAGGTATCTTCATTTTCAATTTTATTTGAATAAACTGAATCGTTCAGGTGCTATGCTAAAAATACCTTGATTTTTGATCGAAATTATCCCGTTTGACGGTACTTTGCAAATTATAATACAGAATTATATTTCTCAAATTACTCATTAATGCTGTTTTATTTCTTGTATCGTATTATGAGTGAGTAAATAACTGTAACATAACATATAATTTGAAAAATAAATATATTTTAGTGAACGAAAATATTTAACTTTGGAAAACCGATCCTGATAATGGAAGCACACAATATCATCAATAATAGGATAGTGCATCAACAATCGACAATAAATATAAGTGAAGAGCAATAAAAATAAATCTCACCCTTGCAGTATAGCAAGAAAGTCTCGAGAAGACGTAGAAAAGAAAATTGAAAAAAAGAGAAAGACGGAAAATATCAATTTACACATAACACAATAAATCGAAAAACAATTCAATTTGCATGTGAGCAATTCATTTCAGTTTGTGCCTCGTTTAAGACGGTTTTGCCCCGCGGCGGCGGCCAAAATAATAAAATACTACCGCCTCCGATGCCGGCAATTCATCTTCGGAATTTATCTTGTGTATTTGGTTTACAATGCTGCAGCCGATTCTGCGGTCATCGATATAATTTGTTAACCTCTCTAAAACACTCAGAAATTATTTTATACCAATATCAACGAAAAAATATTCGTATACCCTTCTGCCTCACTACGCCATTCCAGTAGAATTTAGAGGATTACGTTTTCCATGAAAAGTTATAAATGGACTATTATTGTTCGTCGTCCACATATTTACTAATTTTTGGATAAATTTAGGTTTGTTAGTAAATATTTACAATAGTAATAATTTAGTAATTCATAAAAATTTGAAATTAATTTTAGTGATACGATGTTTAAAAGAATTATCATTATAAAACTCTAAAAAGTTTCCTAAAGCTTCGGATTGTTACGTGGATCTCGACAGGTTCTGATTCTCTTCAATGTGTACAAAAATTATTAACTAAGTTCAAACTATTTATCAGGTGGTTGTTTTAGGCTTATTTCAGAATGAAATAGGGCTATTGTAGAGAGTAGCATGACGCGACTTCGGAAAAAATCACCCTCCGTTCCAAATATATATATATATATATATATATATATATATATATATATATATATATATATTATATGTGTGTGTGTATATAATAATGTTATAATTATTATAGTAATAATTAGAATTCTTATTGGGTTCGCCAAATTACACATATATTTTAATAATGTAATGTTTCCTTTTATTTAGTATGCTATTTATAAACATGTAGTTTATTTAATTCTTATGTTTTCTTACCTCGTCTGCTCTTATTCGTTTACGACTCTTAAAATCAGTAGGGTTCTGGGCATATTATTATAATAAAATCAACCTTACTTATTAATGTCATATGTTTATGTGACTGATAAAAAAATTTTGAAAACTTTTAAAAACATAAAAAAACAATGATTCATATATAAACTATTTGTTACGTCTTATTACACAGTTAGACTGATGAAACTACTTATTAATAAAATAAATGATTAACCTTTTGTTCTACCAATTCTTACGTTATACATAAATAATGAGTTATTTATATATATCTAAATTTCCACTTTGAATATGACTTTCTTTATATTACAAAAAAAATATACCTTTCTTTTTAAAACGACTTTTTCTGGCTCATTTGCATAACTTGGTCGAAATCTTGTGAGCGTTGAAATTCTTAGAAATTTACAAGCACCTGCATTTCTAAATTTGCTTCTACTTTAAACAAAAAACCTTTTAAAATGTTTCTTTCTAACTAGGAGGATTATGAAATGATTTTAAGTGCTAATTTTTAGTTTTATTCGGGACGTGAAATTGGAAACACATTTGATATTTTTATCTATTCAAAATTTACGTTTTAAATATTATTTTACCGTATGGTAATAATTGTGTATTGATATAAACTGGAATTAGTTGTGGTCTGTTGCCAGTGGAAATTTTTATATATATTTTTGGTGAAGTTCGACATGAAAGAAATTATACATTTATCTACACTTTACAATGGTAAGTTTTAATATTACTTTTCTCTGGTATATTATATTCATGTAAAGATAAAAGAACTTTACTACCAGGTATATGAGCTCTTAAATTTTCTTATATCATTCGAAATTATTATTTTAAAATTATTATTCATACGTTCTTATTTGAAAGTTATTATTTATTTGGTACCAAATATATTTAATTAACACACAACCGACCTTTTGTTCCTTTTTCTTGAAATGATGCCCACACCGGGGGACGCTTCCAATAGATTTTCCCGCCTTCGATGGATGAATATCTTGCTCGTAATTATCTGGGTGATAATTGTTTCCTGTGCTATTCGTAGTCTCACAAAACTTTGTTACACTTGATTTATTTATAACTGATTACATTTATATGGATTTATATACCTTTGTCTTGATTAATTATAAAATTTGTTACTTTGAAAAAAATTGGATAACTTTATATTCGTGTTTCTTATATGATCACTGACGCTCAACTGCCAATTTCCCGCATTTTACATCGAACAAAACCCTTTTTATGGTTTGTCACCGGAAGTGGATTTTGTTCTCGAAAGTTCGATTGAAAAATTCACCTGTCACTTTGTTTATTCTTGTTTTTTATTGTTTTCTAACTTAAACTTATTGCAAACTATTGTTTTTTTTTCATAATACACTTATTGTCATTGACTTATTCACTCACACCTTATTATTATTGTCTTTTTCCATATTACTGTTTATTTGCGATGTTTTGATTGGTCAATGCAATTTCATTAATTTTACGTTTTCTACAACCTACATATTTACCTATTATACATGTATACAATTTATTTCTCATTATGTTTGATGTTATTACATCTATACACATAAACTATGTCGGTAATCATTTATTTCATTATTGTATTTTATATTCAAAATTATTTATGTTGGTATAATTTGTCTCAACTGTTTCATTTGGTATAAATTTGACCTTGCCTATATTACAGATTCCTACTTATTATAATATTTCCTATATCTACTTTTATGATTAATTATTAACTAAATATCTTATTCTATATATTTTATTACTTCTAAATGTCTTTTTATTGCTTAATCATTATAGTTTTTGTTGATTTTGTTAGGAGATTCTATTTATTTTTAAAACATAAACAGATGCTCTGGGTGTCTAAGATTCCATGCAGCGTTATATTATTTCTTGATCTGCGTTTACTTGTGAGGTTCTGTCTAAGGTTGTTTTTATTAAGTTGAAGAATTAATTTTACAACTGTTTTTCTGATGGTTGTTTATGATTTCTTTTTATATTTATTTACTTTCTTTTTGATTATACCCATTGATCCTACTTGGTTATATTGTTATACAAGGTATTTTATTATTTTGATACATTATCTTTAAAAAATTATTTTTATTGATAAATTTTAATTTTATATCCTTTATCAGGATTCTATATAGGTTATGTATATGTTCTATTTACAACAATATATATATATATATATATATATATATATATATATATGTGTGTGTTATAACGGTATATGTGTTATAACGGAATTTAATGAGCCAAATCGGTCCAGTAAAAACAAAATGGCGGCCTGTCAAAATTGAAAAAAAATCGTATTTCCTTTGTTTTTCATTTGACGCAAAAAAGTTACTGAGCTTTTTCATAGACCTTAACACGTTCTACAACTTTTGTATTTAACATTTTTCTCTAAATCGTACATTAAAACATTTATTTAAGAAAATTCACAAATTTACCAGAATTTTTTTTTATTTTTTTGTTTTTGATTTGATGCCAGTATGATACTTTGGTTTTTTGTACATCTCAAAACATTACTTCTGTATCTAATTTTTTATTTTGGGTTTTATGCAAACATGTTACTGAAATAAGCCTGTCCAATTGGTCCTGTGCCATTGGGATTTTTTACTTAAGAAATGGGCTTCTTATAGTAAATATATTTTACAGCATGTCCCAGCCAAAAATCGCATTACATTACAAACACTTGCAGATGGCGAAGTTATAAAAACTTTAGGATTGTACTGGAATGGGCAGCCACTAACAATTATACCGGATCTAGATCTTCGAGAAGTTCCGATTAATCTATTATCTAGATACCAGTTACTGCAACAAATACAACAACAATTTTGGCAACGATCTTCTCAAGAGTACGTCAGCGAATTACAGACTCGTATCAAATTGAAAACTAACCACCAAGGACTAAAGCTGGGTGCTACAGTTCTAATAAAAGAAGACAATTTGCCTCCTCTTAAGCGGACACTTTCTTCTCGGGCTGAGATGGGAAACTCGTGTTCAAATGAGTCCTGTTCAGGACCCAAACAGTACTGGACTCACCCCTAACGGGAAGCTATTACCCCGTCAGCTATTCCCCTACTAGGCTGATCAACCTCTCCCCTACCCCAAGCATCAGCAACGCCCGTTTACTGACACTGTTGAACCCGTTTATTGACACTGTTGAACGCTTTCATGACATAGAAGATCACGAGTAGGGCTAATTTCTTGTTCCTCCAGCTGACCTCTCTAGCCCTTTGCACCAAACATATTACCCTGCCCAGCACCGAGATGCATGATTTCCCCTTCACAAACCCGTGCTAGTTTTCCCCAAATTCCCCATTGCTACCAAATTCCTCCTCAACCCTATCCTTTATTAACATCTACATCAATATACCCATACCACTCAGCAGGCTGATGGGCCTCTAATCCCCGCCCACTGCCTCTCTTTACCCGCCTTCCTCACCAGTACCATCCTGGCTAATTTACATCTTTTCGGGAACTCTTCCTCCCTCAGCACCTTGTTCACTAGTTCCCAGAAGTACTCCTCATTGTCATCCAACAAACTCTCCACCACATCACCTCTCAGGCCGTCTATCCCTAGTGCTTTCTCACTTTAATGTTTCTCCTCTCCTACCCTACTTCCCATTTCTCTACAGACCTAATCCCCTTCCTTTTCCCTACCTCCCTAGTTTTCTAGACTTTACGAATCCTTCCCTCTACTACCCCTTCTACCCCTGTGAACAATTACCCTATAATTTGTTTGTCCCAATATTCCTGTAGCACCTCGATCCTATTTCCACCCATCCTTTTCACCGCTATATCATACGCCTTTTCCCATTGGTTGTTTTCCAATTCTCCCAGTAGCTATTCCTTCTCCACCCTACGCTCCAGCTCCTTCTTCTCCTTGTAACCCCCTTCTCCCTTTATCCATCCTCTTCCCCTCAGCATCCGCCTTCGATCGTTCTTACACTCCCTCCACAGCTCCTCTATTTCCTCATTTCACTAGTAATTAGCCTTCCTCTCACGCATATTACCACTCTTTCCCTCTCTTTTACAGCCCTGTATTACTCTGTAAAATTCATCTACTGCATGTCCAAGTCCCTTTTCTATCTCCTTTCTTACTTTATTCCTCATACTCGGCCTTCCTCCACTTCCATCCCCTCTCTTCCAATAATTCCTTTCCTTATATCCGTCTCCACATACCTATGTAAACTCAAGCTTTCTGCATCCTACAGCACCCTCCAATTACTCATTCTTTCACCTAGTCATTCATCACATGCTGTTACATCAATGTATGATGAACTCCCGCCCCCGCTCACGGAGGTGGGCAGTAGTCTATTATTCCGCACCACTAACCCGTTGGACTTCCTCCAGAATATCCCCTCTCCTGTCCCTTTTAAATGAAAACTGGACAAAATAATGGAGCTTCATCCTGGAAGTGACAGTGTCAAAAGGGTAGCAAGTATTGCCACTGCGAACGGTACAACCAAAAGAGCCTGGTCCAAGATTTGTGTAATACCTATTCCTGATGAAAAGGACGATATATAAAAAAAATCTTACTCTTGTGTTCTGAGTGTTGGAACCAAAAAAAACCTTTTTCCATGAACACTAAAACTACAATTGCTAATTGATAGACTACAATTAGCTTAAGCTATTTTCACCTTGAGAATTATTCACCTTCTCACGCGGGGGGAATATATTAAGACTTTTGATTAAAATATTTTGTATCGTGATCTTAATCGAATTCTGTTGTCATGAAATCAAGTTTTGTTCTGAAATATAAATAGAGATGACAATTTTGGAAATAACACCCAGTATCTGGTAGGGTAAGGAAAAGTAGGTTACGGTTTTATTAATGATTTACAAAGTATAGCGTACAATAAACATAATCAAGATAAAACGACTAGAAAACAAGGAACAACAAACTCAGCATTTTTCGAGAGGAAACATACTTTCTTGGGTCGGAGATTATAATTTTTTGGGGAGGTGCTTTTCGCACCAGCAAAGCGAACAGATGAGTGAGTTAAAGTCGAATCGAAAAATAGCCTAGCCGTGGGGTGTTTAGAGCGATCCAGACAAAGTTCCCTGTCTAGTGAGGAAGACGTCCCGCATTAGATGTTATTGTAGTAAAAGACTTATCAGTTGTTAGTGTTTTAAATGAAACTCGCGGTTTCTAGTTAATACCATAATATAATAAAAATTGTTGAAAATTCTAAAAGATTGACAATTCTTTCGATAAATCAATATCATCGTCATAATGACAGAAGTTACATTTCATTTGATGCCTACCTGATGCTTAATAGTTATTTTTGGCTAGACCAAGAAGTGACCTAACTTGTGATTGACTTAATATATGTTAATAGAAAAAAGAAGAATATGTGATATTACAAATATTGAAGCTTAGATATTATTAGCCCTATGGTGATATCCAGTTGTTGTCTACAACCATTAAATATATTAAGAGCGTAGTACCTTAATTCACCCAAGCCCCAGATAGTGTATTAAGTTGTTGCGTCGCTAGTGTCAGTACACGGGTAGGTACCCCATACCAAATTCTAATCATCCTTACAAGGCGAGGGACTTTTCTTCCCCGTTCATTGTAATAAAATTCTCTATCGTAGCAATATATCAACATAAAGTTAATAACCCAATTTCGAGAATATTAATGCCGAGACGGGAACTTACAACCTAAGCAGCATTTCTAGTTCATTTTGCAATCTCTCACGTTCTAGTCTTTCAACTTATTGAAATTGTATTTTTGCCTCTCGAGTGGAGATGCTTCAGACTGTGCTGATTCCGAATTTGTTTACACCTAAGCTCTAGCATTTTCCGTTCATCCGCTGATCCATTAAAACGGACACCAGAATCCAGACTCTGATTTTTCATCGAATCGTGTTTTATAATTTTATCCAGTTAGTTTCCTGAATCACCTAATTGCATCCACGTCACATTTCGTTATTTATTTAAAAAAAAAGTCAAACGAAACATCACAAATTTTAATGGACAACTTCTAGTTATGCTTTGAATAATTCAGTAAATACTGTAGACAAACGCTGTTTATTTTGTAAATCGCATATTCTTTTATTGTCGATCTATGTCGTTGGTATGCCGCACATGAGTTTCTGTTTGCAAACACTGCCTTCCATTTTATCTGCATATACTTTTTCCCTCGAGTTTCACAATTTAAACTTTGCAACTGCATACGCTTTTTATTTTTATTTCAAATTACGTCAATACGAAATAAATTATATAACAAAGACTAAGAAAAAGTTTTTTTAATTGAGACAACCTGTAATTAGTATTATTAGGAATGAAAATGATTTTTATAATTAATTAATCCCACTTCTAATTATTTTTATCAAAAATACTCACAGAAATTTGATATAAATATCTACTTTGCGGTACAATATTTACTGAAGTCAACACATTTCTTATTACATTTTAACCAAAAATGATAATAGCCACTGACTAAAGTTGAAATCGACGTGTTTCCTAAAGCCGGTCTAACTTTATACTCCTGTCGTTTAAACCAACAAGAATTTCAGCCGTCACACTTGATGTACATCTCCGATATCTGATACTCTCAACTTCGAAAAGAAGAAGAAGAAAAAACGTAGTGGTTGTCGAAGTTTCATGTTCCGTATCGACACGGTGGTATATAAAATATTTATGGTTTATGTTGTAAGGAAAAATTCGTGTTTTATCAGTATACGTAAAATTTGGAAACTGGAAGATATATTTTTTTTTAACAAAAATTTGGTTATGTATAATAAATTGTCAATTTTCGTATATGAAACTACACTTTCTGAATAAAATTATTCACTTGCCCCTTCAACCTCCTAGGGGTAATAACTCTACATTATCAATCAGCCCAAACTTTTGTCCACTGCCGTAAGTGCTTGCACATCTTCCTATTTGGTGCTTCTTGTATCCAATTATAACGCGACAATTCCAATTAATATGCAAACCTTTATATTGTCCGTTAGATGTTAGATTGCCCCAGAGGACAATCAGTGCACGCCATCGACTAGCTTCTAGTCGAAGAATGAGATGATTCTTCAAAATGTAATTATGTTTTCAATAACAAGACGCCAGAGAAGTTTTAACAAGCACCAAAGTCTCCTTCAAATTACAACTCCTCAGAGAGTTAAACCACTTTTCCCACACTAGGGAAAGTTAACAGGTTAAATTCCAAAAAATAAAATAAGCAAATATCCCCTGATTGAACTGTAATATAATTAGAAATGCCTGTGGATATGGTGTACACACTAGATGTAAATTGAGTGAATGAAAACGACGAATACTCAGTGTGTATTAGTTTATTACTATCCAGCTAAGCGCTTTCGGCTATTAAGCCATTATCAAAGCCGTCGTCATTTAAAAAAGTAGTTGTCAAAGCCATCAAGTTGATTAAAAACAATACTCAAGATAGAATCATCGTTATGATTGAGTCATTGGAATAAAAACATTAAAATACCCTATTGGAAGGGTGTAAAATTATAATTCACATGATGTAAATTCACTCCTAAATTGCAAAGCAGACGTATCCACACACATTATGTAACGGTAAAAATCAGTTCACGCAAAAAATCGCCAGGTAGCTAGAAATCTCGGTAGGTAACTCTGTCACTAGCATTCTGCTATGGGAGGTGATAGTTCTGAGTTATTAAAGAAGCGATTCCGATTCAAATTGTCTGTCGAAGGAATGGCTATTCTACATATACCTAACAGAAGCCATTTTGTTGTAACGCTTACGCTGTCCACGTCGTGGGATTTCTGCTCCTGGTAAGCATAGATTTTCTATAGTTTGATTGATGGTTTGTCTTGTGAAGCAGCCAACTATTGGTACCGTGAAACAGATTCCGAGTCGTCGGACAATTTCAGCTCAGGAGTTGTAAATTTGGAGTTTTTTTTAATTTTTGGTTGGCAGTCGATTCTTTGGGCCTTGAAGCCTGGGATATTTTTTTGGGGTGAAACTTTGGTTTTCTCCATCGATCCTGTGCTGTTCTGGTTTTTAAGAAATCGTGACGCCGAGGTAATTCAGCTACTAGTAACCATCGTAAATATTTGAAAAAAACTCCATAATTTCCTTATTCTTCTTTTTTTACAAATACATACTTGTTTTCTTGATTTTTCCTTATACTGGACGTTTTATTTGATTGAACTTGTACTTTTTTTTTAATTGACTATTCTGGTCCAACCAGTTTACCTTCATATACGATAAGTTTAACAATTTTTTCTTTGGTGCTTAAAATAAATTCATATCAACTTGTAATTCTTTCAATTCTTCAGCTGAAGTTCGGGTTGTTTGTTTTATTGTAAATTGTTAAACATTTTTTTCTTGAAAAGAGACTCAAGGTCCAATCTATTACATACTTAGACAATTATATTACATTGAGTGAATGAAAACGACGAATACTCAGTGTGTATTAGTTTATTACTATCCAGCTAAGCGCTTTCGGCTATTAGGCCATTATCAAAGCCGTCGTCATTTAAAAAAGTAGTTGTCAAAGCCATCAAGTTGATTAAAAACAATACTCAAGATAGAATCATCGTTATGATTGAGTCATTGGAATAAAAACATTAAAATACCCTATTGGAAGGGTGTAAAATTATAATTCACATGATGTAAATTCACTCCCAACTGAAACTAATTTTTAATAGTGAACAAATGTTCTCACAGCGAGCTATGTAGAGACAAATGCTGGATGTCAGTTTAAGAGATCATATAAGGAACGAAGAGATCAGAGGAAGAACCAGAATAACCGAAAGAATAGCCAGATTGATTGAAGTTGCAGTGGGCAGGACACGTGACCAGGATGGATAGCAATAGATGGACATCTGGAGTATTGAAATGGAGGCCTTGGAAAAATAAACGAAAATTAGGTAGGCCAATAAAGAGACGGACTGACGATATTGAAACCCCAGCGGGGAGAAATTGGACACAGAAATTGCAGGATAGAGATATCTGGAAAAGACGTGAATATACGTATTTCCAGCAGTGGAGAAACTATGGTTTATGAAGAAGAAGAAGAAGAAGAAGAAGACTTCCAAACGTGACAATACTAGAGCTTTTGTAGTAGAATCTCTAACGTTTCCTTTATAGAATGACGTATGAGTGTCGTCGGGTCTTTTCAGTAATCCCACTTCACGTCCTGAATCTCTCGAGAAAATATTGCGCAAGTATGTCTGATATACTCTGACAGAATCTCCTACAGAGCTCTCTTTAAGCCTTTATGATGGCTTTGGTCCGGTTGAAGAAGCGCCGGACCTCATTTCTTTTTATCTAGTATTCTGCTTCACCAAGGGGTACCTTTATTATCTCTTCTTTCCATTAGTGGGCAGTTTTCTTGGTAGACAGATATGGAAGCTGTCTGAAATTGATCACTAACCACTTCAAGTTTTGCACTGTTTCTAATGAGTCGAATAACATTGTCCATAAAGGACTGTAGGGATTTGGTAATCCCACTCCATTCTGTTCTTTAGGGGTCGTCAAATTGGAGTAAAGTTAATCGGCTTGTCCTTATGTCAAAACTGATCTAAGGTACGAACTTGTGGGCTCAGTTGAAACTCTAAAGTTAACAATGTCCGCGATTATGAAAGACGTGGTGATTGTTAAATCTAAAACTTCACGGTGATTTTTCGTCACTAAAGTTGAATCCGAGCCTATGTTGTTTACCATCAGCCCTTCCCCGATTGTAAAATTATAAAGTTGCTCACTTCATATGTTGAAGTCGGAACTGTCCCAGTCACTGTGGTGGGCGTTAGCTGCATGTTGTTTTTCTGGCAGTAGGTGATAAGTTTTCGCACGGCTGCAGAAGGAGGTTCGTGATCCAGATCTCTCGGGAAGTAAGCGGAGCAGATGACTACTTATTTCCTTCCTGTCTCCTCCTGGACGGATAAATGAATAGCAACTACGTCCCGGGTAAATATTATGTTATTTCTGATAACCAAGCAATCTCTTGGTTTCTCCGTAGAGTCATCAGCTACTAATTTACCTAAGCGGCTTGGCAGACCCGATATGCGGCCATTTCTGGAAATCTAAGGTTCCTGGATAAGTGCGATGTCTATTGCCTTCTTCACAAACCTCCTACCAATGATGTATGAGGCCGCTTTGGCATGCTGGAAGTTTTCTTGGAGGAAGCGCATATCATTTTTTTCATTATGTGCAAGATAAGGGCGATGGGGGTGATGGGGGGGTAGTCTTAGCGGAGCGGTATTTTCCCCACTGCTGTGTTTGCCCTTACCTTTTTGAGCAGGGACACACTTCTTGCTGGGATTTTTGGACTTGGGCATGATGCCCTTGCTCTTGCCCGTCGAGGATATAGGCCGCTGGTGTTTTTCCCGATCGCCCCTGACCGTGGTAGTCTTATTTGGACGTTCCACGGTATTTGCAGTCTTTTGAGGCGATCCGGAGGTAGATGCGCCCTTCGTATTTCTCTGTTAACCCTGGAGTGCACACGTGGGCCTGAGAGGCCCAAGTGCAAATTTAAGTGAAGATAAAACAGAAAACTCTTCATCGAATTACATAAAATCCTGTGTAGCTTCCTGTAATAATAAAACTAATTCACTCATCCACAAAAAACGTTTATAAGTTGAATAACCCGAGAGTAGAGGGCGTAATGGGCCTAATAGGCCCCACGTGTTAAGTGAGGTTATAATTTCATGTCAGTTGAGAAATGTGTTTGTGCGTTTATTTCTTGGATTTTTGTTAGTATTATTACGCTACAGTAATTTATTATCAACTCAAAGTATACAAAAAAGTCGAAAAAAGGTGAGAGCATGCGACGTTTATATTAGTTATATTAGTCATTTACAGAAGGAATTTGAGATGGGCGAATATGAAAAAGAAGTTGCTAGACTTCAAAAACCATTTGGAGACGTCTCATCAGTTGACGAAAACTTTGACGAAGATGCTGATGACTCAACGGCTGATTCAGACTTTGTTTTATCAAGTGATCATAACTCTGATTCAGAACAAGAACTTCAGGAAGTTGAGAGATTTTCAGATCATGATGAAATGGTTTCAGATAACCATGAGGATGAACAAGGAGTTTCTCGTCGACGAAAAACACATATTATAGCAAGGGATGGTTACAAATGGAGCAAACGATGTCAACCAAGAAATGTGCGTACTAGACAACACAATTTGTACACACATTTACCTGGTGTCAAACAGTACGCTAAAGGTGCTCAATCGCCTTTAGAAAGTTGGTCTAAGTTGGTAGATGACCGAATGTTGAATGATATAGTGGCCAACACTAATATTTTTATCATAAAATCAACTCCTGATGCAGATTTTGATTATAGAAAGAAAGAGACAACTTTAAAAGAAGTAAAAGCTCTAATTGGTTTACTGTATATAGCTGGTGTGAAACAAGGAAAGGATAAATCTCAGCGAATTTTGGGCAACAGATGGTTTGGAAAATCCTATTTTTCCAGCTACAATGGGAATAAATAGATTTCGCTTTTTACTCAAGTGTATAAGGTTTGATGATGTCACATCAAGAGCAGAAAGGCGTCAATTGGACAATATTGCACCAGTAAGAGGTTTCTTTGAAAGTTTTGTTAGAAACTGTCAGTTATCATACTGTATTGGTGAATATGCAACGCTAGATGAAATGCTCTGGGCTTTTAGAGGGAGATGTCGGCTTCGAATGTACATTCCCAAGAAGCCAGCGAGATACGGTTTGAAAATATTCGCGTTGATGGATTCCAGAACAGCCTATGTAGCCAATCTAGAGATTCATGCTGGTACTCAGCCCTACAAAATCAGCAACAAAAAGTCTGATGTAGTAGAAAGAATGTGCGAGCCAATTCACAACAGTGGAAGGAATCTTACAATAGACAATTTGTTCAGTAGCATAGAAGTAATGAAAAGAATGCTCATGCAGTATCGCCTTACTATTGTCGGTACTTTCAGAAGAGATACAAAAGGAATTCCTTCAGAATTTAATGCAAAAAATCGAGAAATATATTCCACTCTTTTTGGCTTCAACGAAGACATGACAATAGTTTCGTATGTTCCAAAAAAAGCAAATGTGTGATTCTGGGATCCACAATGCATCATGATGATGCTATTGATGAATGTACAAATGAGAAAAAAAACCCTGAAATAATTACCTTTTATAATATCACTAAAGGAGGTGTGGACACAGCAGATCAGATGTGTGGTGCATAGAATGTAGCAAGAAACACTAGAAGATGGACAATGGTAATATTCTATGGAATACTGAATATTGCTGGAATGAATGCAGCCATAATATACTATTCGCAAAAAGATAAAATTGAAACTAGGAGATCATTTCTGAAAAATTTAGGAATGGAACTAGTGAAAGGTCATTTGGAGGACCGGGCCAAGAATAACCATTTGCCAAGAAAAACAAGGTTGGATGCAAGAAAGTTCGCTGGATTACCTGCTGAACACGTCATGCCTACTGAAAAGGGAGTCACAAGAAGAGATTGTAATTTTTGCAGCAAAAAGTCGATATTTTTGTGAAAAATGCAGTAAGTGTGTTTGCTTAGAGCACGCACACACTTTTTGTCCACAGTGCGCCAGCAATATGATGGAAGATAAACAAGAAAGTGAATGAGACTTTAGTTGCTAGTCATAACATTTTACCTTACAATAATTGTTATTTGTTTGGTGTAATATTTTTTTTCTATTTTTATTTTCAACAAAAGTTCAGTATCAATACTTTCCAGTCTTTAAATTTGAATTTCAATGAGCCCCTGACGTATTTTTAGGACTTTCTGATACTTGGGCCTTTAGGCCCGACGTGTGCATTGGTGAAATTTTTTTCACGTGTGCACATTGTTGCACTTCGGTATGTAACTATTGGTCTAATGGCAGCTTTGTATATGTTTATTTTTACTCAAGCTTTTGCAAGTTAAGAGTTTCTTGTAATGGAAAAAGGCTCTATTACCTGCCGGCAAGCTTTCTGATATTTATTTGCCCCTATCGTTTGATTCGTTGTACATTCAATCAATCTCCATTTTACTATCAAAGTCAACGCTGTTCAAAGTTTGTGGACTTTTACTTGCTCTTTATAGTGTATCGCCTATACAACATAAAGTTTCAATGTGGAGTTATACAAATATTCGCTAATTTAAAAAAAATATATGTATACCTTCAAATTCCGTTTTTTTCCCTTCTCTTGGTTGTTGCGTACCAATCTGAGCGGAATTAAATTCTTTCAAAAATTTTATTTGATATGCACGGCTTGTTAAATTATTCCGATGTATTGAATTACAATGCAAAGAATTTTACAGTCGAAATGATATTCAATTATAACTATAATAAAAAGCGATTCGTTTTGACAAAAAGAAAGCAAATATGTACGGGGATTTTAAAGGGATTCCGCAATAAAATTAATTCTTTTACATAATCATGCTGAAATCTATATATGGATCGACTTTTGTATGAACACAATACAGTTTGGAATTTAAAAATATTGAAACAAATGAAGGGGCGCGCGGATAAACGATTGGAGTCAATCTCTGGTTGGAAATGAGATTTCGATGCCATCTGGTTGATTTTTTTGAAACGAATCGTATACGCTTTTTGGAGAAAAGATCGGTGTCTGGATGACTGAAAATCCAATTAATAGATGTATTGTGGATAAGCATTAAAATATTCAATAAAAAGTTTGCCTTTGGTAATCTATATAGAAGGATACCGAATAATTTTATTTCTCTCATAGAAGAATGTATTGCAGATATATGCACCCAGTGTGACGAAATAATATGTGGGGGTGATATTAACGTTTACCTTTTAAACAGTAATTGTAATTATGCAAATAATTTTCTAAATTGTGTATAATTATTTAATTTAAAACAAATTATTACCGATCTCGTATTACAGATACCAATGAATCACTTATTGACATAAATTTGATTTCAAATAGGTAGGGGGGACTGAGGATACATTGGACAGTTTTTGATTTTTTAGTGATATTTTTTTCTGTAGGTAATCCACCTTCACCAAATTTTCGGAGATATTTTTCCAACCCATTGTTAAGAGGCTATTTCTAAACCAAGTACTTTGACTTTGGTGAGGCTTTAAAAATTAGTAGGCAATTGTCCATTCTATCCTCAGATCTGGGCCAACAATGGACATGCTACGGGTATACCTTGGACATATGTTGATTAGATTGAAAATTGTTATTTAGAACCTCAAAATCAAAAAGATATTTATTTCAGAACCAGTAATCCCAATATATACATTATATAAATAAAAAATATATATCACATACATAGAACTAGGGTAGACCGGGGGAAATTGTAACACATTGACTTTGTACACTTGCTGTATGTAGGGTAATAAACCTAGAACAAAATCATTTTACCTAATAATTTGTCACTATTGAGCAATGTTACAACCGTCCCCGACCCCGGGTCAGTTCTAACAGTTAATGGGGTCATGAGTAACATAACAATTTTTTCTGTCAAAATCGGTATTTATTGAACTATTAAGAAATAAGTATCATATTTGTGATAATATAAATGAAACATAAAGAGCAGGAACATAAATATCAGTCTCATTCACAATTGTGACAAATATATGGATATAAACTTGGAGTACATTCCTCATGCGCCCAGAATTTGCAATCGGAACACTGCTGCTGTATGACTCCATATAAACCAGACAATAATACTCCTGTTCGTCTTCACTCGTCTCTGGAGATTCGTTCCAAGATTTTTTCTTAGCAATACTTTTCTTCCCTTTACCTTTCACATCTGTTAGATTTCTTTTCATTATCTGTGCTCTTTTCTTATTTTCTCTCGCTTCCGATTCTATTCTTATAGCATCTTTCTCAGGAGTGTCTGTATAAACAGCAGACTTCCTTTTTGGTCTCTCTCTATTTGTATTTTGCCTGGGTCCTGCTTTCGGAAATGGTCTCACATATTCAGGAGAAAATGCCATTGTATCCTTTGTGGCGCCAATATCTTTCGATGTTGATGGAATGTTTTGGTTAGTCACATTCTCAGTTGGATTCGGAATTTCTGGTAATTCCACATCGGCAAGTGAATTTTCAGGAACTGGAAAAGCTGTTATTTCAATTTCTGGCTGAGGCAAAATATTTTGAGATAAACTGCTTTCCATTTGGAGTAAAGGTGTATCTTGGAGCGCTGACATTGGGATCGGTCTGTCCGTAACATAAGAGGGTGCGAAATCGATGTCAGTGAATATGTCTGCGTTAAATGGGTATATTCCTGTACACTTGAAGCCAGCTTGTATGTTGGTTTGAGTTAATGCATAGGGTAAAGCTGTAGATACGATGCTTGGTATATCGTAGATTTTCATGGGTTTACCCGGATTATTTCGCATCCAGCACTTGCTAGCACTGTTTACTGCTTTTTTGAAATGTCCGAAAACAGATCTATCTAACGGCTGCAGCTTATGGGAGCAGTGGGGAGGAAATGACATCATGACTATACCATTGGCCTTACAGAAATCCAGTGCCTCTATCGTGATATGAGAGGAGTGGTTGTCTAATAGTAGTAGTACTTTCCTATCCACCGATGTGTTTATGTGATTCTGGAAGTGTTTGAGGAACATCACAAATTCGGTTTCTTGCATCCACCCTGAAGAATTCCCTGTGCCAATGCACCCATTGTGAGACCATCTCTTATGAAATGATCGTCATACCTTTTGCGTGGAAAAATGAACATTGGCGGGACATAATTTCCTATGGCACTCACAGCAATAGTAACTGTCACAAGAGTTCCACGCTAACCAGGTGTAAGTGCACCTACTTGCCGAATTCCTTTTTTGGCCACTACCTTATTGGGTTTCTGGACAGTTGTAACACCCGTCTCGTCAATATTGTAGATATCTTTCGCTGCAACTTTTCACGATCCATTACTCTGCTCAGATTGTCATAGAAGGCCTTTACATTCGTTCTGTTGAAGCTTGTAGCCCTCGAAAGACTTGTAGCTTGGGCACACCTAATGGATAAATTCTTATGTCTTTTCATCAAGCCGGAAAACCAATCCTCTCCCGTAATCTTGTTAGTAGCCCAAGATGTAGGCGCTTTTAGATGGTACTTCTTAGCCTGTTCATAGGCTAATCTTCGTATTTCTTTCGGATAGAATCCGAAGTAAATGTCTGCTGCTTTCATGATGTATTTTGACATTTCAACCTCTTGGTTTGCAGAAAAAACTCATGTGTGAGAGTTGTACCCCATGGAAATAGTTTGATCGGCATTTTCTGCTTCTGCTTTTTCCTCTCTCTTTTTTTTTGTATCGCATCAATGAGACATGACATAGGCCAAATTCCTTAGCAGCTCTCCGCACAGACTGACCACCAAGAACTTGTTCGTAAGCTCGTTCATAGGTAGAAATACTCTTCAAATTTCGCTCAGTCTTTTGAATTCTGGTCCGAGGCATCTATAATAAGGAAAAACATACATGAATATCATTTACAGAATTTGAACGGAGTCAATTGTAACGTTACAATCGACCCCGACGAGAATGGTACAATTGACCCAAATGCGTGTTCAGAACTTCAAGAGCAAAAAAGAAAATGTTGTAAAGCAAAGTCAACGTGCAAAACAATCTCAAGATGATCTAAAAGAGCGCCCAAACCACTCAAAGTATAAATAAAATTAATGATATACATAGGGAAATAATTATCGAATATCTACGTAGAAAATAAAAACTTACGTTGTCTATATGAAAACAGAACACTCGTCACAGTAGCCGTCTATCTCCTTCGATTGATCGAGCTGTACTAATAGCGTGACGGGAGGGACTAGATGCACCACCCGTTGAAGCGACGTTCACACAATTGCGGCGGTTTAGGAACTATTAACGATATTTCAATTGACCCCTGTTACAATTGCCCCCGGTCTACCCTATTGCAAAAAAACTTAAACTTCTAAAAAAACTAGGCTAAACCTTGCACAAAATGCTAAAAAACTAAGCTAGGTAAGGAAAATCTTGGAGGAAATACTTAAATTAATGCAAACTAAACTCAGTAATATCTACGTTAAAATATATCATATTTTTGAAGCGCGGTCGTGTATCTTCTGTTGCCTTTGAGAGTATTGAAACAACTTCCCCGTTAGATATAAAAGAAGAATCTTCCTCCGTTATTGGAAATCTATTTGATGGAATAAGTCTCTTATCAAAACGAACTTCAAATCCATCCCGAAATTTGCGTTGTACTCGAGCAACATAATTTCTACCAGATGATGCAGTTTTCCCAGGAACTTTTACAACCATGAAGTCACCTTCCTCAGCATTATTTACGTTCTTGTCCTTCTCTTGTTCAAATTCGTCCCATTCTGAAGACGAATCATGTGTAATATTTTCATCTATTTCATCGCTCTCAGATGAAGAGCTTTCAACGAGGACTTTCTTCTTTAAAGCGTGAACTTCTTTTAATGCTGGTGACTTTTTTCGATTTTCTAGCTCCTCCTTCTCCGGAGGATCAGTAGCAATCATGCATCTACCTCTCTTCCTTCCTCTCGAAGCTATTTTTTTCGGACCTGCCTTCGGGTATGGAGTAATTAAATCGGGGGGAATAAAATAAGTCGATGTGCTTTCATCGTTTTTTGCATCTGGTATAAAGCTACTGGTAGAAGAAACGTCTTTATTTGTTGGTGTGGTACTTTTTATGTTTATGTTATTAGTTCTTTCTTCATTCTTTGGAGCTGGACGGTCAGATACGGAAGAGCACAAATATTCATGGTCTTGAAATATATTTCTGTCTAGTGTTTTAAATGAAACTCACGTCTAATGGAAAAATTCCACTTTTGCGAAAACCGCACTTGATCGATTCAGATGTAGCAGCTCGATCCCAGGCTTTGGAGCAAAGCTCTAGTAATGCATAAATAGAAAGAGTTTCATTAGGATGGGATGACATCCAAGTGTGCCTCGCTAAAATATTTTTTGAAAGGGCCGAACACAGACCTATCTAGTGGCTGCAATTTATTAGATGTATGTGTGGGCAGTGTAAGGATTGTTATTCCATTTTGTTTGCAAAAAGCAACTCCCTCAATACTAAGGTGTGACTCGTGGTTGTCTAATATTAATAATACTGGGTTTTCCTTAGAGCATCTAACATTTTTTTTAAAGAACTCCAAAACTTTGAAAAAATTCTCTGATGTCATCCACCCAGATTTGTATACCAGTCCCATGGATCCTTGCATTGCCCCTGACATCATACGATGTTCATCGAAACGTACTCTAGGAAAAACCCAAATAGGTGGTAATGCGTTCCCATTTGCACATATAATTCCAACTTGCGTTACCAATTCGCCGCGCTCTCTGGACGTAACTTGGCCAACCTGTTTTTCACCCTTTTTTTCAACAACCTTTTGAACTGGTGGTACCGTTGTTACCACAGTCTCGTCTAAATTATATATCTGACATGGTTGATAATTGTGTCTTTCCGTAACTTTTTCGAGTTTATCAAAAAATTCACCCACAACGGCTCTGTTGAACGCAGTCATTCGGGCAAGAGATGTGGCTTCTGGTTTTCTCACTGACAACGTTGGATTTCGCCGCAAAAAAGCCGAGAACCATTCTGAACCTGCCATTTCACTTGTTTTCCATGAATCTGGGACTTTCAATGAATTTCTTATTGCAAACTGTGTGACGCCCGTTTACTCCGGAGGCGAAGACGGTGCGCTGCGTTGCGCATGATATATCGGTAGCGGCCTCTTGCCCTACCTCTTAACGCCTCGGAACGTCACTTCTGACACCTTGGAATCCTTACACTTTCTCGGGCGCCAGATTTTTAACGTGGTTGTCTCCACGGCCCCTCGACTCCACTCGTCGAGAGTTCCAGGTAGTCTCAGATGGAGGTACGGTAAATTCCAGGGGTCTATTGCTGTCAAAATCCGGTGGATATTGCTAAATAAAACAAACGTTCTCGCTAGTCTTAAAATAAAAGTTGTGCTCCTGGTCCACTCTACGGGAAGCTAAAATTCGTGCAGCCAAATAACTACTCTACTATGGGTAGGTGCTAATCTATAGTCGGTCAATAAAACACCAAGGTTCGGTTTATAATTTAATTCTATATTCTTTTTTCTTATATAGTCAACTAAGCCGTTATATACAGTAAATACAGTAAATGTAAATAAGAAAAAGAAACTAATGCAGGTGATGGGAGGTAATATCCTAGTCTCCACAAAACAGATATATTAACAAATCATATATACAATTTATAAGGCGGTTAGTAGCGACGAAGCAGGCAGGACGTAAGCGAGAGTGTTTTGTTAATATAAAATAGTGTATGCAAGAAAGAAAAGGTAAAATCAATGATAAAATCTTCCGAATTCAGTGGTCTTTTCGTGCAATAGGTTTCACCAAAGCTTTTATAAATCAAACGGATGGCGTGTCAATTTAAGATACATAAATAAACGGTTAGTTATTCTTGGTAACCTCGGTAGGTGTAGTAAGTCTTTTGAATAACGAGGGGGGAGTTACAAAATGGTTAGGGTTGCTGATTTAAATATTAGGAAGCCCTAGTGGATATGTATGCCTGGCGCTACCTGATATTTCAATCGAAACCTCTCCACGGAAAAATGAAAGAGGATAACCAGAAAATACCGGGGGTGTGATTTATTAAATTTTTGGGGTTGTTGATTTAAAATATTAGGAAGCCCTAGCGGATATGTATGCCTGGCGCTACCTGATATTTCAATCGAAACCTCTCCACGGAAAAATGAAGGAGAACAGCTAGAAAATACCGGGGGTGTGATCTATTAAATTATTGGGGTTGTTGATTTAAAATATTAGGAAGCCCTAGCGGATATGTATACCTGGCGCTACCTGATATTTCAATCGAAACCTCTCCACGGAAAAATGAAAGAGAATAACTAGAAAATACCGGGGGTGTGATTTATTAAATTATTGGGGTTGATGATTTAAAATATTAGGAAGCCCTAGCGGATATGTATGCCTGGCGCTACCTGATATTTCAATCGAAACCTCTCCAAGGAAAAATGAAGGAGAACAACTAGGAAATACCGGGGGTGTGATCTATTAAATTATTGAGGTTGTCGATTTAAAATATTAGGAAGCCCTAGCGGATATGTATGCCTGGCGCTACCTGATATTTCAATCGAAACCTCTTCACGGAAAAATGAAAGAGAATAACTAGAAAATACCGGGGGTGTGATTTATTAAATTATTGGGGTTGTTGATTTAAAATATTAGGAAGCCCTAGCGGATATGTATGCCTGGCGCTACCTGATATTTCAATCGAAACCTCTCCACGGAAAAATGAAGGAGAACAACTAGAAAATACCGGGGGTGTAGTCTATTAAATTATTGGGGTTGTTGATTTAAAATATTAGGAAGCCCTAGCGGATACGTATACCTGGCGCTACCTGATATTTCAATCGAAACCTCTCCACGGAAAAATGAAAGAGAATAACTAGAAAATACCGGGGGTGTGATTTATTAAATTATTGGGGTTGTTGATTTAAAATATTAGGAAGCCCTAGCGGATATGTATGCCTGGCGCTACTCGATATTTCAATCGAAACCTCTCCACGGAAAAATGAAGGAGAAGAACTAGGAAATACCGGGGGTGTGATCTATTACATTATTGAGGTTGTTGATTTAAAATATTAGGAAGCCCTAGCGGATATGTATGCCTGGCGCTACCTGATATTTCAATCGAAACCTCTCCACGGAAAAATGAAAGATAATAACTAGAAAATACCGGGGGTGTGATTTATTAAATTATTGGGGTTGTTGATTTAAAATATTAGGAAGCCCTAGCGGATATGTATGCCTGGCGCTACCTGATATTTCAATCGAAACCTCTCCACGGAAAAATGAAAGAGAATAACTAGAAAATACTGGGGGTGTGATTTATTAAATTATCGGGGTTGTTGATTTGAAATATTAGGAAGCCCTAGCGGATATGTATGCCTGGCGCTACCTGATATTTCAGTCGAAACCTCTCCACGGAAAAATAAAAGAGAATAACTAGAAAATACCGGGGGTGTGATTTATTAAATTATTGGGGTTGTTGATTTAAAATATTAGGAAGCCCTAGCGGATATGTATGCCTGGCGCTACCTGATATTTCAATCGAAACCTCTCCACGGAAAAATGAAGGAGAATAACTAGAAAATACCGGGGGTGTGATTTATTAAATTATCGGGGTTGTTGATTTGAAATATTAGGAAGCCCTAGCGGATATGTATGCCTGGCGCTACCTGATATTTCAATCGAAACCTCTCCACGGAAAAATGAAGGAGAACAACTAGAAAATACCGGGGGTGTGATCTATTAAATTATTGGGGTTGTTGATTTAAAATATTAGGAAGCCCTAGCGGATATGTATACCTGGCGTTACCTGATATTTCAATCGAAACCTCTCCACGGAAAAATGAAAGAGAATAACTAGAAAATACCGGGGGTGTGATTTATTAAATTATTGGGGTTGTTGATTTAAAATATTAGGAAGCCCTAGCGGATATGTATGCCTGGCGCTACCTGATATTTCAATCGAAACCTCTCCACGGAAAAATGAAGGAGAACAACTAGGAAATACCGGGGGTGTGATCTATTAAATTATTGAGGTTGTCGATTTAAAATATTAGGAAGCCCTAGCGGATATGTATGCCTGGCGCTACCTGATATTTCAATCGAAACCTCTTCACGGAAAAATGAAAGAGAATAACTAGAAAATACCGGGGGTGTGATTTATTAAATTATTGGGGTTGTTGATTTAAAATATTAGGAAGCCCTAGCGGATATGTATGCCTGGCGCTACCTGATATTTCAATCGAAACCTCTCCACGGAAAAATGAAGGAGAACAACTAGAAAATACCGGGGGTGTGATCTATTAAATTATTGGGGTTGTTGATTTAAAATATTAGGAAGCCCTAGCGGATACGTATACCTGGCGCTACCTGATATTTCAATCGAAACCTCTCCACGGAAAAATAAAAGAGAATAACTAGAAAATACCGGGGGTGTGATTTATTAAACTATTGGGGTTGTTGATTTAAAATATTAGGAAGCCCTAGCGGATATGTATGCCTGGCGCTACCTAATATTTCAATCGAAACATCTCCACGGAAAAATGAAGGAGAATAACTAGAAAATACCGGGGGTGTGATTTATTAAATTATCGGGGTTGTTGATTTGAAATATTAGGAAGCCCTAGCGGATATGTATGCCTGGCGCTACCTGATATTTCAATCGAAACCTCTCCACGGAAAAATAAAAGAGAATAACTAGAAAATACCGGGGGTGTGATTTATTAAACTATTGGGGTTGTTGATTTAAAATATTAGGAAGCCCTAGCGGATATGTATGCCTGGCGCTACCTAATATTTCAATCGAAACATCTCCACGGAAAAATAAAAGAGAATAACTAGAAAATACCGGGGGTGTGATTTATTAAACTATTGGGGTTGTTGATTTAAAATATTACGAAGCCCTAGCGGATATGTATGCCTGGCGCTACCTGATATTTCAATCGAAACCTCTCCACGGAAAAATGAAGGAGAATAACTAGAAAATACCGGGGGTGTGATTTATTAAATTATCGGGGTTGTTGATTTAAAGTATTAGGAAGCCCTAGCGGATATGTATGCCTGGCGCTACCTGATATTTCAATCGAAACCTCTCCACGGAAAAATGAAAGGGAATAACTAGAAAATACCGGGGGTGTGATTTATTGAATTATAGGGGTTGTTGATTTAAAATATTAGGAAGCCCCAGCGGATATGTATGCCTGGCGCTACCTGATATTTCAATCGAAACCGCTCCACCGAAAAATGAAGGAGAATAACTAGAAAATACCGGGGGTGTGATTTATTAAATTATCGGGGTTGTTGATTTAAAGTATTAGGAAGCCCTAGCGGATATGTATGCCTGGCGCTACCTGATATTTCAATCGAAACCTCTCCACGGAAAAATAAAAGAGAATAACTAGAAAATACCGGGGGTGTGATTTATTAAACTATTGGGGTTGTTGATTTAAAATATTGTGAAGCCCTAGCGGATATGTATGCCTGGCGCTACCTGATATTTCAATCGAAACCTCTCCACGGAAAAATAAAAGTGAATAACTAGAAAATACCGGGGGTGTGATTTATTAAACTATTGGGGTTGTTGATTTAAAATATTAGGAAGCCCTAGCGGATATGTATGCCTGGCGCTACCTGATTTTTCAATCGAAGCCTCTCCACGGAAAAATGAAAGAGAATAACTAGAAAATACCGGGGGTGTGATTTATTAAATTATCGGGGTTGTTGATTTAAAATATTAGGAAGCCCCAGCGGATATGTATGCCTGGCGCTACCTGATATTTCAATCGAAACCGCTCCACGGAAAAATGAAGGAGAATAACTAGAAAATACCGGGGGTGTGATTTATTAAATTATCGGGGTTGTTGATTTAAAATATTAGGAAGCCCTAGCGGATATGTATGCCTGGCGCTACCTGATATTTCAATCGAAACCTCTCCACGGAAAAATGAAAGAGAATAACTAGAAAATATTAGGAAGCCCTAGCGGATATGTATGCCTGGCGCTACCTGATATTTCAATCGAAATCTCTTCACGGAAAAATGAAAGAGAATAACTAGAAAATACCGGGGGTGTGATTTATTAAATTATCGGGGTTGTTGATTTAAAATATTAGGAAGCCCTAGCGGATATGTATGCCTGGCGCTACCTGATATTTCAATCGAAACCTCTCCACGGAAAAATAAAAGAGAATAACTAGAAAATACCGGGCGTGTGAGTTATTAAATTACTGGGGTTGTTGATTTAAAATATTAGGAAGCCCTAGCGGATATGTATGCCTGGCGCTACCTGATATTTCAATCGAAACCTCTCTACGGACAAATGAAAGAAAAGATCAAGAAAAGACTGTACTCCGGTTATGCCAAAATGTTCCAACTTATTGCTAAAACACGGAAAATAAGCACAATGAATACACTAGATTTCTGATTGAAAAGACCACTTAATTTCGAACCGTTATAATTAAACTTCTTACCTTCTACAATAACCAAATTCTCGTGGTACTTATACACCAAAAGAAAACTCAAAAGAAATTATTGAATTTTCCAAAATACGAAAAATAAATACAATGAATACACTAGATTTGTGATTGAAAAGGCCACCTAATTTCGAACTTTTATAATTAAAAACTTCTTACCTTCAACAATAACCAAATTCTCGTGGTATTTATACGCCAAAAGAATACTTCAAAAAAATATTAAATTTTAAAAGAAACAATGAAAAGAAAAAAACCAAAAATTCGGTTCGGCGGAACGGTATTTAAGGTGACTGTCGTCTAAGAATCTACACAACTCACTACCTACACCCGACTCGACTCTTTCGCATATCCTTACACATTTCCACCTCCTCGATTAGTTCGACCTGCGCGCCACTCACTGTATCGTATGATGATGGCGAAACCAATATCTGAAATATCGGTGGCCTCAGCCGGAATAAACATTTTACATGCAATAAATAATTTCCCCACGGGAACTAGACAGTAAAATAAAAATATTATTGGAACTTAAAATAACTATATCTCTTATGTACAAAACTATTTCTACCCAGAAACTAGAGAGTAAATAATAATGTCCTTTTGGCACTTAAAATAGTTATAAATCTTATAGCTGAAATGTTTTGAATATATACTCGGCGACATAAACTACAAAGTAATTTTTATACAGAGGCCAAAATACATAACGGGCGATATATAATATAAAATAAATATATACTCGGTGACATAAACTACAAAGTGATTCTTTTATAAAGGCCATACTACATAACGGATGATATAATATGAAATAAATAAATACTCGGTGACATAAACTACAAAGTAATTTTTATACAGAGGCCAAAATACATAACGGATGATATAATATAAAATAAATATATACTCGGTGACATAAAAACAAACTGAAAATCCACTCGGTATCACAAGGTAACTTTCAGTAACGAGAACCTTGTTACAACTGGAACGCCAACTGTCTCGTTTTTTTGGGCGTGAGTCCATAAAACATACTGGAACTTTTCAGTAGATATTGTTCTAGTATTTTCTCCATAGTATCAGGAAATATCTGTCGATTTTTAAAGTTTGGCTTAAATGAAATATTTTGAATTTCATTTTCCTCTGCTGTTTTTATGTAAATTGCTAACCGGGACTTTTTAACATTATGGAGTTTAGCCACTTTCTGAAGCTGCCTACATTGTTTATCACATCTTCGACTGCCTTTCGAATATCGCCTTCAGGAAATTCCCTGTTGGTTTTTTTCTTGTAGACTCTGACCATCTGAAAAAAAAATTATAATGCACGGAGAGTTGTTAGTAGTTGTTTGTAGGAGTTGACAAAATGGACAAGTTGGGGATACAGCGGACACTGCCTATTTACATTTTATTATTTTTTTATATTTATTTGAAAAAAGAAAAACTATTTTAAGAAAATATGATCATCAATGGCTGTTAAATAACTAACATTATGTAATCTCAATGTCGCATTTGAAAAAATACATAACCGAAAACGTTAGCACTTACCATAAATCTACTAAAAAAAACTTAAAAAAACGAAAATTCACTATAAAAACGACAGGCGTCTTCACATGGCAAAGAGCATTAGCAAACTGATTCTTCGCCAAAAGAACACTCGAACGCTCGCACTGTGGCAGCAGTATCGCAATTTAGGCAGAAAATTTGAAGTTGTCCATTTTATCCACTTGTCCAATGTATCCTCAGTCTCCCCTACGCAGACACCAGAGACTTGAGTATCATGCCAGATCATCAATTGGTTTATTGCATATTGAATTTTGAAATTAGCCATAATAATAAAAAACAAGATATATAAGAAACTTAAATAATGTTAGAAAATGAATTGCTTTTAGAGCTTTTAACAACTTCTACATTCGCTTAAATACTCGGGTTTGAGATTATCAATGATAAAGTCAACCATTTTAATGAGTTAATATCCAGGCTCTTCTAGAGTATTGTTCACTCCTTCCTCTTTGTCATGGTCTCCTTCGAATAGCACTAGTCGGTTTTGGTGGATTACTTTCGGTTTTCCATTTGGAGATCTTGAGCGACGTCGTTAATCTTTTTCTTGATTAAGTACGAACCTTCCCAAGATTTCTGTAATCATGAAGAAAATCCTTTTCCCCTCGTCGAGTTGTGTAACCATACTTTGTCCCCTTCTTTGAAACTGCATGCTGTGGCCTGCGTGCCGTGCCGTTTTTCCATTCTGTCGTTGAAAACTTGAAGATTCGTTTGAACCAATTCGTGCACATCGTCCATCCTTCTTCTCAATTGTATTACGTAATCTTCTCCTGCTAGATCTTCGCCAGGTCGACAACCAAATTCCAGGTCACAAGGTAGCCTCATTTCACGTCCAAACAGGATTTTCGCAGGTGTTTCACCCGTGGACACAAATCGTACATTTCTTGCACCAGTCCTTCACATCGTCAGATCTTTTCATCCAATAAAACTACTGTAGTTCTTGAAACTGCGGCTTCCTAAGATTTCGCCACCGGCTCTATGTTCGACCCTGTCTAGTTTTCCCTTTGACTGGAATGCTTGGGTTGCAAGAGTCCTGGGGCGCTTAGAAGAGCTGCGTACGTGCTCTAGCTCACCACACTTCCGGCATTTAATCTTATTCGGCTTCTTGTCTACCATACTGTTTATCAAGTTGACGATCTGGTTCAGTCTGTCTTCGTTACCCTTTTCTTGCATGGTCCTAACTTTGTTGTACCGCGAATTCTTCGTGGCTGCTTTATATTTAAGAAGATCTTGGTTTGCAGGAGTCGTAGGATGCTTACACGAACTTCGTACATGCTCTAGCTCACCACAATTACAGCACCTGATCCTTTCCGGCTTCCTGTCCATCATACTTTTTATAAAACTGACGATCTGGTCAAGTCTGTCCTCATCAACTTTTTTTTGGATGGTCCTAACAGTGTTATAACCCGAAGCCTTCGTTACTGAATATTTAAGAGCAGCAGTCAATGCATCGACCATTGTTTTGGGATGGGCTAAACGAAGCGTCCTCTGCATATCGAGGTCACGTAAGCCATTAATAGAGGCCTAGATGCCCAAACATTCCCTCATATTCTCTGGCGCTGATGTTTAAGCAAATTGAACTAGTCGGGCAATATCCACTGCATACTCTTGAACGGTTTCATCACGTTTCTGTCTTCGGTGCTTCAGCTAGTATTGGTACAAATGTTCTAAATGCTCATGACCATATCGCATGTCCAACCTCTTCTTCAGCTACTTCTGCATCATCATCCGTTTCTTTAAGTGGTATCGTCTGAAGTACATCTAATGCATCTCCCTGAAGCGCGATAGTTAAGTTTACTGCCTTCTCCCTATCGGACCAATTATTCACTCTAGTGGCTGCTTCAAACTGTTTCATATAATTGGCCCACGATGACTTTCCATCGAATGTTGGAGCCTTAAGTCCGGCAAAACTGAAAATATCTTCCAACTTGGGTTGTGTTTCTGTCTTGTAGGGTTTTATTTAGTCGATCTTCTCTTCTTCTTCTGCTGGCGTGTTCTTAAATTTGTTATCTTTCACGTCCAAACAGGATTTTCGCAGGTGTTTCACCCGTGAACAGAAATCGTACATTTCTTGCACCAGTTCTTCACATCGTCAGAGCTGTTCATCCAATAAAACTACTACTACTTCCTTAGATTTCGCCACCAGCTCTATGTTCAACCCTGTCTAGTTTTCCCTTTGACTGGAATGATTGGGTTGCAGGAATCCTGAGGCACTTAGAAGAGCTGCGTACGTGCTCTAGCTCGCCACACTTCCGGCATTTAATCTTGTCTACCATACTTTTTATCAAGTTGACGATCTGGTCCAGTCTGTATTCATTACCTTTTTCTTGCATGGTCCTAACTTTGTTGTAGCGCGAATCCTTCGTGGCTACTTTATATTCAAGATGATCTTGGTTTGCAGGAGTCGTAGGATGCTTACACAAATTGCATACATGATCTAGCTCGCCACAATTACAGAACGTGATCCTTTTCGGATTCCTGTCCATCATACTTTTAATAAAACTGACGATATGGTCAAGTCTGTCCTCGTCAACTTCTTCTTGGATGGTCCTAACAGTATTATAACCCGAAGCCTTCGTTGCTGCTTCATATTCAAGAGCAGCAGTCAATGCATCGACCAATGTTTTCGGGTAGGCTAAACGAAGTGTTCTCTGCGATTTCACGTAAGCCATCAATAAAGGCCTAGATGCCCAGACATTCCATCATATTCTATGGTGCTGATGTTTAAGCAAATCGAACTAGTCGAGCAATGTTCACTGCATACTCTTGAAGGGGTTCATCACGTTTCTGTCTTCGATTCTTCAACTATGATTGGTACAAATGTTAAAGATGTTCGAGACTATATCGCATGTCCAGCCTCTTCTTCATCTACTCGAAGTCATCCGTTTCTTCAAGTGGTATCGTCTGAAGTATCTACATCTAGTGCATCTTCCTGAAGCGCGATGGTTAAGTTCGCTGCCTTCTCCCTATCGGACCAATTATTCATTCTAGTGGCTGCTTCACACTGTTTCACATAATTGCTTCACGATGTCGTTCCGTCGAACGTTGGAGCCTTGACTCGGGTAAAATTGACAATATCTTCTATCTTGGGTTGTATTTCTGGCTTGTAGGGTTTTATTTGTTAGATCTCCTTTTCTTCTGCTGGCGTGTCTTGTGTTCTTAAATATGTTATCTTTCTCTCTAACTCCTTGATTTTTTCGTCCATCGTTGTCATTTTATTCTGCATTTTCTCGTCCATCGTTGTCATTTTATCCTCAATATCCTATTTTAGAGACGAAATTTCATTTTCAGCGTCAGCAGCAATGTCATTTTTCATTGATAAGATATCGGCAAAAATATCGTTTCTCATAGCAGAAATTTCGTTCTTCATATTAGCAGGAATATCGTTCTTAATGGTAGAAATATCGTTCTTCATAGTTGAAATCTTCTCGGCCATGTTAGCAGACATATCGTTATTAATAGTTGAAATATTTTCATCCATATTAGCAGAGATATCGTTCTTCATATCAGAAATAGACGAGATTAAGGTGGAAGCTTCGTCCTTGAATAAAAATGTTTCTGGATCCAAGCCTTCACTTTCCAGTTCCACTTTGAGTCTGAGTCCATCTGAAACAGTTGAAATTGAATTTGTCTAATCTGCATATATTTAGGTGCAATTTACATGCCATAGTCCTAGGTCATTTGAAAAAATTTGGATGCAAGAAGTAAACAACATACATTTGTAGGTTATGCCCCAAATGGTAATAGGCTATAGGCAATAGGACAATGGAAATGAAGCAATAAAATTTTTAAAGGATGTTATGTTTGAAGATAAGACTAGGTCTACCTCACAAAACAACAATCACAGATTCGTATTAGAAGAAGAAATGTTGATACAGGAGTTGCCAGAAATCAAATAAATAGAAGATAATTTACAATCAGAAAGTGAGGTTTCATATCAAGATAACTCCTTGGATAATGATGTACAAGAAAAAGAATCTTCAGAAAATTAAGAAAGTTTGAGGTTAGGAGAAGGCCAAATAACTAGCACAGGGATACACACTAAAATTCCACAGAAATTTGATGATTATGTGCTTCTAATTTATGAACTTATTCTCTGATGGTAAAGATGAATGGCTTAAAGCAATAGATGATGAAAAAGAATCTCTGATGAAAAATTAAACATGGACTCTAATAAATAGAGAAGAAGCTCATGGTAAGAAAATTCTATCAAGTAAATGGGTTTTTAAAATAAAAGAAAATAACAAATATAAGGCCAGGCTTGTAATAAGAGGATGTGAACAAAAATATGGGATTGACTATAAAGAAACCTTCAGTCCAGTAGTCAATATATCTTCATTAAAAATTTTCTTTGCATTGGCTGCCCGTCACAATTATCATATTAAAGCATTTGATATAAAAACAGCATTTCTATATGGAGAAATATTTATATATGAATCTACCCGAAGGCTTTGATCATGAAGGTAAAGTGTGTAAACTGAAGAAATCCTTGTATGACCTGAATGGAGCTTCATTTGAGTGAAATAAAACATTCTCAAAATTTCTGGAAAGTAATGGACTCTATAAATTAAAAACCGAAAATATGCATTTAACCAGTCTGTAGAGATTGCTATAAACTTAGACCTCGAGCTAGACACTGATTTAAAATTCTAAGCAACAGTTAACAAATGTATGAAACGAGCATATACCAACTTGAAAACTCTACCACCATCAGCTTATATTGGACCAAAAGACAAAGATATTGCTGTGGTACTTATGGTGCTTAGTTATTTCAATTGTTGTGACACTTGAACAATATAATATATATATATATATATATATATATATATATATATATATATATATATATATATATTATAATATTTCCAATCCTTTAAATATTTAAAATTCTTTAATTGTAATTTCCCCGCGATGTGAACCAAATTATAATATGTTGTCGCAGCGACAATTATTGTACATGCAACTTAAGTACGTATTCTATTTCAATTTTGACAGTAGTTGTCAAAATAAATATGCCCGGCGCCAATAAATATCAATCTAAAGATGAATTTATATAAAATCGACCTATTACTCCTATCTCAGGGTGGGATCAAAGTTGTTCAAAATTAATTCTTCAAATTTATTTGTTTTTTTAAAACGTATTTCCAAATTAAATGTTTCACTATTATCAAACTCTCGAATAACTCTTAATTCAATATAATAAGAGGCCCTTCAATTATTTTATGACATTTACTATTTTACTGTCATTGAAAATCAACCAAATGTCACTGATTAAATTGAAAATTCTATGAATGTAAAATGATAACTTCAACGAGATTGGATACTGAATGAATACTACAGGTAGTTAGAATCAAAATTATATATTATACTATCAGATACGCAAATTCAACAAAATTATTATTCCCAAAAAATACCATAAAAGAACAACAGTCATAATCTCGACAAAAACTTAAAATTAGAATACAACTATGCTAGAATTTAACCTAATTAATTATTATTATCAAACGTTCAACTTGTAATTTACACTTGACGTGTATCAATGTCAAATAACGAAATTTCTACTCAAATTGTCTATTCACTTGATGTTGAAACTGATATCTGTATCGATAATTTTGGTATATTTCAAAATTTCTTATATAGATGCATCTAAATTTTCAACTGTATTTAAAAAAGGCCTGATATTTCTCGAGAAATAAATTAAAAAACTGGAGTGGACTCACCAAATGGATCAGGAAAACTCGTACTAATTCTAAACGTATTTAGAATTCTGCAAACTTTCTAAATATATACTATTTAGAAAACTGGAACCACATACACTTTTTACGATGCAATTCTTACCCGAATTATACACGCACTGGCTAATAATTTACTTATTCTTTAAATTTCAAATAGAGGATCTGTATTAATATATAATATATTAATATATATATATATATATATATATATATATATATATATATATATATATATATATATATATTATTATATATTTTTAAATAATGCCTCTACGTTGGGAGCCATTTTTATTATATATATATAATTTTACTTACGCCCTTATGTTGTAGTGCTATTTTATATTATAATTTTTTAATTTACCTCAGTTGAGCTACTGTTTTTATTATGTGTATTTTTTTTATTTTATTTTAATATTTGTTTTATTATTATTTATGGGCGCCAGAATTGGTTACGCTTACCGCTATACCCAATTCAAAATTATTATCAATTTTACTTTACCTTTTAAATACTGTATCTCAGGGATGAGATTCGGCACTTGACGTTTGCTAGCAACAAGAAACTTTAGGTAGATATCAGAGAAAAATAAGACGAACCTGAACAATTGAACATAATTTAATTAATGAGAAAAGATAAGAAATTTTTATAATCAATTAATAAACCAATATTATACGTTTAAATTCATTATTGTATCATTATTACGCAACAACCATATAAACCCTTTCATTACTATAAATATTATTGAAACTCAACAAATAAATTTCGTGTATCATTATTCTTATTCTATGTTTGAATGTACATCCAAAAAAAAACTTTCAATCTCAACCATAGATCTTTAAGTGCGAAAACGTGTAGTGTGCTGTTCTGTTCAATGTTTTGTTTAGTTTACAAAATGGAAGGCAAAGTGATGTGTCTAAGAATCTTTATTATTATTATGCAAAAATCTAGTGAATACTTATATAATATGAATTTAGTGTTTGTGTCCGTTATTAGTGGAGATTGAACAGTTAATACTAACGTTTAACCAATAAATTGCTACCACAGACAATTAACCTACATACAAAAATATATAAGTGAAATGTTTTTATAGAAAAAGTTCAATATACACGTGGAAAATGTTCATCGTTAGTTATAGAGCATAGCATTGAATGTGCTGTTCTTGGAGGAAAAAATGATCAGCTGTGATCAAACAAAAACGAAGTCCAAGATGTAGGAATGATGATATATGTGGTTAATATCATCAGCAGAGTATCTCTATTATAAGATACCTTGGATAACCACCAGAATAATTGTAATAAGGTAATTATAGTTATAGTTCTTACCAAATCTAGATGATTTCACTAAAGTTCACTTATTTTTAATTATACGGAATGTATTTTAATTTATTTACTTTAAAACGTCGTCTGAACACTTTTGATTAATATTTCTGATAATTTATTTAAATTATTTCAAATTTTAATAGAAATTTGAGGAGATAAAGTTTTACACGTCCACCCTCATTTTCACGGCGTCTCCTTAAGCTCAAAATCAACAACCTTTTATTGTTTTTAATTTTGTTTTTCCAGTTCATTTGTTGATAAACAAACATTGTTTTCCTGAATCAATATATCTATCGTTGCGTTAGTATAGACGAAATCACTTTGTTTTTATGCATTTCGAAAAACACACCGAACTACACCGTACGAATTACTAACATAACATTGCTTCTAGCGTTGATCTTTTGACCTTGACGTTTGCTAATAATTATAAAAGTTTATGCGATATACGGGGTTTCCGAAAGTGTCTATAAAATATAAAATTGTAATAATCGAATTTTGTTTGAAAATTTATGTGATGATATATACAGGGATCACCACAATTATGTATAATATTACGTTCGACGTAATTTACTTGTTGGTGTTATTTATTTTGCAATATACTTTAAAAGAAAATAGATACTAAATTAAATAGCAATCTCTTAAATTAATTTATCAATTGTATGTGATAGTTAAAAATTTCTTGACACGTTCAACTCATGTCTTTACGGATTATTTCTTTTTTTATTGGATGTTTACTAATGAACTACTAAGATTCACACTATTTGTATGATGCTGATTTGATTTAATTTGTCTGATAGATATATTTCACTTTAATATATATATATATATATATATTTATATATATATATATATATATATATATATATATTTATATATATATATATATATATTAAACAAGGTTTAATTTTATTAATTTTAATTTATTATACTCTTATTCTTTTATTAGATATTATTATTATATTTTTGTTATTTAAATTTGTTGTTTTGATTATTTATTTGGCTAGCTCAGTTATTTGATTATTCGGGAGCATGAGACTCGTTCTACCCTTTGAGCTCAGGCTTAGATTGAGATATCCTGTTTAATTAAATAAAATGAAACACATTAATTCTAAATAATTTAATTTTTTAAGATAATTTTTATTTCCAATATACATAATAGATACGCCCATGGCATTATTAAACCACAGTCATAAATTATACCATCTAACATTCTATGCGCATGCTCAAATAAAAACGAAATGATGCGAAAGAAAGCCGAACGATTATATTAGACGCTTACCAATTGTATGGATATTCTATTCATCATAGAATCGTTTTGGAAATCGTTGGAAAGTATGATAAAGGAATTTATGTGTGAAATTATACATATACAGATTATTAGTTATTCAGAAGAAATTAAATACCAACTACATATACCTTTGGAAATATTATATCTCTACATAAAATGCAAATTTCTTATACTATTATTCATCAAGTAAGTACCACCATTATTTTATTACAAAATTAAGAACGTTCATGTGGTTTTTTTAATAATCTCAAATTTATATCTAAAGAATAACTACATAAAAGTCGTTTATCTTTTAGTTTGATCGATCTTATAGACGCAAGAATTACTTTACACATGGAAATAGTCACTGAATTTAAATTAGTTTGTTATTATTGGCCAATAATATTAAAAACACTGACCTGAAGTCTGGAGTCTGGATTTTACCACATCTGGTAACAGGAATACGCCTATTGGAGACCACGCTGCATATTTTCGGAAGAAACTTGGGTATTCTCAGGAATAACTGGATATCCACATACGTAAGTGTTTGTTGTTTAATGTAGCTTATGAATTTTTAACTTTAATACGTATTTGTTGCAATTTAGCTTAAAATTTGTTGCAAAACTTACATCCTCATCTCCTCTCCTACGTCGCCAAGCTCAATCTACCAACGCTTCCCCTCGATCGTCAATTTTTTTATAAATAAACTATTTGTTTCCCAGCTCACTGTTGCAAACATAGTTTTGTTTTCTTATAATTTAACAACATTGTCCTGTCATATTACAACCAATGCTTTTCTACCAACGCTTCCCCTCGATCGTCAATTTTTTTATAAATAAACTATTTGTTTCCCAGCTCACTATTGCAAACAAAGTTTTGTTTTCTTATAATTTAACAACATTGTCCTGTCATATTACAACCAATGCTTTTCTTTCTTGAGCTATAGAGTTCTATTCACTTTTATTGCACTTTATGAAAGTTTTGAAAAACATATAATTGTGAATTTCACTTAAAGAAGTCCATTTTTTCTTTATTATATACTAATTTCAATAAAATAAGCCTTTTAACAATTTGTGAAATTCTTGGTTAATACTTTTATATTACGATGTAAATTCTTGTTTTTCTACTTGTGATAACTTTGAAATAGTATTTAAGTTTATAAGATAAATCCTTTTGTCTGATATATATATCTTAGTTTCTTTATTTAAACTGTCCAAATTTTATAGTTTCAAATATTGATATATATCTATCACCATCATTTCCTTTTTTTGCTATTCTATAAATTTGATACCAAATTTTGACATATCATTAGAGTTATGTCATATTGTATTTATATTTTTAATTTGACTAATTTTTTATAACAAATATGAATATTATTATTACTATTCAACTAATAGTTGTATTAAACTCAATAACTAAAGCTTGTTTATTTTCAGATAAACAGCTGATTCTTTAGTGACAAACAAATATCCATATTAGGCAGATTTAATGTTTTCTTCAATACTTGTTAGACGTTTACATATTTTAAAAAAATTATTAAGGTAATTTCTCTATATTTATTGTTACTCTTTTAATTATATTAAACAAATGATTTTATAACATGACTTTATATGAATTTTAATTCTGATTGTGGTTTTTTTAATGTGTTCTTTTACTAACATAGTTTCAATTTATTTTAAATACTAAATTAAACATTCTCAATCAGCCGATGTGCTTCAAGATATAAGATATGTGGTTCAATATATATATAAACGAAAACGGAAGGGTAGTGACCGTTGAACACAAAACTGCAAACATTCTAGTAGGGATGCGGTCAACATAGGGCTGATCAAAAGAAAACTATTTTTTGACTAGTTGAGCTTTCGGAAATTGTTTATTTCCTTCATCAGAACATCTACAGTGGACAAAAAAAAATCAAATTAATAAAGCTGAAAATATATTGGAAAAAAAACACAATTGACTCACCAAAATAAGTTTTTAAAATTAACCATCAAGAGCATCACAAGAGTTTTAACAGGAGCATGAAATTAATTAATAAAAATCGAGATAAAAACAATTTTCTGACAGTCTAAACATTTAAAACGATCAAATCTACAATAACTTGTAGAAATGTAAAAACGTTGAACGAACACAACAATTAAAATACAATCAGAATGAATATTAAAAACAATATACCAAGGGAGAAAGATATCGATTTCAAAGTCAGTAAGTATTGGTTATTGTCACGAAAAGAAGACCAAATTTTCTTTAAAATGCGGGACGGAATATTTCAAGCCCTACTGAGATTATAACTTACAATAACTCTGAGTAATTTAAAAAAAAACGTTGTCATAGTTGCTAAAAGTATTATTTTTTATTTTAATAAATTTATATTTCTGATTATTTAATAAGGGTCTAACTTAATTGGAGCCGAACCTGAAAGGAGCGTAAGAAGTATCACTGTTCGTGCCTTGCCAAGGGGTTTAAGACAGACGAAAAGTTTTTCCATAAAATGAAACGCGGTTAGTGAAGCGTTCAAATGCTCGTCAACGATACGCTTTTTATCTTTTTCAGTCCGAGAGTTTTCCTTATTTTCTGAATTTCTCAGACTTCCGCCTCATGCCGTTATAGTCACTTTTTTAACTTAATACGTCCTTTCCTAATCCCGTTATATAATTTCCAAATTTGTTTCGACTTTTCGATAATAGACCGTTCCCAAGTTTTCAACAACGCTTATGTTTTTCGATGACAACAACTCGTCTCCTTTCCCCTCGTATCTTTTGAACGGTTATACTTACACAAATGGAATTTTAAAGGTTAAACGGTTATAAGATTCTCTACTAGTAGTAACAGGTGACGTAATATTTATAGACGACGACACAGGGCCATATGGTCAATAATTTTAAATAGGACTTTATCGCAAGTGACATCTCGTTTGAAAGGTATTGTTTGGCCTCTTAAATAACTAAAAGCATGAGTTTGACGTGTAATCAAACGTGGTTAGTATTGTTTTACATAAACCCCCTATCTCCATTGTAAATAAATCATGTACAGTGTTTCAGGTGAATATCATGGTCCCACGTTATTTACTTCCCACTCTGTACCAACACGTGCCTGTTTGTTTTCGATGTCTCCCTTAAATAGGGGATGTATTGGTTTCCGCTAAATGTTAATTTTTTTTCAAATTCTTTCTTGATCGTGATATTTTATATCAATTTCTAACTAAAATCAAACAAAATAAACGGTTGTAGTAATTATAACTAACTTTTCCGCATATGTAACATGTCCTGAACAATCTAATCTGGATTTATTGCACCCGTTGTACTGGCTCTGGTCAGCTGAAAATCAATAGGATTCATCTGTTTTTAAAAAATAACTCAAAAAAAAAACAAAAATTACAACTTTTTTGGGGTAAACCAATACTTTTCTCGTATCTTAAATAGGGTTACGCTGAAAAGTAAAACTGACTTTTATTTACTGAATGTATTCCAAGTTTGAGACTCGCACTGTATGTATTCATAATACATCCTACTTTTATCAGTTGGTAAAAGTCTCATGACATAGAGGTCTGTAGGCAATTTTTACGTAAATTAATAATAAATGTCCAAATATAGAAATACCGATAAAAAACTGCCCTACTTTACCAATCACTCAATATTTCCATTTCTATCGATGGGGTTTTGTTTACAGTCTCTATACAGAATATGAATGTATATAACGTCACGACGATTAAATCTAACAAATTGATTGTCGTCATGACGACGGTCGCATGTAAATTGTGACCAATAAACAAACCTATCATATTTATTTGCGGCTTTTAATGATTAAACATAGATGTTCGCTGGTAGATATGATTCTTCGGGGTTTAAGTTCCTTGTTTTTATCGTAATTTTAATTTGCTAGTGTCTTATGTGCGGTGTAGACAGGTGAGACGTCTTTTTCTAACAAATTCATTACTTAAGGGGATGTAGCGATGTGATTTTTAATTATAATATTGAAACTATCAAATTAATATTAATTCAACATCATGAATAACATACTCTAAATGTAATACACATTTTGTATGTAGCCGGCTAGTTTAAACCACAGTAGGTACTGTGCGGTGCGTCCAGTGTTGACTACCACGAGCAATAAAAATATGGTACCAACCGAATGAAAATATGGTATTATTGTTTTAAATGAAACTAACTGTTTCTAGGTAATTCCACAATATATTGAAAAATTGGTTTATCTGTTCATTGACGACTTTATATTGTGTGTAGTACTTCTAGTTCTGTGTATGGTGTCAATGAATGTTTGGTGTCTAGTAGATATTTTGCGTAATGGGATTTTTCTGGTTGTTTTTATCTGTATACTCGTAAGTATTCTTCTTCTTCCTCTGCTATCCACTGATGGATGTTTGCGACTACTTCTGATCATTTCGTTCTGTCTCTAATGATGTGGATTAATTCTCCTGTGGTTCTCGTCCTTGTCCACTGTTTGATATTTCGGAGCCACGACATCCTCTTTCTGCCCACTCCCATTTTTGCCTCTATCTTTCCTTCTATTAATAGTTGGAGCAACTGGTATCTCTCGTTGCGTATCACATGTCGCAGGTACGCTACATTGTAATGACAGTGATAACAAAGAATACACCAACAACAAGAAGCGAAAGCCGGCATAAATCGTTTGATGTTCTGGGGGCAAAATTTTGTGACCTTGTAAAACTGAAGTTGACAGAAAGCTAATAATTTACACTGAGAAAAAGGTTACAAAATTGTGAAGGTTTATATTTTACAGGCAGAAAAAAATGTAAATCAAACATTCCAAAAAATAATTGTTTACTAATGTATTGTCAAAACATTATTCCGAGAAAGTATTAATTGTCAATGAAAAATGTAAGCATAAAAAACCTGTAACATGGTCTTGTTAGACCGATACAGCCTTTGGAGTGCCACAAGTTACCAATTTTGTAATTGAATATTGTTCAGGACATCTCACAGAAGAACCCTATTGATTTTCAGCTCACCAGAGCCAGTACAACGGGTGACATGATACTTGAAGTACGACATTTTTGGAGAAATTTCAGTGTGTTAGTCGAATACAGCCTCCGGAGTGTATACAAGTGACCAATTTTATGATGGGATATTGCTCAGGGCGTCTCACAGATGAACTCTATTAATTTTCAGCTTATATTGTGAAAAATATGCTTTAGCATTTCTTTATACATAGTTTAAGTTTCTGTTTTTTAAGAACAGTTTATATAACATGCTATTGTTTAATCAAATGATTTTTATTTTCTTATATCGATATTGGAATTCATTATGTGTAAATATGTATTTAAGTAGCAGTATGTGTAGGATAGGGTATATATTAAAACTAATACAGTAATATAGATTATATATTTAGAATACCAGATTACAGAAGGAAAAAGTTCAATCTACATGATGGTATAAAATTACAATAATGTTGGTGCTTAAATGTACAATTTGTATAATTTCCATGATATGATATAACAGTTACACTCTTCCAGATTAATAATTCAATATTTTACACATAGAGAAAATATTTTAATGTCTGCAACATAATGTCTAGAAATGATCAATATATATTAAAAAATAATAATACCGGACATTTACAATTGTATAGGACAGTTAGATAAGTAAAATAGTCATCTATTACTTTATTTATAATTGTACAATATTTCTTGCGGCACTAGATTAATTTTTTATGATGGCTTCTAAAGGAGGACTTGTTTGCTTATGTTGTGGTTGTAGATGTCCCTCTAAAACTGGACAAGGATGATGTATAGGTAAACCAAACCAAACTGTATACTGGCCAAACCCATATTAAATGTACTGTTACTTTTTGGAGCTAAAATGTGGTTAAAAGCAATGTGTTGTTTTATTCATCCGACACTTTAGTTTTCTAGTATCTATTTTACCAGAAGAATTTTCTTACACATTAATAGCATATCAGAGACTGATAGTTAATACTGCCACAAAGTGAGCATGGGATAAATAAAACACATTTCTCTATCATAACAAAATCATAAAAAATACTCTTTTATAACAAAACCAAGATTCTTTTAAGTGAGACACAGGTAGGCGCTGAACATTGTAGGTGAAACTTTCGTCTAGTTAAATTCACAGTTGCAAACACTTAATTATTTACTAACTTATCTAGGTATGAGAAAGCCATCCATTTTAATGTATATTGACTTACAGAGGTGAATCTAAATAATAATTATATTTACCAAGCAGTGGAGAAGCATCACGGTAACTCGTATGTATTGCAGAGGCCTAAGAGATTAATGTCGCTATTGCTGTAATGGTGTGGTAGCTGCAATTATAAAAGTAATTGTAGTAATCATTCCCTTACACAAATTCCATGAAGGTATTAATTCATCCTGTGGTAAAGTATCAATTAATCCTGTGGCCAGGTGACAAAAAATAAATATTAATAACAGTTGATTGTAATGTCTACTTAAATTTAATATTTACCAGACTGAATAACTATTTTTGTTGGTGGATGATTCAATAAAATATGTCCCTTGCATTTTAACCATGGAAATATGACAGGGGCAGCTAGCTGAAACAAACGCTTGGAATATCATCCTTTGGAAACAATTTTTTTCTCAAAGTGAAGTTCACACAACATATAAATTCTTTTGTTAAGCATCTGTAGTCTTTCCGAACAAATATCTACGGTTACAAGCTTCCAACCATAACTGTACCCTAAAAAGTAAATAAAGGTAGGTATATTTTTATATTCACATGCCTATTAAAGGAATCAACTATTAATTTATATTGAATATTATGTATTTTCATTCAACATGTTTTTTGCAGAACAGGGCTCGTCAGCAGAAAGCTTATTGTAGTACATAATATTATCATTACATGTTATTAAAGGTAGAGGGACAGATCAACGTTAACAAACAAAAACATAGATTTACACAACTTACAATTCATAGGAACATGTAAAATAAAATGTAAAATATTGAAAAATGAATATATATACCTATAATACATTACATATAGAAACAATTTCTCTTACCTCGCTGGGTCTTTGGGAAAACCAAACATAGTTATCTTTTCTCCTGTTGTTGAGTGACATCCACGAACTTCACAGCTTATTCTTCCCATCATAAATACAATAATTTCTCAATAAGAGTGCAACTAGTTACTTTTACTAAACGGTATTGTTCAAAATCAAAGTAAATAAACAAATAAAAAGCATATTTTTGCTTAACAACAAAGAATGACATTGACGTAAAACACATATAAAAAAATGGCGTCTATCACACATGCGCATTCAGAAAATGAATTGTCAAAAAGCCGAGGTTTCGCTTCTTGTTGTTGGTGTATTCTTTGGTGATAGTGTTAAGTTAGTTAGATATTCTGCTTTCCCCTGTTAATTAGTTTTAGGTTAGGTATTCTTCTTTCTCTCTTGAGTTGTTCTATGTCAGTTAGGTTGAACAGCAATAGAATGTTCTGGATTGTTCGATGGATGATTCTGGTGGGTTCGAAATGTTATTCTCGAATAATAATAATAATAATAATACTTTATTCATCCTTTTTGATCATATTACATGATATAGGACAGGTCAAACAGAGAAGAGGACATTACATTGAATACGACTTACTTATTAAATACTTAAATTAAAATCGTTTGCTTAAAATCTCTGACACATCATAGAAACATTCGACAATTAAAAAAATTTTAAGTTTTTGTTTGAACACATTGAAATCGTTCTCACATCTTATACAGCTGGGCAAATGATTAAGGAATTTAATTCCTCTATAGACAGGACTTTTTTCAAACATTGAGGTTTCATGTTTCGGTGGCCGTATAAGTTTTCCAGATCTGGTTGGGTAATCATGGAAATCAGAATTAAGACAAAATTCACTGAAATTACTTTTTGCATATAATATGCACTTGTAGATGTAAATAGAATAAAAAGTTAGTACACCGAAATCTATAAAATGGTTTCTGCATGTTTCTCTATAATCTAAATCAAAAATTAGACGGACAATCCTTTTTTGAGAAATAAAAATCCTCGAGGCATTTACAAGGCTGAGAAGGCTGTCTTTTTTATGTATTGGTGAAACAACTCCTATCTTTAGACTTTATGGAAAAGTTTCGGTTTCCACTGAGTAGTTGATAATGTCTGCTAGAGTACATGCGATTTGTGGACCTATACTTTTAATGATCTTTGTCGAAAGACAGTCAACACCCTCGGCATTAACATTTTTTAGGCAGTTAATTACATCCAATACATTTTCAGGGATAACAGGTTTGAAATAAAAAGTATTAGCGACATACATTGTCGTATAACTTTCAAAGCCACAGTTAGCAAAGTGGGTATTTATTGCTTTTTTAGTATTCGTTGCAAACGAAGTGGCAAACAAATTAGCAATTTCGTATTTATTTTGAGTTATTTCACCATTTATATCAATGGTATCAATAGTAGAATGTCTCTTTTTTCCAATTTTGTGTTGTACTGTTCGCCATATATATTTTTGTTTTTCTTTTACATTTTTATTTTCAAGACTTTTTTGGTAGAACAATTTTCTTGATTTGTTAATTTCAGTGACATAATCATGTTTTAACCTCTTAAAATTTGAATGATCATCGGGATTTGCCGAAAATTTTGTTAACCCATGATTTTCTGGTTACATTAGATACGTTTTTTGTTAAAATAGGGTAAATAAAATCAATATGGTAACATATAGTATCTAAAAATTCATTATATACAAGATGAACACCTGAGATATTTGTATCATTTAGATGTTCATAGACCGACAGAAAACTTTCATTGTCTAGATGAGTTTGTAAACTCAGTAAATTGGACGCTGATACATTCCTAAAACTTGTCTTTCTGTTATTCAGCTTATTCTCGCAAAATGTACATAATATACTCGTACGATATTTTACATAAATGTTTAGTCCCAAATGATCACCAAGCTGCATATCAATCACGCTTTCATTGTATTCAAACGTCATATTAGTTAAAAAGTAGTCAACTTTAGTTTTTGTCGTTTTCATGTTTTTATTTGTGAAAATCCGTGTTGGCTCACAATTTTTTAAGTTTAAGTTAAAACTCTCCATCAAGTCAATTAATAATGTTCTTTCACGTGATATATTCAAATAATCAATGTTCATGTCTTACAAGCATAATTATTGAAACAAAAATTTAGTACCTTAAAAAGTCGGTCCATGAACACCTCAATGTTTCCTGATGGGGATCTATATATATATTCACAAGACAACAGCTTCTTTCTTGCAAAAAAAAGGATATACTACATACTTCAAAGTCAATATCAATTGATAAATTATTTACAAAGTCTAGATTTTTAAATTTAATCATCTTTTTTACAAGTATCAAAACCCCACCATGAATTCTGTTGATACGATTGAAATGAGTAGCCAACATATAATCGTTAAATCTCACTAAATCAATATTATCATTATTACACCAGGTTTCAGAAAGGCACAAAATATCAGGTTTGTTACATTCCAATATTAAATCAAATCTATTGGTCTTATTAGTCAGGGATTGACAATTTACATTTATGATTTGAAAGGTTTTAGTTGATTTTTCTGTATTAGTACACTTACATACATTTCCACATATATAACTTTGAGAATACACTGGAGTTACATGTTCTAGACTTGGGGAAGTCTCTTTGGACGCAACTGAAAAAACTGCTGGATATGGGCTCCATGTGGCCATATTGCTGGATTCATCGCAGTATTAAAGTTATACCCATATACACTTACTTTGAAAGAGCTGTAAATCTCCGGATATTTCGAATTTAATGATATTAGCACTACTTCCGGGAAATGTGGTTTTACTATTTCACGTATATCATCTGCTGTCATGCTGGGGTCCACTCTGTAAATATGAAGGTCCACAAATTTGGGAACCCCCTTAATACCCTTGCCGTTTACAGTTATTTCATTATTATTTCCAACAACAAGTTGTTTTCTATTTATTTTTCCTCGAACTTCTCTCCATTTATTGTAGTTTTCTCTGGGGCTATTCTCATTCAAATTTATAACTTCGTCAATTTTTTGTTCAGTATTTATTTTCATTATAGCAGCTGACACGTCAGTCTTTGAAATAACTGATTGAATAGACGAGTTGGCAACAGCATTATTTTTATCATTTCCAGTTTGAATTAGTGGTCTGGTTTTATTTTGAATGGCAGAGGATTCCCACTGTTTTTGCGTTGATTTTGTTCTGTACTTTTTGTGTCTAATTCGTTTCGTTCTTTTAACGAAGTTATTTGTTGACTCATTAAATGAATTTTGTCACGCATCTCCTTTATTATGGAGTCTTTTTGCTTTATTATATATTTAAATATATTAATATCAATTAGCTTATTGTCTGGACTTAGACTTTCAATTGAGTCGAAAAATAACTGATCAGTCTGATCACATGCTGAATCTTGCTCACAACATTTGATTAAGTCATCACTAGTAAACTTTACAGAGTTGCTATTTTTTGCACAGCTTATATGGAAACTATTTTCACAATTTATACACCTTACAACATTTCTTTTACACTTTTTACAACATTTATTCCGGAGAGCTTCGTCAAACACATCTACACCGGGCGCCATGTTGCCAGATGTAATATTCTGGAAGATTGAAAATGAATATACAATGAGGTGCGACAGTTGAGAAGCCAGTTGACATGAGTGAAGGAAGTGAAGTTGAACGTTTTGGCGAGAAATAGTAAACGTTATTGAGAGAATTGTAAATTATATTCCTTGTTTGTTAATAAACCAATTCAAGATATCCACTGTCGTATTACAATATTTTTATCTTCTAGGAGGAATTTTAGTGAATATAGTGGTAACATCAAATGAAATGAGTTTTTTTGCTAATATATTATTAGGAGTATTAACATAAGAAACTACAGATCCAATTGTTTTTGATATTTTATGTAATTTAACGGTTTCATATAATTGTGGAAACTGAGGATTTTCATTTACGATGTATTTCTTTTCATAATCACTTAAAAAATAATTTGAATTATTAACAATATCTCTTACATTATTAGAAAACTTTTTTGTTCGGTCTGCTCCAAGAATTTGTAAATATAAAATAGTGACAGAATACTTTCTGGCTTTTTGTATAACGTTCAAATTTTGTGTGTGTGTGTTTTATGTCCATCTAAAATCAACAATGTAGGGGCGTTTTGGGATGCACCAGAGAACTTCAAAAAATGGTCAAACCATTGCTCAAATAAATCGAGTTGCATATAACCTGTGGGCTGGCAGGCACAAATTGTTTCAGGAGGCGCACCATTTAGAAACTCTGCTTTCATGCGAACACGTGGAAATATAATCATAGGAGGGATATAGCTGCCAGCAGCATTCATACAAATAACTGCGGTACACAAAGTGCCACGTTCAGCAGAAGTAAGTGACCCTACTTGCTTACGCCCTTTCAATGCAATCACCCTCGAGGGACGTACCTGTACAGTGGTGATCCCTGTCTCATCAACATTGTAGATTTTTGATGGAGAATAATTATGTTTTTGTTGAAGTGGTTCAAGTAGGTCAAAAAATTTGGAAACGTTTATTCGGTTGAAACTTCTGGCACGTGCAGCTGAGGTTGCTTCTGGAATTCGAAGTGATAGTCTATTTCTTTTAAGGAAATTTTGCAACCAGTGCCAACCAGCTTTCTTCTTAGCGGTACAGAAGTGGTGCGATATGTTATTCTGTTCAGCAAACTGATAAGCTATACGTCGCACGGAATCAGTGGTCAAACCAAACATCAATGTCTCCATGTTGGTAATAAACCGAACAAGGTCCATTTCTTGCGCCTCGTTAAACGTAACAAGTCTGCTACCTAAACCTTTGAGAGAATCTTTTCTTATTTTGTTTTTTCCTTAAACACGACGTTCTAAAGTACTCTTTGGTACGTGGCAAAGTTTTGCCGCTTTCAGATAACCACATTCTCGATTTAATACCATGTCTATTGCTTTTTTCATGTTCTCCTCAGACCACCCCTGTCGGTTGGTTTTTCTTGAGTATGCACCCGCCATATTGTGTATCTATTGATACTGCAACAAAGAAAAAGCAGGTAAAAAATGTTATCAAAATAGTTTAGGTAAAATGGGATATCTCATTTTAAACAAATGCCACATATCCCGTTTTATCTATACCTCAACATTTGACTTCCGTGAATTTTACAAACTTAACCTTAAAATATATTGATGAACTTTCATGACTATATCAACGTCTAACATCTTATCTGATTCTTTAAAAATTATCAACACATTCTCTTCACAAATAAAGAAGCAATCCTTACTATTATGAGTTAATAATATTACATTAAAATATTGAAAAACATAAAAACTTACGTGTGTCAACAATCACATTCAATATAAAACTGAAAGTCCGTTAGCAAGTTTAAAATCAGTACAGCTTGCGCTTGGGAAATATTTCGCTAGATGGCAACACTCGTTTCACAAAAAAAACATGGTATCCCGTTTTAGATTACTGTCCCATTTTAAGGACACTTCCCCAACTTACAGTTTCATGATGTTTGGAGTATTGAATTCTATGTTGTGTGTGTTCAAGTTTTTGTACTTGTTTCTTAAATTTCTTGTGCTTCATCGAGCTGACACTTTCTGCGATTTTGTCATCTAAACAATGAAATTCTATTGGATGTAGAAGGAACGTGAGTTCGGAATGTACAACTTTTATGTAGTTGTCTAAGGAGTCTCTTATTTTAAACCATTTTTTACATTCTTCTTTAAGCCATACTCGTTGAGCACATTTTATTGCTTTTGGGCTTGAGGTTTTATAGTATGGCATTTTATATTCACATAATGTAACAATAAACCTAAACTGAATTGAGGCTTTAATCAACTTTCAACTTGACAGTGACAATAAACAGATAACATAATAGCAAAGTGAACTATATAACATTCTTCCCCTCTTCAGTTTCTTATGAAATCTTCAAAATGCTTCGGAGGGTTTCTATTTCGTTCTGAACGACGAGGCAAAATATCTTTCACTTGATCAAATTGAACATTGGGGTTACATTCATCCTGTCTGCGCCTTTCTCTAATATCACTGAACCATCAGTTGAACCTGAACCCAAATTTTCTTAATCCAGATTTGTACTGGTTTCCTTCAGGAATGATGTATCTCCTCGAGGTGCCAGATGTCGAGTTGAAACAGTAGTTTCTCTACCATTAGAAAACCGTACGTGAGCATAATCTGGATTTACTTCGACCAGTTCCACTTCTTCCACTGAAGGTTCGTATTTATTCGCTCTAACGTGCCTTCTTAAGAATACAGTGCCAGGAGTAGATAGCCATGTTGGAATTGATAATCCATTTTGCGATCTTCGTGGATGAATAAACATTCTCCCATGAGGAGAACATTTAATTGCCGTACATAGAAGGGACCTTATTGAATGCAGAGCTTCTTGCAAAACTGAATCCCATTTATCTATCTTCAGGTTCTTAGATTTCAGTGTCAACTGAATGGTTTTCCATATTATACCATTGTATCTCTCGCATTGTCCATTTCCTTGAGGATTATACGCAGTTCTACGACTTGAAGCAAGCAAATATTCTTTCATCTCATGGAATATCAGCGAGGTTCCTTGGTCAGAATGTATATGCGTAGGCATTCCAAAGATTGCAAATGGTTGTTTCAAGCACCATATGACGGTTGCGGAAGTTGTGTCTGGACATGCAAAAGCTAAAGGGAATCGTAAATATTCATCAACAACAGTTAAAATATACTTGTTGTTAGTTGTTGATGGTAGGGGTCCTTTAAAATCAATGTTGAGCCTCTCAAATGGAGATGTCGATTTTATTAGAGTTCCCTGGCTTTTATGAAATCTTGGCTTGATTTCGGCGCAAACTGGACACAATGCGGTAATTTTCCGAATATAATCCAAGGAGAAATGTAGATTTTTACATCGAATCCAATGATACAACCGAGGCACTGCGGGATGTCATAAGGAGGTATGTAAGTTATATAAAGTTTTATCACTTTGTTCTCTTGATATACCTGAAGTTATTCTTGAAAAAGTATCAGCTACTGTATTTTCTAGTCCAGGTCTATAAATGATCCCATAACTGAAACAGGATAATTCTAGGCGCCACCGCATAATCTTTTCATTTTTTATTTTCCTTGAAACTTTATGATCAAACATGAAAGACACTGATCTTTGGTCTGTTATGAGTTTGAAATGTCGTCCAATTAGGAAGTGTCTCCACTTCTTGAGTGCTTCAACTATAGCGTATGCTTCTTTTTTCACAGATGAATGTCTTCTTTCAGTACTAGCGAGAGTCTTTGAGAAAAATGCTACAGGTTCGCCATCTTGGGAGAGCTGAGCAGCTATCGTATTCTTTGAGGCATCGGTTTCCACAGTGAATATAGCAGTGTCATTAATTGATTTAACAGTTGCATTAGCAATGCTTTTCTTCAAAATTTCAAAGGCTGCTACAGCACTCTCGGACAAAGGAAAGGTTTTGCATTCTACTAATGGGTGAATCTTTTCCAGAAAACTTGGGAACCCATTTTGAGTAATGTGCAAACATTCCCATTATTCGACGGAGAGAGGACATGTTGTTTGGTATAGGTAGTTCCAGAAGTGGCTTCAGTTTATCAGGGTCAGGTTTGATTGTTTTATTCTCTATACAATAACCAAGAATTTTTATTTTGTTCGAAAATAACACACACTTTTTTTTATTTAAAGTTAGGTTATACTTATCGGCAGCTCTCATGAAAAGATGAAGGTTACGGTCATGATGTGCTTTATCGGATCCGCAAATCGTCACGTCGTCTAAATACGCAAAAGTATCTTTCAAACCCTCTTTGTTGATGATGTTTTGAATTACCCTCTGAAAGCAGGCAACTCCATTGGTTACTCCGAACGGAATTCTAAGAAATTGATAAAGGTTACCACAAGCTTCGAAAGCGGGGAACTTCTTTTCTTCTCCTCTGATGGGGATCTGATGGTAGGCACTACGAAGGTCTATGGAACTGAATATATCATACTTTGATACCTTTTTCACGATATCTTCAACCCGGGGTAGAGGGAAAGCATCAAGCATAGTAAATTTATTGATTGTCTGGGAATAATCAATGACCATTCGTTTTTTATGGTTATCGTTTGAAGTTATCAGAACTTGTGCACGCCAGGGTGAATCACTTGGTTCTATAATACTCACATTCAATAACCTTTCGACATCTTTTTTTATGAACTCGAGATCGTCAGGACAATATCGACGTGATCTCACTGCAATAGGTTTACAGTCTATAGATAAATTTGAGAATAGAGGAATTGGGTCCAGATTAGCAATAGCTAAACTACATACTGTGAATGGGCACCTCGATCCACCAAAAGTTACTTTCACATCTGAGTGTTCTTTGAGTAAATTGTGACCAATAATTATATCTGCGCATAATTAATCCATTATTAGAAGTTTGAAATCTCGATAGATGTTATCCAGTATTCTTATAGAAACGATACAATATCCAATCACTAATGATGTGGAGGCCATTGCTACATCACATGCATAAGGAAATATCTTCAATTTTCTTGATCTTACAACTTTACTTGATATATAACTACCCGAACTTCCCGTATCGAACAATCCATCTGTCACAACTCCGTCAACTTCAACTTGACTTTCGATAGACAAGCTGACGAGGCAGCTGAAATAGTCGCTAGTAGAGATGATGTCTGTTTGGTATATTTCATTGAGTTTCCTCGGGAGTTACAGACTTTTGTGAAATGACCTTTCTTGCCACATGCATGACAGTTAGAATTTTTAGCTGGACACGTACTACGAAGGTGATAATCATATCCACAAAAGTAGCATTTGGAAGAAGCAGCAGACGTTGTTGGCGAATCTGAATTTTCTGTAAATTTTTGAGATTGGTCTTCGTTTCTGTTAGCAGGAGCAGCAGCATTGAACGATCCAAATGGTGATACATACGCCTCAGAATTTAATTGAGCTATTTCCAGTACTCTCGCATTGTCAAAAGCATTTTCCAAAGTTAGTGTATTATTTTCAAGTAGTCTTTGTCTAATTTGTGATGATATAAGACCACTGATGAATGAATCTCGGATAAATTCATCCCTGTGCTCATCAGCAGATACTGCTTTGAAATTACACTCTTCACTCATTTGCTTCAAAACTTGAAAATATTGATCAATGGATTCACTAGTTTGTTGTCATCTCGTTGAAAGGGAGTGTCTGGTGTAATAAACACGAGATATGACATAGGAAATTTTAAGAACGCCTTATATAGACACATTTTTCTTAATTCGAAATAATTAATAAATGTTGACCTCCAGGAAAGAAATTGATACAAACAACCTTGTTATAATTAGCCAGGCCAATAAACATTACATTTGATGGTTTTGCCATGCTTTGTTTATCAATAAATATAATCAATACGTTGAAAATAGAAATAATAAAATATAAAATTAACCTTCATACAAGGGCATAGACGAGGTAATTTTAGAATAAATAACAGGAATTTTTTGAGACTAGAGAGAGAGGTAGTAACTCTCCCTAAGTGGCCAGTCTAAGTACGGACGGCCCCTTTACCGTCAACAGTAATATTGTGTAGTTGTGATATTCCAAAACGTAAGTTTTTAACGTATAATTAATTTTTATATACTGTATTGATATGTTTTATTTTTTTTGACTTAACTGGGTGTCCCAAAGGGTAAGGAACCCCATATTTTCGGTCATATTGAGTGTACTATTTACATCTGCGCCCCTCACCTACCAATCTAGTCTAAAATTATAGGCATATACGGGAGATATCGTATGTTCGAGGATCATCTCCCTATATATTTGTTTTCTGTATTTGTGCAAGGATATTATATTGTACAGGGTATCATATTTATTCTGGTTTAGTTCCAAAAAGTCTCGTCCGATATTTTATTACCTTATTATTGTACAGGGTATCCACATACCCGAGATATCATAATTAATCTACTAGATTGCCAAAGTTTGTTGATAGATTATTTACTATATTGTACAGGTTATCAAATTTCACGGGAATCATAATTATTTTATTCGATTTCAAAATTTTGTTGGTATAGATTATTTACTATATTGTACAGGTTATCCAATTTCACGAGAATCAATTATTTTATTCGATTCCAAAATTTTGTTGATATATATGATTTACTATAGTGTACAGGGTATCGTATTTATTCTGATTTAAAAAGTCTCGTCCGATATTTTATTACCTTATTATTGTTCAGGATATCCAAAGTTTGTTGAAATATTATTTACTATATTGTACAGGGTATCCAATTTCACGAGATATCATAATTACTTTATTCGATTTCAAAATTCTGTTGTTATATATGAATTACTATAATGTATGGGATATCGTATTTATTCTGATTTAATTCCAAAAGTCCTGTTCAATATTTTGTTATCTTATATTGTATAGGATATCCAAAATTCACGAGATAGCCTAATTATTATATTTTATTCGATTTCAAAAAGTTGTTGTTGTGTATGACTCACTACTATTTTTGTAATATATACTTGTACATACTTCACCTTCCAGTTTATTTCATTAACCCCAGCCCTTACCCTCGTACCAGCAAATAGTACGGGCTGACTCGACCTGCATTCGAACTCAGGCTTGGCACATTGTATAAGCCCAAGAGGCCCCACGAAGACCTTGATCGCTCGTGCCAGGAAAAACCCCTACCTCGAGGTAACCTGCAGGGAGATTCCCGGTTGTAAATTTTGTGCCGTTAGGCACTGGTGACAGCACGCTGCAAAGATTTCTAGGATAGGAGTATACAGTAGGGCCCTTCCGGTCACTACAACCAGAAAAAAAAACAGAGAAATAATACCGTTCCGATACTAATTGGGATATACCAACGACCTATTAGTGTGGGGACAGCGGTAACGGGAAACAACCCCCAAAGGAGCAAGAGAAATTCATTAAACAAAAGGTCAGAAGTATTACACTGGTGACAGCGGTGGGATGTCAGCAGCATCGGCTGAGTTGATCACTGTTTCATCATAAGAATAAATAAGGAACAACCTAGAAGTATTACACTAGCAAATATTTCATTCCTTGGTTTGACATAAATAGTTTTCAAGATGTCGACCGCTTTTTCGTATGTACTACAATCGCTAATATATCCATAAATGGTAGGGCTAACATAGTTGATGAGAAGATTCAGTCGATCTTTTTCTTCCGTAGGTTTAGCAGCTTCGATGAAATTTTCGAAAGAGCGAATCCAATGGGTCCACTGTTGAGGTGCATCGCTTGAACAGGGTTCGGCTTCTAACTTTTCAGGTCTGAGTAGCTTATCCATTTGATGTTGTAGAAGAAAATAAAGTTGATTAAATTGTAATAATAAACCTAAACTGAATTGAGGCTTTAATCAACTTTCAACTTGACAGTGACAATAAACAAATAACATAATAGGGACCGAGAAAGATGACGTTTATGCCATCTGCCGTGAAAAAACACAAACAATGTGATGTAAACACTATTAGTAGTATTAGTAGTTTTGTATAATCAGCGTTTTTAAATGTTCATTTTTTAAAACTGATATTAAATGTCTGTGATGTCGTCATCAAAAGTATCTTTCTGTATTCATGGCTGTTCAAATATTCTGTATAAAAATACTACGCTGTTGAAATTTTATAGTTTGTCCGAAAATCCATTGAACACTGCGTGGATAACCTTGAAACGTCTAAAATGAATAAATGCAGTAAAATGTTCTAATTAAAACATTTTGTTAACTATTATTTTGTGTATAATCAGTATGATACTACAATTGGCAGCTATTAGAAAAGTTCTAAACTTTCTTTTTATATAAATAAAATATTATTATCGAGAGAATAAAATGTTGTTTTCTGTACGGTTTCATTGATTATATAAAATGAAAAACTAGTTATGTGTTTGCTGACTTTAATATTATATAATAAGTTCAAATAATTAAATACTATTAAGGGGCAGAAAGTAAACATTTGTACAAAACGAATCACTTCAAGTTTTTAATTACCTTTTATAAAACATCGGGAGGGTTGGGAACCAAATAAAAATACTAGAATTTGCAGTGCTCATTTTGTCAATAATCAAAAATCAGATAATCCCCTACACCCATCTTACATACCAACAATTTTTCCTGGCAAAGAAAATAAAAAGATCTATTCATTTTTTGCATTTTGTAGGTTGTTTCTTATACTGTTTACATCACAATGTTTTTCTTATTTAACACCAGGGCGCTATACTTTCGGCATAAGTGCTGCCTGTATAGTTCCGTCTCGATCCCTATAGCAAAGTGAACTATATAACACATAATATGGTATTTCACTTAAAATCAAGCTACATTAAATTATGATACTGGTGACGTTATCGTAGGTTTAAATATATTCAATCAATTAAAATAATATTATAGTAATTTATGCAACAAGTGCATAAAGTGGTACTTTTTTTCACGAATGGAAAAAGTTGACAGGCGAGTGCGGCAATTCCATGAGTGAAAAAAAGACACTTTATGCACATGTTGCATACATTTTTTTTCTACAGCCCTATACAAAAAAATAAAATGCAAATAGAAATTTGGGATATTTTAATTAAGCTTCTTTGGTAAATTACAATTATATGTATTCCAAGTTACATGAAAGTTCATCCTCGATGCCCAGCCAAGTATCTTAGAAGTCCATCCTCGATGCCCAGCCAAGTTTCATTGTGTTATCTTATGGAAAGCGTAAAATAAAGTTAACGTTATGGCACTTTTTTTAACGTATTTTTAATTTTTTTCACTCTAACCATAAACAACCACTTTAAGCGCTACAAACCGATGAAATACAAGGTACTTTAAAGATAGGGCGTAGAAAAAATATATTTCTTGAATTTAATACATCTACTGCAACTGGTTTTAGCCACATCTTAAAAACATTCTTTTTCAACCACTCTTTCCTAATTTCCCCCAAGTGGTTCTGAACTGTTTGCTAACCGGCATTCAGTTTCCGAATACCGGTGTGACGATCCCGGGGCCCCAGTCACGTCGATTGATGTCTTGTAGTTGTCTCGCTATGCTATGTGTTTGTTCTACATATCTCGTGGTAATCCTAAAGTGTTAGATACCGTGCTGATAGGAAGCATGGCAATATATTAAGTAAATTAAGCACAGATAGGTGCTAAGTGACGACGATGTCAATGCACCTCGTCCCCATAAACATTTCCTTCCTTCCTTGTTTCCTTATTACCCATTTTACAAAGGCGCAAAGGCGTTTGACACTGTCAGTCATGCGCAGTTGTTGGATGCCTTGCGGGACGCAGGTATACGAGGTGTAGCATTGGGGCTTATGGCAAGTTATCTAAATTGTCGTAAACAACGTGTGAAAATAGGCAGAGTGTTTAGTAAAGAAAAAAATATTAAATTTGGGGTACCACAGGGGACAGTACTTGGACCACTATTATTCTCCCTATATATTAATAATCTACTTACTTCTCATAAAAGGACGGGACAGATTATCAGTTTCGCAGATGACACTGCCATTCTGTATAGTGCCGAAAATTGGGATGAGCTAAAAAAGAAAATGGAAACTGATTTGAAACGTATCGTAAACTGGCTCAATCACAAATTACTTACAATGAATTTTGAAAAAACATTTTACGTACCTTTTTCGAGTTACAATGTAAACCTACCCCCATTTCGAGAACTAGCTTTGGATGATGAAGATTTAAGGAAAATAATAAGACACACTGACAAAATGAGATATTTGGATGTTATTATTGACTCTCATCTCAGGTGGGACCAACAAATTAATGAAATTACCAAAAGCCTCAGATTATTGACATACAAATTTAAATGCCTGAACAAAATATTAGATACCGCGCACCTCAAAGTTTTGTACAGCGCTCTTGTGGAGTCCAGACTAAGGTACGGTATCCTTAGTTGGGGTGGTGCATTATACACCCATCTCAGGAAATTGGATATTCTCCAGAAACAAATTTTGAAAATAATTTACAGAAAGGAATATATTTACTCCTCTAAAAAAATATTCGTGGACGCAGGTGTCCTTAGTCTGAGAAAGTTGTACTTGCACAGTGTTGTCATCTTCATTTATAAAAACAGAACATCTCTTCTAGAATTATCACATGATTATCTCACAAGAAATAAAACAATTTATATGTGCAGGTTGCTACATCGAGAAAAGGAGTAGGTCAACGCTGTTTTACTTACTTAGCAAGCAGATTTTTCAATTTTCTAGACGAAACGTACAAGAATTATATACTACACATAAATTCAGTTTCATGATAAAAAAAATATTCAGAGAGTATCTTCTGAATTTGGAGATAGATATTGTTATACAATTCATCGAAAGCAAATCGTGATATTTATATTCCACTGATTGTTTCACAAAGTAAAAAAAAATAAAAAAAAAATCTTTTCAATTTCAATTGTCTATGCACAGTATGCTTGTAATATTGTTTCATGATAATGATGAAACTGTATGTTGGTTTATTAGACAAGAAGTAATAGGGATCGAGACGGAACTATAGAGGCAGCACTTATGCCGAAAGTAGAGCGCCCTGGTGTTAAATAAGAAAAACATTGTGATGTAAACAGTATAATAAACAACCTACAAAATGCAAAGAATGAATAGATCTTTCTATTTTCTTTGCCTGGAAAAATTGTTGATATGTAAGATGGGTGTAGGGGATTATCTGATTTTTGATTATTGACAAAATAAGCACTGCAAATTCTAGTATTTTTATTTGGTTCCCAATCCTCCCGATGTTTTCTGAAAGGTAATTAAAAAACTTGAAGTGATTCGTTTTGTACAAATGTTTACTTTCTTCCCCTTAATAGTATTTAATTATTTGAACTTATTATATAATATTAAAGTCAGCAAACGCATAACTAGTTTTTTTATTTTATATAATCAATGAAATCGTACAGAAAACAACATTTTATTCTCTTGATAATAATCTTTTATTTATGTAAAAAGAAAGTTTAGAACTTTTCTAATAGCTGCCAATTGTAGTATCATACTGATTATACACAAAATAATAGTTAACAAAATGTTTTAATTAGAACATTTTAATTACATATGGGTTTTTACTGCATTTATTCATTTTTGACGTTTCAAGGTTATCCACGCAGTGTTCAATGAATTTTCGGAGAAACTATAAAATTTCAACTGCGTAGTATTTTTATACAGCATATTTGAACAGCCATGAATACAGAAAGATACTTTTGATGACGACATCACAAACATTTAATATCAGTTTTAAAAAATGAACATTTAAAAACGCTGATTATACAAAACTACTAATAGTGTTTACATCACATTGTTTGTGTTTTTTCACGGCAGATGGCATAAACGTCATCTTTCTCGGTCCCTATAGGCCATGCGCAACCTACGGGTTCTAATGGGTCTTCTCAATGTTTACAATCCTAATCAATATTCAATTGTTATCATTATGAAAAAATTTATTGTAATATTTGAAATTTGGAAATAAACATATTATTATTACAAGAAGGATGGTACAAACAGCGTACCCTGTCACATTATTAAGGTACAATTATACAAATAATGGTACGTGTACCTTAATTATGGTACGGTTGCCAACATTGGGTGCATCTTTTGGCTGTTGGTTGGTTTACGCGGCATAGAAAGAAATGAGAAGAATACTTTAACGTATGTCTAGCAGCCACTGGCTCTTAGTCTATTAATTGTACAATCGCGTCAATTTATTCTCTCAATATTTGTCGCATCAATTATAAAAGGATCTTACTAGAGGTCGCTTTTTTTTCAGAAACATTTCCACGTCACAATGACAAATGTATTTTAAGTCATGGTCTATACAGAAGTTTTATTATTTTGTTTGTTGTAAAAGGGATACGTTCGAAGACCGATGGCTCAATCGAAAGACAGAATGTGCGAAATTGACGAACATATAATGAAGAGATTCGATATACAGAAAAGATTGGGGAAAGGGGCGTATGGAATCGTATGGAAAGCCATTGATAGGAAAAGTAAGGACGTGGTAGCCGTTAAGAAAATCTTCGACGCATTCCGGAATCAGACAGACGCCCAGAGGACTTACAGGGAGATAATGTTTTTGCAATCTTTCAAAAATCATCCCAATATTGTTAAATTACACAGTGTCCACAGGTAGGAAACAATTTATAATAATCGACAAAGTATTTTTAGTAGTAAGGAGAAGTTTCGTAAATATTTATCTTATCAAACTCGCAATTACGTTGTGTAACAAAAACTGAATTTTGTTTAGGTCTTCCTTGTTCAAATACTAAATATTGTACAAAAATGATGAGTGTATAATTTGAAAAATTGCAAAGCGCTTTCGACTTCCGTCATCACCAGTGCTTCAAGTCAGTACAGGAAATCTAACAATAAGATGAATCTTGTTACAATATTAGGCAATCATCCTACATCATAGAGATCTTTATAACAACACAGCCAGTCACTTGTTGATTTATTCTTCGGTTATTTTCACGTGGTTCTTCCACATTTTATTATTATATAGATCTCTGTAGGATTATTGCCTAATATTGCAACAAGATTCATCTTATTGTTATACTTCCTTCCCCTTCCAACCTAGTTTCTCAATTTTTGTAATTTACAAGTGTACACGTATTTTAACTGGTGGCCGGAAAAAACCCACAGGAAAAATACCTATAGAAAAATCCTCACAGGTATAAATGCCCACAGGAAAAAAGCCCTCACGGAAATATGCCCACATAGAAAAAAGCTCACAGGTATAAAACCTCAATGGTGTAAATGCTCATAGGAAAAAGCTCATACGGAAATATCTCAACACGGAGAAAAACTCACATGGAGAAATGCTCACTGAGTAAGATGCTCACCCGAAAAAAATTCACATTAATATTACAGATGTTTACATTTTCACTTGTAATATACCGGAAGACAACAAAATCATTAGCCGGAACGTCATTCAACGTGAGATTGAAATATGGGTAATAACTAATAAATAAACGGTTTTAGAGATCAAAACTAACTTTTCGGCATCTGTGAGACGCCCGGAACATTATCCTATCACAAAATGGTCACTTCGGAGGCTGCATGGTGTTAACAAACCCAAATTTCTCCAAAAATTACCAAAAATGTAGTATATCTGGATTTATAGGACCCGCTGTACTCGCTCTAGTCAGCTGAAAATCAAAAGCATACATCTGTGTGACACCTTGAAAAATATCCAATCATAAAATTAATCGCTTGTATACACTCCACAGGCAGTATCGTGCTAACAAACTGAAAAGTCTCCAAAAATGACAAACATGTGGTACTTCAAGTACCATAGTACCCGTTGTACTGACTCTAGTGAGCTGAAAATCAATAGAGTTCATCTGTGAGATGCCTTGAACAATATTAAATCATAAAATTGGCCACTTGTATACACTTCAGAGGCTATATCGTGCTAACTAACTGATATTTCTCCAAAAAGGTCATACTTCAAATACCATAGCACCCGTTGTAAGGGCTCTGGTGAGCTGAAAATCATTAGGGTTCACCTGTGAGATGTCTTTAACAATATTCAATCATAAAATTGGTGACTTGTTGCACTCCGGAGTCTGTATCGTGCTAACAAACTTAAATTTCTCCAAAATTTTCAAAAATGTACTTCAAGTACCATAGTACCCGTTGTTCTGGCGCTGCTGAGCTGAAAATCAGTAGGATTCATCTGTGAGATGTCCTGAATAATATTGAATCATAAAAATTAGTGTCTTATTGCACTCCGGAAGCTGTATCATGCTAAAAAGATATGTTACGAAAAGTGGTCGACGACGACATACACACATGATTTTTACTTTTCCGCCAAACCTATCTAATATGCGAGAAAAATATTGGTTTGCCCAAAAAAAAATTGGAATTTCGAATTGTTTGAGTTATTTTTACGTTTTCTACCAATAGCAACACGAAAAAACGGTTTTTAGAAAAAAAATCCTATGTATGTCGTCGTCGGCCACTTTTCGTAACATGGTCTTGTTAGCACGATACAACCTCCGGAGTGCAACAAGTCACCAATTTTATGATTGAATATTGTTCAGGACATCTCACAGATGAACCCTATTGATTTTCAGCTCACCAGATCCAGAACAACGGGTGCTATTGTAAGACATTTTTGTCAATTTTGGAGAAATTTAAGTTTGTTAGCACGATACAGCCTCCGGGGTATATTCAAGTGATCAATTTTATGATTGAATATTGTTCAGGATCTCTCACAGATGAACCCTATTGATTTCCAGCTCACCAGATCCAGTCCAACGGGTGCTATGGTACTAAGAGTACGACATTTTTGTCAATTTTGGATAAATTTAAATTTGTTAGCACGATACTGCCTCCGGAGTGCAACAAGTCACCAATTTGATGATTGCATATTGTTCAGGACATCTCACAAATAAACCTTACTGCTTTTCAGCTCTGCAGCACCAGAACAGTACTAGAAGTACAACATTTTTGTCAATTTTGCAGAAATTTGAGTTTGTTAGCACGATACTGCCTCAGGATTGCAGCAAGTCGCCAATTTTATGATTTAATATTGTTCAGAACATCTCACAAATGAACCCTACTGATCTTCAGCTCAGCAGCGCCAGAACAACGGGTGTTGTGGTACTTGAAATACATTTTTGTCAATTTTGGAGAAATTTAAGTTTGTTAGCACGATACAGCCTCCGGAGTGCAACAAGTCACCAATTTTATGATTGAATATTGTTCAGGACATCTCACAGATAAACACTACTGATTTTCAGCTCAGCAGCGCCAGAACAACGAGTGCTATGGTACTTGAAGTGCGACAATTTTGTCATGTATGGAGAAATTTCAGTTTGTTAGCACGATAGTACCTCTGGAGTGTATAGAAGTGACCAATTTTATTGTTCAGAACATCTCACAAATCAACCCTACTGATTTTCAGCTCAGCAGCGCCAGAACAACGGGTGCTATGGTACTTAAAGTACGAAATTTTGGTCAATTTTGGAGAAATTTAAGTTTGTTAGCACGATACAGCCTCCGGAGTGCAACAAGTCACCAATTTTATGATTGAATATTATTCAAGACATCTCACAGATGAACCCTACTGCCCTACTGATTTTCAGCTCACCAGCGCCAGAACAACGGGTGATATGGTACTTGAAGTGCGACATTTTTGTCATTTATGGAGAAATTTCAGTTTGTTAGTACGATAGTGCCTCTGGAGTGTTTAGAAGTGACCAATTTTAATGTTCAGGACATCTCACATATGAACTCTACTCTCAGCGGCGCCAGAACATCGGGTGCTATGGTACTTGAAGTACGACATTTTTGTCAATTTTGGGAAATTTAAGTTTGTTAGCACGATACAGCGTCTGGAGTGCAATAAGTCACTAATTTTATGATTGAATATTGTTCAGGACATCTCACAGATAAACCCTATTGATTTCAAGCTCGCCAGATCCAGTACAACGGGCGCTATGGTACTAGAATTACGACATTTTTGTCAATTTTAGAGAAATTTAAGTTTATTAGCACGATACAGCCTCCGGAGTGCAACAAGTCACTAATTTTATGATTGAACATTATTCAGGACATCTCATAGATAAACACTACTAATTTTCAGCTCAGCAGCTCCAGAACAACGGGTGCTATGGTACTTGAAGTACGACATTTTTGTCAATTTTGGAGGAATTTAAGTTGTTAGCACGATACAGCCTCCGGAGTGCAACAAGTTACTAATTTTATGGTTGAGCATTGTTCAGGACATCTCACGGATGAACCCCACTGATTATCAGCTCAACAGCGCCAGAACAACGGGTGCTATTGTACTTGTAGTACGACATTTTTGTCAATTTTGGAGGAATTTAAGTTGTTAGCACGATACAGCCTCCGGAGTGCAACAAGTCACCAATTTTAAGATTGAATATTGTTCAGGGCATCTCACAGATGAATCCTACTGATTTTCAGCTCACTAGAGCCAGTACAGCGACTGCTCTGGTACTTGAAGTACGACATTTTGTCATTTTTCGAGAAATTTAAGTTTGTTAGCACGACATAGCCTCCGGAGGTCAACAAGTCACCAATTTTATGATTGAATATTATTCAGGATATCTCTCTCACAAATGAACCCTATTGATTTTCAGCTCAGCAGAACCAATACAACAGGTACTGCAGTAGTACGATATTTTTGTCATTTTTGGAGAAGTTTCAGTTTGTTAGCACGATACAGCCTTCGAAGTATATAGAAGTGACCAATTTTATGATTGGATATTTTTCAGACCGTCTCAAGGATTAAACCTATCGATATTCAGCTCACTAAAGCCATTACAACGGGTGGTATGGTACTTGAAGTACCAAATTTTTGTCATTTTTGGAGAATTTTCAGTTTGTTGGCACGATACAGCCTCTAGAGTGTACAAAAGTGACCAATTTTATGATTGAATATTGTTCAAGGTGTCTCACAGATGTACTCTACAGCTGATTAGAACGAGTACAGCGGGTCCTATAAATCCAGATATACAAATTTCTGGTTATTTTTCGTGAAATTTCGGTTTGTTAGCACGATACAGCCACCGAAGTGTATAATACAAGTGACAATTTTTTGATAGGATATTGTTCAGGGCGTCTCACAGATGCGTAAAAGTTTTAAGATTCAAACCCGTTTATTTTAATCTCGAATGTTTTCAAAGCAAATTCCGGATGATTTTGAAACCCGATTATGGATTGGTTTCTGTATCCAATAAATTATAAATAAAAATATCAAAACTCTGTCTTAAAAAACTTTGAATGACGTTCTGGCCAATGACTTCGCTGTCACCCTGTACATATCAGCTGCATGGTCCCCTATTGTGACAATACAAGCTGAACGTGTTTTCTATTTTCTTAACAAGATTTATCATGCTACCTGAACTTCTGTCTTTTTACAAAATCCGCTTTCAAATAGCTAGTTTCAAAAGGATTTTTACTTGTATTAACAATTTTGTACATAACACACAACATTACCGAGGATATCGGAAACAAACAATTAGTGTGGTTCGGACATGTACAACGAATGGACGAACAGAGAATTCCCAAACAGGTTCTAAATTGGCAACCTAGAGGAAAAAGAAAACCAGGCAGACCAAGGAAAAGCTGGAGGGAGGAAGTAGACAAAGAAATCAGAGAGAGGGAGCTTGAAGACGATCTATGGAATGATAAAGATAGATTGAGACTGAAAATTGGAAGACGTCGGTGAACGTTTTAAACCGATAAATATATACCATATATATTAACAATTTTGTAACAAGTACTTAATGTGATTTTTATTTTAGTACTTAAATTCTGCTTAACTATGAGTAAAATTGGAAAAAACATCTACCTACCACTGACCTATATTACCTACAATTGTAAACCCTGGTTTGATTAATATGTAAACTTTTCGTCAGTAAATGTGGTATCATCTATAAAGTTGTATAAAGTGTTTGTGATATGTCATTTTCGGTGAGGGGTTATTGAACAAAATAAATAAATAGCACTGTACAGGGTGTCCCAAATTGGTGTGTTTTGCAGGGTATCTCGTAAACTAGAAGAGATAGAAGAAAAGCAGTTAAGATGTTTTTTTGTTAAAGTAACGATAGCCTAATTAAATCTTTAGTAACTCCCTGCAGTTGGAACATACAGGGCGATTATTGAAAACTGTCGAAAACTACAAGGTACTATAACTTCTGAATTAAGAAAAATATAAAAAAACGTTATAAAAACTTTTGATAGATTTAATATTAAAGAGTTCAGTGGCGTACAGAATTTTTTTGTTATGGTGCTCACTAAGGAAATATAATGCAAACTTATGTTGTTTTAAATGGGACACTTTTGACGTTTTTCATTTCCTTTTTTAATTCTCATTCACCTGATATGACATATTATATATCTATTTTCAATGGTTGGTGCTACAGTGCAAATAAACCATTTATGTAAAACACCCTTAAAAAATTGAACACTCAATAACGAAATTTAACATTTTATTATAAGGATACTGATGGGTGACAATTTTATTTATCAAAATTATAATTAATAAAAAATAAAACCAGATTAAAAAAATAAAAACAATAAACTTATGGAAGCAACAAGAAATATTGTAACAACTGACCTACCTATAACTAATTTTATTAGAATGTAAAAATTACATCAAATGTTCAAAATGTCCTCCGTTTTGTTGTAATAAAAATTAGCACCTTTTTCTTCCTGATCTTACACAATTGAGAATGTGCACTGGCTTTATTTTTCTAAATGCGGCTTGAATATTTTGTAATAAATCTTCCCTACTCTCGAAGTTAGTCTTGTAAATATTATTTTTTTAAATCTCCAAATAAAAAAATCAGGAGGATTTACTTCCGGAGAACGAGGGGGCCACCTAACCGGTCCATAAGTACCAATCCACCGATTAGGAAATTTTTCGTTTAAATAATCTCCAATGAATAGAGCATTATGAGCAGGTGCTCCATCTTGTTGGAACCAAAATGCCAACACAATCTTCTTTCAAAAGTTGGTGTAAGTTTATTTCCAAGATATCTATATATCCAGCATCAGTTAGTTTATCATCAAATATATGATAAACTAATTTATTATGTTTGACAAAACAACTAACGTTAGAGCCGAATCTGCCTTGTCTCCTGATCCCCTGAACTAAGTGTGGATTTGAGTCATTCCAATATAGTTCATTATGTCTGTTAAATATTCCTGTACTGCTTATGCGAGCTTCATCGCTAAATATTACCTTTGAATAAAAATTTGGCTGTTCATTACATCTTTCTTCATTCTTCTCAAAAAATCGTTTGGGTATAATTTTTTACGGACGGATGTACGATAAGGCCTAAATTTATATTTCTTTAAAATCCTTCCTGCAGTAGTTTTTGGGACACCTATTTCATTTTCAGTTTGACGTAGAGAAGATTCATGATGTGCTTGAATATATCTCAACGTATTTACCTCTCTTTCTTCATGATTCTTTTCGTACTTACCCCGTGGTTTCACAAAACATCCATACTCGATTAAATTTGAATCGAGTTTTTTAAAAATTCTCCTGTCAGGTTGCCTTCTTTTTGGATATCGTTGCAAATTTAATTCAGACGCATCACTTAACATTCTTTTGATATTCAATATATGCCACATGCATATCATATTTTCCATAATTTTCAAAATTCATGTTGTTGACAAAATTGCACGTCGTAAAATTCATTCTGACAGGTAACACAGGTTTTGTTTTATTTTCCATGGTAAGAGGACCAAAGCCTACTTGATGAAATGAACATTATTATAAGATATAACAATCATGTCAATTTAGGTAAACAAACTAAAATATAACAACATATCGGGTTAAACATAATTAGAAATAAAAGTGAAATCGGTAAGAAAATACAGACATCTTATTTCGGATTCAATAATTTCAAAATAATAATAATATAGGTACTTAAAATCAATAATCAGCTATATTTACCTACTTTGTTTTTAGTTCACTGATTTTATTTTTGGTAATGCTGAATTGGTTGAAGATTATTTAATCGAAAAACTTTTTAATCGATGAAAACGGAGGACATTTTGAACATTTAATGTAATTTTTACATTCTAATAAAATTAGTTATAGGTAGATTAGTTGTTACAATATTTCTTGTTGTTTTATAAGTTTATTGTTTTTATTTTTTTAATCTGGTTTTATTTTTCATTAATTATAATTTCGATAAATAAAATTATCAGTATCCTTATAATAAAATGTTAAATTTCGTTACTGAGTGTTCAATTTTTAAGGGTGTTTCACCTGATAACATCCATAAATGGTTTATTTGCACTGTAGCTCCAATCATTGAAAATAGATATATAATATGTCATATCAGGTGAATGAGAATTTAAAAAGGAAACGAAAAACGTCAAAATATACAGGGTGTCCCATTTAAAACAACATAAGTTTGCATTATATTTCCTTAGTGAGCCCCCTAACAAAAAAATTCTGTGTGCCACTGAACTCTTTAATATTACATCTATCAAAAGTTTTTATAACGTTTTTTTTTATATTTTTCTTAATTAAGAAGTGATTGTACCTTGTAATTTTCGACAGTTTTCAATAATCTTCCAACTGCAGGGAGTTACTAAAGATTTAATTAGGCTATAGTTACTTTAACAAAAAAATAAGTCATAACATCTTAACTGCTTTTCTTCTATCTCTTCTAGTTTACGAGATAGGGGAAAGAGGGGCACATTCAACCTTGGGGCACTTTCAACCAGCGTCGATTTTTACGGAATTAATTTGAATTTACCGCCGAAAAAATTCATACGTACCCGTTAGTAGACCCTCAGCCACTACCAGTAAGGTTTGTTGATGGTGTGTGCTTGTTGTGCGAAAAATAAAATAAATCGTGATTTTACCTAATTCAAGGTAAGTTTTGTCGTGTCAGAAAAGTATTCTCTGTCCGTTCTTATAAATACTATCGAATTTTTCCACTAATATCGTTTTATAGCACATATATGTAGAGTTAAATTTTGGGATAGCTCTAATCTAAAAATGTAACTTTGTGAATTAGAGAGTGTTTGTTGTTCAAAGTCACTGTGGGGCAGATTCCACCACCTAAGAATGGGGCACTTTCAACCAGTTGAAAGTGCCCCACTAATGATTTTCAATTAGATTTGGATTTGAAATTATTAGAGATTTCATTAACGATACACTATCGATTAAGAAAAGTTGTAGGTAAATTTCTTTTCAGATGGTCCGAACATATAAAAAAAACGACGAGAACGGAAATCAACGAAAAAGACATGACTAATGCAACTAAAACCTTATTAAGTAAAAGAATATCACAAAGAGAAGCTGCTACAACATTTAATATCAAACGAGACACCCTATATTCCAGAATTAAAAAAATTAAAACAAAATATCCTACAGAAGAGTTACTAGCCAGTAAATTCAATGAAGACTCTGGGAATGAAAGCGACAGCTCCAATGAGAACAAAAATCTTTATTCCAGCAAATATACGGTTTCTCAAGTTTTTTGAAAGAGTCAGGAAGATGAGCTCGTAAAATATATTCAGCTTTCTTCTAACATGAATTACGGTCTAACATATAAGCAGATGAGAACTTTAGCTTATGACTATTCGAGCGTTTTGCCCGGATGCAAGATTCCTGACAAGTGGAAGGCTGCGAAGATAGCTGGCATCGATTGGCTTAGGGGCTTTATGAAGAGAAATAAACAACAAATATCTCTAAGAAAACCAGAAAGCACTAGTTTAGCCCGATCAACTGGGTTTAATAAAAAAAATGTGTCAGAATTCTTCGAAAATTATACTTTTGCATTGCAAAAGTATAAGTTTAAGCCTGAACAGATATACAATTTGGATGAGACGGGAGTCACCACAGTTCTAAAACCAGTAAAAATTGTGTCCACTAAAGGCAAGAAACAAGTATGCCAAATATCATCTGCAGAACGAGGCGAATTGACCACATTTGTGGGAATAATAAGTGCTGTGGGTAGCGCACTCCCTCCAGTTTATGTTTTCCCCAGAACACGTAATCCTGACGAATATTTGATTGACGCACCCATTTCTAGCTTAGCATTAGGAAACCATTCTGGCTGGATGACAGGAGATCTATTTCTACGTGTACTGGAGCATATTAAGCAGCAAACAAACTGCTCAATTGAAAATAAAATACTGTTGTTGCTGGATAACCATGAATCCCATATTACCGTGAACGGGATAAATTATTGCCGTAATAATGGGATCGTCATTCTTTCATTTCCACCACAAACATCACACAAGCTCCAACCTCTAGATGTCGGTGTTTACGGCCCATTCAAGAACTATTGCGCAACTGCCTTCAATGACTGGATGACTTCAAATCCTGGAAAAACGATAACAATTAGGCAGATTGCCCATCTAACGAAAATTGCTTACCAAAATGCTTTCACACAGAATAATATTACAACATCATTCCAGAAACCTTTGAATAGACTGGCGTTTCAAGAAGAGGAATTTTTGCCCAGTTTTGCAAATTATGAGGAAGAACATGACCAACAACCTCACCAACAACAGACTGATGCTGATTCTTCATTGTTCATGGCTGAGAAAAGTTCGTCATCTTTAACAAGAAATCCAAAGCCAGAATGTAACTATGTTCGATCTTTTTTTATTCTATTATTAAATACATTTTCTCAAATTGCAGATACTCGATCAACGCCGCATAAAGACACTCCCAAAAATTCATCCTTAGAAGGTTCTTCCACACCTCCACCCTTAAGAAATATTTCAAGAATCTCGTTTGTTAATGAGGATCTTGACAAAAATAGGAAAGGTAATATAGCATAGCACTCTACTCTCTTGATTTTATTTGAAGCTTTTTTACAGACTTACTTTCAACATCTGCTGTCCACAAAATTACTCCGGAGACTGTCAGGCCGATTCCTAGACGCACTATAAAAAAACTAAGAACATGATAAAAAATAAAGGGAAGTCTAGAATTTTTACAGAGACACCTGAAAAGAATCGCTTGGAAGAAATCGAACGTGAGAAAGGCGTAAATGGATTAAAGAAGAGAGGAATAGAAAAAGAGTTCTCAAACAAATATTTCCAGAACAAAAAGAAGATTATGTTGCAACAAAGAAGAAAAGAAAGATAAGCACAAGTAGTTCAGATACTGACGAGTCGATTGACCTTTTATCGGACGATATGTCGGATGATTTTAGTGACATGGAGAGTGCCAACCTCCTTACAGATGATGATATAATTCAACAAGATGATTTTGTTTTGGTGAAATTTCCTTTAAAGACTAGCATATATTATTACATTGGAAGAGTCGTAGAGTTATAAACTTGAATGAATTTGTAATAAAATTTTTGCGTTGTAAGACGCCAGGCTTCAAATTCTACTATCCCTTGGTCGAAGATACATCTACAGTTGACCGTTACGACTTAGTTCTAAAATTACCACAGCCCAACTCATCTAAGACTACTCGGACTTCTTCCTTACTAACTTTCAATATTAACTTATCCATGTATAATATCAAATAAGTTGTATGTTTTGATTATACTTATGTTTCAATATTTTTCTTACTAGGTATTGTTACCAAAATAAAGAGTTGCACTGATCTGTTGTATAATTTCATTGCTGGTTGAAACTGCCCCAGGACGTGGTTGATTGTGCTCCACCGGAGGGACACTATCAACCAAATGATAATTTTTTTGAAAAAATAAATTTACCGATAATATTTCCTAGACAAAATGTAAGTAAAAGTATCAAATATTGCTATGCCGGGAAGAAATTATTTGACAACATTTTGTCAATATCTGCGATCTTTGGTGATTTGGTTTAATGTGCCCCCCTTTCCCCTACCCTGCAAAACACACCAATTTGGGACACCCTGTACAAATTAGTATCGAAGATAAAATTGAAACTGCTGTTCACATCATTAAAATGGAACACCCAATACAACACCCAAAAAGGCAAACGTGTATTAATAAGTCAAATTAAATAAAAACTTTTAAAAACAGAAGTAGGTGTACGATGTTCAAATCGTTTAATAAAACTAGTTGACTAATGTAAGCATATTTCTATGTGTTTTTAAATGAAACTCAAGGTCTCTAGCTAATTCCACAATATAATACAAGTTATTGAAAATTCTAAAAAATTGACAATTGTAAGGGTCGAGACAGTCAATTTTATATTTCTATGTGACCATATTCCTTGTTGACATCTTTCCAAATGAGCATTTTTCCATGTGAGCTTCATCATTTGTATCAGGCTGTAACGTCCTTCAAATTACTGATCTCCATTATCCATAATTCTCCTGCTGCTCTGATTTTTTTGTCAATACATTCCATCCAGCACTTCCTACGTCATCGTGATACCGATTCAAAGAATTTTATCGGAATTTGGTATTTTCTCAACATAATTATCTCAAATTAGTCATTTACTGTTCTTTCCATCCTAGATTTCTCCGCGTCTGTTACTATAAATCAATTTCTATGTCTTCCAAAATCTCTTTTTAGACTTCCGAACACTAAGAAATCGATGTCTGGCATCTGATGTCCGTCCGTTCGTCCATTTTAAGCTTCAGTGCTAGAGCTTCGGTATAAACAGATTCGGAAGCAGCTTGAACTTTTCTAAAATTTACATATATTTGTTTATTATAAACATTATTGTTAAAAATTGGGACTATCCCACCATTAGCGGGACGTCTGATTACATACGCTCCTTGTTTTCCTTTAATTGTCATAAGTACGTAGCTACACATTTTACTCTTGTTTTATATACGTCTTCTTCTTTTTTACTTTTTTAGTTGTCGCGTATCTTTTTCCAGATAATTCAATCTTCTTTTTTCTTTTCATTTGAACGCTGCCTCGAGGCCTACAAACTCTATTCAGTGTTACTGTCTATAAAATTGTATATCCTATTTTATACGTAAATATTCATGCTCTATCCGGAAAATTTCTATGCATTTTTGACCGGAAATATATACGATATTGCTATAAAATATTATCCAAGGATACGTTTCTGACCCTTTTATATTTTTTGTATGCTTTGTCTTTGAAACGAATATGTATACTCAATAAGTTACATTACAGATCCTTCATACGTGCAAAGTATAAGATGTCAACTTATTTCAGTAATACAAACTTCTTCAATATTATTATGTAAGATTTTGGTTGATAGAATGAAATAAATAATAATGGCAATTTAATTTTTTGAATATTTGCAAAGTTCTTATTGCGTTTCCTATATGAAACAAATATTCAACTTTTATCCAGTAGATGTTATGATGACCACCACTATAAAAATCTAAAAGTCTTTAAAGAATATTACAGGGCCGTATTGAAAACAATTATAATCATATTAGAAGTTTTATTATGACTGTTTGGGCACGAAACAAATACTCAAACCTAGCTTAGTGTATACAGGGTGAGTTTTTTAGTCTGACAACAGTTATCGGGGAAATTATCCAATTATATCATTGGATAGCACGTTTTGTAAGCTTTTTAAGGTGATATCACAAGTAATGGTTTGTTATTAAATTTTTATAGTTGGGGTACGTGGGGCCTAGGTGTTTTATGGGGGTGGGTTCTCTTTTTTGTCATTTTAGTTCCCCCTTCCTACTCTAGAAACGGTTTTAGGCTTTTTTTGATATCATCTTTCGCTTGTGTTATTTATCCCATTGTAAGTTTTTAAATTGTCACACCATTGTCACCTGGTGTATGTGTTCGCTGCCATTTTATTCTAGCGACTACACTAAGAAACATCCGCAATATAAATGCAACTTGATTGAGAATAGCCCGCAATGAGAGCATAGCAAATGTTTGGATCAATCCGCACGGAAATGGTTAAATGATGTTGTTTACGAACTTAAACCCTTCAGATTTTATAATCCCAGCCCAGCTCCAAAACTAAAGTAAGGTTAACGTTTTAAAAGTAAAAAGAAAAACGTCAAAATTTTAGACGCAAGCGCATTATTATTTATCCCTATAGAAAAGGATAGTGGATACCAACTGTTTGCAATAGGAAGAAAGACGGAAGAAATAAGTATGTCTGTACTATCGTGGCACAGATTCTTTGAACCATATGATTATCCATGTGAATATATATGATCTAAGATCCTTAGGAATGAAAATAAAAGACGAAGTTCAGTTTAATGGCGGAAACCACCATTAACCCGTTCTTCCACTTAACCATACCAGTTAGGTACGTATGGTTCGGTGATACCACCTTAGCAAATATCAGTATATGCTTCTATTCTCAATTAAAGATTCCCAGCAGTATTCAATCACTGCCTTCTGAGGAGATATTTTCTTAACTGTAATTTGAAAGAGGACACAAACTATTCACCTTTATGCAGTTTGGAACATTATCATATACATAACATATTTGGTAACTGTAGCTACGACGAAATGTTTCTAATCTAAATGCAGGTGGAGAGAGAATACCTTTATAACTGATATTAATATTATGCACATCCGTTCGAAACGTAATTTTACGATAGAGATATGAGGGAGTTTTGCTGTTTATAATTTTGTGGAAGAGACAAGCCCCATGTAAAGTTCTTTTGTTGTACATGTTCAACCAAACAGCATCTCTAAACTTATGAGAAATATACTCTCTTCTGCGAATACCAAAAATAAGACGTAGAGAACAGTTTTGTACTTTCTGTATTCTTCACACGGACCATAGAAAACATCGACAAAATTAAATATCGATCAAATTAAGCTCTCTCATAATATCTTTTTATGTTAATTGTTAGTAGGTATCTACTTCCATATACAATTTTAAGAGCTAAATGTGCTCTTCTAATAAGCTGATTTATGTGACTTTGAAGTCTTAATTCTGAGTCTAAAGTAACACCAAGTCTTTTAGCTTCTCGCACCACATTCAGGGGTTCATTATTAAGTTAGGTAAAGTGACCAAATTTGGGTAACATTAAGAAAAAGTCACTGTAAAATCCACATTTTCCCCAATTATTTATTTTAAAAAATTTTCTAACACACATATAGGACTCGCCAAACCCAGTAAATACTGCATTTATAGTGGTAGGTCGAAATTCTGTACAGTGACTCATCGCTCTTACTATCCATAAAATCAGTTGCAGAAGCGAACTTCCTTAGCGCATCATTTTTGAAGGGTTCTTAATAGTCCTAAATAAAAAATAAATAGAAAATGTTCTTGTACGTTCTGGCGTTTAAATTTGCGAGAACAAAAATACGAAATTATTATGGTAGGTATCATTATATATATACAGGGTGTTATCAAAAATAATACACATTTTTAAGGATGAGCTATAAGGTGTATAGTAGATCATAATAGTATATTATTCAACGATCATGTAATGATGGTTATTAATACACGAGCATTAACCGTGATACGAAACGAGCAGAAGGCGAGTGTCGTATGGTTTATGCGAGTGTATTAATATCCATTACATGAGAGTTGCATACGCTATTTTTTCTACACCTGATAAATAATCAAAAATCATGAATTTTATATTTTTATTGAACACAATAGGTAACAGTAATTACTCGTATTTCTTTAAAAAAAATCTACAAAATTGTAGTGAATACCTCGGGTACTTGTATTGCCATAGATACAAGAAAACTATAAACATTTTATTTGTATTTATATTCAACATATAATAATTGTAATTAATCCGATATCGCTGATATCAGAGATTTTGATAAATTATCGAAGTTTAGTTAGGTATCTACGAAAATTTAATACGTACTAATTTTGACATCTAAAATAATTACATAGGAACCTAGGATAAACGTCAAATGCACAGCATGTTGAAAAATTATGGTTTCCTATTGATTAAAAATCTGTATCGTAATGAAAAATCTGTATCGTAATGGGTATCATTATGAAACGGATTATGGGCATATAAGTGCATTGTTATAACACGGGTGTAGAAAATATCGTTTTATGCAACGATCATGTAATTATGGCAATTAATACACGAGCGAGCCTCTTGTAGCATACGAAGCAAAAAATGTTTTACAATCTGTTGTTTAACATCTTTCAGTTACTTCAAAACGATACAATTTTTTTTACCTGTAAATCCTGGGATGTCATTCGTAAGGGGACAATAACAAAACTGAATGTATAACTAATATCAATTATTATTGTCTGTAAAATCACTCAAAAAATTAACTGGCGTCACCGTCACTCTCCGATGACTCCTCAGAAAACGAATTATCACTTTCTTTTTGTAGTTCTATAATAAATGGTTCAGTCACCACTTCAACACGTATGGCTAAATCCCAAAACCTCATTTCTTCTTTATATACGTGCTGAATACATTTATGCCAAGTATCAGCAGTAACAGTCTCTAAAGCATCGTCAAACAGGTATTCATAACACCCAGTTCAGGCATTACATTTGCTAATGTCTGGAAGTAATACGTTACAATATCTTCATTGAATTTTGCCGCTCGAGTTGGATTAACTGGTTCTGATTTCCTTTGGGCTACATTTGGATGACGCTGAAGAAACAGTTTAAGCCATTTACGCCCAATTAGTAAGGATGATTTTCTACTTGGTGGTAATGTCACATTATTTTCAGAATGTGCGAACGTTCTTCGCAAAACTTTCGAGGTTAATGGCATACCGATTATGCAAATCTAAAAATGCGGCTGCAAAGCTCTTTTTCTTGCGCATCGAGTGTCTCCCTAAACGTTTCTTGGCATTTCATGCATGAACAGGACGTTGCAAGGTACTACGTGAGATATTGAAATCTTGAGCGGCTCTTTTTATTGTTGTTCCATTTCGCACATCCTCCACGGATCTGCTTGAGCCGGCCTGGCTCCACTTTGCTCTTTTAGTTGATGCCATTTCCTAAAATTAAGAAAAAAAATGTGGTAGAAATAATTTATCGGCGCCTAATATGGGCGCATATTTGGCGCTGAGGCTGGTGCTCATATTTGGCTACATGACGTTCACAAAGTTAATTGGGAAAAAATGTAAAAAGTATCTGAAATGAATATTCTAACAACTACAGCTTCCAACAGAGAAAGTTAGCTAACAAATGATGTATAACTAGTGTTTTTAAATGAAACTCAAGGTCTCTAGTTGATTGTGGAATTAACTAGAGACCTTGAGTTTCATTTAAAAACACTAATATGAGCAAATTCCACGAAGCAAGGGTCGAGACAGTCAATTTGATGTATAACTAGTATAACATGAACCAGTTTGAAAAAGATGAAAAGCCAAAAACCTTAAGAAAGACTTACCGCATATTATAACACACCTAAATCGCCATTATGAAGTATATAGGGGAGAGTTGGACAAAACCGGGTACCAGTACAAAAACTGACTACTTCTTCTGCTATGTTAGAGTAGCAAACGTTTGCTACAGATAGAAATATTCTCAAATGTCAATTTTTATAAATATTCTTAAATTTTTTCATTTTTAAGAAAATATTGCAAAATACCCGGTTTTGTCCAACCGGTATGATAAAACAAACTTAATTACCATGTAAAAAGATTGATAGACAGAAAATAGAATATTTATTGAAAATATGTGAACAAAAATCGAAAATCTATGAACAGAAGTCGCAAATAAAAACTTCATCTACACCATCATATGCACTACAGGCTTCGTGAGCCCATTTGTTGCAAGACACACATTTTATCCAGCCTTCCTTTGCCTTAGAGTTTGAATATAATTCATTGCAATACAGACACGCATCGTCATTATTATCTTCTTCCTCCGAACTATCAGAATCTGCAATCTTTAATTTCGGAACCAATTTTGTTTTTGGTGCAGCCTTTTTTACCACATTTTTTCCTTTTTGGTCCGGTTCATTTAGCTTTAATTTTTTTACGACTGGAGATTTTTTAAAATTTGCCTCTAACTCAGACTTATAAGGAGATGATGTTATTACAGCAGCCTTTCCTCTTCTCCTGTTATCGTTGGATGGCTTCCTGGTTACCTTAGGGATCGGAAAGACCTCTTTTGGAGAGACTGAAAAATCACATATTGGTTTTGGTAATGTTGCTTGTAAACTGTAAGATTTAGTGGTGGCTTGTTTAGAAGATGAAGAGATGTTAGTATGATTTGCAGTGTGAGAGTTTAAGGAGCTACAGCTTGGATGGGGAGGATCGATACGGCTACAGCTTGGTTGGGGAGAATCGATACGGCTACAGCTTGGTTGGGGAGAATCGATAGGTGGAGGTAATGGAGCTAATAATTGTGTAGCTGTCAGCTTTGTAGTTGAAGTAGAATCTTTATCGAGTTCTTTGCCTAAATCCTTGTTCAAATTGGGTGTCGTAGATTCATCTTCTTGTATATTTCGCTCTCGCTCTGTAGTTTATGAGGGAGCAAACATCCACTCAGGAAAAACTTCAGGATTAAGCGGATAAATTCCAGACTTCCTGAAACCATTTATTGCAGTTTGCATAACTGCCGATTTAACAAAAGCCTCACCAAAGAGTTCTCCCACTTCATAAATTGTAACACGTCCTCCAGGATGCTGGCGCATCCATTTTCTTACTTCTTCTCCATAATATGTGTTCAAGGGAGCCATTAAATGACACGTCAAGTGGTTGTAACCGGTGCGTAGTATGCGGTGGAAAGCATATGATAATAACGTGATTTTCTCTGGCCAGATTTATCAACTCCAGGATGGGACGCGTGTCCATCAAGAAGCAATAGAACAGGATTTTCTGGTGTCGGGTGAGTAAACTCGATGAACTTTTTAAACCACTTAATAAAAATATCTGTTTGGATCCTTCCACTTGGGAGGAACTCAGCAAATGTTCCAGGAGGAACGTGGTCTAGAAGCTGCGCATTTGGAAGCTTTCTAGGAAAAATCAGCATTGTAGGCATATAGGAACCACTTGCGCTCATACAGATTTCGTCGGTAACCAAGGTTCCTCTTTCAGCGGAAACCAGAGCACCAATTTGTCGTTTTCCTCTCATAGAAATAACTTTAGATTGCTTATTGGGGACAGTTGTAATTCCCGTTTCATCAACATTCCATATGCGGTCAGGAGGAAACTCGTGTTGGTTATAAACTTGTGTTCACAGAGTGAAAAACTTCCCTACTGGTGCTCGCTTAAATCCTATAGCTCGTCCAATTGAAGTAGCTTCTGGAGTCCTTAATCGAAGATTTGGATGCCGTGACAAAAACGAATAAAGCCAACATTTACCAGCCATTTTCTTTTCTGTATTAAAATTGTGGTTGATGTTATTCTGCACGGCTAGTTCGTAAGCAAGAATTCTTAGTTCAGATAAAGTAAATCCGAATAGTCTGCTTTCCATTTGTAAGATATGCGAAGCTAGCTCATCCTCTTGGGCAGCGCTAAACACATGCTTGTACCGACCCAGACCTAAAATTATTTTTATTTTAAATAAGAAAACAGAAATAAATTAAAGGTAATTCCTACCTTTCTTACTAGCTTCTTCAACAGAGTTACCATTTCTTACTTTTTTCACACGATCTTCTAAAGTGGATTGAGGAACAATAAAACTTTGAGAGGCTCTTTTGTATCCCATCCTATGTTCTAGCACGTCAACTATTGCATTTTGCATGCTTTCTTGATCCCATGACTGACGAGTAGTTTTTCTTTTATAATGCGACATGTTGTAGTTAACTAAAAGCAAAAGAGCAGCTGTAGATACTGGAAGTAACAAAAGGTCTGATAAAAACGGGTACCCGGTTTTGTCGATTTTCGGACTACCCGGTTTTGTCCAACTCGTAAACAAGACATTAAATATTATTTAAATTTTTAGGTTATGAAATGATATTCAAAATTTTTTGCCAAATTAAAGGTAATATATTAGGTTACATGTATTAAATTTTAAAATGGTCATTAGTTATTCAGTAGAGGAAAAAAACTATAAACTTACCTTAAAAATCAAGTTTGCTACTCCAAAAAACAGGCGAGGTCTTACTGCTCCGGTACAGGTTACTCAAATGATGTAGAAATGGATACACGCGACTGTTAGTGGTTTAGGGACACTAATTTTAACATAGTCTGATAGATGACAGCAGTTAGTTAGATGAATTAAGGGGTACCCGGTTTTATCAATCTACCCGGTTTTGTCCAACTCTCCTCTACCTTATCTGAAGCAAAACTGTAGTAAAGTTGGGTGTCGTCAGCATATACGTGTATCTTACAATAATGAAGGCTCTTTTCTAATCTAAAACTATATATAGCAAACAACAAAAGCCACAGAATAGAACCCTGAGGCAGCCCACGATGTAGTTACATATATTGAGATGATTGTTCATCAATAGTTACAAGTTGTTGACGATCAGAAAGATAATGCTTAAAAAACAAAGTGTTTCTAGGAAGTCCTATATAATTTAAAACTGCCAACATCAGCTTATGATTTAGTGTATCAAAAGATTTACTAAAGTCTAATAATACTAGTGCTATACATTTTCCTTTATCTATAGAGCTAATAATATCGTATACAATATCCAGTAGAGGAGTTGTACAGCTATAACCTTTGCGAAAACCAGATTGTGTTACAGGCAACTCCGAATTGGAGTATATATAAGATTTTAATTGTATCTCCACTGCTTTTTCTAAAAATTTTGACAATGCTGGTAATAAGCTAACCGGTCTAAGATTATTATAATCTTACGGATTTAGCTTTTAAGGTAGAGCTTTTACGACTGCTCTCACACTTGGAAACTTATTATTTGTCAAACAAAAGTTAATTATATGTGTAATATATTGAACGATGTGAGGGCAACATAATTTTATAAAATTAATGCTTAAGCCGCGATCCCCTATTGCGTTCGATGTTATTTCTGAAATTGTTTGAAACACAGATAACTCAATTAATTTCAGAAAAGGTAAAGTTCAATTAATTTGTTATTGCTATTTCTGCAGGAGGATGCATATTTGATTTTGTATCTGCGACATCTAGTGAAATTACTAAATAACTTCTGCCAAAACCAAATAAATACTTTGGCTACTATAAATGTTTCTTTTAAAACGTATTTTTCAGAGCTGTCAACAACAGAGACATCTATTTAGGTTTCGAATACATGGAAACGGATCTCCATAACGTAATAAAAAGAAAAACCATATTGAAAGACGTCCACAAGAGATACATAATTTACCAGTTGCTCAAAGCTATCAAATATATTCATTCTGGTAACGTTATACACAGAGATATGAAACCAAGTAACGTTCTATTGGATAGTCTTTGTAGGTAAGTACGCATTCGGCTAAAAAAAATAATACCGAACTTAACCTATATTTGAGAAGTGACTCCTTACATTTATTTACGTCTAGAATTTGAATGAAACGGTAGATATCTTCTGGATGGGTCAGAGCAACTTTCTTATTTGAATTCAGCGCTCTGGGGGAGAGTGGGCGTAGGTCCGGTCGAAAGAGTTTGCTTCAGTCAGAATTATAGTGCAGCAGTGATGGTAACCTGTAGAGAACTTTCCTTTTTGTAAGGACAAATCTATTTTTTTCAGGTATATAGGGTAAATGGACAGAAATTTACAATTTGCTAAAAATGTAGGGGAAACTCGTTTATAGTTGAACACGTTCAGATTGTGTTTGAGTTAATTCTTTTTCTTCTTATGATGAAATTCGGAGATATTTGGGTGTAATAGTAAATAAAACATTTTTCACTTATTTATTGAATTTTCTGTTGATTTGTTCACTGTATTGAAATCATGAACTTACTTGTTTAATGTAGAGATTTTAATATTTTTATTTTAAAAGAGATTCGGCATTTTGCCTACTTATATAAAGTTGAGTAGTAAAGAGAGCGAATGTTTGGTGTGCGTCCTATTTATATGTGATGAGAGAAGGGGGGTAGGTACTTTACAATTTTCTAGAATGTTTGCTACGTGACAGGGTAATACATGGTTGCCAAGTTAAATGATTATATGTACATATGGAAGGTTGCATTATTAGTAGGTAAGTATTGATGTGAATTTAATTAATGTAATTTCCCAGGAAGGGTTTTAAATCCTAACAATAGTAATTTGAGGTTGGTAATAAATACTTAATAGTCATTAGTGATGGTTTTTAGTGTTGGTATAGTCTATAATATATAATGAAAACAAGTATAATAACCGTAAATAGCAAGTAATTTTAGAATAAAAATGCAGAAAATAGAGTCAACTTCCAGTTCTGAGCAAAACAATACTGCTGAGCCGAAAAAAGCAAGCCAAATGGAGACCTCACAAATTTGTAGATGATTGGCTTTTGGATGTAAGATTTTAGGGGTGGCTTCAAAAAAATGATTTATAAAAACAGTACATATTGTCAAAATAAATTTGGGAATTTAATTTTATAAATACGGATATTGTAGAGATTTTGTTATATTGATAGGGATGGATCTTATAAAAGGTTACCATTACTGCAGTGTAGCAGTGGTGTAAGGGTTTTAAATATGATGAATAAGACTTATTTAACTTGTTTTTGACAACCTTATTTTTATAAAAACATATTAATATACAAATAACATTTTTGTGTATTTCACCAAGTATGTTTCTACTGTCAAAGCAAAACAAAAGACTTTCAACAAGAAGAGCATACCCAATGTTGCCTAAATAAACTGAACATTACACAGCTTTGGTAAACTTCGGGGAGAAACTGGTGAGAAAGAGCCTGTCTGCGATCAAGGACGCCGCGAAGCATCGATCTGGTAAAGAAGTCTGCTGGGCGATCACTATATAGAGCTCTGCTCGATTTTGTTGCTCGGTCAAATTTAAATGAAGCGCTTCTTGCAATGCATGACAACGTTTTTATTGTCTTCGGTGATGATGTTCACTTCCATATTTCGGAATGTGACATGAGACACTGGATAACCTTAAGAAGAACATTTGTCAAACTATATAGCCACCATTGTAATGACAATAACGTCTTCAGCTTGATATCGATTGTGCTTATTACTCCTCACAAAATGAAATATACATATCTGCATTACTTTTACTTAAATTGAGCTCTTTATTTTGACTAATATTTCACATTATTGTTTCTAAAGGGCCCCTAAACGTAACAACAAATTTGTTCAATTTGTTTATACATACAAATAACACAACAACATGTTTTAAAACTACACAGTCATACTAGTCATATAAAACATGTTTAATTAAACATATCCGTACAAACATAATTTAACCCTAGATTATGCATATAGTTTGAATGTAATGTTTGCGCAAAGATGTCAAGCGAAGGGAAAAATAACTCCAACTGGTTTGTACCAACATCAATACAATCTATTTGTTTGACACTTACACGTTACAGCATCTTGACAATAATGTATGCGCAAACGTGTTTGCGCATAGCTGAGCACCCGTGTTGTTAAACAATTTGTTTGTACACACAAATCATTCAAACCCAAGAAGTAGAATCTGCAGACTTTGATATTTTGTTTAACAGTTCGAATAAACAAGTCCGTGCATGTAGTGGTACGATTTTAGTGATTTGGTGGTTGACAATATGAGTGACATACGAAATTAATCCAAACAATTTATAACGTCTCTGGAAAGTTAAAAGTAAAGAGTACAGCAATAAACATATAAGATATAGTGCTTATGAAAAGATGATTGATAAATTAAAAGAATTAGAGCCAGATACCGACAAAGATATGGTGGTAAAAAAAATTAATTCCTTAAGAACAGCGTTCAGAAGGGAATTGAAAAGGGTAAAATAATCAAAAATGTCTGGTACTGGAACGAAAGATGTGTATGATCCACATTTGTGGTATTTCAAATTATTACTCTTCACTGAAGATCAGGAAATGCCTAGAGATGGTAAAGATAATATGGACTTTTTTGAGGAAGACACAGAACCTCCCAATGATGATGAGAACATTAGGAGTCAGGTAAGATAAAATATGTAAACATTATATTGTACAGGGTAATTGGTTATAAATTGACCACTCTTTTAACTCTTTTATTACTAAAGGCACAAAAAAAGTTTTAAATAAATGTTAATATATGTGAGATTGGGTTAAGAATACAAAACATTATATTGTACAGGGTGATTGGTTATAAATTGACTACCCCTTTAACTCTTTTATTACTAAATATTCAAAAAAAAGTTTTAAATAAAAGTTGTAGGAATATACTTGAATTTTTGTGAGACAATAAAAAAACCAGTGGCGTGTGTAACTCACGTGATATAGGTAGTAATTTATTTTTTCAAATGGGAAACCCTGTAAATTTTCACATTTTTAAATCATCTCGACGAGCTGATTTCAACGATGTACTACATACTTGATGTCTGTATGTATAGTAAAGGATCTACACTATCTACAGCCATCTGAAAATCACATTTTTTGAGTTTAGTAGCCTGTAGTAGCCAAACGGTTGAAAATCGAGAAAAACAGCTTACATATCCATATCTTCTGTTCTGTGACATAAAAAAATATTTGATACAGAGTGATCAAAAATCAGACGGGATTTTTAATCAGCTTGTGTCAAATATTTTTTTATATCACAGAATAGAACTTGAAAAGTTAGGATAGGGATAAGTAAGCCGTTCTCGATTTTCAACCGTGTGGCTACTACAGCCTTCTAAACTAAAGAAAAAGTAATTTTCAGTTGGCTTTAGATCCTTTACAACAAACATCAGCAAGTATGATATATCGTTGAAATCAGCTCATCGAGAGGATTAAAAAAATGTAAACATTTACAGGTTGTCCCATTTGAATAAAATAAATTACTACCTGTATCACGTGACTTTGCCATGCCACTGGTTTTTTTATAACCAAGCACCCTCTACTTATGACAACGATATAATTATTTATTATTTCATACATTCATCCTATCTTACCATAATACTTTTCCGTCGTTGTTGAAATAATTTTTGAAATGTTCTCGAATCTCTTTAGCTTCTCTTCCATAATTCCTATTATGATTTAATTGTAATGGTAAAAATGATTCTCCAGAATTTCGCCAATCACCTTGGATTATAGTTCTATTTTCAGTATCTTCAATGTCCAAACTATGAGGTGGAGTGTACGTTTGTTTTGCATTTCTACGTAAAAAATTATGCAAAACGCAAGCTTTTAAAACGATATCTTCCACAATGGCAGGTTTAGTATTTATGGCTGTATGGAAAATTCTATATCTTGCAGCTAATATTCCAAACTAATTTTCTATTATTCTCCTCGCATGGCTCAGACGATAATTAAAAATACGTGCTGCCCTACTCAAATTGTTTGTAGAAAACGGTTTCATTGTGTTCTTTGACAGGGCAAACGCATCATCTGCTACAAAGACATACGGAATCGGAGTTTCATCCCTGCATCCAAGTAATGGCTGGTTCGTTGGAAAATTAAGTGCTCCTGATTGTAATTTTCTGTTAAATGTGGTGTTTTCCATAACACCACCATCTGATACCCTTCCGTTTGTTCCTACATGTACCATAATAAATTCATAATTAGCATTGGCTATTGCCAGCATAACAATACTATGACACCCTTTATAATTAAAGTAATAACTCCCAGAACCAGGTGACGGAACAATTTTTATGTGTTTTCCATCTAATGCTCCGCAACAATTAGGAAAGTTGCAGGATTGTTGAAAATCTCTTGCAATTGTAATCAAGTCTTGTTGACATTTAGCGAACTGAAACAAATTTAACTTTTAGGATGTTGTCCAAGAAACACAAACACCAGCTATTAAAAAACGAAAAATAGAATCAAAGAAACAAAATTCAATTTTACAGAAGGCTTATGAACTTATAAACCAACCTGATGACGAGTATATCGCCTTTGGAAACAACATTACTCATCAGTTAAGACCTATGGCTAAAAACCAGCAAACCTTGACAAAAAAAATAATAAACGAAACATTGTTTTTTGGAGAACTGGGCCAACTTAATATAGAAGCAACCACATAATTTGGCAATTTTATTCAAACTCCGAATGGGATTTTATTTGGAGGCAGTTCACGTAATAATTATAGTACAATACCATCCTCTTCAAATACACCTACGCTAAGCGAAGACGATACCCACTTATGGGCTTTATAAATATTTTTTTGGTTTGCTGTAAACGTTAATCTTAATTCTACATCCTAGTTCATTTTCTTATTTTTGGTTATAAATAGGTACAACTAATAAAGTATTTTTGAATTTTACCTGTAAATATTTATTTTTCAGTGACTGGTAAATTGCTCGACATGTTTCCGGAATCATTGTTCTTAACGACTGTGGTGATATTGCACAACTAAATTTCAAATCTTCACAAGATCTTCCTGTTGCAAGAAAACGTAACGTAGCTGTTAATCTTTCCTCGGTAGTAATAGCTTCTCTCATTACAGTATTTTGTTTTTTAATTAGTGGTTCGATCGATTCCAGAATAAATATAAATTGATCATCATCCATACGTAGATAATTTTTTAAATGGGACTTTTCAGAAACCCTTAATTCGGCTAACAAATTCAAATGCGAAAATTGACTCTTTTTCTTGTACCACTCTTTTGACCACAACCGTTTTCTTTTTTTAGTTAGCTCGTCTACAATTATAATGGCCGCACATTTTCTTTTTATAAGAGACAACATGTTTTCAAGTTTGCACGTCTAGACACTCAACTTACTACTGATAATGTTTTCTGTTTGTATCCAAAAATGTGTACAAATTGTTACCCTACACTATCATACATATTAGCACAAACATTCCACTCAATCTTGTCAGCACATACTTATTGTTACGTTTAAAAATCTTAATTTGTATTTCAAACAAGTGTGTCAAGTAGTCATCCCTACACGTTCAAACGTTTGCAAACATTATGTTACACATACATATGTTTTATGGCAAAATGAACTGTGTAGGGAACCAACTTGTATGTCAAACTTAACTGCACAAACAACTTGAACTAATTTGTTGCTACGTTTAGGGGACCCTTAACAACATATTTGAAGAAATTTCTCCGAATATTTATACAGGGTGTTTCTAAATTCATGTAAGAAATTCAGGTAAGAAATTTTGCTCGATTTTTCCTATTACAAAGTTTTTTAGCAGTATATAACCTAAAAGAAGCCCCCTTTTCCCGTTTTTCCCTAGTCCCTTCCACCATCTCGCGGGGTGGGGCAAGTCCTCTTCCTATACCCTATACAGGGTATAGTCGTAATGAAGAGCATACCAAAGAGGGATTAGCATGTATCTCTTGATTGTACAGGGTATGACGTAATTGTACAGGGTATAATCGTAATGAAGATCATCTAGAGCAGTTAGCTGTATAGATTTCTGTGTGGCATAGGCGGAATGAACGGATGTTATATTGAATTTTACACATATCGTATCCATCTATATCTTTATTCTATATAATTCGGTCAATAATAGTCGATTCTGTAGGTGTAAAATAGCCGATTTTGGTCTGGCGAGATCTTTATCTCAAGGATCGGACGGATCCGTTAATGGTTCCGATGGGGATCCAACACTGACTGACTACGTGGCAACGAGGTGGTATAGAGCACCAGAAATTCTAATAGCAAATAGGAGGTAAGTCTAAAATTATACATGTTTACAAGTCATGCAAAAATTCATTGAATTTTACATAAAAATGACTATCTCAGGCAGTGTGTGAAAAATTTTGATTTCATTTCATTTTATGGGTTTTTCGAACAATCTAAAGTTTTCACAATAAAACTATCCATCCAATGACACTTATGCCCGATTTCACCAATCGGTTCCTAACGTTAGGTAATACCTAAACCGGATTTAGGAATTCCTAAATGAAATATGCGTTTCACCGTGCGTTAATATAAATAAAACGAAAGATTTTTAACCTTTCAACAACGACTACAAACGAACTTTCAAGGTTAAGTATTATCTAAAAACTTTTAGGCGAGGGTTGTCAGCTGTCCTAACGTTAGGTAGTACCTACAACTATTATATCACTTATGTAACGGTGGAACGCATATGTCATTTAGGAATTCCTAAATCTGGTTTAGGTATTGCCTAACTTTAGGAATTAGTTGGTGGAACCGGATGTTAGTATATTTGTTGTTTATAGACATTCTATTTTGTTTCAATTCTGTCTTATAGATACACAAAAGGCATAGATTTATGGAGTATTGGATGTATACTTGCTGAAATGGCATTAGGAAAACCAATTTTCCCTGGGACTTCAACTGTCAATCAAGTAGAAAAAATAATGGCTACCATACCCACTCCCAGTCAAGAAGGTAATTCAAATAGTACCTTGTCGATATTAATAAGCAACTAAACACAAAACGAACACTCTTTTTTTACAGATATTAATCAAGTGTGTATCTCTGGAATAGGTTCTTCAATGATAAAAAACGCCTCGAATGTTCAAAAAATTCCTCTGACATCTATTTTAGGCACCGGCGTACCATCAGATGCAATCGATTTGATCAATCGATTACTGGTTTTCAATCCTCTCGACAGATTAACTGCCGAAGAGGCTTTAGAACACACCTACGTTGCCAGGTTTCACAATCCCGATCAGGAAGTGTCATTGGAAATGTCTGTCACTGTAAGTTGAAAGTACAATCACATGAATTCGTTAATAAAAAACATTGATTCAATGATAAAAAAAATGAAAGTGTTTACAAATATGATACAAGTGATTGAAGTTTATTAATGTTGTTGTTTTGTAACGAACCAATTTGAGTCAATCTGGTCTTGGTAAAAAAACAGAAACTATCAAATTTGACAATTCTCGGCATCATTTTTGTTTATGTAAATTTTCAACAATACCGATAAAAGTTTGAAAGATAGTCGTCAATTTGGTTGTTTAGATCTTCATATTTTATGGCAGAATATAGCAGATAAACGATACGAGGGTGGGAAAAGAACTATTTTGGAGTGTTTTAAGACTCACTAAGTAACTTTTGGTATCGACCATGTATGAAAACTTTATAAATGGTGCCATCTAGTGGAAATTGTTTAAACCAATAATTTTTTTCATTGAAAAGAAGAACAATTTGAACTGTTTTATGAGGAACTGAGAATGTTTGTAATTTAAAATTGAGCGGTTATACTAACCTAACCTAATTTTTTATTTCGTACCTACGCAGATGTGACAGAAAATCAATTTGAGGGACAAACGATAACAATCAATTTTGAAAAATTTTCTTTCTTGTTTTGTAGAGCTATTCATTGGTCGACATTAATAAATGTTTTGAAAACTGTCAATTTAGTGATAGATAGTTTATATAAAGAAATGGCAGATAAACGATGCGAGGGTAGAAAAAACTATTTTGAAAATGTTTTAATATCTTTTTGATCCTGTAGGTCGAATTATTGGTCTTGATTGATCAAATTTTGTAAAACAGTTAATATAATAATGGATTTTTATATTTCCAGCGCAGATGCTGCAGAAAATCGATACAAGGGGCCACCGACGAGAACTATCAATTTTGAATATGTTTCCTTTTTCTTTTCGTAGTGCTATTTATTGGTTGATATTGATAAAATTTTGAAAACTGTCAATTTAATGATATATCTTCATATTGTATGCAAAAAAATAGCAGATAAACTATACGAGGATGGAAAGAGAAACTATTTTGAAATATTTTTGGACTGCAATATATTTTTATTTTGTATGCAGGTTCCTTTAAACGATGACGTTCGACTGTCAGTTGATGATTACCGTAACAAATTATATGAATTAATGGCGTCCCATAACCAGAGGCAATCAAAAGCAGCTTTATTTGTCAAACAAAAAAGTTTAGTGCCACAAGTTTATTCTAGAGTAAGTGTTGACCCCAAAATTAACAAGATAACTACATCAAAACCGTGACAACTGAAAAAATGAAAGTTCCAAATTTGACTGATTGTTTTTGATTTTTGCCGGACTCTGTATAATGAAAAACTAAAATCGTCAAATTTGGTCCTAGAATTTCGGAAAAAAATTGATACTAGCTAAATAATCGATGGCGTAGATTTAAAAAATTATCAAACATTTACAAAATGGTGAAATATTTATATGTAGTCTGGTTTTAAAATTCAAAAGTTCATAATCTCGCCAATTTTAACAATCTTTATATTTTTCACAAGGTGTCAAAAAATACGGAAAACTATTTTAAGCATCATATGACTATCCAAGATAAATCTTACAATTCCCAATCGGAACCTAAGATGTATAACAAGAAAAATCAATGGGTACATACGACAAATAATATAAAATCTGATTCAAAAGTAGTGACGAAACCAACGAATTCTGTAGCTATACATAAAGGTACGTTCGTGAGAAATATTTTTAAAATTGACAGATCACACGTAATTGCCTTGAACGTAACCATCACTATCTACAATAAGTATAAACCATAGACATATAAGTATAAACCAACCATAGACATAAAGGTACGTTTGTAAGAGTTATTTCGTGAATTGGCAGATAACACGTATTGGTCTTGAACTTGATCACCATTAATCCACATTGAAATTTTAATAATGAATAATTTGTAGGAATTTGTTGTAGGAGAGGTTATAAATGCTAGTGGAGATTACCGATCTACTGTGAAAAAGACAATAGTAGATGTCGGCAAGAAAAGAATAACATCGAAAGCGAATGCAATGAATACATTCACATATTTAGGAAAAAGTCATGGAGTTATCACCCAGAGCGCATTGATGGAGCTCAGGGCCGCAGGGCTGCGGTGAAACGGAGGAGTTTTTGAGTTTATACACAGTATTACTTAACCACTTTTATTATACATGCATTTTATACCATTTTGCACATTGTGTAACTTTTTTGTATAAAGAGGAAAAGTAATGGCAGTGTTTTATTTATTCGCCTTTTTCATCCAAACTCACATCTACCCGGTACATTACCAGTTTTTGCTGTCATAGGTACTTATGCATTAATAATAGGTACTTTTAGCTTGTCTCAAATCTCTCACGTATTTTTCACTTTTACCAAAGATTAGTGCTTTAACCATCCTGGTTTAAGCACGTAACGATACGTTATCTGCTAAAAAGGTTTTCTTGACAACTTCTTTACGTCATCGTAACTCCAATACGGATACGTTTAAAAACTTATAAGCTAAAAGTGTCTAATGTAGTTCTATTGACCACAGAACTAAGATGAAACGTAAGAATCCTCTTCTTTTATTTCACTTGCCATTAGGGTTTTATAATGAACAAATATTAAAGCACTTTATTGAAGATGAAGAAATAATAAAGAAATAAATTGAATAGCTAATTCAGAATTATGATACAACGAACAAAAGTGAAAATTGTAATGAAATGATGAAAGTTGATACCAGCTTATTAGTTTACAATATTAATGAAACTACTGTTATTTCATACTTTGATCGATAGAAATTAACCGCTTATATAGAACACGAACATTATATTCTACTTTTTACATTATTTGGAGTATAAATCGCATTTTATGACAATTTTGTAAATTATTGATCACACCTAGCCGAACGTACCTCTAGTTACCTAATAACAATTGACACTTTTACTGTCAACTGTGACAGATGACATAACCTTATTCTTTACCTTCAAAAAGTTCAAAATGCTAAAGCCCAAATACTTGGAGAAAACTTAATAGAATAGAAAAAATAAAAATATAAATACAACTTACGAATATTCTGTTATGTAAACTAACTAAATAAACTATAATATGTACCAAGGCGTAATATTTAATTTAGGATTACATAAAGGTTTGAGCACATCATCTATCAACTTATTTAAGGTAAATATAGTTGTTTATATAATATATTCATATCTGATCGTATTTTTTATTCCAGCAATACAAGTTTGGAGTCAACTTTATTGTTCCTAGCACTAATTATGTTAACAAAACGAATACGAAATCCTCACCACCTGTTCTAGTAGATATATCACAAAATGGGGCAATACAATTACCAGATTTCTTACCTGACAAACCAAAAATCGAACCATCATGGCAAATTACCCCATGTACTAATAAATCAAATGTTGTTAGTCAATACCTGAAACTGTCCAAAATAAGACTTACTTGTAAGTACACAAACAAAAAACAATATTTTTGTGATAAGAAATATTTTCAGCACTTGTTGTCATCACATCTATGGCAGGATATGCAGTGGCACCTGCCCCTTTTGAAGTTATGCCGTTTTTAATGTGTGCCACAGGTACAGCTTTGCTATCTGCAGCTGCAAATGCCACAAATCAATTCCACGAGGTACCGTTTGATGCACAGATGTCAAGAACGAAAAATAGGGTGATAGTTTGTGGTAAACTAACGTAAGTTGATTGCCTGTTCATTCATTTATAGACTAAATATTACAATTTTTTCATCTTAGACCGTTACATGCTATGGTATTTGCTGCCACTACCAGTATTACAGGATTGGGGATATTATATTATGGAGTTAATGGACTAACTGCAAGTTTGGGACTGACAAATCTTATATTGTATACTTCGGTATACACTCCTTTAAAAAGAATTAGCATTTTGAACACTTGGGTTGGATCTATAGGTAAGATTTTTATTTTACGCAGCTTGGAAACACATTCTTTAATATTAATTATTTTTATCAGTTGGTGCTATACCTCCTTTGATGGGATGGGCAGCTTGTGCAAACTCTTTAGGTCCAGGTGCTTGGCTAATGGCCGCTCTGCTGTACAGTTGGCAATTTCCACACTTTAATGCATTATCTTGGAATTTAAGACCTGATTACTCAAGAGCGGGTTATAGGATGATGTCTGTAACTGAACCAGCCCTTTGTAGACGTGTTGCTCTAAGACATACAATCGCTATACAAGCAATGTCGATGGCAGCTCCCTTGTTAGATACTACCAATTGGTGGTTTCTGTTAGAGAGTACACCATTGAATTTATATTTTATATATCTAGGTGAGTTAAAGTATGTATAATTGATGGCATTCTTAATATCAATGCTCTTTTTAGCTTACAAGTTCTACAGAGAATCGTCTAGTGCTACATCAAGGAAATTGTTTCGTTTTTCCTTAATTCATCTTCCGTTAATAATGATTCTGTTTTTGGTGAATAAAAAGAAGTGGTTTCTTTTTGGCGATCAGAAAAATGATACTGACAGGACAGAATTAGTGAATGTTTAGTAAACGTGATATTTCCATTTAAATAAAGTATTTTGTTTTTATTTGGTATTTTCATTTTAAATTAATGCAGTACAATAGAAGTTAACAAATTCTAAAAATGAATGAAAAAATAGACTTTGCTGCATTTCATTCAATAGACTGTAACAAATTCCATAAAAAATCAAAAGTATTAAATTTCTAGCGCAAGTCAATTTTCAAATATCCCGCCCAACAGCTGTGTTGACATTGAGATGCGTTCTTTTTGACTGAGACCTCAGATCACTACAGTTAAGGTGATGTCAGTAAGCACCAAAAAGAACAACATCTCAATTGAAGCGCGCGATCTGTCGACGCATGCGTGAATAAGAAACAAAACATATAATAATAATGTTATTGTATCCATAATTTGTAAAAAAAGAAAAATAGGTTATGTTTGTTTATATGTCAATGGTTAAAACTACAAATAACCCAAGCAAATCAAATATTTGTTCATCCGTTCCACTTTATTTCCGACTCAAGTCCAACTGATTCCCCCTTACAACACATTCAGCATCCGTGAAGGAGGAGGAAAAATATCAGCTCACTTAAAGTGAGTAAAACAAAAAGAACGCCCACATTACTGATGTGAACTGAGATTAACTGAGATCTCAGTAAAAAAGAAGCACCTATTGATCTGAGTGGCCTCCAACCATTACCTATCTAGCCAACGCAGGTTATTTAGTTTCAAGTTCGGGATTCCGTACAGAATATATTAGGTACTTTAGCTTGTCTAGTCTAGTTGTTAACTATGGTTTACGATCTAAACCAAGTTTTAAGTAGATGATTATCTTGCACCGTCACTTAAACCGAGTTTAATTGCCTTAACTAGCTGTTAAATTAAATCTCCCAAATTCGAGGGATTATTCAACGTTTAAGGCTAAGCTTTGAATCTTAACCCTACATTTTATGTGCCTACGCTGCCTACAAGTGGTATTTTTTTGTATACAAATATGGATTATTTGGAATTGGAAGAAGAAATTTTCGTAGACGATTTTTTTTAGATACTTTGGAAATTAACGATTTCGGCTTTCGTAGGCGTATTTATGAATGGTCAAATTATTTTGATGGCTTCGATGAACTGAGTTTTTTTAGAAGATTCAGATTATTAAAAGGGACAGCTATAACTTCTGGAAATAATAGAAGATCAAGTAGAGAATATCCCCATGATTTGTAAGTTTATCATAGAATCATTATTTTTTGGTTAGTGATAAGGAAAAAATAAAAGTACATTATTACTAATTCCTTATTTTTTAGAAACCATGTACCGTATCACCAATTAATCAGCTCCTAACCATCCTAAAATTTTATGCAAGTTCAGGAATTTAGACCCACACAAAAAAAGGATCCCACTTTGTGTGAGATTCTTTTTATTTTTAGTTCAAAGAGATCCTTAAACATTTCGAGAGTTTAATTTTTATTATTAATCCTAAATTAATAGCACTGATGTTTATCTATACTATATAATATAGAAATATTTAAGAAACTGTCTGGAGTTTAATTTTAGGTCACCTTTGAGAACCTGTCCAGAGAAAAAATACACAAAAAATATTTAAACAAAATAACAAGCTTTTTGTTTTGTTAAACCTGTTTCTAATTTATCCAAACCAGATAATAAAAAATTGTTAAGTGACAGTGGTAATAAAAAATAATTAACCCTAGAGCGGGCGCGTGAAATATTTGGAAAATAGCAGGCGCGTCGGTCTCACAGACCGATTTTATAACATGTTGTAATTTTTGAAATTTTTATATTTATCTTTATTCGGGGCTGTAAAATAAAATAACATTTAGTAGATATACTAAGCCGGTTCTGGGACGGAAGTCGGCCATGTTGGATTTCGTTGACTGTGCGCGCGCACCGGAAGTGGCATCCATCTTGTGTCAATGGCGGACGTGTTACGTGTGTCGTATCCATCTTGTGTCAATGGCGGGTCGTTGGCGAGTATTTCGAATGTCGCGACTGTGACGGCATCCATCTTCTGTGACGTCAATCATGGTCCATCCACATGTGTGACGTAGCACTTCCAATTTGGTGGGTTGTGTCGTTGGCGGGTGATTCGAATGTCGCGACGGCATCTTCTGTGACGTCAGTAAAATCCCTACGGCATCCATCTTCTGTGACGTCAATCGTGGTCCACCACAACACTTCCAATTTATAAAATTGAAAAAATGGTCGACCGTGAGATTCGAACTCACGACACACACAGCGACTTTCTCGTTCCTAACACAGTCCCTAACCGTTGCGCTATCGCAGGGGGTGAGAAAAATAATAATTACAAAGACAGTATTTAATGGATTAATGGGGAGGTGTGAGGGGTTTTATAACAAATTTCTTCACAGGTCTTTATGAGAAAAAACCGTTCCGTCCGACTAGGAGGTTGAGACATTATTGTGTGTGTGTGTGTGTGTGGAGATACACAAAATATAGGACACTAATATATCTGTAAACGAATCAGTTGTAGTATGTCATTAGTTGAGTATAGACGTCTATTTGAGGAGTTTATTATAAAAATAGATCGATTGAATAAGGATGTAATATTTTATGAAGAAAAACGAAGGGTTATGAAGCAAATTGCAAACCTGTGCCTTTCTGCTGCTGATACTACCGACTCAGATCAAAAGAAGTGGGAGAAGCTTACAATAAATTGGGTGCCAGACGAATTACAAAACGGAGCTCGACGACAGGAGATTTCAAGTGCTGTAGATTATATCTTTAGATGTCCGCAAACAACAACATATCCATTAAACAGAATTCAACCTACAAAGCTTTCACCATGATCAATATAACCAACACTAGCAGCATGTTCCATAGTATGAAAAATGAACTTAATAATATATTTTCAATGACTCTATGTATATTATTAGCATTCATATTCGTTTTATTATTTAAAATTTTACCAAAAATTGTTAAACGTAAATTTAAATCTTCATGTAATATATCCGCTGATGAGTAGATTGGGTGTTTTAATAAAAAAAAAATCCACTTTAAAAAAATAATTTATTATTGATATAATAATTACAAAGGTAATGTAGTATTTAAAAAACCATTGTTGGAGACGTTGTATATTTCTGTAGGGTCCTCCAGTGGTGTAGTAGGTTCAAAGTTTCCAGTTACCCATGATGTGTGTGTGTGTGTGTGTGTGTGTCATCAAACTAGTAGACTAAAGGGAAACACACGAGGCATTTCTTTAGTAGAAATTCAGCTTATTGCTGTGTGTTTGCAGCATAGTTTCCAATCATTTTTATTCTGTAATACTTGATGCCACATAAAAGAGTATCGAATGCCATGCTGTAATTTTTCAGCTGATGAGTAGATACTAGGTAATAAAAAAAAATCCATTTACTTGAAAAATTATTTATTCTTGATATAATTGAGTTATCATTGAACATTGAAGAAGATTTCATTTGGAAATTAACCTGATGTTTTACTCATAAAAAAAAAACATTGTTTCAATTAACAGAAATATTTATGCAATAGTCTAAAATTATATTGGAAAAAACAATATTTTACATTTTAATATGAAAGTATAGTAATATATGTTATAAATTAATATGAAAGAGTAATAATACTACAAACGAATGTCATAATTCACAAAGTAGTAATATATGCTATAACTTAATCCATTTACTTGAAAAATTATTTATTCTTGATATAATTGAGCTATCATTGAACATTGAAGAAGATTTTATTTGGAAATTAACCTGATGTTTTACTCATAAAAAAAAACATTGTTTCATTTAACAAAAATATTTAGGCAATATCCTAAAATTATATTGGAAAAAACAATATGTTACATTTTAATATGAAAGTATAGTAATATATGTTATAAATTAATATGAAAGATTAATAATACTACAAACAAATGCCATAATTCACAAAGTAGTAATACATGCTATAACTTAATATGTAATAGTTTAATATAAAAGTATAAAACTATATTTGAGTTCATATTATTATATATTTAAATATATGTGAAAAGTGAAAAATGGTTTTACAAAGTTGTATTCAAAAGTCAGCAAAAATAGTTTCATCTGAATCATAGTCAGAATCTTCAGGTTCTGTAGGTAAATTGAAATGAAGAATTAATCCATTTAAAATTTCTATTGGAAAATCAGTATATATGAGTTTTAGTACTCTTCGACAATCATTTTTAGATAGTGATCGAGGTACTTTAATCATTGCAACAGCACTTCGAAAATCTCTGATTAATTTACGTGATTTCTTAAGAAATTTTACACGCCGTTTGGCACGATCTTCAGTTTCGGGAGTAGGAGACATTTTTTATCTAAAAACAAAAAACATTATTCCAAAATACTGTAATGTCCCCATGGAAGCGTATCAAATGAATCGGGAAGTAATTTCCTTTTATCATCGTGAGGACTCAAAGCGATTTTTGTTTGTTCAATGCTATACACATTATGAGCGAAGGAACGTATCGTATTTTGAGTAATTGTCATCTGTTTCCAATTTTTCAAACAATCCACATAATCATCGAAAATTATTTTATTTTTCACAACACATTTTTTAATCCCCTTTGATTTTTTGACAACTTTGCCCCCCTGAACTTTGTAACTATACATTTTGGACCTTAAACCAACAAAATGGGTGATTATTTGTCCATTAGCTTCATCTTTCATCAAACCTAGTATTTTTTTATTAACTCGGGGTATGTTGTAGATATTGTTAATGGGATAATCTGATGTATCAAATTTGTCAATGTTTGCGTCAATTAACTGTTCGTATGCATCTTCACAAGTAAGTTGATAAACAAAACTATCAGTGTCGGTGTACATCAACTTACAATTGTCTACTCCCATTGTGGGAAGCATAAAATTGTAATGGAAGTCATACATTACAGTTTTCGAGATGTCAAGAATAACCATACCCACGTATATCGGTTTATTGAAAATTAGTTCAGACTTTTTCAATTCGATTGCCATCAAAGGTGGATCACCATCATCGAAAACTGTTCTATTGTGATAACGCGGACTAGCAATAAGATTTTTAGCACCATAACGACCCTCATATGTAGATACCAATTTACAAATTCTATGTTTACGGATGGATTCCATACATTTCCCAAACACAGCATTATTCATTAGTTTTCTCAAATCTTTCTCAAAGTCGCTGGTGGCTAAAGTCCTCAATCGATTGTTTAATTCGATGTAGGGTTGAAGCCATGCAGATTGTTGGAATTTCAAAACTTTGTGAACTTTTTCCAATACTAGTCCATGTTCTAGGGCTTGCTTTAAATTTCTATAATGTAAAGTGTAACTTTTTTTATCGTGTAGGGTAGTCATTAATTTTGTTAATTTTGAATCGGGTGGTTTGTGGTGTTCGGGACACATAGGAAAGTCTTTATGTAGATTATGCAACTTGTCTGGATATAACAAATCCACTTGAAGAATATAGCCTTCGGGGTTATCATCTGGGATGGATTTTATGAAATTGATGTCGTTAAATTTCTCCATATCATTTTCGATCCACTCGAAGCCATCAAAGGGCAAATGTTCACACATCGCTTTTCCATACAAATTATTTACATCTGTATAGAGAATATACATTGATGGTTTCTCAACATCATATTCAGACATATATTTATTATTTGCTTCACTGTACCTATTGCAACACTGTGATATTCCTCCTCTAATAGCCTTTTCAATAAACATTATCATATCAATATTTTTTTAAATTTGCAGTTTACATTTTGTAAACTTTAGCATCACATTCCACGCATATCCTGGTATACTGTAGAACCATCCAGGATCTAGACCATACGTTGCTAAAGCTGTCTCTCTAAAATTTTCAAACACATCTGCTAGAAGAAGAATATCGGTGCGCATGTATATATCGCTATATTCTCCAAGTGTTTTTACATTGAAAGACCGCCAAACATTTTTAGCGTGAGCATAATCATCATCAGTTACGTTCGCTTCATTTAATTTATTATAAAAACATTCAATCGGTGGTAATTTATCATCATTCAATTTTTCCAAGTTATTAATATAGTCATAAGGAAAGATACCTTTACGTGTCAATAATGTAAATTGGATATTGGTTAAATTATGGTTTTCTTTTTTCAAAATTTTCAAATAATTGGTGTCCAAAGTTTTAACGACAGCATCCAAACTAGATCCCAAAAAACGAAACGAATCAATAAATCTGAATTTTATGTTTGTTTCCGAATCGTATTGTGTGAATGAAATGTATTTTTCCTTATTGATTGGTAAAAGGCTGACTCTACCACGTTTGGCAATATCTCTTATGATAAAATGGCTATCATAACCAGACAAATTGTGAAATACAATCGGCACAACAAACAGTTTTCTAAAATTTAAATTGCAGGATTGGTGCGCAAATCCTCGAAACTCCCCCGTAAAATGATTGTGATCACGTACAACTATATCTTTTTTATTAAACTTTTTTTCACATATATGACAAACAGTTGCATCATTAGTAGTTCTTGGTTTGACTACCATTGGTACAATTATTTTAATTTTTGAATCTACAAATTTAGCTATATCAGTCATTTCGTTAGCGAACCAATCCATACAATCCACACCTCTGTAACTTTTGTAAAACGATAGAGAATCGTCAAAAGAACATTTTATATAGTAGCCTGCACTGTAAGTTTTATGATGTTGATATTTGTTTGTTGTTTTAGAAATGATTTCATTACATTGTGTCAATTGAGATTCAAAATCAGCATAAATAATAAAAGGACATTTTTGCTTGTATGTATAATTCTTAAACTCAACAAAATCATATTTGGGAAATGAAATCTTTTCATTGTTTAAATTCTCACAAAGTTCGGAATGATCATCCAGTCTCTCACGCAATGAAAAGTAATTGAGACATCTATCACAAACATATTTTTTATGATCGTTTCTATTTAACTGTGAACTAATTAAACGCGATAAATCTTTAACCCAACAATAATGATATTTTACCTCAACAATAGTACTGTAATCATTATGAGATGGCGTTGTTTCATATTCGTTTAATTTCGGAAAGTATTTATCTTGAATGAGTAATAAGTTGACGTGACGGTCTAATTTTTTCCTAGTCAATCTTGCCGGCAATACTGTGTAAAATGTTTTGTTCACTGTTTCATTGTACTCTAACATATAAACGTTTATGGAAATTTCATTTAGTGTTTCAAACTTCTTAATTTGAGGCAGTTTCATTGGCATATCTAAGCCTCGAGTTTTCAAAACGGTGGAATAGTGTGGATATGATGATGTTCGGCTCACCTGCCCTGTGGGAGCGTGTAAACCTGCAACAACGCTCCAGAAAAAACACGCTTCATCATTGTTCTGGATGTTGATGCATGCATGTTTTTTCTGTATCTGCTCAGGCAATCGAATGAAAGATGAACCATTACCCATTTCGTATTTGTTAATTGCTATCTCTAGTGAAATGATTTTGCTTAATGCCCAACCGCTCTGTTTCTCTTGAAACTCTGACATTTTATTCAAAATACGATCTACGACATTATTTTTAAACCATTCTATTAAATCAGTTCCCTCATCAATGATTGCATTGGGTGTACTAAAATGTTTTTGATTTACCACCTCCCGATCATTCGATTGCTTTATATAATCACCAATGAGAGTAGTATTAACTTTTATTATTTTTAGATCCTTCAATATTTGTGAAATTTTAACGTTGAATAAATTAAAAGCATCTTTGAAAAATTCATCGATTACTTTATGTTTCAAATTTACAATAAGCCCTGTCCTAATTCTACAATTAAAAATAACCCCAACATCTAACCATTTTACACTTCGTTTTCTCAACCCATAACCCATATTTTTTTTTGTAATTGAATTAATTTGATGACGTAATCGCTTAAGTTCCCCAATTTTTGATTGAATTTTTCTCTTCTCACCAATGGAAAATTTGAACTTAACCAAAGTCAAGACACATCTCCTAACATGACGGTCTATTAATTTAATTATTGAATTAGCTAGCGGTTTAGAATAATGTTCTTTTAGGAAAGTTAACGTTTGATCAGCTTTGTTCATTAAATTCACCATTTTTTCACTTTAAATATATAATATACATATATAATAAATAAAAACTCACCAAGCGAAAACTAATTTTCAACAATTTCAAACGATATTGCACGATTTGGTCTGCCCACTTCAATTAATCCTCTAAATATGAGAGAATGCTTTTGAGCTTTGAAATAATCAAGTTGACATCGGTACTGTTCCGTCACTCTCTTGGGCAGGAATGTGATATTGTCTGCGAATTCTATCAAAATGACTTCACCACCAAATTTGCTTGAAACTAATTTTGCGCCTAAGATAGGGTATGCTTCCCCAAGCGTCAAATGTTGAAGTTTAATAATAGGCTTCTTCTCTGTAATTAACGACACTGAATTTAATGAAGGTAGATCCATCTACAAAAGAATAAATATGTGTTAATAAACTCTACCTTTTTAGTGGAACTTTATATCATAAAAAACAAAAGTGAACGATTTGTTATTTGAAGAAATAAATGAAAAACTTACTTTTTTCTGAGTAGCCTTCACACAACACACAGATTAATTTTAATATTCTATCACTGTTCAATGATAACTGATTTGTATGATGTGAAATATCAAATTTATATGGAACGATATCCCCCACTATTTGCAAGGTGGTTCTCTCAACGATACCCACACAAATTAAAATTTAATAGCTTCTCCTAATATTGAAAAAAAGCAATAAACGGTGTTCCCACGAAAAAACGAACTACTCTGTACCATTATAATTACGTCTATCTATTAAAATGTTGATTTGAAATGTTTTATTTATTCTCAAACATACAAACTAAAAAAAAAGCAATTTAATAAACGATGTTCCCACGAGAAAACGAACTACTCTGTACCATTATAATTACGTCTATCTAAATGTTGATTTGAAATGGTTTATTTATTCTTAACCTACGCACTGAAAAAAGCAATTTAATAAACGGTGTTCCCACGAAAAATCTAATTTCTCTATACCGTTATAATTATGTCTATCCATTAAAGTTAAATATTGATTTAAAATGTAAATGTTTTATTTATTCTAAGACCCACACACATATATATATGAAATATTATTCTCAAATATATTTCATCAATATAAAAAGTATTGTAATTTTCAAAAGCAATACATAAAAAATAATTAGTGATCTCCTTCTATCAACTTGGAAACATGAAACAAAATCATTGACAATTTTCGTTTCATTTATCAACTCACATACGATGGGAACATGAAATAAAACACAATAATTTTAATTAATTAGTTTTTATACTTCTCTAAATCACTGACAATGTTAACTTTACAAAAAAACATATATTCTCTTAGTGCAATGGCTAATTCGCTATTGTTGATGTCACACATTACTTGAATCAGTTCAAATTTAGTCAAATTTTCATTAGTTTGACTGAAATTTCTAATGTTTTCCACCAAATTTTCATAGTATTCACCAAAATTTATGGATTCTAAATGAGTGAGACGTGGGGAGATGAGGCAACGATCCGCTTGTAGTATTTGATAAACATCTTCTTTTCTTAAAGGTACACTGATATCATGTTTGGTCACCTCCAACCATTTAACACGATCAAATACCATTTGTCGAATGGTGCAGTAGTCTCCACAAGATAACACAGCTTCTTCTTTTTTTTCTTCTTCGTGAAATGATGCACTTATAAATGAATTATTATTTAAAATGTCGATAAATGTGAACCATTCGTATGAGCTGAAGTTGATTTTCTTAGGTTTATCGGTGTATGATAGAGTGATCGCAGTACTGAACGTTCTTGCGGGGCTCAAACCACAACCAATTCGAAAATCTCCATCTGTACAATACTCTGTGTACAATAAGTAGTGGTTTTCCTGTTTGGCTGCCATTTCATACACTTGTAAAATATGCTCTAATTGTGTGTCATAATTAACATGACTTTGTGTAGCACTAAAATAGCCGCTGTCTTGAGAACTCATATTGACGACTGAGAACCTACAACTCTCTCCTCTATTTATACCCATTCACATCTCCTACTACAAAACAATGCGTAGTGAAGCGAAGTAATTACGTGACTACATCTGTGCTTTGTATCCAGGTGTTGTGTTTTCTATCTAAACCTAACCATGTAACAAACATCTTGTTGCCTTTTCTTTTAAGTACTTTCTCCACCAAGTAAATGTGTGGATTTGACGTTTTCTGTAGCTCTTCTTCGTAAAACCCTCCACTGATTGGGATACCTTGCAAGTCTTCGAGCAAATATGTGGTGGGATTGGTTATTTTAACTTTAATGATTTTGAATAGTTCAGTCGTCCAATTGGGTGTGTATCCCTTTTCAAAGACATGTTTCGACTTGCTTATACGAACAATATCACCAACTTTAAATTTACGAAGTCCGGCAATCTTTAGATGTGTATAGGTTTTGTTTAAAATATCTTTTTCGTTGGATTTATTGACATTGGAAGGTTTATATTTGGTTGTTGAATGTTTTGTGTTATTGTAATCTCGTGTAATTTTAGGGAGAATGTCAATCCATCTATAGGTACCATTTAAACTGAAATGTTTGTAAAGCTTTAATTTCAATGTTCTAATAACTCTTTCTGCCATAGAAGCTTTTTTCGTGCTAAATACACTATAATGATTAATCCCATGTTTTTTCATTAGTTGTTGAAACTTGCTGTTGTAAAATTCCGTTCCTTGGTCTGATTGGAGATTTTTAGGAACTCGTTTTGTGTTGGTGAGAATGTCTGAGAATGCACGAGTTAACTCTTCACCGGTTTTTGTCTTTAATGGACGTGTCCATAAAAACTTTGAAAAGCAATCGATGACGACTAGTATCATTTTGTGATTTTTATTTTGATTAGCGTAAGGTCGCATTTCAGCTAAATCCATTTGCCATAAATCATCTATGCCTTTGACAATTGTACGTCTGCGTGGATAATTTTTACGTATAGGTTTATGGAGTTCGTTAACAAGCTGGACTTTGGATGACATGTTTCGTAAGCGCATGCACTTTCTAAACTGATGATCCATTACTCTTCTCATCTATTTTCTTCTTTTGTTCAATTTCATGCTTCTTCTTCAAGTCCCTGTCCAAAACTTGAAACGAACGTTCTATGTATGTATTATACATATCGATCTTATCACTGATTAGAGTATTACTTTTCGACAATTTATCCTGTATTTCTTGTTTAAAACTCTCCAAATCATTTCTCAAAAATTCCTTGCCCATAGCAACTACCTCGTCGACGTATATTTTAGTTGCCATATCTCGAGCTCTGACGGGAGGATTTCTCGAAATAAATGCAGCAATTTCGTTGATTTTATTTTGATGAGATACCAATTGCGTTTGTAATGAGGGGATTATTGTTTTTTGAAGTGTTTCGAGCTCATTATGGTACACATGTAATTGTTCATCAACATATAGTTTGTTAGCAACATCGCTATTTGCAGTCGGCATCTTTACATTACAAATTTTTACGTTTTCTGCATCAATATTACCGTCTAGAGTATGTGGATACGATACTTTCGGCATATACGGCTTAACCCGCTCATTAGCATGATTGCGGCGATGTCCAAACTTATCGACAGACATGATTGAAATGATTATGTTTTCCGTTTGTTATTCAATTATATTGGCCTCTTTCAACTCATTGATTATTGCAATTATCTCGTTGTTGTGTGAGAATGAGGTGTTGCCAGCTTCCTTGGATGCAATCAGTAATCTTAAACGGTCACACAGCTCATTGGGATCGTCCCAATAAATGTATTCCATCGGTTTTTCGTTGTATGACAAAAGAGGGCCACCACCACCGCCGCCGCCGACAACAAGACCTTTTCCTACATTAGTATATGGAGCGGTTTGAATGGATTGTTGTTGTTGTTGTTGTTGTCGTTGTTTCTTTAATATTCGAGCTGATGGAGGTTTGGTTATAGTACTACTACTAATATTTGATGAGTCAGTTTTAAACAACGGTCTAATTATGTTGCGATACTTTTCGGTAGCAGTACTTTTCAGACGATCTGCTGCATTGAGATGAGCTTTTGTTATTGTTAGCAGAGCTTTGTAATTATTCAAATCATCATCAGAGTATTCATTGGGATGATTGTAAAACACAAGCTGATACAATCCCGAAGTCCCCGGTATATTTCCTTCTCCACCCCCCTCATCCTTCTCTCGTAATATGTTTATATTACCGTTTCTTTTATCGAATGCAATTCTACGTCTGCCCAACATCCAACCAATTTCATCATTATATAATGGACCATAACTTCTATCAATTTCATCATCTTTGCGAAAGTAATCTTCAAGATATGGTTGACTAATTATTGGATATTGATCTAAATAATCTTCTATGACATCACGCGAAACGTTGGGATGTGTGCCTATATCATAATCATCATAATAATAATCGTCTTCTCCTTCTTCATCATCATAACGTATATTTCCTGATTCATCCGTCTCGGCTATGGGTTTTGTATCGAGAAATGATACATCAGCATTTTTTTCTTTTTTTGTCGTTGTTTCCTCTTTTGGAGGGATGAATTTTGAAACTATGGCTTGTTGTAATGATTTTGAGGATTTGACCATTTCTTTTAGCGGTACAGATATCGGTTTAAATAGCTTATTTAGAGATGTATCATGTTCTGATTTTCCTAATTTTAACGCTAAATATTTCTTGCGAATAGATCTCGCCAATTCACTGATTTTTTTCTTACGCATGGCAATAGCAACCTTATCGTTGGACATGGTGACGATGACTGAGGATAATGTCTAGTGCTTTATGAATTTATCGAATCCTTTACGGTACCTACCATTATTTAAAGCAAAATCTTTTACAATCACCAATGTTCCATAGTTGTTAGTAGTCGACCAGCATTCTGAGCAAATCTTTTTAAATTCTTCAAATGTCATGTCTGGTGACACATGTTCCTCAAATATATGTTTTAGATTAATTTCATCCTGCTTGAATAACACAATCATATTACAATTGTCACGTATGAGCTGTTTTGGTATTTTCGAATATGTTTGACATAAGTAGGCCGCGTCAATGAGCTTGTGCCTACACATTGAATAATATTCACGAATTTTCTGTTGTCCATCGCAGGCAACATCATCAAATATGAATATCGAGTTTGACTGCGCTTTATCTGGACTAATAATTTCCTCATTGTCTTTAAATGGAAAATAACCAACACCTTTAACTTCTCCTAAGACTTCTTGCAACAATTTATATTTTGGTTGAAATAACGACTTGGAATAAACGTAAACATTTTTGAATTTAGCACCATTTGGATCGAATAGGAGCGACAACATAACATTTGTCTTTCCACACCCACTAGGACCACAGATGATTGCACGAAAAGAATTTGGTAGTAGTTTACCATGTTTACCAACAGATGATGGATTAGAGGTAAAGTCCAAGTTTTCAATGGGTAGCGTCTGCTCTTGTTGAACGATCTTCATCTTGTGAAGAATTTTATTAGAGTGTTATTCTATAAATATGGATATCGCAGCATTATCATACATCAGTCTTAATGTTGGTGTTTGAGGGAGAAGGTCTTTTGAATTCTCTAATAAATAAACTGCCATTCGAACTTCACTTGCCTACCTACAATTATTGTGGTCGTAAGTGAATATAACTTGTCTTTTTTTTTTCGTTAAACATATATTACGTACATTTATAGCTGGAACAAAACTACAAAAGCGACTTGCACGTGGTGACGCAGGCATTAATCCTTTAGACGACGCCTGCAAACAACACGATATAGCTTATTCGCAAAATAAATCTCTTGAAGAACGTCACAAAGCAGATAAGGAGTTGGAAGATAAGGCTTGGGCTCGAGTAAAATCAAAAGAGGGATCTTTTGGTGAAAAAGCTGCTGCATTACTTGTTACTGGTACCATGAAAGTGAAACGAAAGTTGGGAATGGGAAGTCGTCCAAAGAAACAACGACGTTCCTTTAATCGAGACGTAGTGCTAAAGGTGGGAAAATCAATGAAGAGAGGAGCATCTCTAAAAGAAAGCGCCTTGTTTGCCTTACGAGCAGCCAAATCACTTATTAAACAATTTGGTGGATCGAAGAAAATTGTTGTTCCTCGAGTGATACCAGTAAAATCTGGAGGTTTTCTACCACTTATACCTCTGTTTGCCGGTCTCTCAGCACTCGGAGCACTATCGGGTGGAGCTGCTGGGATTGCAAAGACTGTCATTGATGCAAATAATGCTCGAAAAAAATTGGAAGAAGACCACCGCCATAATAAGGTTATGGAACATGTCGGAAATGGTTTATATCTGAAAAAGTATCCTAGTGGCAGAGGATTTGGATTGTATTTAAAAAAAACTCGCGATAAAGCTACCCAATCGTCCACTGTACGACACCGATATTGCGCGTTATGCAAAATTATATAAAATCTCACACTTTCGTGGTGTTTTCATGCGTGACACTCTACCTAAATCCGGTCCTCGACGACAACAAGAGTGTGCAGTGGTTAACTTGGACTCATCCAAAAACAGTGGAACACATTGGGTAGCATATATAAAGAAAAACAATGTCATCGAGTATTTCGATTCATTTGGTAATTTGAAACCGCCCAAAGAACTTGTAAAGTATCTAGGAGGAGGAGGAAAAAATATTTTTTATAACAATAATCAGTATCAAAACTACGATCAAATCAATTGTGGACATTTGTGTTTGAAATTTCTACTTCAACATCCTTGGAACAATGGGAGAGGAGTGGGATGACATTAAAACATTATTAATGCAAAAGCCACGAAGTTTTACTGTTGATGCGCTGAAAAAAGTCCCCATTCAATATCTGATTGGGTTTGTCAGCCCGTCTGAATTGTTGGATATATGGCATAAACTACCTAATGACTACAAAACAAATTTTGAGCTACAAATTCGTCTGCCGTGCTTCGTTCACTACAACCGTCCCGATTGGACAACGCATTGGGATGGTCCTGCAAGTTCTCAGGCATCTTGTTTTCTATGTCAAAGTGTATTAAATAAATCTTGAACATAGTTCTGTGTATTATTTAAAGTACCTTCATCCCTTGACATGCATCAGTCATCATGTCGCAGTTGTTGAGAGTAAATAGCACAAATCACGTATTTACATTCCAACCTCCTACGCCTATTGTACTCTATCCTGAGAAAGACTATGAGTTAGCACTACGTTCCTTCCACTCATACCATAGTATACCAAACATTGAAAATCGCAAATTTCACTACTACGATGACAACAACATGATGCAGAGTTTTGATATACCAACGGGATGTTACGAAATCGCTGATATTGAAGCGTTCATACTAGACAAGTTAGGTGGTGGTGGTGGTGGCACCAGCAATCCATTTGAAACTGTATTTGCGTTAAAACCCAATAATAATACGTTACAATGTATGATTTACAGTAAATATAGAATTCCGTTCGGCGAGCAGGATACTCCCAACTGTCTTGGCGACATATTGGGTTTTTCTAGACAGATACTCGAAGCCAAAAAATGGTACTCTTCAGATCTACCCGTCAAAATTATAAAAGTATCTAGCATACGCTTCGAATGTAACATTACCACTGGAGCCTTTGACGCAGACAGACCTGCTCATACTATTTACGAATTAGTTATAAAAGTAGATCCTGGGTACGCCATTGACGAAACTCCACATAATTTACTTTATTTACCTGTTATACCACAACGTGAAATTACTAACGTTACTGTGTTGGCTTTGGACCAAGACGGACATCCTATCAACTTTCGTGGTGAAAAGAGTACCTTGGTGTTGGAGCTTAGAGCGAGAAGCAACAGATGGGATTGATAATTAATCATAAAAGACGTTCCGCTGCACATTCAGTTCCATTAGTTAAACGACGTCCTTCAAAGCAACAGCAGCAGCATCTTACGTTGCTAACAAATTGTTCTTGCAATCTTTAGGCTTTTTGTTGAAAGAAAAACGATGACAACCATGTATGGAAAACGTTCTCGTATGAACGATATGCCTCCAATGTTTGATATCTATCGCAAGCCGAGATTCGATGAATCGATTCGCAAAGCTGAATACAGAACATATGCTCCGTTCATCAAATCGTTCAGTTGCAGTGACATTGTGGAATTTAGCATCAATCAAGTTGATTCGTTTTTTGCAATGAACGAAACATTGTTGTGCATTAAAGGTTCGCTCAATATACATGGAGCCGGTGATGTAAAGCTGGCAAATAATTTTGGTGCTTTCCTTTTCGATTCGTGCACATACAGTGAAAGCGCAAGAGAAATGGAAACGGTTCGAGATCCTGGAATCGTGAGTGCTGTACGTGCCATGACGTGCTACAATCAAGAAGATTCCAATCATATGGCTATAGCAGGCTGGAATTATCCCAAAGATCCCATCCTTAATGCTCCAGATAAATCATTCAACCTACAAATTCCTCTCAAGCACATTTTCAACATTTTCAATGACTATCCCATGATTACATGTGGACGGCAAACAATACGTTTGGTTCGAGCTCGAAACGATAATGATTGTGTATATATCACAGAAAAAAATGTTGCCGGTGTGACTTCCACTACAACTGTTAGCATAAACATTACCAACATCGAATTGAAAATCAAGCATATCTACCCTAATGATGATATTAAGTTGGAACTGATGAGGACCATTCAAAAGGATCAGCCTATAGTTATTCCATTTAGAAAGTGGGAGATACATGAACTGCCATCCATCACCAGAAATGCTAGACGTGAAGTTTGGGCTGTTAAAACTACAACTTCAGTGGAACGACCTCGTTATGTTATTGTTTTCTTTCAAACCAACAAACGTGACAACAACACAACTGATCCAACTTTATTTGACAATGCAGACATTCAAAGTATCAGGTTATCGCTAAATGGAGAGTATTATCCCAATGAAAGAATGCAGTTGGATTTTACCAAGAATGATTACAATGAGGCATATTTCAACTATACTGAATTTTATCCTAGCTATATGAATTCGACACAGAAGCGTCCTCTGTTGGATTATTCCTCATTCAAGAGGCGTGCATTGTTTGTTATCGATTGCTCGAAACAAGAAGAAAGCATGAAGGCATCTACAGTTGATGTAAAACTTGACATTGAAGCAAACATTGGTTTCCCCGAAAATACCAAAGTATATTGCATCATAATACACGATTGCGTAATGGAGTATTTCCCCCTCACCGAAATTGTTAAGAATTTAAACTAGAATGTGCTACTGCTGCTGCACGTTAGTATTCTAGCAATCATCATCATGAGAGTTGCATTCGTGGACATCCAAGGATTCGTCGTTGATGGATGCTTTGTTCCCAAAGAACTCACCATCGAGATTGGTTTTAAGCAGAGTCACTACATGTTTTTGCCACCTCAATCGTTTGATACATTAAGTCAGCGTGATAAGAAAACTGTGAAATACCTGGAAAAAAATGTGCATGGCATTCGATACTCTTCAGGTGACATCGAGTATAGCGAAATAAATGTAATATTGGAAACTAAGCTGTTGTATGCTGCAGACTTCATTTACGTACGCGGACAGCAAAAGGCTGAATTTCTACAAAAGAAATGTCACATTTTTAGTGTCTTTCCCATCATTATTGACGTCTGCAAGTTTGATGGTACATCATTGGCAACTGGAAACTTTGAACGTGATTCCTGTCACGCCACTGGAGGATCCTCCAGAAATGTACAATATCTCCGACAATGGTTTTTAAATATTGCGTTACCTTTGTAATTATTATATCAATAATAAATGATTTTTTTAAAGTGGATTTTTTTTTACACACACCATTTAGACGTCCCACTCAACAAACTAAATATCTTTTTTAACAAGAAACGTATAAGAAACAACCCCTGTATACATTTTATGACAAAGAATCATAGACACTTTTGATTTCACTCGTATGCTGTGAAGGCATCAATCTTGGAATATTAAAATGTAAAGTGCAACTTTCAAAATTACGTGGGGTCACTGACACCCAACGCAAAGTGTTAAAACCCAAATAAGACATTTATAAATAAACCATGATAGCGCAACGGTTACGGACTGTGTTAGGAACGAGAAGATGCTGTGTGTTCTTAGTTCGAATTTCACAGACATCCATTTTTTTTCAATTTTATAAATTGCATGATTTTTTTTTTCAAGCGGATTTTTTTTTTACATACACACCATATGAAATTTAGACGTCCCACTCAACTATCTTTTTTAACAAGAGCGCCAAAAGTATCTGGGGTCACTGACACCCAACGGATGAAGGTAAAACCCAAATAAGAAATTTATACAAATAACCTCGATAGCGCAACGGTTAGGGACTGTGTTAGGAACGAGAAAGTCGCTGTGTGTGTCGTGAGTTCGAATCTCACGGTCGACCATTTTTTCAATTTTATAAATTGGAAGTGTTGTGGTGGACCACGATTGACGTCACAGAAGATGGATGCCGTAGGGATTTTACTGACGTCACAGAAGATGCCGTCGCGACATTCGAATCACCCGCCAACGACACAACCCACCAAATTGGAAGTGCTACGTCACACATGTGGATGGACCATGATTGACGTCACAGAAGATGGATGCCGTCACAGTCGCGACATTCGAAATACTCGCCAACGACCCGCCATTGACACAAGATGGATACGACACACGTCACACCAACACGTCCGCCATTGACACAAGATGGATGCCACATCCGGTGCGCGCGCACAGTCAACGAAATCCAACATGGCCGACTTCCGTCCCAGAACCGGCTTAGTATATCTACTACATTTTGTTTTAAAATTATTACTTTTATTATTAACATAAAAAAACATACTTGAAGAAAATCTTTAAACTAAAAATGGCTACTTATAGAAATCGTATAACGTTTTAATTATTTTCATAACAATCATTACAAATAATGCCCACGTGCTCTAGATATAAAAACTTAAAACATTTTTGACAACAAAAACGTGTCTTTCGGCTTTTCTTTGTGCTGCATATAGCGCATCGTCCTGTCTGTTCATCCGGTGGAGCATCTTGTTGGTGTGTAGTGTCGTGGTTTCCAGATATTTCGCGAAGTCTATCTCTCAAAGTCATAAAAACACAGTTTTGTTTCTAATTTACTATTTACTTTTAAATATTTTAGTGAAAATACATCAACAATAACATGATATAAAAAAATATGTGCAATTTAACTTACCTTACGACTGTAAAATATTCACTAACAAACTCGTATACAGCTGGCTCGCTTTTACAATATTTCACCTATGACCGACCGGTATGGCTAAACGTTTAATACTAGTGTGTGAATTGATGATCTAAAAAGGTGGAAGGGGGTGTAGGCGGTAAGACCGCGTGTAAACAAAAATCAATAAATTAAAAATGTTGTCGGTCTCTCAGACATGAAGCGCCCGCTGTAGGGTTAACATTTAGAAAATATATATTAGGTGTTTAACACATTTCGGAATTTTAAATGGTCTTTTTGACTAAACCCTGATTTCCCATGTAAAGGGTCATGATTTGTGTCATTGCTCGGCATACAATTATAATAAATTATCGACAGTAGATTTTAGAATCCTAGGATTACTGCACAAACTAAATACTCCGACAAAAAACACTCATTTGTTGGCCAAACAAGTATAATCTAGGTTAAGAATTAAGCAAGTGAAGATAGTCACAGTAACAACTTATAGAAAAATTACCAGAACTGTGGCTTAACTTTAATCTAGTTTAAATAAATGACGGTGAAGCCAAACAGTTAATCTAAATTTTAATAAGTTAAAACTGGTTTTGTTAACATAAGCTTTGCACTAGTACGGTAGAAGTGGCCCAAAGCCACGGTTTGTACAAATCGTGGCCCTAAACAGGTTTTCTTGACAACTTCTTTACGTCAACGTAATACCAATATGGAACCGCGTAAAAACGTATGCCAAGCTAAAAGTGTCTAATAACTGCTTAAATTGCCAACTTCACGATCTTCTGTGCTGGCAACGCTGCGATGATTTGTTATGATAAAATCCTTGTTTATATAGCGTTATATATAAACAAGGGATAAAATACGTTTTGTGAATGTATCGTATCCTACAGTGTTGTTACGTAGAGGAGAACAACTTGAGGCGGTTTCTTCCCGCTTTGGTTGGTAGAGGCTTTGGTTAACCAAATAGTAGGTTCTACCATAGACAAATTTCTCTATGGGTTCCACGTCACCGGTATGACGTAAAGTACCAATTACAGGCGAAATTGTTTGGTTCTTAATTGGTACAGCTGATTGATGAAATTTATATTTACGTGTTGTATTGCGATCAGAAAAGTTGTTTATTGAGTTTTACTATATCTTCTTGGAGTTTTGAGTTAAATATATATATAGCTAAATCCCAAAACAAGCTTCTTGCAATTTATAATAAAAGCAACAGATTCCATTATTACTAGACAAAAAAAAGAAAAAACAAGGCAAGACAAAAACTACTTTAGACGAGGATAAAAGTTACCAATTTCAGTAACCGTGCTGCAGATCTCGGTATGTGTTTTGACAGGCCAAAAAGGGTACCAAAGTTAGCTTGACGTCATCGTTTTTCGAAACGAAATCGATTGGTATGTATTTGACAGACCAAAGTGGGGTACCAAAGCGGGACGAAATCGCTGTAGGGACCGAGAAAGATGACGTTTATGCCATCGGCCGTGAAAAAACACAAACAATGTGATGTAAACACTATTAGTAGTTTTGTATAATCAGCGTTTTTAAATGTTCATTTTTTAAAACTGATATTAAATGTTTGTGATGTCGTCATCAAAAGTATCTTTCTGTATTAAAGGCTGTTCAAATATGCTGTATAAAAATACTGCGCAGTTGAAATTTTATAGGTTCCCCGAAAATTCATTGAACACTGCGTGGATAACCTTGAAACGTCAAAAATGAATAAATGCAGTAAAAACCCATATGTAATTAAAATGTTCTAATTAAAACATTTTGTTAACTATTATTTGTGTATAATCAGTATGATACTACAATTGGCAGCTATTAGAAAAGTTATAAATTTACTTTTTACATAAATAAAAGATTATTATCGAGAGAATAAAATGTTGTTTTCTGTACGATTTCATTGATTGTATAAAATAAAAAACTAGTAATGTGTTTGCTGTCTTTAATATTATATAATAAGTTCAAATAATTAAATTCTATTAAGGGGAAGAAAGTAAACATTTGTACACAACGAATCACTTCAAGTTTTTTAATTACCTTTCAGAAAACATCGGGAGGATTAGGAACCAAATAAAAATACTAGAATTTGCAGTGCTCATTTTGCCAATAATAAAAAATCAGATAATCCCCTACACTCATCTTACATACCAACAATTTTTCCTGGCAAAGAAAATAAAAAGATCTATCCATTTTTTGCATTTTGTAGGTTGTTTATTATACTGTTTACATCACAATGTTTTTCTTATTTAACACCAGAGCGCTCTACTTTCGGCATAAGTGCTGCCTCTATAATTCCGTCTCGATACCTTTGATTGTTGATTGTTAAAAACAAGTAGATATGTCTCCAAGTTAAATCGCTAGAAAACTTGGCTGTATGTCCTCCATTATCATCTTTCAATAATATCATATGCCTCATAACTAATATTTTCTTTGCAAATCAATGTTACTTTGCATTTTCTACATCAATTTATTATAATATTTTTCGAGCAGTTTTCAGAAATAAAGTACATTTTGACACTTTATCTCAGATCACCTTAACTGAAGTCAAAAAGAACGCACCATATAACTATTCTTGCAATGACTCAATAGAGTTTTTAAGCCCTTCATTTTGTCACGTAAGTATGGTTATCGTTATTCTGAGAATGCGCAGTATGAAAACTTGAAGACCTTAACTTTAATAACGATAACGGACTTCGTTATTTACGGAGAAATACCGTAAGAAGGTTTTTATGCTTATGGTTATTTTTCCAATTACAACGTTGTCAAAATTGATATATTTTGGTAGACGCAATTGTTAAAACCTACTTAATTTCTTTAATGTAAAGGAAACTACTATATTACTTTATGTTTTAGAAGACAATAGTTTATAAAACAATTTTTTTTTGTCAACAAAGCTGTTACATATTTTTTCTGAGAAAATCTGACAACGCTAAGAATTTATTGTGCCAAACATAAAACCTAACCTTCATTATTATCCATGATTAATTATTATTCAATATGTAAGGATCCTCCTAACAATAACATTTTTTAAAGCTTCTTCCATTGTTAAATTTATAAAATATTGATGTATTTACTATTTAAATAACATGGGGTTATATTTACAATTCGTCAACTGTCATTATAATTAATCTGTGACTGCTAAACAGAATACGTTATTTTTAGATGGCTTAAAAACTCCTTCTTTTCTTGTTCAATGTAATCGTTATTGTTGATAAAGTTAACCATAACTACACCCAAAATCTCCGTTAAATTTGTAGGCTTAAAAACTCTCTAATTACTTAAGCATTCATCAATGAATGCTGTCTGCTGTCATAAAATCGAAGAATTCCTTAAGTGATATTTTTGCGATCTAGCGTCTTTAAGTGGATTAACAGTGTCGCTTAAGCGTGACGACATAACGGTGACGTCACGCTTAAGCTCGCAAAAATGGAAAGTTTATTTTCTGGCATATGAAAATGACATTTCTCTCATGACACATACATACTTTATGTTTATTTTTTGTTTCTGAAACTGTGAATCTATAGTCTGTAGTAAGCAAAACAATATTAATATATCTAAATAAAATAATATCGCTTTTGTTAAAACGTGTGATCTTAGAATTTAGAATGAAAAGGAGGAGATACTTAATGGTGCTGCTCAGTGAGGATACAACTTTTTCGGTGGTCCTTTTAATGAGAAATCTCCTCTCAAGAAGAATAAAAAGTTTGCAAATAATTTTTTCAATTCTAAAAGACCATCACATCAGGTTGATTTATGAGGAAGAATGGATAAGCCGTTATCTAAATTATGACTTTTATATTTAATTTCGAATGTCTAAAGACACGGTACCTCGCAGCGACCCCGCAGAGATATAAATGTTTGGGAAAAATAATGTTTATACAAATTTTTTTGTTATCTATGAGTTTGTTGATAAATTCAAATTGTTGCCTACTAATAACAAAGAAAAAAAACAGCCACAGTATTGGTCCAGACCTTATCAATTTATTCTGTCATTGCTATCAACCGCTTAAAGTTTTCTGGCGCACTCTCGACCACACCAGTTTTCGCTCCAAGCGTTTTTAAGCGTGACGTCATTACTTATTCGCGAAAATGAATCGCTTTAATCCGCTTAAAGACGCTAGATCGCAAAAATATCACCTTAGAATCGTTTTGTTTTGACAGATGACATGATGAACTGACAGTTCGTTAACATTTGTATTATTTATAAAATCTGATAAGATCACATACATTTGATATGGAAAAAGAAACGGAAATAGAATCAAAATATCACAGATTAGCGGCCGAATACTCCAAAGTAAGTAAAATAATAAATATTTATAGTGAATGATCTAACCTAAAAATTTGCTAGATTCGATCTCAGGCAACTGTTCTGAAAAAGGCAGTCTTAGATGAACAAGCCAAAACGGCAAGCCTACAAGACCTAGTCAGAAATCATGAACAGACTGCTAGAAAGCGCGACCAAGAAATTGAAAGCCTCACATTTAGAAACGATCAACTAACAAAGAGAATCATTGTACTACAACATGAACTGCAAAATAATAATGGTAAAAAAAATAAAAACAAAGTTGTAGAAACCTTTCCCAATGTTGATATAAGTGTGTTAAACGATGAATTACAAAAGAAAATTTTAGAAAACGCTCAGTTATTTAATACGGTAAGCATTTACGCCCATATATTGAATTTATTTTAATACAGTTTTCGATGTTTAGATTACAGAAAAGGACTTAGAATTACTAGAATGTAAAGAAAAATTGAAAAACTTGGAGGATTTAGTTAACAATCTTCAAGCAGAACTAGTCAATAAATCAAAATTGTACAACGCCGACGAAGAAAAATATAAGAAACGTGTACAAGAGCTTGAAAAGAATATCAAACGACTTTCATTAAATTATGCTGAAAATAAAAAATCTTCTGATAGTTCTGAAGAAACTGTAAGTATTAATATTAATCAATAAAAAAAGACAGTTTACATATAATACGAGTTTTAATTGTAGTATTGCTAATATTTTCTTTTTCAGTCGAAACACTGGCAGACAGAAGCAGAGAGATGGAAGACGGAATGTGAATTATTAAAATCTAAGCCTCAATCAAGTGATAAACTTACAAACTACTATGAATCTCAAATAAGTGAAATCTTAGAATCCAACGCTTTGTCCAAATCTGAAACGCAAACTGCTTGGGCTGAAAATTTAGCTCTGAAAGCCCGATTAGAAGACATAACATTGGAATATAGCAAGTTAAAGAGTAGCTTACAAAGTAGTTACGAAGAACTAATGACGACTAATAACAGTTATAAAACACAGTTGGACGCTATGACCGAACATCTAGCCGCCCAAAATGAGAAAATCACCAAGCAGTGTGATGAAATACAATTTTTTAAACATAAGTTAGCTATTAAAAAATAATATTGCAGTAAGGACGTATACGAGAGATGTTTTTAAAGGAATTTGTTGGAACTAATATTCTTATCAAATGTCTGGGTTATCAGAGTTATCTTTTAATAGAGCATTTACATAAAAAAATAGTTTTAACAGATTTTTTTTAATTTATAAAAGGGCTGTGATTCACAAACAAAGAAAATGTTTATAGTACTAGCTTTCAGATTATTTAGAATAGCTATGTTTTTCAGCCCAAATGACCTAAGGTTCAAACGATTGTAAAACAGTTTCTAGCAAATACTAAAAACGAACAGGAATAAGTTTCTGGTGAGTAAAAATATTGAAAATCAGTTTTATATAAATATTAATACCGTTTCCATATTTATTTGCTTATGATACCCTCCTATATACATCAAATGAGAATTTAGAAGTAGATGTAAAGAACATAAATGAATCTCTAAAATCAATTAATACTATTTTAAATCAAACAAATTGGAACTGAATGCTAATAAATCTAAAGTTATGACTGGAGTTATGATCATTGTTTTTGTGGGAACTAAATGGACTATATTATTTTGTTTTGATATTCAATTAATTCAAGACGTAATGAATAAGCTGAAAATGAGTATGGTAAGAAAAAATAAAAGAAGCGGAAGCAGATAACACTTACCCTTATCCTGCTAGTTGGTCTTCTTGTCAGTACCGACTGATGATCTAGATATAGGGACCACCACGTGAATTGAAGAGTCTGGAGCTATGGACAATACACTTAAGTGGGAGAAAGCAATAACGAGTACAGAGTAATAATTTATAGAGAGCATGTAACTCTATTACTTGAGATGCTATTGTGTACTTGGCTACTACTGCCGACACGATCCAAAATGTGAATTTGTTTTAAATTTTAATTTAAACACAAATATTGATTTATTTGACCAAATACAGTATCATTCTTTTGTAACATTAATAAACTAAACAATTAAAAACGACAATACAAAACATAATATACATAAAAATATAAAATTAAAAAAAAAGAAAGTTACTGACTTAAAAGGTGGGACTTCATGCCCTCTTGCTCATAGAAGAGAACGTACGCTTCCCCACTGACTAAAGATTTCAATGATATTGATGACACCCTTGAATCATTATATTTGTGCCACTGTCTAGTGTAGAGATGTCAGCAGTATGCCATGTAGTGACCACTGTAAGTGGTTCCGCTGTGATTTGATATAGGGTAGAGGTTGTACCTACAGGGTGCCACATTATCATTTTTTTAATATTTTAATGAATTAACTACATACATTTGTATTTTTAAAATGTACTATTTATATAATGTAATTACTGCTACACTACCACTAAGATAACTGACTTGGTTCCGGAACTTAAAGAACATGATGGAAGACAGATGGCACCGGAAAATCAATTTTATATGAATATTAATATCCTTGGTGACCAGATTTAAGAAGTTTATGATATTGGCTTGGATAATGAACATTTCTCATAAAGATTTTATTATTTTATTCAGCACTATACTGATGAGACTGTTCAATATTTTCCAGAAGTCTAATTTATCATAAATCTTGATTTGGAAATTCGAATAGAAATGGATATGAACTGCAGAAATTCAAGGAGAACTGACTTTGTTTGGACACTTAAAAAGCATGATGGATGACATATGGCCACGGAAAATACCAAAACAAGGAAAAAGGGTACGACCACGAAGAAGTTGGAGACACCCAAAAGCCCCGTAATTCTTGTCAGATCAATAAATGATGACTGATATTTATCACCCAACACCACAAAACCATATTTATGATGAAACATTATAACAGAATCGGAGCATTAGAATATTGAAAATAGAAAAATAGTTTGTGAAATATTAAGGAAACCACCTTAAAAACCGAACACATTTAGTGATGGGCCTCAAAGAGTAATGACCCATGCTAATCTTCTTCCTTTGTCTATTCTAAAAAATGTGCTCTATCAAGGTTGTAAAGACCTATCATCTTAATGTGCCCAGGGCCTAAAAAGTAGTATATGTTATAGTAACCACAATTTGTGAAGTTAGAAAAAATCGAAATCCTGATTTAAAAAATAATGGATGTCAGAATCCGAAACGCCAAATGGATATGAAGATGACATGATATCAAAAACACTAAAAAATTACAGCAGTGTCAACTGTTTTTTGACATCTCCTTAAATGGGTCTACAAAAAAAGCACGCCTCGAATTTGGGGAGATACAGTGATAGGCATGTCAGATGCCCAGAGTTCCACTGTATTATCGAATTATATATGTATTTTATATACATATTACTTTTTTGAAGAACTACGGTGTATACAGGGTAACACTATTGCCTTATCCAGGCGATTCTTAAATTGATTTCTAGAGATGGGATGGTTAGTGTTCTTAGTTTGACCATTCCAACGATAATTTATTATGAAATAGCAAAAATGAACGTGTTGAAATACATTCACAAAACTCACTTCATACTTTAACCAGTTTGCGTTCGAATGGTTTCCAAATTTTTGTATTTATGTAACCAGTTCGTGGTAAGTATTTGCGAAATATTTGCAGTAAAAAAATATTAAAAAGTAAATGTTTAATTGTATTTACTGATATTACTGTGTATGGATTATTTAAAAAATGTGTTTTTTAATAACTTTTAGCTTATATTTCATCATATGGGTCTTATAAAAAAACTACAGAGCAATATAAAAAATTTATTAAGATGTAAAGGTTATATCTCATATCATTCCGCTATTATATATGTATTTATATACTTTAAGATTATACATATACATACATAAATTTTATTTAATAAATATTTATTTATATTTTAAACAATTATCATGATTATTAAATGATCAAATTTAGATTTTTGTTTTATTTGTTATACATTATTAACCTGAGCTTTAATAATGCAAAATTGTGTAAAATTATTCTATAATATAAGTACAGGTAAATGTGCTCATAAAATTTGCTTATGATCATGCTCTTCAAACTGATACATTTGCTTACTCTTCTCAATCTTGCTCAAAAGCAAATAGTCCGGACACTCATTTAATAATCTTGATTTCCACATCTTTTTTTACTTTTTAAATATTTCACTTATTTCATGTGTGGCCTCCGAATGTGAATGTGAAGGGTATTTTCATTCAAGTGCTCATTAACGTTATCAACACAAGTAATTAGTTTTTTTGTGTCTAATATTTGCTTGGCCATATTGGTATGTGTCTATTTACACTGTTTGATACTTAATATTAATTCTTCTATAGGCCAGTTGCTTGGTCTATATAGTTTATTAAATATTTTAGCATCTAAAATATTTTAACATGTCAACTTAACCCACTGCACGAAGTTTTGCTACTGTCACTAAATCAAATTCAAGAAAATCAACTTCGACACATATAACATATCCTAGTAGAAACAAGCTATCATACTAAATGCACTTCCGGATCAGTGAAATTATAATACCAAGAGGAATCACCCATGCTTCTCGTAGATCTAACCAACGTATTTGCATCTGTCTCGCTTCTACTTTAGTCGTTGATAACCTCCTTAAAAACCACTCTTCAGTTGCCATTAAAGAAGAAATCGATCCCATAAGCAGACTTATCAGCCTTTCTAAAAGATTGCTAATATCTGACGTAGTTCCCTCAATTCCTAATTAACTCATCAAACAGTGGTCGCCAACCTCTCAATGTGTTGAGCTGCTTTGTTAATTTTGGAATAAACAGCGAGCTACCCACACGGAAGCCACGTAGCGCAACGTAAATGAAATAATCCACAGTTAATTTATTATTATATGGATTTATTTTACTATTTAACTGGTAATACATAATACAGTGAAACTTGGTTAAGTGGGACCTGGATAAGTGAGAAACCTCCATAACTGGAACTTATGCTGAGGTCCCAACACTTTGGCACTGAATTACCTCTGTTAGTGGGACGAGGTAAGCCTCTATATCTGGGATTTGTTCTTTCAATTTATCATCATAGTTACCTCTATAACTGTAAATTTTATATGCATAAACCTCTGTAACTGAGATAACATTGTTTGTTTACTCATTTTTATTCTACCCACAAATTCCACACGTAATTCCAAGTACGTAAGTAATTTTGAGCTTCAGTTTTAGTTTCGCTTTACTATCATACATATGTTTATTTGAAAAATGCCAAAACGAAAGCTACAATCGTTATCATTACGTGAAAAACTGAAGTTAATATCCGTTTATGAAAGTGGGAAGACACGCGAAGAAGTTTGTGCCGAATTTAATGTGCCAAAATCTACTCTCTGTAGAATAATTCAGAGTAAACATAAAATTGAATCACAGTGTTCTGAAGGACAAGGAAAACTAAAACGTGTACGTTTATCAGAATATCCTGAACTTGAACAGTGTTTGCTAACATGGGTCAAGCAACTTCGTAACAAAAACATTCCGGTAAGTGGACCGATGATTAAAGAAAAGGCACAAGATTTCGCGCGAAGGCTCGATATTCATAATTTTTGTAGCAGCAATGGTTGGATGGAAGGGTTTAAGAAAAGAAACGGTATAGTTTTCAAAGCAATTTGTGGAGAAAGTAACGCTGTTGATATTAACAAATGTAGCCAATGGATTGAAGCCCTACCAGTTCTATTACACAATTATTCTGCTGATGATATTTTTAACGCAGACGAAGCGTGTTTATTTTATAAGTGTCTACCCGATAAAACTTTTACCTTAAAAGGTGAGTCTTGTCATGGCGGGAAACTTAGTAAAGAGCGCATTACAATACTTCTAGGTGCTAACATGTCAGGAACTGAAAAGTTGCCTATCCTATTAATGGGAAAATCTAAGTCTCCACGATGTTTCAAAGGTGTTAAAACTTTGCCTGTGAATTACCAAAATAATAAAAAGGCATGGATGACATCCACTATTTTTTCTGATTGGTTGAAGAATTTAAACCAAGAAATGAAAGCCCAGAAGCGAAAAATGTTAATGTTTGTGGACAATTGTACTGCTCACAATAATATGCCCGAGCTAAGCCACATTAAACTCGTGTATCTGCCTGCAAATACGACAAGTAAGTTGCCGCCGACGGATCAAGGCATCATCAACAATTTCAAAATTTATTACAGAAAAGAAGTTGTTCGACATGTTATTAAATCTATAGAAGACAATCAGTGCCCACAAATCGATGTTCTTCAGGCGATGAGGTTTGCTAGGAAAGCTTGGTTTTCTGTGACCAAAACTACTATAGCAAACTGCTTTAAAAAATCTGGATTTAAATCTGAAGTAACTGTAGCTGAAAGCTTACAAGAGGAGGACGAAAATTTAGAAACTGATCCTGACGATTGGAACTTAACCATCAGCAACGACAATAATCAACACCCAATATTCCAAGATTTTATAAACGTCGATGACGGTTTAATAGTTTCAGGAGAACTTAATGAAAGCGACATTGTTCATGCCTTCTCGTCTTCTTCATTGGAAAATGACGATGAAATGAGCGCGGAAGTAAATTTAGTAAAAATTTCTAAACGCGAAGCAGTAAAAGCACTAGAAACTTTGCACAGTTATTTTGAAATGTCATCAATTGGTGACCAAAGCATATTTGATAAAATTTATAACATCGAAAAACATCTGATGGCTGATACTTCCAAACGACAAACTAAAATGACAGATTTTTATAATTGATACATTCTGTTTCCATATTCGTACATATTACGTGTAAAAACGTGCTTGAATATTTTTGTTGATTACATTTGTATGATTACCTTTAAGTATGTACTAATTTTTTTTTATTAAAACTCATTTACATACATAACACGTTATTTTATTTAATGATCGCACCTGTATAACTGAATTAACCTGTATTCTCACCTCTATTAATGGAACCCTCTGTAAATGAGACAGATATTTATTTATACCTGTATATCTGAGACACTGGGTAAGTGGAATACCTCTATAAGTGAAACGACATTGCAGGTCCCTTGATGTATCACTTAACCAGGTTTCACTGTACATAGGTACTAATAATAAACTAATAACAAAATAACTAATATTACTAGTACCTACTTGTTCATAGCTACATGCCTACCTACCAAACGAAGGTGTTTGAAAAATAAACACAAACTTTTATCCAGCCACAACGGCATGTCACGTAAGATTTAAAAATAGTTAATAATAACAACAAAAAAGTAAAGCACTATCATGAACATAAACATTGAAAAATAAAAAAGCACGTTCAATGAGAAAGCTGACACTCAGACTAATCGATAATTTTTTTAATGTTTGCGGTATAATTTGATACAGCCATTCGAATACAATTATCCAAATGTTCATCTGTAAGTCGATTGCGATATTTGTTCTTAATAAACTACATATTGGAAAAAGAAGATTCACACAAATAGGTTGAACTGAATAATGCTTTCACTCTCAAGGCAACACGGCATAGAACTGAATATTTGTCTTTACTTACAATAGGCCAGATACATTTGGTACTTGAGACTAATGATTTTAAGGCTAAATCATTTTGAATCTCTATTACTTCCATTTTTGGTGCAGCGATGTCTTCGCCAAAGTTCTGCATAACAGAAGTTGCAAACTGTTGGATATCAATTTCCATAAAGGGTGAAACAACAAACTGCGCTACTAAAGCCATTTCGTTGAAATCCTTAAAACGATTTTTGAAGTTATTCTTCAGGGTCGAAACTATTTCTACATGATATTTGCTGATATAGGGTACTAATGGATTTTGAGATATTTTTTCTGAAAGAATAGGAAAATGCTTGGCATCGCTGTTAATTAGGTTTTGTTCCCAAAACTCCAGCTTTTTGATAAATGCTTTTATATCAGAAATCATATCCGCTAGTTCTTTGTCTCTCCCCTGAAGCTGCAAATTAAGTTCGTCTAATTTCTCTGTAATATCCACGAGAAAACCAAAATCTCTAAGCCAGATTGAATTTTCTAGTTCCGGAGTCGGTTCATCGCGTTGTTTGAAAAATTGAACTATGCGAGATAGGACATCATTAAAACGTTTCAGCATATGAAAAAATATGTTCACCAATATAGTATTGTTTCTCACTACTGGGTCCGCGCTCACTATCAAAACAAAGATTATTACTTCTACGATATATATCGTCTATTATAACCTCAGCCTCTACAGTGGTGACTATATCCTTAACAGCATTTTTCGCAAGACGCTGTTTTTGACGAGTGCTCTTTGAGATATTATGCAGGGGTTTTCTAGAGGAAACATATATTATGATGGTATGTGATGCAACAAATGAAGTATGTACTTGCTTTTCTGTGTTTCCGGACATATCTGCTCGTTCCTTTGCTCCGAATACAAACATAAGTAATAAATCTATAAATAGCAGGTACCTGAATCGACTCATGGTTTTTAGAAGCTTACAAAGGAGGTGCACACTCTCCCTTCTAAAGAAACATTTATACAGGGTTGCATTTTAAATATAAGCTAGAAGAAATACGAGTATTATATATTACAAGTGATTAATAACAAAACATAGGATTTCATCACACTTCTGATACCTTTTCTCCCATTGATCTAAGCATTTGTGATCCCAAAACTGCCCCTAACTTAACCTGGCAAACTGCTGATGATCTATGTGATAGCAATCATTACCCCATAATGATACATGACAACTCAAATGAACAAGCTTGTGTGAGAAGTTATTGGCGCCTATTAAGCGTTTCTCGGATGTCATCATTACAGCAGCATTCACTTACATTCGCAAAACCACCCATATCCCCCGTCACAAAATCTTTCCTTGGTGGAACCCTCAATGCGAACAAGCAGTGCAACAATCCAAAACTGCCCTTAACATTTTCCGCAAACACAAAAGTCCTGAAAACCTAGTTTATATATAATTTCTATGCAACATACCCCCGGCCTTGAAAGATTTTAATATCTTTCGAAATTAATTGAAATATATAAATTGCACAATATTACAATACAAAAAAAATCCTAATTGCAAACAATAAAATTAGTTCGGTCACATAGTCACTATTTTATTTGACGAGTTTTTGGACAGGGTTCTTCAATCCAGAGATAACCCATCCTAAAACAGTTTTTTGGAAAATCGGATATCCCTCCTCGATGAGTGGAACCTGACCGGCACATAGAAGATTGTAAAATATCCCAACACCCAACATCATTTTTTTCTATTTTGTTGAAATATGGATCAGCTAGTTTGAGATGGGAAGGAATTTCTGATTGAGAGATGTCGATGAAACGGTTAGGAAGACATTTATTTATAACTGGTAAAATAACAAAGGGTAATGTAGCTCATCCACCACTACACCTATTATTTTGCAAATTTCTAGACACCTAAAATCCGCTATTAAAAAACGTATACGGAAGAAATTGCTAAACCACTGGAACCAATCCGCAACATTCTTAAAGAAAATACATCCGAATATTGAACAGTTTGACATCCCCGATCTCCGGAGCGGCGTGAAGGTCGTCGTAAGAAGACTGCGTATTGGTCACACACGACTTCTCATGTCAACCTTATGACCTCTTCCCCCCTACCAATCTCTACTTGACATTCAACACATTCTCATAGATTGCCCCTATTTTACTAAAAGACGTCAGCAGCTTGAAACGAAAACCGACATTAAGGATATCATAACTAGTACACATTAAATCACTATAGCTATCAGGTTTCTAAAAGAAGATAACCTTCTAAATAAAATGTAAAGACTTACAGTTCATTATTGTTTGTAATTATTTTCACATTATATATTTTAAATCTGTCTCAAGCATGTTAAATTGAATAAAAAAAGATTTCACTTAAGGAATTCTATTCATTTTGTTTATGACAATGGATTGTTAATACAGGTTTTCATATGTTTTAGGTGAATGAAAAAAATTCTTGTAACAAAACTTGATTTTTTATTAAAGTACCATTTTTTTACATATTATATAAACATTTAAAATCTTATGAAAACACAAATAGAAAAATATATGTTGCAAAAAAACTCACTCGAATGGAAATGTTTTTGAAACATTAAAACAATGAGACCGAAAGATATAACAAAAAAGAGAGCATTCAAAATCAGCTTCGGTAAAATTTCATCAAAATAAAATTGGAATGAGAAATTCCACTTTCAATTTAAAAAATATATAGAAATATAAAAGAATTTCTTTAGGAAGTTAAAAATATCAAATTAGTAAATTCAAAACTATTTAATAATATTCATATGTGGACTAGTCAAAGAGTTCTCTTCATGTTATCAAATATGCAAAAATTATAATACAGTATTCAATGTAAGGGGTGAAACTGTGACAATATAACAGCTCAATATCCACTCAAATTTTCTTTGGTGCTTGATCCTGTTAGTTCCAGTACTACTGAAGAAACCGCTAAACCATGACAGACTAGAGACAAACTATCAGTACATGTATCCAATGTTGCTTCATGTAACACAATATGTCAAAAATATCAAAGTTTTGTTGTATTGATTAACAACTTGATTATTTTTGGTTAGTATCTGATACTGAAGATTCTATTTTGTCAGAGTCTCACGAATATGAATTTTAAGCAAACATTTTCAATTTTTTATGAATTGACTTGCAGTTTGTTTACGAATAAGGTTTTTATATTCTTCTTTTACATCTTAAACTATGAACACAGAAAATAATACTCGACACTGGATACCTAACCCCCAATCACACTCTTGAATTACACAAAGCCACCAAATTGTAGATGTAATTAACAAATCGGAAAATTGTCCCCACTTCATTCTTGGGCGACAAAGTACATGTGCTAATTTCAAACTTTTCTTAGCTAGTTTTCTTGAATATAACTGCATTTTTAAATTCTATATATGAAAAGAAATTGTCAAAAAAAAACATCGATTTCATTAAACGAAATTCCATTTATCTTATGTTATAAACAAAAACATGAAATTGCCTCTAGAGTGACATTTAATATTCACCTACATGTTTTTCTATCAATATGTTGTTTATTATAGATTGATTAAAAAATTCAAAATTGAAAGTGGATTTGCAAGTTGATTAAACTGTCAAAAAAGGAAGACTGCTTTGTTGTTCCCGACTGTAAAATGTCAAAATGCCCCCCTTACAAAAAAAAAGAAAAAATCTCACAATTTGTCACATGCAGTCTAATAAAATTTTTTGCTACTGTTCTCTTTGCTGTCCCTGAAACAAACGACGTATACTTAAATTTCATGTTTACATTAATTAATTAATAAAGGTCATAGTCAGAAATGTCACAAGAAAAAAAAATTATAAAATAATACAAGGGCTGTTCAAAAAGTCACATATTTTGAAATAAAAAATAAACAAAGTAAAAACACATACACATAATCGCCATTTAAATTATGTTACTGTTTTAAATGAATCTTACTGTTTCTAGGTGATTCCACAATATAATGAAAACATTTTAAAAACTCTAAGAAAATTTTTAATGGAAGACTGTTGAAGACTATGTACACACTTGAATTTTAGAAGTAGAAGAAGGTTGATGGGTGTATTTTCTCAAAAGATGAAAATGTGTAAATAAATTTTATTAAAAAATTAAGCTAAACGCTTTCGGCAAATAAACATGCCATCATCGGAGCTTTCGTCAATGGTAAAAAATACCTCTAAAAAAGGGAAACATTGAAAGGGGATCGGCATCACAGGCACAATAGTTAGATGTACCTTTTCACGAAATTAGCAAATAAAATGAAACTAAAAACCCCCTCTTTTATGGGGTGAAATTATTCAATCAGATCATTTTTATATTTTAAAGATGGAGCAACGAAGTATGCAAAATGACATTTAATTTTTTAATAAAATTTATTTACACATTTTCATCTTTTGAGAAAATACACCCATCAACCTTCTTCTACTTCTCTAAGAAAATTGACAATTGTTTCGATATAAATATCATAATCAGAATGACAGAAGTTACATTTCATTTGATGCCTCTCTGATGTTTAATAATTATTTTGGCTAGACTAAGAAGAGTGACCTACCTAGTGATTGACTTAATATATGTTAATATAAAAAAGAAGAAGGATGATATTACAAATATTAAAGCTTAGATATTAATAGCCCTATGAAGATATCCTGTGCGCGTACTCTGTATCCTCATAGAAAGGAAATTTCTTTCTATAAATTCTCTATTTCACTTGACCTTATTCTGTAAGCTACTTCGGCATTGGTCGTGTGTCACGAACGGTTCGTTCGGTAGAAAGTAATAGAACGACAATTTTAGGTCTTGCTATGATGTTTTGAGTATCCCTCTCTCTTTTTAACACACAATCATTAGATTTATCTTTGTTGGCATGTTTACTTTTCTTCGGTTATAGTCCGGGAAAGTAAGGTCGAAAAATCTTTAACTATCAAAACTTTCCCATAACTGATTTTTCATTTTTAAATGAAAATATATTGACCCAGCATCACTCTCCTAGATTGTCTAATAATTTCCACTGGAGTTTGCGACGCAGCTTGCAAGCACAGCTCAGACCACCTAAAATTCAAGTGATTTATGTTCGTGTCATTCCTGGATGTGTTCTTACAAAAAAATCGTAGAGATGAAAATTGAAGCAAATCTTATGCTCTTGAAGGTGACGTAAATAGCTTTTTCAAAAAAAAATTTTCCAAAAATTGAAAAAATTTACGAAAATTATATTTTTGGTGGGTAATTATAAATAAAATATTAATATCGAGGTCAAAACATAGATAAACATAGAGGACAAACTTCTAAAAATGTACATTTTTTCAGATTTGGAAAATTCAAAATGGCGGCTGCGCAAATTGGAAACAAATTTTTTTTTCAATCGCGTCTAAATTTATGAACATTAACGATATTGAGAAACGGTTTGTTGCAATCGACAGAGTGAAAGTTATATTTTTATAAATAACATAAACCAAATTTTTAAAAAAAATTTTACATAATTTTTTAGAACATTTACCGAAAATAAAAATTTTTCCATCTAGTTTTTTCTCATTTTGGCGTTGAAAAATTTCTTAAAAATATCTTTTTACGTTATAAATATGTTTGTTTTTGAAAGACGAATATTTTAAAAAAAAAAATTTTCAGATGCGACTTTTACAAGCTGAGATAAACAAATTCAAAATCTGCTAGATACTGTCATAATATTAATTGAAATTTTCAACTTAAACACAATTTTTCATTTTTCTACCGTTAATTGGTCCATTCAAAAGAGAACAGTAATCCTAGCTCGCTTGGCCAAACGGTGCGGCGGCAGCTGCTTGGCGTTCTGGTGGGGGGTCAGCGCTCATTCTCTTCGAACGCCCAAAAGACCCTTACTAACATGACTGACGAAGTACTTGTACCCGACGAATTATTGAACATTATTTCGTGTTCTTGTACCACAGGGTGCTCTACTACCAGGTGTGGTTGTAAAAAAGTTGGCATACATTGTACGATATTATGTAAAAATTGCGAAGACAAAAACTGTTGTAACATCGAAATTGTAAGTACGGTATTTGACAATGACGAGGATGATAATGAATCTCTGAGTGATGAGCTAAATTTTGATATTACTCAATTAGTTGATTGTGAACTTGCGATTGATAGTAGCAATAATATCGATGAGGATTTGTTTGCTAATGATAATGACGAGGAAAATTGTACAGAGCCATTTCCTCAGAGACCAAAAAGGGCGAGAATTTGTAGAATATAGATGTAAATTTGTAAATAAATATTATTCTTAGTATCTACGTTTCGAATTATGTATAATATATATATAATAAATACATTTATAGATATAAATTATAAATATCATTGTACCTTATTTCTAGCAATATGTAATCATATTAATAATAACCATACTATAAATGCAAACATTTTACAAATAAAACCAAAATAAAAGCTTGAGATTCGTTCAACTGCGAACGAGCGCTGATCCCCCACCACAACGCCAAGCAGCTGCCGCCGCACCGTTAGGCCGAGCGAGCTAGGGTTACTATTATCTTTTGAATGGACCAATTGACGGTAGAAAAATGAAAAATTGTGTTTAAGTTGAGTTGGGATTCGACAACCTAGCGAAGTGATCAAAATTTGAAAATTTCAATCAATATTATCACAGAATCTAACAGACTTTGAATTTGTTTATCTCAACTTGTAAAAGTCGCGTCTAAAAAATTTTTTTAAATACTCGTCTTTCAAAAACACACATAGTTAAAACGTGAAAACATATTTTAAACAAATTTTTCAACGCCAAAATGAGAAAAAACTAGATGGAAACATTTTTATTTTCGGTAAATGTTCTAAAAAATTATGTAAAAAAATTTTGTTTATGTTATTTATAAAAATATAACTTTCACTCTGTCCATTGAAAAAAAAAATTGTTTCCAATTTGCGCAGCCGCCATTTTGAATTTTCGAAATCTGAAAAAATTTAAATTTTTAGAAGTTTGCCCTCTATGTTTATCTATGTTAAGACCTCGATATTAATATTTTATTTATAATTACCAACCAAAAATATAATTTTCGTAAATTTTTGGAAAATTTAAGATCGGACATTTTTTTTTTGAAAAAACTATTTACGTTACCTTGAAGAGCATAAGATTTACTAAAATTTTCATCTCTACGATTTTTTTGTAAGAACACATCCAGGAATGACACGAGCATAAATCACTTGAATTTTAGGTGGTCTGAGCTGTGCTTGCAAGCTGCGTCGCAAGCTCCAGTGGAAATTATTAGACAATCTAGGAGAGTGATGCTGGGTCAATATATTTTCAATTAAAAATGAAAAATCAATTATGGGAAACTTTTGACTTTTATTTCCTTACTTTCCCGGACTATTATGTTTATGGTGTTTTGTGGTTTATATATACAAGTTTATGTATGTCGGAAAAATAATTATTGGAGTAATTAAGTATTATTAATATTATTGCAATTTAATTCATAAACAAGTGCAAAGGGTACCTAAATAATACGTATTTATGGCCATTTACGGTGTTACCTGTAAATGTGAAATATTTCTGTGTTGAACGTTGTGTTAAATTAATTACTAAACTTCTTAATTTTTGTCATTAATCCAATTATTAAAAAGTTCAATATATTTAACATTGGTGATTTTGTTGTTCTTCATCTTCTACTTGTAGCAAATAAATTGGGTACATACTTTATAATGTACTCGCAATAAAGATTAAAAAACGAAAACTAAGAACAGATAATATGCTATTCTATAGTTTATAATATTTACACCACGCACATAAATATAATAGTAATTCACTCCCACAATGAAATATGAAATAATTCTCGTAACTATTATCCTCCTGAGAAATAAACAATCAAATGTTGCTATTGTTGCCGACTTAATCAAAAGATATCCCAAATACCCCTAAAAACAGATCAATGTTTTTACATCCAATAATTATCATTTCTCTATAGCCGAGCATTGCCTAATAGATATAGAAAGAATGGTACTAATAGAAAGAAATTTCTTTCTACGAGACGATACAGAATACGCGCCCTGGATATCTTTTTTCCAATTAAGATCAGTATAACTATAGAAAACTAGGAAGACTCTATCTGCTGATCTTTACAATTATCACTTACGAAGACAGTTTAAAAGTGGAGAACTCCCTAGATTTATCTGTTCATTAACAACTTCGTGAAACAGTGCTTCCTCATCCATCTCCATATTGGTTAATCGTTTATTATTAATCTGCTCTTTCAAGGATTTCACCTCAGACATCAATTCTGAAACTTGTTCGAGTAATTTGGGAAGCAGTCCGAAGCCAGAACGACAGTTTTCACATATGAACAGCAGGTTTCTTGATTTCAATGGTAGGCACCTTAGTTCAGTTGATGAAAGGCCAGAACAATTTTCATTAATAACAAACAGTGGTTTTAACTTCATTGTCAATACATTGTTTGCACTTTGAACACGTTGTTGAATGTTTGTTTCATGCTGCTATCGGACCAGCTTTCCTATTTTTAGACGATAATGCTCCACCACATCATGCAAGAGTAATAGAAAAGCTTTGGACGTCGATTTTATAGCGCATTTGCACTGTCCTTTCTATTGCACGACCTCCATTCCATAGAGTATGCTTGGGACCAGCTACAAAGTTGAATCAACGAACCCTACAGACACTTCAACAACTTAGACTGCCGTTACCCAGACTTTTGAGACAAATCGATCAAGGCTACTTCAAACACCTTATTGAAAGTATGCAGACGTTGTAATTCATGTTAGAGGAAAGCATACTCTTTGTTAACATATGTATTATAATTTTTAATACAATTAAAATAATATACAACCTCAAATTGTTGTATTTGTTGTTTCAAACTGCAAACATATAGTGCAAAAGGGCACACAAACACTCATATAAAAACAAAAACATTCAATGTATAACATATAAACACTTGTGATAATTAAAAAACAATCTTAGAACTTATGAACTTACTTAACTTTTATGGGGCATTTTATTATTTATTACTAATTTTATGGAAAAATAATATAAATGAATTATCAATGGTCTAATTCTAATGTCAAAAAAATTCAAATTTTACTTTTCGTGCCATTCAGTCCTACATTTACTCTGTCACGAGTTGAAAGCAATGATAATGAAAAGAAGACCATATTGGCTTCACACCGGGTCCACATCAGTAGGTATATATGTAGTTCGTTGGAATATTTATTGATGTGGAGGGGGTGAAGCACCAATCCGGCGCGTCTCCAGGTTGCGGATAGGAGGAGTAAATTTCTAAACTCAAGTCCACATTAAAATAAGGATAGCATGAATGGTATCTGGCGCAAATATTTTCGCGTTTCCTTGTATGGTCTACATCTATAAATATTTTGACGAACGCGAGCAAATTTGCGTAACATACAACGCACAACGTAAATATTTATTGATGTGAACCCGGCTTTAGGTCCAATGCACGAAATTAAAGATAAATTTTTAATGAGGAAAATTATGTGCAACTTTTAAATCAAGTTGTTATTTTTATAGTAATTTGAATGCAAATATGACTATATGAATCATATATTTCAAGAATAAAAGAAGGCCGCAACAGGCGAACGCGCTGTAAATGTGCGCTGCACTGTTAACGAAGATAACTTCAAAGAAAAAACATTCAAATGTTGCAAAACCAAATGAACGCGAACTCTAGTGTGTATCAAGTGTGGAAGTTAATATCATGGGTCTTGTGCACAGGTGAAAAACTTACAATGTGTGAAAATATGTGACACGAGAATCATTTGTTGTGGAGATAAGCTAATTGAATCGAGAGTGGTCGTACCTAATAATACAGATGTAATTATTAAAACTCTACAAGCAGAAAATGAATTACTAAGAGCTTTATTGTCTGAAAAAGATCAGAAATTTTAAATGACAATAACAGGTTATTAAAAAAAATAATCAGTTATTATCAGATAATCTAAATGCTTTTCAAAAGGATAATAACACCAACAAAAACATTATCAACTCATCGAGTTTGTCAACAAAACAAAACTCAGTTGAACGTAAACGACAGGGATTTAACTCCAAAACAGGCACCAGTGGTTCCAAACATTTCCAAAATTACTAAGCATAAGGACTCTAGTATGTTCAGTATGAATATCGCCAACGGTTCCAGTAATTCCAATTTAGTTGGGAATGATATTGCAAATCTATTTGCTAAACATTTCTCATTAGTTTATTGAAATCAACCTCTGGCTATGCAGGATGTACATGTTTCTTCAATGGTAAATGTATCCAATTGTCATAATGAAATTTCGAACATCTATGCAAAGTTATCCATACTTGAAGTTAAAAAAGGTCCCTGTTCGAATATAATACCTTCCATTTGTCTTAAGGATTTTAGCTTTATTGTATCTCAACCGCTCTTTCATAAGTCTCGTGTTACAGGCGAATTTCCAGATTATTGGAAAGCTTCATGTGTCACTCCAGTGTATAAATTAAGTAGAAAATCAGACATCACAAATTATCGTCCTAAACCAATCCTCAGCATAATCCCCAAAGTCTTTGAAAGTATTATTACAGATTATCTTACCTATAACTGTTCGAGTATTATGACATCCCAACAATTTGGCTTCACTTCTAAAAGGTTTGCAGAATTGGGTTTACTGACATATGTTGATTTTTGTCTGGAGGTTTGGAAAGGGTTAATCATGGCTCTTGCTACATAAACTTTGTTTTTATGGTGCTGACGGTCTTGTATTACAATGATTAAGTATTTTAATTTTTAATGTGTCAGCTTTCAAGCTCAAAAGACATCTGCTGGAACTTGAACTTAAGGGCTTACAGCTTTTATTGTTGGTTTGATGTGTTATCACTCTTCTTACTTTTTTGTTTTAAATTGTGTTTTATACTATACTTTAGGATTTTATACATAAATTTAATACCTACGTCAATTAATCATTCTTACCAGTTTTACTCATTTTTTTCTTTTTTGTTATTGTAACATTTTTTATTGTATTATTCGAATTGGGCTTGCCCCTGATGGATTAAATAAATAAATAAATGAATAAGATCCCTTTATGTTGTTTTTCCAACTGGGGTGTGACCCTTTCTAGTTTATAAAACAGGTGCTATTACTTGAACCTACTCCAAAGATGACACTATTAGACATATTGCTTTCATGAATAATCTATAGGTAAAGCAGAGATAAGTTTTTTCTAAAAATGGTGACATTTGAGTGAAATTTATATTAAAAAAATTATTTTATTTTGTGAAGGAATTGACAAATTGAGAATTCACTTTACATGTCGTTTCTTTAATATTTTCAAGTAATTTGTGATAATATAGGTAATAGTGTAAAATGCTAAAATAAATATTTGCTTTTTTCAGAACAACACTTAGTTTCATTTGCCGATTCCATATAACATCAGAATAGACTAACTTGTTTTATATTTATTCTATAAACTATTTAAATATATGAAAACTGAGACATTAATACATGTTTATTATGCTTTTTTTCATAGTATTATTAGTATGGTAGTATAGTGGCTTGGGGTGGTGCATATGATAATGGTATTTCTCTTATTCAAACACTTCAAATTAAAATCTTAAAAATAATTTTGCTACCGAGAAGAATCCAATAAATATAAATCAGCCATTTGTTGAATCAATTCTCAATTCAATGAATTTGTAAGTATTACTTGAAATAAATTGATATTATTGCCAAAAAGAAGAATTCGTGTTAAAAATAGTTTTATTTCTGCTATAAAGGTATTTAACTTACTATCAAATAGTCAGAAAAACTTATATATACATAAGAAAAGCTTAAGAAAGTAGTGGGTGTCTTGGATTATTATCATTTAAATATCATTAAATTATTAATCAATTAATTGTTTCTTGTTTAAAAAATTTAGTTTATTATGTTTAATTTAGTTTGAAGTTACTTAATTATACTCAACCAGTCCACGTACAGGAATTTTCTTCCCTCTGTGATTTTATGTATATTCTCTTTATGTATTTTATATCCAGCATGTTTTTCGAAGAGGCAACAAACAGTAATAAGAATGAGATTGTGAAATTTTTTGCCAACTATTTTTCCACAACTTACACTGATAAGAATGTTACCCAAATTCCAGAATATGGAAAAAGAGAGTATTTGAATGTTTGTAATTACAATATTGAAATAACAGAAGTAATTGATGAATTGATGTTAGCCCCAGAAAAACTTTCTTCTGGCCCTGACGAAATTCCTCTACATTTCATGAAAAAATGTGTATTCACGCTGGCAAAGCCCTGTCAAACCATTTTCAATATCTCCCTATCATCGGGAACATTTCCCAAGTTTTGGAAACAAAGTTTTCTCACTCCAATCCACAAATCTGGAGCTAGAGATGACATAAAGAATTACCGCCATGTGTGTGAACAATCTGAAATCCCCAAATTACTTGACTCTCTGTTTACTTAGAAACTTACTCATAACACCAGGAAGATAATTAATTAAAAGCAACACAGCTTCACCTCAGGAAGATCCACCAACACAAATTTGCTTACGTATCAACATTTTCTTTTGAACAGTTTAGAGGAAAGGCATACTGACTTTTGAAAAGTATTTGATAGAGTCAATCATGACATTCTAATTCCAAAACTCTCTGCGTTAGGCAATGACAGTACCTTTTTTAACTGGATCGGATCTTATTTGAGAGGTAGAACTCAATGTGTCAAATATGCTGGTTCTGTGTCATCAGAAATCTCGGTAACATCTGGGGTTCCCCAAGGATCCCATATGGGTACACTACTTTTTTTGTTATTTGTTAATGATATAACAGAAGTAATACAACATAGCTGCCACTTGATGTTTGCTGATGACTTCAAACTCTATAGGATTATTGACAATATCTGAGATGCTGAACTGTTGCAAATATATTTAGCAGTTTGTCTCGTTGGTACAATATAAATATGTTTCATCTTAATATAAACAAATGTTATCAAATCACATTTTCGAGAATTATGAATCCAATTCAATACCAAGTAAAAAATGTTAATTTGTCAGTAGCTGATAGTGTTCGAGATATTCACATATTATTTGATTACAAAGTAACATTTAAGACACATATTGATAACATTATTTCAAAGTCATTTAAATTATTGCATTGAAAGATCTTCAGGAAAAGTTTCCCTTTGCACTTCTAAAATATTATATTGCTCTCTCGCTCAATCAGTTATTAAACATAATTGTATGATATGGTGTCCATTTTATCAGGTGGATATCAATAGAATTGAGACAGTACATAATCAATTTTTAAGGTCATGTGCATTCAAATTTGGATATCAGAGGAGACACTATGAATATTCCGACATTTTGAACATTTTGGAACATCGAAGGGCTGAGATTGATTTGAGATTTCTGCATAAAGTTGTAAATGGAGCTATAAGTTGTCCAAATTTAATTGAACTATTTAAACTGAATGTTAATCCCAGAAGAACAAGAATTTCAGAACTGTTCATGGTTCTTATGGTGATCAAAAAATTTGGTTCTTGGACTGTGTAATGAATAGAAAATCGGTACACAAGTAGAAATAATAGTAAAGACAAAAAGCTTATTGTTTATTATGCAAATGGTAATATAAACAAATATGAAATATCACATATGGTATTCAATGAAGGACAAAAAGTTTTACTGATAAGAAATACCTACTCAACAAATAACAAAAACTGGACTTGTAATTACGGATATATTTATACCTACCTAAACATAAAATTTAGACCAGGCCTTGAACATAGAAATGAACATTTAATATGTTCCAGTGTCGGAACTGTAAAACATTGGAAAATAACATTCAGATTTGGAATTGCAACCAATGTAATGAAAGGATATGCCAAAAATGCGCCAAATTAACAGCCTTTGAAATAAAACGTATGGAACTAAAATAGAATAGAAAACTTATATTCCTATGCCACCACTGTGATAACAATATGAAGGAAGCAACAGAAAGAAACATACAACATACATCATTTAAAAAAGAGACATTAAAAGAAGTTCAAAATAGTGTAAGTAGGGAATATAAGAGGATTGAAGAACAGCAAAATCAAACATTAACAGAACTCATTGAAGAAATAACACAAATGAAGCTAATTATAAAGAATCAGAATGTTTTACCAATAAAAAACCAAATGACTAATATACCTAAAGGAAATGGATCTACCAATGTTGCAGTCAACTCTGAACAATACACAACATATGCATCAGTCTCAAATACTCAAAATTATCAGGATATGAAAAAGCATAATTTAAATGTTCCTTCATTTCAGCAAATCAAAAGAAGACAGAGAAAGCATAACTTAGGAAGTGGTGATGGAGATTATACTTTTCAAGGAAGAAATAACTCCACTAAAAAAATCTGGATGTTCATAACAAGAGTTCCGGATAATGTAAAAGCAAGTGATGTACAACCTTTTATCCACTCTAAAGCCAATATAACACACGTGTCCAATGTTCAGATGAATGATATAGAAGTTACAAAGTTAAGTACAATCACAACAAAAGCTGATAACCAGTCATTCATGATTGTTGTAAATCCCATTCTTCAAGAGGAGGTATACAAATCCAGTTTTTGGCCAAAACATATCGCTTCCGAAAGATTTGACTTTAGGAGAGGACAAAAATTTCTAAACTCTCGGAAATCTGAAATAAATAGTCAGCAACATGCAGTATCGTTTTTACCAATGTGAGGACAGAAGAGAATACAAACTTAGTCTCAAAATTGAAGAAGCCTTCACAAAGATATAAGAAAATTAAAAGTTCTAAGGAGAAGGAAAGCACAGATACCTTAAATTTGGAGTGTATGCACATTAACATACAGGGTGAACTAATGAAAAAAAGATCAGATTTAAATTTAATCTTAGAAAAAGAAAATGTAAGTATTTTATGTATTACTGAACATTGGCTTAATGCAAATAACTTAAACATTACGCCCATAAGAGGCTTCCAATTAATGTCGAGTTTCTCACGTGTGAATGGAAAAAAAGGTGGTGTCTGCATTTTTGTCAATAGCGAGATATTAAATGCTGCAAATTTCCAACAAATAAATTTAAACAAATTTTGTATTGAAGGTGAATTTGAAGTATGTGGTGGAAAAATGGAATATGACGGAAAAAATTTTTTGTTTGTCTTTTGTATTTACAGACCTCTGGATGCTACTAATTTTAAAACATTTATTTATCAGTTAGAAATTTTACTTTATAATACTTACGATAACAATAACATGTTCTTGATCTGTGGTGATATTAATATAGACTTTTTAATGCAAAGCTACCAAAATAAAGTTGTTTAAGGAGTTTAACATTGAACACCATATTAACGTACCCACGAGAATAACCAGTAACAGCTCCACATGTATAGACAATATCTTCACCATATATGATATAGATAAAGTAAAAGTGTGTGATACATTCTTGTCCGATATCAAATGTGTTGTTTTAATATGTCTCTTTCAAAAAGTAATGAAATCAGTTATATATATAAAAAAGAAACTTAAGTGATCCTAACATAGTTACATTTCAAAATATTTTATCAAAAGAAACTTGGGATAAGGTATATGAAGCCACAAATTTTCATGAGAAATTTGCAGCATTTTATGAATCATTTGTATATTATGATTTAATATTTACGAAAACAATGAAATGTCTTAAAAAATATAAACATAAAAATCCTTTTCCATCCAACATTAATGAACTACATGATCAGCTGTGTGAAATGAACAGATTGAGAAAAGTAATAAACAATCAAAATTATACAGAATGTTACAGAGAGTTCAAGAAAGAATGCCAGATACTAAGTAAAAAATACTTGCGTGAAAAAAATAATAATAGAATTTGTAACAGTGGTAATGTAATGAGGGAATCTTGGAAAATAATTAATGAAGCTAGGGAAAACAACAAAAGCAACGTAGAGAACATAAAAGTTGAGGGAGAAAATAACTTAACACCTAAAGAAAAAGCAAATTATATAAATAAATATTTTGTAACTGTAAATCAAAACAACATTATTCCTAATTATAATATGCAACTCAATACATCTCATACAAACGTCTTTCTATTTCCAACAACTCCTGATGAGATTATATCTATCATCAATAAAACCACATCCAAACCTGCAGAAGGGGTTGATGAAATTAACGGTAAGGTAATAAAAGCAGCAGCTGGGTTTATTGCTGAGCCCATATCTCATTTAATTAATGAATTGTTTACCTCAGGTACATTTCCTAATGTGAAAGTATCTAAAGCAATTCCAGTTCACAAAAACAAGGGGGTAAGAGATGAAATAAATAACTACCGTCTTATTTGTATACAAAGTCAAGTAACTAAAATATTTGAAACGGCATTCTCTGGAGGTCTCGTTAATTATCTTGAACATTTCAACATGCTACCTCAATCTCAAAATGGCTTTAGAAAGAAAAGATCAACATCCAGTGCCATTGCTGCTTGTATAGAATTCATTTATAATGTGCTTAATGAAAAGCTACATGTTTTGGGGCCTTTTTATGATCTTAGCCGTGCATTTGACACAGTTTATCATGAACTTTTGCTAATGAAACTTCAAGGAATTGGAATACGCGGAAAACCATACGAGTGGGCAAAATCTTACTTGTCCAATAGAACTCAAGTAGTTATAGTTAACAACAATATTATCATGGTGAATCAACAATTTGAAGAACTCATTGATATAACTAATGTAGCATCTTTTGAACTGAATAAATATTTCATAGGAAATGGTTTAACATTGAATGTGTCAAAAACACATTTTATGCGTTTTTTGCCAAGTAATGTTGTACCTGATATTGAGCCTTTTTTACATGTTAATGGAAAATCCATTCAGAGTGTCGATCAATTCAAATTCTTAGGAATAATACTAGATCCCAAGCTCAGCTGGGAGTCTCATATAAATGCAGTGATTGCAAAAATAAGTTCATGTTGTCTATCTGAATGTATTAAAGCTCATTTATTATGGACTAATAAAACCAACTCTTCAGTACGGCTTAATGTTTTGGGGTGCATCATCCTTTCTTGAGAGGGCTTTTAAAGTTCAAAAGAAGGCTATAAGAGCTATGTACAGTGTTTCTCTAAGAAGGACGTGCTGATCATTTTTTAAGAAGGCTGAAATTTTAACTCTACCAAGTCTATTTATATTCCAATTAATTAAATTTGTTGAAGATAATCAAAGTTCATTTATAAAAAATGAAGACACACACGTATGACACTAGACAGAAGAGTGATATCCGCCAACCATTTACATGTTTAGAAATAGGGCAACATTCTCCAAGGCATATTTGAGAAATATACTTTATTCTTTTTTATTACAGCATACATTCTATAGTGTTGAGGAGTTTCTCACATATTAATACTATATTTTAAAAATTACTTAGTATTTGGTTTATAGTCAATTTTATTAATGTGAATGTTTTTATTCTAATTACCTGTATTTTGTTTGTTTAGTTGACTAGTCTGATAGAGTTGTGTATTATATGAAATTTTGTATAATGTATGATTCTCATATATGAAAAATATATTCTATTCCTCATCACAGTACGAACTATATATTACAAGGGTAATTAAATTGGCAAATAAAAATTGTGAAATAATTGCTTTATTCGAGGCGTCCACATATTTATTCAAAAATCAAATGAGGCACAATAATTTGTTTTAGTTGATTATGATTTATGATTGTATTTGTTGATAAGGTAACTTAAACATTGTCTCTTAAATATTTATGTTTTTTGTAAATTGGCATGTTTGTATATAAATAAATAAATTATATTGGTAAATAAATATTATATATTATCCATAATTTGCCACAACCTTCAACTCAACTGCTTACATTTAAATTGTTACGATTAGAGATATGGCAATGCTATTTTCATTAGAGCAGAGATGGTGACTGTTTGACTATAGTCCCACCCACTAAAGCGCCAGGCCAACACGTCTATTACTTTCTGAACAGCCCTTGTACACAAAACTGTATTTATAACTCCTTATTTTATCTGTGAATATCAAATACTTCCAAAATAAAATATTCGACTTACCTGTATAGATTATATGCTAATATTGCTGCTAACTGCACGGCAGCGATCACAAGGACTGTTGTAGTATTAATACAATTTATCGTTGGACAACTTTGATACGTTGGTGCCTTCTGGGATAATTGCGCTAAATTCTGCTTAACATGGTTCAAACCGTCCCGCATTTCGCTGACCAAAGATTGAGTATCGTATCCGACAGATTGTACTTGCGCTGTTGGCTGTTTAGCTTGGTTGTTTAAAATCGTGTCAGCTCGGAGCTTCAACTCCATTACAAACTGTCTGAAAAAAATATTTCATTATATACTAAATAAGATTTTTTTATCGGTACTTACTTGATCTCTTGTAAAGTTCCACTGAAAAGGTTGTGGTTGTTAAAAAGAGCGTCGACTTCGTGTCTTCTAATACTATCCCCAAGCTGTGCTGCTGGGACTCCAGCCGGTGGAGGCGGAGCTCCTGCTCCTCCTCCTTGAATCATGGATGCTTGCTGAGATATTAGGCTCATAGTTCTTTCTTGTCTTCCAACAATTTCGTCAATTTTTTTATTAACCTCTCTGAGAACCTCGTAAATTTGATTTTGACCTTGGAAAATTTGTCGTAGTTCTCTTTGCGACTCTGATTCAAACCAATCTTCTACATCAGGATCTTTACGCTGAAAATATTAGATATTTTAATTACCGGCTAGCATCTCACATTTTTATTTACCTCATCAGGATGATCTTTTTTATACTCTGCTTTTTGTGCTTCCAATTTATTTTGATAATCTAGATATTCTTGTTGTAATTTTTGTTGATCCTCTCCTACAACTAAAATTTAAAAAAGTTGAATAAAATTTACGTTCATGGTATAATATTCTTACTTTGATTCTGTTGTGATTGCTCAGGGATATGTAAACTCTGGGTAAGAAAGTGTATAACGTCATGGTCATCAGCTAGGCCTCCAGTGGCAGCTGAAACTCCAAAATATCCTCCCCTAGGTAAAACTATGTTCTCTACTCTCAAACACATTTCAAAATCTTTTTCGTTATTTGTCATTCCATTATTAAACAACACAGTAAGAGTATTTTGATAATATTCTATTTTAGCTCTTGTAGGATAAGGTTTGTTACGAAAATCGCGAAGGCAACCTGCAAGTTGTTGAGTGGTAGCATCACTGGAAAAAAAATATCAAAATATAATTGTTTGTGACAAATATTTACATATTTACTTTTGGTGATCAAATTGTTTTGTTCCATCGTTCAGTACAGCCATAATATAGGGATTATTGTGTTTGTTATCATTGTCAAATGAGTCAAAAAATAAACCGAGACCAACCCATTGATCTGAAGATCCAAATACGTCACCAGAAAATGATCCTTTACTTTGGGTATACCAAAAAGCCTGTAAATTAAAAATATTACAACAAATATTAGTTTTAATTTAATTATCTTACCAAACCATCAGCACCGATTCTTCCTCTTCCAGTTACTCTAAAAGCAATATCAACTTCCCACCAATCAAAATTAATTGGCTGTTTTGTCCATATAGCACCTTTTTGGCTTTTTAAAGAAGGTGCAATCCTTACATTTTCAGAACTAGCTATCGCATCTAAAAAAAATCGAGCAGGTAAATAAAAATGAATAAAAACATATTGATATAATTTATTCACAATTTCTAAAAACAAGTCGTTCATACAATTTAAGCTTTTTTTTCAAAAAACATCTGGATTTTGGTTATATACGTGTACATTTTGACACACGTTATGATATGTTATATATCTGTTTTACTTTTTTTTTCGTATACCAGAAAGAGATAGAGCATACATTTGATGACATTTATAACATGAAAAGATGTACGTGTACTTAAAAATATTGAAGTACTTACTACCACCATATTCCCAAAATGGTACTGAGCCGTCTTTTTGAGCTAAGTACGGAGGTTTGAATGAATATTTGTACTCAAATGTTTTATGTACTGTTTTTGCAGCACTATTATTCAAAATAAATAAAAAAAATAAGAGAAAATTAGTTACAAAGATCATGTTTACCACCGCACCGTTCACTGAAATAAGAGCTAACTTCACGTGTAATAGGTTTTAAATGAAAATACGATTGAATAATCGAAACATTATCGAAAACAAAGAATCGATAATTTTCAATCGCTGAATTGTAGAAAACTTGTTTTTGCTTAAATAATGAGCATTTACTGGAAATATTCAAATTATAACAAATTATTAGAATAAAATCAACCATTTTTTTCAACAATATACGTTGTTATTCACTTCAACTTCAAATATATCAAATAATCGATTACATATTGTTAGAAAACCCCGCACATTTATGCAACAATCATAACAAGTGATTGATATTCAAAGTTCATATATTTTTCATTAAACTTTTGATTGCAAGCAAAACAATACAACAAATTATTTTATAAAATTGACTTCTAAGTGAATCATCAATGTTTTATAATGATCAAAAACAAGCGTGTGGACGTAGTGTTTTGCTTGGCATGGGTGAGTTTCTCGCCGATCCGTGCTAGAGTAGGTTTTAGAACACAGATCAAAGGAAGCTTGTAGCAAGCTATTGCAACGTATTCGCACGTGTTTAGTGTCGCTCACAAACTCGCTCCAAACGGGTGAGTACGACCGCGTATCTATCATGAGTAGTTGTCCAAACGTGAAATTTACGGCCTTACTCAAACCCAATTGTAAGGTAATAGATAATGCTAAAAGCACCGTGACTTCTGATGGAAACTACGCGCATGCAAGAATGATCAGGTGAGCACTTGTATTGGTTGTTTATAAAATCTACCACACTTGGCGTCATAATCGCACGTCAAAGTCAAATGTTAATTGACATAATTACAGCACGGAAAAATGAAGGTTAAAATGTCAATAGTATGTCCAGGTTTGTCATATTTGCCTGCACGGCTTGCATGCGGCTAATCAGAACTTGCAAGTGTGTAAATGGCATCCAAGCGTTTATAAAGACTTGTGGATGTTTCCCAAACCTCAGCAAGCGTGTAAACGCATAATTAAGGTTACGTTTACATGCTTGGCAAGTCTCGACAAGTGTCCACAAATACAAGCGTGTGGACGGGGTGTTTGGCTTGGCTTGCATGAGCTTGTCGCCGATCTGGGCTAGAGTCGATTTTTGAATATAGATCAAATGAAGCTTGTGACGTATTTACACGTTGTCGCGTGTTTAGTGTTGCTCACTAACTCCCCTGAACTAAAATCATATCTAGAAAATTGGCCTTCGTCTTGTATTCGTACCGCGGCTTGCATTCCAGCACATGTGCGTTTTTCTTTGTAATAGGTACATATAAGAAATCTGGCGCAACTATGCAATATCTTTCGTAGCACTTTTACATTGGTTTAGATAGAAAATGTCAAAGGTTATTCTGTGATAATACTGATTGAGACAGTTTTACATAATCGATAAAAAAATCTGCCAGTCCGGATGATACCAAAACAAACTAAAGCTCATTATATTGTAATGTTGCCAGATTAACTAAATGTGTGGCTTGTATCACTATCTCATAGACTAACTAGATGGTAGTGCTTGTATTCGAGCATTTTGTAGATCAGCTTAGAATCAGGTCGTGAAATGTTTTCAAGATTCCGTTCTGAAAAATTGAGTGCATCTTGTAATCGCGCACGTCTTATATTCAGGATTCAGGCGTATACGGTAGTTTGTCAAACGACGAACTTATGACTTTTCTCGAGGAATATCAAAATATGGAATCCAAACGATCTAAACCACAAAGATAAAAAGAAAGTAGCAGACGCTTGCTCTCAACTCGAAGTCAAGCATTAAAAAAGCCAGTTCTATGCGCTGAACTTTTCGCTTCCTTTGTTTTTGTTTATAGTATTTTGAATAAAAATTCGTCAAGCTAAACGCCGACATAACCTCAACGTCCTTGTTTGCTATCTTTGCCTGTCCAGAACAAACTGATGCACTCGCAAGTGTGTAGATGGCATCCAAGCGTTTGTAAAGATTTGGTGCTTGTGGACGTTTGCTAAACCTCGGCAAGTGTGTAAACGTAGCACAAGAGAAGATTGTACTCTTACTTTACTTACCGTATGCACGTAACAGTCCTTTCCGTGACCGTAGATTACAGACACAGAACAAAAATTTCTTTGGTTATAGACTCTCCAGCTCCAGAGCACAAACCAACCTGTGCTCCAGAGGTTATACACATTGAATTATGGATCATTGGAAGATAATTGATTAAAGATCGATTATTTTCATCTGATACATTTAAAGGGCGAATTAAATCGCAATTGTGAGGAATTTAAAGGAAACGATTTGTTATAAATAAAGCAGCTAAGCACTTTTAAAATAATTTATTGATATATATTTGAAATTACAATAACGAATAAGAGGATATAATAAATTTAACAATATAAAGGTGTAAATTGTAAATGATTAAGGATATAATATTCAATGAAACTCAATTTTAAAACGTGATGTTATTAATTTAAAATAATGGTGTATATAAATGAATAAATCAACAACTAACATAAGTAAATAAAACTTTAAATATATATATATATATTTATACTTAAAATAAGCTAACCCCATAATTTTATATTCAAATATAACAAAATTTTGTATTTTAAATCATATACTTGCAACTTTCATTCAATTTTTTGTTACACAGGTCCACAAATTAAAAAAGTTAATGTGTAATTTGTATTTTTTCTTGAAAATTAATCTGAAGTTATAATTGGTGGTCGATAAGCAAAACTTGGCAAAAATGTATAAAAAATATGATCGAGTAAAGTTTTCTTATTGTTATAGCTTCAAAAGGTTTCTTTATTTGTTTAGCTCAATTATTTGCATCCTTCGGAGGTCATGGTACCTTAGAAACTTGCTACTGCTGCTATGGGGTGTTTGGAATGGAGGCAGAAGCTGAAACTTTTGTAATTCAGCATAAAACCACCTTTTTAATTGATCATTACAAAACAATACAGTGGATAAGTGAAAGACAATCGTTCAATATGTCAAGGATTAAGTCCATATCAAATTGAGGAAAATAAGGTTGAATATTGGTGATACCAACGATAATAGTGTGAAGTGGAACTTTGTTTTGATTGTAGAATTTTTTATTACAAAGTACGTTCTTAAAAATATGAATTTTATCCTTTCTTAGGTTTTTGAAGCCTTTCCAAATAAAAATACTGGAGTTTTATTATTTTCTAATGTCAAATTAATGCTGATTGCGGTTCTGTTCAATATTACAGTTTAAGTATATTACGATGGGTAATTGTGTTTATTTTTGAAATAAATACATTTTAAATTATGTTATTTAAAGGTTTTCTCAAAATTTTGTTTTTTTTTGTATCCCAATTACAGCTCAACAAGAAAAGTATGCACCCCCAGTTTACATTAATTTTTTTTGAACCTGTGTATTATTTTTTTAAAACGACTTTCAACTCTATATCTGGCAAATGTCCCTATTTGTGAAGCGCAAAGTGGATTTTCTTCCAACTATGTATTAAGATATTTAAATCGATAAAGAAAATTTAAATAAATAAAATAATAAACTGAATCTACGATAAATGTATATCACGGCTATTTTGAGCTTTGTTGTCATTATAATATAATTTTTTAATTGACTTTTGAATACTAATGATATGTTTGTATTTGTTATTAAACAAAATTAAATTTATTTTTATTTATTGCCCGTTAATATTTATTTAAATATTATATCTTATTAAAGATAAACCCGTAATTACTTATTTTCATAATGATTTATTAAATCTGTTTATATTGTAGGAGAATTTTTATAAAAAAAATGAATTCAAGATTCGAAACGAAATTATTAATTAGATAAATTATTAAATTTGTTTTATAAAAAAGATAGAAATCACACTTTCATAATTAGAAAAATGGGTTTATATGGCGTTTATATTTTTTGTAACTGAAAAGTTCGGTTATTTCCTAGATCACACTGTATATAGATTTATTATTAAATTCATTATTTTAGTTGCAAGTATTTATGATATTCAATGTAACCGTAACTAAAATTATTATGCCCCAAAATATAATAATGTAAATATAAATATCTAATAGAAATAGAAATTTTTGCACTTTATTAACAAATTAGTACAAACTTGCTTTTGCATAAGGATAACTAATTGAAAGTACTAAAAATGCTCAATCTTACTAAAATAAGACCATCATTTTTAATTTGGCATAGTACCAATAACAAGAATAGTACTGCAGATTCATTCTACTTTTGTTAACAATTTATCTACTCAATAATATAAAGAACGAGTCTAAAATAAAGAATATCTTTTTCAATATAAATAAATATTGTACCTAGAAACTGTCAATATGGAATCAAATAACTGCAAATAAAGTTATAAATGGTAACATAACATATTTAACCAGCCAATGAATTTCTGATAAGCTACTAATATCTAAAGAAATTTTAAATTTATCATAGTCTGGGAAAATTCCATCTAAAATTGAGATGCCAGAAATGGTCGATGTTGTCAATAAATCACAAATCAGGAGATATAAAAATAAGAAGTAAAGTTTTATAAACAATAATTTTACGAATTTATCAGTCAAGAAAATTTTTTATATGCCACTAACCATCTACGAAGTTTTAAAATTATTATAGTTCGGGAAAATTCCATCTAAAATTGCGAAGCCAGAAATTGTTGATGCTGTCAATATATCAGGAGATATAAAAATAGCTAATAAAGTTATAGACAGTAATTTAACGTATTTATCAATGTTTTTAATCAGCCAAGAATATTTTTTATAAGCCAGTAATCACTTAAGAAGTTTCAAATTTATTATAGTCCAGGAAAATTCCATCTAAAATTGCGATGCATGAAATTGTTGATGCTGTCAATATATCAGGAGATATAAAAATAGCTAATAAAGTTATAGACAGTAATTTAACATATTTATTAACGTTTCCATCAGCCAAGGTCAGTTTTGATAAGCCATTAATCACTTAGAGTTTTAAATTTATCATAGTCCGGGAAAATACCATCTAAAATTGATATAACAAAAACTGTTGATGCTGTCAATAGATTGAGAGATATAAAAATCGTTGAAGTTGTAGACAGTAATTTAAGGTTTTCATTAGCCCAGGAATTTGGAGAAAACTGGAAAGATCTATTTAAAATTGAAATGCAACATATTGTTGATGCTGTCAATACATCTGGAGATATCAAAATAAAAATACTTAATAAAGTTATAGACAGCAATTTAATATATTTATCAAAGTTTTTAATTAGCCAAGGAAAATTCTGATAAGCTGCTAATACGAGCTTTTAAATTTATTATAGTCAAGGAAAATTCCATATAAAATTGAGATTCCAGAGATTGTAACAAGTCTCTTAGTAATAAAGCAATTTTATGCGACAGCTTTTGGGCTAAAGCCCCCCAAAACCTCCAAATTTTTTTTCAACAAATTAAATGTACAGCAAAAGATTTCTTGTATTAGATTCTATTATGTTAAACTATAATAAAAATGCCTTGCAAAGTTATTTCACAAAAGGTTAAAAATAATATTTTCACTCATTCCTAAAGCCAATTCTTGCATTAAAATTTCACAATATCCAAGTTTTTTCTTCTCAAAAGCCATTATTTGGATCATGTAGTTAATTTTTTTCTTTTTGTGGGGTCATCGTGACGATGGTGCTATGAATTTACAAGAAAAGGGGGAGTATGAAGGCCAGAGCCTTATTGAGATTTAGGATTGATGGTGGAGATTCGAAATTAGAAAATCATCTTCAAACTGCTCCATAAAATGCAACTTTTATCAGAAAAATCACGAGCTTATAGAATGCCGTGGGGATATTATTGTGGAACAAATTGTATAAAAAATAAAGAAATCGCAGTTTTATTCGTTGACTGTTAATGAAACTCGAGATGAAAGCTCTACTGAGCAGATGACTGTATGCCTTTGATATTAAGATATTGATTTTAGCCAAATTAAGGAAATATTTGTTGGGTTTGTTGAAGCTAAAGATGAACTCATTGGAGAAAAACTGTCAGCACTTATACTAGGAAAACATCAAGAACTAGGGCTCTATATTTCTAATTTGAGAGGCCAAGCATATGATGGGGGCTAAAACGTGGCAGGCCATTTTCAAGGTGTTCAAGCGAGAATTAAACAATGGAATCCTCTTGCTTTATACCTACACTGTACGTCACATCAATTGAATTTGGTTTCAAGCCATGGTTACTTAGAATCAAGCATCAGAAATGCATGTTTTGATCGCTTCATTATATGAAAGTCCGTTCACAAAATTTTCCCACGCCCAACATTCCCCGGCCCCCAAAATAGAAATCCTTGACCCACCACTGCATCCCACTGAAGAATTTACTGGACGCAATTACTCAGTTGATTTTCATGCATACTGTTACACAGCCCTGCACCGAAGCACCTATTAAACAAATTAATATTGAAACTTGATAAACCACAAAATAAACAAAAAAAAACTGTATAGCAATGTCGATGAAAATATTAACATTTCAATGAAAACTATCGACCTTGAATAACTTCAAACAAAAGATTTTTATGTAAAAATAGATCAAAAATTATTTGAAGGGGGACGTCTGGTTACGTATCTATACTCTTTGTAAGATTTCACCCCTTCGGCCCCACGGTCAGCCCCTCAGTTTTTTTAATAGGATCACCCTGTATATTTATTCAAAATTGGATGCGCCTCTGAAACTAGATTTCAAAAATGTGTAAAAGTGTAAAATGAATCGGTTTGAAGCTACAATTAATTTCTATTCAATAACAGAAACGATTTAAATCATAGAAAACTAACGAAATTTTTTAAATATCAATAACAAATTAGTGTATTAGGTGTTCAAACTGACTTCCATTGGTATTGCTCGACATTCGTGAATAATTCGCTGACATAAATCACCTAAAGTTTCTGGTTGAGTTCCATAGATCTGAATTTTGAGATATCCCCATAAAAAAGTCTAGTGGGGTTAAATCTGGTGACCTAGGTGGCCACTTCATAATTGGGCCTCGTCTGCCTACCAGCGACCAGGAAATGTTTCATCTAGAAACTGTCGTACTTCGAGAGCGTAATGTGGAGGGGCTCCATCTTGTTAAAATGTCAATAAATCTTCAGACATATTATCATCATTTTCTAGTATGTGGACTATTTCTGGATCAGCATTTTCTCTAAGTAATTGTAAGTAATTGTAGATAAGACTCGCCATTTAAATTTCCATCAAGAAAATATGGTCCAACAATATGATCACCTAGAATACCATACCAAACGTTCAACTTCTGTGGTCTTTGAGTATGGAATTCCCGCATTACGTATGGGTCATTTTGTGCCCAGTATCTACAATTATGCCTGTTAACAATACCACTTAGTGCAAATGTACATTCGTCTGAAAAGCAGATATTGTACAAAAAATCGGTATTATCAGTAAGTCGTTGATTCATTGTCTCCCAAAAGTGTAGATGACGGTCTTCATGTAGTTCTTGCACTAATTTCATTTTATAAGGGTGAAATTTCCATAGCTTCGTTGTTAACTACTCGTAGTTGTTCATGTCTTTTATTGGTAACTGATTCTGTTTTTATAATTTTTTGTATCAACTCAGTAACGTACTTATGTGTTGCAGTTCTCTCGGGATGAACAGCATTGAATTGTCTAGCGGCATCTCTTGCCGATCTATCGTTTTCGTAGTATAAACCTACAATTTCAACTCGTTCTTGTACACTGTATACCATATACCATTTTCACGGTTGAGATACTAAGTACTACTGCCACAAGGCAAATTTATTTGACACTTCATTTAATAAACTTCAAACAAAAAATAGACCACTTTTTGTTTCAGTCAACTTAGTACAGGCATTTTAACTGTGACCAACAGTTTCTGTTATTGAACTGAAACTAATTGTAGCTCCCTAACGATTCATTTTAAACCTCAAGTATTACACATTTTTGAATTCCTACATCTTCTTTGTTATTTACTATGGGTCGGAAGGTTCAGGCAGGGGAGCTATATGCGCCTTCGTGTCGATCTTGGTTGTTGTCCTGATAACTCGGGATCTTCCAATGGAAGGCACAAATGAGCGTTTGGTTTCCCTGTAGAAATCCGTTGTTTTGTGTTTTCCCATGTTTTGATTATCATCTTTGCTCCCAAATTTCACATCCTTATTTGGTTATACCGTGCTGAAGACGGCAAATGAGCCAGAAACATGCATGTCCGCGGTTACCACTCTGTTTCAGTAGCCCTTTTTCTTTTTGCGTGAATTATCCATGAATCTTTTTGTTGTTGTTATATATATATATATATATATATATATATATATATATATATATATATATATAAACAAAGAGCAAACAACAAGTGTTATCATGGGAAAGCACGCAAAAATAAAGAGGTTACTGAAGAGGAGTGGTAACCGTAAACATGCATGTTTCTAGCTCATTAGCCTTCATCAATTAAAAAACTATTTTTTAATTTTGAGTGTATTTACATCATGTGAATATAATTTTACACCCTTACAATAGGGTATTTTAATGTTTTTATTCGAATGACTCAATCATAACGATGTTTCTATCTTGAGTATTGTTTTTGATCAACTTGATGGCTTTGACAATTACTTTTTTAAATGACGACGGCTTTGATAATGGCTTAACAGCCGAAAGCGCTTAGCCTGAAAGTAATAAATTAATACACACTGAGTATTCGTCGTTTTCATTCACTCAATTTGTCTTTTATTTGACAGTATTTCTCATATTTAAATTATGTTGGCATTTTTTTAATTGCACAAATTTTTATGTTTATACACCTACTTTACATTGTACTAAACATATTCACAGAGTGTTACAAACGTAATAACTTTATAACCAAATTTTAATTGTATTCGAAAGCTGCAATGTACCTGTTCAAAAGAGTACTTTGCTATTTGAACCTAGGTAGTATATAATATCAAAACATTTACAATTTACCATGTACAACTTTTATAATATATAATCCTCATATACTGTATCCTTGAAAATGGACAAAATAAATTCCGAAAGCTTGGACTAAAAGTATGAAGAGTTCACGTTTTAATTTGCCGTTTACTCAATAATCATTATTCTGGAAAGATCTACTTTAACTACAAGAACATTGAAGATAATTATGGTAAACATACTGTTCAATAATTTAAAAAATGGTCTAAAATTTAAGATGAAGTTAGCAAGAGAATATAACAGAAGGTGTTTTCTTTTAAAATGTAGAAGAGATAATATCACTCCGAATCCTATAGATCCATTAAATAAGCTTCTCAATCGTAAAATGTTCACATTAAGAAGAATACAAATTTTATATTAAGGTTAGACAATTAAATCATAAATATTGAAATTTCCAACAACCAAAAGAATATTTTAAATTTAGAATAATTATTCAAAACAATTTTGTTTAATTTCAATTTGACAATTATTTTTTTAAAATTCAAATACATCTTTTGATATTATATACAATTTACCAAGTACAAGCTTTATAATGTATACTCCACATATCCTTGAAAGTAGAAAAAATTAATTCCGAAAGCTTGGACTAAAAGTATGAAGAGTTCACTTTTTAATTTTCCGCTGCCCTAATAATCCTGTGTTTATAAATAATTATTCGGCAAAGATCAACTTTAACTATATAATATATTCTACCAGAAATAAACATTTTACTAATTTATTATAACTGAAAAATAAAAATTGACTTACCAAAAGATACCCACTACTTTAGACGCGTTCTATACACAAAAATTCAGTCGATAACATCGATGTTATAAATTAATTTACACTTTTTTTGATGGTGAGTCTTGTTACTTTTTTGTACGAACGTTTTCAAACAATATTCGCACTCGTACGGTCTCTGTCCTGTATGTCCTCTTAGATGTAATCTGAGAACGTCTTTTCTCGAGAATTTATCGCCGCAAATTTCGCATTTGAAGTTTTTCTCTTTGGTGTGCGTCTTTGTATGACGCGTAAGATCGTTCCGTTTGATAAAAGTCTTTGGACACAAACTGCAAGCGTACGGACGATAGTTCAAGTGAATTTTCATGTGACCGTTCAAGAGACCTAAAACGTAAATTTGTATATAATTAATCATTTCGTAAACTGGAACAAAACAATACTCAACGCGTGATCATGTATTGGTGGAAGATTATCATGATGAAATAAAACGTTTCGATAAAGAAGCTGAAAAAGTTATGTTGTTTCAAGAAAATTAATTAGATGAATTAAAATTTAGCAATTGCTTTTTTTGAAAATTCCTGGCAAATGCTAAGTTGGAATGAATAAAATATTTAGCAATAACTTAACCTTGTACGAATTGCTTTAAATCAAAGAAAAAGCTTAAAGCAAAGGATTTTGCTTAAAAATGTTTTGCGTTTTCTCAGTATATTATAAATAAAGATGGAATTTGCTTTTGCTGTATAAATGAGTGATCAAACATACTCTAGACCATTATTAATACATTTGCTTAGAATACTTTTGGTGTGGTATTTTTCGGGTTTACATCCTAATATTGCAGACTTTTTGAGTTGTAAAATGAAATACTACAAAATACACAGAGAATGTATAGGAGAAAATTGTATTGTTTTAATCCTGAAAATGTACAATAGCTTGCAAACTATTGTTTGTAAGAAAGTGGGGAAACACGTGGTAGAGCTTTATCATTATTTCTACATGTTGTGGCATTATTATTATTTCTACATGTTGTGGCGGACCCTAGCTTTCAAAATGGAGTTGGTGAAGAAATCGGTGTTCATCAAACCAGTGTCTCGAAAACATATACATATGTTATGAATAGAATTGTGAGTAAGGTATACATGTGGATAAAATTTCCCAAAACTAGGACAAACTTATTGAAACTAAAAATTTATGATCCCAAAACTACCGATTTGCAAATGCTGTTTGGGTCATTGATTGCACGCATATCAGAATCCATAAGTTGCAACACACAAGAAATATTTACAAGTATAGTGGCCAGCAGAATTTTCAAAAACTCCAATATTTATGATTGTTTAAGAACTGCTGGGAAAGACTATTTGTTATTGGGCAAATACAGACAAGGATTTAAAATTATAGGAATACAGAAAACACAATGACAGTATGAGTAAAGTGAAATATATTTAACCTTGTGTTTTTGTTAAAATTCATAATAATTATAGTTGGTTTGTTCTTCCTTTGGAGTAATAATAATCGAAATTAACTGTTTTATATAAACAAAAATCATTTACCTTTATAACGAAACGTTTTGTCACACACAGTACACTGGAAAGTATCTTCACTATTATGTACTCTCATGTGAGACGTGAGTGATGATTTGGATAGACACACTTTATCGCAAATATGACAAATACATTTCGGTTTTATAACAGATTTACTGTTTTTCCTTTTACTTTGTGTTCTTTTCCGAATTCCAATTTCCTTTTTATGAACGCCAATGTAATGGCTTTTTAAATAATCCGGTCGGGAGAAGCCTTTTAAACATATATTACACATATGCGGTTTATAACCTGTAACAAATTACCAATATTAATAATAATATCAACACTAACAACTACAAGAAGCATGTGATTAAGGATCCCAACACCCAATCAGACAAATACAGAAAATATCAACATATAACATCTGCTTGTAGCGTGTTAGCTAATACTGACTATTTGCACCGGCATAATCAAGTGTGCAATATCATTCACCAGAAACTGGCTGGTTCAGTCTTCTCAACACTGTACTACAAGTACCAGTCGCAGAAGATGCTCCAAAATGACAATTTTAAACTCTACTACGATAGTAATAATAATAATAATAGACTTTATTGCCCAACAGATTTATACAAATCCCTTTACAGCGTAAAAACAATGGTTATATAATAAAAGAAGAAACAGCCTTAAATTAAATTAAGAAAAGAAGGATTAAAAAGAAAAAAAATTAAAATTAAAAAACATATTTCACATAGTTGTATAACGTTCAGTAGCACAAGCTTTAATAACTTTAAAATTATTACACATAACATTAATTGGTGAATGAAGTAAAACATTTGTTCGAGGCCAATCACAATAAAAAGGTAAACGTTGTCTATTGTAAAACTGTGGTACATTAAAATTAATTTTATATATCAAGTCTGAACAATCAATTAAATTGTGCACTTATATAAACAGGACAATGATTTACAAATTCTACGAAATTCAAGACTTTCAAAATTAAAAATACCTAATAAAATCTGATAATCAAAGCCTCTCAGTGGATAAATGGGTAAGATTGACAGAACTACAACAAAGCGGAAGAGAAACCAAACCGATTCAGCTTTTCGATTAAAATCCCATGATCCATTCTGTCGAAAGCCTTTGAAAAATCAGTGTAAATTACGTCTATTTGTTTACCGACATTCATTATTTGTAAACCACCATTTCAAAAAGTTTTGAAAAATTGGACAGAATGGATATTGGGCGATAGATTAATTAGAGACTTGTCACCTGATTTAAAAACTGGAACAACCCTAGCTTCCTTCCATTGATCAGGGAAAGTGGAAGATTCTAAAGCCAAATTGAATAATATCTTCAGCGGACAAGCTAATAAAGAAATGCAGTCCTTTACGAAAAATGACGGAATATCATCAGATCCAGATGTCATCTTATTTTTCAATTTTTTAGCAGCTTCAACAATGTTGATGATGTCCCCATAAAACTGCGACTCATATAAGTCAACTAAATCAGCTCATGGTACTGATGATGGTACAGACACGTTTTCAAAAAACTGACTAAATTTATCCACTATATCCTGTGGCATTGAGTAGGTTTCATTATCTAAAGACATAATGCCAGGTATGCGTGATGTTCTATTTTTCGCATTGATGTAGGACCAAAACTGTCTTGAGTCAGCAGCAATATTATTTTGAATCTTACTAATATAGGATTGATAAGCACGTCTCACTTGCTGTTTACTTTGTGAACGAAGCTCCTTAAACTGTTGCAGAAAACGCTCATTACGTGTTCTCCTTTTTTATGTTGCTAATAATAGAACTGTTAAACCAAGGAGGAAAATTACGTTTAAAGTGTTTAAAGCTAGGGACAAAACAGTCAAACGCTGAATAAAAAGTATTGTAAAAACGAGATACTGCTTGATTTATATTGTTAAAGTCTAATAAAAACTCCCAGTTAATATTTATTAACGAATTATACAAATGTGTATAATTAGCTCGTCTAAAGTTATAAGTTTTTCTATGTGTATTTGGTTGAAGCATACTGGACTTACTGAGTAAGTTGTAAATGTGTATATATATAGTGAGGGGTGATGTCTGTCCTCCGGAACAATAGGAGGATAGGTTCATTATCACTGATAGACAAGTGACAAATAACAGATCTGACATTGTCGTGGCTGATAGAAGAGTCAATTCAGTCCATCTTGTCGATGTACTCATACAGAACACCCACAACATTCTCAACAAACTAACAATCAACTTGCAGAAGCTTCTTTAGCATTGTTAATGTGGAAAAAAATGATGACCCCCAAAGCAGAATGTTTTCCATCTTACTGCGAAGGACCAGCAAAATCTCAAAATTTTACTGCAGGAAATTAAATTTGTTCACAAATAATTTATGGTTTTCTGCAAGGTTCAAAGTTTTTTATATTTCCAATTCTTCTCAAAAATGTGTGCTTATTAATATTTGTAGTTTCAATTTAACTATTACATGTAAACTACAAAAAACATGGAAATGTTTTGTCATTTGCCTCATTTTGAGTTCTATCAATTACTTTAGAGGTAACCACTTCTGACATCAGCTAATCTTTTGATGCTGGCTTAAAGTTTTATGGTAATTTAATCCATACTTTTGGCATAAAGCTAACTTTAAAAATATGTTGTTGCTTTTATAGCCAGCTGGAGGTCCATTGATCATGATAAAAGCTAGTTTGTCAGAAGTGCCTACCTCTACTGGATTAGAGGTGTCATCAGCAGCCGGGCACTTTAGCATAATGGAGGAAATGGTAGACCCCCAACTTTGCTGCTCACTGGGACATCACCCTTCTAAATGTTCCTACTTCTACTATTTCTTTTGCCTGTTTTGTGTGTTTAAGAACGCTTCAGGCATTTTGCCAAACAAAATTTACCCAAATTTTCTTTGGTAGTATAGGAAGTTGTAGACATTTCATTTAAATGTTCTATTACAATATCTAACAAAATTTGGATAGTATCCATGTACTGCCATGGAAAACGGTAGCTAGATTGGAGTTCTTTTGAAAACTGAGATAAAATTGAATAAGTATCAGCAAGTAGGAGGATTGTCTCACTACTCCAGTCTACTTATTATTCAGTTTCGTGTAGTAAATAATAACATTTTACTGTTAGGTTAGGTTGTTGTTTATCATTTACAGTCTTAATTTTATTTTTAAAACGCGAAATTCCGTCCCTCCAAGCTGCATTTTATTTTTACTCTTTGAACTATTTTACTGCAGGCCTCTTCCTCGTGCTGCGACAATGTCGCACTGTCGTTCTGCTTTGGGGATGATGACTTTAGTGTCATCAGCAAATTATTAAAATTTACAGTTCGCAATGTTTAAGGGCAAGTTAGCAGTGTAAATAAAAAAGAGTAACGGCCCGAGAACCGACGCCTGAGGTTCCCCATACTGAATTTTTATAGCAGGAGATTCGATATTATGAATTAAAACAAACTGCCTTCGTTCTGTGACATAGCTTTGTAAAAATTTCACAGTTTTAAAATTAGAAGGCTATGACTGATTCTATTAAATGCCTTAGAATAATCGATAGAAACTTCAGCCACTCCCAATTTTTTTCAAGAGCTCGAATGAGTAGGGCAGTAGTTGTGCTGTAATACTTTCGAAAACCAGGTTATTTTTCTGGTAAAATTTGACATATTTCAGCAAATTTAGGTATTTGTAGCTGCGCTGCGAAAGTGGGCAGGAGACTTATAGGTCTAGGATCACATAAGTCTTCTGGATTCGTAAAAATGAACAACATTAACGATTAGGGGTAGTTTTGGACATGGAGCACATTGCGACAATTTGAATTTTGCACGTTTTATTTAGCTTTGAAAGCCATGTTAAAATCAGTAATGAACTTGTGTCTCTTGACTTGGGAATGAGTAGATGGTATTAAAATAATGTCAGTACTTCATATAATTTTTTTTCTACGGACCTCCCTTGTTGAGTTATAGGGCTTTAAAGTTAGGAATTAAAAATATGTTTTTATTCATAACTCCAAAACTATAATTTCGAACTTGATGCAAATTAGGTGGATTATCAAGTACATCAATTCATTTATTTTGTCGATACCAGTAAGTATACTAATGTTGCAGAAAGTCAGTCTACAGATATATTGAGCCTACGAATAATGTTTCGTTGTACTAGAAACAACATTTGTGAAATTTGTCAGGAACAAACTCTTAGAGATAATCAGGGAGATATTGCAGAAGAAGAACAGGAGGATAGGAGACAAGGAAGACAGGAAAGAATAAGTAAAGAAGATCGGTTAATGGAGAAATTAGGGGAGATATGAATAACATGAACGAAAAGATGGACACGATGAGGGGAAATTTAAATGGGAAGATGGTCACGATGAGGGGAGACTTGTATGACAAGTTTGAAGAAAATAGGGGAGACTTGAATAATACAAATAAAAAATTAGACAAGACTAGAAGAAATTGGGAAATTAAAAAAGGTACAAGAAGAGCACCATAAAAGGTTAAAAATATTAAAGAAAACATGAAAGAACTTGAGAACAGAAATACAAGAGAATGGCACTTAAATCAGGGAAGAGATAGACAAGCATATGGTGGAAGAAGTACATGAATTGGGAAAACGTCTTGAGGAAAATATACCAAATGTGATTCAGATAGAACTCACAAAACAAAATGAAAAATTAATCAAAGAAGTGGGTTATATTAAATTACAGGGACAAGTAAGTGAGGAGGCGATGCAGAATTTTAAAGAAAATGTTGACAGGAAAATTAAAGACTTAGATGTTAGAGTAGAAAAACAAACAGGGATGTGTGCTCAAAGGAGTGAGATATGAGACAACAATTTTAAAAAGGAGATGGACGAAATAAATAGGAAGCTGAGAGATACAAATGAGGAAATGAGGAGAATAGGGGGAAGTTTAGAACAAAATTCAAGGGCAGTTGTAGTACCTTCAGCAGATTTTGTGGATAGAGCAATTAGGTATGATGGAAATATCAACCATATTCACTTCAAACAGAATGGCGGCCAGTCAAAATTGAAAAAAAAAACGAATTTCCTTTGTTTTTCATCTAACGCAAAAAAGTTATTGAGATTTTTCCTACACCTTAACATGTTCTACAACTTTTGTACTTAACATTTTTCTCTAAAACGTACATTAAAACATTTATTTAAGAAAATTCACAAATTTACCGATTTGTTTTATTTTTTTGTTTTTGATTTGATGCCAAAATGTTACTTCGGTTTTTTATACATCTCAAAACATTCTATAACTTTTGTATCTAATTTTTTTTATTTGATGTAAATATACTACTTGAAATATTTTCTTCTCAATTTATTCCAAAAAAATGTTTCTTATGTTCTATGTAGAGCTCAAAACTTTTTAAAATTATACCAAATTTGAAATTTTTTGTGATGAGGAATTTTCTTACACTTGATACAAAAATGTTACTGAAATAAGCCTGTCCAATTGGGCTTGTGCCATTGGGATTTTTTCAAATAACGTAGAACCTCGATAACGTAAAAACCAAAGGAAATGTTAAATAATTTGAGTTTTCAACTTACGAAGAGTTTAGGTGCATATTTTTACTTACTTGGTGAGGTTTATTTATGTTATTTGTTTATTGATTATGTATGTTGTACATTGTATTGTTACACACAAGGATTAGGTTAAATTATAAATAAAATGCTACTTTAGAAAATATGTATTACAAACACATTTCCAGATATGTTATTCAATTTTATTTATATGAAAACGATTTAAGCAATTCCAACTTTTAATATCAATTTAATTTTTTGCACTTATAGCCATTTAGTAAACACATGTAAGCAATAAAAATAAATTTAATGCATATAACCTTTTGTTTTGTTCACATTTTTTATATTCTTTAAATTCTTCACTGATAAATGCTTTAAGTTACTGAGGTCCAATCATGAAATTATTCATTAAGTTCTTCGTATTTTAAGTAGACTAGGGTTTAGGCTCTGAGGGGAAAAGAACAGAAAAATATATTAACTTCTCCCTAGGACTTTTGTTCTTTGGAGATTCCTTGCCCGAGAGTTCAAAGCCCAATCTTACGTGACCTGCCTACTTTCAGCTTTTCTTGGGGGTTCCACTCAAAAGCTTCCTTTGGGATGTTGTTTTGTCACCTGAGTGTGTGTCCGACCCAGCCATATTTGCACTGCTTCATATTGTAACCCACTGGAGTTTCATGACATATTCTCCATGGGTTTTCATTGGAAATTGTGTTGGATGTTTCTTAGACAACGGTTGCTGAAGACTTGTACTTGTCTGATGGTCTTGTTTGAGACTTTCATGTTTGACATCCATACAGAAGTACACTCTTGACATTGGTCTCAAATATTTTTAGCATAATGTGTCTTCGAAGTTGTGACCTCCAAATAGGTATTAGTTTGACAAATGCTGCTTTGGCTATCTTTATTCTTTGAGCTACATTTTCATCAGTGCCGCCGGTTACTGAGACGATGTTTCTGAGGTATTGGTTGTTAGCAATCAATAGCATCATTAGCATTGTTTTACCCATCTCCTTTGTTTATCCTCAACTGTCATACATCCTATCCTCCCCTCTATCACTATTCCTAATCAAATTTAAATAAGGAAAGTACTAATAGTGTGAAAAGGTAATTTTATAAGGAATTTTACTATGTGACTGTTTATTATTATGGTTACAAATATGATGTACTTATGACAATAAACTGGAAAACAAACTGGGTAGTTTGGAAACAATCAGTAAAAAAAATATGAAGCCAGAAATCAACCGAGGCATACTAAAAATTAGCCTTCAATGCTAATAGAAATGTCATAGACATGTCAATGATTGGATTGGAAGAATCTAAAATATTGGTATCAATCCTGTAACTTTACAATGCCAATATAAGCAGCGCAACATTTTCTAGACAGTTCAGTTCAGTTGAGTAGTAGAGTATCAAGATAAATGTTAATATAAATTAATTTATAAGTATTTTAATATAAATAATGTTGTAGTAAGCAAATATATAGAATATGAACATTACAATTAAAATTAACTTACCTGTATGTATGGTGCAATGTTTAATCAAATTCCCTTTAAAACTAAACCTCCAGCTACAAACTGCACATTGATATGGCTTCTCGCCAGTGTGAGAACGCAAATGACTCGCCAAGTCGCTCTTTTTACAAAACATTTTACTGCAATACGAACACGTCACTTTATCTTTTTTCATGTGTTTTACCAACAACGACTTTTTAGAATGTGTAGAGCCGCATTTATTACATCTGTATTGTTTTTTCGACAAATCTTTATGGTTCCTCAGATGTTTGATATAAATGGTTTTCGTGGGGAATCTCCTAAGACACGTTTTGCATTTGATTGGAAACTGTTTCGTTGAATGGTTTCTACAATGTTGTAAATACTCTTTTTGTTTAATGAAAACTTTTCCACAGAAAATACACGGTACGCAGGCTTTACCAAAATGAGATTTGGTATGTTTGTCTTTTTGATGAATTGAAGAAAAATCTGAAAAAATTAAATTTGAGAAATCAACAACATCCAAAGCAGAGACGGACAAAGTTTGATTTTTGAGATAATATTGAAAACAAGTTATTTCTACAATTTTTTTTGTATATCAAAAAACCATTGTCATGTCATCTACATATATATCTGACATTTCGGAATACACATTCCACATCAAATAATTTTTTTTTAAATACGGATCTGGATTTTTTAACTTTACAAATCACTTATTCCATAACATAAACTAAGTTAGGTTGGAGTATTTGTGTCGTACCCGGTCATCATGAAGCTCCTAATATAATTTTAATTGTTTTCAATACGGCACTGTAGTTTTTTAAAAAAAAATTGAAGATTTTATTGTGATTGTAATCATATCTATTGGAAAGAAGTTGAATATTAATTTCAGATAGAAAGCATAATAGGAACATTGGTATGTGGAATAAAAAATAATTAAAACTACTAAACACTAAAAGAGATAAAGAACAAGTAAGAACCATTATTTGGATAAATGACAGTAAAGTTTGTTATAAAAGCAAATCAACAGATCCGTTGGTTCTTTAGTTGTAATGAAAATATAAATAAAATTGAAAAAAAAACAGAAAACTTAAGAATTCTAAAGTTCACAATATTTGTACAAGAAAAAAATTGAATAATTTAGTTCTATATTTGACAAGCAGCTAAAAAACTTTAACTCATTATTTTTGTTAAAATGATTTTAACTTTGTTTAACCATATTTTCTATTATAAATAATCATCAAACTATTATAACTGTAAAATGAAAATTTGCTTACCAAAAGACACCCACTACTTTAGATACATTCTCTACATAAAAATGTGGTCAATAACATTCATTTTAAAAATGAATTTACATTGTTTAAGATGGTGGGTCATATTACTTTTTTATACCAACGTTTTCAAACAATATTCGCATTCCTATGGACTCTGTTCTTATGTTATATCCTCTTAGATGTAATCTGAGAGTCTTTTCTGCAAATTTCGCATTTAAAGTTTTTCTCTTTGATATGCGTTTTTGTATGAGCAGTAAGATCGTTTTCAGTAGGTATGGTGATAACCATCACAATAAAATTGTTGAAAAAATTACAGGGTCGTATTGAAAACAATTATAATTATATTAGGAGCTTGACAATAACTGTTTAGGTGCGAAACAAATACTCCAACCAAATTTAGTACATAACCACAATAAAATAAGTGATTTGGTAAGTTAAAAAAATTCAGATACATATTTTCAAAAATTAAGTTGATGATGAATGTATGAATCCGTAACGTCAGATATGGAAATGTCATGAGATTAGACAATTAGAAATAAGAATGAAGAAATTTTAATTGTTTTTCGATCTCTTTAAATAATATAATAATAATATTCATTATTTTTCAGTAAGAATAAATATACAGTTATTATTACAATTAACAATAAACAGCAATGTAAATATGATAAAGAACATAGTATTGAAAGCTTACTATAACATTAATCAGTAAACAATTACAGGTAACATATTGAAAATAAATATAGAATAAAAAATAAAAACAGAACAAACAATAGTATATAGGATCACAATAAAAGGAAACATAATACCGACATGTGGAATAAAATGTTTAGTATTATCCTAATAAAACAAATTGAGACAAACCTATTTAAAAATTATATATGTATATACAAATAAGTATGGTAGGTTTTGAACTTCATATGTAATATATAGTAAATTGTTCATCACCAATATTTATATACAAAATTACTTATTTTGAATGTATTCGTAACAAACTTTGGTAATTTATTAAACTCCAAGAAACCTTTCAAAAATAGTGAATTCGCTGACCCATGAAAATAAGTGTATTATAATTACGAATATTCTTATTATAAGTTATGTATCTCCGAAAGTACTCAGGTGCCAATTCGTTTATTATTTTCTATACAAAAATCATAGTAAAATAAAATAATCCATTTTTAACTGAAAACCCATTAAGGGTCAATAAATTGATCTTATAGGAATGAGGCGATTTGTTTTCAGTATTATTTTCATTCAATAATTTTGAAGCTTCTGGAGCATATTCAACTTATTGAGATTAAACAGATATACAATCAATGAGCAATAATCAAAATGTGGCTGAATAATTGAATTATACACAGTGATTTTAGTCTCAGTAGATAAGTGTTGAGATATATGAGAGCAAAAAAATAGTTTTTTCGAAATCTTTTTATAAGCATAATCAAAATGACTATCGAAGTTCAAAACATTATCTAGAATGAATCCCAAATATTTTACATTTGATACAACTTGAATTCCTTCATTATCAATATTCAAGTGAATATTATCAATATCAAGAGAATCATACCTATAAGTAGTTGTGAAGATCATTGCCTGGGTTTTGGTTACATTAAGTTCAAGCTTATTTAGAGTAAGATATTGGCTTATTGATAACAAGATGGAGTTTCTTTTTTCAACAGCACTTTCAATATTAACATCACAACATGCAATTAAGGTGTCATCAGCAAACAGGTTAATGAACTCACATTCCACAAAAAGTTCAATATCATTTATATGCAAAATAAAAAGTAGGGGGCCTCAAACACTACCCTGCGGAACACCTAAATCATTGACCACGTCAAAAGATATTTGGTCTTTAAAACGTATCATGAATTTTTTTTCTAAATCTATAGGACCAATATTGGGCTCGCTGCCCCTAATTGATCACCCGGTACATTTGTTTGAATTTGATATCTAGCTAGTTAACTATATGAAGTAAATCAATCAACTAACTGTTGGCACATCTATCTGTGCTAACATTTAGCGAAATAGAGAAAATTAATAATACATACGTAAATTTAAAAAATGTCAAAACATAGAATTTATAAGATGGACTATTTGTGGTTCATATTTGATATTTTTTCAAATCACATGGTATGCAAAAACATTTTAAAAGAATTCGTTAAATCACTTGTTTTCAATTATCTCAAAAAATTGTAAATATTGAATGGCAATTATTTAAAAAAAAGGAAATAGGGGATAGTAGTATAAAAATATTAAGCGATACATACATTTAAGGCACACTTGGCATTTAAAAGGCTTGGCAACTTTTTTCAAAAAAGATTTCCAAAATTGAGCAACAAATTTCGTTTGATATCTGCATCTCAATCTTCTTTTCAAGTGATTCAACAATCCACTAGTAGTTTCAAAAGGTCTGTTACAAACCGAACAATGTATAGGTATATTTTCTTCATAATTATATTGTAGACCTTCATCTCCTACCTCCATTTTTAAAACATTTTCTACATTATTTCTGCATTCGGAATATACGTCACCCTATAAAATAGACAAATTAAAAATTAACATAACAATTATTATTATCTTACTTCAACCTCTGTAAAATTACTATATTCAGAATTGTTATAAAATTCAGTCTTAACTTCAGGGGTTTCATAAAATATATCATCTACATCTTCGGTAATTTCTTCCTTAATTTCTATTTTTAAAGCTTGTATTTCGTTTGGTTTTACATTATCTAACAAAGTATCTGTTAATTCTTGTTTTATTGTCACTACTTGTTTCATCGATTGTTCATTATTTTTGATTATTTCTATAAACGTTGAAGTTTCCTCCAATATATTAAGGCACTTATAACAAATATTTCTATAACAGTTAAATATTGGCTGAAATTGTTTGAAATAATTATTCATAATTTGTCATAAATTTATAGTTAAATATACCTGAATATCTGTCATTTTTTGGAAAACGTCTGATAGATGTTGCGGAAATTTAGTCACAGTGTCTGAATCGAAGCAAACTTCACAGCAGGGTTCTCTTTTAAAAACTCGTAGTTGAGAGTGATTTTTTAAAGAATAAATAAAATTTGAAATCAATTCCAATTTTCGACTGCATGTTGCGCAAATTTTTCTACTTAAATCGTTCTTTTCATATTCAACCTTAATAACAAAAGAACAATTAAAACATACCTACTGCTGATATAAAATTGTGAAATCTTACTTGTGTATCGGTCAACTTAATGAATATTTCGTTTAAAAGCTCATTTTCCTTAATAAAATGTAGATTTTCTTGCTGTAAACAAACACAACATATATCACTGTTCAACTTAAATAAGGATTTTTCTTCACTAAAATTCATGTTTGATTGTAATGGATATAGTTACGATTTAGTAAAAAGGACGGATATGTGATTTTGCATTATTTTGTTTAATAAATTAACTCTCACTTAATGACGAAAACAAAAAATAATTTTGACATTTTCAGGGTTAATAACATTTTGACAGCTATTTCTTCTTTTTTAAATCATTATTCTAAGCCAACAAAGTAAGTCAAAGTTCTAATTTAATAAAATATAATCAAGAAGCATAAGCGATTTTATATAAATATTCTTTTAATCTATGTCGTCTATGTGCAATATTAATTTGTGTCAAACGGCGTATAAAGTAAAAAACAAAATAAACCTTTTTCAAAAAAGAAGAATTGTGTTGTAATACACACAATTTTCAGCCGACAAAGTGAAATTTGAAAAATATAATCAATAAGCATGACTATTTTATAATAATTTTTGTCAATTCTAAAATACGTATATGTGCGAAATTAATTTGTCTCAACTCTCATACCTATAAAGGAAAATGCAAAAGAAACCTTTTTCAAAACAGAAGAATTGTGTAGTGACACACAATTGTCAGCCAACAAAGTAAGTCAAAGTAATACCTTTCTTTATTTAAAAAATATAAGCAATAAGCATAACTATTTGATATAAACTTTTGTCAATATTAATTTGTGTCAAAAAGCATTTAAAAGAAAAGGCAAAAGAAATATTTTTCAAAAAGAAGAATTGAGTAGTGATATACAAAATTTTCAGCCACCAAAGTAAGTCAAAGTAATAAACAGCTTTCTTTATTTAAAAAATATAAGAATAGCTATTTTATATTTTGCACTTGGCAATACGTCTAAGGAAAATATTGATTTATGTCAAACATCATATAAAGTAAAATGATTCAAAAAAAGAAGAATTGTGTAGTAATACACACAATTTAAAATATTTTTATAAAAGCAAAGATACATGATATCTGTAGTAAAATTATGAGAAATAAAAAAAATTGTATGCAAACAAAGATTATATACACGTATATGAACTAAGATATGATTAGATGTGTTTTTTGTACTTCTTTTTTGTTTTGTTTTATTGGATATGGCGCGCGCAAGATAAAATAAATCTAACAGAAAAATCAATACCCACCATGCTCTAAAGTAAGAGAATGTTCCTTGTGTTGGCACCGAAATAATCAATATTATATAATAACTATTACAAAATGATTTGAGCGCAACAGAAAATGCCAAAACCTGTTCATTTTACGGCAATATTTGCAACAAGTAAGTGAATACAATTATTTCAAAAACTGTTTATTTCAGTTTTGATAAAATTTTAGGCGAAGATGCCAAATACCGATACTCAGAATTAAATACTCATGGACCAGTAGTTAAAGGATGGCAGTCGGAAAAAAATTGTCAATATCCCCAAGAAATTATACTCAAACTAGATACAAGATGCGAAATGAGCAAAATTCAAATTTTAGCTCATCAATTCATGATACGTACGAAAATATACCTTTTAACGATTCGTAATATTCATTTTATTATTTTTTTAGCTTCAAAAGTTGAATTATTTCTAAACAACGAAGATCCAGATTTAATCAAAGATGTAACTAACATAAATTGGGAATATTTAGGTTATATAACATTATCTACAAACGAAAGTACTGAATTTAAAAGTAGAGAACTGAAATCAGCAAGTGTGCCGAAGAAAGATGTAACATTCCTTAAAATTAATTTACTCAATAACCACTTTAATTGTTTAAATGAATACAGCCAGGCCAGTAAAAATATTATTAATTTCTTCTAAAATCTATTTTAAATTTGTATTGTAGGTAAGCCTTATAGCTATAAATATTCTCGGTAAGAATATAAATTCGCAACGTCCTACAAATTCGGAAAGCGATGAAGTGAAAATATTTGATGTTCTAAATGATCCTGATTATTATTCTCCTTATGACGATTTGGCCTTTTTAATGTATGTTGATGTAGATGTTGCCAAAATTATACAAGAGATGGAAATTAAAAAACATTTGGCTGTGATACGTAAGTAATACATCTATGTTTAATTGTAACTACGTATAAGATACCTCCTTGAAAATATTCTATCTATTGTTATCTTTTGTGACACGTTAATTTAAAGTTAAGAAAAATGTATTCTTTGAGCTTTGTATAGTTCTCCTCTGATTCTTCTATTATAGGTTTGTCAAAATAACATGTTTCCTTCCCAAATACATAGTTTTTGGTCCTCTCAATATCTGTCTGACGTTTGTCTATTTATTTGTTGACATTTTATGTTAGTGTGTGGTTAGCTTTAGTTAATGTATATATTTGTTTTAAAAATTTCACACCATTTTTTAGCCAATAAGAAGCTTCTGTTCAACTTTTTTATTCTTAATAGGATTTTTGTTGCTTAGTTTCTTATTAATAAAATAGTTTTTTCCACAATCGTGAGCAAAATTCATTATCATTCAACTGAAAATAGTGAAGAAACTAGCATTTTGAATCACAAGTCATAAATTTCACAAGTGATAAAGCGAAAGTTATCTTCACAAGTGGTTAGTTAATTATCTATGGTTGGTTATCTCTGACAACTGACAAGTGAGCAAAATAAATAAAGGACGTAAGTGTCACGAACAAACGCGACGTTGTCAGATTTATAAAATAATTAGAACCGCTATTATCTTAGATTTTCTGATATTTGTGGGAAATACAAGTACCTAGATTTTTTTTGATACTTTTGAGATGCCTGTTTTATGTTTCGACTGTGAAAAAGTGCTTAGTTCGCAAAGAAATTTAAATCGTCACTTGTATGGAAAGCACGGTGTTGATGTAAATATTTGGTGCGTTCTTTTTGACTGAGATCTCAGATCACTTCAGTTAAGGTGATCTGAGATAAAGTGATGTGAGTAAGCACCAAAAAGAACGACATCTCAATTGAAGCGCGCGATCTATCGATAGAATTAAACTATACGACAGATTCGTACCAGCATCTAATAATGTTAATTAATGTATCCATAATTTGTAACAAAAGAAAAATAGATTATGTGTGTTTATTATTTATATGTCAATGGTTAAAACCTTAGATAACCTTGGTTAAAACTACAAATAAACCAAGCAAATCACAACACAACACATTCAGCAGCGGTGAAGGGGGAGGAAAAATCTCAGCTCACTTGAAGTGAGTAAAACAAAAAGAGCGCGCTCACATTACTGATGTGAGCTGAGATTAACTGAGATCTCAGTCAAAAAGAACGCACCTATAGTATTATTCGAAAAAAATAATTTCCAACGTTTAAATAATTGTGCACATGATTTAATAAGCTTCAAAACTAATAATGACAATGCACTTACAAAGAGATCAAGAGAAGCATGATATTATTATAGAAAGCAAAGATTAAAAATTTCCTCATATAATGGCAAGTATTATCTAACAAAAAGTTTTCTATACCCAACTGGTGGAAAAGTGAAGAATACTGAAGAATTCCTCAAAGATATATGGAAAGGAAAATAAATTAAAAATTGTATGTTTCATTTATAATCTTGCTGTTAAGATTTAAGGCGGTTGCTATTATGGTCATAAATATTCCTTCAAGGTTTACATAATTTGGTATTATTTCTTTCCTAAGGCATGCTTGGTTAACCAGATGTTTTGGGATGTTTTCTAGTAACTTCCTGTATCCTTGGAATCTACTGGTTATTTAACAATTTTAAAAATACAAGATTTGACAACGTCGGGTTTCTTAGTGACCTTCATCCACCTCTTCTTCTTCCTATTTCAATTTAATGGCCTCCACCCTTTAGGTATTTAGCCAGCGCAAGTTATTTAGTTTAAATTTCTGGAATGTTTGGAACTCTCCATATTCCCTTTGATAAATCCATTCTTTTGTTCCCATTAACCATAAGGCTAGACATTATAAGGCAACACAACACAGGTAAAGACTTTTTTCGCTCAAGGGAAACAGCCGAGCATTACACAACCCCGAAATGTTGCTTCGGATTTAGGATAGGAACAAGTTAAGATATTGAGTTACTCAGATTTTAACATCTATTTTTTTAACAAAATTTTAATTTGAAAAGTATCGATAAATCCATAATTACTTTTGCTTTAATTTTTTTAGGAAGTACCGAAAATGTATACGATTTGAATGTGCGTTTTTTTAACATTTTAATGACACTTGTATGGCGAATAATGCAAAGTAGCGAGTACACATTTACTTCATTATTTTGTAAATCAACTTCTCTCGGTTTCTGCGGTTATTCAGATGAATGTTTCTGTATATTGTAATATTTTTCTTATTTATGTAGACAATAGACGGGTGGGATAAATTTCAAACACTCGGTATGGCTACTTACTAATTTATTTAAACACTAACTCACTAATCACTAACACTTAATTTATATATACAGTATATTCACTTAGACTAATTTATATAAACAGTTCACTAATTTATATTCACTAATTTATTTGTTTATCTCACGATGTCAAATTATCAACTAACTAACTCTTCCTGATCAGTCCCCTTATAAACTAGTGCCTTTTGTACTAGAGAATTCCGGGCTGCGGCTTATACACACAAATAAATTTTCTCACCTTTTCTAGATAACTCTGGTCACAAAAACCAGTTCTAGATAACATAGTCTCAATCGTAAACAGTTTTTTATAACTGCGTATCCGCCATAATTTTAACTATTATACCGGGCTTAGACAGGGTCGGTTTTAGGGACTATACCAGTATGCTGTTTCGTAACATTACCCCCTCCTTAAATGGAAGTTCCTCCTGGAACTTTTGTGTAGCCGAGACTGGGTGTTTGAATCGGCAACTGGCCCCATTTCTACACTTTGCCAGGTAGGTCGCCGGTTTTCTTTCTTCCATTGCCGGATCATCTTCAGGTGAGGATCATTCTCCTGATCTTCTCTGATCCTGGTGGGTGACCATTCCTCGTTGACTACAGTAGTTCTTGAAACTGCAGCTTCTCTAGATTCCACCTTGTTGCAGTGGGAGCAGTCTGTTGGGCACGGCCGTCTGGACAGGGAGTCGGCACCAGCTCGATGTTGAAATCGTATTCTTGAAGTCGTTCAATCCATCTAGCGATCTGGCCCTCGGGATTCTTGAACTGCATCAACCACTTAAGTGCTGCATGATCAGTCCGGATTAAGAACTTCCTACCATAGAGATACTGGTAAAAGTGTTCCACGGACTTCACTACTGCCAAAAGTTCTCTTCTTGTGACGCAGTAATTTCGTTCTGGTTTGGAGAGGACTTTACTGAAATATCCCAGTACTATTTCTTGCCCTCCTTGGATCTGTGAGAGCATTCCACCAATTCCTACGTTGCTTGCGTCAGTGTCCAGAATAAAGTCTCCCTCCGGTAAAGGGTATCCTAATATCGGCGCCGTGGTTAAATGCCTCTTCAAGGTATCAAAAGCCGTTTGACAATCTTCGTCCCATTGGAAAGCTCTTGCTTCTTCTGTAAGTCGAGTTAGAGGCTTAGCAATGTCTCCAAACTTCCTGATAAATCTTCTATAACATGTGCAAAGTCCAAGGAAACTCCTGATTTGATGTTTGTCGGTTGGTTGCGGCCATTGCTGAATGGAAGCAATTTTCTCTGGATCCACCGCCACTCCTTCATTGCTCATTATACGACCTAGATAGTTGACTCGGTTTTGGAACAGCTGACATTTCTTCGGGTTTAACTTAAGCTGGGCAGCTTGGAGTCGTTTGAATACGTCTTCCAAATTCTTCAGATGTTCGTCAAATGTCTTCCCCAGTACTACGATGTCGTCCAAATAGACCAGGCATGCCTTCCAAGACAACCCTCTCAAGACATTTTCCATGTCGTAGACGCATTACAGAGCCCGAATGGCATGACGTTGAATTGCCATAATCCAGATCCGGTGGTAAAAGCAGTCTTCTCTTTGTCTTCTGGGTCCATTTCCACTTGCCAATAACCAGACTTCAGGTCCAAGGTGGAAAACAGTTTGCTGCCGGCCAAAGTGTCTAGCGTATCGTCAATTCGGGGCAGAGGATAGCCGTATTTCTTCGTCACGTTGTTAAGCTGGCGATAATCCACGCAGAATCTCGTAGTTCCATCCTTTTTCTTGACGAGCACTACTGGAGACACCCATGGACTAGTAGATGGTTCTATTACTTTTTCTTCTGCCATCTCTCGAATTATTCTTTCAGCTTCCTCTCTCTTCGCTCGTGGAAGTCTTCGAGCTGATTGTCTAATTGGCTTAGCATTACCAGTATCGTTTTTTTGTGTTTGACGGCTGATGTTCTGCCAGTCTTTCCTCCTTTTGGTACGAATAAGTCTCGATACTGCAAGAGAAATTCTCTCATTCTCTTTTTTTCAACTCGATTCAAATATTGACCAGCTACTGATAACATTTGTTCGAATCTGGTATTGGAATTGTCAGTGGTCGTTGTTTGACGAACTATAGACGTCACTGGTACGCAGGATCCAATCTTAGTTTCCTTCTTGATGGTAATTGGGTAATCATTCACGTTTATCACACGTACTGGGATCTCTTTCGCCGATGTAACCAATCCTTTTCCAATTAGTACTCCTTTGTGCCAACTTCTTCATCGTGGTTCCTTGGCTCCATCATAACCGGTGTACCTTCCTCCATGATTCCCTGTAGCCGTGCTACTATCATGGTTTCGCTTCGTGCAGGTAGAACGGTATCTTCCTGTACAGCTGCCAACACCGCGCTGCCTTCATATGGATGCAGGAATACCTCCTCGGAACCCACTTTAATGGTTCTGTTTCTGAAGTCTAATTGGAAACCATGTACATTCATTACGTCCATTCCCAGAATCACGTCTTCTTCAATGCCAGCTACGATTACCGTATGCGTGAACTTTTCAGCGCCAATTCCCAATTGGATTTGTGTCTCACCGTAAACGTTGGCACTCTCACCTGTGGCGGTCCGCAGTCGCAGTCTCGTTGGTAAAAGCTTCTTCTTGGAGTTTATTAGTTCTGGTCGTATAATGGTTCTAGTTGCTCCAGTGTCAACCAGCAGAGCATATTTCTTGCCATTTACTTCGCCATCCACATATACACTGTCGTTGCGACATCTGAGAGAAGCTATCAGTATGAGAGGGTCTTTGGAACGATCATGGGTCGGTGCTGCCCCCTCGTAGCCGACCCGTTCTAGTTTTCCTGTGACTGACTGGGGTTCTTGATTTGCAGGAGTCTTGGGGCGCTTACATGAACTACGTACATGCCCTAGCTCGCCACAATTCCAGCATCTGATCTTTTTCGGCTTCTTGTGCATCATATTTTTCATTAAACTGACGAACTGGTCAAATCTGTCTTCGTCACCTTCTTCTTGTATGGTCCTGATTTTGTTATATCCTGAAGCCTTCGTTGCTGCTTCATATTCAAGGGCAGCTGTCAATGCGTCGACTAATGTTTTCGGATGGGCTAAACGAAGCGTCCTCTGCATATCGGGGTGACGTAAGCCATCAATAAAGGCCTGGATGCCCAGACATTCCATCATGTTCTCTGGTGCTGACGGATAAGCACATCGAACTAGTCGAGCAATGTCCACTTCATATTCTTGAAGGGATTCATCCCGTTTCTGCCTTCGGTTCTTCAGCTGAGATTGGTACAAATGTTCTAGATGTTCATGACCATATCGCATGTCCAACCTCTTCTTCAGCTGCTCGAAGTCGTCCGTTTCTTCCAAAGGTATCGTCTGAAGTACATCTAAGGCATCTCGGCGAAGCGCGATGGTTAAGTTCACTGCCTTTTCTCTATCGGACCAATTATTCACTCTAGCGGCTGCTTCAATTTGTTTCACATAATTGGTCCACGACATTTTTCCATCGAACGTTGGGGCCTTGACTCGGTTAAAACTGCCAATGTCTTCAAACTTAGGTAGTGTTTCTGGCTTGCAAAGTTTCGTTTGCTCGGTCTTCTTTTCTTCCTCTGGCGTGCCTCGCGTTCTTGAGTCGGCAATCTTTTCCTCTAACTCCTTTATTTTCTCGTCTATCGTTGTAATCTTATTCTCGATTTTCTCGTCCATCGTTGACATTTTATTCTCGATTTTCTCGTCCATCGATAACATTTTATTCTCGATTTTCTCGTCCATCGATAATATTTTATTCTCGATTTTCTCGTCCATTGTTGACATTTTATCCTCGATTTCAGATTTTAGTGACGAAATTTCATTTTCAATATCAGCGGCAATGTCGTTTTTCATCAATAAGATATCGGCAGATATATCGTTCTTTAAAGTAGAAATCTTCTCGTCCATGTTCTCTTCCATGGCAGAAATCTTCTCGTCCGTGTTAGCTGAAATATCATTCTTCATAGTAGAAATCTTCTCGTCCATGTTAACCGAAATATCATTCTTCATAGTAGAAATCTTCTCGTCCATGTTAGCAAAAATATTAGCAGAAATGTTCTCTTCCATGACAGAAATCTTCTCGTCCATGTTAGCAGAAATGGACGAGATTAAGGTGGAAGCCTCGTCATTAAATAAAACTGTTCTGGATCAAAGCCGTCATTTTCCAGTGCCACTTTAAGTCTTTCTACTAATTCACTTTTCTTACCGGACGTTTCCAACTCACGATCTTCCAATTCTGCTCTTAATTCCGCCACTTTCAGATCCCTTAATCTCTTGGCCATTTTTACGTAGCAATTTATTTATATTACCCCACACCTGACACCAATGTAATGTTTTTCTTATTTATGTAGACAATAAACGGGTGGGATAAATTTCAAACACTCGGTATGGCTACTTACTAATTTATTTAAACACTAACTCACTAATCACTAACACTTAATTTATATATACAGTATATTCACTTAGACTAATTTATATAAACAGTTCACTAATTTATATTCACTAATTTATTTGTTTATCTCACGATGTCAAATTATCAACTAACTAACTCTTCCTGATCGGTCCCCTTATATACTAGTGCCTTTTGTACTAGAGAATTCCAGGCTGCGGCTTATACACACAAATAATTCTTCTTGCCTTTTCTAGATAACTCTGGTCACAAAAACCAGTTCTAGATAAGATAGTCTCAATCGTAAACAGTTTTTTATAACTGCGTATCCGCCATAATTTTAACTATTATACCTGGCTTAGAGAGAGTCGGTTTTAGGGACTATACCAGTGTGCTGTTTCGTAACAATAGGTACAAGATTTGCATGGAACAAATACCGAACCCTACTTGTTTTGATTTTGAATAACTCTTTTCATAGTTGTTTCCGAAGGGATTGATTTATCAGGATATGAACCCGATAAGGTATCTCGAACTACATTTGCAATTGATAATCTTGCTGACATTATACAGATAATATCATATTAAATTTATATTACCGTTCTCAAATTTTATTAACTTATAAAAATTATTTTGTTAATAGGGAACTTATGAACAAAAATTCGAATAAGTAAAAACCCTATTAAGAATAAATGATGAGATGTACTTCGCTGGGTTCGAACCCGGATTAACGGCGTCAAACCCTATAGTCCCAGAGCTGGCTACAAAAAACAGGGTCGATAAGGTGCGCGCCATTTCAGCTTGTAAACTGGCGGCCCCAACTTCATACATCACCGAACGCCACTTCTTAAGATCAGCACAGGTCGGATATGAAAATGCCAGCCGGTTTTCCCGGACGAAAAAATTGGCTGAAAAACCTCATAACGGGCGCGCGTGAAACCTTTAGTAACGTGAGGTTCAAACCTCAAATAAGAGCGGTGTAATAGCGCAAGAAGTTTTGCAGGCCGGAAAACCCTCGTAAGAAGTGATCTAAAGTGTCGGAAAACTCATCTGAAAAACCTCATAACAGGCGCGCGTGAAACCTTTAGTAAAGGGGGGTTTAAACCTCAAATAAGAGCGGTGTAATAGTGCAAGAAGTTTTGCAGGCCGGAAAACCCTCGTAAGAAGTGATCGAAAGTGTCGGAAAACTCATCTGAAAAACCTTATAACGTGCGCGCGTGAAACCTTTAGTAACGTGGGGTTCAAACCTCAAATAAGAGCAGTGTAATAGCGTAAGAAGTTTTGCAGGCCGGAAAACCCTTGTAAGAAGTGATCGAAAGTGTCGGAAAACTCATCTGAAAAACCTCATAACGTGCGCGCGCGAAACCTTTTGTAGCGTGCGGTTTAAGCCTCAAATAAGAGCGGTGTGATAGTGCAAGAAGTTTTGCAGGCCGGAAAACCCTCGTATGAAGTGATCGAAAGTGTCGGAAAACTCATCTGAAAAACCTTATAACGTGCGCGCGTGAAACCTTTAGTAACGTGGGGTTCAAACCTCAAATAAGAGCAGTGTAATAGCGTAAGAAGTTTTGCAGGCCGGAAAACCCTTGTAAGAAGTGATCGAAAGTGTCGGAAAACTCATCTGAAAAACCTCATAAAGTGCGCGCGCGAAACCTTTTGTAGCGTGCGGTTTAAGCCTCAAATAAGAGCGGTGTGATAGTGCAAGAAGTTTTGCAGGCCGGAAAACCCTCGTAAGAAGTGATCGAAAGTGTCGGAAAACTCATCTGAAAAACCTCATAACGTGCGCGCGCGAAACCTTTTGTAACGTGCTGTTTAAGCCTCAAATAAGAGCGGTGTAATAGTGCAAGAAGTTTTGCAGGCCGGAAAACCCTCGTAAGAAGTGATCGAAAGTGTCGGAAAACTCATCTGAAAAACCTCATAACAGGCGCGCGTGAAACCTTTAGTAAAGTGGGGTTTAAACCTCAAATAAGAGCGGTGTAATAGTGCAAGAAGTTTTGCAGGCCGGAAAAGCCTCGTAAGAAGTGATCGAAAGTGTCGGAAAACTCATCTGAAAAACCTTATAACGTGCGCGCGTGAAACCTTTAGTAACGTGGGGTTCAAACCTCAAATAAGAGCAGTGTAATAGCGTAAGAAGTTTTGCAGGCCGGAAAACCCTTGTAAGAAGTGATCGAAAGTGTCGGAAAACTCATCTGAAAAACATCATAACGTGCGCGCGCGAAACCTTTTGTAGCGTGCGATTTAAGCCTCAAATAAGAGCGGTGTGATAGTGCAAGAAGTTTTGCAGGCCGGAAAACCCTCGTAAGAAGTGATCGAAAGTGCCGTTTCTGATGTTAATAAATTTTACTTAATTTTATTTATTGATCCTACAGCTCAATTCTATTCCTTTTATTTTAATATTGCATCTAAAAAGTATCATAATAAATTAAAAATGAAATGCGCGCGTTAGATAAGTAAATACTTTAACGCATCTTTGCAATGATAGAGGCGAGCGCCGAGATTATCATCTTGCCTCAACGTTCCTCAAAGTTTCTTAGGGCACCACGAGCCGTTACTCAATACTGAGCAACTTTATCAAAAAGTATAACCATTCCCAAAAATTTTAAAAAAAATTTGATCAAAATCACTTGATAATAGGCGCAGTAAATGAATTAGAAAAAATTAGAAGCCCGTTTTTGCGTTGTTGTCGGCGGCTCGAGTAGGTGGAAAATGAGTAAGCGCTATAAAATCACGCTCGCGATAAAAAATGATTATATTTCAGCGAGTTTTCATCGTATCTTGATGATTTTTTTTTAATTTCGGGTAGCTCAAACAGGTATTTTGAATGGAGACATCAAAAATAATTTTCCATTAAGCCAAATACGAAAAATTGTCATTTCAAATATACGCCGATTTTCTTCAATTTTTTTCGGGGGTTTTCCGGCCCGCAAAACTTCTTGCGGTATCACACCGCTCTTAGTTGAGACCCCAAAAACATAATAAAAAAGTTTCGCGCGCGCACGTTATTAGGTTTTTCAGATGAGTTTTCCGGCACTTTCGATCACTTCTTACGAGGGTTTTCCGGCCTGCAAAACTTCTTGCACTATTACACCGCTCTTATTTGAGGCTTAAACCGCACGTTACAAAAGGTTTCGCGCGCGCACGTTATGAGTTTTTTCAGATGAGTTTTACGACACTTTCGATCACTTCTTACGAGGGTTTTCCGGCCTGCAAAACTACTTGCGCTATTACACCACTCTCATTTGAGGCTTAAACCGCATGTTACTAAAGGTTTCACGCGCGCACGTTATGAGGTTTTTCAGATGAGTTTTCCGACACTTTCGATCACTCCTTACGAGGGTTTTCCGGCCTGCAAAACTTCTTGCACTATTACACCGCTCTTATTTAAGGTTTGAACCCCACATTACTAAAGGTTTCACGCGCGCCCGTTATGAGGTTTTTCAGATGAGTTTTCCGACACTTTCTATCACTTCTTACGAGGGTTTTCCAGCCTGCAAAACTTCTTGCACTATTACACCGCTCTTATTTGAGGCTTAAGCCGCACGTTGCAAAAGGTTTCTCGCGCGCACGTTATGAGTTTTTTCAGATGAGTTTTCCGACACTTTCGATCACTTCTTACGAGGGTTTACCGGCCTGCAAAACTTCTTGCGCTATTACACCGCTCTTATTTGAGGTTTGAACCCCACGTTACTAATGGTTTCACGCGCGCCCGTTATGAGGTTTTTCAGCCAATTTTTTCGTCCGGGAAAACCGGCTGGCATTTTCATATCCGACCTGCGCTGACCTTAAGAAGTGGCGTTCGGTGATGTATCAAGTTCGGGCCGTCAGTTTACAAGCTGAAATGGCGCGCACCTTATCGACCCTGTTTTTTGTAGCCAGCTCCCCGTCTACTAGTGCTCATACCACTGCGCTATAACCGACTCGGAATCGAATTTTTAAATTCAAGTACATGAAAAATATGCTGTTTTTTTAAATTTATTTTCTTAATTCTTGAACTTATTTGCTATTAAACAGTGATTATTTTATGGCAATATTGTCAGAAATAATGTACTTCACGTCCATACAAAACTTCATTATGCTCTCTTTTGCTGGGAAGCAAATATTTAGGATTTTCTGATTTCCCATGTTAAAATCCTATGGTCCTAAGATCGAGTCACCACTGGGTTATCTGTGGTCACCACTGGGTTATCTGTGGTCACCACCCGATATATGGATGAGATATTTTTGTTAAGAGTACGATGGTATTTATGGTTGCATTCATCGTTTTTTTTTAGATGAGAGATTTGAATATGCTAGAAAATTAAAAGTCACTATGACAAAGTTACGGGTGGCGGGCGAAAAATTAGCGAAATACGAACTAGAAAAAAGATATGCAATAGATGTTGAAGATTACGAAAAAGCTAGACACAAGAAGAACCAAATGGAAATGTTCAGAACTGAAATATACGAAGAATTATGCATAGAGCAGTTAATGGAATATAATGGAGTGTGTCCAAAAAATGATGATTATCAAGAAGAAATTGATTCACAAAATAAGAACTTGTTATCACCGGTATTAGCTAAAGATAGAAGATCTGTTTCTCCTAGTCATCATCTAAATAGTCAGATATCACCGCTACACACAATGAAGCATCAAAGTCCTAAAACTGGATCTCCGAGTACAGGAAGTCCTACAAATATACACAGCAGAGGTGGTTCGTTTAGACGAAGAAATAAATCGGCTGGAGCTATTGTTAAGTCTACGTATGAAATGTATGAAGAAAAACCATTACCAGCCTTAAGGCAGTAAGTAGACATTGTTTTAAAATAAAATATATAATTTTTAATATTGTTTCTACGTTTAAGTTCTCAAACTAACGAATTTCTAAGAGAATGCCACTTGGAACCTGATCACAAAGTATCGTCTAAACTCACCGAAAGGGAAAAAAAGCAAGCAGCACTTCCCATTCTATTATTCGGGAATGATTTGGTGGAAAAATTCTATTCCAAACATTATTGCGATAAGGAAGACGGTTTAAATAGTCTCAAAGACGAACTACTCACTTATAATAACAGCAAGTTACATGTACCCAATAAAATAGCAAGAGGCGCCATCTTTCTGTTACACAGGGCGTTAAGAGATAAAGTTTTCTCAGTGTATAATCTCGCCAATGAAGTTATTAGATTGTTTTTTGTACAGTTCGTACCAGGGAGGTAAGCAAGTGTTATTATTTCTAATTTAAATAAGAAGTGGAAGCACTTTGTTATTTACAGAGTTACTCAAGCAGAAGTAGCAAGAAGCGTGGATAAATTGTTGCCGGAACTGTTAACGAAATCCGGTGATACTAGTCAACGGATAAATCAAATGGCAGTGCATACTATACTGACAATGGCAGATTGTAAAAGTGTACGGTAAGTAATATAATTTTTTTATGAAAATGTTAGGTTAGTTACTGTAGTTTTTTTCTATAGTGTAAGTAGGATAGCCATAAATTGTATTGTTAGGAACAACAAAAGTAGATAAATTAGAAATGATTCCCTTAGTATATCTAATTAATGAGAAAGTTTCTGTGTTAGTGAAACGCGTGAACTAGTTTAAATTGAACATTAGTTCAAATAAGTGAAGTTTTAAACAAATTATATTTTGGCATTTCCGACTACAGTAAACCATTACAAAGAAATATTTAACATTTCTCTTACAACTTGGCAAATATCGAACAAATCTTCATTATTTAGTTCTTCCGGACAATCAAAATAGGTATAAATATTACTTTTCCGCCCAACCTATCAATATGCGAGAAAAGTATATTTGTTTACCCACAAAAAGTTGAAATTTTGAAAAAAAATTAAGTTCTTTTTACGTTTTTCATCAAGAACGACACGAAAAAATGGTTTTTAGAAAAAAAAATCCTGTGTGTATGTCGTCGTCATCATCGTTGTCGTCGGCCACTTTTCGTTTACATGTCTTGTTAGCACGATACAGCCTCCGGAGTACAACAAATCACCAATTTTATGATTGAATATTACTCAGAACATCTCACAGATGAACCCTATTGATTTTCAGCTCATCACATCCAGTACAACAGGTGCTATAGTACTTTAAGTACGACATCTTTGTCATTTTTGGAGAAATTTCAGTTTGTTAGCACGATACAGCCTCCGGAGTATATACAAGTGACCAATTTTATGATTGTTGCCCGGTTTCTGAAGTAAAAGATATCTATTAGATAGGGCTATGTACTCAATAAGCCATATATATCTGGTAGATTGGGTTTCCGAACTGTTTGATAAACATTATCTACGCGATAAGTTGTCGAATCCATATCTGTAGAAAGTTGAGCAGATATCCATTGGATAACTATTGGCGCAAGCGCAGGTTGTTAAATTCATTTACCTAATCTACTCTAAAGATATATTGCAATTCGAAGGTTGAATGAAGAAAAATGCTATTGCTAATATATAATATACAATGTGTTTTTATCAAATATTTTTGTATTAAGATGGAATATTCAGATTCATCTACATCGTCGAATGAAGAAATTTTAGATATAATTCGGCTAAGAAATTTTGTAGAAAATCAGTTCGGGAAATATAGTGACTTGGAATTTTAAAACAGATTCATTTTAACGAAAAATACAGCCAACCTATTAATTGAATTAATCGGACACAATTTGAACGTAATTAGTAGTAGACGCAATCTTATCTTCCATCATGTTTTTCCTCGCATTTTTTTCATCCCGTTATACAAAGCATGCAACTGCTTCGTAGAACGATTGTCTATTTAACAATTGGCATTAAAATAAATAAAATTATCTCTAATGGTGTCCCTTGCTTAATTTTTCATTTTAATATTCGTGGAATTGGTTTGTTTTGTTTTCTATAATATGCTAATATTTTTGAGTTATCTCAAATAATACATTTTTGTCATACTCCGTAAAGGTTTTAGTTTTAGGCCTTTTATTATCTTAGCTCTCCATTACTATTACTGTAAACACGTTTTTAGATTTAGTAAACAATAAACCAATAGACTTGATAACAAATAAAATATTAAAATAAGGACCGATCTTCTTCAGTTTTTTAGGATTTGGCCTTAGAGTACTCTACATTCAGCCAGTTAGTTACGTTGCCATCGGCGTTTAATGAATTTAACCAAGTTATCTATTCAATAGTTGTCAGTTCGACAATTTATGCCACATTGAAGTTCAGAAACCCATAATAATTTATTGGTTTGATAAATTTATCTATTTGATAGTTATCGATTGGATAACGTCATATACTGAGAAACCGGGCATGTGAATATTATTCAGGGCGTTTCAGCGCACTAAAGCCAGTATAACGAGTGCTATGGTACTTGAGGTACCAAATTGTTGTCATTTTTGGAGAATTTTCAGTTTGTTAGCACGATACAGCCTCTAGCGTGTATACAAGTGACCATTTTATGATTGAATATTGTTCAGGAGGTCTTATACATGAACCTTATTGATTTTTAGCTCACCAGAGCTAGTACAACGGGTGCTATGGTACCTGAAGTGCCACATTTTTGTACTTTTTGGAAAAATTTCGGATTTACTACGATACAGCCTTCGGAGTGTATACAAGTGGCCAATTTTATAATTGGATATGTTCAAGGTAGCTCACAGATGTACCCTATTGATTTTCAGCTGACTACAGCGGGTCCTATAAATCCAGATATACTGCATTTTTGGTTACTTTTGGAGAAATTTCGGTTTGTTAACACGATACAGCCCCCGAAGTGTATACAAGTGACAATTTTATGATAGAATTTTAATTAGGGCATCTCACACATGCGGAAAAGTTAGTTTTAATCTTTAAAACCGTTTATTTTGCAATATTATGCAAGACAACACAAGAGAAGAAAATTGAGGCAATTTTTTCCAATTTGCTACCGACCTTATACTGCAACATGAGAAACCTAGCATTTAATTGCCCAAATCACCTTTCAATTAGTACACTACATTCTTGACAAAAAATATGATTATGTTGTTGAGTAGGAGTCGCTGGATTTCTCCACGTTTTCATAAGTCTAAGCCAGGGAGCTATGGGATACTCATCATCTCCTAATAACAAACAGTCTACCTCAGCAATTCTTAAACACTCATACATATTGGTTTTTGAAAATTCTGTTATTGTGTACGGATCCTGGACACTGACAGTTTATATTTGTAAATATTTCTACTGCGTTGCAAGTTTCTTGAACGCTGAAACTGGCAAGTCCCGTCCTATTGACATATTCATCATCAAATTCGCCAAAATCAAAGACTCTAATAGCATTTGGAAATCGGTAATTTTGGGACTTTAGATTTCAATAAGTTCGGCCCTAGTTTTGGGAAATTTTATCCATATATGTGTCTTACCTACAATTCTATTCGTAACATACCTATGCATATGTTTTCGAGACACTGGTTTGATGAATACCAATTTTATCACCAACTCCATATTGAAATAGGAAATAATTTGCAAGCCATTGTACACTTTCACGATTAAAACAATACAATTTTCGATAATCTCCTATACATTCCTTGCGATTCAAAAACTCTGCCATAAACCGGACAAATACCACAACAAAAGTAATACGAGGTCTGACAATTAAGTAATGCGACCGATTTTTTTTCTCGGCCTGTGGTAACACTGCGAATCTGTAACTCAGCTACCGTAATAGCAGATCCCTACTCTCTCGATTGAGACCTTGACGACTCTCGTACGATCATTTCTTCGCCAGCTGTTCAGTGTTTTGTAACAACACGCGAGTAGTGCATGTCACGAAAATGGAAGAGAGAAATTTAGAGCAACGGTGCGCAATAAAATTTTGTGCGAAACTCGGCGAAACCGCGACAGAAACTTATGAAAAAGTACTTAAAGTGTATGGTAGTGATGCCCTAAGTCGTAGTCAGGTGTTTCGATGGCATGCCGATTTTAAAAATGGCCGTGAGAGCGTCAAAGACGAAGCGCGGAGCGGAAGGCCAATTCAAGTGCGAACCGACACGAATGCGCAGCGCGTGCGCACCCTTATTCGTCAAGACCGGCGACTAACCATTCGAATGTTGGCTGACGAGTTGAATATTAACGGGAAACAGTTAGAAAGATTTTAACCGAAGATTTCGCCATGAAAAAGCTGTGTGCGAAGATGGTACCGAAGAACCTTTCAGATGAGCAAAAAGCCCACCGATTGAACATCGCTCAAGATCTTCTCGAGCAGGTTGAAAGTGATCCAACTCTTCTCGATCGAGTTATTACTGGTGATGAAAGTTGGTTTTTTCAATATGACCCCGAAACTAAACTTTAAAGCCAACAGTGGCTATCCCCTGGGGCGCCAAGGCCAAAGAAGGCGAGAATGAGCAAGTCCAAGGTGAAAACCATGTTGATTTGCTTCTTCGACAGCAAAGGGGTGGTTCACAAAGAGTTCGTACCACCTGGACAGACCGTGAATCAAGTATTCTACCGCGATGTACTCGAAAGATTACGAAAAAGGGTGCTCAGAGTGCGTCCAGAGATCGCGAAGACTTGGGTTCTGCATCACGACAATGCTCCCTGTCACACTGCGTTTAGTGTCTCTCAGGTTTTGGTGTCTAAAGGCATCGCAACGTTACCGCAACCGCCCTATTCACCGAACATGTCACCCAGCGACTTTTTCCTATTTCCCCACATGAAAACATTCGTCAAAGGTCGACATTTTGACTCCGTTGAAGATATCCAAGAATCTGTGACGAGGGTACTAGGAGAGGTGCCGCAAGAACTGTTCCAGAATTGTTACGAAAACTGGAAAACTTGCTGGAATAAGTGTATAGGTGCGGGAGGGGACTACTTTGAAGGGGATCGCATTGATGTACCTTAATTTTTAAATATACTCGATTTTTTAATATTGTCGCATTACTTAATTGTCAGACCTCGTATTAGCAGATGTACTAAGGATGGTCCAGATCATGTTTGAAAATTTACCAGCAATTACTTAGACAACAAAAGCAATTGCCACATTTATTCATAGAATATTGAGGAAATGCAAAACATTTCTAAGCAAAAGCTTTTACTTTCAGCTTTTCCTTTGATTTAAAGCAATTACTACAAGGTCAAATTATTGCTAAACATTTTATTCATTCCTGGCATTTGCCAGGAATTTTCAAGAAGAAGCAATTGCTAAATTTTCATTTCATAGGCTGATTGTATCTAGTGTGTATACTGTTATATTTCTATTATTCATTGATAATTAATACAAACTTACAGAAAAGATACAGGTATTGGCCGCATAGCCGGTTTGTTTCTTTCTAGAGAGTCAATGGAAATGACCTGGTTTCAATGTCGGACGTCAAACCTACTATATATGCAACACTAATGACACTAAGCATTATGGCCCTATACACGGACAACAATTCCAAGTTTAAAACAAATGTTGTTACTATAATGAGACTTTTCCAAGTATAGTTGATAGCCATATCTTCCACATTATCATCTGGTTTGCATCAAATGAGATTATGCAGTACAACCAGGAAATCTCAATTTCAAAATAATTTTTTATATTCTTCCTCTATTCATAACATCGTGGAACCTATCGTATTATAGCTTGAGATGATCAACTTTCAATTTCAAATTGTAGATATATTTTAAAATCCTACAGCGTTTTTATTACAGAGAACTCCATATTATCCCAGTTCATTTAAGTAGACCAGTGAATAATAGTACGCATCCTAGACTAGCTTTGAGTAGGGCTGAAATGGTAGAACAGCTTATAATTAATCACGGAATCTCGACCGAAAAACAAAGGTAAATAAAACATTTGTTTCATAAATGACATCAAACTTGAACTGAAAACCTTATCTATAAGTTAGATAGGTTATTAATTTGTTGTAAATTCCGGGTCCAATTCTTGAAATCGTAGGAATTAATTCTCTCGGGAAAATGACGTCATTTTCCTACAAAATCTTGAAAATGCAATTCTCGGGTATTCTCGAGAGAATTGTTTCTCACTAGTTATGTAGGAACATTTTCTCCATCTATTTGTCAAGATAATTCAGTTTCTCATAGGTAATTTGGTGAATAAAGTGTCTGGCTGTTTTAATAGTATAATATAAAATATGGAACATTTAAGAAGACACGCCGTTATAAACAATTTAGAAGTGGTGGAAGAATTATTACCAAACAGAAGACGTTTTAATATAGATATAAATCCGTTCACATTAACTAACGACTTATTTAAAAAAATTTCGTGTCAATAAAGAGTTAGCACGATTTTTAATCAACCTCTTGGATCCGTTTATATTGCTACCAAAACGCACAGCTGCTTTTGATAAACAAATGAAGGTAATATTTGTTTGGTAAAAATAAAGAAAGATGGGCTAATTAGGTTTTTAATTTATATTTCCAAGTGTTGATTGCATTAAATTTTTTTGCCACAGGATGTCACCAAACTAGTATTGGTAATAATGTATTAATTGGAGGAGTAAGCCAATCTACTGTTTGTAGGTGTGTTAAAGAAGTAAGTGCTGCATTAAACAACCCATTAATATTTAATGAATGGGTTTCATTTCCGCAAACCATTGAAGAATTAGAAGAAATTCGGTTAAGGTTAGTGTTTATTTGAAGTGCAAATTGAATATTTTCACTTATATATGTGTGTTATTGTTTAACTATATATTTATATACTATTTTTACTTCAGATTTTTTGAAAAATACAACATACCCGGAATAGTAGGTGTGATAGATTGCACCCATATTGCTATTTTCCCACCCTCTCATAACAATCTGCAACATCCTGAGCATATTTATGTGAGCAGGAAACACTATCATCCTCTTAATGTACAGTTAGTTTGTGATACAAACCTTAAGATTCTAAATGTCAATGCCCCGGTTTCCTGGAAGTACTGGTGATGCTCATATTTGGGGAAATTCCGAAATAAGAAGAGTTATGATAAACTTACATCAAAAGGAGGCCTGGATTTTATTTAATAGGTAGGTAAACTAGTATATTAAGAGTAGTATGGTATTTTGTTATCGCGGTACTAATTTCATTAGATTATTATATGGAAAGAGAAATAAAATTGTTCTGCTCGAAGAAAAACAAAAATATCTCTTCGCCAAAAATACCCAAGAGGATGTTCTGGATACTAAAGATGGTCTATCAATAATATCCTCACCATATGTATTATGGTTATATATTGATTCAATAAATCCTTATCACATTATACAATTCCTCTAAATGTATACTTGTTTTTAGGAGATTCTGGGTATCCCTTACGTCCTTGGCTACAAGTTCCACTACCATTTGCTGAAGTTGGAACACCCGAGTTCAGGTATAATGAACAATTTAAAAAGGCACGCTCAGTAATAGAAAGATGCAATGGGAATGAGGTTTCGCTGCCTTTTGAAACATCGAGTTTTACACTACACTCCAACAAAAGCGGCTACGATTGTAAATACATGTGTTGTTTTACATAACATGTGCATTTATTTTAATGTGGATGAACCACCACTAGAAAATGAAGATGATTTAGACTTTGGCATGTATGATCCTCCAAATGTTGTCAATAATCCAAATATAAACGTAGATCTTCAAAAAGGCAGGAGATTGCAAGCCAGAATTATTAATAATTATTTTAGATAAAATAGGATAATATTAAGAAATTAAATAAAAAGCGTATATTAACATCAGTCCATTTATTTATTCTGTAGGAAAAAATAGCATATCAACCCAGTAAATAATGTGGCCACTTTTTACTTTCACCTACTTGCCACTTCTTAAATTTGGATCATTTTCCAATATCTCCAATAATTGGTTTTTTTGTTTGTCTGTTACAAAGGACCTTTTGGCCATATTTTAAACAAATATGTGTTTATTCCAGAAATAACGTTTATTCTATTCTATCTCTGATTCTACCAACACACCCAACCCCACAATAAGAAAAACTAAAATTTAAGCAGCATTTAGGTTAGAAATTGCCTTACTATTATTGGCCAGTTTCATAGAACACCAAAAACATCAAGGAAATATAGTCGACATATGTAACTTTGTCAATTCTTCTATAGTGCAAATTCCTAACATGTTCAAGAATAGCGACTATCGCTTCTGGCAATTCTCAAGAGAATTTTACCGTGAGAATTAATTCGCTCGGGAATTAATTCCTACGATTTCAAGAATCGGGACCCAAGTTGTATAACCTATAATCAATTTTTTATCCAATAAATCCCCGAAGTGTAGTTTTCCTTTTTAGGGAAATTTGTTATTTTTATTATTTTCAGTGGCCTAACTTGTAGAACTCTAGCTGAATTTGGTCTAAGTGGTTTACATCACCCAGCTGAACCTGTCAGAAAAGTATCTGAAAGAATTTTAGTGCTTGTATATAGGGTGAACCCTAGATTAGTGAGGAAACAATTACCTCCAGACGATGATATTACCAGAAGAAATTTATTATACAGACAGTTATTTCATGAATTCGATAAGATCGATGTTGAGGTAAGAAAATTTAAATTTTTATATATTTTACCAGTAATAGATGCTTAGAATTTCTTTTGGTATACAGTTAGAATTTATGTTCGTAACAGTAGTTAAAAATGGAACATTAAATCCACTGTTTAGACTCTTACTGTGTGGAATCTACTCATATTACTTTTTTAAGTTAAAAAAAGGAACAATAAATCTAATAATTATTAACTATATTTTATAAATCGACTTATTCATTAATCGAGGCACTTTGCTAGAACGATTTCGACATTTTTATTGTTATATTTTGCAAGTCGTCAGTTAAATAATTAGTATAAACTTCACAATGTTAATTTCATGGTTTTTAACAATAAAAATACACTTTTACAGCAAGGAAATATTAAAATACATGTGACCCTCTCTCCCATTACCGCCTTTTTTATTCTTCTTTTTATTTTTGGCCTTAGCCCCATGTACACACCGCTATAACCTTTTTAAGTAGGTAACAATTATTACAGTTTAAATGTTATGGGAGACACATATATGTATATTAGGTACTTCATTATAAACATTTGATTGTATTCTCACCTAAAGATTTGTTTTTTACTTGTAAATTTCAGTTGATCACGCTTCATGCTACTAATACATTTCATTTAAAAGGTGGCTAACGGTTGAATTGAAAAATGTTTTACTGTAAACGTCTTTGTTTATAAATATTTTGAGAATAATAATAACAATAAATTAAAATTCGTACAGTATCATAATTTATAGAAAAAATAATAAATTTTTTGAAATTCTTCATAACCTCAAATAAAATTCGTAAATAAACTTAAATTGGTACTGTTAGCAGGAGCAGGACATATGCGAGCATAAATATAGTAGAGCAGTGCCGTTTAAGCTATTGATGAGTAAACATATTTTAAAGAACACATTCATGAAATATTTGAATATATGCCATGAAAAAATCCCAAAACCGATTTAGACAAAGCAGATATTGTATAGAATGTTTTTTGTACTTTAATTATTCTTTCGGACTTTCAACTAATTGAAAGAACTATTTGGACGGTTGTTTTCTTTATTTTTAATAAACTTTCTCACTGCCTTAGGTTGTTCAACCAGGAGATGCGTCTTCTTCCTATACTTCTTTTACCCTGTATTTTTCCTTGTATAATAGTTTGCAACAGTGTATACCTCTCCCCTCTCATCACGTGGCCCAGATATTGCAATTTTCTGATTTTGATTGTGTTGATTATTTCCTTCTCCTTTCCCATTCTTCTCAATACCTCCTTGTTCGTTGTTCTGCTCACCCAGCTTATTCTGAGGATTCTTCAATATGCCCACATCTCGAATGCTTCCAGCCGGTAAGTGTCGCACTTCTTAAGCGTCCAGGCTTCCATTCCATATAAGTACTGGAAATATGTAGCATTTAAGCATTCTGATTTTAAGGTGTAGACTAAGATCTGTTCTGGTTAATGCATTCCTCATTTTATTAAACACTGTTCTAGCCTTTCCGATTCTTGATCTTATTTCTTGTGAGTAATCATTATTGTCATTTACAGTTGTTCCCAAGTACTTGTATTTGCGGACCTTCTCCACTGGCTCCCCTTTGATCCATAATGTTTCTCGCTGTTGTTGGTGTTTTGTGATTGTCATGAATTTAGTCTTTTTGGTGTTAAGTGTGAGCCCCCTTTCTTCGCTGATCCGTACTACTAGGTCTATTAGCCTTTACAGTTCTTCCAGGGTTTCTGCTATTAGTACTGTGTCATTCGCGTATCTGATGTTGTTTATAACCTTCCCATTAACTTTCACTCCCGTTGTTTTTTGATTTTCCAGTGCTTTTTGTACTATATCTTCTGAATACAAATTGAAGAGTAATGGTGAGAGCAGGCATCCCTGTCTTACTCCACGTTTTATTTTTATCTCTTCTGAAAGTTCATTTTGCACCGAAACTTTGGCAGTCTGGTTAAAATAGAGATATGTTATTATCCTGATATCATTCCTGTCAATGTTTTTATCTCTCATGAGTTTTATGAGGTGATTATGGCGGACTTTGTCGAAGGCTTTGTTATAATCGAGGAAGGCTACATATATTGGCTGATTGACGTCCATGAGTCTTTGAGACAACACATTAAAAGCAAACAACGCCTCTCTAGTACCCATTGCATTTCTGAAACCAAATTGTGTTTCGCTAAGATCTTGCTCAATCTTTCTAAAAATTCTTCGATGTATAATTTTAAGGAATATCTTAAGGCTATGGCTCATTAGGCTGATCGTCCGGTGATCCTTGCATTCCTTTGCGTTCGATTTTTTTGGCAGTGTAATAAATGTTGATTTGAGCCATTCTCTAGGGATGATTCCGGTGTTATATACCGTGTTGTACAGATCTACCAGTACTCCAATTTGATCTTCTGCAATTAATTTGATAATTTCTGTTGGTGTTTCATCAGGTCCTGGAGATTTATTATTTTTAGCTGTTTTAACTGCATATATAACTTCTTCTTTTGTTATATTTGAGCCCTGTTCCTTATCTGTGTCTCCATCTGTTGTTTCCTGCTGTCTCTCATCTTCAAAAAATTCTTCGATGTACTCTTTCCATCTTTCTAGTTCCCCTTTGGTGTCTGGAATTATCTTACCGTTTTTGTCTAGTAGAATACTGCTTTTGTTTGATCTTTTGATGCCCGCTAGTTCTTTAATATTTTTATGGAGATTGAAGTCATCATGTTTTGCTTGGAGTTCTTCTATTTCTACGAATTTTCCTTCGTACCATTTTTCTTTGGCGTGTCGTATTTTCTTTCTAATTTCTTTCTGTATGGTCTTATATGCGCTTTCGTCTCTATTCTTGTACGACCTTCTGATTTCCATTAACTGTAATATGTCATCAGTCATCCATGATTTTTTCTTGTTTGTATCCTTGATTGTTGCTAATAGGTCTGTTGTTGGGGTCATAATTGTAGTTTTAAGAGTTTCCCATTTTATGTTTACGTCGGAGCTCGGGGTTAAATCAATTTTGCTTAGTTCTTCATTCATTTTTTATGTAAGTTGTTGTTTTACCATTCGGTTTTTCAGATGTGAAACTGGGAGCTGCTTTTTGTTATCTATGGCTGCTTGTTTCTTGAGGCGGATTTCCATTTTAACTATCACTGGATTGTGGTCTGACCCGATGTCCGTACCCGGGTAGGTTTTAGCCGATTTGATGGTATTCCGATATCTCTTCTTTAACAAAACATAGTCTATCTGATTTCTTCTAATCTTGTTGTCTTTATCAGCTGGCGATTTCCATGTATATAATCGTCTTTCATGCAGCTTGTAGAAGGTGTTTGTGATTGCCATATCATGTTCTTGGCAGAACTCTGTCAATCTATCTCCTCTTTCGTTCCTTATTCCCACTCCAAAATCCCCAATAATATCATCCACTTTACCTTTCCCTATCTTTGCATTAAAGTCTCCCATAATGATTGTAATATCTGTTTTTCGTAATATCTATAGCTTGTTGGACGTCATCATAAAATTGATCAATTTCTTCTTCGACTTTATGTTGAGTGTTCTTTGCACTGTTTTTATTCCTATCATAATTACTCTATCTGATATGGGTGTGAAGCTGGTTACTAAATGTTTGAGATTTCTGTGTACAACTATTGCTACTCCATTTCTATGTTGCTGTTCGTTGTTACCTGAATAGTATATTTTTGATTGTTCAATTAGCATTTCGCCTTGGTCTGGCCATCTGGTTTCGCTCAGTCCCATTATGTTAAGTTCAAGTCGTTGCATTTCTTTGAGCACATTATGAATTTTTCCTCCTTCATACAAGGATCTAACGTTCCATGTACCGATTTTCATTGCTTTCTTCTTTCTCGCTTCTTTCAGAACCGCCCCCCCCCCCCTGGAGATCCGATTTGGGGACTTGAAACTCCGGAATATTTTGTTTTGAAATCAGCCATTTTGATTTTACTAGGGATATCCATTGGGATCTTTAATGCAGTGGTTTCCCGTTGCTTTCTGCATCTCTATGCCGTTGGTCATTTACTGACTCATCCGCCTTTAGAGAAGATTTCTCTTCCCTAGGACACTAGGGTGTCCTTATTCTTGTGAGCTCCTCCACCCGAAGCTGTTGGCTAACAAGAGGGGATTACTTATACCGGTAATCATTCGGTCGGCAGCCTCAGTAGGTCAACAGGTGAGACGCCGTTTGCAACCGCCCAATCTGGGTACAGACGTTGCTATTGTGCTAGTTTTGGTCCGCCCCGGGTATTTGATTTCCCCGGTACCACTCATGTCTGGGAGGCTTTCCCCTATCCGCTACCTGGGGAGGCGCCCGATGGAGGACTAGCAAACCCCACACGGGCACAAAAAACTGGAAAACACTAATTTCATTAAAACTGACAACTACTGTCAAACTGATCCCTATCAACCAAACAAAAAAAAACTATTTTTAGTTTACCTATAAAACATGGCATAAAGATGTAATATTCAGCAATATAAGTTTATTGTTGACAAAATTCCAAAATAAAGTAAAAAAGAAATTTGTTATCTGAAATTAAAAATACTATTGTTTATATTTCTCTAAATCGAATCTATAGTAGAATTATTACAGATTGTGGAAAACAGCTACATGGCAAATTGTGACGTGATTCATTCTACAAAGATATTCTTAAAATCCCCGGTAATATTTTTATAAAATATTATTTATCTTTTCTCTATTTTATCAACACAGATTTTAATGTATAACATTTAAATATAAACACATTCGCACACCGTATAGTAGAAAAAGCCACATATGTAATTAATTTTTTTAACTTTTCATTCTGTAACTGATCCACTTGAATGAAGGAGGTAACTAGCTGTATCTAAACTATTATCCTAATCAATTAGTATATGGTGTAATTTGCAATAATTATATTTAATTGCACTCGGTCTTAAATAACTAATGATTCAGTGCGCCATGATCTGTCTGCTTGGCTTTAAATGGCCTTGATGCATATTATTACATAGTTTTTAGCTTCTTTGTAATTAGTGTTAATAAAAAATACACCAAATATTTTTTTGTTATTAATAATAATTTTATTTTCTATTGTTTATAGAGAAAGAAAGAATTGCTGGAAAAAAATCGTGTTTTGCAACAAACCCAAATCCCCCCTACGGAATGTATCAGCCCTGAACCCGTCCCTGTGGTAATCCAACAAAACGGAAAAATAGAATTGAGCAAGTGTTCGAGTGCTAATAATTTGAAAATGATAACCAACGAAGGTTTTCAAGTCGATAACGATCAACAAAAAACCCAGGGCTTAATGAAAAGTCAAAGCGGAATCACCGTACACACCAATGGTAGTAACGTTACTAATAATGGGCAAACTAACAATGGACAAAGCTCCAGTTCTGCCAGTGTGATATCCTCTCCCAGTAATAATTCACAAAAAGACGAAGAAGAAAAGTAAACACATAAAAACACTTTTAATCTTCATTTTTGTATAAATATATTTTTTTCAGACACTGTATCTTCTGCAAACAAACCGAAACGTCGATATTTTTGGTAAACAATTCTATGAACTCTCACTATTGGCGTTCGTGTCCCATGTTAATACGTTGTAAGGAATGCAGTCAAGTAGTGGAAGTATCCACTTTGACAGAACATTTGCTGGTAGAGTGCGAACAAAGAGAACGTTACACGCAATGTACTTTATGTTCAGAAGCTGTGAAATCTGACAGTTTTCAGGAACACCAACCTCACTGTAAAGGTATAATTATATAATTTTTATAATGATATCAGTTCTAAAATATTTTATTTGTAACGAAGTATTATTACAGATTGTAACTTAAAACTTAACTTAATGTAAAAGTTTGTAAATTGCCCTGATTATGGTCCAAAATAAAGGAGCCGAAACGTAGGAATCCAAGTGATTTTTAAATGTAATGAAGATAATTTTGGCGAGGAACCATTAAATATTTAAAAATTAAGATAATCACTGCCAATTAACCATTAAATAATTTAATAATCATTGTTTGTTATAGATTTGGCCGAAACTTGTAACAGGTGTCCGTTGTGTCACGAAAACATAGAAATAGTGGAGAATTGTTGGACGAATCATCTGATGGGTCCTAAACCGTGCCTGAAGAACGCTCGAATAAAAACGTCGAGATTACCCAAGCACGTGAAAATAAAGGCTTGAATGGTTGTTTGTGCCAGTGTATATATTTTTTTCTAGTCACACTTTCACCTAGGTTTATAAAAACATTCTTTTTTCATATAGAGGTTATTTCGGGTGAAAAACCTTGCTGCAGAGATCTTTTTATTACATATTTCGATAAAATAAGTGATGGGTAAGTTGAACTTTACACAGCAACTCTCATTTTGGACTGATTTCTACAAAAAGTGATGATATTTAATTATATATTAAATTATATGACAAAAACTTGTTCCAATGAAAAATATGCCAATCTTTTCTTAATTTCTCTAAAATTCCATAAAAAAAACTTTACGAGGTATCATTCAATGCTGGAATCTATTAAAAACGATATTTTTCTTCTCTTCTTTCCTTCTTTTAGCAACTAAAAATTGTACAACAAATTACAGACAGACCCCTGTATAATTGTAATTTCGTCACATCTTTATCTATTATTTTTGATTTTTTCTCATCCCCCTCATTAAAAACACAATATGGATTACAAAATATTGTATATTTTTCAAGGATCTTTTTTATAACTGAAAAATATACTTATATGTGATATAATTTCTTGTTTTTTTGGATTAAAAACTAATAAATACTCATATTAAATAATGTTAATCTCTTTTTAAAACTAAAAATCAACAAAGAAACATCAATTTTTATAATAAAATCATTAAAAACTTTAAGCTAATTTCAATTGTCATTTATACTCAAAATGCTAATCTAGGAAGTATCGTTTTGCATAAAGTTCAGCACAATTTGCTTGGCACTGTGAAACCTAAACAATACTATCAATTTATGTGTTTGGTACCATCAGAAGTGACATAAAGATGAATATTTTACAAAAACTTGATTCTTTCTTCACCAAATTTGTAAATATTTTTAATTTATTTATTTATACGCGGGTTATCTGAAAAGTTTCCGACCTAACGAATAAAAATGACATTTTTTCTTAGAACTTATAGTGTTATTTCTCAACTTATAAGTCAATACACGTTTTCCAGTGATGCTCTAACTTTTTTAACCCTTTCCAATATAGTTTCCGTCTATATCTGCAAAATATCAGTCCTCCGAACCAGATTGTTACGTTAGGAAACAGGAAAATGTCACTGGGATTCAGAACTGGAGACTACAGTGAAGGGTCAACCAATCAAAGTGCAATTCGGAATTATCTACAAAAAATGTACGTACTTGGTTATAAACACCTGAAATGGACTCAAATCCTGTTGTACGAGGTTATCGAAGTCGCTGATTCTGAATATTGCCTCCAAATTGAACCAGCACCCACCTGAAGCTCAGGATTGCTGATTAACGTCATCTCTGAGGCTTGCCCTGAAATTCAATCTCCATTGAAGCGAAACTTCTCCCTCGGGGGTAAAAACTGTATCTTTAATATAATTGAGACTATTATTAATACTGCACCTAGCTGTTTGGAATCGTTGATCTTATTGGAACTGTGCAAGGTAAAAAAGAGAGGAAATATATTGAATGAATAGCTCTTAATGTTCTGTTTCAAAAATAAATCAATATCATTTATTATTTCTAACCTACTAATTAATTCTCTTTAATGAAACTTCGCACAAATTTAACCTTCTGCAATCAACAATTACATCACTGCTTTCTTCATCATTTTCTGTAGCTTCATTAGCACTCTTTCTGCCGCAATGATTTTCTCCGCCGAGAATTTTTCAACATTCGTGCAAGTAGAACCTTCACAAATGACAAAGGCAATGTTGCACGATAAACCACTTATCCTACAAAAAGCAGAGCACAGTCTCATTTGCACCTTCAGAATATTAGTTCCATAATTTTATCCGGCCCAGGTTTATGGGTCATCTTTACGGGCGTTGTTCTCAATTTACCAAGCCCCATGTGCTGCACTTGCATATACACCACCCCTGCCGGAGTTGGAACGAGCGCCCAACTGATGAGATTTTCGGTTCATCCGCTAGAAATTTACCGGAAACCCTCGGAGATGACGTCCAGGTACTGATGCACCAGGTATCCGGAGTGTGGTCGTCGATGCCAGATTTGGAGCGAGAGCCCTCCTGATAAGATTTTCGAATCGTTTGCTTGAAATTTACAGGAAAACTCCGTCCATGTCTAGGTATCCGAGGTGTAGTTGTCGATGCCAGATTTACAACGAGCACCCCCTTATAAGTTTTTTGATAAGTTTGCTGAAAATTTAGCGGAAAACACTCGGAGATGATGTCCAGATTCTGGTGCACCAGGTATCCGGGGTGTGGTTGTCGGTGCCAGGTCTGGAACGAGCACGCCCCCTGATGAGTTTTTCGGTTCGTTTGCTGGAAATTTACCGGAAAAGACTCGGAGATGATGTTCAGTTTCTGGCGTACCAGGTATCCCATTTGTAGTCATCGTTGCCAGATTAGGAAAGAACGTTCTCCTGATAAATTTTTCCAATCGTTTGCATGAAATTTGCCGGAAAACCCTCTAAGATGATGTCCAGTTTCTGGTGCACCAGGTATCCGGGCTGTAGTCGTCGATGCCAGATTTACAACGAGCATCCCTCTGATAAGTTTTTCGGTTCGTTTGCTGGAAATTTACCGGAAAACACTCGGAGATAATATCCAGTTTCTGGCGTACCAGGTATCCCATTTGTAGTCGTCGATGCCAGATTTTGAACGAACGCTCTCCTGATAAGTTTTTCGAATCATTAGCTTGAAATTTGCCGGAAAACCCTCGGAGGTGACGTCCAGGTACTGGTGCACCAGGTACCCGGGGTGTGGTCGTCGATGCCAGATTTGGAGCGAGCGCCCTCCTGATAAGATTTTCGAATCGTTTGCTTGAAACTTACCGGAAAACTCTCGAAGATGACGTCCATGTCTAGGTATCCGAGGTGTAGTCGTCGATGTCAGATTTACAACAAGCACGCCCCATGATAAGTTTTTTGGTTCATTGGCTGGTTATTTATCGGAAAACAATCGGAGATGATGTCCAGTTTCTGACGCACCAGGTATCAGAGTCGTAGTCGTCGATGACAGATTTACAACGAGCACCCCCCTTATAAATTTTTCGGATCGTTTGCTGGTAATTTACCGGAAAACCCTCGAAGATGACATCCAGGTACTCGTGCACCTGGTATCCGGGATGTGGTCGTCGATGCCAGATTTGGAGCGAGCGCCCTCCTGATAAAAAATTCGATTCGTTTACTTGAAATTTACCGGAAAACTCTCGGATGTGACGTCCATGTCCAGGTTTGGGTGCACCAGGTATCCGGCGGGTGGTCATTGATACCAGATTTGAAACGTGCGCTCACCTCATAAAATTTTCAATTCTTTTGTTGGAAATTTACCGGAAAACCCTCGGAGATGATGTCCAACTTCCGGTGCACCAGGTATCCGGGATGTGCTCGTCGATGCCAGATTTGGAGCAAGTGCCCTCCTGATAAGATTTTCGAATCGTTAGCTTGAAATTTACCGAAAAACTCTCTGAGATAATGTCCATGTCCTGGTTTCGTTGCACCAGGTATCCGGCGGGTGGTCATTGATACCAGATTAGGAACGAGCGCTCCCCTCATAAGATTTTCAATTCTTTTGCTGGAAATTTACCGGAAAACCCTCGGAGATGACGTCCAGGTACTGGTGCACCAGGTATCCAGGGTGTGGTCGCCAACGCCAGAGTTGGAACGAGCGCCCTCTTGATCAGATTTTCGATTCGTTTGCTTGAAATTTATGGGAAAACCCTCGGAGTTGACGTCCAGGTACAGGTGCACCAGGTATCCAGGGTGTGGTCGTAGATACCAGATTTGGAACGAGCGCCCCCCTGATAATATATTCAGTTCATTCCCAGGAAATTTACCGGCAAACTCCCGGAGATGACGTCCATGTCCACGTTCAGGTGCACAAGGTATCCGGGGAATGGTCGCCGATAGCAGATTTGGAATAAGCGACCCGGAATGCCGGGGGAGAAGTTTTGCTTCATTCGAGAGTGAATTTCGGGGGAAGTCTGCAATGTTAAGCTCCAAGTGGAATCTGGTTCAATTTGGAAGCCATATTCAGGATCAGCGACCTCGAAAACGAACACGATTTCAGTCAATTCCAGATGTTTATAACCAAGTTATGATTTTTTACAAAAAATGCATTTTTGAATTGCACAAATGCAGTTCGCAATTATGATAGGATACAAAGTAGGAACATTTTTTCTGGATAATTTTAGAAAGTGAATACAAAAAATCCCATCTCAATCCGTATTGAACTTAAGTTATTGCTCTTTTAGTGCTTTATTTCCTTCCTATATGTTTAAATTGAATGATGATGCAGAGTCTCTTATATGCAGTGTCCAACTCATCTTTGATTTCAATGGACGTGTTGCCTTTCAAAAACAAATATGTAATGATAGCCTGGTACTGAATTTTTTTCCTTTTTGTAAAGATCCTCACGACCTACTCATGCCAACACATTCCTCAACTTTAGTTAAATTAAAAAGTTCTGCCACCTTCATGTTCAGGTCAGAAACTTTTCAATATTTAGTAGATAAGCAAATTACTAAAATCTATTATTATATAACAGAAAATCCAGTTCAAAAATCTTTGTTAACAAATTGTTTCTTAAAAAAACTAGCTTAGTCTTTATATTTTCCTTTTAAATCGTTATTAACATTTTGCCACCATTAAATGGGGACGTTATAGATATAATTAAAATTAAACTTGATAAACATTGTGAGATTTGTAAACTATGTGCAATATTTTAATATTTTTCATTATATATGTTCACTTGAAAATATGTATATTTAGAATATACGATTATAAGCTTATAAATGTGTCTTTATTTCCCCCCATTTGAATCCCTCATAATTATTAACATATTTTTAAATGTATTCTATTTAAATTATTACAACCCATATTAAGTAAAAGTAATTCATTAAATGGAAGTTAAATAATATAAACACAACTAAACTACTAAAAGAGGTTGAATATGAGTAAAAACAAACTTACATTGATTCTGCAGCACCTGACCACTTTTCTTCGTTGGAAACCTCGTCACTGTATCACCGAATATCCAAAGACGGGTTATAAGTTTGTAGATACACTTGTTTAAACCCCATAATTGAAAAAAAATTCACGCGATGGCACATACCCCACTGATTTCACTAGTTTCAATTTAACTAATTTTTTTTATAAAACTATTTACTTTTGAATATAAATTATAACTAAGCTTATTGTTTGCAGTACATAGGTTGGATAAAATATCTTTTTATAACCGCAAAGGCTATTAACAGAGTTCTCAGAATACTTCTTATCTTTTCCGTTTGTGCAGTTTCAGGTAACGTAATTTGAGTATGTTTTTATATCATAAGGAATAAAAATATTCTCTTGAATCGTTTTTTTTAATAGTCAAACCCATTAGTACTTTTTACTGGTACTAAATGAAATTAAATAACAAAAACAAATTTAAAATTTATTAACGTATTTGTCAATTAAATAAGTCATAAAATAATGGATTAATCAGGCAGATATTGTGATGTTACATAATACTCAACATACATCTGTTTGTCATCTGATGAGATAACCAGTTGCAAACCTAGTAATCCCGAATCCCCTGTTGAAATACCTACTTTTTCTGCATAAGCCATAACTTTAAGTATCATTCGAATATTACTAAAGCAATAAACAGCTGTTGTAGTTTTCTGACACTGAAATACTGTAACAGCATCAGCATTTTTTGATACACTTACTTCAGATTTGCCCTAAAATAAAGAAATATCTGTTTTAGAATTGTTTAGATTTTCTTTCAAATTCGGATCTTTTTCTTGTAAAAACTACAACACCGATTCAAAAATAACTGAAAATTTTGCTAAGCAAGAGCCTCTTGATAGCCAGTGAACTTTGGTGTGCAGTGTAAAGACTTCATCATTTTCCTCACATAGCTGAGCAATAACCGAGAGTTCAAAGAATTGCTTCAAATCTTGTTGACAGCATTGTAAAGACTGATGCAATCTAAGAGTTTTTGCTACTAAATGATCCCTGTGAACCACACAGTGAATTACCAGTACCTCAGGCAGTTATCACTTTAAGTGAGCTATAAAACCACAATGACAACCAACCGTAGATGGTGCATCAGTTGTAACAGAAACAATGTTCCTTCATGGAACAGTTTTGTCGATAAAAAAACGTTCCACAGCCTGAAAAATTGATTCTCGTCGACCACTAGGAAACTGATTCAACCCTAAGGGAATCCCTGATCTAGAGTTTAATATCAAGAACCTTATTGTTAATTAATTTGATCTTTTATACGGATTAAATAACTAGAGGTGAATATACTTGTGTAAAAAAATCACAACTTACTGCAATTCCTGTTGCCGTTAAAGTGAAATAAGGCGGATCTGGACTAAGTTTGACATTCAGTTCATCAGCAGAATTATTTAATCTGTTAAGAAGTTCTGCTAAAAGATCAGCTTGGATAACTAATTTATTCACATCGCATCCACCTGCTAAACTAACATCGTCAAAATCATCAACATTCATAGTTCGTATTTCACAATCAATTGTAATATTTTCTTCAATATGATTCATTCTAAAATGAATAAAATATTTATTAACCTTCAGTTAGTTATTGAAATAGTTGCCTTACATTATACAAAGTGGTGCCCCAACATGCGCATATGATAATTTAAAACTAGGACTTCCTTCATCTCCAAATATGTTCAATATATCAACTAATACTTTTAAACTTATCTTAAACATTATATCTTCACTTTTATCTACATTATAATCAGTAAAGAACGAATTGGGAATGTAAACAGATGTTTCTACACATTTCATTTCATCTAATGTTAATTTCAACCCTTCCGACATGGGCCGTAGAATAACATACTAGAAATGAAAAAGTATTATTTAATTTGTAAATAAATGTATGCGAAAGATTACTTACATCTTTCATTGTTATCGCCTTCAATACATTGTGTATGATTCGAAAATCTGTAATTTCTGCTGAAAATAACATTGTTTACATTCATTGTACTTAAATCTAACCTCTACTTGTATATAAACAATGTACAAGGCCCGTTTCTCAAAAGATTCATGGTCAGTGCAGCGTTGCCACAGCTCGCTCGATCGAGCGAGATCTCACTCTTTACCCTTTTCCTTTTGTTCGCTCGCTCCCCTTTGACAAATCTCGCTCGTTTCGACGATACGACCGCGTCGAGATTGGGAGTAGAGATGGTGACATGGTCGCAGTTCACATTGGCCTGTAGTCTGAATAATCGATAGAGAATAAGAAGAAGAATTTGTGAAATCGAGTTATTGACACTATCGTCAATTGTCATGCCAAGTGCCAATCAGCTGCTGTTTCCAGTGTTTTTCTTCACTGTTCACCCTTTGTTTTCCGGTGACCCGTCGACAAACGTAAAATGGTATATGGGGCAAGGTCGCCGAGAAACAAAGGGTTAAATAAGCAAATATTTACTTTTAATTTTATTTATCTGCATATGTATTAATATACCTACCTAATTGGATAGAAAATTACTTCTACTTTCAGAGTTTAGTTTTAGTTTTTTTATCTCATTTTGCAAGGTATGCAATAAAAATATATGATAATATAATGTAATAAAATAATTCTTATTTTATTTGGTTTATTTTATATGTTCCTTGAAAATTTGGAAATAAATACCTGATTTTCAAATTAATTTTCGGAAGTCTTTAGAAACCATTAAATATATGTAGAAACCCTTCCCATCTCCATCTCTTTCTATTATATGCGCATCTTGCACATCAAACGAGCAAGAAGTTCATTTCTGTCATCGCTAGATGTTTGATTTCAGATTTAGATTAACACAAGTCAATGATATATTTGAGAAAAATTAACAGTAATAAAATCTCGCTCCGTCAACAAAAATCTCGCCCGTTTTTGAGTGTTAAAGTAAAATTGTACTTTATATGTTAATTGTTCTAAAAGACAGTCGGTAGTCGTTACCTTGACTACAAATAAATGATTTGATTTCAATTTTAATTTTTCTAACTTGTCAGTCAAAAGTGAACAGTTATGTTAATTTACTGAATAAAAAGTTCACATCAAGATTAAACTGCATTCCTTGTATTTATTTTAATTGGTTATGGGCCCAGAACGCTTAATTGTGTACTAGAATCGTTTTGATTCAAGAAACAATAAATTCGTATAAGAAACGGTTGGATTGTGAAGTATCGTTGAATAGCCACAGATGGATTTGGCGAAGCACATCAAACCCTTGGCCGGTGAGGCAGACTGGCCGATCTGGAAGCGAAAGATTCGTGATCTGCTCGATTATCATGAAGGTGCATTAGACGTTATCGATAACAAGATTAAAAAACCAGAACCTCTAGCTGACGGCGCTAGTGCGGCTAAACAAAAAGAATTCAAAGAGAAGTATGATTTCTTTCGAAAGGCAAATAGCTACGCAAAGTCTATGATTGCTAGCTCAGTTACAGATGCGGTGTATGAGAAAATCATCGATAAAGAAACCGCGCGTGATGCTTTCGAGGCCCTTAAAGAGCAGTTTGAAGCGACATCCAAGGATCAAGTTTTTCAAATTTGTGATTCATTTTTCGCTTTTAGTTGGATGTTAGGTGAGGACGTGTCTACACATTTAGCTAAGCTGAGAAGTCTTTGGAGTGATCTCAACAACGGTCTCACTGCTCGAAATGAAAACAAGTTACCAAACTTAATGCTTGTGTGTAAAACGCTCAATATTTTACCTGCTGCATTTGAGACATTTAGGTCCAGTTGGATGCTGCTCACCAAAGACACAGAGAAAACCTTTGACGAGCTGACTACACAGTTGTGTATGTTCGAAAGAAATTTCAAGAAAAGCACCAACAACGACAAATTTTCTCAAGAAGCTCTAGTGGCAAAAGGCGAGACGCAAAAACAAGACGCGAAAAAGAAGTCGAGAGCAGGTACAACCTGTAATTATTGTGGTAAGAAAAACCATTGGGTCAGTGAATGCAGAAAATGGATCGCAGATGGACGACCATCCAAAAATAAGTCCGTTAATGACTCTCAAAACCAAGCTAACCACAAAAATAACCAAAACAAATTTCAGAGCAATGCTGTTGAGGTTAAGGAAGGTCTTGTGTTGTCATTTTCAGAGATTTTCAATACTGAGATCAACACTACAGACTGGTGGATCGACAACGGTGCTACAAGGCACGCAACGAATAATTTCGATTTCTTTGTAGATTTTGAAAAATTCAAGAATCCGTGTGGCATAAAGGCTGCAGGAAAAGAGCTTTTGCAAGCAGTAGGGAAAGGCATCGTAAAAGTTGTATCAACAGTGAACGACGAGCGATACATCCTAACCTTGCACGATGTTTGGTACGTTCCCGACATATCGAAAAATTTGTTTTCTGTTCTAGCAGCTCAAGACAGAAACCTAAACAGTATGTTTGAATCAACAGCTACGTGGTGCTCGCTCAAAGTGAATAACAAGATACTGCTAAGTGGAGTCCGAAATGTTCACGGAACACTATTCAAAGCAGCTATCAAACCGATTTTTCCCGCTGGTAATGTAAGTTTCAATGTTGCTGTTACTGATAGTTCTCAATTACAGCTGTATCACGAGAGGTGGGGACATCAGGACAAGCAGCACGTGAAAAACTTGTTACAAAAAGAATTAGGTATTAACGTCAAGTTAGACAGAGAAATTTGTGAACCGTGCGTTTACGGTAAGGCCCATCGTTTAGCTTTCGGTACTAGAAGAAAAGCAAGCCAACCTGGAGAACTGATTGCTACAGATTTATGTGGTCCTTTTGATGTATCATTTAGCAAGAAGAGGTATATGGCCATATTCAAAGATATGTTCACTAAATTTCGATATTGCTACATAATTGCAGAGAAGTCTGACGTCACAGCAGCTTTACAGTCAATGATTGCTCACGCAAAACAGCAAGGTCATTCGATTAAGGCGCTGCTGAGTGACAACGGCGGCGAGTTCGACAATGTGGAGGTCAAGGCTATTCTAGAGAAAAATGGAATTACGCACAGATTGACAGCTCCGTATACACCACAGCAAAATGGTTGCGTTGAACGAGAAAATCGCACAATCGTTGAAATGGCTAGAACATTCAAGTACTCCAATCCCGACGTGAAATTCCCTGAAGCCATTTGGGCAGAATTAGTCACTACAGCTACGTACGTATTGAACAGAACAGGCAAATCATCAGTAGACGGTGTGAGTCCTTACGAGCTGTGGATTGGAAGTAAGCCGAGAATTAAGCACTTACGCATCATTGCATCAACTTGCTACGTTCATATACCTAAAGAAAAGAGAAGAAAAATGGACGAGAAAGCAATCAAGGGTTATTTGATAGGTTACGATAACGATGAAAGATACAGAATTTATGTCAAGGAAGAGCACAAAGTTATTGTCTCAAGAGACGTTCAATTTCGCGAATTAACGAGAGATTGCGATCATGAGGTTCAGTTACCACTCAAAGATTCTCATTTACAGAAAGATAACACCGAGGAAAATCCTGAGGTTCCAGTCGAACTAGAAGAGCCTTTGGAGTACCCCGAGATACCAGTTCAACAAGATGAACCACTTGAGTACGAGTCGGAAAGCACGGAACCTGAATCGGCAACCGATGACGAGGAAGAGCCAGCGACGCCCTCGCCAGTACCAGCAAGAACTTTGAGAGATCGCTCGAAGTTGAGAAAGCCAAGTTACCTACAAGAATATGCACACATTGCTGAAAACACTGATTTTATTGACACGTATGTAACTCCTCAATCATTCCAAGAAGCTGTTTCAGGTAGGGAAAGTTTACAGTGGAAACGAGCCATGGATGATGAGATGAAATCGCTCAATGAAAATCACACATGGAAGCTGTCAACTTTGCCACAAGGAGCAAAAGCGATCCCATGTAAATGGACCTACAGAGTTAAAACCAATCCAGATGGTTCGGTCAATCGATACAAGGCAAGACTAGTTATAAAAGGTTTCAGTCAACGCTACGGCATTGACTATAGCCAGACCTTCAGCCCAGTAGCAAGAATGGCAACTATTCGGTCGATTTTAAGCATAGCTGCAAGTGAGTAGATGCATCTAGCACAGTTTGACGTATCTACAGCATTTTTATACGGCGAACTTGAAGAGGTTATTTACATGCAGCAACCAGAAGGTTACAAAAACGGTACTGATCAGGTATGTCAACTTCAAAAAAGTTTGTATGGTTTGAAACAGGCTCCAAGATGCTGGTTCAAACGTTTTGGCAAGTATCTTATCAGTCTCGGCTTCAAAGTTAGTGATGCAGATCCATGTTTGTTCATGCGAAAAGAAAATGACAAAAGTATTATCATGGCTCTGTACGTAGATGATGGATTAGTTGCCGCAACAGATCCTCAAGATTTGAAGATTTTCTTACAAGATTTAAGCAAAGAATTCAAGATCACTTCACAGAAAGCTTCATACTTTTTAGGGCTAGAAATTGAACAAACAGATGATTACATTACAATTAATCAACAAGCTTTTGCTAAAAAGATTCTAGAACGTTTCAATTTTTCAGATTGCAAACCAGTCTCTACGCCAATGTTGAAAGCTTCTGAGATTTCTCAATCAGGGAAAGAAAATTCCAAAGCACATAATTTCCCTTACAGACAGGCGGTCGGAGCTCTCATGTATTTGATGCTAGGAACTCGACCTGACTTAGCATACAGCGTTGGATTTTTATCAAGATCACTGGAAAATCCACCTTTGGAAGATGTAGCTCGCGTTAAAAGAGTTTTCCGCTATGTAGCAGGCACATTGACGAAAGGAATAACCTATACTCGTAAGGTAAAAAGGGGTATTCTTGAGACTTTCAGTGACGCTGATTTTGGAGGATGCACGAAAACTGGTCGCTCTACTTCTGGTGTCGTAGTTAAGTATGCAGGAGGAGCTATTTCATGGATGAGTCAAAGACAACCTACGGTAGCCACTTCCACTACCGAAGCTGAAATTATTGCAGCAAGTGAAGCAGCTAAAGAAATTATTTGGCTCTCAAGATTGTTTAAAAATATTGTAACTTTAAAGCAAGTTCCAATAATTGAGGTCGACAATACAGCAGCAGTGCGTTTAAGCGAAAATCCAGAGTTTCATCGACGAACAAAACATATAGCCATCAAGCACTTCTTTATTCGAGAGAGGGTAACCGAAGGCGAATTAGCAGTTCAACAAATATCTTCTGAGAATCAACTGGCAGATATTATGACGAAGCCTTTGGGTGCAATACGATTACAAATATTACGCGATAAATTGGGTTTAAAGTAACATAGTGGGTACTAAGATGTTTTGTTTGTTTATTTCATTATTATTACAACAATTAACAAGGGAAAGTGTTAAAGTAAAATTGTACTTTATATGTTAATTGTTCTAAAAGACAGTCGGTAGTCGTTACCTTGACTACAAATAAATGATTTGATTTCAATTTTAATTTTTCTAACTTGTCAGTCAAAAGTGAACAGTTATGTTAATTTACTGAATAAAAAGTTCACATCAAGATTAAACTGCATTCCTTGTATTTATTTTAATTACAATGACTCGCTCCATCAAACGTAGGTCTGTGGCAACACTGGGTCAGTGTCAGTGATCAGGGATTGAGCACACAGATCATATCCTTGTTTATATATACCGTTGTCATATACACACAAATCAGTGAGTTGTATCACTGTCCATATCAATGATATAAATACATATTTATTACGTATATGTACCGTTATATATAAACAAGGCTACTATCATAGACAAATAGTAATATAATCATATACATATAAATTTATTGAATGAATATAATATATTTATATGTTTATTGCTCTATGGCCACTATTATCATCCGTCATCTAGTGTCGTTCACACACGCGTTCATCCACACCAGTTAAAGATCGCTCAGTGTGCGCTACTCTCGCACGAATGAACTGACAATTTAAAGTGACATCGAAATATGTCTTTATCATCGTTTGTTGTTTATGTATTCAAGAAATAGACTGCCTAAGCTGTGTCGACATACGGGGTTTAGCGAAGCTTATGAACCTTTCTACACAAAGTTTTTCATTTTCAGTTTTTTTTACAATTTGTTACAAATAAGGGTGATCGTCACCAGAACGAGTGATTAAGAGCGCGAGTACGTGTGTTTGGCAGAAAAAAGCACTTATAATCAAAATGCCAATCGTTGAGCGGTAAGCGCAGTTAATTGCTAAATAGCTATTTTCCTCTAGGACATTTTAACCGAAAAATCTAACCCAACTTGTTTGTTTGTAAAGTATTCATATTAAAACATTATCAATTATGAATAACATATTAAATAATGTAGTGGAAGATAGTATTGTTGATGATATTGCTAAAACTGATTCCCAAACAAACATAATAATTAAGCAAAATGGCGGATTGTGTCAGCACACGTTTACAGGGAACTGGCCGACAACTGTATAGGTTTCCCGGATTTCGGATTAAGATGGCAACGCCATGGTAGTGGCAACCGGAAACTACTTAAAATACATTGTCTATGTTATGGTGTTTTGTCTACTTCTATTAATTTTTTAACTAAAAATAGTTTTAACTTGCATCACTTGTTCGTTTATCTCTTATATATTCTACACAAAACTCAACAATGGTATTAAAAGTTGTAAAGTTATTCATTACGGTACAGTGAAATTTGTCAGTTTTTCATCGCTACAGTTATTAGTTCTTGTAATGTTAAAATTATTGGTATGAGCACATTAAAATATGTATGACTATAGCCAGCATCAACTTCTTTACATCTCCGAAGATTCAAATAATGCCTCTGCAACTTCTTTGTCTTACTGATTTTCAGAATCGAGTCTATTTTCACATATATTTGACACTTCTTGAGTTGTTTCTTTTAAATCGGAGGTATGATCACTGGGGAATGCAGCAGTACTGGTTGATTTAAAATATCTCCAACAAACAGTTTAAACAAAAATAAATTAACATGTCATAAACAACAACAAACAAGATGGCTGCACTATCCTCAAGATGGCGTATCGCTTAGCACGAATCGTAGGGATACGCCACCCAGGTCTGCCACATCTACGGAATTTTCCGTAGATCTATGGAATTCAGAAGATGTCTACGGAATCTCCGAAAAGTCTCGAAAATATACGGAATTTTCAATAACAATGATAATAATTACTATGTACTGTTATACTGTTTGCTCCGAGTTCTCTGAGTAAATTCTTTCTCAAAATATTACCCACTAACAAAATACTTACTACGAAAACGAAGAGTGCGGAGAGTAGATAACCTGACATATACCAATCTGTATTTTGTGGTTGTTTAACTTACACGAATCATGAATATAACCATAACCAAAAACAGACGAAAAACTTAAAAATCTTCATTACTTAATTCCCACAAATATAAAACAAAAGAAATCTATTTATTGCGTCTTCGGCTACCGATTTTCCTATAGTAATAAGTGAAAATGTGAATTAAATTTCTCGGATAGTTTTGAAAACTTCTGGCCCAATGTATCAGTTTTTAAAAATGCAAATGATGAACTAAGATTTCCTTTATTAGTAAAATTAACAAATCACATTAGAATTCATTCTCATATTTCTGCAACAGTAGAAAGAATTTTTTCTTCAATTAATATAAACAAAACTAGCACCAGAAACTCATTGATTACCAATACCTACCCAGAGTCGACTACTCCATGCAAAAAAAAATTAAAAACAATTACAGTTGCCATAACTTTTAAGCTGAAAAATTGTATATAGTCCAATAAACAAATTCAAAATTCACACAGGCACGCTACTTGAGCGTTCAAGGTCATTAAGGATCAGATGTTCATAAGTTCAGATAACCCCATACTGTATGTTGAAGCTCTAATCTGGATCTACAGAAATTCTACGGAAATTTCCTAACCAATCTACGGATATTTGATCAGGTGCATGCTTAGAACATAAAGTAGTACTACTTTATGTTCTAAGGGTGCATGTGGCAGCCCTGACGCCACCACACAGCGTTCAAGTAAACTTCTCTAGATGTGTGATTATATTGGATCACTGAACTAAAACTAAGCAGTTAAGTGGATTGGATTAAATGCTTGTTTACCACTTATGTTATTTGTTTCTAGTGCTTTAGACATATTGTTTTTCGTATTTTATATAGGATGTTTAAGTGTTAGGTTTAATTTAAGAAACTATTTATACATTTGTTAATAAAAATGTGCGACAAAAGTCATCAATATTGCTCAATACTACAATGGAAATCTATGAGAAATAATGACGTACAATTGACTTTCCATCGATTACTTGAAAGCAGAAAGTTTAGAGTACAAATAAAAATAGAGAATTCGAAATGATAGACGCAAGAAATGCTTGGCGAAGTAAATAAGAATTTGAAATATTATATCGAAATGTATGTTTATGTGTTCACTTCATTTTAATCAATAAGTTTACATTCCAAGAAGTATATTGTCATTGAATTCTATATTTTAATTTGTAACTAACTATTTATTTAATTATAGGCACAAATGTTCGGGTACAACGGCAAAAATTGAAGAAATTTAAAAAAGAACATCTGGCCTGTTCGTTTACTAACACTAACAAAAAAGTTTTGAATTTACTAAGAATATTGTCTAAGAAAATAAGCTGATAATTATTTATAAAAGAAAATATAATGCAAAAAGGGCATTAAACACCAAGCTACACTACAAAAACAAACAATTGTAACACATCTAGAGTAGTTTGGACTTGAGAGTTAGGCTGCGCTGCGATTTTAATCTCGGTACAGTGACTATATACGAGACAGTGGCGACAATGCAACTAAACCCCGCCCCTTCCGCCATATTGAGGCTAATTTGAATATCAAATGCATATATGTAATTTAAATGGAAATCTATGATAAAATTATCAATTTGAAACACAGATACACGAAAATATACATTATATCTCTTTGATTTTGATAGGAAATGGGTATATTTAAATAAAATACGCAATTTTTATTTTTTTACCTAATAATATTTAGTATATAAGAATAAATAACGATACAAAAAATAATAAATATTAATTGATTGTAAAGTATAATGGGGGACAAATCATGAAAAAAATGATATTGCTATAAGTACAACTGTTATTGTCTTCAAATATAACCATAGATTAAGTTAATTATCAAGTAAAATCTATAAATAACAAATTCAACAACAAAAATATAACATATATTACTTGATCAGTTTCCTAAATTACATTTCCATCGTCAGGATTATAAACTATAAAAATTGATATAAATAAAATTTCTGATGTGTAATTTGTTTTTATTGATTTTATTTGATAATTACGGAAAGCTTTTTTTATTTCATAACAAGTTACCTGCTAATGACATACTACTATATATATTTGAGGCGGATTTAAATTTTTTATAATTAATTTTCAACTTGAAAACAGTGAATCTATTAATTATTTTGCTTTTAAGTTGGTGACAATTTGGTAAATTGAAATGTATTTTCGACATTTCCTTTATAAAAAATGCTTTTATGTCTATATTCTGAAGTGAAACAATATCTAAATATTTTTAGAAAACACATTCCATTTCTAAAAAATAATAAAAAACCTCTTCAGTAACAAAAAAAGGGATTGTTCTTTAAACCTTTTGATTAAAGAGAGTTTTGAAAACTTCTTATATATTGGTTTTTTTGAACCTGCTGCACCTACACAAGCAACACAAGTTTTTGAAGTTTTCACAATACTTTTTAAAATATATCCTGAAATATTATATAACGAATTAAGTAATTGCTCTACTTTCAATTCTAAAAAAGAAAATACCTCGTTTAGAAGACCTGAATCGAACTTCAAGTTCTGGAGTTTTCTCTGTAAAGTTCTGGTTGATGGGAGAGGATATCCTTGTTTTATTAGTTCAGTATATCCACTATTACCACAACTAAATTTTAATTTTAAAGAACTTGTAACGGTATTGGTCCACTTCATTAGTTTTGTTGTTTTTCCATTTTTTCTCTTTTTTAAAGCATTTGATCTTCGTTGAATATTTGCTTTAGTAGTTCACAGTCCGAAGAATTGGGAGTTTTTTCTCTTTTTTTTTATTAGATTCTTTCGTGTGGCTCTTACCGTTTTTTTGTATCGATAAGCTCTATGTTTTTCTCTTCCGTACAACTTCTGGTACCTGTTTAATTTAAGCTGTAACTGAGCTATTTCACTCATTGGATCAATTTCTGATATTAACAGTGAGGGAGCTGTGCATAAACTGTCTTCACTCAAACAGCTTTAAGATATCGACAATTGTTGACCTGATTTTATATCCAAAGCTAAATTTGAAGTAGATGGTTCCGGTGATTCCTCTGGCACAGTGTCATCTAGAGCTATATTTTCACCTAGAACTAATGATTAAAGTATAATTGCAACAAAACACATTTAATAGGATAAAAACTAAGAGTTTTTCATTATTATGTGGGGATCTGTTGTAATTTCTAACAGATATCTACTTACCCGACAAATGTTTAGGTTTTTTGGAGAAATAAATTTCCTTGGAACTGGGGGGTTCCTTTTAGGTTTTGGTTCCACAAAGGAAAATATAGTAGGAACAGCATTTGACTTTAAAATTTTCTTGTCATCTACACTATGTCGCTCCCACATTTCTGGAGCAAAATACATCTAAAACAAAATCTTCTATTCAATTTTATCTCAATAACGACAAACAATAATTTTAAATTAGATATAACAATTATAAGTCGAAAAACAAAGGCTTCCTACCTCACATAAACACGAATAGTCTGTTGGAGTACTATGATCTCTTCTAGTTTTAATAAGCCATTTTTTTCTTCTAGATGGATCTCTAGGAAAACGTTTCATGAGAAACCCTTTTTTAGCAGAATTACTGCAATTTATTGCAGTACATCCCGGCATTTCAAATGTTATTATCTAGAAAAAATTAAAACTTTATAAATAGTATACAATTACTAGGGTTAAGCAAGCTAGCTTACCAAATATCACGAATTTTCCGATTGGAAATAAGATTATTTATAAGTCCAAATACAAGTCTTTCAATTGTCTAAAGGCAAAACAACTCTTTTTCACTGAATATTCACCAAAAAAGCACAAAACCAATAATTCTAATCACAAATATAACTAGCACTATAGGAAATACACCAAGCATAAACAAAGAGATTTTAGCCTCAATATGGCTGCCAAACTGCCAGCCAATCAAAAACGGGTTACCCTATTGTCGCCACTGTCTCGTATATACTCACTGTAAATCTCGGTACCCAATTATTACAAATGTCGTTATAAAAACGGTCTCAAGATATGTTCTGAAGCTATCTAGCACTAATGAACTCCTTGAAAATAATAATAAGATCATTAAAAGGGATGAAATGCGTTAGAATCAGACTATGTGAAAAAAATGAAATTTAATGCTAATTTGACGATCATTATGGGCGAAGTTCACGCTGATGTGAAAGATAAATCATAGAATGTTGAGGTAAGTAATCAATGTAATTTGTATTCTACATCTTTTCAAACTAACATGTGGTTATTACAGATAAGCAAACACGCGTTACAAGCAGCCGATTAGGATTTTTTCTTAGATCATATATACTACCAGTATAGTATATATGATCTAAGGACTTTTTACTGTATTCGGAAAGTAGTAACAAAACTGATTGTTCAAAACAACTAAATCGGACTTTTTACCGTAGGTATACGGAGTTTCACCGAGTCGTGTGAACGTAGAGATTATGAAGTATATGCCACCGAAAAATATAGTAAACAGTAAAAAAATCGAATCGGTAAAGTCACCGATTTGATTCTGTGAGAACTAGCTACAATTTACTGGACCAATCATCCGCACTGATCATATGTTTTTTATGAAACGGGCTTAAGAAAAAAACGTTTTTGCCAATATTTTTTTATGTTTTTGTATAGCTATCGCATTTCAATGAGATATAATAAACAGAGATAGATCATATTGTATAATACGCATGTGCGGAATTTTATTGGGGAACAAACCGTGTTGTTCTCACTGACAGAAGAGGAGAAGTTTTCTAAGGATGAATATGTGGTTCTAGTGTACAAGATGGCAACGAACGATAGCAAAGCTCCGTTGAGGACTGTTAAAAGAGTGCAATTTGGGATACTCAGTCCCGATGAAATTGTAAGTATTTTGTACTTTAACCGGAGCTCTGCAAATTTGTGATATTTCTGATAACGAAAATATGAGTTTTGAATGGAAAATTGGTGTTGTTATTTTGACTCCTTCGGTTCACCTCGACCATTTTGTTTCAGGGATAATAAAATCAATTTTATGAAAATCGTTGTTTCTTTCTGAAAGTTCTAATGTGAACTGTAGTATTTATTATAGTTTTAAATTATGAAATTCATAGAGATTTTTGTAAAATGTGATCAAATCAAAGAAACTGATCAAAATTGCACATGCGTCAAGCTGTTTAATTGTGCAATGTTTTTCCCAATATTTTAATTATATGTAAATAAAATGTGTATATCCCGAGTTGATATAAATAAAACGAAAATTCAAATTTTTGTGAATATTATTGTTTGAAGTTATATGTTTTCTAAAGAATGAATAAATGATATTTTTAGAAAATGACATCGTTTGTGAAATATTAATATCCCGTAATCCCAAAAAGTTTAATTTACAGTAGACGAAAAAAACGTCTTTCTCCTTTATGTATTTGACCCAGAAATATGAATTTTGGTTATGTTTATGTTCTAAATGACTTAATGTTCACTTGCATTCAAAATTTGAATTAATTATTTACTTTATTGTGGATTACAATTCTAGTTTATACTATATTATTTTATTGAACAGACCAAAATGACAAATACAACTTAATATCATTTTTAATCACTTTCATACTCTAAATTATCGTAAAATGTATCAGTATTGCTTTTTTAAGTGCTTGCAAATGTTGTCACTTGGTACCTGTGTTGCCAACTCTGAAATCCAGCAGATGGTAGAATTCTTCTAAAAATATGGTAATTGATATACGGTAAAATTACCTTGTATATTTAGCAGCAAGTTAGGCGTCCGAGTAGAACAAAAACTATATTTTGAATGAGAATCGAACAGTATAATTCTTTCAGTATTTTTATATACATATCGATCATATTTTTCATACATAACATCAGGAGAATTAAAATCAATACAGTTTTTTCTGTGTCACTGTATGTCTTGCTGCAATTAAATATTTCCATGATGGATTTTGTAAGTAGTTTATTCAGTTTTATTTGTTTTGATATCATTTACTCTGCTGAAGACTCTTTCACACTTATCATCGTTCGAATGATGTATAGATAAAATGGCAAGTATTTGAAATAGGTATTTATTTGTTTACATTTGTTGCATGGTTGTGCTACCTGAAAAATGAAATGAATATAAATAATAAGCTGCTATAATAAATTAACCAATATGAATTAAGCTTGATTTGAGCTTACTGGGAAACTTAACTGGTGCCAAAACACATCAGGAGATTGACTTTGTGGTAAAAGGGCAAATTTCACCAGTCATCATCTAGTTCTCGTTGAAGTTGGAGAAATTCTTGTCAGTAATGGAAATAACGATGAAAGTGACTACTCTGTCATTAGAAATCACTTTTTCTAGATCAAATTTTGCTACTTATGTCATCATTTTGTCGTTAACAGAGGTTCGTTTACCAATGCCAACACAAGCACTAACACTAAAAGTTTGCAACTAAACTAAATATATTCACCTGTTCAACATGTGGGACATGTATTCTATACAGGCTATGCACTGAGTTATGAACTATTTCTTTCAGTAGTCCACATCTTTGGTTTACGGGGTATTAGAAAACTCTTTTATGAATAATTATACTGCTTAGGGCTTACAATGTATTACTATTTGCAAGAAAGTGGTTTACATCATACAAATCTGTTATAATCTAAATTTTGCAAATTTGTAGGTTACGAGGTATGGGTATTTCATAGATGATATACACTGCCTCTCAAAAGTATTTTATTTTTTATTGTGTTCCCTACCTCAATTCATTGTCTTTTGCAGTTTGTATGTGAATGGTTCATAAGCATAATAGATCTTGTAAGCAAAACAAGATTATCATTCATGGAATAGACACTAATCTACCAAAATTAATTTCATTACGCCCTAGTAGTTGTAGTTGCAACCATAATTTAGGATAGGGATTCTCAACGTGGTCGATATTGGCCCCTTGCCGTTGAAATCAGCTTCCCGGGGATCGATATAAACAAAAACTGAGGGGCCGATACGGTCTAAAAATCGACCTGTATTAATTAACACAAGTCCTTATTTAAAAGGATTTTACTAAGTAGTTTGAGGATATCTTAAATTTACAAATTCCTCAATGGATAATAAATTTGTACAATATTACAGCCATGGACGAAGCGAATGTGATAATGCAAAAAGAGTTGATTATCATCAGAAAAGGCAAGGAGCTTAAGCAGAAGTTCTAGTTGCAATGCAACATTGAAATACAGTATCCTGCATTGTGGAACATTGCTGAAAAATACTTTATCCTTTTCCATCATCATACCTGGTCGAAAAAGGCTGCAGTGTGGTTACAAACATTTTGACGAAATAAAGAAACTGTTTCAAAATCAACGAAACAGGAGATTTAAGGTTGCGACCCACCAATATTGAACCGGCTTTAGTTAGATTGGTAGAAAGTCACCAGGTTCATTCATCACACTGAATTTTTTTATTTACATACATAATTACCTACTTAAGTATTTTTATGTAATTTGTATTAATAATTATATTAATTACACTTTATTTTTACTGACTTTTATATATATTTATTTTGTTAAATTATAAACGCCAAAGTTTTTAAGTTGATAAGTATTTTGAATCAATAGGAAAAAACTACGAGATAGGATTATAAAAATAATTTCTCATTATAAAAATAATTTGTCTATCGGGTTCTGTGTAATCAGTTTCTTTTGGAAAAGGAGTCTCTTGTCAAAACAAATTTGGGAATCCCAGATTTAGAAGAAATAATATTTTCCTGATTAGAAATATTTGCTTTTAGCGACGTATGTCAGTCACAGAAGGGGGTATCCGCTTCCCTGAAACAATGGAAGCTGGTCGCCCCAAACTATGTGGACTTATGGATCCAAGGCAAGGTGTTATAGACAGAAGTTCCAGATGCCAGACTTGTGCTGGGAATATGACAGAATGTCCAGGACATTTCGGACACATCGAATTAGCAAAGCCTGTATTTCACGTTGGGTTTGTTACAAAAACCATAAAAATTCTAAGATGTGTTTGCTTTTTTTGCAGTAAATTGTTAGTCAGTCCCGTAAGTAGAAAGTTTATTAAAAAATAATTCCATATTGAATATCCTGTTATTTTTTTTTAGAATAATCCAAAAATTAAAGAGGTAGTCATGAAATCCAAAGGTCAGCCAAGGAAACGTTTGACCTTTGTTTACGATCTTTGTAAAGGTAAAAACATTTGCGAAGGTGGTGATGAAATGGATGTTGGCAAAGAAGGAGATGATCCTAATAAAAAAGCTGGACATGGTGGTTGTGGTAGATATCAACCCAGTATAAGGTTAGTACCAAATATATGGTTATTTTTAAGTGTAATAATAATAAACGTAATTTTATATTGATACAACCAAATGTTCATCAATCTAGGTCCTCACATCATTCAATATAATAGACTTAATATTAATAAAAACAAAGCAAATTAACTAAATTTATTGTATCCACAGAATCGTGATTTTACTAATTTTGTAAATATCTCAAAAACTATTTGTTTCCGCAACTTGTGACTTGGTTATACCTTTATTATAATAAGATCTATCTGTAAAAAAATATGAACTCGGATCACGACCAGAGGCATAATAAAGGGAGATAGTTGCAGAATTGATTTTACAACAGAAAATGTTTTTCTTTGATACATTTTTAAATTACAATTTAAATTTATGTCATTTGTAATGATAAACCATACTCGTTTTTAATAATCAAGTCTTCATTAAATCATTGTTCTTGTTGAATGCACCCTGGATATGCGAGAAAGCTCTTAATTATGCTCTTTAATTCCGAGGAGGACGTAGGGCCTCAACATAGGAAGTCAGCAGTCACGATTCTGAGCCAGTTCAATTGTAGGAGTTCTCCCCAGGACTTTCGTTTATATATATATATGTCTCCTTTATTATGTTAATTAGTATTGTAGACACTCCATATTTCGCTTGTACTCTCAAATAATGTTTCTTTCAATAGAATCAAATGCCTTCTCGAATTCAATGAAAGCCATGCAGAGTGGCGTCTGGTATTCCCTGCTCTGCTTGAGTATGATCCGTAAGGTGTTGATCAGGTCCACACATAAACAGTTTTTGTTTGCTGTTAATGGAATCCTTAATACAGTTCAGTACAGGATCTTGCTGGGTATCTGTACAAGAGTGGTTCCTCTCTAGTTCTTTCTTACATTCCTTTGGAATCTTTTATGTTGCCCATATTTCTTCAAAGATTGTATGCATTAATTTTACTGACATATTTGAATATCAATCAATCAATGTTATCAATAACAGAGGCTTTACCAGTTCGTTTATAGCTTTATTTCTTGTCTTGAAGGTGGGACTCTGTTGATGTTAGTGTCATCTACAGTTTCATTGGTTTGAGTGGTGCTAGGTTGATTTAGGATCTCCTCAAACTATTCTCTCCATCGTTTCAGCTGTTCAGCTTCTTCCATTGTAAGGTCACCTTCTCTACTTCTTATTGCTTTATATTGATTAACCTTCTTGCTTGATAAAATATTTGTTATCTTATAGATTTCTTTGGTGTCTCCGCTTCTTGAGATTTTGTTTCCAGGTCTCCAGTCCATAGTCTTTTATCAGAACAAAAACCTTTTATCAGAACAAAAACTTATTTTAACTTCACGATGTTTGTCGTTAAATTCTTTGGTGGTTCTTCTAATTTCGTCATTCAGTTTGATTCTCCATCTTTTAGTTCAAGTGTGAATCAGGTCAATGGCTGTTTGTAATTTAGTTGTAGTTCCCCATGATTGTTTTGACTGCTACGTATGCGGTGTCATCAACGAAAGTGACTATGATATTATTCCCTAAATTACTGGTGTATATTAGGTCCTAATACACTGCCTTGTGGTACCCCCACTTTGATCTCTAAGTTCTCTGAGTAGGCTTTTTCTTGCTTTATTCTGAATATTCTTTCTGATACGTATGACTCCAGAAGTTGAGAGTATTGCTTTGGCAGGTGTTGCTCCATTTTATACTTTAGTCCCTCATGCCATATTTTATTAAAATGCTGAGTTGTATCTAGGAAGAGTGTAAAGCAGATTGGATATTGGATAAATGGATAAGTAATAAAAACTTTTATGTCCCCTGAGATCCCAATTATATCACCAATATATTCTTATCAATCAGCTGATAGAACGAGCTTCCTTCTCATGATCATGTATTGAGTATGGTTTTAGTATATTAGGGTATACTGATATGGTTACTTTTTGTTTTAAGACGTTCTGGTTTGGATCTGACTGCTGAATGGAAACACGTTAATGAAGATACACAAGAGAAGAAGATCGCTTTATCAGCTGAAAGAGTATGGGAAATTTTAAAACATATAACAGATGAAGAATGTTTTATTCTTGGTATGGACCCCAAGTTCGCCAGGCCTGACTGGATGATTGTTACTGTAAATATTCAATGGTTAATTTGAATCACTTTTGTTATTATTATTTCTTACAGGTGCTACCAGTGCCTCCGTTATCTGTTCGTCCGGCAGTAGTAATGTTTGGCTCGGCTAGAAATCAAGATGATATCACTCACAAGTTAGCCGATATTATAAAATCAAATAACGAATTACAAAAAAACGAAGCGGCGGGAGCCGCTGCGCATATTATTACAGAAAATATAAAAATGTTGCAGTTTCACGTAGCTACTTTAGTAGATAACGATATGCCAGGCATGCCCAGGTAAATGTATAACAATTTCGAAATAACGTGATTTTAAATAATTTAATTTTCAGAGCTATGCAGAAATCAGGGAAACCCTTAAAAGCTATAAAGGCGAGATTAAAAGGAAAAGAAGGGAGGATAAGAGGTAATCTTATGGGTAAACGTGTGGATTTCTCCGCAAGAACTGTAATTACACCAGATCCTAATTTACGTATCGATCAAGTAGGAGTACCTAGAAGCGTTGCACAAAACATGACATTTCCTGAAATTGTAACACCTTTTAATTTCGATAAGTAAGTTTAATTGTTCAATTTTATCTTCGTCTGTAATTATTTTTGTGTTTTAGGATGTTGGAATTGGTACAAAGAGGTAACTCACAGTATCCTGGTGCTAAATATATTATAAGAGACAATGGAGAAAGAATTGATCTTAGATTTCATCCGAAACCTTCTGATTTACATTTGCAGTGTGGTTACAAGTAAGTTTTTAATAATGATATAATATTCATATTTAGATGCACCTGTGTACATACAGAAATATTATAAAGGGCCATTCATTAACTAAGTAAGGGGGATGTTGGTGACATAGTTACCCTCTTGTGGGTACCTGGGCATACTGGAATAGAAGGGATTGAGGTAGCTGATGAACTAGCAAAGAAAGGGACACAAACACCCTTCTTGGGACTAGAATCCTTTTGTCGAATCAGCACTGATAAAATATTGGAATAAAAAGAAACAAGGACTACTGGGATAACATACTAGAAAGACAAGCAAATATTCTACTGGGAAACTATGACCAGAAGAGATTTGAAGAAAGCATTAACCAGACCCAGTATGCACTAGGAGTTCTAACAGGACATTGTCACTCGATGGAAGAAACTTAAACTGGTGGAGAGAGATGACTGCAGATTCTGTGGGTTAGCACATACTTGCTGAATGCAAGGCACTACAGAATCTCGGGGCTCGGTACCTGCGAACACCCTGGATAGAGCAGGAAGATGAAGCCCGCAGATGTCTTAAAATTTTTCAAAGGATCAGGGACAAAAGAACTACTGGTTTCAGAGACAGACCTTGGAAACTGAGTAGAGGAGGGGGCACAATATATCTTTTAGGTCTGAGTGAATCTTAACCCCATCAACCCACATACATACATTCATACATAAATGATGATAGCCAATGTCCGGAATGGCATACAAAGAAGAATAAATAGGGAGAATTCTCATCTAATTGCAGAATCAATTATAATGAAGATGCAGATCGACTTGCAAGAGGCAGTAGAAAGTGATATTTACATTTATTCAAAATTTACCCGTTATTTTTCTAAATAAATAGACTTTAAAAAATTATTTCAATTTCAGAGTGGAAAGACACATCAGAGACGGCGACTTGGTAATTTTCAACCGTCAACCGACCCTCCACAAAATGAGTATGATGGGTCACAGAGTAAAAGTTTTACCATGGTCCACATTTCGTATGAATCTCTCGTGTACGTCACCTTATAACGCTGATTTCGACGGCGACGAAATGAACTTACACGTACCGCAAAGTATGGAAACCAGAGCTGAAGTTGAAAATCTCCACATCACTCCCAGACAGATTATCACACCACAAGCCAACAAACCCGTCATGGGTATTGTACAAGATACGCTGACAGCAGTTAGGAAGATGACGAAGAGAGATGTTTTTATTGAAAAGGAACAGATGATGAATTTGTTGATGTTCTTGCCCATTTGGGATGGTAAGTTGCGGACGTAAAAATTGATAGTGAACTAAAAAATCTATCTTTAATTAATTGATTTTTTGTAATATTAATATATAATAATAACATTCAGCTTCATTTTTATAGAATAAATAATCGATTATTATTTTTTCACATCCGAACTCCGAAATTTTCATTCACCTACTCTACTATTTCCGATTTAAAAATATTAGGACTATTTTTCCCTTATTTAGAACTACTAGTACTTGTTTTTCGTTTGATAAACACACTACTATTAATGTGTTTTGAAATATTTTATAAAACCCAAAGCACTGGTAGGTATTAACACTATTTTAGCTTCAATTATTACCCTTGGATCTGTTCAATGGACTTGTTCTGATATCAATTTCAAGCATAACTTTAAAATCGATGTAAATCATTAACATTTTAAATTCTAGGTAAAATGCCTCGTCCAGCTATACTAAAACCTAAACCGTTATGGACCGGTAAACAATTATTCTCCCTTATCATTCCCGGTAATGTAAATATGATTCGTACCCATTCCACACATCCGGACGAAGAAGATGACGGACCGTACAAATGGATATCTCCAGGGGATACGAAAGTAATGGTAGAGCATGGTGAATTGGTTATGGGTATTTTGTGTAAGAAGACTCTCGGTACATCAGCCGGTAAGTTTGAAACATATTCCAAAGACGAATATTTTATTAATCAAATGAATTTTAGGTTCCTTACTGCATATTTGTATGTTGGAATTGGGACACGAGGTATGCGGTAGATTCTATGGTAACATTCAAACTGTAATCAACAATTGGCTGTTACTTGAAGGTACATTCAAATTTATACTTCATATTATTTGTTTATATTCATTTTTTATTGCTTAGGTCACAGTATCGGTATTGGAGACACCATTGCCGATCCCCAAACTTATACGGAAATTCAAAGAGCCATCAAGAAAGCCAAAGAGGATGTAATAGAGGTTATTCAGAAAGCGCATAATATGGAACTCGAACCGACGCCCGGTAATACGTTGCGACAAACTTTCGAAAATCAAGTAAACAGAATATTGAACGACGCTCGTGACAAGACCGGAGGTTCCGCTAAGAAATCTTTAACTGAATACAACAATTTAAAGGCTATGGTGGTGTCGGGTTCCAAAGGTTCCAACATTAATATTTCTCAGGTAAAAATTGTCTTTTATATACTTAAAGAAAGTATATATAATCGTATTTATTTTTTGTAGGTTATTGCTTGTGTAGGTCAACAGAACGTTGAAGGAAAGCGTATTCCGTTTGGATTTAGGAAACGTACGTTACCGCATTTCATCAAAGACGATTATGGTCCCGAATCTAGAGGTTTCGTAGAAAATTCTTATCTTGCCGGTTTGACACCTTCAGAATTCTATTTCCACGCTATGGGAGGTCGTGAAGGTAAGATAGACATTCAACACATTTTAAACCCAATACCCACTTTACCTTGTTGACTCCTCATCACTCTTAATCACTCACTACACCTCGTCCACTAACCCGCTGATCTTTTGGTCATTGTCAAGTTCTTCCTCACTCTTAACAAACTCCACCAACCTAATGGTCCACCTACGTTACCTTCTTGACTGTTGATCACTCTTAACAATAATAACCCACATCACCACTCGATTACCCTACTTGTCTTCCCAACCACCGACCTTCTGGTCATTGTTAATTTCTTCTCCACTCACTTGACATGGAGCAATACAAAATATTGCATATGATGAATTTTGCACGTCGTTTGACATTATGCGAGGCTCTTGTAATTGCATCATGGTTGCCGCCACAGACAAATAATAGAGATAAGACGGGTAACTCACTGACAAAACATGCCTCGGCAGATGTGCTGCCATCTTTATTTGTCACCAAAAACTAAAAGAAGGCTTCTGTTGTCGATTCTAGCTTTTAAATGGTGGTAAATTCAAATTGTGTGATATGGCGGAAAATTTAAATTCTAACAGATTTTATAATTAATGTCATACTTTTTATTTTTGGAGGAGCTGCAAGCACATTTTGTGGATTAAGTGGAAAGGAAAAACAACTTTCTTCTAATTATCCCCAGCATTGAAATCTACAAAAACAATATACATATTAGTATTACAATAAAATGCTTACCAGGTAAATTTAAAACAGGAAGTGCAATTTTTTTTTAGTTTTCCCCCTTCTTTACATACATCCAAAAAATGATTACCAGAATCTACTTTCCCCCTTAAAATGCTTCTTGGCTGTTTAAATAAACTGGGATTATTGATTCGTTACAACCAAATATTTTTTATATTCTCGTCCGCGGGTTTAAAATATCTGTAAAATATGAATATAAATTACTCATTTTAACTATTAATGATATTTATAACCTACCTTGGAGCATCTTGATCTTGGTTAATGCAATTGGGAACAACACGCTCTCGAGGGGCTGGCATTTTGAATTAAATCAATAAAATAAATTAATAACCAAACAACAATAATGGCAAACTTTAAATACCTAACCTCAATTATTTGTCTGTGGATGTCAAAGAGATTAACGAAAGCAGTGAACTGTATACAGAGTACCTGGAATGGCCCGTTAATCGTGCAAATTGAGGCAAATGGAAATGTCGGCAACCCGCAGTGGCGTAGTATACCCATCCTTTTCTGTCTTGTAGAATGTAAATAGGCATAAGATTTAAATTAGAAGTTTTTTAAATATTTTATTAGTGAAAAAATATACACCTATATAAACCATTAAAATTAAAAGTACAATGATTTATTGTTATAAAACATCTTTTTTGTTTAGCTATTTTCCTAAATTCATGGCAAAAAATGCCTATTATGGAAAATAGGCCATAGAAAATTTTGAATTTAGAGGTGGTTACAATTAGCGATGTTAAGTGGGAATATTCCCACAGACCACAGATGGAAATTTATCAGGGAATATTCCCAAAACATAAATTTAATCCCATCTTTGGGAATTTTTAATTACGTCGCATCTGATGATGAAAATGAGACTCTTACTAGAAAGTATATGCCAAAGATGCATTATGCACAACAAAGTGAATATAGTGACCAAAGACAATTCAAACAATTATTACTTTCACATCGGTAGTGACTAGTGATATTTTAGTTATGAAGTAATTACAATTTTCAATACTCATGCACCTACTCTCTTTATTCTTTTAAATAAAATAAAGTTTTATTCTTGTATGCTGGAATTTTGAATCTATATTTACACAGTTGCATCAGCATTATTCACGATACATTCATGATAAACTGATAAGTATTAGATCACTTTTTAGTTGAAAATTGTATTGTTCTGATCAACAATTTTTCAAACAAATTCCCAATTAAATTCCCGTTGTGGAAATAGTTCCTTAAAATATGAAATAAATTACATTTATCCTAAGATTTACGTTACATCAATTCGTTCGTACGAGTGCTATAAACACAGGACTACTACAGTATACGTCTTTCTTTGTCTGTTGCCCCTGCCTCACTTATTCGAGCCGTTTTCTACGGCCGGGTCCATTCCAGTTACGTGTAGTATACAGTTCAGTGAACGAAAGAGAATGAACGCGACCGAAATTCTTCCCCACTTTGAAGGCCACAGCTACTAGGGCGATTCAGCCTAACGCAACCTAAGTGACTTGTTCTTCGTGACAAATACAGATGGCGCGAAGAATACGTATCTTTTTTAATAAGTATAAGTGCACACCCCCTGGTTGCCGCTAACTAAAACTAACCCTTTTCTCTACTCCAAGAGGCCAACCCTCCAAAAGTATACAATTTGTCTAACTTCACATTTTATATCATTGTAGGGATTTGTTTAAAAATGAAAATAGCAAAACTAATTAAAGTGGTCAAGAAAAAAACGAAAAAAGTGATTAATGGATCACTGGCAATAATGAAGGGGTCCGGTGTAAAAAATGGTATCTGACAAAATTTTGCAGTTTTTAAATTTATCTTCAGCGTCAAGCAGTAACAACAATACAGACAATGGCAATGAAAATGATGCAATTGAAGGTGAAGAAGTCTGTAGTCAATAAGGAAATGTAACACCTAAGGCACACAAAGGAAGAAAACATAGGAAAGGCAAAAGTGGACATCTTAGAGAGAATTGAAACAGTAGAAAAAAATACAAAAACTATAAGGCCAAGGGTAAAAATGGGATCGGATTGTAGCTGCAAAAAAAGTTTCTTTTTTATCAGAGGATGAAATGTGATGTATCTTCAAAAACTTTTGGGAAATGGGAAATTCTAATCTTCAAATATATATTTGGTCATTTAGAAGTAAAAAATAAAGGGTGTAGTACAAAGCCAAGGAATTGTGAGTCAAAAAGAAGTCACGCTGTTCACTATTATGTGAAATCGAAAAGTTCAAAAGTACAAGTAAATAAGAAAGCATTTTTGAATATAGCCAAATAACAGAAGAGGAATGGAAAATATTAAGACAATAAAGAATCAATCACTTACTCCAAAATTAGATAAAAGGAAAACTCATTTAAATATCACAAAAAAAGTACAGTGATGACCAGATGGAATTTGTTGAAAATTTTATTGTAAGGTTACCCAAATATAAAAATCACTATTCACGAAATAAAAATCCCACTGTTTTTCTATGACGACAGAATACATTGTATAAAAATATTGAGGTATACCAAGAAGAATGTCGAAAAGAAGGTAAAGTTATGTCTTCAGATAAATTTAGGCATATTTTTACTGAATACAATATTAAGGTCAAGCTACCAAAAACAGATACCTGTAGTGTTTGTGATGAACTAAATGTTTATCAAAAGAATGCTGAACTTATTAAAGACCAACAAACTAAAAATTACATTGTAAAAAAGCTGGCCATGACTCAAGAAAAATGACAAAAAGAAAGCCACTGAAAATGACAGTACTTATGCTCACATTCAATCTTCAGCAGGCTAACCTAACCTAACCATTCTTGAACAGTTTCGTTACATCACTTATTTGATGTCAAAATCTGTGATTTATTTACTAACTTTATTTTTCGAGTTTTAATTTTATCAAAAAATAGAATTGCAATTACGATCAAGGTCGTATTCGGTCGAGTTTAGTATCGAATCGATTGACCGAAAGTTATGAAATAGAATCCTTCTACTAGTTCCTGTTTAGGAGGCGATTTCCAGGTCTATGGGGTTCTAGGGGAGAATTACAAGTCCCGAGAAGAACAATAAACATGTTTTTTTTAAGAAAAAGAGTTTCTTATTTATTATTGATTTTTTTATATACTGTATTTAACTTTTACGACGGAAATTTAAAAAAAATCTAGGTAAAGAAAGAGGGAAAATTGTCTTGTCCAATGCTATGTGAGCCTATACAGTATTAGGAATTTTCTGTGGGCACATATGTTTAAACGTCATGTGTTAGAAAGAAACAAATACATATAAATTCAGTGTATTATTCTTTTTCGCTAACAGGATATCATAAAGTGGAAAACGTGCAATGCATGTCCAAAACGCCAATGTGTTACAAATTCTTTGTAGGTACTAACGAGATAATAGAAACAGTGCTGTCAACTTCCATTGTATATTTATATTAATTGTAAAATGCATTGTTCTAACACGAGAACAAGTTATAAGAAGCTTTTAATTATCATAATTCCAGAGGTTGTAACAACATAATTAATCCGATCTATTTGTTGAACATTTTATTGTAATGCTGGAAATTGTTCTAATTTTCAGTTTAAAAGCGGTTAAAACCTTTACTTTTTTGAGATTTGGTAACGTGAAAGATGTAGCTGAACACTTGGCTGGTATTCGTCTGGTAGGTACCGCCCTTGAGAGGCGCACGCGCGATTCGTATAAGTGTTAGGAATATTCTATGGCAAATGGCAACATAGGGTTTTCAATACAGAATCATAAGCGAAAATATGTTGCAAAGAAACCAGTAGTATACAGCTGTCCCTCGATAATCCGACGTACTCGGTAGTCCAACGTACTCGATAGTCCGACGCGCTACCGGCAGCAACATGCATCTCCCTCCCTCCGCTCCGGCAGGAAGCAAAACAAACCTAAAGTGACATGAATCCTCCTCCCTCCGCTCTGTGGGGACAGATCAGTCCAGTGTGGTTAGTTCAGCAGTTGTGTTGTATAGTTTCGGACGTACAGTATTTACTATTGCTTTGTGTTACGTTTTGACAGTGTGATTGCGTGTAGTGGCAGTGTAAAAATGGCAAGCACAAGTGTGAAACGTAAACATAAAACATTAAGTTTGTCTGAAAAATGGGAAATTATTAAACGAATAGACCGTGGTGAAACTCCGAGTGCAATATCTAAAGAGTATGACATTGGACGACCTACTGTCTACGATATTGTGAAAAATAGGGAAAAAATTGAAAAATTCATAAAGTCTGTTGATGATGATCCCAGGAACAGAAAAACTCTTAAGACTAGCGAGTTGCCCGAGGTCGAAGACGCTCTTTTCATTTGGTTCAAACAGCAGCGAAACCGGAATGCACCTATTTCAGGAGACATTTTGAAACAAAAAGCCCAGTTTTTTTACCAAGAAATAACAAAGAAAACTGACTTCCGCGCTAGTCACGGGTGGTTTGAAAACTTCAAAGAACGCCATGGCATACGATTTATGCAGATGAGTGGCGAAAAAGTGTCTGGTAACGAGTCTGAAATCCAGGAATTCATTGGAAAATTGGACACAAAAATCAATGAACTTGGCCTAGTTCCTGAACAAATTTATAACGCCGATGAAACCGGCTTGAATTGGCGTCAGCTACCAACAAAGTCATTTGTAACTGAAGATGAAAAGAAAGTTTCTGGAAGAAAATTACAAAAAGAAGGAAGGAACTCACAAGTTAAGACTGTTAGTTATTGGTAAATCAAAAAACCCACGTGCGTTAAAAAATGTAAAGGTCGAATCTTTACCAGTAACCTAACCAAAGCCGTGCATGGGTCACAAAAGAGGTTTTTCATGATTGGTGCTTTAAAAGCTTTGTCCCTCGAGTTAAGCAAGAACTAAAAAAGGAGAAGTTACCAGTGAAAGCCCTTCTATTGCTTGACAACGCACCCGGACACCCTGACAAGGATGAATTAAAAGTTAAAACTGCCGACGGTTACATTGAGGTAATGTACTTGCCCAAAAACACGACCGCTTTGATCCAGCCAATGGACCAAAACGTCATAAAGACTCAAGGCACATTACAAAAAGCGCCTTTTAATGGATGTTGTCAGTCAACCTAATGGTGACATTGCAGCCATTTTGAAATCCTTTAACATTAAGGATGCGATTTTGAATGCAGCATTTGCTTGGCAGCAACTAAAAAGCACAACCTTTATAAAATCTTGGAAGAATATTTGGCCTAACAACCCACATCTTACAACATGCAACTCTTCTTCCAACGATTCTGAATCTATTTTGGAGGCTGCACTTGAAATTTGTAACGAAGTGGAACTTCCGCCAGCATCAAGTGAGGAATTCAGAACATGGATTATTGAGGACAACCTTGCTACTGATGTATCAGACACAGAAATAATCCAGGAAGTCATGACAGTAGATGACGAAGTGAACGAGGAGGCAGTGCCATAGAAAAACTTCACCGTCAGCTGCGATGAAGCGTTATCGGCAACGAAACCTTTGCTTCGTTGGTGTGAGGAAAGAGAATTAGACTTTTCAAATATTTTGATAAAAGGGATTCAAGAACAAGCAATGACGGACTTCCTGCGTACGAAGAAACAAAAGAAAATCGCAGACTTCTTTAATGTGTAAATATGTATGTACATATTGTATATGTATTTTACTTAAATTTCTTTCCGTATTTCTTTTAAAAACTTACATGTATGTACTGTCATTTTGTATCCTGGTATTAATAAATTACATGTACCTTTACCGTTTCTTCTTTTTTTTTAACTTCATTGTGTTCAAACGCATTAAGAATAAAACATCTTTGATAATATGACATTTTTGGTAATCCGACATTTTCTGTAATCCGACACTCTCTCGGTCCCTTAACTGTCGGATTATCGAGGTACAGCTGTATTCAGTGTATCACCTATTTTCTTCAAGAGGTTATCATAACATGCCAAAGAATTATCGTTGCCCAAATTGTTTTTCAAATATCACTCCAATCATTATAATGATGCTAAAAATAAGTTGTAAATTTAATAATTTTAATGGATATAATATGAAAAACAATAATTCGACTATATTGACATTGAATAGACTACATTTTTAAATAATTTATTATGGCAACTCAATAATTAAATACTATACATATTCTGTAGTTTCGACTGTAAACCGCCTGTAATTCCTACGCTCCTGATAAAACGATTTCGTCTATAGCCGTAATTCTATTTTTATCTATCCCCTCTCTTTGTATTCAATCTACACGTTGGAAGTGTAAGTGCCCATATAATATTCCTTTTTATTAATAACAGAAATTATTGTTCATTAAATTTCAACTTAAAACGATAATCCTCTCATAGTCAACGGGAAAATGTAAGGGTTACATGGCATTACCGGTGTGTTAGAGAGAGATAATAGTGAGGTAGACAATCAAAAGTCAGCGTAGATTATTACAGTTAAAATAAGAATACTAGAATATACTAATCGCGCGTGCGCCTCTCGATGGTGGTACCTACCAGGCGAATACCAAACTTGTGGTGGTTACTTAGCAAGTGCTCATCGTATGTACTTCTTGAACCATTCATCTTCGGGAACACTTACCTCGTGAACCATTCTTTAGGGTTAAATAAATAACATTGTTTAAAAAAAACTCACTGGGATAACGTACGAGGCATATTTTTTAAGTACCGTTTTGGAATTAAAAAAAGACTTGCAAAGATATCGCAATAATTTTATTTTTATATGAAAGCCTGTACCTTAATCTACTTTTCTACATAATTTCCGTGAATATTGAGGTACTTGTCATAACGTGGTACCAGTTTTTGAATACCCTCCTCATAAAATTCTGCCGCCTGACTTGTTAACTACTGTATCACAAATGTTTTGACTTTGTTATCGTCTTGAAGACGCTGACCGCCCAGGGGTTTCTTCAAGTGCAGGAACAAATGGTAGTCGCTGGGCGCCAGATCAGGGCTGTATGGAGGATGATCAAGAGTTTCCCATTGAAAAGATTTGATAAGATCTTTGGTCCGATTAGCCACATGTGGACGGGCATTGTCATGCAGCAAAACTATACCCTTACTCAACTTGCCACGTCTTTTGTTCTGGATTGCACGACGCAGATTGTTCAATGTCTCACAATAAGACGCTGCATTGATTGTCTCATTACGAGGCAGAAACTCCACTAGCAATACTCCTTTTTTGTCCCAAAAAACTGTGCACATGATTTTCCGGGCACCAAATCTTCATTAACGACCGAAAGACGCCCACTCCGTTCTTCATCATGCAAATTTGTGCGGCAATCTTTAAATGCTCTCACCCATTTCCTTACCATTCCATCACTCATGTTTTGTCTGTAAACTTCACAGATCTCACGATGAATATCGATCGGTTTCACGCCTTTAGCACTAAGAAATCGTAAACAGCCCGTATTTCACAATCGGCGGGACTCACGATTGTCGGAGGCATCTTAAACACTCAGTAAACAACGTATACAATGAAGAGTCAGACTAATGGCGTCAATGTATAGACAAGAGATGTAGGTAACCAGCGCGCATGCGCGGAACGCCGACCGTATCGCTGCGGCCGCGGAATCGCAAAACGGTACGTACTTAGAAAACATGCCTCGTATTTAGAAACTACGTATATAAATTACTCACCATATGTAACACAGAATATAACGTTTGTACTATTAATAACAATAATAATAATGAATAATCTTCAAAAGAAATGAACTCTATATATAGGAAATTATTAAACTAACACAGTCAATGATCCGTTTCTCGACCTTGTCGACACAATATTTATAAAACGGACGTGTTTGTTATCTATTTTACTACACCTTGCCAATGGCCTTCCAGTTCACTGGCCGCTAGCAATATTTGAAATTAATGTCTACTAAAATCTAATAATGTCTTTTTAAATAATGTTTACTAAAATCTAATAATGTCTTTTGTGATCATCACAAACCAAGTGTTCAGCGACATCTTTCGCGTTGCCAAATAATCTGAAAAAAGTAAAGGTTTTAACCTCTTTCAAACTGAAATCTAGAACAATTTCTAGCATTACAATAAAATGTTCAACACATAGATCGGATTAATTATCTTGATTTGTTACCACCTCTCGAATTATCATAATTAAAAGCTTCTTATAACTTGTTCTCGTGTTAGAACAATGCGTTTTACAATTAATATAAATTTACAATAAGAGTAGGTAACACTGTTTCTGTTATCCTGTTAGTACCTACAAAGAATTTGTAACACATTGTCACTATGAACATGTATTGCACGTTTTCCACTTTATGATATCCTGTTAGCAAAAAAGAATTATATGTATTTGTTTCTTTCTAACACATTGGCGTATGTGCCCACAGAAAATTCCTAATACTGTATATACATATAAATTGTAATGTGTAACAATTTAATTTCTGTCCTCATTTTTTTGCTTCAGCCGTAAATTTTTGTAGCTATGGTAATTTTAACTGAACCAGTATGAATTTTTTTTAGTGGAGTTGAGCTCATTCGCATATGCACCGATCTTCTGGTCATTGTCGACTTTTTCTCCTACCTTACTTTTAACCATCCACCGCCAAACCAACACACGTCACTTTCTTGAGTCATCATCACTCTTAACCGCCTATTACCCTTCGACAAACCATTCACCCATTTTACACCTACCCGCCACACCCCCTCCACTGTTTCCCTAATAATTGTCGTTTTGTTCTTCTTATACCTACCGGCGCCATCTTGTGTTACTTTCCATCAGAAGTGAGGCAGAATGCTAGTTCCAACTTCCCAATCTTCGGGTACCTGTTTTTGCTGGTTTCCTTACATATTTTATAATTATACAATGAAACTTTTATATCCTCCACTGTATATTTTGTTGTAGGTCTTATCGATACCGCCGTAAAAACGGCCGAAACCGGTTACATCCAACGTCGTTTGATAAAGGCTATGGAAAGTGTAATGGTACATTACGATGGTACCGTGAGAAATTCGGTGGGACAACTTATCCAATTGAGGTACGGCGAAGACGGATTGTGTGGAGAAATGGTAGAATTTCAAACTTTACCTACAGTCAAATTGAGTAACAAAGCGTTCGAAAGAAAATTCCGATTCGATCCTAGCAATGAAAGATATTTAAGAAGAGTGTTCAATGAAGACGTCATTAAACAGTTGATGGGATCGGGAGAAGTAATTTCCGAACTTGAAAGGTGAGGTATCAACATTTGTAGTCGATAACTATTATAACGTATCATTTTCCAGGGAATGGGAACAGCTTCAAAAAGACAGAGAAGCCTTGAGACAGATCTTCCCTAGCGGCGAATCCAAAGTCGTACTACCTTGTAACTTACAACGTATGATCTGGAACGTACAGAAGATTTTCCACATAAATAAGCGCGCGCCTACCGATCTATCACCGCTGCGAGTCATACAGGGTGTTAGAGAACTACTTAAAAAATGTATTATTGTAGCTGGAGAGGATCGTCTTTCTAAACAAGCCAACGAAAACGCCACTTTACTATTCCAATGTCTCGTACGAGCTACTCTTTGTACAAAATGCGTTTCAGAAGAATTCAGACTCAGTACCGAAGCGTTCGAATGGTTGATTGGAGAAATCGAGACTAGATTCCAACAGGCTCAAGCTAACCCCGGAGAAATGGTCGGTGCTTTGGCCGCTCAATCTTTAGGAGAACCCGCTACTCAGATGACCCTAAACACTTTCCATTTTGCTGGTGTATCTTCGAAGAACGTAACCCTAGGTGTACCTAGATTAAAGGAAATCATTAACATTTCGAAAAAGCCGAAAGCTCCTTCTCTAACTGTGTTTTTGACGGGTGCCGCCGCTAGGGATGCCGAAAAAGCCAAAAACGTTCTTTGCAGGTTAGTAATTTTATTTTTCATAATTCTTTTGATAATTGACTCGATTTTTTCTGTTTTAGACTCGAACATACTACTTTGCGTAAAGTAACAGCCAACACAGCGATTTATTACGATCCCGACCCGCAGAATACTGTCATTCCAGAGGATCAAGAATTCGTAAATGTATATTACGAAATGCCCGATTTCGATCCCACCCGTATATCCCCGTGGTTACTTCGTATCGAATTAGATAGAAAGAGAATGACCGATAAAAAACTTACTATGGAACAGATTGCCGAAAAGATCAACGCCGGTTTCGGTGACGATCTGAACTGTATATTTAACGACGATAACGCCGAAAAATTGGTTCTGCGTATCAGAATAATGAACAGCGACGACGGAAAATTCGGTGAAGGTAAAAATATTTTTTTTAAGTGGCCTTCGAGTAAATTTTATTTTATTATTATTTTATCAGGTGCCGACGAAGACGTTGATAAAATGGACGACGATATGTTCTTGAGGTGTATTGAAGCGAACATGCTCAGTGATATGACTTTACAGGGTATCGAAGCCATATCAAAAGTATACATGCATTTGCCACAAACGGATTCCAAAAAGAGAATCGTCATAACGGAAACGGGAGAATTTAAAGCTATCGCCGAATGGTTGTTAGAAACTGACGGTACCAGCATGATGAAAGTACTTTCAGAAAGAGATGTTGATCCTGTAAGGACGTTCTCTAACGATATTTGCGAAATATTTTCGGTAAGTATTTAATTATTACAAAAATATCGAATATTTTGCTTATATCCCGCGTTTGAAGTAAATTTGGTCTTTTTGATGCTGTTTGAAACGTTTATCAGTTATTCAGAGGCTTTTAAAGATTTTGTTATTCAAAATACTTTGCAACCTAAAAGTCTACGGCTAGAAACTCCTCTTCAGTTAATGATGTCCAGTCTCAGTTAAAGTATTCCTACAGCTAACATTAGGGTATGGCTGACAATTAATATTAAATTGGGCGCCATACGCTTTTTAACGGAACAAAATCTACAAAGGAAGAAAATGGTGGAAAGCGGAAAACACCTAATATTACAAATTTCTGAAATCAATAAAAACGTTTCAACAATAAAAGTTTATTGAAATATGCAACAAATTTGCATTATCAGGGTATTGAAAATGCAGAACTCATATAAAAAAACACCAACTCTAGACTTATATAAGACAATGGAACTTATAATAAAGGCTGGGGTGTTGCAGCTCTCAGCGATGATCATTAGGTGTCTGCTTTATCCATATCTTAGTGGTGACGTAGCTGCTGAAGAGCTGCAGGGAAAAAAATAAGAAAAATGTATGCATCAATGAAAAACTAACAGCTGTAGAAGTGAAACTTTTTATATTAAACAAAACTGTAATTGAGTGTAAAATAGTATATTCTGTATCAAAGGTGGAATAAGCAAGATTGAACATGAGTAGAAATATTTCTTAAGTGAGGGAAAAGGTTCTACGAGTGTAGAATTTTGAATTCCACCCGTGTTTTGGACTATAATTTTTCTACGACTATCAATTAAAAAACGAAACAACATATATTGAATTGCTAACTCCTTAATTTCTGGAGGAGTTGTGGTGAAATCATTACCGCTGTCAGTATCTATTTTTACTTCATCTACTTTCTTTTCCAACTTATTACATGTTTTCTGTTCTACAGTATGAACATTTATATTTCTAGTCTTATTCATATCTACATTCATCTTGTCCTGCCCCTTCATTTCTTGTATCCAGCTATCCATGTTATCTAACATATTATCCGTGTTCTCCTTCACTCCACTAATATTCATTGTGTCCAATTTCTCATTCATTTCATCACACCACTTACTCATATAATACCATCCATCGTCTTATTCATTTTGTTCATATCTTCCCTCTGTAGTGGTTACTTAGTAAGTGCCCCTCGTATAGACTACTTTAACCATAAAACCATTTATCTTGGAGAAACACTTACCTCGTAACCATTCTTTAAGGGTTGAATAAATAACATCATTTAAAAATTCACTGGGATAAATATAATTAAGAATTATTAACACAAATTATAAATACACGATACATACATTTGTAATATTCAAAATAATAATAATGAATCATCCTGAATTTGTCGACTCTCTCTATTTATAGGAAGTATGCGATCTAAGAAAGAAAGAAAGACATTTATTCATCATTGAAAATTCTACAACTGCATTACATACATTTATAAAATTTTATCAGACTAGTCAAGGATACACCTATGTACAGACACAAACAGTAGAAAACATGTAAAATTTGATTATTGTTATTATTATTGTTTTTTTTTATAATTATTTAATTTTTCTATGGTATATACACCCAACAAACATCAGTATAAACAAAACATATATGTGAGTACCTACAAAGATACCACTAAGGATATGTACAAAATACAATTAAACAGATAAAGTATTCCAGGAGACACAATGCTTACACTGGAAAAGACTTATTTCAAATATATACATAAGGAATATAAACTTTTTTTTTTGGAACCACCATTTATTTATGTAGATTAATCAGAAAGTCATTATGATAATAGAAATTCCTCAACAGAGTAAAAAGCATTTTGGATGAGATGATTGTATAAAGCTGACTTGAAACTTACTAAGCTACATGTGTGTCCAAATAATTTGAGTGCATGGTTGTAGCAGCTGATACCTTGATAACTAGCAGAGCCAGACGAGAGTAGGGTAGTCGTAGTTCATTACCTCTTCTAGTATTATAGTTGTGAATCAAATTATTTTTGGTGTAGTGTGTTTCATTTTTTTTACATTCATGGTTATTATGTAAATGTATAAGCTGGGTAAAGTCAATATGGTTAACTCAGTGAATGTGCTCTTACAAGATTCTTTATAATGTAGTCCTGCTAGACATCTTATCACTTTTTTTTGTTGCTTAAAAACTTTTATTGTTCCCCCAGAAAGGTAGTCCATAAGATAGGATGGATTGTACAAGTCCATAGTAGATAAGCTTAAGCACATGTAGTGAGACTGTTCCACGTATTTGCTTAATTACAAAACACATACAGCTCATTTTTGTAATGAGGTTTTCTATGTGTGCCTCCCATTTTAATTTTTGATCTGTAGTCAAGCCTAGATACTTGAACATATTCACTTGCTCTATGGATTTGTTGTTAACCCTTATTAGGGGGCAATAGTCATAAGAAATGTTTTTTTGTTGGAAGACCATGAAGACTGTTTTACTGATGTTAATTGCTAAACCACTATTTTCACACCATCTGGCAAATTCCTCTGCAGCTGAGTTGGCTGTTTTTATAGATAGCGGAAGCTTATTCTGTGCCACTATTTTACTAGTATCATCTGCATAGATGATCGTTTTCTGCTGGACCACACTTGAGAGTTCTATGTCACTCATAAATATTATGAAGAAAAGTGGAGCCAAAGTTGAACCCTGAGGAACCCCCGTTAAAACAGAAGCAGGTCGCGATTTCACAAAGTCAACAACGACTATCTGAGATCTGTTTTTTAGGTATGATGCTAGCCAATCATTTGCAACTCCTCTAATTCCAATTCGGTACAGTTTTTCCAGCAGTAAATTATGGTTCACTGTATCGAACGCTCTGCTTAGGTCAAAAAACAGAACAACTGGAAATTGTTTGTTGTTAAGGTGCAAATATATGTCTTCACACAGTTCATTTATTGCAGTTGATCTTTTTTGTCTGAAGCCGTGTTGGCAGCTAGGAATAAGTTTGTGATATTCAACAAAATTAACCAGTCTCAGATAATAGCTAAAATCGATAATTTTCGCAACCTGAGATTGTAAGCATACATTACGGTAGTTGGCCACTTCGTTTTTAGATCCCTTTTTTTTATATATATAGGTACCGACTTTGATATTTTTAGTGCTTCCGGGTATGTTCCATCAACAAACGACTTATCTACTATGTGAGATAGTGGATAGCATATCACATCACAGACAGTTCTTAGAGCCTTACCGTGAATTTCATCTATACCAGGTGATGTGGTTTTTGTTGTTTTGGTAATGATATCCTGAACTTCTATATAAGTTGTTGGGTACAAGAATAGTGTGGTATTTGATAAGGGGGATAACTTCAGATTATCTGTTATTGGATCTGTTTTTTCAATTCCCATGAAAAAATCATTGGAGTGGTTGCCAATGTCATATTTATCTGTGGTATGATTATTATTGATAGTGAGCTCAATTTTGTTATTAGTTTTTGCATTATTCCTTGTTTCATTAATAATTTTCCAACTCTCCTTGCTTATATTATTTGCTTTCAATATTCTTTCGTTGTTGTATTCTGCTTTAGTTTTTTTTCACCAGTTCTTCATAAATATATTTGAGTTGTTTATATCTGTTTTTTATTATCTCGTTCGCTGAATATTTTGCTATTTTATACATATCACATACCATTTGATGCAATTCCTTGATTTCTTTATTAATCCACGGTTTCTCCCTATTACTTCTACTTGTTTTTATTTTTATTTTTTTCAGTGGAAAAGCAATGTTGTAATGGTACAGTAGGGTTGTATTGAAAATATTATATCCTTCATTCACATCATCAGCTGTATATACATCCTCCCATTTTTCATTCATCAACAGTTCTCTGAAAGTCATCAAGTTATCATCTGAGTAGTTGCGTTTATAAATAGTTTCTACATTACAATTATGTGCTGTTCGTAATGCAAATGTACAAGTTTGAAATTTATGATCTGAAAGATGTGTATCTTCAACATAACAATCAGTTGGCTGGAGATTTGTGTACACCGCATCTATTAATACGTGTAGGCTCAGTTATAATATTTTTCATGTCAAATTCAAAGAATATATTTTTAATTTTTCTCGCTTCTAAGTTGTTGGTTAAAGAGTCTATATTAATATCACCACATAGAATGTAGTATTGTGTTGTTGTGAAGATTTTGCACATCAGATCATAAATTTCATAAAAAAATATATCAATATCACTATTTGGTGTTCTGTACTCTGTGATAATATACAATTTACTCTTTTTATTTGGGATTTCTAAAACAGCTACTGTTGCTTCAAAACTTTTCTCTATACTTTTGTTGAAAGTGAAAGGTTTGAGAGGAAGATTTTCTTTTGATAGGATACATACCCCACCATGTTCGTACAGTTTTCTACAGTAACTATTTATCAATTTGTATTTAGATATGTTTAGTTTTTCTATTTTCGCAGAGGTAAGCCAGTGTTCCGAAAAGCACAGAATGTCTGGTGATTGTTGGTCTAGTAGAACTTCCAGTTGATTTATTTTTCTTGGAGCCATGCCTTGAATGTTGAGATGCATTATAACCAGTAGTTCTGTATCTACTATTTGTCTATTTTGATGTACTGTAGGTACTACGGGATTTAGATGGGCTGTAGGGAGTAGGTTTCCTGAAAATCCTGAGATCGCTGATCATATCTCTGGAATTTCCTGAAGTCAAACCTCTAGAATGCGACATACTTTGGCCAAGTGGAAGGTTTATAGATTTCATCCTTCAGTTCAAAGTCCACCCCACACATGAAACATTTGTTTTTATTTTCACTTGTAGGCAGTTCATTTACTATGATGTTGCAATTTTTGAAAGCTTCTTGATCCTTCAGGTATTTAGTTATCTTGTCAGCTGTAATATGACGGTTTACCCTATATAGATACAACCAGGCTTTTCTCTGAACACCGGAGTCCTTATCATCATCATTTTCACCAAAGTTTTTTTTCCTATGTGGTCTCCTCTTTCTAGAATCGACTTTTGTGAAGCCATCATCAATATCATGAGTTGTACTCTCTTGATTGAGGTTTATAATATGGTCCATGGTAGTTTTTTGTGTTTCTTCAAGTTCAGACATTTTTGAGAGACTTGGCAACATGGGGAATTCCTTGTTTATATTAACTGTTTTTGCACTGTTTACAGCTGAATTAATTTGGACTGATTCCATGGCTTTGTTGACTTGTTTTTCACTCACAATACTGATAATGGGTTTTTTGTTAGTGTCAGTTTTTGTTTGGAGTAGATTAACTTTTTCTCTAGAAATTTATTGTTTTGCTTTAGCAATAATGAGTTTTCTAATAATAGATCATATTTTTCTTCTTTTTCTTTCAAAATTTGTTTCAATAGTTTGATTTCCATTTTCAAGTCATAAGATTGATTATTTACCTTTGGCGCATTTTGGGTGCCTATTTCTATAAGGCTAGTTGGTTCACAACACTCGATTCTGGTATAACATACTTTCACACATTTAAGTTTATTTTCCACTGCACAAGACATGTGGAAGACATTTCCACAGTTGACACACACTAGAATGTTGGTTGTCTTTGTCCTGCAGCATTTAAATTGTTTTTCAACAAAGTTATTGTCATTTATAACAGAGAGCACATTTTTACACGTCTGCTCATTATCCGCCATCTAATGTGTCAGTTACCCGTATTCATGACCTTCCGGATTCAAAATGAATGTGATATTTATATTTTACAGCGAACGTGCTTTCAGTGTGTTTGCTTGACCTTAATAGATCGATGCCCGCTAACCACATTGAAATTATTATTTACACAAATTTAATAATGTCTTTTCTTTTGATAATGCCCTTTTATGATAACGTCTTTTGGGATCATCACACCTCATTAAAATTAAAATTTCTGTTTCTGACCATCTCTACTTTTTCTTTTCTGTCTCTCTTGTCTCCCATCTTCCTGTTCTTTCTCTGATCTACCTTCTGCTCCTATCTGCTTTACATCCCTTGATATCATTTTCCTCTCCATTTTAATTTTATTTTAAATATTACTAACGTTTCCAAACTTTTCTTTTTTTATTCGTGCCCCACGTTGGATGCGACAGTATTGTACATACGGCTTAACCACGCGTATGTTATATTAATCAAAACTGTCACTTATTGTCAATAGCAATACTCTCTTCTATCTAAAGATGAATTTATTTAATTATAAATTATTATTATTATTCTCTTGTCTCGGGTGAGTTCAGTTAGTTACCAAAATATTTTTTATGTTTTTCAAGTATTGTTCAAATTAAATGTTTATTGTTATTCTGGATTATTTACCCAGTTATAAAGTGTAACTGTATACTTTCAATTATACCAGGCTGTTAAATGATATTCTGACATTTTAATATATTTCAATGAAATGTCTGTCGCCAGTAATCAACAAGATATCACTGTCACAAATTAAATTTTTTTATAGAATTAAGTAAATTTAATTTCCATAAAATAGTTCCAAATCTATTACAAAAGACTTCTATAGTAAATTAAAGTCAAATATGTTTATGTATCAAAATTACCAAATCACAAAACAAAGCCTAGTTTTCTTTTTTAACAAATAACAACATCTTATCAATACGAATACAAATTAAAATTAAAGACAGTATGATATAGAATACATAATACCTTCTTCAAGAAAATTTATCGAAATTGTCAAATAATTTTCGAATTGTCAATTTTACAAATGCCAAAAACCCAATTACGGTCCTAACTTGTTCAATATATTCCTTCCAATTGTATCATTACAATACTTATACTTAAATTTCTTTTTATTTTAAATTAAAAATTTATATATCTAATATTTTTAATGAATCTATGATTAATCTTTTAATGTCTGATGTTTTTCGTCGAAATAATGCATTATTTTAAGACTGTTAATAATTTGGAACGGACTCACCAATAGTCTGGATTGGGAAACAGCAATGTGGAACAATTCTAAATATAATTCAGAGTCTTTCACTTTTCCGAATCACGAATAATTTTTCCGAAACACACAGAATTTATAATGGTTGGGTACCGAATAACAATTTATACTATTAATAACACTATTTAAATTACTATATACAAATGGAGAACTCTTTAATTTTAGATGTTCTCCGTTCGGAATATCTAATCATACTGAATCTATTTTCTCAATCAACACAAACATATTTTAGTTACTACACCTTTCTTTAAAAAAAAACTAAACTTGTTTTCTGATCTGTATTGTTTACCTTACATAATTTATATATAAAATTAGAGTTGTTTTTCTTTTATAATTAATAAATATCTACAGTGACATCTGATCTTGATTTGGAATATTTCTTTATATTATGACATGACTTGTCTATTTTTTATTATACTCTGTGTAAATGTCATCTGAAACTAAGTCATGCCAAATTTGACATATACTGGGTAAACATTTTGAATATGGTTTTTCGGAAATATTGTGTTTGGTATTATATGGTTCAGTATGAAATTGGAAAGTTTTGTGACCTTTTTATTTGCATTTGACGTCTCGGACTGTCGGTGTCCTTCAGAAACGTATTCTACAAAACGTTCCGTTTTATTTTTATTATATTATATTTATGTATGTAACAATTTGCATTTTACAACCTTGATGTTGTTTAGATTTATTTAATTATTAATAGCAACAATCATTTAATCTATACTGATCTTTCGTAGGTATTGGGTATAGAAGCTGTCCGTAAATCCGTAGAAAAAGAAATGAACGCCGTACTTCAATTCTACGGTTTGTACGTAAACTATCGACATCTTGCTCTGCTTTGTGACGTAATGACCGCGAAAGGTCACTTGATGGCCATCACTCGTCACGGTATTAACAGACAAGACACTGGGGCTTTGATGAGATGTTCTTTCGAAGAAACCGTGGACGTGTTGATGGACGCCGCGAGTCACGCAGAAGTCGATCCTATGAGAGGTGTATCAGAAAACATCATCATGGGTCAATTACCGAGAATGGGTACTGGTTGCTTTGATCTTTTATTGGACGCCGAAAAATGTAAAATGGGTATTCCCATACCACAAGCGCACAGCAGCGATCTTCTCTCTTCTGGTATGTTCTTCGGATCAGTCGCTACTCCAAATAGTATGAGTCCCGGAGGTGCGATGACTCCTTGGGCACAAGCGGCTACACCGTACGTTGGCAGCGTCTGGTCACCACAAAGTATGTTATTCGTTTTTATTTGTTTTGTTTTTTAATAATGTTGAGTTTTATTTTTTCAGATCTAATGGGAAGCGGTATGACACCTGGCGGAGCTGCTTTCTCTCCATCTGCAGCTTCAGATGCGTCCGGTATGTCTCCAGCTTACGGAGCTTGGTCACCGACGCCACAATCTCCAGCGATGTCGCCTTATATGGCGTCACCGCACGGTCAATCGCCATCTTACAGTCCAGCATTCCAACCGACGTCTCCATCTATGGCTCCCGCGTCACCCGGATATTCTCCAAGTTCGCCTGGCTATTCACCTACAAGTCCCAACTACAGTCCAACCAGTCCCAATTATTCACCGGCGTCGCCAAGTTATTCTCCAACTTCTCACAGCTATTCACCCACATCTCCGAGTTATTCACCTACATCTCCGAGTTATTCCACTTCACCTGGATATTCACCTTCTTCACCTAGTTATTCGCCTACGTCGCCTGGTTACTCTCCTAATTCTCCTAGCTATTCTCCAACATCACCTAGTTATTCACCTACTCCAAGTTACAGTCCAACTTCGCCTAGTTATTCACCGGCATCTCCGAATTATTCACCAACTTCTCCCAATTACTCGCCCACTTCACCAAACTATTCTTCTCACAGGTCTCCAAATTACAGTCCAACTTCACCAAGTTACTCACCTTCGTCTCCTAGGTATACAGCAACTTCTCCTAGTTTCTCACAGTCCCCTAGTTATTCACCTTCTTCTCCCCAATACTCACCAGACTCTCCAAGTTATTCACCGTCTTCGGCCAAATATTCCCCAACATCTCCGAATTATTCTCCCACGTCTCCTTCATTCTCTGGTGGAAGTCCTCAATATTCGCCTACATCGCCTAACTATTCCCCTACTTCTCCTAGTTATTCCCCATCAAGTCCACAGCATACTCCAGCGGCGAGTAGTAGATATTCACCTTCGTCTCCTAGTTATTCCCCTAGTTCTCCCAATTACTCACCGACTTCTCAATATTCTTCACATAGCACGCATTATTCACCGACTAGTCCTACTTACACTCCTCAAAGTCCTAGTTATTCGCCTGCATCACCTAACTATTCACCACCAGCTCCTAGGTATTCACCATCGTCTCCTAATTATTCACCAAGTAGTCCTAGCCAGGACGAATAGTTTTAGATTTAAGAACAGTAGATACTGTATTATTTTTTCTTAGTTTTATCATTGGGGCTATTTTATTAGCGTTTATCAGAATATGTATACAGGGAACATTCGAAGAATTTGCTGTAAAGCAAAAAAAAATGTAAAAAAAGAAAATGATGAATTTGTATTTCTGAGAGACTGGATGTCTGATGGTAGAGATACCACAGATTTCCACTGTATATGTATAGATAATGATATCATATTTTTATTATATAATTGTTAATTTTTTTCTCAAATAAATTATTAAAATGTAATGTTTGTTTTTATTACCAAATCAAAAACCTATTTTTCAAAGTAAATCTGGCAGTCAAAGACTAGAGGCTCACACTCACTGATAAAGGAATACAAAATGAGTTGGGAGCCCGGATGAAAAATATTTACTAAAATAATCAAGTCGGCATCGCGTGACAATATACGTTGATTACGTCGAATTTACCAAGAAAAAATACCAAGTTGGTTACACTGAATATGTCAAAACAGACACTTGACAGATTTAAAAAAGCAGGAGTGCGTTCACAAAACAACGCCTCGAGTCTCATAGCGAATTCCTTTGGCAAAAATAGTGTCGTACTAGAGTGGCACTCACACTTATTCAGAGCAATTTAAACTGTGCACTAGTGCAACTCCAATGGTGTTCACGCTTGACCTTGAGGTTAACATTTTGGGTTATGTTGGGATGGTATCTGTTTAAATTCATGTTTGGATTTTTAGAGAGAAAATATTGTCTCAAAATGGGTGATTCAACTGAATCCAATATCCAGATACAATTCAAAATTAATGAAGAGATATTTACTCTGCTCGAACCAGTCGATGGATCTGAACATTTATTCAAGTTAACCAGTAAGTAAATTATTCAAGTCTACAGAAAATTGCCAAATCAGTCTTCCTTGGTAAATAATCTAGCTAGAATAAAAGTTAATTTTTTATATTGAAAGGCTTGTAGATTGAAATTTAAGAAAGATCACCAAGCCTGAAAACAGATCAGTTATTGAATTTAGTTTTAAAGCTTATGCTCATTTTAGATTATATTATTTGATTTGTAAATTAAACCTGAGCAAATAATTAATAATACTTATAATAGTAGATCCCTTTGGTAGGTTATAGGAAGTAGGTATCTATTCTAAGAATTATTCTATAACTAACTAATTATTTTAGATGATGATGTCTACACAACAAAATATTTAATTCAATTAATTAACACTGGGTTTATTTCTTTGGATCAACCACTGAACAGCATTTCTCGTATAGAATGTGATGGAATGTAAGTACTTATAATTCACACCTTTGTACCTAAAATATACATAATTTAATGTTCTTAATAATAAAATACCCATTTAAAATGGAAGGAGTATTAATAACACATTATTTTTCTCTTAGTGAATTTCCTATATATCCAAGACGCATCTTAAATAGTATTGAGAAACCTGCAAGTGAACAAGACAATACTTTGGGGTCTCAGGGTGAATCTCAATCAGATTATAAAGAAATATGCAGTAAGTTTTGTTAAGAAACCTTTATAGTTTTGTTCCAGCAAGAAGAGAAAGCATCATTGTTCAATTAAACATATAAAATAGAGGTATTTTTATAAAACAAGTTTCCAAACTATTTTTTAATAAGGATCTCATAGGTTCTGTCTGATTTCTTCTTGGAGCAAACGGTCTAGTTGCAAAGGTTCAAATTAGAAGTTTATTTTATAGTCTTATAGTCAAAAACATAAATCATTCTTAAATATTGTTTTGTTTTCAATTTCTTGTTTTTTTTTTAGTTTGGACTGACGATGAAACTAAGTTCTTGTTAGACCTATATGAGCACTACATGACCAGAGTAGGCCCAATGAAACAATTTAAAACAAAAAAATCCATGTGGATAAAATTATCTGAGACTATAAATAATAAATTTAAAACATTGAAAACTGCATTGCAGTGCGAAAACAGATATAAAACTGTGCTGAAGAGGAAAAAAGCTGCAGTTGAAAACAACAGCAAATCAGGAAATTCCAGGGAAGTAATTCCATTCGAAGAAGAATTGTGTAAAATAGCCTCTGCAGATGATTCAATTGAGCCAGAAGTGACTGGAACAGTAAACGGCATTAAAATTTTAAAATCTCATAGAAATGATGAACACAATGATTCAAGTCCCTCAGCATCAAGCTCAACAGTAAGCGAATTGAACAGTATATCTACACCAAAAAGAAAGAGAACAATGACAGTTCAAGAAACACTGTTAGAAATATATGAAAGAAAGGAAGCTGCACGCGAAAGAAGACACAAAGATAAAATGGATTTAATACAAAAACTTTTTGGTACTAATATTAATAATAAAGAAAATACATCATGATAATATTCCACCAAATTTTGAGAAATAATTGTATTCTATTTTAGGTAATGATACTATTGCTATAATGGGTAAGAGTTATAATTTTTGAGGCTCACTAAAAATGTATTTCTGTGAGCTTTTGAGAAATATTTTACTGTTTTCGATTTAGCAATAGGGACATCACCTGAAATGGATACCCAAAATATTTTCATTTTTTAGTAGGTACAAACTGTTTCTCTACCTAGCTGTTTTTTGCCAAATAAAGCTTTTTGAAAGTAAGAATAGTTTTATTAACTTTTCTATCCTATAAATAATGACAACTTTAGAACACACTTTTATTAAACATATTATTTAACAGAATGAAATGCAGTCACGGGGATTCTACATATAATGAAAACTGTCTTTAATGTGATTCCTTTTTTCTTCGCCTTGTTTCTTGAGTTGATAATCATTTTCTCTGTAGTATTCTTCTACGTTTTCTTCTTCTACATATATGTCGGACTGTGGCAATATATCTTCGCAGTCAATACAAAAATTGTGGAGGATACAACATGCTATAATGAATTTAGTCATATTCACTACATTCAGCATCTCTAATTTAAGTAACTGTCTAAATCTACCCTTTAAAATCCCAAATGTATTTTCAATTAAAACATGTGTTGCTGAAAACTTTTTGTTATAAACAGTTTGATCCCTGGTTAGGTTGCCATAATCTTTATATGGAATTAGTAACCATGGCCTAATGCTATATGCTCCATCCCCTAAAATATGATACCTGGTACCACAAATATCAGGCAAATGGTTATATATGTCTGATAATTTAAAAACTCTGGCATCGTGGACTTTTCCAGGTATACCAGTAAATACATCAATAAATTTTCTATTGAAGTCACATATTCCTTGTAGAATTATGGATGGAATATCATGTCTATTGACATACGTCGATTTTATTTTGTGTGCTGGAGTTCTTATATAAATTGATGTGCCATCAATGCAGCCTAAAACTCCTGGGAATCCAGATATCTAAAAATATATTTCAATTAATTTGAGTAGGTACTCAAGTAGTTAGATTGTACTTTATCAGAAGTTTAGTAATCTCGCATGCTTACCTTTTGAAATCCCACAGACAACTTTTCTTTCTCTGCATTAGTACTTGGCATTTTTATTGCCGTTGGGCCAATTTCTAAAAGAAATCCAAACATTCTCTCCCTGATTCTTTCAAAAGATGATTCAGACATATTAAATCTTTGGGCCACATCTTTGATGGTTGCTTTGTTTCCCGCAAACCTATTTTAAAGATTAACACAATGTAAGTATATATTTAATGATTATTAATTATATAGTTGCCAAACACAGACTACTTAGATTTCTAAAATAAATTAATCACCACAGAAATGAGTAAACATGTGTTTCAGCTGTAATTGGTACTCGTCCACCATGACCATCGTTTTTTGGAAAGTATACTGAATATTGAAATTTTTGGATTAGCTTATTGGCCGTTTCCCTCCTCATGCGTAAATATTTCTGAAACTAAAATAAGAAATAGATATTTCACCCATTAAATTTTCATTAGAAAAAATCGTATACATACCTGATATTCATCAAACTTATTAATAACATCTTTCACAAAGTTTTGTATCTTGGGTAAAGATTTTCTTGCTTCAAACAGAGGAAGATACTCTTCTTCATCTGTATCGCTGCTGCTGGAAGATAATAATGATGAAAGCATCCACAATTTTTGTTCTCCCATGTTTTAGTTTTAACTAGTAGCGGAACTAAACAAATATATAGAAAATAATATGGGGTTATCAAAATAGCAAAACAACACTTATGTCAAATTGCACTAGTGCCGCACGACCTCAAGAAGCTCGTGCGCAACTGATTGCACTCAGGGCAAAAAGTGTCGCACCTCTTTCCCAATGGGATTCAAAAACCCGCACTAAAATGGCCAATGGTTGACAAATATTGCACTAGTGCCGCACCAGTTCGTCCAATGGAATTCGCTATAAGAGTTATAGATGAAGGCCTTTCGATTATTCTCTTTTAGCTGCTAGTAGCAGCTCGTAGCGAATGAATTCCGTTCGTTTATTATGGGGTGTGACGCCTAGTCTTACCTTCCCGTTGCCCCTTGAGAACATAACAAAAAGTATGAGCTTCGTTTAACGAGGTTAAAGGTTAAGATTGTGCCGATTACGATTTAAACTTATTAAAAATACCTAAATATGCAAAATTATATTAAACTCACTATAATTGAGAACTGTTTTTCTAACAGCAATAAGGAACTTGTTAAATGTAAATTCATTTCTACTAGAATTATTACCTTATAATGGTTTTTTAGGATCAAAGCGTTCGTAACACACGACCAATGCCGAAGTAGCTTACAGAATAAGGTAAAGTGGTATAGAGAATTTATAGAAAGAAATTTCCTTTCTTTGACGATACAGAATACGCGCCCTGTTCGTTTATCTTATTAAAAGTCGTTAAGACTGAGGTGTCACGCACAAGTGCTTGAAGCCCAAATAAACGAAAGACATTGGTCGCGTTCATCCACACCAGTTAAAGATCGCTCCGAAAGAAGCGCTCAGTGAGCGCTCATCTCGCACGAATGAACCGGCAATTTAAAGTGACATTTACATATGTCTTTGTCATTCGTTTGTTTATGTTTATGTATTCAAGAAATTTGGTTCGGTAGTTTTTTTATCTTTTGATTTTGTTCTACTGTTTACATTGTTTTTCAGAAATATTATTTTAATTGTTGATCTAAGTCATAAGTATTCATCCATTTCCATTAATCCCGCTTCATCAACACATAACTGATGCACCCCTCAACTAATTTTATACTCATGACTCAAAATTAAACTATTTACCTACTATAATTATAACCTAACAAAGAAATTACACTACTCTACTTACAGTAATTTTAATATGGGTTCTCTACTATACTACACAAGATGATAGGTACTCAACTAGATTTATTAATACAAAATATTTCAAAAACTACAGGAAAACAATACAATTAATTAAAATATAACACAAAGCAGTAATTTCAATATAACTATTTCTACACTACTTTTACTAAACTAAGATTATAATATACAATACTAAATATATTTAATATTAAATTCTACTTCAAACTACACAATAACATTAAATAAATCAAAAATCAACTACTATACTCAAAACTTTCAAACAAAACACGTGGGTCACATGGGGTGAGCGCTATGATCAGGAGCGGATCGTAAAATAAAAGTGATCTTTTAAATGGCGTTCAATCAGTGAGCGATCATAGTAAAATGAACCGTTCATGCACGCATCTCGGGATCGCTACCTGATCGATCAGGTATCGTGTGTGCGGATGAACGCAACCCTTATTGATACAAAGTGAGCGCTCATAAAACATGTAATTTATACCTCGCACTACACCAGAGCGTTCACAAACACCTCTGGAATCGCTGTGGGTGAACTCCTATTTGCCCGCTCGCGATTGGGGAAATTATTACCCTGACATGCGCAATTTGTATTATACACATGTTCTGTGGGTTAAGGCTAGCTATCAGTTTCCATTAACAGAAGATTTTCAAATTCCATTGGTAATCATGTTAAAGGTAAAAACATTCCACGATCCCAGGGGTGGGATTTTCGAGCTTGTGGGATGCGCCATCGCATGCTCTTTCACACGAAATTCAAAGAACATGTTTAGCACAAATATTTTCTATTGTGACTAAAATAATAATCTCACCATTGAGATGTACGTTTATATATTTGATAGAAACTCTAGTAAATGTATAAATATATAGCATATTGATGTTAAGGATTTAAAATTACATGTATAATATGAACGTCGTCGTTATTAAATGAATTAAATTGACTTTCGTTGTTGATTCAATATTCTGGTGGTTTCTAAGAGACAGCGAACCATTTGTTATTGTCTCCGTTTTTTGCCGTAGTTCTAGCGTCGATCAGCACTTGAAAACGCACCGAAAAATGAGACACTCAAACACCTTGTCTGACGGATGCTTGTCAAAAATCTGTCAACTGCCATTTGAAAACATTCGTGGGATTGATACAAACTATGGAGGGTAGTTCTACCCTCCATAATACAAACGAACGTAACTAATATGTCAGTTTTAAGGCGATTTCGTCTCGCTTTGGTTGGTAGGGACTTTGGTTAACCAAATGGTAGGTCCTACGTCACAAGTATGACGTAAAAGTACCAATTATAGGCGAAATCGTTTGGTTCTCAATTGGTATAGCTGATTGATGAAATTTACATTTACGTTTTGTATTGCAATCGGAAAAGTTGTTTAGTGAGTTTTACTATATTGTCTTGGAGTTTTGAGTTAAATACCCAAAAAAATCTTCTTGCCATTTATAATAAAATCAACAGATTCCATTATTACTAGACAAAAAAAAAAGAAAAAACAGACAAAACTTGAAGAATTTTAGAATATTGGCCAAAAATTCAATTCGATTCAACGACTTTGTTTACAAATAAAAAGCAAGACAAAAACTACTTTGGACAAGGATAGAAAGCTACCAATTTCAGTAACCGTGCTGCAGATCTCGGTAAGTGATTTGACAGACCAAAAAAGGTACCAAAGTAAGCTTGACGTCATCGTTTGTCGAAACGAAATCGATTGGTATTTATTTGACAGACAAAGTGGGGTACCAAAGCGGGACGATATCGCTATTAATCATGGAGCTAGTATCAAGCTAGCTCTATGGTTTTAATGATGTTAGGTTAAAAGACCGGGAAGTAAAAAATATTTTTTTATAATGTGTGTGCAGTGTTCCCAACTGCAGGGAATTTTCCCTTTTTAGGGAATTTTGGCACTCAAAAGGTATTTTTTTAATAATGACCGTCGAATTTAAGGAATTTTCGAGATAACATAATTATTAACAGGCAGATATTATTTTTACATGTATCACGTTTTCAATATCTTCTATTTTCTCTTGAAAAAGGGAAAGGTGTGTCCGGAAATTGGAACTTTGACAACACGGCTCTGAGTGGCGTTGGGTGGATTGAGTAGCCCAGCGTTCACGTTGCCAGTCCCAAGCCCGGATAAAGGAAGAAGATTCTCGGGTGAGGCCAGTAACCTACCTGGACCCCTATTCTGCAACTCAAGCGAGAGCTCGTGCAAATATTATATTTTCGGTTACGAAAATCAACTTTTTAAAAAACATAAATTACAATTAATTTTACGTAAAGGTATAACGTTGAAAATACAGAGATTAAAATATAACTAACAACAATGAAGTCAGATCTTCTAATGAATGTTTATCTCGAGAATTTATAATATAAAACTGCATATTCTGCACTATCAGCGTATGGCTGGAGCAACACACCATTCATTGCAACAATGTATCATAATGGTTTATTGTTACAATGTAACTTGTCCATCCCTCGGAGAAGTTTTATAAGGGACGAATAAAACAGAATGATCTTGTTGTGGGGATGATGTTTCTTCTTCTTCTTTCTTCTTTTTATTTTTTAGGCTTTGGAAGCGATGTCGATACCTATAGATTATAATACCGATGCAGATGGTGATTACAATGAATACAGGGGTTGTCCAGAAGTGTGTAGCGTCGGGAGGATTTTCTTCATAAGACATAGGTTGTAGGAGTTGTTGTTCTTCATGAATTCTCTGAAGTTCATCTAGATGAGTTTTTTCTAAATTAATTGCTTTTGGTTTTGCTGGTAGATAATTCGCAACTATCTGGATATTCGGAAGGGTGAGTGGTTCTTCGTATGTAATTTCTTTGGCGTTGTAGTAACTTTCTTCAGGTGTGTGGAATTCACATCCCAACGGTACTTCGAACAGGTAGACACCATGTATTACTTGAATGTTGCTGGTTGAACAGTGAGTTGACACTTTGGTTGGCAACGGGAAGATGCCAATGTAATGTGAGGAGGTAATTGCTTCAATTAACGTATTTTGACTTAAAACTGGAACGTAGAGGCAGCGAGCTTCTTCGTCGGAGATTCGGAGAATTTGGCTGATACAGTCTGGGGATTTGCTGTGAAACTGGAGATTAACTTTTTGACACAGATAAGTAGTGTCCAACTTTTTGCAGGCGGTTTTCGAATATTGGAAGAGTTCAGTACCTATTTTCAGATAGGGTGAAGTGGGTATAATTGTAGTTAGATTTTTGGTCGGGATTGAATACAAGTGATAATGAGTGAATGGTTCAGAATGAAGGATTGGGAAATGCAGAATAAACACAACCATATAATTTGAAAAATAGGCATCAGTTGAAATAATATCATAATATTTTAATAAATTCTCTTCGTCAATATACAATAATTGATTCCTTTTGTAGTGTTGAAGCATTATATGGATAATGGATTTAATTTCTCCCACTTTTATAACGCTATTATGTAGGGTGCTAATGCGAGCAAAAGAGATTGCGTTTTCTAAATCAGTTAATAACTGTATAATTAATTGTAAAGACAGATTTAGTTGATTTAGGGTATTTTGTATTTGAATGAATTTATCAAATTCGAAAACTAAGTTGTCCAGGACCATATTTAATTTTTCTACTTCCTTAGCTATTAATTTTTGATTATTAGTTAATGAAGTAATGGTTTTATTGAAATTGTCAATCAAGTGAGTGGTTAATGAAATGTGTTGATTAAATTTCGAAATAATATTCTTTTCATTATTTTGAAGGGATTCTATGGCTCTATCATACCTTTCGGCATCTGATTGATCAAGGTTTCCGGAAATTGCTTTTATGATGTTACCAAGGCCTTTAATTAAACCTCGTTTGGTTCTATGTGAAGGATAAACTGTTTGAAATTTTCGTTGTGCTGATTGTAATTGATAGCGAACTCCATTATCGATATTTTCAAGACTGTTCCAATGTAAAGTTGTGTTTTTTGACTTCAATATAGTATTAGTTATATTTTGATAATAAAATTCTAACGTATCTAATTCTAAGGCTATAGGGGTTAGATTATAATAATGAATAAAGTCATGTTGGCTGATTTGGACCTTTGCTGGGCCCAGATTAAGGGGAAGTATCCCTGGATTGTCTTCCAGGTTCTGGATTTTTATTTCTTGACATGTTATCGTTGTCAATCTGTAATAAATTTTGTTTATTAGTTTTCGTTTTCGGTATGTGTTTAATGTTCTTTTTATGAACTGTAGTTACTGTTACTTTGTTATTAGATTTTACCGTTTTTGGGGCAAATCTAGGGAGAAGTTTGTTTCTTTTCTCAGTGGTTTTCGTGAAAATTTTGGTACTGGGTTCATAATTAGTTGGGGGATCTCTATTTTGGTTTCTACTTTGAATTATTTTTTCTTTTCTTTGGATGGCTTTCTGATTAAGTTGTTCATATAATAATTCAGTTTTTTCACGATGTTGTTCTGTATAATTATTCAGTAACATTTGATTTACATCTACATCAAAAGGGTCTTGAGTGTCTAAATGTCCATTTAAAATTTCAATAGGTTTTTGTTTAGTAGTGCTATGAATTGAACTATTGTATGCTAAGATAGCGTAAGGCATGTGTTCTTGAATGTCGAAAGAATTTTTATATTTTTCTCTTAACGTTCTTAAGTGTTCTATAAGGGTAGAATGAAAACGTTCGATCATACCATTTGAAGAGGGATTAACCGGAGTTGCGTAATGAATTAATATTTTTTGTCTATCCACAAATTCTTTAACAAGTCCATTTTTAAATTCCGTACCACTATCAGATACTATCATATGTGGTACTCCATGGTGAGTAATGAATTTAAGTAGAGATTTGACTACATTTACTGCTGTAGCTCCGTCTATGGGGTATGCCTGTCCATATTTCGAAAAAGCATCAATTAAAGTCAAAAATTTTTGTCCGTTTGCTTGAAATGTGTCAACATGTATAATTTCGAGAGGTTTTACCGGTGTTGGTGTTAACATAAATTTGGGTTTAGTAGTATGTCTGTCATATTTATTTATTTGACAATTTTCACATGAATTTATATATTCTTCTAAGTCATTTTTTAAAGTGGGCCAATAAAATCTTTTTCGAATTTGTTGTTCGGTTTCGTTAATACCACGGTGGTTTGTTTTTCCTTCATGATAATTTTTTAGAATGTCATTTTTGTCATTATTGTCTGTAACGTCTGAGAGTATTGTGGAACATTTAACTAAATTATATGCACTATTTTTAAAAGTGCGTTGTAATAATGTACAAACAGATTCATAATATGTATCTGGTAAAAAATTCATAGCGTATTTTATTTTTGGTTCAACAAATTCTTTAAAGAATGTTATTATATTATCGTTTAAGTTGTCTACTCCAATTTGAGCATGAATTCGTTTTTTACCTGGGAAAATTTCTTTTATTTTTGGTTTATTTGGTCGATAATAGACAAATTCTAATATTATTTGGTTTTTATAGTAATTTATGGGTTTTTCTGTTATTGGGATTTCCAATATAGGGTTTTCTTGACTGCTGTGGATTGTTTCGTCATCTGATATTTCTTCCTGACTATTTCGTCGTGGTTTCTCTTGGTTTTCTTGTGTTTCGATTGTTTGTGGACGGGGTTGATCCAAGTTTACTTGTTCTAATCTTTCTTCTATGGATGGGGGTATATCTGGTATGTTTTCGTTAACAAAATCCGAGAGTCTGTCTTCAGGTGGATTGTTGTATAGGGAGGCGTTTTCGTCATCAGGAGCTTCTAATCTTCTGTTAACTTCTTCGACATATTTCGCTAAGTCGTGTAACCCTTTTGTATGTATTTCGACTCTTGAAAGGGCGTCGGCGTTTGTATTTGATTTTCCTTTTTTGTAAACAATCTCATAATCATATTCTTCTAACTTCAGTCTCTATCTTATAAGTTTAGAGTTTGGTTCTTTCAAGCTGAATAACCACTGTAGCGGTTTGTGATCTGATAAGATTTTGAATTTCCTTCCGAATAAATACCCCGATTGGCGAAGACCACGGTGATTGACTGTGTCTTATTATACCTTGGCCTAACATTGAACCAATTTGGTTTTGTACTTCCTCTTTATGTATATGAGGATATCGGTATGATTTGGTATAAACTGGTATTTCATCGGTTGTCTTAATATTATGTTTTATTTGATTTGTAAACGTAAGTGGCTCATCAAGCCAATAAAATATATCTGAAATTTTTTTGCATAAACGTGTAATTTTTTCTTTTTCTTCAATGTTCATATGATCAGTTTGGATAAAGTTTTTTATATCTAATTTTTCGTCAGTATTTTGAAAATTTGTTGGTAAAACATCGGCTGTATATAAATGATATTCATTTAAATTTATAAGATCACTTTTAAGGGGATGTGTCAATGTCATAGAAATAGTTTCGTCTGTGTCATTAATTAATTCAGCCCATGCTAATCCGTTTTTTGCTTCGGTTAGTGTTTCTCTTAAATATGCGCCATAAATTTTTTGATTAGGTAAAAGTATTGTACCTTTATTTTCTTTAACAGGTATTCGAATGGGATTTATTGAATGTGGATCTAATTGAATAAAATAAAATTGATTTTTATCTGGTTGATAATATTTAATTGGTAATACAGAATTTTCAGTTATTAGTTTTGATTTAGAAAAATCAATGTGAGCTTTTAAAAGTTTTAAATTGTCTAAACCTATTAATCCATCAAAGGTTTTATGAAATTTGAAAAGTCCAAAGTTCAAATTGTGATTACTTTCAAACTCCATAAAGCTTGGAATATTGATAGAATATTCTTGAGAATGTGTTTGAAAAACAGAGCTTACTACGAATGGTTCATGTTTTACATTATTTTTAAAATACTGAAAGCCAATATCAGGATTTAAAAATGATTTTGTTGAACCTGTATCTATAAGGAGTTTTAACGGTGGATTTCTAATAACTATATACGGTAATTCCGTTTTATCACAAATAGTATTTATTTCTATTATCTGCTTAGATTCCGATTCGGATCTAAGTGAAAATTTTCATCATCGTTTTCGCTATCATAATTAACGTTTTTATTTTCAGTGTATTCATTTATTTCGGGGTTTGAGATATAGTATTCTTGGTCATCGTTTTGTTCACAATCCTATGTCCAATTTCTCTGGTGAGTGTGTCTTTGAAAATTATTTGGAGAATTTCGGCGAGCAACTGTAAGGGTACTTGAGATACTCATAGGGGTAGTTTTAGGTTGATTTATATTCTTATTGACCGTAGTCATTTGTGTGGGTCTTGTTTGAGATGTATTTTTACTTGCCCAAACATTCTCTGGTCTTTGGGGTTTGCCAAAAACTTGTTGGTTTGTGAAATATCTTTGGAGTGGTAATTGTCTTGGATTTACACTTACTGGACCTTGGGGAAATGGTCTCTGTTGAGTTTGTTGCCATTGTGGCCTAAAAGAAGGTTGAAAAGATGTGGATGGTTGAGGAGAATGTGGCTGATTTCTTGCAGAAAATTGAGGTTTTTTATTAGACAAGTTTTGTTGAGGGTTGTTGCCTTTTTGTAAATAACGTATATTATATTCTTCTTTGATATACTGCATAGCAGAAGCTAATGTGGTGGGTCGCATTGCTCTAATAGTAGAGCCTAAAGGTTCTTTAAGACCTGCGAGAAAGGTAGTTAAAGCCTGTTGTTCAAAGAATTGTTTCTTATTTTGAATAATAAGAGCGTCATTATAATGAATATCAATATAATTACAAATAATATTTAATACTTCAAGACATCTATGATAAAATTGTTGCAGTTGTTCATTATAGTTTTGCCTTAAATTAACTAAATCTCTCGTCAATGAATTTTCATTTCTTTGATCGACAAAGTTTTCAATTAAAATTGTTTTTAATTCATTCCAGTCTTTATAACCATATATCGAAATAATCTCTTTAGCTTTACCTACGATTTTAGAGACGATACCCTGTAGTAACAGAATATTTTGAAAACAATTTTCGTTACCAGGTGTCCTATCATAATAGTAATTTAATAATGTAGCTTCTTTAATAAAATCATATAATTCGCTAGGTTTCCCATCAAAAGTTGGTAGAATGCAAAGGGTCTTTACATCAAATTGTGCAAGAGCCATTGTATTTCTATTAATATTTAAATTATTTAAATTAGAACTATTTTCGCTAATACTCGAATTTGAGCTATTTTCACTGATACTCAAGTTTGAAATTAAGGCTGATAAATAATCTGCAGATAAATCGCTCAAAGGATTAAAAGCAGAGGAATCTGACATAGGTACTTACAGAATAAGGGCGACGATTAAATTCATTCCCCAAACTTCAGGTGGTCACTGTTGGATGATCTGGTTTTGGATGAAACTTCGAAAGTTTTTCTAAACTTACACTTTTGTTTTAACTTTCGCACTTTCCGAGTTAAATTTTTTTTTCAAAGTTCGTATCGCGAATAAACGTTTAAAAACGACGAGTTTCGACAAAAGGACTCTTTCGCGATCCTACTGACTGCGCCAATTATATTTTCGGTTTCGAAAATCCACTTTTTAAAAACATAAAGTACAATTTATTTTACGTAAAGGTATAACAGTGAAAATACAGAGATTAAAATATAACTAACAACAATGAAGTCAGATCTTCTAATGAATGTTTATCTCGAGAATTTATAATATAAAACTGCATATTCTGCACTATCAGCGTCTGGCTGGAACAACACACCATTCATTGCAACAATGTATCATAATGGTTTATTGTTACAATGTAAGTGCACGACTATTCATTGGTATGAGTACTCTCTCACTCCTCACTCACATAATTCTTAAAACAGTATTCGCGATGAATCGGCGACTCCACTACATTTGGCATGCGCAGTAACGCTAAATTGCGAGAGAACTCGTGCACGAGCTCTCGCTTGAGTTACAGAATAGGGGTCCTGGGGTAAAAAGAAAAACATACTCACAGACCCGGAGAATTGCCTCGGAACAGGAATGATTTAAAAACGAACCATGCAAGGAAAAGGTATATGAGTTGGAAGAAGAAAAATATGATCAGAGTCGCAACGTGGAATATAAAATCAGTGAAAAATAAAGAACAAAAGATCGTTGAAGAACTACACACGGAAAGATCGACATATGTGCTCTCCAGGAGACAAAGAACAAGGGAAAGGGACAGAAACAATACAATGATTACACTCTAATATATAGTGGTGTCAATAGAGAAGAAAGAGCAAAAGCAGGGATGGGTATACTCATCCATCAAAAAATCAAAGACAGCATAGTGGATTGCCATTACGTCTCAGAAAGAATACTACACGTGAAATTAAAAGCAGAACATAAAGAACTACATATCGTATGTGTATACAGTCCCGAAGATTGTAAGCCAAAGGCAGAAAAAGAGGCATTTTATGAGGAAATGGAAAAAAACCCTAGATAATATCTCAAAAAACGATACTCTCTTATTGATGGGAGACTTTAATGCTCGATTCGGGAAGAACAATCATACCAGGCATTAAACATAGATATAATTAAGACGTGCTAAATGATAATGGGGAGTCAATAATCAATTTCTGCACATACAATGAACTACGCATCAATAACACATACTTCCCACACATGACACAATATCGTCTATCGCGTGTTGACCAGGCAACGTCGCAGACTGCCCTGGCGTGCAGGTTCGTGTATATAATCTTGGCGCGCAGGTTGCCTAACGTTAGTGACGGACGTGTATAGTGTATTTATAATCTTTGCGGTGGATCCCATGATTTTACAGACCGAAACAATGAGCGAAGGTGAATCTAATGACAGTCAACAACCAAAAAAAGAAAAATACAAAAGGATAAAATATTTAAATTATATTGGCTGGATGATCCTATTTTTAAAACATGGTTACTGCCTGATACCAGTTCAAAATACAAAGCAAGGTATTCAAGGTGAATATTTTTAATTTCTTTTGTTTATTTAAATTGTGTTCTTCTAGATGTTAATTAATAACGTGACCATTACTTCTGGAAATAGTGAGTTACAAAAGCATGCAGCGACTCGTAAACATGTAGATAAAATGAAAAGTATCAAAGTGTCTAAGAATATAGTACAGAAGTTCAAAAGGACAATATTCACGAATCTAATGTGAAAAAGCCACATTTTATGCTTCAAATAATGTTGCATTTCATCCACGCTCAAGGATTTACTCTCAACTCAAATCAGACGTGATACATTTTTCTTATTATTAATAAAAATGCCAGGATGTATGAGGGATATTACCGCCTTAGGAAAATATGAATTTTTATTTTTAGAATCAACAGTTTTCATTGAAAAAATATATATTAAGCACGTATTAGTTTATAAAATGGTTATTGCACATTTGTCCAATTAGTAGTGTGTATTTATTTACTCAATTGTTGCTTTGATGTTAAGCAGCTTTCGTACTGTTGGGGTATCTTGAAAAATGCGGCCAATTCATTAAATCGTTGTATAAATATATGCCTGGACTTGCTGTTTGACTGACTTGTCTAGCTCCAAATACTTTATAATCATTGGATAACTCGCCTATTGTTACACCACAGTCTAAAAACTTTTTGGCAGCGTTTAAAATAACGTTGCTGGGTCTTTTTACTGAAACAGTGAAAAATATATATAAAAATACCTAAAAACATATTTTATATTTTGTAAAAATAAATTACCTGCAAAATTTCCTATAAACGCAAGTCCGAGGGAATTTTTATTGTATCCTCTAGTGTGGGCACCTACTTTATGCCAACCTGCTCCTTCATAAATTCTTCCATCTCCACCAACAAGGAAACTGAAAAGGAATATAAAAATCACTTGAATGAAGAAGCTAAAGATTTATTCGATTTAAATTTTACAACAAGATGGTCAAATTGTCCGTGATACATATACATCAATAGTTGGTTTATGTATGGTCTGCTATATAAATGACAGATGGCTGCTAGTTGGCCCGACAGCAGACGGAAACCATCAATGAACTATGAGGTGAACCTTTTTTAATAGTAGTTCTTGTGATGTAATGTTCGAGATTGTTAATAAATATATTAAAAATACATAACCTCTTTATTTACTAATATATAAATGGGCTGAATTTTAAAGTTTCGCCAGATCGACACCTCCCTTTCATTGCTGAAGCTGTCCCATCCGAGCACAGACCCGGCACGGCCATCTGCGACTTTCTTCTCTCTACCGTTTGTTGATATATGGTTTATTATATTTATATTTTCCATCGTTTTTAGTTTTATATCGATTCAAAATAATCTTACTTGTATCCTATATCGGGAAACTCCAAATTTTCCATATGGAAATTTTGTATACTTTTAACGATTGAGGAACATGTTTCTTGTGTTAGACATTCCGGGGTAACAGTATGATGTATAACGACTTTTGTAACTGGTATAATGACGTAATCGACTGCTATTGTAGGTAGACCTTGCCACTTGTCCTTTGTGACTATTTCTGGACAGGTAACTGGCCAATCTAAAATTAGTAGAATATTATTTATAGCTTATTTTATTACATTGAACATACTCTGTTATTATAACGGTGATTCTTTTTATACTCATTGTATGTATTATATAAATATATAAATGAACTAGTTTAATGCATATGCATATGATTGATAACGATTATATGCTATGCAATGGTTGCATAAAATAATCAAAATGGTTTCAGGCCACCTGAATACAATTCTGTTTTTCCGATCATAGGTTATTAGACCTATGTGAAAAAATACACCTGATTAATGTATTCAAATGCAGAGGAATTTAAAAAAAGCTGTTAATAAAGAAACATTTTCGTACAAAAAATTTCAGGTTCTTGCAGAAGTTTTTAGAACACACTTTACGATTGGTTGTACATAGTCAGTGATATGATTTACATCTGACTGCATATAGTGTTGCATAGTTCGCATGTGACAATATGTAAAATAATCTCACATAACTGCCAAGTTGTATCTTAAAGGAGCTTCACCTTTACCGAATTTTAAGGCGATATTGATTTAATGAAAAGCTGTTTTAGCTCAAAAAATGTAAACTTCTCACAGAATCAGCGAAACATATTTTTTCATGTAAATTATTGTAGGTGTCTACTGAATATAAGTAAATGTATAAACAGAGATAACAATTGTAAAAGAAACACTTTTAGTTCTGTCATTGTCTAAAAAAAGTTCTGTGCTGTATGAGCAACGTGCTAATTTTATATAGCAGTCCTTACATTGAATTGTATATATTGTTGCATACTGTGTTGGCAACGTTATATATTTAAAATAAATAGCACAGGCATCTGGAAAACTTTGAAATGGTATTAAGTATGTATGAGTGCAATAGATATATTCAAAGAGAGGCTTCTTTATTACCAAATTCTAAGAGGGTCATATAAACGGCTTTAGACAAACTGCGACAAAAAGACGTGCTGTGTAATCTAATCAAATTTTATATAATACAACTTACGTTTAGTTGTATGTAGTGTTGCGTACTCCGTAGGTGACGTTGTATAAAATAAATTCTCAGGACTGGCTTCATTCAAATTTTAGAAATGACATTAAATATGTATGGATAAAAAATAGAAGTTAAATATTATTTTCTAGTATTGTAGGTTTCTTTATTATAGAATTTCAAGAGGATGAAAACTCTTGTGATGCATATTAGAGACAATAATTTCATAAACATTTTTGATCTGTTTAATGCAATAGTTATATTAAAAAACATGAATCATAACGTTTTGCTCCTCTAACATATAAACGGTATATGCGATACAAATAATTCGAAATACATAATTTATATATTTGATACACAATTTACCTTCTTCTGCCGATGCTTGATTATAAAACCACAATGAAATCACCAAGATTTGAATACACCACATTTTATTAAAATAACCACGGTTTTTGTTACAATTCCTTTGTGATGATAGTCTCTAGAATGAAGATAAAATTAAACTGAATCTTCTGCATTTTATTTCTAATATACATAATTTACAGCTGTAAATCCCCATTTCCCGTGATATTGCAAAAATGATTTATCGCTATAAATATATCTACTACAATGATAAGTCATCAAAGAACTTAGTAATGACAATATAAAGTATTATTTAATAATATTTATTGTTTATTTATAAATTCGATCACCTTGAAAGTGCTAAACATGATCTAGTCAGTGACCTGGAACTTGACCAAAGTACAGAGACGGCTCTTTACCATTATTACCAATGCCAGAGGTGAATTCAGTAGATTAATCCTACGGTTAAGTGCCATTATTTTAATGTAATTGAAATAATAGTGAAATTGACTGTCTCGACCCTTACTTCGTGGAATATGCTCATATTAGTGTTTTTAAATGAAACTCAAGGTCTCTAGTTAATTCCACAATATAATACAAGTTAATGAAAATTCTAAAAAATTGACAATTGTTTCGATAAATCAATATCATCGTCAGAATGACAGAAGTTACATTTCATTTTATGCCTACCTGATGTTTAGTAGTTATTTTTGGCTAGACCAAGAAGTAACCTAACTTGTGATTGGCTTAATATATGTTTATAGAAAAAAGAAGAAGATGTGATATTACAAATATTGAAGCTTAGATATTATTAGCCCTATGGTGATATCCTGGATATCATTTTTCCAATTAAGATCAGTATAACTGTGCAATGATATAGAAAACCAGGAAAACTATATCTGCTGATCTTTACAATTATCACTTAAGAAGACAGTTTATTAGTGGAGAATTCCCTAGATTTAACTGTTCATTGACAACTTCATATTATGGGTTTCTTAAATGTCTTCTAATTTCCAGTTCTTCAAGGAAATCCAGTTCTTGTTTCTTTTCACAAATATGCAGTACTTCTAGTTCTGTGTTAGGTGTCAATGAATGATTGGTGTCAAGTAGATATTTTGCGTAGTGGGATTTATCTGGTTGTTTTAATCTGTATGCTCGTAAGTGCTCACTTTATCGTATTTCAAAATTCCTAAGGGTCTAACCCTGACCTAATACAATTAGACAAATAGCAACATCTAACGGTTATCCATTACATATGATAAATAAGATAATTAGTAAAAAAGAGGAAAAACTGGCATTACAACTAATATATCCTAAACAAGCTGATGAAATTAAAACTTATAAAACCATCACATATGCAGGAAATATTTCTAATAATATTTCAAAGATAATATCTTCAGCAACGAATACAACAATTTCTTTTAAAACAGAAAGTAACGTTAGTACAAAATTGTTAAATGTAAAAACAAAAATACCACTATTAAAGAAGTCAGGTATATATAAACTCAAATGTCCAGAATGTAATGCTGTCTATTTGGGTCAGACCCTTAGGAATTTTGAAATACGATACAGTGAGCACTTACGAGCATACAGATTAAAACAACCAGATAAATCCCACTACGCAAAACATCTACTTGACACCAATCATTCATTGACACCTAACACAGAACTAGAAGTACTGCATATTTGTGAAAAGAAACAAGAACTGGATTTTCTTGAAGAACTGGAAATTAGAAGACATTTAAGAAACCCACAATATGAAGTTGTCAATGAACAGTTAAATCTAGGGAATTCTCCACTAATAAACTGTCTTCTTAAGTGATAATTGTAAAGATCAGCAGATATAGTTTTCCTGGTTTTCTATATCATTGCACAGTTATACTGATCTTAATTGGAAAAATGATATCCAGGATATCACCATAGGGCTAATAATATCTAAGCTTCAATATTTGTAATATCACATCTTCTTCTTTTTTCTATAAACATATATTAAGCCAATCACAAGTTAGGTTACTTCTTGGTCTACCCAAAAATAACTACTAAACATCAGGTAGACAGAAAATGAAATGTAACTTCTGTCATTCTGACGATGATATTGATTTATCGAAACAATTGTCAATTTTTTAGAATTTTCAATAACTTGTATTATATTGTGGAATTAACTAGAGACCTTGAGTTTCATTTAAAAACACTGAAATAATAGTGTTTATTCTTCAACACAGATACTTTAATTTGAATAAATAAAATTTATTTTTGGGCATACACGCTGAAATATGGAGATAATTTTGTTAATTTCTATCTTGACGAAACTCAAATTTCTTAGCTTACTAAATAACAGAAAAACATATAATATAAACGATTGGCTCAATTGGGTATTCGAAACCTGATCTTGATTTATAGTGGTTTTTGATATCTTCCTAAATATAATCCGCATAACAAGTTTGTACTATATTTGATAAGCTGGTTATTTACAGTTTAGCGTTTTTAACGGCTCTTGTGAACACATACTTTGTTAATATTTGGATTGTTTCTTTACTTGACGTAAAAAAGGGTGCAGCCTCATGCAGTCGCTCGTCGCTAGTTTCCAGCGAAATAAAAAAAATAGTGAAAAAGCTGAAATTGTTGAGCTTTTGTCGCTAGAGCTGAGCGACATGAAATTTATAGACAAATCAAATAATATTATGCCTTTTCTCTATTTGCAAAGACTACTACTGAAGCCCCAGTAATTGAGCTGAGAAAATCTAATAGAGAACGACGTATTCCAAGTCATTTACAAGATTTTGTCATTATTACTGAGGGGGGGAAAAGGTAGTATATTTGATAAGCAGGTTATTTACAGTTTTGCGTTTTTAACGGTTCTTGTGAACACATACTTAGTTTTAATATTTGTCGCGAATGACATAATAATTTTCTACGTTGTCATTACTTATCTTGAATTATGTCGAATAAAGTTCGTGTATTGAGATTTTATTTATTTCTGTTCAGATCACCTATGTAAATGCTTGAATAATTTGAATTTAGTTTTCAATGAATTATAATGGATAATTATTGCTATACAATTATCAAGGTGCCATTGTAAACATATTTTAGTTGGTGGTATTAGTAAATAATGAGTACAAATAAATCGATTTAGTCAACATATATACTATAACACTATTAAACTTCTCATTAGGTAATATTAAATTAATTAAAACCGTCAATTACTATTTAAATGTCAGTCTGAAAATTTATATTTAGAAAAATATGTTATTATCGTTTAGGGGTAGATAAAATATAGTTGGTACTTAACACGAGTTGCGGTTGCGTACGTAATTTTTCCACTCGTATGTAATATGATACTTACAACTCTTGTTACGTAATATACGATTACATCAACTTGTATTAAAAACGCACGCCGTGCGACATTTATTACCATAACAATACGCATATCTTGATCGTCGCTCACTGGTGTTTTTGACATTTACAGTGCACTGCGTAGATCACAGTATATTACGTAACAAAAGTTGTTAGTAACGTACTACGTACGAGTGCGTAATTCCATTAGTACGCAATATACTTACAACTCGTGTTAAGTTCTAAACTTTATCTACGCCTCAACGAAAGTAACAATTTTTTTTTAAATATAAATGGGAAACACTGACATTCAAATAATAATTGACAGATTTAATTAATCTCATATTACCAAATGACAAGTTTAAAGGACAGAAGGCAATAAACTTAAACATCGCGCTTCATGGAGATACCTTAGATGTACTTCAGACGATACCGCTTGAAGAAAACGATGACTTCGAGCAGCTGAAAAAGAGGTGATTTGACCACGAACATCTAGAACCCTTGTACCGATTCCAGCTGAAGAGCCGAAGGCGGAAACGTGACGAAACTCTTCAAGAGTGTGAACTGGATATTGCCCGACTAGACCAGAGAACATGATAGAAAATTTGTGCTTCCAGGCCTTTATTGACAACTTATGTGACCACAATATGGAGAGGACGCTTCGATTAATCCATCCCAAAACCTCATCGATGTATTGACCGCTGCTCTTAAATATAAAGCAGCCATGAAGGCTTCAGGATACAACAAAGGTAGGACCATGCAAGAAGAAGGTGACGATGACTGACTTGACCAGATCGTCAACTTTTTGAAAAGTATGGTTGACAAGAAGCTGAAGAAGATCAGATGCTGCAATTGTGGCGAGCTAGAGCATGTACGCAGTTCGTGTAAGCGCCCTATGACTCCTGCAAACTAATAACCTCTTGAATATTGAGGTGATTGCATGTTCACATTGCCTTGACAACCATTGACGTTATGTGTTTAATTGTAATGTCACAGTTTTGCTAAATAAAGCATTTATCTTTCGATATCTAAGGGTTATTATTTTACGACAATTTATCCGAAAATTTCCAGCTACAGGCGAGTCCCGTAGAATAGGGAAAGCTTTGCAGTCAACCAAACTCCTTATCTTGTCGGAATATCTTGGGACCCATTTTGAGTAATGAGAGAACATCCCTAGTGCGCGTTTCATGGCTGAAGAGTCAGAAGGAAGAGGAAGCTCCTGTAATGGTTTGAGTCTATCTGGGTCTGGACGCATAGACTTGTTAGAAATTTGATACCCAAGGAGAGTTATTGTATTTTGAGAGAATCTGCATTTATCTAGGTTCAACGTCAAATTATGTTTCTTTGCTGCACTCAGAAATCGTTCAAGGTTCCTATCGTGATCATCTTGACCATTTCCAACGATCATAACGTCATCAAGATATGTATATACTCCATCAAGACATTCCTTCCTTATAATATTGTCAATGGTCTTCTGAAAACAGGTTACTCCATTTGTTACCCCGAAAGGTATGCGACGAAATTGGTAAAGAGTTCCATTGGCTTCAAAAGCCGTATACTGTTTTTCCGAGTCTAGTATCGGTATCTGATGGTATGCATTCTTCAAGTCAATCGTGCTGAATACATCGTAATTTGCTATAGTTGAGACTAAATTTTCAATATATGGTAAAGGACAGGCGTATAGTAAAGTGAATTTGTTAATAGTCTGAGAGTAATCTATTACTAAGCGTTTCTAGTGATTTTAGTTTCTCGTTATTAAAACCTGAGCTCTCCAAGGTGATGAACTCTCCTCTATTATCCTTTCACGAACTAGTTTCTCGACTTCAGATTTAATGAATATTTCATCAGCTTCGGAAAAACGGCGTGATTTAGTAGCTACGGGACGGCAGCCGTCAACTAGGTGTTCAAATAGTCGAGGTGGTTCAAATTCGGCACAAGCGACGTTACAAAGAGAAAGAGGGGGTTTGGGACCACCGAATTGGAGTCGAACTGAAGAGTGGAGTTTCATAATGTCATACCCTATAAGAACGTCATAACATAGACTATGTATTACTAAAAGCTTAGTTTTGGGGTATGATTCGCTTTGAAGATGAAGGTTTGCCAAAATGTACCCATTAATTTTAGATTGGAGGGAAGTGGAAGCCATCTTCACCTCTCGGTTCTCAGGATGAATTCAGAATTTATTCCTCTTGGCATAGAAGTAGTCAACAAAGCTGTCAGAACTACCAGTGTCTACAAGGATGATAGATGGGATATCATTTACTCGTCCAAAAACGACTGCTCTGGAGAGCCCTCCTGGAGAAGCGGCTGATGTGATGGTAGCTAGCAACGTAGAAGCGGATGTCGACTTACCCTTTGATCTGGATTGGCATACCTTCTGGAAGTGGCCCTTTTTATCACAAGATTTGCAAATCGCTTCAATAGCAGGGACATTTATGTCTAGAACGATGTCTGGGTCCACCACAAAAGTAGCATTTTCCATGTCGAGATTGCTGAAAAGTAGAGGCTGAATTAAGTGTAGATTCACAATTATCTAATCCGTCAGAGGCTGGAAGAGATGTAGGAGTTTCCAAACTATTACAGTTATAATCGGAAATATAGGTTGCTGTTTTGTAAGATACTGCGAGTTTTTGGCCGGATTCTAGGGAACGCGCTATCTTTTCCACTTGCTCAAGATTCAGCGTGACGTTTTCCAAAATGCGTTGTCGGATTAGAGGAGAGTTAAGGCCGCGTATGAATGCATCACGTAGATACTCATTACAGTACGTCAGCGCATCTACAGATTTGAAGTTGCAGTCTTTGCTTATTGCTCGGAGGGCCTGCAAGTATTATTCAACCGACTCTCCATTTTGCTGTCTTCGATTCGCTAATAGGTGCCTAGCAAAGAGTTTATTGTGTTGGGGCGCAAATAGTTCTTTAAGAACGTCAATGGCCTCAGTATAAGTCTTACTCTCGGAAATGAATTCGTAATTTTCTAATGATAAAAAATTAACCAATACCTTGAGCTTATTCTCTTCGGGTACCTTGGATTCTTCAATGAAACTTGTCAGTGTTTGGACGAAGTATTTCCATTCCTTAGCGGAAGTTGGCGAATCAGGCGATCCGTTGAATTTTTCTGGTTTCAAAATTCGGCTATCCATCACGAACGATGTATCGAATACAAATTTTGCTAAACAAAAACCTTTAGATATCGAAAGATAAAGGCTTTATTTAGCAAAACTGTGACATTACCATAGATAAATACTTTTAATACGGGGAAGAATGGAATCTCCTGTACTGAGTCCGAAGCCACAAAGTTTTGTCGAGTGCGGCGCCATCTATTGTGGTGGAAGGTTACTATTCACCAACAGGGAAAAAATAAAGGAAGAGACCTGCATGATTAGTCACATTTTACTAGCTACTACTAGATAGCAAATACTGAAGGTTTTTTAAATTATGCCTATATTGTTTTTTCTTAAATAAACAAATAAAAACAGTCACACACAGTTTAAACACTTTTTGAGACAACCAGTTATTTTATTTTGGCTTAAAAGTAGGATAGGTTGTTTCAAAAAGCTGTTTAAACCTTTTATCCGGTTTTATTAACCAGGATAGTTTATTAAAAGACGAATGTCGACAAATAGTTTCAAAAATTTAATATAAAATTTTGTTTATAAAATAGTACAGGTGATATTCTTTATTTTCTTCTGAAACTTAAGATAAGAATAATTTATTGATAATAGCATGTGCTAACAAATATTACACATATGATACAATATAATGGATTCCAATGTTTTTCAAACACTAATTTTTTCTGATATACATTGTGTATTTTGTAGTGTATTTGTCATCCAAGGGGCGATCTTCGTGTTTTTCCTTTTACATTTTTTTGTATATGTACAGTCGTCTATGTATTTTTGAAGTGTTTCAATGAAATTATTTGTTGCATAGTTAGGATCCGGATTCAAGTATAAGAAATCCCAAGATTTTTGTCTGATTGTATTTTTAAGTTTTGGTTCATCTATGTATTTCACTATTCCTCGTTCCTTGGAGCATTTGGTCTTTTCCAGTACTATCTGTAGTATTGTTGAGAAATGATCTGTAATGTCGGTTTGCAATACTAGGGACAGTATTTGATCGAGTACGTTGAATTTGGATTTTAAAAATATGCGTCGAATGTCGAATTACTGGAATTTTTTCATATAACATTTTCACATTATTTTCAAATGATGTTACTTGCAGGTTACTCGGAATTCTTTGTGTTTTCAAGAGAGTGCCAACGCTTTCTATTGAAGTGTTGATTTTTAAATTTAATTGAGATATTTCATCTATCATCAACCTTTTAAATTCTAAAATAAATTTAAAATATGATTAAATATAAAAATTAATTAAAATTATTTAGTTTAGTCATCTTGATCATCAAGTGTATCTATTTGTGGTGATGATTTATCTCTTTTGTGAAGTGTTCATCTGATTCCACTGCCATAAGGTTTTGACTCTAAAAAAAATTAAAAAAAGGTACATGATCAAATTAAGTATTTTTATACTAAAAGTCAAATTTAATATACAAACTTTAGGTTATTATAAATTATGATTTAACTTAAGAAACAAATTACCTCTAGGAACAGCAAATCTCGCCATATCATTTGATTCTTTATTCTCAAGGGAAATTCCTTCAGCTTCAGACCTCATAGTTTCGGCAATAAATTCCACTTGAATCTCTAGAGAAGTACTATCCGATTTATAATTCCCCGACTTTTTATACAATACTGAAAAATATATTATGTGCAGAAAACATTCTAATTAATTTCTTTAAATACTTACAATTTGTTTGTGGTGTAGGTTTAAAAACAGGATAAATGTTACGATTTAATGAGGGACTCTCGTCTGAATCAGAACTAGAGTGATGGGACAAATACCTTGTATTTTTTTTCCGTATCCTTGATCCCCGTCCTTAGAAAATATCGCAACTAGACGAAAGGTCTGTTGTAATTAAAGCCTTTTTGGCTTTTATTTGTGCTACAGTAAAGTCATCTACAAGTTAAAAAAGTATTTCTCTTTAAAAAATGACAAATACAATAAAACTCTGTCAAAGTCTACTATACTAATTCATTTGTTATTGTTTTACTTCTGACATTTTGATGTCGTTAGTAACCTTCCAAGCGAATAGATGGCGTTAAAAATGCAGTTTAGCAGTGGCTATAAAAGATCACAGGGCATGGACATTACAATTAAACACAACGTCAATGGTTGTCAAGGCAATGTGAACATGCAATCACCTCAATTTCCGAATGATTATTGTCTTATGATATTTATCAACATATAACAATAATCAAATATGTTAGTTTATCTACATTTTTATTAAAAATATAAACAATAATAATGCTAATTTAATCAATTTAGGCAAAATACATTACATTATATAATTTGAATATGCTTAGAACGCTGTGAAAGTTTGACAAATATGTCAGTCGGTTATAATTAAATAATAATACAACAATTTTTTTGATGTATGACGTACACAATATTATTGTTAGAAAATGTTTCATCTTTTTATCGCCTTATAAGATTATTATATCTTATTATGATTTCTTTACCCATCAGATTACACATAAAAATCCATTTAATATAAAAATCCCACACAAAATGAACACACTAATGTCATGGGTATCTATATCAAGTTGACAAAAAAAATCTTGTTTTCAAGGAACAATAACACGAAGCATACAATACAGTTTCGGAAATTATTAAAAATAATCCCCACTGACAATAAAGCAGGTCATTGTTGTGCATTATATGATGGAGGTCGAAAACGCACCAATACCAGATGCGAATTTCGAAATCCAGGTTAAGCTATATAGTCGTAGGGTTGAAACTTTAATCCGGGCAATATGGATTAAAGTGGCCGTATGAAAGAAGCAATCGTTGGATTTAACAGTTCCTGATGTAGGTTCGAAATCAGGCTAATCTGAAAATATATATATATATATATATATATATATATATATATATATATAACAAAATTTACCCTAAAGAAGCGTAGCTCGATCGAAATTTAAAAGGGTTAACAAAAAAAGTTCAATAGAAAAATCACTATTAAAAATAATCGATAAGATCTTAATTTTGAGACACATGTCATTTTTATACACTAAGCTTTTGACTTTTTGGAAAATAGATCATTTAAGATCACATGACTTTCACAGGTCGGCCATCTTATCTGGGAGCAAATAAAGTGGTTTGCGTATCTCAAGTTCATTTTCAGTAGTAATAACCCAAGGACATTGATAATTATTCGAAAAATTTTTATAACAGATTTCGAAAGCTTGTTGCTTGGAAACAGACCGACGCCGCAGGCGGAGGTCTGTTGCCTATAAGCAACAAGCTTGAGAAAGTTGTTATAAAATTTTTGAGCATTTATCAATGTTCGAGGGATATTCGGATAGAAATTTTTTTGTTAATTATAGAAAAGAAGTACTTCTATAATTTCATTAATATTCTCGTCAGTATTATGACCAAGTCGTGACATTTTGAAATATTAAGGCTATGGTCCGAAAGTAACTGATTTGCGGTTTACCGTCCCGAAAGTAACCAAAAATTAGTGGTTGCTGAAAATGTGGTTAGTTTTGGAACACGGTTTCCTGAAATTTGGTTAATGAACTGTCAAACTAGTAACCAGCCTTAGGAGCCCGGTTACTTCTGGTTTCGACTGTAATCTGTCATGCAATGTTTATTTTTTTTTGTTGGCATATCGCCGCGAATTTCAGGGCTTGATTAATGATTATTGGACCATCGAAAATAAAAACAACACTGAGATATACGAATAAAAGTTTAATATATTCGTCGTTCTGCTTGTATTAGTTACCTGCTTTTATTTTAAATTGCTACTAAATATTATGGTAAATAGATTTGCTTGCGTTTAATTTTTGTACAAATAATAGTAATTAATACTTTTTTTAGGAGGAAGTGAACATTACAAATGATTTTCAGGTGTCATATGACTATTGCAACCAATACTTAGGAACACTCAAGGAATTAATGTCTACAAATACTTTACTACATTCATGTTTGAAGAACTTTGAAAACGTTTCCTTGGACGTTGAACATAAAAAAGTATGGGGTTTAAATAAAGAAAAAGAGGAACAGAATGTTAAAAGTGACAATAATACTGTTGAGAATCCAATTCCAGGATGTAGCAAAAGATGCTGAAAGCAACAAAGATTTTGGACATATGAAGCGACCAAATTTTTAATAGCCACTTATAAAGAAAATAAACATAAATTCGAATCTCCCCAATACAATAAAAAGCGGTTTGGGGAATAATAAGTGAAAAAATGAAAAAAATTGATGTTTATAAATCGGGGGAATAATGTTCTGAAAAATGAAGGAACTTGAAAAAAACATACGATAAAACATTGAAAGAAAAAAATAGTACAGGAAATTCAGGAGGAATATATTGAATATTTTTTGATGACTGTCATGATATATACTTTAAGGATTCTCATTTCAACCTAATATATACGATTAGCAGTGAAGGCTTTTTTAAAAAGAGACCGTGTACTGAAGGTGAACTTGAAGGTTCATCTAGTGACTGTAGTAATGAAGAAAATTTAAACAAAATCATTACTAACAAAAAATTGAAAGGTAAAGATGAACAGATACAGTACACTGCTACAGACATCGAAAATAGAAGGCAAAATAGGCATAATGAAAAAATGAAACAGAGGCAGGAGATATTCGACTGGTTCCAAGAAAACTTTAAAAAAGACCAATAAAGTAAAATTAGCTACTTCTTTGTGATCCTAGAGTTTTTTTTGTGTTAGCTGCTGACAATGCACCAATCCAATATCTGTTTTGGGGGTTGTCAGCATAAAATATTTGAATATGATGTATATATATTTGTGTTTTTAGTGTTTATCCCTGAAATGTTACTTTGAGTTTTTAGTCATTTTTGACATGTTTTGTAAACTGTATGAATTATTAAAAATATTTTCGTTAATTTGTTTTCATTTTTTCATTCAATTAAGAAGTAAAACAAAACAAGTAATACAATAAACTTCATTCTCCTAAAATGTCACATAGATTCTGCATTTTCATAGAACCTAGTCTTTGGATATTTCTGTCAAATTCTTGTGGAGGTCCTAAATGTTCATGGTCTTCATTTTCTTCAATAACCTCAAAATCTATTATATCATTTTTATAAATACATATATTATGAAGCATGGCATTATGTACTTGCATGCCCATTCTATGTCTTTTATATCAAAAAACTTCAAACATCTAAATCTGGCCTTTAATAAAGCAAAAGCTCTTTTTATGACACATCTTGCTCTTGTCAGGAGGTAATTAAAATGTTTTTGGGCATTTGTTAATTGACCGTTATCTTTAAATGGAACCATCAAAGTTTGAATGCTTAAAAAACTAAAAAGCTCACTTCTCTTTAACACATTAGCATCATGGGTTGCACAAACCTCTCCCGCATAACAATGTGTAAAAAGCAATCTGTGGTCACATACACCCTGTCAAATAGGAACAAAATAATTAAACATAAAGACAATATAGATATTAAATACATACTTGTAGAATTAATGCTGCAAAGTTTTTTCTGCAAATATATGATAGCCCATTTTCTTTAGGTATTGGTATGTGAATATAACACCCATCCAGAGCACCAAGTGTATTTGGAAAACCCATTTCATTGAAGGCAACTTTAACAGATTCTAAGTAATCTCCAATAGGCCATCTGATGATTGAGAAATGTTCAAAATTGTATCCGTCACTCTTCTAACTGTTCTCAGCGCTGTTGCTCTCCCAATGTTGAAACGACTACAAATTGATCTAAAATAAATAGAAAAATGCACTCCCACTCAAAATCTTGATACAAAGTAAATTTGGAAATAATTCTCTGCACAAGAGTGGGCCTTTTTTCACTAAAGAAAAATTACTTAAAACTATCAGATATTGAATTATATCTAGAGAAAACCAGCTGAGAGAAAAATGATTTTGCCTTTTTTGCCAGATGTAATTCAATGCCTCACATATTCCTAGTAGTTCTTCTCTAATAAAAAAATAGCACTCTTTTGTGAAATTAATTGCTTTCATTAACTTGCTTGTTTGTTTGAAGGCTTTGATATTATTTTATTGTAATTTTTTGGTACAATATACCAAATGGTCGTTGATAAAATACCTTCAGCTTTGTATTCCTCTTTTATTGATCCAACCCAATTATATAATTTAATTTATATAAAACTGAGAAAAATGCATATCTATAACAGTCAGGTGTGACAAAGTACCATATAGTAAAAAGCAAATGATTTTTTGCAAAAACAGGATTTCTTCCCATGTTATTATCAGGAACCAATTTGTCCCTAACTATAGACAGAATATAGTCAAAAGTTTGTCTAGACATTCGAAAATTCTCTCGAAATTCTCCATCAGTATACAATTCCACTACTCTGGTGACAAAATTCTGAATTCTTGGCCTTAAAACTAAAGAAAAAAAAGTAATTATTGAATTAATAAATTATGCTAGATAGCTTGCTGCTTACCTTGTTTACCCCTTGCAACCCTGTAGTCATCATCTGAAGACTATTCATCAGAACTTGACAAAAGAAGATGGTAAAACACAAAAGCATCCCGATTTCCAAAATCTGTTTTTTGGAGTAACAAACAACAAAATTCGCGGCAGTGTTGAGAATATATTTAAGGTTATATTTTCGTCTGGTACTTTTACCGGTTTTATGTCCAGAATACAACTAGATTTTTCAGTTTCATGCTGTCAACCAAAGCTGTTAATCGTGCTTATGATTAGTTACTTTCGGACCATAGCCTAAATATTTGAAACGTCAAAATCGAAATAAACAATCAAATTGTATCCATAGCAACGTGATAGAGTGAAAAAAGCCCATGGGATCTGTTTTCAGTATAATGTTGTTCTGATTGGTTGTGTTCAATCAAATGACCTCAAATTAACTGATTTCATTGGATTTTTACTAGAGCAAAAAAATTCATTTAAAGTAATTTCAGTTAGATATGTTCATCATAAGTAAATATAAAGTCAATAATTCCTTCTGCAAGTGTTTAATAAAATTGAAACCAAAAGACAAAAATCCAGTAATTTGAAATGATAAACATGATTGTTTAATTAACATTATATAAGGCATGTAGAAAACAACTTTAATAGATCAAAATTTTAAACATAAGGTATTCTAGCTTTAAAGGGCACTTAGAGAATGATTAATTACATTGTATTTTTTTGAAACTATAAAACTAAAAAACATTGTTGAATGCTTTTCAAAATTACAGAGATCTTAGAGTAATAATAAACATAGTGAGGGCTATTCATTTATAAACACGTTTGTTTTTGCGGCCACAATAATTCTAAACGCCAGTAGTGAAATAATGAATGAATTACAAAAAGTGGGGACGGTATTGTAGATACATGGCCTTGGTAATTTCGGCTGTTTTTCTGACAAACTTGGCACCGACGAACCATGATAATCCAAAACATTAAATTAATTAACTTGAAAGTTTATTTTGTCACTAAAATTTTTGAAAAACACATCAAGACAAAAGAACTAAATGTTTACTCTCTAGTCGTAATGGCGCTCGTATAAACAAGCCACGTTTGACATTATTTACTACAATACTACGACCTATTCTAAATGATCGTCGATCACAGTCTGACGATATGTGCATCTCTCTTTATATGGTAATTAAGCAAGGACAAAAGTACTAAATAGATTACTATTGACACATTAAACAGGTACTGAAATTCTCAGCAATGTTGCCACTTTTAGTTATGACCATAAAGGTATCTAAGGATACAACAAATACTTGTTTAAAATTTATATAAGAATATGCCTTCATTTCATGTATTATTAATTAATTTTAAAAATAGCGATTCAAATGCATAAATTAGTATGACTTCTTTTTGTTTGCATAACTTTTTAATACATTTTCAATTAAACTTCTAATTTCATTTTTCCGGCAACTAAAGAGACTTTGTAAATATGGCAAAGCAGTGGAAGTGTCCGCAAGTGAGCTTAGAATGTGACTCAATGTTTGGGGCAAGAAAAAATCAAAACAAACATATCTATTTTATTTGTTACTCTGAGACAGAGATCAATGTAACTCTCCATGTTGTTTATTCCATAGGAATTTGTAATGAAAGTGATGACTAACAACAAATGATAAATTATAAATCGTCAGACATCGAGCTAAATGATAATGTAAATAACTGTAAATATAATGAATAAAGTTGTAAATAAATAGATACGAGGTAAACCAACGTGTATTACACGTACATTATCTCTTTGAACATCCAGCAACAGAAAATAACGACGACATTATTCTTAATTTATCCACACAATCTTGATATAATAACAACATAAACAAAACGCAAATCAGTTTTGTTTGTTTGCAAGTAATATGGCGTACGGTATGTGACGTGGCCTTTAATGGTCAATTCAACTCTTAGAAACCTGTCAGCTGTCAAAATAAATATTATATGCTAGTTGGAGGTTATAAACTTGTAGGTTTTCGCTATTTTTTTGTTCAAGATTCAGTACCCAGATAGCACTAGATATTCAATGGACGTACTAAAAATATTCGTTTTCGGATATTGTAATATTCTATGGACCCACTTTAAATATTTATATCCTTTCTCGAATATTCTATGGACCATGAAATGGGAAATTTTTTAAATATTCTATGAATATTCTTTAATCGTTTCCAAGGAATATTCAAGAATATTCTGAGGATATCTGTTGAATGTATATAGTGAGATAATCCCGGATATTCATAGAACATTCCAATAGGCATATTCCACAAATATCGCAGTAATATTAGGAATATTATAAGAATATCTGTGGAACATATATAGCAAAATGTATGATACCCTAATTTTTAATTGAAAAAATTAAATCACGGGAAACGTAGAGTTCAATTTAATAAATAAATATAAGATGTACCTCATAACATAACTGAAACTAACATAATTTTCAAATATGAGATTACAAAATTCACTGACTTCCTCCATACTCAACTACACTTTTTGAAACTGGTTTCTGCCGTTCTTTCCATTTGGCTAAGAAAATTTCCTGTTTTCAATTCAACTTCTTTGTTTATGTTCTTGTCCAACTTTTGGACGGCATCTGAAACAATAAAATAATTATATTTTTTGTTAATAAGCCATTTCTATTCTACTGTGATTTTTATGTAGGTATGTATAACAATCAAAATATGATCCCAAAAACTGAAACTTAAAAGATCAAATTAAACAAACATGTAATGCCAAAAAAAGTCTTGTAGGAGACAACTAAAAAGCGAAATACTCCAAACAAAATAGTGATTAGATACTCTGTCAGGTTTTTTTGCAAGAATATATTGTTACAATAAATCCCTTCCAATGTTGCCAGAGTTACAACCTAAAATGGTATTAATTTGGAAGTTAATGTCACAAGTTTTAAAAATTTAACAATTACGGTTTATAAGCAAAGTTATAACAAACTATCAAAAATATAAGACCGCTTTCATTTGCGTGAACAGTATAGGGGAGAGTGGGTGAAGATGACGCACATAAGGGAAAAAGCCCAGAGTTTCTATATTTTTTGAATAAATGAGTTTGAACTTCTTCACGACATTATTGGAAGTGTCGATGCGTCATCTTTGCATAGGTGAAATGATAAGATGACGCACTTTAAGGTTTTGGTAAATACTGCAATTAAACAGCTAAAAATTGAAATTAAAAAATGAAAAACGTAAATTTATCAAAAGCGAATTTATTATACAGTTTTCCGTAAAAAAAACAAAAAATAGTTTCCTGAAAAATATGAAAAACAGTTCAAGAACGAAAACAGCACAGCAAAAGCTGAGTTCTAACTCTTATTATTATGATAAATACATAAAAAATATTTGTTTTTCTTTTAAGAGCAAAAGTCACACACAAATCCTTCAGGGGAATCCTTGCCACTACATTCTTTATGGGCCCAAAAACCACAAACGGTGCACCTGTACCACAGTTCTCTATTTTTGCCAGAATCAGCACAATAAAGACATTTATCATATTCCGACACATCACACATGTCGTCCAACTCGTCGTCATTACAGAAGTTTTTTTCATCAAGATCACTGTTTGATTCATTGTCACTGTCAATATTATTCTTTTAAATACTCTTTTATTCACCACTCTAGCTTTCTTTGTTTTTTCTTTTGAATTCTTTTTTGCAGCTTGTCTCTTAACTGAAGCCACTGCCTTTTCATTTCTTTTTCTGTGCTTTTCTTCTAACTCGTCTTTAAACGGCGTGCTGGTCAATATTTCCGAATGCTGCTTTTCGCGCACGTTCTTGTGTGGCAGGACACCTTTGGATTTTGGAATTGGTAAAAATTTAATAACAGATGTTTCCTTTTCAGAGGCTTTCAGTTGCTGTGAATTCGGCGTAAAATACAAGTCCTGGTTTTGTTCGTCCAGAATTGCCTGGCGGCTTGTAGATGGTCGGGGTGAAGGCGGGTGCACTTGAGCAGGAGTTTTCTCTTCATATTTTGTGGGTGTGGAAGGTTAGCTTATTTCTAGCATAGCATAATCAATTAGGTTTTCTGCTGGTGCAAAGTCATTTTCGTCAAATTTCTCAGAATTAAGGGGACAAATACCAGCTGCCAAGAATCCGGATACCCCCTTTTCCACATTTGCAACCTGTTCATAAGCCAGTTTAAAAACTTCTGCTATGTCATATGGCGTTAGTTTGTTTTCTTTTTCGCCATCTATAATTTTTCTTTTGAGAAAAAGATTGCATTGCTTGCTGTATGCATTTTTAAGGGGACCAAAGAATGTTAAATCCAACGGTTGCAATTTATGAGACGTGTGAGGGGGGATGCTGACCATAACGATTCCGTGATTTTTGCAAAACTCATATATTGGTAACGAAATGTGGCTACAGTGATTATCCAAAATCAGCAAAATGGGATTTTCAACAGAAGAACAAACTTTTGACTGAAAATGTTTAAGCCACATCATGAAAATTGTATCATTGCTCCAGCCATTTTTACTGCAAGTATAGACTGACCCAGATGGACCATTCTTTTCTAGTTGAGGACTCATACGTAACCTGGGAAAAATAAACAGTGGGGACACAAAACAACCCGTGGCACTCATAGCACAAATAACAGTAATATTCTTTCCGCGTTCCCACGAAGCAATGGTACCAAACTGTTTTACGCCGGTTGGGGCTAATCTTTTGCTGATTTCTTTTGGGGTTGTTGAGCAGCCTGTCTCATCAACATTGTATATTCGATCCGGACCAAATTTATATTTCGTCAGAACTTCTTCCAAGTTTGAGAAAAATTTACTAACTTCGACTTTACTGAATGCAGATATTCGGTTGACACTGGTTGATTCAGGCTTTCTTAAAGAAAGATCGGGATTTCTATTTAAAAAATTTCTAAACCAATCGGGCCCTGCCATGCCTTGGTCCTTGTTAAAATTATTTTTTATATTATTTGCTTCTGCATATTTATAAGCTACTTGTCGCAATTCAGTTGCTGTTATACCGAAGAAAAGCTTAGCCATTTTTTTAACGTGTTCAGCTAGTTCTCGTTCTTGGGTCCTGGAGAATATTGGTGCTCTTCCTAGTGACTCTGATTTACCTTTAAAAAATACTATCAATATGTATCATTCAAACCTACACGGAATCCACGCTTTCTTACTGTGATTAATGTTTCTTTTTATTTTAAGATGTCTCCTTAAAGTGGCTTCATGTATATCAAACTCTCTTGCCGCTGCACGAATTGTGTGAACAGTATACATATGCATGAAACTAGACAATTGGCCAACAATTACTTTTATTTACCAAATGTCAGAACTAATTTAACTTTGAATTATCAGATTACCAGTTGTGTAGAGCTTTCAAGTAAATCCCAATTAATAAAATGAATAGAGGTAACTATAGGCAATTTGATTAAGGAACTCATAGCATACTAGCTAAGAAAATAAAATTTTGTTGTACCTTTAGCAACGAGATCAATTTCTACTCAGTTACAAGCATTCTTTAGCTATTGGGAGTTATGCTATAATTTATATGATAAAAGGAAAAATTACAATTGAAAACATTTATCCATTAATTTTGTCACAAAAATTTATGAAATCAACAATTATTTGAATATTTTCATGCACTAAAATATAAAAAGTAACACATAAATACTCCAATATTTCGAGGCAGTTTCATTTTGATTTGGATATAATATTGACTTACAAAAAATTCATAGGATTCTTTGTTCAGCAAAGCTGACTCAATTTCTTCAAAATTTGCATCATCATTTATTGGAAGTTTTAGCAGCAACTCGATAATTTTCTAAAAAATGCATTGATAGATCGACAGGCACTAAAAACATAAAATAAAACGTACCTATTTTGATGCGTGAGGTCGTATGTATTAGTTCCACCCATAGCATAGGACACACCGTAGAAACAAATTTGAACAATTTCTCACTGGCTAAAAATTGACTGATTAATTAACGTTCAAAAATAATTAATCATACTATTACTATTTCACCAATAACAATAACCTACTCAAGCACCCATAGCATAGGACACACCGTAGAAACAAATTTGAACAATTTCTCACTGGCTAAAAATTGACTGATTAATTAACGTTCAAAAATAATTAATCATACTATTACTATTTCACCAATAACATTAACCTACTCAAGATGGTCGAACCGCCATTTTTCACTGGTCGTTACCGTCAACTGTCAACTGCAACCACAGAATGCAACTACTGACGCATGCATATGGAACACAAAGAGCGATTGAACAAAAATCAATAATCATAGAATATTCTTAGAACTATTTGATTCGAATATTCTAAGAAGAATAATCTGAGGATATTCCAACTGGACTTACAATGAATATTCGATGTAAGTATACCCACAGATATTGTAGATATCCCCAGAATAACCCTATAATATTTGGGTATTACTTCCAAATCGAAGACTGTCAGAACATCCCATGGATATCTGGTGCTATCTGGGTAGTAATTGGGTTCACAAACTTTTCAAGCGAAAACGTTTTTATTACCTATATTAATCAAATATACTGACTACATACATTAATAAAAGTGTGTTCCAGACACATAACATTTTCACCTACTTCATACTTGTCAATTGTTATATTATATTCTAAAAAAACAATGATTCATACTAAAATGACAGTGGCTGAATCTACGTATCGATTCTAAAAAAACTAACCAAAGAAATATTAACGTTTTCGAGTGTAAAATGTAGTAAACGAAATTGTATGAAATAATTACCGCGTTCAGATTGTTTAACAATATATATTCCATCTCTACAATTATAAATCAATCAAACTAGGAAAGGGGGCATCTAAGATGCATTGAAAGTAAGTTTGAACTGAAAAGCAGCTCGGAAAATAGCACGAAAACAATTTAAAAATTAGCAGAATGAAGTGGAGTAGTATTGAACTACCTACCTAATTAATAACGCTTATGATTTGCCGGTATGAATTTTAAATGGCCACATTTTGCTACACTATATTTTCTCGGTATTAATTTTAAATTGTCACATCTTTCTACGCTAGTCGTTTGTCGGTATAAATTTTAAATTGCCACACCGTTCTACGCCTATGGTCATGTCGGTATGAATTTGAAGAAGAAAAAAGAATAGATTCGAACAAAAAGTAAAACTTGTGGAACGTTTAACGCGTAAAATTGGTCGGTAACGTCCAAAAAGGCGCTTTACTCAATCTAGCGTACTCTTTTATCCCTTATGAGTTCATAACTTTTTCAAAAAATAAATCTCGTTAAGATTGAGTGTAACTCGGTGTTTTGTTTGATAATGCGCACCGCACCTACCACAGCTGGGATACCTACGTTTTTACTTGGAAATCAGCTGGAATTATATTTTTCTGAATTGGAATTTATTTAATTATTATGAGATTTAATATAATTTGACACGTCTATTTATAATAAATATTTGAACTTCTAATAGTTTAAATTATCGATTAGGATGACTCATCTATTACAATTACGCCATCTGTCATTACTTATGAGGTAATCCTTAATGTTCCGTTTACGAGGGTGAGAGTATACGTTTGAATAATACTGTACATTTAAAAAATATAGTAGATACAGAATTTTCTTTGGTTATGTTACCAGAAATAATAATTGGATTTAAATATAGGTATACAACTAATGGAAAATATTGAATTTTTTTATGCGTTCCAAACAGCTGAAGAAAAATGTGCTAACGTATTACGTCATAGAAGATAAAACTAGTAGGTTCCTATTGTAGATGAATTAAGAGGGGCCTCCTCACAGGTATATAAACCTAAAAACCTACACAATACTAGTTACTAATTTAGTAATTATTTGGTTCAAAATATTTACGATAGATGTCGATAGTAGTACTGAATCGGCTTTTACTTATTCAACATATTTTCTCTCTGTCTTTCCACTCTTGACGGTTCAAAGAAACGCATCTCTGTTCGAATGTTTTGATTTTAAATATTTCGACTTTTTGTGAGCACAGAAACCTTATCACCATGGGTGATTTGTGCTTATCTCTGTTCTTTATGTTGCATCCAAGCCACAGCACAGCTGTGCATAGATAAGAGAATATTATATACACGGATCCAAACAAAATTTGTTGACACAATTTCCATTTGAGTGTAGATTTTTGATTATTTAAGAGTTTCATAAATGTAAATATACATACTTTAAAAACATTCTACCTTTCAAAATTTGTACCATTTATATTAACATAATAAAATGTTTTCATAATTATACATTTCTGTTTGTTTCATGCTAAGAAAATTAAACTGCGGAAAAGTTGCAAATTTACATGATTTAAAATAGGCCATTTAGTCTGAAAACACAGAACGTCGTATCACAACTTTGCCTCAATCTAATCATATTTCAGAGTTTCTGTTGGCTGCTTTCAAATTTTATTTGACATATAGGCTCTTTTTTCAACTACATGTGTAAATATATTCAATTTTATCTAGAAACAAATAATATAAACAAAGAGTTTCCAAATTTATTATACAATGAAATATTTAGTTGTAATACAATGCTTTGCATTTAATAGAAAGAGGAAAGTAAGGTAAACTGAGGAATTTCAATTTAAAATAGCAAACGTTTAAAAAACTTACAAAGCAACTATAACAACTAATAAAAAATTTAAAGCGAAAGATCTGTAATGACAAATAATATATTGTTGGGAGATCGATATATACAGTACAAAATCAAACATACAATCAACATGTACAAGTTTGCTTCTACCTTGTTTGCAAAGATTGATCATATGTATTGTGGAGATTGGAACTGAAACATTTTTCCTTCATTATACAAAAAAATAGTTGGTTCATTTTCTTTTAACCATGACAGATACACATATGTGTGATCACTTGAATGGTAAATATTTTTTTTGTTTTTATATAATACATTATTGGTATTATTACTTTTCCATCCAACCCATCTAATATGCGAGAAAAGTATTGGTTTACCCAAAAAAAGTTGGCATTTTGGACTTTTTTGAGTTGTTTTTACGTTTTTCAGTAAGAATAACACAAAAAAATAGTTTTTAGAAAAAAAATCCTATCTGTATAACTCGATACAGCCCCCGAAGTGCAATAAGTCACCAATTTTATGGCGATTGAATATTATTCAGGATATCTCACAGATGAACCCTTTTGATTTTCAGCTCACCAGAGCCAGTAGAACGAGTGCTATGGTACTTGAAGTATCACATCTTTGGAGAACTTTCAGTTTGTTAGCACGATACAGCCTCTGGAGTGTATATAAATGACCAATTTCATGATTGGATATTATTGCGACATTTATAACCGATGTTGCCAAGTGATACGAAAATCCTCAAACAAAGAGAAAAAAGCAAAAAACAATATTTTTTTAACAAGAAAAACTATGCACGTCATAAGATTATTAGGTATATTCAGGAACTTGCAATATCCATATAGTGAGCATTTTACTTGTATGTTAGGTATCTTATGTTTTCAAAATTCGATTTTCGACTTCGTAGTGTATTTATGTATTAGCCATAAGATAAATTGTGACTAATTTTTGGGTTTCCAAAATAGAGATATATCAGGTAAATATGTGCTTATATTTTATTATTGTTTTATTTCAGATAATTGTAGGTTTTTCATTATTATTTTCTCGTTACCGTAACTAGATTACTAAATTAAACATTATGTTTCTAGTTCTGGCAACTATGTAAATTCTAAACATTTACGTTTTTTGTGCAAAAAACGAACAAATTCGACTGGCTCAAGATAGCACTTCACAGGGAGTATTTATTTGGTCGTTACCGATTGTTTCAGCATACTTTGTTAGTGTTATACCTAGTTTTTTATTGCCTATAAGATGAAAAGAACACCATTTTATTATTTTTATTGCGATATTGTGGTATCTTCATTGGTGAAAAGGACACTATCTCTCGACTCTCATTATTGTGAACCCTCTCTTGGTGAAAGAGACACCTTTTTTAAGCATTATACTTAGTATGGCGCGAGAAAAGTACAGGAACAAAAAATAATTTTGTAAGTAAAAATATTATTTATTTAAAGAAAATATTCAAAGTATATTTTTTCAGCTTTTATAACTACGTGGATCCAGACTTCAATAATGTGGATGGGGGTCACCACCCCTTTGTGAGTATAGAATCGTAAAAAATTGATATTTTTATAAACTTCTTATTTTCTTTTTGTTATGAGGAGAAATGGTAGAGAAGAAGATGAACTTCAGTTGCCATGTATTAATAAATATGAAGACAAATACATTAAATTTGTAATAATAATTTTATTGATATTTTTTTAAAATATTTTTTATTTGTTTCTTTTCAATAAAAGCATACACCAATTTTTCGTTTATTTTTTTCGAATAATTAATAAGGGTCAATGAAAAAGCGGACATGTCTGTTTATTGCTGTAAAACATATTTATAGTTTACCTAATTAATTGGCATTTCTTTGCTATTATTCATTTGAATTATTAAGATGGGGTCAGTGGAAAAGCAGACATTGTGTATTATAATAAATATAAAAACTACCTACTTACTTTCTCTGTATTTCAAATTTGTAATACTACAATTAAACAAACATATTGCATAATTGATTTGATTTTGTTTTCAATAAAAGAAAACACTTTTGCTATAATTTACTTGAATAATTGAGAAGAGTCAATGGAAAAACAGGCATGTCCGTTTATTACAAACTGGAGGAAAATGCAAAAAGTATAACATTTCAATACATAACCTGGAAAAATTGAAGAAAAAAATATATAACATTACCAATGTAGTGTTTTTCACTAACTCAGAAGGCTGTGGCAGTGTACAGGCTCTTGGAGGAACCAAAAGGCTCTGATATGGGGATCATAAATATAATGCACTTATGAAATCACTAGCAACAGCTAAAAATAATTGTGGATTATTTTATGTCTAGGCTACACTAAACACAATCTTGTGGAGTAAATATAAATAGTATTTACGAAACACAAATTTACTTATTTAGCATGAAAATTACTTAATTATAATCACTTACAAATACAATACACACTTAACTATAAATATAGGAAAATTTTTATGAACACAAAACATATGACAACAGCATTTGACCCATAGAGAAAGTTATAATATTATTTGTCTAAGAATTTACCGTCGTCTTCTGTCATTGTTCTATATTGTTCTATACAGCGCCATGCATCAAGACGGTGGAGCGGTTGAACTAAAGTAAAAAGATGTTCGTTTGCAAAAATTTGCGCACAACAAATCTCAAAAAATACAATGATTTGAGATTTCCTATTTTCAGAATCGAATTCTCTAGGCTTCCTTTTGGGGATCAGGTTATGGTGTCCAGATTGGTGACCACAAATTGTCAAAACTGTCAAAATCACACCATCACTTAATGGCTCATATCTTTTTTATAACAATATAAAACTCAACCAAAATACCTGATACCCAAGACAAAGGTCCAAGTTATATTGTGTTAGAATTTCAACACTTAATTTCCCTGCGTTCTTTAGATTTGTTGTGTATAAAATGACCTAAATTTTGTTGCAAATCACGGGTGCCAACTGTTTTCAAGTTCCTAAAACGCGAGGCCCCTCTTAAACAACGTTTTCACTAAAATTTGTCCAGAATTAGCACAAAAAATATCTCAAACTAAGTTCATTTCATTTCACCAATAAAATAAGAAGTGAATGTTATGTGAGAATAAGTGAAAATTTGTTGAGAATTAGCGAACAACAAATACGGAAAGGGGTACCATATAAAATATAAAACAACCAGGAATAGAAAGACGTAAGTAAACTTGCATGAATTCTAATTTTGAAAACAAAAAACACGTAAATTGTGAAAATAATGAACAATACCGAAATTTATCAATTTTAACAAGAAATAAAATGTACATACAAAAACTGGTAACACGGAGCACGATAAGAAATTCTATAGGGTCAGAAAATCAAAAGTACAGGGGCGTAATAAGCAGAAATTTATCAAAAGAATCAAATGAATCAGTCACGGTAAAAAAGTTAGCTCGTCTACGGGTTAAGGGTGAACTTAGTAGCTCTGTAACAAAAACTGTTTGCGAAACCCGGTGCTGAAAAAGAAAGAATGGTGGAGATGGATGAAATAAGAAGAATGTTTGAATGTCCCACTGATAAAATGACAACAATCGAAAACAAACTACAAAATAACATGTAAGAAACAAGAGAGGTGAAAGAGGAAAATAACTGGCTGAAACAAATGATAAAAACACAAGAAAGAAGAATCGAAATGATGGAACGAGAGACAAAAAGAAATAATATAATTATACAGGGAATAGAAGATAGTGAAGAAGAAAGATCTGGAGGCACAAATTAAAAATCGAAGGAATATTAAAAAAAGCAGGAATAGAAGTGAACTTAAAAAATAAAGTAATCGATCTATGAAGAATAGGAGAATTCAATAATAGAACTAAGAGACCAATAATCATAAAGCTCTCAACCAATGGGAAAATAAGCAGGAAATAATGAAAAATAAAGAAAAATCTAAAAGGTACAAACATTTCGCTAAATGATGATTTGCCAAAAAGAAGACCGGAAATACATGATGCAGATTATGAAAAGAGCAACGGAAAATGGAAGTAGAGCTTACTTTAAATATGATATACTGATAATAGATGGAAATGTACATGACAAGTATAGTTTCCAGGAAGGTGAGAAAAAGATAGAAAAGGCAGAGACAAATAAGCCTAAAAGGAAAGTAAACGTAAGATCACCGGAGGCAGGAGAAAGCGAGGAGAAAATAACCAAAATGCTTAGATGGGAAGAAAAAAACTAGAAGGAGAGGAACAACTGGAAGAGGAATGTGGAGACGAAAGAGGCAATGAAGAGGAACAGAAAGAAGATAGGATTAGTTTTAGATTTAGAAATAATTTAAAGATCAGTAATAGTAAATTAATGAAAACAAATTGTAGTAAAGGGATAAATGTAGATAATAGGATTAGGATAGATAGAGGAAATAACAAAAAAGAAGGTAATATAAGTACAAATGAAAAAGGTAGGGAGATCTATGATAATAATTGTAATTATATGTTTGAAAAAAGGGTACAAGACAAAGGTAAGGAAAACACTAATCAGGCGATAAAAAAAGTAAATATCGATTAAAAAGGGGTAAGAAAAAAAAAGGTACGTAGGACTAAAGAAATTAAAATTAGTACTTGGAACGTGAGGACAATGCTTGAACCAGGAAAGGTGGAGGAAATTGCACGAGAACTGGAAAAATATGATGTTGATGTAGCAACGCTGCAGGAAATAAGATGGAGGGGGAGGGGAAGTATTGAAAAAAAGAAATATCAATTATTTTACTCAGGCGGAGAACATCAAGGACAATATGGAGTAGCATTTATAGTGAGAGAAAAACGAAAAGGAAATGTAATTGAGTTTAGACCAATCGATGAGAGAATGACCTATATAAGAATTGAGGCGAGACCCTTCAATATGTCAATAATAAATGCTTATGCACCCGCGGAGGTGGCAGAAGATGACGGAAAGGAAGTCTTCTATGCAAATTGGAAAAGAAGAATATTACAGACAGATAAGCGGCATACACACATTACATGAAAAAACAAACAACAATGGACACATAATTTGCAATCTAGCAGTAAAAAATTAACATGATTATTTGCAGTACGATGTTCCAACACACCAAATGGCATAAAGTCACGTGGAGATCACCTGATTGCAAAATAGATACACATATTGATCACATATTGATAACAAAAAGATAACGGTCGACAATGAAAGATGTCAGAGCATATAGAGGGGCGTGTGCCGATACGGATCATTACATGGTTGCAAGCACTATGCTACAAAAGATACAGATAAAAAATGAAACTAAAATATGCAACAAAAAATGGGACATAAGAAAACTAGAACAGACAAAAACATGAAAACGAGTACAGATATAGTATAGAAGAACAATTCATTAATGAGGCAGAAGAATTTAGTGGAATTCAAGCAGGATGGAAAAGGATAGAAAAATGTATAAATACAGCTGCAAACAAAAAAATAGGTACAGTGATAAACAGAGAACAGAAGGAATGGCTCGATGAAAAATGCAAATAGATGATAGAAAATAAAAAAGAAGCATGGTTAAAATGGTTAAGGACGAACAGAAATGAAGAAAGAGAAGCTTAAGAAAAACTTAGAAAATAATACGAGAGCAACAATTGAAAACAGAATTAGTGAACTAGAAAGGGCAAGTTCTGAGAGGAACACAAAAGCTTTTTATCAAAAAATAAATGCACAGACCCGAACATACAAAACCAAAACAACAGGAGTATAAAATAAAGAGGGAAGAGTGGTAAATGAAGATGCGGAATATAAAGAGACATTAATGGAATACTTTAGGGAATTACTAACAGCAACAAAAGTAAGAGAAGAGGAGAAAATAATAAACAATAGATAAACGAGAGCCAAAACTAAGGAAGAAATAAGAGAGATAATTTACAGGAGTAAGAACGGAAAAGCGCCAGGCAGCGGCGGAATCAACATGGAACTTATCAAATACGGAGGGAATAAACTGGTAGAAAAAATTATACCAATTTGTATTGAAAATATGGGAAGAGATGCCAGAGGAACGGAATGTGGGACAAATATTTAACGCAAGAAGGGAGACCAACAAGCTTGTGAAAACTTCAGAGGAATCACGCTACTGAATGCAGAATATAAGATAACAACAACAATTATAATAAAAAGAAGAATGCATAACGCAGGTTACAGAGGTGGAGAATATCAGTACGGATTTACAAAGAGAAGGTCAACTACAGATACGATACAAATACTGAAACAAATTTTGGAAAAGTCCAACGAGTATAATATAGACATTGAAATACTATTCATTGACTTTCATTTGACTCAATAAAAAGGAATCAATTACTGAAAGCGCTGAATAAAATGGGAGTAAATAATAAGATTAATAAAAATGACATTAGACCAAAGCGTAGCAGAAGTAATAACATAAAGAGGGAAAACGGAGAAGTTTACATATAATAAAGGAGTCAAGCAAGGAGACTCTCGGTTGGCAACATTATTCAATTAGGGACTAGAATATATGTTGAAAAAAAATTGTAAAGGAAATTTAAGAGCCAGAGGAGGACAAATAATAGCATATGCCGACGACGTAGCACTAGTGACTAAAAACAGAATGGCAATGGAATTTTGGAGGAGATAATAAAGGAAAGAAAGAACATGGTGTGATAAATACAAATAAAACCAAATTATTAAGCCTCAAAAGGAATTGTGAACACAAAAATGTGAAAATTGGAAAATATGAATTTGAAGAAGTGGATGGAGCTAAATATCTGGGAATAACAATAAGTAGTGATGGAGACAGAGAAACTGAGATAAGAGAAAGAATCGTTGCAACAAACAAAGCATTACAGGCTAACACATTTTTTTTCAAAAATAAAATAATTAGCAAGCGCACGAAAATAAGAATATATAACATAATAATTAGACCTGTGATGATGTATGGGGCAAAAACATTAACTATGACTCAAAAACGACAAGAGGATATGAGCATACAGGAACGAAAATTACTAAGAACAATATTAGAACCAAAAAAAACAGATAACAAATATAGAAGATGAACAAATATGGAACTATATAAAGAGATACAAACAGGCATAGTAAGAAAAATTAAGGAGCAAAGATTAAAATGGTTGGGACACATATGGAGAGCAGGTAAGAGAGCAATAATATACTCTATGTTAGAGTGGAAGCCCTATATATATATATATATATATATATATATATATATAATAAGAGAAGAAGGGGAAGATCAAGGATAACTTGGTTGCAGGAGGTAGTAGGTGATCTCAAGACTATGGAATTTAGACACTGTGAAGAGAAAACTCAGAACAGGAAGCAATGGCTACAAATAGTAGAAAAAAATGTGAAAAAGTAGATGTGGTCTGATCCACCCTTACAAAAGGATCTAGGAAGCTTGAAATAGCGGCGCTACTCCTACGAGAGTGTTAAGCCATAATATACATAATAAAGTTAAACGCAGAGTCTTTTCCATCACGTGACTGATATGTCATCAACCATATGCATTTTAATCAAAACAATAGGACAAACGCTTGTATTGAGTTTCGCTCTTTTTCTGCTATTTGAAGAAGACAGTACTAACATAGTATGTGTTGAATAATATCGTCAACTAAGTCACGTGATAGAAAAGCTTCACCGTCTCTACTGTAGCTATTTTAGCTATGCCTCCGCATACAGAAACTGTTCCTGTACAGTGGCTATGTAGAGTTAAAAAAACATCAAACGACAAAACAGAGTACATACACACATCGAGTCTGAGCCCCAGAGGCGTTGTCCTCTTCAGGCCAATACTTCGGCACCTTCGGAACCACAGCAATAGGCTCTTTTGGGCCTCGGAGCCTTCGGCCCCCCTGGGCCTCTGTCCCCCACCTGCATCCGTAGGGGGCGCGGTAGTAGGACCACGCCACTGAATTTTATATAATCAAGAATAAGACTTGTATCAGCTGAATAATTGAAATAAATTTAAAATTATCAAAATTATCACATTACATTTTTTATTGATGTGACTACGTTCATGAATGCTTGTTAATATTCCAGTCCAGGAGGCAGCGAAACTTTTGATGTAGTTATTCCTACAAAGCTGATATTTTCTCATTTTGAAGTTTTGATATGGCAAGTAAACGGAACGGCAGTCTACCTCGCCAATATGGGGGCAAACATTAAAAACAATTTTTGAAACCTGTAAATAAATAATATGTAAATGCCTTATTCCTACAAGTATAAAACTTTGTAGAGTGGTCAAGTATACCTGAAAATGCAGTATAATAATATTCGGAGGAGAGGCCATCATAGGTCTACCACCCACACAAGGTGTTCAGAAATAAACTTTTTTCACGTATTTGAAAATTTTTTCTCATATACTTTAGTTTATAAGAGAACTAAAAAAATTAGTACACCGGTCATATGATGGTGCAAAGCCTTGATAGACGCAATGGAATGAATGCACAATCTCCCGAGAGCAGCAGCCGCCGCGCCGCGTCGATCCGCTATAATTCGCTCTGAATTATTGAATAAATTAATATCTACAAACCTGCTATTTTTATCTATACGTATTTTATGATTATTATTGTCAACTAAACGTGCTCTACCTTCGATACAATGTTGCTAAAGTTTCGCTAAACGTGGCTAAAGTTTTTACGCGTAACTTGCAAAAATCCTAACGATCAATAAAATTCCTAATTTAAATCTTAATTATATTTCTTGGAGCCTACACCATTATAAAACGTACGATATAGTAATAACGAAAAAGAGTTTGCGAGCGAGTTTTTTGCTAGTATGATATTACTATAATAAAAGTGGAATATACATTTTTTTTTAAATAACTGAGGTTTTTTTCTTTTTAATGCTAAATAGTTAAATTTATTTCAATTAAATTACTATTATGAAAAGATTTTTTTTATTGTAACAATATAGTATTTTATAAAACAGATATATTATATACAATATTTTTGTTATTGTTCATTGCCACTGCCATTTCCTTCCCCATCGGCTTCCAAATCGTAATCGCTATCTTCATCATTCTCATTATTCATCCAATCGCTTTTTTTGAGATATTCACAACAGCTGTTATTTGCAAATATTTCTGCGAATTCATCAAGCATTTCTATATCTGCAAATCACAATATATCATTAAACATTATTATATAATGATAACATAAGTTCGATTAACTTAAAATGCAAAATGTATATTCCTGAATCTTTATCGTTTTGTTGACTAAACGTCACATAATCGATTGACTGAGGCAATTGGTCGTCACTAAACCAATTAAAAGCATACTTTGCATTCTCATCGACTTTTCAGCCACATTCGAGAGGGGATAATGTTGAAGGCTCTTTTATGTGAGCATTGCTCCAAATTTTTGAAATATATGCTGTTCGGAGTAGGTGTTCTCGAAGCTCAGATTGACAAAGTGGCAAAGCAGATGCATCAAAATTCTTCACGTTTTGTCGAAAGATTTTGTCGTTGGTACTTTTGTAAGCTTTCAAAAACATCGATGATCGACATTAATTAATTTTATTTATTTATTTATAACCGTAAATTCGGTATACAAATGCTTCCACTGTTTCGAATACTGCATTGTCACAATCACGATATTTGCTTAAATTTGCCAATGCATCTACATATTTTTCAGAGTTCCTTAGCAAAAGAAATAGACGTTTTTTCCCTTTTCGGAAAAAGCTGGATTGAAATCACAGCCTGTTAGTGCATGAAAGGCAGGTAGGGAATCGCACAAATTGGCTCCTAATTATTTGTACAATTAGCTTAAATTAAGATTTCTTTGCGATTTTCCAGCGCCTACTTACATCACATGACGTTCACTATAGTTAACATATACTATTTTATTGCCTAAAAATTGAGCAATTTCTTTGGGTCTCCAACGATCTAAAAGATACTCAACTAAGTCCTCTTTAAAAGTAATATTTTTTAATTCGGCTGAAAAATCAGAAGGGCGCATTGATGTTCCTCTAATTATAATTTTACGACCCCTGCTGGTTCCTCTCAAAGCGTGCTCTTTATCCTTTATCGACGGAGATTTATAGGTGTCAAATACTATAATAACAAATTGTGCGTCATTTCTCAATAACATTTGCAGTAATTTAACAGATATGTTTTCATATGTAGCTGGCATTTCTTTCATTAAATGTATAAAGAAAATTTGTACGTTTTTGGTGTTGAGTTGCTATCGATTTCATGTTCTAGTAATTTAAGTAAAGGACTTTTTTCAGTTTTGCAAATACTTCCATCGAGATGACATAAAGAAAATGGAATAGACGTCAATGGATAATAACTTTTTCCATATCTATTTGTTTATCTAGAGCAACAAGTAAAAGTTGGTCAAATAAGTTTCGCTGCAAACGCACTTCAACTAATTTTCCAGAAACTTTAAGTTTTTTCTTGCTCTGTAACACTGTAAAATTATTAATTTTATTCATTTTCAAACTTCGATCAAATCTATCTTTATCTTCGGCATATTCGTTAATAAATGTATTCCTCAGTTCTTCCCTTTTTTTTTTCAACACTGAGCAAAATATCAGCAGCGTGATCGTCTGCTGCTTGGCCATTAGATATATTGAAGAGTAAATCTTTACCAGGAGTGCTATCAAAAGGATTTATACTTTCTTTAATGAGCTGTATCAATTTTTCAAGCTGCACAGAACTATTTTTTAGCCTATTTTGATATAAATCTGCGGTCACATCTTGTTTCGTTCTTAAACCAGTTTCTTCCATAGCATGACTAATTATTTTTGTCCGAATACTGTGACCCTTACACAAACGTTGTCGAGCTGATTCTGAATTATTGCAGTCAGGGCCGGATTAAACTGCAATGCCGCTGTGGGCCCCAAATTTTTGCCGCCCCTATTCCATATCATTGCACTACAATGTTACACTACAGACATGTTATAAATAAATTAATGGTACTAAAAAGCAGAAACACATTGAGGGCCTTTTAGGGCAACGTAGTTTTAATATTAAGTAAGGCTTAACAACTGTTAAGCCTTACTTCATATTTTTTGCAATTGCAACAAAAGAATTAAGCTTTACCGAAACTCGAAATTGTGTTAAAAGTGTAAATGAATAGAACTAGATGGATCTTATATTTGCAATACATACTGGTAATAGGGCTATTTGTACAGGAAAAAAAACAACTAGATGAAATACATCTATTAATAAACAAACGTAGATAATGATTTATAGAAACAATAATTAGGTAAGTGACCACATTATTTTTCTTTAATTAAAAAGTTTTTTGCGAGCTTTGGCGGAAGCAAAATCAGAAACTATGTCGTTGAAACCTATAGTATTCACTAGGTGTGCTTCAATGTGTAGAATTGCTAAATGATTCAGTTTTTCATTTGACATTGTTGACCTCAGAAAACTTTTAATTCGTTTCATCACCGAAAAAGACCTTTCGGCCGAACAATTCGTCACAAACAAACAGAGGTACATCCTAAACGCAATGTCCAAATTGGGAAAACTATTCTGCAGATTCTTTGTCCTTATTAAATTTGACATTTGTATAATAATACCATCTTTACTGTGAACAATGTTTGTTGTATTCTTCTGTTCACATAAACACCAAAATTGGCTTCTACCACTTTTATTTTCTAAAGTAAATGAATGTAATTTTTCTTGTATATATCGATTAAAATGCATACACTCAGAAATAAATGAGTCTTCTAAATCTTCGGGATAAGAAGTTATAAGGTTTTTCGCATACTTATCAAATTCTATTTGAGATATATTTTTTTGATAAAGGCACTCTAATATTTTAGATCTTTCAAATGTTTCCTTATATCCTGTGCATCTCTTGGTGAATTCAACGTCAATCTTATCGAGAATCGTTTCTACTCGAAATTTATCCTTTCCTTGCAACAAAACTTCCCCTTCTCTAGTTTCGTCAGGTTGTAATTTTCTAAAACGTTTTCGTTTAGAGCTTGTGTCATATTCTATGTCGGATGTCAATGATATTTTGGCGGCTTCACTCTCGTAATAATCAAACATATCTCTTAATGAGGATACAAATTTAGAAAGCGAGTCATAGAGATCGATAACTTCATTTAAACAGATATCTGTAGACTGCAGTCTGATCTGCACTGCTTAAAATCTTTCCATCAATGCTGCCCACATAGTTGTCAAAAACGCGGTTTCAAATCGGTCTAGATGACGAATAATACCTTCATCCTCAGTACGAGTGACAGGTTTTTCAGAAATATCATCAGCGATGGTGGTTAAGACTTCATAAATATTTTTATAATTTTTCTGCAAACTACGACATGCATCGGCAAAACAGCCCATCTATGTGTAGACAGTGGCGGCTTTAGGATTTGAACTTGGGAGGCGGCGCATCGGCCTCTCCCTCCCACCTATAAAGTTCAAAATTGAAAATATCTTAAAAATGCTTGCAATTTACAAGTTGTCACTTTTTACATACCGGGTGATGCATTGCCGAGTGAAACATAGGAAATCCCATGAAAATTTTGAAGTGGCTAAATATTGGCTCCCTAGTACATTTTATTGAAAAATGTTATAACTTTTTGAAGAGGCCGATATGATAAACTCATGTGCCGAGTTTGAATAAAGTCAAATAAGCAAATACTAAGTTATTCAATTAAATGTAATGACAAAATTACGAAAATGTTCATAGCTCAGGTAATACAGTAAACACCAGCAAATTAAATTTTGACATTGACAAAACAAAAAGTAATGTGAAACATACTTTATACGTCAGTTTTTGGCAATAGCGTCATAGAAATTATTTGCTGGTGTTTATTGTATTACCTGAGCTATGAACATTTTCGTAATTTTGCCATTACATTTAATTGAATAACTTAGTATTTGCTTATTAGACTTTATTCAAACTCGGCATATGAGTTTATCACATCGGCCTCTTCAAAAAGTTATTATAAAATTTTTCTATAAAATGTACTGGGGAGCGAATATTTAGCCACTTCAAAATTTACATGGGATTTCCTATGTTTCACTCGGCGATGCATCACCCGGTATAAAGATAAAACTTTATAAAATGGGTCATTCGGAGGGCGCGAGGAGAAACATCGAGATACAATTAAAAGAAAATACGTTTGTTAAGTTTTCTATAGGTATATTAAAAGGAGACAAAACGCTTCAAAACACGGAACAAAAGAAAACAAACATAACTGAAACAACTCACATATTACACAAAAACTAAATAAAGATGAAAACAAAGACCAGAATTCAGAATTTTTGTCTGTATCTGTATCTTTTAATTCAAGCAAAGACTTGGTAGCACCAGTCATTGAGACTGACAGAAATTCTAAACCTCGTATATAGGAAGAGGAAGCTGTAAAAAATAACAAAAACCATAACATACATATAATATGTATATACAAAAATATAAAAGAATACGTATTCCAAATACGAAAAAAATATACATATAAAAGTTAAATTGTAAAATCTAATCTTCTTTTTTTATTGGCGAATCGGTTAATGACGCTTTCAATGTCTAAGTCAATATTTCTATGAACATATAATAAAGCTAACCCATTTACTTTTAATTAACCTTAAGCTTGAAAAACTTCTTTCTGCTGTTGCTACAGAAATAGTCAACGTACATAAAATTTTTAAAATTTGGTGAACTGGTGGGAAATAGTTTTTATCGCATTTCTGCAAAGCTTCTAATGCATTTTTAGTATTCACCATTCTTTGTTTATACAACTGTATTTCCCCGAGCAATTGCATGAGAGAAGGATGTCCTAGTAGTCCACCAAACTCCAAAATTATATCCGACAAGACCTGTTTAAGGGAATCGTGATTTATTTTATTAAGGTAATAGGGAATTAGTGTGTTAAGATTTAACGGTAATAAATTGTTGTCGCCAAATCTATCATTTAAATCTGCAATAATTATATCTAAAATTGGAATATAGACAGACCTTTTCCAATAATCGTTAGGAGAAAGAGTAGCAGAGTCAGAGAATGTTTGTCTTTGGGTTTGTCGTCCGCAAAGACGAGGAATTGTGAGATCAACATCAAGATCTAGAAGAATTTGTTGAACTTGTGGAAATATTATCGATAAAAAATATGAATCCAAGTCGGTCCTTTTTTGATTAAGGGCATTTAGGAGATCACTTACTTTTAATTTGGCCGAATGTATATCAATGTCGATACCTTGTAAGTATTTAGCTAATGGTAAAGTTAAGCTAAAAATATCAGAAAGACAAAACACTGTAAAAATGAAATCACAGTCACAAACTACTTTTAACAGAATGTTTGCTTTACTGGAAGACAAATTGTCATCCCATTCAGAAATCTCTCTCAAGGCTTTGACAATGTTTAACAGGTCTGTAGTAAATTGTAAAATTGAGTCATGCCTCTCAATCCAACGTGTTTGGCATGGACTTTTCAATTTACATTTTAAATATTTTTCCAAGACGTAATTTCTCTTAGCAGAAAGGATAAAAAAAGTTACGATTTCTTGGATACTGCCAAGACAATTTTTAACAGATTTTACTTTTACTGACTGCGATAAAACTAAATTTAAACTGTGACTAAAGCACGAGCAAATTCTAGCGTTTTTAGCTTCTTTCTTAATTTCCTGTGCAGCCCCTTTAACTTTGGATAAATTAACTGAACAATTGTCACAGCCAATGCCGACACATTTTTCTAGATTAAGCCCTAACAGTTTCATGTGTTTCAATACGGACTTACCTAAGATCTCCCCAGTAATTTTTGGCTCAAAATTGGTCTCAGCGTTATCGTTATCATCAGAGCTAGTAGAAGTGGACGCTTTGGTTGTATAATAAGATTTATGGAGATCTGCAAATCCTAAAAAGCATTCTTTTATTTCATTTTGATAAACGAATCTAACTGTCAAACTTAGTTGGGAATGGTGAGATATATCTGTTGTTTCGTCAAAAATTATTGAGTAAAATTCGGCTTCGTAAACATTACCCACAATTTTAGATATAATTTCTTGCTCACAACAATTAATTAATTGATTGGCCGTATTTTTTCCAATATATGTAGCACGAGCGCCCGTATTTTTAAGATGCTCTTCTAACTGCACATCACCAGCATCTATCCTAAATCTAAGAAGTGCTCTAAAACAACCATCATTGTTTTCCACTAAATTAAAATCACCATCTTTGTTAAATGGGGGTCCAGTATCGCGGTGTCCTCTCAAAGGTATATTTTGGTGACCATGAAATATTATGGTTTTTAAAATAGGCACTAACCTTAGTCTATTTTGTTGTACCTGTTTGGCTCGTTCTTCACTTAGTCTATTCCTAATATCCAACTCGGGATTCTCAAAAACCCTTAAAAAATTTTGTGCTGAAATATAAACAAAATATAAATTATCAGACATTAGTAATTTAAAAATATACAGTGCGTCCCAGAAGTATAAAATCATTTAAAATTCAACGGTGTGCTTTTAGAAAAACACTCGGATCCGACGATCTTTATTTTTTAATGTGCTTTTTAAAACTTTTTTGATGGGAAATTCATGTATTCAGGGTGAGCCAAAAATAAGTTACTTATAGTTATGCTGAATCGTATTTTTTTCGATAACTGTTGACTTATAGGTATATGACATGGTACATGAAATATACTTAGAATTCGGAAGAAAACTCAAAAATGAAATAAAAAATAGAGGTCTTCACTTAAAAAATGAAGTTGATTGTCTTAACTTATTTTTGAGTCACCCTGTATACATGAATGTTGTAAGGTAATCAAATATTTTGTAGAGTAGAACAAAATTGAAAGCCGTTGGGGGGGGCGCCCCCCCCCTTAAAGCCGCCACTGTGTGTAGATACAGAGAAAACATTGTAAACTTTTTGGACGATGTCAAACAATTTACGCGCTTCAGAACAACATTCTGCAGCATGCACTCCAATTAAGTTGAGCGAATGTGCAGAACATGGTACGTATAATACTAAATTATTCAACTGTTTCACACGCGCTTGCAACACACTGTATGGGCCAGACATATTACTAGCATTATCAAAACTCTGTCCTCTGCAGTCTTTTATATCAATATCCCAAGTCTTCAAATTCTCCATTAGAGCTTCAATTAATTGCTGGGCCTTATGTCCAACGTTGTGTTTAAAACCAAGAAAACGTTCAACCGGTTTGCCATCATTGTTGACACTTCGAATAATGAAGGATAATTGATCAACATGAGAAACGTCGGGGGACGAATCTACACTGATTGAGTAATACTTATTTCCTTTTATTTCTGATACAATGATGTTTAACACTTTTTTCGCCATTATTTGAATAAATTCATCACACGTTGTAGACGACAAATAAGAAACATGTCTTCGTCCTGGATTACCATACTCTGCAATATGGTTAGCTAAGAATGGATCGAATTCGGCAATCAATTCCAAAGATATCATAAAATTGCCATTTGATAATGATCCAGACTTCTCTTCATTCCCTCGAAAAGGCAAACCTCGACTGGACAACTTCTTGATGACAGCAACAACTCTATGAAGAACACCTTTCCAGTATTTTGCTTGTGCTTCTAAATGTATTTTTAAAGATTTGTCGATTCCTACTGATTCTCCACGTTTCAACATCAAAATTTCACACTATTTGTGAATTTGTGAATTTTCATGTACTTGAATTCTTTGCTTAGCATGTTTCGAGTCCGAAAAAGCTTTAGAAAATTGATTATTTTCTTTGCTGAAGTGACAACAGGGAGCACAGTACACATTTCCAGTTCGAGGAGAATATATCTAATATAAACGATTTCTTTTCTCTCCATTCGCCATAGTTCTTACGAACAGGGATTTTGAAAGAAAACGTGACTTATCAATATAAACACGTTTTGAGTTACAAAAGTCCGAATCCAGATTTTGGTTTATTGTGTTTTTTAATAACATGTCTATAGTGAAGTAATTAATTACCCATTCAGAAGGGTCACAGCTAATCACGCAATGGGTACTGGAACTAATATCCTTGCTGGCTGAAGTTTCACTTTCACTATTATTGAATTCACTAAAGTCACTACGGTCAACATTGTCATTTACAGAACATTTATTAGAAACTTTGTTTTCATGAGAAGTGGCGTTAATAATGTCATTGTCACTTTCACTCGGAGGCTGGTTAGAAGTAGAAACAAAAAATCTGACTATTTTTATTGTTTTGTTTAGCACATCACTCTGTTTCTTTACTTTTTTTGCCCTTAGTTTTGTATATTGATGTCCACTGAGTCTTTTTCTTCCATCCATAATTGTCGATACTCGATTTTACTGAAAATTTAGACACTGTATACACAATAGAGAGTTTTAGCAAGACGTTTAATATATTACGATAACGTTATTTCCTAAAAGAAGTATTAGAAGTACAGTCGTACAATAACGTTACGACGAACTAAACGTACGTCTTGCTAAAACTCCCTAATAAATGCACATTCAAAACCTAGTTCAAAACTATTTGGTTTTCGTTACGTGTGTCCGTGCGAGGCAAAATGTTAATAACACAGTGCTTTCCGTTCCGACACACTTGTGGACTTGTGCACTCATAGGCGGTAGCATTCCTAGCGAGCATGCGTTGTATGATAGGCTTATCTGAGTTAGCGCCATCTACGTAATTCACCAAGTTTAGATCACTTGTTGACGCGGGAATTATAAACGGCCTGACAGTAAATTCTATAAGGAAATAGTTACAAAACTGTTTTTATGTTTTTTCTAATAACTTTAATTTTTTTACTGAGAAGCATTTGCCGCCCCTCAAATTTTGCCGCTGTGGGCCCGGGCCCCACGGGCCCCTTATGATGATCCAGAACTAAGTGCAGTATGAAATACCTATAAATTTGTAACTAATTAGACGAAATGACATAATTTTATGTATGTTTAAGCCAGTCTAGCGAAACTTTAGACACATAGTATCGAAGGTAGAACACATTTAGTTGACAATAATAATCATAAAATACGTATAGATAAAAATAGCAGGTTTGTAGATATTAATTTATTCCCGGTATGCAATAATTCAGAGCGAATTATAGCGGATCGACGCGGCGCGGCGGCTGCTGCTCTCGGGAGATTGTGCATTCATTCCATTGCGTCTATCAAGGCTTTGCACCATCATATGACCGGTGTACTAATTTTTTTAGTTCTCTTATAAACTAAAGTATATGAGAAAAATTTTTCAAATAAGTGAAAAAAGTTTATTTCTGAACACCTTGTGTGGGTGGTAGACCTATGATGGCCTCCCCTCCGACGCGGTAGACTATCATTATACTGCATTTTTAGGTATCCGTAACCACTCTACAAAGTTTTATACCTGTAGGAATAAGGCATTTACACATTAATTATTTACAGGTTTCGAAAATTGTTATTAATGTTTGCCCCCATATTGCCGCGGTAGACTGCTGTTCCGTTTACTTGCCATATAGAAACTACAAAATGAGAAAACATTAGCTTTGTAGAAATTGGTGCAAAATTTCGGTCGCTGCCTCCCGGACTATTCGGACATTTTCGGATTATATAAGCTTAGTTAGGGATATTTTAATTAGTTGGTACTATTATGACGTAATAGCAACGTATTTGATGACGTAAAATGGTATTTGTATTGAACATTCTGTAAAAATGTTCGTTGTGTTATTGTTTACTCGATCCATCCTTCATCATTGTGACTGATTGAACTATATTTTTATAACACTCGAAAATTATATATAACGAATAAAAAAAAATGTCTCTTGAATGATCTTCCTTTGACCCGGGTAACTCGATCTCGGCAAACCGGATTTATTTACCGTGACGAAGGCACTTAAAAACTTTTACGGTAAGTTGGTTCTTATTGGCGTGGTGGCCCTCTCGTAGGTATCTCAGATCGCCACAGCCAAATACCCAAATCAAACACTCCACGATCTAGCCAGCTGCTACCGTATAGAGACAGACAGAAAAACTACGCGGCCCTACAGCGACATGCCCAGCTTTAAAAGCACATTTGACATTGTGTCAACATGACAAATTACTATTGCTTTCGTATTTAAAGAATTAGTCGGTAAATATTTGTACGAGACGAGACCTTTTCTAATATCTACTAACTTCTTGTTATTTTGCAATTTCTTTTTAAAGTACATAAAAACGAAGATTTTCTTTTCTTGTTTAAGCTTAAGGGCACTTAAAAACGCACGTGTTTGATACAACTATTTGAAAAAAAAATAGTATTGACACATTGTGTTGATTGTATGCAGTTATTTGTCAAGCAAATACTACTGATTTTTTATTAACGATGTAAACTGAAAATAGTACATCGTTTATCTAGTAGATTCCAGACGACAATGTAAATTGTTAGGCCGAGAACTACAAACATTGAAATCCGGAAATGTGTTTTTACTACAAGGTACCTACAAATATTATGTATTTTTTATTATTATCATTAAGGAATTTTTATAAATGCATTACAATTCTTGATTATCAACTTGTTGCATATGAAATTGTTTCCTTGACTGAATTAGTAGAAAGACTTAAAGTGGCACTGGAAAATGACGGCTTTGATTCAAAATTATTTTTATTCAATGACGAGGCTTCCACCGTAATCTCGTCAATTTCTGCCATGGAAGAAAATATTTCAACTAATGTGAAAAACGATATTTCTGATATAAAGAACGATTTTTCTGCCATGGACGAGAAGATTTCAACCATGAAGAACAATATCTCTGCTAACATGGACAAGGTTTCTACTAATATGGACGAGAAGATTTCTGCTATGAAGAACGATATTTCTGCAGATATCTTATCATTGAAAATGACATTGCTGCTGAAGTCGAGAATAAAATTTCGTCTCTAAAATCGGATATTGAGAATAAGATGACAACGATGAACGAGAAAATAAAATAAAATCAGACATGGAGAATAAGATGACAACGATGGAAAAATGGAAAAGTTAGAGACAAATATTGCCGATATAAGAACGCAAGACACAGCAGAAGAAAAGAATATCGAGATCTGCAAGCCAGAAACACAACCCAAGACAGATGATATTGGCAGTTTTACCCGAGTCAAGGTCCCAACGTTTGATGGAAAGATGTCGTGGACCAATTACGTAAAACAGTTTGAAGCAGCCGCTTGGATTTCCTGGTCGTAATATAGTTGTAAGGGTCGAAAAAGCATCTACATCTAAAGGCTGGACATGATGTGAGCAATGAGCTGGAAAACAAAAAATTACCACACCATTTTTTTGCAAATTCTATCGTTTCAAGACTTTTGTGACTTCCATGGCCATCTACCAGTAGCAACACCTTATTATCCAAAGATGCCTTCGAATATCGAACAAAATGTTTCAACCATTGCCATCCATCATTTATCTTGCACGAGAGAAATGCACCCAGGAGGAACTCCGTTGAGAAGTTCATCCTTCATTTTCTGTCATGGAAAAGTATAGCGGGTGGTATAAATGTAACAATTGCATTCATAAAACAGACAATTATTACGTGTAGATCCCGTTCTGTGCTACTGAACGCCCCAACTTGCTTACGACCCTTGACAGCATATTTTTTTGTGATTTTATGTGGACTGTGGTTAATCCAGACTCATCCATTTTATGTTTAGACTTAAGGGTCTGGAAAAAATTCCATATCCTGAGCCCACATTGGTTTTCGACCCATCTGTGAAGATGCGGATTGCGCCTTCTTCCAATGGGTCTTGTGCGTTATTTTTAGATTACCTTGTAGGGCCTCTAGAAGGCATATCGCGGTGGAATCGAGTACGTATTGGCCTGCAACAGTGGGACCTCTCTGATGGCCTCATGCCACAAGTTAAGTCTCAGTTTACCGGATCCTACATCAGGTTGTATACCGGTAGAGCGTAGACGTGTCATGGTCATCAAAACAACCTCCTTGATATATATGTCATGTGGATTGAGACGAAAGATTACCTCCATAACTCTCGTTGGTGTGGTTTGCATGTTGTGTCGAGGCGTGCTGTTCTTTGGATTTGATCCAGTTTTCGGACCACTAACAGCTGGTTTGCTTTAACTCTCTCGCGCCGTACGCTGGTCTAATGAAGGAAGTGTAGATCCGGGCAGTGACTCTAGGTGATATCCTTTTTCGCTGTATAGTTCTTGCGGTTATTGTTGAAAACTACGATTTTGTTAATTTGTCATTGATTATGTTTATAGGCGTTTAAGCACTTATCTATGTTTTCAGCTCATGGGCTTCATAGGTTCTTACCTCAGCCCTTATTTCTATTGTAATAATAATAATAATAATAATAATAATAATAATAATAATAATAATATTCCCCATGTACGGCCGATGGTTCTGCGACACTGTTCACAAGAAATATATGATTTTTTTACTCTGTTTTCTAAATGAGAATTACACGTTAACTTACTGTCAAAAGTGACACCTAAATATTTCACCTCTGAAGAACAGTTAAGTTTGGTATTTAGAAGCTTTGGTACTTGATGTTTTGCAAGCTTCCTTTTTTTTCTTGAAAAGAACCATCTCCTTCTTTTTTGGATCTATTGACAGTGAATGGTCTTTGCACCACTGTTCTATGGTATTGAGGGCCTCTTGCATTAAAGCGCAGAGTGTCTCCTTGAATCTTTCTGTTAGCAGAATTACTGGGTCATCTGCATCCGCTATTGTGTGTGTAGAAGTTGCCATCGTTGAGGCGGCCGAACAAGGAGTTGAGACAGTAGTGACGAGTACCCCTCCCTGTGGACAACTTTTTACAACCAAGCCTCTGATGGTTACATCGTCTACACTTTTTTAGAGCCTGTTATATATCCAGCCATTTAGGGTTAGGGGGATATTCTTGTTGGCGAGTGCGTTTGTTATTATAGAAAAAGTGGTACTGTCAAACGCACCTTCTAGGTCTATGAATACATCCAGGGTGGACTCTTTTGTTCCAGTGATCTCTCGATGCGACCCGCCACGAGATGAAGAGCCGAATCGGTGAATTTCCCTGGAGCGTATGCTTGTGGATTTGGATGCAGTGGATTTTGTGTTATCACTAAATCTCTTATCTGTATCGTTCGCACAGCCGCTTCAAGGTCTTCATTGAAAACGATGTGAGGCTAATGGGCCGATATGCTCTTGGGGAATGGATTGGTCCATTCTTCCTGGTTTTGGTATGATCACAACTTTAACTTCTCTCTCCAACCTTTTGGAATATACCTCAGTGTGCCAATGAGGATTCCCACCAGGTGCGGCATTAAACCATCCAGGCCCCACTGAAGTAGAACTGGATAAATGCAGACCGTTCCTGGAGATTTAAAGGGAGAGAAGCCAGAGATGGCCCACCTAAGTCTGTCCGCGTCAACGATCGGCCGCGATATACCAGTCATCGTCCGTCGGGCAGTCGTTCTCCTCTTCCTCCCAGGTTGCCGTGTTTATGCTTCTGGAGTCAGGGAAGTGAGTTGACATTAATAGTTGAAGCCTTTCCTTCAGGTTGGCAGTTTTTGTACCATCCTCTTTGATTAGTATAACGATATGACGGTAGCGATCTTTTTAGGGGGCTTTTTGGAGAGTAGCTGCTTGGGGGAATCTTCTTCGATTTCCTCGCAGTAGGTTCTCCATGCTTCTCTTTGTTTTTGTCTAATGACTGTTTGAAAGATTTCCTCGCCGCCCTCCTGAACTGATCTATCTCATTGCACCAACATGGGGTGAAGTCTCTATTAAGATCGATCCGCCTGAGGGGGCAAGACATCTTATAGGTATTAATTATGGAGTTTTGAATGGTTTCAGAATAATTTTCCAAATCTCCTTTATTGTTAGGCAACACGTCCTCGACTCCTCGCAGAGGCCCTTACAAACAGTGGACATATTTTGTCCTGTCCGTTTTCATGGATTCGCGAGTTAGTGTGGAGGTTGTCTTGTAATCATTTTGGTATGGACACAATGAGATAATAAAATTTTAATTGTTTAATACCTAACAACAGCTTTATATTTAGATATTTTTCCATCTTTATCTAGTTTCCTCTTGAATATCCAACGGCATCATACTACTTGCTCTCCTTCTGTCAATCCTATATATGGTTTTTATTCATCGATTTGAGTTCTACATTAATTGCATTGATCCAGTTTTCTGAGTATGCTTCAGATACGGTTTCTTTATAAGTTCTGGGCTTTTCATATAAAGCTATATTACAAAACTCTTCTTCATACCGGACTGATGGGTTACGAACTCTATTACTACGTCGAAGAGAATTGTCAGAAGTACTAGGTTGTATGTTGGAATCTACAATATTATTTATTTTAACACCAATCTCAGACGCGGATGGTTGGAAACTAAATTTTTCTGTGCTACTTGTCTGAACACTAGATTCATCCACATTTTCATTGTCATTAATAGGTAAATCTTTGATTCCATTTTCATTTAAATTTGATGAAAATATGCCTTCTTCTATTAGTTTGAATTCCTTTATAAAGACAATTTTTTCCATTCCAAAACCTATACCAACCTTTTTTCTCCCTGTAACCCACGAAAATTCATTCAATAGCCCTTGGTTTAAATTTACGTCCTGGGGCTCTAGTTTTAGCGGGTGTATGAATATTGGCCTCTTGACCAAAGCATATGGAGTTTTATTATTGTAATGTTTTTCTTATTTATTAAACGTTTTTATTACGGGTGGGATAAATTCATACACACTCGGTGGGTTCACTTACTTAATTTATTTAAACACTAAACTATTCACTAACACTTAATTTATATGCACACAAACTTAATTATTAATTTATATCAACACTTCACTGTTCGCTACTTCGGTGCATTCTTGTTTATTTGTCGCGATCACTTTATCAACTATCCTAACTCTCCATGGTCGGTCCTTTATATATGAGTGCCTTTTTTACTAGATAATTCTAGATAGCGACTTATACAAAAACAATTGGCTCTGGCATTTTCTAGATAAGACTGGTCGCAAAAACAATGTCTAGATAAGATAGTCAGAATCGTAAACAATTCTAAGAAATCCCTGCGCATCCGCCATAATTTTAACTTTCATACCTGGCTTAGACAGAGTCGGATTCAGAGACTATACCAGTGTGCTGTTTCGTAACATTATTAATTGAATATGGAAACCTATTTTTCGTGTAAACGGCATGAGCTACTTGAATACAAGAATGTCTTTTCATCAGGATATCATGACCAATAATGATATCGGAACAGAGATTGGGAAGAATACTAACTGATAGGTTTTTGTAATCATCTTTTTGGAGATGAAGATTTATTTGACATTGGACTGAAGAAGATTGAAGCGAAGTAGAAACCATAAATATTTTCTTACCTCTGCATGAAATAATTGGAATTTTAAGTTTACCAACTGTATTTTCGTTAATGTAAGTAGCAGAACTGCCTGTATCTACCAAACTATAAGTTGTAGAATCATTTATAGTAACGAAAACAAGAGCTCTCCGTAGACAATTTGGCAAAGAAACTATACAATTAGGGGATGATTATTTCGAAGTTCTAGATTTATTTGACTCTGAAATGTGTAATCTATTCTCTTTCTTGTACACTTTTTGATAGTGACCTCTAATGCCGCACTCTTTGCAGAATGCTCTGATACTTTTGTAGACAACACGTCATGGTAATCGCTGCGATTCTGGTCTCATAACAAGAGTTTCCGATTTGTTGTTGCTATATTTTTGTTGAAGCGATAGAAGTTTGTGGATCCTTTACCATTGCATTGACTGAAGACGATGAAAACTGCTGAGATTGTATTTGAAAGGGTTCTTGCGTGGACATAAGCTTTATCTTAAGACAAGGTACTATTTTCAAGTAACCTTTGTGGAATGTATAATGATTGAAGACAGTCGATGAACGCATCTCGAACTACGTACTAGAAAAAACAATTGAAAGAAAAAATTGAATCCTTCGGAATTATCTTCAGAATAAGATACTAGTAGATATGGAATAAGCAGATGAGGAATATGTTTAAGAAGTTGAACGAAAAGTCGTCAAAAGGAAATAAAAACTTTCACTCATTTATAATTTAGTTAAATTGGAAAATTATAGTATTAAATGGAGTGTATTCAAGTATTAATTACGTTATTACAATTTTCTACGACAACGTATATAAATGTTCATTTTATAATCGTAACTTCAATAAACAAGCACATTTTATACAGAATTTCATTTTTGCATCGGTTGCTAGGCAAGTTACTAAGCAACAAATGCGAATGAAATATTTCGTGTTAGGTCTGGGTTCACTCTAAAATCTCGACGACTACGGCTTGTCAAATTACGACGTCCAGCGACAAATTGATGGAATGTCAGCAGATCGTTTCTGTCAAAGTTTTAGTAGATGTTTTCTACAAAAACTATTAATTAAAATGGAAACTGATAGTGATATTGACACCTCCGAACATAATAGAAGCAGCAAAGGTAACAACACTGAATTTATTACCAGAAACGTCGAAGAGTATGTATCAACGCGCTTATAACCTTTTTTGAAATGGAAGGTAGATCAAACGACAAAATCGTTTTCCGAGAACGTTTTAATGGCGTATTTTGGCGACTTAGCCAAAAATTTAAAAGTTCCACATTGTGGTCACACTTCTCAATGCTGAGAACGACTCTTAGTATCTATAATGATATAAATATTGCCATATATTTGAAACTGAAACCATTCCTTAAGCGGCAGTCTAACGGCTACAAACCCAAAAAGTCAAAGATGTTTACAGCAAATGACATCGATAATTTCATTGAACAGGCTCCAGATGAAATATATTTGGCAACACAAGTAAGATTTATATTTCCATTTGAGGACAAATATGTTTAAGTAAACTAATTTACATTGTAGGTTGTATTAGTTATGGGAGTAATGGGTGCATGTAGAAGACAGAAGACATAAACTACACCAAATGGAAATTACTCATTTCAATAATCTTGGTTCAGCTGTTTTAGTATCAATACTAGACAGTAAAACCAAAATAGTACGAAATTTTACTGTAACTGGCAAATTCTACGAAATTTATAAAAAATACGCAAATCAATTTATGCCGGATGATTATGTTAATAACTCTTTCAATCATAAATATTTACTATTCCATTAAGTCAGAACCTCTTGTATTATATTTTGGTTCTTTCTGGGTTGCTTTACTTTCTGGCTATATTGCTCTGTTTAGAGGTGGAGAATTACCGATAGTCATCACCATCGATAGTCAGAGACCCGACTATTGATAGTTTTCGATAGTTTATTTGTAATGAAACAAATGAATGAAAGTAGAATCTTTCATTATGTTATTGAATTATTAATTATAACAAATGATATTAATTAAAAATCCATTGATTTTTGTTTAGAAATATTAGCATATCGACATTTTTTGCCTTAATTCTTGAACGCCTGTCTGAAATAATATATCCTGAAGTACTAAATACTCGCTCTGATTCTGTGGAAGATGCAGGTATACACAAATATTTTTTGCTAAGCTCTGGTAGGGGTGTCAATTCCTGATTTACCTAAAAAGGTATAGTTTAATATGTAATATTTAAAACTAGACTAATTTTACCTTCCAAAATAATAGTGGATCTGTATCTTCAGGTGAGTTTTTCCGTTTCAAATACTACTTCAGTATAATTACGTCAGTTAGTACGCTTATCGATTTATTTTCCACTTTGTTTTTTACAAATGAAAACGAAGATTTTTTTTGTATAGATGTCTCTGGTTGAGGTTCATCTGGTTTTTCCTGATGAGATTCCAATGATTGTCTCATAAAAATATTCAATTGTTGCTCTAAATAATAAGCTGCCTGATTGGAATTTTACTCAGATATAAAACATTCCTTTTTATATCTTGGATCAAGAATGGTCGAAATTCTTGCCAAACTTCTGGATTCGTACGGAAACAGGCGTTGTTTCACCGACTCTATAAGCCCACTACAAAGTGTTTTACCCTCTTCTGACATACATTCATTCTTAATCTCATCAAGGTTTATGTACGAGTATAAGCCAAAAGCAATTGGTATTATCAATGATATAGTTATATATTTGGTACCTGATACTTTGTTTGTTGTATCATCAAAAATGTCTAAACACATGTGAATATCTTTTAAAATTGTGATTTCTTCTGCCGCTAATGCTATTGGTCTATGGGTTCTCCTTAATTATCAAAAAGGAAAGTGTACCATTCAGAGAATAGGTCTGAATACATTTGGAGCTATGGGAAAAGACATTGCCAAGTATTTATAATTCCCAAACTATGAATTATATAGTGGGCACTGCTTTCGACGATCCTCCGCAACAATTCTTGTTGATGCTGGAGGCGACATGACCACGTTAAAACAGCATGGTGGCTGGAAATCTAGGCTCCACTTTCGTTTAGCTGAAATCAGTTAAGGGAAAACTGTTGCCATGGCAACGATTGTGGTGATTAGTAGTAAACAAAAGCCCAAATCATATGATGAGGAATTGCGCGGTTGCCAAGTTGACCCCACTTTCTTTTAGCTGAAATCAGTTATGGAAAAACTGTTGCCATGGCAGCCATTGACATGGTAACTCGTACACAAGAGCCTAAATAATATGGTGAGGAAATGCGCGGTTGCCAAGTTGACCCCACTTTCGTTTAGCTAAAATCAGTTATGGAAATACTGTTTTCATGGCAACGATTGTTGTGATTAGTATTAAACAAAAACCCAAATCATATGGTGAGTAAATGCATGGTTGCCAAGTTGACCACTATCGTTTAGCTGAAATCAGTTATTGTAAAACTGCCATGGCAATGGGTACACAAAAACCTAAATAATATGGTGAAGAAATGCGCGGTTACCAACTCAACTACCTCAGCATGGCTGAAACTAGTTTCGCGTAAAATCCGCTGTCTTGGCAACCGTTTTGATGATAAAGAAAGGATGAAAACCTTAATTTTACAATGCTTATACGCGCGTTTACCAAGTTAACCACTTGTGCTCATCTCAAAGTAGTTATTTTGAACAGGGGAAGGGAATATAATCATTGGATTCTCCCTTCCCCTTCTTGAATAACCTGATTGCATGAATGCATTCGCCCTTCCCCTTCTTGAAAAATATCGAATACTTTGTGACGCGCAAATCAGGTTATTCAAGAAGGGGAAGGGTGAATCCAATGATTATATTCCCTTCCCCTGTTCAAAATAATTTCTTTTTATTGTTGATATTAAAGATTTGTTTACATCGAAGTTAGTTGAAATATTTTGAATCATTACACATGATTATCCACATTATTCAATACTATCAGGAATACGTACATACACAATAACCAAATGGAAAATGTTTATGAACAGCTATCAACAGACTGTGAAAAATGCGCGCCGGATCGACGTTTCGCAATTCACCATAGGATTTGGGTTTTTGTTTACTACTAATCACTACAATCGTTGCCATAACAACAGTTTTTCCATAACTGATTTCAGCTAAACGAAAGTGGGGTCAACTTGGCAACCGCGCATTTCCTCACCATATGATTTAGGTTTTTGTGTACCCGTTACCATGGTAATGGCTGCCATGGCAACAGTTTTTCCATAACTGATATATTAATGAATCGAAGATATAGTAAATAAAATTGCAAATGCAATACAGAACATACCATCAGACATACCAACGAATTTAGAAATGGAAAATCGCGAGAAGCCGTCTACTTCTACGTCGACAAATTTTCAATTTCGAAAAGAATTAAGTATTCAGCTATCAAATTCTCCAAATATGATATTCAATAATTGCACATTCAACTTCAATTAGATACATACATATATTATATAGGCTTCTATTTCTGCGTACCTATTACATATTTCTTTGATTTGTATTTTAATTCTGATAGAAAGCCCATTAGCGGCGAATTCGAAGTAACGAAATATCATCCGTTTATTTCTTTTAAAGTTTTTGCAATGTATGCATGTATTAAACGTGAACGATATGTTGTCATAGAAAAAGTATAGTATGCAACTCGCAACAAAATGGCCACTATGCACTCGTATGAATTGCAGCACTTGTCTTCGGAGTAATGAAATATCATCAGTTTATTTCTTTCAAAGTTTTTGCAATGTATGCATATATTAAACGTAAACGATATGTTGTCATAGAAAAGGTATAGTATACAACTCGCAGCAGAATGGCCATTTTGCACTCGTATGAATTGCAGCACTTGCCTTCGGCACGTGCGGCAAATTTCATACTCGTGCAAAATGGGCATCATTTTGTGCTCATTGCATAATATACTATTTTAAGCAGCTTCCGTTACTCATAATTCAAAAAGTTTCTATAAATAGAATGTTTTCATTACACATATCCTGACAAAAGGAATATATAGTCCTCGTATAATCACATTTTAAAAGAAATTTAAACACGTCGAACCTATAAAACGCCGCATATTTAAAAATATTCATTCACAACTTCATTCAAATAATATAAATAAGGATGTTTGTCAAAAATTCGGTTTTTTCGGTAGCAGTGTGGTCCCAGTATCGATTACAAACAATTTAACAGCACAATTGTTAATCTCTTGTTTGTTGACAGGCCCAATATTAGTAGTAGTTGTACCTGGATTCAGAAAAGAGAAAATAGGACCCCACACGAGGGACACACCTCTATAGCGCTCTTCTATCGTCTATATAACTAAGGGTGGCTTTGTCCCACACCCTTCTCCGTTTAAATTTTGGCCACTAAAAGTTGCCGTTGACAGCTTCTAAGCTTTTATTTTGCAATTTGTTATGTACGGGGTGATCTATATATTATGTTATTAATAAAAATTAAATAGCCTGCGTTGTGGTGGTTTGTTTAATTTATACAGGGTTTTTAATTAATAATTGAAAATATAACTGTTGAATTCTACATTTATATTATTTCCAATTATTAATTAAGCACCCTGTAGATTGAATTAAAATAACGTGAATTATTTGCTTACTTTCAAGAGAACTTGAGTATGTCTTAATCAATTCAAACTTTGGCGTATTGTACCGGGTGATCAATTAAGGGTAGCGAGCGACCATATCTCATAAGATATTGGTCATATATATTTAGAAAAAAAATTCATGATAAAAGTCGCCAAGAGAAATTGCTGGAAATTATTTTCGAGTTTGTCAAACGTACGCTAGAGGGCGTAACAACTAACACTAAGTAGAAAAATGGGATTTTTATAGAATTTTGCCTAATGAAAGTATATCGATGATATTATTTTCATATTTACTGACTATTCACCTACACTTTTTGACTAAAATGTTTTGTTCTATCTATCAAAATAAAGCGGTGCGGGAAGTTCAATTGTTTTTTTAAACAAACCAAGATTTCTCCCGTTTCGCTTGACCGATTTTAACAAATTTGGGCTCATATGAGAGAGCATAGTTTACACTACAAAACGCTTACTTGGTTTTGACTTTCGTCTTCGCCACTAGATGGCGTTAGCTGAAATGATAGCAAATATTTGAGTTTTTAAAAAAAAACAAATTGAAATGGTATAATCATTTTTACATATTTCAAAAGATGATACATTTTTCTAAAATTTAATGAAAAAAATTAATCATCTACCTTTTTTGAACCGTTGATATTGAACAAAATATAATTTTATTACATTAAAAAATGGCACGTCACTGCTTTTTATCAAAATAAAAATCATTTTCGTAATCACTTATTAGTTGCTAACAAAAAGAACCCCTTGACTTTTATTCGTTAGACAAAGGGTTTCGGATAAAAAAAACCAAATAAATTTACATGGGGCGCCCATATCTCGAAACATACTAATTTACATAGTTGGAAAAAAATCTTAATAAAACTGTCCAACAACAGCAGGAGCAATAACAATAAAAACAAGAACACAGAACTTTAGAAATAAACGTTAAAAATAAATGAATAGTTTTGTCGTAAATGTTCAAAATGTTGTCCATTATTTTGAATGCACTGGTCCAATCTTTTCTGGGTGGAGTTGACAACTGCCTCCATTTCCGCTCTTTGTATATTATTTATGGCGTTTTGAATCGTCGATCAATATCCCTCCCAGCGACACTTCACTGTGCAAATTTAACAAATTAGAAACCGCCCATATCCTAATTAGGAAAACATTTGCCTCCATACTTGACAAATATCCACAATTTCACCTCGCATATACAGACGCATCCAAAACCTCTGATGGCGTAGGCGCGGCAGTGATCATGCAAAACAGTACACTACAATTCAAGTTACCCGAAATAAGCAGCGTCTGCACTGGAGAACTATACGCCATTCTTCAAGCACTTATTCACATAAAAACAAAAAATACTTCAAGATCTCTCATAATAACAGACTCTCTTAACTCAATCCATATTATCAATCAACTTTATCCCATCCAATAGCCCTCCAAATTAAAGTCGAATTATCGCAGTTGCAACATTCCAATAACTTTGATAACTTTGTGGAAATACTTTGGGTTCCTTCTCATACTGGCCTTCAAGGAAACGAAGAAGCCGACCGCAAATCACGACAAGCAGCAATGAGTGAAACCGTGAGTGAAGTGCAAACGGTAGTGTATAACGACATAAAACCGCTACTTAAATCAAAAGTGCTAAAATTGTGGCAAATCGAGTGGCAATCGTCCCAATCTAAACTACGCGACGTGAAACCGGAAGTGAAACCTCGAGCGCAGCCAACAAACAAAAGATCGCTTCAAGTTAAACTGACTAGGTTACGAATAGGCCACACCAAACTTACTCATAGTTACTTAATTACTAAAAGTGAACCCCCACAATGTGAATTATGCAAGATCCAGCTTACTGTCAAACATTTAATAACCGATTGCCCAAAATTCCAACAATCAAGACAAGATAACAACCTCAGCAACAATTTAGACCAAGTTCTTGGCGAAAACTGTAATACACAGAACCTTTTTAAATATCTAAGTGACATTAACATATTAACTAAACTATAAACAACCCATATTTGTGTCGCTAATTACCCCAGTGGTAGATGCGACTTGCTTGTAAATAAAAAAAAAGCTATCTTCATGTTTATTTATTTGAAATTGATCCCCAGCAAGTGCATAAGCAAATAAGTCAAAAGGTGTATTTTTGTGGCACAGCTATGTGAATATTCAAACATCTTAATAAATTTTGACTTTTATAGTATAACTTAACTTGTCTTATTTAAGGCAGAATTTTTATTTTGTTAATAAGCCGATAAGTCAATTTATCGGGTTATTCACGTCTGAACACGTAAGATCTGAATCGCACAAATACACTTATCTCATTATAGACGCCTTCCGATTTTTGCAAGACTTGTACATGTGTGTACATGTCTGTTTATTCACGCTTTTCAATTCAGTTTGTATTTTGAAGTAGTGTCAGCCACATGCAGTCTGATGAGTTTTGATAATACCGGTCGGTATTCTATGTTTTAAAGTGCATATTTAATAATTTTTGTGATAAAACAAAGAGTTTTGTAACAATGCATAGAAGAACATCACATATTTTGTCTCTGTGCAAGAGACAACAAAGCGGTACAGGTAAGTTCCTAAAAAATTGCCCGTTGGCTGGCGACGCCCATGTTACTGTCATGTTGTTTCTTTACAGATCAACCAGATGTCGAAGAAGATAGCAGAAATCGTCAGTTCGTATTCCAGAATGAAATAGCTTCGGAAATATCAACCTATCAGCGAAGTCGAGAATGGGTTTCAGCACAAAACTCACTCAAGCCCTGCAATGAAACTGTTGTAGAACATAATTCGGTAGCCCAGAAGGAGTTAAGTTCTACAGACAACCAGGTGCCAACCTCTAACATAGACGTGAACAATTCAAATTTGTTTCACAATTTTGAAATACCAGTTATACAAGATCTTTCAAATATGGAACACTATGCTCCTAACATTGACGGCAATATAAAAAATAATGTACTTGAAAATACTGATTTTTATGCTTTCTGTGTTGACAGTACTACTTTGACAGATAGTTTTCTTCACATTGAAAAAGAGCAGGTTGAAGCTGCTGTGTATTCTGTAAAATCCTTAGTTGAACAAACTAATATTTCCACTGAAGAGTTCTCACTTGAAGAACAAATACTCGAAAAAGAGCACGAAGAACAGGATTTTTCTGACGACGATAGTTTAGTAGATCCAAATTTCGTTGCTGGAAATACGGATGCTTCTTCATTAGAAGAAGAAATTTTGCAACCGGTGGCCAAAAAGAGAAAGAACAAGAATGCCACAATGAATAATGAAGGTATAGGAACAGAAATTTGCCTAACTGTAAAAAAGAAAGGTCGATCAAGGAAACAAAGGGAAATGGCAAAACTTTTAAGAAATACTGGTAAAGAGTATGTAGATGAGAAGGGAAACACTGTTAAAGCTAGAATTATGAAACCACTTACCGATTGCAGAATGAAATGCAAGAATAGATTTTCAGATGAAATTAGACATACCCTCTTCAAAGAATATTGGAAGCTCGGTCAGCATGACAAAAGAACTAACTTCTTGTCTTCCCTGATTTGCATTTTCGAAAAAAAGACTACTCGAGTAAGAACTTATTCTGATAGGGTTCGAAACTATTCATGCAAGTACGAACTTTCAGTAAACGGAGTAAGAGAGCCAATTTGCAAAAAATGCTTTATTGATGTTTTCGGAGAAACAAACGCATTTGTAAATCAGATAATACTAAATAGGCAATTCTCCATATCCACCATAATTGAAAATGATCAAAGAGGACGAGATGCGCCAAAGAATAAATGGCCTGAGGAAGTTTTGGCTGATGTGGTGAAACACATTCAAAGCTTTCCTGCATATGAAAGTCATTACTGCCGACAGACGACATCAAAAAAGTATCTTCAGTCAGATTTAACTATGAAATTAACTGTATCGACCCTTACTTCGTGGAATATGCTCATATTAGTGTTTTTAAAAAAAACTCACGGTCTCTAGTTAATTCCACAATATAATAAAAGTTATTGAAAATTCTAAAAAATTGACAATTGTTTCGATAAATCAATATAGAGAGTAGAGAAAATTGTGTTTCACAAACAATCTATGCAAGAAATGTTCATAAACTTGGATTGGCATTCAAAAAACCACAAAATGACACCTGTTACAAATGTGACACATTAAAAATGAAAATTATGTATGTAAATGAAGATGAAAAGGCCAACTTGATTTTGGAACAAAATAATCACCACGTTTTGGCTAAAGAAGCTTATGAGTCAAAAGCAAATGACAAAAAAATTGCGAAAGAAGATAGATCAGTAGCTGTATTTGCTTTTGATATGCAGCAATGCTTACCCACTCCTTACCTTAAAACAACAATTTCATTTTACAAAAGGCAATTATGGACCTATAATCTCACCGTCCATAACTTAGTCACAAATGAAGCCACCTGCTATCTATGGGATGAATCTGTTTCGGGAAGAGGTGCGAATCAGGTAGCGTCTTGTCTATATCGTCATATTGTGGATCTTCCTAGTGATGTGAGAAAAGTGTGCTTTTACTCGGATACATGCGGGGGTCAGAATAAAAACACCCACGTAGCTGCTATGTTCATGGCAGTATTACGTGAAAAAAGTTCAATACAATCTATTGATCACAAATTTCTGGTTCATGGCCATACGCATATGGAATGCGATGTGGATCACTCAGTCATCGAAAAAGCAAAAAAAGGACCACAATGAAAATAAATCACCCTTATGACTGGGTACAGCTAATAAGGGGATGTAAAAGCACTAAACCATTTAAAGTAAAATTAATGGAATGCGATGATTTCTTAAATTTTGCCGATTTATTAAAAAGTTGTTTTGTAAATAAAAAGATTTTTGAAAGTGGTAAAAAATTTCTCTGGAAAGACTTGCAATGGGCACGTTATTGTTCGGAGAACATTGGTATACTTTATTATAAAAAATCATCTCTAAAAAGTGAGGAGAAATTTAAATCAGTAAATTTTAGACGTCGTGGTAAACAACTATTAGGTGCATTAACTGTTTCAAAAATACACAATGGACCTATTCCAATTAACAATGAAAAAAAAAGGATATCATGGCAGTTTTACATCTCATAGATAAACAATGTCATCCATTCTATGAGAACTTAAAGGTGGCTGATGTTCCAGATACCGATCCAGATTTGATTGAGGTTGATCCCGATGAACTAATGTAAATTGATTGTTTGTCTCAGGTTTTAGTATTGTATATTACCTTATATTATAAAAAATAATGTTCGTGAATAACATACTATGTATGAAAATAAATGTGTTTATTTCAAATATCTTGAGTTGTGAGTAACCGGATAAGTCGATTAACATTGTAATTTGAAAACTAATATTTCAAAAATATGTTTCCAATGACAAATCTTATGCTCCAGAATGCAGAAATATTATCGAATATACAACAAATAGGTATTGCGATTTACCACAACTCCCCGAAATATTTTTTGGCTCTCCTGAACAATTTCTCAAATTTGACTTATCTGTTTATTCACTGAGGCCAGATATATATTGCTGCTTGCTTTATTGACAAATGTTTCGGCACTAATAACCAAGACGACTTCCACTGTCCAACGGCGAATGGCTACTAGACCTCACTAGTTGTACACTGCGCGTCATAAAAAACTGGTACACTTTTTTCCCAATGTAATCCTAACGTAACTAATCAAAATGACAATCAGTCGCATGTGTCAAATTTATCAAAGCGCATTATCTACGATTCCAGCCAATTTAAGCGAGATTGATAAAATGCGAATAATTTCCAAAATAGAGGATGGTTGGTCTATTAGACGACTGACCCAAGAGTTTAATAGAAGCAAAACCACGATTCAAAACATTAAAAAAAGGTGGGATTACGTTCAAACTGTTATCGGGAAAAGAGGAACTGGAAGACCAGTTATAGTTATAGCAGAGCAAAACGAAGCATTAACTGATTAAACGATGAAATAAAACACATTAATTTATTTGAACTAATGTTCAATTTAAACTGGGTCAGGCGTTTCACTAACACAGTAGCTTTCTCGTTTTGAGAGTTGTATTCTCCAAAAGTCTTTGTCGAATTTTCGGATAGCTTAGCCCTCTTATAAAACAGTTTCGTATATACGCAGTTACATGTTTAAAGTCGCATTCTTTATGTCTATATCTAAATATAGCTTTAAGAGTACTGATTGCTGTGTTATAATCCGTAGATTCGCTTATGTAGTAGTATACTGACGATGAAACATGGTTAACAAGTAAATCCAATTTTATCTTTGGAGTGATCTCATTTACCGTTCCAATAAAGTTTTCAAACGTTCTCAGCCAATAAATCCATTCCTTGGCAGCAAATGAAGGATCTACATCTAATTTCTCCGGTCGAAGAAATCGATCCATAGTAGAAAATTATGTCGAATAAACTGATATGAACAGAAATAATTAAGGAATAAATGCAGTTTACGGGAATTTGCCTTTTTACGAATTCTTTTTGTTTTTCGTAACTAAATAAGCCTCCTGAATATAGAAATGGAAAAAGAACTCGGCGGTCTCATCAATTGTTTTTCCTGAAAATCGGCTTTTTTATATTTTTTTCATTTCGTAATTAAATAGCCTGTATAAACATAAAAAAAACACCTCCCTCCCCCAAACAAAAAATAATTTTACGACCAATCGGCGTTATTTTTTAAGTAAATAGACGTCAATCTCCACACTGAAAATATAATAAAACAATAAGCATAACAAAAATAAGGAGTATGCATCTCTTTCACATTTGACCAGGTCCTCCAATTTTCGTTGCCTTGGTTATAAATGCGTCAAAGACTACTTCTCTGCAAACATTGACCCAATCCACTAACGTATGTTGCGCGAGTCTTAGCTCGTATTGCATTCGCAATAGCTGGTCTTTATTGACCCACAGATGAATACATCCCAAAATGTATCAAATGGGCAAGTGGGATTCATAAAAAAAACTCCTATAACGTGAAGATGCTCTAAAAAATTTAAGGGGGTACGTTATTTCTATATAATGTATATTTTGGTTGGTAACTAATTTGCGTTACAAAGTAATGGGTATTAAGTTATTCAAGAAGGGGAATGGGATATAATCATTGGATTCACCTTTTCCCTTCCTGAGTAACTTAATGTGCGTTACAAAGTATTGGATAATAAGTTATTCAAGAAGGGGAAGGGAATATAATCATTGGATTCACCTTTTCCCTTCTTGAGTAACTTAATGTGCGTTACAAAGTATTGGATATCAAGATATTCAAGAAGGGGAAGGGAATAACCTGATGTGCGTTACAAAGTATTGAATGTCAAGTTATTCAAGAAGGGCAAGGGTGAATCCAATGATTATATTTCCTTAGCCTTCTTGAATAACTTAAGAGGGGCCTCACGTTTTAGGAACCTGAAAACAGTTGGCCCCCGTGATTTGCAACAAAATTTAGGTTATTTTGTACACAACAAATTTAAAGAACGGAGGGAAATTAAGTGTTGACATTTTAACACAATATAACTTGGACCTTTGTCTTGGGGATCAGGTATTTTGGTTGAGTTTTATATTGTTATAAAAAAAATATAAGCCATTAAGTGATGGTGTGATTTTGACAGTTTTGACAATTTGTGGTCACCAATCTGGACACCAAAACCTGATCCCCAAAAGGAAGCCTAGAGAATTCGATTCTGAAAATATGAAATCTCAAATCATTGTATTTTTGAGATTTGTTGTGCGCAAATTTTTGCAAACGAACATCTTTTTACTTTAGTTCAACCGCTCCACCGTCTTGATGCATGGCGCTGTATAGAACAATATAGAACAATGACAGAAGACGACGGTCAATTCATAGACAAATAATATTATAACTTTCTCTATGGGTCAAATATGCTGTTGTCATATGTTTTGTGTTCATAAAAATATCCCAAATTTATAGTTTAGTGTGTATTGTATTTGTAAGTGAACATAATTAAGTAATTTTCATGCTAAATAAGTAAATTTGTGCTTCGTAAATGCTATTTATATTTACTCCACAAGATTGTGTTTAGTGCATTATGCTTCGTTGCAACAAAAATGCACTTTTTGCATCTATTACACAAATAACTACTTTTTAATGTTATTCTTATTTATTGTTGGTAAATACATCAAAGTGATTAAATATATTATGTGAGAATGATTCTGAGTTTTTGTTCCTTGGAATAAATATATCATGTTTATACCTGATAATAGTAATTATGATTCCGCTTAAGTTGAATTTTATTGTTGTGTTTTTCTAGACAAATTTTGTTCTTCATGAGGTCAATTATTTCGCTTATTGCATATGTTTGTAAATTCAGTTTTGATGCAGAGTGGAGGCATTTTATTTCAAGTAGTGCATCATCACCTACAAGCCCTAAAATATTTTATCAATAAATGTATGTCATTTAATATGCAAGAAGAAAAAGAACACATGGTAATTATTTGTTATGTTGAATATATTTATCATCAGGAGAAGCACCTAGAAAACCGTGTTGAACATCTACCCACAATCCTGTATCAACCACCACAACATTTTGTACTTGTTCAAAATTGCTCTTAGCCACTTTTTCCTTAAGAGTTCCATACTCCATTACCTCCGTCATACAATAAGTCTTTTTAAGAACAGATTTAACAAGAGAATGACAAGGTGTATTTGTTTATCTCTCAACAACCTGTCCAAAGATTTTATAAGAAATTAGGATGGTTATCCACTTTTTAGCTTGCCTTAGCCTATGCACCATAGGTAATAGTAATTGTTGAATAAAATTAATGAATGAAGTGGGTAACATTATATTTTGAAAATCTTTGAACCATAAATATTTTAAAACTTTGTCTAGCCAATAGTCGAAATTTCCTTGCAAATTGTTTGATTATATAAGCATTTCAAAAAATCAAAGAAAATAAAAAATCAAATTATTATTAAAGGATGATTTAGTAATAGTCTTAGTTGTTGATATTAAAAAAAATTGTAAAACAAAGGACGACTAAAAAGTTAATTTTGTCTACTTGTTGCACTTCGGGGGCTGTATCGAGTTATACAGATAATATGTTTTCTTTTCTAAAAACCATTTTTTTTGTTGTTCTTGCTGAAAAACGTAATAACAACTTAAAAAAATACAAAATTCAAACTTTTTTTTGGGTAAACCTATACTTTTCTCGCATATTGGATGGGTTGGATGGAAAAGTAATAATACCAATAATGTATTATACAAAAACAAAAAAAATATTTACCATTCAGGTGATCACACATATGTGTATCTGTCATGGAAAAAAGAGAATGAACCAACTATTTTTTTGTATAATGAAGTAAAAATGTTTCAGTTCCGATCTCCACAACACATATGATCAATCTTTGCAAACAAGGTAGAAGCAAACTTGTACATGTTGATTGTATGTTTGATTTTGTTCTGTATATATCGATCTCCCCACAATATATACATTATTATTTGTCATCACAGATCTTTCGCTTTAAATTTTTTATTAGTTGTTATAGTTGCTTTGTAAGTTTTTTAAACGTTTGCTATTTTAAATTTAAATTCCTCACTGTACCTTACTTTCCTCTTTCTATTAAATGTAAAGCATTGTATTACAAGTAAATATTTCTTTGTATAATAAATTTGGAAACTCTTTGTTTATATTATTTGTTTCTAGATAAAATTGAATATATTTACACATGTAGTTGAAAAAAGAGCCTAGTGTTGTGTTTTTTACTGAGCCTACATGTCAAATAACATTTGAAAGCAACCAACAGGAACTCTGAAACTGATACAAATATGATTAGATTGAGGCAAAGTTGTGACATGACGTTCTGTGTTTTCAGACTAAATGGCCTATTTTAAATCATATAAATTTGCAACTTTTCCGCAGCTTTAATTTTCTTAGCATGAAACAAACAACAATTTATAATCATGAAAACATTTTATTATGTTAATATAAATGGTACAAATTTTGAAAGTTAGAATGTTTTTAAAGTATGTAATTTTTTTTCCATTCTTAATTTCTAGCAATTTCCGCACTTGGTATCCATATTATTAAATAGCACATGTCCTTTCATGCAATATGTAATGCACCTTGTATCAGGTTATAATAGTTATATTTTTCAATTATCATTATTGTATATTCATCAAAATGAATTATGCAATTCTTGTCTTTTGAGAGCGGTTTTAATTTTTCTTCATTCAGATACTTCAAAGGTCACTTCACTTCAATTAAGCATTTTTCGCTTTTCGCTAACAAACCCATATTATCATTAAAACAGGGTTCCAAGAAAATGTTGAAAGATGGTTTGATGATACTAGAACAAACCATCAGTATTATTTTTCTCACATTTTCACATTAATCAAATAATCCAGTAAACATAACCTCAAACATAGCTTTTAAAATTAAAAAATACGGATTGCAAGATAATTTACATTATCATAACTATAATTTTTGATATCGGGTCGATACGATTACGTACTTTTTAACAATTTATTCCTTTCAAAAACATTTATGAAACTCTTAAATAATCAAAAATCTACACTCAAATAGAAACTATGTCAACAAATTTTGTTTGGATCCGTGTATATAATATTCTCTCATCTATGCACAGGTGTACTGTGGTTTGGATGCAACATAAAAAACAGAGATAAGGTTTCTGTGCTCACAATAAGTCGAAATATTTGAAATCAAAACATTCGAACAGAGATGCGTTTCTTTGAACCGTCAAGAGTGGAAAGACAGAGAGAGAAAATATGTTGAATAAGTAAAAGCCGATTCAGTACTGCTATCGACATCTATTGTAAATATTTTGAACCGAATAATTACTAAATTAGTAACTAGTATTGTGTAGGTTTTTAAGTTTATATACCTGTGAGGAGGCCTATCTTAATGTGCGTTACAAAGTATTGGATATTAAGTTATTTAAGAAGGGGAAGGGAATACAATCATTGGATTCACCCTTTTCCTTCTTGAATAACCTGATGTGCGCGTTACAAAGTATTGGATATTTTTCAAGGGGAAGGATGAATGCATATTACTTTCACTATGAGGGAAACTATGTGCGAAATTTACATATATTCAAAACCGAAGTTTATTAAATTATAATAGTATTAAACATTTATTTAATCATAAATACAATTAAATTATTCAATATTATTAGAGAAATATGTCAAATTATTTTATTATATTGAAAATGAAAAATACGTGAATTCTTTTTATGGGAAAAGTTTCCAAACGGTTGGCGAAACTACAATATATTATTGTCGGCTGTCGAGTATGACATTGACATTCATAAGTGTATTTGCATGGAAAATAAATGTTTTTAATAATTTTTAATATTCAGATTTTGAAAAGTATTTGTTTTCTCAACTCGTGACTTGGTATAAAACGTTTCTATAATAATAACTGTATGTAAAAAAGATATGAGACCCGAACCGGATTGGAGATATTTTAAAATTGAAAATGTGCCTGCATGACAATACAACTAAGTTTGAATAATTTTGAAAATTTATATCTCGAAAAGTAGTTGTTTCCGCAACTTGTAGTAACTTGTTATAAAACGTTTTTATAATAAGACCTATCTGTAAAAAAAATTGAAGCCTGAACTCGATTGGTGGCATTCCAAAGTTTAGCCATATGGCCGACTCATCACTGTAGCTATTTCTGCTACTTCTTTTCTTTATATGATTTTCGTATATTTTCCAAAAAAAATTGCGATTTGGCAACATCAATAATTACCGGAAGCGTCAAAAACAGCGGAGACATCAAAAAGAGATTTCAATAATAAACTAGAATTTTATACTTACCTTTTATTACAAAATATACGTTTCTTTTTATTTTATTTTATATGTCCATTACATTTCCAACGAAAACCATCTATCGAATCTGGCCGTGGTGTCATTATGAAATGTCCGTCGCAAAAGTTCACCGGACACTTAACAGGTTGACTGCCATATATAAACGATAAAAAATGACCCATACGCCAAGGGAAGAATAGTTATAAAAATGACCTTTTAAAAGATATGTTCTATATGTTTGTACAAAATTCATCAAAATAATAGCAGTTTTCCAAAAAAACTGTCAGCGGTCATATACGCCCGCCCGAGCATAGGCGGCATATTTATGTCATTGTTGCCAGCGGTCGTATTGACAGCGGTCGTTTTATTCGAGTCGTAACTTGTCAGTGTGAGACGTATCAGTTCAGTTTCGTTTTGATCTTGGTCGCTGTTTGATGTGCACGTGCCGCCATGAGTAATCGTAGTAGAAAAATTGTTGAACTAGCATTGAAAGATGGCCAAAAGTCAGGTAATATTCATTATTTACCTTTGAAATATACATTCTCAAATACAGTAGTGGAAAAAAGTTTGGAAACTTTTGTCCGCTACTGTAGATATAAATATTTTGAATCATATGCCACTTTTTCTATCCCTTCCAGGTGACGAATCTGATCCATATAGTTCATTTGACTCTGATCTTGACCCCATGTTTTTGCCGTCTAGTGACGAAGAAATATTATCTAGTTCAGATTTCTCAGATTCAGAAGAGGAAATCAAAAATTCCAGTCTAAAGAAATCTAAGCCCAAACGCAAATTGCAACCCAAAAAGACAGTCTCAAAAAAAATGAATACTGGAGAAAATAGGTTTTTGGATCAACCATGCTGTTCCAAATCAGTTTTATCCGATGATGTCTCGCACCAAGAAACAGAAGCCGCTAACGCCACAATCAGTTTTCCATCTGATTCTATGGAAACAAACAAGAAGAGTTCATCAGTAGATCTGGAGCAGGATCAACAACTGGAAGAATTCTTTGAAGTTGAGACTTTAGCTCAAGCCAAACCACCAAATATTGAGGACATCCAGGGATCTGACAATGAGGTTGAAGTTAACCAAAATGTTTTAGAGCATACGTGGACGCAGCCAATTGGAAATCATCAAGAATTCGAATACACTGCAGAGGGTGGTTTACATGGAAATTACGCCGCAATACTGATAAACGATTTGTCGCCTTACACATGTTTCCGTACTTTCCTTGACGATGAAATCATTGATGAGATGGTAAATCAGACAAACCTATATGCCACCCAAGTTTTGTGTGATCCGAACGACGTGAAGACAGATTCGAGACTACACAGATGGGCTCCAACTGATAGAAAAGAAATGATTCGATTTATTGGTGTAGTGGCTTACATGGGTTTGGTGAAGATGCCTTCGTTGGAAAAGTATTGGAGTAATGACGACCTATATAAGAATGTGATTATACCAAAAACCATGTCCAGAAACAGATTCCAGTTACTTCTCAGAATGTGGCACTTCTCCGATAATAAAAGTTGTCCAGAAGGGGATCGTCTTCATAAGGTGAAGCCATTAGCAGAAAAACTTGTCAACAACTTTCAAAGGATCTACACTCCTGGCCGGACATTTTGTATTGATGAGTCCATTATTCCTTTTCAAGGGCGATTGCTATTCAAGCAATATATTCCACAAAAAACCCATAAATATGGAATAAAACTTTTCAAGTTATGCAGTGACAATGGGTATACGTGGAATCTGCGAATATATGCCGGAAAAGAAAAAGGTGATGGCAACGCTTCTGTTTCAACAAACATTGTGATCAATCTCTCCAGGGACCTACTAAATTCTGGACGAACCATCATAGCTGACAACTATTATACAAGTCTCGAACTCACAAATATTTTGTTGGACAGTAAGACACACTATATTGGTACCTTGAGAGCTAACCGGCGTGGAAATCCGAAAGAAGTCGTACAAAAAAAATTGAAGAAAGGGGAAGTATTCGGACAAGAAAACGAAAGAGGCATATGTGTCTTGAAGTGGAAAGATAAGAGGGATGTTCTTCTTCTCACCACTAAGCACACTGTTGAAACAGTGAATGTCCAGCGGCGCACTGGTATGGTTCAAAAACCGAAGGCCATAATCGAATATAACGAAGGAAAATCGTCGATTGATCAATCTGATCAGATGACCAGTTATAATTCACCCTTAAGAAAATCCCTAAAATGGTATAGGAAACTTGCCATAGAATTTATTTTGGGTACAGCGCTTGTGAATTCCCATATTGTATACAACCAGCTTGCTGACAAAAAAATTAAAATTACAGAGTTTCGTGAACAAGTAGTGAGATCCTTTCTGACATATGATGAAACCGCTCATGAAAATAAAACAAAGCAGAGACCATCGAGGAAATCAGCAATCCATAAGTTCCTCAAAAAACAAGGGCCTTTCGATAAAGTCCGGAAGTACTGTAAAGGTTGTTATGCAAAAAAAATTCAAGGGAAAATAACCAAAAACCAAGTCAAGAAGGTTGTAACATATTGTGAAACATGCGAAGACCAGCCTCATTTGTGTTTGGAATGTTATAATATCTTACATTCAAAGTAGTTATAATGTTTTTGTAGTATTCAAACCCCTTTCACTTGTTTTGTTTCGTGTAACTGCATTAATTTGTCAATAAAAAGTAAAAAATAAAATATGCCGTTTTTTTTCAATAATTTTTCGACAATTCCAAAACTCGCAGTGATATGCGAGCCTCGTAGGCCAGAGCGGTCGTATACCGTACCTTAAAACGTTATAGATAGGACCGCTGGCAAATGAGGATCGATAGTTTTATATGGTGCATAGCGGTCGTATACGACCGCCATGGCATATTGGCATGTTTACATGTCGGTCGTATACGACCGCCGTGGCAGTCAACCTGTTAATTTCATTATTTGCGGATATTAAACCCAAACGCTGCGCTTGCGATATAATCTCATTATTATTTCGTCAGGTATAAATATCGTCTAGATTAATAAAACTCATTTTTGTCGGAAACCAAGAAAATCTTAAATATAGAAGCGCAACAAAAATAAACAGACACACAATACCAACGGCAACAAATAATAATGACAATAGTTTGAAACTTTTATGACAGTTAGAAATAAATTTTTTGCTATTGCCATTGTTGTATAACTTCCAAAAGTAAACCTTTTAAAAGTGAATATTTTCATTAAAATAAGAAACCGCCAAGATTTATTTTTATTTTTATGCTTCTACAAACATAATCAACCCAATAAACCAAAATTTTTAGTAATACAAGAAAAGCCCGTAAACTGCATTTATACCATAATTAAACTCTCAATACACGAACTGTATTCGACATAATTTAAGATAATTAATGAAAATTATTATGTCAAGTAAAGAAACATTTGCGACAAATATTAAAACTAAGTATGTGTTCACAAGAACCGTTAAAAACGCTAAACTGTAAATAACCCGCTTATCAAATATACTACACAAACTTAATGAAGAACATAAACAATGTAGGTTAATTTTTTTCCTTAAATTAGTTCGGTTGCAAGCCTTCAGAAGAACAGAAAGGTATGTTGACCAATGAAAGCTTAGGATCAAACAGATTCATGATATCGCGCCAACATTAGAATAAAGAAGCAACCATCGAAATAGGTCACCAATTCAAGCAACTTGCTCTGCGTCACCCTGTATTATAGATCAAATTTACTGTATCGTGTAATTCGGCATATAACATTAAAAAACTCTTTGGTTTATAAACAATTAATTCTTTTTCTCCGTAGTTGGGTTTATGTTATGTGTAAATATGAACCATATGACTGGAAATCTCCTTATTTGCCGTATGTAAATCCATTAGCAGGACTAAACGGATGTTAGACATTTGATACACGAATGTTTGTTTGTGTGTGTGTGTGTCCTCTTACACATTATCTAATGGAGGTGTGCCCATATATTCATATTAGGTCAATTTGTGTTTTTATCACCTGTCAACTCGATGAGAACGAATTTAATGGAAATTTTTTTCACATTGTTTAATTTTTTGAACTATCTATTTTATAGAACAAGCTTAGATAAGTTATAGCATGTCCCTTAAAGTACGCACCAGTTAATAGTATATTAAGTACCAAGTCTCAAAAAGGTTACTTCAGTTACGAGTTTTACTATGCACGAGTGGGACGAAGCGGAACGAGTTTCTTGTGAAACAGTTACTAAAGATGTTTTGAACACGAGGTGTAATATTCTTTTTCTTCGCCCGCTGGAATGAAAAAATTATATTATACTGTAATGTTTTTCTTATTTATTTAAAAGTTTTTATTACGACGGGTAGGATAAATTTATATACACGGTCAGGGTCGGACCGGCTAAATTTGGCCCCATCGGCACCACCAGTAATTGGCCCCAATCCTACTCTCTTTGACCAACTCGATTATCCCCATAAAGGTGATTAATCACATTTAAGACAAAAATATTTAGAATTTATATATTAAAAAGTAGTGTTAAAATAGTAGATAGTCCAAAATTATGAGAATTTCAAGTATTTTGCATCCGTTTCAAATAATCTAAAAAAATATGCGTTTAAAACATAATATAAATACTGTGTAGGTAATAAATAAAAAATAAAGGTGAATTTTTATAAAAAACGAAGCTCAAAGTTCAATACCATGCATGAACTGTGGGTCAGCGAACTGTAACTCAGGCACATGCACTTGCTGAAACTGGCGGATATCTATCTATAAGTAAAAAATAAATAAAGTTGCGTTTACATCATCATTGTGAACATTTGTAGCATTGTCAGAGTGTTCACGAAATATGGAAATTAACAGAAAACAACTGAAGTCAACAAAAAACGTAAATGTAGAAAATTCCACAATATTATAAATGAAAACTACAAAATTATCGATAGTTTGTAAAGTAAAATAAGAATATTTTATTCACGTATTACCTACCTCTTGTACAGCATTTAAGGGCAACAAAGGACCATTATTATTCCTTTCTTGTTCAAAATAATTTACTAATGATTCCACAAGTTCTTTGCATCGGCTATTCAGCTGTTTGGGCATTTTAACAATCACAGAAGAAAATGCTTTGTTGTTTTGAAAACAAAAACAGTTTTGATTATAAATATTTCTCACAAGAAAATTTTATAAAGCACGTAACTATAACCTCAAAAATCGATGACAATACACGAGTAGAAAAGTCACAAACAACGCGGCAACATGACATTATTTCTGGCAGTGACTATTTTACCGTCAATAATTGGAGGCTTCTTTATGAAAATTTTAACACAAATGTTTACATCGAGGGACGTCTAAACCCAATAAAGCTATATTGCTTATACATTATTTTGGTACAAAAGTTTTTTTATTGATTGGGTTACCTTTAGAACCGATTAATTAACAAATTTAAGTATATGCACTTTTCGATAGAAATGTAGCCACACATGCGATAGAAATACGCCCTTGGTGACGTAAACGCAGCTTTATTTGGTTTTTACTATATGCAGATTCTTCAAAACACATTCTATGTGAATGCGAATATCTTTCAAGACAGAGATTCCTGACAATAGGCGAAGAAAAGTCCATTGTTAGAAGCTACTCGGGAATCACTGAACAGTATAATGCGTTTATTAGAATAGACCAAACTGGACAAGATTCTATACAGTAAAAATGACCCCTACAATATATCTGGAAATAGTCGAGATGGGAAAAGTCCATACATAATGGAATTTAATCTACGCAAACAAAATGTGTATTTTTTCTGCAAGGCATTCGCTATTACATCGTCAAAACTTGCTTTTCGAATATTTCGTGAATATTGTGATATAAAATTTCAAAATGATATAAAAAAGCGACTGATGAAAAATAATACCTTCTGTTTCTAGGATTGTAGTTTATAAATATTATTATTACAGCAGTTCATCCATAGACTTTATAGACCTTTTCATCACCATTTTTTTTGAACGCATGCGTGAAGTTCGGCCATCTTTGTCGTACTGTTATGTAAATAAGCATGTTAAAATACCTGTGTACAAATAGTTAAAATCAACTAACATTAAACAAATAATACTTATTAAAAAGAAATTAAGCGAGAATTAGAATAATAAGTGTCTTAATTAAAAAATAAATTTTTCAAGTCGACTATATATTATCTGTACGAAAAGGAGAAATAAAACGGTGTTGTTATGGAGTGTGTAAGAGTGATACATGTTATAAATTATTTAAAACCAATAGGTACATAATATATATTATTTTCTAAATGTTCCTAAACCTTGCTTGCAATATATAGATGTAGTTAATATATACGCGTAATCCTATGATTATAAAGTATGTTTTTACAATTCGCGTATAAAAGAGACTTCATTATAACATTGTTTACAGTGTCACAATTAAGCTCTTTGAACACTGTTATAGTAATTTTTAGTGTAGGTACAGTTGGTTATTGTATTTAGTTATATTTTTATTTGACATTTGACTTTAATCTTGACACAAATTATAAATAAAATGGTCTAGCGTTGTTCTAGCTAGCAAATTATTATATTAAAGGTAAATTAGAATGATTTATATATTAAACATATTAATGAATAAAGTACGCTAACGTTCATTTATCAATGATTTGTCAATTGTTTATTTTTACATTGTATAGGATCAATATATAGGTATACAAAACGTTCGATTTTTGGGATAAATTACCAGATATCCATGTGAAGATGTATTACAGAAATAATGCTGTTCATGATATAACATAAATAGATCGCAAAAGCATATACGATGAAGCTCTTTTTTAAACAAATAATCATTCTCTTTTTGCTTAAATGAAAGTTTGTTTACAATTTACACAATTATTCGGTTATATGTCAAAAGTCAGAAATGCTGAATAAAACCATCTGTGATCTGACCAATTAGGAATCAACAGAATTGCCAACTTAAATTTAAACCACTCCTCCTAGTTTAAAAACTGGGATTATATGAAATTATATTTTATTTAAATAATTAAATAAATGCAAATTATAAAAAATATTGTGTAAAACTTGTGCCACAATGACTTTCTGTAGTACTCGTGATTTGCACAACTCACCGCTTCGCGGTTTGTTGTGCAAACTTCACTCGTACTACAAAACGAGTCATTGTGACACTTGTTTTACAAAAACTATTATATCAAAAAAAAATTAAATTTTAATAACATTAATAATATTCATTATCAACCTAGAAGTTAATTTTACATTTTCTACATGTGCTAACAGTAAATTATGGTTAATTAGGATAACATTATTTACCTAATTTTATTTAGATAATATATGGAACAAAAGTTCGTTTAATCGAGGAGCATTATAAAAATAAAGAAATCAGAAATTTCTATCAGGAGGTAAAGAAAACGCAAGGAAAAGGATATAAAGCTATTGATTTCTGTAGAAATAAACAAGGACAAATGATAACAGATCCACAAGGACGATTAGACAGATGGGCAGAACATTTCGAAGAGTTGCTGAATAGTGGAAGGGTACATACTGAACTGGAAGATGATAATGTAGAGTATGGTGACCCCGGAGAAGTAGAAGAACCATCAGACGACGAAATACTGGAAGAAATAAACAATCAAAAGAATAATAAAAGTGAAGGGGAAAATGGAATAACAGCTGAAGTCCTAAAAACAGGTGGAGCTATATTACAGCAGAGGATATGCAAATTAATAAGAAAAATTTGGAGAAATGAACAGATACCGAATGCTTGGAACAATGGAATTATCTGCCCGATTTTCAAAAAGGGAGAGAAAACGTATTGTGAGAATTATAGAGGAATATCTTTATTAGACGTGACTTATAAGGTAGAGTTATCCGCACTAGACTCACAGAAATATATAACAAGAAAATTGTAGAATACCAAGGAGGTTTCAGACAAGGAAGAGGAACAGCAGACCAGATATTCATACTAAAAATGATACAAAATAATAGCTATGAACAAAATTTAGGACTACGCTTACTTTTTATCGACTTCAAGCAGGCTTATGACTCCATCATAAGATCAAAATTGTATGAATCTTTAGGAAATCTCGGAGTTCCACAAAAACTGGTAAATTTGATAAGACTAACTCTGCATAGAACAGCATCGAAAGTTTTGGTAGAAGGAAGTTTATCGAAAAGCTTTACTTCAAGACAAGAACTGAAACAGGGAGATCCATTATCTACAGTTTTGTTCAACCTGATGTTAGAAGATATTTTGAGGAAAGCTGGCCTGAATACTAAAGGAATGATATACCATTGTAGACATCAGGTAATTGCATATGCTGATGATGTGACTTTGATAACTAGATCAAAAAGGGAGCTGCAAGTAGTACTGAATAAATTTGTAGATACAGCGAAGACGTATGGCCTAATAATAAACACAGCTAAAACTAAATATATGGAGATGAAAAATCATATAATTGACGGGATAAAAGAGGTAACCTTCAGAACAGATAACCAGGTATATAACTTCGAGAAAGTTGATAGTTTTGATTACCTAGGGGTAACAATTAATAATAAAAACGACGAAATAGGTGAAATAGATAAGAGGCTTTCCAAAGGAAGCAGAGCAGTAGGAGCCCTCAGTAATATATTGAAATCAAAAGTACTCTCTAAAAAAGCGAAGATAAGAATATACAGAACGATAATTAGGCCAACAGTACTATACGGTTGCGAATCCAGGATACTTACACAAAAGAATGAAAATAAAATTGGAATATGGGAAAGAAGAATACTCAGAAAAATATTTGGAGGCAAAAAGCTAGAAGATGGAGCTTGGAGAATACTAACAAATAAAGAAGTGGCGGAAACGACTTATTGGCCTGACCGTTCTTCGAAGGGCAAAACAACTACATTCCTGGCTAATACCACGCAGAATATTGAATTACATCCCCTTCGAAAACCGTGACGTCGATCGGCCATTTTGCCGATACGGACATCTGTGGTGATTCGCAACTGATAGCGGAAGAGCATAGTACACTTACGCGTTTCGACCTTCTTGGGTCTCATCAAGAGTGCTACACCTGTTTTAAAAACAGGTGTAGTAGAAAATCGAAATTTATATTTCATATAGCACCTCGTATTTTATGAAATTATATTCATTTTTATTTAATACGACTAATACGGTCGCATTTATCTGAGGTGTTGGTTCGCAACTGAAAGTGAAGATGGCGCCAACTGACTACTTCTCGCTTGTGTAACTACACGAACCAAGAGAGGTTGTCGGAGGGTGTAATCTTCAGTTCGGATTAGAGATTCTGAACTGGAAGGCATTACGGCACTCTTGAAGAGACCCAAGAAGGTCGAAACGCGTAAGTGTACTATGCTCTTCCGCTATCAGTTGCGAATCACCACAGATGTCCGTATCGGCAAAATGGCCGATCGACGTCACGGTTTTCGAAGGGGATGTAATTCAATATTCTGCGTGGTATTAGCCAGGAATGTAGTTGTTTTGCCCTTCGAAGAACGGTCAGGCCAATAAGTCGAAATTATTGAAATTTCGACTAAAACAGGTGTAGTAGAAAATCGAAATTTATATTTCATATAGCACCTCGTATTTTATGAAATTATATTCATTTTTATATATATATATATATATATATATATATATATATATATATATATATATATATATATATATATTACAGTACTACAGGCCTCAAAGGCCCAAGCTGTCATCCGCTATATATATATATATATATATATATATATATATACATATTTATATAATAGATGGTATTGGCAGCTAACCTCTTAAATAGCAGACTTATTTTTCCTTTTTGGGAACGCCCATAACACTAACCACATTTTAATCGTTCACAATTAAACAGTTCAACTGAGTTGTAAACAAGTACAGCACCATCAATAATTTGTTATATTGTTGGATTTGTTTGTGGAGATAATTATTGTATCCCCAGTTATTATTGCACAAAACAGTACGAAACTTTTAAACTCCCGTTCTTACAACATGGCGCCTGCGCTTGCGCTTGTCATGTGATGAAAAGCACTATTATCCGGATAGATCTTTTCATCACATAATAAGCGCAAGCGCAGCCGTCATTTTGAAATAGCGGGAGTTTAAAAGTTTCGTACTGTTTTGTGCAATAATAGCTGGGAATGCAATATTATCTCCACAAACAAATCCATCATTAATACAAATTATTGATGGTGCGGTACTTGTTGAGAAATCAGTTCAAGCGTATAATTGTAAACGACTAAAATATGGTTAAAGTGATATGGGCATTTTCAAAAAGGCAAGTCTGCTTGTTGAGTTGTTAGCTGTCAATACAATCTATTATCTAAATGAAATTATGTAAATAATTATCTAGATAATATTAGGTAAGTAATTTTCTCCTATTTAACCATAATTTATTGTTAGGACATGTAGAAACACTCTAAAATTAACATCTGGGTTGATATTGAATATTATTAATAATACTAAAATTTAAAAACTCTGATATATACATATTATATTTTTAATCATAGGATATTACGTGTATATATTAAGTACATCTATCCATTGCAATTAAGATTTTGGAAAATTCAAAAAATAATACATATTATGTATTGGTTTCAAATAATTTATAACAAGTATCACTCTAACTTACACACTCCATGACAACACCGTTTTATTTTTCCTTTTCATACCGATAATAAAATCGACTTGAAAAATTTATTTTTTAATTGAAGACACTCATTATTTTAATTTTCTCTTAATTTTATTTTCAATAAGTATTATTTGTTTAATGTTTGGCGATTTTAACTATTTGTACGCATGCTTATCTACAAAACAGTACGAAAAAGATGGCTGAACTGCACGCATGCGCCCAAAAGTTAATTGAGATGAAAAGGTCTATACTAATTGTATATTCGGAATCAGTACAGCGCGCCACCTTGACTTACGGCATGAACTAAATAGTCTTTGTAGTTTTCTCTATGCATCTAATGTATCTATGGTTTCAGTTTTATCATTCAATCGAATAAAATTATAATTACTTAGTAGGCAATATCCGCTATTCTAAAATACATACATTTAATAATTATTATCTTATTTTGTTTGAACCGTATAACGTTAGAAATAATTTCACTAACACGTTAGCTACAACATACGGGATTTAGATTTTAATTTACCATTTTTACTTTAGCCATACGACGAAACATCGGGATCCGAGTTGCCTATGGCGTGTTGAGGGATTTACGCGCGTTGATCCTTGGCAACGCCAACTTTATTTCTAAAGCCTAAGCCTACTTTGCATCAACTCATCGTTGTAATTACTTTATCTATATAACAGCTCAACGACTTTGTTTATTAATGAAGCGCAATGAGACGCCGCCGGTAAAGTAGAGAAGCTCATGTTTTTAACAGAATATACGAAATTAAGGAAGTTATCACAAGAAAGAAATTTTGATGACATTATTTTATAGTCCTAATAATGTTTGTAATGTAATTTCATTGTTCACGCGATTTATTTTGCTAAAGTAAAAATTATACGTACAACACCGCCCAAAAATACGATTTAAAATTTACTAGCTAGGATAGTGGTAGGTACTATTAGTATTGATCGGCTCAGTAATAGAAAAATATATAATTTTCGGTCTCGGTATTTCGAATGGCAGAATTCTGTCGGAATCGGTTTTAATTTATCACAAAAAATCACTTTTCTTGAAACAATATGACAGTTAATTAAGTGGTTGTTACTCCTCCTTTGAATTTCCTTTTGGCCTTCCTTCGCACAAATCCTCGTTACCATTTTTCCTTTGGAGTAAGTGATAACAAGAAGCAACCACGTCGTGTATTGGTAAGTAAAAAAATCAGTCCATATTGATACAACTGAGTTAGGCGGAAGAATTTTTTCCTTTTTCTTTCGGTGTCATATTAAGTTAACCTAACGTTGGCAATCACATTGGGAATTTTTTCTCGGTTTTCGATTAATCTAAAAATATGTTCGCACTACGTATTCCAGTCCAATCACGAATGTTTTGCAGACATGAATTCCTCTGCGGCCCTCAATTTTACCATTCACTATAAGCAGCAGGACATGCCCTAGTTACCATAAATTTCATATCTTAACAGTCCAAGACCAATATTTTTGCCCAACCGATTTTTGTAGAGAGTTTGGTTTCGATGCGTTTAAAAATGCGCCCTCTATCGTGATTACAAATTCCGTTACAACACATGCATATACAGTGCTTCTCAAAAGTCCCCCCCCTCATTTCTTTTAAACGGTAATACTTAGACTGATGAAATTTGTAGCGTGAAAATGAACTATTGTGAGCTTCTCTACTAGTGGCAACAGGTGACGTAGAAGGCATCGGCGACGTCACCAGGCAACTGAAACCAATAATATTAAATGGGACCTTATTATGGCTAGTGACACCTCGTTTGAAAGGTATTCAGAATACCTATTCAATCATACTAATCTTTTTTTGGATTTACGATGTTTTTGAAGGTTTCACATATGTTCTCCCCCGGCTTGGGACTCTTCGTCAGGTTGTGGTATTCGACTCCAGTTGTAACGCGAATATTCGCCGAACTGTCGGAGATTTAATATTGGCAAGCCTGTCGACGGAAGGAATTCAGATCGCGCACTACACGAAGTTAAAATCCAGTCCTCCATGTGCCGTCGACGTGTAAACATACAATTCTAGTGTTTAATTTTGCATGTGCTCTGAGAGCCATAACGTTATTGCACGAAAATCCTGATAAATTTTATGTAGGGGAAGAAAATACCGCTTGAGTTAACAGCTGGCAAGTCTGACCCGTTAATCTACTGGTCCAGGAAGGGCCGATGACCAAGGATACCAGTAGAATTGGTGGAATTAGGAAACACGTGGTAAATTTCTGTAGACGGCGTTTGTTAGTAGGATTCATTATCAAGGTAAATGGTTGAAAATACTTTCTCGAAATTAACAGTTCTATAGGTAGATTAACGTAGGAATTTTATCTTTGAATCGTAGTTTATTGGAGTATGTAATCTGGATTTCATGAAATAGTTTGATACATTTCACAATTTTTTTAAGTAAAGTTTTTATTGCTCTCTTTTTGCGGCAATTAGTATAAATTAATTTTTCCCTTTGTATTTAAAATTGTAATAATTTGCTTCATAGTTTAAAATATTGGGCTCTGAACGCTAGGATACTACGGTACGTACCTGGGTACTGCGTTATTTAGTTAAGTTTTCGAACTCGGACGATTTTATGTAAATAATTTTGCGCCGTACATAATTTCGATTTGTATTTTCTTTTAGCAACGCTAAGCTCGTTTGCTGTTTAAATTTTATGCTTATGCATTTATTTATATTTATATTCATATTTGTATAAATTGCGGGAGTGCGAACCCATGTAATTGTGTCATTTGTAATTTATTGCACCTGATTTAATTGGGTTTTTATAGTAAATCTGGGGTTTGCTTAACTTTGAAGGTAATTGTTTCAAATGTGGGCTAATTTAAGCAGTCTTGGGTGCTTGCCAAAACTTCTCTGGCGCCCTTTTTGAAAACTGAATACTTTTTTTGAAGAATCCACCCCAGCTAGTCGACTGGCGAGCACAGGTTGTACCACGTGAGACAACCCGCACATATATAGCGAGCACTAAGGGTTAGTAGATTTTCTCGTTATACAGTTAATGTATTTTTATAGCAATCACTGGGATGAGGTGAACAATGGATATTAAATTGGACGCCACCAGTTTTTTAAGCTATACTTTAATTAAACAAAAAACTAAAAAGGTTAAAAACTGGAAAACCTTATATTTACTTTAACTTAACAAAACGAAATACTGAAAATATTTTAACGCGATGGTCCAAGTTAATATAAATTGTTGAAAATCAAATATCAAATGTTCAGCAAATTATATTTATTAATAACTCAATAGATAATATTCTTAATCCATCCCGGCCGGTTTTGTGTTGTCTCTATGGTGGTGTTCAGTCATAGTGCCTACCCAGGGGCTACAGAGCTGAGGAAGGAAAAAAAGAGTAAAAATCAAGGAAAAATTCTGGGAAGGAAGGAATAGATAGAACAGATAGGAAGGTTATGCTTCAACACATAAAAAACTGAATCTAGTTTTTAAAATAAAACTAACAGAAGTCTGTTCTATCATATTCGCTTTGTTCCCTAAATAAACAGAAAATGCGGAATTATTAAGCTAAAAAATAATGAAAAGAATTTATTAATAATTTGCTTCAAAAGAATATAAAATGTTTCTTTTTTACAATAAAAAAGAATCGAACATACAAAATTCATCAAACGTCTGCCCATATTATAATTTGAAATAAAATAGAATACACATGGAGAAAAAATATTCCAAAAATCTAACTCACCAGCAAATATGTAAAACCACTACAATGTAGGTATTAACTTATAATTGTTACTATAGGAAGAGACGTTTCCTATGTACGATATCGTTTAATTATACAAAATTTGGAAGTGAAACAAGTTTTTTAATTCAAATCATTAGTACGATGAAATTAAAATACCATAGTCCGATGGAAATCGTAACAGCCGTTCGGCTTGTTACAAGGTTAAAATAAATAAACACTAAAATTTGAGATTCGCTTTTAGTTAATATAGATTCAAAAGTTCGCTTATGGTTAGTAAGTTTTTTAATTGACGTTTTAACATGCGATAATATCTTGAATTTTTAGTTTAATTATTGTTTAACGAGACGTTTAAGTATCTACATAAACAAAATGGTACGAGCTCTAGCTGACAAAGTAATAGCTATCTTAAGTATTGGTGAAACTGGAAATAATTTTCATGCGGCGCAACGTATTTTTAATGACATATACCCCGATCGCCGCACTGAGAAGAATCCAAAACAGGAAAATACAGTAACTACAGTAGAAGAAAACTCAAATAGTTCTGAAGATGAGGTATACATATCAATTATAAGTGCCAGAGAAAAGAGAAACTGGACAGAAAAAATACAAGTTGGTAATGTGAAATCAATTGCAAAACTAGATACAGGAGCAAAATGCAACGTGTTACCGAGACACTTAATAAAAAAAACAAAGGAAAGTCTGAAACCAAGCCGAACAAAAGATTTACTAAGTTGCACAGAAGATAAAATGGCAGTTCTAGGCTACTTTGTAAAATAAAAAATGAAGAAAACAGCGTTATATTCAAGGTAGTTGAAGAAAAAGTTACATCTATCCCAGGACTGATACCTGTGAAAAGTTAGAACTTATTACAAGGATAAAAACACTGAAGGAAAGTGAATATAAAGATGACATCTTTGAAGGTTTAGGCTGTTATAAAGGTTATGAGTATGATATTGACCTAATCGAGAACCCAAAACTTGGAATTAAACCGCCAAGAAGAATTCCACATGCTATAAGAGATCAGGTAAAGCAAGAACTTGACAGAATGGTGTAATTAGACGTCTTAAAACCAGAAACAGAGCCTACCCCTACTGTAAGTCCTATGGTAATGGTAGGATAAAAAGGCAAAATAAAAATCTGTATAGATCCATCAAATGTAAACAAAAACATACTGAGACTACATTTTCCACTTACTACTATAGAGGAACTTTCAGCTGATATTAAAGGTTCTAACTTCTTTGCATTACTAGATTGCACAAAAGGATTCTGGCAAATTAAACTTTCAGAAAGAACACAAAATATATTAACTTCCGCTACCCCATGGGGAAGATATTCTTTCAAGAGATTTTCGTTTGGAGTATCATCAGCATCTGAAATATTCCAAGAAATTTTAACAAATTTGTTCAGTAAATTTAAAAATGTATGAGTATCATCCTATGACATTTTTATATATGTAAAATGTAGATAAGAACTACAAAGAACCGTTAGTGAAGTCATAGAAACATTAAGAAATCAGGCTTCAAACTTAATAAAAATAAATGCATCTTTGAATCGGAAAGAGTAACATTCCTGGGGCACACTGTTTCAGCCGACGGAATAGAAGCAAACCCAGAAAAAGTAGAAGCTATACAGACAATGAAGACACCAACGAACAAAACAGAACTACAGAGACTACTAGGAATGATAAATTTATTCCGAAAATGTCTGATCTAACAAATCCAGTAAGAGAATTGTTATACAAAAATACAAGCTTTCTATGGGAAATTCATCACGAAGAAGCTTTGAAGAAAATAAAACAAGTTCTTCAAAGTCCTCCAGTATTGAGATGTAAACAAACATGTAACGTTAAGCGTAAACGCAAGTTCAAAGAATCTTGGTGCTGCACTTCTTCAAGAAGAACAACCTATAGCCTATGGAGCAAGAACGTTAAAAGCACTCGCTATACAGTTCGGATGTAAGAAGTTTCACGAATATGTTTATGGTAAATAACTGACAGTGGAATCAGACCATAAGCCACTTGAGACAATCTTCAAGAAAAACATACAATCTGCTCCAGCGAGATAGCAACGCATAATATTCAATCTTGCACCATACGCACCAAAAGTCATATTTAAAAAAGGCACAGAAAACCCTTAGCAGATTTTCTTAGTCGAGACTGCGATGCATCTTATCTGAAATATGAACAAGAAGAAAATTTAAAAGTTACAGTAATACTACCTTCCGTTGACGCAAAAGAGGAGTTAATTACAGCTACAACGGAAGATCCACATTTACAGTTACTACTTCAGACAATAATACAAGGATTTCCAGAAAAATGTCAGTGAACTTCCCATAGAACTACAACACTATTTTAACTTTAAAGAAGAATTGGGCTATTTCAAAGGAATAATTTTCAAAGTAAATAAAATTGTAGTACCAAAATCACAGATCCCTAAAATGCTAAAGAATATTCATCAAGGACATGCAGGTATACATAGCTGTTTAAGAAGAGTACGACAAATTCTCTACTGGAAGGGACAATATGATGACATCACAAAACTCGTTAAAACCTGCTCTGTCTGTGAGCAAACACAAAAAGACAATTTTAAAGATATAGTGCTAGTTAAAAAGATTCCTACACTTCCATGGCAAATAGTTGCATCTGATCTATTTCAATTAAAAGGAAAGCTTACCTCGTAATCTATGACAGCTACTCTGGATATTTAGATTTTCAATAGCTAATAGGTCAGTCTTCATATGAAGTTATAGAACAACTGAAAAAATAGTTTGCTGTACATGGAATACCAGAAGAGCTACAAACTGACAATGGAACACTATACATGTCTAGAGAATTCAAGATATTTCAAATAGAGTGGAAATTTAACCATTTCACATCCAGTCCACATCACCATCAAGGCAATGGGCTCCCCGAAAAGAGTTCAAGAAGCCAAGAACATATTAAAAAAAGGAAGGCATAAATGCAGCAACCCGTGCCTCGTTTCGGTTCTTCGTTCGTGAATAGTCGGAACGAAAACGACTTCCGTGCATTGTCCTAACCTTACTTAAAACTCATGGCCAGAAGTTCAAAATCCAAACAATAACACCGTCGAATTTAATTCTCACTCTAACTTTTTTTTGTTCTATTTTCGATTATTTTTCTATGAAATTAGAAAGATTAGATAAACTAAGGGCTCTGCTTTTAAGTCGATAAATGTATCCGTTTTATCAGAAATCGCGTTTAAAAATTTAAGTTTTAGCCATTTCTCACAAAACTCTTAATCAAGTTGCCAAGATCGACTAAAACGAAGAAAAGAAAATACCTAAACTTTAATATTAAATGACTTAAATTTTCGTTACCCGAACTCAGTCAAACTTTTATATAGCTATACATTTTATAAACAAAATTTTGATTACTTCGTTTTCTTCTATAGTCATAAATTATTCATTTTTGTTTGGGTTTAGTATTTTAAATATCCAATTTTGCTTTTCACTATTCACATGTCCGTTATTAATGGATATGCTCAAAATTTTGTTATTTTTATTGCCTCAAGCCCTAAGATATACGACCAGATTTTAACATCCAAGTTCGAGCGCGAGCTTTTGCACTAAAGGTTACTTTGATCTTTTTAAATTTGCCTTCCGATTATTCACGAACGAAGAACCGAAGCGAGGCACGGTTTCCTCCGTTTAAGCCTTCCTTTAAAAAAATGTAGTATTGACAAATCCGATGTTCAACAAGTTTTATTATATTGGAAAAATACAGCAAGAAACGATATTTAGGTTCACCCAACCAACGTCTATACAGCGGATTAACCAGATCTCCATTACCTACAAAACACAGCAACCTAAAACCAAAAATAATGTCACAGCTGAACCAAAGCGATTAAGAGAAGAACAAGCCAACTACTGTAATGAGCACACTAAAAGACCAGACAATTTTGAAATTAATGAAAAAGTCAGACTCAAAGTTGCTCATCGCCAATGGGAAGGGGCAAGAGTGATAGAAACCTGAACGTCCACCAAGATATGTAATCATTCAAACTGATCAAGGCCAAATATTACGTAGAAACTTTATTCATCTGCACAAGTCACGAGCAGACATTACCAGCAATAGAGTGGTAGTTCCTGAAACTAAATACGCAGATGAACCAGCAGTACAACAGGTTCCAGCACAAGAACAATCACCACGTATTCCTAAGTCACTCCTAGCATCAACAAGCTCGTCATAAAACAGTTCTAATCATTTACAGAAGTCGAACCTGGCTCAACAAGCGATAGCACTAAGATCATCAAGATTTGGTAGAATAATTAAACCAATAAATAAACTTGATCTTTAATAATACTTATACTAATTCTAGATACAATATTATTTTATAAGCTACATTAAGTTGTACTCTGGAATTTATGATTATCGCTATCATTAGTTAACCATTAACATAATAGGGTGTTTAAAAAAAATCTCTAAATTAATATTATTTTCACGGTAAGTTTGGAAAACAATGGTTTTAGGTTAAAAAGAAAGGGAGATGTAAAGTATAGACCCCTAGTGTTAAACTTGTTAATCATCATTGAAACGTCATTCTAAATATAGTTTTCGTATGTCACATTAACCGATTACATATTTTCTTTAAAACCATAATTAAACCAATAAATATATCGAGAACTTATTTGAGGGAGCTTTTTCATAAGTTTCAACAAACAGGTAGTGTTCATGACGCCAAACAATCGGGTCGACTAAATATAGGTATTGACAAACAAATTGATATAGTTGCAGGAATTGTAGTAAACCCTTTTTTTTCAACAGATCGAGTAGCGTCTACCTGTGGAGTCAGTTATAATACAATACACAGGGTGTTGACCAAAAACAAAGTTCATCCATTCAAATTAAAAATGGATCATCAACTTCCAGTTGACGACCCCGACCGAAGGCTGCAATTCTGTGAAAATATGTCCACTAAAATTCTCCAACTGCCAGACTATGTAAGGACAATTTGTTTTAGTGGCGAAAGTACTTTCTTCCTTAATGGAAATGTTAATACTCAAAATGTGAAGTATTGGAGTGACATAAATCTTCACATGTTTCGTGAAAAACATACTCAGGTATTTCACCAGTATTAGCATAAATATCGTTAAAATACTTATTTAGAGTACTGATGTGGTCTTTGTGGATAATTTGTACCAGTTTAGTTGGAATGTTGTTTGGTCCAGAGGCTTTCTTGGTTTTGGCTGATTTTATGGCATGAAGTGCATAAGATTTTAAAATTTCTGAGCCTTCTTCTTCATTTTCAGTACCCTATATGCCCTGTCCAGTTTAAACAATTCGGTTGCATATTTTTTCCATATTTCAAGAATTTCTTGTTCGTCGATAACGATAATAGTTTTGCTCGTACTATCCACAAGGATATGATTAGCTTTCTTATCGTACAAGCCTTCATCTTCCCGACCTGTTTTTTGCATGTTGAAAATGTCATGTTTTCTTCCAAGCGTTCCCATTTCCGAACATTTCCCTTTGTTTTTTTATATATTCTTCTGCTTTGTCTTCTTTGTTCCATTAGGTCTAGTATTTCTTCCGTCATTCATTGTTGCCTCTTGTGTTGATTTGTTACTTTATGCTCTTCTAATATGTTATGTTTATGGAATAATTTCCACGACATTTTCGGCTGTTCTCTTTTCTGTCATGTAACTGTTTACGTATTTTTCAGTTTCACCCTTGTTGACGTCTGAAATAGTGAGATTCTTTTGCTGGTGTTTCTTCACTAACAGTTTTAGCTTGAGTCTTACGTTGGGGACTAAAGGGTTGTGATTAGACCCAATATCCACGCCAGGATATGTTGTAACTGTATTGATGGAGTTCCTAAATCTTTTGTTGATAACATATAGTTTATCTGATTACTTACTATGTATTGGGTTATCTCCAGAGTCTCTCCAAGTATACAGTCTGCGTTGATGTAACTTATAACATGTGTTTGTTACTACCACATTGTGTTCTTAGCAGAAATCAAACAGCCTGTCCTCTGGTTCATTACTTTCTCCCAGGTTATACTCCCCTACTAGATCTGATCTACGACTTTTACTATTTTTCGCATTAAAATCACCAATTATATATGTGATTTCGTTGGATTTTAAGATTTTCCAGTTGTAATAAGTTAATGTTAATGGCGTTTGGCTGTAATTTACCGCAAAGACTTTTTAATGCTGTCAATTTTAACTTTACTTCAAATAGTATTGGGAATAAATATTTCAAACGAAATTTTTTCTAAGCAACCAAATCCTCAATATCAATTCAACGTATATACGTGTTAGCCTTATGACGAATTTTACTAGCTCGACATAATAGGGCATTAGGGCATTAGAATATTAGAGTAGGGATTTCGGAAAAAATCACGTCGGTTTAGTCACAACCGATTTGAATTCTCATCCACAGGGTGGGCTGTGAATTAAACGAAGTTGACGAAGCGTGTTCCTAAGGGATTAAAAATTATTCGCAATGTTAGTCCCATTCTTGATTCTTTCAATACCTCTTCGAATACAAAACGCCATAGGACCGCATCTAACACGAAACACAAATAGTCACAATGTTTATAGAGAATACTTCTTACTTTGATATGAATCCGAGCCGCTCTCTTAAGATACACATACGTTTAGTATCTAATTTTTCATGCTTGATTTTTGGTTTTATACTGTTATTTGTTTAAAATAAACATTACTTCTTTCGGAAAATTTATTCGGTTAGAAAAATTGTTAAATTTGTATTCATAACAATGTAAAGTTTATTTAAGTAGAGATCAAAGAATAAATATATTTAAAAATAGAATTTGTTATTGTGTTTGGACATTTTAGGTATAATAGATGTAAAAACCACTGATAGGTCAATGCAGCCAAAAAGATAAATTTGCCCTCGCCTTATAATCTTTAAGCCTTTCCACAAATTTTATTGCTAACATTAAATTTGTTCTAACGTGTTGCAACCATAAACGCACCATAAACTATTTGGTGTCAAATTCGGGAACATTCCTTATGTAAAATGAACAGTTTTAAAGATTAGAACAAATTTTTCCGCATTTTACACTCTGGAGGCTGCATAGTGCTAACAAACCAAAATTTCTCCAAAAGTTACCAAAAATGTAGTATATCTGAATTTATACGACTCATTGTATTGGATCTGGTGAAAATCATTAGGGGTCAACTGTGAGACGTCCTGAACAATATCCAATCATAAAATTGTTATCGTGTATACACTCCGAAGGCTGTATCGTGCTAACAAACCAAAATTTCTTCAAAAATGTGGTATACTTGTTTTTATTGGGACCGTTGTATTGGCTCTGGTGAGCTGAAAATCAATAGGGTTCATCAGTGAGACGCCCTGAAGAGTAACCAATCATAAAATTGGTCACTTATATACACTAAGGAGGCTGTATCGGGCTAACAAACCAAAATTTATCCAAAAATGTGGTATTCTTGGGCCCGTTGTACTGGCTCTGGTGAGCTGAAAATCAATAGAGTTCATCAGTGAGACGCCCTGAACTATAACAAATCATAAAATTGGTCACTTAGGGTAAGTCCGGTATAGTTGGACCACTTTTAAGTAAGTATTTATTACATACAAGAGTACAGGTTGGTGATAACAAAACTAGAAAATATTATTCTCAAAAAGATAAAACTAAAAAAATATAATTGCAAAAAATTTGGGTTAGACGGAACTTCTCCGGTTTAGATGGACCATCGACATCGGGAGAGACGGACCAGTAGAAAATGTATTCCTAGAGCTAATGACAAATGTCTTAAATAATAATTAACATATAATTATAACTAATATTAGCACACAAAAACATTTATTACTTTTTTGCGGCTATTTTTCCACATTCATTGCATAAGTTGATATAACCAGTACATCCTTCATGCGTCCAACCTTTGCAAATAATGCAACAGAGCCATTCATCTTTCTTTTTTGTACTAAGAAACTCCTCCCCACAGCCTATGCACTCAGCATTGTCTTCTGTTTCACCGTCACTACTCTCATCATCTAGTATAGGGCTATCAGAATCAGAGGAGTCTGAGGTAGGAACTGTTGCTCTTCTTAACGGGCGTTTTACCTTTTTTAAAATATTTTTTTGCTTCTTTAATGGATCTGTAGATAAGGGACGTTTCTTGTTCTTCACAACTTCGATATTTTCAGGCGTATTAAGAACTTCTGCAAGTTGACGTCCGCGTCTCTTGGCTTTTTGTAAACACGCAGAAGCAGGAATAGGTGATATGTCATCCAGAAGCTTCCCAGGTGTGACAGTTTTTGTAGACGGAGGCGTATTAATTACTTTGTAACTATGATGAGAACAACTTGGCTGTAGAGAATCGTTAGTGAATGACACATCGTTATTGACAATATCCGTATTGGACGGCAAAAAAGCTTGGATATTGTTTTCTGCAGAAGCAAAATCAGCGTTTTCCTTTGGAGTAAGGTAAGCGTAATCTGGGATTGCATCGGGCCAAAATGGAACAATACCTGTGGCTTTAAATCCGCACACAGCATTCTGTACCGTAGTAGCTTTGTTCCAAGAGCAACCCAATAGTTCACTGAACTGAAGTCTACCCAATTTTCTTGCAGGTTTGCTTTCATGAAGCTAGTGCAGGCCGAATAATAGTAGCTCTTTAAAGACTTGAAAAAGGATCGATCCAACGGCTGCAGGAAATGGTTTGTATGCGCTGGTAGGCACAAAAGAATGATATCATTCGCTTCCGAAAACACCAACACACTGAGAGAGTTTGTGTGGGAAGCATGTCCGTCCAAAATAAGTAAGACTTTTCCATTCGGTTTTCTTGGCAGGAAATGAGTTTTCAGCCAATGAAGAAATATATCGGCATTAACATATGCAGACTTTTCTGACATTGCGATATATGACCCAGGGGACATTCCGGTTGAAAATTCTTCCTTTCTATTCTTCCCCTTAAAAATACAATATGGAGACAGAAACACTCCTTCAGCATTGCAGCAGGACACTACGGATATATTTTCCCCTTTTTCTGCTGAAGTAATATTTGCCACACATTTTGACCCCTTCTTGGCTAGAACCTGACCTGGTTTATTGTTTAACTGTAGTCCAGTTTCATCTACATTGAATAAATGGGCGGGCTTATCATTTAAATCATTTTCATCCAAAACCTGAGCTAGTAAGCGAAAATACTTTCTAACATTTTCTTTGCACAAACCTGTTGCTCGTGAATAAGAAATTCCCTCGGCTTTACGGATTGAAATCTCAGGATGACGAGTTAAAAATAATTGGAGCTAATCATAGCCTGCTTTACACGTATCTCGGTTAAAATTATGCCTAATTTTAAGTTTTTCTGCAAGTTCGTATGCCATTTTTCTAACGCTGTCTCTGTCTCGAGCAAAACCATATTTCTGTAACTTAAGTAGGTGAGCCACTAATTTTTTCTCCGCCTCATCACCTAGCTGAGAGTCAGGTCCAAGGCGATTCAATCTATTACTATTACTAGACTTTAGTCTTCTTTTTAAGGTCGTTTTCGGTATCCCAAATTCTTTGGCTGTCTGATTAACGCCCATTGTCTTATTTGTCACAGCTTCCATTGCATTATGGAGTGATTCCGCAGACCAATTTTTGCGTTCTGATGTTCCTTTGCGTTTATATTTAGTCGGCATGGCTCTGTTAAAGAAATAAATGTATTGAATTGACCTATATATATGATTTTTGGCAATATAATTTATGGTCCAACTCACCCTAAAATATGCGATCCATCTATCCCAAACTTACGGGAGAGATGGACCACTGGTTATTCATACTTAATCAAGGTGACAGAGTTCTTATTTTTAGGTTAAAATAGTCTACAGGAGCTATATAGTCTATATTATGCATAACTGTCTTGTAAAACTTACCTAAAATCTATTCACTATCACACAATAAAATTCTCGAATAATTTATTACGTAGTATTAAACGCTAATCGGTCACAAAAATGTATTTCAACGTTGTTTAACGACCACCTTCGCTCAACTGGTATGGCGTGACTGGCATTCCGTCAAATTAGGATCGCGGGCGCCATCTGATAAACACGTCTGGAAATTCTCGCCCTGGTCCGTCTATCCTGCTGGTCCAACTATACCGAACTTACCCTATATACACTACGGAGGCTGTATCGGGCTAAAACCGAAATTTCTCCAAAAATGTGGTATACATGGTTTTATAGGACCCATTGTACTGGCTCTGGTGAGCTGTAAATCAATAAGGTTCAACTGTGAGATGTCCTGAACAATATCCAATCATAAAGTTGCTAACTTGTGTACATTACGCAGGCTGTGTCGGGCTAACAAACCAAAATTTCTCCAAAAGTTGCCAAAAATGTGGTATGACTGGTTTTGTAGGTCCCGTTGTACTGTCTCTGGTGAGTTAGAGTTCCAGATATAGTTTTCCTGGTTTTCTATATCATTGCACAGTTATACGCTTTAATATTTGTAATATCATATCTTCTTTTTTCTATTAACATATATTAAGTCAATCACAACATAGGTTAATTCTTGGACTAGCCAAAAATAATTAAACATCAGGTAGGCATCAAATGAAATGTAACTTCTGTCATTCTGATGATGATATTCAGTTATCGAAACAATTGTCAATTTTATAGAATGTTTAACATTTTTCAATAAACTGTGGAGTTAACTAGAAACAGTAAGTTTCATTTAAAACACTAATATGAGTAGATTCCACAAAGCAAGGGTTGAGATAGTTAATTTAATACAGTATTTTGGTGAAATTGAATGCAGAAGTCAGCAATTTGACAATCTGGCGGGGTGCGTTTACCCTACTCCTGTTCAATATTTTCCAAAGAAAACTATATTAAAAAAATTAAATAACGCCCTCTAGCGTGCATGTTAGTCATTAAGTTATGAAAAGATTATTACTCTTATGTTGTGGGTAAAGAGCTGCTTTCAAAAATCGTTTATGGAGAACCGGAGTTATGGGCGTTTTATTCTCCACACATTATTTGAATAGGTAGACTGAAACTTGTAGTATTAAATATACGCAGAATTTTTTGAAGAATACGATGATTGTTTTTTCATTTTTCACTTGATCGTTACTGCTTTATAATACCTTGGCAACGCTTGCTATTAACAGACCCATAACGCCCTCTAAATGTTTTTTTCTGTAGTTCAATAAAATAATTACTCAGAAAGACAGTTTCATTTACGGTATTCACTCCGTTTTCATCTTTCTATTTCAGAAAATGGTCATACTTCTCGTATAATTTCCTTTTTGATTTTTATAATAAAATATCCTATTCTTTTCTTTCAACTGTCTTCAATTTGAAACTTCATTTTTCACATCTGTATTATCACATTTATCTAAGATATAAATAAATATTTTCAGCCTTATTCACCTCGTCAGGAAGTCTCTAGCTTTTATCTTCACATATTTGATACCGAATTATTTAAACGATAAAAAAGTATTTATGGTTCATTAAATTTAAGTTTGATTGAATAACGGGAACAATGCCGACTGGGAAAACTGGTAATTTTCAATAACAAAGACACATTTATTTTGTCGCATTTTGTGCTTTATGCATAATAAAATAATCATAAAATTTATTGCACCAAAAACAGTTGAATTGTAATTATTGGATATTAGCGTTTACGGTTGAATGGTTTATCGTCATTTTGCACTTTATTTACAATTATTAATTAAAATTTGTTCGACCCTTTCGTTTATCATTTATTAATTTTCGTTAATTTCTCTCTATATTGTTTTCAAAAATAAACTTTATAAAAATACGTCCATTTATTTTTATTTTATTTATTATTTCGTTCCTAAAATGGGAATTTACTATGAAATTAATTGATGGTGACCATTCCTTATGTAAAATAACACGGGAAATCGCTAAGGTTCATTCTGAACTTTTTTACTAATCCTAGGTCATTCTACAGTGACTTTATACAGGACAGTGGGTACAATAGTGGCCCTATTTTTGATTGGTTACCTATGTACAATGGCCAAAAATTTAAATTTTATTAAAATATTATTAGAAATAAATCTATATTATCATCTTTGCAGTGTAAAACATTTATTACATCAATATTAAATAAGTATGTTTTTCATTGCTTCTATGTTAGAATTGCAGGTTCAGTCTATATAACATATAAAAACATTGATTGATTAATTTCAGATTTACATATTTTATTTTATGTTCTCCTTTAGTCAAGATGCCTGGTGCGGTATTTTGTCTCTGAGCATATTTGCTGCACTAGTTCACACTATATAACAGATTACAACTTATTGCAGTTTCTATTTGTTTATCATGACATTATAATCCCAAATTTAAGAACTTAGGTACCTTATATATTTATCAGATGGTAGATAGGCACATCCATAATATTATATGCAACAGAATATTACATCCTTGAAGATTTTTAATAACATCGGTGCACATTTACCAACAATTTTTTGTGTTACACCTTACAAAAGGACTTATCTTTAAAATTACACATTCAAAACTATTTTAAAAATGATATCCTGTTGATCTTGTCCACCGTTGTTGATACATTTTTAGTGCCCATTTAGTCATATGCGCCCTTATCGTAGGCATGATGACAAGTTTAAGGAATCAAAAAGTAAATGGTTCTAGAGAAAAGTATATTAATGCGAGGACTGTTAATCGAAGCTTAATGGTGCTTGGTGGAACACAATTGAAATTTGATCAGAGAAAAAATATAATAGCTAATTAGTTAATTGGTAATACGTGAGATATTAATGGAAACTGCCATAACTCCCTTTGTAGCTTGAGATATTTGGATCCATGTAAGCTTGTTATAGGCGTTGTCCTATTGGTGAGCCGCTACGTGACCGCCCTGGCCATTTCTTGAGGCACCTCCAAAGTTGTAGGATTTTATCTTCTCGTCGGTTAGGAGTTCCGTTTCCTCTGAATCGTCTTTTCGAGCTGGTGTGCTGTTTGACCTTCGCTTCTTTCGAGGTTGGCTCTTTAGCGGTTTTGGACGTTGTCGTCTGCGGACCTTTATTGTTGTGGGTTGGGGCGCGGTCGCCTCCTTTCCTTCAATTTTGGTTAGAAAAACAAATCGAGGTCGATATGGGGTAATATTGCGCAGTATGCGATATTACCCTACACTGTGCTATATTGCCCCATAATATTGACTTCAACATGTTTCCTAATTTCAGATGGTCAGAAACTATCAAAGAAAGACCCAACGACAGAGCTGGACCATTGAACAGCGCAATAATGCTTTGGCTTCTATACGCCCAGGTGCTAAAATACGCGAAGCTGCAAGAAATTTCGGCATTCCCGAATCAACACAGCGCCACCATCTAAAACTTGGATCAGAAGTTGACCGCTCGAGGAGGAAACCTCTTTTTACGAAACCACAAGAAAAAGAGTTAGCAAATCACGTCATGAAGTTGGCAAATTTATTCTATGGCGTAACTCCACAGGAGTTGAGAAGAATAGCTTTTGATTTCGCAGAAGCTAATCACCTACCTCATAAGTTCAACAAGGAATCTAGATTAGCAGGAAAATATTGGTTGTCGTGCTTTGTAAAGAGAAATCCCGAGCTGAGACTTCGACAACCAGAAGGCACAAGTCTCAATCGTATATCCTCATTTAATTCTGAAGCTGTAGGAATTTTTTTCAAAAACATAGAAAAACTATTGACCAAGTTCAAATTTCAGAGCAATCGAATCTTTAATGTCGACGAATCTGGTATAACCACTGTCCAGAAAAAGTCTGGAAAAATGTATACGAAAAGGGGACAGAAACAAGTCGTCGTTGCTATTTCAGCTGAACGAGGTCAAACGATTACCATCTTATGCTCTGTCAGTGCAGCAGGGACATACGTTCCCCCAATGATAATTTATCCGAGAGAACAGATGTCTCCTCAATTAGAAAAAGACGGCCCAATAGGCATTTATTCCTGACAATGGGTGGTCGAATGATGATTTATTTCTAAGGTGGATAAAACATTTTCAAAATTATGTGAAACCTACGGAAGCTGATCAGATTTTACTTATCCTTGACAACCATGCAAGTCACATTTCGTTGCAAATTTATAATTTTTGCAGAGAGAATCACATCGTGCTCCTTAAAATTCCTCCTCACGCATCAAATCACCTCCAGCCTCTTGACCTAACGTTTTTTGGGCCACTAAAGAAAACTCTGTTTTCTGTGTATGACTCTCATATGATTTCTACTGCACACGAAAGGATCGCTGTTTATGACGTGGCTCGTTTATTCAATCAAGCATACATGAAGGTTGCAACTATAGAAAAGGGAGTCTCAGGATTCAAAGCTGCTGGGATATTTGCTTTTAACCCAGAAAAGTTTATTGAAGAGGATTTTGCAGCAGCTGAGGAATTTCGAGAACTTCTCTTGGACCCAGAAGAACGTGAGAGAAGCTTTAATCCAGCTCCTCCACACACTTCCTCGATATCTGTAGACGCTTTGAAAGCAAAACCGTCAACCTCTGCAGATGCTCAGGAGCCACCTACACCAACGAGAAATAATTTTAAAAATATTTAAATTCATGTGTTTTGTGCCAACATCTAAATGACACTTTATAGGTCTTTTTCTTGGGGGAGATAACTCGACATTATATTGTTCGTTATCACTGACACTGTCTGTACTCGACATAGTTTTGTTTTTAAATAATTACCTTTACAAATAAACAAATATTAATAATTATTATCGAAACAAAAAACACAGGAATAACACAAACAGTAATACTGTAAATTAACTCTCGTACATATGTAGGGGAGTGCGGGGGAAAGATCGTTTGTATGATAAAACTTGGTTGTTCCGACTGTCTTTTATGGCGGATATCTTTCAAAAACTGAACGAGTTAAATTTATCATTGCAAGGTAAACAGACAACAGTGTTCCAGGCCTGTAACAACATAACTGCCTTCAAGAGAAAACTAGATTTTTGGAGTATTTGCGTTTGTAAGAGTTTGTTAGCGATAACGACTCAGAAAGGTTTCAAGATGATTTGAAAAATTGGTCCAATATCTCACTTCGATGCGCGCATCTTTTGAGAAGTATTTTCCCGAAGAACAGAAAACAAAAAGGAAACTGAATTCATGGATTCATAATCCTTTTTTACCAAACTTGCAAAAGCCCGAAAGTATGGCAAACGAGGTATATGAATCTCTTTTAGAAATGTCGTCAGATACAAGTCACTGTTCAAAACGACGCCTCTCAACGATTTTTGGGGCAGTATTCGTAATGAATATCCAATGCTTGCCAAAATGGCTCTGAATATTCTTCTCCCGTTCCCAATAACATATTATTGGTGCGAAACAGGATTCTCAATATATGTAGCCACGAAAACAAAATACCGCAATAGAATGGACGCCGAACCTGATATGAGTCTTCAACTGTCTTCTATCAAACCTGACATCAACCAGTTGATGAAAAATAAGAAACAGTTTCATACCTACCTCCCATTAGTTAGATTCTTTTCTTTTTTAATATCTTTTATTATTATACTTGTTACATAGTAATTTACTAAGTAAGTAATAAGTAGTAACTGTTACATTGTACTTTTATTATGCTTATAAATAAAGAATACATTTTTAAAAACAATAGTTTTATTGTAGGGTTCCGTCAAGAATTTCTCTTTCCAAAAGGGTTCCGTCGCCAAAAAAGTTTAAGAGCCGCTGTTCTAGATCAAGGAGGGGGTATAAATGGGTTAGGTTTGCGTGACCTATCCTTAATCGACTAAGGACGACTAGTTCACGCCTTATTAGTGTTTTAAGGTAGATCCATTTTAGTACATTCTGTTTAATGTATATTTTATTATTTATGTCCATTTTCATATCTAGGAAGGTAATACGTATGCCTTCGTCAACTGTTCCGCTTGAGGCTTTTTTACTGCTAGATCAGCTTGGTTATTACCGGTAATATCGGTAACAAAATTCAGAATTTACGGCAATTTACTTGCCATCAATGAAAATCTCAGTTATAGCACTATACAGATCTGGTAAAGGCAGCATTGATCTATTTCTCGCGAATTTTGAACATGTATTATTAAACTTATTAAACAAATATGAAAAACTAGTAATTTTAGGAGACTTCAATTTGAATTTCAAGGTGGAAACTGGTGTTTTGAATAAGTTAAAATGTTTACTGCAGTCGTGCGGCATGGCAATCACCATTTTAGAGGATACAAGGATTACCGCTACCTCGTCCAACTGTATTGACAATATAATTACCAATATCGCGGAACGACAATTTTCGGTCGGTGTTTTCGAGCCTTGCTTTTCTGACCATCCGGCTCAATATATTATCATAGACAATAATATGAATCCAACTAATACGTCGCAATCTGTTATGAGACGTTGTATTACAAATAAAGGACTAAATATATTAAAACATCATCTAGCCACTATTGACTGGAGTCCTTTTATGTCGGGACTATCAGATGTAGACGTTTTGGCATCTTTCCTTGTTAACACTTTTCATAATTTAAGTTCGGAGTGTTTTCCTCTAGGAAAAGCTAAGCAAGGCACTGAACGTTCTCCAGTGTCTTGGTTTACAGATGATTTAAGGTACCTAAGAAATCAACTTTCATCTTTGAAGTTAATAGTCGATGCAAGAAAACAGACAGAAGATCTAAAAAAGTATAGGACTCTGAGGGTAGTGTATAATAGCAGGCTAAAATCCGCTAAAAAATCAGCTTATGATAATTTTATCATGTCGTCTGAAAATAGAGCAAAGGCTTGTTGGAAGGGTATTAACTATGAAAGAAGGAAATCGAAATACTCCTTAATAACTCCTGATTTGTCACCAAATGAGATAAAACGTTCTTTTGTGAAATTGCTGTCAATATCATTCAATCTCTCCCTAACATTTCTAATGCCGAGCTCCTATGTTTTAAAAATTTTCCTGCTCCTTGCGGTTCATACTATTTACACCCGGTCACTCACTTTGAGGTCTCTTCAGCAATTAATTCATTGAAGAATTCGGATTTTCTTGATATTCATGAACTCAATAGCCGCATCTTGAAGGAGACCAATTCTATTGCTGCAAAACCTTTTACGGAACTCATAAATCTTATTTTTAACACCGGTATTTATCCCGATATTTTTAAACTATCCAAAGTGCTTCCCCTTTTTAAAAAAGGCGATGCTTCCGTAATCGATAATTATCGCCCTATCAATATTATTTCAATATTCAGTAAAGTCATTGAAAAATTAATAAAAAAACAGTTGTATGACTATTTTGATTCAAACGAATTCTTCAGTAGCTCCCAATTCCCGCTCAACCACCCAGGCAGTTCTTAATGTTGTGAGTGGCGTAGTGGAAGAACTTGAACACGGTAACCGTACGCCCATAATGCTGTGCGATCTTTCAAAGGCATTTGACTGCGTTTCTCACGACATTCTCTTAGAAAAATTAAAATATTATAGAGTTAGGGGAATTCCGTTGAAGCTTATTGGTTCTTACCTGTCAAACAGAAAACAATGTGTTACAGTGAATGGTGTAACATCAGATTTTCTGGAGGTAAGTCATGGAGTCCCTCAGGGGTCGGTTCTAGGCCCCCTCTTGTTTATCATTTATATTAATGATCTGAGCCGTTTTATGTTACCCTATATGTCGGTTCTATTTGCAGACGATTCAACATTTATTATTTCGGAGAAAGATAATACGAATTTAGCCGCCTCTCTAGATTGCGTTAGTAACAGGGCAAATGAATGGTTTTCATCGAACAAACTAAAATTAAATAATAATAAAACTGAAATCATGCATATATCTGCAAGTAATCAGTTGTCGTTTCACCAAAAAACAAAAAATGTGAAATTACTTGGATTAGTCCTAGATCACAGGCTAAGTTGGCAGGCACATATTGAGCATTTAGTCAAAAAACTTTCAAGTTCGTTATTCATTTTACGACAGTTGAAAAATATTACTAATTCAAGTACACACAAAACTACGTATCACTCACTCACTCTTTCATTCGCATATTAGCTATGGCATCGCCCTCTGGGGTAATTCCTCCCATGCTTTAATAGTATTTAGAATGCAAAAAAAGGCGATAAGGGTGCTTGCTGATCTTGGTTTCAGGGATCATTGTCAACAGTTTTTCATAAAATATAAAATTATGCCATTACCGTCATTGTTTTTATTTCATACTCTAATTGAAATTCATGGGAAACAGTCAATGTTGTCTAGAAATTCAGATATCCACGACTACAACACTCGTGATGCTGACCATATCAGATGCAGCTACTTTCGGCTAAATAAGACACAATCAAATTCACCAAACTATAGGCTTTTTAATATTTTGCCATCAATTGTAAAATGCTTGGGCTCCAATGCTTTTAAAAAATATTTAAAAAAGTTTTTGCTTAAATATTGTTTCTACTCTGTTGATGATTACATTGTGCATTGTCGAGGCAATCTCAACAGGGTATCTCTGCTGTGACATTTTACTCGGTTTTTATCTTAAGATATATTTTGTATTTTTCTTTTGTATGTATTTTCTTTTTGACGTGCTACAAACATTTTATTGTAAAGTAGTTAATAAATATCTATCTATGTCCATGGCTCCACATTATTGATATTCAGAGTATTACAGAGAGTCACTATTTCATAATACAATTGTGGGTATTGACCTTTTTTATAAATAAAAAATAAACTAAATACTTCAATTTAAAAACGTTTATTAATTACATGAATAATGTACAATTAACTAACCTATATGTGTACAAGTATTATTTGGTTTCTAATGTTGGTGAATAATATTCAATTAGCTAAAGTCTATCTTCAAAAACAAAAGAAATGATTGACGGCTTCAAAAGCGAAATCAATGAATAAAAAATATGTTATGTGAAATATCAATAAAATTATATTAACCCTTGTTATTTTTTATATTTAACAGTATTATTTATTCAGAAAAAAAACTGATAAACTAAATAAAAACAAAAATTTCACATATGAAAAAAGATAATGGAAAAAATTATGAAGAATAATTAAACTAAAATTTAAGTTTATAGTTTTCTAAAATACAATGCCCATCAAAGAATCCTTTAAATTTAATCTACTAAGCAAAAACTCAATATCATATTGAAATATTTATTATTAGTATCTGGTCAACAAAATATTACTAACCAACATTTTAAAAACTGTTATATGTATTATTTGGAATCAGTATTTTTAATAATAACAACGACTGAAGCTATAACTTCTTTTACCCCTACGTAGTAAACATTAAATTTTGTTTCTTTTGTAAGATGTTCAAAAATTCTCTTGATATACGATACTTCAAATATTAGATTTGATAATGATTTAGATTAAATTTTCCTCCGTTCTTCACCCGCTATGATTTTAATTCGTACTTTACGCAACAAAGCACATTTTTTTAAGTAGCACGTGTTACAAACATTTCACCTCTAACTTTGACCCTGTATAATTTCTAAAAAAATGTAAACGCGGCTAACTATTTAGGATGATCTTTGTATCGAAAGATGTAAGATGTGAATATATACCTTCCATATATGCGGAAAAATTATGAATTCTATGCGAGCATGTCAAAAATCGTTAACAATAAAGCAACATTTTTTTAATTTGATTATAGTAGAGATTATGAATAAAATAAAAGCAAATGAAAGAAAGTATTGAATAATTATGAAACAGAAATATTGAGACGATATATTTTAAACTGAAAAATTGCAGTTGAGTTTTTAAAATATTTAGACTCGAATTTCTAATATTTAATGTTCCAACTTTGACCGGTGTGAAGATAGCAGCAAATTTTAGATGCAAAAATGTTTGGAACTGCTCAATTCGCGGTTTCAGTGTCGTGCAGAATATGTATTGAATCGAATTCATATTTCGGACAGCCACCTTTATATTCAATGAGTAGGGGTGTATTGGTGTAGAGGACACATTATTTGGAAAGAACTTGCTTACGATGGGGAACAAGGGTTTAAACGTCACCCCCAAAACTAAAATAAATTGTAACTTCCAAAGGACTTCTCCACGCTTGTTCCCCATCGTAAGCAAATTTCCTTTGAACAATGTGTTTTCAACATTATAATCCTTCTACCCTCCAAATATTAATTTGGTTTCTCGTTTCCTTTGGAAGTTACAACTTATTTTAATTTTGGTGGTAACGTTCAACCCTTGTTCCCCATCGTAAGCAAATTTCATTTGAACACTGCGTTCAATACATTATAATCCTTATACCCTCCAAATATTAACTTGGCTTCTCGTTTCCTTTGGAAGTTACAATGTATTTTAGTTAAAGGGTGACGTTTCAACCCTTGTTCATCTCATAAGCTAATTTCCTTTGAACAGAGCGTTTAATACAATAGAATTCTTCTACCTTCCACTAATTAACTTGGCTTCTTGTTTCCTTTGGAAGTTACAATTTATTTTAGTTTTAGGGATGATGTTTCAACCCTTGTTCCCCTTTGTAAGCAAATTTCCTTTGAACAATGTGTTTTCAACATTATAATCCTTCTACCCTCCAAATATTAACTTGGTTTCTCGTTTCCTTTGGAAGTTACAATTTATTTTAATTTCGGGAGTGACGTTTCAACCTTTGTTCACCATCGTAATCAAATTTCCTTTGAACAGTACATTCAATACATTATAATCCTTCTACCCTCCAAACATAAACTTGTCTTCTCTTTTCCTTTGGAAGTTACAATTTATTTTTGCTTAAAGGCTGACGTTTCAACCCCTGTTCTTCAACGTAAGCAAATTTCCATCAAACAGTGTGTTTTCAACATTATAATCCTTTTACCCTCCAAATATTAACTTGGCTTTTCGTTGCCTTTGAACTTACAATTTATTTTAGTTTTAGAGGTTATGTTTCAACCGTTGTTCCTCTTCGTAAGCAAACTCCCTCCAAATAGTGTACCCCTACACCAATACACCCCTACCCATTGAATATAAAGGTGGCGCTCCGAAATATGAATTCGATTCAATACATATTCTGCACGCCACTGAAATCGCAAATTGAGCAGTTCCCTTCCCAACATGTTTGCAGCTAAAATTGTCTGCTGTCTTCACACCGGTCCAACTTTACAGGAGCGTTTTTGAACATTCAATACCATTTACTAAGTACCTAATCTTGATAATTTCCAAATATTTATATTCTATAATCAGTCATAAAAATGACCTTATTCACAACAAGATTCAAAAAATCGCTAGAAGTAAGTTGACAATTTCTGTCACTATTGTCATACATTGTTGCCAAATCGATAAAATAATACAATTTCTTCGTAGGTAAATAAGTAAATAGTCCAGGCGATAGAGCAATCGAAATGGATGTTGTTTGATAAAGCAAAAATTTTTATGCAGAAAGTTGCCGAATATTGTGTAAAACAATAATCTATGTTTGCCTACTTCAAAAAGTGCTTGTAAAATGCTGTAGAACAACAAATGTACCGAAATATCGAAAAATGACCCATTTTTCGATACATTTGTGTCTAGAACATTGAAACAAAGCCTTAAATATACTCTTTTTTTTTGTTTATTTGACGATTTCCTATAAGGTTATGAGAATCGTCAATCGAAAAACTTTGATTTTCAATGAATAATATGCGACAATTAGTAAAAAATCATACGTAAACTTTGAGAAATTTTTTCGGTAAGTAAAAATTGATAAACAGTTATCAAATTTTCAGAAAAGATAGTTAAACATATGACAATTACGCACAAAAATTTTTGTAACGATCGACCGCGTACTTTTTCACTTCTACAATTATTAATTAACAAATTATAAAAAAGTTGATCGCGCCTACCTTGTTTAAACAACGGTGAAAAAGAAACACGCAATTTTTAACAGTTACTTAGTGTCATAACAAACAATAAGCAATTATAACAATATCCATTTTACGTTTTGATTTTTTAAAATTTTGTCAAATTTTTTCCATTATAAATAATTTTGCTCAATGTTCATCAAATCATGCACCTAATTAAACGTTTCAATAATAAATATTGATAAAAAGTATATTTTCTTTCTTAAATGGGCATTGTTTATCATAACTAACCGTCCTTGTTTATAATGGAAAAAATTTGACAAAATTCAAAAAAATTGTTAAAACGTAAAATGGATATTTTTATAATTTCTTATTGTTTGTTATGACACTAAGTAACTGTTAAAAATTGCGTGTTTTTTGTCACCGTTGTTTAAACAAGGTACGCGCGATCAACTTTTTTATAATTTGTTAATTAATAATTGTGGCAGTGAAAAACTACGCGGTCGATCATTACAAAAATTTTTGTGCGCAATTGTCATATGTTTAACTATCTTTTCTGAAAATTTGATAAATATTTATCAATTTTTACTTACCGAAAAAATTTCTCAAAGTTTACGTATGATTTTTTACTAATTTTCGCATAATATTCATTGAAAATTAAAGTTTTTCGATTGGCGATTCTCATAACCTTATAGGAAATCGTCAAATAAACAGAAAAGAAAGAGAAAATTTTTTTGATTTAAGGCTTTGTTTCGAAGTCTTAGACACAAATGTATCGAAAAATGGGTCATTTTTCGATATTTCGGTACATTTGTTGTTCTATAGCATTTAGCAAGCACTTTTTGGAGTAGGCAAACATAGATTATTGTTGTACACAATATTCGGCAACTTTCTGCATAAAATTTTTTGCGTTATCAAACAACATCCATTACACCCTACTTTTACTGCTCTACCGCCTGGACTAAAAATGAATTGAGAGTGCTTTTAAGTAGAAGCCATGCATGGAATTTTGTTGTGGATAAAGCATAAAAATTATTATGTTTCATTTATACACGTAATATATAAATAGTTAGCTATATACAATAAAAAATATACACTAACAAAATTCTACAAAGTTTAATAATTGGTGCAGTTTTCCTCCCCCTAACAGTATAACAGTTTTTAATAATATACATAGAATGTGGATAAGTATGTGGGAACTTATTCTAAAAAAAATCTGGTTGCCGTAAATCTGACAACTGTGGTGGCTAATAATTTATACCAAAATACACAAAAAATTGTAATTGTATTCATCTTATTAATAATCTAATAACATTTTGAGGATTAGTAGTGATTCTGTTTGCTATTTATTACTAGTTTTTTGAAACAAAGTTCTGGACTGAACAAAATTGCACCAACAATTTACAAAACCTAAGTTTTGAGTATTTAAAACTTGAACAAAACAAAAATAGAATTTATTTACAAAACAGTTGATTGACTAGATAGAATCGTGTCGACGTTTGAAAGTCGCGAACTATGCCACTTCCAGATCTGATGAATCGTCTTCGGAGAAATTTTGCGACTGGACCAAGTGCGTCGTCGTTTGGTCACCGGTCACCGGTCGACTACATACCACGTCTTCTTCTTGTACTTTTCTCAATCTCTCTTGTTCTTCGCGCTTTTGCTTCCGCCATTTTGCTCGGCGGTTTTTGAACCATACCTGTAACAAAAGAAAACTAATATTAAGTAATGTACAAATTATATATCTCTTAACTAAACGATGTAAACTTGTAAAGAAAAGAATTAAATATTTTATAATTAATTTAGACATTGATAATGTAGATAAGTTGATTGAAGGGTGAATTTAGTACATTTTTCCCTACAACCTATTGATTCGGGATCTCTTTTTAATGTATTCAAAGTATATTACTTTTCCGCCCAACCTATCTATATGCGAGAAAAGTATTGGTTTACACCAAAAAAAAAGTTGGAATATTGAAATTTTTTTTGAGTTATTTTCACGTTTTCCATCATCAACAACACAAAAAAACGGTTTTTAGAAAAAAAAACTTGTGTGTATGTAGTCGGCCACTTTTCCTTACATGTCTTGTTAGCACGATACAGCCTCCGGAGTGCAATAAGTCACCAATTTTATGATTGAATATTGTTATGAACATGTCACAGGTGAACCCTATTGATTTTCAGCTCACCAGAGTCAATACAACAGGTGCTACAGAACTTTAAGTACGATATTTTTGTCATTTTTGGAGAAGTTTCAGTTTGTTAGTACGATACAGCCTCCGGAGTATATACAAGTGACCATTTTTATGATTGGATTTTATTCAGAGCGTCTCAAAGATGAACCCTATTGATATTCAGCTCACTAAAGCCAGTAAAACAGGTGCACCAAATTTTTGTCATTTTTGGAGAATTTTCAGTTTGTTAGCACGATACAGCGTCCAGAGAGTATACGATTGATCAATTTTATGATTGAATATTGTTCAAGGTGTCTCACAGATGTACCCTATTGATTTTCAGTTGACTAGAGCGAGTACAGTGGGTCCTATAAATCCAGATATACTAAATTTTTGGTTATTTTTGGATAAATTTCGGTTTGTTAGCACAATACACCCCCCGAAGTGTATACAAGTAACAATTTTATGATAGATATGATAGTTCAGGGCAACAGATGCGGAAAAGTTAGTTTTAATCCTTAAAACCGTTTTTTTTATTGTTTCATTAAATTGAGTATTCAAGTAAATATTTCTTAAGCTCAATAAATTTATATTATTATATTATCAGGGTCGGATTAAAGTGCAATGCCGCTGTGGGCCCCAAATTTTTGCCGCCCCTATCCCATGTCATTGCACTACAATGTTACACTACACACATGTTATAAATAAATTAATGGTACTAAAAAGCAGAAAAACATTGAGGGCCTTTTAGGGCAACGTAGTTTTAATATTAAGTAAGGCTTAGCAACTGTTAAGCCTTACTTACTATTTTTTGCAATTGCAACAAAAGAATTAAGCTTTACCAAAACTCGAAATTGTGTTAAAAGTATAAATGAATAGAACTAGATGGATCTTATTTTTGCAATACATACTGGTAATAGGGCAATTTGTACAGAAAAAAAAACAACTAAATGAAATATATCTATTAATAAACAAACGTAGATAATGATTTATAGAAACAATAATTAGGTAAGTGACCACATTATTTTTCTTTAATTAAAAAGTTTTTTGCGAGCTTTGGCGGAAGCAAAATCAGAAACTATGTCGTTGAAATGTATAGTATTCACTAGATGTGCTTCAATGTGTAGAATTGCTAAATGATTCAGTTTTTCATTTGACATTGTCGACCTCAGAAAACTTTTAATTCGTTTCATCACCGAAAAAGACCTTTCGGCCGAACAATTCGTCACAAACAAACAGAGGTAGGTACATCCTAAACGCAATGTCCAAATTGGGGAAACTATTCTGCAGATTCTTTGTCCTTATTAAATTTTACATTTGTATAATAATACCATCTTTACTGTGAACAATGTTGGCTTCTACCACTTTTATTTTCTAAAGTAAATGAATGTAATTTTTCTTGAATATATCGATTAAAATGCATACACTCAGAAATAAATGAGTCTTCTAAATCTTCGGGATAAGAAGTTATAAGGTTTTTCGCATACTTATCAAATTCTATTTGAGATATATTTTTTTGATAAAGGCACTCTAATATTTTAAATCTTTCAAATGTTTCCTTATATCCTGTGCATCTCTTTGTGAATTCAACGTCAATCTTATCGAGAATCGTTAAATATGTTTCTACTCGAAACTTATCCCTTCCTTGCAACAAAACTTCCCCTTCTCTAGTTTCGTCAGGCTGTAATTTTCTAGAACGTTTTCGTTTAGAGCTTGTGTCATATTCTATGTCGGATGTCAATGATATTTTGGCGGCTTCACTCTCGTAATAATCAAACATATCTCTTAATGAGGATACAAATTTAGAAAGCTAATCATAGAGATCGATAACTTCATTTAAACAGATATCTGTTGACTGCAGTCTGATCTGCACTGCATAAAATCTTTCCATCAATGTTGCCCACATAGTTGTCAAAAACGCGATTTCAAATCGGTCTAGATGACGAATAATACCTTCAGCCTCATTACGAGTGACAGGTTTTTCAGAAATGTCATCAGCGATGGTGGTTAAGACTTCATAAATATTTTTATAATTTTTCTGCAAACTACGACATGCATCAGCTCTAGCAGCCCATCTTGTGACAGAAAGACTTTTTACAACAGAATTACCTTTCGACTTTTCTGTGTAGATACAGAGAAAAAATTGTAAACTTTTTGGACGATGTCAAAAAATTTACGAGCGTCAGAACAACATTCTGCAGCATGCACTCCAATTAAGTTGAGCGAATGTGCAGAACATGGTACGTATAATACTAAATTATTCAACTGTTTCACACGCGCTCGCAACCCACTGTATGGGCCAGACATATTACTAGCATTATCAAAACTCTGTCCTTTGCAGTCTTTTATATCAATATCCCATGTCTTCAAATTCTCCATTAGAGCTTCAATTAATTGCTGGGCCTTATGTCCAATGCTGTGTTTAAAACCAAGAAAACGTTCAACCGGTTTGCCATCATTGTTGACACTCCGAATAATGAAGGATATTTGATCAACATGAGAAACGTCGGGGGACGAATCTACACTGATTGAGTAATACTTATTTCCTTTTATTTCTGATACAATGATGTTTAACACTTTTTTCGCCATTATTTGAATAAATTCATGACAAGTTGTAGACGACAAATAAGAAACATGCCCTCGTACCGGATTACCATACTCTGCAATATGGTTAGCTAAGAATGGATCGAATTCGGCAATCAATTGCAAAGACATCATAAAGTTGCCATTTGATAATGATCCAAACTTCTCTTCATTCCCTCGAAAAGGCAAACCTCGGCTGGACAACTTCTTGATGACAGCAACAACTCTATGAAGAACACCTTTCCAGTATTTTGCTTGTGCTTCTAAATGTATCTTTAAAGATTTGTCGATTCCTACTGATTCTCCACGTTTCAACGTCAAAATTTCACACTGTTTGTGAATTTTCATGTACTTGAATTCTTTGCTCATCATGTTTCCAGTCCGAAAAACCTTTAGAAAATTGATTATTTTCTTTGCTGAAGAGACAACAGGGAGCACAGTACACATTTCCAGTTCGAGGAGAATATATCAAATATAAACGATTTCTTTTCTCTCCATTCGCCATAGTTCTTACGAACAGGGATTTTGAAGGAAAACGTGACTTATCAGTATAAACACGTTTTTAGTTACAAAAGTCCGAATCCAGATTTTGGTTTATTGGGTTTTTTAATAACATGTCTATAGTGAAGTCATTAATTACCCATTCAGAAGGGTCACAGCTAATCACGCAATTGGTACTGGAACTAATATCCTTGCTGGTTCACATTCACTATTATTGAATTCACTAAAGTCACTACGGTCAACATTGTCATTTACAGAACATTTATTAGAAACTTTGTTTTCATGACAAGTGGCGTTAATAATGTCATTGTCACTCTCACTCGGAGCCTGGTTAGAAGTAGAAACAAAAACACTGTCTATTTTTATAGTTTTGTTTAGCACATCACTCTGTTCCTATACTTTTTTTGCCCTTAGTTTTTCATATTGATGTCCACTGAGTCTTTTTCTTCCATCCATAATTGTCGACACTCGATTTTACTGAAAATTTAGACACAACAGAGAGTTTTAGCAAGACGTTTAATATATTACTATAACGTTATTTCCTAAAAGAAGTATTAGAAGTACAGTCGTGCAATAACGTTACGACAAACTAAACGTACGTCTTGCTAAAACTCCCTAATAAATGCACATTCAAAACCTAGTTCAAAACTATTTGGTTTTCGTTACGTGTGTCCGAGCGAGGCAAAATGTTAATAACACAGTGCTTTCCGTTCCGACACACTTGTGGACTTGTGCACTCGTAGGCGATAGCATTCATACCGAGCATGCGTTGTATGACAGGCTTATCAGAGTTAGCGCCATCTACGTAATTCACCAAGTTTAGATCACTTGTTGACGCGGGAAATATAAACGGTCTGACAGTAAATTCTATAAGGAAATAGTTACAAAACTGTTTTTATTTTTTTTCTAATAACTTTAATTTTTTTTACCGAGAAGAATTTGCCGCCCCTCAAATTTTGCCGCCGTGGGCCCGGGCCCCACGGGCCCCTTATGATGATCCAGGACTGTATATTATAGATGGTAATATATTGTAGACTTCTGTGTTGTTAGTCTCCAGGTTTTTTTGTGTGATGTGTCAAAAACTGGGTTGGGAACTCTGGAAGGCGGGGCCGACGTAACAAAACATAAGAACAACGTTTGTAAATCCTAGCGGATGTGGACAGCTTTCGAAAACTATTCCCAACTACTTCACTGATGAAGAAGAACTTGCAAAAGAGACAGAATGGATAAGGGAGAAAAATCGGAAGAAAAAAAAATGGATACGTCACTTTTACCTCCACAGCAAAGATTAATGGTCTCAGAAAACGAAAAAGCACAGCCAAAAGCTAAAAAAGTATAACAACCGCCTCCCATAATCGTAGACGGAATTACAAATTTTAATGCACTTCATGAACTTGTAACAAAAATAATGTCTGGATTTCAAATCAAAATTATAAACGATAAAAATATCAAAATTAATGTCCCGGATGGAGAATGCTACCAAACTCTCACTAAGATACTTACTAAGATTACTCATAGTACTCTTACGAAAACAAATAAAACCGTCCTATTAAAGTAATGGTTATCAATATCCACCACGCCTGTAATCCTGAAGAAATAACCCAGGAAATGATAAGAAGAGGACACAAATTACTTGAAGTTACTAAAAAACTGAAATACAGAACAAAACAGCCTCTAAATATGTTTATGTTGTCATTCAGAAATGACGAAGATATTAACAAAATCCTCAGCATAACGGACATAATGGGTATAAGGGTCCAAATTCAACCAATTAAAAAATCTAGATTAGTTCCGCAGTGTAAGCGATGTCAAACTTATGGTCACACCCAGAAATACTATGCTAAAGAACCTAGATGTGTAAAATGCACTGGAAAACATCTCACAAAGGATGGTAACAAGCCTAAAGATGCAACCCCAAAGTGTGTTCAACGTGGAGAAAATCACCCAGCCAACCCTAACCAAAAAAATCACTGATGTGTATACATGTATTTATTTTAGTTTGATTTAACTGAAATTTTATCATTATTGTATTGTACATATTATTTTATTTTACTCTATTACTCGAACAACTAGTGTATGTTCTGTGTCTTGAGCCTACATTGATTTCTCTTTGTTTTTTTTGAATTTGTTAATAACGTTTCAATTACTTGAAAATGGACCAAAATATAAGAGATTTTAATTTTCCAAGTATTGACACATATTGTTTGACATATTTAGGCCAATGTAATCAGTTGTTTGAGATTAATAAGCATAATGATAATTTTACAATTTTCCATAATAATATTCGAAGCATATCAAAAAATTTGGATGAGCTGAAAGTATCACTATCTGATATCCTGGGTTTTGATTGTATCGTTTTGACGGAAACATGGAAAATTATCGATACAAATCTATATAATATAGCAGGTTACAACTTAATTTATAATGAGGGTGGTTTAAATCAAAATGATGGGCTGGTAGTGTATGTTAAATCTGCTTTCAGTTTTGAACATAGTATTATAAGTCTGGGACCAACTAAGGTTCTAAAAGTTATAATAGATATTCACAATAATACTAGGATAGTAATTTTGGCGTGTTATAGATCACCATCACAGGAGAATTATAATCCTAAAATACCCGAGTTCATCAATAATCTAGATACTTTGTTAAGGAATAGTAGAGTAGGTACTGAGCAGTACTGCATATTTGTGGGTGATATCAACATAGACTTACTTGATTCAGATCATACAGATCGTACATTAGTGCCTTGAGTGAATATGGATTTGTATCTACCATTAATAAGCCAACTAGACTGAATTCCTGCCTAGACCATCTCTTTTTATATTCAAAATCTAATAAAAATTTAGAAAATATTATTCCTTTGGTAATAAAAACAGATATAACAGATCACTACGCAATAGCATTACAAATTATAACGGACAATAAAGAACAAAAGAAGCCATTCGATAGGGTAACAAAGCATGTTAACTACCAAAAACTTAAGGAAACTGTTTCTAAAATATCATGGGATTCGATAAGAAGTTGCTATGATCCAGATAATGCTACGGAGAAATTTATTTCAATAATTCAAGAAAATATTGATAAGTGCCTTTATTATAATAGACATAACCGGAAAAATACCAAAATTGCGCCATGGGTAACAAATGCTCTACTGAGGTCCATAAATGAAAAGAACGTTTATTTCAGTTAACCAAAAAAAGTCCGAATGATCGTAATATACTTTCACATTACAGACTTTACAGAAATAAGTTAAATGCTCTAATTCAAACTACAAAAAAAATTATTATATTACAAAAATTCCAATAATAACAAACAACTGTGGAATGTAGTGAAACATATTTGTGGATCAAGCAATTCACGAGTTAACATAGGAAATATTAAAGATCAAAAAGGAAATATATTAACCCATCCTCTTCAAATAGCGAATGAGTTTAACTCAACTTTTTCTGAAGTAGGGAAACATTTGGCCGAAAAAATTGATAAAAACCGACAGCGGGTATATGATAGAGTTTCTTTCTCAAATTCAATGTTTTTGCTACCAACAAATACATTTGAAGTGAAGTTCATTATAAATGAATTGAAAAACAAAAAAGCAACTGGTATATACGAAATTAGTGCTGAGTGTCTAAAGGCAATACAATCATATATCCTTGATCCGCTGCAACACATAATAAACAAGTGTATGAAGGTGGGAATATGGCCTAAAGCGTTCAAAAAATCTGTAATCACACCTATTTATAAAAATGGAGACAAATCCCTTCCTATTAACTATCGACCAATATCACTGGTACCACATATATCAAAAAATTTTGAAAGAATATTGAAAATAAGATTGGATTCATAAATAATCAAATATGGGTTGATATCGTCCCACCAGTTTGGATTTAAACAAAACAGTTCCGCACACAATGCTTTATTAAATTTAACAACCAAAATGTTTGATGCTCTAAATAGGAATAGATGTATTTTTTTGGATTTAGCGAAGGCATTTGATACTGTCAGCCACAGTAGTCTATTAAAAACGCTGGAGAACTACGGGATACGGGATACTTGTTTGAAGCTATTCAGGAGTTATCTCTCACATCGACAACAGGTCGCCAAAATCAATGGATTTATTAGTGAAGAACGCGATATAACATACGGAGTACCACAGGGTACTATATTAGGCCCTGTGTTATTCAATCTCTACATGAATGATCTATTTTCTTTAAATAGCGCTGGTCATATAATTGGTTACGCCGATGATACTGCAATTGTTTATGATGACAGTAATTGGTATGATTTAAAGCTAAAAGTCGAATCTGACCTAAAGCTAATTAAGTCGTGGTTTGACAGTAAACTATTAACCATATATTTTGAAAAAACTTTTTACTTGCCTATTCTTAACTCCAACTCATCTAATAACCGATTTTATCCACTGAAAATATCACAGTTTGATCAGGATTTATTTATTGAACCAACAAACAAAATAAAATATTTGGGGGTTATATTGGATACAAATTTAAAATGGGATTGTCATATTAAATATATAATAAAAAGATTACAGTTTATTTTGCATAAATTTAGGCACTTGAAAAAGTATATTTATAGCCAACATCTCCGCAATTTATATTTTGGATTGGTAGAAAGCCATCTTCGATATGGAATTCAGGTTTGGGGAAGTGCGTTGGAAACTCACCTGCAGCCATTAAATATAATCCAGAGGAGATTTCTAAAAATCATAATGTCTAAACCGAACCTTTATTCTTCAGATCTTTTGTATTCTGAAAGTAGAATATTGGATCTGAAACAACTATACTTTTTATGCGTTTCAGTGGAATATCATGGATCAAAGAATACATACAACTTACCAATCCATAATTACAATACTCGGAATAGACATTTCCATACAGTCCCTAGGATGATAAAAACGAGTTGTCAGAAAACATATTCTTTCTATTCCGTTAAGATTTACAACCGTATTCCAGATTATATTAAAAGCATTCAAAATATTCGATTATTTAAAAAGAAACTTAAACACTTCATTTTCGAGCAGAAAAAAGAATTCTGCGATATAAAAATCGTAACGTGAGAAGTATCTACACCTACACATGGTTACATTGGCTGAAGGTTGGAGTTTTCGGTGTTCAATCACTTACATTTTTTAATATACTACAGGTTTTTTTTCTGTAGTAGTACAGGCTCATTTTCTTTATTCCTTTAATTTTTCATATTATATTTTTTTAAATTCATATTTTGTTGTGATATGTGTTGTGTATTATTTGTGATATTACTACTATCATTATTGTTGCTAAGTTTACTATTGTTGTAAGTGTAACTAATTTTGTCGCTGTACTTAATTTAGATACCACTTACAAGCTGTTTTTTACAGCTTCTGTGGGGTATTGTGTTTATTTACGATTTTTGATCCACATTTGTTATACTTTGTAATTTCTAGTGAATAAACATATATTATTATTATTATTATTATTATTATTATTATTGTTATTATTATTATTATTATTATTATTCTCTATTTCTCACAATTGTGGTTTCTTATAAATAGCAGACGGAGTTTGCACTCAAGTCTACTTTTACTCTATCTTTGGTTTAGAAATGATCTGGTAATATTGCATGTGTGTAGGATGACTGCTTTTTGTATCTGGGTGTGGGTGTAATGTGGAAGATTTAACTGCGTGAGGTGTGTGATGAATGTTTTTGGGGTAATTCCTGTAACAGATATTATAAAAGGTATTACAATTACTTGTTTCTGTTTCCATATACGTTCTATTTCTATTGGTAACTGCTGGTATTTATCTTTCTTTTCTCTGTATTTGTTATTTATATTATTGTCAGATGGAACAGCAATATCAATATTGTAGGTGATCTTCTCTTTTTTGATTTGTAATGTTATATCCGGTCTATTGTGCATTACTGTTTTGTCTGTATGAATGGTTATATTCCAATATAACTTGTATTCTTCGTTTTCCAATATCGTTTGTGGTGTGTATGTGTAATATGGTTGTGTTTCTGTGATGAGTTTATGTTGTAGTGCAAGCTGCTGGTGTATGATCTTTGCCGCTGTATTATGTCTGTTAGTATATTCAGATCCAGCCATCAACTTACATCCTGCCGTAATGTGGTCGATTGTTTCGGGAATTTGGTGGTTATTATTATTATTTTTTTTTTTTTTCGGAGGTGGAAAAATGCATCATGCACGCAGCCCTTTGCTGCGACTTGGACTTCAACCAAGTAAAACAACACCTCCTCCAATTATTATTATTATTATTATTAATTACCGAGGCTGCATTGTAGTCAAGTAAATTAAAAAAAACAATTGAGCAGAACAAAATTGCCTGCTAAACCTCAGCGAGATAACAAAGAAAGAAAGGAACCATCAAATCAAAATCAGAGTTCCAACCAAAATAAAACTTATAGCCAAAGAAAATACAATTGATACTAACAAAAAATCTCAATGGCAGGGACCATTAAGCACAAACATTGACATGACGCTGCAGTAAATCTTGGATAAACTGAACAAGATGGATGGAATCTTCTTTAGGCAAGGATCATTCTCCTGATCTTCTCTGATCCTGGTGGGTGACCATTCTTCATTGACTACTGTAATTCTTGAAACTGTAACTTCCTTAGACTTGTTGAATTGAGAATAGTCTACAGGGCAAGACCGTCTAGGCAAAGAGTTGGTTTTTCTACCATACCTTTCAAGAAGTTGACGATCTAGTCGAGTTTGTCATCGTCACCCTCTTTCTGTATAGTCCTACCTTTGTTGTATCCCGAAGCCATCGTGGCTGCTTCATATTCAAGAGCAACAGTCAATGCATCCACTAATGTTTTCGGATGGGCTAAACCAGTGGCTCCCAACCTTTTCTGGACCACCGCCCCCTATAGAAGAAAACAAAAATTTAACCTCCCCACCCCCAGTCGCTGGTTAGTCCAAAGTAGTTAATTTTTATTTGAATATCATCTGTTCCATCCCAATTGATCTGTATTTAGCTTTAATTTCAGTTAATGTCTAAATTTGATTTTAGAGGAATGATGAAGTAGAAATGTATTAAACGACTACCAAATGTACAATAAAATTGTTTATTAAACTTTTAAATATAAACACAGAATCAATAAGAAATACAATCACAATAGAAATAAGAAATGCAATACAATAAGAAATACAAAATTAATAATAAAGAAAAAATCAATGAGACGGTTGAGGCTGGTGGAGTGTTACCAGTTTGTTAATATCGGGTTCCAATTTCGTTAACATCAATCGCAGATCGCCACGTTCAGTGATGTGTAGTCTGTTCCTCTTCTTTGACAGCAAATCAGTTACTGCACTGAATGCACGCTCAGCCATATAGGATGAAGGAAATGCAATTAACAACTTCTGTACTATTGTCCACAATCCAGGATAGAGAACTGGTATTGGTTTTTGAAGCCAAAACTCTTGATATCCACGTTTGAATTTTACTTTCAGTTCTTCGTTAGTTGTGAGTTCTAATAGCTCCTCTTCCAAATTTGATGAGCCTTCAGTATCTGTGTTTGCGAAAGGATCTATAACCCAACTTCGTATTTCCATGTTTAAAATATCTTGGAAACGCTCTGTAAAATCAACATGAAGAACTTCCAAGTGGTGGCATTAAGTAAGTAAATCTTCCGGTTTTGCAGACACTGTTGATAATGTGGGAAAATGGTTGTACTCACCTCTACCAAGATTTCTTTTGAATATAAGAAGTTTTCCTGCAAAAGCAGCTATGACGTTTTTAGTTTTAATTAAATTTAAATCATCACCTTGCAATTGTAGATTAACTTGATTAAGTACTTTAAACAGGTCCGTCAAATAAGCGATGTCATTTTTTGACGCAATCAGGTTTTCGCGCAACTGTTCGTTTTCTTCAAGAAATTCCAACACTGAGTCAAATAGATTAAAAAAAACGATTCAGACAAACACCTTTAGAGAGCCAACGTACTTCTGTGTGCAGCAGCAAGCGATTGTAGTCTTCATCATTTTCATTGCAAAGCTTATGAAACAAACGGTTATTCAATGCATTGCTTCTAATGATATTGATTGCTTTAATAACGTTATTGAGGTACGCATGCATACGTTCATTTAATTTTTTTGCAACTAAATGCTGACGGTGAATAATACAATGTACAGCGAGTACATTTGGCGCTGCTTTTCTCAAATGTGCTATAAAACCCTTATGACGCCCGGTCATTGCTGGAGCACCATCAGTAGCAGCAGACAAAATATTGCTAATAGGAATTTCTTTCACTTGAAAAAATTCTTGCATGATATTAAATATAGAATGTCCCTTTGTATCAGATTCCAAATTCTTAGCAAATAATAACTCTTGATGATTTTTTTCTTCTTTTATAAATCGTACGTATGATAAGAGTAGAGCTTCGTTACTTTGTAAAGTTGATTCATCGAGTTGAATGGGAAATTTGCAAGTCTTTAGGTAATCGCATAATGATATTTCAACGTCATTTGCCATTTCATCTGTTCTTCTTTGCACTGAATTATTACTGAGAGGAATTTTTTTAATGATATCAAATGATGTCTTATGATGGAGAACAGTTTTTAATATCTCTTCGAATTCCGGAAAAATTAAATCCTCGCCAATGGTGTGTGGTTTTCCTGACTTTGCGATTAACAATGAAACGTTATATGAGCCTCGTAGCCCATCATCGTCTCGTTTAGAAGACGATGCAAAAAGGTTTGATATAGTTGGCTGTTTTAAATATTGTTTTTCGAGTTTTTGAAAATAGAATATATCTTTGTTCTTCTTATCAGGATGCATTTTATGTAAATGCTCTTGTAGCCTAGAATGTTTCATAGCTTCATTTGAAAAAACTTTTCGGCAAATTAACCACATAGGTAATGATTTGTTTGTAGAAGATTCCGCAAATCCATATTTTAAATATTCAATACTGTATTTCCGGCATTTCTTTTTTAATTTAGAAGCAGATTCAGCCATTTTCATACAAAAATTAAATTCTCAATAGATTTATAGATAGTAATGTTTATAAAATGACACACCACCCACGATTATTTACTACGGCAGAGCTTATGATTCACGACTATATATACAACTAACTAACTAACAAAAAATTCGTAGAGCTGTTGCTTTTATACGTTTTATTTCGTGCATGATTCGACTTGTCTGTGTGCGAACATGTCGAAACATGTTATTTTGTATGAACATCGCGCGTTCGCTTATCAACGTGCGAGGACAAGTCATATACTTCTATTCTGAACTAAAAGAAATTATTATAATTATTAGTATTATTGTTAATCTAATTTAAAACTGCTTATTAACCCTTATTAAATCATTTTTATTTCACCATTCCTCTTGACTGCTTATTATTTGCTTCTGAATCCGCTACCGCCCTCCTAAAAGGCTGCAGCGCCCACAGGGGGGCGATATCGCCCCCGTTGGGAATCAATGGGCTAAACGAAGCGTCCTCTGCATATCGGGGTCACGTAAGCCATCGATAAAGGACTGGATGCCCAGACATTCCATCATGTTCTCTGGTGCTGATGGATAAGCAAATTGAATTAGTCGGGCAATATCCACTTCATACTATTGAAGGGATTAGTCACGTTTCCGCCTTCGGTTCTTCAGCTGGAATCTGTACCAAATGTTCGTGACCATATCGCATGTCCAACCTCTTCTTTAGCTGCTCGAAGTCATCCGTTTCTTCCAAAGGTATCGTCTGAAGTACATCTAAGGCATCTCCGCGAAGCGCGATGGTTAAGTGCACTGCCTTCTCCTTATCGGACCAATTATTCACTCTAGCGGCTGTTTCAAACTGTTTCACATAATTGGTCCACGACATTTTTCCATCGAACGTTGGGGCCTTGACTCGGGAAATACGATTTGTCACTTAGAAACTCATTTTTTAAAAAACACTTTTATTTACTACAACTGTTACAAAACTACACAATAAACTGGTAAAAATAATATAATTAAAATCAGACTGGTTATAATAAAAATTGATCGTTTAATTTATATAAAAAATATTGCTTCGTCGGCATCGGATGTTTCATCGAATGTTGCCTTGGATTTTAGCAAACTCAGCGTCTAGGTGTAATGGCTTCGTATACAGGAAGTTAGCTCATAGGGTTCACTGTACTGTAACTCGGGTAAAACTACCAATGTCTTCTAACTTAGGGTGTGTTTCTGGCTTGCAAGGTTTTGTTTGCTCGGTCTTCTTTTCTTCCGCTGGCGTGTCTTGAGTTCTTATATCTGTCATCTTTCTTTCTAACCCCTTGATTTTCTCGTCCATCGTTGTCATCTTATACTCAATTTCAGATTTTAAAGACGAAATTTCATTTTCAACGTCAGCGGCAATGTCGTTTTTGATTAATAATTAATCGGCAGATATATCGTTCTTTATAGCAGAAATCTTCTCGTCCATGTTCTCTTCCATGACAGAAACCTTCTCGTCCATGTTAGCAGAAATTGACGAGATTAAAGTGGAAGCCTCGTAATTAAATAAAACTGTTTCTGGATCAAAGCAGTCATTTTCCAGTGCCATTTGAAGTCTTTCTACTAATTTACTTTTCTTACCAGACGTTTCCAACTCACTATCTTCCAATTCTGCTTCTAATTCAGTCACTTTCAAGTCACATAGTCTCTTGGCTATTTTTACGTAGCAATTTATTTATATCACCCCACATCTGACACCAATGTAACGTTTTTCTTATTTATTTAAACAGTAAACGGGTGGGATGAACTTTAAACACACGGTATGGCTACTTACGAATTTATTTATTCACAACACTATTCACAAATTATATACACAGTATACTCACTTAAACTAATTTATATAAACACTTCACTAATTTATATTCACTTATTTACTGTTTATCTCACGATGTCAAATTATAAACTAAACTGAACTTATCCGCTGGTCGGTCCTTTATATATATTAGAGCATTTTTTACTAGATAATTCTAGATTGCGGCTTACACAAAAACAATTGGCATTTTCTAGATAAGACTGGTCACAAAAACAATGTCTAGATAAGATAGTCACAATCGTAAACAATTCTAAGAAATCCCTGCGCATCTGCCATAATTTCAAATTTCATACATGGCTTAGACAGAGTCGGATTCAGGGACTATACCAGTGTGCTGTTTCGTAACAAAAAATAAAAAAAAATTGTTTTCAGTGAATGTATGAAAAAAATCATAAATATAATATATTTCGTGTCGTAGGATCCAAAAAATATGTCAGTTTTGGATTTTGGTGTATAGTTTTCCGAAAAATCCCATTTATATAAAATTTCCTCAACTTCTCACCCGATATAATTTTTTTTCAAACAATTGACCAATTTTTTGGAATCCTCATATCAAAAAAACACTTATTTGCGAAATATCATACCCTATGAAATTGAGATTTTGCATAAAAAATTTCAACTTTAATGTTTTATAAATTGGTTTGTAATATCAATGGAAAGTTGCTGTATTTTTTTATAATAGTATGGACGCTCCTCTTTCGATTTTCATCAACTTCAGTCCTTTCAATTCATAAAAGTAGCTACTACGATTTTTTTATGATAATTTTTTAGAAAAATTTTTAGTCTGTATTTAACCCTCTATAATTCCTACAAATATTAAATGGAAGAAACTAAATATAATCATTAATTAAGATTCATTTTACCTCTATATAATGGTATAAGAATTTAATCGAAACCTTCTATAATTTCGGAATAACAGAATTTTATATGGAGGCATGCTGAAAAGTTTTCAAAAAATTCGAAGTCCTGGATAAAAATTTAAAAATCTTGATATACAGTAAATGTTTGAGAAGAATAATCTAATACTATGTATTTTGTCAATTTGTTATGTGAATGTTTTGTTTTATTCAAACATTATACACGGTAGTTCATAGATATTTATACAGAGTGAGTCCTAAATATGGTATAAAACAACGTGAACAAAATAATGGTGAAGTACACGTAAATTCACCAAAGAAGATATAAACATGTTACCCTCTTAATTGTTCGGTACCAATTTCTCCAAGTTTCTTTGGATGGGACCAAGATAACGTATTATTATTTGGAACGATACTGGGCGATAAACAATTAGGACGTATGCGAACGGCACTCTTGTTTTGGTTGGAGAGCTAAGAGTCGTGGGTTAATTTTCGGAACGTTAATCGAGCGGAAAGGTAATTAAAGGGCGCCAGAAATTTGAATTCAGAGGAAAAATTTCAAAAACTGCGATAAGCGAGAGAAATAATAAAAAGTGAGGTATTTTTGGTAGTGTATCTGTGGAGGTTAGGGAAGTACTCACTAAAACGTGGTTTATTATGTTAACCAGTTTATTAACAGGTTTTACCAGCGTCAGTGAACAAAACATCAAAAATATTTACAATATGGGTACATGCATAACCTGGTACCGCAAACAAAATTAATATATACATAAAAACAATAAAGCAAACTATCACTAAACACTACACGGTAATTGTTGGAGAAATAAATAGTGTCCAAGAAACAACAAATATACAACTCAAAATCATATACGCAAACGATAAATGTCGCAGGGTTGCGAACTAAAAAAATAAATTATTAACGAAATTATTTTCCGTTTATTCAAAAAAGAAAATGTAGGATATTATATTACTAAATTACTTGGAAACAAAAAAACACATAGGCTTTGTGAAAGTTATATCAATATCGAGAAAATAATTTAATCTAGATTTGACGTGCACGCCGAATTTCCTACCGATTATTCTATACAAAGGTTTTCTAAAACAATGGCAATATTAGTAATCAATAAACTCGTTATCGTAATAAAATAGTTCTGACCGTATAGTTCTTTCGCTAAAGAAATAGCGTGACACTAAATTAATCTTTCCACCATCGACTAAGAACGGGTGCGATTACTCCAGGTAGGAGAGATACTAAATAATCATTTACGATACCTGAGTCCAATTGTTTCCATACAATCACCACATTACTACTCAAGTGAAGATACTTGCATCAACGCCGGAGGCATCGTTTCTCGATTAGGTCGATTTAAAAATATAGGATAGTAGGTACTTGTGATAAGTAATCTACCCTCACCGCGTGATGGAACAGATCACAGACACTCGGAAATCTTCGGTAATTTGATGTCGGTAATAAACACAATAAATATATACTTCGGTAATTTTGATTCGACTATGAACACGGGAAATACCGATAGTTTGGTACGATACGATAATTTAATCTTAATAGCTAAGAAAATCACCACTGCTTCACTCAAGAAATCTTCGTAGACTCCATCTCGATAGCGGCACTAAATAACAATACGATAATTCACGCTGACACTACAAGAACTTTTTCGACTACTTGCGTTGAGAATCGGTCGCTGACTGACTCTCGTGACGAGATTTTTGGAGATCGGTAGCCTTTTTTTTAAATTCTTTCCGAAAAATAACTATAAAATAAGTTCTAAAAAGCCATATAACAGCCATATAAAAAGAATCGGGCAGTGAATGCACAAATTACGCTGTCTACCCAGAATTTCATAAAAGGTACCTTCCTTTTCCGAAAGTGATACTAAAACTATTGTGTACTCATCGTACCTTTTTGAAATACATCCAATTGTCACTTCGTTCAATTGAAAATCGCGATTGAGCCGTAATAAACCTTTTTCGGCGTTCAAAGATGTATTATACTTCGGTAATTTTATGTTTATTGGTCGTCTGAAACGATCTTCTACACAGTTCGAAGAAAATATTATTACGCCAGGGCCGCACTGGGATATAAATTATTCGATTTCGTAGGGCGAAATATAAAAAAAAATAAAAACGTTACAAATACAATCTGCTACGAATGTCATCTATTAAAAATAATTCGAAGTAGCGATGGGAGCAATATCAGTTTTCTAAAGCTCCGTGTACCAAAACCAAAAAGTTTGGAAAGTGCAATGAAATGACATGGTAACGTCCACATAAAAATGAAAGCGTTGTTATATTTAATTCTAAAACCTCCTCTCCACTGTGAAGGGGGGCACAATAAACCTTAGGATTCAGTGCAGTGTATCCCGTTAAAAAAAGACCTATATTAGTACAAGCGGAGGTCATTGCACTTTCCAAACTTCAACGGTCAACTTTAGTTAATATATTTTGTGTAAAATTACTCATCAGTCATCTTACAATTCTAAAATATACAGATAACGAGTGAAGTTAGCAGCCAATCCAATCCTAATGTTATCATTGTTTTTTTCATCATAATATTTGGCAATTACTGTTAGGAACAGTTTGTGTTAGAAAAATAAAAGTGCGGATTTTAGATTGGTTCGGGCAATTTTTCTGCTCATAAGAATCTTCCTTGAGCTTCAAAGAATATTAGAAAAAATTAGCTAAATTTGTCCAGCCGTTTATGGACACACTGTATATAAATTATATTTTACGAAATATCTACTAAAAGTTTTCGTAGCGCCGCTTCTATTCTATGCGTTATAGAAGGAGGAAAAACCTTTTATGTCTCTCATTGTTCTTAGAATAAAGCCACCACTTATACCGGAATTATTCAGATGCAAATAAACAGGAATTGTATTAGGAAGAAGCAATAAAATCTCTCTCATGGTATAATATCGGAGTCAGGCTGATAACACCCGACTCTCATATTACGTTTCGTCATTTTCAGCCGTCCGAAGCGCCGTCAAGTTGCGCTGCTTTTGACGTTAAGCACGTTTCGAGTTTGATATCATCATCTGGCGGTAATTAAATTTTATTATTCGCGTTGTATTATTATCGGGGAAATCAAAATAGAAATATAAATCTGAAAGGGTGGTTTTCGAGGTTAACAAGTTGGTGTACGGATGAATATCACCACGTTTTGTCAGTTTAATGATCAAGAAAACTGTCTGATTGACTATATCTGTCGTACATTTTGAAATGTTAAATTTTTTTTTAAATATTTGAAAAGGTTGGGGGAGATGTATTATAATAATGTGATAAGATGCTTGAATTGTTTGATAACGTCCTAAAATATTAAAATTTTGTGACAAAATGCTGGAAATTGTTTTAAAAGGTGTGAAAATGTTTGAAATTATTTGAAAATTATGTTTAATGTTGTAAAATGTTTTAAAAAACTTCCTTAATAGGTAACATCGGAAAATGTGTAAAATTGTTTGAAAATGTTCCAAAATATTGGGTAATATGTTGGATAATAGTATATAATGCTTTAAATGTGTGATTAGTTCAAAAATTTTGCGAAATACTGTAACAAAATGATGGAAAATGTTCTTAAATATTTCAAAACGTTCCAAAATGTTTGCGAAAGTTGGAAATTATTTATTGAAATCGTCTAAAATATTGTTTAATATGATAGAATACTGGGAGAAGAATTGTTAAATGACCAATGTAATTATTAAAACTCGCTTTATTATTAGTTAGCAGTACTTATATGTGTCATATAGTTGTATTTTTGATTAAATTGGCAATTTGTAGTTTCTCATGAAGAACATTATTTGAATTAGATTTTAAAGATATAGTTTATTTACGATAAAAAGACGATGATGTCATTTTTAGTTACTTTCCTGCTTATCAGAATAAATATTAATTTACCAACCGTGAATGCAGTTTATCCTCAACAGCCAGGGCAATTTACAGCTAACGGGTTGGCAGTTTGTTTTGACGTTTATTGACATTCGATAATCGTCTAATATTTACAAGTTTTTTTGGTGCTTTTAAATTCATTGCTTCTTTAAGATTAAAAAAACAGTTATCTTCATAACTAATTATTTAGGCAAATCTGCAGTGTGTTGTAAATAAAATGCCGAAGCAGCTGAACAGAAAATGCCAAGAGATGGTAACATCTTTGTTGATCTATTTTGAACGAGAATGCCGAAATGGGGGCCCGCCTCTCTCGCTTACTGCTGTAAGAGACGTAAGTAATAGCATTCGCTATTTGTATTCATCATTATTAATATTATTGTTACATATTTAAATGTAAATGATTACATGTTTTTAATGTTAGGTTAGGTTAATTAAATTTGATAATATAATATTCTTTCATAAATTGAAGTAATTATATTGTAGAGAGTTGCCGAAGCTTTACAACTTAACGTTACCACTGTTAACCTTACTGCCACCAAGCATATTAGAGGTGAACAGCCTAAAAGCCCACCTAAAAAGAGACAACGCATAAAACCTACTGTTGAAATTGATAACTTTGATCAAAATGCTTTCCGAAATGTTATATACGAAATGTATGGAAGCAGTGAGTATATTGAATTTACTGTTTTATTTTATCCACAATTAACTAACACAATATTTTTTCAGAGGAACACATAACCTTGAAAACTTTAAGAGACAAACTCCAGGATCGTGAACTATTTAATGGTTATTTAACATCACTCTGGAAGATAGTCAAATACCAAAAAGATTATACTCGTCGTGGTTTAATGGAGTTGCCACATATTGCATTAAAACGTGTACATTTTCTACATGAATATGTCAAGATAAAAAGGGAAGGTTTATTTCAATTTGAGTTTTTGGATGAGACCTGGATATTTAAAGACGGTACTATTGGACGTTCTTGGCAAGATTCTAATAATAGAAGCGTGAAAAAAAACCAAAATTGGTGGTCCAAGGTAATTGAATAATAAAATTTAGCAATTAATTTATGATGTACTAACATTCCTGCCATTTTAAGACCTTTTCAAATATTTACTAGTCACACTATTTTAATTAAATCTATATAATTATTAATAGTTGTTTTGAGCTATGCAGTCTATCTAGGAAACCTAGTAGTAATTTGTTATTTCCTTATTGTAGGTATATAGTATTGCATGCTGGTTCCTCTTCTGGATTTATTCCTGGAGCAGGGCTGGTTTTTACTTCCAAAAAACAAGATGGTGATTACCACGTTGAAATGAACCGAGATTTTGCATTTGTTTGAATACCAGCTTTTAGTGAACTTGGAAGAACCTGCCACAATTGTAATGGATAATGCAAGTTATCACAGTACAGTGATCAATAAAGTACCAACAACAGCTACAAAAAAGGCTGATATACAGAACTGGTTGATACAAAATGATATTCCTTTTGAAAATACTTTCCTCAAAACCCAATTATTGAATTTAGTACAACGGTAAGTTGATATAAACATTTTTCAATATATTATGGTAATACTTAGATAACTTATTTTGTTTAAATATATGCATTTTTGTAGGAATAAACCACCAACAGTATATGAAGCTGACATATTATCTGAATAATATGGTCACAAAGTGCTTCAACTTCCCCCTTACCACTGTATGTTCAACCCAATTAAACATATTTGGGGCATAGTTAAAATTTGTTATAGAGATCATGTGGGAACTGATGGTTTTTCAACAGAGCAAGCAATAGGTGTATAGAAAAATTCTTTAGAAAAAGTGACTCGTGATATTTGGTCAAAGACAGTAGAGCACACTGAAAAAATTATACAAGATGGGTGGGATAGAGAAGTAGTATTTGATAGACAGGATGTGCCTCCACTTATTATTAATTTTGACAGTGACGATAAAGATAGTGATGATTTTGTAGTGGAGTAGTGGAAATCGTGTGTTTTATTTTTTGTATATTTTTATTCAATTTGCTTTATTTCCACCTTCTCAAAATCACTAATAACTATTATTAAATTAATTATGTACAGTTATTTTATAATAAACAAATTAAAACAACGACCACATAATCTCTACATAAATAATACTGATAAAATGGGAGATTTCCATTCTATTTTTATTATAATAAATATAATAGATATTGTATAAAGAAACTATATTTAAATTTGCATGAAGATGATTACAGCTTGTATTGATTCCTTTTAGCGTAAACCCTTGTAGTGCTCTTGAAGATGGTTCTATAGAGCATAGAATAAGGTATAAGGACCTACAGTTCGTCATTTAACCCTCTTTTATGTAAAATAATTAAATATTAATTCGAATATAGAATGGTTGGTTACTGTTTCTTGTATATTATCCATAGTTTTTCAGGAATAAATATTTATATTAAATTAATCAAGCCTATCATACAAGCCTTTTATTTTTAAATAAATATTTTTTACTTACGCCCTACGATGCACGGAACAATGAAAAAGAAGAACTGTCAATCTAACATCAGATTGGCTTTTCTATTTTTCGTTAAGTAAAGGAAAGGAAAAAAACTACAGCTTGGCAACATCACAATATTTTGTTTTGCAACGTCATCGTCTTTTTATCGTAAATAAACTATATTTCTGATTCTGAACCTAATATTTTTTTAATATTATTCGTAAATTTTGGTGGGATGTTGTACTTTAAGCCTTTATTTAAATATTATATTTCACTATTTGTAAAATTAGTGTCTGAAAACACTAAAATTGTTCGGAAATATGGTAATAGTTATTTACGTAATGTGAAGTTTGCACGAGGCGGTAGGCCAAGTCGTGTATTCACATAAGTGCATTAATAATTCCTATCCCACGTGTTACGTACAAAATTTTATCTACAACTGTTTATTAGTAGGTATTATTAAAAGTACTTATATCATGAAATTTTATTTAAAAAAATACTTCAATCCAACGTATTGTTAATAATATTGACTGCAAACATAAGATACTGTAGATCATATTTTGTAACCATGGCAACAAAGTCAAACAAAGCTTCGGATATTGAAAATACAGCTTCCAGTGTTCTTGTGCCAGGGAAATCACGAGAAAAATACCAGCTGACTTATTATCGTTACGAGAAATGGTGTCGAGAAAAGAAGGTTGGGAACATTAGTAGTGAAAAAGCATTATTAGTATATTTTAACGAGCTAAGCAAGATACAGAAGCCTTCATCCCTTTGGTGTTACTATTCCATATTACGAACAGAATTTTCAGTTAAGCAGAATGTCGACATCAAGAAATTCTTACATTTGATAGCATTCCTAAAACGGAAATCAGAAGGGTACAAACCTAAAAAGTCAAAGGTATTTACAAAGGAGCGAATAACCAGATTTTTAACAAATGCGAACGATGAGAGATATTTGTGCATGAAGGTAGGTAAAACTCTTGTGTAGATTATAAAAAGGTGTATTCATATAATATTAACTTTAAGGTTATATTGATCTTTGGTTTGGCTGGTGCATGTCGGCGGGAAGAGCTAACAAATATGTTGTTTGAAAATATGAAAGATCAAGGAATTTGCTATCAGATTACTATATCAAATACCAAAACAAAGATGTCTCGAGAATTTTTTATAACATCGGGAAATATTGACGGCGTGAATCTAGTTGAAGTCATCAGAAATTACGTTGCATTGAGACCTAAAAATTGAGAACATAGGCGATTTTTTGTTGGATACCGGGCTGGAAAATGCACAAAACAACCAATTGGTATAAATACTATTGGTAATGTGCCGAAATTAATTGCCCAATTTCTTGAATTGCTTAATCCAAGAGAATATACTGGACATTGTTTTCGAATATCTTCAACCACACTTTTGGCTGATTCTGGGGCGGATCTTTTGAATATATTAAGACATGGTGGCTGGAAGAGTAATTCTGTCGCTGAAGGCTATATCGAAATGTCTGCTGAAAATAAAAAACGAACAGCAATGAAAATTTTGGGACACATTGAAAACATTCCTTCGATATCAGGAAATATTCAAAATCAAAATAAAAGCAATTATTCTAGTGAAGCGTTGTGTATGTCAGCATCTGGAATTAATTTATACAAATGTAATATGTGTGACAATATTTAATTCTGGTATTAATATTTTCTTGATTCTTATTATCGCACTAGTGCGGTAATGTATTCAAAAACGCACTAGTGCGGTAATATACGTCATTATGACACTGAAAATAGTGTCAAACCGTACCTGTTACATGACAGTCGTAGATAAAATATTTGAAACTAATTAAATAACATAGAAAACTGTATAAATAAAGATCCACAATGCTTAGAAATATAGAAAACGTCTGAAAATATGTGAAATTGTTAGACAATATTGAACAATATGTTGTAAAATGTTGAATAATTGTTTCTAATGCTTAAAGCTGTTTGATTAGTTTAAAAATGTTCCAAAATATTGTAACAAAATGTTGGAAAATAATCTTAAACATTTTAGAATGTTTGAAAGAGTTTGAAATTGTTGAAATCATCTAACGCATTTGGATATTGTGGCAGGAACTTTTAGAATTTTTACAGATATTTGAAAATGATTTCAACAAGCTCTGAAATATAAAATAATTTAAGTAACTGTCCGATATTGTTTAACAATATAAGATAATGTGGATGAATGGCTATCTAGAAAATATTAGAAAATGTTGATTAATTTGGCAAAATGTTGAAAAGTGTTTCCAAAACGTTCGGAAATTTTGAAAATTTCGCAACGTATTGCGAAAAAATGTTTAAAAATCTTTGAAATTATCTGAAAATGTTCTTAAATATTGGATAATGTAGAAAACTATTCGAAAATGTTTGAAATTGATCAAGCTTATTATAAAATGTTGAATAATTTGGGAAAATGTAGAGCAATACTTGGAATTTATTCGTTTTATTATAATAAAAATTTAAGAAATAACGATGTTATTTGACATATAGGTTATGTAATGAAATTGCGATGCTGGTGTTCAGTTTAATCACAAGATACATATTCTTTTTGTGCAATAGCACGCGTAGTGTGTATTGCGCATTTCGCGACCACTACCCATAGCAACGGCCGACAAACCAAACGGCATGTCACCTCCAAATTTGCCGCTTTAAAAATTGCTTTTCCGGTATTAATTCGGAAAGAGAGTTTACAATACGTTTTATCTCTAGATATAGATAGAGAAGATACTGAAATATTATCACTATCAGCCAGCAGCGTAACTATGAGGGGATGAGGGGGTAGAACACCCCCCCTCCCCCACACAAACCCTAAAAATAAAAAAAAATCTAAAAATAATCACAGCAATTGTACTAAAAGCTCGGAACTGTAGGCTGCCATATTAAGCTAAAATGGAGTTTTAGTGGCTTAAAATTTCAAAATTTTTTAATCCTCAGATCCCCCGATAGTTCATCTACCCCTTCCCCAAGAACTTTATCCTAGTTACGCCACTGGTATCAGTGTCAAACATATTTGCGTTTTTTCATGAACAGTAAAAATAGTTTGTAGTGTGTATACCGTGACACTTTTTAGCTACATCAAATTATCCTGCCTTGGCCGGAAGCGTCCTCGGCGATAACTTTTCTATCACTAAAAAGTTATTTCGCGACCAAAAATAAAATAAAAAACATTGTAAATCGAGTGTAAATGAGCAAAATTATGATATATAGGACAAACACGAACATTATTATAAAAAGTATTAATAAACACATTATTAAACTTTGTACAATTTCCAAATTGAAGAAAACAATTCTGATTGTTTGTGTTAATTATTAGGGTAAATACTAGTTTTAAAATATTTTCTGTATCAACATTCAACTCATCGATATCGATATATGTATCACTTACGAAAATAAATAAACAAGTTGTTCTCTAATGCAGCAAGTGAAGGGAAAGGCTTCCCCGATACGTAGTTATATTCTGAAGAGGGTTTTCACCTAACAAAACACTGTTAATAATCCTTCCATTGTTCGAGAATAAACGCCCGCAAAATCCACATTCAATACCCCGTACTCATATCATCGCATTAATAAATACAATTATCATTTTCAGCCGCTGATATAATTTGAATGTTTGTTTTAGGTTAGAACCGCAGGATCAGGATGCAGATACAATAAACCTCGATTTATTATAGAAACCGTTTACTGGCATTGACGGAACAAGCATGTATTAGACCGGGAATTTTTTTAAATCGTGTGGAAAATCCTTCTATAGCCAGGAATTGGGACAAAGTAGGCAGTCGAGGTTGCTAACTGCGACAAAGTCGAGATGGCACTTGACTAGACCACCTTTTTTCAGTCAGTGCAAATGATTGGAAAGTATGTTGACTTCCTTGTCCTCCTAAATGTGAAGAATGTTTATTTTCAGAAAAGTGTACTAAATGCCCGGAAATTATAAAAAGAAAATTACAAAAAACCAAATTATGGACAATTGCGAGAGACTCCAACTCCAATAGTCGATAATGATTTTAAAACACAGTCTACGTCCATCAGTGACTTCAAGTGCACTAGCAATTTAAATATAGATATTTTGAATGAACCCATAACTTTCGCAATGTCACCATTGTCTCCAAGAACTCCAATGGTCACCCTTAATCATCGAGGTCTTTTTTTGGCCAGACAGTAGTCAATTTATTTGTTGACCACATGACAGAATCCGAGAAAATTTTTTTTGGGCAGACAGTAGTCAATTTATTTGTTGACCACATGACAGAATCCAAGAAAAATCTTATTTGGAAGTAATTGGTAATGGCAATGTATGCTTTCGGCAACTGAGTTGCCATCTCCAGTAGATACTCTAAAAGTAATCGATGTATTAGCAGAAATCAATCACCAAAGGCTGATATGGTTTCACTATCTACTAATACCATGATAACTTTTCGGGACTACTGAAGATGGTAGTCTAGTTGCCGAAATAAGTATTTGGACATCAATATATAAATATTAGTAACAAAATGTAAAAAATATTTGTATATTATCAATAAAGGGGCTTTTGTCATTGTGAACAAATATATGGGTTTAATAATTCAATCTGGAATAACAATGACAGAATATGTAATAACTATATACAATGACTTTGTAATAATAATAACATTTATGATGTGGTGGAAAAACATATACGAATCATTTTTTCATAAAAACAAAATATACATTTATTGTTAATAAATCATTATTATGAGAAAATATTCTCATGTGATAGTAAATAATTCTTTATTTTTAGGGTGTAAACAAATAATTTATTTTTTACTAATAAACGTTTAATACAATATTTCAATAACGGATTTGGTAATAGTAAATTATTATTAGTGATTGTAACCACACTGTTTCAGTGTAATATACAACAGCTATACATAGATGAATCTATTGAATGTCTAATATCTAAGAATTGTATTGTGAAAGCATGGTGTAATAATTGACTTTTTTTATTTAATATGATGAAAATACAGTTCTTACACTAACTACTTTATTGGTTAATTACTGTTTTTATATCATAACATAATTGTAAAGTGTGATGACTGCGATTATTTTAAAACACGCCTAAAAGATGATTTGTCAGAAAATGAACAAAAAATCATAATAAGTGAAAGGGATGAACACCAAGAAGAGGTATCGTGAGAAAAAAATTCATAAGAATCTAGCATAACAATCATGATCGACCTACTCCCTCCCTAACTAATTGTAAGTCATTATATTTGCGAAAACAGTAAACGTTGAATTTAGCGATTCACGACCCGAACGAGATTTTCGGAGGAAGACCTGCTAATGAGATATCCTGTGTCCTACAATACCTTGAAAAGTATGTCATGAATTCTGAAATACATTCCATAGTAGAAGAACTCAACATCTGGAGTTGCAATTGCACAAGTCAAAATCGTTATATGATCATAGTATTAGCTTATATTTGGATGTTCAAATTTAAAAATAATTATCCACGAATCCATATCTTTATGGAGATAGATGTTATTCATTCTATAATTGAACGAAGAAGAAAAAAATTGAAAACTTTAGATATACCAACCCCTCACGATTGGGTTCAATTTATAAGAACCTGTGGAAAAACGAAAACGCTTCTCGTACATGAAATATCATTAGAAGATTTCAAGAATTTCAACTCGACAGCAACAAGACAAACTGCACCATTTATAATGACCAAAAGATGTTGACAAAGATCCATTTCAAATTTCTACAACTGTATGGCTACAAGTCCGAAAGGATGAAAGCGGTATTTACTACCAGACATATTTTGAAGAAGATTTTAAACAGCTTGACTTGAAAAGAAATCGTAAAATTGCTACATTGAATCCAACAGAGTTGCAACCAGATAGAGATACATACAAGCCAATTAATTCTAAGAAATACCAGGACCTGCCAGAGCTTTTGAAATAGATTCCTGAGGAATCACACTTGACCTATAGACCTTTTCATCACAATTATTTTTGTGCGCATGCGTGCAGTTCAGCCATCTTTTTCGTACTGTTTTGTAAATAAGCATGTTAAAATACCTGTGTACAAATATTTAAATTCGACAAACATTAAACAAATAATACTTATTGAAAATAAAATTAAGAGAAAATTAAAATAATTAGTGTCTTAATTAAAAAATAAATTTTTCAAGTCGACTATATTATCTGTATGAAAAGGAAAAATAAAACGGTGTTTTTATGGAGTGTGTAAGTGAGATTGATACATATGTTATAAATTATTTGAAACCAATGCAACCCTAAACCTTACTTGCAATATACAGTGATGGGCATAAGTGCGGAACCAAGTGAATATCTCTGGAATGGTTAAATATAGCAAAATGAAGTATGGTATGCATATATTACGCAAAAAGGTGCACCTTTGAAAAATATTTTAACAACCGTTCCACTTCCGGTTATACCGGAAATGGACAACTACATCGTTATTTTAAATGCGAAACACCCTATATATTAATGGATTATTGAAATCCATGTAAAATTTTAGGGCACTTTTGCATGAAATATTTTTTTCCAAAAATGGATACTTTTTGAATTATTAATTTTTTCAGAAAAAAATTGACCTATGTAGACCCTTTACAAATTATATTTGTACGAGCAAACGCTTAAATAGTCGTAAACTGTTTCTGTAGGGTGACTACTAGGTAGGTCGAAGGTATTTGAATATGTGTTGAAAAACTCTCCATTATATACAGGGTGCGCATAAAAAGTTTAAATATTTGAACTTTGAAAATTTATGTTTTCAAACCGTTATATCTAAACCTAATAGTTTTGAAGATATTGCAAACTTTTACATTTCTTCCTCATTTTTTACCACTGATTTCAATGAAATCGAAAAAAATTGGGGTTCCTTTTAAAAAATGGAGAACTTTGATATTTTCGAAGTTCAACTTTTGAAACTTTTTATGCGCCCCCTGTATACAATGAAGAGTTTTGCAACACGTATTCAAATCCCTTTGACCTTCCTAGTAATCACCTTACAGAAAAATTTTACGATTCTTTAAGCGTTTGCTCGTACAAATATAATTTGTAAAAGTCTACAAAGGTCAATTTTTTCCTAAAAAAATTATTAACTCAAAAAGTATACATTTTTGGAAAAAAGTACTTCATACAAAAGTGCCCTAAAATTTTACATAGATTCCAAAAATCCATTAATATATAGAGTGTTCTATTTAAAATAACGATGTAGTTGTTCATTTCCGGTATAACAGGAAGTGGAACGGTTGTCAAAAGATTTTTCAAAGGTGAACCTTTTTGCGTAATATACGCATACCAAACTACATTTTGCTGTCTTTAACCATTCCAGAAATATTCACTTGGTTCCACACTTATGCCCGTCACTGTATAGATGTACTTAATATACACGTGGAATCTTATGATTAAAAGTATACATTATTAATAATACTCATTATCAACCCAGGTGTTCATTTTAGAGTGTTTCTACATGTCCGAACAATAAATTATGGTTAGTAGGATAAAATTATTTTTATCTAGATTATTATTTACATAATTTCATTTCGATAATAGATTGTGTTGACAGCTAACCTCTCAACTAGCAGACTTATTTTGCCTTTTGGAGAACGCCCATAACACTTTAACCACAATTTAGTCGTTTACAATTATACGCTTCAACTGGTTTCTCAGCAAGTACCGCACCATCAATAATTTGTATTAATGATGGATTTGTTTGTGGAGATAATATTGCATTCCCAGTTATTATTGCACAAAACAGTACGAAACTTTTAAGCTCCCGCTCTTTCAAAATGGCGGCTGCGCTTGCGCTTGTTATATGATGAAAAGTACTATAGACAACTCCCTCATATCTATACTGGTAGTTATTACAGCATCTAGTTAAATTTACTACAATTAACTTTATATCATTTGACTTTATAATACATTATGTGAACAGTACCTTATTTTCAATTTTGACATTTAATAAGTGAATGACATATTCATTGCGTTATAAAACTAAGAAAAAAGCGCATGTGTTCCATTTCTCATAGCAATTCACATTTTAGTAATTCCAAATCATCTGCTTTATTTAACAGATACAGCTAGGGAATATACAAAAGATAATCAAAATGAACAAACAAACAAATTTTATATTTTTCATTGAATGACCGTGACTACCATAAAAAGTTTATTTTTATTATTTAGTTTTTGTATGAGTGCGGCTGGAAACTTTGTTCCTAGGAAAAATATGAACATTCAGCTCATGAAGGGAGCTCCTCATGGGTCCGTAGAAGTTGCACATCCATCCGGTTTGGTAAAGTCCCATATTTTCACTCAGTGATTGCGTCACTATCCAGTACACTAAGCCAACTGAAGAAACCCCCCTCCTGTTAATCCTTGACGGCCATTACAGCCACCCTTGCAATATCTACGTTATCCACCTTGCAAGGAAAAATCATGTTAACATTTTATGTCTGCCTCCTCACTCAATGCACAAGCTCCAGCCTTTGGATAAGTCATTTATGGGGCCATTAAAAGTCTATTATAGTGAAGAAATTCGAATTTGGATCCGTCAAAACCAACGGGCTCTTTTGATATAATGAAGTTATTTGGTAGAGCTTACGAAAAAGACATACACAATAGCGGCTAATGGTTTTCGCACCACTGGTATTTACCCTTTTAACCGAGATGTTTTTTCCGAAGCTGACTTCATTGCTGCGGAACAAGAAGCAGCGAAAAGAGGAATTACCATTAAAATTCAAGAATTCAAAACAACAAAAGCTTCTACTAACCCTATTGATAAACGTTCATGCTCTAAAACGTCATGCGAAGGCAATGCAGCTGGTCGAATTCAAGCTGTTGACCAAGATCAAGATGAAGATGACCGAGACCAAGATAAAAATGACCAAGACTAAGATGAAGATGTAGATTCAACCCAGAAGTTTGTTTCACCGTTCGAAATATCTTCAGTCCCAAACACAATCCGCAAAAAAACCAACAGAGGACGTAAGACAATTGGATCTATTGTGAAAACCTCGTCACCTTACAAAGACGAACTAAATGAGAAAATAAATAAAAAAACTGAAAAGGAGGCAAAAGCGCGTGGCGTTAAAAGAAACTTGTCTTCGAGAGAATCCTTGAAACAAAAAAAAGATTCTCAAAAACAGGAGAAGTCAAAGTACAAAATGAAACATCAAAAGAATGCAGTTTCTGTTGATGAATCTGAGGATTCAAGCGAAGATGTAAAACTTGACGATTCTAACAACGATTTGGAAGATATGCTTTTACATTTTGGTGTCTAATTGTCTAAAGTACCTTTTCCTTAAATTTGGCTTAATTTTATTCACTAACAAAATTTTTTTATATAGCAAACAAAATGGTATTCCATATTTGCACCTTCTCATCTACTACTGAGGGTGAACGTGCCATAGATTGTTTTTATATTTTTACAAATATATTAAAATAAAAAAAATGTAAATTTTTGTTAATGTTTATAAAAAGTCATGACCTGTCATGTGACGTGAAACAATTTTTAAATGACCGTCATTTTACATCACAGTTATTAATACTCCTACCTGTAGCGAGAGATGTTTTATCTCTCACGTTAGTTAAAGTATCCGACTTTAAAATAATTGAACACGTTAAAAATTACTTCGCGTGTCTGACTCTTGACGACTCTGGTTTCTTGTTAGGCGATGACATTTTTCCAGAAAAATACCACACAGGAAGACAAAAATAATTAGTCGCGGCTACTCAGTCTTTATCAACAATAGTTGTAGAGGGAGTGAAATGAAATATGAGTTAGTGCGTTTACTGTAAGGTTCTATCGAGTTATTTTTGTATCCATAATTTTTGTTACACCCTGTGTAGCGAATTGAAAACGAAATCTTATAAAATCCGACTGGAAGAGTCAAGTGAACGAGATAAAATCAAAACGGAATCGTTTTCTAATCACATAAACAATTAAGTTGTGACAAAAAGGCTTCCCGCGATGTGTCGTAGCCTTTTAAAAATCCAAATATTTACACAGTGAATAAATTAGATTTGTTTGACTAATTCACAAATAAATAGGATATAAGGTTTCCGGGATCGATACCAGACTATATTACTTAACAATAACGAAAGAGAAAGATGTTTACTTATTTGGGGGGTAATTTGCGTATAAGAAGAAGGGCTTCTCGGTATAAAGCGTGATAATAGGGAAGCTTTTATATATTCGATATGGATTTATTAGGGTCCTTTGGCCCTATGGCGTTTTTCTCGTTCGGTTCTTTCGTCTCTCACCAACTTTCTCTCTTTTTCTACCGTGTTCGGTGCCCTTCGGACAAATAAAGCGATTTACTTTTAAGGTATCGCATGTCTCTTTTTGTTAAAATGATATTCTACACTATGGTAACGACATTTTATTAGGTTTGCGGAAGATATTTTTATTTTTAACAAAGGAACTCTGGCTTGCATACATTATTTGCCTAATGCTGTAGTGCAACGACGATAATAAGGAAAAGAAGAATGTCGAATACAAACATACCAAAAACATTCCATTCAACTTCAACACACATATTTCAATTGAACATGGCATAGTGGGGAAATGTTTATAACGCTTCCAAATAATATTTTTCGTCGAAGAAAATAGGTATCTATCCTCTAAGCCAGCCATTCTCTAAGTGTATTCCGCGGAACCCTAGGGCTTCTGAGATAAGACACTATAGTTGTGAACAAGCGACTTTCAGGTCTAACTTCAAAACATAAAGTCGACATTTTTTACACTGCATTTTTTGTATTTTTATTTTATTTCGGCTGTTTATTTATCAAAGGCGCCGACTCGAGTATTTTTGAGAATGTTCGAGATCGAGATTAGGACTATAAAAGTGATGATTACGACTCATCAGTTGCAGTAGCGCCAGTCCATCGGCTAAGGAAGGTGATACAGCAAGAATAGGTCACTGATCCAAACCGATTCACCGCGACTTCGCCGGCACCGTGGACGCGTCCACCTGAAGATCAACCATCCCCATGTTCTGCCGAACTTTTCAGTTCGACAGTTCAATAAATGCACTAGGAAGTGTAGTCAATTGTTTCTAACGAAACAAACTTCTATTTGTGAAAATAATAAATCGTGTTTAACCTTTATAATACCAAGCTTTTTAACATACGTGCGATACCAAGCGGGGTTCATTTGCACCCCATTTTTTTTGTCTATCTTTGTAATTTTTACACTTTTTTAAGTAAAATGAAAAAAAACGCAAATAAATTATTTTGTATCTATTTTTATTTCAATTTAGTTACTAAAAAATAAATAAACCTTAATTAGGTATTCAAAATTAATTTAAATTTTTTGCTTTACATGGGATACAAAAAATTTCTTTTTCAGAGTGATTTACACAAACAAAACGCTCACATTTTACACAACGTTGTTTTGATTTTCTATCTTTGGTTCTTTCACAGAGAAAACATCTACCTTGAATTCCTACAGGTCTTGTTGAAGGAATATTTTGCTCCAATTCTGGCACAACTTTAAGAATATTTTCTTTTATGCTTGCTTGCAAACCATTAGTATTTCTAAATCTATAAATCATATTTTCCTTGGCCAGTTCCTTTCCCAACTGAAGAAGATATTTTCTTCTTGCATCTAAGTGCCCAGACCCGTAATTTGGATTTTTAATTTTCCATATTTTATAGGCATTTATAGCTCCAATATCGATAATATGGTAAAAAAGTACCATGGACCATCTAAAAGTTTTTCTTTGAGTGGTATATTTTGCTGCCATTTGGTCTGTTGCATCTACAGCTCCATTAGTACTATTATAATGCAAGACAATATCTGGTTTGTAGTCTGACTCCTTATTACTTACTTTGTCATCGTCATGCTCGGTTGATAACAAAATAACGGCATTGTTCTTTTTCGGCACATAAGACACTAATGTACAATGTTTTGTAAAAGCAAACATTGAAGAATATTCTTTTTTTGAAGATGATGGAAGTAGTTCCTTTGGTATAAACGTCTTATTTTTGCGCAGAGTGCCACATAATGTAAGCTTCTTATCCAACAATTTTTGAGACAGCTGAAGACTAGTAAAGAAGTTATTAGTTGTGATACCATATCCTTGACTTAGATAATCAGAAAGTTCAAGAACAACCCGTTCGCCTTGCCCTTTTTCAGGCTTGTTGCCTACTTTGCCTAACAAAAAAAATCGGTAGATAACATAGCATAAACGAAAATAAATGACTTACCTAAATACACTTGCATATTCAAAGTATAATTGTATTCACAATCTGCCAGTGCCCATATCTTTATTCCATACTTTGCTGGATTGCTTTTCATATAGACCCTAAATGGAGCCTTTCCTCGAAATGGGACGAGTTGCTCGTCAATGCACACGTGCGTACTCGGATATAGTGCTTTTTTACAGTTTGATACGAATTTATCAAATACTTGCCTTATTGGTGCAAGCTTGTCTTCTAACAATCTCTCAGCCCTGGTCTCAAAATTATCGAATCTCAAAAATTTGGTCGGAAAATGGAATCGATTTCTAGACAAAGTTGCTGTTATTATAGGCCGACAATATGCAGGGTCACTAGTAAAAAGGATTTCAATGGGTTCGGTACTAGCTTGCAATGCTCCTAATGTAATAAGTAGACCTATATAGGCCTCGATTTCTCTTCTGTTAGTTGGCACATATTTCTTTGTACTCTCGGGGTGAGTTTCATTATAATTATCAAAATAAAATTTAGCTTTCCGGTTGGTTTCAGCGACAATAATGTTAAATATATCGTCTGAAAAAAACAGCATAAACGATTCTCTGATCGTACCTATTTCTGCACTGGTAAGTGTAAGTCCTGGAACATGCACAATCTTGTTTGCCTGCGAACGTCGAACTTGATTATTTATCGGCATTTTATACCACTGGGTACCATCTTTAGCTGTATAAACAGGAATATCAGCTACAGGTACCTCTAAGTTAGTGTTTTCTTCATCAGAAGAAGCATAGATTTCTACATCGAATTCTTCTTGGTCGGATATATGGTCCTCACTTTCGATGTCGCTTGCACCATTTTGCATTTTGCAACAGCATTAACATTTCCTCCTCCATTAGAGCTTTTTCATTTCGAATTCGGAAATTACTCATTTTCGACCGAATAAACAACCACGTGGCGCACTATAAATCGACTCGTTTATATCTTACACAGACGCTTGCATAAACGACACTAAATAGTAATAGTACCAGTAGGCGGCCGGCGGCGTAGCAATGCAAGCGCCGCGCCGAATAAGAGAAGTGGGGATACGAACAGTACAACATGTAAGGATTTTACCCTGCCGTTAGCTCATAATAACATAGAAATATTGGTATACGTAAAATGCCAAGCGGGGTGCAAATGCACCCCATACTCTAAAAACCTAAATAATTACTGAGATGGAAAAAATCCATGTAAGATTTTAGGTAAATTACATTTGGAACCTAAAAAAATGCAGCTACTAAAAAGAGGAAATAAAACAAAATATAATTGGCTTAGATATATACAAAAAGTACATGTGGGGTGCACTTGCACCCCGCTTGGTATTATAATGGTTAATCTTGTCTTATTTCAGATTCAAAATAAAAGTAAGCCACTCCAACCGAAGAGGGAAGGGCATTTAGCATCTAGGTAAATATAAAACTCCTGAAAGCTAATAAGTTAGGAAACCTATAAAAGGGAGGCAACTCCCTCCGGCAGTGAGTCCACTATCGGTGTTAGCTTTCACCCACCATCCACACCGCATTCACAACCAATAATGTCCTCCAGTCACCGTCGTAGCCATAGAGCTACAAAAACCTCCTCATCCGACCTCATAGCCGAAGTCGATCAAGGAGTCCTAGAAATTACAATGTAATAATTATATGTGTCGTTTTTGTTTGTAAATCTATAAAATCCTTGTCAAGAAGCAATTGTTTTCTACTTTGCTCAAATTTTTAAAGACGTTCCTGCATAGGGTCGGACTGTGTACTTGGTCTTGATTTACAACTATGCTATTTACGGTCCATAAATTGTTCCCCACTGGGTAAAGTTAACAACGGTCGAAGATAATAAACACGTTATTTCAAATTCGTAACTATACAAACGTGTACACGGGCTGGTGGTGGCCTTGTTGAAAACATTTGGTAGTAGGCGATAATCAACCTTAACGATTATCTGTAAAAAACCGCACAGTGTGAATCAGGCTTTTACATTGTTTTTATATCAGAAATTGCATGTTGCTCCGACATATCATTATTCGTTCGTAAAAATGGCTGTCACGAATTCCTTTTGAAACGTTTGTGGTAAAAAAATTGTACCGATAGGCGCACAGCATCGAAAACGATTCAAAAAACAAACGAAAATTGCCGTAACGAAAAAATCTTAGCATACGTACGAGTAGAAACAATGGCTAGAGGGTAGCACGATCGATGGTGTATGTGTGTAGAGGAAGGGGGAGCGGGTGTATATATACATATAACTCTAATTAACCTTCCGCTGAATTTTTGATCCACTTGAAACAATGGTATGTTTTGAGACTAAACAAAATTAGCCCTCCCCGATGTTGATACGCGGTAATAGAATAATCTGGAAACGACGCTAAAACAAGCGCTCGTCGCCGTTGCCGTCGAATCGCGTTGGCCTGGCAAGCCAAACAACGAATGGGAAAATGCTCCTGCCGCCACGGCCAACTTAATTGAATTATATATACATATATATACTGGGAAATGTTTAATAATAAAACGCGTATTGTGGGCTTTGATGGATTATTTCAAGCTAAAAAGTGTGTTTTCGAGCGACTATATATTTAAAAAAAAATAGGTAAAAAGGTATTTTTGTTCGTGAAAATTTGCGGCAAATTAAACGTTTCTTGATTTACAAATGCACCGGGTTTTTCACTATTATTTGACCCCCCGTTAATTTTGTAACTAATAGACATACACATACATAAACCTGCTAAAAATATCGTGTCGTTAAGTCAAAAGTTATCTTTTGAGCTCTTCGACTTCTTTATTTGCGGGGAGTCACTCCGAGTTTTTCTTGCTTTTTTTCCTATAGATTGTTGTGTCTTCTTGCTTTTTCTGTTATCTTGTTCCATTTTTTCCGGTCCTTTATATCTATTTTCCAATCTCTTATATCCAGTTCTTCCTTTAACTTGATCAACCCATCTTTGTCTTCGGCCTTCCTTTCGGTCTTGTTATTTGCGGTATCCAATTACTTATTCTTCCTATTATTGTTGTCGGCTCCCTTCTGAGTATTTACATTTGTCCGTACCATTTTAATCGTTGGGCTTTTATGAACTTTACAACATCCTGTCCTTCCATTTTTTGTCTAATTTCATGGTTCATCATAGTTCTGAAGTCGCCCTCTTCTGTTCTCTCTGCTCCAACAATTTTCCTTAGTGTTTTCCTTTCGGCACTCCTTAAAGTTTCTTCGTTTTTATTTGTCAAGCACATTGTCTCTGCGGCATATGTCATTGTTGGTCTGATAGCGGCTTTATACAGTTTCAATTTAGTGTTTTTGGTTAGATGTCTATCTTTAAGAAATTTACTGTATTTCCAGTATGCTTTATTTCCTGATTTTACCCTTTCCGCCACCTCTATATTTCTGTTGTTCTTCTTGTTTATCGTAACGACTAAGTATTTGAAGTTTACTACTTTTTTAATCTTGTGATTCTGTACTGTGATTTCATTTTATCCAAATTGCTCCTTGCTATCAGTACCAGATCATCTACACACCCTATTATTTGTGTCATATTCTGGGCTATTGCTGTACCTGTTTCTATCGCCTTAATCGCTCCATCTAATGCTATATTGAATAATACCGTTGATAATGCATCCCCCTGCCACACACCATATACCATATCGATTTCCTCACTATAGCCCTCACTAGTTATTACTCTGGTTTTCGAGTTGTTTATTGACATTTTTGTCAGTCGAATTAACTTGTTTGGAATACCCATTTTCCTCATGTCTGCTATCAGTTTGCGCCTGCTAACACTATCAAATGCTTGCTTAAAATCTACAAACAATATATGTAAATTGATTCCATATTCATAGATTTTTTCTATTGTCTTTATCATTACATGCACTGCATATATAGTTGATTTATCACTTCTGAAGCCATATTGGCATTCTCCTAGTTTCTGTTTTGCGTATTTGTTTATTTTCTTTCTTAAAAGTGATATCATGACTTTGTATACTGTGTTAAGCAGGGTTATTCCTCGGTAGTTATAGCATTTTATTTGGTCTCTTTTCTGAAGATTTGTATTGTTAGACCTAAACGCCATTCTGCTGGCTCAAAAGTTACTTAAGATATTAGTACACATTATATCTGGACCTGAGTCTTAAATATGCCAATCTCCATTTTCAGTAATCTGAGATATTAATTACGCAAGATTTAAAAGCAATATGACTATAATTTTAAGTGTGTGAATAATTATTTTCAAGTAATAAAAATCTATAAAACACTTAAAAATAATGTATATTTTTTAAAAATTATGTTACTGATGAAAAAAAAATATATTTTATGATTTAGATGGAGATTGACCCTTTTACTAATTATTGTTATGGGAAATAGTACCCACTTTCTTTAGCTTTTTTTATGAAGTGGGGTAAAAGAATAACTAAAAGAAGCACAAAATTGTCTCTATTTAATAGGTAAACTTAAATTTATTTGGACCAAATATAAAATTTAGTTGAAAAAATAAACGAAACTTAATTTTATATTATTATAAACCTATATTAATACAATAAATTCAAGGAACATTTCAGACACTTTAACAATAAACAAAACTTTAAATTTCATCTTATGGAGCAGTGAAAACTTCTGGATTCATAGTAGACGAATGTTGAAGGTTTAGAAAAAATGACTTGTTGTAATCACTGACATAAGGCAAAAGTTCTAGTAAATTATTATATTTTAAATCAGCTATCGGTAATGATTGATCGTGCAGAGGTTTTAATTCAAAATCACTGTGGTTTTGTCGAGTTCTTAGCGATCCTCTTCTTAAATCAACTTTTTGAAATTCCCCATCGCTAAAGTCTGTTTTATAAGAAAACTGAAGTTCTTGGTCTTTCTGAAATTTCATCCACTTAATTTGAAGCCATGGAATTGGGTTTCCTTTATCATCTTTTTTTCTATGGACTAGCGAAGATTTAAGGAAAGTCCCATAATTTATAAACTCATTTTGAGACATCTCAATCACGCTCATAGGCTTTTTTCTGTACACAGATGTTTTAATAAAATTAACCCAATCATGTGGAACTTATATATCCATTGTTGTCTTTTTCTTGGCTCGTTCAATAGCGGCATGAATAGTATCAGCCTCCATGTGAGTGTGGCCTGGTTCCATAAACTTATGGTTTATCTCAGCGATTGTACTGGTTGGTGGAAGCTCCTTTAAAATGTAACAAAACATTATGGCCATGTAAATATTTCTATTTTGGTCTGAACAACAATCGCTGTAAAAATTTTCTTTGAATCCAAGGACAATATAAATTTTCTTATACAGGAAGCGATTTCTTGTCCGACACGACCCCCTATCGTTTCGTTCCACAAAATGCAGGTTGCCTCATTGCCATCTGTATCTGTTTTGTATGTTGTTAGATTATAGGTCCATAGCTGTCTTTTGTAAAAGGATACGCCGTTTCTTAAATATGGCGTTGGAGAACACTTTTCCAAATCGAAAGAGATTGTTACAAAACTAGGATCTACTTTGCTTTTCTGTTTGTCCTCAGCCTTACATTTGTATGCTTTTTCAGCCAAATCTAAGTGTTCTTTTTGTTTTAATTGTATTCTCTCCTTTTCTTTCTGTTGTTCCTCTGTTGAATTAGCACAACTGTCAATTGATTTAATTGTCAGATTATATTGGTCCATTTTGCACAGGTGTCATTGGCCGGGTGGTGAAAGGATAAATTGAATAATTCTTCGTTGAATATTTTTCGATATTGAAATTCCTTCACTTTATCTAAATTAGTAGTTTCGCAATATAAGCAATAGAGTCTATACATTTGCGAAATCGACATGTCAGGACTTAAATATTTTTTCGCGGGAATAATGATTAGTATAGCAGGGAAAGCTCTTGATATGTTGACGAACATTATCCTTAATCAATTCACTTATTTTAGGTTGCATTCCATGCTTACCCCTACCATCCTGTGGACAAACACCATTATTTTTTCTTTTTTTTCACAAATAACTAATCTTTGTTACCGAAATGTCGAAGGTTTTTAAGTACATTTTTTGGCATACTTGTATTCTGCTTCCTTCTATGTTTTTTAAATAATATTTTTTAGAAAACTGTCGCCTGCTAAGGAGCTTTCCTTCTGGTAACCTTTCTTGCTCTTTCAAGCCATCGTCAATAGTTTCCGATAAAAATTGATCCTGGGCATGTCTACTTAGTGCATAAAATGAAGTAAAAAGACGACTTCTCTGTTCTTCGTTAATAAAATTCTGGCATTTTCTCTTACAGTTACAATGAGGTTGCAATATCTTATCTCTTCTGTAATAACCTTTTGCTGTCTTGTACTGTTTTCCCCTAGCTTTATTTTCTGTGCGTTCAACTTGCTTCCATGTATTCTCTTTTCTGACGCGTTTTCTAGATTTCGTTTTCTCTGGCAAAACATTTCCTTCATCATTAATTTCTTCGCTGTCACTGTTGCTTTCATTTGGCACATAGTCAATGTCATTATCGTCTGAAAATTCCACGTCGTCACTGACCTCTTCTTCAGCATTCTAAGAAATTATTTATTAAACTTTTCTTGTCGAACAAAATATCTTATTGCTCACCTGTGTAACCGGAACCTCTACATTAACATTATCATCAATACGAGGTATTTCTTCGACTATTACAGAAGTCGAAGCAGACTGAGAATCTAAAATAAGTACAAGATAATGCAATATTCATAATACTAAGTAATACTAAAATATTATAGCTACTACTTTTCTTCATTATTGCAACTTACCTTGAGTTTTCTTCTCAGCACAATTGAGTAAAGATAGAAGTCTTTTGGTTCTTTCAGAATACATTTTAATAAAATGTCAAAAACGGCACCGAACGTCATGTGGTACACACATTTTTAGGTTAAGTTTAATCAAGGGGCCAATCTCCATTCATTATTTTGTTGCGGTTGCTGCTGATTATTGCATGAGAAGGGCCAATCTCCATGGCAGGTGGACATTGGCCATTTTAGTTCTTAATGGTTTTGGATATAAGCCCTACACTTGAAATGGTATATCATGTACCCTTAGCAACAGGAGATTGGCCTTTTTTGTATCGATAGAAATGAACTCGGGAATTATTATTATCTTATAAGTCAAGTTTAAATGTTGTAACTAATAAATACTAGTTTCAACTGTTTGGTTGATTTTGTGGATTTGTTGATTTATTCAACTTACAATAAGATGAATTTTTAACAATGCCATCAATTTTTGCTCAAAACATTAGCGATTGCAATAAACATCTAATGATTATACAAAAATATAAATAGAATAAGCCTATACAGGGTATACCACTTAAAACCAAATTCGCCTAAGGCTCTACCTCACGGGTGTGGAACGAGCTTAAAAACTAAATTAAATCACACTTAATTTAGATTTAAAACGCAAAAAAAGTAATAGCAAAATTGTTTCTATTATTTGGCGGCGCTTTTGGATTTGTCATCTTACAAGCTCATAGTTTATATATCATAGGACGAAACTGATTGACAAGTAAAAACAAAACAATATATTATTTTAGTAACGCAACATGTCACCTTCTAAAGGTTAATATCCAGGTATTAGGTATTGTTATTAATATTTTAGCTAAGTGAATTGAGCTTTTCGTGCTTTAATTTTTGCAAATTGTTTAATTAAATCTTCGGTGTCTAATTATTTTAGCTGGTCCGATTCTATTGAAATGATAAGAAGATTACTCGGTTTTGCCCCGTGGTCGATCTTAAATAATTTTTTGTTATTTTGAGTTTTGAAAAAGATTGTAAATAAAAGTATTATGCTCGTATTAGGAAAATAATCCACTAAGTTGTTAATTGTTATGTAATTTAGTAAGTTTCTTCTGGAAACGTAATAACTTTCTCATCAAAATTTTGTAAATAATGCAATTCTTTAACAAGTTCAACGGCAGCTTAAATATTTAAAATGATAACGTGGGACAATCGGTATAAAGAAACTTCACGGAGTAACCAATATTAACTTCTCGTATACGTCGGAAAGTTAATTCTTTCCGACTTAAAAAAATACTATGATCCACTTAAGGGACACCCCAAAAGAAAGTACATAGTTAATGGATCTCTAGTGGTAGCTGGATAAGGATAAAGAAAGCGGTTCCGAAAAAGAGGCAGAGAAAGCCGCGCGTAATCGTATGTGTCCATAACCTCGGGATATCCTACTGGACTTTGGAAAATCTCTCTAAGTTTTATCCCATGTTTGCTTTTCTGGAAAAGGAACTCTTCTTGCTTTCCCGGGGGTTTTTCTTTCGAGGGCTGGATTATTTTCTCAAAATGGACATTCTTATTTGGTTAGGTACAATCTTCGATATTTTTCTCTTAAATAATAACTCATAATTTCTTATTAACTGGATAAAAAGAATTATCGTAAAAAATGGACACTTTCCACCTACAATAACTAAATAAAAAACAATTACAAACGTAGCAAAAAAATAGTAAATTTCAAATACAAGTATTGAAGTTGGACTGGCATCCCGACATCGTCGTGGTCTCAAGTATAAAACAACCATAAACCACAGGCGTTACGTTTCTCGACAAAATTATGCTTATTACGAACTTTTATACTCAAACATGGATTTACTTAAGAGCAAGTTATGAGAATATAAACTCATGGACAAACTTCTCACCACTCAAAATTTTGTTTATATTTGATTTAGAAAAACTCTTAATTTTCAACCGATTAAAATAATGTTTTGGCACATTGTAGGAAATTCAATAAAATTGTCACAAGCATTTAGAATTTATGTAAAAGTAAATTTGACAATTTAGTAATAGTACAGTAAATGAGAGGTTTTCCCTGGGAATTATTTCGTTCTGAACTGATTGACGTAAAACTCGAAAACTAAGTAGAAAATACCACAAAAAACAAACTTAATACGGTGCTGGGGTACGCTTTTGTCCAGGGGGTGGAAGCCACCCTTTCTATGGGTGTAAAAATAAAAGGTTAAATTTAAGTGCAGAAATCGATAGAGCAATAAATTTTAAGTAAAAAGTAATACATGAACATTTTTTCTTAACTTAATACTTTTCGAGTCATTCGGGATTGAAAATGTTCATTTTTTATTAAAAGAATCATATTTTTCAGCAGTTTTTCTCAAAATTGACATCCTATGAGAAAAAACGTTAGAAAGAAAATGTATCTTATTAAAAAAGAAAATGATTGTTTTTTTTAATTACAAGTATTTAGATGCTATAGGTGGTGAAATAGAGCTGATTGAAGAGAACTTTTTGTTCGCTGGAAACTGATTGTAAACTATTTAACATAAAATAGGTTAAAAAGTTGAAGTTTTAAAGAAAACCGAGTAGAAAACTATCCCGTACATTTAAAGATCTAAAAAAAACTTTAAAATAAGCTTGATTTTAAGTCGTTAGCATAAGAATTAACTAAGTTGTCATAAAATAAATCTGCTTATTCGCTTTTCCGAGACAACAATCAGTACAAAAATAGACGAATTTTTCATGAAAATATTAATTAAAGGTAATCCTTCTCTAATTTAGTTTAATTACGTGCATTCAATATTTTCTGCAAGTTACAGCGATTTCTGATGCATATTTTACTTTTCGCTCAACCTATATACATGCGAGAAAAGTATTGGTTTACACCAAAAAATGTTGGAATTTTGAAAAAAATTTTTGAGTGATTTTCACGGTTTCCATCAACAACAACAAGAAAAAACGATTTTTAGAAAAAAAAATCCTGTGTGTATATCGTCGTCGTTGTCGTCGGCCACTTTTCCTTAGATGTCTTGTTAGCACGATACAGCCTCTGAAGTGCAATAAGTCACCAATTTTATGATGGAATATTGTTAAGGACATGTCACAGATGAACCCTATTGATTTTCAGCTCACCAGATCCAATACAACGGGTGCTACAGTACTTTAAGTACGATATTTTTGTCATTTTTGGAGAAGTTTCAGTTTGTTTGCAGGATACAGCCTCCGAAGTATATACAAGTGACCAATTTTATGATTGGATATTATTCAGAGCGTCTCAAAGATGAACCCTATTGATATTCAGCTCACTAAAGCCAGTACAACGGGTGCTATGGTACTCCGAGTACCAAATTTTTGTCATTTTTGGAGAATTTTCAGTTTGTTAGCACGATACAGCCTCCAGGGAGTATACGATTGATCAATTTTATGATTGAATATTATTCAGGACATCTCACAGATGAACCCTATTGATTTTCAGCTCATCACATTCAGTGCAACAGGTGTTATAGTACTTTAAGTACGACATTTTTGTCATTTTTGGAGAAATTTCAGTTTGTTAGCACGATACAGCCTCCGGAGTGTATAAAAGTGATCAATTTTATGATTGGTTATTGTTCAGGGCGTCTCACAGATGAACTCTATTGATTTTCAGCTCATTAGAGTCAGTATAACGGGTGCTATGGTACTTGCAGTACCAAATTTTTGTCATTTTTGGAGAATTTTCAGTTTGTTGGCACGATACAGCCTCCAGAGAGTATACGATTGATCAATTTTATGATTGAATATTATTCAAGGTGTCTCACATATGTATCCTATTGATTTTCAGTTGCGTAGAGCGAGTACAGCGGGTCCTGTAAATCCTGATATACTAAATTTTTGGTTATTTTTGGAGAAATTTCGGTTTGTTAGCACGATACATCCCCCGAAGTGTATACAAGTAACAATTTTATGATAGAATATTATTTAGGACCACAGATGCGAAAAAGTTAGTTTTAATCTTTAAAACCGTTTATTTGAAAATATAACGTTATAAATAACAAAAATTTCGAATTTCAAGTTAAATGATGAGTTTTTGGAAATAACTTTAAAAATAAAAAAGATACGAAAAATACTCAAGAATAAAAAAAATTGTGTTTTTTTCATAGAATATGTTTTTTCATTATTTCTGTACGATGAAAATTAACGGAATTAACGCTGAAATAAATTTGCCGATGAGAGCGAGGGTTTTTCAAGCCCTGCAACTTCAAAATTTTCAAAAACGACGGCATAGAAAATTTTCAAGTTCACAGAACTTGTAGCTGTTGAAGTTCCTTGTAAAATGGTTTTTAGATCGATTTCGCAACTTTAAAATTAAAAAGGTTATCATCGAAAAATGAACCATACCTTTTCGATATACTTTTCAGAGCAGAGCAATATGCCTGTTTGTGTGTGTTATACGAGAGAGCTACTGCAGAGAGGCATCCTTTCCATACCTTCCTTGTATATTCACACAGGTATAAGATATAAGTTAACTTATCGATGTTGAATGTATATTTTTTTGTCATTAAAATTGATTTAAAAGAGGAGGTATAATAATTAATTTCAAATTATTTAAAAAAAAAATTCATTTTGTTGTGGTTTTTAACGGGTTAAAAGATGTTATAACTTACATTATAAACAGTTAATAATAAAAAATATAAATTTATTTTACAGAAACTCAAACCATTTTGAAATATTAAAATGTATTTTAATTTTCATTTAGGGGTAATTTTTAAGGGGTGAATTATTGAATTAAATTATTAATTATATCATTAACTTTTAAAATGGTTTTAATATATGATACATGCACCATAATAACTTTCTAACATGGAAAAAAACTATTTTTGTGGTAATTTCATCTTTAAGGGTGATTTTTAAGGGTTAAAATGTATTACAAATTATGTAAGTTACAGTCCATAATCTAAAATAATATTTATTCTACCTATTTACATATGATTTTAATCGACTTACAATAATTTTTTGTATTTTTCTAATTTTTTGACATAAGAGGTGGTTTTCACTCTCTTAAAAACAAAAAGCATACATCAAGAGTATATTAGGTTTGATCTAGAGAGTAAAATAAGCTTAATTCTAAATTTGCATGAAAATCGGTTAAGAGCGAAAAAATTCGGAGCCGTTTTTTTGTCTTCAATTACTGGACTAAAATCGGGGGGAATTAAACAATATTTATGTACCGTAAATTCTAAACACTATGTGGGGTAAACTGAAGGCTACACGCATTTTTCTTTTGAACATTGAACACGAATTGATAGATACACCTGATGTTCAATTCATCATCGAGAAATTTATATTTCTGAAAGCTAGAAAGAAAGTTCAGTGAAAAGCTTATGAGTTTCAGAGATATAAAATTGTCGTATTGAACTATTGATCATCAAGAGTATTGAGCGCATATTCATTTTAGCAATGCTTACTTACATATTGATATTTCTAAATTATTATATGTTTTATTGTTCTACAGTGTTGAATATTTGTCTCCTTGTCCTCACTCTCATAACTTTCTCGTAATCGTTTTTTTCAATAGGTGTTTTCGGGGAGACAATCCCGAACGTATTCAGAATACAAACTGAACCTATACTACGGCGCAAGCGCATATACGAATTAGTTCCGAATTTTTAAACTCCGCGAAAGCGCCTAGTATATCTAAGGATATTTCTTCTTTTTCGATATGTGTGTCATTCATGGTACACCCGGTCCGTGGATGAAAAGTTAGGTTATGATCAAAGAATACAAATATTTACTTTTTGTACTTGACTGATTGATTAGAATATTTAGAAATAATTGAGCAAATATTTAGGCATAATATGACTGAACAAGAAGGTAAGGTGTTACCCGATTTTATTTTTACCTTGAAATGTAGACATTTATTATTTTAGTTATCTCAGAGTTTTTAATAATCCCTTCAACCTCCACCTCTCAACAAGACAAAGAAGAATGTTTTAAATGGAGTCACAGTTCCACATTGACGTTCCTGGACTTGTACGAACAATACAGAAAGCAAGTAGGTAGTTTTCAAATAAAAACTTTAAAAAATTACGAAACAATTGAGGTACGAAACGCAAGAAAACATTACAGCTGCTAATTGCGAGAACCGATGGAAACATTTGGAGCGGACATACCAAAAATATATTGAAAACAATAATAAAACTGGGAGAGCACGTCGAGATTTTGAGTATGCCGACATAATGCATCGAATCTTAGGTAAAAAGAAAAACATCAATCCGGTTGTATTGTTGACGTCAGATACTGTAAGGCCGTTATCGGATACAGTAATGCCATCATTATAGGAGAAGCAAATACCGGCTTAGTGGACTCCAATATAGAGACAGAAAATATAGAAAACAATGAAATGGATGGAGAGAACATGGAGATGAAAAAGGAAGGGGCATCAGTGAAACCCGGAAGCTACAAAAATTAAAAATTGAGAATTGATGTATTAAAAGAAATGACAGGAAAGATTATTACAAAAGAGTGTTAGGACTAAAAGAAAAAAAGCTGAATGAAAAATAAAAAAAAATAACATTCTCGAACAGAATAATGATATTTTAAAGCAAGGAATATCTGACATTCTACAGGTGTTAAGTAATAAGAAGACATGAAAGAAAAGAGTATAAATTTTGGTTTCTTCTTACATATTTATTTTGTGATATGTATATATTGTTGATTATTATAACACTATTTCTGTTTACTTTTCTTTTTCATGTTTATTTTGTTAGGTTTATGTATTATATATTCTGTTTTTGTTTTAAAAGGTTTTATATTTTAGAATGATGTTTATTTTCTTACTTTTCTGTATGTATGTATTGTGCTCTAAGTTTTGCAATTTATAACTGGAAGAATAAAAACGAATTGTTTATATCTGCAATAATTAAGTAATTGCCAGGGTATCAAACAGAGGTGATGACCGGAACACTCGACTGTCGTGGACAGAATCCTGGATAGCAACAAAAATATCTCTGACGATTCTTCTATAATCACAAACGACTTGTGCCTAAAAATATCAATCTACTAGTAATACAGCCCAATGATACAATAAAAACATAGGTATGTTACAAATTAAAATGTAAAAAGCCCTTCGAATCAAACTTACCATTCATTAAATTTACTGTTTCGACCCTTACTATGTGGAATCTACTCATGTTACGTATTTAAATAAGACTAACGTCTCTAAATAATTCCACCATATATTGATAAAATTATGAATATTCTAAAAACTTTACAATTGGTTCAATATTACTATCATCGTCAAAACAATTGTCAATTCTTTAGAATTTTATCATTTTTTCATTATATTGTAGAATTATTTAGAAACAGTTTTATTTTGAAAAAGTAATTACTACTCATACTTTGTATCAACAAATTGCAAGATTACTGACCTGGATAGAGTAGAAGTGTTTCCTGTTCAGGTATGAATCAGGATCATCTGCTAGCTTATCAATTTTAATATGGATTCCATCTATGACTCCAATGATATTCGGAAAATCCTTCTGTCGGAAATGTCTCTCAATTTCAATTTTTTCTTGGTCAGTTGGCCATTTTATAATTTCCGCAGACATATTTGATAGGAATTCGGTAACTCGCTTGACAATTTTATGGAGCGAACTGATGGTGATGTCAAATCGGTCCGACACATCTCTTAACGTTGCACCTTCGTTACCTAAGAACAGACAGACAGACAGACTCCAATGATATTCGGAAAATCCTTCTGTCGGAAATGTCTCTCAATTTCAATTTTTTCTTGGTCAGTTGGCCATTTTATAATTTCCGCAGACATATTTGATAGGAATTCGATAACTCGCTTGACAATTTTATGGAGCGAACTGATGGTGATGTCAAATCGGTCCGACACATCTCTAAACGTTGCACCTTCGTTACCTAAGAACCATAGATAACAAAGGATGGTTTTTAGGGGACTTATTTTCTCAGAGTCGCCTTTCTGATAGTGAAAGTACTGAGATGTTCGGTATCGCTGTGATATCTGCACGGCTAGGTCTCTAGTTATTCGCAAATGAGATACAAACAGCTCATCATCAAATTGTAGCACAATTTCTTCAAAGAAATTTGCATTTTTTGGTACATCCCCAAAATTCCTCGGCAACTCTTCCAAATCTTCGTCACTTAAACGGTCCATAATTTTAAAAACAAGTAATCAAAATGGAGTATGTTTGTATACTTTCACTTCTTACCACAAAAAGAGCCTCACCACAAAATAACAAAATTTTAGGTTAGATTTCGTTCTTTAAACCCGAGGATCTGTTGAACGCGTTACGAACATGTCCAAAGTTTACAGAACGTGATCCGCGAACACTGACTTTAAAATCCGGAGGGTGTTCTCTTTTCACCGCGAACGGCAAATTTTTAAGTGCGCTTGCGTAAACATTCTGAATACGTTCGGGATTGTCTCCGCGAAAACACCTATAAAGTGTTCTTTTTAATTTATTTTTTCTTAATATATTTATTTTCAATAATAAATAAAACGTTATTATGACTAGTTTTTCTTGTGTAAATACATATACCTTTTACGTATGTCGTACGTACGGTCTGAAAGACGAGGAGGGAAGATAGATGGAAAGGGCGAAAAAAAATTATCTGCCCACGGCGCAAAATATCATTAATTCGGCGCTGCAAAGAAACTTTTGCAAATTTGCCGATATTACAGTAATAATTAGGCAGAAACTATACATGCACACAATACAGAAATTTTAAAATAAACACATGTCGAAAACACGAAAACTTTTGATAAAATCTAACCAATATAAATTGTAAAACATGAGGGGCACCTGTTGAAACGTACACATTTGCGAAAGTTCACTTCACATCTTTGAACGGTGTTCAAATGTGACCTCATAGTCCCTCTACAATAAACTGAAGATGAAATGATACAGAGTAAAATATGAGACTCTAAAAAAGTTCACCACATTTTGTCTATAAAAAAACCAGACTTTAAATTTAGTAAAATAACACTCAAACAAAATGCGAGAAATAGACTTCTAGTGTGTAATCCAGTTAAAACCGACCCTGTTTCGAGTGAGATGTGTACACGATAACGACCACCCATTGGTAAATCCCTTCAGAAGCGCCCTTATGACAGTTGAAGCCGATTGCCGATACCTTTGACGATTTACAGAGACAATGTACGACGCATTAAGAATTGACAGAATCGGAGACTTTTTGATGACCTCATTTTCTCAAGTTTTAAGTGCTTTTTCTGCTCGACAAGATCCTTTTTTTAGTCGATAATACAGTTAACTGGAAGCGATTAAACAATTTAACAATTTGTCGGCAGGTATCTACTTTAGGAAATTGAAATTTACTTATAGTTGTTGTGTTAATTGAATTCTTTTACAAATATGCAGGTGTTGTGGATTTGTTGGCCAATCGGTTAAAAGTAATTGAAAATTGATAATTCACTAATTTTAACAATATATGTTAGTATCGCCGTTGATTATTTATCTTCCACAACATTTTTTCTTTTTTCTCATTTATTTCTACTTATATTAATACAACATCATGCTATTCCTTTATTTATTCATCTCTCTGTCACATTTCATACATTTATTTTTTATATTTACACTTAACTTGACATATTAGAGATGGGCACAAAAATATGTATGTGCCGACAATTTTGATTTTATTATCGAAGAGTATAAGGATATGCTCAATTGAAGTATTATTTTGTTGCAGGAGTTTGAATTTTATGCCTTTTTTTATTAATAATGCAATACCGCCCCCTTTGACATTGTCGGGGCGGTCTTGTCTAAATATACGATATTCGGGATTTCTGAAGTTTACTTTTTTGTTAGATTTAAGGATCGTCTCGATTAGAAAGAATATGTCTGGTTTATGAATGTCGAGAAAGTGACGAATAAAGTGGATTTTATTTAGTACACCTTGTACAATACAAATGATTATTTTGAGATTGTATAGTTTTTGAAAGCCAAGTTTTCCACCTACCTGTCTAGATGTCATATCTATATTAGCAACAAAGTTGTTGTAAATTGTGAATTTATTCAGTTTGTTCTTTGCTAGCCTCATTTGTTGGATTAGGTCCGTAACAGTTCTGGATACCTCGTCTAGATTAACCAGATTTTGTAATTCTTTGAATAAATTATTTATTTCTGTAAACTTATTTATTTCGCTGTTGTTTCCACTGCCTGCTGTTGGTTGTGTTGTTGTATTTGATACAATTTGTGAAGTGGACTTTTGTTGGATTTTACTAGGGGCGTTTCTGGAGGGGAGGCTGGGAAATTCTGTTTCGTTGGCTTTGTTTTGCCAGGGGTTGATTTTGGGTGGGGGAGCAGGAATGTATTTGATGGGGACGGGTTTGGTTTGGGTGTTTTTCCTCACATCGAGCCATATTTTTCTTTTTACATATTCCGGGCAGATCTCCGCATTTGCCGGGTGGTCTCCCTTGCAGCTAGCGCATTTGGCAGGCTGAGTGTGCTCCTTGGTACACTCTGGCGTAAGATGTTGTCCTACGCATTTCAAGCATCTGGGTGCCCTACCGCAGTTTGACGTTGCGTGGTCCCAGAGCTGACAAATATGACACTGAATTATCGGCTTCGTTTGTCGTCGGTGTTCCCATTGGATGCGTGTGTGTTCTAACACTCTGACTGTTTTGTTTAAATAGTCTAGGGGAACTTTAGAGTCAGTTACCACTAGACAAAGTGGTCGACCCTTCGTAGTCATGCGATATATGTCGGTGACTTTTATTTTATGCACATTTATTCGTTCGTCCTTAATTTCTGCTAACTGCATCCCTTCGGTAAGGCCTCTAAGCACGAATGCGTGCGTCTTCTCTTCTCGTCTGCTATATGTATGGAAGGGAACTTTTTCTTCCTTTAGTATTTTTTTAAGGTTTTCAAAATCCTAAACATCTTTGGCGAAGATTATCCTTGAATTAGTAGTATATTTTAATTCCAAATTGTTTTTCAATTCCTACTTTAGCACCCTAACCATACTTTTATGAGCCTGCACGCTACCATCAATCACTATGGGCGGGCAGGGGGCGTGGTCTTTTTTTTCATTGTTGTTGTTGGTGTTTTTTCCTTTGACTCTTTTTGCCTCTTGAGTAGGTGTATCTTCCTCGGAACTTGAATGCCTATCATCGATCTTCCGGAATCTTGTTTTTTTTTCCTTTTTTTTGTGTTTGTTTGGGGGGTTGTTCGTCTTCAGATGATTCAGATAGGATGTCGTATTTGTTGTTCGTCTCTGTTGTTATTTTATTTTGCGTGTTACGTTTAATTACATTGTTTATTTTTATAAATTTTCTTGGTTTTTCAAAACCTGGAGGGGTGATCTCCCCCACTTCCATTTCTTGGGTTTGAGGAATGGGTATAATTTTATTCAGATCTTCGTTATTAGTGTTTAGCTTTCTTGCCGTTATAGTTTTGTTTTTGTTAAGCGTGGCATATTGAGACACGAAGTTGTCTTCAGGGAGGGTTGTGGTTTTTTCCTTCTCCACTTCTATTTCATCGGCCCAAGATGTGTTCGCCGGTCCATGGATTTGTGCTTGTACAGTTGTTTGTTTTTGTTTGCCTTCATTTTTATGTGTTGACTCGCTTGACTGGTCCCCAATCGTATCCTCTTCCATGTTTGATTGTATTATATTTTTGTTTATAATGAATCTATTGTCGGGGGTAGATATTTTATTGTCGTTAATTCCCTGAGCTAACTTCGTGAGCTTCGGCGTGTAAATTTGATGTCTTTGGTGTCTGTTCTAGACACTTTTTTTGTTTCCTAGACACTGTTCTCGTTTTCTCGACACTTGTTAGTGTCACTTTCGTTACACTTTTCTACTTGTTCTAGACGCTTTTTTCTAAATTCTGTTAAAATGGTATATTTATTTTGTCGCTACTTGTATGCGTGTTAATTAATTTATCTGAATTGTCTCCTTTAAGAGACTCTTCATCGATATATACTAATTGGAGATAATTTGTGTTTTTATTTTTAAGTTCTATCGTTTTATTTTTAATTCTGGCTATTTCTTCCGTATATTTGAATCTATTTAAATTGTCAATAATGTGGGCTGATTGCCCTTGATTACCGTTTTCACCGGCTTTCGAGTCACTATGCTGATTTGCGTTTTTTATTTTCACAACGGAAAGTTTTGAGTGTTTTTTAGTTTTTTTATGTATTCTAAATTTTGACGTACATTTTTTTTTTATGTTGGAAATGTTTTAACTGTAACTATGGGTTTTACGTGCACTATATCGTTTTTATTAAGGTTTTCACTATCGAACAGGTCGGGTTTTATTGCATGAAGGCTTTGAATTTTGGCTTTTAACCTACGGATATACTCGGTTTAGATCGGCATTATTCCCGTTTCTGGTGGAGACGGTATGGCTAGGGAATCAATGAGCACTGACTCTATTGATCCCTAATACAAAACACTGTAGATTTATAGAAAAATTTGAAATATAATAAACACTTTTATTCGCAATTGAAATCCAATAACAAGCTACTCGCTTGAATATTAGCATGAGAATGCTAGATTAGATAAATTTGAGTGAATGAAAGACGAGTACTAAGTGTGTATTTTTATTAAAATTCCAGCTAAGCGCTTTCGGCCATTAAGCCATTTTCAAAGCTGTCATCATGAAAAAAATACAACTGGTGTCTTAAAAAACGTGAAAACCTGCCACTGCTGCGTAAAATTTTATATGATTGTGTGTATTTGTAGTTTTGTATTGTTAGTATACTCAGTGTGCATAATATTTTTATCTATTTTTAAATTATGTCGCATTGTCCATAAAATTGTAAAAACTTTTCATGACAATAAAGCTTATGTCTCTCTCTCGGTTTTTAATTTTTCGAAAATGTATTAATATAAATGCAATCAGATAAAATTTTATACGTAATACGAATGAACGTTATGGCACACGTCATGTAATCGTCTCGTCCAATAACATTCACTACTTGTACCATAATGATCGTCTTTATGATCCTTATTACATAAATGACTATTATATGAACATGTACTCTATTATTTTAACTGTTCAGTTCCTAAAAGAGCTGATCTCTGTTCTCGTTTACCCTTATTCGCCTCCCTCAAAAAAACCTCGCCAAGAGAAAAATTGAAAAATCTAAAAAACAATTCACCCATATATACCTACATATATATTCGCTAACAGTTATTTGAATTGATAAAAACTGGAAGTCAATCCGTTGCCAGAAGGTAGAGTTTAGTATCACATACTACGTTGTTGCTAGGCATCTATTGTCGTCCTTTATTTCTCATCTGAGATTGAGTTGAAAATATAAAACTGAAAAGTTGCTTTGTATTGATGCTACGAGGCATAGCTTTGATTTGATTATGTTCTGCGTATCTGCTTCAGAAATTTATTTTTATTTCGTATGCGCTGATTCGTGTCGATTTCGCGATATGGGCGGAACTTGCTTGTTTTTAAAAGGGGTAGTATAATCAGCGTATAACATTTTTACTTTGATGGTACGGAAAATACCAGGGACGGGTTAAGAATGATTTGATAAAAATCCGAGTCACAATTCGTGGACATAATAAATAAACTTGACTGATATTTTATAGCGTAAGTTGCGAAATCACGTGTCTATTCGTTAAGTTATTTTTTCTGCGGCTACAACACAAAACTGCTCTACCTTAACTGTTCTTGATAGATCAATGAGGTACATTGTATGTCTTCAATTTCATTTCCTTAGCTGATGACTTCATTGTGTTACAGTTGTAGTTATTATTATAAAACAAATCAACTCTCCCATGGAATGTCAAATTTCAAAAATGGCCATTTACTCATAAGATATTGGTCGTATAGATTTAGAAAACAAAAATTCATGATAATAGTCGCCAAGAGAAATTGCTGGAAATTGTTTTCGAGTTTTTCAAACGTCCGCTAGAGGGCGTAACAACTAACACTAAGTAGAAAAATGGGATTTTTATAGAATTTTGCGTAATGAAAGTATATCGATGATATTATTTTCATATTTACTGACTATTCACCTACACTTTTTGACTAAAACGTTTTGTTCTATCTATCAAAATAAAGTGGGGGGGGGGGGAAGCTCAATTGTTTTTTTAAACAAACCAAGATTTCTCCCGTTTCGCTTGACCGATTTTAACAAATTTGGGCTCATATGAAAGAGCATAATTTATACTACAAAACGCTTACTTGGTTTTGACTTTTGACTTCCTTCTTCGCCGCTAGATGGCGTTAACTGAAATGGTAGCAAATTTAAGAGTTTTTTTTCAAAAAAAACAAATGTAATGGTATTTTCATTTTTACATATTTTGAAAGAGGATACATTTTTCTAAAATTTAATGGAAAAAATTAATCATCTATCTTTTTTTGAACCGTTGATATTGAACAAAATATAATTTTATTAGATTAAAAAATGGCACGCCACTGCTTTTTATCAAAATAAAAATCATTTTCGTAATCACTTATTAGTTGCTAACAAAAAGAACCTTTTGACTTTTTTTCGTTAGACAATGGGTTTTGGATTAAAAAAATCAAATAAATTTACATGGGGCGCCCATATCTCGAAACATAGTAATTTACATATTTGGAAAAAAAATCTTAATAAAACTGTCCAACAACAGCAGGAGCAATAACACTAAAAACAAGAACACAGAACTTTAAAAATAAGCGTTAAAAATAAATTAATAGTTTTGTCGTAAATGTTCAAAATGTTGTCCATTATTTTGAATGCACTGGTCCAATCTTTTCTGGGTGGAGTTGACAGCTGCCTCAATTTCCGCCCTTGGTATACTATTTATGGCGTTTTGAATTCGGACTATCATGTCTTCTCGAATAGTTGGTCGACTTTTATATACCAAATCCTTTATTCGGCCCCACAGATAAAAATCAAGGCAGGTTAAATCGGGGGACCGTGGTGGCCAGAAAAATAGACTGCCTCTACCAATCCAACGGTTAGGAAAATGCCTGTTCAAAAAATCTTGCACATTTCGAGAATAATGTGCCGGGCATCCGTCTTGTTGAAACCACATGTTTCTTCTTACTTCTAAAGGCACATTTTCTAAGACTCCTGGTAAATCGTCCAATAAAAAGTGCAAATACATGTCACCGGTTAGATTGCCATTAAAGATGCGCGGACCGATAATAGCACCAATAATAACACCGCACCAGACGTTGACGCTCCATCGACCCTGCTGATAATCTTCACGTAACCAGTGTGGATTAGTGTCCGACCAGTAATGCATGTTATGAAGATTTACCCTCTCATTACTGCAAAAAGATGCTTCATCTGTCCACAATATTCGAGACAAAATATGACGGTTTTCCCTAATGAAATCTCTAAGCCAGTAGCAGTAATCGAGCATACGTTCAAAGTCAGTCTCATTTAAGGATTGATGAATCACGACGTGATACGGATGCATTTTGAAATCCATTAATATTTTTTGCACTATGCCATAGGATAATCCTAAATATCTGGAGATCTCTCTTATGCTTAAATGGGGGTCTGCATGAATATAAACCAACACATTTATATTGTTATCTTCTCTTCTTACTCTACGATATCTTCTCAAAGTTGGAGTTGGTTGCACTTGGCCATGTTGCCTTAAACGTAAGGCTAAACGACGAAATACCATTCTCGAATGCCGTCTTCGGAAGGGATAACGCAGTGCATACTTTGATAAAAAGCAGTGGCGTGCCATTTTTCAATCTAATAAAATTATATTTTGTTCAATATCAACGTATGTAAATTACTATGTTTCGAGATATGGGCGCCCCATGTAAATTTATTTGATTTTTTTAATCCAAAACCGTTTGTCTAACGAAAAAAAGTCAAAAGGTTCTTTTTGTTAGCAACTAATAAGTGATTACGAAAATGATTTTTATTTTGATAAAAAGCAGTGGCGTGCCATTTTTTAATCTAATAAAATTATATTTTGTTCAATATCAACGGTTCAAAAAAGGTAGATGATTAATTTTTTCCATGAAATTTTAGAAAAATGTATCCTCCTTTAAAATATGTAAAAATGAAGATACCATTATATTTGTTTTTTTTTTGAAAAAAACTCCTAAATTTGCTACCATTTCAGTTAACGCTATCTAGCGGCGAAGAAGAAAGTCAAAAAGTCAAAACCAAGTAAGCGTTTTGTAGTATAAATTATGCTCTTTCATATGAGCCCAAATTTGTTAAAATCGGTCAAGTGAAACGGGAGAAATCTTGGTTTGTTTAAAAAAACAATTGAGCTTCCCCCACCACAACAAAACGTTTTAGTCAAAAAGTGTAGGTGAATAGTCAGTAAATATGAAAATAATATCGTCGATATACTTTCATTAAGCAAAATTCTATAAAAATTCCATTTTTCTACTTAGTGTTAGTTGTTATGCCCTCTAGCGGACGTTTGACAAACTTGAAAATAATTTCCAGCAATTTCTCTAGGCGACTTTTATCATGATTTTTTTTTCTAAATCTATACGACCAATATCTTATGAGATCACCCGGAATATCTGTGAAACGTTTTACAAAATCCAACGATGAATAATTAAATATTTGTTGCAAAACCTCTAAAAAGAATGAAAATGCCATTTCTCAGTTATGCAATGTGTAATTGATATTTTAATTGTACCTAAATGGAAATTTTGAATGACATTAAATTGAAGTTCATGTTATTTGTTAATTTATTTCGCTATTATCTATTATAGCCGTAGAAAAAGTATAGTGTCTAACTCGCATGGAATATCAATTTCCCACTCGTATGATTTGCATACTTCATACTCGTGGGAAATGCGGGTACAGTATTTTTGTTGTTACAATATAGTTTCTCTCCTAAACCATAAACTTTATCGAGTTAAACAAATATTACCTTCTTGTTAAAAAATCGATTGAAAAATTCATTTTTGTTATGTTTATATTGTACTGGTTGTCCCTGTGAAAGTTACGGAGTGTTAACCATTGGGCATGAGCCGCCCCTAGCCTTCAAATAGTAGTGTAGAATTATTTATTCCGTCAAACACACTACATGGACCAATGTTCCAATGTATAATTTAGGAAATATACTTAGTTATAAGTTCTGATTTCACAACTTTAAAGGCCTATAACTCAGAAACGAGGGGTCGTATGCGAAAAATATTTTTGTCACAACGTTATTTTCACGTCATCTACTCACTCCCGAATTTTTTGCATCAAGTCCCGGAACACCTTCTATAACTCCGTATGAAATTTTATTTAACTTCTACCATTATTATCACCACCGTATTTTTGGCATGAAGTTCCTGGACACTCTGTATAGGATGTTCTATTTAAAATAAGACAATTTCAGTCAACTTTCGGTATAAAATATGATGTTTTTAATATTTTATATCGATCGGGCATATCTAAAAACCCCATACGTTAAATTTTCAGATTTTAATTATTTGAAGTTGCTCTAAAACGTTTAATTGAAATTCCCATGTACATATAACAAATCAATAAAGCTTCAAAATTGTAATAAAACGAGATTTCTTCTAAAAAATGAAACGTTTAATGCGGTAATATCACGATGTGCGTAGAAAGGTTTCTCGGTTTTCTTTTTGTATAAGAAATTAGCTTTAAGTGAATATTAACGAGTTATTTCCCAGTTTTCATGTTTCTTGTTAGCAACAGAGAAGGACTTGCCATCGAATATAGATGATTATTTTTTGACGTTTCTTAAAACCAATGAAATGCTTCTTTATTTGACACAAGGGTAAGTTTCAACCAATCATGTCATTATTATAGTGGGAATAAAGCTCTTGTGATTATTCTCGGGAATAATCACTGTTGCTTTTATTTGTCTAGCAAGTGTCAGATAGTTGTCAAAATAATTATCTAATTGTGTCAACGTTATATATAAAATGAGTGAACATCATCGGTTTAGTACCTTTTCTGATGAAGAAATAACGAATAAGATTATAGAAACTACTTCGAAAAATATTCTAATAAGTAATCAGTCTATATGGAAACAATTTAAGACCTTCACCAATTTGTGAATCAAAAAATAATCTAGTCAAATATAACTCGAGAGTTCCATAAATTAGAAAATAATTAGACAGATTTTGTTCAAACTTGTTGCCATTTGGCAATAGCCACTCGAGCCCTGCGGGCTCTCGTGACTATTGCCTGGCAACAAGTTTTCAAAAAATCTGTCAAATTATTTTCAATTTATTCTCACTCTCTTGTTATATTACTACTGATTATGCATTTTGGGAATTTTTAACAAATTCGTTGACTTCAATTGCAGTTTTTCTTTAGCAATAAGAACGTTGGAGAATGAAAAAATAACTTTCTAGGCAGCATTTTCAATTGAACACCTTAATTGAGATGTTTTTGATACTCTTGATGACGACATTTTACCTGGAAACGCGATGAAGAAGAATAGATACACAAAATTATAATTTGTGATGTGTTGTTCCTATGTATCGTTTGGGATTTAGAACTGTACAATGGGTTAAGAGTACACTGTTCGCCTAGAAGTTTATTATTTCATCTATCAAATTATTACTTTTACAATAACAAATATCACATTTGCAAGGATCGCAATCGTATCCTTTAACTGCTTCGGAGAGATTTCTTCAGATGAAAAAGTCAAGAAATCTTAACAAAAATGACTTTTTACATATCAAAAATAGTTTCTATTTTACAAGGAAATAAAATCTATAAATTGAAATAGAGCAGCTATACACCCCATCCTACAACTCTCCTATTATCTAGACCAGCCATTCTCTAAGTGTGTTCCGCGATACCCCCGTAGGGGCTCCGCAAGAATTCAAAAAAAATCAAAACACCTCTCTATGGTCGAACGTTTTGACGCGGGCGTATCACGAGGTGCAGCCACCCACAACAATACAATTTTACTATGCCGCCACCGACGATATCTACTTGTGCGCGCTCACAAAGTCGAAATTGTTTACACAGCAGTTTTTGTATTTCTATATTTATTTCCGCTTTCTATTCACCAAAGGCGCTGTGAGCCCGCAGTCCCTTTGATAAAAGCCGCCTCTGAGATTAGACACTATAGTTTTGAACAAGCGACTTTCGGGGGTAACTTCAAAACATATAGTCGAAATTGTTTACACCACATTTTTTGTATTTCTATTTTTATTTCGGCTTTTTATTTATCAAAGGCGCCGACTCGAGTATTTTTGATAATGTTCAAAATCGAGGTTGAGACTATAGAAGTGACGATCGCGCCTCAACACTCATCAGTCGACGATTAGCGTTCGCAGCGATAAGTACCTACCTACTTACAGGTTGGCAAATTAATTTTGGCAGTTGACGATGCGCGAGAAAGCCATACAACTTGACAACGTTGTAAACGTAGTTACCGGGAAGAGCAGGCGACGTACATTCTGCATGCAAAGGTTTAAAGGTTGTGAAGCTGCTAACACGTACGAGGGTATGACAATACTTTGAATTTGGATTTAAAAATAATAAATTGTGGCACATGTATAATGCTATGAAAAATCGAGTTTACAAAACAGAATAAGATTAATGTGTTCTTTATTATTAATTAAATGAATAAGGAAATAAAAACCATTCGATTTTTCTACGAAAAATGGCGATTTTTTTGTACAGATATAATTATTTATTGCTTCAAAAATCATACGAGGAATTCTATAATAACCCTTTATTATTTTATGTGATGTAAATAACAAATGGATTCCAAGAGACATAAACTTTCACCTTTTCTTCAAATTAATGTCTTATAAGTGGTCCCTTCATAATATTCGTCATTGAGGTTTATTTGTATAAAAATTGGAAGTTGGGTATATTTTGTAGATAAAGCGTACAATATGATAGGGATTCTTCAACCACTTTCTAAATTTAACAATGGCCAACAATTTTTCAATCTGTTCGTAATAATAGTTAATAACGCACCTACCTGTTAACCTTTCAAAAATTGTTATTCTTAATAATATGTAGAAGATAATAATGTAAAAATTCGGGTTTATACATAAAATTTCAAAAACAAATTGGGAAAATCGCCTTTAGAGATGGTCTATAGTCTATTTCTTAATGTCTGACAGCACAGTAGCCTCATTAAATATTCAAATAGAAAATTATCTCTTACAGAGTGATCCTAATAATTTTACAAGTAAATACTAAAATTCTAATGCAAATCAAGTAGGTGTCTGTATTGGTTACCTGTACATCCCTGTTTCAGCGCAAAATACAATATGGTAATAAAACTGAACAATGCCAGCAAAAGGATAAACAGTGCTTCAGTGGCGGAAATTACGATATTAGTTCATTTTGCTTATTTAATTAGATTCGGTCAATATTACAGTTGAAATAAAATTCATTCTTTTAGGCCTATTAACAAGTTACATTTTCATTTTTATTAAATTAATTGAAGGAAATATAGTTTAATTCTCATAATTCAAATTTATTGACAATGAATTAATGTATATTAAGTAAAGTAAACATACCATTTATAGGAAATATAATTTCAATCTATAGTATCATCCTCTTCGCTGTTCATACAAGAATCATCCGAAGACTCGTCGAGGCGTATTTCCATACTATACCCGATCAGTACGCAGCCGTCGAGAGAGATCACTATCGGTTCTATAGTTTGTTCTATGAGGTTATCCAAAACCCACATTTTCTCTTCCTCTTTAATTACATGATTCACAACATCTCTCCAGTTCTCTTCAGTTATTGTTGTCAATGAGTACTTCATGAGTTCACGAACATCTTTCATTTTAAATGTTTTATTATGTCTAGCTACATAACCTTTCATTTGGGCCCATATTAACTGTATCGCATTTAATTCACAATGGTATGGCGGCAAATGAAGCACTGTTATCCCACGATTCTTGGCTATTTCATCACTAACAAACTTTTTAAATTGTAGCTTGTGATCTGAAGCAACCTTTAAAAGTTCTTTTTTCAACATATCATCTTCAAATGGTATATCTTTTACGATTAACCAGTTTCTAATATCAGCTTTTCTCCAAGAGGTAGATGGAAGATTTTCTGTTAATCGCGAATGATAAGTGGCATTGTTCATAACGATTACAGCATTATTTGGAATTAATTCGACCATTTGTGTAAAATACTCGTACATCTGCAATCATTTTTTCATGATAGTCTTTGGTTGATGTTGACTGAACCTCCAGTAAACCACCTTCAACGAACCATTGATTGCATCCAATATGCGTAATTATTAGTCGGCGACCTTTACCGATAGGAGTTTTCAGTCCAGTAGATAAACCTTCTATGAAAGCTTGACGACTGGTTTGAATACTTTTGTCCTGCCATATTTTTTTCACTGAATGTCCTTCATTGAGCCATGTCTCATCTATATAATAGATTTGTCTTCCCCACTGTCTGTATTTTCGGATATCCCGTAAATACTGGCGTCTCCAACATATTATTTCTTCATTGTCGATTAGCACTGATTTGCGACTTTGCTTCTCCCAAGTAAAATTTCATTTGTGTAATATTTTCCACAAAGTTTTTCGCCCTATGTCAGGCAAATTCCCGTCCTCCTTCACCATTCTTAGAAGTATATCAAGGGTTGAGATCTCTTTTTTAAAATATAATTCATGTAGTTTTTGTCTTATTGTATTTTGCATATCTTCATCAAGGTCAAATGGTTTTCTTCCAGTTGACTTTTTAGGTGGAGATATATTTCCATTTTTCCTCTCTCTTAGAAGCCTGTAAATAGTAGATTCACTAACTCCTGTCATATTGGAACATGTCGAAACTATATTTCTAACAGTAGCTGCTGGCGTTTGATGTACAACAGCATCATGCACATTTAACACTACAGTCTTCGTTTGTAAGCTAATCACGCTCTTACACTTTACTGGGGTAAATCTTGAAGACATTTTTCACAACACAGTTAACACTTATGGAATATAAGCGACTCTAAGCAAAACAAATAATACAAATTTGGGCGAGACCAAGTTTCACCGTATATACCTGCAAAATTTCTAAGTAGTCATTGGGACAATCCCTGGTAGTACCCTATTGTAATGTTTCTTGGAAATGTTATTATCAATATTTAGAAAATCAGAAAGTAATTATCTGGAGAATGAATTGATAAATGGTTTGTTAATATGTCTCCCAAGAATTGACCTGCTTTAAATTCTCAAGATAATTAATTAAAGATACAGTCAGAATAGTTGCGTTACAAGATTATTTCAAAAATAATTTATTGTTTTAACTATATGTACTCTACAAATGTATGGAGGTCAGTTAGTTGTTTTAACTAACCGAATTTACATTTATATTACCTTTATTTATCAGATCGGGTATAAAATTATATAGTAAATAAATTCCTTAGATGAACTGTGACGCTTATGCTTTACTACCTGACTAGCATCTATGACCTTTTCGCGTGCTGTCAGTCAATAAGAAACAGACTATAATAAGTATACTAAAAATATAAATAAAATATTAAAGCGTTTTTGTGGTAGATATTTCTACTTTCTTATGTAAATTTTTGGGTTTTTTTGCAAATATTTACTATGATATTAGAACATCCCTTCACACTTTTTACAGAGTTAGGACTGGCAAAACAAAAAAATCTTGGTTCTGGGTGCCGTCAATTATTGTTTATTTAGAACTATGTACAGATGTGCTACAAATATTATATTACTCTAGTGGAATTCGTCTCTAATATCTACAATTTTATAACACCTATTTACATATTTACATTTGTTGCGTTTAATTTATTCAGTCATACCACCTACAAACAAACACTATAATGAAAAATATGTTTTAGATGTACAGAGATCATCAACAGTAAAATAATGATGTGGATCTACAAAAAAATCTTCAAAATCACTTTCTACATCAACTTCATCATCCTCGCTATCTCCGTCTTCGGCCAAATTAATAATAATATTATCTACAACAGTACCTAAAAGTTGTTCATTGTTCATAAATTCGTCTCCAATATTTTTAACAAGGAGCTGTCAGTTTGTCGCTGCGCAATAATAGTGGTCAAGAACGATAGTTGTCTTGTATACGTATATGGATTTTTTTTCAAAGCAGCTTGACCAGATTTTCCTTTCCGGTCAGACACTTCTCTGAAATAACGGTCTCGTGTATGCTTCCATTTTATTATTAGTTCGCCTTGGGTTTATCTCTACTTATTTCGTTTTAGGTATTTGGCTACAGGCTGCTTATTTGTAGACTTGCATTATGCATTTCGTGTTGGGAAATCGATAGTGAGTCTGATTGTTAAAGAAGTTTGTAAAGCCATTTGGATACATGTAAAATCAATTGTGATGCCAACATTAATTAATGGTTACAGATAGCTGATGGATTTTAGAAAAAAGCTTAATTTTCCGCACTGCATCGGAGCTATGGACGGCAAGCATATCAGCTTAATCAAGCCACCTAACAGTCCTTCAATGTTTTATAACTATAAGCAGTACTGCTCTATGGTGTTATTCACTATGTGCGACAGCAATTATTTATTTACATTTATCTACGTGAAAGCCTATGGCAAATCAAGTGACCTTGGAGTTTTCCAACAATCTATGAACAAATGTTAAACGGTTTACTGAATATTCCACCCCCGATGCCAATAGGAGATGTGTCAACTGATACGTATCCATTTGCTGATGACGCTTTCCAATTGTCCGAGAACTTTCTTAAGCCTTTTGGAGGAAAATGTTTGTCACATAACAAGAAAGTGTTTAATTATAGATTGTCCCGAGCACGGAGATATATCGAATGTTCTTTTGGTATCCTTGCTAATAGATGGAGAATATTCCATGGAGCATTAAATGTAGATAGTGATTTGACTTAAGATATCGTTAAGGCATGTTGCCTTCTATACAATTTTGTTCAAAGTCGAGATGGACATACAACTGACGATAATGTGGCACTAGGAACTATGGGCGTTATAAAAAAAATCGACAGGCAGAGGAAATCCACAAGCCTTAAAATGCAGGGGAAACTTTGCAAAATATTTTGTTGATATTAATCCATTACCATGGCAAGATAATTACACATAAATATTATTATGTAACCGTTTAACCTGTTAAGTTAAGAAAAAATTACATTATTCGGTAACTTACCCATTGTTTTTTTCTCCTCCTCTGTTGCATCTGCATTGAGAAAGGTTAGAGTTACTACTTCCCAGGCATTTCTCTTTTTATTTCTGTCTGCGTGCTCATGATTACGAATATCCCATATTGCAGGGCGTATCTGTACTTCATGAATTAATTTTTCTATATTTATTTCCACCTTATTAGTCGGAATTATTAACGGCAACGGGGCAAACCACCTCACAGTGACGATATCTGTTTTAAACTCTGTATATATAATATTTGTTTAAACTAAAGTGTCATCAACGATGCACCGCCAGTGCACCGCCTGAAATAAAAAACGCTTTCGTCGCATGGTTCTGACCACTATCAGAGAACACTATACGCTCGGCACGCTGGTGGCTTGGGACGTTCTTCCGTCCTCGTCTGTTTTATGACATTAGTTTGCATTCAATCATACGAGGCTTCGTCTGCAGAGTCGTCGGCCAACTCTGCACAAACCGCCACATGTGTTTTTAGCCTAGCTTATGCTAGTGGACATTCTCTAAACTAATCAATTTTACAGTGAAAAGCCGAGAAATCTTAACAAAACTGACTTTTAACACACGAAAATAGTTTCTATTTTATGAGGAAATAAGGAAGTTGGTACTTTGAAATAGAGCGTCAGCTATAGATCCTTTTTTTCTGAATTTTTATCGACATCTCTGCAGGGAGAACATTGGCATGGACCGCAAGTAGAATATATTACCGAAGGTTTTACTTTCGATACTGCTGGGTTTTTAGACAATGGAATTCTGGATACTTTCAGTGTATTTGGACATACACACTTTATCGTACCTGGACACTTGGTAAATTAGTTTTTCGTCTCTTACTTGCATTTGTCTGTTTGGAGATCACAGGTCCTCAACACGCCCTCATCACGGGCGAACATAAATAACTTTGACAATAGTTATATGAAACCAACATTTTAGGTAACTACTTATATATCATTTTTTTGTAACCTCTAATGTCTTAACATAAAAAAGAAGTGGAAATATGATAATAGTGACAGAATCTTGGCAGTGGCGTAGCTAAAGGATGTTCGTTTAAAGGTTCACAAGTCTAAACATAAAACAATCAGTAATCAGCTATTATTCTAAAACATGCCCGTTTAATAATTAGCAGTAAGTAAAACTCAAAATCCGTACTACAGGCATATATTAATAAAAGATGAAGGGGCAACTAGTTTCGGCTCACTGAGCGATCATCAAGCGTGTAAAGGGCATCAAGACAGAAAACAATAAGACATACAAATCATATCGAATTACCTTAAATATATACATCAATCCACATGGAAAGTGTGATCAAAGGAACGCTGTCACATGTCCGTGGCATCCAGCAGAACCATGTCACGGACATGTGACAGCGTACATTCTTTTTCGTTTAATAATTATCTAATCTTAAAAATATTCTGTATCAAGAAAAATTACTAAGACTATCGATATGGGTTCTTATTATAAATAATATGATAAATACTGTTGAATTTGGGTAGAAAAGTACGAAAATTATTATTTATTTTAAAATGATAGAAATATTAATATTTTAACTGAAATTTGAAATGAGAAAAACATTAAATCCGGCTCGAAGGACAAAAAAAGATGTTGAATTTGTTGAATTTGGGTAGAAAAGTTGGCCGATTGGAAATTAAAATCGTCAAAGGATTACTTCTTACCTTTTTTTCTCCTGACTCCTTCCAAAGGTTGCAACCTTTCCCTTCTAATAAATGGACTGTATCTTCTTATGCTAGGGTTGGTATCGTGAAACACTGAAGATCGGCACTCGCGCACAAGTTTCGTTAAGATATGTATTCTCTTCGAACCCGTATATCGAAGTGACAGATAGTAGTTAACTATTTAACCTGATTCGAAGACCAGTGTTGTATACAGTGTGTCCTCGAATAAGGCAAGACAATAACCATTTGACGTTATTTAATTATGAATAGCGTTCAATTTACAAGCATTGAAAACTTATATTAAAAAGAGAAAAAATATAATATATATATATATATATATATATATATATATATATATATATATATATATATATATATATATATATATTAAAGTATATCCTAAAAACTAAGCAAATACGTCCCCTTTGTTTTGATACTTTTAGTTCAATGGCCTTAAAATATTTCGAAACCTTTTTGTATAACGTTCATTTTTTGACGTTTCTTAGAACCAATAAAATGCTTCTTTATTTGTCACAAGGGTAAGTTTCAACCAATTATGTCATTATTATAGTGGGAATAAATCTCTTGTGATTATTCTCGGGAATAATCACTGTGACTTTTATTTGCCTAGCAAGTGTCAGATAGTTGTCAAAATAATTACCTAATTGTGTCAACGCGATATATAAAATGGGTGAAAATCATCGGTTTAGTACCTTTTCTGAAATAACAAAAAAGATTTTAGAAACTACTTCGAAAAATACGTAAGTAAAGTACAGTAATCAGTCTATATGGAGACAATTTATTGATTTTTTTTATTGTAAAAATTTGTGAATCAAAAAATAATCTAGTCAATCGCGAGTTCCATAAATTAGAAAAAAATTTGACAGATTTTGTTCAAACTTGTTGCCATTTGGAAATAGCCACTCGAACCCACAAGTTTTCAAAAAATCTATCAAATTATTTTCAATTTATTCTCACTCTCTTGTTATATTATTACTGAAAATTATTCCTTAAAACATGCATTACATTCGACAATAAATTCTCCACTTGAACTAATTTTCATTCAAATTTTAACAACACACATTTTTTTAGTAATTATGGTTTATTCGAGATGCAAATCCGATCCTGTCTACTCAACCAATACAGAGTAACTTCAACTTTTGCCTCATTAACTTTCCCTTAACTTTGACTGTTTTCCGAACGGTTAGTTAATTGCAAATTTAGATTTTGCCGAGGCAAAACTTATTATTTCTCCGCCGCCTTCTTCGTTTTTCGTTTTAATAAAGATATTATATTGCGCCCAGATCTTAACAACGAGACCAATTAGGTACTTTATAGCGAGAATACTCCACTTAGAAATTCAATAACTGAAAATCTTAAAGTTTCCTAAAAAAAGTGTGCAGTTCTTTGAGACTCGTTAATGAGTTATCATTTTTCTTCATTCTAATTTTAGTAAATTGTTGAAAAAAAATTATATCATAAGTTAACAGATCAATTCATTTTATACGTTATTTTGTGTACGAAAGAAAAGTCCTGGAATAGGTCAATTCTGATACAACGCACGCCTAAAATATGGAAGCGTGAAGATATGTTTGTCACCGCGTGAAATGCAGTAACAAAATTTTGGTTATGGTTCTTATTTATTTAGTTTTTATCACTACGTATGGGATTGATTTATACACATACTTACTTAATTTCTAATTTATATTAAATACACTGTAGTGCTGTGTTTCCTATGAAATCAAACTGTAGACTGAACTGCGGTTCGTAGGTAGTCTGTTGTAAAAAGTTTTTCTGGAATATTCGGATTCCTGAAATTTGTAGATTGCGGCTTCTGACAAACAATCGACCTTCTTAGAAAGTTTCTATAAAAAAATAGTCCTTCCCTAAAATCATTCTGATCCCGCCAAAAATTCAACATTTAGATGTCTTGTTAGACAGGGTCGCAAAAGTGTGCGAAAGTTGCTCCTGGGCCTTTTGTGTACTCGGGACTAGATGTTTAAATCGGCAACTAGACACATTTCTACACTTTCCGGTCGTATGGAAATAACGGGGCACCGTCTTCATCGGGTACTTATAACGGGGGTATAGCTGCAAATTAATATGTGGACACCGGTATCATGGAAGATCACTTCTATCTTGTTCCTGATGACACGCCAATCCAACTGCTTGCTCTCTAACCTAGAAATTGCTAGCTTATACACGTTGGATTCCAGCACATAATCTCGAAGGCTTCGTAGCGATTTCCAGACAACCCGGTGGGTGGATCGATCTTGAAATTCATTTCTGGTTACCAGGTAGAAGACATACCGCGAATTGTGTTTGGGTCTCAGTGTCTTGCTAGGGACTGGAATCTGATCTTCAATAATCTTCTGGGAGCGTAATCACATCCTGTCATTGTTCTGTAGTGACTCCATATCTAGCTATTCCGTTACCTCCATATGCGCCCATAAATTCTTCGAAGGCAGCGTCAGGCTCTTCTCGGATATGGTTCACTTCTTCCTCTAGGTCATGGTCTCCTTCGAATGACGCTAGTCGGTTTTTCTGGAGTACTTTCGGGTTTTCCATTGGAGATCTTGCTTATGCAATAGATGATGTCATTGAACTTTGTCTTGATTAAGTACGGACCTTCCCAAGATTTCTGAAATTTTGGAAAAAATCCTATTCTCCTCGTCGGGCTGTGCAACAATATTTTGTCCCCTTCTTTGAAATTGCCTTCTAAGACCTGCATGTCGTATCGTTTTTCCATTCCGTCGCTAGTAAATTGAAGATTCATTCGAACCAATTCGTGCCCATCGTCCATCTTTCGTCTCAATTGGATCACGAATCTTCTCCCACTAGGTCTGTTCCCGGTTGACAACCAAATTCTAAGTCAGTAGCATTGACATATTATACTGATGGACTGGCCCGCCTACCGCACAATCGATGACATCTCAGTACGAGAGAGAAAGATCGAGAAGGATAGCGATAGGAGTGGCAAAAATATTTTTGGATGTATGGTTACAGTATGGTTTTATGTGTAACTGCGTGAACGTTTGTTATATATTTTAAATAATTTTAAGAAATATTTGAAAATGAGATCGTGTTCATCTTATACTTGTACTACAAGGTCGAAAAAAGGCAAGAAAATAAAATTTCACAGGTAGGTAAATAAACAATAAATTTTATATAAGAGGTTTATTAAGACGATTAAAAATATTATTCATGTTTTTTAGATTTCCAAAAGATCGCAATTTAAGTAATGGTTACACGCTGTTAGAAGAGATAATTATAAGACAAGTGATACAACTGTTATTTGTGAGAAGCATTTTAGAGTTGATGGCTATCGTATTAAATGTTCACGGAAATCGGGTATTAAAATTTTCCTGCTCATTTCATCAAAGTTATCCAAAAAAGAAAACCTGTAACAAGAATACTTTAACGTAAACCAAGATGAAGGTGCTTTTCTTAAAAAATTAGAATTTAAAATAATATTGTTAATATAAACATACGAATACTTTTTATATTACAATTTTAATATACCTAAGTCTACATTTTTAGGGGATGCTGTTGCAGGATGCAGTACTGATATAATTCCTGAAGTGGAATCTCTGGAAGTTGATTAATATGTATCAGAAGTTAATAATAACAATAACATATTATCCAATGAAATAAAAACATGTTCGAGCGTGGAAAAAAAATAAGTTGCAAGGTAAGACCTACTTACTGATTCTTAAGTAGTTGGCCATTTAAAAAAATACCTTCAATTATGCATTTTCCAATTTTTAGAAAAAAACGAGATCCGATAGTCTTTGGAGATTTTCAGGAGAGTGATTTAGAATTTCCAGAAAAGAGAACGACATTGTGGAAAATTGCGAATCAAACTGTTTGTAAATATAAAAAAATGAATAAATATTACAAAAAAATCGATTTAGTTTATTTTGGACTATTTTTTGACCTACCCTGTTTGACTTGTAACCATTCTAAATGCATCTAATTTAATTATCGAATATGCACCAACTTTTAGCAATATTTGAATTTTTACTAAGCAATAAAAATAATTCCACGTTGCACACTTATAAGACCACACTGTATAAATAGACACATAACAATATATTTTTATGAAAATGCATTGTCTTTTTCGTAATGTTTAACAATAATAATTGTATATTTTCCATTTATATGTAATATAGTAATATAAAATGATTTTTGTTAATGGTCGTTTCATTATTTTCTTTGTGTTATTTGGGTTTAAAATAATATTAAAGATATTAATAAAACATAGTCTGTTATTTATTTATAAAACTAAAATATTCTTTGAAGCATCTAATGCAGTTACAACAACTTTTACTAATAAGAAAATAATTTTATAAGCACCCCTTATATGCTTTCTCCGTGTTTTCTGCCACGCCTAGTTCCATCTCTTTCTAGGTTTTCTCTTTCTAGTCTCTTCCGCATTTTATCTTACAGCGTTTATTACCGTAGGGCAGTCCACTAGTATAAGTCAATGGTCACTAGGTAGTGTAATAATCACAAAATATGGCAAGGAAATTTAGGACCACCCTATATAGATATAATTTTCTTGAAATCAAATATAAGCTGAATTCAATTATTATAAAATAAAACGACCTAGAGCTAGAAAAATTAAACAAACAAACCACAAGGTCGACGAAAACAATTTAAATCAAAAACACACCGATGTTTGGATTATAAAAAAAATACAGACAAATTTTGTAACTTAGCATAGAGAAATTTATTAAAACTAACCTTCAATCACCGTGTGGCCTGGCACTCCCTGCTTTCGACGGCCCGAGTGTGTACAGTGATTTATTTTTTTGTGATTGTGATATTTCAAAACGTAAGTTTTTGAACCTGACATTTTTTTCTTTTAAACTAAAAGCACATTGATATTGATTTAATTTTTGGTGTCCGACGATCAATCCTGGTCATATACGTGCACTACTGAGACTTGAGCCCCATACTACCATAACTTGTAAAGAGTACGATTTGTAAATTGTTTTTTTTTGTGAACATGATATTTTATTCAAGGGAGTGTTTCTTTGTGGTTCTCTAAGGTATTATACAGAGATATTTATTTACGATAACCGTCTATTTAGGTCATAATCAGGGGAAGATATTTTAAGACCATGAAATATGGTTCATTTCAAACTTGTTGTTCTGTACGGTATTATACAGAGATATTTATTTACGATAACCGTCTATTTAGGTCATAATCAGGGGAAGATATTTTCAGACCATGAAATATGTTCCATTCTAAACTTGTTTTTTTTAATGTACTATACAGAGATATTTATCTACGATAACCGTCTATTTATGTGATAATCAGGGATAGATATTTTCAGTTTAATTATCCCTAAAATTACATTCATGTAGGATATCATTTGTTGATTTCGAACCTTAGCGGGAAACGGAGTTTTTTCACTCAGACAGCAGAAAGGCCGGTATGGTAAAGTCAGCTAATTGTGAATATTACGAAATTCCAAAGTAACCGTTAGATAGGTCCAGGTATTAATCATATTTTTTTTAATTGCTAGTATAAAAAACCTGACCACTTTCTCCGACGAATGAACTACGTTGTCCTTCCCGGACAATTATCACTATTATTATGTGGTACCCTATATGGTGGAAGTGTTCACCAACCCAGAGGTTGAATATTGTGCTCTTGATCAAATTTCGATATTTTATTGAAAATACGTTTCGTTAAATAGTGAAAAGTGTATCATAGTGTTTATAAGTTCCTATTTGGTTGATAAACGTGTAGGCAAGTACAGTTTTTATGTTATAGGTACCTATATAAAGTATTTCGTTTTGTTGAAATCTGGTTATTTCCATCAAAACAATTTGTCACAGCACCTATTCCACCAGTGGTCAGATTTTAAACGAAACTTCTCTCTTTTATTCGATATTACTTGATTTGTTCGGCATTTGCAACGGAATATGGACTCAATAAATAAGTGTAAAAGATGCAAAAAAGATGTTACATCAGGATTAAAATGTGTGACGTGTGGGGTTGTTTCCCATAAGAGTTGCTTGAAATCTGTCAAAAATGCAAAAATTATAGACGATTCTTCTTGCAACTGTTGTATAGACAGTGGAATTACTATGGAAACATCACCAATACCCACTTATAGTACCAGTGTTACATCAGAACTTCAACTTAAAGTGAAATATTTGGAAGAAATAATTAAAAACAAGGATAAGATTATTTTTAATCAAGAAATTGCGATCAGATCGCTTCAAGATCAGCTTAACATGATTAAAACAGTTAACTATAGAACACCTTTAGAACCATCAGATACTAAAGCACAAGTGGAACATGAAAATTTAAAACAGCCTTTTAGTAAAATGAGGCCAATGGTAAATTTCGAAGCTCCGGGTGTTTTCACATCATCTGAAGTTTCCAGTGCTATTGCCAATGCTCAGTCTTCCAACTTATGTCATTCTGTTATCAGTTTGGGAAACGATACCATACCTCATAAAAGTAACACCAGAGAAAGAGCAGCACCCAAAATTTTAATTACGGGCAACAAAGATGACGAATCATTTCATTTAAGATCGGCAAACAGACAGAGAATGAAACACCTCCATTCTACAAATTGGGATCCACACACATCAGAAGAGGATTTACTCAAGTATTTAGAAGAGTTTGTTCCCGATATTAGTGTTCAAAAGTTGAACTCTCGCCAACCACTTAAATATGCTTCATTCAAGATAACAGTGCCTGTTCTTGAACTAGAAAAAATTTTAATACCGGAAATATGGCCTACAGGAGTAATCATCAATCAGTTTTTTCAGCCAAGAAGAGTCATGTTCAATTCCGTGGAACAGACGAATAAACAGTAAATATAAGCAGCATCTGTCGGTTTTTCATATTAACGTAAATAGTCTTCAAAAGAAGTTACATGAACTTTCAGTTTTCTTAACCGAACATCCATTTGATATCGTATGTTTTTCAGAACATTGGTTAGATAAGAATAACTTGGAATTAATCAAATTAAATGATTATAACTTCATTTCCGATTTTACTCGTTCTAGAAAGCAACATGGGGGAGTGGCAATATTTTCAAAATCGCATCTAATATGCAAGGCAGTTGATCTGAAGCAGTTTTCTGTTATCTACGATGCCGAGTTTTGTGGAGTAGAATTGAAAGACACCATAATAATTGCTCTTTATAGATCGTCAAGTAGAGATAATTTTACCATATTTAAAGATCAAATTATTAAACTTCTTGAATATATTCATAGAAAATATAAAAACATTGTCTTGGTAGGGGACTTCAATTTAGACATTTCAAAGAACGACGATAAATCCAAAGATCTTAAAACAGTCTTCACAAGTTTCGGATTACGCCATATGATTGAGGAGCCCACTAGAATAGTCCTGAATAGTCAATCCTGTCTAGATAATATAGTTACAAACATAGACCCTAGTCTCACTAAAGTGGGAGTAGTAGATCCTCTAGTGTCTGATCACAACGGCCAATACATATATTTTAATCACCTATTGAATGAAAATGTCCCCATTATTAAACGTGTTATTAACGACGCAACAATAACGGCTTTTTCTGATAAACTTTCTGAAGTTTCTTGGAATGATTTGGATGTTCATAATATGGGTGCAGATAATTTGGCAGAAAACATATTGAATACTCTGAAACATATCTCTGATACTTGTTTTTGTGAAAAAACTGTTAAAACAAATAAATCTAATATCAAATGGTTCAACAACACATTGCGTAGTATGAGAAAAAATGTCATTACAGCAAAAAACAAATTTATGAATACTTATTCGGAAGGTGATTGGGTGAATTACAAAAATTTAAACAAAATATATAAAAAAGCAATTCGCTCTGAAAAGAAGTTAGCCTACTCAAAGATAATAAAAGATTCGGATAATAAAAATAAAACATGTTGGACAATCGTAAATTCGGAAAGAAGAACTAAAATTAATAAAACCAAACAGTCCGATATATCACCACAAAAATTCAATGAATTTTTTACATCGGTATCAGAAATAGTATTAAAATCTCTTGGTGATTCTCAATACGAGTCGAGTTTCTTTTTAAATAAACTAAATAAACCTGCATTTTCATTCTTTATGAGTGCAATCTTGGAAAGTGATGTCCATGAGGCTATATTGAAATTAAGTCATTCGTCATGTTTAGATTTTTACAATATAAATAGCAAAATATTGAAACGTTGTATACACTCATTGACATATCCACTGACCATTTTATTTAATAATTGCTTAGAGGAAGGATCTTGGCCTGACTCCTTTAAAATATCAAAAATTATTCCATTATATAAAAATGGTGATATAGATTCTCCAGAAAATTTTAGACCCATAGCAATTTTACCGACGATTAACAAAATATTTGAATTGATAGTCAAAGAAAAATTAATAAATTATTTGGAAGATAAGTCACTTCTAACGGAATTTCAATTCGGCTATCGCAAAAATAAATCATGCATACGTGCTCTTCTTCGACTCTTAGAGGAAGTTGTACATAAACTAGAGGAAGGCGTCAACTCTGTTGCCACGTTATGCGACTTAACGAAGGCTTTTGATTGTGTTCCAGCGGATTTACTCCTAAATAAACTGGAATTTTATGGTATTAGAGGAAATGCACACAAATTACTGACATCTTATTTAAGTAATAGGAAACAGTATGTAGTTTGTGGAAACAACCAGTCTGATTTACGTAATATAGACAACGGCATTCCTCAGGGCTCGATTTTGGGTCCAATACTTTTTATAATATTTGTTAACGATTTACCAGAGGCTATTGACACTTTTTGTATTTTATTCGCTGATGATACTACAACTTTATCTGATGGCACACAAGCTGGTGATAATATTTTGTTGAATCAGTGGTTCCTGGCAAATAAGCTGAAACTCAACGACACTAAAACGAAACACATTCTTTTCAGTTTAGATAAATGGGCTATAAAATCAGAGCCAGTTAAATTACTGGGTATTCATTTGGATACAAACTTAAGTTGGTCACCTCATGTTGACTACCTTTGTTCAAAATTAGCGAGCCAAGTTTTTGTAATTCGTCAATTAAAATCATGTATACCAACTCATTTGTTAAAGTCTGTATATTATTCACTTTTTCATAGCAATTTAACATATGGTATTATGCTATGGGGGAGCAGCACATCAGTGCACAAAGTATTTGTGCTACAGAAAACTGTAGTTAGAATAATTTACAACGCACCAAGAAACACCAATTGTAAAAAAATATTCAAAAAACTTGAAATATTGCCGCTTCCGTGCTTGTATATTTTCGAAGTGTTAATTGAAACACATAAAAATCGATATGTTCTGACTAAACATGCAGATGTTCATAATTATGATACTAGAAATAGTAAAGACATTGTCATTCTCAAATCAAGACTGAAAACAACAAAAAACAATAAGTTGGATGCTACATTGTACAATTCATTTGTAAAATATTTTGAACATATAAATATAAGTGATACGACGAGAGTTCAATTTAAACATTTTGCTAAGTCTTTTCTTTTAAATTATTGTTTTTATACAGTTGATGAGTTTTTGGAGGAATTGAATACTTGGGCTTAATGCTTATATGTTTGTTTGTTTTGTTTAATTTAATTTTTACTTTCTATTATTTTTTAACATATTTTATATTTTAAAATTGTCATATTTTCATCAATATTTTTACTTTATGAAATGTATGTCTGTATTTATGTAAAATTTTTACTTTCTATTATTTTTATTATATTTTAAATTTGTCATATACAACACTATACAATCTTTAATATTTTTAGTTGGTAAAATGTATTCATATGTACTACTTTCACTGACTTCTAATGTACTATGTATGTGAATGGGGTCAATAAACCATCTATCTATCTATCTATACCATAGGCATCAGGGTTAAGCTATTGTTTTGTTTATTTAGCTTGATTTGTACATATATGTACATATTATCCACCCAGACTGTTTCCTTTAACAACAAACCCCTCCACTCGGACAAGCTGGATTGAACCGGTCAACGCGACCTGCCTTAGAACTCAGGCTTGGTACATCGTAGAAGCCCAAGAGGATCCACGAATACCTTTCCGTTCGTGCCAGGAAACCCCCTCACCCGAGGTTACCCACAGAGAAATCCTGGCTCTATTGTGCCCTACGGCACTGGTGACAGCACGCTGCAGAAACCCAAAGGAAAAAATATTCTAAGAGGATTAACAGGCACTTAGGTAACTCTTTAGATTGTTACAGTAGCGTTATTTCGCGTTCAAACAGGTTTGTCGGAGGTGTTTAACGCGTGGACTCATTGATGGCAGATCGATAAGTCAAGGCAAATAGGAAGAAATACTGGTTCCAGAATTTCTGGTGGCTGAAAACTACTTTAGACAGGTATGTTCCAATGGTCCTTTTCATTATCTCGGCCATTTCATCTGACTGTGGATGCAACGCTGTTGTCTTGGTGTTCTTTATTCTCAGCTTGTCACAAATGTCCTGGAATATCTGAACTCTAAAAAGAATAACCTTTAGCTACGCCACTGGAAAGAGTCATTATTGTCATATTGCCACTTATTTTTTAGGTTAAAACATTAGAGGTTACAAAAATAGTATATTGTACGACAAGTGGGGAAAATTCCACTTTTCTTACAAGTGTGGAAGTTTGTGGCACGAGCCGCAAACACACGTGGTAGATAAGTACTTTTCCCACATGCTGCACACTATACTTTTTCTACAACGGCACAAATTTAAAGAATACAAGTAAATAGTTTTGTAGAAAAAGTCTAGATATCGAGGATTCCACCGCAGTAAAGTGTCTAGGCATCGAGGTTCCCCCTACTGGATTCTTCATCTAAATGTATGTAGTGTGGGCCAAGTGCCGTGAGAATAATATATTGTTTTACGAGTGACGAAAGCAACATTTTTTGAAGCGAGGGAACAATTTACCAGCCGATGCATCGCTGAGGCTGGTTATGATCACGAGCTTCAAAAAATGTTTTCGACGAGTGAAACACTCTACTTTTTCTACAACTCTGTTTAAATCATAATAATATACTAAAAAAGAACAGTGAAAAAATATTTTATTTTAAATTGTAATAACAGAATTTCTTTAAACATTACTTATGATTTAAATATTAGTTGTTATTGTTACATTCGAACAATTATTCAAAATTATAGGAATACTAAAATCAAGATTTTATGTACTGTTTAACTATTTCAGTGTAAACTGATAAGCCTATTATAAATTTCACGGTGCGTTTACAATTCTATTTTGATTTTTAATTAAACAAACGTAAACAAATGCATTCAAATTATAGAAATGGATGTCTTTGTTTCTTAATAATTTAAAGTCATCAAAATATTATATACGGTTGCGGGATATGATTGAAAATATAAATTTAGCTTTCGTCACTAGAGACGAAAGTTAACATTATGAAAATTTCTCTCACTTGCGACAAAAATCACGTTTTCGCTAAAGGTATTCTATTACAAAATGACGTCTTTTTGTAAGGGTTATAGAAATAATATTTCTCACAGTATGAGCAATATATGGTTTTGTAATTAAGTAAACTATGAGAAATACGCTACTTTTCATAGCAGTTGTAGAAAAAATTATATCCAGCTAGCTAATATTGGTTTTCATATTAACTATTTTAAACATAACAATGTAGTAGATGAAATAATAAACATCTAGGCGAACAGTCGTGCTTTTATTCATTATATAACTCTAAATCAGAAACGATACATTGAAACAACACATACACACACACATCACAAATCATAATTTCGTGTATCTATTAGACGGCAATGCGACATCATCGCGTTTCCAGGTAAAACGTCGACATCAAGAGAATCAAAAACATGTAATTATTGTCAGTTGAGGTGTTCAGTTGAAAATGCCGCCTGGAAGCGCAGGATCAAAGGATATCTGACGAATACAAAGCAGACAACAGGGCTTATTAATGTATAAAACTGACTTAAATATGTCTTTGACGTGCAAGTAAGCGATATAATTGGAATTATTGTTTATTACGGAGATACTAGCCGTGTGTATTGTTCGTTACGCGTTATGTCTTTATCAAGAGGGTGACATAATTGACAATTGACGTATGATAAATCATACGAAAATTCTTATATTCCTTTATACACTGCTCAAAGTAATTAGAGAATAATTTTATTAATTGTAACAGTATAGAAATCTGATAACGCTTATATTAAAGAATCATGTTTAGTGTTAATATATCATCGTCGGTAAAATGGCGAAACCATGTAGCTGACAGAAATTTTAATCTGAGACTTTTGTGCCAACAGTGTATTATTGATATATTATCAAATAAGAAACATTGATTGTTACTTGGAAACTTTATTAACTGCAACGAACATGTTTCTCTCTAATCTACATATCCCCAATGAACCATCTTGATTATTGACAGTCCAAGACCGAAAATGTTATGACGTCATAAATATAGCCGCTGACAGTTACTGAGGGTAAACAAATATTTATTAACGTTCATTTTACGTTTGTAATATGCTTAAACATGGTTATTGTTAATTTGTCGAGCATTGCGGAGCAGTTTTGTAATGAAATTAAAGTGTTAAAGAAATGTGGAGACAGTTTAAACAGTGGATATGTCGTAGATATAAAGTATATGATGGAAATTTAGGAGCGAAGCAATAAGGCATAATTACTTGATAGTCAATGCAGTGTCACTTTACAAATGAAAAAACGAATAAACTTTTAAAATATTACAATGGTCAAGACAAGACATAAGTTAAATAATTGATTTGTTTTCTCTCAGTAACTGTCAGCAGCCATGTTCTGACGTCACACTTTTTCGGTTTATTGCCAACTGTAACATACTAGGTAACTATGCTACAAACAGGATCATTAATCTAGTACGCAAGCTCCGTCAAAAACACATAGCTGCCAAAAATTTTGTTGAATGATGTCGTTAAATAAGTGACGCAAAACCAAGTAACAGTCATATTGTAAATTGGGTTATAATATGTGTTGAAGCTTTAGGAAAATATATGAATCTACTGACTAAGATATATCCAGAATATCGCTAACTCCAACAGGTTATGGGCCCAATAAATAGTACAGAAATTTGCAGAAAGCCTGATACATCAAATATAGATATGTCCATCCCAGTTTCAACTTCTGTACCCAATATAGAGAAGTTGGAGGGGTAATCAAACTATAACTCATGGAAATTTGCAATGAAGATGAGATTAACCCTGGATATATATATATATATATATATATATATATATATATATATATATATATAATTATGGATATTATGGGAAATAGTGACAAATGGTGTGAGTTCTCAAACTGGTAAACTAAACAAGGAGAAAGATAGTATTGCTCTAGCCAAAATGTGTCTTAGTGTAAAACCCACATGCTACGTTCACGTTTGCAAAGCTGTAAGTGCAAAAGAAGCTTGGGAACATATTCAGACTGCATTTGAAGTAAAAAGTATGAATCGTCGGTTTGAACATCAGAAGCATCTATTTGGAAGCAAGATAGAAAACTTTTCCTCTGTAGAAGAATATTTAAATGATATATTAAGAACGGTTCATAAACTAGCAGATATTGGTATGATATTGGATGATGAATTTGTTGCATTTGTAATGTTAAATGGATTATCCTCAGACTACGATCCCCTAATAATGACATTGACTCATATAGATAATAAACTTTGCTCAGAAGTTATAAAAACCAAACTTCTTGAAGAGAATGCACGTCAAGGCTCATTCAAATGATTCAGATTCAGTGTTATGTTCAAATGCAGGTTTAAGTAAGCAGACCTTTAAGCGGTTTCCTAAGAAGTTTATTTGTTATTCTTGTGGAGAAAAAGGTCATAAAAAAAGAGAAGTCCAGTGAAGAATGAAGAAAGTGATACAGAAAAGAAGAAGAAAGCAAGTTCCAATACTACTCTAGTGGCAGCGGCTTTGGCAAGTCAACCAACTTTGAATTGGATCATAGATGCATGGTGAAGATATATCCAATTACAAAAAAGATTCAGTTGGCGACATTGTGACGGCGAATAATCAGAAGATATTGTCCAAAGGTTCTGGGGACATTGACGTAAGTTTTAATCAAGATGGTAACAAAAACAATTTGTGATGTTATGTTAGTTTCAGATCTTGCATTAAATCTCCTGTCTTTCAGCAAAATGACAAAAAAAGGTTACACTGTTGTATTTGACAGGTTTGAATGTAATGTTTATAATGTCAATAATTTTAATGTTTCAGAAAACGTAGAACTTACTGGGAAATTATGCAATGGCTTATATACGGTTAATCAAGTTATTACGGAACCTATTAAAGCATTATCAGCAGGTATTTCGGAGCATGAATTATGGTACAAACGATTAGGCCATCTTAACAGGAAATCTATGAAAGAGTTAAGGAATGGTTTAGTTAGTGGAGTACATTTCACTGAAGAAAATCATCAGCCATGTGTAGTATGACTGCAAGAAAAGCGAACAGTGGGAAAGTTTTCAAGGCAAAAGGCCAAACGAACCACAGACTTGCTAGAATTGGTACATACAGATCTGTTAGGGCCTATGGAAGAAGCATTATGGGGAGTTGTAAGGTACTGTCTTACTTTTATAGGCAATTCTAGTAGGAAGGTAACTGGTTTCATGCTTAAAGAAATATCTGAAACATTTAGTAAATTTCAAGAATACAAAGCGTGGGCAGAAAATCAAACAGGTAAAAGAATTAAATGTTTGCGAAGTGATAATGGAACAGAGTATACGAACAAGAATTTTGAGGCGGCTCTAAAGAAATTTGGAATTCGTCATCAGACTTCTTGTCCATACACTTCTCAGAAAAATGGTGTTGCTGAGAGGATGAATAGGTGTTTAGTAGAAAATACCAGATGTTTAGTCGTTGAGGCTAACTTAGGTAAGAAGTATTGGGCTGAGACTATGAACACGGCTATTTACCTAAAAAATAGGGTTCCTACAGCCGCTGTAAAAGATTGTGTACCTGAAGAAAGGTGGACAGGAAAGAAAATTGATCTGTCGCATCTTAAAATTTTTGGTAGCATAGCTCTGGTTCATATCCCGAATCAAAAGATTCATTCATATCTTTCGAATATTAATTATGTAAGATCAAATTTTGACTCATGTGTCTACTACAAGAAAAGGGGCAATCATATGATTTTTATAGGTCTTTTTGTAGACGACTTCATATTTTTACAAATATTAAAGAAATGACAAGACAACTGAAGAAGGATATTGAAGATAAATTTAAAATGAAAGATTTGGGAGAAGCTAAAGCATGTTTAGGTATGAAAATTACTAGAAACCGTGAACAGAAAACGATTTCTCTGGATCAAAAGAAATATGTAGAGGTATTATTAAAACGTTTTGGTATGGAGAACTGCGAAGTAGTAGGAACTCCATTGGAACCAAAACTAAAGCTAGAAAAAAGGATTGGAAATATCGATAATAACTACCAGTATCATGAGCTTATTGGAGCCCTTATCTACTTATCGATATCTACTAGGCCCGATATATCGTCTACAGTCAGTTATTGCAGCCAATTCAATAACTGTTACAGTGAACAGCACTGGAATGCAGCCAAGAGAATACTAAGATATCTGAAAGGTACCATTGATTATTCTCTATGTTTCAGGAAGTGTTCTAGTGAGCTTGTAGCTTATGCTGATGCAGATTGGAGCAGCGGCACAGATGACCGCCATTCATATACAGGCTATGTGTTTAAATTTGCTGATGCTGCTGTAAGCTGGCAATTTCGCAAACAAAAAAGTGCGGCGCTCAGTACTACAGAAGCGGAGAATATGGCGCTATGTGTAGCTGCAAACGAATGTGTATTCATTCGTGGGCTATACAGAGAACTGTATCAAGATTGTGGACCTGTAATACTATACAATGATAATCGAGGTTATTAGTTTATAACCCTGTATTCCACAAAAGAACAAAGCACGTTTCTATAAAATACCATTATGTGAGGGAACAAGCTGGAAATAAGGAAATAATCGTAAAATATTTATGCACAGAAGAAATGCCTGCAGATGTGTTAACTAAAACGTTGTGTAAGCCAAAGCATAATTTCTGTATTAAATATTTTGGCGTTTTAAGACCTTTAATTCAATTTCAGGTTATTTTCAGTATTTTTATTTTTATTTTCTTAGCCACTAGATTCAGTGAGGGTGTTGAAGCTTTAGGAAAATATATGAATCTATTGACTAAGGTGATCATTATATTTTGTTTATATTGTTATGACATCGTTAATGTCAGAAATAATGGAATAATTGTCAATGTACGAATGTACCGTTCATTAATATAACTAAAAGGGTTTATAGTACATATCTGCCTTTTAGTTCTGCTGTACTATCAACAGATACGAGTATATTAATAATACCGCTAACTCCAACAATATGCTTAGGGAAAGGATTGCTACGGTGGGTAAAGTAACCATCTATATTATCTATGTCGAACTAGTACTTCCAATAGTGAGCAACATGTTAGACCATAGAGTTAATCGCAGACAGTGTTCTCAGAGTCTTTGAAGGTAAAAGTTGCGATTGTTCCGTCTCGGAATACATTTTTGTGTTTTTACGTGTTTGATGTAAGGTAAGTAGGTAATATAGTTGCTCCTAGATAAGATTAAAGTAAGGTTACGATTAATTGCTGTAGTAATATTGAATCGGCGTATTTTAACCTTAAAACTCGTGTGTTTTGGACCGGCGTGGGTGATCTAGATTGAGTGCAGACCACATTTTTCTAATGGTGCCTAGTCGGGTAAAGTGACCATCCAACTCGTCGGGTAAAAGGGCCTGGGTGGCTACTTGACCCTGCTTTTTCTTCTGCGTATATAGGTAACGACTTCGGGTCTTGTTGCAGCCATTTGTTTTTGTTACAGGGCGACATCAAGATGCCGTCGAACTACGTATGAAGTCAACCCAATAGCAATGAAACATGCTATAGCAGCAGTAAGAGGTGACGTTTGCTACAGCAGCCAGACAGTTTAATATCCCACCTCGTGCCACCAACATCAAAAATATTGACTTGGTAGAAAAGGCCAGAAAGAATCGTATGCTTACCCCCCCCCCCTGCAGCCATTAGCTGCAGCTTCTGAATGTGTTATTTTTGGCACCTTTCTAAACTTTCTACGTCCAAGTTTATGAAAAATTCCTGCGTAACAATCCGGGCAGAGTTATAACACAATTCTAGATCAGTACACTTCTTGCTGAGGCATTTTTCCATGCAGCTGTACAAACTACGTTTTAATGGACCCAGTACAGCCCCGTCTAGTGGCTGCAATTTATGACTGGTATGAGGAGGGTACGTCAACATTACGGTACTGGATCGCTTCGCTAAATCTAATGCCTCAACACTTATACGGCTTTCGTGATTATCCATAATGATTCAAATTCTATTATCTTGAGGCGGTTTAGAATGCTTTATGAAATGTTAAAGAAATTCCAAGAATTGTTCTGAATTTGACCAACCGCTAATATTTGCCATTACAAGCGTGTCCGGAGGAGCTACTTTAAGTATGTGCTCCTTAAAGTACGCCCTGGAAAATATTGAATTTAGTTTCCAACTGCATTTACACATCCTATCATGGGGTTATTATGGTGCCTCTTTCCCCAGACACTTCCAACTTGGCGAATGCCATCGTCGAAACAATTGTCATTTTGTTTAGAATTTTTTCAAAATATTGTGGAATTATGTAGAAACACTCAGTTTCATTTAAAAGAGTAATACCGATCTCGTTATTGTTTTTGCTAGGTCAGCTTCAATATTTAATGTAAATAAATAGATCTATCTGTTTCTACGTCATTGGAGTAAACGCTTTTTATAATAATTTTACTTATGTTAATATTTATCGTAAATATGACGATATATTATCCATTTCTATATTCCAATATTCTATTCTTCAAAAAACGTATCGAGAATGTATTTTCTAAAGACGGCAAATGAAATCGCGAGAACCGCTTCAGATTGTGATTTTAGTATTTATTTGATTGAGAATCTCAATCTCGTCCTAATCGAGCTCTTCCGATATTATAACTGTATCAGGAAATCTGTGGAGAGGAGAGAAGGAATACACTGTCAAAACATTCGCTCCATTTGCTAAACTAACTAAACTGCTTTGCCTGTTATTTATATTGCGGGGAAATATTCCAGTCACCCGACATTTCTGGCTGTTCTCTGCCTGCCGTTTCCCATATTTAAATATCTCGCAAAAAGACAGAAACGGAGAAATAATACAACAAAAAGAAGCAGAGATTGTGCTTGTCTTTTCCATTTAATTTTCTAGAATAAAGAAGTCTACCTTTACTTTGTTCGAATGAGCTCGGATTTTAACAGATTCTGTTAACGAGGGTAGATCGTAAAATAAAAAAATAAATCTTTTTTTATTATCTATTTTTAGGAGATGTTTTTGGAATTTTCGATTTCATTTTTCTTCTACTCTAATGCTGGTACTGTTTTCGATGGAAACAACAACACGAACGCCATTTCGATGTCTCATTTTGTTAAACTTGTATCAAACTTAACAATTTATGGTGAACTGTAAAAATTCCAAATCACACTACATTTTCGAATTAAAATTTTCATTGGTTATACCCCATTGTAGCTCTTCTATCTGCGAAAAGCAAATTTTACAGGAGATATAAAAAAACTGTCGGTAGAGTAAAGTTTAGACTTTTTGTGCCGAATTTTTTATAAATCAAAATAATAAAATAATACAAACAGGTCTTATGTTGGTTAATGATTACGCATTTTTTAGGTATGTACGAACTTTTAATGTTCAATACGTGGTTTTAGTTCTTCATCCCCTATATAATGGGTCAGTTACGAGATTTCACTAATAATGGAATTTCATGGTGTTTGTTTAGTCAATTCAATAATAAAGAAGTGCGTTGCAATTAAACCTATATTGCAAGAAAAGCGAAATGTAATATTTTTGTGTGCAACAAATAAGTATAAAAACAATAATTTCCAACCCAAACAAAATTAAATTAATTTCTGTCATTGGAAAAAGTTTCCATGCGGTATTATTATAAAACTCGTGAACATCGACAGGTTTACGTTTTCATCGACTTGTTTACAATCTTGTAGCTTCAACATTTCTACTGTGCTTAAATCTTTGTGGAATAATCCGCCACACATCTGTATAGTTTAATATATAAAATATGCCTTCATTCAACGAAGTCATAATAACGTACATTGGAGTAATTTAAAAATATATTGTTACGAACTCGCACACCGAAGCAGATACTAAGTACGGTCCTGTAACCTTATGTTAACGGAGTTAAAAAAATGGCGAGCGCGCCGAATTCTGGGAAGGTCTATTGGGATTTATTGTGACAGTTTTTATAGACATGTTCTCGAAAGGTCTTTTAAGGATTGAGCCGGCAATCGAGAAATATCGCGAAAGGCATTTGTTAAGCCGCAGTCCAGAATTCTCTAGAAAAAAAAGGCACTAGTATATAAAAAGGACCGATCAGCGGACCAGTTTAGTGGATAATTTGACATCGTGAGATAAACAAGTAAATAAGTGAATATAAAGTGTTTGTATAAATTAGTTTGAGTGAATAAACAGTTAATATAAATTAATAATTAAGTGATTAGTTAAGTATATATAAATTAAGTGTTAGTGAGTTAGTGTTTAAATAAATTAGTAAGTAGCCATACCGAGTGTTTAAAATTTATCCCACCCGTAATAAAAACGTTTAAATAAATAAGAAAAACATTACAATATTGATGCGTTAAAAATTCGACTCTGTAAGGTTGTTTTGGTCTAATTTTCCTATATTTGAGTATGCCCGTTCTCAAGAAATTTTTGTATAAATATTATATTTTTTCACATGAAAACTTATACAAGGCATTCTTGAGGGTATTGTTACGGGTTTGATGACCAAAATCATCACTGTGTAGAATAACTGCTTTTGTGTTGGGATGTTCCTCCAGATATATGGCAAAATGCTTTATTATTGTAATGTTTTTCTAGTTTATTTAAACAATAAACGGGTGGGATAAACTTTAAATACACGGTATGGCTACTTACTAAACTACTCATCAACACTTAATTTATTATACACTTAACTATTCACTTAAATTTAATTTATATGCACACAAACTTAATTATTAGTTTGTATCAACACTTTACTGTTCGCTATTTCGGTGTATTCTTCTTTATTTGTCAACTGAACTTCTCCGCTGGTCGGTCCTTTATATATATTAGTGCCTTCTTTACTAGATAATTCTAGATTGCGGCTTACACAAAAACAAATGGCTCTCTGGAATTTTCTAGATAAGACTGGTCACAAAAACAATGTCTAGATAAGATAGTCACAATCGTAAACAATTCTAAGAAATCCCTGCGACTCCGCCATAATTTTAACTTTCATACATGGCTTAGACAGAGTCGGATTCAGGGTCTACACTAGTGTGCTATTTCATAACATTACTATAAATTTTTATACAGGGTGTCCCACGACGTTTTGAAAGTCCAAATTCTTGAAAACTGTTCATATGACATGTATGAAAATTGGTAGATATAAATAGTCGAAACTGATGCTTATATTTCTTATAAAATGACTTTCGTTTTTCCTGTCATTTCGGGTCACGTGACCCCAACATAATTTTTTTAAATGGGACAACCAGTATATTATTACAATTTTGGATATATTATTCAAACAAAAATTCAACGATACCACATTTGTCATAATTGTATTGTGTAGTAATGATAATAAGGGCTATATACTTTCACTAAATTTATTAAAGTAATATTTTGCACTCAAAAATTTAGGTGGCTATGAAATAAATAACTATAGTAGCAACAATATAGGTTGTCATTCAGTATTGTTAAGTCAAGTTTATTCAAGAAGTTTCATTAATTATTAGTCGTAATCTAGTGAAGACACTGTAATAATAAGTAAATAATGACTTCAATTTTTACTTACGATTAATTTGTTGACATACTACTTAGTTATGGAAAATGTGGAAAAAACAAAACTCATGCTCAAGGTTTGTACAGAAATCGTTTTCCTCATAGAGTAACTCCTAGCAAAAATACTTTTGTCTATGCCGAACAAAAGCTAAGAACTGGTTCTTTTCCAAGAGACAGATGAAATGTGATAAATATTTTGGCTTATCTTCAGGTAAATCTACACACCTCAATACGATTTCTTGAACAAGAATTACAAATACGTAAAAGTACAAAGAGTATTTAAAAATCACAAGTACCATCCTTATACAATACAATTCAACTCAAGGTTTATATCCTGCAGATCCTGAAAGGAGAATAAATTTTATTGCTGAAACGTTCGTAGAAAGTAATGATGACCCTTTAGAAAAAATATTATGCAGTGATAAATGGAGGTTTTATAACAATGGTATTATTAATCGCCATAATTATCAATATTGGTCGCAGGAGAATCCAAACTGGATAAGCGAAACCAATTTTCAAACAATATGGGTAACCAATGTTTGGTGCGGTATATTAAACGGTCGGTTCCTATTTTTATGAAGGAACATTAACGGGGCAAAGGTACTTAGATTTGCTTCAAAATACTCTCTCAGAATTACTTCAAGATATTCCCTTACATGAAAGGCAAACAAAGTCATGGCAGCAAGATGGAGCATCTCCTCACTTTTTTGGCCAATTAGAGAATATCTTGATAACACGTTTCCTAAAAAATGGATTGGTCAAAATGGTGCGATTCTGTGGCCGGATATTACACCCTTAGATTTCTTTCTCTGGGGTTACTTAAAAGGTCGAGTTTATGCCACACCCCCAATTGATTTAGATGATTTAAAGGATAAAATGAAGGAGTCATGTCGAACCGTAACATCCGAAATGATTACAGCAGCACTTACAAGAAATCTTTTAACAAGGATTGAACATTTTGTCAATGTACATGGACATCAATTCGAACATTTTCTTCAATTTTTTTATTTACTTGGAAATTCCCTGTGTTGCGTTTTTCAATAAAATAATGTATACAGATGTTCATTTAACTGCCCCTATTATCATTACTGAATAATACTAGTGATTCGCACGAGACCAACGAGACGAGATTTTCACAAAGTCTTGTGTCGTCTCGCCGATGCAATGATAAGTCTCGTCTCAAGTCTCGTCTCGCAGCCTCCAGTCTCGTCTCGTTTCTCGTACGAGAGTGTCGTATAAGTATCGTAATCTCATCATTTATAATCTTATTGTTTCAGTGCAATAAGGAATACTCTAATACTTGCTATAATATAAGAGTCGAAAGAGAAAATTACAATTGTTGAAAAATAACATGTATTTGAAAGTACTACAACTTCTTGAATATAGTTCATTCATTATCAACTATTGCAACAACTGGTATAAATTCAAAGGAACCTCCGCGATCCACGTGGACATATTGACGTGCGGCAAAATGCAAAATCTTTGGCAGTAAAGTTATAAATTATCATTTAAATGAGTTGTCGGCGTATCAAACGAAATTGATAGGTATAAGAAAGACTATTCACGCGGCGCTTGCCGTGGCTTGTTAAACTTGTTAAAGTTGCAGATTTTTAATAACGATAGATGCCGTCAGCCTTTTGAAAAAGTTATAGATTTCACTATTCAAAACAAAAATATGCCATAAATAAAAATGTGGTTCAACGATGGTATACAGCATTAAAATAATTAAATTATTAAGTTATCTAACAGCTTACTTTTAATTGAGAATTCGCAGCAAACATTTCGGGAACAGTGAGTCTGGAAGTACTTGCTCCTGCCAGTTGATTTTGTTCATTTGGATATATTTCGAAATATTCTTTTGGATGTTTACTGCGTAGGTCATTTCTTAATCCAGTAGTATTTCCCCGTGACATTTTAATTTTCTTCGAATTTAAACATATTCTGCACCTGGCTATTTTATCTCGATTTGTCCCTTTCAATTCAATGTTGAAATTAGTATCGAATTTGCTTTTGTAAGAGTTGTTTTGTATTTGCGTGCGAGAAGAAGAGCAACTGCTATTTAACGAAGACGACACTTTCAGTCACATTATCACTCAAACTAACATTGTCTGGTATGTAAATATCCTCAGTTTCATTAGAAAAATCACCGGAATTTGATTCATCTTCTAAAGTCAAAAGTTCGCTCCTTTTCCTCTTGAATCGGCTCATTTTGAATTAACTTGGCACAATCCGCACGCTCAAAAATTCGAACAACTACCACTATCCACAACGAATAACTAAACTGGGAAGAAATTTAAACTTTTATTTTCAATAATGATCTTTATTTATTCGATCAATATAGGACACGTACATATCGCAAAAGTTATGACTGTCGGAATAGGGTTCAAAGACGGCGGCGGCGGCGCGCTTCAGAAAGACAAAGTGATTACCGTCAACCGATAACGCCGTCAGAGGCTTTTAAAAGCAATTCTTGGTGTTATGCTTATAATTTTTTATTAAAATAAATTGATGTTCATTCAGAAATATTCACCTGCGATACTCTCGCGCGAGACGCGATACCTCATGCACGAGACTCGAGACGAGACCAAACAAAAGTCTCGTCTCGTCTGGACCGAGTATAGTCTCGAGTCTCGTCTCGAAAACGAGACGAGACCACGCGAGTCTCTCGGAAACGAGAGTCTCGTGCGAATCACTAAATAATACAATGATGACAAATGTGGTATCGTTGAATTTGTTTTTGAATGATATATCCAAAATTGTAATATTATACCGGTTGTCCCATTTAAAAAAATTATGCTGGGGTCACGTGACCCGAAATGACAGGAAGAACGGAAGTCATTTTATAATAAATATAAGCAGTAGTTTCGACTGTTTATATCTGCCAAATTTCATACATGTCATATAAACAGTTTTCGAGAAATTCGACTGTCAAAACGTCGTGGGACACCCTGTATTATATAGATTTAAGAGAAATTAGTAATCAAATAGAAACTATAAGACACTATTTCTATAGTTAAAGGAATAGTTGAATAGAAAGTAATGCTACTAATCCTATATCATATCATAATTTAGCTGAACAAATGATGGGAAGAACCAAAATGTTAATTAATGTATTAGATAGAACATCATAAAATATTTACCCACACATTAGATCGAAAAGGCAAAGTTTATCAATGGCTTTTTGGCAATCTTGACTCAGACGATGAAGAAATATATGATAAAGCAATAAATATCTTGCAACAAAATCAAACAGAAATAATTCATGCAGTTAATTTGAAGATATCTTTAAATAAAAAATTAATTGATCATTATAATATTTGATAAATTTGTGGTTAAATCAACAATAAATTCAAGATAATTTAGAAAAACTTCATATATCGATAGAGAATAAAATAATAACTTTAAATAACTTTATTACATTTTATGGCACAATTGCACAGATTAATCTGGATTGTCAAAGCTTAATTACATAAATTGATAATATCCAAAATGCAATTACCTTTTCGAAATTAAATGCTATTCACAGTTCAGTAATTTCAAATCAAGAAATTATAGAGAAGCTAAAATATTTACGAATAATTAATAAAGAAGAACAAATTCCGAAGTCCAAAATAATTTTTGCTCCCTATACTCAAATCCAAACCCGCTGAATTTTACCATTTATATCCTATTATCCAAAATCATAAAATATTTATTCCTTTACAACCCTACTTGGTCAAAGCCGCAGATGAAGCTACATTAATAAAAGAAGAGTGTCCAATATTAGAAAACGAGTATTATAGAAGAACTCAAAACAAGAGATAATTGTATTACGGAATTATTAGATGGCCATTCTCCCAAGTATTGTTACACCAATGACGCAAACCTTCAAGAAACTATTATAAAACAAGTAACTAATAATGAAGTTTTGATCATTCCAAATCCAGGAGTAACAGTAGTGTCCAGATGCACGTCAGATCAATATTTAGAAGTAAATTATCCATCAAGAATTAGAATTCCAGAATTCAGATAGAAGAAGAAACTTTTTTAACTAATATGCAAATTCGGACAGGAATATCAATTATAGTACCAAAGTTAGATACAAAATTCTTAGAAGTCTAAAAATATAATTCACCAAATTTAAGCAGAATTGATTTTGAAGGATTGTATGGAATTAATATGCAAAAAATATAGTACCAATTATAGAAGCAGAAACTCCGAAAGCACACTCAACAGTAGGATTATTTTCGACGATAATAATTATTTGTATTGCTATAACAATATTTTATTTGATAAGAAGATACAAAAAGAAGAAAAGAAGATCAGAAACAAGCAAGAAAGAAGAAATTGAATCAGAAGAAAGAAATTTAGAATCGAAAAATAATTCCATTATTTTCAAGTCTTAGGGATGAAAGAGTTACATGCCTAGTAATTTCGAACACAACAACAGAAGAGCGCAACGTCAGCGTTTATTTAGAATACACTGCGCCGCAAAATTAACTCATATTTTGTAAAAATGAAAAATCCAGTTGAGAACAATATTTGAATGTAAGCCAATAGCTTCAAAATGAAACTTTTTAACTGTAACCAACAAATTTTTGGATGTTGAGTAAAAACACAACATAAAATAATGAAAGAATATTGTGTACACAAATTCACTGACAGGTTGAATTATTGTTTATTGATGGCAGTTTGCGTTGTTCAGCTGATATTGTTGATTTCTAACGTTATTAAGGGTGATGCAACGTGAGATGAGAAATGTTTCACGTGAAGAATGTGCTAGTGCAGTAGCACTCATGGAAATGGGTGTTCAAATTCAAATGGATCAAGTTTCTATCAGAAACTAAATTTCAAGTATGCCAAGAAGATGTGCAGCAATAATCCAAGCAAAGAGAGGTAATACGCGTTATTAATTTTAAGTTCGTTAGCAAATTATGCAATAAAATTTTTGCTTTATTGTTCGTCCATTCAGTATTTTTATTTCTGTGTTTTATTTACACGATGCTTGACACAGCTAAAAGCTATTATACAGCCATCATATTAGAACATTGTAGATTTTATTTCGACATAAATTGTACAGCTGAATCTCAAATTGTAACAAACTTTTTGTAAATAAATTTTTCTTAAAAAGTGTTTTAATAAGTAAAATAAGTAATTCGAAATAAAAAATCATGGCCGACAATCTCCAATACCCGACTTACCACATTCTTATACGCAAGTTACATATTATTAACATTTAAAAAAAATCATTTAGGTGTTGCTATCATCACGTTTTGAATCTCGCTTTGTCAGTTCCAATGTTTATACGATGTTTTGTATTCTACTGCCTTTATTAATAATTCATTTTAGCCCTCTAGTTAATTTTCACACTTTCCAGAATTATCTCATGTTATTTATGTGCATTTCGAACCCTAATCCTACTACCAACGTTTGTTGACTAATGAGTGTTTTAGATCAACAATTTTCTAAGACTTATGCGTAAATTTAGTTTCAAATACAACATTTAATGGAAAATAAATTGGTAGATTTGTTGAAAACAAAATTATTGTCAAACTTCACGTTTTTTTCATGTTTATACTCCCTTAGATTTGGAATTTAGATTAGATTTAGAAAGATCTTACGTACAATATGTTACAGAATTTTCTAAAATAAAGGAGAAATAATTATCAAAGTAAAGATTACTTTCATTTTAGCCTGCAAGAATAGATAAAAGTCGCTGGGAATCAAATCTGGTGAATAGTTTGAGCGCAGAAGCAAGAATTGAATGGTTTTGAGGAAAACCAAGTTTGGGATTCATTCTTGTATCAGTTTATTTCCAAAAATTTGGATATTAAATATTAATGCGAGAAAGCTTTTAGGGTAGTTTTATAGTACTTCTATTGAGTTGCCAATCATTATAATTTAAACATTTGGGTCGATATCCATCGCTAAACATTTAAACCACGTGACTGATTGTTGAATGATGAACCTCTCACCAATTGTTCGTACAATAATAGTATATTAAGTACCAAATGTTAAAAACGTGACTTTAGTCACGAGTTTTATTGGGCAGGAATGGAACAAAGCAGAACGAGTGACAAAATATGTTTTTAACATGAGTTGTTTACTATACTTTTCCTACGCCTGCAGGAATACAAAAATAGATCTTAAATTACATTATAATATGTTAATTATATTCATAACATCTTCTTCTTTCCTTCATTTAACGCTTCAGCTGCCAAGGCTATTCGGCCTATAAATTTATAACATTGCAGACGATGGCTGACAGCTGACAGACAAATCAAATGACACAGAACAACAAAATTATCCCGGAATATGAAATTTAAGATTCAAAAGATATACGTGATGTGACGTTTAAAAGACAAAAACAAACGAGATGTGACTTTTCGCATTTTAAATACTAGTGTTTAAAGAGTCGTTTTGCGCATGCCAAATCCGTGTTTATAATAGTAACGGAAGTAGAAAAAAGAATATAATCATTCAATTCGATCTGCACATGCGTCAATCATGAGGCAACCGTCAGCCACCTTGTACCATGTATGCAGATGACGTCACCCCTTCTCAGTCAGTTGATAACGTTATGTGTATTTAGAAAAATGGGGTATATATCAAAAATAATTGAATAAACAAATATTTTATTGCACAATAGTATATAAAATTGAAAAGTATAATAAATCAAAATAATAAACTAATTTAACATTAATTTTTATTTTTGTAATATATAAATTTTAAGAATTCAAATGACTGGCATCGACATCCATATAAACATCAATAGAATAGTGCCCATCTGGTAAGGTTTCATCATATAGGTAAGAAAACCACATTACTTTACTTTCAACGAAGCAGTTTCGATGACCCCACACCTTCTCTCACCTATCACTAAGAATGAGTGATCGAACATATCGGGTCCTGGGCAGCCACATCCTCTCTCCCTTCTCCCCAAACCTTTCTACGATGGTATGAATATGGGAGGTCAAATTCACAGAAAACCCATCAAATTTTTAAGGGTTTAGTATTCGATGATCGTTGGAACTGTTAACATGGCAAGCTCCAAAATGTTTAGTGTTTCCCAGCTTTACGGTAGGAAAGTTAAGCCGACCGATGAGAGATTTGGATTGTGGCTGCTGTTGGAAAATTTGGAAGGTAACAATCTGGTTACAGATATTGGAAATATTGAAAAGTTTGGCGAATTGGTTTCTGCAAAACATGGTGTTAAAGCTAAGCTGCCTTTCCCCTTACTAAGTAACAAGCCGCTTGCCATTGGAACAAGAGAAGTAGTCGGAGAAGATTTAGAAATTTTTAAAAGGAAACATAAAAAACCTGTGTGCGTTCCATTCAAATTAGACTTGGTGGACATTAAACTCGACAGGCTACTGAATGAAATACCAGATTTATTGGAGCAACTTCGGAAGGAAGATTACTATCTAATGGACTTTGATATAGTGCAGGATTTTGCATAAGTCTTTAACAAATAGAAGATGATTAGTTATTAAACCAGCAACTTTAGCCTTTGCATCCAAGGAGAGTACAAGAAAAGGTGCAACGTTATTGTAAATAATGATAAAACAGTTGAAATAAATTGTCTTACGTAGCTTACATCTAACGCAAGGGTTAAAATATACAACAAGTTTATACGTCAAATAACCAGTCCTGGAGTTAACAAGAGCAGATGCAAGATTAAAAGAAACTTTCTCTTCTGCATTTGCCAAGAAGCATGTCATTACCAGATTGAAAGTTACGATATATAACTACTCTACTGGAAATTCTCATGTAAAAGGCTTCAGTTTTCTAGAAGATTGCATAACTCTACTAGAAAATAGTAAATTTTACTTTAAAAAGTCTCCTATATACTATGTTTCGATTACAAAAATGTGGACAAAGTTGACCGATAGTCTATAGCAGAACAGCTGTCTTGTGTTTAACAAGATACTGCAATATATTTATTGGGGTAACAGCAATACAAGAAAATTGACGGGATTACAAATAAATGTACCAAAAGAATCCGACGCAAAGAATAAGGTTATCAATTACATTCTCTCTGCATACAGCTTTAATTGCCTCCCTGTTAACCATATAGAAGTTGGAGAAGAAAAGGAGAACAGAGACAATATTCGAATTATACAAAAATGTTACATTAAAGCTGGAGAGACTTACTTGTCTAGAGCCAGTACCTCATTTTCTACTATACCGGAGGATATTGACACACAGGACGCTGGACTAATCTTTACAGATAATTTGGTTGCACTTATTTTAAGGAAGAGAACTAATAAAACAAACAAACTTTCTCCTTATAAGATTAAAGATATCGACCCTCTGTCGCAAGCTTACATTACATCGACAAGGAAACGAAAACAAGAAATGGATGAGCTAGATACCAAGAGGCGGAAGCTGGATTTTCTCGAAAAGACAACTGCAATAAAGGAAGAATATAGAAGTCTACTGGAGAAGGAGAAGAAGGTTGCACAATTGAGGGAGCGATTAGAAAACTATTTTTATAGCCATTGGTCAAACTTAGATCCTGCAGGTGTGTAGCGTTTACCATTAACAATAAAAACAAATATATTTATGTTGGTGTATTAGCAGAGAAGGATGGCGAAAAAAAGTCTACTTCTTAAAGGGTTACTACAAAAATATAGTTCGCCAAGATAGAAAATTTAAAGTTTTCTACGGAGGTATGGAAGAAAATTCCTTTTACCCAAGAAGATATGACCCAAATTAAAAACATTATCATGCAGAAGATAAAAGATCGTATTAAACTAAGGCTTTGCCGAAGGAACAGAAATGGTAATTACCGCTATAAAGGAAGTTAAACACAGAGAGAGACTTCGTTACATATTAAAGCTTGAAAATCGGGAATCTTCTATTGCTCGAACTACTGGTTGGAAAGAGAATTTGCAGAAATGGACCTAAGTTATAGAGTTAAGATAAAAATATATAAAATTAAACAAACGCCTAATAGAAATAAGGAAAGAGTTGTATTTTTTGTGTAATATTTGTATTATATTTAACATGCTATTATTGTAAATAAAAACGACTATAAAAATAGTGTTACGTTTCTGTTTTCGTTGGGTTTGCTATGCTAGGACTTTTTAGGATGGAACTGGATACTTTTCTTGGTTGAGAGAAGGGGTGGGGGTCGTGGAAACTGCTTCGTTGAAAGTTAAGTAATGTGGTTTTCTTACATACAGTAGAAACGGTGAGTCTTTTCCATCACGTGACTGATACGACATCAACCGTATGCATCTTAATCAGAACAATACGACAAACGCTTGTATTGAGTTTCGCTCTTTTTCTGTTATTAGAATAGGACGGTACCAACATAGTATGTGTTTTTAAATGAAACTCAAGGTCTCTAGTTAATTCCACAATATAATACAAGTTATTGAAAATTCTAAAAAATTGACAATTGTTTCGATAAATCAATATCATTCTGACGATGATATTGATTTATCGAAACAATTGTCAATTTTTTAGAATTTTCAATAACTTGTATTATATTGTGGAATTAACTAGAGACCTTGAGTTTCATTTAAAAACACTAATATGAGCATATTCCACGAAGTAAGGGTCGAGACAGTCAACATAGTATGTGTTGAATAATATCGTCAAGTCACGTGATGGAAAAGCTTCACCGTTTCTACTGTATATGAGGATGATAAACGATTTCTTGTTCCTGGCTCTGATGAAACCTTACCATCCTATTGATGCATATATGGATGTCGATGCCAATCATTTGAATATTCTATCTTCTTAAAATTTATATATTATAAGAATAAAAATTAATGTTAAATTAGTTTTCTATCAATTGTTTTTTTAATCGCAAATCTCAAATAATATAAGATATTTTCCTGTATTTTTCATACCGTTCAATAAACTAAAGTTTTTTGCAAGATTTCTAGGTTTTCTTGAAATGTTCTGCCATATAATATATACAAAAAATAATTTCCGGAGGCCACTTGCACAAACCGTCGCTCCGTGCCACTGTCAATATAATCCCATATTGTTAGAGGATACGCGAAGTATAGGTGCCTAGTCACAGAGCGACAAATCATAACAGAGTGTGAGGCACTACATTTGTACCTCAAAGCAACACAGGAAAATAGGCCAAGGCACGACATATGTACTTCATGGCAGTTAACTTGTTAACAAAGTAATCATTCTTTCAATCTCAACTAACTCAACAATAGAAAAAAAATTTTTTTTTCTGTAACAGGAAAAAATTTCACATTTTATCTCTGTTGACAGGTAACAAAATACAACTTTTCACGAAATTACTTTTTTCCCCGGGAAAAAAGTGAGTACTTTTTTCCCGGATATATATACATATAGATAAATGAAGATATTTGATTTTAGAATATTTTATTGAACATAAGTTACATTTCCTTTATATCAAAAGTACAATTATTAAATGTGCATTGCATGAATGACATGTTCCTTGAACTATTCGGTACAACAGACGAATTTTCTTGTGTTGAAATAATATTTTTCTCTGACATGGACACAACTGCTGTTGATGTACCTGATCGCAAATCGGGTGTTATTTCAGAACTGCCACACGTTCTGAACACTTTATTAGCAATTTCTGTTCTGTATGCCACCGATTCATCAACATACCCTTCAGCCACTGATTTTTACCCACAACCTGATTGATACATTTTCCATTGCGATATGCATATAACAGGCGGCGATTCTTTGTTGCTGCTGGACGAAGGGCTATGTACATTCGCTTCGCGTCGGGAGACAACATAACCTCGAGCTAAAATCTAATACTTTTTTCCCTTGTATAATAAATAACTATTGTTAACCCCGTAGAAATTAGTCGGGAGATTATGCTGCTTGTCGACTAATACGGTTATTAGTTGGTGTGTTCAAGTATTTAAAAGATTCATCTTCGATTCTAAAATGCAAATGTCCAACGCCACTTGACTATCCCCATGTCAATAAAAAAGGTGCTGACGCATGTCGAAACCACCCAGCGAGAACCACTTGAATCATTAACCAGTAGTACCGAGTACCAACCTGAGAAAAATAGTCCAGGATTATTAGACATTTGCTTTACATAAAACACTGATAATTGATTTTTTGATTGGATTATATCAAAGGGTGCCCCTTAAGTATAAAATCAATCAACTTTGATTATAACATTTTTTTCATATTTCCAAAAATTACTTCGGTATTCTTCTAACAGAAATTAAATAATAGAAGAAAAGTTGGCAAATTTTATTCTCTACAAAAAGGGTTTTCACTATTTTCAACGTAAAACTCATTATGTTCGAGTTATTTGCAAAAATGCGAGAGAGCAAACTCTGGCATAATCCAATCGAAAAAACTATTATCAGTATTTTATGAAGAGCGTACCAAATTTTGGTGCTAAAAGTCCTGTACTATTAAAGTATATAATGATATTACTAATTCCTATAGATAAAATACATAGAATTTCAAGTAGATTCGGTAGTCTGTTGACATTAGAACGTACTTGTGTCAACAAAGGAAACACCTCGTTAGAAATTCGTGTTTTTTTCTAACGTGTACTTAGCCGAGATTAATATTTTGTTTAATATTTATTGCAAAAACTTGATTGGGCAATAATACGAGCTCTATATTTAATATCTATCAGAAACGCAGCTCCTATGGTTAGAAAAATGTAATATATTAATGTAAAAAAGAAGAAACTTAACACAACACTTCCAAAAATGGTTAAAAATATCTTTGAAATGATAAGAGTTATCAATTTGCGGTTTCGGCAGATCAATATGTGACTCTATTTGCCTTTTGTACGAGTTATTTGTATACAAAACCTTCTAATTTCCACCGTTTCCATATTTTAAAAACAACTAACAAGTAAATTTACAAAAAAAAATCATATGATGATTTAAATTTAGAACACATTAAAAATTCAACACTTACTTCAACCCTTTCTTCTTTCAAATCGACTTTTAAGGCTAACTGTTCTCTAAGAACAACATCAGGATAATGCGTCTGCTCAAATGTAGCTTCCAGTTGTTCTAATTGCTCTTCGCTGAAAATTGTACGATGACGCCTTTTTCTTTTAGGCGGTTGATGTTGCGTGTGATGATGACCGGCTCCGGCTAAAGTAGCAGCTTGAGTTGCCGCAGCCAAAGCATGAACGTAATCAGGATAAAGACCCGGGTATGCCATAGCTGAAACAGAAATGAAATTGTGGAGAAGTTATATTATACACTGTACAGGGTGTCCCAAATTGGTGTGTTTTGCAGGGTATCTCGTAAACTAGAAGAGGTAGAAGAAAAGCAGTTAAGATGTTATGACTTATTTTTTTGTTAAAGTAACGATAGCCTAATTAAATCTTTAGTAACTCCCTGCAGTTGGAAGATACAGGGCGATTATTGAAGACTGTCGAAAACTACAAGGTACTATAACTTCTTAATTAGGAAAAATATAAAAAAATGTTATAAAAACTTTTGATATATATAATATTAAAGAGTTCAGTGGCGCACAGAATTTTTTTGTTAGGGGGCTCTCTAAGGAAATATAAGGCAAACTTATGTTGTTTTAAATAGAACACCCTGTATATTTTGACGTTTTTCGTTTCATTTTTTAATTCCCATTCACCTGATATGACATTGGAAAGACAAAAATTTATTTCAAATAAAATCATTGATTACAGGAACAATAAAATTGCAAAGATTTACTTTGTTAAATGTGTTTCATATGAATATGTAGTATAAAATTATTTTATGTAATTAACTGTAGGTACATGTAGACGAATATTTAGTTTATATAATATATATTTAAAATACTTTCGTTTTTTATTTTATTGATAGACAAAATGTGATATATAATAGGTAGAGACCGCGGTATGCAGTTAACTCATTTAACAGGTAAACAGACTTGACCCTTTTTCCTTCGTCTGCAATTTACCATCTCTTAATCCATGTCATAAACCCCGTCTGCAGATAACTTGCGCCGCAAATCCATATTATAACAGTTAGTAAATATTAGTGTTTTAAATGAAACTCAACGTTTCTAGCTAATTCCACAATATAATAAAAGTTATTGAAAATTATAAAAAATTGACAATTGTTTCGATAACTGATTATCATCGTCAGAATGACAGAAGTTACATTTCATTTGATGCCTACCTGATGCTTAGTAGTTATTTTTGGATAGACCAAGAAGTGATTGACTTAATATATGTTAATAGAAAAAAGAAGAAGATGTGATATTACAAATATTGAAGCTTAGATATTATTAGCCCTATCTAATATATCCTGGATATCATTTTTCCAATTAAGATCAGTATAACTGTGCAATGATATAGAAAACCAGGAAAACTATATCTGCTAATCTTTACAATTATCACTTAAGAAGACAGTTTAATAGTGGAGAGCTTCCTAGATTTATCTGTTCATTGACGACTTAATATTGTGGGTTTCTTAAGTGTCTTCTAATTTCCAACTCTTCAAGGAAATCCAGTTCTTGTTTCTTATCATAAATATGCAGTACTTCTAGTTCTGTGTTAGGTGTCAATGAATGGTTGGTGTCAAGTAGATGTTTTGCGTAATGGAATTTATCTGGTTGTTTTAATCTGTATGCTCGTAAGTCTTCACTGTATCGGATTTCAAAATTTCTAAGGGTCTGACCCAAATAGACAGCATTACATTCTTGACATTTGAGTTTATATATACCTGATTTCTTTAATGTTGGTATTTTTGTTTTAACATTTAACAATTTTGTACTTCGTTACTTTCTGTTTTAAAAGCAATTGTTGTATTCGTTGCTAAAGATATTATCTTTGAAATATTATTAGAAATATTTCCTGCATGTGTCATGGTTATATAAGTTTTTATTTCTTCAGTTTGTTTAGGAAATATTCGTTGTTTTCCTCTTTTTTATTAATTAGCTTATTTATCATATGTAATGGATAACCGTTGGATGTTGCTATTTGTCTAATTGTACTAAACTCTCTATCAAAATTACATTTGTTCATAGGAACTAAAAATGCTCTATGTATCATTGAATTGTATGCCGCTAGTTTATGTGACATGGTGTGATAGGAACTATAAGGAATGGTCACATCAGTGTATGTTGGTTTTCGGTAAATTGCATAATCAAGTACATTATTAACTCTTTGAATTTTCAAATCAAGAAAATTGATTGAGTTATTTTCTTCAACTTCTATTGTAAATTTAATGTTTGGGTGTAAATTATTAATGTGGTTGAAAAATATATCGAATTGTCGTTCAGTACCTATAAAACAAGCTAATATGTCATCTACATATCTATACCAAAATAAAACATTTTTTGTAATATTACTTTCAAAGATTTTTCTTTCAAAACTGCCCATAAAAATATTTGCCAAAATAGGTGATATAGGGCTTCCCATTGGTAAACCTTCATTTTGAATATATATGTTATTGTCAAAAGTGAAATAATTCTGATTAATACATACATCAAACAAATTAAGAATATCTGATATTATTCCTGGATTAATATTTTTATCTTCTAGTAATTTTCTTACAAGTATTAAACATTCTTTAGGAGGAATTTTAGAGAGCATATTAGTAACGTCAAATGAAATAAGGTTAGCGTTATCTTGTAATTTGAATGCTTTTAATTTTTTGATCAGTTCCATTGAATTTCTAATTGAATATTTAGATCTATATACGTAACTATTAAGTATATTGTTAAGCTTCTTTGCCAATATATTATTAGGAGTATTAACATAAGAAACTACAGGTCTAATTGGTTTCGTTATTTTATGTAGTTTAACGGTTCCATATAATTGTGGACAATGATGATTCTTATGTATCATGGATCTCTTTTCAAAATCACTTAAAAGATAATTTGAATTATTAACAATATCCCTTACATTATTAGAACACGTCTTTGTTGGGTCTGCTCTAAGAACTTTTACATCGCTAGATTCTATAAAGTTATATATTTTTGAATTATAATTTTCAGTTGTCAATATGACAGTTGTGTTCCCCTTATCAGATTTTGTAACTGTTAGGTTATTATCTTCTACTTTCTTTTTTATTGCATTTAAAACTGTAATGTCATTTTTTGTTTGACGTTTAACTTTTGAAGGTTCAATATTTTTGATTAAATTGGCAATTTTTAATTTCCCATAGAGAAAATTATTTGAATAAATAATATATGCAGGAAATATTTCTAATAATATTTCAAAGATAATATCTTTAGCAACAATTGCTTTTAAAACGTAAGTAACGTAAGTACAAAATTGTTAAATGTTAAAACAAAAATGCCAACATTAAAGAAATCTGGTATATATAAACTCAAATGTCCAGAATGTAATGCTATCTATTTGGGTCAGTCCCTTAGAAATTTTGAAATCCGATACAGTGAAGACTTACGAGCATACACATTAAAACAACCAGAACGCAAAACATCTACTTGACACCAACCATTCACTGACACCTAACACAGAACTAGAAGTACTACATATTTGTGATAAGAAACAAGAACTGGATTTCCTTGAAGAGTTGGAAATTAGAAGACACTTAAGAAACCCACAATATGAAGTCATCAATGAACAGATAAATCTAGGAAGTTCTCCACTATTAAACTGTATTCTCAAGTGATAATTGTAAAGATCAGCAGATATAGTTTTCCTGGTTTTCTATATCATTGCACAGTTATACTGATCTTAATTGGAAAAATGATATCCAGGATATCACCATAGGGCTAATAATATCTAAGCTTCAATATTTGTAATATCACATCTTCTTCTTTTTTCTATTAACATATATTAAGTCAATCACAAGTTAGATCACTTCTTGGTCTAGCCAAAAATAACTACTAAACATCAGATAGGCTTCAAATGAAATGTAACTTCTGTCATTCTGACGATGATATTCAGTTATCGAAACAAATGTCAATTTTTTAGAATTTTCAACATTTTTCATTATATTGTAGAATTAGCTAGAAACGTTGAGTTTCATTTAAATCACTAATATGAGTAGATTCCACGAAGTAAGGGTCGAGACAGTTAATTTCAGATAGTAAATAAGTAATTGTAAACAAAAAATGGAAATATAAATTTTAACCCACAAATAGAGAGCAGAGTTAAATTGAATTTTTTTTATACATTCAATCATATATCAAAATATAATCATAATGAATTTCTGAGCTAGCCATATTCAAAATTAAATAATATATAATGAAAATAAAATAGATAAAAATTATATTATTATATAAACTTCAATATCATAACAATAATATAGAAGATAAATTTTGATTTATTGATAGTTACCTACAGATAAAAATGTATGAAGGCGTTTAGCTATCAAGATCTATTTATTCTATTTTCAATACCTACTTAAATAGTAACGAAAAATTGAACTCGAATAGATTCGAAAAGCGTCTGTCTGGGAGACAACAAAAAGAAATGTAAACATAATAGAGAGGCGAGAGAAAAGTGTATTTATGATAGAAATCGATGTAAGTATTGTGGTTGAAATCCGGTAAGAATATGGAAAGTAGGTATGGAGATTGTGAAGTAATGTAGCGAGGATTGGAGTCTGATCAAGTGTAAATTTACGCCACGGCAATTTTAAGCCGTAACATCCCTTTACACTCATTTTTATACAACTAACAACGAAATCCGGACAGATGTAAATAAGTTATTGAACGTTTTCAAAATGGCGATTTATAACAAGTAACATAAAAGGTAATCACTCAAGATCTACAATAGAGTAACGACCAATAATGCAGTGTCTTTTGAGTTCCCAATATAATTTGACAGTGTAATAATTATACAGAGTGAGTCCAATCATAAGGTCAAAAAATATCTTTATTAAAAAAACTCTACCAAAAATGTATTTGCAAAAACTAATCAAAAACATTAAAACAAGAAACATTTGTACTTGTACTTTGTAAGAAATCATAAGTAATGTGATTCATAAGAGCACACCAAAAATAAACTACAAACACAACAAAATTATTTTCAAATAGAAACGGTTAACACAAGAGAAATATGTTACTTAAAAATATATAAACTTTAACAAAACTCAAAAAAACTAAAAAGGCGAATTTAAAATAAATGAATGAAAATGTTAAAACAAACTGAAGTTTTCTGTTCTTCCAGTCATTGAGTTTTTTTCAGAATCAGAGCAAAATTTATATTATTGGTGTGCTTACTCTCAAAAGCTAAGTAAATAAGATTGGCCATTCTTTGCGGATATATTGAATACCTTTATGGTCTATTAAGTGATCTAATAATCGGTTATTAGATCATTGGGTCTATACTTCTGCGACTTAATGTGGAAAATGAAGACTCCTTGACAGCTACAGCCAAATACAGCGACAATTGGTAAGGCAACACGTTGGATGTAAAGAGCTTTAAGTATATCCTGTTCTTTTACCTCTTTACTTGTCAAGTAAATGTCACTGATAACGCAAAAAACTCTTCTATTCGAGCAACGAACTGCAACAAGTATTTGCATAACGTAGAGGAAGGGACCCAAATTTGAGATAGGCGCCTAATTTGAGATAGCTCCGCATATTATGGTATATGTAACGTCATCTAACAAAAGTGGTATCAACTTACGCCAATAAACTAGACTGCAGTGGTAAGGAGTCGTTAAGTGCGTAAGTTCGTTTGTTTTTATGCACGTGCGTTTTTCTTCCGATTTGAGTCTCAAAGTTTTTTTGATAGTGTAAAGAAACCGGCATTTGCAATCAACGTAAGTGGAAATAAAATATTTTATGTGTCGAAGTAGTTAGTTTAGGTGTTGCTTAATGATAGCTTATTAAAATTGCCTGTATTCTTTCATAACTAACGTAAAAGTATTGTTGTCAATTTTTATAACGAGAATTCCTAATTTGAGATACCAAATGGTTCTGAATTTGAGACTATCTCAAATTAGGCTCCCAATACATATATTACATATATTTTGTTACAGATGCCTAAAAAACACAAGAAATGGGATCCTCATGGTGTGGCGAAAGCTGTGAAGGCTGTGCGTAATAAAGAGATGGGACATCTAAAAGCCCAAAAGTTATTGGTGTACCCAAAGGCACTGTGGAAATATACTCAAAGTCAGATAAAAGCCCAGAAGAACTTGTCAAACTATCGATAGGCCGGAAACCAGTTTTGTCTGAACAACTAGAAAACGAACTAGTTCAATATGCATTAGCCATGGAACAACGATTTTTTGGTCTGAGGTCGGGCGATATTAAACGAATGGCATTCCAACTGGCAATTGGGAATAAGTTGACGCATCCATTTAATGGCGTTAGTAAATCTGCTGGGAAAAAATGGTTGAGGTTATGTTTGAAGAGGCATCCACAACTTTCGATGAGAACACCGCGAGGCATGTCTGCAGCTCGTATCAAATCTTTTACTCCCGAAAAAGTGTCACCGTTTTTTGATCTCTATGAGCCAGAATATTCCAAGCTTCAAGATCCTTCCCAGAGGGTATTCAATGTCGACGAAACGGGCATTACCATCGTTCAACATAAGCATGGTAAGGTTTTATTGTTGAAGGGAAAACAACAGGTTTCTACATTAACCTCCGCAAAAAGAGGTAAACTAATCACCGTAATAACCTGTATGAATGCTGCAGCAATTTATGTACCGCCATTATTCATTTTTCCACGGAAAAATATGAAGTCCGAGCTAATGATTGGTGCTCCAACTGGAGCCATAGCTGAGTGTCACATTTCTGGTTGGGTTCAATCAGATATTTTTACAAGATGGTTAAGTAATTTTATCAAATTCACGAAACCCACAGCTGCTGACCCTATTCTACTTATGTTGGATGGACACTACTCCTACACAAGAAACATTGCTCTCATAGATTTGGCAAAACAAAATTACGTGACGATAATTTGTCTTCCACCACATTCTACCAATAAAATGCAGCTTTTAGATGTTTCATTTATGTCTCCGTTAAAAACCTATTACGCTCAGGAGATAGAAAATTGGCTTCGGGAGAACTATTTAAGTACTGTATTCCCATTCGCAATTCGTATTTTTGGCAAAGCCTACAATAGAGCTGCCACTATGGAAACATCGTTCAATGGTTTTAGAAAAACGGGACTAGTTCCTTTGAATAGAAAAACCTTCAGAGACCATGATTTTGGCGTGCATAATGTAATGAAAAACACCTTCCCGAAAAATAAAAGCATCAGGAAGATCATCTGAGCAATCAAAATGAAAATGAAGCAATAGCTCTACCAACGCCAGAAAGAAATGAACGTACATCAAATCCATCCTCAGCAAATAAGCCTCAGAGAGAATATTTTTCTCCCACGGATATTTGTCCTCTGCCTGAATACAAAACCAGAGAAACTAAGGTGAATGTTAGGGCTGGGAAAGCATCAATAATTACCTTAACTCCTTACAAAGATGAATTACAAGGTAGTTTAGAAAAAAGAAAAGGGAAAAATACTATACCTAAAAAAACATCAGTGAAGGGTTAGTACCAAAAGAAAAACAATCAAAGAAACTGGTGAATAAGTCTACTGCAATTGTACGAAAACAGAAATCAGCAGTTTTAAAACAGCACCAACCTTCCACTTCGGGGTTAGAGCAGAAGAGAAAAAAACGCCGGGTTTCTTCTAGTTCAAGCTTAGAAAGCGACAGCAGTATTATATTGGCTAATTTCTCTTCAGACGAATCCGAAGGAACTGATGCTGAATGTTTATTTTGTTCCGGGAGATATAAAATAATTTTTGGAATTCGTACTGATAAAGTGAGAGAAACATTGTTAACAGAAGATAATGTGGAACTAGATAAAGCCATATAGCAATATGTAGAGCTACCAATCAGTTGAGAGAAGTTCAGAGTTCAGAGATTAGTCAAGTGAATTTGCTAAAAAATAAGCAGAAAAAAGCTGACTAAGGAAACACAAAATTTTTGAAATAAACCTCTTTTGCATCTTGAAAATCCCAAGTTTAATGTACAGCAAGAATAATACCTCATGCAATAAGAAATAACGTAAAGGCAGAGTTAGACAAAATGATCGAATTAGGGGTAATAAAACCTATAAAAGAACCTACACCTGTAGTCAGCCCTATGGTGATAGTACACCAAAAAGGTAAAACCAGGATTTGCCTAAATCCTTCTGATGTTAACAAAAACATTTTAAGAAGACATTATCCATTAAAAACGTTTAACAAAATTTTCAGCATAGTACATGCAGCTAAATGGTTTTGTCCTTTAGATGCAAAAAAAGGTTTCTGGCAAATTAGGGTCACAGAAAGAAGACAGATGTATTTAACATTTGCTAACCCTTGGGGAAGATACAGCTTTACACGTTTATGCTTTGGTTTGGCATCAGCACCTGAAGCATACCAAGAAATCATGTCTGCTCTTCTGGAAAAGGTTTCAAATACAGAGTGTTCGATGGACGACGGCTTAATATTTGCAGAAACAAAAGAGAAACTACGTGAAATTACAGCTGAAGTCATAAAAATTCTTAAGGAAGCAGGTATAAAATTGAAGAAACAAAACTGTGTATTTGAATCCAGACGAGTCAAATTCTTAGGTCATCTACTATCAGAAGTAGGACTGTTAGTTGGTCCTGAAAAAGTTACTGCCATCAAGAGCTTGAAAACACCAACAAACAAGACAGAGATACAGAGACATTTAGGGATGGTAACATATCTTAACCAGTTTATAAAAAATATGTCAGAGCTGACAGAAATATTACGAAAGTTATTGAAAAAAGACGTAAAAATTGAATGGAGTCATGAGCAAGACGATGCTTTTTCGAAAAGTAAACAACAATTAACAACTGCTCCTGTTTTAAAATTTTATGATGTCAACAAACAAGTGACATTATCTGTAGATGCAGAAAATTAACCAGTCGCATACATAACTAAAACACTCACGAATATTCAAGAAGCCTATCCCCAGATAGAAAAAGAGGCTTATGGAATTAAATTCGCATACGATAAGTTTCATGAGTATATTTACGGAAAACAGCTAATTATAGAGACTGACCATAAGCCTCTAGAAGTAATATTTAAGAAGCCTATACAAACAGCACCTCCAAGAATACTTTTTGCAATAACACAGTATTCTGCAGAAGTTATATACAATAAAGGTACAGACATACCGATTGCTGACATCCTTAGTCGTGATTGCCAACAGCAACCTGTCACAGACGAAGAAGAACTTCAGGTACAAATCGTGTTATCTATGTTCAGAACTGCTAGAGAAGAATTTGTTTCAGCAACTAAACATGATAATGAGCTTCAAACATTGATAAACTATATTCAAAATGGATTTCCCGACGAAAAACATAAACTTCCGGAAATAGTAAAACATTATTTTAATTTCCGAGAAGAACTTGCCTTTTACAATGGTATGGTATTCAAAGGACATAAAGTATTAGTACCAAATTCTCAAGTAAATAAAATATTGAAAAATATACACTTTTAGGCATTCAAAGTTGCTTACGTCGAGCTAGAGAGCTTCTATATTGGAAAGGACAAATAAACGACATTATTTCATACATCAAAAAATATGTTGTTTGTGAAAGAACTCAAAAAGCATACACACAATTAACTTTTCTTAATAAAGAAGTACCAGAGTTACTTTGGCAAATTGTTGCCTCAGATATATTTCATTTCAAAGAATACGAATATATCTGTATTATAGACACCTATTCAGATTACGTTGATTTTAAGCTAATTAAAAATTCTACATCAAAGCAAGTCATCGAACAGTTTAAAGAATGGTTTTCTACACATGGTATCCCAGAGAAATTAGAAAGTGACAATGGCTATAGATGTGCAACAATATATAACCAACCTTTTTAGTGGTTCTGTATATATTTTTGCTTCAATTAAACTATACAATACACTCAATCTTATCTACGGATCCAATAAAATATAAAGTCAGTCAGTATTTTTCAATATTTAACTACATGTTGGAACAAAAAAATATTATTACAAAAGAAAAAGTTTAATACAAACACGTAACTTGGGCAAATCTCACAAGATAAACACTTTAAAATATTCTTAAAAAGTTTTCAAATTAAAAATAGCATGTAACCATGAATGTAAGCTTTTAAACACAACTCCCGACGGGTTGAAATCTCCTTATTTAAAAATCCAACAGTTTTTAAGTAAGTAACTTTCTCTTAGTTCTTTCATGCATAACGATCCCTAAAAAAAGGGCATGGGGAAAATTTTACATTGCGAAAGCCCGAGGCCCATTTCAGATGAAAATATGAATTATTATTTAATCGGTTTTAAATCACGAGGGGTTCGACGGTATTGATTTATAAAAACTAAAAATTTTCTACTTCGAAATAAAGAAGAAAAGAGTTTCCAACGACAGTTCAATAAATTTATATGTCATACGCCCCCCGTAAACTGATTTGGCTTCTTTGAATTAAAATATGTTTGTCAAATTTGGGGTTATGAATAACGTCAATGTTTAATTCATCACTGTTGATAAATGACTGGTTTGGTTGGTTTTTACAATCAATTGCCATTTTTTCATGTAATCGAAATAGTAGTGTTTATTCTGTAACATACTTTAATTTGAATAATTTAATATTGGGATAAATACTGAATTTGGCAACACGAGAAATATTTCGTCAGATAAATCAGTAGTTGTGTTCTTTTTACATAATTCTGTTCAGCTCTGTTGAGTTGAGATAATGTTCAACCTGAGCGGGTGACAAAATAAGCAGGAAATCCTAAAAACAATGAGTGGAGGAATGGGTAAAGTACATCATAAAATTTTAGGTTAGCCTATTGTTTATTATTTAGTTTATAATAAAAATATTAAAAAATATGCAAGTAGAAAATAATTTTGAGGTATCGTTATGGTAAGTATATAATTTTGAATTTACACAATGTCAATAGTAGAATTATGACTGATTCTTTTGAGGAACACTTCAAAATAAATTCAAATCTTGATTCTTTTCGTTATGATTTCAGCTTATGATTAACTAAACGGAGCAAGTAATCGGAACCGAGCCCCATCTAGATGTAGTGTAGTTAGGGGCAAGGGGGGAAGCGATAGTTCAGCTCTGTTCAAAGCGAGCGCTTAATAAGAATACACAAAAGCAATTAAATGAACAGAGCAACTGATCTGCTCGAGCAAGTTCCGTAAAAAGAACAGAGCTAGTATAATATCCAACATTAAGAAAATAAATCACAGCCTGCTATTATCTCTGAACAATGAAGGCGGTTTTATGCAACTTAAAAGATAATAATAATCATAATCACAGTCAGAATTATAAACTTAATCACAATCACAATTCTTAAAGCCGTTAATACAATTTTAATACTAATAAGCATAAAATTGATATAAATGAAGTTAGCCAAAGATAAGTCAAACAAACGTCAAACCAGAGCTCAAACGTAATTTCTGTGTTTGGTATTTGTTTTGTTGGGAATGGTTTTGCAATTTTTTGCGTATTTTCCTCAGTAGAGCTAGAATTTTTCAAAAAATAAAAATTAGTCAGGAGTTGCTGAAAATAATAAGTATAATTTATTTATTTTTGAATTTTGCTGCAATTTTAGTGGTGGCTGTAAGTCAGCTACAAAGAAGACTACCCACAAAATTAATTCTGTGATCCTTGTCAATGTCGCATATCGGATTCGACGCATGCGCACTTCAATTCTCGTCATAATCATACACATAAAAGCTTAGACTAGGAAAGAGAGGGGACGCGTAACTCTCTATGTAAGCTGTGGTGACGGTTTGATGCATATTTCAAAAACGACGCCATTTTTTGGTGGTCAACGCTATAGTGAACACCAGAGAGTTTTTTGCGATTATTGAGCGATTAAAGTGGACTTTTGATTTTGTTAAGATGGTTAATTGTTGTGCTTATCAGTGTAAGAGTTCTAGCAGAAAGAAAGAACTTGAAATTTCATTTCATAGGTAAGTTATCTCTAACTTATTTTTTTGGTAGCTACTTTTTTCTTTATATTTTAAAAAATAAGCTTTTATCATAAAGCCCCACTAGTGAATTAAAACGTATATCATAATAAATTCAATTATGTTAGTAGAAAAGATATTGCGAACCTTTTTCATTGAAAATTAACGAATTTATTGTTCAGTTTCTCGGAATTCCTAACCCCAAAAGATCATAATTACAAATTACTAATGCCTACAATTTTGATATAAGTTAAATAAATCAATATAGTTTTATTTTTAAATTTCTCATGTATAAAGATTAATTTATAAAATAAAAATTTTAGTCCTTTAGAACTATCATATAACGATTAATGAAGTTTATGACTTGGTGGGCATTGGTATCACAATAGTTGACAGCGTTACGAGTCCCGTCTCTTTCCTAGTCTAAGCATAAAAGTTAAAAGTTAGGAGCTTCAAGGTCAGTGTAATTATGCTTATGATTGTAATTATGACAATTGTATAAAAGGACCTACGAGAAATAATTAGTTGAACTCTTATGATTATGACTGTGATTCTGATTATGACTATCCAAATGTTATATAAGCCCGCGATAAGAACCATAAATAAATTATCAAAGATGATTCAAAAGAATAGAGGTTTAGTTCATTTACCGTAGCATCATTGTCAGTTTCAACAACGTAGTTATTATACATTTACGAACAATCCTTCACTTTATTCCAATAATTATTTTGTCGAACAATATTATTTGAAATAATATTATTGGTCGTTAGAAATTCCGCTGTAATCGTCTCGGTGGGTATTTTGCAGTCGAGTTGTCGACAAAGCCTCCACACGAAAATTATGCGTCGCACTCCCACCGACTAGAATTAATCTAGTAGATACAAAGTACTAAAGCTTTTATTAAATTTTCAAGGCACAGATTATCTATCTGCTTTCTATAATAGATTTTTTAATCGATGTATTTGAAAATCGAGATAGATGATGATTATCGATATCCTAAATTTAACTCGTGTATCAATATTATATTAAAATATTTTTTATAGAAAATTAAAGCGTAATACACCTACAGTGTGTTTAAAAAGTAACGTAACGGCCTAAAGACTCAGTTTTCGAGAGTTGCAGTTGTGGTTGGCTTCTTTTAGTTTTACGGCGATTCAGATTTATTTTTTCGAATCGATTTACAATTCTTCGAACGTTTCTATTTGATAAACCTACTATTAGCGTTTAAACGGTGTAATTAACTAGTAGAACCAAAGATTAGGAAGCTCCAAAAAAGCGGCTGCTAATATTACTTATAGTGATGTAAATATTACTGTACTTGATACCTTTTCATCTCTTTACAAGCCCAGAGAACATACTAAAATGACCCTTCTCGTTCGGTACTCATCGTTAATCTTGTCTCGTTCTCATAGCAGCGTGCCCGAAAGTGTCAGGTACCTATTTCATCCAATTAGTACTATTTAAAACGATTATCATCTTATAAAAGTGGGCGTTGCAAACTAATTCCTGGTCAAAAACTTATAAGACAACACCCGTTTTCCTTTCCTTCTATTTCAAAAACTGAAATTACGACTTCGAGGCATTCATTTTGAGTCGATAGAATTCGTAAAAGAAAATTCACGGAGAGTACTGAGGTATGAATTAGTGATGAGCAAGAGTGGTCTTGATCTTGCGGTCTTAGTATTAGTCTTGCAGAAAAGGGAAGACCATAAAGGCCGAACATGCAAGACTCTTGCGTTCTTGTGGGTTTTTTTCGCAATTTTTATTTGTTTAAGAATTGCCCTTAATTCTAGGGTCGAAATATAGAGGAAATCGAAAAACAATTTAGTAATGATGATAATATGGTCGATGTTAAATTAAAAAATAATTAGATTTTAATGATCCCACAACCTGGCACTTAACTAATGGTAGCAAACATATATTTGTTCAACATGGACTAGACCTATGCGATAATTTAGGTGTTTATCCTGAAAGAGAAAATAGGAATTTTGGGAGTTCGGTCTAGGCTAGGTTACTGAAAAGTGCGTTAAGAGTTAGTGGCATAAATAATAAAAAATTTAGAGGAAATATATTAAAATAGTTCAGTCAGTTTCCATAAAAGTGATTTAAAAAGTGTACAAATTGCAAATAAGTGGACATAAACACTGCAAATAGAAGTAAGATCAGTTTTTTACATATAATAAATAAATAGTTCTAGCCTAATAAATTAACATGTAAAACGTTATCAGGAAAATAGCTATTAGAGTTATCAGCACAATACTAAGAACCTGCCTTCCTTAAATTTGTTATTAAAAAGAACAGAGACGAACTGAGTACATCGGACGTTATAAATTTGCGGATAATAGAAATTCTAAAGAGAATAAATTACTCCAGACTGATAATTGTCAGCTTCAGGTAGGGCTGGGATCTGAATAGAGTAGGGTTCTGCTATATAACCTGCAGGGAGACACACTGTCAGATACGATGGAGGATATGACGAAGGAAATAATCGAAAAACTAAACAAAAAGGATAAAAAAATGGACAATTATCAAGAACAAATAAATAAAATAACTAACGTAAATAAAGAATTAAAGAACAAAGTCATCCAAATGGAACAAAAAATGGAAATTCAAGATAAAAGAATACAACTAGAAAAAGAACCTTGTAGTATACGGAATAGAAGAAAGTGAGAACGAAACATGCGAAATAAGAAACAACAATTTTAAACAAATTTTAGATAAAATAAAGGTTAAAATAAACATGGAAGCAGATATAATACAATAAGAAGAATCGGTAAAAAAGAGACAGAAATAGACCACTATGGCTAGAGCTATCAAGAGAAGTCAAAAAAAGAGAAATAATAAGAGAAGCCAAAAACTTGAAAGGTACAAAAATATGAAATAAACAAAAAGGTAATAAATATCAAGGATATAAATTCAAGAATACTAATTCTAAGTATACGACTAAAAAAATATTAAATATCATACAAATATATGCACCCGTTGAAGGAACAAGAGACGAAGAGGTTCCAGAATTTAACATACAATTACAGGAAGTAGTGGATGATATAAGAGAGCAAAACAAAAACATAATCATTATGGAGGATTGGAACGCAAGAGTTGGTAAAGATTACAATCGAGGAATGGGTTGTATGGGAGTTTATGGAGAGGAAACAACGCACAGAAATGGTCTTAAGATGATAGGTTTTTGTCAAAGTAACGATTTAATAATAGGAATTACGATGTAGAAACAAAAACTAGAAGATAAATATGGAAATTTTTGAAAATTTAGGGGATATATATATATATATATATATATGCTTTTCAAATCCTACAAAATAATGATGAACTCTCATTACAAAACACCTATCCAAATCTAGACATAGCAACAGCTTCCCGCGAACGCTCGTTGTGCAATTTGCAAAAATTGTTAAGCCATACCTTCGTTCTTCTATTGACCAAGAGCGATTAACAAACATGTCTATAATATCTATTGAAAAGGATGTGGCCAAAACATTAAATTATGACGATATAATAGATTATTTGCAAATGAAAAAGCGAGAAAAATTACAATATAAAATATCTTGTTTTTATTATTTATGATATTTCAACATAATATTATAATATATGCTTTGTATTCATGTTAGTTTGTGAATATAAATAATTAATAATTGGTTCTTATTTAGGTTATAAATTAATTATTCATCAAAAATGCCTTTACAAAATACATTATTGAACGAGATAGGTTGATTAGGTTAATAGTATTTAGTATAATATTATAAGCAGTGCCGGATTAACCACGTAGCAAGAGTAGCAATTGCTACGGTCCTCGCGTAAAAGGGGGCCCCGCATATTATAACCCAATCGTCCCACTCATCTCTGCCTGAGCGTAATTTTTTGAGTGAAACTTATTAAGATGTAGTATGTTGAATTTTTTTGATGTCACAAAAACGTGAAACGTTACAACTTTTCCTACTAAGACAATTCACGTCAGACTGCTGTCAGACACTCGATACCCGACTATTTCCTTGGCGTAAATAAAACACCGAAGTTCATACGGTAAACGCACAAGTTCTACAAAAAGTTGCTTGTATAAACGTGTAGCATTTCAGTCGGCCTGATAATCAGCTCTACAAAAAGTCTGACGTATGCAAGCACTCTTACCCGACACTTAGTGTGAATGTGTAGCAGAATTGAAATGGCTCGATTTAAATTGTTAAAATTATCTATTTATTTGTAAGATTAATAATTTAAATTATTTTTAGTATAACTTAGTAACCATATACCAAAAATAGTAATAAAATTTTTCGAAAAATATAGAAAGATTATTTTGCCCAATTATCAATAATAGAAATAGGTTTACTGTTTTTTCGTAATTTTGGTAAGATTTTTGTTTTGACATTTCATAATAAATTATTGATTGTACAAATAGCATAAATATTTGTATTTTACTTCCTATTTTTTTCTATGTACAGAACGAAGTAATAACAAAGGATACCAGAATTATGAGCAGCAGACTTAGAGAAACGAGTCGACACTATGCTTCTGGAAGTGCAAAACGTAAAGCAACAAATGAAAAGGAGAAAAAGAACGAAGCTGTTCTATCAAAAACACGTAAGCTGTCCGAGTTTTTTAATGTTCAGAGCATTGTTGCTGAATCCACGGAAACTGAATCAGAAAATAAAGAAGGTACATCTCATTATACATATAAAAGTGAAACTGAAACTTTTATCTCTGCAGGTACTTTATCGACAAGTGCTACTGAAATCGAAAAGACAAGAAGTCCTCCTAGTTCTCCCATATCGTGTTTTAGCCAAAGAAAATCTGAAAACCTTGCAAATCCCCATGACTCAAAGTCGTCTTACTTGAGCCAAACGGAAGTCGATAGTATATTAGATGATTCAACTGCTACTGTTTTTTCTAGCAAAAAACGAAATGAAAGTAAAATATACTCCAACGATATTGGTGAATGGCCGAGCAACTTTGACAGAGATTATTGGATTGCGAAAGGAACCAGCGAACTGCAACATATAAACAGCGACTTTTTAAGTCCAAAGAAAATGTATGAAAAAGAAATTAGTCCACGATTCTGCCAAAAGTCATTTTTCACTTATAACCATAAACCTATCAGAAATTGGTTGTGCTATTCAGAAAGTAAAGGGCGACTTTTCTGTTTTGTCTGCAAAGTTATAGATTCAGATACTAATCAGTCAGCGAAGTTTAAGAAAGATGGGTTCGATGACTGGAAGAACGCGAACAGTTTGTTGAAAAGGCATGAAGAAAGCACTCTGCATAGAAAAGCTATAATTTCGCGGTTAAACCGAAAAAAAAACATGCTTTTGACGAATGCTCAACTTGTGAGCCAAATTGATAATGAACAAAATTATTGGCAGATGCTCTTAAAACGAATTATTGCAGTCATAAAGTTTTTAGGAGAACTAGGTCTTGCGTTTCGGAATAGTAATGAAATTGTTGGTTCAACTCATAATGGGAATTTCTTAGGCTTATTAGAATTACTCTCTGAATTTGAAGTTTTATGGCCCAACATATTCAAACTTATGCTCATAAAGGAAAAGGGCACACCTCATATTTAGTTAAAAGAACATGCGAAGAATTTATCAAATTAATTGCATCAAGCATGCTAGATCAAATTATTTGCGAAATTCAGAGATCCAAGTACTATTCAGTGTCATTAGATTCTACTCCAGATATATCGCACGTAGACCAACTGACTCTGATAGTGCGCTATGTTTTACCATCTGGGCCAGTTGAGAGATTCGTTAAGTTATTAGATATGGAAGGCCATACTGCTGAACAACTCGCCCAAAGTTTATTAGATTTCTTAAGTAAGAATGGCATTGATATCAAAGGTCAAAACTATGATAATGCTAGCAACATGATCGGAAAATACAGCGGCTTGCAAGCTCGAATTAAATAAGTTTGCATTCCCTGTCTTGCACATTCATTAAATTTAGTTGCTATAAGTGCACTGCAGACTGTTGTACAGAAGCATAATTTTTTTTCGATTTTATTGAAAATCTTTATAATTTTTTTTCCGCTTCTACACATCGTTGGAGTCTTCTTACGGAAGCTCTTACTTCGAAAATTCCGATTTTGAAAAGGCTGTCGGGTACTAGGTGGTCTGCTAGAGCTGATGCTACGAAGGCGCTTTTATGTGGTTTTAACACTATCAAGCAAGTTTTGGATGTCATTTCCAATAATATAGATCAAAAGGCAGAGTGTCGAAATCAAGCTTATGGACTTGTTTCAAAGATGAATAAGATGGAAACGCGAATAATGACAATTACATGGAATGGAATCCTAGAACGCGTGCAAGCAACTAGTCCGTCGCTGCAATCGTCTAAAATAGACCTTGATACGGGATATACCCTTTATGAATCATTACATGGATATATCCGAACAATGCGATCTACGTTTTCAAATATTGAAGCACAAACCAAAGAGCTGGCAGGCTGTCATGAATATCAGCAACAGACTTCAAGACGACTCAAGCGGAACACAAAGTACGACGATTTTAGCGGTTTTAGTACACTTGACGAATTTGTTGAGAAAGAAACACCCGGTAAACAGTTTGAAATTGAGGTGTTTGTTGTCATTATTGATAACACACTATTTGCTTTAGACAAACGCATGAAAACATATCAAAAACTAACTAGTGTTTTTGAAATATTTCAACAGTTAAAATCTATTACAGCAGTAGAGATTTAAAAAAAAAACACCAATTATAGTCAGTTCTTTTGAAAATGATTTGGAACACAACCTAGACAACGAAATAGTGCAGTTTGCCGAGCTGCTGAAAACGGATGTGGATGGTGCGATTGACAGTACGAAAAACGAAGCTCTGAAAATTCAATATTATAAATTCCTAATGGAAAATTAATTAGAATCATGTTTCCCCAATTTAGAAATTGCTTTGGGCATTTATTTATCTCTCATGATCACTAACTGCAGTGGCGAACGTTCATTTTCGACATTAAAGCGCATAAAAAATGAGTTGAGGAACACTATGAGTCAAGAATGTCTGAATTATCTCGCTTCGATGAATAAAGAATATGATTCGCTTAGAGAAATTGATACGAATAGTATTATTTCTCAATTTGCCCACATGAAATCTAGAAAAGTTACTTTGTAAAAGTTTGAAAAATAACAAGAAACAGATAAATAAATATAAACATTATTTAAAATACACTATTGATAAAATATAACATTAGCTATTCCTAAAAATATAATATACTTTGTATTCAATATAAACTTTGAAATATGTATTGAAAAAAATAATTTGTGTAGAGTATCATCAGTTTTCGATTGTTAGTTTCCTATCAAAAGTATTCTAAATTGCCCGAAAATCTCATCTCAGGCTTTTTGTACTTGTCAGAGCCTAACAGCGCCTATAGTAATTTACTACACTATTAATTAACCACAAAAGTGCTAGAGCTTAGGTATAAACGGATTCGGAATCAGATTGGTCGGTGGTCAGATACCTCACCAAAGAAGAAAAATATTCAGTTTTTTTATACAGGATCATTAATTAAACTAAAATTATTGTTTAGAATGGAGCTTCGGCAGACGATTCGGACGAACGGTAAGTTCTAGAGCTTTGGTATAAACGGATTCGGAATCAGCATAGTTTGAAATCTCTCCAATTGAGAATAAACTCCAGTTTTTTTATACAGGGTCATTCATTAAACAAAAATTACAGTTTAGAAGGTTACGTTTACGACATATCGTGGCGCTTCGCTACTTGTTTGACATTATAGTATCTACATTTTTATTTCTTCTGAAATACGTACTTTCAATCGCATTTAACAATATGCAGGTTTACCCACACAACTTTTGCAAACAAAAAATTTCTAGTAGGAAATAATAATTTATATTATTGACTCATTCAAAAATTGGCCGATAAATTGAAAAGACAAATGAGGAAATTATAATTAAAATACTTACCCAAAAAATTCGCGGGACCAGTTCCGAAACCACCGGTAGCGGCCAAATGGCCCAAAGGTATCGGATGATGCTGCAAGATCGTCGGTCTTTGCGGTGCCGTCGGTTTACTAGGCCTCGGCGCCAAAATACTATCGATAGTAAACAACGAATTACTAGTGCTGCTAGACGAAGCGGCGGACCCCCTCAATTTATTCCCGTAAACGGGCTTGAAACCTTCCCCGAGAAAAACGTTTCCGAAGAAATCGTTCCTTGGCTGCGACGTTTCTACCATTTTGACGTCCTCTTCTGAGAAATCGTCTTCGCACCAATCCAAGTCACTTTCGCGTTTGAACGAAGCCAGCGTGTCTTTAATATTTGCCCGAAACTAGTCGTAAACAATCACTAAAACCATCACTGTACGCAAAATGAGAAACACGGAGGCAGGAGATAACCCAACAGGGCAAAGATGACAGACCCGCTCCGCCCATCTCGGCCGCTATTGGCGATGGGGGAAGTCGTTCGTCCAATAGGAATATTGAGTCGCGTGCAATGAGGGGTGATATTCTGCTAAATGGTTCAAATAGACTTGTCACCGGGAAATCTGATGCGTATTAGGGGTGTTTTGTCGTTTTGTGTATTGTCCGACGGTTATAATATTGTCATCGTTTTATGTCAGTCAGGGGCGGAACGAACAATCGTAAAACTATTATTATAAACTGTTGATAATCGTCTCGTCGTCCGCTTAACTAAAAATCAGATGCTGACAACTTAAATAAAATTTACAAACACATAAATACCAATTAAACAACAATAAGTCAATATATATATATATATATATATATATATATATATATATATATATATATATATATATATATAATATATATATATATATGTAAATATATATATATATATATATATATATATATATATATATATATATAAAGAAGATGTAGGAATATCGCGTGATATGTTAACAACAACAACAGAGAGATTCATGGGTAATTCACGCAAAATGAAAAAGGGCTACTGAAACAGAGTGGTAACCGCGAACATTCATGTTTCTGGCTCATTTGCCGTCATCAGCACGGTATAATGGATGTGAAATTTGGGAGCAAAGATGTTAATCGAAACATGGGAAAACACAAAACAACGGATTTCATATTTCTATTTGGTAATTTCTTGGGATTCGGTCCTTATTATAAGCTTTCATCAGATTACATAATATAATTCACCTAATAACACTTTATTTAACGTTTCGGCTGATTTTCTAGCCTTTTTCAAGAACAAGATATTCCGAACAAAAACTTTTTTATCCACATAGTGGGAACGTCACATTTTAAATGTATGCAAACAATCCTTTAAAAAAATAAGTTGTGAAGTGTGGATGGGAGTTTGTTAATAGGGGAAGCTAGGTACTTGACAGAATATTTTTTGACAGGAAAAAAATTTTGGTAAAGAGAATAAAAAGATAAAATAGATTGGATACCATTAAAATATTGAAAATTAACAACATTAAAGTCAATACGAGTAATATAACGAATATAATTCGAAAATAAAACAGTATATTGAAAACTGATGGAAGGTTGATGAAGAAATACATGATACGTGAGACAGTTATTATACATAAATAAAACATGTTTAGAAGATTTTGAGCAATGGGAGAATAATTTGAGAATCTAATAAATAATTTGAAAATAAAACATTATATTGATAAGTGAGATAAAATATTTTGGAATGATGGAAGGTTGGTGAAGAAATACATTAGAGTAACGTAGGTAACACAGCTAATATACACAAATAAAATATATTCAGAAGATTTTGAGGAAAGAGGAGAATAATTTGAGAAAGGTCTGGTTAATTTTACAGAAATTTCGTAGTTGTGTAATTTTTTTATTTCTTGGATCATATGACATTGAATTTTTTTTGTTAATTGTAATTTTAATATATTTCTTTTATAAGATAATCTTAGTATTGGAAAAAATAGTCCAAAACAAAGATCTTTGTTTGAGGAATACAAAAAAGAAGCAGTTCCTGTATAAAAAAAGGTAAGAGATTTGATTATAAAAATTGAGATTGAATTAGTAAAATATTGAATATAATAAATTTTGGTTAAACTAAAGAAATTAGCATTTCTTTAATTAAAATTTAAAACATAAGTATATAATTGTAAAATTGTAACAAATTTGAATTTAATTAAAAAAATCTTTCAAGAACCGATTCCCTGAAAATAAGAGATTTTGTATAGAGCCGGAGCAAATATATTTACAAATATTTTTTTTTATAATTCTAATAAGGTCTGAATAATTATATTAAATTTTACTTGCCTATTAATGGTAAGTTGGCGTCCTATAACTTTTAACTGCATAGTAATACACCTTATTTATCTAAATTGAATTAAAAAAAATTGTATACATACCTACAATATTTATAATTATAACAAATTTGTCCCTGCAACGTGGAGCAAAATAAAATTTTAATTATAATATTCATATATTGATAATTATAATAAAATATATATAAATACAGGGTGTTTCCTAAGTAATCTAAAATATTGTAGTGGGCGCTTCGTCATTCCACCCACTAAGCAAGAAACATAACAATTCTTCTTTTTTGTGATGTTCTTTCAAGAGACTTTTTATGATGTTTATTTAAAACATTAATAAGATATCTCCTAGATGACTTAATTTTATTACCAACTATATTAACATCCATGTCATGTAAATAAAACATATTTTTGATGTACACAATAATACTTGAATTCGCAGTTACATACACATCCTATGAACTTCTTTTTAGCAACTTCCTATAGGGAACATTCATACGATGTTAATTTGTATACTTCTCACTAATATCACATACAGAACGTTACTGTAATATTACAAATTAACATGTTTCTAAGATGATCACATGTTGCAGTTACTATCAAATCATTCGAAATAATTTTTTGTAAGTTCGTGTGATTACGTCTTTATGATGTTAGTTCATAAAACTCTCAGTAATATCACATATTAAACATCACAGTAACATAAAAAAAAAGAAGAAAATAGAAGAGTAACTGACGAACGAACATCTGATTTATCTGTGGAAACAAATGACAAGCATGAAATGGCGGATGGTTTTCAGTCTTGTGTTATATTTTATTTTCAGGAAACACATTTTTTGCAAGTACTTGAATAAAGTGGTCTTCGTTTTCGTTAGTTCCTACTTAGCTTCAGTTTCTATGCTTAGTTATAATTCTTGTTATAATGGACGAACAACAGCTGTTATCGGTAAGTACCTATTCCAAAATCATAATTATTAAAACCTAATACTCATTGAAGACTTTAATCGGCTATTGTACATTGAAATTCCAGGTGGCGGAATTGTACACTAACATTATATAATAGAGTTTACAAACTAAGGGTTTTTTCAACTTTTAAAAGATTTTAGTTAGTAAGTATATTTTAAAAACGATTCACAATATTTTAAATCCCAGATATGCATTATACCCTACAAAAAACTTAATATTGCAATAGGGTAGATATTATTATTAATAATAAAACGTGCTCATATGTTGGCAGAGATTTGAATCTAGAAGAAAATATTTTCAATGTTCAAGATGTTTCAGAAGCTACTTACATAAATAAAATAAAAAACAAATAATTGGTAATTATGTAAAGAAAGGGGAATAACTATTTCAGATAGTCTGATACAGACATTGTATTAAACAGTACAAAAAATATTGAATCGAGTATCTCTAGTTCTAGTTTTTGTAGTAGCAGTCATATCCATCAATATAGTATTGCAGGTTTAGAAAATTTTAACATTAATACTAACAATTCTTGTGAACAATTAGAGACTGTTTAAGAGTTAAACAGAAATTTCTGTTAAAAAGCTCATTTCCATTTGAAAATACACTGAATTTTAAGATGAAAATTCTGATAAACATGTGTGATAAGTCTTATCGTTAATAAGATACAGGGTGTTGAATTGTTTGTAATAAATGAGCTCTAACCACATATGAGCAGATGTAAATCCACATTCAACAGTTGTTCGAACACTCCTTTTCCTTTTCGGTCAATGCTTACTAGCGTCTAGTGAGTTGTAGGGTCACGGATGATCCTAACCAATGGAAATTAACAAGAACAACCTTGTCGACGATTGAAGCAGCGATGCCAAATCGAAATCATTATCAGATGGAAGATTATTTTAACGGGACTGAAAATAATTTTTACAATAATAAAAAAGTTATGGGCAATTTTAAAACTTTTCTAGCTATACTCGATTCTCTGATTTATTCATTTTATACTTTTTCGAATATCTCTGAATATTTTTGATTTGTAAAAATTTTGCTATTCTGAGGTATTTTAAGTTTTAGTATACTGGCATTGGCAACCATGGTATCCGTCTTTTAAATAATTTTGTAAGATTTTGCGGAATGTAGAATAGAAATGATTATCATTGTGCGAGATTATATGTAAATTCTATTTACGTTCCTTGATCATTGTGTACTATTTGATTTAGTTTTTGTTGCAAAACTATTTTCTATATTGATTATGAATTCTGAATGCAAGGAGTGCAAGAAATCGCTACCTCTTCAATTATAAATCTTTAGACAATTCAAAATTGTGACATTTCCCCATATAGAGATGGGAGTTTAACTTAAAAAGTTATAAATAGGGATAAATTGACTAAAAATTTATTAGGAAATCTCTTGCAGTTGACTAAAAAAATGTAAAGATTCGATTACATCCCAGAAAAAAATATCTACTCCGCTTATTCGAACTTTTCTGCAGAGTGCAATTTAATCTACGAATTTCTCCTTTTTTCATAGTTTTTATGACTTTTCATATTATTTTTTTAGATGACGAAAATAGTCTTCATATGCACGTAGTCCAAGAAAATTTCATTGAAGAGGACTGCATTCTCAAATAGTTACGTAAAAAGAATAGTTCAAATTATTTGAATTTGAAGAGAAAAAAAAAATGAAATTAAAATAGTTTTTGCAAATTCTTGAGGCTACAGCTTCATTGGAGGAACTTGAGATTGTAGATAAAGATATTGCCCCCATACCACCAACAATTGCAGCACTAGTGTCTAAACGCCACCTTGTTAATTCTACTTTTTCGCAAAATATTAATATTCCACACAATAAAAACATAAATACTCAGAGGAGGTTGTTCTGTACGACAAAGAAGAAAAAATAGCTTTAAATTTGTTATCTAAGAATGTATAAATAAATTATAATTTATAAGACAATTCAATAACCTTGGTAGTTTTTTTGCCCTGTTAAATATTCATATTTCCTTATGACAACAGATATAAGTCAAAATAAAACAGTATTTTTCTCGTTTCAACTTTGATCAAAGTAAGAATTAGAATTTTCTTAACCATTCCATTTTTTTAAATCTCAGTTAATCTGCACAATTCACCAAGTCATAACCACTTTGCTGTTAAACGATTTTTTGTTGTTACTATATCAAAAATTATTGTTAATATTGCTATAATAGCAAATTGATCGATACAATGAGAAAATAGATAAGTTAAATTATTTTGGCTCTCCTACTAAACGATTTATATTTTAATTTGAAAAATGAAATATCTGTATTAGTTTAAGTTTATTGATAACTTAAACATAAATGAGTAAATTAACATTCCAAAAAAGTTAGTTTAACAGTTTTTTTTATTCAAATTTAACAGATTTTCTTAAGTTGAAAAATAACTCTCACCTTTTCTTTTATCTCAGTGTAGCAATGTCGTTATGATTTAGTAAATGCGGCCGAATATCAAATAATATTAGTTAATTGCATAGGAACAACCAAAGTAAAGGAGCAACACTGATTCGGCCTCATTCCTTATGTAAAATAACATGGGAAATCGCTAAGGTCCATCGTGGTAATTTTTGGCTCAATTTCGATCTGCGCATGCGTGAAGCGGCCGGCAGCAATTTTCACGTGCGCATCCACCATTTGCTGGGTTCGATATACAGGATGTAGTCATAAATATGCCATAAGGGCACTACCATCTTTCACGCGCCGGGCCGTCGGGGGAGGGGGGGACGGCCGTCAAATGGGTCAACCGTCGTATGCCCCATCTGTTGTATGTGCCGTACGGACCTTCCGTCGTATGTGCCATCTATCGTCGTCATTGCCAAAACGGCACTAACAAATATCTACTTGTTATTCACCAGAGTGCCAAAACGGCCGTGGGTAGCTGGGGTAGCGAAGCTACTTTTCCCGTATACTGCGCATGTTGCTCCAATTCTGGAACAACTTTAAGAATATTTTCTTTTATGCTTGCTTGCAAACCATTAGTATTTCTAAATCTATAAATCATATTTTCCTTGGCCAGTTCCTTTCCCAACTGAAGAAGATATTTTCAACTTACATCTAAGTGCCCAGACCCGTAATTTGGATTTTTAATTTTCCATATTTCATAGGCATTTATAGCTCCAATATCGATAATATGGTAAAAAAGTACCATGGGCCATCTAAGAGTTTTTCTTTGAGTGGTATATTTTGCTGCCATTTGGTCTGTTGCATCTACAGCTCCTTTAGTACTATTATCATGCAAGACAATATCTGGTTTGTAGTGTGACTCCTTATTACTTACTTTGTCATCGTCATGCTCGGTTGATAACAAAATAACATTGAAGAATATTCATTTTTTGAAGATGATGGATTAGTGAATATAAAAAAATCTTTGACATCAAGTTCACTAATCGGCATGTCAACTGAATTTGTATCGTACATTGTACGGCTTTTGTGTCAGTTGGAACAGACCTAAAGAAGCCACGTTGTTTGTATAGAATGAACCTTTAGCATCTCGTGGAGCCCAAGAAAATCCTAAAAAAAAATCAAAAATCCTGAAAATCACTCTTAATCCTTCTTATTAACTCCGAAAACATCGGAGACACCCAAATTGCAAAATTTTTTCAACAATTTCAAACACCCACCTCGCCTACTTCTAACTATCCGCAACGTAACGTGGTCCATCTTCTACATATTCGATCTTTACTAGACACTTCTTAATCCCCGATCCTATTCACCTAACCACATTTCTCTCAAAATCACCCAATTTCGTTGCTAATTGGGCCTGCCTCTCTCTTTGGTTGATTTCTAACAAAAACCACCAATTACCCACAATTAAAACAAAATTTCCAACTTTCTAAACACTTTTCTTCTCGAGTATCCCATACACTTTTTTCCACTTGACTGAATCTTCAGTCACCACTTTCAATGCAAGGCAAACTCATTCGGAACACAAACCAACCAACAAAATACCCCCAACCCAGCCCTGCAGAGGAAATATATCCTATATCGGGGCCAAATCTCAAAATATACACTACCCTTATAGGCAAAAAGCCCCTTACTCAATCTTAATAAAAACGTAACCTGAATACATAAAACGTTCTTAATTGGCGTGTTATAAAAAATCGCAGTACAATAAAGTGAGTCAAGTGAGAAACTCATTAGAAGGATATTAGTGTTTTTAAATGAAACTCACTAGAGACCGTGAGTTTCATTTAAAAACACTAATATGAGCATATTCCACGAAGTAAGGGTCGAGACAGTCAATTTCATTAGAAGGAGATAGAAACGAACCAGTCATAGCATTAATCACAAACAAACAGTAAATTAACAAAATAAAAACCTGTTCCTATTTAGGTGTGTTCTAATTAATAACAAATTCTATTAAGGTTAAAAATAAATCACTTTCAACTTATTACTATACTCCATTTTAGAGATGTTTCACTTTTCATTGCAACGAGTTCTTTTCACGTTGTAAACAATAAATTTGTAGATGTCAAAGTTCTTTGTAATAACGACATCCATTAAATATCAGCATGTAAAGTCTTTTATTTGGATAATAAACTTTTTATTACAAATTCCACGTCGAGTATAAACATAATCACATTTAGGTACAGATTGTAGATGTCGGCTGGTTCCCCGCCACTGAGCTAAAAAGGACAGTAGGTGTGTTTAAACGTCGGCTTGGTGGGGAGACGTAAGCCCTACAGGTAATCTTTAAAGTTATTCAAATTAAGAGGGTTAATAAAACTATGTACGTATTTAAAATGATAATTTATTATTATATGATGGTGGTGATATGGGTTTAAACTCGCCCTAAAATTTAAGTAGGGGATGTTTATTCAATTTCATATGTGTTTAGTTAGGGAAGATGACGAAATCATTTTCATAATTGTTGTAGGTATTTGGAAATACGGTTAGCAAATCTATCATATGTTAATTTACTCAAGTAGTAGAAATAATAAATATTATTGTTAAAAGTCATCAAATGCTTATGCAAAAAAGCGATTTAAACCAATTTTTACTTGTTGTTTTTTTAATTGAGTTTTTGATTAGAATGCATGGTATTTCTATTGAGGCAAGCTAACAGAAATAATGGGTTTTATTGTTATATAGATTGACTACATAAACGGCTTCAAGAGGGTGTACAAGTATATTTTACATAATCATTATGTAAAATATACTTGTACACCCTCTTGAAAGGGTATTTTAATGTTTTTAATCATTTTATTCTAATAATCTGAATTTTAATGATAAATACACACTCGTCGTTTCATTCACTCAATTTATTTATTTTAACCAACAAAAACATCGTATATTCAAAAAAATAGTATGATCGAATAGGTATTCTGAATACCTTTCAAACGAGGTGTCACTTGCCATAATAAGGTCCCATTTAATATTATTGGTTTCAGTTGCCTGGTGACGTCACCGAATCAAAATGGTGTTTATAAATTTTTTTAGTGGGAAATGGGCTTTAAACTTACCTACTAAGATGTAAATATTATTCTTTGGTGAAATGGAGGGAACTTATCTACTTTAATATAATTAGAAACAGGTTTTCCAGTTTTAAGAGCATTTATTCAAGCCCCTCGTCTGTCTATAGACTCTCTCAATCCTACGTTATTATTCTGAACCAGAAAGTTTCCTTCCTGTTTTCTTGGAAAGCAATGAAACCTAATGTCTTTACAACGAAATCGTTTTGAGCAAGAATCACATTGCGGGACACAACAATAAATAATGATTTGAACTACTAGAACCTCAGATTAACAAATAAAATAGATATGTTTGTTTTGATCTTTTCTTGCCCGAAACATTGAGTCACATTCTAAGCTCACTTGCGGACACTTCCACTGCTTTGCCATGTTTACAAAGTCTCTTTAGTTGCGGGAAAAATGAAATTAGAAGTTTAATTGAAAACGTGTTAAAAAGTTATGCAAATAAAAAAAGTCATACTAATTTATGCATTTGAGTCGCTATTTTTAAAATTATTTAATAATACTCCAATTTTATTTAATAAAAGCATATTCTTATATAAATTTTGAACAAGTATTTGTTATATCATTAGATACCTTTATGGTTATAACTAAAAGTGGCAACATTGCTCAAAATTTCAGTACCTGTTTAATGTGTCAATAGTAATCTATTTAGTAGTTTTGTCCTTGTTTAATTACCATATAAAGAGAGATGCAAATATCGTCAAACTGTAATCGACGATCATTTCGAATGGTCGTAGTATCGTAGTAAATAATGTCAAACGTGGTTTGTTTATACGAGCGCCATTACGACTAGAGAGTAAACATTTAGTTCTTTCGTTTTGATGTGTTTTTCAAAACTTTTAGTGACAAAATAAACTTTCAAGTTAATTAATTTAATGTTTTTGGATTATCATGGTTCGTCGGTGCCAAGTTTGTCAGAAAAACAGGCGAAATTACCAATGCCATGTAGCTACAATACCATCCACTTTTGGTAATTCATTCATAATTTCACTATTGGCGTTTAGAATTGTTGGCCGCAAAAATAAACGTGTTTATGAATGAATGGCTCTCTCTGTGTTTATTATTACTCTAAGACTAGAACCACTCATCTTTCATTGAATGAAATGAGTGTGAGTTTCATGGCAACAATGGCCAAAACACCATAGGTATATACGTTCTTTTTGACTGAGATCTCAGTTAGGCTGGATCCACATGCATCCGTGATCACGGACGTACGTGTGCGTTTCACGGATAGCCGAAAATATGATCATCCACATGTGTCAATCCGTTCACGCATTCGTTTATGGTACCAAACGTTAAAACATTCTAATATTTTTGTCATTACCGTATGACTGATACACCGATCTTCTTAAATTATGAGTGTTTGTCGTGTTAGTGTAAATAATAGGACTTTAGTAATTTCCTGTTTAAACAGACAATTAGTGAATGCTCCTCCCTGGACACAAAGCAATTTAGAGAAAAAAATAAAAATAGCATTCCTAATGTATCTGCAAAACAATAGGCTTATGACACAAAACCCACAAAAAAGAGCAATGTGGACAAGACAAATTTTTATGGGGGAATCTTTTCTAGACTCGACATTTTTTAACCTAGGTAAATAATTCTTTTCAAAAGTAGTGGGCGAATCACCAAAAAAACGTAAACAAAATAATAACCTAACCTCAATCACGCATGAAAAGTTAAAATTAACCAACTTCAATCCGTTGTGACATTGAATCGTGCGTGATTTTGATCCCTAAAATTTCATTAGTTGATATTGATCACGTGGTATACAACGGATACGTATCACGGATGCATATGGATCCAGCCTTAATCTCAGCTAACATCAGTAATCTGAGCGTTCTTTTTGTTTTACTCACTTTAAGTGAGCTGAGATTTTTCCTCCCCCTTTACCGATGCTGAATGTATTGTAAGGGGGAATCAGTTGGACTTGAGTCAGAAATAAAGTGGAGGGGATGAACAAATATTTGATGTTATTTGTAGTTTTAACCAAGGTTATCTATAGTTTTAACCATTGACATATAAACACGCATAATCTATTTTTCTATTGTTACAAATTATGGATACAATAACATTATTATTAGTATATGTTTTGTTTCTTATTCAAGCATGCGTCGACAGATCGCGCGCTTCAATTGAGTTGTCGTTCTTTTTGGTGCTTACTCACATCACTTTATCTCAGATCACCTTAACTGAAGTGATCTGAGATCTCAGTCAAAAAGAACGCACCTCATAACATTTAATGGTTTCCAAAATCGACAATGTACATATGTCTGGTATCAAAAACGTACACCAGAGAGAGTATCCGTAATTTTGAATACTCTATAAAAGAACGATATTAAGTTGTCCTAGCACTTTCACCAAAATTCGCAAATTAGCGGTTCTACGCTCTCGCCAAAATTTGTAATTTCGTTGAATCTCCTTATTTCAAATTTTGGTATACGAAACGTATTCAAGTGAATTTTATATAAGAATAAATGCCACTATATACTAAATAGCATATAGTTATTTGGATCACTTGTCCAGAAATAGTAATTTTTCTGAAATCGTCAAGAAAGCTTGTCATGACAGAACTCAGGTTCGCAGTGGCGTAACTACGGGGGGGATGAGGGGGATAGAACCCCCCCCCAACCCTAAAAATGAAAAAATCTAATACATAATCACAGCAGAACCTATACTTTATTCAAATGTACTAAAAGCTAGGAACTGTAGGCTACAATTTTATAAGAAGCACGAAGCTAAAATGAAGTTTTATGGGTTTAAAATTTGAAAAATTTTCCGATAGTTCAATTAACCATACAAACTTTTAAAAAGGAAAAACTCAATTATTAAAATGTCAAATTAGTAACTTGTTATGTCATTGCTATAGTAATGATAAACTGCATTCTTATAATACCTAGCTCTATTTCCATAATAATACTTAGTTGCTAAGTACATACCATGACAACAACGTATTTTCTTTCCGTCCTAGTCCGGAAAATACGTACTTTCCGGACTAGGCCGAAATAGTATATTACATTACGAGTGGTAAATATTGTAGCACAAGGCGTAAGCCGAGTGCGACAATCCCACGAGAGTGAAAAGCCACTTTCGCACAAGTAATGTACAATATTTTTCCTACGACCACCCATTTTATTGAACAATATGTAAATATCAGATCGTGTATATTGAGTGACCTGACTAATCTTACGTTTTATTTGTGACAGTATATGATTGAATATTGTTTCTGTAAAAAGTGTTAATGAATATACAATTACTTTTATAGTGAAATAAAGAAATAACAATAATTAATGTTTAGTTGAAAAAATGACAAAAGTAAGTACTTAATTAGATACAACTGGGGAACAAATTGAATTATATACTTTACAGGGCAAGCATGCAAGTTTCAGGGCGACGCTGAAGGCGGAGCCCTGAAAGCATGCGAGCCCTGTAAATATAATTTCCGAGTGTGGCGCGTACAGTATTTTTTGTGCAGCCACCAATAATTTGACAATAATATTGGAACAGAATATTTATTGTCTAGCCAAGTTTCATAAATGTCCGTCCTCGATACCTAGCCAAGCTTCATCCTCGATGCCCAGCCACTTTTAACAAAAGTTCATCCTCGATGTCCTTCTGGTATTTTGTCTTTAATGAACATTTTGACATATGAGCTCGGGAAAGTAGGTACTTTCCCGAGCAGTTAAGTCAATTTTGCGATCTAGACCGGCAACGACGCACTTTCCGAGTTAAAAAATGATCGGAAAAACGCATTTTCTAATGTGGCCCCATAAAAAGTTACTTTCCGCACTAGTGCTTTAACTGAGGTGGTTTGATTCCCCACCTGTGTCTCAGCTATCCTCGTCGTCAACAACTCATACATCCGTTTTACAATGGTTTCATTTACTCCTCGCCTTTTTAGTGCTTCTTTGACAGACACATGAGTTGTGTTGTCAAAGGCCCCAGATATATCCAGGAATGCGAACATAGCGATTTCTTTGTTGTTCTGAGTTCTCTGGATGACTTCGGTCAACTGATACAGAGCCGTCTCAGTTGATGGACCCGCTCTGTAGGCATACTAACATTTATGAAGTGGTATATTCTCCAGGTTCTCTGTTCTTATGTAGTTATCCATTACTTTCTCCATCGTTTTCAGTAGAAAGTATGTTAGACAGATGGTTCTAAAAGATCGAGGATCAGTCCCATATTTTTTCCCTATTTTTGGTATGAAGGTTACCCTTGCCCTTCTCCATTTTCTAGGTATTAGACACACTGCTAAACTGCTTCTTGTAATATTCAGCAGGAGTGCTGGAAATATTCCATCCACTCCTGGTGATTTATATGGTTGAAAGGTACTTATTGCCCATTCCAACCATTGTCTGCTAAATATTTTCTTAGCAATATCCCAATCTTCCTTGCGATATTTTTTGGTGTAATTAATTGCTATTTCAGTTCTTGTTGTTGGTTCACTACCTGGAAAGTGGATTCTAAGAAGAAGAATCGATCGTTCGTCTTTATCTTCCGTGTATGATCCGTCTGACATTTTCAGCGACATTGTGGGGTTAGTTCCTCCATTTGCCATGACCTTTTGTAGTCTGGCCGCTGTGTGAGTGGAAGTGATCTTTTCGCAAAAGGCTTGAAAATTAAGCCTTTTGACATTCCTAATATCTTTATTGTACTGAGTAAGTTTCTCAGTGTACCCCTGCCAATTACCGTCACGTTTGGCTCTATTAAAGAGCCGACGGACCTCTTTTCTGAGGTTTGACAGATTCTCATTCCACCAAGGAGCATCCTTTTCTGAACGACAGTGTACAACTGGAATGAAAATCTTCCATTATTGTCTTACTGATCTGTTCGACTCTTTGTTCCGGGTCGTAGTGCGGGTGATTTACCCCATTCACTCCGACGTGTTCCAAAATGTCCTTCAAATTGGTCTTGTAAAGAGACCAATCAGTATTTCTAGGATTTCGGATTGTAGGTAGGAATTGAGGTAGTACCTCCCTCTATCCTAAATTCAATGATCCTATGGTCGGAAAGTGATGGCTCGCTCATCACCCTCCAATCTTTTACATTTTTCCTAGCAGCAACGTTAACAATTGTTACGTCCAGGACCTCTTCTCTTGCTCTCGGACAAAAGTGGGGGTTGTCCCCACGTTTAAGGTCTCAAGGTTTTTTTCTAAAAGCGATTTCATCCCACTTTGGTTGGTAGGGACTTTGGTTAACCAAATGGTAGGTACTACGTCACAGGTATGACGTAAAGTACCAATTACAGGCGAAATCGTTTGGTTCTCAATTGGTATAGCTAATTGATGAAATTTACATTTACCTTTTGTATTGCGATCGGAAAAGTTGTTTATTGAGTTTCACTATATTGTCTTGGAGTTTGGAGTTAAATATATATAGCAAAAACCAAAAAAAGCTTCTTGCCATTTATAATAAAATCAACAGATTCCATTACTACTAGACAAAAAAAAAGAAAAAACAGACAAAACTTGAAGAATTTTAGATTATTGGCCAACAATTCAACTCGTTTCAACGACTTTGTTTGTTTACAAATAAAAAGCAAGACAAAAACTACTTTGGACAAGAATAGAAAGCTACCAATTCCAGTAACCGTGCTGCAGATCTCGGTATGTGATTTGACAGACTAAAAAGGGTACCAAAGTAAGCTTGACGTCATCGTTTTTCGAAACGAAATCGTTTGGTATGTATTTGACAGACCAAAGTGGGGTACCAAAGCGGGACGAAATCGCTATAAGAGATATTCTAATAAACACTCACCTTTTGCGTTGTTGTTAGTGCTTCCCCACACGGTATTGTGTGCGTTGGCATCACAATCAATTATAATTGGCAGCCGTCTGCTATTGCAGTGTCTCACTAGCTCTTCCACTTCTTCTGGCGGTGTCATCGGTCCGTCTCCAGCGATGTAGGCAGAGGCAATGACGATGTCTCGCTCGATACCCCCAATGTTGAGGTGAACCATGATCGGAACAAGGTCCCGTGACATGTATTCTGAAACACAAATATAGTTTATGTTATTTCTTATGATTACACAGGCACGCGGAGATACTTGCCTTTGATCATAAATGAATTTAGAATCCTTGCATGCCAAACCTTTGACTTGGCCTTTTCTTTGTTGATCCATGGTTCTTGGATCAGTACAATATCCAGTTGTAGTCCAGCGAACAACCTTGCAATCACGGCTGAACCTCCCTTCGCGTGATGCAGGTTAATCTGAACTAAATTCGTGAACGTGAAGGTGAATTATTATGGATGAGAGAAGCCGAGTTACTCGGCCTATTCACCCCCATCCTTTATCTCTCCCTGACCCTCCTCGACCACCATGGTAATATCTTCCTCGGAGTTCGAGCAGGTTTCTTGATCTCGAGTCAGGCTCTCGACCCACAGGCTGCTCCGCCCAGTTTCCCGGGATGCAGAGGCGATCTCCGCATCCCCAGTCACCCCATCAGAGCCGGAGGAGATCTCGGGCTGACCCGAGGTCAAGCTTTCGCCCTTTTCCCCTTTTCCAGAGGTCCCGAACATGGAGGGTATCTCCATGTCCTTTGGATCCTCCGCGGGGTTCTTTTTTTCCCCGCCCAAAACGGAAGTTTATCGCGTAACCTCCTGCCTTCAGAGCCTCCCCAGATTGGTGATCGATCCCAATCGTGAGGATAGTTCCTTGCCCTCTTTTTTAGAGTTCAGGATATTCCAAGCCCCAGTAGTGAGGTTGGAGTTCTGAACCTCGACAAGCTGGAGGATCTTCTCCAATTTCATGTCGTGGCTTCTTGGGCAGAACACCGTTATGGTGACCGGCTTTGGGATGTCGTCTCCACTTAGAGCCACCAATTCAGGTCCTTCCCAAGAGTTTAATTTCGGCGCTGACCTCATGAGCCAGTCTGCCGATTCTGGCGACCCACAGTCCACCAGTATCATTCCACAACGGAAATGGATACCTGAGAAGTGGATTCCCTTCTCTTTGCTGTGGCACAGTTCTTCCACCAGAGTGTCTTCCAGGGTGGAGAGGTGCTTTACTTTCAGGATGACCCCAGATAATCATTGGGCATTATTTCCACCCTAAAAGCCTTCTCTGTTTTGACAGCTGCTGCGTAAACAGTGGCTTGCCGGTTACCGTTGCAGCTAGTTTTGGTTTTTTGCTAAGAGGTCGCTGCGGAGGAGTAATATGCTCCGGGCCTCTTTTAAGCTTTATCTTCCCCGTTGGTGATTCCTTCGGGGGGGTTGAACGCTGAATAACCTGCTTCCTGGCATCTTCAGGGGATATTTTCTGATTGAGGAGTCGCAAGTATTTCCGCACCCCTGCTCCACTGAGACCTTTTCTCAGCGGGTGGTCGGGTGGTCTATACCGCCCGGTTCTCCCAGATTTGAGAGGTCGAACGGCATACGACCTTTGTGCCGTTTGGCCTTTTTTCCCTCTGTGGGGTGCCCGGAGGAAGAGGTGGAGGTTTTCTCCACTTTTTTTCCGGTGGAAGCCTTACTTTTTCTTTCTCTTTCTATAAATGGTCCCACGAGAAGCTAGGGTCATTACGGTCCACGACTGCAGTGCCCCGCATGCAGAGGTAAGGGGTTCAATACAATGGAGTCCCCCCGGTGCTCCAAGGTCGAAACCAGTAAGGACTATTCTTCTATATAGCCACGCATTCTTCTGCCTGGTTTCCCACATTGACTTTAGGTTTTTAATGAGGTTGTCTCCTCTTGGTCCGGGCAGTAAAGCCAAGACCCACTCCCCCCTCTATATAGCCACGCATTCTTCTGCCTGGTTTCCCACATTGACTTTAGGTTTTTAATGAGGTTGTCTCCTCTTGGTCCGGGCAGTAAAGCCAAGACCCACTCCCCCCTACCCCCCATCCCACTGGCTCGCGAAACTTCACCACAGACAGCCAGGAGACATTGGTATAACAGGTGATTTCAAGGTAAACTCGAAATTTCCCCGGCATCGTAACCCTGTGTGCAATCCCTTAGCCACGATACTACAGCTGGGACAGGTAAAGTTGGTCCGCGGCAAGGTATTCGAGGGCTGCCAGTTGAGTTTTTGAGTTTTTAGACACACCGAGCCCCCAGGTATTTCCCCGCAGACCTTCTCCTCATATAAAATCATCTCAGAGGCCTTTCTCCTATCCGCCACCTGGAGACGCGCCGGGTTGTTGCTTCACCCCCTCCACATCAATGAATATCCCGAGAAACTACGTACATACCTACTGATATGGACCCGGTAGAAGTGTCTAATGTATGGGCTGATTGCCCTCGTTCACCGCTTTCACCGGCTATCGCGTCACTTTTTTTCTCAATATAATTTTTTCCTCAGTGGAAAGATTTGATTGTCTCTTAGTTTTTAAACTGTCTGGTCTTGCACAGAAAGAGTACAAGATTCAGGACACACATATAAGGTTATACCTTAGTACAGTGCTGGCATCAGTAGTTGGATACGTTTCAAGCGTTGGGGCGCACAGGAACAAAACAGTAAAAAATAAACAGAAATTGGATAGAGCCCAAAGGTACTTAGTCAGAATGATGGGAGCGTTCAGTACTACACCTACACAAGCTTTAACTATCTTGTGTGGTGCACTACCACTGAATCTCGAAGTGACCAGAAGAGTGGCCTTATATTGGCTAAAGCATCAACAACATACAAAGTTATTAGAAATGTTTAGCACGCGATTGGAAACGAAAAGAGATATCAACAATGCAGTCGAACAAATATGGCAGGCTGACTGGGAGGCAGCAGCAACAGCACGGAGACTCTACCAATTTCTACCAGATGTAGCAATAAGGGTGCAACTGCAGCATCTGATTCCATCGCCAGAAATGGTTCATTTCCTGACTGAGCACGGACCGTATCCGGTCTACTTGAAAAGATTCAAATTGAGTGCAACAGATATATGTGATTGTGTAGAAGTAGGAACTCCGGAGTATGTAGTGTTGTCATGCGAAAACTTCAATGACATCGAAGATCTAAGAACAGCCCTACAGGGCATAGATATAACAGAGATACTACATAGCGAACAGCTTTACAAAAAATTGAACCGGCTGGCAGATAGGGTCTCGAAGTTCCAACAAGAGATCTATGCTGCCAGAAGACAAAATTAAACTTGAACAAAAACAAACAAAAAAAAGCAATCAAGAGGCACCCAAGACGTCTACAGGAAACGTTTTAGAACACCGAACTGCCGGGACGTCGCAGGATGAAGAAGAAAAGAAAACAAAAGTAAAGTACCAACCAATTTCGATTAGTTTTAAGTTATTAACCATAGTAGAAGTAGATAGAATTAACGTAGCATGTAAGTTATTGTAATACTAACGTAGTTTTAGGAACTAGTGCATGGGTTGAAATAAGAAAGCATGTAGCACGAAAAAATGCAATATTTGTCAACACTAAAGCATATAGCATAACTTTGTACTAGTAGATTAGGGTAAGGTAGTTGTAAATTAAACTTAGATTTAAAATTGAAAAAATTGGGAAACGCGGGAATGTTACGCAAAAAAAGGGTCTGATATAGATACCAGGAATCGACCAAAATGTTAAACAATCTAATGAAAAAAAAGTCTTTAGTTTTTTTATGTACTTTAAATTTGGATGTACCTTTATTTCTCTTAGATTTTGACGACGTTTTCACCGAAACTATTGGTTTTTTAACACGTACTATTTCGTTTTTAATGAGGTTTTCACTGTCAAAAAGTTTGGGTTTAATTACATTCAGACTTTGAATTTTGGCTTTTAATTTACGGCGGTATGGTTAGGGAATCAATGGAACACGGCTCTATTGATCCCTAATACAAAACACTATAACTTTATAGAAAACTTGTAAAATATAATAAACACTTTTATTCACGATGAAAGTCCAATATCGAGCTATCTGGAATATTAGAATAGGAATATCTTTCTAATGTTTAGTCGTCGTGTTCAATTTTGTTTATTAAAACCTATCTTAAGGTCTCCTAATTTTTATTACACGGGGTTTTCCGGGTCGCTCGTCACGAATTTGAGATCGGTAACCCACCCGGAGGACCTGGTGCACCGGATGATCTGATTTCTAGCGTCCCTCCCTGGAGTTTTGCTGGAAAAACTTACCAAATCGCTGAAAACTCATCGTCCGGCGGTTTTACGGGTTGCTCGACATGAATTTGTCATCGATAACCCGCCCCGGAGGACCTGGCGCACCGAATGACCTGACTTATAACGTCATCCTCTGGAGTTTCGTTGAAATTTTGCCGTCAAACTATTAAATATTCCTTCAATTTATGTTGATAAATATATGAGTCAATCTGGATGTTCAATGTATTAAAAATATAAGGATTTAGTTGAAAGATCCGTTCGAGTTTCCAGCGATTCGGTAAGTTGTTCCAGCAAAACTCCAGGAGATGACGTTAGTAGTCAGGTCGTTCGTGATAAGCGACCTAAAAAAACTCCGACGCAAGAGTGTTTCTTGATTTATCCGCAAGCGATTCTTTTGACATCGTCTAGGTAGTCTGCCTCTACTTCTTTTGTCAGCTCGTGGTCTCCACTCTATTATTTTTCTGGCCCACCTCCCATCAGTTATTCTGGCCACAAGGCCGGCTCAATTCCACTTAAGCCACGTTATGCGCAACATCCGTGACGCCTGTCCTTCTTATTTTCTCATTTCTGACTCTATCTCTGAGAGTCAGTCCCAATAGCGACCTTTCCATTCCTCTTTGGGCTACTCTGAGTTTGGTTGCTGTGGCCTGGGTGAAGGAGTGTTTTAGCACCGCAAGCCATGACTGGGAGCACGCATTGGTTGAAGGTCTTCTTTTTTAGGTGATTATATATGTTGCTCTTGAAGATGTCTGATAGAGCTACCCATGCCAAGGTAATTATTTTTTGCAGTTCAGTGGTTTGGTTATCTCTGACTATTTGAATTTCATGACCTAAGTATTTATATTTGTGGACTAGTATTATTTCGTTACCACTGGTATCAAATTTGTCATAAATTGCTTCTTTCCAAAGTTCATGTTTAAACCGACTTCCTTGCAAACGGCATCTAACTCGGTAAGTTGTCCGCTATTAGACCTATGTCGTCGGCAAATCGCAGGTGGGAGAGCATTTCGCCGTCAATACAGATTCCTTTGGTGTCCAACTACTTGAAAGCATGTTCCAGCACTGCCGTAAAAAGCTTGGGAGATAACGTGTCCCCTTGTCTAATTCCTCTTTCGACTTTTATACATTTTGTATCTTTATACAATCTTACAGTCTTGGTAGCATTGCTGTATATGTCTTTAATCGGTTTAGTGTACCGATAGTTTAGTTATATTTGTATAAAGTCACAGTAGTGGCTTCAATCTATATCGCCATCTATTACTGACTTCCAAAGATAACAGTTCACAATGTACAGGAATAAAGTAGTGCTTCATTTTTTTTATTTAGACGTTGATGTAGGTAAATAAAACAAAATAATCCCACAATGATTTATTTACAATAAAAATAAAAGTTAAATTAATACTAAATTTAAATAAAATGTTTCAAGCTGGTAGCAGATCGAAATCGTCAGAGACGTGCACCATAGGAACGTGAGTATCGTCAATCTTAGGTGTCTTTTTTCGATCACATAAACTCAGTTCTTTCAATTTCCATTCCCAGTCCATTTTTTGGACAGCGTGCAATGATTCTGCTTCGTTATGATGCCTCAACAGCATGTGTTCTTTTATTTTCTCCCATTTGTCATCGACGTCTTGTAACCAACTCAAAAACAGACGACCTGTAACAAACAAAAAGAAAAAATAATAAAAATATTAACAAGAACAAAATTCTTTACTTTTCCACTAGATGGAGTAAACATAATAAAACAAAAGCAGGTAAGAGATATTACTATCGTCTTTAACATCCTGTATCTTCCATTTTGTAGTCATTAAACTCGAATATATTCTTACCATTATATCGAGATCTCGCATTTCGGTCTTTCTCTTCTTGTTCAGGGGTGATGAGATTGTAAACTTCTTCGTCTCTTAGGATGGTACATACGGAAAAAGGTAACGATTGATTAGCCAAAGCTCTGGCTGCTCTACCGTGTACTCTTAAAATTTCTTGTTCCACTGAAAGTACCAATTTCTCCTTCTCGATTACATGCTAAAATATAAAATTATAGATATACTTAATGAAGGAATAAAAAAAATTCTCAAATACAGAAAGTGTAAATTCCTGTAAAGTAACAAAGTTATTCGTTACAAAAATATTACCTGTGTTCTCAGTCTATACCTCTCCTTCTCTTGATCGTTGAACAAATCTTTCATTTGTTGTGGCAGCGACTGGGGATATGTTACGTTTGGTGTAGTTGGCGCTGTACCTGCTAATACATATGTACACCTATTCATCAAATAGTCTTTGAAGCCTTGAGGAGGTTTAGGTTGGACTGGGAATAGGCCTCTACGTCTTTTGGCAATCTAAATGAATAAAGAAAAACGTATATAATCGTTATTTTGAAATAAATATTAAATTGGGTAGTGTAACAAATATGCACTGCGGCCGCCCCTGGTAGTGCTGCTTACGTGTGCGCCAGCAAGAGGTCGCAAGCGACACCCACTACAACGGCGACCTGCGCGAAGGGGAGGCAGTATGATAACCGCCATCGTAATATGAATAACGAAGTTTGATACTTTGTGTTTTCACGTTAATATATTTTTTCTATTTAACTTAACGTATTTCTTACTCTGAAAACCCAAAATCCCGAGACGTACATGCTACACTGGCACCCAACTTAGGGCAGAGTTAAAAATTTTTTGTCAAATCTGTGAAAACCCGAAAAACGCGGTTGTGAAAAGTGAGGTTGTGTTTGAAAAACGTGACTGATCCCAGTTCTTGATCCCGGTTTTCCGATCCTTGGACAAGAAAAAGTGAAAAGTATCTGCTTCCAAATAATACATTGAGTGTTCTATAATTCCGCTCCCACTTTAAGTGATTTAGGACCGAATTAACACTCCCGGTTTAAATAGTTCGATTTATTTTATATAAGTTCGTAATATCGAGTCATTTTTGAGACATTTTCTTCCTGTTATTTTAAAAAACTGTGAAATCTGATCCCGGCTAACGTCGATCTTGGACTGGTTTTATAGTTCAGTGCTTATATAGTGGTGGTACCTGTCTCAACATATACAGTGTATCACGTAAGAGCTAAAATAAGATACTGAAGACTTCTGAATGTAAGTACGTTCTTTATTTTGCATGCTCCTGAATCGTTTTATTCAAAATTGCCGATAAACGTAAACATTCCTACAATTTGCGTTCTGCAAGAAATCAAGAATTTGAAACTTTATCCTCAGTCATGTCGAAACAATCAGAAAACGTAAATAATCAAGTTGTCTTAACAAATGAACAATTCCAACAGCTGTTGGCCAGTTTATCGGTACGTGATATGCCTAATTTAAACATTCCGTCTCAAAGTGGTAATTTTTCTAAATGCTCGTCGCGATTTAATGGCGCGAGGGACGCAGACGTCAACGCATTTATTGACGCGATAGTCATTTATAAAGATTGTTTACAAATAACCGATGACAACGCGCTAAAAGGACTTCCTATGTTACTTGATGGTTTCGCATCGACATGGTTTCAAGGCATTAAAAATACGACAAATACGTGGCAAGATGCAATAAATCTATTAAGAAACACGTTCGGTCCCCAAAAACCAACGTATCGAGTTTACCGCGAGTTATTTGCAAACGAACAAGATTTTAAAACACCTGTGGACATTTTTGTGTGTAAAATGCGTGCTATAATCGCTCAATTACCGGCTAACACATTATCCGAGGACATTCAACTAGACATGGTTTACGGTCTTTTAAATAAAAATATACGGGAAAAGATACCGCGTGAAAAAATTGAAACTTTTCAAGGATTGCTTTCGCAAGCGCGACATATAGAGGAGACGTTCGAAAAGAATATTGATATTAATGTAAATAGTAGTGTTTTCAAAGACAATAAATCGCGAAATCGTTTCTGTAGTTATTGCAGAAACCCCGGTCACATAAAAGAGGAATGCCGCAAGCGACTAAACGCAAATTCAAAGAAAGTTGAAACTATTTTACAAAATAATTCTGAAGCCGTTTCTTCGACAAACCCACCTATCTCGTGTTATGGTTGTGGTAATCCCGGGTTTGTTCGGTCTAAATGTCCTAAATGCAATATTTCAGATACGGCTTCAGTAGAATTTCTAAGTGTAGATACATTAGTCGATCCACAACCCAGACCTATTTTAAGCATTAATATCTTGGGTCACAATGGTAGAGGCCTTATCGATACTGCCGCAAAACAAAGTGTTGCTAGCCATACCTTGTATCAAATTTTGAAAAATGAGGGTCAAACGTTCACATCCGAATTAATTTCAGTCAAATTCGCAGATGGTAAAGCAAAAAATGAAAATGTTCTTACTACTTGTGTGGATGTTATGTTGAATGGCAGGGCCGTCTCTACTAAATTCATTACCTTTCCTGGGTCTCAAAACAAAACTTTGTTAGGTATCGATTTTTTGCAAAATGCTGATATAGCCTTAGACATTCCTAAAAGGCAATGGTCTTTCTCAAATAAATCACATACTAGGTTTGATTTGTCATTTGAATCCGATCTGCACCAATCAATCGAAATTTCCTGCTGTGAAAACTTACGGACAAAGGAAGGTGTTATGTTGGCATCTGATGAAAGATGTCGCCCTGATCAATTTCTTAAAGAAAGGGAAAATATCTTCCAGTTGGGGGGAGAAGCAACTCCCTATGCAGAGCTTCTTATAGACACAGGTGATCATCAACCTATAGCGTTACCACCGTATCGGTTATCACCCGCTAGAAAGCAAGTGTTGAAAAACGAGCTAGACAAACTTTTAGGAAAAGGATTCATTGAAGAATGCGAAAGTGCATGGGCAGCCGAATGGTTTTAGTTCCCAAAAAGGACGGAAGTACTAGACTTCGTGTTGACTATAAACGTTTGAATACTATTACAAGTCCGTCATATCCTTTGCCACGAATGGATGATTTATTTCATGCCGCAAAAACAACATTTTATATGTCCACCATAGACTTGCGTATGGGTTATCACCAAGTGCGCGTCGTTGAACGTGATAAAGATAAAACTACTTTCGTGACACCCTTCGGTACTTATCGTTATTTGCGCATGCCGTTCGGGTTAAAAGGTGCTCCAGGAACTTTCCAACGGTTGATGGACCGGTTCCGTCGTGGTCTCAAAGACATTCTGGTGCTTAGATACTTAGATGACCTGATTGTGTTGTCTAACTGTCTCGATGAGCATTTCAAAGACTTAAATACCGTTTTAGACAGACTTCAACAATTTAAATTACGTGTTAACAGCGAGAAATCAGTTGTCGCCCGCGAAAAAGTTAAATATCTCGATCATATAATTACGCAAAGCGGAATATCCGTGGATCCCGAGAAAACAGCGGCTATAGCTACCCGGTCAGCACCTCGGAACGTAAAAGAAGTACAATCATTCTTACAAACATCCAGTGGGTATCGTCGATTTATAAATAATTTCGCAGCTGTGTCCAAACCACTTAGTGACCTAACCAAGAAATCTGTCGCATGGCAATGGACTACTCAGCAACAGAAATCATTTGATACGTTGAAAAATCTTCTCACATCTGCTCCGATTCTACGTCAATGTGATGAGACTAAACCATTCATAATCCGCACAGACGATAGCAGCTACGCACTGGGCGCTGTATTACTTCAAGACAGAAACAAGACATATGCAGACAAAAACAGGCGCAATAGTAAAGGAGCAACACCGGTTCGGGCGCATTTCTTATGTAAATTAACATGGGAAATCGCCAAGGTCCATCGTGGTAATTTTTGACGCAATTTCGATCTGCGCATGCGTCAATCATGAAGCGGCCGACAGCAACTTTGTATCACGTGCGCATCCACCATTTGCTGGGACACGTTCGTCCTTCAAGGTAGGAGACCTGGTATGGGTTGATACTCACACCCATAGTAATGCGACGAAAGGCATCACAACCAAGTTTCATCCAAAAAGAGATGGACCTTACCGAATTTCCAAAATAATTTCACCAGTAAGCTACCAAGTCTCATATCCCAGTGACACACGAACATGGCTAGGAACATATCATATGTCAGCCTTGACTATAGCTAATACAGAAGACGAAGAGACTCCTGTAGTCCCGCTAAGAAAAAGAGAGACCAAGGAAGTTTACTGGCCCTTCCTCGAGACGAGTTCAGGACCAGGGGGGAGACTGTAACAAATATGCACTGCGGCCGCCCCTAGTAGTGCTGCTTACGTGTGCGCCAGCAAGAGGTCTATACCTCTCCTTCTCTTGATCGTTGAACAAATCTTTCATTTGTTGTGGCAGCGACTGGGGATATGTTACGTTTGGTGTAGTTGGCGCTGTACCTGCTAATACATATGTACACCTATTCATCAAATAGTCTTTGAAGCCTTGAGGAGGTTTAGGTTGGACTGGGAATAGGCCTCTACGTCTTTTGGCAATCTAAATGAATAAAGAAAAACGTATATAATCGTTATTTTGAAATAAATATTAAATTGGGTAGTGTAACAAATATGCACTGCGGCCGCCCCTGGTAGTGCTGCTTACGTGTGCGCCAGCAAGAGGTCGCAAGCGACACCCACTACAACGGCGACCTGCGCGAAGGGGAGGCAGTATGATAACCGCCATCGTAATATGAATAACGAAGTTTGATACTTTGTGTTTTCACGTTAATATATTTTTTCTATTTAACTTAACGTATTTCTTACTCTGAAAACCCAAAATCCCGAGACGTACATGCTACAGTAGACTTTTAATTTAGTTTTTCGGAATGATTTAATTAGAATATAATATATAGAATTTTTATAATTTGGGAGGAAATATGGTTATATATTTTAAGTCATTTGTAATGTGTCGCTTAAATCAAATAGAAGCTAAATGTAACAAATCTACAATAGTGGAAATTAAATTAAGAGAACCAAATGAATTTCTAAGTGAACAGTTAGTTTTATCAACCGATAAAAAAAACTGCCTTTCTCCAGACTATATTATTTTGATCGATTACCCGTGAATGTGCAGGCGGTGGCCCGTCACTAGCTTTTAGACAGTGGATATGGGTGGGGTTTACAAATACCAATACTCAAAATTTATAACGCGCCACAAGATTATCACCGCTAGGCACAGATGTATGACTAGAATCTTGAAGAGCCAGATGAATAAGTTTTAATCAATAGAATAATAAGCCTATACTATACCTTACCACGAGCCTTTTACACTGGTTATCTGGTACCTATTTACTATACCCAACCAACACAAGGGCAACTAAATAAAAGAGCAAATTCCTGGTTGATGATACAGTTGATTTATTTAAAACTCGTCCTGAACGTTTAGTTAATTGGGAACAATAATTAAAGTTTAGCTATTAAACATTTGTGACATGATACGGAAGTTCAAATAATACTTTAAAATTACGTTGAAATCTGAAAGTTGAGTTATAATATGAAAATTCAAATAACGATGAAGGTTCAATTTACATATGATTTAAACAATGCAATGTGAATTTACTGTATTACTTAAAAATACACCAAATAATAATATGACCTTAAGTCAGAGTGATAATATACTATTTCCTCGATGGGGAAAGATTACCTAACAATTTAATGTAAGACAGAAATTGTACCTATATGATACCTATTTCGCTCTGAAGGAGAATATTTTAAAGTTTAACTAGCAGGTGGTGTCTACCCAGATTCCCCGATGTGCGCACAACGAGTTTACAGCATAGGTAGCTGTGGCTCACCCTTGCAGTAAGTACTTAGATAGATAACGTAAACTTGTTAACAAATATTAATGCAAATGTAAAAGAGGTGCACACGCCATTTAAATGTAAATATCTATAATGAAAATAAAACTATATTTATCACTTAGCTGCACTGGGATGGCTTCTCAATCCAGGAAACGGTCAGTTAATCACTCTGCCCACAGGGTGCTCTTAGAATATATACTGAGGGAACCTCTCACTTATCTTGAACCCGCCACACAAAAAAAACCCTAAATTAAATGAATTAATTTAGTATTATGCACAAACTATACTCATACAACGGCACAAATTAAACCAGAAAGGTTTAGTCAAAAGCATCTTACCTCTTACAATCCAGAGGGTTTCTTTTTAACTTCCTCAATCGTCTGTACATCAAGAAACATCCAGGAAAGTATAAATCAGTATAAATACTCAAAGTAGGGTCTATAAAGAATAGCAAAATGTAAGAATATACCTCATGAAACTGATAAATGTAGCGACATACCTGAATAAAACCTCAAAATAGGGCTACCAGTCTCTCGGGGTGATTGATCCCTATATAAGGAAGTGGTACCAGTCACGAAATCAAATCCTGCATTCACAGCAGGCCAAATGCAAGAACCAGTTACCGGAAAAACCGCATGAGCGCTTCTCAAAATCCCCAAAATGGGTGAAGAACAGCAATCTTTGAATAGAGAAGTCCCAAGCGCACCACACTGAGATGGGGTCGCAGGATTCGCAATGAACCAAATCCACAAATAAAATGTCACCGGCATGGTGACCAAATCGCTCCACGAACTTAAAACCAGTAAAAACCACATTCCAGCAATTTTTCTACCATCAAAAAAACTACACATTTAAAAAAAAGGTTCCTCGAACACATCCATTAACCAAGACATATGGCTCCTCAAAAATACTATTATTAGCCAAGACATACAGCATGTATGACTATCTCCTTTTGTAAACACATCCAAGCCGTACGAGACAAGGATATACACAATGACGTAGCCAACGTATACAAGTTGTTCAACCATAAGCTGTATATCGGGCTGTCTACCTTCGAGCATAGTGTCAACAATTAAATATTGAATAACCTTCCAGAACAGACTTAAGTTGGTGGATTCACGACCCAGATATTGAATATTTCCAAAGACGCTTATGAATACTTCATCCGACCGTAAAAATGGAATATATCTTAGGTGAGAAATGGCAAGCAGCAGGCCACATACCGAAACCAAGGCCTTAACGTTGAAGAAGATTTGACATTAACGCATGACAGTCTATAGATGAACAATAACAAGCTACTTTTGTAAAAAGATATTGTTAAAAATGGTAAAAAAGGACGATAAAAATGCCCCCTGCAAGGCAATATGGGCACAGTATCTGTCTACCTGGTAATACGACTTCACACGAATACCATGATGAAGGTTTTATGTCTAGGAAATCAAATTAAAGGAGGAACACACAACAAAGGTAGGTAACCACATAACCAACCATACGCAACAATATTAATATTTTATCATTTTCAGGAACCATTAGGAGCAGTAGTGGGTACAGGGTGTGACGAACAATAAATCAAGATTTAGTGTTGTTAAATTGTGAAATTATGATTATAAATAAAATATATTATGAAAAATACCTCCGGGGTTGATTTACAATTTATGGCTAGGTAAGTACTAATTAAAAATATTGTAACATGATTAGGAAATCATTTTAAAGTCGAAAAATTAACGTTACAGTAATCCGACTCGAAGATGAACCATGATAGAGTTATCAGGGAGTATGAAGCGCAAAAAAATTAGTGCAGCATAACCCTTTTCTGAACTATCAAAGAAGCCATGTAACTCGCAAGAGATATAGTTGTCAGATATCATTAAGCAACATATTTTAAAAGAATTTCTTAGAAGTGACAACTGTGATTTATAAAGATTCCATGTTTTTTAATATTTGCTGGAGGTACTTCATCCCAATCGAGGCCTAGACTCCAGAGAATTAGGATAAGATGCTCGGGAAAGAAAGTAACAGAAGCAATAAAGCCTAAAGGATCGTAAATCCGAGCAATTTCGGATAAAATATTTCTTTTTGTACAATAATTGTCATGAGTTGAGACTAGATAAGAAAAGTAATCAAAGTTAGGATACCATTTCATCCTCAGAGAGGTCAAAATTTTCTAAAAGCTTAACATGATTAGATGCCCATTTTCTCAGCTGAAACTGGCCTTTGGCTAATAATGAAATTATTTGTTGTTGTAGTTCGTGCGCATCTGTGATATAATTACTTCCACAAATTAAATCGTCAACATATACGCTGGTTCGAATAGCTCCAGTTGCACGAGGAAATTTGAACTCTTCATCATCGGCCAATTGCAGTAGTATACGTATAGCTAAAAAAGGAGCAGAGGAAATGCCATAAGTAACTGTAAGTAACCGACAATCTTGAATCGGTTCAGAGGGAGAAAACCTATAGACAATCCGCTGATAGTCACAGTCGGATTTGTTTATAAGAATTTGTCTATACGTTTGTTTTATATACGCAGTAAACACAGACTTAAGGAAGCGAAAATGCATTAATAGAACAAATATGTCGGCCTGCAACGTTTGACCAGTAAGTAGCGTATCATTCAAAGGATGCCCTTAAGAGGGGTTTAACCTTATTTGGGATTGATAGTAAAACTTTGTAAAACAAGGAATGGCAAAAATCAGATTACTGGGATCTCGCTAAAAAAATCGAGATTTTTTTTCACTTTCTGCTTGTGAAAGGTTGGATCTAGGCATCTCTCGGAGTGCTTTTTTAATTTTTTTAAAAAAACACTAGAAAAATGTACGAAATATCGGCCATATTCACTATGCCTCAATTACACAGTTGTCTTTATTGAAAAAAAAAATTATCGTGATCCATCAATAACTACTGGGTCAAAAATGATTTTTGCTGAACCCCTGCAGACACAATTACGGAGTATTTTTGATGACTGATTCGAGCGCCCTCGCACCAAATAAGCACTTTTACATAATTTCATTCATAAAAACCAAAAATAGCACTGAAGCTATTCCAAAAATTTCAGCACGTGTGATGATGTCAATAGAAATTGCGAAAGGGATTCATTGCATTCTCGAATAAGATTAGGTATAATATTAAATAGGTGATAAAAACGTAAACATTTTTTGCGAACGGCGGCGGCGAGGGTGATGGACAAAGAACCGGCCAGATATGCACGTATAACAGACGACAGAAAGGTAGTTAACTTGGGATTGCATTCAGATAGTGACACTTGTTAGTTTGTGAACTTATGATATTGTGATCAAGCATGTCGAGTTCAAATTATCGAACTGGCGATAAACATCGTAAAAGACTTTCTGTTAGGAAATTGTCAGTAAAAAAAGGATTTTGAGATTAAATAAGGTAAGTAAATATTTTTAAATGGTTATTGGTATATATCTGTAGCGTAAAAAAGAATCGAGGAAGCCAATATTTCAACAGTTCAACATAAAATAAGTTATTCATACCAATCTACTAGGAAGTGTTTTATAAGAGTGAATACCCAGATAACACCGATAACGACCGACTATGGAAAATTAAAGTATTTCAAAATAGTGCATCAGGAGTCCTTAAGAACACCTCCATATTTGCTTTCGGCAGTATGTACAGGTGTACTTCTCAAACGCTCCCGAATCTCGCTTCATCAACTGCTTTTATGCATGTGTGATTCCGCTGCCGGTCGAATACCATGAAATGAAATACACGCATAAGAGGCAGTTGACCTGCATCAATCATGAACTAAAATCTGTTGCCGTTAGAGCGCTTCCAAGGCACTTTCAATCGCCGGGAGAGTATATCACGGCCGGCTGGCGTCCGCCTTGACACTTCGATGCTGGGAAAGTATTATTTGCCTGGCCAGAACATGATTTGCCGGTAGACATGTGCGATACAAATGCTGGGCCGATGGTCAATGTTATCTGGGTATAGTTCTTTTCATGGGAGCTTGATGACTGCGTAATGATGAATATCCCACAACCAGATACTTATTACAATAAGTGTTTCAAATTTGCGGAATTATTTCCTAAAAAATAATTTGAATCGATATTCCAACTTATTGAAGATTAATCTTCTACGTCAAATTTATTTTCAGCCTATTCCCGCCTCAGTAAACTCCTTCACATCAAATGAACGGGACTCATATGATCATCACTCTGTGTTTAATTCTGGAAAACCTCAAGATCATATAGCGGATATGGATAATCTATCACAAAGTTCATTAGGCGAAAATTATGAATTTTCAGCTCTGGCAAAGCATATACTAGATAACAATCTGCCTTGGATGAGATGACTAAAGCCGCTGAAGAGGAAAAGGCTTTAGCATTTGAGAATGGTGACTTAACTCCTAATGGAATTCCATTTATAACAGTTGTGTGTGATGGGGTGTGGGCCAAAAGATCATACCGTCACAATTATAACTCGTTGAGTGGAGCAGCAGCGATTGTAGGATATAAAAAAAAGTATTATATCTGGCGGTTAAAAATAAATTCTGTCTCATGTGTAAGCGCCATCCCATAGCCACACCATCACACACATGCTATAAAAATTGGGAAGGATCTGCATCAGCAATGGAATCTGCCATAATCTGCGAAGGATTCATGTAGAGCATGGATTTGCATGGATTAATCTATAAGAGGATGGTTGCTGACGGCAATAGTAGTTGCTACAAAAAAATTCTGGATAGTAATCCCTACAAAGACTACCAAGTGAAAGTTGAGAAGATTGAGTGTCGGAATTACTTATGAAGAAACTATATCAATAAAATGCGAGATTCAGGAAAAGACACCAACGCTGGTCCTTTGGTACTAAGAAACGAAATAAAGGTATGTATAATAAAAGATGAATCACAGTAATCCATTTCCATGAAATTTCTGAAATGTCTGCACCAATTTTCAATACAAGCCTTTTTTTGGACTCAATATGGAAATTGAAGTTTTCCAATATTTTTCAGAAAAACCTACTGAGATTCCGCTATGCCATCACAGAAGCCATCAAATACAGAAAAAACGGTGGCACTATGGAGGAAAAATGTGAGAAACTACGGAAAGATACATTGAACAGCCCTTTCCACATATTAGGTCATTACATTGTTGTACCTACTATTGCCAAAAACAAAGTAAAGCTGGAAGTTCACATACCCGTGATACGATTGCAGATATGAAATTAACACGTAAGTTTCATTATATAATAATTATTCTGTTAGGTATATAAGAAGGGTGGTATGTATGTTGAAATAAATATTTATGTTGGTACATATTTCCATTTATTTTTTTAATGACTATAAGCATCTGATTATTGATTTCCATATTTTTTATTGCATATTTTATGTTTGCAGTATTATATGATAAATTGATGGGTCATGTGAGGTACATTTCCAATCATTCTACAAGCTTGATATTAGATGTAGATAATAATTCGGTAGAGCAATTCAACGGGATTATTGCAAAACACACTGGAGGGAAAAGGATTAACTATGTTCTCAGACGTTCTTACCAGTCTCGATGTTTCGCGTCAGTGGTAAGCCACAAAACCAAAATTCCTTTGGAAATTTTGAAAAAAAATTGGTGCTGTAAAAGTTGGCTATTATATACAAAACTATGAAAGTTGCAAGAATAGCAAAAGAATAAATAAAAATAAAATGAGACTATTTAAGAAACGGAATGAATATTCCAATTCTCAAAGAGAAAAATCACACAGTCATATGTAACGCGTTGCGAAAAACCAGATCTCGAAGATTATAAATTACAGCAGGCAATATCCGAATATGTGGAAGGATTACAGTTGACTGTGACAGAAAAGATAAATATAGAAGAGACAACGAGAAATCAGTTAGATTCGGAAATGTGGAAAAATGTAAGAAGAAAATAGTCACAGCTTCGAAATTTGCTGAAATTTGTAAGAAAAAACCCGAATCTTCAAGAAAAAATTTAATTAAAACAATACTGTATTCAAAGAAAATATTTGCCAAATCTTTGAAACATGGTGTGGAAAATGAAGAAAAAGCAATTAGAGAAACACCTCGGAGTTCAAATTTCTAAATGCGGTTTATTCATCGATCAGTACATCCCAATAAAGTTATTGTAGAAGTTAAGTATCCTTATTCTGCACGAGATATGACACCAGACGAAGGCATCGCTAAAGGGCTTATAAAATGTTGGAGGAAAAATGGGGAGTTCAATAAAAACCATAACTGGTATTACCAAGTTCAAGGCCAGTTGCATGTAACTGGCTTTGAATTTTGTTATTTCGCGGTATGGACATATAAAGGTATAAAAATTGAAAAAATTGATCGCAATGATACATTTTGGCAAAATAAGATGGAATCAAAATTAGTAGATTTTTATATGAAATATTTGCTGTCTGAAATAGTTGACAGTAGATACGAGAGAAATATGGAAATAAGAGATTGATATGAGGTATTTCTGTACAATTAGATTGTTATGTATATATTTTATTTTCAAATATATCCTGTGAGATTTCAAGTTCAGTGAGCATACTGAATACCTTGAAAAGTGTCATTTCTTCATACCTATCGAAGAAGAATATTTCTAAATATTTTGTTATGTACGAAAATGTTCAATAGAGTTTTTCCACTAACAGCATTTTTGCAGAGTTTCTTTTTTCTGTGTGTATCTATTTTTTATTAACTATCTACCCATATCCATATTCATCATACGCGAAATACTCATTACGATAAAAATAATACTCATTTTATTTTTAATATTTTTATGGACATTTTTTGATAATACAGGCCTATTCTGAGAATTCCAACGGCCGACGACGACGGGTGCAGACCCCGCAAGGTCAAATTTACTACGAAAGTTACGCGACAGTGAGTTGGAGTGAGACGCGAACAGCGCTAAGCATTTTTTGTTCGTCATTGGTCTCCGCCCCTTTCACTCGGGATTTTTACTTCCCGCTTCACACCGCAAATTTACTCTGACATGTTTGTAAAGGTTAACCCCCTCTTAAGGAAAACTATCGAAAACTATTCGTAATTTTGTAGTTGAGCTATTAGGGTTAAAAACAGCGTGATGCGGCATATAATAAATATTATCAAAAGAGCAAGGAGAATCAACTGGTTCCATATGACCAGCTAAAAGATAATCTTTCATAAATTGAGAATATTCAAAGGCTAATGAGGAGTCCATTTCTAAACGTCGTTCTAACAGATAGAGACGCCTAAGTGCTTGAGTTCGAGTGTTACCGAAAAAAAAATACACTTGATAAGTTAAAACACTACGTCTTAATTATATGTTATTTAAACTCCGAGAACTCCTCAAAAAACCGCTACCGCTATCCGCGAACCCCAAAAAAAACTGGACCGCTTCCGACCGCGAGTTTTTACCAACTGCCACTTCATCTGTTACATTTTCGTAGCTTCGGCATTCTGCCTATGTCAACTTCGTTTATTTTTTGTACATGTTAATTCCTGATCGGTGGATACTTATCGTTCGACGTACTTGTATAATAGGTTTTTTACCTTGATTAAGAATTAATTTTTATTTGATTCCGCAAAATTTCGTTATTTTGACGCAATTATTATTTCCTGTTAAAATATTCTTTTTTTGCAACAAATTCAGACTGTTAGCTAACTGTTTTTTTACTTTGTTTGTAGGTCAACGACCGCTTTCTTTAGTTTAACCCTCAGCTGCTATCGACCAATTTCATTAACATATTGACTATTGACGGGTCCCTAGGACCCACTGTAAAGGGTGGCTAGAAAATTATATAACAAACAATCTCAGGAAAGATTATTATTAAAGAACATACTTGCTACATTGTTATCAACACACAAAAACCTAAACCAATTTTTAAAAACACTTTGGACATAGCTTTATAGAACACTGATTACATATTGGTATGTTACAAACATCACAACATATGGCTGTCTTTCTATCCCTGGCGGCTGGACATATGGCACATCTCTTTCTTTTGCTCTTTACGATAGATTGTTTCGGTTCTTCTGCAGCTGGAATCACCGTTCCTAAAGTATCTGCTATCACGGTTCGAATTTTTAAAGGGACCTTATTATTAACCATTCTGGACCGCAAATATTCATCAAGTAACTGCATACCAAGATCTTTTATGAAATTAAATCGTGCTATTTCTTCACCATGTGATGAAAATTGATACAATACACGAGAATTGACACTTGCAGTATTCAGGATTGTATGGAAAATTGCCATTGGCCATCTATGTCTTTCTAGATGTAGAATAAAGTGCACATTTTGCATCAAGAGCATCGACTCCTGACTTTGTATCATTATAGAAATGGATAATTTCTGGCTTTTGACTCCCTTTATTAACGGACCCACTATGGTGCATACTGGAAAGCATAATTACACTTTTTCCTTTCTTGGGAACGTAGGAGACTATAGTATTGGTAGAGCAGTATCCAAAAATCGATGACTGAATAGGTCGGTTTCTATGTGGCAAGAATTCGGGAGGTATAGCTCTTTTATTTTTCTTTATGGTACCAACATAAGTTAATTTTTTCTTTTTTAATTCCTCTAAAAGTTCTACAGAGGTGTACCAGTTATCACCCGTAATGTTTCTTTTAATTCCTTCAATACAGTCTGCTAGTCGTAGAACAACCCTGGTAGGATTTGCTAAGGTGGGTTTAATTGCAGCAGTGGGTTTATTTTCGGCACCAGCATAGACTTCTGCGTTGACCATATAATGAGTTTTTGTGTCGGCCAATATCTGTACCTTAATACCATATTTAGCGAGTTTGTTCGGAATAAACATTCTAAACGAACATCTTCCTCGGAATGGTATTAACATTTCGTCAACGGTTAAATAAAACCCTGGGGAATAACATGATTTCGATCTGGTGACAAACTCATTAAAAAAATCGGAAATAGGGGCTAATTTATTGGTCTTGAGCCTCTCTTTTCGTGTTTGTATATTATCAAGTCTCGGGCAACTTAGTAGAAATGAAAATCTAGCGAGACTCATGGTACTTCGAAAAATAGGTCTCCCAGTCCCATCTGCAGCCCACATTGATCGAATGTCTTCGTGTCCAGATTTAAATATACCTTGTAGATACAAAAGACCTAACAGCGCTTTTACCTTAGTTAAACTGGTGTCAGCAGTAAAAGCTGGTTTGCATTTCTTTTTCGCCTGAGGACGTCTTCTGAATGTCGCATATTTTTCTCTACACAAAGCAATTTTTATGTTAGTGTAGGTAACAATTTTTTGCAGCATCTCCTCAGAAAGCAGTAAATTCCAAGCTTGGAGGGGGGTAGATGGACGATTATTTCGATCAGCGCAGATTAATCCCGGCAAAACAATAACTATATTATGAGATGGTGTTCGTCCTCTAATACTTGGTGTTTTTGCCCATTTGGTATTGTCTTTTCCATACCAGGCATTTCTCACAATTTCTTCGTCCTCTGAGTCGGATATTTCTTGGTCTGTAATAGTATCATGTTCGCTATAGATCTCGTTATCCTCTTCGTCTTGGTCACTTTCATTTGCGAAGGTCTCTATTTCTTGTAGTATTGCAGCCTCACCAACCACCGTTCCTAATTCATTTTCTTCACTTTCAGCCAATCTGTGTACACCTCCGTCCTCTTCTTCTTGCCAAAACTCTTCATAATTTAATATCGCTTCTAGTTGTTTATCATTTAAACCTCCTGATCTGGATGCCATTTTCTGAAAATAAATATGAACACTATAAGTTCATATTATTATTTAAAAAATATTTTTTTTGGAATAAAACAATACATTACTGATTTCGAAAGAATTATTTAAATATTATAAATAGTGTAAATAAAACAAACCAATTTACCTGAGTACCACCGCAAAAATCCAAGAATTATTTAAAATCCAAAACACAGTTAATAAAAACAAACTTAGAACACGTGCACTATCGACGGGTCCTGGTGAACCGAACGTCACTATTGAACGGCAACTGTGATACTGAGCTTGCTGCAGTAAGTAATCTTTGGAGTAGGAGAGTACAGGGGCGCGCAAGATATTTCGCTACCTTTAAAAGAAAATACATCAGTTTAAAAATTCGTTCGGATCCTCAGGACCCGTCGGTAGTAGTTGAGGGTTAAACGTTACAATATAAAAGTTAATTTGCTATACAAGGTGATCCTCCCTATGTTTCTTACTTTGGTATTTATTACACTTCCGAAATCCTTTTTTCTTTTGATATGGGTACAAAAGTACACACAAAGGACATTTTCTCATCCGTTCTATAGTCCTATGTATCAGCTATATTCGCAACAATCCAACTAGAACCTTGAACTACGCTTAAATTAATATTTAAACCTTGCAATATTTATGAACCCACAATTAAAACATCACGAAATTATCAAGAAGGTTAACCAAGAAACGTTCCAAAACATGGTACCTCAACCCTTTCGTTTTACAACTTACCTGTTTCTTAATATCCAAAAATAGTTGATAACAATTGGTTATAGGTTGTTCGTGCGGATGTACTTGGGCTTCCGTCGATGATTCTTGCGAATCGCTAGGTGGGGGTGCAGTTTCTTTGTTCTGTTTCATTTTTCTTTTTCTCGGATGTAGTTCGACGGGTGGCGGGGCCAAAATTGAGGGAGTGGATGTCGAGGCGGACGAAGTGGATGAAGTTTCAGCTTCAGCATTAGATTGTGCCTTTAAAAACGAACATATATCTTAATAATTCAATGGGGAAAGGAAGCGACTTTATTAAGAAAATCACCGTGGTATGTAGTTGATAATTATATATAATTTATTGTGATAGTCGTTTGAAAATAAAAGTGAATTGTTACTACCTTAATCCTCCCCTGGTGGGATAATTTAATGACTGGAGGATAATGTCATATACTTTTTATCACTTTTATTTCCTGACAACAGTTAAAAATCCTGTAACCTTATCATTCTTATTTTCTCGATAAGAATTAAAAGAATAAGTTTATTTTAATTAACTCACTTCATCTGCATCATCCGCATCTTCTTTTTTCTCTTCTTTAACGGTAGTTGCAGGAGTTTCCGGATTACTGACAACTGGATTTGTTTCTTTGTCAGTTGTAGGTTCTGTATTGGTCGAGCTGGGAACAACGTAAGGTAGAGCGGGATGCAATCTCTGGGAACTGTTTTTCCCGTTGCGTCCTACTCCACTTTCTTGTTCGGCACTGTTGGTTTGAGGAATGACAATTTTCAAGGGAGGAACCTAAACAACATGTATGTATTTAATTGAAGTACAGAGTTACTGGTTGTAAATTCTTCAATATGTAATAATTCAGTTGGTCAATCAGATAAATGTTGTTTCAAAACATTAAAATGTGTTAAAAACCGTTTAAAATTTTACTTATGCAAAGTTTAACTGAGGCTTATAGAAGGAAAAGGCCCGATTTTTGCAGCCAATTGATTCAAAAATACTTCTATCTGAAGATTCTTATCGTAAAAACACGTTTTGCAGCATTTTCTGGAAGTGCAACTAGAAGTACAACTTCACCTCATAGTGCCATGTCCGATGAAGACCATTTTTGCAGCCAAATGATTCACAAATGGAATATAAATCCTTCTTCTTGGAGATGTTCATCCCAGAAATAAAAAACACCCGATATGCAAGATTTTCTGGAAGCTAAACTTGATAATGTAACTTGGATGGGTGACATACTCGATGAAGACCATTTTTAGTGCCAAATGATTCAAAAATTGGATAAAAACATTTCACCCAAAGATACTTATTCGAGAAATAAAAAAAACAGCCTTTTGCAGGATTTTCTGGAAGCAAAACATGATAATATGATTTGAATTGGTCACCCCATTAGTGTCTTACCCAATAAAGATCATTTTTGAGGACAAATTATTTTAAGTTTGCATAAAAAGCTTTCTATCTGGATATTCTTAACCCAGAAATAGAAAATACTCGTTTTGCAAAATTTTCTGGAAGCAAAACTTGACAATATGACTTGGATGGGTCACCACATAATGTCATACTACCTTATGAAGACCATTTTTGCAGCCAAATGATTCAAAAGTCGAATACAAATCCTTCTAGCTGAAGATTGATATACTAAAAATAGAAAACACCCATTTTGCGAAATTCTCTGGAATCCGAACGTGATACTATGACTTCTATGAGTCACCCCATAGTGTCATACTCCCGATAAAGATCATTTTTACAGCAAAATGATTCAAAAGTTGGAGAAAATGTCTTCTATCAGGAGATTTTTAACGCAGAAATAGAAATCACGCATTTTGTAGGATTTTCTGGAAGCAGATCTTGACAATATGACTTGGATGGCTCACCACATAGTGTCAAACTCTATGAAGACCATTTTTGCAGCTAAATGATTCAAAATTTTGATTAAAATCCTTCTTTTTGGAGATTATTATCAAAGAAATAGAAAATATCCATTTTGCCGAGTTTTCTGGAAGGCGAATTTGGTAATATGACTTAGATGGGTCACCCCAAAGTGTCATACCCCTGATAAAGACCATTTTTGCGGCCAAATGATTCAAAAATGGGATAAAAATGCTTCTATCTGTAGTTTTTTATGTCACCAACAGAAAACACTCATTGTGCAGGATTTTCTGGAAGCTAAAGTTGATAATGTGATTTGAATGAGTCACTCCATAGTGCCATGCCAGATGAAGACCATTTTTGTAGTAAATTATTCAAAATTAGGATAAAAATGCTTCTATCTGTAGTTTCTTATCCCACCAACAGAAGACATTGGTTTTGCAGGATTTTCTGGAAGCCAAACTTAATAATGTTACTTGAATGGGTCACCTCATAGTGTCATGTCCAATGAAGACCATTTTTACAGCCAAATAATTCAAAACGGGGATAAAAATCGTTCTATCTGGAGATTCTTAATCCAGAAATAAAAAATATCCATTTTGCAGGATTTTCTGGAACCCTAAATTGATAATATGACTTAAATGGGTCGCACCATAGTATCATACCCTACGAAGACCATTTTTGCAATCAAATGATTTAAAGGTTGGATAAAAATCTTTGTATCTAAAGATTATTATCCCAGAAACCAGAATACCTGTTTTGAAGGATTTTCTAGAAACCAAACTTGATAATATCACGGATAGATCCCCCCATAGTGTCTTACCCCCAATAAAAACCATTTTTGGAGCCAAACTATTAAAAAATGGGATACCAAAATTCTACCTGGAGATTTTATCCCAGTAAACGTGAAACGCCTGATTTGTAGAATTTTTTGGAAGCTGAACTTGATAATATGACTTGGATGGGTCGTCCCATTTCGTGTCATATCTGATTAAGACCATTTTTGCAGCCAAATGATTCAAAATTTCGATAAAATTCCTTCTATGTGGAGATGGTTATCCCAGAAATAGAAAACACCCCCTTTGCAGGTTTTTCTGAAAGCTGAACTAGATAATATAACTTGGATGGGTCACCTCATACTCTCCTACCAGATGAAGACCAATTTTGCAGCCAAATTATTCTAAAATTAGATAAAAATCCTTCTATCCGGAGATTGTAGTCCCATGAATACAAAAAAGGCTTTCGCAGGATTTTATGTAAACCGAACTTGATAATATGACTTGGATGCGTCACCCCACGGTGTCATACCCCCGATAAATACCTTTTTGCAGCTAAATAACTCAAAAGTTGGATAAAAATCCTTCTCTCTGGAGATTATTATCCCAGAAATGGAAAAATATCCTTTTGCAGGATTTTCTGGAAGCTAAAGTTGATAATGTGACTTGGATGAGTCAACCCATAGTGTCATATCAGATGAAGACCATTTTTGCAGCCAAATGATTCACAACTTGGATAAAAATCATTCCAACTGAAGATTATTATCCTTGAAATAAAAAAACAGCCCTTTGCAGGATTTTCTGGAAGTTAAAGTTGATAATGTGACTTGGATGAGTCAACCCATAGTGTAGTTGTAGTACAAGATGGAGACCATTTTTGCAGCCAAATGATTCAAAAGTTGGATAAAATCATTCCATCTAAAGATTCTTATCCTTGATATAAAAATCAGCTTTTTGCAGAATTTTCTGGAAGTTGAAGTTGATAATGTGACTTGGATGAGTCAACCCATAGTGTAGTACAAGATGAAGACCATTATTGCAGCCAAATGACTCAAAAGTTGGATAGAAACCCTTCTCTCTGGGGATTATTATCTCAGAAATAGAAAAATATCCTTTTGCAGGATTTTCTGGAAGCTAAAGTTGATAATGTGACTTGGATGAGTCAACCCATAGAGTCATATCAGATGAAGACCATTTTTGCAGCCAAATGATTCAAAAGTTGGATAAAAATCATTCCATCTAAAGATTTTTATCCTTGATATAAAAAACAGCTTTATGCAGGATTTTCTGGAAGTTAAAGTTGATAATGTGATTTGGATGAATCAACCCATAGTGTAGTACAAGATTAAGACCATTTTTGCGACCAAATGATTCAAAAGTTGGATAATAATAATTCCATCTAAAGATTCTTATCCTTGATATAAAAATCAGCTTTTTGCAGGATTTTCTGGAAGTTAATGTTGATAATGTGACTTGGATGAGTCAGCCCATAGTGTAGTACAAGACTAAGACCATTTTTGCAGCCAAATGATTCAAAAGTTGGATAAAAATCATTCCATCTAATGATTCTTATCCTTGAAATAAAAAACTGCCTTTTGCGGGATTTCCTGGAAGTTAAAGATGATAATGTGACTTAGATGAGTCAACTCATAGTTTCACACCCGATGAAGACCATTTTTACAGCCAAATGATTCACAAATGGGAATGTTGGATAAAAATCCTTCTGCCTGAAGATTGTTAGCCCAAAAATAGAAAATACCCGTTGTGCAGGATTTTATGGAAGCTGAACTGGATAATATGACTTAGATGAGTCACCCCATAGTGCCATAACTGATGAAGACCAATTTTACAACCAAATGATTCAATATTTGGATAAAATCCCTTCTATTAGGAGAATGTTATCCCAGAAACAGAAAAACAGCCTTTTGCAGGATTTTTTGGAAGCCGAACTTGGATAATATGACTTAGGTGGGTCACCCCATAGTGTCATAGTGCCGATAGACTATTTTTGCATCAAATGATTTTAAAATTGGATAAAAATCTGTTTTACTGGGTAGTTTTATGCCAGCAATGGAAAACACCCTATTTTCAGGATTTTCTGGAAGCCGAACTCGATAATAAGCCTTGAATTGGTCACCCCATAGTGTCATACCCGATGAAGACCATTTTTGGGGCAAAAAATCCTTCTATTTTGAGATTATTATCCCATAAACAGAAAACACCCGATTTGCAGGATTTTCTGGAAAAACTTTATAATATGATTTGGATGAGTCTCCCCATAGTATCATACCCGATGACGACCATTTGACCACATAATAGACCAGATTTTAGCCCGTTAGATTCATTTAATAGAGGATTTTCAAATATTATAATTTTTTAATTTATATGAGAACAAAGTACAATCCTATAAGTAGTTAAAATAAAGCGATTAGTCCATTATGGTGGTAACTCTTTCACTAAATAGCACACCTACAACTCGACCGTTCTAGCTTGGCCTATGAGGTGCACATATGAAGGAAGAAAACAGCGTGATATTTAAAATAGGACTGCTATACTTCCAAAGACAAAAATTTAAAAATGTGTCCGCGGAATGTACTTTACTGAAGTGAACAGCATCAAGTTTTCGTTTCGACTGAGCTCCGGGCCGCTTGCGACAGCAAGGCTATTGCGCATCCAAATTTTGGAGGCCAAGCTAGGACGGTCGGGCTGTAGAATTCCTAGTGTTCTTTTTAATTTTTTGGGTGCTAATTGGCCAACATTTCTTGAAGAAATTATCAAAAATTAAACAAGCAGTCTAGTGCCATTTGACATATATCTGATTGCTCTCGGCGTCTTACATTTTCAAAAAAAGCAGTGTAAAACTTACTGAGATAACTGAAAAGCACTGAATATGTTCTTCCCATGTCATTATCTAGATGTAAATCCAAATCATATATGTTGATCTATGTATGTTTCAATTATGTCTTACCTTTAAATCCGTTTTACCATCTTCTACTTCGGGATCGGATCCAGATGGTTTCGGACTTGAGCAAGGACTCTTTTTGTCGGTATTAACTTTAGAAGAACTCGAAGATCCGGATTTGATTTGACCTCCTGCCGATTGTTTATTCCCTTGACCCTTATTTTGTCCTAAAAAGTATAAAATTAAAAAATTATCATATAGATACTAATTACAAACAACTCACCAGTATTCCTTTGATTACCAGATTTGCCCTCTTTAACGTTCTCTTCTTTCCGCTTTTTCCTTTTCGTTTCTTCATCTCCAGTATTAGTCGTACTTCCGGCTTCTTCTTGACCCTCGTTGGAATCGTAAAAATTCCTTTTGGCAGATGTGGCGGTTTCGTCCGAAGCTTGAGTCGTCGGGGGGGTTATTCCTAAGGGATCTACTTCATCCACTTCCATTTCCGTATTGTCGGAAGGGTTTTGTTTACGTTCGTCAGAGGAAGAGTCACCCTAATGGTAAAATAAAATCGTATACATAAAAAGAAAATGTTTGTAAACATATTTTAAGTAATGAATTTGTTGACAAAATAAATAAAAGATCTCTATTGAACTTTAAATAACCTTATTTATTTCATATTGGAACTCACCTCCTTTGCGGATTTGAATTCATAGACGTCCTCACTGGCGGACGCTCCTGTAGTAGTTGCCGACGGTCCTGTCGTGGAAACGGCCGTTCCCGACGCCGTTGAACTTTTCACGTCCATCTGTTCGTCCTTTTGGGATTTACCCGCCGTCGAAGCAGTGTTACTCGTACTCCCAACGACGCTGTTGCCGCCACTCGAAGTGGTGGCCGTTGAGGGGGTAGCTTCGCCGCTTGAAGTGATTTTTTTGTCATCCCTTGTAGAGCGAGATACTACTCTCGATCCGGATGTGGAATCTAAGAAAGAAAAGGATAGACATTAGATTCAATACTATTTGCATTTTTATAATTATGATTTTTAAAGATAAAAATTTCATTCTTCATATAATAAACATTTGAGAGCCGCTGATTTAAAATGTAAATAAACTACTACGATTTAAAAATGGTAGTTTTACTGTGTTTAGACACTGACAATTAAGTTTCCTCATTTTTATGATATGTTTCCTTATTTATTGGTACGATTTTTTTTATCCCTAAATTTTATTTCCAGGTTATACTAAATAAAATGAAAATATACGTTTTATGACGCCACTAAGTACTTTATTAGTTTATTGTGGATGCCCAGCATCACAAATTTCAATGCAAACACCTAGAGTTTATTCGTACTGAGCGCTGCAAAACCGTAAAAAATGAGTTAATTCGTGGTTGGCGCCAGGCTATAGATGTCAACGTACGCTTACAATAAAGGCTGGGCAGTAAACGAGTTAAGCTTAAAGAACGACTAAAAGTCAACTCGATGTTTGTAATCAGTTCTTGTAAAAAAAATCTTTTTCTTCTTGATGTTATTAATAATGGCGAGGCTACAAAGCCGAAGGCAGCTTTTCGTCAAAGAGCACTGACGTCGTGAGTTTGGACGCAGTCCCGAGCGCTTATTAACCTCAAAGCGGCACCGTATATGTAGTAAAGTACCTGTTTTATTTATGCAATCCATATGTTTTATAGAAAGTAAACTTTTTTCATAAATTAACGTACGTTAGATTTTTTTATTGTTAGGTTATAACAGGTAGCTTCGAAATCGACAAATGATTAACCAATCAGAAATCCGTTCCATCGGAAAACTTTAATCCAGAATGGTTCATGAATTTATAGAATCACATGCTCACTTCAGAGGATTGGTTGTAAAAGGTTGTCCACAGGAAGGGGTACTCTCGCCACTACTGTGGAACATGGTCTTAAACTTCTTGGTCAGCCACTTCAACGATGGCAACTTCTACACAATAGCATATGCAATTGATCTAATTATTCTGCTAACAGGAAGATTCGAGGAGACACTCTGTGCTCTAATGCAAGAGGCCCTAAATATCATAGAACAATGGTGCAAAGACCATTCACCGTCAATAAATCCAAAAAAGACGGAGATGGTTCTTTTCACGAAAAAATGTAAGCTTGTAAAACACCAAGCCCCAAAGTTCCTAAATACCAGACTTAACTTTTCTTCAGAGGTGAACTATTTAGGAGTCACCTTCGACAGTAAGTTAACGTGGAATTCTCATTTAGAAAGCAGTGTAAAAAAGCATATATTTCTTATAAACAGGAGAATGTCACCTAGGGTTACTCTCTGGATCTACACTGCCATCATCAGACATATGCTGACGTACGGCGCGATTGCCTGGGGAGTCAAAGTAAACCAGCTGACAGTCGTCCGAAAACTGGATCAAATCCAAAGAACAGCATGCATCAACACAACAGGAGGCATGAAAACCACACCAACAAGAGCTATGGAGGTAATCCTTGGTCTCGCTCCCCTTGATATACACATCAAGGAGATTGTGTTGATGACCATGACACGTCTACGCTCTACCCGTATACAACCTGATGTAGGATCCGGTAAACTGATACGTAACTTGTGGCATGAGGTCTTCAGAGATGTCCCACTGCTGCAGGCCAATACGGACTCCACCGCGATATGCCTTTCACAGGCCCTACAAGTTAACCTTTCAAAATAACGCACAAGACAAGAAAGTGTAATATGCATCTTCACAGATGGATCAAAACCAATGTAGACACAGGATGTGGATTTTTTTCCAGACCCTTGAAACTAAACATAAAATTAGCAATAGGCTGCAGTGCAAGTGTTGCTCAAACAGAGCTCACTGCTATATGCATCGCTGCAAAAGAGATTACCAAAAGGAACACCACAGGTAATAATATTTACATCCTTATGGATAGTAGACAAACACTACTAGCCCTGAACAGACCACGCATTACATCAGGCCTAGTACTAGAATGTCACATGGCCTTAATGGAGGCCTGTAACAACAACACGATCACTTAAGGCAGGATCAAGGGCCACGAGAAATCGAAAGGAAACCGTATTGCAGACACGCTAGCCAGGAAAGCAGCCTCCCATAAACTCTTCGGACCCGGCACTTTCACTGGTCTATCGGCGTCAGCGACGGTTGACCTATTAAAGGAACACCTCCATAATAAGTTTAAGGGTAGATGGGACGACGCAGAAGGCTGCAGGCTTGCCAAGAAACTGTTACAATATCCAGATAGCAAAGTAGCCAAAAATACGTGACTATGAACAGGCAGGAATCTACGAACCATCCCTCCCACCTACGAAAACACCTCCACAGACTGGGTCCGTGGGTCCCACAAGTAGGCAGCCAGCGGGCTGGAACAGCAAATGCTTTGATGCGGAGTCCTTCAGGTTGATGATGACCGGATCACCAGCGCCCCGGACAACAACTGCCGAGGGCATCACAGAAGAGGTAGCTGCGAGCCTTTTGGTAGTCCGACCATCGCCCAACACCGGCGAGCGTGCTTTAAGGCAAGAAGACAACACCAGCGTGCTCGTAAGAGAGACAGGGCCTCGGCAGAGGAACTCAGACGTATCTACGAAGAGAAAAGGCGTCTTCTGAGAAACGCCATCAACTCGAGTAAACGAGAATATCGGAAAGAACTCTGCGCAGAAGTGGACCAGGACCCGTGGGGCAGACCGTATAAGACGGTCACGCATAGGATTAAGAGTCTACCCTCAACAATACCAACCTGTCCCGACATGCTGCACAGAATAGTAAAACATCTGTTCCCAGAGAAACCAGAACTCCCCGACTATCACCTAGAGGATGAAGAAGTGGAAATTCCTGCAGTGACTATGGAAGAGCTCACGAGGAACTGTACTAGATTGCAGAATGGCAAGGCACCAGGACCAAGCGGCATACCCAATATCGCACTGAAGAGTGCAATTTCCGACCAGGTGGAAGCAGCAAAGGTTGGTTCTTCTCCCAAAAGGGAAGAAGCCCCCGGACGACCCAGCATCCTATCGTCCGCTTTGCATGCTGGATTCGGACGGGAAGAACGGATAGTGGCCGATAGATTGGAGCAATACATTGATCCTCAACTCTCCGAATTCCTATTCCGATGCAGGAAGGGGAAATCGGCCATCGACGCACTGGAACTCGTCACGAACATCGCAAAGGAAGCCATTTCAGGAAGCAGATGGAAAGGCAGGTCCAAAAAGTATTCTCTCATCGTCACCCTGGACATCAGGAACGCGTTTAACTCGGCCTTTATGATCGAGTATTGGAGGCTATTGAGATCATGTGTGCGTCCTATTATCTACGGAGGATGGTCAGATCATACTTCAGTGATCGTCTACTGCACTACGACACGGAGCAGGGACCAGCGTAGCATAGGGACACGGGAGGGGTACCTCAGGGCTCTGTCCTGGGACCACTCTTGTGGAACGTCATGTACGACGGCCTACTCCATCTGGAATTGTCGGTGAACACAGCGCTCGTGGCTTTCACGGACGACCTGGCAGTTGTCCTGGTAGCGAAACATCTGGAGGAACTGGAAGCCGCATTCTCCACCACCATCCGGAGAATAAGAGAGTGGATGACATCGGCAGACCTGTCTTTGGCAAAACATAAGACCGCGGCACTTCTTGTGAGTAGCCGGACGAAAATGGAGACCATCACCATTAGAGTAGGCGATCACGACATCCAGTCGCTACCCTACATCCGGATCTAGGAGTGGTCTTGGATGCCAGACTCAACTACAAGAAGCACATCTCCAGCGTCAGCAGTACAGAGCACGCTTTCACGGATAATGCCCAATATCGGAGGTCCCAGGCAAATCCGAAGACGACTACTAGCAACTGTGGTCAGTGTGGGCGAAATCACTAGAGCTAACAACATATCACAATGAAATTGACTGTCTCGACCCTTACTTCGTGGAATCTACTCATATTAGTGTTTTAAATGAAACTCAATGTTTCTAGCTAATTCCACAATATAATGAAAATTGTTGAAAATTCTAAAAAAAAATTGACAATTGTTTCGATAAATCAATATCATCGTCAGAATGATAGAAGTTACATTTCATTTGATGCCTACCTGATGTTTAGTAGTTATTTTTGGCTAATAAACTGTCTTCTTAAGTGATAATTGTAAAGATCAGCAGATATAGTTTTCCTGGTTTTCTATATCATTGCACAGTTATACTGATCTTAATTGGAAAAATGATATCCAGGATATCACCATAGGGCTAATAATATCTAAGCTTCAATTTTTGTAATATCACATTTTCTTTTTTTTTTCTATAAACATATATTAAGTCAATCACAAGTTAGGTCACTTCTTGGTCTAGCCAAAAATAACTACTAAACATCAGGTAGGCATCAAATGAAATGTAACTTCTGTCATTCTGACGATGATATTGATTTATCGAAACAATTGTCAATTTTTTAGAATTTTCATTATATTGTGGAATTAGCTAGAAACAGTGAGTTTCATTTAAAACACTAACATATCGCAAGATAATGTCATCAGTCCAGCGGCTCTCGGCGATCAGAGTGGCGTCAGCATACAGAACGGTATCACACGATGCGATCAATTTCGTGGCATCATGCCCGCCCATCGACATCCTGACAGGAGAATGGCAACGCCAACATCGTAGGAAGAAGGAAGAGTGGTGAAGGGAAGGGTCATCTGTGAAGAGGAGAGATCCGAGAGTCTTCGCCTCTGGCAAGAGAGATGGGACAGTTCGACGTAAGGTCGATGGACGCATCGGCTCATCCCAGATGTCACCAAACGGGTCAATCGCCTGCACGGGGAGGTCGCGTACTACATCGCCCAACTCTTCACTGAGCACGAATGTGATCGAAGATGCAGAACACGTGTTCTTCCAGTGCCCCTTCTACGAGGGGTCACGGGCAGAATTGGAGACAAACCTGGACCACACCATCAGTCCAGGAAACATAGCATGCTGAAGAGTCAATCGGCTTGGAACAGAGTTGCAGAGTATGCGGAATCCGTCATTAAGGATCTTCGCACCAAGTACGAAGAATAGGCCGTGAGGTGTAATAACATCAGGACAACAGTAACATCTAATAAGAACTCCCCGATGAAGTAGTATTTACAAAGAGTGCCGCCGGGGAACCATCGTTCCGGGAGCAAGGTTAGAGGTGCAGGTTAAGTTTTAGTAAGGTAAAAATTCCACATAACTCGTCTGGTGAGTACCTTTTGAAGGTTTCCCCCTGTACCTCATCTAAATCTAAACAAAAAAAAACTGGATCTGTCTGGCACCCCACTTTGTAGAGAATTTGAACAAGAAGATGAGACTATAGAACACATTCTTTGCGAATGTCCGACACTCTTGTGATGATCCCAAGACATTATCATAAAAAGGGCATTATCAAAAGAAAAGACATTGTTAATTTATATATAATTAATGTGGTCAGCGGGCAGTGATCTATTAAGGTCAATCAAACACACCGAAAGCACGTTCCTTGTAAAATATTAATATCACATTCGTTTTGAATCCGGAAGGTCATGAATACGGGTAACTGACACATTCAATCGTACACTTCCTATAAATGGAGTGTCGACAAATGATTTATTATTATTTTTGAATAGTACCAATGTAGGTACGTGTATTTATAATTTGTGTTGATAATTCTTAATTATATTTATCCCAGTGAGTTTTTAAATGATGTTATTTATTCAACCCTTAAAGAATGGTTACGAGGTAAGTGTTTCTCAAAGATAAATGGTTTAATGGTTAAAGAAGTCTATACGAGGGGCACTTACTAAGTAACCACTACATGGCGATCCTGCAAACGAAATGGTTATGGTAAAATGTATGCGAAACAAATGGTAATGGTAAATATTCCTGCGAAACAAATGGTAATGGTAAATAATCCTGCAATTAATTAAAACAAGTGGAAGTATATGGTATTTTATCTAAATCTGGGACCCTTAATTATATTTATCCCAGTGAGTTTTTAAATGATGTTATTTATTCAACCCTTATAGAAGGGTTACGAGGTAAGTGTTTCTCCAAGATAAATGGTTTTATGGTTGAAGAAGTCTATACGAGGGGCACTTACTAAGGAATCACTACACTCTCTCAATTTAGGTTTTCTGTATTCTGCGAGCACAGGGTAACATACGCCAGTATGAGGGAACTTATTTCAGGCGACGTTATCGCTTACTTCAAACAAGTAGGCTAGATGACGAGCTAGAATGAAGTTTGAACCTCAGAAGGATGCAATTGTGGCCTAAGTGCTGTGGAGTCACTTCAAATTCTTACAGATACAGATAGCTAGTAGTGGAAAAAAGAATATTAATTGTTATCATTGCGCTCTATTTATCTATGGTCATAAAATGTTGACACATGACGTTAGAATGTTATCAAACGAACGCTCCCAAAAGGATAGAAGTGGATTAAATATTTGTTTTGTTCGATTATTACATTCATAATAATACAAAGTGACCTTGTTTTTTTTTCATTTTACTTTGCTACTTTCAAATTTTGAATGTTAGTAGTGTATCCTACAGTCAATTAAATTCAAAAATCAATAATTTTTTCTGACACTTTGCATTTAATAAATATACCAGGTTAACAACAATTATACCTGCATACATAATAAGCATATATTTATTACGATATTATGAATGCAATTGGAAATAACTAATTGGGATGATTTGAATTCATACGTGAGAACATTATAGTTATTCAAAAAAAAAACCGGTCGCATTATCGAGGTCATGCAGATAAATTGATAGTTAACGAGACAAGATCTAAATTCCAGTGCAGCAGTTCATGATTTACCATAGTCCGTGTTAGTTAACCATTTAATTCGTTTCAGCATGAATCTATACCTTCTTTATGGAATTTTATAAACACGTATAATTGATATGATTTTATTCCAAGTGGCTGTTGCACACTGTATGTACTACTACAGAAATTATGGGAAGAACAGCGTCTTATTCATCAAAACAAACGTGGGATAAGTCTTATTTATAGTAAGATCTGTCGAAATTACAGTATGTAATTGGCTTAAAATGACAGGTGTAAAATTTTCAAATACATTTTAACGTTTATTAGTTGAAATTATTATATTAAATGAATTTATCGTAAGCATTTTAAATTATAATATTGACTGGACTATGACGATATTCTCGTATGTCCAGTCAAACGAAAAGCCGAAAGCTTAAATTTTGCACTATATCTTTTAGGCAAACTATACAGTTGAATTAATGATAGGATCTTTACCCGTGCGTCATTAATATCTGATAACATAACCGACATAATTATTAAGTAGCATCTCTTTCTATTAATAGTGAAGAACAGAACAAAATAATTTGACATTTGTCGGTTATGTTATCATATATTAATGACGCACGGGTAAAGATCCAATAATTAAACTGTACCTTATACTAAAATCTATCTAATTTAGTTGTCTCAAAAATGTAACTTTAACACCGCCGTAGTTGTAATATTCAAAATTTTGTTTTTCGTTTTTTTCAGAACTAAGATTAATGCACATACAATAGTATAATTTTGAGGTGACGACATGTTAATTAGATACGTTTTAGCATTGAAATTTTTTTAAATCATTAAGTATTTTCGGGCACATTTAAATAAAATAAAAAATTACACGTAGGTATTCCAACTCTACCTACAAAAATTCTTCTAAATCAACCCATAAATGAATCGGAAATATTGATAGGTACATTGATTATTTACTTGACTCGTCTATATTTAGATCAATTATAAAGTTATACGCATAAAGACACACCATGTCATTGAGATAAGTTGCCCTTGAAATATTTTAAATATCGAAACAAAACATTGTGATATCTATGACATTGTATAAGCACTTTTCGTCGTATATATCCTGATTCTTGATATACGAGGGTATTGATTCATACGTTGAACAGACTATTTTTATTCGTTAGTAAAAATTTCATTCATTAAATTTTTTTTCGTACATAAAATAGTGAAATTAACTGTCTCGACCCTTGCTTCGTGGAATCTACTCATATTAGTGTTTTAAATGAAACTCAACGTTTCTAACTAATTCCACAATATAATGTAAAATGTTGAAAATTCTAAAAAATTGACAATTGTTTCGATAACTCAATAACATCGTCAGAATGACAGAAGTTACATTTGATGCCTACCTGATGATTAGTAGTTATTTTTGGCTAGACCAAGAAGTGACCTACCTTGTGATTGACTTAATATATGTTAATAGAAAAAAGAAGAAGATGTGATATTACAAAAATTGAAACTTAGATATTATTAGCCCTATGGTGATATCCAGGATATCATTTTTCCAATTAAGATCAGTATAACTGTGCAATGATATAGAAAACCAGGAAAACTATATATGGTGATCTTTACAATTATCACTTAAGGAGACAGTTTAATAGTTGAGAACTCCCTAGATTTATATGTTCATTGATGACTTCATATTGTGGGTTTCTTAAGTGTCTTCTAATTTCCAACTCTTCAAGGAAATCCAGTTCTTGTTTCTTATCACAAATATGTAGTACTTCTAGTTCTGTGTTAGGTGTCAATGAATGGTTGGTGTCAAGTAGATGTTTTGCGTAATGGAATTTATCTGGTTGTTTTAATCTGTATGCTCGTAAGTGTTCACTGTATCGGATTTCAAAATTTCTAAGGGTCTGGTTCAAATAGACAGCATTACATTCTGGACATTTGAGTTTATATATACCTGATTTCTTTAATGTTGGTATTTTTGTTTTAACATTTAACAATTTTGTACTTACGTTACTTTCTGTTTTAAAAGAAATTGTTGTATTCGTTGCTAAAGATATTATATTTGAAATATTATTAGAAATATTTCCTGTATATGTGATGGTTTTATAAGTTTTTATTTCTTCAGTTTATTTAGGAAATATTAGTTGTAATTATATAATTAAAAAATATATAACTTTATAGAATGTAGCGATGTAAAAGTTCTTAGAGCAGACCCAACAAAGAAGTATTCTAATAATGTAAGGGATATTGTTAATAATTCAAATTATCTTCTTAGTGATTACGAAAAGAGGTCCATGATAAATAAGAATCGTCATTGTCCACAATTATATGGAACCGTTAAATTACATAAAATAACGAAACCAATTAGACCTGTAGTTTCTTATGTGAATACTCCTAATAATATATTGGCAAAGAAGCTTAACAATATACTCAATAGTTACGGATATGAGTCTAAATACTCAATTAGAAATTCAATAGAACTAATCAAAAAATTAAAAGCATTCAAATTACAAGATAACGCTAAGCTTATTTCATTTGACGTTACTAATATGTTCACTAAAATTCCTCCTAAAGAATATCTAATACTTGTAAGAAAATTACTAGAAGATAAAAATATTAATCCAGGCATAATATCAGATATACTCAATATGTTTGATGTATGTATTAATCAGAATTATTTCACTTTTGACAATAACATATATATTCAAAATGAAAGTTTACCAATGGGAAGCCCTATATCACCTATTTTGGCAAATATTTTTATGGACAGTTTAGAAAGTAAAATGTTTGAAAGTAATATTTCAAAAAACGTTTTATTTTGATATAGATATGTAGATGACATATTAGCTTGTTTTATAGGTAGTGAACGACAATTAGATATATTTTTCAACCACATTAATAATTTACACCCAAAAATTAAATTTACATTAGAAATTGAAGAAAATAACTCAATCAATTTTCTTGATTTGAAAATTCAAAGAGTTAATAATGTACTTGATTATGCAATTTACCGAAAACCAACACACCCTGATGTGACAATTCCATATAATTCCAATCACCCAATGTCACATAGGCTAGCGGCATACAATTCAATTATACATAGAGCATTTTCAGTTCCTATGAACAAATGTAATTTTGATAGAGAGATTAATACAATTAGACAAATAGCAACATCCAACGGTTATCCATTACTGTGAATAAAACTCAAAGTCAGTGTCACAGAATTATTTAATAGTTAGACAATAAAAGCTACTAGTTTCGGCCTACAAACGGCCATCTTCAGGCTACAAAAACAGATTGTTAAAAAAAGGGGACAAATACAAAAACAAACATCTCCAACATTACCTGACACATAAGAAACAAATTAGTGAATTAACTGAAAAAGAAAAAAGAGAACAGTACAATTTAATAAAATAGTACTGTTCAAGTTATAGAACCATAAGACATAATTAAAATTGACTAGTTACACAAAATTATAAAACATTAAACGTGTACAAATTCATAGATAAAAAATACATAGATAAAAAAGGTAGCTGTAAAAGTCAAATTTAGTCCAATTCACTTAAAAAAGAAGAAGAGATCTTAAACTAAATGTCTAAGATTAAAACAACAAAATATATACATACCAAAAACTGATACTAAGTAGCAATCAAATAAAGAATAAACAACAAGTTGATGAATGCATAAAAAAGGAGTTGAAAAGGTACAATACAAAATAAACAAAACAATAGTCTGAGAAAAATATTGAATTCAAAAACCCTGAAACGGAAGATTGAGGAACATGTACGGCTCAGAAGGCAACAATTGTTCATTAAGACAAACAACAGTAGTATCAGAACTAGTCTGGTTAATCTCAAACATTTCAAGTAAATTCATCCTAGGTCCTTTAAAACATTTATGAAGTATACGAGCATCAGACAATGAAAATTGATGGTTCTCTGAAATAATATGGTTTGCAAATGCTGAAGGGGAAGCAGGAGGGTCAGTATTCCGATACCTTTTGATACAACTGAGATGTTCTTTTATCCTTGTGTCCAACAGACGTCCAGACTGGCCCACATAGACAGCGTCACAATCCTGACAACAAAGTTTGTAAACGCCAGGAGAATGAAGATATGGCATGCAGTCTTTAGTGTTAACTAGTAATGATCTCAAATTGTTGTTGGTTCTAAAACCGAATTTAATGTTATGTTTTCTAAATATATTACCAAATTTATAGGATATAGGACCAAAGTAATGTAGAGAACCAGCATAATGAAGCTTATCACCGTCAGAACACACGTTGAGAGAATTAATAGTAGGAAAACTCAATCTGAATTTATTGAAAAATCTCATGTATAATTTGTTGAATAAAGAAATAGAGAAATTATTGTTGACAACAATTTGTTTGATGATATTGATCTCATTAATAAAGGCCTCCTGTGACAAAGGTAAAGAAAATGCTCTCTGTAAAAGACTATTAATGGAAGAAACTTTGTGTGATTGGGGATGGTTAGAATTGAAATCAATGATAGCATCTGTCGTTGTGGGTTTTCGGTAAATCTCAAATTCCAGTCTCCTAGTGACGACATTCTTAACAATTAACAAGTCCAAAAAGGGGATGCGGTTATTCACTTCCAACTCCAAAGTGAATTTAATTCTGGGGTGTAATGTATTATTGTATTTGTCCCCTTTTTTTAACAATCTGTTTTTGTAGCCTGAAGATGGCCGTTTGTAGGCCGAAACTAGTAGCTTTTATTGTCTAACTATTAAATAATTCTGTGACACTGACTTTGAGTTTTATTCACAGTATCACTGTCAGTCACATTTGTGTTATGGATGATATTCTCCTTTTGGTTATCCATTACATATGATAAGTAAGCTAATTAATAAAAAAGAGGAAAAAGTTGCATTACAACTAATATTTCCTAAACAAACTGAAGAAATAAAAACTTATAAAACCATCACATATACAGGAAATACTTCTAATAATATTTCAAAGATAATATCTTTAGCAACGAATACAACAATTTCTTTTAAAACAGAAAGTAACGTAAGTACAAAATTGTTAAATATTAAAACAAAAATACCAACATTAAAGAAATCAGGCATATAAAAACTCAAATGTCCAGAATGTAATGCTGTCTATTTGGGTCAGACTCTAAGAAATTTTGAAATCCGATACAGTGAACACTTACGAGCATACAGATTAAAACAACCAGATAAATCCCATTACACAAAACATCTACTTGACACCAACCATTCATTGACACCTAACACAGAACTAGCAGTACTACATATTTGTGATAAGAAACAAGAACTGGATTTCCTTGAAGAGTTGGAAATTAGAAGACACATAAGAAACCCACAATATGAAGTCGTCAATGAACAGATAAATCTAGGGAGGTCTCCATTATTAAACTGTCTTCTTAAGTGATAATTGTATATATAGTTTTCCTGGTTTTCTATATCATTGCACAGTTATACTGATCTTAATTGGAAAAATGATATCTAGGGGCTAATAATATCAAAGCTTCAATATTTGTAATATCACATCTTCTTCTTTTTTCTATTAACGTATATTAAGTCAATCACAAGTTAGGTCACTTCTTGGTCTAGCCAAAAATAACTACTAAACATCAGGTATGCATCAACTGAAATGTAACTTCTTGTCATTCTGACGATGATATTCAGTTATCGAAACAATTGTCAATTTTTTAGAATTTTCAATATTTTTCATTATGTTGTGGAATTAGCTAGAAACGTTGAGTTTCATTTAAAACACTAATAAAATAGTGAGTTAATTACTGGCGTTGCCAGACGTCCCATATTTCCTCCCAGATAGCACCAGATATCCATGGGATGTTCTGACAGTCTTCGATTTGGAAGATATATATCCAAATATTATAGGGTTATTCTGGGGATATCTAGAATATCTGTGGGTATACCTAAATCGAATGTTCATTGTAAGTCCAGTTAGATCCTCAGATTATCCTTCTTAGAATATTCGAATCAAATAGTTCTAAGAATATTCTATGATTATTAATTTTTGTTCAATCGCTCTTTCTGTTCCATGGGCATACGTCAGTAGTTAACAGTTGACGATAACGATCAGTGAAAAATGGCGGTTCGACCATCTTATATAGGTTATTGTTAGTTGAATGTTGTATGATTAATTATTTTTGAACGTTAATTAATCAGTGAATTTTTTGCCAGTGAGAAGTTGTTCAAATTTGTTTCTACGATGTGTCCTATGCTACGGGTGGAACTAATACATACGACCTCACGCATCAAAACAGGTACGTTTTATTGTATGTTTTTATTGCCTGTTGATTTTTCAATGCATTTTTTAGAAAATTATCGCGTTGCTGCTAAAACTTCCAATAAATGATGAGGCAAAGTTTGAAGAAGTTGACTCAGCTTTGCTCAACAAAGAATCCTATGAATTTTTTGTAAGTGGATCATTCAATATTATATACAAATCAAAATGAAACTGCCTCGAAATATTGGAGTATTTATGACTTACTTTATATATTTTAGTGCATGTAAATATTCAAATAATAATTGTTGATTTCCTAAATTTTTGCAACAAAATTAATGGATAAATTTTTTCAATTGTAATTTTTCCTTTTATCATATAAATTATAGCATAACTTCGAATAGCAAAAGAATGCTTGTAACTGAGTAGAAATTGACCTCGTTGCTAAAGGTACAACATTTTATTTTCTCAGGTAGTTTCACGTAATTATGTTACCGAGATATATACTATGAGTTCCTTAATCAAATTGCCTATAGTTACCTCTATTCATTTTATTAATTGGGATTTACTTGAAAGCTCTACACAACTGGTAATCTGATAATTCAAAGTTAAATGAGTTCTGACATTTGGTAAATAAAAGTAATTGTTGGTCAATTGTCTAGTTTCATGCATATGTATACTGTTCACACAAATGAAAGCTGTCTTATATTTTTGTTCGTTTGTTATAACTTTGCTTATAAATCGTAATTGTTCAATTTTTAAAACTTCCAAATTAATACAATTTTAGGTTCTACCTCTGGCAAGATTGGAAGGTACTTATTTGTAACAATATATTAAAAGATTCTTGCAAAAAATCCTGACAGAGTATCTAATGGAGGGCTACAGTATGCATGCATGTAAAGGAAATAATCCTTTGGAAAAACAAAGCTCTTTGAATCAGTACTAGGTATAATCATGTTATTTTATTTTGGAATGTACATGTAATTTAATTTAATATGGCATGTACAAGTAACAAATAACTTCTTATCACTATTTTGTTTGGAATATCTCGCTTTTTACTTGTCTCCCACAAGACGTTCTTTTTGGAATTACATGTTTGTTTAATTTTATCTTTCAAGTTTCAGTTTTTGAGATTACAATTTTAATTGTTATACATACATACACAAAAATCACAGTAGAATATACATTACTTACTAGCAAAAAAATAACTTTATTGTTTCAGATGCCGTCCAAAAGTTGGACAAGATCATAACAAACAAAGAAGTTGAATTGAAAACAGAAAATTTTCTTTGCCAAATGTAAGGAACGGCAGAAATCGGTTTAAAAAGTGTCCTTGAGTATGGAGGAAGTCAGTGAATTTTGTAATCTCGTTTTTGAAAATTATGTTACTTTCAGTTGTTATGAGGTACATCTTATATTTATGTATGAATAAATTAAATTGAACTCTATGTTTCCCGTGATTTAATTGTTTGAATTAAGTTTTTTTCCTATATATACAATTCGAAATTTCGAGAGATTCTTTAGATATTTGTGAAATATATACCATGGAATTCAGGATCATGGTACACCCCCTTTTCTCCTTTAGTTTCAGAGAATATTTATTTAAATTTAGGATATTCTGTATGCTTACTGAACGACACACTTATGTACATATCAATTATTATTTTCCGGTTCCACCGGGAGTGATATCAACTTCCGATTTACGAATGGAACAACCTGTATATTAACACATGGTCGGTTAGGGATGATCCTAAGGAATCCAAAGATACCAGGTTTGATGGAGATATCTCCTAAGACTACGGAGAGATATCGCCAATTAGTTTTCCCACAATCTCGATAAGTGCGAGAGAGATGGTTTCCCTGGTGGGTAATTCTATTCTCTCTCACACTAATGGAGCTTATGGATAAAATGATTGGCGATATCGAACGAAAGTTGGTATCACTCCCGGTGGAACAAGAAGTTGAAAAAGAATTGATATGTACAATAAGTATACAGGTTCATTAAGTATACAGGATCTCCCAAATTTCAGTCAATTATCATTGAAACTAAAGTTGGAAAGGGAGGTGTACTATGATTCAGTGTCACCCACTCACCAGGTATCGTCCATTTTGCTAAATATGGGATGTTCTATGAATATTCTGGATTATCTTGCTATATACATTCAACAGATATCCTCCGAATATTCTTGAATATTCCTTGGAAATTTTTAAGGAATATTCATAGAATATTTAAAAAATTTCCCATTTGTCCATAGAATATTCGAGAAAGAATATATATATATATATATATATATATATATATATATATATATATATTTAAAGTGGGTCCATAGAATCTTACAATATCCGAAAACGAATATTTTTAGTATGTCCATTGAATATCTAGTGTTATCTGGGCTAGGACGTCCTTTATTTCAGGCATAATTTTCAACGTTCTACCGGGACAAGGCCTATCCCGTATTTTGACCATTTTCGATTAATTATGTAATGTACCTAATCACCTGGATCGATCTAATATCCTATATTATTATAATTTTATATGTAATTATATCTAATCAACTCAGAATGTTGTTCTTGAAAGTGGTGTAAACAGTAAATGGGGAATTTTACTCTACGAGCTTTATTCTTATGGAGTAAACATAAACACGCTATAAGTGAAAAACTACGACGGTTAAGGGTAATAGTCCACTTGAATCACAGATAACCCACAGAAATCACATAACCCTATCGTTATTCAGTTTAATTATAAATAGTACTCGGAATTTTAGTTCGGATATCTCGAAGTAACTTTTTAAAAACATTATTTTTACAAACTTAATTTAATATTATAACAATTACAAAAATATATGTTTTAAGTATAAAATCGATTCTACAACTGAACCGAAAGTGAGCGCGTCGTGTATTAGATACTTCCGCATCTTGCTGAATTCCCACAAAAGGTGGATTCGGGGAAACTATGCTCTGGACTGTGGGATACGTAGCGTCAGCATATTCTTATGGGAAACTATGTAAAGTGACGACATAATTCGTGAATAAGGATCACCATATATTTTAATATTCACACAATCTTTTCTCTATGATAAACAAATAAAATATCGAACCTTTTTAGAGAATAGTCAAGTCAATATCTACAGTACGCACTAAATACATGCGCCAGCAAAATTGTCCCTTATTTGATTTTAGGTGTTTATTTTACAAATTATTAATTTTGTAGCACTACCACTGGATTATAAAAATGTCTGTTCAGTATATTCTATTATCTATAATTTTTTGTAAATCCATAAAACATATAAATCAGGTTAAACGTACCATTGACTATGTATTTCAGTTTATTTCGAGTTTCTTACAAAAGTACGCGTGATCATTAATAATCTTGTCTTTTAAATTAAAAAATGAACCTCCATCATCGAGAAAATTGATACCTTACTCCTGAGGAGAGTGCTGTGATCGTTGTATTGCTTGAAGAAGATTGGACCCAGGTTCAAGTGGCTGAAAGATTCCATGTGGCTCAATCTGCTTGCTATCTCTCGTGCTCAAAGAAGATTTCAAGAAACTGGGGTCAACGAAAGGCGACCAGGACAAGGACGTAGACGAATTACAAATGCCAACCAAGACCGTTTTCTACGACTTCAGGCCGCGAGACAAAGATTTGTCACCTCAACTTTGCTACGACAAGAGTTTATAAGACGGTATAACTTCCCAATTCCCAATAGAGACATTGTTTTTGTGACCAGTCTTATCTAGAAAATTCCAGGGAGCCGATTGTTTTTGTGTAAGTCGCAATATACAATCACTGATATATAAAGGACCGACCACCGCGGGAGAAGTAAGTTTATAAAGTGATCTCGTGAGATAAACAAGTGAACAAGTAAATAAATTAAGTCTAAGAAAATAAATTGTAGTGAAGTGTTTATATAAATTAGTGAATACTTTAGTGAATAAATAAATTAAGTGAGAAGACATACCGTGTGTATGAATTTATCCCACCCTTCGTTTAAACAAATAAGAAAAACATTACAATATGTTATATGCAGGGTTCTTTTTGTACATGAGTTGGTGTAGGTGGTTCAGAGGGGAATATATCAATGACAACAATAGTTGCTCGGATAAAGTATTGTCGGTTACCAATGCTTTCACTTCAATGCACGCATATGTATCGAAAATTGGGGGACCAGGAATAATAGTACAAGTTTTTCTCTTTAGATTTTGTAAGCGATATTAAGCTGGTAAGAACAGATATTATTCAATGATCCGTGTCAAAGGATTAAACTCAACTTTTATATTGTTTATATTATTTTTTTAATCAGGTTTTGATAAAATCAATTTAATTCTTCTAAAGGTTTTTATATTAATTAAACGTCAACAAATTTAATAAGAGAAATGTTTATTTTTAGATCGACGAGTGGACATTTGGAAAGTTTGTGGACGAATTATGTCAAAAAATGAAAATCACATAATTCCGCAAGATTCTTTATATTTAAAAAAGTGTTTAAAATATATAGCATACAAATGTTTTCATGTAACTGGTTTCAGTTATTCTAAAGTCGAGAAAATGATGCATTTCCGCAGAAAAATATTTGTGATTTTGTGTTCGGGGAGGCCTCTCTAAAAACTGAAAAGAATTTTTTGTGAAACTGGTTTCATCCAAAAAAAAATTCATCCCAAAAGTTACGGAAAAATGTAAACAAAGATCTCTCAACCAGGTCATTGAAACCAGGGTTGGGCAAAATCTGATTTTTATTAAAAAAATAAAAAACCATTGATTTTTTTGAAAAAATCACGATTTGTTTGATTTTTTAAATTTGAACATTTTGATACTTTGAAATTATTGTTAATTATTTTAATGTATAAGTCTAAAAATTATAATACAATTTGCGGCTCAAAAACTTGTGACAACGCATTTGTCGCGCTTCTTGCAAGAAAATTCTTGTCGCGATTTGTATTCCTTCTGTCCTATACACTCACTATACAGTACCGAGTACTGCCGAGTGAGGCACGAACGCGTTTGTTGTGCTTTTTGCAAGAAAATTCCTGTCGAGGCTTGTTTTCCTTCTCAATCTATAAATTGACGTTGCCCAACAATTTCACGTATTTCGCTAGTTGGGTTAGTTAAGTGAAGTGAAAACATATAAATAAAGTAAAATGAGTGGAAGAAAAGAGGACTCAATATGGCAGTTCTATATTAAGACAACAAATCCAAATAAATTGGGGTGTAGGGCTATTTGTAGAAAGTACAGGAAAGATATTCAAGGGTTAGTCCAAAGACTTAATTAAGCATACCACGATGTTTGTAATTATTAAGAAAGGAATACAGGTAATTAAATTATTAATTTAATTTTATTCATATTTAATAAAGATTTTTACTATTAACCCGGGAATGATCGCGTGGTTAGATTTTGCCTAACATTTTTTGTTTTTTGTTGATTCTCCAAGCACTTGATTTTTTATTTTTGAGATAATTTAGTGAAAGTTTTGAGACATAAATATTAATTATAAGTTAAGTAACATAGTGTAATTTTTAATTATATATTCTGAGATATTTTGAAACATTTTCTAAATATATACGTATTATATTATAAGTAGATACATTTTTGATAAATAACAGAATACAACAGGGTAACAAATGTTTCTGTACATTAAAAGACACATTTAAATCAAAGATATTGTCTACAAACACAAAAATTAAAATATACAAGACAGTAATTAGACCAGTCGTACTTTACGCCGCAGAAACCTGGAATTTAACAAAAAAAAGAGGAAAACAAATTAGAAATCTGGGAAAGGAAAATACTACGGAGAATATACGGCCCAATTAAAGAAAATGGAGTATGGAGAGAATATTAAGAAACTACGAAGTTAATCAAAAATTCATTAGCCCAATAATAACAAATGAAATAAGGAGTACACGATTAAGGTGGGCAGAACATGTACAACGTCTAGGTAATGAAAGGTGTGTCAAGAAAATACAGGAAACTAAAAGAGAAGGATGAAGAGCAAGGGGACGACCGAAAACTAGATGGTTGGATGGTGTAGAAGAAGATCTTAAAGAAATTGGAATAAATGACTGGAAGAACAAAGCAAAAGACCGGAAAGAATGAAAAATAATAGTAGAAGAAGCAAAGGACAGACTTCAGAGCTGAAACTAAATAACCGAATTCACAAACTTCCTACTGATTTAAAGCAGTAGGGTTGGCCAAGCGGCTGGCCCCCGCTGCCGGAAAAATGAAGCTACGAATCCCAATAGAGAGACTATGGACCTTAAGGTCTGAAAGCCAATGAGAAGAAGAAGATACATTTTTGAGATAATTTTAAAATTTTTTTGATAGATATTATTTTTAACAAAGATAATATAATTTTTAAGTATTCATTTATAGATGTAGATTTTAGGCATATAGGATTGTTTTTAAATGTTAGGTGAAATCTAACACGTGGCCTTTAATGTAACTTTTTTAAGGCGACCTTTCCTAGGTTAATTAAAGATTATCTTGACTCTTCTATACTTACTTAATTTTTATCAACTTGAAAAAATAAATTTGCTTTTACATCTCTATTGAACATTTTCACTTTATTTTAAAATCAATAATTCAATATTATATCAATATATCATCAATTAATCAATTTCAGTTTTCCCTTATATTTTTTCTCTTTCCAGAGAGTCGAATGTCGCTTGACAGTTTTGCTAGCACATCATCTGCCTCAAGTTGTAGTTCACTCTTGACGGATAGTTCATATGTTAGAAAAACTCCACCGAAAGTACCAACAAGTTCAACAACTTTTGAGCCAGTCCAAAAAAAGAAAGCAATCGAAACTCAGCCTACCATGAGTGGTTTTGTAATGCGGACTTCAACTGCTGAAAAACATAAAATTGATAAACAAATAGCAAAGGCTATTTTTGCTACTAATTCGAGCTTCAGATGTATTGAGAATTTAGAGGTGAAAAAACCATCCAGTTATTCAAGGCCTGGTTATACACCGCCCTCGAGAAAAACGGTAGCAACAAGGCTTTTGGACGAAATCTATGAAGAGGAAAAAGAAAAATGTTTCTCCTCCCTGTCAGGACAGTCCGTAAATATGTCAATTGATGGGTGGTCAAACGTGCACAACGAACCAGTGATATGTGTAACGATAAACACTGAAGATGGACAAGCCCTCCTATACGAAACTATAGACACATCAGGAAATCCACATACTTCAGAATATTTAACTCAAATAGTTTGTGACCTGATTTCTTCATGTGAATTAAAATACAAGTGTACCGTAAAATCTTTTGTGACAGACAATGCCACAAATATGACACTTATGAGAAAAACGTTAGAAGAAAAAACGAACGCAAAAGTTATAACTTATGGCTGCACTGCACATATTTTTAATTTACTGTGCAAGGACTTTCAAGTTAAATACGTTAAAGAACATGTGGTCCAAATTGTTAAGTATTTTCGAACTAACCATTTGGCTAGAGCTAAATTCAGTCAAGCAGGAGGCAGCGCTTTAATCCTACCAAGCGATGTGCGATGGAATAGCCTTGGCGACTGCTTATAGATGTATGTCACTCAGTGGGACATCATATTAAAAATCTGCGAAGAAAATATAAAGGTGATTGATTCCACTATTTACCAAAAAGTTTCAAATATTGCGATGAAACATGCAGCGCAAGATTATTTAAACATTTTACAACCTATATCAGTTGCTCTTGATACTGTGCAGAGGAAAAATGCTACTATCGCAGATGCTGTAGAGCAGTGGAAACATTTACAATATATCTTTGATGAATCTGTGGAATTACCATTACAAAAAACCCAACAATTTAATAATCGATATTAGCAAGCACTAACGCCATATCATTTTATAGCGTATATGTTGAATCCACAAAAAACAAACTACCAGTTAACACCAGATGAAAAGAGTATAGCTTTAGAAACAATTAACGAGTTATATGAAAACACTGGACTGTTACCTTTAGTAATAAAGTTAAATGCCCGCAGTGCTCCATTTAAGCAAGTTATGTTTTCGGACGAAGTAATAAAAAATGTAAACGGACTACAATGGTGGTTATCACAAAATGATGAGCCGGAAATCTTGAAACAGTTCCTGTGTGCAACTGCTTCTTCAGCTTCAGTAGAACGCGTATTTACCTCTTTTGGTCTTGTACACTCGGATATTAGAAACAGATTAGGCATAGAAAAAGGAAGAAAACTCGTGTTTTTGTTAAAATTGTATAACGAAAATGAATAGACTGAAAATATACAGTAATAAAATTTAGGTGTTACGTTTAGTTAAAGAATTTGGAATTATGTACTTCTTTTTTGTTGTTTTTGCTAAAAGCAGGTACTTCTTTTGATTTTTGAGAAAACTTTTATATTATGTTGTTATCTGGTTCTGAATAAAAACGAAAAAAATTGATTTTAAATCATGATTTTAATTTTAAAAATCAACCGATTTAAATCATGATTTTAATCGTGATTTTAATAACTTGATTTTAAACAGCCCAACCCTGATTGAAACTAAGCAAGGAAAACAGTTACCGATTTGATTACTGCACACTGTACCCCTGTACCCCAAGGAAACATTTATACAAAATGGGAAATGTGAACTAAGGGATGAAAAACTTAATCATACGAGGGCGGATTGATTGATTTTTTCAAAAACCATTTAGCTCAATACACTTAGTAAGACGATTTTCCAACTTTTTTATACCATCTGAATAATACGATTTTGGTAACCCCTCAAAATACGCATTAGTTTCGGTAATCACTTCTTCGTTTGAGATGAATAATCTTTTTCCTGCGAGCCATATTTTCAAGTATGGAAACAGGAAAAAGTCACTAGTGGCTAAATCTGGACTATAAGTGGATTTCTCGTAGTTTTAGCATCGTATCTAATGCTGTGTGAACCGGTGCGTTGTCTTGAAGAAAGAGCACTTTTTTCTTGTTTATATGTGGTCGTTTTGCCTTGATTGCATCAACCAGTTGATCCAATAATGTACGATAATACTCTCCTGTGATTGTCGATCCCTTTTCAAGATAATCGATGAGAAATATTCCGTGTGCATCCCAAAATACAGTGGCCATAACCTTGCCAGCCGATTTCGCTGTCTTCGCCTTCTTCGGAGCACTTCCACCAGCTTCCACCCATTGCTTCGATTGATTTTTGGTTTCAGGTGTGTAGTGGTGGACCCACGTTTCATCAACAGTTATTAACCTACGCCAAAAATCAGCAGGATTATGCTTTATCATGTCCAAACACCGCTGTGAAGTGATCTGTCGAACTCGTTTTTGTTCAACACTGAGCAAACGCGGCACCCATCTTGCCGATAGCTTTTTCATATGCAAATGTTCATGCAAAATGTTTGAACACACGTTCATATGATATGTTTACCATTTCAGCAATCTCACGTATTTTGACCCGGCGATCATTCATACCGATATCGAGGATTTTCTTGATACTTTCTTCAGTAATCACCTCTTTCGGCCTTCCTGTTGATGGTATTGTTGCAGTGCTTGTTCGGCCCCGTTTAAATTCAGCAATCCAATATTTTATCATATAATCTGACGGAGCAGATTCGCCGTAATGTTTATCAAGCTTTTCTTTTGTCTCTTTCGCCGTTTTTCCTTTCAAATAATAGTGTTTAATCACTACACGAAATTCACTTTTTTCCATTTTCCAAGAAACACAAAAGTTGCTTACTTCAAACGACTACAACAAATAAACGAATCGATGAATGTGACTAAAATTTTAACAGCTGACGTTTGACAGATCGTAATTTCTAAGACAGAAAAAGTTTTTGTTTGTGCTGCCATCTAGCCCTAGGTAGCTTCAATATCAAACCGCCCTCGTATACTCTGCTTACGTAAGAACTTACAACGACTGCATTTTGGAAAGAAAATAATACAACATCAAAACTACTCAAAATCTCCCCAAATAAGCTAGTGCCCTATATCGAAGACACGAAGTTTCTGGAGGGGAAGTTGATAATATTGGGAATAATATAATGACTTAGGTCAAGTGCCCGGGCTATTGAGCACAACCCAAACGAATGAATGAATGAAAATGTGCTTCTGCGTATTACGTATATAAAACACTAACGAATAACGAAAACAAAATAAAAAAGACGTAGGTACCATAGACAAATAATAATATAAGAGACAGTTTGTTGCATAGGCGGTATGTGGCACAACGTTTCTGCGCAAGTTCCCCGCGCATGGAGTCTCTACTGTCGCAAACTACAAGACTGTTTTACATAAACAAAATAGAACAAAATATCATAAATTTCAATACATTTCAAAACATCGCCTTTAATGTGGATAAATATAAAATATCCTAGTATATTAACTTTTACGTCATTAAAAATGAAAATACAAAACCAATTTTACATTGGTTGGTGTGAATCTGGTTTCTGTTTGTCAAATGCAAAGTGACAGTGTCAAAAATAACAATTCCGAAAAAGAAGACAATACAAGAGTGAGTATTTTTTAATTTATTTAGTATTTAGTTTTAATGAAGTAAATAAAATTAAGTGAACCTTTAAAATGTCACCACCAGGTAAAATTCGTCGTAGTTGTATAGCAAAAAATTTAATAATACATATTTTGGCCGCTTCGCAATTTGGAATTTAAGAACAAAACATTTTTCAAATTTCCATCTGACATTAGTCAAAGGGAACAGTGGTACAAAATTTTAGAACTTCCTTATACATCCAAAGATCAAAGATTGTGTGAAGATCATTTTGATGCCTCATTTACAAATTCATTACCCAAAAGACTTAATAAATTTGCTTTACCTTTGCAACCCTTCCATCATACACCACCAAAAATAATTGAAGATAATAATAATAAAACTCAAGCTTTTGAAAATACAGTATTGCCCGTAAAAAGAAAGCGTATTTTTTGTAACAATAATGATAGTCTTAAAGAAACTGAATTTGAACCTTTGCCTAAAAAACAATGTTTGGAATCTAGTATTTTAAGTAAAATAAACGAAACTAGGGTCAGTAATTTATCTCCCAAGAAGAAGAAAATGTATTACATTAATAAAGATCAGAGGAATAGAATTTGTAAATTAAAGAAGGCATTTATCAGTAGTAATAACAAAATTAAAAAAGCAGTTAAATTGTAAGAATCAAAGTTATTTCAAAATTTTAATTCAAAATTAGATCCAGCAGGCATGGAGTTTTTAAAAAGTAGTACTGCTAACTCTAAGAAACATAAACCTTCATGGTCATTAACAGATAAGTGTCCCTTTCATTAGCCATTTATAAGAAGGGACCACGAGCATATAATTTTTTAAAACGTTTTATAGCTTTGCTCAGTAAATCTACTTTACAGTCACTTCTAAGATCAGTGCCATTTGAAACTGGAATTAATAAAGCAATTTTTGATAGGCTTAAAGAAAGGGTTGTCAAAATGAAGCAGATAGATAAAAATTGTGTCCTCTTATTTGATGAAATAACTTTAAAAGAACAATATTGACTTTGGATGTGGCTAATGACAAACGAACTCTGCAAAAAATCATATAAATTTTGATTGGTTCACTTGTCGAGAACTTATCCTATTTTGAACCAAAGTAGCAAAAATATTCGTAGGTATGTAAAAATAATTAATTCAAATGCTACAAAAATAGTAAAAAGAAAAATATTTTTATATACAGACACACCCTGTATAATATTTAAAGTCATTCACTTCTTGTATTTATCAAAAAAAAGCAAATTTGCCATTTACTTCTGTCGAAATGATTGTATCTTGTAACTAATTATCGATATACTATACAAATACACCCTGTATAATCTTATTAAAAATAAAAATTAAATTATACCCCGTACATAACTTTTAATATTATCAGTCAATAACCAAACAAAAGAAAGTCGGTAAATATGTTTAAAAACCAGATCACAACGATACGGAATGTAAGTATTATACCTTACCCAATCTGACAATATCGAGATACTCGCTGGCGAATAAAAAAACAAATAACGCGACCCAAAAAAAACCAAATCGAAACCGGCTTTTCGGCAATCAACAACGCCCGCACTCATTCATATATTGTGCACATCAATAGATACCTATACGCAACCGTCTCACAAGAAAATAATGGAAAAGGCAGCCATGAAAATAAAGAGACAAGAGACTCTCGAACGATTGTGGCACGATTACATACGACGAAAACAAGTTGTGTGGAGAGTTTCCCCGATTATGAATTTTTTTTATCAACTAGTGTGTCCGACATTTACCTTTGTGATGTTGCTGTTGTTGTGCCGATGCTCCGCGACGCATCTGGGTCTGTGTGTCCGATCTATCGACACCTCTTTCGTGTTTTTATTTTTTCATTGCTGTACTGTACGTTTTGTTTTACTTTATGACATGCACACAAACACACTTGCTTGATCTCGCGGTAGCGAGAGTGAACGAAATTATTCGCGCGCCGACACAACTGGATTCCGTCCCGCGTTGCCGATCGTAACGGAATTTCACAAGATACTATTAAAATTGATACAATCAATTAAGGAATTAATTTAAAGTACGGAAAAACACTTTGGGGTAATTGAACTCTTGTTCTTTATTTTATTCAGGGTATTTCATTAAGAATTTTCCATATAGTAACCGTATATGGAGTGTAGATAAGGCGAGATGTTACAAAGAGGAGCAATTGTCAGTTACGATCAGATACATAATCGACCTAAATGTGGTCGAAATATTTATTGGTTTTATTAATCGTTCGACGTCCAGAGATGCGAAAGGATTGGCAACGCTGATTTTCGAAACACTGAATTAAAGCCAACTGGGCGATGTTCCGAATCTTGCTCAATCTTATGACGGGGCTAGCGTCATGTCTGGCAAAAACAGAGGTTTGCAGGAGATTATAAAAGAGACACATCCTCACGCCATATATATCCATTGCTTAGCGCACAAATTGAATCTGGTGATTGTTGATTCCTGCGCTAACAACGTTGCATTAGCAAAAACCTTTTTTAATGCAATAGAATGTTTATACATTCATTTTTCGCAACCCGGACATCATGCCAGCCTTGCTAAGATACAAGGATCTCTCGGAATCAATACCAGTCGCGAAATGGGGAGTCTGAGCACCACGACATGGAGCTATGAAAACTGCCAAGCAGTAATCACCAATTTTGAAGCCATCAAAATGGCTTTGAATGAAGAGCTCGTGGAGAGTCGTGACAAAAATGCTGTAGAAGCCATAGGGCTTCTAATAACTATAAATAAACCAGTTTATCATATCCTTACATATATTTCACTCTGTTCTCACTACAGTTAATGTTCTGACTAAATATTTTCAGACCAAAGATGCAACTTTGTCTCAGGCCAGTCATTTAACACGTTAAGCCCCGCGTGACACAGATGTTGCGTCACGCATGTTGAGTGACATCAGACCGCGTGACCATGCGTTTGGTTACACAGCCAGAATGTCTAACGAGAGACGTGAGCCAACAAGTGTTTATTCATATGGGAGTGAATTCTATGCGGTTGGGGAACACTACACTGCTTGCGGGTTCTGAAGCTGACTTGAATTTTTGAAAATAACTTGTAAATTAAATAATTATTGTTTCATTTCATGTACTTATATAAAATAAATTGGGTTTTTTTGTATCTGCTTATGTTTTATTTGGTATAAAAAAGTAAACGAAAACAACCATAAACTTCTAATAAAGTATAAAAATAATTGGATGTCTGAAAGAAATATTTACGCCAAAAAATAACTTGATTTTATACTTTGCTGGCATGGTGCACAGTAAAAAACAATCCAAACAGTAATTTTTCATGCAGGCCAGACATCGATATTTTGTTCTTGGGCACTTTCGTTGAGCTTCTAATCTTCCAATCTCAGCTTTCATGTTTGAATAACATACGGAACATCTATTTCGTTTATCTTCCTCTAGTTTGTGTTCATTTGGCGCAACATTTATTTCGGTTCTTTCGCTAATTTTCAACAATTGGAGAGCAACTGTTTTTTTGAAGTCAGTGATGGAGATTTTATTTTGGGTTACTTCCTTATAAACAATAAACGCATTTACCATGGCAGAACCAAAAATTAGTTCCATTCCTGTACCATTTTGTGCCTCTTCTGAGACAATGTGAGTAGGATTTGATTTGGTCGGAAAGATCTATGTAAGCCTTACACTCATTGTAATCAACCACAACTTTTGGGTTTTCAATTTCTGCTCCCCGTTGTCGCACTACTTTTCTTTCTTCTGTGTGCTTGGTGGTAAGCACAAGCACGTCTCTTTTATCTTTCCATTTTATCATTACTATACCATCTTCACTTTCACGCGCAAAACTTTCATTTTTTCCCAACTTTTTTTGTGTTACTTCAGTGCAGTTCAGTTTTCTATTGAACCTTACAGTACCCACAAGATGTGTCTGTCTTTTTGCTAGTTCTCTGGCAAGATGTACGCTTGTATAATAATTATCGGTGTATAGGGTTCGTCCACAATCCAGTAAATTTTCCATAAGTGAAAACACTACGTTGAAAGATGCATTTCCTATAGCACCTTTATCATTTCCACAGTATACATTGATATTATATGTGTATCCATTTTGCAGACAAAGTTTGTATAATTTTATACCAAATTTATGTCTCTTATTCTTTATACACTACTCCAAGAATTTAACGCACCACCAAAAAATAACCAAAAGTTTAAAGTAAATTTTTGTCTAAACTGCTTGTCCGATTTGAATGAATTTTTTTTTGAATGACAGGTTGACACTTCCAGAGAGTTAGTGTACTACTGTATTTGCATACAAACTTATTTTTGTATAAATACGGGGTGTTGCAATGACTACCTGATTTTTTCATAAAATTTGTAACACCTTGTGGAGTTCAACAGTAACAATATCAACTTAAAATTAAAATCAAACTGTAGCTTTATCTTTTTGTAACATTTTGTTTTTTGATTTACTCTATTATCTTGGCCACAACAAGAGAAAATCAATTTTATAGCATAACATGTTTTTTAATAAAATTTATTATCCAACTTTAACAACGAAAAACAAAGAAACAAAACGTAAAAAAAGTCAGTAGCGAGTATTTCCGCCTCTGGCAGAAATAACTGCTTGGCACCGACGGCCCATACTTAAAATAAGCGACCGAATATCATTTTGGTCAAATTCTTCCCATATTTCAATCAGTCGCCTCCCCACGTCTTCCAAGGTGTTCAAGTTCCGTTCCTCTCGTAACCTCCTCCCAAGAGTGTCCCAGAGATTCTCTATGGGATTTAAATCAGGGCTTCTAGCTGGCCATGCCATGGTATCGATGCCAACTTCCTCTATATAATTCCTCACAACTCCAGCAACATGAGGCCTGGCATTATCGTGCATCAACAAAAATCCTTGCCCTATATATGGCGCATATGACATTACATGTTGGTCTAAAACCTCCAATATGTACCTTTCAGCTGTAAGGCTTCCATTATTTATGACCACAAGTTCTGTGCGACCAGTCAAAGAAATACCTCCCCAGACCATCACAGATCCTCCTCCAAATAATGTGTTATTTGAGAAATTACACTGAGCATATCGTTCGTTAGGGCGTCGATATGCGCCTGTAATTATTGTACAAACAAAATCTTGACTCATCCGTAAATAATACCTGTTGCCATTCCGCTTCTAACCAGTTACGATGTTCCATGGCAAAGTTCAGCCTAGCTCTTCGATGATCTCTAGTTAGAGGTGGCCCCCGAGCAGCAATTCTAGGTCTCAAATTGTGTTCTCGTAGTCGCTGACGAGCTGTTTCACCACAAATTTGTACACCAGTAGCATCTCGAAGCCGGGTTTGAAGGGTCCGGCCTGTTACAAAACGTTGTCTTAATGCCGATAATTTTAAAAAACGGTCCTGATTAGGGGTTGTTATTCGATTCCTTCCTTGTCCCGGTCTGCGACCATGACTTCCAGTGTCTCTATATCTTTGTATAACTCGTGAAACGGTTGTATGGTATACATTAAATCGTCTACCAATTCTTCGGTAATTCCAGCCTTCCTCGAACAATATTAATGCTTGAGCACATTCTTCACCAGTAAGATTTCGTGTTTCACGTTGCATATTAATTAAAATAAAGGTTTTTACAAAAAAAACGTAAGGGCTAACACTAAAAATACCCTTCTATGAAATGCTTTTTGACACCTGTATTTAGCTAATGACAATTTACTGTAATTTATTGTTTTTCATAGCCTGCTACTCACTTTTATTATTATAAATTTTAATAAAAAACATGTTATGCTATAAAATTGATTTTCTCTTGTTGTGGCCAAGATAATAGAGTAAATTAAAAAACATAATGTTACAAAAAGATAAAGCTACAGTTTGCTTTTAATTTTAAGTTGATATTGTTACTGTTGAACTCCACAGGGTGTTACAAATTTTATGAAAAAATCAGGTTGTCATTGCAACGCCCCGTATTTATACAAAAATAAGTTTGTATGCAAATACAGTAATACACTAACTCTCTGGAAGTGTCAACCTGTCATTCAAAAAAAAATTCATTCAAATCGGACAAGCAGTTTAGACAAAAATTTACTTTAAACTTTTCGTTATTTTTTGGTGGTGCGTTAAATTCTTGGAGTAGTGTATATTGCTTGAATTTCAAGCGGCCACGAAATTGTTTGTTTCATCAATGCAGACGTTTATACCGGGAGTTATGACATCTTGAAAGCTTTCCACAAGGCTTTTAAATAATGGCGTGAGTTTATGTAGACGGTCAATCTCGGCGTTGTGAACCTGATCATTGTCACTGAAATGCCACATGGATAGGAGCTGCTCAAATCGATTTCTGGTCATAATTTTACATACATTATTTTGAAATAAAAAGTTTTTACTCCAATAATCTCTAAGTTGCGGGGTTTTAACAAGTCCCATCCATATCAATATTCCAAAAAAAAATCCATTTCTCTTGCATCAGTAGCGACCCATGATTTGGACTTTGATTTTTGGGATGGCGTTTTCTGTACGAGCTTCTGCTGTGCATACAAATTAGTTTGCTGAACGATTTTTGTAATAATGTCGTCTGTAATGAATATTTTATAAAAATCGTAAGGATTTTTATCGAACAGATTATAATATTCATGTTTTATCCCCGTAGAAGAAACGTTGAATTCAAATGTTTTTAGATTTGAACCATCAACAGGTGCCCAAGATGCAGTAGTAGAGGTGTCATTATTTTCTGTATTTGACATATTTGATTCCGAATCAGAATCAACTGCAAACTGACTGATAACATTTTCAAGGACTTCTTCAATAGACAATTCCTACAAATTAGTAAAAAAAAATTAACTCACCATGATAGTCCCGAAAAATTAAATTTACCTGCACTACACTTTTTTCAGCTGAATTGTCTTTTGCACTAGCTATATTTGATGTATCATTTTTATTTATTTTGCTGAGCCCCGCTTCTTTCAAATCTTTTTCACTAATATATGAAGTAATATTTTTCTTCTGAGTTTTACGTTTTTTTATTGGAGGGCGTTCTTTACTACTATTGCTAGACTCGCTGTTATCACTTGGAACATAGTCGTCTGCAGAATGATCTCCGGCAAACGGCTCCTCATTATCCTCATCGTACATAAATTCATCCCACAATTTTGCAATGTAGGTTTGCTCATTTTCATACGAATACATTCTGCAGCCATGTTCACGTTCACGCTTTGCAGTTTTGCAAATGAATTCGATAAGTAATACCTACCTACCTCCCCTTAGCGCAAGAATCGACAGGTCCGCAGACCATCCACTGAGTTACAACATTTGTGTCACGCGGTCAGAGCAACAAATATGCTCTTCTTCAGACCGCGAGACACAAATGTTATGTCTCGTTTTTATTTTAAACAAAAGTTGATTTTTTTAAATTAAGTTTTCATAAATCGTATGTATTTAGGTAATAATAGTATTTTAATTCCACTTGCAATAAAATTATTTTCCGGTCTGTGAATTACTATATTTTTATTTCCATAGCGGGGCTTAACGTGTTAATAGCCAGCACAATTCTAACCTTTGAAATATCTAGAAACCAATTTAAAATTTGGGACGAGATCGAACAGTTTGCAAAGAAACATGAAATTTCTGTGGAACCTGTCCGAGTATCAAAAATCAGGCGTCAGGAAAAGGATTTTCATATTGAGACACCAGTTGCGAAAAGTAACATCTTAGATTTTCCGATAGACACTCAGCACCGGGAATACTGAAAAATAAATATTTATAACCAGGTATTGGACAACACTATTGCCAACTTTAAACGGTGGTTTGAAAATATCCCATTGGCGAATGCAGAAGACGCTTTCCTGATGCTAGATATGGAGAATACAGATGATTTTATTAAAAATTATAAAGATATTTTAAAAACCGATGAAGAGGCGTTGAATGCAGAGACAATGATAGTGAAAAACCTGTTGGTATTAAAAAAAATTGAGGCAAACGCAGAAAAGGTAAAAAAATATATAAATAAGGACTACTACCCAAATTTATATAAACTGCTTCAGGCGGCACTAACGCTCCCTGTACGCTCTGCCAGTTGGGAAAGGAGTATTTCTGCAATGAGGCTGAGGATAACTATGCTCCAGACTCGTTTCTCTCAAGTATCTTTGATAAATATAGAAAACGAACTGGTGAAAACTACAATAACATCAGAGGCAGTTTTGAACCGATTTGGCGACAAACACAGAAAACTTAAAATTGTTTAAAAACATTTTTTTCTTATTTCAAGGTCGTGGAGTGGACCGATTTATATATTTTTGGTTTCTTTTTTCCTTACTTCAATGTCGTGGAGTGGACTTATTTATATTTTTGGTTGCTCTGTTTTTTTTTTGATTTGTAACAAATAAATAACATTATACCTAATAATATTATACCATCTATTTGATTTACCTTGTTGTTGGTAATTTAAGAGCGGAGCTCTTGTCGGTGTACACCTAGCTATATTAGCGACTTAAACTACATAGTTTTGGTCAGGACACAGATAAAAGAAAAGGATTAGTACAATAGGTAGGATAACTGAAATCCATACTTGATATCTACATATTTGCGCATGCGCTGAGAGTCAGTGACCACCTTGCCGTGTCCGGCCGATTCATGACTAGGGCCCCTAGGAAAAATCGCTAGCTACGCCAATGGTTTTGATACTATACTATATTATATTTAAAACAGTGAATACGACTTACATTAAATGGGATTACTTGATGATTTATGGAACCAAGTATTTTTAACTAAATGTAAAAACGTCATACTGTAAAATCCATTATTTTTATTTGTGTAGGTAGTATTCTCGCAAACCAGCGACATGTTACTTTTTTACGTTCCCTAATTTTTATGAGATTCAAGTTATTGAAGATTATTCAAATTAGTTTATTCAATAACTCACAAGTTAGATATTATGGCATTTAGATATTTTCTATGATCTTAACCTTCATGGGACGGACATCAAAATTTTACGAAAAGTACTAACTGGGGTCCCCATGCGTAAAATTGCAGAAATGCTGTATTTTTCTTTAAATTAAATACATAGAAAAGAAGTTTCAATAAAGTTTTACTATTAACCATTTATTAGTCAAAAATCATCACGAAAAAATACAAAATACCCTAATCACTAATACTACTAGCTACATATCATTTTAATATTTTTTACAAACTATCTCCGATTTTGAATGTTCTAGGCACACAAAGTTATTACACCTAATACATATTTTTCTGGATTTTCTGTCTTTTCCTCTTTGACACATATGGCAGCGCCCCCTGGTAATGTTTTGTTGTTCAACTCTAAGTTATGTTGCATCCAGTAGTTCGGGAAAAACGTCTGTCATATGCCGTTTTCTATTCGTCTGAATGTATTTATTATTATATCGCCGGAAAACGTTTTTCTTTATGAGTTCTTTTCCTAGTCCCAAAATATACATTTTACGTTTATCCAAACTGTTTTTTCGCCAATCCGGGTTTTGCAGTAACCACAATTTATAAGCATTTATTCCTGCGATATCTATAAGATGCGAAAATATTGCCATTGGCCAGCGGTTTGACTTTCTCTGCACTGTATATTCTTTCGCCAACTTATCTGAAGTGTCGACAGCACCTTTTGTTTTGTTGTAATGAAGAATAATTTCTGCTGTTCTTCTCCAGCTACTTTACTATCAGTAGGCTCACTTTAAAGTAAGATGACAGCATGTTTTTGTTTTGGAACATAGGATACTAGCGTTCTTTGATTTCTAAAAGCAAATATACTTGAAAACTCTTTCTTGTACGATGCCGGTAGAAGTTCCCTGAGAATAAATGTTTTATTTTTCCGGAGGGTTCAACATAAAGTAATATTTTTTTTCCACAACTTGTCAGCAAGTTCTAAACTTGTAAAAAATATATCGGTCGTTATTCCAAATCCGCCTTCCAAATGGTCTGTCAAATCTAGGACAACCCTTTGACCTTGACCCTTTTCCGGTTTGTTACCTTGTTTTCCTAAAAAATAATAGATACATAGGAATATAAAGTTTGCCTATATTGCTTTTCAAATAACTTACCCAAATAAACTTGCATGTTTGCAATATAAGAAGTGGTGCAGTCCACAAGAGCCCATATTTTGATTCCATACTTATCAGGTTTACTCTTCATATAGACTCGGAATGATGCCTTACCCCTAAATGGTACAAGCTGCTACACATAGATGGTCGCCAGGATTAAGTGATTTTTTACAAATAGAAGTGAAAGAAGTGAAAATATCGAATATATCTCTTATCGGAGCTAGCTTATCTACTAGTTTTCGTTCTTGTCTTGTTTGAAAATTATCAAAGCGTAAAAATGAAGTAATTTGTTTGAATCTGTCTCTTGACATTGCAGCAGGAATTATAGGACGACAGTAAGAAATATCTTGACACCAGAGCATAGCGATAGCCTCTTTCGATCCGTGAAGTGCGCCAAGAATAAGCAACAGTCCAATATAAGCTTCAATCTCTGTAGAATCAACAGGTACAAAAAATTTAATTTTATTCGGATTTTCTATATTCCATTTATCATAATATGTTTGTGCCTTTCTGTTTGTTTCGGTTACTATTATGTTCAGAATATCCGGAGTCAGAATATCCGGAGATAGGAAAAGAAGAAAAGCGTCTTTTATACTTGAGATATCAGAACTGTAATTTGTAAGGCCTAGAGCATGTCTCCGAATATTAGCTTTTGAACGACTAACTTTTGTGTTTCCTGGAATTTTTGATCACTCAGTTCCATCTTTAGTTTTATATACTGGAATGCACTGGCTGTTACTAACTGTTGGTTCCTCTGGGTTCGTTTTCTCTATACTTTGATCAACAACTATTAAATCATTTTCATCCTCTACTTCTGTGACAATGTCTTCATCTTCTAAGTCACTCGATGTTTCCTCATTGATAACACTATCAAACTCTGGATCATCACTTTCAAGTATACGTAACATCTCATCGTCAGTAAGCCCCTTGCGATTGTTTGTAAATAAAAACTGACTCATTTTCAAAACGATGTACCCTACTCGCAATATCACAAGAGACTAAGGCGAATATTCAAGTCTAAAAATTATATCGCAGTGCGGGGAATCCCCCATTTGAACTGGAAATTTACATTTTACAATTATATGGGTAAATTCCATGTGAGTAAACAAACGTTAAATGTATGGGATTCCCCGATTTTACTAACAGTTACCGGGATTATTTTATCGGACGTAAAAGGCTGACCGGGGTCTGAAGAGACCCCTGGAATATAAAACTATTTTTTGTTTATACCAGCCAATAAAAACTACTAAATACATCATATTTTATCAAAATAATTCATAAACTGCAGCTAGATGAAAGATCAATGTTTAAAAATGCGTTTGCAAAGAAACAGCAAAAACATACGTCATGGGGTACAAACGGACCCCGGCCAGTCCTATGAAGGTTCAAAACGAAATACGAAACTTCTTTATATTTCCAGTAAAACGGAAGATCTGACAACAATGTAAATTCCACCATAAGTTATATCGGCCATATTCTAAAACCACCAGTTATTATATCTATAAAAAACGTGCAAGAAATAATAGAGGCATTCAATACTAAAAGAATCATTCCTTTATCACTCTTTTACATATTTATCCCTTATCTCATTATTAAAAATGACAAGCTTATCTCTTATTATGATAAATAAAATTTAAAACAAAAAAATATTAAAACAACAGTTACACCAAATTTTAGATTGAATAAATTTAATGATATACTTACCCAACCGGTTGTCATTTTTTCTAAATGTATACACAAATTTTATCAAAACCACATAAAGATAAGTTATTATTACATTATAAATACTTCCCCTGCTATATCTGATACATTGCAAAATACCTGAAAAAAATCGCACAGCCGTTGTTAACATTCTTCGAAAAGAAAAATGTGAAACTATATCGTCAGATTTGTATATGGGCTACAGTCCTAATTAAAAATACATAAAACACAATGACCTTGAGCGTTTTGGATACCATTAAAGGGATTAGTTCGAAAAGTAAACAATACATAGTTCGAAGACTGGTTTATTAACTATCTGAAAAGATCGTAAAACATTTATTTTTCATGAAAATAAAAAATATAAATGTTTTTCCTATGCCGGATCAAATTGAGAGGTATATAATAACTTTGCACCTGGTATATAGATCAGACTTCCAAGAACTGTCTGACATATTTAAAAAAAAATCAAAGTTTTCTAAGATGAAATACAAGAAAGAGTGTAAAAGTGGCAACACCGGTAAGAATACTATAAAGCTCGTAAATATTGCCCGCTATACCGTATAGTAATTAATAAGTTTATATTTGCTTGAGGTTACAAGGCTACATTATTCAACGTAAAATACTGGGAATAAATATGCATAATAATGAAAGAAAGATGATGTGTCAATCAAGACAAATACGGGGGAAAATTGAAAGTAATTATTGTAATATGTAAAGCGGGCCACACACTAAGAAAACTAATTTCGTGTCAAACGTGAAACTTATTCAATTCACAAATTGATACGCACATCAAGTTTCACAAAGTTGGGCATCCGTGATTACATGGAACTTGTAATTTTGATTTTACTGCTAAATTTTCGTACTGGTGTCTTAGCAAACCAAACTTGGCAGCCAAAATGCTGAAGATACCCGAACAACTAGTGGCGTCGGCAAAGTTTCACTTTTTTTATAAAATAATATATTAATACAGTTCCCTTATTTTGAATTTTAAAGAATTTCATTTTAATATTTTCATATGCAATACTTTTGAACAACCCAGTATTATGTAGGTAGCACACGATCTCGCATATGCAACAGCTATCAAAAGGAATATAGATATATTAGTAGTAGGAGAACCCAACAAAAAACTAATGGAAAACACGCAATGGATTAAAGATAAAAGAACTGATGTAGGTGTTCTGTTTTTAAATAAAAGGTTAGAAGTAAAAGAAGTATATCTTGAGGAATGATACATAAGAATTGAACTAAAGGCCTTTTCAATATACTGCTGTTACATTTCTCCAAACATACCAATGATGGAGTTTGAGAAATGGGTCGATAACATAATGGACGACATAAGAGGAAAAACAGGAGAAAAGTTGATCATGGGAGAGGGGAGTACTAGGACGAATGGATGTCAGCACTAGATCTAAATATCATAAATGATGGTAAGAAACCTACATTTATCAGAGCACAGTCAGAGTCCTTCATAGATATTACATGCTCGACTCGCAATCTTCATAAACACATAAGGAACTGGGAAGTATTGGAAGAAGAAATGCTCACCGAACATCAGTATATATACTTTTCTATATCAATAGGAGGAAAACCTCAGAACGAAAATAGAAGTAGGGCGACATGCGACTGGGACCTCTTCAAGGAGTTCGTGGAATGGAGAATTACATCAGGAGTGAAAACAAGAGATTTAGGAAGAGCAATGGTAGAAGCATACAGAGGAAGCCTAAGCACAACGGAAACCACACGGACTCCTTTTTGGTGGAATGAGGAAATCAAAGAAAAAAGACAAGAATGACTCAGTCTGAGAAGGCAGGCCACTAGGGCCAGCAAGAGATCACCAATAAACCGAGAGGTTGTAAAGGAAATACGCCAAGTAGCACGAAAATGCAAGAAAGAGATGCAGCTCTTGATAAATAAGTCAAAGAGGAAGCATTGGGACGATCTATGTAAAGAACTGGAGGAAGATATCTGGGGAAAAGGTTATCAAATAGCTGTTAAAAAACTGGTAGGATATGCCCTTCCAACTAGCAGCGGAGCAGAAGGTAAAAGTAGCCAATGACTTGTTTCCAAGAAAGACCAAGACCTGAAGAGGAGCTAAAACCGAAGAAGCTGTAGTATCATTCAAAGAGGAAGAACTGGAAATAGTCCTGAAAATGATGAAACCAGGGAAAGCACCAGTTATAGACGGTATCTCCACAGAAGTCATCAAGATAGTGAAACAGATCTCGCCAGCTGCAATACTAAATCCACTAAATGCAATTCTTAGACAAAATTGTTTTCCTCGGTAATGGAAACGGGCCAAACTAGTTTTAATCCCCAAAGGAAATATAGATGACATGAAGTTTAGACCAATCTGCCTACTGAACGCCATTAGTAAAGTGTTGAGAGAAAGATTGGAAAAAGAGTTGGAAGTTACTGGGGTTCTCTCAGAGCGACAATACGGATTCAGAAAGGGAAAATCAACGATACAGGCCATGAAAAGGGTAATAAGTGCAGTAAAGGATAGACCAAATGACAAATGGGCGGCTCTTATCACATTGGACGTGAGAAATGCATTCAACACGGCATCCTGGGATAAATTCCTACAGAAATTGGAAGTAAGAGGGGTGGCTAGATATCTGCTGGAAATAGTAGACAGCTATCTGGAGAATAGATCACTACAAATAGAAAAAGATGTGATACTAGAAGTCCAAGCTGGAGTTCCACAGAGTTCTGTTCTAGGACCTACCCTGTGCAACGTGCCCTATGATGACGTGTTGAATGATCTGACACTAGAGGGAGTGAGTACAATAGCATACGCAGATGATCTTACCAAAAGTAAGAAACATCTTGAATGGAAAGCAGACGAAGTTCTTTACCAAATCCACACCTGGATGAAGGAAAACGAGCTACACTTAGCCTCACAGAAATCCAAAACAGTTATCCTGAGAGAGCAGAAACGAAAAGAGCAGGTTAAATTCGTATGGAGGGGAAGAAATTCCTAGAAAAAAAAGAGTTGTGTACCTGGGAGTGGGAGATGCGAGAGAAGAGAGGTTTTAGTCGGTAGGAATCCGGCACTCCGGAAAGACCGGGGTCTAATGTAAGATTTCCTCTCCTCGAAAAAAAAAAGTATTATGTATGTAATCAATATGGTTGAAAAACCCATTATATGTAAGATTTGGCACTATTTAATTTCCGATGACATTTACATGTCGCAATTGAAAAATATATTTAAAATTAAAAACAGATGTCACTGTGGGCATTTTACTGATAAATAAAATAAATCCAAATCTCTTTAGCATGAAAATAACATTTTTTTTTAAAGAGAAAAGTTTGTAACCACAGTATAATGTGGTTATTTTATTTAGAAAAAATAGTTAGTTGAATTTGAGTATCCGAACGGAGAACATCTCGTTCAAGATTTCTCCAAAAAATTGTAAATTAGTATATCGTAATTTGAATATTGTAATTAATTGGTATAAAGTTTTATTCGGTACACCCAATATAAATTCAGTGCGTGTGTTTCTTTTTGGCAAGTTATTCATCATTCGAGGATAGTGAAAGAACCTGAATTCTAAATTGCATTTGGAATTGTACGAGTTTGCTGTATTTTCCCATACATACGGTGAGTTCACTCCATAATTAAATAATGCATTATTTCATCTAAATTATCAAGCCTTTAAATCAAAATATCAAAATTAACAAAATATGCATCTCAACATAAATTTATAAATTTGAATTCAAAGTAACAGAGTCATAAGTATACGTATCGAACAAACAATTAGAAGAAAATATAACAAAAATTTAGGACTGTGATCGAGCATTTGACATATGCCAATTCAGGGGACAAATAATAGTTATTTGTAAAACAAGTGTCACAATGACTCGTTTTGTAGTACGAGTGAAAAGTTTGCACAACGAACCGCGAAGCGGTGAGTTGTGCAAATCACGAGTACTACAGAAAGTCATTGTGGCACAAGTTTTACACAATATTTTTTATAATTCGCATTTCTTTAATTATTTAAATAAAATAGAATTTCATATTATCCCTGTTTTTAAACTAGGAGGAGTGGTTTGAATTTAAGTTGGCAATTCTGTAGATTCCTAATTGGTCAGATCACAGATGGTTTTATTCAGCACTCACTTTTGACATATTATAACTGAATAATTGTGTAAATTGTAAACAAACTTTCATTTAAGCAAAAAGAGGATAATTATTAGTTTAAAAAAGAGCTCCTTCGTATATGCTCTTGCGATGTATTTATATTATATCATGAACAGATTTATTTCTGTAATACTCTTCACATATATATCTGGTAATTTATGCCAAAAATCGAACGTTTTGTATACCTATATATTGATCCTATACAATATAAAAATAAACAATTGACAAATCATTGGTAAATAAACGTTAGCGTACTTTATTCATCAATATTTTTAATATATAAATCATTCTAATTTACCTTTAATATAATAATTTGCTAGCTAGAACAGCGCTAGACCATTTTATTTATAATTTTGGTCAAGGTTAAAGTCAAATGTCAAATAAAAATATAACTAAATACAATAACCAACTGTACACTAAAAATTACTATAAGTGTTCAAAGAACTTCATTGTGACACTGTAAACAATGTTATAATGAAGTCTCTTTTATACGCAATTCGGTAAACTTAAAATAGATATTAGGTATTCTAGTTCGTATTTAATTTTAATTTGTATTTGATAAGTTTTTGTTATGTTTTAAAAAAAAGGAAAACTAGGATTTGTTTTACGATTTGGTAATTGTATATACACTTTTAACTTACTGTGAATTCGTTTATAATATATTTGAGGAAGTTTTATCAAAATTAAATTAATTTACTCAATAAAAATTTTATTTCTGACAGTGACATTGGGTTGATTTTAGCAACAGATAATTTCATTGAAATATAGTAGGTGTCATAAAGCAATTAAATAGCCTATATAATCTAAAATCAACAGTTACATGATACTACTGGTTAGAAAATCAGGAAAAAGAATTATAATTAATATTTAATTTGGACAAAACTTAGATTTTAAAAAAAATTATTTTGATAGTGCATTGAACCCACCCTGAGATAAGAGTAATCAGAATATTCCTACATTAAATTTATCTTTCAATAAAATAAAATTTTTGATAGCCGGAAATTATTTGACAATTAGTGTCAATGTAAATTTTGAAACATATAACATACGGTGGATTAAGCCGTGTGTACAATATGTTAGCATATTTTGTACTAAATTTTAGATTATACATAAGATTTATTCGTATTTTCAAATTCCCAAAATGCCCACTGTCCACAAAATAACAATAACTACTTACTTGAATATTTGACATGTTTTATCCCACATAAAGACCTATTTAATGGAACTATTATCAATTACTTGTAAGCCGTTAAACACTAGAAAAACAATTTTTTATATAAAAATGGAAATCAATGCACCCCTGTATAACAAACTCAGTCTTAACTCAAAAATCACACAAACTATAAACTTGAATTTTTTAAAGGGTTTTAGCTTAGATATATGCCTATTTGATGGTACTACCTCTAATTACTTGCAAGCCGTCGAAGACTGGCAAAAAAATGAAAATATAGAAAAATGCACCGCTGGTTAACTTCCTAACTATAACTCAAAAACCACACATACTGTAATGTTTTTCTTATTTATTTAAACAGTAAACGGATGGGATAAACTTTAAACACACGGTATGGCTACTTACGAATTTATTTAAATACTAAACTACCCACTAACACTTAATTTATATACACTTAACCATTCACTTACATTTAATTTATATACACACAAACTTAATTATTAATGTATACACTTTACTGTTCGCTATTTCGGTGTATTCTTGTTTATTTGTCAAGATCACTTTATAAACTAAAAACTTCCGCTGGTCGGTCCTTTATATATTAGTGCTTTTTTTCTAGATAATTCTAGTTTGCGGCTTACACAAAAACGAACCCCTTTCGGGATATTTCTCGAATGCCGGCTCAATCCTTAAAAGACCTTCGGAGAACATGTCTATAAAAAGGGACATACAAAAATCCCAATAGACCTTCTCAGAATTCGGAGCGCTCGCCATTTTTTAACTCCGTTAACATAAGGTTACAGGACCGTACTTAGTATCTACTTGGGTGTGCGAATTCGTAACAATACTATCAACATATATACCTATTCGATGGTACGATTGACAACCACTTGCAAGACGTCGAAGACTGGTAAAAGAATTAAAATTTAGGAAAAATCATTCATAACTCAAAAATCACACATACTATCAACTTTAATTTTTGGTGCTCCGACTGAACCACCCTCAAGCAAATCCGGTTCCTTTGGAACCCTGGGCGCTGGGGTGAAGCCGAGGCAAGGTACGAAACCTGAAGCCCAACCGTCATCATCCAAACAGGAAACTCCAAGGGGAAGAGGTTGCACTCGCAACGGACCCGGAGGAAACTGCAAAGATGGCAAAAAGATACATGGCAGGCTCAGTGAGAGCCTTAAAGGCACCTGAGCCCTTTGCCGAGAAACTGATGGTCGAAAAGATGGCAATCGTCCAAGTGAACCATCCAAAGACAAGGCTGGACAAAGAGACAGTCTTAAAGATCAAAATGGAGATGGGGAGACGTGCCCTCCGGGGCAAAGACGTCAGAATATCCAGCTGTCATCCTGAGAACGGCGCGAAGGTTGTAGGCTGCGCAAACTCTACCATCAAGACGTGGCTGGAGGAGACCCAGTTCAAGCAGCTGAATCCGTTTGGCAAGATTCAGTTGAGACTGGACCCAGCCAAAAACCTGGTGAAGATGTGCAAAGTCACAACTTCTGTACCACGATCCACGGGAGCGGAGACCAAGGAAGATGTGATGCTTGGCCTGAAGAGCCAGAGTGGATTAAATACCGAGCACTGGGCTGTCGTGGGTGGTAATGTCACGCCAGAAGGACAGTTTCTAGTCATACACATTGTCGACGAATCCCTGCAGAAGCTGAGGAAACTTGGGATGCGCCCATTCGTGGGAGCAGAATAAGTCCTTTTCAAGTTGAAGGAGGGACCAAATAAAGATAGTAAAGATGACCGCAGTGCTGCAAATCAACCTGCACCACAGTAGAGCGGCGACGGCGTCGCTCTGCCAGAAGATCCTGTCGGGTGGCATAGGAGTGGTTCTTATTTAAGACCGTCAAAGGCAGAGTGATGGGAATGAGCACTGCGAAGGGTAAGTTAATCTACGACACTGATAATGTAAACCCGAGGGCTTGTATTTTTATCAGGGATAACATTAAAACGTTGAAAATAACGGATCTCTGTTCTACACGCAGTTTATTCATAACTCATAGTCTAATCGACAAGTTGAAAATGGTACAAAATAGAGATACTGCTCATCAAATTATGTGCGATAGCTCATTGGATTCGGAATAACGCCTAGAGAAATGTGCTAAAACGTGTATTAGCACATAAAAAATTGCAAAAGTTATAAAGATGAAAAAAAATGGCATTTCGTTTTTTGCCAATATTTCATAAACTATTAATATTTAAAAAATTTCAAAAAAAGATTCTGAAAGAGGAGGAAATGTCCAATAAAAAACTCCTAACTCCCGGAACTTTATCTCCATTATTTATAATTTTAATTTAATTCTAATTTAAATAGGTCTGTGCGCGACATTTTTAGATTGGATCAAAAGCGAGTACGGCACATTAATTAATTTATTTAAGGTATTGAATATTTTTTTTAATTTGAAAAAATTATGATGTATTCTGAACACTATAAATAATTTATTTCCGTTGGAAATTTTACTTAAAGTTAATTTTTCAACAAGTTAAACAATTGTTAACTAACAAAATTTTCTTGAACCTCAGTCTTAATTGTAAGTGAAAAAAATGTTTTATAATTCGCATATAAAAGAGACTTCATTATAACATTGTTTACAGTGTCACAATGAAGCTCTTTGAACACTGTTATAGTAATTTTAAGTGTACAGTTGGTTATTGTATTTAGTTATATTTTTATTTGACATTAGACTTTAACCTTGACACAAATTATAAATAAAATGGTCTAGCGTTGTTCTAGCTAGCAAATTATTATATTAAAGGTAAATTAGAATGATTTATATATTAAAAATATTAATGAATAAAGTACCCTAACGTTTATTTATCAATGATTTGTCAATTGTTTGCTTTTATATCGTATAGGATCAATATATAGGTATACAAAACGTTCGATTTTTAGGATGTGAAGATGTATTACATAAATAATTCTGTTGATGATATAATATAAAAAGATCGCAAGAGCATATACGAAGAAGCTCTTTTTTAAACAAATAAACATCCCATTTTTGCTTAAATGAGAGTTTGTTTACAATTTACACAATTATTCGGTTATAATATGTCAAAAGTCAGAAGTGCTGAATAAAACCCTCTGTGATCTGACCAATTAGGAATCTACAGAATCGCCAACTTAAATTTAAACCAGTCCCCCTAGATTGAAAACAGGGATTATATGAAATTATATTTTATTTAAATAATTAAATAAACGCGAATTATAAAAAATATTGTGTAAAACTTGTGCCACAATGACTCTGTAGTACTCGTGATTTGCACAACTCACCGCTTCGCGGTTCGTTGAGCAAACTTCACTCGTACTACAAAACGAGTCATTGTGACACTTGTTTTACAAATAACTATTAAATAATACTTGTAAAAAAATGTTCACTTCGTAGAGCCTTTCTTACCCACATACTTAACAAGATCGTGCCATAAAAGTTAAATAATAATTTTTCTACGCCCTATCTTTAAAGTACCTTGTATTTCATCGGTTTGCAGCGCTTAAAGTGGTTGTTTATGGTTAGAGTGAAAAAAAGTAAAAAAGCGTTAAAAAAAGTGCCATAACGTTAACTTTATTTCACGCTTCCCATAAGCCAACACAATGAATCTTGGCTGGGCATTTTACATTGTTGCCCTCTAACAGATCTTCAGTTCATCCCAAAAAATATATATTAGCTTGTTGTGTCTTACACAATATTTGTTTAATGAGGAATGACTGGATTGATGTGGAAGTAATAAATACAGATAACGTTGGAATTGATGTCCTGAATAGACGTAACAATGATTTTTGGGCTGTGGCTGGTCGACACAAAAGAGAAAGGATAGCTAGGGATATTTGGCCAGGAGAACTGTAAAAGATAATTTTTAATCTAAATCATAGTTTTAGTTTCTAAATTAATATTAACTCAAAATGATAATTTGTGAAATGCGGGTTACTGAATAAATAAATCAGTTTTAGAACCACTTGTTTTTCTTTAATTTCCAGCTTTTCTAGATCTATTTTTTAGTGACAATTTGTCAGCTTTTAGAATCAGCATTACAAGATTTTTTCGGCACGGAATAATTATCAAAAACCTGTTCAGTATAATATAAGAAATCATAGATAGCAAATTCAAATGTTTAATAAATAATAAATAACAACACAAAGATAAATCAGTCAGAAATTGAAATGTATTCTCCAAATGATTTAAAATAAAGTTTCTTCAAAATAAAAATAAATATAACATTCTACAAACAATATAAAAATAAAACATTCTTCTCATTCTCAGAGGAAGTATTGAAAGCAAATATTTTTTTCTCTATCATATTTTGGTTGATCTACATATCACTTAGTTGTTGAATCAGTATTTTTTTTAGAATATGAGTAACTCTCTCTTGAGGTCCATTTTTTCTTTATGTCTCTGCTCTCGTTTTATTTCAGACTCTTCTCTTTTTCTATTCTTTATTTCTTCTCATCGTCACGTTTTTGCCCTTCTATTTTAAAATCGTTTAATACTTCTTCAATGTTAATTTTTCTTTTCGGAAGTATTTTCTTGGAGCAACCTATAAAATTGATAATTCAGACCAGAGGTACCCCAGGTATTCTTCCTTTGTAAAGAAGAGTATTTTTAATCTAGTAAATAATTAGATTAATTCATATTTCAACTTGCCTGGTTGTGGTTCAGTCGTTTCTATTTTATTCAAAGATGTGGAAGCTAATGTGGAAGATACTGCCTCCCGTAATGGTTCATCCCAAGATTTTTTATCAAACAGTTCGGACATTACCTAGAAGAAATATACCTGATCAACTTTATCAACACCTCAAGTGTTTATTTCCAACATTTGAAACATAATTAACATAGGTTTATATCTAATACAACATCTATAATTACATTAATAGGTAGGAAATAATACTTACAGAATAGTATTCCCATGTAATAGTTGAAGTTCCTGTTTTTGACTGACTATCTTTGATAGATTTGAAACGACGTTTCAATGTGTCAATCTTGATGGAACATTGCTGGGGTGATACTTTAATGCCATTCTCATTGAGAGTTGCGGAAATCAATTTCCACCCTTCTTTGCATTGACCACTTTCATATTCTCGGTACATGTCTAAAAACAACATAATGGCTCTATGATTCCACTTGAATATCCTAGAGGATGCTGCAAATTTCATATGAAGTTGTAAAAGTTGTTATTTATCTAGTAATTATACTGACCTTTGTATTGGTTTCCCTGATCAGATGAATCGGATACTGGAGAATTTTGAAGCTCGCCTCTGACGGCCTGCAAATATCGCCTAGCAAAATCCGGATCTAAAAAAATCATTATTAAACTGGGTTATTTACATGAACAACAATTGAGAACAAACCTTGAAGATTAGCAGCGGTTTCAGCATCAACTTCTACACTCAAATCTTCCAGTAAAACTTCATAAATTTTTTGCTATATGCAGATAGGAATTATAATATAAAGGTTATCTACATAGATTAAGGACGGTTATCTTTCTTTATCTATTAATAACAATAACAACTTATCGTTCAGGTATTGTCAGCTGTCACATTACTGCAACTACATGACCATTTCTGTTAAAGTAGCACCAGTAAATTTTTTAGTCTCTAACAGGGTTTTTTAGCAAGTGTCGCGAAAACATTGCCAGTGAATTTCGGTAAAATTGGAACGGTTAAATTTACTGGGCAGTACTGTTCGGGAATATCGGAACACAAGGTATGTGTTTCATGTAGTTGTTAATGTTTTTGCACTTGTGATAATGTTATTCATTTTACAGTTTCCACGTTTTCATAAGCACTTACCTGGTAAAGGCAAACTGGAATTCAGCAAATAAGGCTTAACAGATACTGGAGCCACATCCAGAGGTGTCTTTCCCTTCGAATTTTTCGCGTGAATATCGGCTCCTCTTTCTACTAATAATTTGACAAGTTTAAGATGGCCGTTGACAGCGGCGTCGTGAAGAGGAGTATCGTTGTCTAGACCGCGAGCGTTTACGTTCGCGCCCGATTGAACTAAGCGAAAAGCAACTTCGTACCAGCCGTGGTTGCAAGCTTCGTGTAAAGGTGTCCAACCTGTAACAAATTTGGGAAAAACTAACGAGTCGACATTCAATACCCAAAATATATATATACGTTTTAGTAAACATTTTTGGTGCCCCCCATATTTTTTAGTTAAATAAAACTCTATTTATTTTGAAGGAAGGTGATATCAACAAGATGATATTGTTACGAAATCGCACACAGGTGGCGTAATGTCAGTCTGGTGCCACTAGTTTCGAACAAGTTTAATTTTCGACTGCTGACGACGTGAGTATTTCATTGCAATTGTTTATTTTTTTACCCAGATCTGAAGTGAATTATAATAAAATTATATATGAAAAATTAAAAACATGCAAGACTACCAAGAATTTATCATCAAATTTGTAACCCTTGTAGAAGCATGTCGGGAAGCGTATCATTTGAGCCAGCGGGCTTGGGACCAAACTGCAAAAATCATTGGACAAGGAGAACATTGTTTGTAGGACTAAGTTGGAATTTTTTTGTTTTTTTGACAACATAGCTTGGCTAAAATGTTGTTGTGGCTCGAATTGGCAGATTTCCAATCAACCGGGAGTGTTAATTTTCTTTAATTTAATTATTTTATCTTCGAACGACCGTTCTAAATTTAATTTAAATTGTAGGTTGTTATGGGAAAAACAAATCGATGCATTCAGTTTCGAGTCATTTATTATACTGAACATGCGGCCACAGTTTCGTAATAAGTACGACTATTGATAAAAGAAAAGAAAATATTCTATATTAATAATCCATAAACACCTGTGAATACATATTAAAAGTTTAAAACAAAATTTTGCGACAGCGTGGCCTAGATTCTCTTTCAAGAGCGCGTACTAGCCATAAAAATGTCAACAAAATAATTTGAAATAGAACACAGCTACTTTAAACATATTGCATAATGTCGAAACGAGTCGAAAAAAATATTAAACACCTTGTTGGAATTATACAAAGTAAAAAATACTTTGGAACAGAGATAGTTGCTTACACAGCAAAAATAACCTAAAGAGCATAAAAGAAAATATTATAATAGAAAAAGGAGAACGTGTTCGTCCTAGGGACAGACGTGGTTCGTTCGCGAAAGTTGTCTGGTAATTTTGACCCCAACCGTTGGGGCAAGATAGCGTCCCCTATCACCCTACACGGGTAACATATTTAATTAATCTAATTTTTATTTTGGTGTATTGTTCTGGAATTTACTTTCCTTGCATCGTGATCGGAGTGGTCAAGAGGATATTTAGCTATCATCGGCGGTAACGACTGCCCCATACAGATAAGACCCCTGGAAAGATTCCAGAGAGTGTTTCATCGTAAACTTTCGGGCGCGAGTGCTGGGATATCCCGATTCGTCATTGCGTGGTATCAATCGGGCTCTCAAACACCGAGACATTCTGTAAGTTTTTGAATGTCTTTTTATATATTAACGGGATAACAGTTTCTTAACTTCAGATTTTATTTGGGTATATTCGTACTATACACACTGAACCCTGACCCCAAGAGTTAGGAAAGTGTTATAAAAAATTTGAATAGTGACGATCAATTCGTCGAGATATAATACAGGGAAAGCCAATCTCTGGGAATATCTCACCTATGAATGTTAGAGTATTATGACATCACAACAATTTGGCTTCACTTCTAAAAGGTCTACAGAATTGGGTTTACTCACATATGTTGACTTTTTGTCTGATGGTTTGGAGGGGGGTCTGCAGATTGATTCTGTGTACACTGATTTATCTAAAGCTTTTGACAGGGTTAATCATGAGCTCTTGCTACATAAACTTTTTCTTTATGGTGTTGATGGTCTTGTATTACAATGGCTAAGTGATTATCTTACGAATAGGTTACAAATGGTCAGCGTTAATCATTACTATTCTCATACTTTTCCAGTAACCACTGGAGTTCCCCAAGGGTCTCATCCAGGACCATTATTATTCAACATACTGATTAATGATATGTTTTCAAGATAGCAAAGCCTTGTTATTTGCTGATGACCTGAAATGTTTTAGGGTGATTAATGGCAGGGCTCTAATATTACAATCTGATTTAGATAGTCTATCAAATTGGTGTACACTTAATAGTATGAATCTGAACGCATTCAAATGTCATGTAATGCGTTTTCATAGAATACACCACCCAATAGCTTTTGATTATAATATTAATAATGAAACTCTAAAATGTGCTTCTCAAAGTAAGGACTTGGGTGTTATATTGGACTCCACACTTAATTATAAGTCTCATGTTACCACTATTGTTAAAAAATCTATGAATATGTTGGGTTTTATAAAGAGAACCACTTCTGATTTTACTCACATCTCTGCTATTAGATCTCTATATTGCTCAGTGGTCAGAACTCATATTGATTATTGTTCACCAGTATGGTCTCCTCATTATATTACATATAAAGTGAAACTTGAAGCTGTTCAGCACAATTTTTTAAGATACATTGCCTTTAAGATGCACATTTACCTTCGTTATGATTTCTTAGAATGTTTTTTAAACATTCCTACTCTGGAGGTTCACAGAAGGCAAAGGGATCTGATACAGCTGTTCAACATAATAAATGGTAGTTGTGATAGTCCCGAGCTTCTCTCTAAAATATATTTAGTTGTCCCTCCTCGTCTTACTAGGCAGGTACAAACGTTTCATGTAGCATTTCATAGGTACAACTATGCAATGAATAGTGTTCTACCTAGGAGACAGATTAGCAAATTCTGTCGATGGAATTTTAATTTTTGATGTGTGAACTTTCAAGTTCAAATAAACATTTGCTGGAGTTTTCACTTTAGAGCGTACATCTTTTATTGCTGGTTTGATGCGTTATCACTCCTCTTACTTTATTTGCTTTTTTCTTGTGATTTATACTATACTTTAGGTTTTTCCTTTTATTTTATACATAAGTTTAATGCATGTGTCAATTGTTCTAGTTTTACATATTTTTCTGTTTTTGTTATTGTAGCATTTTTTTATATTTCCATATTGTATTTATGTGAATTGGGCTTGCCCATGATTAAATTAAATTAAATAAATAACAATAAGTACTAACATTGCTGGCAAGATAGCAGATTTTGTTAAATTTGAAAAGCCCCCAGGCAAGAAGCTTAGTTACAATTGGTGATTATTTTATTTCCAGTTTAGCTTTATATCTTCCAGAGTTATTCATGAGAATTTTTAATATTATAATAATTAAGACACTTCATTTTATGTCAAATTATTTTTGATGTTACATGCATCTTCTTTTGAAAATATTTAAATTAAACGTTTTGACCCAAGAAAATCTGTACAACCCTGGTTAAAGACCATGACATTTGGAAGTTCCTGTTGACATCCGTCTTCCCTGACTGTGTTGAAAGTTGGGTTAAGTTATTGGTATCTTTTTATCATATGTGGCTGACAATGAAGAAAGTATGGAATAAGCAGAAATTCCCAATAGATCACGATCAGTCAGGTGGGTATATTTGATAAAGAAGAATCGAGGAAATCGTGGTATTAGAGCTTATATCAGTTTGACGTATTTTGGTCATTGATAAAATTTCTTTGTTATCTATCCCATTTGGAATATATACAATTCCAGCCTCAAACATAACATCCAAAAATTCGTTATAAATGATTGTTATACATATTTAAATAATAATTGATAATTATTTACATAAATTATGTATCAAGGAATTCTTCTTCAGCACTGCATGTATTGCTTTCTGCTGTTATGCTACCTATCTTTTTATTGGTTAACCTCTCTTAGGCGCTTATTGATTTCAAATGGTTTGCTACCCTATATCGAAAGCGATATATTTTAAAATAAAACAACCACCATAAAAAGTAGTATATTAATTTGCCCCACTTAGCACTGTATGCTGTAGTAGTATTATTAAACTGAAAATTACCAGCAAAATCAGCTACGTTAGGATCGGCACGGTGTGCCAGCAATTTACACACTTGATCAACATCCCCCTTAATAGCTGCTAAATGCAATGGAGTTTCACCTCTTTCATTCCGCTCTCTAGATCTTGATGAACTCGAACTGGGGCTTCTTGAGCCTGATTCATTGCCTGAAGTCATCTGCATTAACAGAGCCATCTGCTGCCTTTCGGACATTGGGGCTACTGATGGAGTCCTGCTTCCACTGTTTGACCCTTTGGGTCGGATTGGCGCAGGCATTGTTGAAACATCAAAATTCTTCTATCAGCTAAAAGAATTGTATCTATAAACTAAATAGCAGTCGATTACATTCTAATATATACTTGGGACATATCTAATTTTGATATTTCTAACAAGTTCTTTTAACTTTTAAGATAGAAAAACATGTTTGCATATTTTGGAACATCATTCAAAGACGATGCAACTGAACGAAATAAATGGATATGTACAAAAATCAAATTAATAAACAAATATTCAAGTTGTTAAGGTATAAATAAAAACGTATTTTAAGAAGCAAAACTAATGAATACATACTTTTTGAACTTTTTAAAGTGGGTACATTGTTTACATAACCTTTTATATACGTCGATTTGTATGTATTCAAATTTCTTTGCAATTCCATTGATTTAAATAAATGTATATTGGTAAAATATTAGATATATTTAAGGTTACCTTCTTAAAAATAGATAATTATATAATTTATCTATATTAAAAATATTTAAATCTCTAGTATGCACCAACCACAAAATTTTAATAACATAATAAAGTTGTCACTTGCCACTCTTGCCAGTCTTGTCACGGAAAGAACGGAACAGTTTCCTCGAAATTGGGTAATTCTAGCTGTTCCGTGAACTTGTTCTTTAAACAAACAGTTCCATCGGTGATCGACACGACATCACATCTGTGGACGACATGCACGGTGCTTCTCATAAAGAAATAAACATATGTATATGGTTATTTGATTATTTGTCTATTGAACTGATCGATTGATGATAGAGACAAGAATAGCGTTCGATTTAGGGATGGAAAAGTCGACTCTGACTTTGGTCAAAAATCGATTTTTTGCTGAAAAAATCGATTTTTTTAGAATCGAGTTCAAACACTTCAAGTCGATTAGAATCGATTCCTACTTGATGACTTCGACTTTTTTAACAACGACATTTATTGATGGTAAAGTACTATTCACAGTTAATGCGCCATATCAGTTGAAATGTAATGCTTTCTTGTTTATAACATCCTTGTTTATATATAACGCTACGCGTATATATAAACAAGGATAACATTTATCATGCTTCACACTTGGCGTGAACATCATGTCGAAGTCATATGTTAATTGACAGAATGACATCGTGGCACAGAAAATTAAAGGTTAAAATGTCATTGTAATGTAATGTTCAGTAGTTTGTAACATAGACAAATAATTACTTTCTCTATGGTTTGTATATTATGTTTGATGATTATACAGTTTGTAAAGTTTTCATCAATCGACCTATCTTTTTTTTAAAATATACATATACAAAACACCAACCAAAGTGTATTCTCCACACTAACCCCTTGCTGATTTGACTATAAATAATATCATCGCTGGTATCTTTAGTAACAACCGACTTAGTCTGAAATATCTGTAGTCATTCACAAGCAGACACAGACGAAGCAGGTGGATTGCCAATAATGCCAATACAGTTACGTCAGTATTTAACTCGTCCAGCTGTTCAACGACAGCAACATTCTAATCTACTCGTTGTTTGGGAATCGATGAAATATGAATATCCCCATTTATGGACAGTAGCAAATAAGTTTTGTCTATTGTAGCAACCTCAGTACCCTGTGAAAGATTATTTTCACATGCTGGTCTCATTGCTAACCAATTAAGGAACCGCTTATCGCCGCAGCACTTAAATGAATTGATATTTTTACGATCACTTGATGAAGATATGTAGTATTCTTAATTACCATTTTAATACTTTAATGTTTTATTTTAATTCTTAATTTAAATGTTTTGTACTGATCGTTGATGTCATATTTCGTGCAATTACTGTGTAGAATATCTTTTAAAATGTTAAAAATAATACTTCTGTGTGTATTCCTTAAATAAAATGTGCAAATAATAAATAAATCGCCTATTATAAATAAATATATTTAATGTTTACTAAATTTCTCCTAACCTCAAGTAATAGTTAGAGTTTTAAAAAAGTCGATTTGGAAAGTCGAAAGTTCGATTTTTTGTAACGATTAATCGACTTTAAGAATCAAGAAAGTCCAAATCGATTCTAGAATCGAAAATCGACTTTTCGCGCGCCTTTTCCATCCCTAGTTCGATTTGCACGCTTGAGCCAAATCAAGCGTAATGCGCGGGTTCCGTTTGACTTTTGCGTGAAGCCCACAAGAGCCTAGACACACAAACTTTATTCTCCTCTAAAAGGAGTCCTCTTCCCCTGAGCAAAAATGTTATTCAAGTTTTATGCTCAGGTTATACTTCGTTTATGATTTGTGTTATTTTGAGGTGATATGATGCACACGTTAGCGTTCTATTTAAATTATTCGTGTCACTATCGAGTAATCGGCGTGAGCAGTGTAAGCTGCTGGAGCCCGCAAATCGAATGCTACAATGCGTTCATGATTATTACGCGTTCGCTAGATACAAACGCTTACATGGTTTTTGCCATTACCTGTCATTCCATATGGTGAACGTATTCTACTATCATTTGGAAAAAGAAGAAGATTAGTAACATAGAGAAATAAACATATTACCACTAGTATACCTACAGTATACTGTGATATAACATTATATTACTATTTGTCTATGATTAGTAATTAGTACTACCTTTATTTTGATTGAACAAGTTTAGCTTCGATATCACTGAAAAAGTTATATTAGTTTACAAATAACGATGCCTTTACCTGCAGCTTTAGTGGCGAAATTATCTAAAAGAGGTCTAATTCATGGTAAACAAAAATCAACTGAACCCATAAAGAAACAAGATTTCAAAGGTTTTTCAAGCTGTCCTAATAAATCTAACATTTACCATGAATGTAATTTATGGTGTGAAACGCATTGGAAAGGAGTACAAACGCCCGATCCTAAATATTTTAGAAACATACAAAAGTTATTAGTGAAGTTTCCGTTGCCAACAAACTGGACAGAAATATTTGATAAGGGAGCGTAAGTACATTAATTTACTCTCATCAAGGTAGTTTTTGTGAAATATTTTAGTGTAATACAGAGGAAATTTCACAGAAATGAGACACGAGAATGTTTATATTGGGTGATCGGGTTTAGTAAACAGAAAATTGATATCTGCAATCTGAAAACATAAGCTTGTCTACAATGATCAACTTCTCTTAATTCCATTGGGGGATGTAGGGCTGCAACAAATACCTTCTACTGTACACGGTTTTGCACTGACTGCTTGATGTCTTTTCCAATTTTCTTCTTGACTTACCTCCTCCAGGTTATCCTCGGTCTTCCAGGTTTTACTCACCTCCTATTTCCTTCCAATCCAAGGCTTGACGACTGAAGTTGTGGACCAGCCTTCTTAGTGTATAGCCAGCCAAATTAGTTTTTCTTTATGGTATCACCCATAGGAGTTTCATTTGATATTTGCATTAATTCTTTGTTTGTTATTCTATCTTGCCAATATACGTTGAAAATTCTTTGAATACTCTTATTTATAAATACTTGCAATTTGTTTGTAACTGTTCATGTGACTTTCCATGTTTGGCAGCCATACATAAGGATTGACTTTATATTTGTTTCAAATATTTTTAGTTTAGTACTCCTTCGTATTTTTCCCGTTGTGCAAATGCTACTTTGACCTTCCTAATCCTGCTGGTGACGATCTCATCAGTTCCGCCAGTCTTAGACATCATGTCTCCTAGGTATTGGAATTTATCCACCTGCTAGATGATCTTATTGTTCACCATCAGCTGCTGGTTGTTCCATATTTCTTTTGTTTTTTCAATATTTATTTTGAGGCCAACTTGTGTGCTGTGATTATGGAGCTCATCCATCCCTTCATATCAGTCAGTGTTTAGGACATCAGACTCATCATCTGTAAAATCGATTTCTTTTAGCTTGTCCCCTTTGCAACCTCCTATGTCTAATTGACACTCTCTTCTTCACACAATCCAGCACCATGAGAAATAGTATTGGTGAAAGTAAACAGCCTTGTCTGACTCCTGTTCCAATCTCAAGTTCATCGGATAGTTTGCCCTTGTGAATGACCTGGCGTCTGTAATTCCTAGAAATTTCCTTTATGAGGTTGGTGATTTTCATTGGCACCGGAAACTCTGACAAATCTCTCCAAATGGACTCTTTGTTGATGGAGTTAAATGCCTTTTTGAAATCGACAAAGAAAGGACAGATACACAGCTGCCTGGTATTCTGAGCATTGTTCTACTATGATTCTACTGAGAAAATTTCTTAGAAAGAATGTAGTAACTTAGATGACTGGGATTCGTAAATAGAAAATTGATTTTTCTAAACTGAAAACATTAAGCTTGTTTATAATGATCAACTTATCTACAGTGGAACCTCGATATATCGAATCTCAAGGGCAACAGGAAAAATTTGTTATATCGAGAATTTCAATATGATGAGGTTCGAAATATCAAGGTGATTTTCAGCAGACTTCAATATATAGAGATTCACAGCAACATTGATAAATCATGGAAATCAAAAATCTTGGTATCTAATATTTATTTTAATTCAAAACTTCGAAATATACAGATGATTTGACAAGCGTAAAAACCACCAAAATTCATTATATTGAAGTTTTTACTGCAATTATTTCTATATGTAGAGGTAAAATTACATTGTAGATATAGGGAATTTCAAGGGAATTTGAAAAACTATATGAATTAATTCGATATATTGAGGTTAAACTGTATTTATATTTACAGAGGTCGATATTATTACTGGAACATGGAAAACGATCTTGTTTCATGGCTTCCACCAAAACATCCGAAATCCGTAAAATGTCAAAGCGCTGCAAAACTTCGAGAAAACAGACTGAAAATGAAAGAACGAGAAATACGGTTAGAAAAAGAAAAGGAAAATGAAAAACGTGAGAAAGAAAGGGAACGAGACCGTGAAAGTTCTGATGAGGAAGAAAGAAATCACCGTAGAAGAGAAAAGGAACGTGAAAGGGAGAGGGAGAAGGAAAGAGAAGAACGGAAAAGGCGTAGGGAGGAGAGACACAGAAAGAGGAAGGACGAAATTGATCCTATGGATCCTGCTGCGTATTCTGATATCCCCCAAGGTAACAAATTAAAAATTTGTCGAAATTTATTTTTTAATTTCTATTTCTTTTAGGTGGATGGAGTGATGGTTTAGAAAACAATAAAACTAGAGCTGATAGCACTGCCTCTGGTGTTCTTTTTCAACAAAGGCCATATCCTGCACCCGGAGAAGTGCTAGCTGCAAATAAGGAAAAAGCCAAAAAAGAAAAATAGTTTGTTTTTACTTATATTTATGCTTTTTAAGTAAATTGGACACTTACCTCTAACTCATAGTCTCTTATATAAATTTTGTGCATATTACTAAAGTCATTAGGTAAGTAGTCATAATCTAATGATAAAAATATGTAATTATTTATACACCATTTTTGTACAGCTAGATATAACAGCAAAAAAATTTTCTCGGATTTTTTTTTTACAAACTTTTTATCAACCAGAGCTTGTTATTATCCTATTTCTCACCCTCCTTTCAAAGGCTCTATGGAGATCAAGAAATCTGCTATAATAAACATATAATTTTCCAATATGTTAGAATACATTGTAATGCAGTATTTAAGCTAATATTTTGAGAGTTTTTCGAAATCTTCTATTATGCCCTCAAGACATGCTCCAGGTTTAATAATTGATTCAACTTGACACTTTGTCCTTCCTCTAAGTATATGTCCAATACCCCTTCCATTTCACTAACAATTAGTATTCTATTTTTCATGTTTTCACTTTTCAATCATCTCTTCAGTTCTTTATTCTACTTGGTTTTCGCTGTACTATTTCATTTGTTCTCATCCCCATTACATCCTGTCATTATTTTGATGGCATCTAACATATTTTGCTTACTCTCATTAAATGCATAAGTTTCAATATAATATCATAATTTGCTTCTTTTTGTTATTTTCAAAGTCAGTTTCTCATTTATTCCTCGTAATTGTATCAACTGTTTATTAAGGCTATTAATGTTTGCTAAGTATTACTGAATTTTCTTGATCCAGTAATTTTCCTGTTCCGCAACTTCATCTTCAAAATTTCTAGTGATTCTTTTCTCAAATTATTTATTTCTTCATTTAAGTACTTTCTCTTCTGCATCACCAATTTCAAGTCTATCAAAGTAATACTCTTATTCTTCAAATAATTTTCTTAATTTTTCAATTTCTTCAGTTAATTTGTTGTTTTCAATTGTTCGATTCGAATCCTCAAGTTGACATTATTTACTACAATATATAATGTGTTCTATCACTGTCACTCATTTTCTCCTGTCCAGGCAACAATAATTTTTAGTTCCTTATTTTTACATTTAAATACCTTATTCATTTTCATATTCCTAAGCCACTGGCAATCAATTACCACAAAAGTCATTTTAGCTTCTTATCTCTTATCAGGTTTTTGTCATATTTCAAAAAAGCTTTGTATATTTACACACACACACACACCCTCACACTTACACCTTATTCCTCTATATACACATTTCCTAGTAATTATATAACTTTTCTGGATCAATAATATTACTCTATAAATTATTAGCTTATTGATATAATTTTCAAATGTTAAATTGCAATATTTTCCACTATAATTAGTACTTATTGCAAAGCCAAAATAAAAATGTACTTCATAATAGATTGCCACATAGTTCTTTCTTTGTCTCATCTAGATTTAAGGCTTTTGAAAACTGCAACAAAAGTAGATGTGTTGTATGAGGTAGCAATTTCACAATGGTTACGTCATTTTCTTGTGCTAGTTTAATTTCATTGACATGTGTGTAACATGACCATCATAAATTAAAAGAACTGGTTTTCAAGACCAATGTGTTTTAAAAAGCATTTTTAAACCAATTATAAAAAAGTGTGGTTTCCATCCAGTCCCGTTCGCTAGCAGATATAGTTTTATAACAAATATTTGTGAAGACTTTCCATTTAATTTAAGATCATTCACTTGTTTTGTTGTTTAAAATAAACATAAATCACCCAGGGGTTAATCTGAAAACAAAAAATTAAAATATATTTATAAGTTTTTAGTAATACTTATTAAATATATATCAAATCTGATCACTGACGTGCTTTATACTTTGAGGTTTCTTGGTAGACAGCACATATGACTATGTCTAAAAGACGTAAACCAGTCAGGACCGGGACGACTGTTCTTAAATCTCATTGATATATTGGGTAAGCCTTCACTTTAAGGAACGCCCCTAGTGGGTAAAAGTGGTATCAATCGACAGCAAATGATGATCTGAATCGAATGAAAACAGTTTCAGCTTATGGAGACGACTAGGATAAAAGTTACGCCCGCTTCTTATCAGATCTTTTTTGTTTTTTAATTTTTATTTTTTAAATATGAACTTAAAACTGGGCCGTGCAATGCTGTGAGTTCGTGTGGGACTTTCACCGCACTAAACCACCCTCCTCTATAACACCTCGGGAGTGTACGTACACTGGAAGGACATATAATGTCATGACATCAGTGTACCTCCCAACACTAAAATCCTACTTATCCATTGTTCCTTTTCTTGCCCAAAACCAGTTCCCTGAGTTTTGGACACTGCATAGAATCAGTTCTATGTTCGGCCTTCTTACAGAATAAGCATAACTCTTTTCCTTTACATTCTCGTGCACTATGGCCCTCCGCTAGACAGTTAAAACAGGCCCTGCCCCTTTCTGTATTTTTGCAGAAGTACGTGTTGTGCCCGTACTCCATACACCTATAACATCGGAGAGGGGTGAACATCTCCCTTATCCTGCAGTATTGCCAATGTACCTTTATGCTTCTATGCCTCCGTAGTACTTCTGCCTTCTCTTTCCTCACGTACACATTGGCAATCTGGCCTCCCCCTACTCTCCCTCAGACTCCTTACACTGAGTTCTGCTTGCTCCAACCCCGTCCATTTACTCATCACCGTTTTGAGCTCCTGCTCGTTTACCGATGGATCAATGTCCAAAACATCAAAATTGGCTTCAGTTCTCCTAACCTTCATTTTATTCTCCCCCATCTTATCATTAAGTTCCACTATGAGTTTTTCCGCAGCTCCCTTACCTTCCAGATTAACAATAATATCTCCGCCTTTGGTTTTTTTTGATATTTTGGACCTTGATGCCTAAACCTTCTACATTGACACGGGATTTCATTTTATTCAACACGTCCGTGTACGTTTCGTCACCAGTATTTATGAGGAGCGTCTCCCTCTCTATTTCCCCCTTTCCCTGCCTTATTTCACCTTCTACTACTACCTTCCACATGATCTCTCCCTTCCTGCATATAAACTCCATAGCTTTCCTTATTTTAGATTTATCTACTCCGTCCCCTATTATGACCTTAACCTCGACCTTCCCTTGCGTTTGCCTGGCCATTTCGGTCAGACTTTCTACTGTTTCATACAGTCTCTCCTCTTCATCCTTCCCCACTTTCGCCTCGTAGTTAAATCACGTTTTATGGCTTCTCGTGCTCTTCTGTCTGTTCTCAAGTATATCGCACCCCCCCTCCTCGCAATTGTCTAGCAGGGACCATATATCTTTTACATCTCTGTACAATATCTCTTACCCCCTATCTAAATCTCCCACGCTAAAGATCGCACAATTCCCCCTTTCCAAAATAATTTCTTCTATGTTGCCCCTTTCCCATTTCGTCATTTTGAAAACCTCTTCATCCCATTCCCCATCTTTAATTTTACTGTAGTCCCCCCCCCCTGTTAAAGTCTTCTTCAATTTTCTCGGTTTCCTCCCTTCTTCTCTTTCTCTCCTCAATCTCCTTGCACTCATTGCAATGCGCGTGCTGTTGCTCCCCCATCTCCCTATGAATTATTTTCAACTCTTCCAGTATTCTTCTGATTTCCGCCATATCCACCGTGTCTTGATGTGCCTCGATCTATTCCATCTTCTCCAGCTTTCGCCCGAGTCGCTCCTTACTTCCTTCCTTTTTTTTCCGTCTGTTTTTCCTCTGGGCTGTCCCCTCTGTTTTTTCTTTTTCTCAGTCAGGCTCGTCTTCGTCGATGACGATAATGTCATCGGGTTGACTTGCCCCCGCATCTTTTACTTCCTCATTTTCCCCTTTCTTCTTGGAGTGGACTGCTTCCTTCTCTTTCTTTACTTTTTTTCTCTTCTCTCTCCATTCTTTCCATCTCTTTCTCTTCTTTCCCTTTCTTCTCTTTCCCTTTTCCTATCCCTTCTTTATCTGACTGATCTGCTCTTTTTCTTATTTCCCTCTCTTCTACCAACATTCTTCCTATTCTAAGCATCTCATTTTCTTCATAAGATTGATCTGACTCCTCCCTTCTCCCATTTCCTGCTGGTGTGGAATGCTTACCGGCGGCAGCCCTTTCTCTTTTTTCCCTATCTTCTTCTATTTCTCTTACATTTCTTTCCCTCTCTTCTATATCTACCCCCTCGTTTCCCCCTATTCCGTTCTCTTTCTATTTTTGTTATTTCTTCTCTTGTCAAACTTACCAACTCCTTCTTTCCCTCTCCTTTATTTCTCCTCCTTTCCACTTTATCTTTCCGGTGCCTCTCCTCTTGCCCTCACTTCTCTTTTTTTTTCTCCCTCTTTTCTCTTTCCCTTCTTTCGATAACTTCTCAGCTTCTTATTTCCAACTCCCTTTCCCCCTCTTTTCACCTTCTCTTCTCTTACCTTTCTATCTCTTCTCTCTCTTACTTTCCCTCTCCTCTTTTTCTCTTCTCTCCGTCTCCTCTCTTGCTCTTATTTCAACCTCTTACCTTTCTCTTCTTGGCTCTTTGTAAATGCCTCTGGTACTCTGCCCTCTCTTCGTCCTCCGAATTCTCGCTCCTCTCTACCATCTTCTCTTTTTCCTGCTTTCCTACGGTTTTGCTTCCGCTTCTATCCAGTACTATCTTAGTTCTTTGTTGTTCCGGTAAACTTTCCCCGTATTTCCTTGTCTCTTCCTCCTCCCTCCAACTCATCTCCCTCTTCTCCACATTCTTTTGCCTTGTTTCATTCTTCCTATTCATCCTAAATCCCATTAGTTGGGTCGAAAGAGTGTCCGGCGAGGCAGTGCGCCCTTACCTCGCTAAGGCTAGATACTCTTAACCTAAACTAACCTATCTGTATCTGTAAGAGTTTGAAGGGTGGTTGACCCCACAGCACTTAGGCCACAATTGGCCCATTGTTCATCCTTCTGAAGTTCAAAACTTCCTTCAAGTTCGTCATCCAGCCTACTTGTTTGTAGTAGTTCCCTCATACAGGTGTATGTTAGCCTGTACTCGCCGAATACAGAAAACCTAAATTGAGTGAGTGTTGGACATTTGCAAAGAATGTGTTCGACAGTCTCATCTTGTTCACATCTTCTATAAAGTGAGGTGTCAGACAGATTCAGTCTGTGGAGGTGTTTTCGTAGGTGGCAGTGACCAGTCAGAATACCCGTGGATGTTCGTACGTTCTGCCTGTTCATAGTCACGTATTTTTTGGCTACTTTGCTGTCCGGATACTGTAAGCCTGCAGCCTTCTGTGTCGTCCCATCTACCCTTAAACTTATTATGGGAGTGTTTCTTTAATAGGGCAGCCGTCGCTGACGCCGATAAACCAATGAAAGTGCCGGGTTCCAAGAGTTTATGGGAGACTGCTTTCCTGGCTAGCGAGTCTGCAATATAGTTTCCTATCAATTTCACATGGCCCTTGATCCAGTCAAAAGTGACCGTGTCGTTGTTACAGGCTTCGACTAAGGCCATGTGACATTCTAGTACTAGGTCCGATGCAATGCGGGTCTAGTCAGGGCTAGTAGTGTTTGTCTACTATCTGTAAGGATGTCTAAGACCATGTTCCATAGTAGTGGCGAGAGTATCCCTCCCTGTGGACAACCTTTTACAACCAAGTCTCTGATGGTTACATCATCTACGCTGATTTTTATTGCTCTTTTTGAGAGCATGTTATATATCCAGCCATTTATGGTTTGGGGGATATTCTTGTTGGCAAGTGCGTTTGTTATTATAGGAAAAGTTATTGTATCGAACGCACCTTCTATGTCTATGAATACACCCAGTGTGGACTTTTTTTTCCAACGATCTCTCGATGCGGCCCGCCACAAGATGAAGAGCCGAATCGGTAGATTTCCCTGGATACATATTGATTTGGATGCAGTGGATTTTGTGTTATCACTACATCTCTTGTGTATCGTTCGCACAGCCTCCTCAAGGTCTTCATTGAAAACGATGTGAGGCTAATGGGTCGATATGCTTTTGGATTGGAATGGTCCATTCTTCCTGGCTTTGGTATGAGCACAATTTTCACTTCTCTCCAACCTTTTGGAATATACCTCAGTGCCAGTGAGGATTTCCACCAGATGCGGCATTAGGTCATCCAGGCCCTATTGAAGTAGAGCTGGACAAATGCCATCTGTCCCTGGAGATTTAAAGGGGGAGAAGCCAGAGATGGCCCACCTAAGTCTGTTCGCGATATACGCCAGCCATCGTCTGTCAGGTTCTCTCCTCTTCCTCCCAGGTTGCCGTATTTGTGGTTCTTGAGTCAGAGAAGTGAGTTGACAATAATTGTTGAAAGTTTTTTTACAGGTAGGCAGTTTTTGTACCATCCTCTTTGGTTACTGTACCGATAAGACGGTGGGGATCTTTTGAGAGGACTTTTTGGGAGTCCAGCTGCTTGGGGGAAATCTTCGATTTCCTCACAGTAGATTCTCCATGCTTCTTTGTTTTTGTCTAATGACTTTTTTTATACTCTGAGGTGAGACTTGTATGCATTCCAATCCTCTTCGAATCTGGTTCGTTTAGCCTTATTGAAAGATTTCCTCGCCATCCTCATGAACTATCAATCTCATGGCACCACCATGGAGTAGAGGCTCCATCAATATCGACCCGCCTGAGTGGGCGAGATATCTTATAGGCATTAATTATGGAGTTTTGAATTGTTTTAGAATAAATTTCCAAATCTCCTTTATTGTTAGGCAACACGTCCTCGACTCCTCGCAGATCCCCTTTCAAACATAGGACATATTTTGTCCTGTTCGTTTTCCTGGGGTCGCGAGTTAGTGTGGAGGTTGTGAACGCCAGTTTTATTTCAAATTTTATCTAGCGGTGGTCCAACATTGAAATGTCGTCGGATACATGCCAGCCGGAGATTATATTCAAAGTGTTTATAGTAGATAAGGTAATATCTATTCGCGTTCGACTTCGAGAGTTAATAAAAGTTTGTTCAGTACCTCTATTTAGAATACAGAGATTCTTTTTAGTTATGCAATCATAAAAATACTTACCTCTAGTGTTAATATCATTGTTGCCCCAGATTATGTGGTGAGAGTTTGAATTGCAGCCTATTCAAGCTTCTGGGTGAGTGTTCCACAAGGTCCTCCAACTCCTTTATTGGTGGTGGTTTAGCTGCATCTGAGGGGAGGTATGCGGATGCCAGTATTAACACTTTCTTTTGACCTTTCTGTGCATATTCAACTTTCACTACCGTTAGGTCGAGGACGAAAAATGCGTCAGTGGGTAGGTCTTAAAATTCCTATATATCCATAAACTAACCTATCCTAAGTAACCTAACCTAATCGCGAAAACAACACAAAATATTGAATTTTAATTATTTAAGAAAAAACTGACTTCTCCATAGAGATGACATTGAAATTCAAGTGGACCTAACTTTTGTCCTAATCTTCTCCGGCAGTTGAAACTGTTTCATTCGATTCTGTTCGTCATTTGCTGTCGATTGATACCACTTTTACCCACTAGGGAGCGTTTCCTTAACACGTTCACAACCGACAGAAATAGTACCTACACTATTCGTAATCAAACTCTGTATTTTGAAAAGTACTATAATTAAAATTTGTAAGTGTAATCAACGATGATTCCTCCAGTATTGTTATCTTTTAACGGTTGTGTAGGCTCAAGGAATTATGGTATCGGGAAAATCTAATTAAGCATAAAACGACTAGTAAAAAAGGCTCCCCGAAAACACAAACTATTTAATAGGCTTCGAAGTACAATAAAGTAAGATCATTTAAAAAATAAAAAACAATGTTTATTTAAAATAAAATGTAAATAGAACATACAAATATACATAACATTTATTTTAATAATAAAAATTATAATGTAAGTACCCTTTTACAAATGACAAATATGTAAACAGAAAAATTATCACGTTTTTTTTATTAAGGCACTAACAAGAAAATATTTTGTACAAGATGACAACATGTTATTTTAAAAAATAAAACAAAATCAAAAGAACTAGATTTTTTGAAAATAAATTCATTCCTTTAAAACAGACCAATAAAAATATACTCAATTTACTCAAAATAATATAATTTGATAGATATTTATCACACATATAGAATTAAAACACTAAATCTAAAGACCAAACTCACATGATCCTTTTAAATGGCGTCAAATGACGATCACATAAGTGTAAGTTGTTGCTCTGTCTGCTCACCAAGACGATCTATGTTAAAACAATAAAAATTCGATTGTAGGTCACTTCTATATATGATAATTGGAGACCACAATACAGGTAGAAGTGAAAAGTCGCCTATGAATGATCAAGGACATGCATAAGAAGAAGAATAAGTGGATCAATCTCGAAGTAGATAGTTATTGATTTTGTCTGAATATTATACGTCATCAGCATCAACTAGTAAGGTTATTTAGCCTCATATATTCGGTTGATTTTACTTTTGTGGTAGAAAAATATCCTTTATGTATACGAGAATGATAAAATGAGTACCTGGTACCTAAAGATGGCAGTAGTTGTTTAGAAAATATGACTGTATTAGAAAGTATACAATCTATAAAGCATATATTTCAAGTATGAAGATGCCACATTGTTTGGTATTTTTTTGTAGCCTTTAGTGAATTTGTGGAAATCGAAAAAATTGGAGACAATACTTTTATTTGAAAGGCCTCAACCAAACCAATGTAAAAGCTAAACTAGATTTTACTTTGGGTGAGTCTGCTCCTTCATTTATAACAGTAAAAAATTAGGTAATAGAGTTTACATGAGGCTGTATGTTCTGCCAAAACGAGTATCACAGTGGTTGATCAAATGGGGTGACGACTCTAGAAATGTGAAGAAAATCCACTAAACGGTACTGGTTGATCGTCTACTAGAAAGTGTGGTACATTGCATATTATTTGAAAATTTGGACAAGAGAAAGCTGTGTGCACTCGAGCAAAAACAGTGTATTGAAGATGTTTCAATCGAGTGTTTAGCGAAGTTTCACTGTATCAAAGCAGAATTTTTGCACTGTTTCATATCCATGGATGAAACTTGGGTCCATCACTTCACACCTGAGATAAAAGAACAATCGAAACAATAGACGGAAAAGGAAAAACAGTTTCCAAAGAAGGCGATGTATAATTCCTACGAATATCAAATGGAAAAAACGAAATATAATCAGAAATTAGGGTAGATCCTTCCTTTATCGAATGGTGAAAGAAGTCGAAATCTTCTTTAGTTTCGAAAATATGGAATTTTAAGTGGAGGCATGTTTAAAATATTTCAAAAATTTTGGTTTTCAGACCAAAAAATTGAAAACTTTGGTTTTGCAAAAAGTATTTCATGTTGTAGAATCTAAAAAATATGTCACTTTTCGATTTTGATGTATAGTTTTCCGGAAAATTCGATGAAGACCGTTCTATCTGTAGGCTTCGATTTTTTGGGATAATTTTCATTGACAATCTTTAAAAAACCAACAAGCTTGTGAAAACTCCAGAGGAATTACGCTACTGAATGCAGCATATAAGATAACAACAACAATTATAAAAAGAAGACTGCATGACGCAGGTTACAGAGGGGGAAAATATCAGCACGGATTTACAAAGAGAAGGTCAACTACAGATACAATACACATACGGAAATAAATTTGGGAAAAGTCCAACGAATATTACATAGACAATGAAATACTATTCATTGACTTCCAAAGAGCATTTGACCCAATTAAAAGGAATCAATTACTGAAAGCGCTTAATGAAATGAGAGTGGATAATAAACTAATAAGATTAATAAAAATGACAGAAGACCAGAGCATAGCAGAAGGAATGGAGTCAAGCAGGGAGACTCTCTGTCGGCAACACTATTCAATTTGTCAATAGAATATACGTTGAAAAAGCTTGTAAAGGAAATTTAAGAACTAGGACAAATAATAGCATATACCAACGACAGAGGTAATGGAAGAAATGTTGGAAGAGATAATAAGAGAAGGAAAGAAAATAGGACTAGTGATAAATACACATAAAACCAAATGATTAAGACTCAAAAAGAATTGTGAAAATTGGAAGATATGAATTTGAAGAAGTGGATAGAGTTAAATATCTGGGAATAACAATAAGTAGTGATGGATACAGAGAAACTGAGATAAGGGAAAGAATCGTAGCGACAAACAAAGCATTCCAAGCTAACAAAAAAAGATTGAAAAATGAAATAATTAGCAAGCGCATGAAAATAAGAATATATAACACAATAATTAGACCGGTGATGATGTATGAGGCAGAAACATTAACTATGACTAAAAAACAACAAGAGGATTTAAGAATATAGGAACGAAAAATACTACGAACAATATTAGGACCAACAAAATAGGTGACGAGTATAGAAGAACAAATATGGAACTATATCAAGAGATACAAAAAGACATAGTAAGAAAAATTAAGGAGCAAAGATTAAAATAGTTGGAACATATATGGAGAACAGGTAAGAGAGCAATAATATACTCAATAATAGATTGGAAGTCCTATAGTAAGAGAAGAAGGGGAATATCAGGGATAACTTGGTTGCAGGAGGTGATCTGAAGACTATTGGGAATTAGACACTGTGAAGAAAAAACTCATGACAGGAAGCAATGGCTACAAATAGTAGAAAAAACAGTAAAAATAAATGGGGACTGATCCTGTTGAAATAACAATCTAAATATTTTCAATACCAGTATCTTAGACGGTCGTGTGGACGCAGCTTAAGATTCATAAATGTCAATAAAATGTCCTATGTTGTAAAAAGTTTCTTAATTGACGTTTTTGTTTTGTCATTGTTCTATGCTTAGCTGTTGAAAAGTACATATGTATAATATATGTCTTTTGTAATAATAAGGAATAAAAGTGTGTTCTCAATCCTGTTAAAATATTATTATCACAAACTTGAAATTACCTGCTTCCAAGCACTCCTCAGATCCACCCTTACAAAAGGATCTAGAAAGCTCATAAGAGCGGGAGTGTTAAGCCACTATATATATCATGAAAAAGGAAAAACTATCAGCAACAAGTATTATGCAAACTTATTGCAATGTTTGAGCGAAGAAATCAAGTAAAAACGGCCGCATTTGGCTAAGAAAAAGTGTTGTTTCATCAAGACGATGCACCAGCTCACAAATCCATTATTGCAATAGCCAAAATTATTAATTAAAGTTTGTATTGCTACTTCATACACCCTATTCGCCAGATTTACCCCGTTGAATTATTTTCTGTTCCCAAACTTGAAATAATGGCTCAGTAGTCAAGATTTACCATAGATGATGTCAGCTGTTTGAGGAGCAAGACAGTTCTTATTATAAAAAGAGTATCGAACGTATTGAACATCGCCGGGAAAACTCTATAGAACCAAAAGGAGATTGTGTTGAAAAATAAATAAATTTTTCTTCAATATTATTGGGTTTTGTTTGTTGGGTCGGGCACTACCTGGAATCATTATGAATAAGACTGAAGGAAACGTTTATATTTATACCTTCCAAGTATAACCTTATACTTTTGCTTGAAAGGATAAATATGTATAAATTAACAGTAATGATTCCAAAAAAAAGCAAAAATCCAAACAGTGTCTCTTCATTAAACTATAAGCTATCTTGTCAAAGACCCTAGAAAGATTACCCCTTCAGGATAAAGGAGCGAATTAACAGAATGAATGACACAATAAGTCAGGCATTAGAAGGCAAAAAAATACTGCTTGTATGTAATTTTAGACGTTAACCAGGCATTCGACGGAGTTTGGGATACAGACATATACACAATTAACAATCAGATATTTTAAAATGTGTAAGATGGAAAAAGTTTAAAAAGAAATTGACCAACAGGTCTATGAAATGTTTTAAGGACGGTCCAGACACTATGACTAATTGAACGACATGTCGAATCAGGTAAAAGGTATCGAATAAAATGTAGGTATTGTTTAAAGGGAATGGGGTTCGACACTATCGAAAGACTAAAGATCGAAGCATTATTTTAAGAGAACTGATAACATGTAGACGGGCTTGAGCGACCTATCGTTCAATTTTAGGTTAGTAGTTTTTTCTTCTAAATAACATGTCTGATCTTCGTCAATGCTCTTGCCAATTTTTGGGAGGATTTATCGAAGTTGTATCGTAGTTTTTCTTGTATGATGTAGCAAGTTAAATGTGCTGATTATAGTAAATGAAATAAGAAAAATCAGGCATACGATAATCCTAATTGAGAACTTTAAAAAAGAAATTGACACATTTGCTAACTAAGAAACGGGTCGAAAAAGTCAACGTCTATGAATGTTATACAAAAAAGGTGTGGTTCCTTCTTTTATTATTCCAAGATTTTCTTGCAATACAAACGGCATAAATTGACTACAGTATTACTTCTTCAAGGGGATCGTCGCGAAACTGAAAGTCGTACGCAGTTTGAACGATAAGATGAAACTGTAAATATTACGTTTTGTCGAACGACTTATATGGTTCAATTAGTCGTAGTATCTGTACCGGCCTTTAAAAAAGACTTGTCGTTGGGGGAAGACCTCATCACACCATTCTATTGGATATTTTGATTGCTAATAATAAAAAAGAAATTAATGGTACAGTAAATGTGACCATTGTATCAGAATGTTATATAGGATGAATCTTATTGCACTTTTCCTGTTCTTTTATATAAAAACAAACAAAAAAATAATACCAGATATCTCGAATATATTTTTAAAGTTTGTAACATAAATATATAATATAATAAATAATGCGACCCTAATTTGTTCCTTAAAAATATTAATTTTATGATAATAAATTTACTGTTTTTATGAAATTGGCGTTAAAAATATATATCGGGACGTTCTGTATAGTTGATCATCTTGTACAACGTATATATTACACACATCGAACACATGTGATACTTAAGGTTAAATTGTACTAAAACGGAGATGAAATTAAATGTTTACTTAAGGATTTTCGATAGTTTTATACAAATAAAATAGAAATTTGCGGGAAAGTTTTAATAAATTACTTATTAATTACCAAATTAACAATTCGAAAAATTATGATGTATAAAAAAATAAAAAACAAAAATTTCCCCGGAAATTTACAAGGTATAATTATTACAAAAGTACAAAAAACACAAGTCTTAATGAATCGCCAAACATGAAACTTAAGAGTTCTATCCATTTTTTTCTCTAGTCATTTTTATAAAAAACAAAACTACATAGTTTTTATTTAAATTTATAACAAACATCTGGAATATTCCTAGTGTTTTTTTAAATATATTGAGGACATAAAAATATCCTCTTAAACTGAAAAAAAAGAATAACAAAACTATATATCATACATCTGGTAAATCTGTTGTATGATTTTCTCCTTCGTAGGCCGAATAGAGCTCTTAAGCAACAAAGAACGTAGAAGCGAATTTTTTATGAGCACAATGTATCCGTTGTTAAGTAACTTTATAAATTTTAAAAACTAATTATTGTTTTGGCTTTTACTTTCTGTCACTATCTGCAGTGCTTCCTCAGGTAACTTGTCAGGATCAGAAAGTATGTCTGTTTTTGTACACAGGTACGTCAGTGAATTCAAAACCACTGAAAACAAAAATATCATAAACTATTGGAATTATTGATTCGGAAGAGGTTATACAAATACCATATTTTTAGGACCAAAGTTGATTTTGAATAAAGAAAGTCTTGAGATAATTATGAAAAAGAAACTAGACACGATATATTTTGAATTTAAAACTTGCAGTTATAGGATATTGTTTTTGCAATAACTAACTTTTTAAAACATTTACAGGCTGGATGTAAAAAGGTATAAAATTTACAGTTTATTTGTCATCACGAAATAATGATATAGCCTTTTATTGTTTTTAAGAGAAGCTGAACTTCAGTACCCAAGGATTTAACGAAAGGAAAAGTATTTTACAACACTCTAAAAACATACCACTCGCGAATGTACCACTCGCCTTTTTTCATACTATTTTGTTACTTTGTTATATTATTTGTTAATTAGTTTAAAGATTACTTTATTTGAATGAACTCATCTTTTCTTTACCGACAAAGTTCATTATTTCTTTTATTACATGTGCTTATGGTACCGATTTTCGATTATATATCTTTTTTCTGATGTCGTATATTATCAATAATGTACTTACCTGGTCTGAGATCTCTAAGGGTACAATGTTGTTCAACCCACAACATCGTCGTACGATATAAATCGTCTAGACTAGAACTTGATACTAAGCTATTGAAAGAATTCAATAACGATTTAAATATCAGGCTAAACTATAAGACGAATTAAGGAAAAATATAATTTTAAAATGTTACTTTAATATTTTTCAATTTTTGTTAAATTATAAAAAATAAATAATATTTAAAGTAAAATAAAAATTAGATTTAGTGAAAAATGTAAAGGATACAACCCAAAATTTCCAATTTTCCATGGTACGCATTCTAACGTACTCGTCAAACATTTCCTGCATTCTACTATCCCTTCTTTGGGAAACAGGAGCACCAGTGGCAGGTAACATTGATTGACAATTACTGTAACAGAAATATAAACAATTATATAATAAAAACTTTATAATTTTACAATATGTGTGCTTGATTTTTTTAAATTACAATGTAGGCGAAATTAAATATTTTGCCTTAACTGATTAAATATGTAAATTGCTGATATTCATAAAAACGGTTATTTTGTAATCCTATTCCTGTTCCGAAATTGGATTGAAAAGATGGTATAACAGTGTAAAATAAAATAACAGTAGGATCAAAATGTTAGTTGAAGAAATTCACTCCTGAATTTAAAAATAAATGTCTTCAATTTTCTATTTATACGAGGATGTATTGATATCTGGTTAGCCTAGACCAGTTCCATGCTTAAACAAAATATTGCGTTACCATAGCAACGAACAATAATTTATTAGTAGTGTCAGTGTAAAGTTTGACGTCAAAAAAGTAAACCAGAGTTACGCAATAAATTAAAAGAAAAAATATGTCCACCGAAATTGTGAAAATCGAAAAATTGAAGTATCGAGCCATCATCAAGTACCTGTATTTAAAAGGGTTAAGAGGTAAGCAGATTGGTTATCAATGTCCTTCGTATGCGACCGTGAAAAATTGTACTGTAAGCTTCAAAAGAGGTAAATTTTCCATTGAAGATGATGACCGATCGGGAAGGCCAGTTTCTGTGTCAGTCCCCGAAAATATCGATGCAGTTCATGACATGATTTTATCAGACCGTCGAATTGGTTTAAAACGGATATCTGAAGCACTGAATATTTCATATGAACGCGTTCATCATATGGTTCACGTCAATTTGGACATGAGAAAAATTGCTGCAAAATGGATACCCAAATGTTTGAATGTTGACCAAAAGCGTGCAAGGGTAGAAGCATCGCGTTAAATCTGTGCTCGATTTGAAAACGATGTAGACTTCTTAAACCGAATTGTTACTACAGATGAGACTTGAGGAGTACACTTCTACGATCCATAAACAAAGCAACAATCGATGGAATGGCAACACTCTGGTTCTCCAAGACCTAAGAAGTTTCGTGTCCAAAAATCTGCTGGAAAAATTCTTGCTTCAGTTTTTTGGGATTGCCATGGAGTAATCATGATTGATTTTTTGGATAAGGGTAGAACAATAACTGAAGATTACTATTCGACATTACTGACCACTCTACGGGAAAAAATTAAAGAGAAAATAATGAACAGCCTGAAAACCCCTTCTCAAATTTTAAACTTTTTGGAAGCTTAAAGTCGAATATGCGAGAGAAAATCTAGAAAAATTCGAGTCCGGCCAACGTCAATTTCGCGACGTAAAAGCAAAGCATTGCCTCAATCTGGGAGAACTCAAGCTGGCAGGCCTTCCAAAATTGAAAAACTAAAATGGAAGCACAGCCTTGGAAGCAGCATTTCGCATACATTACATTGAACCTAATTCTGTATTTCGTTGTTTAATAAAAAAATAATACATGTATATATGACTTTTATTGTAAGAATATCTACCGTTTATCAGTAAGAATGAATAGATTTTAAAATTTACGAAACAAACCTATACTGTTTAATTGGGTATTTCGCCACACTGTTTTCAATTAAATAAAAAATAATTTAAATTCAGAATCATATGCCAGATTATTGAAAATAATATGAAAATGCAGTGTGACGAAATCCCTAATTAAACACATATAAATATGAACACGCCACAAAGACATATATATTTTATTGGCTCTGTATTACACTGGGATTTGTCTTCTGCGATGCAGCATATTCATAAACAAAGCCATGAGTGATCCAGAGCGCCAGGCTTTTGCCTTTACGCGATCGGGAAGGTAATGGCGACTGTTTTTTGGGATAACCTAGGAATTTTGTTCACTGATTATCATAAAAAAAGTAAAACAATGGGAGGAGACTATTACGCATCATTTCTTGATGAGTTAAAGACAGGCATTGCAAAAAACGACCGCATTTGAAAAATAACAAAGGGCTTTTACTTCAGGACGACACTCCTGCTCCCACTTCAGCTATTGACATGGCTAAAATTCACGAATTGCACTTTGAATTGGTTTACCTTGCACCGTATTCTCCAGATTTGCCATCCAGTGACTTCTTCCTGTTTCCTAACTTAATAATTTTGTTTTGATGGCAGATATTTTCATCTAACAATAACGGGAGATTATTAAGCATCCTTACTTAAGCCAAATTTCCGATGACAGGAAACAATACAGCCGCAACTGTACCCGCCCGATTTCTCCCTGTTTAATTCAATTTGTACATTCTCACTTTCATCGAAACCGAGCACTCAAGTCAATGAGCTACCCAAAAATACACGAGCGAAGCTGCATTACACGGAAAGATTCCATCAAAAAACATCCCAACCGAAGTGTTGCAGAGGAAACAACAAATACTTTATTAGGGCCCAATCCTAAAAATCACCCCAAATGATAAAAAACTTCCCATCCCGATAAAAAACATCAATATTGAACATTCTCTCACGCTCTCTGTGTCACTGTCTCTATTAGCTAAAAACAGAAAATGCAAAGAAACTACCGCATTTGTAAAAGAAGAAAGTCCTTTTTCATCAGGCAAATGCAGCTACTCACACTTGAACTATCACCCTGGCTAAAATTCATTAATTGCACTTTGAGCGAGACTTATGGAAGAGTATCCCAACTGCCATCACTAAATACATAGTCAGGCCTCTACTAAATTAATAAAAGCTTTTCGGACAGTCATTCGTTAAGTAAAGATTTTATTTCTTTTAAGGAGCATGGAAGTTTGCAGTGTTGCTGTATATATAGTGTTGAACATATTGTAAGTGCAAATCAGAAGTATATTGTTATATTTAAATATAATAGCATCAATAAATATCAAATTTATGAATACATGAAATGTAATAATCACAATATAATTTACTATACCATTGGAAATTGTTAATTTAATTCTATTATGAATTTTTTTTGCTATTTAAAGCATAGACAACATAACATTTGATGAAGCATTTTAATAATAATGGCAATCCAAAAATGTTATATAATTACTTGTGAATGTAGATTTGCATAAAGAACAACTTTTATCCAATCTTTAATAAATCGATATTTAAGTACATTCAATTTGTTACTTAATTTTATAAATATTTCGTCATAACAAACCCCTATGAGATTATTTTTACCTACACCTGTCATCGTTGCAAAGTTTTGTGCTTTAGTGAGGACCAATGACAGTTACATATTTTTTCATTTGGTGGCAATTACATAAATTGGATGCTAGTACTGCAGCATCACCGCACTTTGAATTGGTTGACCATACACCATATTCTCCAAATCTGGGCCCCAGTGACTTCCTCCTGTTTGCAAATCTAAATACACTACTCCAAGAATTTAACACACCACCAAAAGTTTAAAGTCAATTTTTGTCTAAACTGCTTGTCCGATTTGAATGATTTTTTTTTAATGACAGGTTGACACTTCCAGAGAGTTAGTGTACTACTGTATTTGCATACAAACTTATTTTTGTATAAATACGGGGTGTTGCAATGATAACCTGATTTTTTCATAAAATTTGTAACACTCTGTGGAGTTCAACAGTAACAATATCAACTTAAAATTAAAATCAAACTGTAGCTTTATCTTTTTGTAACATTTTGTTTTTTGATTTACTCTATTATCTTGGCCACATCAAATAACACATTATTTGGAGGTGGTCGCACAGAACTTGTGGTCATAAATAATGGAAGCCTTACAGCTGAAAGGTACATATTGGAGGTTTTAGACCAACATGTAATGCCATATGCGCCATATATAGAGCAAGGGTTTTTGTTGATGCACGATAATGCTAGGCCTCATGTTGCTGGAGTTGTGAGGAATTATCTAGAGGAAGTTGGCATCGATACCATGGCATGGCCAGCTAGAAGCCCTGATTTAAATCCCATGAGAATCTCTGGGACACTCTTGGGAGGAGGTTATGAGGGGAACGGAACTTGAACACCTTGGAAGACGTGGGGAGGCGACTGATTGAAATATGGGAAGAAATTGACCAAAATGATATACGGTCACTTATTTTAAGTATGGGCCGTCGGTGCCAAGCAGTTATTTCTGCCAGAGGCGGAAATACTCGCTACTGACTTTTTTTTACGTTTTGTTTCTTTGTTTTTCGTTGTTAAAGTTGGATAATAAATTTTAATAAAAAACATGTTATAATAGAGTAAATCAAAAAACAAAATGTTACAAAAAGATAAAGCTACAGTTTGATTTTAATTTTAAGTTGATATTGTTACTGTTGAACTCCACAGGGTGTTACGAATTTTATGAAAAAATCAGGTTATTATTGCAACACCCCGTATTTATACAAAAATAAGTTTGTATGCAAATACAGTAGTACACTAACTCTCTGGAAGCGTCAACCTGTCATTAAAAAAAAATCATTCAAATCGGACAAGCAGTTTAGACAAACAAAGAAATGTGTAAACGTTTATTTTGCAGAGAAAGAAGGTAACTGTAATCTGGAAGGGTTAAAAAAGTTAGATAAACTGAGACATTTAAATTTTTAGAAAAAATGTTTTGTTAATTAGTTTGGACAAGACAACCCTCATAATAACCTAATAACTAATTTATAAAGTCACTATTTTTCAAATAATATTACAATATTACTTTGATACGTACCTGATAGCCGCGTTAAGGCTTTCAATTTGTTGGCGAAGAGATTCCATTTCATTTTTAAGTTGATTCCTTTCCTCCCTCAACTGCTTGATATATTCAGCACCTTTTTGTAACATAGCTGCCTTACTTAACTAAAACAATAAAAACGAATATACTGTTACAACGGTTCTATGAATGTCAGAATGGCAGCTTGGACTGAAAATAAGAAGAGTGCTAAATAGGCGAAGTAGTCACAGTTACCTGTCAAGGTAACAATCTAAAATTTTCAAAATTTTGCTATTGTGTTCCATATTGATGTACTAGTATGTTATAGAATATTCTAGTCCTTCCTAGAAAGTTCTTTCTATATATAAATAGAGATCAGTTGTGGTAGTCAGTCAGTCAATAGTTTAATGTGTTGATAATAAGTTGAATTGTTAAAAAGTAGTATTGTATTTTGCGCAGTATTGAATAAAGTTGTGAAAGTTATAATAGTGGTGACAGCGGTAAATGTAATTTATGGTCAATATTAGAAGTACAAATTACGACACCAATATGGAAGCTAATAGTGGAGCACTAGCATGGTTTCTTCAGATGATGGAGCAAGAAAAGGAGCAAGAGGAATGGAAAAGATAGCAAGAAAATGAGGAAAAGGAAAACCGTAGAAAACAAGAAAAGGAAGAAGAGGAACATGGAGAAAGGGGAAAGGAAGCAAATATTAGAGGTACAGCCCGATTTTAGTTCTACTTTTAAAAATAAAATAGCGACCTTAGATAACAAAATAGATACAATGGAGGAAGACCTAAAAACAGTTAAGGAATATTTGGCAACAGTAGAAAACGATTTAAAAACAGTAGAGAAAGATTTAAAAACGACAGAGAAAGTTTTAAAACAGACCAGCTTGACCTAAGACAAAAATTAAATGCATTAGTAAAGAAAATAGAAGCTAATCCCAATGATAGCAGTTTCATTAGTGATAGTGCCAGAACTGAAATAGTAAATTTGAGACACAACCAGATTATCAAGCCACCTATATATGATGGCCAATCATCTTGGGAGACATATCGACGCCAATTTGAAGCATCAGCTAGTGCCAATGGGTGGAATGATCAAGAGAAAGCCACCTCCCTTATGATTGCTCTTCGCGGACAAGCCGCATGCATTCTGCAATTATTACCCCAATGTAAATCAGCTATGACGTCATTATCCAAGCTTTGGAGAACAGGTATGGACAGCAACATTTAAAACAAGTTTTCCAAAGTCAATTGAAGGTGCGCATGCAAAAATTAGACGAGAGCCTCCAAGAATATGGAAGTGACAAAGAAAGACTATTGAGTTTAGCCTATCCACAGACACCTAAAGAATTTTTAGAACAATTTGGCGTTCAAACATTCATTGATGGTTTAAGAGATACAGAAACGCAACAAGCCCTTCGATTACGCCACCATCTGACACTACAAGAAGTATTAACTTTTGCTCAAGAATTCGAAGCTGCTAAAACCATTTTCAAAACCGGAGCAATACACTTCGAAGAGGAGAATTTAACCGAAGTTATAGCTAGAATCGAAAACTTACTGAAAGACACGCTACAAAGTCGTACACCAATTCAAGAATCCCGGAAATGTTTCAACTGCGGAAGAATTGGACATCTGCAGAGAACATGTAGAGTTCCATCAAGATCTCGAAGCCAAGTTAGGAACTTGGATAACCAAACAAAGATGATGCAGTCAGTAGAAAACTTAAGGAAATTTTAAAAGAAAGATGAAGACTTAAAAGTTGTCCGGACCTGGCTACAAAATTAGCTAGATCACCCGATTGGCAAGAAGTGTCCAAATATGGTTCAATGATCGAAATATACTGGACTCTATGGGATTCCCATACTCTTCGCGATGGTGTACTCCATCGGACGTGGGAGAGCTCTGACGATGTATCTACGATCCACCGTCTTGTCTTGTCTAAATCACTTGTTCGTAAAGTGATTTTATTTTATCTATTTGGGATACAAACAGGACAAACCCATAAAAGTATCCACATAATTTTACAAATTAGGTAAAAAAGAAAATATAAATATAATCATATAAAACTACATTAAATAAAAGTAAATACAAGTATACAAAAAAAAAGAGAGAATAAGAATATTAGTGTTTTAAATGAAACTCACGGTTTATAGTTAATTGTCAATTTATTAGAATTTTCAACAATTTTTATTATATTGTGGAATTAACTAGAAACCGTGAGTTTCATTTAAAATACTAATATGAGTAGATTCCACCAAGTAAGGGTCGAGACAGTTAATATCAGAATAGGAATAGGTAATAAAATAAAATTAAATTTGCAAAAAATAGTCTTTCAGTAGTTTTTTAATCAAATCTGCACTGTGGTAAAAAATATCCATTTCAACAATACTGGAGAATTTATTGTAAGTATTTGTTATTCTGTGAGCAGGAGAATTTAAAAAATAATTGGTGAGTGCTTGATGTGTGATAAAGGTATAATTGTTTCTAGTTGAGTGGCTCGGAATACGAAGTGTTATGAAGTTTGTAAGTTCAAGGCAATCTATATTGTTATTGAGGATTTTGTGAATAAACAGTACATCCACAATTTTCCTACCATGCTCTAGTGAAATTATCTTTAAATTAGAACGAATACGTTGCCTATCCACATCGGGATAAAATTTTCTTTTACAATATGAAATATACTTGTTCTGGACTGTTTCTAATTTTGAAATATAGACCGAATAACGCGGGTTCCAAATAGTAGAACCAAACGTTAATATACTATTTACGTATGCCATATATAATGATCTAACGGTAAGAGGATTTTCAAGTTCGAAACATGTTCTGTATATGAAGCCCAACTGCTGGTTAGCTTTTCTAGTTATATTACAAATATGCCGATCGAAAAATAATTTAGAGTCTAAAAGAATACCAAGATCCCTAACAGTATCTACAGCGTGTAATACGCTATTAGAAATTTCATATGTGTTGTAGTTCAAGTCTGAATTACAACGAGAAAATTGTATATAATTACACTTTGAGACATTTAAAAACAAATTATTTCTCACACAGTAGTCGGATAAATTGTCTAAGTCTTCTTGCAATCGAACTCTGTCATAAGCACATGAAATTGAGTGATATATTTTCAAATCATCGGCATATATAACAAACTTGGGATATTGAAAGCAACTAGAGATGTCATTTATATATAAATTAAAAAGTAAAGGACCTAAATGGGACCCCTGAGGTACTCCTGAAGTAGTTACCACAGCCTTAGATTTAAGAGCACCTAAAATTATTTGTTGTGACCTATTTCTGACATATGAGTCGAACCATCTTAATAAATTACCATGTATACCGACTTCAGAAAGTTTTGAGACAAGGACGGAATGATCTATTTTGTCGAAGGCCTTACTGAAATCAGTATACACAGAATCAACGTTACGCCTATCATTTATACTCTTAAGTATGTATTCAACGAATAGGAATAAATTTGTATCTACCGAACGTTTTTTCATGAATGTTAAATAGGTTTTTTACGTCATGATAAAGAAAATCAAAAATGATACTTTCAAACACCTTACTAAAGATGTTTAATTTAGAAATAGGTCTATAATTTTCAACTCCATTCTTGCTTCCAGATTTATGAATTGGTGTAATAAAGGCTGTTTTCCATGTATGAGGAAATTGACCTGAACTGAGGGATTTATTAAATAGCAAAAATAATGGCTCTATTAGCGATTCCTTACAATTTTTAATAAAATCAGTAGGTAATTCATCTGGCCCAGGACCTTTATTGGCTAAATTTTCAATTTTTTTATCAATAGTTTCACGAGTAATTGTGTAGTTCGAAATATTCAGTGGCGTGTTAGTATACATATTACCGAAGTTACTAGCATCACTACTTACAAAAACAGAAGAGAAATAATCTGAAAATATATCACAAATTTTCTGTAAGTCGGTAGTAGGGCCCTGAGCAGTGAGCAAGTTATTAAGGAAATTTTTTGCTTTTTACAAATTGCCAAAAATATTTAGAATTATGAATAATATTCGTTTCTACAGTAGTTAAGTATTTTTTATAATCATCATTTATTAAAAATTTTGATCTGCCTCGTAAAATTTTGAATGTTAAGTAATCTAAATTATTATGGTATTTCTTCCATCGACAGTGAAATTTAATTTTTTCTTTAATCACTTTTATTGTAGAAGAAGAGAACCAATGAGGGTTTTTTTTATAATAGCTGGGATATTGAGGTACATGTAAGTCAACGATCTGGTCAATAATATTGTAGAACAGATTAATTGCTTTATTTATGTCAATTGAATGAAATTTAGCTGCCCAGTTAACACTACATAAAAGTCGGTTAATTTCGTGATAATTGCCAACTTAAAATTCCAGCGATATTGATTAACAACTCTAGTGTAAATATTGAAAGGAATATCCATATCGAATTCCAAGGTACAGTGGTACTGATCCTCGGGAACTAATGGATTAGATGAAAGACGTACATTTTTTATTGAAAAACTACTGCTAAATATGAGGTCTGGAGTGTTGCCAGATATATTCACATTTGGGTTATACTGAACCATATCAATGAGAGACATAGTGTCGACTAATAAGCTAGATCTAGGATTAATATAATTATTTGGATTACAATAATCTCCCTCGTTCAATAACCATTTAATTTCAGGAATATTGAAATCTCCACATATGATAAAAGTATCGTTAATATTATTTAAGTAAATATCAATAAGCTTAGTACAGAAAAAGTTTAATGCAGCCATGTCTCTGGGAGGTATGTAAACACACCCTATATGCATCTTTCGAAGTCCACTAAGAGGAACGATGGTGACCCATACATCCTCTGCTTCGGACCACCAAGAATCCTCAGCATAACTAGTTAACTCTTCGGAGACGGCTATGAGGACACCACCTCCTGTATGTTTTGTGGAAGAACTCGTTTCCCTGTCTCGTCGATACACTTTGTATGATGAAAACATTTCTTCACTTAATATGTATGCATTTAGCCACGTTTCCGTGAGACAGAAGACATTTTGCTCACAATTTAGTATATTTTGAAATATAGTGGTAATTTTTGAATTTAGTCCACGCACATTTTGATATAAGAAAGACAGCGTAGAATCACCCGCCATATCAGTGATAAAAAATATATAAATTAGGTTGTGAGTACAAAATTAATTGACGTTTGAGATAATTGATCAATATCGCCATCACAAGATATTTTTATTATTCGAGACCTGTCATCTTTGCGCACATATATGACTCCATTTCTTGTCCAAATATATTTAAATTGTTTGGATTTAGCAACTAATTTGGTTTCTCAAAGTAGTTTTTTATTTTTTGAGCTCAAGTATTCATTGATATATAATTTTTCAGAGATATTTGCTACTTTCAATCCTGCAAAGCTTCCATATTGACGACGCTTAGCTTTTGCTACAGCCATTAATTCATCTCTTTTAATTTTCTTAGAGAATTTCAGAATAATTGGTCTGGAAAGATCTGTTCTAGGAGTAGAGGAACGGTAAAAATAATCAATATCGACGTCAGAGATTGGAAGATCGATTGCCGAGCCTATCGTGGAAACGATATCAAAGATATTCTCATTATCTCTAAAAGGGACTCCACATATCTCAACCTGATTAGCCCTTAGCTGTTGCTCCAATGTATCCACTCGAGAATTTAAAAATTTTACGTCGTTCTTTAAGTCTAGATTTTCTCTTGTCAATCTCTCGACTTCTTTAATCTTTGTAGTGAGAGCCGATACAGTCCCGATGGAAGAAAAACCTGTCGATCATATGAACACATTGTTTACAACGTTGCCAATTGGTCCAAAAAGGTTAGTCTTTCTCTGTCAAACTAACCAACAATTTTAAAACAATAACAGTTCGCAATTATATGGGATTTATAATATAAAAAAAGGTAGAAAGTATAGGAGAAGGAGAGAAGTAAAATTTTTTTGTAAACCTTACTGAACAAAATAATAATATTTTATATAGGATGTCTCACTAAAATATTTTTCTTTTAAAATAAACACATTAAAAAAAATTGTTGTTAATTACCTTTGCGTTTGGGTTCTGATTGAGATGAGGTATGAGTGAATGGATCATATCGAAACCGTTCTTAATGTTATATCGCCTCTTTTGTTCTGCGTGTAAGTGTCCGGTTCTCCTGTCACGATGACCAGTGCTTTCACCACCAGGCGATCCCACTGAACCTTGCGATGAAGTTGGCGAATGAATATTTTGCGAAAGCGGATCCATTATGGGACTATTCGAACTACTATAGGAGTTCAATAGCATCTAAATAAAAAAAACGAAAAATAAAGTTGTCACAATTTATAACAAACGATAAAATAGAAAGGAAATACATGTTATTGCTTACGTTCTCTGACGTTGTTGATTGTGCAGAGGACATGTTAACTTGTGTAGGTATTATGAGGGTTGTGGTAGAAGCTTGAGGCAACATTGAAACCGAATTTGACTCTTCCTTTATCCGTATATGACTTGGTTTTGGAAGCATTTCTATATTACCCTGACTTAAGCTACGATTATATACAGTACTTACAGGCTCAGAATCTGAAAAATATAATGTAACTCTTATCTCTTGTTGGGCGCCAAATTGTGACAATCTACATTAATTGTTAAAGATATACTTACTGTTGGTTAATAATTGTGTCAATATAACACTGTTTTGGGGGGTTAGTAGAGAGGGGTCACTAGCTGTAGATACCAAGGGTGGTCTCTTAACGGGTTCTCTCGTATTCGATCTTGATCGTCCTCGACCTCCTTTCGTTCCACTGCGCCGTCTTCGAATGTGTTCATCTTCATTCTAGAACATAAATTTTGACAGATTTTCACCTTGCGGTACTTCAAATGATGAAAAACTCACGGTATTTGATCTAGGAAGACTGTTATATTGCGTTAAACAAGAGTATCTCTGGATTATTGGCTGTTGAACTTGCGGGGTGGTGAATTTGATATTTGGCGACGGTACAATTGAAAGTTTATAACCTTGTTGAGGTAAAGTTACCAATTTGTAGGCTAAATATTCGGGGATTTGTTGCGTTTGCTGTTGTTGGAGTTGTTGAGGTTGAGTTTGTGATGTATCACTTACTAAAAAGAAAAGTTAAAATTATGTAATAATCTAGTAGATACCACAATTCTATTCGGTAAAATTCCAGTAAAACATCACAACACGAAAAAAGTTTATACAGCAGGTGTAGAATTGTGCGCATATTTTACAGTCTTTTGAAATAATAAATTTCATCAACCACTTTTAGCTTTTGTTTTAACAAGTTAAACATTATTCCGTATCATGGTTACTACCGAGGAGCAAAGATAAATACGAAAACGTGAAGAGAATACCGAGATTTTCGTATTATTACCAATGAAAGAATGTGTATGGATATGTCAAATTGACAACTAAATCTGGCACGAAGGACCAGTAAATGTTTGTTCGCGCCACCCTCTTATTTTCGATAAAATTCGGCGCGCCGCTCATGGATTATTTTCATTACATTTCAATACGGATTTTTTGTACATTTTGAAAAAGGACTAGTTTTTAATTCCGGTCATTAAGAGGGGCCTCCTCACAGGTATATAAACCTAAAAACCTACACAATACTAGTTACTAATTTAATAATTATTTGGTTAAAAATATTTACGATAGATGTCGATAGTAGTACTGAGTTGGCTTTTACTTATTCAACATATTTTCTCTCTCTGTCTTTCCACTCTTGATGGTTCAAAGAAACGCATCTCTGTTCGAATGTTTTGATTTCAAATATTTCAACTTATTGTGAGCACTGAAACCTTATCTCTGTTTTTTATGTTGCATCCAAACCACAGCACACCTGTGCATAGATAAGAGATTATATACACGGATCTATACAAAATTAGTTGCCATAATTTCCATTTGAGTGTAGATTTTTGATTATTTAAGAGTTTCATAAATGTTTTTGAAAGGAATAAACTGTTAAAAAGTACGTAATCGTATTGACCCGATATCAAAAATTATAGTTATGATAATGTAAATTATCCTGCAATCCGTATTTTTTAATTTTAAAAGCTATGTTCGAGGTTATGTTTACTGGATTATTTGATTAATGTGAAAATATGAGATAAATAATACTGATGGTTTGTTCTAGTATCATCAAACCATCTTTCAACATTCTCTTGAAACCCTGTTTTAATGATAATATGGGTTTATTAGCGAAAAGCGAAAAATGCTTAATTGAAGTGAAGTGACCTTTGAAGTATCTGAATGAAGAAAAATTAAAACCGCTCTCAAAAAACAAGAATTGCATAATTCATTTTGATGAATATATAATAGTGATAATTGAAAAATATAACTATTATCACCTGATACAAGGTGCATTACATATTGCATGAAAGGACATGTGCTATTTAATAATATGGATACCAAGAAATTAAGAATGGAAGAAAAATATACATACTTTAAAAACATTCTACCTTTCAAAATTTGTACCATTTATATCAACATAATAAAATGTTTTCATGATTATAAATTTTTGTTTGTTTCATGCTAAGAAAATTAAATTGCGGAAAAGTTGCAAATGTACATGATTTAAAATAGGCCATTTAGTCTGAAAACACAGAACGTCGTGTCACAACTTTGCCTCAATATAATCATATTTGTATCAGTTTCAGAGTTTTTGTTGGTTGCTTTCAAATTTTATTTGACTTGTAGGCTCTTTTTTCAACTACATGTGTAAATATATTCAATTTTATCTAGAAACAAATAATATAAAAAGAGTTTCCAAATTTATTATACAAAGAAATATTTACTTGTAATACAATGCTTTATATTTAAAAGAAAGAGGAAAGTAAGGTATAGTGAGGAATTTCAATTTAAAATAGCAAACGTTTAAAAAACTTACAAAGCAACTATAACAACTAAAAAAATTTAAAGCGAAAGATCTGTAATGACAAATAATAATGTATATATTGTGGGGAGATCGATATATACAGTACACAATCAAACATACAATCAACATGTACAAGTTTGGTTCTACCTTGTTTGCAAAGATTGATCATATGTGTTGTGGAGATTGGAACTGAAACATTTTTCCTTCATTATACAAAAAAATAGTTGGTTCATTCTCTTTTTTCCATGACAGATACACATATGTGTGATCACCTGAATGGTAAATATTTTTTTTGTTTTTGTATAATACATTATTGGTTTTATTACTTTTCCATCCAACCCATCTAATATGCGAGAAAAGTATACGATTACCCAAAAAAAAGTTGGAATTTTGGATTTTTTTGAGTTGTTTTTACGGTTTTCAGCAAGAACAACACAAAAAAATGATTTTTAGAAAAGAAAACCTATCTGTATAACTCGATACAGCCCCCGAAGTGCAACAAGTAGACAAAATTAACTTTTTAGTCGTCCTTTGTTTTACAATTTTTTTTAATATCAACAACTAAGACTATTACTAAGTCATCCTTTAATAATAATTTGGTTTCTTATTTTCTTTGATTTTTTGAAATGCTTATATAATCAAACAATTTGCAAGGAAATTTTGACTATTGGCTAGACAAAGTTTTAAAATATTTATGGTTCAAAGATTTTTGAAATATAATGTTACCTACTTCATTCATTAATTTTATTCAACAATTCCTATTACCTATGGTGCATAGGCTAAGGCAAGCTAAAAAGTGGATAACCATCCTAATTTCTTATAAAATCTTTGGACAGGTTGTTAAGAGAAAAACAAATACACCTTGTCATTCTCTTGTTAAAACTGTTCTTAAAAAGACTTATTGTATGACGGAGGTAATGGAGTATGGAACTCTTAAGGAAAAAGTGGCTAAGAGCATTTTTGAACAAGTACAAAATGTTGTGATGGTTGATACAGGATTATGGGTAGATGTTCAACATGGTTTTCTAGGTGCTTCTCCTGATGGTAAATATATTCAACATAACAAATAATTACCATGTGTTATAAATTCTTTTTGCATATTAAATGACATACATTTATTGATAAAATATTTTAGGACTTGAAATAAAATGCCTCCACTCTGCATCAAAACTGAATTTACAAACAAATACAATAAGCGAAATAATTGACCTCATGAAGAACAAAATTTGTCTAGAAAAACACAACAATAAAATTCAACTTAAGAGGAATCACAATTACTATTATCAGGTATAAACATGATATATTTATTCCAAAGAACAAAATATATTTCATCACTTTGATGTATTTACCAACAATAAATAAGAATAACATTAAAAAGTAGTTATTTGTGTAATAGGTGCAAAAAGTGCATTTTTGTTGCAAGGAAGCATGAAGCACTGAACACAATCTTGTGGAGTAAATATAAATAGCATTTACGAAGCACAAATTTACTTATTTAGCATGAAAATTACTTAATATTAATCACTTACAAATACAATACACACTAAACTATAAATTTGGGATATTTTTATGAACACAAAACATATAACAACAGCATTTGACCCATAGAGAAAGTTATAATATTATTTGTCTATGAATTGACCGTCGTCTTCTGTAATTATTCTATACAGCGCCATGCATCAAGACGGTGGAGCGGTTGAACTAAAGTGAAAAGATTTTCGTTTGAAAAAATTTGCGCACAACAAATCTCAAAAAATACAATGATTTGAGATTTCATATTTTCAGAATCGAATTCTCTAGGCTTCCTTTTGGGGATCAGGTTTTGGTGACCACAAATTGTCAAAACTGTCAAAATCACACCATCACTTGTAACGAAGTTACATTTTCAAAGACCGGGCAAAAGCACAATCTTCCGTATAATATGAAATAAAGCGTTCGAACACCGTATTTCTCCGTCCGTATCGATACAATGTAATATAAACATCGGTACAATATAACATAATATAATTTATCAAACCTGCACCGACAGTCGGCGACACTTACGACTTCGCACCGTATCCCCAACAAGCCATACCGTAAAGCAGAACGATTCTCAGAGTCGTCAGTCTATCCGTAGACTCAGATCCTTACCCAAAACCGATTCCGTTAATTCGACCGTACCGTTTACCGAGGTAAGTGATATTCCGAATTTTATACCTTAGGGTATATGGTTCTCGCCGTACAATCCGACCAGGGGAAGTAAAGGGGAACCGTGTCCGCTGCTAGAACGTTGAGTTCTCACATCCTAGTAGCGGCCGTGTTTGGGCCTTAAGCCATCCGATCGAGGGGAACCGTGTCCGCTGCTAGAACGTTGAGTTCTCACATCCTAGTAGCGGCCGTGTTTGGGCCTTAAGCCATCCAATCGAGGAGTACCGTGTCCGCCACTAGAAAGTTGAGTTCTCACATCCTAGTGGTGGCCGTCGCAACTCCGAGATTTCGATACCGCGGAAACCGAGAGCCGTATTCCCCAAAAGTAGAGCTTTGATTAACCTAGAGGGTCGCTTGCAATCCTTAGTAGTTCTGCCCACTGCCGCTAACCGTCCACCGCATCCTCGCCCCATTTTTGCTTACGCTTGCATAGCTTTGTTTTACTCACCGTAGTAGAGACCGTTTTGAACCTGTAGGATAGTAGTTAGTACTAGTGCTTTTGCCCCGCCTACCCGAATTAAAGGACATTTAGTTTAGTTTTCCGTTGAATAAAGACTCTTTGTAGATACATAACTTTTGGTTTCTCTTCTCTCCAACTCCAACTACCAGTAAACCTCCGTAAATAGGTAAGAACGTTAAGCAGCTAATACCCAGGTTACGGACCCGGGGAGGCAAGTAAAATCTGCCCGACCGGCCGCAACACTTTCGTCACCACCATAAAGTGACCCCTGGAGTATTTTAATTCTTCACTGACGCTGCCCGGTGCGAGTGGAGCATACCACTTTAATAAACTGGCGCCCGAGGCAATCCGTCACCTGTAGTTAAGGCGCCAACCCGTCAAGTAACGACGCAAGAGCGTTACACACTTAAGGGCTTATATATTTTTTATAACAATATAAAACTCAACCAAAATACCTGATCCCCAAGACAAAGGTCCAAGTTATATTGTGTTAAAATTTCAACACTTAATTTCCCTGCGTTCTTTAGATTTGTTGTGTACAAAATGACCTAAATTTTGTTGCTAATCACGGGTGCCAACTGTTTTCAGGTTCCTAAAACGTGAGGCCCCTTTTAACGCTCTCGCTTAGGAACAGTTCGTTTCAATTTTACTTAAAATCATTCTCTCATTGTAAACCCACAAAATTAGTCAAAACCGCGACGTGTGTCAAGTTCTTTTATTTTGTTTTACATTTTATTCGGAAATATAGACATTCTAATAAACTTTTGTTAGTGTCACAAAGGCCAGGACTTTCCATATAAATTAAACGATCAATTGTGGAAATTCATAGTGAACTGCAGACACCGGCTCTATAGTAAGTACATTAAATTGGAGTTTATTGTATATGTTGTCGATTTGCTAATTGCATAATTAACTACAGTCCATTGTCTTTAGAGCTAACAATGTTAAAGAATGAACGAGAAAGAAGAAAATTTGAATGATGAGGCTTGATTCTGCAAGCTATCATCTGTTACCTTTAACATTTTAGAATATTCGAGTGAAACCACGAAGGACCACTTGAATTGAGGTTCAAAACCTAGTTACTCATGTCAGCTATGCTTAGAGAGGGATAACAAAAATTGAATATTACATGAAATAGACTATAACCTGTAAAAATAATAAATGAGAAGAAGTTTGAGACTTAAAATAAAACCAATAGATTCGAGTAGTACCTTATTTAATTAATTTATTACAACTAGTGTGAATTTTGGAGAAGGTATTATAAAAACCACACAACCGAACAGGTGGAAAGTCGGACACCCTAAAGGGTATTATTAAAGTTCAGTACAATATTTGACTAATGTTCTTACCTTTTACCCAACAAGTTAAATAGCACATATAATGTTATGTTAACAATAATTATTAAACAATTTAGCGATAAAAAGATTGATAGATGGCAACTATATGAGTTAAGAAAATATAACTTATTATTTTTAAAAATTATGAACGGAAACTCCGCTGCGATTTGTATTGGCGCCAGAGTGGTTTATCAGCTAAATTTTGGAGTATGATAATTCAATTAAAGTACTTACAAGTTGACAAACACTAACAAGTTACTATTAATAATAATATCATTTATTGACAAACAAAAAATATGAAACGTATACAATAATGAAAAGTGTATAAACGATACATACTCGATAAGTGAGTAAACACTTGTTTCAAGATATAAATATAAATACAGTATTACTTAAGTATAAAAAATATTCAACTCAATATCAGAATAACGAAATATGTAGCACATTTAAAAAAGATAAATTACATTAATTTTGTGTTACAAAACAATACAATAACAAAAAAAACTTTAAAAGTACAATCAATTTGAAACACATAAGCCATCAAAGTATGTCTCTATTTCAAAAGAACTGCCACAAACAACACATTGTACAAATAAAAATAGTTATGACCATAACAACAATTAATCATTTTAAAAACAACACTACAATAAAAAAACATTTAGAGAGCACTTGCAACCGTTTTGAAATGTAAAAATTATCAAAGCATGTTTGTTTCACAGACATGCTGTTACAAGCAACAAACTGTATAAAAAAAATTATAAAAGAAATAAAACCAGTGCATAACGATGTAAGTAGATGTAAAATGTAGTCAAACAATCTCATCCCACCCAGCTCTTGGTATTTCGTGAATGAATCTGTTTACTTTACTTTTAAAAATATTGAAGTTGTTTATGTTTTTTATATGGTCAGGAATGGAATTGAACACCTTGGGTGCTAAATAGAAGAATGGAAATAACATAGTGGTGTATTTGTCAGGTACCGTAATTATGCGTAGGTAAACGAGCATAGTTTTTTTTTATATTTCAATATAACATTCAAACGATATAGTTGCCTCAAATCCAGTATCCTGCATTCCTTGTATAATCGACCTGTAGGATATCGGTGGGGTTTTCTTAAAATCAATTTCAGGAACCTTTTTTGGACAATCTCCAGTGGTTTTATGTGTGTTCTTAGGGCTCCACCCCTACCTATCAAGCCGTAACGTAAGTGACTTTCCACTAAGGCAAAATATAATATTTTCATATGCTTGAATGTTAATATGTTGTTGAGGTACCTGAATTTATAGAGTGCTCTGTAATTTCTTAATGACGTACTTGATGTGAACATCCTATTTCAGACTACTACTATCAATCATTACACCTAAGTATTTGATTTTGTCAACAGGCAATATAGACATACTTCGATTTCGTAAAGTAATGATTTCAAGATGATTAAAATTCGGTCTGCACACATTATTGCAACTGATAGGCAGATAAGTTTTCTCACGGTTAACCGTCAATAGTTTATGCTCAAGCCAATTCTTTACGTTTGAAAAATCAGCCTGAGCTTTATCTCGAAGTGCCTCCCAATTTTCAGCATCGTATACTATTGCTGTGTCATCGGCAAATTCAATTATTTCACTACTGATTTTTAACGAGAACATTCCGTTTATATAAATATTGAATAAAAGTGGTCCCAGAACACTACCTTCAGGTACACCATACTAAACAGTTTCTTCCTGACTGAAGACATTGTCCACCTTTACTATCTGCCGTCTATTGGTAATATAACTTTTAAATAAGTTAAGGTTTACATTCCTTATACCAATGTCCTTTAATGCTTGCAGAAGCAGGTCGTGACTCACAGTATCGAAAGCTTTCGATAGGTCTATAAAAATACACAGACAAGACTTGCTCTCATTCAAGGCATTATTTAGTTTCATGATTAGGGCCAGAATTGCATCATCTGTTGACGTGTTTTCTTTGAAGCCAAACTGCCTGTCAGACAAAATTTTATATTTTTCAAGGTAAGAAGTCTACCTGTTCTTTATTAGTTTCTCGAAAAATTTTGATAGGTGTGTTAATAATGATATGGGTCTGAAATTATTTATTTTTGTTTTATCCCCCTTTTTATGAAGTGGTATTACAATGGAATTCTTGAAGGCTGATGGCCATATACCACCGTCTATGCACTTATTGATTATGTGACATAATGGTTTCATAATAAAATCACCAATAATTTTTTATCCTTCAAACCTTTCAATATCGTTTTCAATTCGTTGTCGTTCGTAGGTAATAAGACAAACGAGTTTGCAGTAAGATGCCTATTCAGAGTATAACTCTGGTCTCTAGTAATTTTATCAGCAAGGTATTTACAAATTTTTTATTAAATTCGTTGACGATAATATTTATGTTGGTTATCATCAAACCTGAGTCAGTTTCGATGGAGCGTATTGGAGTTTTAGATTTTTTACTTCTACTCAAGTCGCTTACCACCTCCCATAATTTTCTCGTGTTGGTGCCATTTTTTATTATAATATTATTATAGTAATCAAATTTTGTTCTTTGTATCAACGAATTCAATTTATTCCTGTACTGTTTCAATTTATTTTTTAGTTCTACGTTTCCCATATACTTAAGGGTATTTTTGAACATTTTATTTTTTGTATATATTGATTTCAATAGAGCATTTGAGATAGAGATAAACAAAGATGGCGGGTAGTGACAAGCTATCTAAAACTGGTGAAATAAAAATATGCAAACACTGCAATAAAAAAGTAGTTTCGGCTGTGCATTGCATAATTTGTACGGCAGCTTTTCATAATAGCTGTGCCAATCAGGCAAAAATTTTCGATGATGAATATAAAATAAGGTGCTGTAAATCACGAAAAAAAAGTGAGGTTAGAACTTCTGAAAATGAATACATTCGTGGAACTGAAGAGAAAAAACTGGAAAATATCATCAATAATGTCCTAAAAACCCAACTAGGAAATCTGAAAATTGATCTGGAAAAGAGCTACAGGAGTGAGATGACTGCGTTGAAAAATTCCTTGCAGTTCATTTCTGATTGTTTCGAAGAACAAAAAGAAGAACTGAAGGAAACCATGAAGCAGATGAGAGCGATTCAAGAAGAAAATAAAGCTCTAAGCACCAAAGTTCGGAACCTGGAGAATAAGCTGGGCATAAAGGAACAGAACGAAAGAGTGAACAATGTGGTCATTGCAGGTATCGAAGAGCAAGAAATGGATCCTAGAGAAATCGTTCAGAAGATCTTTGAAGGGATGAAAATGAACTACACCGAGAGTGTTGTACAGGAATGCAGAAGAATTGGTGGGAAAAAAATTCACCTTTACTAGTCAAATTCAAGGATAAAGCAGATAAAATATCTCTGTATAAAAGAAGAAAAGAAATAAGAAGTATCAAATGTCTGGATTGCAAACTATCTGGCGATAAGGCAATATATTTCAATGATGATCTCACTGCTGAGAATCAACTATTATTAAAAAATGCAAGGGATTTAAAGAGAGAAATGAATTTCAAATCAGCATATACTGTTGGAGGAAAAATATACCTTGTAAAAAACGAAAATGAGAAGCCAATCTGGATTAAGGATGAAAATGAGCTTTGGTTATTGAAGCAGATTAAAAACTAATCAAAAAAAAAATCAATTGAGAAAAAAAAACATGTATCGCCTTAATGGTTACTAAACCAAAAAATCAACTAAACGTTCTTTATATCAATATAAGAAGTATGAAAAACAAACTAGAGGATATAGATTATCTTCTGAAAACAAGTGATAAAGAGATACATGTTATAGCTTTAACAGAAACCTGGCTGTACCCTAATGAAACCAGCTTTTTCAATATCCCAAACTATGTGGCTGTACACGATTGCAGAGACACACGAGGGGGGAGTGTAGCAATTTACTTAAAACAAAATATAACTTACAATCAGGTAACTGCACCAATAATTGATCACTGTAATATCGTTGGAGTGAATTCATTAAACTATAAACTAAGAATTTTTGTAATATATAGATCACCATCATCCAACATCCAACAATTTATCGATGCTTTTGAAGACTTACTCGATAACCAGAAAAGTAGATGTGTTGTTATTGGAGATATTAACTTGGATCTATTGGATGGTGGTAACCATGTTACAGAATATAAAAACATTATAGAGATGAATGCATTCAATTTGCACAACAAAATAGACTCCCTGCACGCTACAAGAGTGGGATTCCACAGGAGTAGCATAATTGATCACGTAATGAGCAACAAAAAACTGAAGTGTGAAATAACATTAAAAGACCATAGCATATCAGACCATAAGTTGATGAACATTACAGTTGATCAGCAGGTTATGGAAAAAGTCTCAAAAGTTGTCACAAGGAGTTATGTGAATATAGCAGACTGGAGAAGTCGAGTTAGTTTAGAATTAAACAACAAAACCATATCAAGTTTTGGTGAGCTAGCTAATATACTTTCCAAAACTAAAACTCTAAGTACAAAGCAGAAAAATATAAAAATCATTAATAACAATGACTGGATCACAAACGAATTTATTGCTAAAGTGAAATATCGAGACCGATTATACAGGATGTGGAAGAGGTTAAAAACTCCTCACTCTGAAAGTGAATTTAAAAAAGCAAAAAATGAGGTAACCAATCAAGCCAACCAACTGAAGATCAAATGGGCGTATCTAGAATTCTCAAAAACTGAAAACAACTCAAAAAAGGCCTGGAACTTGATAAATAACTTGGTGCATAACAAGAACTCTGAGAACTCCAACAACATCAAACAAATTAATATTTCTGATGAGATTTTTACAGATGAGACAATAATTTCCAATAAATTCAATGGACACTATGCAACAATCGGAGAGAAGCTAGCCTCAGAAATTCCACCGGCATATAATCAAGAATATACTGAACAAGAATCCACGGACTCAATCGATCTTGGTTTATGTGATGAAAGTGAAATCAATAGTGTAATTAAAAGTATAAAGTCGAATTCAGCTGGTCATGATGGAGTGAGCAAGTGGGATTTACTAAATCTCCTAGACATAATAATTGTAACTATTACTCGTCTTGTAAATAATGTTCTCACCACGGGACAATTTCCAGAAGAACTCAAGGTTGCAAAAATATTACCTCTACATAAAGGTGGGTTGAAAGATTTGATAATTGACTATAGGCCCATATCAATACTGAGCATATTTTCAAAAATTATTGAAAAAATAGTCAAAAAAAGAATTGCACTTTATGTAAAAGATACCTTTGGCTTTGACAAATATCAATATGGCTTCCAGGAAGCAAGTAGTACCACGAGTGCAACAACTGATCTTCTGGAAAGTGTTTCTGCTGAAATTAATAAGAACAATTATGTCATTCTTGTGTTTGTAGATTTACAAAAGGCGTTTGATACCGTGGACATTGAAATTCTATTTAAAAAATTGAGTAAAATGGGTTTTCGGGGAACTGCTTATAAACTACTCAAGACATACCTAGAACACCGAAGTCATTACACTGTTGTCAATAATGTGAGTAGTGAGAAAAGAAACGTCAATATGGGAGTCCCTCAGGGGTCCGTTTTAGGTCCAGTTCTATATCTTTTATATGTACAATGTGTAGGTACAAAGGCAAAATATTTCAGTTTTGCAGATGACACGGTATTGGTCTATTCAAGTCCATGTTTGAAAAGTATTGAATCTACCATAAATGGGGACTTAACCCACTATTCTGATTGGCTGCGGTGTAATAAACTTAGTATAAATGTCAAAAAAACCGTATACATGTGTATTAAACAAAAAAATAAGCCATTTCATGATCTGCAAATTAGATTTGATAATAATCTACTGGACTGTGTTGATTATCACAAATATTTGGGATTATATATTGATGAAAAATTGAGTTGGCACAAACACATAAATTATATCACTAGTAAAATAGTTCCAATAGTAGGCGCATTGAAAAGATGTGCTTACATGGTGAGTGACAAACATAAAAACACAATTTATTATTGCTTAGTTGGATCCAGATTGAGATATCTTATTAACTGTTGGGGAAATGCTTCAGATACATTAATTTCAAAATTACAAATTATGCAAAATATAACCATAAAGGTATTGTATAACTATGACTCACGCAAATCTACTGCAGAACTTTATTCAGAAACGAAATTACTCAATATCAAAAATTTGAAGAAACTTGAACAAGTTAAACTAGTTCATCGCATGCAAGTTGGCTATATTAAATCAAATCACACATTCATGTTAGCACAAGACATGCACAATCATGACACTCGAAATAAAGATTTTTTAAGAAACGAATTGAGACTTTCCAAAAAAAACCAAGATTCGCCGATTTATAGGGCAATTGAAGCATACAACACAATTCCAGCACGAATAAAAGAAATAGAAAATGAAAATTCATTCAATATCAAATTAAAACTACATCTGAAATGTATTATGTTAGATGTATGACTATTTAACAATATGATTCATGTGATATCTGTAAATACTCTGTGATATATCTATTTAAATGAATTAATGCCAAAAAAGTTATTTGTATGTGTGTATATAACAAATATTGTACTATCCAGCTATTCTGTATTATGTACTATTTCATTATGTTTTATGTTTTATATTTGATTATGTACTATATTTTTTGTATAGGCCTTGTTATCAGTATCCTTTTTGTACTGTATTTGAGGTCATGAATAAATAAATAAATAAATAAATAAAATTTGTCGCCCAAGGTTCAATTTTTGTATATTTTCTACTACTGCTTTTGGATATCGTCGCTTCGCCAATCAAATTTGATAGAGTATCAACGAATATGTTCATTTTAGAATCAGAATTTTCAGCAGAGTAAAGGGCAGTCCAAGTTGCCCTCTCAAGAAGGGATTTCAGTTTACCCTGATCAACATATTGTGTGCTAATTGACATCTTTTTTTGCCTTGTTTAGGTATATCGAAAACTATTTGTAGTAGTGTCGAATAATGATCAGTAATATTCGTTTCTAGAACCATAGGCAAAATGTTCTCAAGTATATTGAATTTTGCCTTAATAAATATGTGGTCTATACAAGTTTTCATGTTAACCCGAACTCTAGTGATACTATTAATTGTTGAGTTGTAGCCAAACTCATTTAGCGTATTTACGTATTCAGAAATAGTATCGTTATTCTTTAATAGATCTAAATTAATGTCCCCGTGAAAATATTGAAGTTTTCGGTATTATTCTCATTCTCTTCCAAGTAATTTTGCAGACAAACAATAAATTCCTTAGGATTAGTGGATGGCGATCTGTACATGGCTGTGACAATTATATTATTTTGTTCATCTAAATTTATTTTGATATTCAGCACTTTAATATTATTAATTAGTACAACTGAGTGCTCATATGAGAAATGAGATTTCAGGTACACAAGAACACCGTCATTTTGATTTAGATCACCTTTATTGTATATTAGATTATATCCATCGATCTCAAATATGCTTGTATCAGCAATCTGCCATGTTTCTGTTAGAACTATACAATCTACATTTTTATCCAAAAGACTAAGAAATATTTTGAACTCATCAAGATTCGCACTAATTGAACGTATATTTTGATTCAACAACTTGAAATTATGTTTAATTTCATTTATCATTAGCAAGTCTTTACACTCTTTCACACTGGTCAGTGTGAAGGTTTCTACATTATTGCTATCAAAATCGCGTATATATGGATCCATTTTCCGAATTTTATTATTGATCCATTTTAGTTCCACCGAGCTACAATATTAGTTCATACATAAAAAGATTATAACAACAATTTTGATATACATAACATTAAAAATTTAGTTTAATTAGGGGCATTTAATAATCAAAGATAAAAGTCTTACTACTGTCGAGGTGTCGTTACTGCGTCTAAATTTTGTTGACTGACCGTGTTCTTGGCTTTCCCTGTATTAGTTTCTGTGCTGGAATCACTGGTTTCCTTGTTGTGGAAATCTCCAGGGTGTTGGGGACTTCGGGTTGTCTCACGGCTGTAGGAGTGGGAGGTGCACTGTTGTGTTTAGGTTCCAAGTTCAAGGTCTTCAATTCCGTAAGCAGTTCCGTCAACAAAGAGTTTGTTACGTTTTATGTGACATTCCTTATATATCTGTTATTACCTAACTGGGAGGAGATGCTTCCTCAATATTTTAAATTCATTTCTTTGCTTGAGAGTTAAGTCGTTTTTCAAGACTTCTCTCTTCTTGGGGTGTGAGTTGAATTCAATTTTAATTGGACAGTTTTCCGTTTTACCCAATGTATAGACGTCCCCAAAGTCGCTATCTTTTAGCTCAATACCAAGCAAGTCCTTGAGATCCTTACACAGGTTTTCTGCCATGACCTCTTCTCATTTTTTTTTAACCCAAATATCACAATGTTTTTCTTGTTTTGTGCTCTTTTCTGGAGTTCTACTTCTCCTTAAAGTTCGAGATTTTCTGTTTCAAGTTTTATTACTGTGCTTTTGAGTTGTTCTATTGTTAATAGGAGTCTAGCTTCGCTAGCTTCTATACAATTTCTTATGTCAGTGCGAGTTCTAAAGATTTCTTCTCTAATATTTTTGACTGCCGCATCCAAATCTACCATTTTATTCTGTGTCGCTAGTTGTAGTGTATGTTGTCCTTTACGAGTTGACTGCAATTTAGCAGAGATAGTCTTTGTTGACAAAGTATTAGAAACTAGTCTCTGGTGTGGTATGCGTACGTTTTTAATGTAGCATGAGGTAATATCACTAAATTTCTCACCAGATATAAACTTTAAAAATTATTATTCACTTTTATTCTAACTGAATTTGAAAAGTTTTCAAGAGCTGTGATAACCATGTGTTACAACTAAAGCAAACCACAAAAACTGTCTGTCTATTAAAACTATACATTTTACTTTTAAATTGAAATTTAAGTAACTGTTATGATATTTCCTAGGAAAGGGACACTACATGAAACGAAGAGACATAGGACAACATAACTCTCAGTTGATGAGCTCGAGACTGACATTCGCGGGAAAAAGTATGCTTAAAAGACTACTCATGACCGGATTCAAATATTTTTGACTTACAGGGTTGGTTTTAATACGTTTGTAAGAATTTTATTAGAAAGTGGTATCTTAATACTTATTATATTTTTATTTGATTTTTGGTTCTTGATTTTGCCTAAGACGTAATTTTCAACTTAATGTAAGCAACACAAATATTTTTGACACATACGTACACTGTCAACAATGTCAAACTTCAATATTCCACCTGACAACACCAGTGTTATTATTATTAAGCTTGTTTTAAAAACTTACTCGAAATCCTTTCCACGACCTGCCCCTGCGTATTCTGCTGCTGTGATTGATTATAGGCTGGATAAATGTTATCCATAGATTTACTATATACCAAACTACTCCTCGGAGTTACAACAGTCTTCGGAGTTTTTTGTATACTATTTTTTGAGATCACAGACTGATAAGACGACGGTGTTACAGAATAAAGTTGTGTTTGTTGCTGTTGTTGGTGTTGCTGCTGTAACATCATTTCATTGTATCTGTCAGATACAATGTTTTGATGCTGAGGTTGAGCCTTTGGTTTCTCTATAGAAGGTACTCGCTGACTGGGAGATAACTGGTATTGGTTTACTTGTATAGAAGGTACCTATGAAATGTATTAAAGAAACAGTGTCACTACATTTTTTTTGTTTGATCGACATTACCTCCACAGAAGAATCCGAGCTGTTAATATTATGTTCCAAGTAACCCCAACCGGTGGGGTTTTGTGATGTGGGCGTTTCTTCTAGCACTGTTGCCAATTTGTTTCCAATCAATTCTAAAAATAAATAAAATTAGATTATTTTAGACTTACCTTAGACATTAACAAAATATCTTAGTAAATATTAAAGATTAATGATTTAATAAGGACGAATTTTAATTATTGCTTAGAAAAAATAGTTTTATTGTAGTGTAAACTGTTCCCAACAAGAAATTAATAAAAGTAGCATTGAAGAAGACGAGCCTAAATAAAATATCAGAAAAAAAGTCTTGAAGCTTTATAATGATTATAATGTAAAGGGATTTTAATATATAGTACAGAAAAACAATATTAGTTAAAATATACAAATTATTAAAAAAATTACCTTGGAAAGGGTCTAAATCCATGTAATCTTCCAAATTGGGCTGTAGTGGATTTAAACTTGGTTGTATAAAATCCGCAATACCAGCCTTAGCTGAAAACATTGAATTTTAACAATAATTGAAAGAGATCTTCAACTATTGTTAATGTCAAGATAAATTTTGTTTTTATATAAATAGTTGTAGTGAATATAAAATAAATTTACAGTTTCTATGAATAATTTTCTTATATTTATTTGAAATAGCTACTAACCAATTTCCCTTGGATCGGGAAAAGCAAATGGTTGGTTAACGATGGTGGAAAATAACGTGTCACTCATTAGACCCATATAATCTTCATCCACCATCATCATGTTCTCTGTACAAGTATCCCATTCCGGCAAATCCAAATCCAATAACTACAAAAATAAATCTATTTCAAATCGAGCTTATACCTTCTTATTATTTACTAGTCAGATATGGGAATAAGATACAAATTGAGGCGCTACTCCTGATCTTGATGAACAAGCAAAAGGGGTGAAGAAGAGGGTAAGAAAGGAGAAAGAATGGAAGAAAAACGTCATAAAATATCGCAGAAATACAGGGCAGACTTACACGTCTATTTCAGGAAAACAAATTGCTGCCAAAAACATTTTAGAAGTTACTACTTGAGCATACAGTAATACATGTCATTTAAAAATTAGACTGAGCATCAAAAAATTATTACCAAAAACTTCTGTGATTTTTAAAGTTTCGATTTGCAGTAAAGTTACATTTTTTTGCAAATAAAAGTGGTAAATAAAAATAGAATTTACACGCAAAATGCAGCAGCTAATAAAAGAGAATAAACAAGACTTTTTTTTTAAAGTATTGCTAATTTCTGACGGAAGAATTACTCATGTTCTTAAAAATAAGTGGAACCCCCAAGTTGATAAGAAGGGCAGACACATACCTCATAATAAAACGAGTATAGACAAATTAAACCAAATCAAATCGTTTATAAAGAAATTTCCATCTTATCAGTCGCACTACAATTTACATAAAAATCCTAATAGAAAGTATTATCTCTGCATGTATCTCTTTTTAAAATGTATCAGCTCTATAAAAACGAAAATACTGAACCAGTATCACAATGGGTATTTTCCGAAATATTTAACAAGGAATTCAATTTGCATTTCCATCTTGCAGTTTCTGATTCCTGCAAAAAGTGTGATTTGTATGAAGCTCTTAATGATCTTGTAAAGTACAAAGAAAGACAAATATTTTTAGTTCTCACGAGTTAAAAGAACGAGTACTAATACTGTAAACTAGTAATAGTTGAGGTAATTCGATAGTATCTTTTACTAACTAAATTTTACAGTTATCTTATAGATTATTTTAAAAATGACTCACTGAATCTGTCGCATCTTTGGTAACGTGTCCTAAGATGTTGTTTCTGTAGAACATCCTCCATCTTTTGTATTCAGCTGTTACCGCTGCTAATTTTCGCTTCCAATATTTACCTTCTAAAACCACAGCCTGAAACAAAATGCGCAATTTACAGGATAAACAAGCAAATGGTTACACAATATTAAAAAAAGGGAATATCATCTAATAAAGAATAAAATAAGCTTTCGTTAAAAGTAAAAGCACATAATTTTAGATTTAATCAAATCCTTATATATGATATAGTTATTAACAAAAACATTCAAGTTGCAGTATTAAGGAAACAGTTCTCGTACATGTTTTATATGAGACGTTAAAGAAACAGTCATGATGTAAAATAATATCTAGTCCAGACTGTTGTTAAGTGTTGATATTTAAAAGTTTTACATGAGACGTTAAAGCAACATTCCTCGTACATGTTTTATTTGAGACGTAACAAAAGGCAATTCATAGTATATGTTTTATATGTGACGTTAAAGAAACAGTCTTCGTATTTGTTTTATATGAGACGTTAAAGAAACCGTCCTCGTACATGTTTTACATGTGACTTTAAAGAAACAGTTCTCGTATATGTTTTATATAATACGTTTAATAAACAGTCCTCGTATATGTTTTATATGAGACGTTAAAGAAGCAGTCCTCGTAGATATTTTAAATGTGACGTTAAATAAAAAGTCCTCATACATGTTTAGAGACGTTAAAGTTACAGTCCTATTATATGTTATATATGAGACGTTAAAGAAACAGTCCTCGTACATGTTTCATATGAGATGTTAAAGAAACAGTCCTCATCTTTTATTTGAGATGTAACAAAAGGCAATTTATAATAGCAGACGATTCCATGATGTAAAAGAATATCTAGTCCAGACTGTTGTTAAGTGATAATATCTAAAGGTTCTATATGAAAGGTTAAAGAAACAGTCCTCGTACATGTTTTATATGTGACATTAAAAAACAGTCCTTGTATATGTTTTATATGAGACGTTAAAGAAACAGTCCTCGTACATGTTTCATATGAGATGTTAAACAAACAGTCCTCAAGTTTTATTTGAGATGTAACAAAAGGCAATTTATAGTAGCAGACGATTTCATGATGTAAAAATATATCTAGTCCAGACTGTTGTTAAGTGTTAATATCTAAAGGTTCTATATGAAGGGTAAAAGAAACATTCCTCGTACTTATTTTATATGAGACTTTAAAAAACAGTCCTCGTATATGTTTGATATGAGACGTTAAAGAAACAGTCCTCTTATAGTCCAGTCAAAAAACGTCTGAAATCAATTTTTTTTACACAACTTTGCATTTTTGATATAATGTAGTTTCAAAGATATAATAACAATGTGTTAGTGTCTGCAACCCCCCGCAAGAGTTGAAAGAAAAATTTAAAAGTGTTTTTTCGCAATTATTCAAAAACTGTGAAAGTTTGACAAAAAAATTCTTATCAAAAACTATAGGGGTTAAAATTTTTTTATAAAAAATGTATCTTGACTTTTTTTCGTCCCTTCAAAATTAAATGAATTAGGGAAGTTTTAACTTTAATGATGAACTTAAATTTTAAAAAATCGTAAGTAGTAGAAAAATAAGCAGGATAATTTTTTTAAACTGCTTAAAAAAATTTTAGCTTTAATTATAGAGATGTAGATTTATTTTTTTGTTGAAAAAAAATATAACAAATTAAAATTTTCGAATTTAAATTTAAATGTAATAAATAAAAAAATTTCCACCATATTGAGAGATTCCTCATAAAATGTCCAAAATTTAACCATTAATAAAATGTGTTTCTGGTATATTTCGTCAGGTGTGAATTTATACAGGTATAAAATTATTTTCAAATCCGTTGTATGAAGTTCCCAGTTAAAAAGGTAGGTCTATTGCATACTCGTATGGATGCTCAATGATGTCTTAACATTAAGAAGCCCGAGTCAGAGTGAGAAGGCATTATCGGAGAAGTATAGATCTCTCCTCATTTTTATTTTACGAACTGTTCATTCAAATAGATCTGGTCCTTCGTTAGTGGGTACTATTAATTTCTCTGAATTAATTGTTCCACATTGTAGAGACCAGGAAAAGTGGATGGTAAACAAAAGGAGACAATAAAATGTTAGAACTTTTTGTACTTTGCTTGATTCCTACAGTATCAGAATCACAAATTGCTATCAGTCGTGATATTGTTGTTAAATATCAAAATGCCTTTTTTGGTGAATGCCAAAAGAATAAACATACTGCAGAAAGCATGTATGAGCAGTGCTTTCCTGATTGTCGACAACCAGGTCGCTTAACGGGATCATTTCAAATAGAAAAACCAGCAAGCATATCTTACTCCTGTGAGAACTGAGGAGAATTATGTAAATGTTTTGGCCTACAACGAAGCACGTTCTACAGGTATCATCCTTCCAAAACACATTTGCACTAAGGACTCGGACCTACCGATTTCAAAAGACGCATGGCATTCATTGCTCACATTCAAATAATTTTAATCCATAGCAATCCCAACTTCCTCAATCAAATCTTGTGTAGTGACGAATCCCGCTTCCATAATAATGGCACTGTTAATCGAAAATCGACATAACCTGCACTATCGGTCACAGGACAACCCTCATTGGATAAGATAAACCAATTTACAAACAATATGGGATGTGAGCGTGTAGTGTGGTTTACATAATGGCCGTCTTATCGGCCCTCACTTTTTCCAAGACACTTTGATGGGCCATCGATATCGGTATTTTTGGAAAATGGTATTCCTGCACTATTATGAGATATTCAAGTCGGTGGCAACAAGCTGGTGCTCCTGTACATAACCATAATATCATTACTACTTTCCTCAATAATACCTTTCAAGACCATTGTATTGGAAATAGTGGACCTGTTTGATGACCTGCATCTTCTCAAGATCTTACGCCACAGGGCTTTTTCCTATGGGGATATTTGAAACGAGTGGTATTGTTCAAAGCCCTGATGAGCTTATAAATTAATATTTCATTCATTTTAGCTACTATCACATATCATTGAATGAGAAATGAAAAGTACCAAGTTGAACACAAACATCTGGTTGCAATTTGAAAAACGAACGAGTGGGTTTTCAGGGGTGGATTTTGATATGCTGCATGAAAGGGCTTACGTTCTCCTATGACACATATTTTTTTCAATGTTTATTTTCTGCAAATAATTGAAATATCTGCTCGCCAAAAAGCTCTGGGACAACCATAAATTAATTTTCTGATGTCAGTCAAACTTTTCAGCAGATAAAAAAAGTAATTATTGATAAATTTATGTAGACACGTTGTTCACTGAGAAGCCTACTTTTGATTTGTTTATTTATAAGCACTCTTAAATGAAATCAACTTTAGATGTGGTTTCTAACCTTCGTGGTATATTCTGAATGGACAGATCATAAAATAGAGAGAGTGAGGGAATTAGATTCTCCAACAGTGCCTCTTAATGTGAAGGCATGCGCAATACCCAACAAAAAATAATTCTGCATCACTAGAATTAAATATTACATTTTTTAAAGCGGTTTAAAATAGTTATTTATGTATCGAGGGCGTAAAACAGGCGTTTATGGACCGCAATATGTAAGCAAGAGCCCGAGCCGTTAGCTTTGCTAGCCGTTATTGTATCTTTGAAACTATATAATATCAAAATATCAAAAATGCAAAGTTGTGTAAAAAAATTAGATTTCAGACCTTATTTGACCGGACTATTATATGTTTTATATGATATGTTAAAGAAACAGTCATCGTACATGTTTTATATGGGACTTTAATAAAACAGTCTTCACGTTTTATTTGAGACGTAACAAAAGGCAATTTATAGTAGGAGACGAGTAGATGACGTAAAGGAATATATCTAGTCCACGAGTCTGGACTCTAGACTGTTGTTAAGTGTTAATATCAAAAGGTCTACGTCTATCGAGACTTTTGACTCTTTGATAACGTATTATCTTGGGTATGTTGCTAATCAGTGATTCCAAGGTGTAATTTTAGAATAACAGAATAAAAGAGTTCATTACCTTTTCGGTGTTTTTATACAAATGTGACATAATCACAACAATAAATTGTTTATTTAAAAAGTTTATAAAACACTTTCAAATTTGAAAAACTAAAAATTTTGAGTATTTGATGGAATAATTTTCAATTCTGAATATATTCAAGTCGAAGATTTTGATCTGTAGAGTAATAACACATGTCTGCAAAAAGGGAATCGTACGTGTTTTTGAAAAGCTGGAAGTAGTTTATGAATTAATTTTCTAAGCAAATTCAGAATTGACGTAAACTATTAATTTTTGAGTAATTTTAACCTAAAAAAGAAAAAAACACGTTTTTCACAAAATTAGAGGTTATGTAACATCGAGAATAAAATTCGAGTTATTCGATCTCAAAGTGGGGATACGAAACTACTGATAGTACTATCTATAGACCTGGTGCACCTTGTACTACGCCAAACGCTGATTTCGTTTTAGGTTATCCTCTATTTCTTCTACAGTTTCTTGTAATTTTCTATTCATTTTCTCTAATTCCTTGTTAAATAATATGTCTATACTTTCACCCATTTTTTACATGTTCCTGTTTGTTCTTCTACCCTTACATTTAAATATTTAAATTTCTTATCCACATTCTGTTAATACATTTGCATTATTTCCTCATTTTTTTGTCCTTGTACTTTTATAGATTGTATTTCTTCAGTTATATTCTCATTTTGTTTATTTAAATCCACTTGAATTGCTCCAGATAAATTTTCTTCTAAGCATTTACCTAATTCTTGAACTTCTTCAACTATCTGTTTTTCAATTTATTCTCTGATTTGAATTCCATTTTCTTGGATTTCTACGCTCAAATTCTTATTTTGTTCTTCCATATCTATTTTCACCTCGGCCATTTGTTTCCTAAATTGATCATTTTCATCCCTAACTTTCTTAATTTCATTTAAGCTTTCCATTTTTACTTCTTTTCTAATCTGTTCATGTTTCCCTTTATATCATTCATCTTGTCCATTTTTTTATATAAATCTTCACTCATGTTGTCCATTTTTCCATTCAAACTGTTTATATCTCCCCTCATTTTCTTTTCCATACCATTCATATCTCCCCTCATCGTGTCCATTTTCCCATTTAAACTGTTTATATTCTCATTCTGTTTGGCAAATAAATGTTGCAACATTGCCATAAATTGATCATCTCTACCCGTTCTTACTAGTTTCTCTTGTCTAATATCCTCTTGTTGTTCTTCATCTTCTTCTCCTGTCAAATCCCCCTCTGATTTTTGTCCTCCCTGTTCTAAATATTGTACCTGAAAATCTCCTCTTCCATGACTCCTTTCTTCCCTTTCTTCATCAGATCCACTTTTTGCTCCAACTTGTTTTCCATCCCTTAATGTAATTTTCCTCTCCATTTTAATTGTATTTTAAATGTTATTAACGTTTCCAAAATTTTATAAGCCTTATGTTATTTTATTTTGGATTTGATGCAAAAATGTTACTGAAATAAGCCTGTCCAATTGTTCCTTTGCCATTGGGATTTTTTTATTTGTAATATTACTTTTTCAAATTTTTCAGTAAAGTTGGAATTTTCATAAAAATATTTAAGTATCATTGCCGCCTTGCTACCGTTCAAATATACCCAATGTTACAAATATTTTGCCGTCTCTGTCCAATTATAATTTTTCTACAGAACCAAATTGTAACAAATTACAGGTTATCCTAAAGTAAATATTTGTATTTCAGTTTATACAATTTACACCTTCATATCTAAACAATCATACAAATTATCAGAATTTGCAAATATTAATTTTGTTGTCTTGTGAAGTTACTTATTCCAAACGTTATGTTTAAAGATTTGTTCAACAATTATCTATTCAACTTGTTTATAGTAGATTATTTTAGTAAATACCATCACATATTTGAGTAGGGCTTCTAATTATACTTATATAATATAATTTCTTTATATTATCAAGTATTTCAAGTAGAAAGTATCGAGGTGTAATATATACTAAAATAATTTAATACGGCATTCGAACTTAATTTACAGTAAATATACCAATTTGAACCTTCACTCCATAGTTTATCTTATCTCTATAAATTTTTATTCGCCATACAAAATTATACTTTAATCTAATAAAACAAAGTATTAGAAAATAAGTCGTTTATATACAGTAAGGACGTAAATTCTACCAATATTTTTTAATTTTAGCACGTCACGGTGAATGCGAGGATTAACGGCACTCCAGTAACGCACATCCACCAGTGTTGCCAACTGTTTGAAAACTTCCCTCATAAAGAGATTGAAAATCCACTACATTCAAACCAACTGTGTATTTTTATCACTTTCAATGTAATAAAACAAATTAAAATATGCATTTTTCATAAACTTTCGTTGAATATAAGTATGGAAAGTAGTGCAATTTAAAATGTATCCCCAAAAATATGTTCTCCCCTAAAAACTCCGTATAAAGTTTTCCCCCCTAAAGAAAACCTTTATTACTTCAATTTTCAGTCTTCTCGCCATAAAGTTTTGACTCTCATTAATTCATAGTTTTTTTTTCAGGAGGGGTTGGCTGTTTTTGCTTATTGTTGCACTGCTTGAACTACTGCTTGCTGGTTTTGCATGTATGTTAGCTTGGGTTATGGGATGGTGGGCAAATTCAGCTATCGGGTATCTGCTTCCACGTTAGTACCGCTGGTAATGGGAATAACAGGATCAATTTTGGTGCCGTTATTCTTTGACTAAATGACATCCCCCAACGGTCTTTCGGCTTAATCCTAAGGTGTGCGTATCCGTGCCGAGGGGATGCATGACAGTGAGCCTTCATATGTCACTAACGGACCTTCGGGATACTAACCGCCCTCTCGTCGTAAGTAAGCCTTATCACGGTAATGCAGGGCTCTGCCGTAATGGACATTTTTTCCCTAGCTACTCGTGGGACTCTTTTGGAAGATGTAACAATAAATAAAAATTCAAAAACTACAGAAGAGATGGAAGTCGACCTATCGGCTCCAACTGACCTCCCTGTAACCTCCGATCAGGAACGAGAACTACTCAGTTCTCCAACTCCTGAGAGTAAACCTAGGAAACTAGGTGGTGCAGCCAGAAAGCGACTCAGTTGTCTCCTCAAGAGTGGGGTACTTTACCAATCCGCCTTGCATGAAATTCTAGAGCAGCGGGAGCGGGATCAACCGCAAGAGAGGAAACGTTCTTCCTCTGTGGGTAGTGCCAACAAGCGCTTACGCTCTAACGACGACTCACCCGAACAAGAGGCAAAAAAGCCCTGCTCGGCTGAATCAATGGTAACGTCAGGTGAAACTAACTTACAAAAGTTCTCTTATGGACAGGCTGTATCCGGCATCAAGGTGGGAATTTTACACCTGGAATATCCGACAGCCTCTATAACGACCAAACAAATGGAATCCCTTCAGTATGCCATTATGGCCGCTGTAGAGGATATTCCTGAATGTGGTCCACAAGTGCAGTTCCAGAGCTGTACTTTCCGGCCTGGATGGTTACAGGTCACCTATGTAGATTAGGAGAGTGTTTCATGGTTGACTGGCGTAGTCAATACACTTCAACCATGGGATGGCGCCTCCCTGAAATGCGTCTCAGGCGACCAACTCCCAAAGCCACACGTTCGTGTGGCTTATATACCTGAAGAAGGCTGTCGTAGACTAACTTCTGAACAGGTCCTCACCAGACTGAGGAAAATGAACTACGGTCTGTTAATCTGGGAGTGGACTGTTCTACACAAGATAATTACAGGCCCTGGTCAAACATGGACCTTCGCCATTGACGATCGATCTATGGTCGCGTTGGAAAGGATCTGGTTTTGGACAGGTTGTTTTCCGACCTAAAGCCCGGTCCTCCCAACTGGCATCAAAACCGGGTCCCTCGAAGAGATCCGAGAAAAGCCATGGCCCGGGGCCGAGTGGAAAACTTCCTGCGGCACAAGAACAGGGGGAGTGTACCGACAGCACGTAGCCGGGGTACCAGTTATCCAAAAGGGAAAGCTGGTTTCCCCAAAAAGAAGACGAGTAACGTCTCTTCAAGGGTGTAATCTCTGCTCGGGCGTCAATTTGCAATCGTTGCTCGATCGTCGATTTGTAGCGGTGTTCTGATCCGTAGCTCGGGCACCGAGTTCGTTATTAGTAGTTGTCGCGGTTAGTTAGAGTGGTAGAGCATGAAAAGGGATGGGCGGTTAGACATACTTCTTTATTTAACAGTGTGATGTGTTCAAACTAAAATAAATATTTACAACTAAAATTTAATACTCTGTACAAGAATTATATACACGATCTATTGGTCCTGGAGGCGGTAGTCTCTCTAGGGTGGATTCTTCTCCCGTTCGTACGACGTCTCGTAACGGGTGGTCGTGGGTTGTCGTACTCTGTTGTCCGGATTCCTCACCGGGACGATAGGTTCCTATAACCTTACTCGCTTCGGTCGAATTGCGGCGTTCCGATCTGTCATTTGGGGTTTGCTTAGCGTCTAGCCTCGGTTTCAACGCACACCAAGGGGTCGACGACAAGCCGGGTGGTGTCCACAATCTCAGGCTCAACACACTTCGGAATATAGTGCAACAATTCGGTTATTGACCGTTGAAGCTTCCTACCGTTATTATACGTAAGGATCGAGCTTGTCTTGTATATCGCAGTCCGTCTGCTTTGGTCGTATCGGTCAAGTTATTAGCGGAACGGCGAAAGTGATGCTCTCTCGGTACTGGGTGCCCAGCTCCGTCTAGTTTGGCTTGGATAGTGTTCTGTACCTCTGGCTCCACGATGTTTTCCGTTTTCTGATTATTTGTCGGGGTTATCTCTTGTTCAGACGACAGTGTCGTTACAAGGGAACCTGAAAAAGGGACTGGAACTGCTGTCCTGAAATCGAAGGTCAGTATGGCCCCGACCAAAGGACCAAAACAACCAGCTGGGTCTTCCGTGACGAAAGGTGATCAAGCCTCGTTAATGGTATCAACCACAGCCTCATCCCTGGGAGGAGCAGATGATGGCGTCTCAATTGACCCGCCGTGTGATCTCCCCTAAGGATCTGAGAAGACACAAGTTTGCCTGCGGCTCTCCGTATTCGCCACATTCAACTGTTTACAGGCAAACGTACAGTATGCCATGGCCACTTCTTACATCCTTGGTAAAAGGTTCAAGGACGAATTAATCGACCTTGCCTTGCCTCTGCTGCAAAACGGACCCATCCGCATTAAACTGCATAGAGCTAATTTGGCGTGGAATTATATACCACCCAGTTGGTTGGCGGCTAGGGTAGTATATATACCGAAAGTGGGCCGCACAGTCTCACACCCTAAATCGGTCAGACCCATTAGCCTAACGTCTTTCCTGCTTGAAGGACTTGAAAGAGTACTGGATTGCTACATCAGGCGGGTAGCAGTATACAGCTCTCTTCTGAGCATCCATCAATACGCTTATCAAACTGGCAAATCAACAGATTTGGCATTACACAACCTTGTTGGGAAAATCACACAATCCCTTAAAAATCAGGAGATTGCAGTGGCCATTTTTCTTGACATCGAAGAAGCATTTGACAATGCACTACCGGTTCCATTGGTTCAGCTTTGGCTGAAAAGGGCCTTAAACTAACGATTACCGGCTGGATATATGCCATGCTCACTAATAGAACAGCCACTACATTTCTTCAAGATGAGATTATTAGCTTTAAGGTTTCCGGGGGCTGCCCGCGGGGTGGCGTACTATCTCCCCTACTGTGGTCACTCTTGATGGATGACCTGCTTGGTACTCTCGCAGGAACAGGGGTAGAACTGCAAGCGTATGCAGACGACCTTGTCATTCTGGCAAGGACCAAGTCAGGACGGGTTGCATATAATATCCTCCAAAAGACTTTGAACGATGTCTACAGTTAGTGCCAGAGGTTAACCCTGGTAAATCTATAATAGTTCCCCTCACTAGGAGAAGGAATTTGACGGACCTTCCGTCACTTTCCTATAATGGTGAGGTTATTCCATTTGCAGCTTAAGTAACATTTGAAGATCATCCTAGATAAAAAAACTTACTTGGAACGTCCAGTTGGAAAAAGTTATCTATAAGGACAGACTATCCTTGTGGATATGTCGCAGGATCTGTGGAAAATCTTGGGGCTTGTGTCCCAAACAAATCCATTGTATATATGTGATGATTGTAAGACTAATGATCACTTATGAATCCATTGCTTGGTGGTCAAAAGCTTTACAGAAAATAGCCCAAGCAAAGCTCTCTGGTATACAGAGACAGGCTTGTATGGCTATCACTGGTACTGTCAGTACCACACCGTCACCATGGAAATCCTCCTGGACCTACCTCCTTTCCATATACTTCTGGAAAAGGAGGCCAGATGGACAGCATATAGAATTGTGCATATGTCTAAATGCACAAAACAGGATTATACAGAGCAAAGCAGAACGCTAGCGGACACTGAAAGTCATAGTGTTCTGGGAATGACCTCTGATATAATACCTCCAACAGTAAACTACAATCTGCCTTATACCGTCCTATTTCCAAATAGAGATGATCTAGGATCCTATGCAACCGTATTTCACTCGGAAATCTACGCAATTGCTTCATGTGTGGAGAGTTTGGGGCAATCCAACCACATACATAGATCAATAAAAAATTTCACGGACAGCCAAGCGGCTTTGAAAGCACTTAACTCTTACCGTGTAACGTCGAAATTGGTTTTAGACTGCCAAAAAAGACTCGCCTCAATAGGAGAACGCAACAGGGTATCGCTGGTCTGGATCCCTGGCCAATCTGGTATAGATGGTAATGAGAGGGAGGACTCTATTGGAAGGGAGGGTGCCGCTCATGCCTTTATCGGACCAGAACCTACAATTGGCATCGCAACAAATATTTCCAAACAAACCTAAATACCTGGACAGCAAGAAGAGTTTTAGACTTCTGGCATAATAGGTATATCAGCATTGGTTCATTCAAAGGCCTTCATAAATCCTTCGAATAATGTATCCAAAGAAATGTTAGGCTATAATAAACATGACCTACAGTGCCTAACAGGCCACTGTCGTTTGAATCATCATATGCTGAAACTTGGACTGTCGGACGATACGATTTGCCGTCTCTGTATGGAAGACTATGAAACAGCAGAGCATATAATTTGTGCCTGCCCCGACGCGGCTCGAGTCAGGTATCTGATGTTTGGCAGGGCCTCTCTCTCGCCCTCGGACCTGAAATATTATTCACCGAACAAATTAATCGCCTTCGTTAAGAGGCTGAATTTGTTTGGTGAAGTATGAATAGGTATGAGCCACAATAGACTCATACGAGTCGCAGTGGAGGGCCTTATTGACTCACTCATTACAAACCTAACCTAACCTAATTTATAGTTTTTATTTCAGTTCTCTCAATATTCCCATCATTATATCATCTGGTTTCTTCATCAGTAGGTATCTGTCCTGCTCACTCATTTCAACATTCAGTTGATTGATTGTCATGTTGCTACTGTTAGGTTGTAAAGTGTTGATGGCTAACTTCATGTAGTGTGTGTCTAAATAATGTCAAATGTAAATGTACAAAGTAAATGGGGTCAAGTTGTTACGTAAAAGTTTGTAATGTAAAATTTTTGCTATATTTTAATAAAATATTTTAATTACTTCAAGAAAGTTAATTATTAATTATCCAACAGCTACCAATAACTAAGAGGCAAACACGCCACGTGTTCGTTCGTTTTCGTTACAAAATGTCATATAGTTTTTGTCCCCAGAATTTTACGATCTATATTTTTATTTCACCCTGTACATTATATTATGTTTTCCATACTTTTGTCAATCTCAATTGATATGTCTAACAATATCTATGTAAATTCAATATCTGTATGTACAAATCTATTGAATCAGGCACTCGACGTTTATTTCCGAATATAAATAATAATCAATTTGTTATCTGGAATCGATATACTTTAATTCGAATATTAATCGAGATAATTCTTTTATTATTCTACTGTTCTTGTTTATTATTTATTTTGTTACAGTTATATGAATATTTATCAGTTGTAGAATATATTAGGAATTTACAAAAACAATTATAGCTAATACAGTTTATTTATTAAGTTGAAAAGATAACGATAGATATTTCAATATTTTGGTATTGCGTTTATCAATTTATAAAACGGGTCTTAACAAATCGATCGTATTCGCATGTTCACTATAATATACAAATATGCGATTCTTACAAGGCCAACTGTTGTTTGAAATCGATTTGTGTTTGTAATTATTTGATAATGCGTAATAATGTCATGCGTTACACAATAATTTGAACTTGTGCGATACAAGTTGAAATGTTTTGATAAATCTGTGGAAATTTTCGATTTGCGTCAGTTACCGAACTTGCATAAAAAATTTATAGTGATTCACAACTTGAATGAAACAGTCGACAAAGGAAACTAATTTTTCTCGGTGGTTCATTATTCATTTTAAAATCATTTTAATTAATTTTTTACTTTAATTATCACTTACACTAAGACAATTGTGCTGAGTCACGTTCAGATATAAAAAATATAAACACATTTCTCATAAAAAATGGTAAATGCCAAGGAAATAATAATAAAATTTAAGTACTGCTCAATGAATTATGTTAAATACTTCATGAATCCCATGCTTTTCTAATTTTCCTTTAATTTAATAGAAAAAAATATATACCAAGTGACTCACCTCAGGTTTATTGTGCGTATCTACATCTAAAGGAGATGCAAACTGGCATACTAATGTGCGTTCTTTCTTAATAACTGGAAGAAAAATTAAACAATGATAGATTTGTTCATTATGTATTGATTCAAATCATAAGTTATGGTGTTGGATTTATAACAGTGAAAAAGTCTTTTCCAGCGAATCAGTTATTAATACATTTTGTAAATAACAGCAACCACCGAAGTAACCTTATTTTTACCTCAGCAGGACGCCTATGTTCTAAGAGGGTTTGTCATAACAAAGTCACGCCAAAGGAATTTGCTGGTATATTAGTCATTTTTTATAAGAGGCACAAAAGGGGAGAATTCGGATTTTGTAATTCAATTGAATAAACCTCGTTCATGGGATTAGTTGGTATTATTTAAAATTCGGTATTTATAAGATTGCAGCGTGCCTTCCTTAGGAAAAATTGATTTGTGTTTTGTTATTAACTGTCGAGTAATTCGTGAAAATATAGTTATTTATTATACAAGTAAAAAAAGTATTAGATTTTAGCTCGAAGTTGTAAAAAAGCGAGAGCAAAAATCTAATATTTTCCCCGTATAAAATATTACAATATATCTGGAGCTTGGTAGAAAAAGGGTCAATGTCCATAAAGTAACTTTAGAGAAAATGTGAATTAAGAAATATTCGTTAAATTTGACAATAAATAAATTATAATTTTTTGAGATTCCTACTTATGAAAAGGTAATTATTTTAATATTGATGTAATATATTTTTATTTCTTGTAATAAACAAAAATATGGACATTGGCACTAAGAAAAATGATCAGGAAGTGGACATTGGCCTCAATGAGTTAATAATATGTAACAAGCACGTTGGGCGCCATTGTCACATATGTTCTCCTCCGGATTGGGACTCTTCCTCAGGTTGTGGTATTCGACTCCAGTTAATGTATTTTTATAACAATCACTGGGATGGGGTGAACAATCGATATTAAGTTGGACGCCACCAGATTTTCAAGCGATACTTTAATTAAACAAAAAACTAAACAGGTTAAAAACTGGAAAACCCCATATTTACTTTAACTTAACAAAACGAAATACTAAAAATAATTTAACGCGATGGTCCAAGTTAATATAAATTGCTGAAAATCAAATACAAATGTTCAGCAAATTATATTTATTCATAACTCAATAGATAATTCACATTAACTGCATATCCAAAATACAAGACGAATACGAACGCCGTTATACAATAAAAATCTCCAATTCTAGATTTCCATGAATTTAGTATAAGACAAAGGACTTATCTTGGTGAGGTTCTGGAATTATTCAGCTCTCAGCTAGGTCCAAGTGGATGGAGATATGGTCCTTAATCCATCCCGGCCGGTTTCGTGTTGTCTCTATCGGTGTTGTTTATTCATAGGGCCTACCCAGGGGCTGCAGAGCAGCAAATATGTGAAACCACTGCGATGTACTAACTTATAAATTTTACTGATAGGAAGAACTTTTCCTATGTACGATATCGTTTAAATACACAAAATTTGGAAGTGAAACAAGTTTTTTTTAATTTCAAATCATTAGTACGATGAAATGAAAATACCATAGTCCGATGGAAATCGTAACAGCCGATCGGCTTGTTACAAATAAAACGGCTTTTTCAAAGCAAATATTTTATTTTTTTAAACAAAAAAGCATTATGAAGGTTGAAAAATTTATTCTTGTTGTCGCTCCAACTGTTTTGAACTTTCAAGATTTTCGTATAAAGGTTTGTTATAGTCTAAACGTTAGAAAGCAAATTGCTAACTTTCAAATCTGCTAGAGGTAATGGTCCCAAATTAATTGGTTTGAAATGATCAATATCCATATCTTTTCTTATTAGTGTTTTAAATGAAATTCAACGTTTCTAACTAATTCCACAATATAATGAAAAATATTAAAAATTCTAAAAAATTGACAATTGTTACGATAACTGAATATCATCGTCAGAATGACAGAAGTTACATTTCATTTTATGCCTACCTGATATTTAGTAGTTATTTTTGGCTAGACCAAGAAGTGAGCTACCTACCTTGTGATTGACTTAATATATGTTAATAGAAAAAATAAGACGATGCGATATTACAAATATTGAAGCTTATATATTATTAGCCCTATGGTGATATCCTGGATATCATTTTTCCAATTAACACCAGTATAACTGTGCAATGATATAGAAAACCAGGAAAACTATATCTGCTGATCTTTACAATTATCACTTAAGAAGACAGTTTAATAGTGGAGAACTCCCTAGATTTATCTGTTCATTGACGACTCATATTGTGAGTTTCTTAAGTGTCTTCTAATTTCCAACTCTTCAAGGAAATCCAGTTCTTGTTTCTTATCACAAATATGTAGTACTTCTAGTTCTGTGTTTGTTGTCAATGAATGGTTGGTGTCAAATAGATGTTTTGCAAAACATCAACTTGACTTAACAAATTAAGAAACTACGAAGTTAATCAAAAATTCAATAGCCCAATAATAACAAATGAAATAAGAAGTAAACGATTAGGGTGGGCAGGACATGTACAACGTCTAGGTAATGAAAGGTGTGTCAAGAAAATACAGGAAACTAAAAGACAAGGACGAATAGCAAGGGGACGACCGAAAACTAGATGGTTGGATGGTGTAGAAGAAGATCTTGAATAAATTACTGAAAGAACAAAGCAAAAGACCGGAAAGAATGGAAAAGAATAGTAGAAAAAGCAAAGGACAGACTTCAGAGCAGAAACTAAATCAGCGAATTCACAAACTCCCTACTGATTTAAAGCAGGGTTGGCCAAGCGGCTGGCCACCGCTGCCGGAAAAATGAGGCTAGGAATCCCAATAGGGAGACTATGGACCTTAAGGTCTGAATGTCAATGAGAAGAATAAGATACATTTTTGAGATAACTTAAAAAAAAATTATAGATATTATTTTTAACAAAGATAATATAATTTTTAAGTATTCATTTATAAATATTTTAGGATGTAGATTTTAGACATATAGGATTGTTTTTAAATGTTAGGTGAAATCTAGTACGTGGCCTTTAATGTAACTTTTTTAACGCGATTTTTCCCAGGTTTATTAAGGATTATCTTTACTCTTCTATACTTACTTAATTTTTTCCAACTTAAAAAAATAAATTTGCTTTTACATCTCTATTGAACATTTTCACTTTATTTTAAAATCAATAATTCAATACTATATCAATATATCATCAATTGTCCAGGTATTCGATTTAAATAATTTGTACAGATTAGGAAATAAGAATAAAAACCCTGTCAAAGTTGAGTTCATATCATATTTGAAGAAGCTTGAAGTTATTAAAAACTGCAAAAAGTTAAAAGGTACCAGTGTTGGAATCTCAAACGATCTAACATATAAGCAACTCTGCGAGAATAGAATACTGAGGCACCACTTGAATAGAGCGAGACAACATAACTCTGATAATTCGTACATAAATGGAAACAGGTTGTATATCAACTACAGAGCTTACACCGTAGAGGAACTTGAAGAAAACGAGAATACCGATACTACAGAAAGAAGACCAAACAGTTCTCCGTCGACCCTAAATTCACGAAACCTCTATCCTGTATTTCAATCAGAAACAGCCAATAATCCAACTGAAGAAAATATCGGACAAGATTTAACACCAAAAGAAAAGGAAGATAAAATTACTCCGTCGAAATCTGAAAGTGATAAGAAGGCAAGGAAGACATCTGGTCCTCCTCAACAAAAAGACAGAATTAAAAGTTTAAGATCAGGAATTCGATCTTAATATCACTAGGAATGGAAACTAATGGTGTTTCATTTAGAATAAGGTCAAGTATATGGAGATTGGGATATGTTCAAACTCATGTCAGTTTGAATTTATTTATCTTTTTTCTGTACGTCATTAAATTCATAACAAACTATAAAAAAAAGACAACCTCAAGGTAATACATCAAAATGTCAGGAGTAAAACAATAACAAATGGATCAATATATTAGAGACTTCGATATTGATATAATAGAAACTTACTCTTTGGAACACATACAAGAATGCAGAGATATTTTAGAAATTAACAAAGATTGTGAAAATTTTAAAATTATCCATAATAACATACGAAGCATTAATAAATTTAAAATTCTCTTAAGAAACTTACATATCGGATTCGATTGTATTGTCTTATCAGAAACACGGGCAATAGGAAATTCGGACCTATATAATTTAGAGGGTTACAACAAGTTATATAACGAGGGGGATTTCAATCAAAACGATGGAGTTGTTGTATACATAAAATCAGAGTATAATTATACATACTCAATCATGCCTTTGAATGAAAGCAACATGTTGCAAATTAAAATCATTCTCAATGACAAGAACATCTTTCTTATCAATGCTATATATAGATCCCCAAAAAGCAATCTCGATCAATTCGTTATCAGTCTTCAACATTACTTTGAGAGTTCAGCATTCCAACCAGAACATTTTCATTGGTGATTTGAATATCGACCTACTAGAAGATAATGAATATAATACAGACTATAACAACAAACTTAACGAATTCAGTTACATTTCCACGATTAATAATCCAACAATAACACAGGGTGGACGTAGTTCATGCATTGACCATATATTTTTAAAATCCAAATTCAACGTACTCGATCAAATACTGTCCCTACTATTGCAAATCGACATTACAGATCATTTCTCAACAATACTACAGATAGTACTGGAAAAGAACAAAAGCCCCAAGGAACGAGGAATAGTGAAATACATAGATGAAACAAAACTTAAAAATCCAATCAGACAAAAATCTTGGGATTTCTTATACTTGAATCCAGATCCTAACAATGCAACAAATAGTTTCATTGAAACACTTCAAAAATATATAGACGACTGTACATATACAAAAAAATGTAAAAGGAAAAACACGAAGATCGCCCCTTGGATGACAAATGCTTTATTTACCTCAACTACCACAAAAAATAAAATGGCTCAACTTTTGATAAGAAACCCAAATGACAACGAATTAAAACTACAATACAAAAAGTATAGAAACAAATTGTCGACTCTAATTGAAAAAACTAAGTTCAAATACTATAAAAACAAAATCGAACTCAAAAAATAAAACACAAAAGCTTTATGGAATGTGGTTCAAGTAAGTAACACCAAAAAATCGAAGATCTCTATTGATAATATTGAAAATGAAATAGGAGAGTTATTAACAAATCCTAAGGACATCGCAAACGAATTCAATACCTCATTCAATGGCACTGGGAAAAGACTTGCTCAAAATATAAACCCAGATCCTAACTACAAAATCAATAGACCCTCCCTTCCAAACTCAATTACACTCCTACCCACAAACACACTTGAAGTAAACAGCATTATTCAAGAGTTGAAAAACCACAAAGCCGTGGGATCAGACTAAATCAAAACGGAAACGCTCAAAGTTATCGCGTCATGCATAGAAACTGGTATCTGGCCTAGAGCATTCAAACATTCAGTTATCATTCCAATATATAAAAAAGGTAACAAAAAACTGACAGAAAATTATAGACCCATTTCATTAATCACCCACTTATCAAAAATATTTGAGAAACTTCTAAAAAACAGACTACAAAATTTTATAAATAAATATAACATACTTTCCGAAAGACAATATGGTTTTCGAGAAAAAACGTCCACTCAAGATGCTATTCTGAACCTTACTGAAAAAATATATAACTCGTTAAACAACAACAAACCCTGTCTATGTGTTTTCATTGATTTATCGAAAGCATTTGATACTGTTAGCCACGAGTTAGTCGTACAATGTGGAGTGCCTCAAGGTACGGTCCTCGGACCCTTACTTTTCAACATCTACATGAATGGATTGTTTTCTGTGAAAAGCAGAGGTAACATTATCGGTTTCGTAGACAATACCGCGATTTTCTACGAGGCGGATACCTGGACAGAACTAAAAGAAATAGTAGAAACAGACTTTATTATCATTAAAAAATGGCTTGCAAGTAGGTTGCTAACTATAAACTTTCAAAAAACCAACTTCCTACCTTTCAGTTGTAATAAAACAAATCTTCCTCACTTTACTCAGCTCAACATCCTCGATGGTAACAACAATCTTACAATTACAGCCGAAAGTAAAATAAAGTACTTAGGAGTCATAATAGACTGGCACATGAAATGGGACATACACGTCAACTACGTAGCCAAAAAACTACAATGTATCCTTTATAAATTAAGATACATGAAAAAAATCCTTCCTGTTCATCATTTGCTCACACTATATCATGCACTCGTTGAAAGTCACTTTCGATACGGTTTATTAGCATGGGGAGGTGCACTAAAATCCCACATCCGACCCCTTGAAGTTCTACAACGACGATTCCTGAAAATTATTCTAAGTAAAAACTCAAGATATCCAAGTGATCTACTATTTCAAGAATCAGAGGTACTCGACCTTAAACAACTCTATTACTACTATGTCAACATGAAGTACTATACAACAAAACACTCTTCAAACTTACCAAAACATACCTATAACACTAGACAAAGAAATAACTATGTAATACCGCAAATAACAAAATCACTGCTGAGAACTAGTTTTTCTTACAACGCTCCAAAAATGTTCAATACTTTATCTGAAACAATTCGCGCTATACCCAACTCATTCCAATTCAAAAAACAGCTGAAAATGTTCATGAAGAGATCTAAAGTTCGAGTCTTTTGAGAATGATTATTTTAACCAATCAATATTGACCAAGAAAATTCCTTGTTATATTTCGTATACATTTTTTATCTCTATCCCATTTCCGTGTGTGTTAAATATGAATACGCCTCAAGTAATATTGTTATTTTATTACATTTTCACATTTTATATATATTTTATCTTTCACACTTTTACCCATATCAAAATTGTTGTATCCGACTAACATTCCAATTTATATGTAGTATTATATGTCATAAAATGGTAAATAAATATTATTTTTATAACATTTTATTGTGTGATACTTAGTACTGTAGTTCGTCATGTTGTTTGTAGTATATAACATTATTGTATTGACTTCACTCCAATGGATTATATGCATAGTTCTACTGTATTTAGGCCTAATTATAATTTAAAATTCCTTGTGTCGTTGACTGAGTTTTATACATATAATTTATAGTGTTTTTATTTATATTGAATTCAAATAGTTTATAACTAGTATTGTTGTATGTGACCATTGTATATGATTAAATTGTATTTTTTGCGAAACAAGTGTAATGACACTTATCGCCAACCTACTTTATTCACTTCATGTAATGTTCTTGTAAAACCATATTTTTGAATAAAGTTATTATTATTATTATTATAATTAATGAATTTCAATTTTCAATTATGTTTTTTCTCTTTCCAGAGAGTCGAATGTCGCTTGACAGTTTTGCTAGCACATCATCTGCCTCAAGTTGTAGCTCACTCATTACGGATAGTTCATATGTTAGAAAAACTCTTCCGAAAGTACCAATAAGTCCAACAACTTTTGAGCCAGTCCAAAAAAAGAAAGCAATCGAAAGTCAGCCTACCATGAGTGGTTTTGTAATGCGGACTTCAACTGCCAAAAAACATAAAATTGACAAACAAATAGCAAAGGCTATTTTCGCTACTAATTCGAGCTTCAGATGTATTGAGAATTTAGAGGTGAAAAAAGCCATTCAGTTATTAAGGCCTGGTTATACACCGCCCTCGAGAAAAACGGTAGCAACAAGTTTTTGGACGAAATCTATGAAGAGGAAAAAGAAAAATGTTTCTCCTCCCAGTCAGGACAGTCCGTAAATATGTCAATTGATGGGTGGTCAAACGTGCACAACGAACCAGTGATATGTGCAACGATAACCACTGAAGATGGACAAGCCCTCCTATACGAAACTATAGACACATCAGGAAATCCACATAATTCAGAATATTTAACTCAAATAGTTTGTGACCTGATTTCTTCATGTGAATTAAAATACAAGTGTACCGTGAAATCTTTTGTGACAGACAATGTCGCAAATATGACACTTATGACAAAAACATTAAAAGAAAAAACAAATGCAAAAGTTATAACTTATGGCTGCTCTGCACATATTTTTAATTTACTGTGCAAGGACTTTCAAGTTAAAGACGTTAAAGAACATGTGGTCCAAATTGTTAAGTATTTTCGAAATAACCATTTGGCTAGACCTAAATTCAGTCAAGCAGGAGGCAGCGCTTTAGTCCTTCCAAGCGATGTGTGATGGAGTAGCCTTGGCGACTGCTTAGAGATGTATGTCACTCAGTGGGACATCATATTAAAAATCTGCGAAGAAAATAAAAAGGCGATTGATTTCACTATTTACCAAAAAGTTTCAAATATTGCGATTAAACATTCAGCGCAAGATTATTTAAACATTTTAAAACCTATATCAGTTGCTCTTGATACTGTGCAGAGGAAAAATGCTACTATCTCAGATGCTGTGGACAGTGGAAACATTTACAGTATATCTTTGATGAATCTGTGGAATTACCAATACAAAAAACACAACAATTTATTAATCGATATAAGCAAGCATTAACACCATATCATTTTATAGCGGATATGTTGAATCCACAAAAAACAAAATACCAGTTAACACCAGAAGAAAAGAATATAGCTTTAGAAACAATTAACGAGTTATATGAAAACACTGGACTGTTACCTTTAGTAATAAAGTTAAATGCCCGCAGTGCTCCATTTAAGCAAGTTATGTTTTCGGATGAAGTAATAATAGTATATTAAAGTATAAGTGGATAAAGAGGTCTTTCCACGAATATTTTAGGCTATTTTTTTATTGGTGCACTTTGAAATCATGAAATATTATTACTACAAAAAAATGAAAGTCCGTCCTCGATGCCCAGACAAGTTTCATTTGATAAAAGTCCGCCCTCGATGCCCAGCCCAGTTTCGTGAAAGTCCATCCTAAATAGTAGTTGACGTTGCGAGGTACTGCTGTCAGATCAATAATCAAAAAGTTTATTTATTAATATTTAAAAGGATACAATGTATATATGAATATATAAATAAATTTTGCAGAAAAAACCGAATAAGACATTGGTTCACAATGAAAATATACAATTTAAAAACTAATACAAAATGTTGTCATTGATACTTAGTTTCTCGAGTTGTTGTTGTTACCATAGGGACTTTAAAAAACGCGCGTGTTTGAAAGTTCGATTTAAACACGCTGAGGCGTGCTTTAAAAAGGTAATATGAGGCATCAATAAAAAAAAATGTAAATGGATTACAATGGTGGTTATCACAAAATGATGAGCCGGAAATCTTGAAACAGATGCCAATAATAAAGCAGTTCCTGTGTGCAACTGCTTCTTCAGCTTCAGTAGAACGCGTATTTAGCTCTTTTGGTCTTGTACACTCGGATATTAGAAACAGATTAGGCATAGAAAAGGGAGGAAAACTCGTGTTTTTGTTTGAATTGTATAACGAAAATGAATAGACTGAAAATATACAGTAATAAAATTTAGGTGTTACGTTTAGTTTAAGAATTTGGAATTATGTACTTCGTTTTTGCTAAAAGCAGATACTTCTTTTGATTTTTGAGAAAACTTTTATATTATGTTGTTATCTGGTTCTGAATAAAAAAGAAAAAAATTGATTTTAAATCATGATTTTAATCGTGATTAAAATCACTTGATTTTATACAGCCCAATCCTGAATGTAAGTATCTTTAATATAATGACATCAAATATTCAGAAAGTTCCTTTTAAAAGTTTATCCATTTGTAAAAAAATGACGTTTGTTTATTTTTGTATTTTTGTCCCAAAATAAATACAAAACGAAACAAAAAATATACCTTTTATTTACCATATTTTGATACCCATAACTAGGTACATATTTAAAAAAAAAACGCAATAATTATGAAATTTTTTTATTAATCAAAAACCATGTCGTATCTAATATAATACATAAATTTGAATAATAGAAATATGAAAAATAAAAAGATATATTGAAACAAAAGACGTAAGCAGTTATTTCATTTCTGATGCCCAAGAGTTAATACAAAGTAGCCAGCGGGCGGATTTATTGTTTAATATGTTGCGGTGTTTGCGAACTACCAACGAAGCTCTCGAAAAAAGTCTTTCTGAGGAGTTGCTGGTATAGATAAAAAATCCCGTGCCATCTTCGCCAAGAAAGAAAATTGCAACTAATGGCGCTTCCACCATCCTAAAATATCTTCATTGCTCACAGCTCTGGGTTTATTAAGGTAATCATCTATATCCTTTCTTTGGTTTTGAGAGCCAGATGTACCAGAGCTTGATGAGGTAGACGGTGCCGAATAGAGCTTGTCGAAATCTATAATTTCTTCATCCTCGATTGATAGAGCTTCAACCCTTTCTTTCGTCTATAACTCGAGCAATCTTTCTTGACTATGGTATACATCATATACTGCTTGAAATTTCTTTAATGTGTTTACTTTCATCTTTCATCTCAACTCTCCATGGCGGTAAATCAAAAGTTTCTGTCTTATGTCTTGGATTCAGTATTAGAGTTGAACAATAAATCCAATTTGTCTTTCGGTGATGTTTTAAAATTTTGTCGCAGGTAGTCTGATATCCTAAAATAAGCTTTTCCTCTACTTCGGTACAATTGATCATTTCGTCTAGTTGTATGGTAGATTATATCTTATCCAATGGCAAATTTACAGAAACTATCACAATGGTATATTTTTCTCCTCCAAGCTTATTTGTTAATATTTTGAAATTTAGTAAAAGCTTGAAAAGTTTTTCAATAATTGACCATTCTGATTGACTTATTTGGAATTCACTTGTTTTACAAATAACTATTTTTTACACTTGCTAAGAGGGGAAAAAATCAAACTGTTTTCCGTCACTGAAAAAAACTGTTTTTGTTTTTTATTTATTTATTTACGGGCAAGCCCATTTTAGGTATAAATTACAATTCTAAAATTATAATTAAAATAAAATGAAAAGATATGGAATATTTACATGTCATACAATAAAGAATAAGTAAAAAGAGGTTAAAAATTTAAAAAGACAAAAGACAACAAACAATAAACTTCAATAAAGCATTAACATCAGAACATTAAAGCTCGGCCCTCAGTAACTGAGTTTTAAAGTGATGAAAGGGGGTGCTAAACATCTCAAGATCATTATGAGTATTGGCTAATCTTAACATTCTTGGAATACAGCTATTGAAAGTATTGTTTAAACGATAAAAAGGTACATAAAATGTTTGTTGCTGTCGGGTTGATCGGGTTTGAACATGAAGATTAATTTTTGCTAGAAGTTCAGCACAACTACATCTGCCATTGATAATGTTGAAAAGTAATGTCAGGTCTCTCTGTTTCCTCCTAGTTTCCAAAGAGGGGATGTTCAGAAAATGCTCTAACAATTCATAATCGCAAAAGATACCCAATTTATAGGCCATGTATCTAAGAAAATTGTGTTGGACATTTTCAATGTTCCTGCTGAGTGTTATGTAATGAGGAGACCAGACGGAAGAACAATAATCAAGATGGGGTCGGACAAGTGAACAATAAAGGACTTTAATTGCAGATGTGTCAGTAAAATCGTGGGTTAGCCTTTTGATAAAACCTAACATTTTCATGGATTTATGGATAGCTGTAGGTATGTGTTGATTGAAGCTTAAGGTGGGATCTAGAATAACTCCAAGGTCCTTGATTCGATTAACAGACTCCAAGACATGACCATTTAAGGTATAATCGAAAGTAGTAGAAGGTACATGAGATCGATAAAAGCGCATGACATGGCACTTAATAGCATTCAAGTCCATGCCATTTAAGGAGCACCAGTTTGATAGATTATCAAGATCAGACTGAAGCCTGAGAGCATCAAAATATGTTTGAATAGTTAGGAAAAGTTTTAAATCATCTGCAAATAGTAGTGCTTTGCCATACCTAAAACAATGAATAATGTCATTGATAAATAAGTTGAATAACAAGGGACCAAGGTGTGACCCCTGAGGTTACTTGAAATAAGTTAGAATAGTGGTGGTTTACTCTAACCATTTGAGTCCTGTTCGTAAGATAGCTACTAATCCATTGTAGTAACACCCCACCTACACCATATTTATCAAGCTTTTGAAGTAAGAGAGTATGGTTGACCCTGTCAAAAGCCTTAGAGAGGTCAGTGTACACAGAATCAATCTGGCAACCCCTCTCCAAAGCTTCAGACAGGAAATCGACATAGGTAACTAGATTTAATTCAGTAGATTTCCCAGCACAAAAGCCATATTGTTGTTCAGTTATGATGCCAGAGCAGTCATATGTAAGGTAGTCTGTTATAATGTTCTCAAACACCTTAGGTATAGTACTGAGAATAGATATGGGTCGGTAATTTTTGATGTCAGTCTTGCTTCCCGATTTGTATATTGGGGTAACAAAAGTTAGTTTCCAGTAATCAGGAAACTCACCTGTCTCCAAAGATTTATTGAAAATATAGAAGAGAGGGCGAGACAAAATGAAGCTGCAAGTTCTAAGTAGGATTGGAGGAATAATGTCAGGACCAGGACCTTTCTTTGTGTCAAGGTTTGATAATTTCTCATAAATGGTCGAAATTGGAATGTGGTAAGAGGAGACGTTAAGTTTCGGTTCAATTTCAATATCATTTAAATTAAGATTCAGATTTTGAGTAGTGTAAACTGATGAAAAATGCTTGGCAAACAGATTTGAAACTTCATTACCACAAGAAGCAAAAGAGTTGTCAAGGTTCATATTTTCAGGTATGCAGTTATTTGATCTTTTAGTACGTACAAAATTCCAAAAAGTTTTAACATTACTTTTAACGGAGGTTTCAACAGAATGTATGTAATTTAAATAGCATTCTCTAGATATTATCTTACATTGTTCTCTTAACTGACTGAATATTTCATAATTTTGGGGAGTTCTGTTTTGTTTATAAATCCCATGTGCAACCTTTTTATCATTGACCAGGCTTTTAAGTTGAAAGGAATACCAATGTGGGAATCTGTCAATAACAAATCTCTTCAAGGGAACAAATAACTCAATTACCGAGTACAAAGCGTCATAAAAAGTAAAAATCATATCTGAAAGTTCCTTCCCCTGAAGAAGCCCATCCCAGTCCATAGCTTCCAAACATTGGCGTATAGCTTCAAAATTGGCGTGTCGAAAATCATAATAAAAATCTTCAACAGGAGTCGCACTTGAGTTCGACTTATATTGTATTGAAGTTTCAAGAGGAGGATGATGAACATCAGGTGGGATCAAAATGTCTGCGGCTGTCAACACTTTAAGTTCAACTGGGGACAAAACAAGGTCAAGGATGACTCCCCTTTGGTTGAGCACTTTGTTGGACTGGAACAGATTGTAAAACGCGCAAATATTCGAAACTATTTCGATAGCATCTTCATCATATGCTGACGAGCTAGGTTGTGCCGAAGCTGAAGAGCAGAAATCTTCAATATCCCATGTAGCTGTAGGTAGATTATAATCGCCAAATATGTAAAATTGTCTGTCTGGATGTTGCTAATTTAATATTAAAAGTTGATCATAGTGAAGTTGGTATAGATTAGGGTGAGATTTAGGGGGAAGATATATCGCTCCTAAAATATGTTTGCAATTTTTGTGGTCCAAGTGAACAAAAAGTTGCTCAATTAACGGGTTGGAATTGATAGTACTAGAGGAGATTGTTTTCTTAACAGCTATCAAAACACCTCCACCTCTGCTAAAGGTGCTGGACTGGGGTGTTCGATCCTGTCTGTAAATGTTGTAACCGCTTAGACCAAGTTCAGCATCGTTGATATCAGCTGTGAGCCAAGTTTCAACAAGAATAATTACATCGTAAGAGCAATTTGTAACATTAAGACATAGTTGAGTTAGTTTTGTTCGAAGTCCTCTAACGTTCTGGTAGTAGACAGATAGCTTGCCCGAATCTAGTTTTTTGTTATAATTACGGGAATATTGTTAACATATTTTATTGTTAAATTTTGCTCACCAGCTTGCTGACGTCTCGATAACTCGCTTCTGACAGTCTCCAGAGTTTTCCTCTGGTTGGGAGTTTGGTCCAGATGTATAAAGACCTTTTTCTCGCGGCTGATATTGTGTTTGTTTTTGATAACAGCGTGTACGTCACGATTGGATTTCAGCACAACTTTAAGCGGTCTATGTCCATTTTTATTCTTCTTTCCAAAGCGGAAAACTTTAATATCATTAATGTCAGTGATACTGGCACCAGCAGCTTTTGTTACCAAAGTTTTAACTTGGTTAAGATCATCAGAGACATTGCTTGGTTCAGGCAGGTTGAAGATTAGCAGGTTGTTGGCTCTCTTTTGGCGTTCATGGAGTTCACTAATAATGTCTTCACTATTCATCGGGGTATCTTTCTTCATATCCTTGAGCTTCAAGACTTCATCTTTCAGTGAATTTACTTCCGATAGTGATTACCATATAGTTTTTAGTGCTAGTGAAAGTCCAAATTCAAATAAGTATTTTTTTGTAATCATTAGTATTTAGGTAGGTATAAGTGAAAATAGTTTACAGGCTGTATTGGATCAACTGGATGACAGAAAACTGTCAAGGCTGCACGTGCGCAGCTCAACCTGACTTCACTTGAAGTCAACTCAAGCAGCAGGTGAGGTCGATAGTAACCGTATAAAGCGGTCCGTCTAATTCCAGCCTTATTAGAAATAAACCAAAGATGAAAAAATACAGAGTAAAATATGTGACAAAAAAGTTCACCAGATTTTGGTTATAAAAAATTCCAATTATGAATTTGCTCGGAGAAGATTTAATTGTTGTAAGTAGTGTTAACCCTAGAAATTCTGCCTTATCCTTTAACTAAAGAAGGTCTCGAATAAGATCATATAGTAAAACTTTTTTCAAACTAAACTTTAAATAAAAAAAAAGTATATTAATGCAGCTAACTTATTATACGTAATAAAATTACCTTCAATTACAGGATGTTTATTTTCTAATATTTATACTTACATTGCAAATGCCAGCATCTCCATATCACATTATTTAAACGTATCTTGTCTTTCCATCGCAGTCTAATGCCTCTAAATCTGTTCCATTTAGGCGAAGTTAGCTTTTGTCTGCAACAAAATACAGTCTAGGATAAGAATAATAAAAGTACATTATAAGGATAATTAGCAAATTATTACCAAGTATACTGAAAATAGAAGATACAAAGGAAGTCAGAACAGAAACCGAATCTAAAAGACCAAGCGGAAGACTAAAGATTAGGTGAGTTGATCAAATTGAAAAAGACCTGGGAAGCACGAAGTTCAAGTAAATGGATTTATAGACGATACATAACTTGCCCATGATTCTCTCTTGCTCTTTTTTATAAAATACCGGGTCTTGGCTCTAAGGTTTTTGAACCTCAAGAGATTTTCATTTGTCGTATGCCTTTTCCATGTATTAAACACATGTTTGCTGGCTGTCAATGCTTGGGCTATATTTTGGTTCCACCAAGGTACTGGATGTTTATTACTAGATGTTGTGACGGTGTTATTAAACGATGACATTCAGTATCGATTCCATTTATTTTAATTGATTTATATTGAGCAATCAGGTTATCAACTGTTGTTTTGGAGGAAAGGTAGATACAAATTCAGTTGTTTGTGATCCGAGATGCATATAAAACATTTTTCAGCAAGTTCAAAAAACAAAAAAAGTTCCATTTTCACCACAATTTCTCTCAGAACTTGAACAACTCAAAAATCTGAACTGGTTAAGGTACAGAGTCAATGATCCTGCCCTGACAGAAAATTACAAAAAATTCAAAAAATATCTAAGGAAATAAACTTCACTATTCAAAAATTATTGACAACTCTAACAATAAAGCAAAGTCTTTTTGGAGCCTGGTAAACACAAAAATGGGTAGACATAAAAAAGAATCAGAAATAGTACTATCTGATTCCGGAACAAGTATTACAAATAAAAGTGAAATTGCCAATCGTTTCGCTGGTTATTTTGCAACGTCTGTTCGTGATATGATTAGTGAATGTAACTTTGTCGACGGTATTTGTACGACATCTAGGATACATAATCCATATTCTATGTTCTTTGTGCTAGTCAATGAACATGACGTAAAAAATATAATTTTAAATCTTAATAAAAAATATTCGACAGGACTTGATGGAATCCCCTGTCTGGTATTGAGAGAATGCGTAGACACCATATCTTGTCAACTAGCCCATATGATGAATCTATCTGTGGTGCAAGAGAAATTCCCTACTAAACTAAAAAAGGAGCAAAATCGTACCGGTATTCAAAAAAGATGACCCCCAATGTGTCGAAAACTATAGAATGATTTCTTTGCTTAGCTCGTTCTCTAAAATAATTGAGAAAACGGTATGCAATCAGCTAATTGGTTACCTAGATCAAAATAGAATTATAACCCCATCACAGCATGGTTTTCGAGAAAATTATTCAATAGAAACTGCATCAACTGAACTGGTACAATATATTCATGAAAACATTGACCAAAACAAATACTTGGTGGGTATATTTTTTGAACTGACTCGTGCGTTTGACACTATCAATCCCCACTACTTATCCCTGAAAATAGAAGCCATGGGCATTCGAGGTCCAATCCAATCGAGGATTAATTCCTACATCTCTGGTATAACACTCAGGGTGCGGATCGGGGATGAATTTAGCACCTCCATTGGTACCCCCCAAGGTGGTGTCCTGGTACCACTTTTGTTTCTTCTTTACATAAACGACGTACCCTTATACATCTCCCACGGACGTATTTTTATATATGCAGATGTACCTCAATTATAATTGTGGCCGACAGTTTAGATGAGTTACTCAAAAAAATAATGAAAATCATGAAAGAGTTCACCTCTTGATGTCAAAGAAATCACCTTATTATCAATGAGGGCAAAACTGTTTTTGTTCAATTTATATCACCACTCAAGGAAGGCAATGCCCTTGTTTTTGATTTTAATATTTGCACGTTCAACACTTCTGAAAATACAAAATTTCTGGGAATGGAATTGGATGGTAAATTGAATTTTAAAAATAACGTTGACTATGTATGTAAGAGGTTGAGCAGATTATATTTTGCTTTTAATAGTTTAAAATCATATTTATATCAAGATTATTTACTAAATTTGTATTACGCACTAATATATTCTGCAATTGGCTTGCAATGTAATTGTGTGGGGCAGAGCAAACGAGGTTGGGTGAGTATTTATTCTCCAAAAGAGATTTATTCGTTTGATCTTTGGTTTAGGCTACAAGGAGTCCTGTAGAAGCACCATTAAGAGCAATAACATCAACATTGGGGTTAGGTGGAAGAGCAGATGTATATTAAATGCTAAATATATATTACACATTGTACTTTATTTATTATTACATACAAACTGAATCTCGCCCTATCTGTATAAACAAAATGTAATTTTATTTTTTAGTAATTGGTAATAAAGACTTTTATTATTATTATTATCCTAACATTCACAGGTATATATCTCTACAAACTTCTGATCTACACCTTTATTAACAAAAACAACCTTCAGAAAAATAGTGTCATACATGATCACGATACAAGATCTAAGAGTGATATTCACTTGAACAAATTTAATCGCCAACATATGCCGGGGGTGAATTTTTTAATCGGTTACCAGATGATATTAAGCAAATAAACCATCTCAAAAAATTTAAAACTAGTCTTAAAAGGTTTCTAATACAATATTGTTTGTACTCGCTGGATGAATTTAATGGGTGGCATAGCATTTCTCAATCCTAATTACTTACCTAATTTTTTGGACTTTTTAATATTTAAAATTTTAAAAACATAACCTCTTATTTATTTTATTTGTTTCATTATCTTCATATTCTTGTCTATAGCAAATGATTGTTATACGCTGTTGCCTGTATACATTTAAATTCTAATTCTAATTTTAATTGTTTTAACTATAGTTTGATACTGTATCTGACTTGTATTATGTCATATGTATGATGGTAAAGACTAATAAATTATCTATCTATTTATCTATAGGGACCGAGAAAGATGACGCTTATGCCATCTGCCGTGAAAATACATAAACAATGTGATGTAAACACTATTAGTTTTGTATAATCGGAGTTTTTAAATGTTCATTTTTTAAAACTGATATTAAATGTTTGTGATGTCTTTATCAAAAGCATCTTTCTGTATTCATGGCTGTTCACATATGCCGTATAAAAATACTACGCAGTTGAAATTTTATAGTTTCACCGAAAGCTCATTGAACACTGCGTGGATAACCTTAAAACGTCAAAAATGGATAAATGCACTAAAAACCCATATGTAAGTAAAATGTTCTAATTAAATTTTTTTATTACCTATTCTTTGGTGTATAATCAGTATGATACTACAATTGGCAGCTATTAGAAAAGTTCTAATTTTTTTTACATAAATAAAAGATTATTATCGAGAGAATGAAATGTTTTCGGTACGATTTTATTGATTATATAAAATAAAAAGCTTGTTATGTGTTTGCCCACTTTAATATTATATAATTAGTTTAAATAATTAAATACTATTAAGAGAAAGAAAGTAAACATTTGTACAAAACGAATCACTTCAAGTTTTTTAATTACATTTCAGAAAACATCGGAAGGATTGGGAACCAAATAAAAATACTAGAATTTGTAGTGCTCATTTTGTCAATAATCAAAAATCAGATAATCCCCTACATCCATCTTACATACCAACAATTTTTCCTGGCAAAGAAAATAAAAAGATCTATTCATTTTTAGCATTTTGTAGGTTGTTTATTACAATGTTTACATCACAATGTTTTTTCTTATTTAACACCAGAGCGCTCTACTTTCGACAGAATTGCTGCCTCTATAGTTCGGTCTGGATCCCTATCTAATAAGTAAGCAAAACTGCAATACTTTTTCAACCTCTGAAGATGATAACTTGGTTATCGAAATACGCGTCAGATAATGTAGTTACACCCCTCCAAACACACGATCGTTGTCACCCTTATTTATTTATATATATATATATATATATATATATATATATATATATATATATATATTAATACAGATCCTCTATCTAAATTCTAAAGAAAACATTAAAATAAGGAAAAATATGTATATTTGTATGTAATACTTGTGATACACACTGTATAATCAATAATTTGAAAGATTCAATATACAAATAAAATTTGACATTTCAATTTCGGATGACATTAATGCATAATATACTTAATGATAGATAGATTTTATAACCATTTGAAAACAAAAATTCAGATGTCTCTACTAGCAAAATTGCAATTATAATAAAATAATGAAAATCTCCCTTTATTATAGGAAAACATAAATTTGTATTTAAAAAGAAAAGAATTTTTGGTAACCAAAGGAGAAGAGATTTATTTATCTAGAAAGTTTAGGCAGTTGAATTTGATATCCCCACGAGACAACATCGAAATAAGAGTTGTCTCAAATTTATTTAAGAATATAATAGTAATTTATATGAATATTATCAGATCATCAAATCTTGCATTGTAAAGCCAGTGCGTGTATAATTCACAAGAATTACATCGTTAAAGTGCAAGTGATTTTCCGGTTTCTGAATTATAAATTTAGAAAGTGTTGCTGAATTCTAAATACGTTTTAGAATACGAAAGAGTTAACCAGTACCTAGTTGGTGAGTCCTGTCCAGTTTATTTACATTATTTCTCGAGAATTAATAGGCCTTTATTAAATATATTTCAAAAATAGATGCATCTTATGATAATAAATTCGATTTAAATCACAGTAACGTTACTCATATAAAATTCAACGTCAAGTGGAGAAAATTTTGGAATAGACAATTTGCACGGAAATTTGCGTATTTGACATTGATATACATCAAGTATAAAATCAGACATTTTGAACTTTTGATAAAAATATTTAGCTAGTAGATTTCTAATATAGGTTGTTTTAGTATTAAGGTTGATAGAAAATTCTCTTTGTTTTCCGTTTATGATATTTTTGAAAAGTTATAATTTTTTGTAATTTGTTATCTGATCATATATTATATAAATTTGATTCCAACTCACTTTGGTACTCATTTAATATCTATTCTCATTGTGTTTGATAATTTTCATGCTATAAAAAATTGGATATAATAAGTGACATTTGGTTAATTTCCAGTGACAGTATAATCATATACGTCATAAGATAATTTAAGTGTCTTGTAGTATATTGAACAAACAGTTACTCTAGATTTGGAATAGCCTAATACGTAATTTGGAGAATTCATTGAAATTTATAAATTTGAATTATTATTTAAAATCTTTGATCCCTCCCTGAGATAAGAGTGAGTAAGTTGATTGTGTATGGATTTATCTTTCAAAGTACAAAATTTAATATTCATCTGAGCCGGGCATATTAATTTGACAACTGCTCTCAAAATTCAAATAGGTTATATTCAGTGGTAAAGGTGTGTTCACAATAGTGTAGTTACAATCAAAAATTATAAAAACGTCCACAATAATATTCATATCGTTAAATTCATATCTAAACTATTCAATTATAATTATAATAGAATATTATAATATATATTATTATATATCTAATGTTTTAATAATTATAATTAAATGGATGTATGATATATAACAATATAAAATATTAATTGTCGACGTTTTCATAATTTGTGGTTGTAGCTACACTATTGTGAACACACCTTTACCACTGAATATAACCTATTTGAATTTTGACAGCAGTTGTCAAATTAATATGCCCGGCTCAGATGAATATTAAATTTTGTACTTTGAAAGATAAATCAATACACAATCGACTTACTCACTCTTATCTCAGGGAGGGATCAAAGATTTTAAATAATAATTCAAATTTATAAATTTCAATGAATTCTCCAAATTAAGTATTACGCTATTCCAAATCTAGAGTAACTGTTTGTTCAATATACTACAAGACACTCAAATTATCTTATGACATATATGATTTTACTGTCACTGGAAATTAACCAAATGTCACTTATTATATCAAATTTTCTATAGCATGAAAATTATCAAACACAATGAGAATAGATATGAAATGAGTACCAAAGTGAGTTGGAATCAAATTTATATAATATATGATCAGATAACAAATTACAAAAAAATTATAACTTTTCAAAAATATAAATGAAAACAAAGATAGAATTTTCTATCAACCTTAATATTAAAACAACCTATATTAGGAATCTACTAGCTAAATATTTTTATCAAAAGTTCAAAATGTCTGATTTTATACTTGATGTATATCAATGTCAAAGACGCAAATTTCCGTGCAAATTGTCTATTCCAAAATTTTCTTCACTTGACGTTGAATTTTATATGTGTAACGTTACTGTGATTTAGATCAAATTTATTATCATAAGATGCATCTAATTTTGAAATATATTTAAGAAAGGCCTATTAATTATCGAGAAATAATGTAAATAAACTGGACAGGACTCACCAACTAGGTACTGGTTAACTCGTTCGTATTCTAAAACGTATTTAGAATTCAGCAACACTTTCTAAATTTATAATTTAGAAACCGGAAAACCACTTGCACTTTAACGATGTAATTCTTCTGCGAATTATACACGCACTGGCTTTACAATGCAAGGTTTTATGATCTGATAATATATTCATATAATTACTATTATATTCTTAAATAAATTTGAGACAACTCTTAGTTAGATGTTGTCTCGTGGGGGTTTCAAATTCAACTCCCTAAACTTTTTTACATAAATAAATCTCTTCTCCTTTGGTTACGAAAAATTCCTTTTTTAAAAAAAAAATACAAATTTATGTTTTCCTATAACAAAGAGAGATTTGCATTCTTTTATTATAATTGCAATTTTGTTAGCAGAGACATCTGTATTTTGAAACTTCAAATATTTGTTTTCAAATCGTTATAAAATCTATCTATGATTAAGTATATTTTGCATTAATGTCATCCGAAATTGGAATGTCAAATTTTATTTGTATATTGAATCTTTCAAATTGTTGATTATACAGTGTGTATCACAAGTATTACATACAAATATACACATTTTTCCTTATTTTAATGTTTTCTTTAAAATTTAGATAGAGGAACTGTATTAATATATATATATATATATATATATATATATATATATATATATATATATATATATATAATTTAGTACAATATTCAATATGTTAGATAGATAGATTTCACTGAGGTGGCGTATGGTCTATTCAACTGCGACCTTTTCAGATCTATTGTGGCCCTCTAAATATTGATTACATGTTTTAGCCTTATTCTTCTTATGAAGTCTGTCAGCTTAGAGAGAGAATGTTTCATATACTTCTTTGCTAGTGGCTTTAACATGCCTAATGCCGATATAACTGTCGCAATGGCATAGAATGTGCCCCCGCAGTTTCTTCCTTAGATCGACAGAATCTACATAAGAATTCTTCTGTCAACCCCATCAATTTTAGATGCCTATTAACCTTACAATGTCCTGTTGACAAACCCACAACAGCTTTGACTGTTTCCTGTCTTTGCTTATCAGGTCTGCCGTGAATTTTGGCCAATGTTCTAATATAAACTGTGAATATGTTAAGAAACTTAGATCTTACAAGTATTATAATAATTTATGTATTATGTAACATTATGCTCTGGATTGTCAATATAACTTGCCATATCTATTCATTTATCTTTTTTCTCTTTACTTATAGGTAAAATTTCGTTGTCAAGTCGCGGTAAATTTTGTGGCAGAATATTCGGAAGTGGTTGATATGCTCTTCCTCTGCTTTTTTTACAATATCATATCGAACCCAAGGCCGTAAGGTATTATGGGACAATCTCACATTAAGAGCTCTACAATAATCTTTCGCATATTTTATCCACTTTACTTGAGTGATCTTTGAATACGTTTTCTTCAATTGTGATTCGATAACTTCCAAATTTATGAAATCCTTCTGCTTTATTACAAGGACATCAATATATGGCTTATTCACAGAAGCCTCGGCAACTTAAGTATTATTAATGATTAGTTATTATTAAAAAGGAACTCTTTATTCTATTTTTTTAAGAAAACTAAAATTTACCCACTCTAAGGTTGAAGGTAGTTTGTGCCCTTTATTATCTTTCCTACAAAAATATTAAAAAATCAAAAAATATTTTTTTTAGATTAAAATGGGATGCGATTTTACGGTTTACGGACCGGTATTGTACATTAAATTTTAGGCCAAGCAACGGGGCAAAATAACAGCCATTTTTTGACATAAATACTACCTGAAAACGAATTGTGCGATTTTGTGTAGGACAGTTAGTAGATGAATTCTGCACACTTTCCAACTCCTGAATGATAATTTTTAATTAGTTATTAACAATTTAAATGAAAAATTCGCACTTTTTTTAGTTTTTTCCTTATAAAATGGAAACTATGCGAGCAATCTTAATGCGGTCAAAGTAGGAATTGTAGAGAATAAAATTGCGAAGAGAATGAGTGGTCGAACGATCCGATCCGATGATTAGAACCGGAAAAAAATAGGAAAAACCGGAAAATTTGAGGTTTTTTTGAAAAATTCGCAACTCCGCCATTTTTCAATACTATGAAATGAAACTTGGCATACAGGTAGCTGTTTATATGTTTTTTATGTGTGCAAAACCCTAATTCTGTCGGACGAATAGTTTTCGCACAATCGCGATCGTAATTTTTTTTGCCATTTTTTTCACGGAGGGCTGAATACTCGTATGAGTGTCTGATTAAAGTTTCAATAACGGAATTTGAAACTACTCATGCATATCAACAAAATGTCTATTCTGGTTTTTAAATAAAATGAAGCGAAGTCGGTGAAACACGGCCTTGAATATGTGCTGAAATGGTCGAGCGCGCGGAAAAGCTGAAGTAGTGGGGGTAGCGGCAGCTCCAGCGGCAGCTGAGGGGAAGCGCGCATATATAGTAATACAGTACGTCAAATGTCAAATATAGATTTTAATAACGAGGAAGTCGAGTATTCAAGTCCAACTAAAAAACGAAAATTAGTTCAAAAATAAAAATTAATTGTATGCATAGATACCATTAGTATATTAAATTTTAAGTGATGTAAAATATTTGTAAATGTTGAAGATATCTTGAAAGATTGTAATAAAAATTCTTATAAAACTCATGCCACATTTTATTTTTTCACGAACCGTAAATTCCTAGTCAAGAATCCGATTCCTTGATTCATGTTATCCAGAAATAAAAAAAAAATCAATAAAATACGTACAGTAGTTTCTAAGATAATGAAACATAAACATTCGAACGTTGCGCGCAGCGAAGCTGTCGTTCTGTATTACTATATATGCTTGCTTCCCCTCAGCCGCCGCTCGAGCTGCCGCTACCCCCACTACTCCAGCTTTTCCGCGCGCTCCACCATTTCAGCACATATTCAAGGCCGTGTTTCACCGACTTCGCTTCATTTTATTTAAAAACCAGAATAGACATTTTGTTGATATGCCTGAGTAGTTTCAAATTCCGTTGTTGAAACTTTAATCAGACACTCATACGAGTATCCAGCCCTCCGCGAAAAAAATGGGAAAAAGAATTACGATCGCGATTGTGCGAAAACTATTCGTCCGACAGAATTAGGGTTTTGCACTCATAAAAAACATATAAATAGCTACCTGTATGCCAAGTTACATTTCTTAATATTGAAAAATGGCGGAGTTGCGAATTTTTCAAAAAAACGTCAAATTTTCCGGGTTTTCCGAATTTTCTCCGGTTCTAATCATCGGATCGTTCGACCTCTCATTCTCTTCGCAATTTTATTCTCTACAATTCCTCTTTTGGCCGCATTAAGATTGCTGGCATAATTTCCATTTTATAAGGAAAAAACTAAAAAAAGTGCGAATTTTTCATCTAAATTGTTAATAACTAATTAAAAATTATGATTCGGGAGTTGGAAAGTGTGCAGAATTCATCTACTAACTCCTACACAAAATCGCACAGTTGGTTTTCAGGTAGTATTTATGTCATGAAGAAATGCTCTATTGCTTGGCCTATTTGTGAATTTAAAAGATACAGGAGTTGGCAATATTTTACAATTCCTACGACGATGTTTTGTATTAAAAATCATTATCATCAGCACTAGGTACATATATCTAAGATATGTGCTAACCTTCAAAATATAAAATAAATGAATATTTAATTTAGTTAGTATTGTTACGAAATAGCACACTAGTGTAAACCCTGAATCCGACTCTGTCTAAGGCATGTACGAAAGTTCAAATTATGGCGGATGCGCAGGGATTTCTTAGAACTGTTTACGATTGTGACTATCTTATCTAGACATTGTTTTGTGACCAGTCTTATCTAGAAAATGCCATAGAGCCATTTGTTTTTGTGTAAGCCGTAATCTAGAATTATCTAGCAAAAAGGTACTAATATATAAAGGACCGACCAGGTAGAGTTAGTTAGTTTATAAAGTGATCTCGACAAATAAGCAAGAACACACCGAAATAGCGAACAGTAAAGTGTTGATATAAATTAATAATTAAGGTTGTGTGTATATAAATTAAATTTAAGTGAATAGTTAAGTGTATATAAATTAAGTGTTAGTGAGTAGTTTGGTGTTCAAATAAATTAGTAAGTAGCCATACCGTGTGTTTAAAGTTTTTCCCACCCGTAATAAAAACGTTTTAATAAATCAGAAAAACATTACAGTACTTTAAATCGTGTAGAATTTTCCTTAATGTTTCTCGACTCATTCGAGGAATTTTGTTATTTTTCTTTAATTTCATCCACATGTCTTTAATAGTGAACGCCTTATTTTGTAAAACGAAGGAATGTACGGTTCTGCGAATAATGTTCTTTTGAGCCACGTCTAACTTTATCCGTTTCCGACCGCGTTGGTGCACTTTCGGAGCTTGTAAAGTTTGATTCACTTTCATTTCGCGCACAATCCGTTCTACAGTCGATTCCGACAGACCTGTCAAAAACGAACATCCGTTCACCGCTTCTACCCTCGTACGCGTTTTCAATAGTCCGTCGAAAACTTTCCACGCAATTTCTTTTTCACCTTTCGTGACGGGCTTACGTCCACGCGATCGTTTACCACTAAGGCTCGCCGTTGCATCATCCATCTTTATGCTGTGACCAACAAAAACTAACTTCAAATAAAATTAATTACACGGTATTTTTTGACAATCTAGAAGAAGTTACATCGATATTCACCGCAAATATTTAAAAATTTGATAACCGGTATAAATTGAATATAGAATAAATTTCAATTAGCTAACACTAATAATAAATGTATTCTACTATAGTATTCGCTACAAACTAATTCTCGTTATTCCGCCTCTGAACGACAAGCCAGACGATTATCACGTTGTTGCAGCGTGAGACCCTCTTGTTCACGTGGTAGGCAATGAGTCACCACCTTCAATTGTTTTGTGGTAATTTGATCGAATTTGTATAATGGAGATCGTTTATTTATCACGTTAGTTTCCGAAAAAATCACTAAATATCCCAATATATATGGCAGGGTGTTGTGAGATATTATCACGTGTATTTTTTTACTGATGGCGCGATTTCTAAACCGAAAACTGGCGGTGTCCTTGACTCGACGTTGCCAGGCAACGACTTCCCCACTCAATGCGACAACGGACTTATCCGGCTTCCACTCACACTCGCAAGTCGCCAGCAATTCTGTGATTTTGGCGGTCAATGTATGTGTAAATTATTACGTTAGGGGGTTAGGATTTGTTTTGATTTAAAACGAACAGACCTATTTGCAGAGAAGAAAATATCGCTAATCCTTGATTCGAGAACAATGTTCAATAAATATATTATATAATTATGTTTATCACATGACTTTTAGGCCAGTCAGAAACAAACTGCAACCTTATATTTGTCATAAGATACTACGGGTGATTTTGAATAGTTACGGGTTAGTCTAAAACCTACCCACATAGCATTAAAAGAATATTCATATGCCAAATAAATGCGTTCAACCTGCTTTAAAAGATGTTATTTCCGTACATCATTAGCATATGTTGACCACATACTATTTGATCACATCCCTGTACATACATCCATAGCAAGTGTTGAGGATTTTAGATTTAAACAAGCTCTTTTTCGGAAATAATATCTTTAGCATATGATCATGATTAACCATTAATTGACGTCCTTTTTAGTACATTTAGCCCACATGCTAAGTATATATCTTAAAGAATATCAGAAATATGTGTGTGGGGGTGTAAATGGCATCATAACGAAAGTATCAGAAATATATTATCCTAAGCATATGATAAGGATTTTCAAGTAGGTCAGGTCCTTTTACAGATATTTACCACGTGTTTTATGTATACATTTACGAGTACATACATATATGAATAAATATTTAGCATTTTTATTTAATACATTCAAAGTTATTGAAGAATATTTTTGGTACATTCTATGAACCTGAATAGCATGTGATAAGGGCGGCAGGTGGATGTTGTATCCTTTACATGCTAAGGATGAGAATAGATTGTATCTATTAACATCTTTATCACCTGCTTGTTGGCACTTTAATTTTTTTAGTGCTGGATACATACTCAGCATCTTATAAGAATATATTAGATTACATTCTGAATACATGACCAGCATGTGACCAGGGCGCAACACAATCTATTCATAGCACTTGTTTAGGTATTATTTGAGGGCATGCTTTGCACATCCTTGTTCTTTTTGAAGATATTCTACGCATATACTTAGGATGTCAAATTGCTATGTGGGTAACTAATATTTAAATTTAAACCCTCTAGTTACGCTACTGTAAAGCGAGGAATGTTAAATATTGCTAAAAAGGGGGGGGGGGGGAAATCACTAACAAAATATAGCCAAAAAAAAACAATAACAAACGAAACATTCCTTAATTAAATTCATATATTCATTTTCAAAATTAGTAACACGTGTTCATTGTTAAATAAACCGCACGAGTTAGAGATATTGCGCGAATTGTACTAATTTATTCAAAAAATTTGATATGTAAACCTTCAACTAAAATATCCTTACGACTGACAAGGAATTTGCGATAAGTAATAAAAAACAAAAAGCTTATTTAACAAGGAAGTTTACTCTAATTTTTTTTAAAAGCCTAATGAAAATATAATTGAATTAATTTTTAACTGATTAACTATTAAGACAACTCTATTGGTTTAATAATCAATTATTACATTTAAAAGTAATTTATACAGTTTATTTACGATAAAAAGACGATGATGCCATTTTTAGTTACTTTCCTGCTTATCAGAATAAATATTAATTTACCAACCGTGAATACAGCTAACGGGTTGGTAAAACTTCAAGACGTTGTCAAATCAACTGGTAAAATTCTCCAGTTTGTTTTGACGTTTATTGAGATTCGATCATCTTCTAATATTTACAAGTTTTTTGATGCTTTTAAATTCATTGCTTCTTTAAGATTAAAAAAACAGCTATTTTCATACCTAATTATTTAGGCAAATCTGCAGTGTATGGTTAATAAAATGCCGAAGCAGCTGAACAGAAAATGTCAAGAGATGGTAACATTTTTGTTGAGCTATTTTGAACGAGAATGCCGAAATGGGGGCCCGCTTGTCCCGCTTACTGCTGTAAGAGACGTAAGTAATAGTATTCATCATTATTAATATTATTGTTACATATTTAAATGTAAATGATTAAATGTTTTTAATGTTAGGTTAGGTTAATTAAACTTGATAATATATTATTCTTTCATAAATTGAAGTTATTACATTGTAGAAAGTTGCAGAAGCTTTACAACTTAGCGTTACCACTGTTTAAATTGATAACTTTGATCAAAATGCTTTCCGAAATGTTATATACGAAATGTATGGAAACAGTGAGTATATTGAATTTACTGTTTTATTTTATTCACAATTCACTATAACACAATATTTTTTCAGAGGAACACATAACCTTGAAAACTTTAAGAGACAAACTCCAGGAGCGTGAACTCTTTAATGGTTGTTTAACATCACTCTGGAATATAGGGAAAAATATTGGATTCAAATACCAAATAAACGGTTTTAAGAATTAAAACTAACTTTTCCGCATCTGTGGCCCTGAACAATATTCTATCATAAAATTGTTAATTGTATACACTTCGGGGATGTATCGTGCTAACAAACCGAAATTTCTCCAAAAATAACCAAAAATTCAGTATATCTGGATTTATAGGACCCGCTGTACTCGCTCCAGTCAACTGAAAATCAATAGGGTACATCTGTAAGACACCTTGAACAATATTCAATCATAAAATTGATCAATCGTATACTCTCTGGAGGCTGTATCGTGCTAACAAACTGAAACATCTCCAAAAAAGACAAAAATATCATACTTAAAGTACTGTAACACCAGTTGTATTGGCTCTGGTCAGCTGAAAATCAATAGGGTTTATCAGTGAGATGCCCTGAATAATATTCAATCATAAAATTGGTGACTTGTTGAACACCGGAGGCTGTATCGTGCTAACAAACTGATATTTCTCAAAAAATGACAAAATATCGTACTTCAAGTACCATAGCACCCGTTGTACTGGCTCTGATGAGCTGAAAATCAATAGGGATCATCTGTAACATGTCCTTAACAATATTCAATCATAAAATTGCTGACTTATTGCACTCCGGAGACTGTATCGTGCTAACAAGACATGTAAGGAAAACTGGCCGACGACATACACACAGGATTTTTTTTCTAAAAACCGTTTTTTCGTGTTGTTGTTGATGGAAAATATGAAAATAACACAAAAAAAATTTCAAAATTTCAACTTTTTTTGGGGTAAACCAATACTTTTCTCGCATATAGAAAGGTTGGGCGGAAAAGTAAAAGATGATTTTCGTCGTGGTTTAATGGAGTTGCCACATGTTGCATTAAAACGTGTACATTTTCTACATGAATATGTCAAGATAAAAAGGGAAGGTTTATATCAATTTGTGTATTTGGATGAGACCTGGACGTTCTTGGCAAGATTCTAATCATAGAAGTGTGAAAAAAACCAAAATTGGTGGTCCAAAATTTAAATCTGTATAATTATTAATAGTTGTTTTGAGCTGTGCAGTCTATCTAGGAAACCTAGTAGTAATTTGTTATTTCCTTATTGTAGGTATATAGTATTGCATGCTGGTTCCTCTTCTGGATTTATTCTTGGAGCAGGGATGGTTTTTTCTTCCAAAAAACAAGATGGTGATTACCACGGTGAAATGAACCGAGCAATTTTTTTGCATTTGTTTGAATACCAGCTTTTAGTGAACTTGGAAGAACCTGCCACAATTGTAATGGATAATGCAAGTTATCACAGTACAGTGAGCAATAAAGTACCAACAACAGTTACCAAAAAGGCTGATATACAGAACTGGTTGATACAAAATGATATTCCTTTTGAAAATACTTTCCTCAAACCCCAATTATTGAATTTAGTACAACGGTAAGTTGATATAAACATTTTTCAATATATTATGGTAATACTTAGATAACTTATTTTGTTTAAATATATGCATTTTTGTAGGAATAAACCACCAACAGTATATGAACTGACATATCTGAAAAATATGGTCACAAAGTGCTTCGACTTCCCCCTTACCACTGTATGTTCAACCCAATTGAACATATTTGGGGCATAGTTAAATTTTTTTATAGAGATCATGTGGGAACTGATGGTTCTTCAACAGAACAAGCAATAGGTGTATGGAAAGAGTCTTTAGAAAAAGCGACTCCTGATATTTGGTCAAAGACAGTAGAGCACACTGAAAAAATTATACAAGATGGATGGGATAGAGAAGTAGTATATGATAGACAGGATGTGCCTCCACTTATTATTAATTTTGACAGTGACAATGAAGATAGTGATGATTTTGTAGTGGAGTAGTGGAAATCTTGTGTTTTATTTTTTGTATATTTTTTTCCAATTTGCTTTATTTCCACCTTTTCAAAATCATTAATAACTATTATTAAATTAATTAGGTACAGTTATTTTATAATACACAAATTAAAACAATGACTATAGTATCTCTACATAAATAATACTGATAAAATGGGAGATTTTTTATATCTTGTAACAAAATTTTATGTTGTGTATCTATATTTTTCTTTTCCATTCTATTTTTATTATAATAAATATAATAGATATTGTATAAAGAAACAATATTTAAATTTGCATGAAGATGATTACAGCTTGTATTGATTCCTTTTAGCGTAAACCCTTGCAGCACTCTTGAAAATGGTTCTATAGAGCATAGAATACGGTATAAGGACCTACAGTTCGTCATTTAACCCTCTTCTATGTAAAATAATTAAATGTTAATTCGAATATAGAATGATAGGTTACTGTTTCTTGTATCTTATCCATAGTTTTTCATGAATAAATATTTATAATAAATTAATCAAGCCTATCATACAAGCCTTTTATTTTTAAATAAATATTTTTGACTTACGCCCTACGAGGCACGGAACAATGAAAAAGAAGAACTGTCAATCTAACATCAGATTGACTTTTCTAGTTTTCGTTAAGTAAAACAATATTTTATTTTGCAACGTGATAGTCTTTTTATCGTAAATAAACTATACTACGGGTGATTTTGAATAGGTACGGGTTAGTCTAAAACCTAACTAATATTTAAATTTAAACCCAGTTACGCCACTGTAAAGCAAGGAATGTTAAATGTTAAAGAGGGGGAAAAAATCACCAATAAAATATAGCCAAACAAAAAACAATAACAAACGAAACATTCGTTAATTAAAATCATATATTCATTTTCAAAATTAGTAACACGTGTTCTTTGTTAAACAAACCGCACGAGTTAGAGATATCGCACGAATTTTATTAATTTATTCAAAAAAATATGTAAACCTTCAACTAAAATATTCTTACCACTGACAAGGCATTTGCGATAATAAAAAACAAAAAGCTTATTTAACAAGGAAGTTTACTCTAATTTTTTTTCAAAAGCCTAATAAAAATATAATTGAATTAATTTTTAACTGATTAACTATTAAGATACCCCTATTGGTTTAATAATCAATTATTACATTTAAAAGTAATTTATAATTGACAATTTGACTAAATTACCAATATTGAAATAATAAATTAATAGCGGCATTTTCCTTTTTTTTTAGTATAACCTTTGGAAAAATACTAATTAATATATTTTATAACCATAAATATTGTTTTTATTACAATACAATCAACCAAGAAACATAATAAGAGGAATAAATGACAGAACTGAGAAAACAGAACACGAATAAAAAAGTAGAAAAAATATTTGAAGATGCTACAGAGTAATATTGTATATGGAAGAAACATATCAATGCGCTTACACAATATGTAGATGAGCAACCATTGCAAGAAGGAGAAGAGAAAGAGGGTAGTCCGAAACCAGAAAACTAAAAATTAGTAAGGCTACAGGGGACGATGGAATAGAGGCGATATGTCATCTAATCAAAAAGATATGGATACAAAATAAGATGTCGGAATATTGGCACACTGGTATAATCATACCCGTATATAAAAAATGGAGACAAAGGAAACTGCCAAAATGATAGATCGATATCATTGCAAATGTGAAATATAAGATATTTGCCAACAGTGGCGTAACTATACCATCTGGGGCCCGTGGCAAATTCTTTTAATGGGGCCCTATCAGTAAAAATCGTCACGTTGAACTCAGTTTAAGTTTAATAAACTTCGAGATTTTCAGCGTACTCAATTACACGTTGTGTATGTCCCATTAATGGCCATAGGCCTCCTCTCTTAGGCGAGAGGGAATGGTCTGTAGTCCCCACGCTAGCTCAATGCGTATTGGAGACTTCACATTCATCCATAGAAAATAATATCACAATGCATTCATTATCTATTCACTAGCTTTTCGATGAAGTAACAACATCGTGAGGAAACCTGCATACATTTATATTGAAATAAAAATAACAATTTAATTTCAATAAGATATTTATTAAGAAAAATATTATTAAATATTATTAAGAAAGATATCTATTAAGAAAAATCTTTTTTTTGAGCTTTCTGATTCGCAAAAGTGTCTATAACATCATCAAAGTTTAAAGATCTGGCCATATAATTTTCAATAGACAGAATAGCCAAGTTACATAACCTGTCTTGTCCCATAGAGTTTCTTAAATAGGTTTTCATCAATTTTAGTTTTGAAAATGATGGTTCAGCACTCGCTGTAGTCACAGAAATTGTAAGAAATAACATTAATGCAGTGCATACTTCAGGAAAGCTGCAGGACATAAAATGATTTTCTATTATTAATAAATCAGCAAGGTCTCTAATACACGAAGATTTTTCTATATCGTCTCTGAAAGTGGATTGAAAACTGAGAATTTCTCTGGCAAATGATTCAGATATGTTATTTTTTTATTTTATATATTGCAACAAATTCTAGAGTTTTTTTTAATAGATCAGTGTCAATTAAAACTTTTAAAGTGGAAGGCTGCAAAACACTGAAATTTGAAACAATTTCATTCATTGGAAGGAAACGCGATTTCAGTTGGTTTATAATGATGTCCAATACTCGATAAAATATGTTTACTTTCAACAAACTTTCCTGATCTTGGAGACGCTCATCTTCGCAAAGCTCATCAAAATGGCGTTTTACCTTCCTCTGACGAGTTTTAGAAAATTCAGGGGTGATGGACCATTTTTCTGCTACACTATTCGCTTCCATTTTTAAACTTTCAAATTCATTTCAATACCTTTCCAATTCTTCTAGACCAATTTTCAAACGTTTTAAGGCATTTTAAAGATCGGTGGCTTTAGACTGAAACGCTTTAGAGGCTGCATCGATAGTAAGTAGGATCTTGCAATGGAAAACCAATAACATTATAAAATTGTAGTTATCGATCTTCTTTTTGAGTGAAACAGCTTCATTTCTTTCATCTGATTTGCGATTTAACAGAATTGTTGTCGTTAACGCTTTTTGGACTTAACAAACCGAATTTTTAAAGCAAAAACGGCATCATAACGTCCTGCCCATCTAGTAGGGTTTAATGTTTTTAATGTTATTGAAGTTGAAGACTCACTTTCTTTATTAGATATAAAACTTGATAAAATATTCCATCTTTTGATATTATGCCCAAAAAAATTATAAATTTAGTGTTTTAAATGAAACTCACTGTTTCTAGCTAATTCCACAAATAGCTAGATACAGTGAGTTTCATTTAAAACACTAATATGCGTAGATTCCACGAAGTAAGGGTCGAGACAGTTAATTTAATTATAAATTTGTTGAACTGTTTCAAAAAAAATTTGCATATCAATAACCTCTCTCGCTGCATCATTGAGTACTAGATTTAAATCATGAGCCGCACAGTGAACATATACGGCATTTGGCTCAACATATTTTATGAGTTTTTGAACTCTACCATAAGTCCCTTTCATTGTATTAGCACCATCATATCCTTGTCCTCGGCACTTATTTAGAGGAATATTTTTGTCACTTATGGATTTAATAATTTGCTTGGGCATTGCTAAGGCAGTTTGATCCTTAACTTCATGAAATCCTAAAACTGTTTCTTTAATGATAAGTGCCTTTGGGATCCCATTATCATTTTTTCGATCATACAATAATGGTAAAGTTCACACATGTGATCAATTTTTGAAATATCTTGAGTTGTATCGAATACGATAGAGTAGAACGGTGCGGCATTTATTTCATTTATGAGTGCATTTTCTACTTTTAGAACCAGGACAGAAATTAGCTCATTTTGTATTTTTGAACTTTTTTATTTTATCTAGCCCTTTGGTTTACTTAACAATTCTCGTAAAATCGGGTCGTATTTTCCTAATAATTCAACAATACTCAAAAAGTTTCCTTTGGAGCTTGGATCACTGCTATCTGCATTTTCTCTGTGGCCACGAAAGGCTAAATAACACGTTGAAAGTGTCAGAGTAACATCAAGGAGCCTAAAAAGTACTTGGCGCCAAAAATATTTTTCTTTTTTGATTATAGACTCTTGCTCTTCATCGAGTGTTCCATGTAGCCGCCACTGTTGATACAGTGATACGCGGTAAGACAGGAATCCAGATGAATTTTTGATGTCTCGTGTCTTTGTATGGCATCTACAATATATTTCCAGTCATCATAGCCCTCAATCCAAACATTTTGTATATTTTTAGATGCCCGATTTGCTAATAACCAACACGGTTCACAATACGTCTTCTGAAGTATTAAAGAATAGGATAGCCATGTACGTTCATGTTTCACGCCAGACTTGGAAACAATATAGTAATGTTTTTCTAGAAAAGATTTATTGTCACTATATTTTAAGAAAGGGCCCTTAGGTTTACAATGTCCATTTTCAATCACGAACCTTTTCACTTGATCAGTTAGCTCTTTAAAATTACCCTTATCAGTCACATATGGCAAAGATACAATATTGTTCATGCTAAAATATGTTCAGCATAATTTAGATAAAATCACAATGTTTACCTGCTGCTAAATAATAATATTTTTACAAAATAATTAGAATGAGGATTCGATTCGTTAATAATTTTTATATCAGTATTTGGATATGTAATATTTCTAGAATTCTGACAATATCTCAAATATATAAATATATTTTAATCACGCTGTTTGTTTTTAACTGTACAAGTTCAACGTGTGTCACATTTTATATTAATATCTATATTACGATATAAATATTTGGTAAAAATTTTCAAAAAATAAATGAAAATCACACTTCTGTGAGAATGGAATGAAGTTGAGGATTAAACCCATGGTTAATAACTATTTTCTTTTCATGTAATTGAAATAATTTATTTTTCAACATACTTTAATTTGAATGATTACACTTCAAATTTAATATTAGATATGTATCCTTAGTGATTATTCAAATTCCTACTTAGAGGTGATTCAATAGAACAGGAAGATTTTTTGTTTGGATAATTTTAGGATAGTTCACCCCTGTCATGAATGGCTGTCAGAAGTGCCTCTTATTGTTGGACAGGTATCCAAGATTCAGTGAAAAACTTTTGAAATGATATCTGAAAATAGGTCATTGGCTCTTCCTCTATATGTAACAGAAGAAAATCGTAAAGTTTATCCTGCATTTCATGTAAAATTTAGGAGGTAATAACAACAGTTTTTCATTTTATCCTTGTACATTTCACAGTTATAAACTGATTTTTAACAGCTCTTACATCGAGTTTCTATTTTTGTCTGTGTACTAACCTACTCATTTTATTTATAAAGGAAATTATCAATTCACACGTAATAAACATTTTATTAACAAAATTAATAACCATTTTAAACTTTATAAAATTAGCATTGATAAAAAGTAATCTCATATAAATATGTACAAAATAAGTTGATCAATAATAAATAAAATCAGCACTAGTTTGAAAAATGATACCAACTTTCTTTTAATCAATTTATTTGTACCAGTCCCATAACCAAAAATTACTTCAGAATATAGATTCTTTTGTTTCAATTCCTTTGAATAACGAGTATTCTTCATAAGTCCTAAGATGATAAGATATTGAAACAAATTGGAAATTATTCTAGAAAACATGCGTTCAAAACCGTATTTTTAAATGAACATCTAAGATGGTTTTGTTAAAGACTTTATACAAGACATGGCAAAGTGTTGTTTATGTCTCCGTCTCCAGTTTTCATATTATAAAATAGTGAATAAGAACAAATATAATTTAACCGAATCAACCAATAAATACAGTCCACTAAATTTCAATCCACAACATGAAAAGTTCAAAAATCATAGACTAACTGTTTTGATAGACATTTTCTGGCACTACTTTATATAAAATGCAATCATTGGGACATAATTAACTTCATATTACATCTTGCTCATAATAAATAAAATCTATGAATTATTGAGATCAACATATGTATGTGAAGCTACAATTAGCTCAAAACGAGGGTTGCTCTTTATGTATAGAGAATACAAATGATTAATACTTATTTATATTTAGGGTAACCAGTAAACGTAGATGTTAAATAGTTTAATCTTTTATTACCAAATCAGACATTATATCAACTTTAAACATTTACTCATAGATAGATGATTAGTGACAGTATTGACACTTGAACGTAGAAGTATGTATTTATTTCATAAAAATAAACTTTTTCTTTGTTACTCTTAAATCGTAGTATTACATACATAACTCAATTTGAAGAAATTTAAGAATACATGTTGAAATTATTAGTTCTAGAGTTTTTTAAAGAATTTCCGAATTATTCACAAAGATAAAGAAATTTTAGAATTAACTATGACAACAACGTTTTCATCTTTATGTGTATGTTACAAGGTCATTGCACTATCCAAACTTCTTGGTTTTAGTTTAATTAAATATAATTATATCTTTTGAATGTATAATATGTAAGCACGAAAATCACATAAGTCTAGGAACATTTTAAGATAAAAACCAATTCGCTATCTATATTTTATCTGGGACTTTATTCTTGTATCAACAGTGTATATAAGACCATCTGGAATATAATAAAAACGGAGAAAGGCCTCAGCAAATCAACACAAGAAACTTTCACTGATATTAAGTCAAATAATGAAACAATATCATCTATGTCCGTTGCATCTAACATTTTTAATGAATATTTTGTCACAGTGGCTGCAAGTCTTGTAAACTCTTCGGTAAAAAATAGAAACCTAAATCATATCAATAACAATCTATTATCTATGTACCTATCCGAGGTGGATGATGTTGAAATTCTGGAAATTATAAATGGTTTGAAAAATAAATGCTCAAGTGGCGAGGATGGTATCAGAAAAAATAGCAACATTTGTTTTAGAGCCACTGACACATGTTGTAAATGCATCATTCTCGGGTGGAGTTTTCCCATCTAGACTGAAAGTAGCAGTTGTCTTTAAAAACGGAGATACATTATTGGTGGAAAATTATAGACCAATAAGTCTCCTCTCTACTTTTTCCAAAGTTTTTGAAATTGCTATGAGAAAAAGATTAGTTAATTTTTTGAATAAGAACCAGATCATAGCTTCGAATCAACATGGATACCGAGAAGCAAAATCTACTATAACTGCTGCTTTCGGTTATATTGGGAGAATTCTGGACGCCCTTGATAGTGGTAGTCTCGCTCTTGGAGTTTTTTTGGACCTACCGAAGGCATTTGACTGTGTGAACCATCAATTATTGCTTGACAAAATGGAAAAAATGGGAATTCGGGGTAGATGCTATGATTGGTTTCAATCTTATTTAGCAAACTGATCTCAAAAAGTCTGCATTAAAACAAACTCTTCTGAATATACTTTTAATACCAGGGAAGTTACACTGGGTGTACCTCAGGGCAGTGTGCTTGGTCCAATCCTGTTCATATTTTACATAAATGATCTAGAACTGTTTTTAAATGATATAACAACTACACTAACAAATTATGCTGATTATACAAATGTGCTCATTGTTGGAGATAATTATAATGAAATTAAAACTAAGACATCTGTAATTTTAAAAATGGCTGAATGGCTTGAACTCTTTAATAATGAATAACAAAAAGACGCAATGCATTCTATTTAAACATAGTCGTAATGAAATTGTGTATCCTAATAATATTGAGATTAACAATAACGTAACTACATTTTCGTCAGAAATTAAGTTTCTAGGAGTCACAATAGATGAGCACATGAGCTGGGTGGAGCATGTGCAGCTGCTCTGTGGTGGATTAAGTAGAAATGGTTATTCTTTAAAGGAATTGAAAAAAGTAGTTAGCAAACATACATTGATAACAGCATATTATGGGAATTTCTATTCATCGCTGACCTATGGAAATGTTTTTTGGGGTGGTTCACACAGTCAGACTGTCTTTGTATTACAAAAAAGAGCAGTTAGAATTTTGGCTGGTTTAAAACTGCGTGAAAGCTGTAGGGGATGTTTTAAATATTTAAATTTATTAACAGTACCTGGTATATACATATATGAGTGTCTTTGTTGTGTATAGAAATAGGAAATATTTTTCAGATTATAAAATTACACCTGAGTATCATACGAGACAGAAACATACCCTATTCATAAAACATCATTGCTTGAAAAAGGTTGCTTATATAGATGTTTGTTAACGTTTAACCTACTACCTAAAGAACTACGGGATATTACTAACATACATAGATTTAGGAGGACTATAAGGAAATGTCTTGTGTCTGCAGAACCATATAGTATAGACGATATAAATAGCAATACATTTTTGGATTTGTGATTCAGTGTTCCACGCATATCTTTTTATAATTGTTTGCATGTTACACATTTGTTTTTTGCTTTTGATCTGTTTTTTAAATATTTTAAATATAGTTTGGCACATATTAACATTGTACAACAAATGAGAACATTTAACATTGTAGATTTTAATTGTTTAAAAAAAAATTAAGTATACCTTATATTTCGTTTTTAAAGAGAACTTTTGACATGTACCATACAATGTATATATTTTTTTTCTGAAAATGTATCTTGTCACTAGTACGAAATAAAAATCTATCTATGTATCTATCTATATATAGATCTTCTTTGGTGTATATCTTCTAAACTATTATAGGTAGGCTATTTTTATTAAATGCTTCTAAATGCACATAATTCTAGTATTCCAACTTTTTGATTGTATGTAATTTTAATGAGTGGAGGATCCAACTAACGTTAAGCCAGCACCCCCACTTTCGATTGCGATTTCTCACTATACTGCTTGAGCACAAAAATGGTTGATAGCGCACATAAAGAGCACTTAATTCCAGCTTAAATGTAATTTCGATTTTTAATGGTGGTGGTGCTAATTTACCATAGGTGCTAAAATGTCTAGGAATCCAAATCTTGACATTAGTCAAGTTGTTAACACATCTATTGACACCCAACATAAGCCAATTATTATTAGCCCAGAAAGTGTCCACTCATGTACCAATAATTAAGAAGAGAAACTTATTATTAAGCAAATTAAAGTCATTGAACTGTTAAGTAAACCTTAAACCTATTAGCGAACCAACATATATCATCATAAACAACTCTAAATGTGCCAATCAAGGTATTGAATTATTTGATGCTAATAATAAAAATTCAAATAATGACAATGAAAAAAAAAGTAGTGTCTCCTCTTACTAATAATTTGAAAACCTTCTTTAATTTCCTGATTCCATCAAAAGGAAAAATGAATAGAAAAACAACAGACAATAAAGCTCCAAGTGCTATTTCCTCCGAAGAGTGGCTAGAATTTTATAGAAAAATAAACGGTTTTAAAGACTAAAACTAACTTCCCCACATCTGTGAGATGCCCTGAATAATATTCTATCATAAATTTGTCACTTGTACACTTCGGGGGACATATCGTGCTAACAAACCAAAATTTCTTCAAAAGTAAGTAAAAATGCAGTATATCTGGATTTATAGGACCCGCTGTACTCGCTATAGTCAGCTGAAAATCAATAGGGTACATCTGTGAGACATCTTGAATCTTGTTGTACTAGCTCTGGTGAGCTAAAAATCAATAAGGTCCCTCTATAAGACGGCCCTGAACAACATTCAATCATAAAATGGGTCACTTGTATACACGTTGGAGGCTGTATTGTGCTAACAAACTGATAATTCTCCTAAAATGACAAAATTTTGGTACCTCAAGTACCATAGGCTTTAATGCGCTGAATATCAATGGGGTTCATCTTTGAGACGCCCTGTATAATATCCAATCATAAAATTGGTCACTTGTATATATTCCGGAGGCTGTATCGTGCTAACAAACTGAAATTTCTCCAAAAATGACAAAAATGCCGTACTTAAAGTACTATAGCACCTGTTGTACTGGCTGTGGTGAGCTGAAAGTCAATAGGGTTCATCTGTGAGACGTTCTGAATAATATCCAATCATAAAATTGGTGACTTTTTGCACTCCGGAGGCTGTATCGTGATAACAAACTGAAATTTCTCAAAATATGACAAAAATGTCGTACTTAAAGTACTATAGTACCCGTTGTACTGGCTATTGTGAGCTGAAAACCAATAGGGTTCATCTGTGAGATGTCCTGAACAATATTCAATCATAAAATTGGTGACTTGTTGCACTCTGGAGGCTGTATCGTGCTAACAAGACATGTAAAGAAAAGTGGTCGACGACAACGACGACGACAACGACGACGACAACATACACACAGAATTTTTTTTCTAAAAACCGTTTTTTCGTGTTGTTCTTCATGAAAAAAGTAAAGATAACTCAAAAAATGTTTTCAAAATTCCAACTTTTTTGTGGGTAAACCAATACTTTTCTCGCATATTAGATAGGTTGGGCGGAAAAGTAAAAAATGTAGAAAAATCTCAAAACCAAATAGATATTTGTAAAAAATAAGATACAAAAAGGGGACAGATAACAAGGTAACTTAAAAAAAAATACCATATTATATGTGTAATGGTTACTTGAACAGTGACACACATAAAGAGGACCATAAAAATATATGATGTGATTTTTGTGATAAATGGTACCACAAAAAATGTACCGAATTTTATAACCTCTCTTATAGTATTGCTGCTTCAAAGGACTATAAATGTGATCAATGTTAAGAAGTCGTTAGATCTCAGAATTTGTATATACAGTAGAACCTCATTAATCCGGACTAATTGGGGCTCTAAGTGGTCCGGTACTTGAAAGGCAGGATTAAATTAAGTAACCTTAATATGGACAAAGGTACAAAATGAAACACAATTTACAGAAAACGAACATGTATTTTGAGTTTAGTTGTATGTACAGACAATACATACGTTAATTCATAAAACATGTATTACACTGTGAATACAAAAGGCCCATTCTGTGCTTAAGGCATTATACATGTTTATAAAACACAGGAAACAAGACTTGCCTAGAACTTGAGGGACCAGGCTGTTCCCTACTACAAGTTACATTCAATGGTTTGAAGAAACTGCTGATTTTCTGTTGTCTTGCTTTGGTGTTGAGTTCTGGGACAATCAATTCACGCAGATGCCTCAAATGTTCATAATAACCACGTTTTTCTCTCTCTCGCTCGTTACTTGTTTAGAATGGCTTATTTCAAATCAGGGTTGGGCTGCTTAAAATCAAGTGATTAAAATCATGATTTAAATCGCTTAATTTTTAAAATTAAAATCATGATTTGAAATCAATTTTTTTTCTTTTTTATTCAGTACCAGGTAACAACATAATATAAAAGTTTTCTCAAAAATCAAAAGAAGTACCTGCTTTTAGCAAAAGCAACAAAAAAGAAGTACGTAATTCTAAATTCTTAAACTAAACGTAACACCCAAATTTTATTACTGTATATTTTCAGTCTATTCATTTTCGTTATACAATTTAAACAAAAACACAAGCTTTCCTCCTTTTTCTATGCCTAATCTGTTTCTAATATTCGAGTGTACAAGACCAAAAGAGCTAAATACGCGTTCTACTGAAGCTGAAGAAGCAGTTGCACACAGGAGCTGTTTTATTATTGGCAACTGTTTCAAGATTTCCGGCTCATCATTTTGTGATAACCACCATTGAAGTCCGTTTACATTTTTTATTACTTCGTCCGAAAACATAACTTGCTTAAATGGAGCACTGCGGGCATTTAACTTTATTACTAAAGGTAACAGTCCAGCGTTTTCATATAACTCGTTAATTGTTTCTAAAGCAATATTCTTTTCTTCTGGTGTTAACTGGTATTTTGTTTTTTGTGGATTCAACATATCCGCTATAAAATGATATGGTGTTAATGCTTGCTTATATCGATTATTAAATTGTTGTGTTTTTTGTAATGGTAATTCCACAGATTCATCAAAGATACATTGTAAATGTGTCCACTGCTCTACAGATCCTGCGATACTAGCATTTTTCCTCTGCACAGTATCAAGAGCAACTGATATAGGTTTTAAAATGTTTAAATAATCTTGCGCTGAATGTTTAATCGCAATATTTGAAACTTTTTGGTAAATAGTGGAATCAATCGCCTTACATCAAAGGCCACGTGTTAGATTTCACCTAACATTTAAAAACAATCCTATATGCCTAAAATCTATATTCTAAAATATCTATAAATGAATACTTAAAAATTATATTATCTTTGTTAAAAATAATATCTACCAAAAAATTTTTAAAATTATCTCAAAAATGTATCTTCTTCTTCTCATTGACTTTCAGACCTTAAGGTCCATAGTCGCCCTATTGGGATTCCTAGCCTCAATTTTCCGGCAATGGTGGCCAGCCGCTTGGCCACTCCATTCCATTCTTTCCGGTCTTTTGCTTTGTTCTTTCAGTCATTTATTCCAATTTCTTTAAGATCTTCTTCTACACCATCCAACCATCTAGTTTTCAGTCGTCCCCTTGCTCTTCGTCCTTGTCTTTTAGTTTCCTGTATTTTCTTGACACACCTTTCACTACCTAGACGTTGTACATGTCCTGCCCACCTTAATCGTCTACTTCTTATTTTATTTGTTATTATTGGGCTATTGAATTTTTGATTAACTTCGTAGTTTCTTAATATTCTCCATACTCCATTTTCTTTAATTGGGCCGTACATTCTCCGTAGTATTTTCCTTTCCCATATTTCTAATGTGTTTTCCTCTCTTTTTGTTAAATTCCAGGTTTCTGCAGCATAAAGTACGACTGGTCTAATTACTGTCTTGTATATTTTAATTTTTGTGTTTGTAGACAATATCTTTGATTTAAATGTGTCTTTTAATGCATAGAAACATTTGTTACCCTGTTGTATTCTGTTATTTATCAAAAATGTATCTACTTATAACATAAATTTCAAATTATCTCAGAATATATAATTAAAAATTACACTATGTTACTTCACTTATAATTAATATTCATGTCTCAAAACTTTCACTAAATTATCTCAAAAATAAAATATCAAGTGCTTGGAGAATCAACAAAAAACAAAAAAATGTTAGGCAAAATCTAACCATGCAATCATTCTCGGGTTAATAATAAAATTCTTTATTAAATATAAATAAAATTAAATTAATAATTTAATTACCTGTATTCCTCTCATGACAATTACAAACATCATGGTGTGCTTTAAGTCTTTGGACTAACCCTTGAATATGTTTCTTGCACTATCTACAAATAGCCCTACACCCCAATTTATTTGGATTTGTTGTCTTAATATAGAACTGCCATATTGGGTCCTCTTCTCTTCCACTCATTTTACTTTATTTATATGTTTTCACTTCACTTAACTAACCTAACTAGCGAAATCCGTGAAATTGTTGGGCAACATCAATTTATAGGTTGAGAAGGAAAAAAAGCCTCGACAGGAATATTCTTGCAAAAAGCACAACAAACGCGTTCGTGCCTCACTCGGCAGTACTCGGCACTGTAAAGTGAATGTATAGGACAGAAGGAAAACAAATCGCAACAAGAATTTTCTTGCAAGAAGCACGACAAATGCATTGTCACAAGTTTTTGAACAGCAAATCGTATTATAATTTTTAGACTTATACATTAAAATAATTAACAATAATTTCAAAGAATCAAAATATTACAATTTTATATTCAAATTTGAAAAATCAACCAAATCGTGATTTTAAAAAAAAACAATGGTTTTTGATTTTTTAATAAAAATCAGATTTTGTCCAACCCTGATTTCTTATCACATATCGCCAGCCCTCATTGAGCACTAAATTGTCTGTATTTTGGTTTAGAACTAATATTGAATTCTTATGGCATATGAGGGTGTACACTGCTAGCTTAACTAAAAATTAGCAGATTTCTAATTTTTAGTAATATATGAGAATATTAAATTTCAGCTATTGGCACTAAATTAGCACTAATTGTTGCCCCTATTTCCAACCGATTCTACGTGACCATGCTAACTTTATAGACATATATTCTATCTAGATATTTTGCTTCAGAACTAATATTGAATTCTTACGGCATATGAGGGTGTACACTGCTAGCTTAATTAAAAGTTAGCAGAATTATCATTTTTTAGTAATATATGAGAGTATTAAATTTCAGCTTTTGGCACTAAATTAGCACTAATTGTTGCCCCTATTTCCAACTGATTCTACATGACCATGCTAACTTTATAGACATATTATCTAGGTATGGATATCTAAACTTCTATTCTTTTAAAGAAGTTGAGAACCAACTCTAGAGTGGTCGAGAATTGCAACAAGTAGTTGAAAACAAGATAAAATGCATTTTTTTACATTGATTCAATAAATTATGAATAAAAACACTAAAAATGACATTTTAAATACAATAGCTTATAGGATGTAGAAAAAAGAAGGCAATAAATCTTTGATATTGTAGGATTATTAAGGCTAAAATTTAAACACACATATCTTTATTACTCCTTCTGCCTCTCAAAATGAAAATATGGTTATTGGGAGATGTGCATCAGATAGTGAAAAGTGTTAATAATGGTTGCGTTCAGAAAACATACCTTATAACTCAACTGTTGAGTGAGCGTTCATTGAGCAACGAATGGTTGACGTATGTCTCCTGAACGATCATTTTTTGGAAAGATCATAGATAATATTTATTATAGATTGTATTGTCTTTGGAATAAATATGTGAGATATTAAAATTATGGCTAGGGCTAGAAACAATTTAATTCTTGCATTATTAGATGTTGGTGATGTAATAGATATTAACCAAAATATTATAGCCCATGTACCTAGTAGAAGATTTACAGGAACCATTGCATGATTATAACATGAGAAGACGTAGTATTCGAGAAAAAAACAGAAATTATTACGAAGAAATAATTCCAGCATACAATGATTTAGTTTTTAAGGAGCATTTTAGGATGTCTGCAAGAGCGATAGAGGTATTTAAATGTATCTGTTCGATTGAAGAGCTTGAATTAATTATTATTATTCGTGAACATTTTTGGTATCTGTTATGCTGTATGTAACATTATTATATGTATAAATCGCTTCATATTTATCACTCATGTAATATTTTACTAAATATAATCTTTGTTTTGTTTACTATAAATAAAGCCATAGATCTTTATATAAACATCACAATTTACAACGTGTTGTGCTCACTGAGCGCAATTGAAAACCGCTCAGAAAAATGGCGTCCGCTCACCAAACATGTTGAGCTTCGCGCACTGATCAATGTGTGTTCACAGAACATTGACTCAACGGCTGTGCAACAGTTGTGTTTTCTGAACGCAACCATTGATGCAGTATAAAGGGCAATGTTGTTAATAGTTATATAAATATAGTAGAAAAACCAATAAACTACTTTTCAAGCAAAAAGCAAATACTATAATGGAATTATTAATTATATTTATTTTTCTAAGTATGTAAACAATATTACTTTTTGGATAATTATTAGATATGCTACAAGTCTACAAAATAAAGATAGATCAAAAACTTCAAATAGAAATAAATAGTTTTCAGTTTGGGACAATATATCAAGATAAAAATTCAAATTAGCAACTAGGTATTTGTTATTATGTATATAAATAGAAAGCTAAATAACAAAACAAACAAATATATAATATATACATTTAATCTTGTCCTATAAAAATTTCCAATGACTGATTTTCCTTTAATTCGAAGTTTAATAAAGGGAATCACGTAATTTAAAAATGCTTACCTGTAGGCAATATTCATTGCCTGGAAGAGCTTAGCTAAACTAGTATCAATTGATAGCTGCTGTTGTGTTTTCTGTGTAACTTTGGATAGATTTTTATTTTTTGGTTGAACTGAAACAAGTGGCAGTGGTATAAAATCACTGTTGTTTTCTGGAAGAGGAATAGCCACATTGTCTTCATCATCCTGTTCTTCAGCTTCGAATGTAGATACCATAAAATGTCCCGAGTGAATGCACTCTTTTTCGGGCTTCTCTGGACGTCTAACATGTTGAATTGTGTACATTTTTCTCTTTGTTCGCAATTATATTTTTTAACAATATTGAATAGTTAAAACGTGCAATAATTCTTTGTATAATATTACCATTAGATTATGTTATCACTACCAGAGAAAGATCAAGGACTGATAAAAGGGTGAACTTGTTAAATGCGAAGCATCACAACACATCACTAATTAAACTAAAAATTCCATTAATAACTGATAAAATTGCCTTCACTTTCACACTCATGAAGCTAGACATTTAAACTTCAATGTCAATCTCAGCTGTCAATATTAATTTCTTCTTTTTTAGAAACATTGCGTTCTAATTCTATTAATGTAATTCCAAATTAAATAAATAATTATTCTATTGGTTGAGAACAATCGTATAAAAATTCATTAACCAATTGAGTGTAGCTGAAGCGTCATATTTTACCAATAGATTTGAAGCATGGATTATTTGACATTTTGCGTTTTTATATAAATATTTGATTGGACAATTTTATAAATATTATATTATTATTGGATAATGGTAAACAGTAAATCATTGTCAAATGTCAAATTCTATATTCGCGGATTAATCAGGTTTGGTGGCCGGGGAAAATTTTTATATTTTTGTATGCTTTAAGAATTTTGGCGATAATAATGTATTAATTTTTTCAAAACTTTTAATACAATTATTAACCATAACCTTACAATCAAGTTGTCGAAGGATTTTTTACCATTATAATTATTATCGTCGGTATTTTTTGCAAGAAATGCATTAATATACAGAAGTATAAATATAAAGTAAATAACCACGATGACTTCCCCTTGCATAGGCCCAACTCCTAATTTACTTCAAAACATGTAAGTAAATGTTCGTTCACCTAGGATTAATTCGTTAAATTATTTATTTTCACAGCAAATATTCCGGATCTGATTCCGAATTCTGCACAGACATCAAAGGAGAAAATGTGGTGATACACTGTAGCGAAGGTGTTCATAGTCATGGGAGTTCCAAAGTTAAATTGAGTGACAGGATAGATTACAACTGGGAATTCCGTTACTACCATGGGCATTTGGTAGCTGCTCACATTAATGGAAAATTGATCGCTTATGGCATGAAAGGTACACTTATCACCAGTGGTGTCTTTAAAACGAACCAATTTGTTTTTATTTAGGTAAAGATGGTGGTATGGTGAGAGTAACTAATCAAGAAACTGGCCACAGAGCTCTCATAAAAAACTTGAAGGATGATATCAAAGATATCGCCTTTGCATTTTCAAGGGAAGAAATAATTTTAGGATGTGTAGATAGTGAAGGCAATATATTAGTTTATCAAATTGATGATAACCCACTTGCAATAACGTATCCTTTTGTAATTACACTGTTCTACATTTTTTTGTGTCTGTGTTGTACTGAATTCTAATATGCACTCGGTTTCTCCCTATCACCCACAAGTTGTTATAGAAGGGAGAATATAAAATATGAAACTCCCAATTTATAAGCAATTTAGTGGTGCATTTTTAATGATTAAAAAAACAAAATATACTTTTTAATGTATCAAAAAAAAGATGAATACAATAAAAAAAATTATTTGGTTGTCTTTTTTCTCTTGTATTTGCTAGAAGCGGTTTCATGTTTAAGGGTCAAACAGTAGTCCACTAGCATATTTTGGGTCCGTTTTCCACTGTAGCATTTCTCCATCTGAGCAATTTGCTGGTGAAATTTCTCGCCTTGCTTGTCTGAAACTGCACCCAAATTGTCAGGGAAGAATTCTAAATGGGAGCAAAGAAAATGCAGCATAAGGGACATATTGCAACCCAAGGCTTTATAAGATTGGATAAGTTCTTCAACTAGATGAGGCGGCTCACGAGCCACATGCAGCTCTTTTTTTTTATTATTTCCTGCGAATTTATAATCTACTACAAAAAATAGAGTAAAATTAATACAGGAAGAACTTAATTTGTACCACAAAAAAAATTAACGTCGACCCCCTCAAACAACCCCTGTTGCGATAAATTGAATAGCAAGCCAATACTTCTCCAATCTTTTCAAGATTTCTTGAAAAACGAAATATTAAAATCGATTCTATTAGTACTAAATTTGTACGAAGAATATTCCAAAATATTAAAGTCAACCCACTTAAACAACCCCTACTTAGATATATTGAATAGCAAGCCCATTATCCTCCGAACTTTTCATTTTTAAAACGAAATATAAAAGTCTACTCCATTAAAACTGACTTTGTACTAATTTGTTCCACAAAAAATATTAACGTCAACCCATTCAAACAAACTCTGATCGATAAATTGAATAGCAAGCCCATTTTTCTCCGATCTTCCTAATATTTTCTGATAAACGTAATATTAAAGTCGATTCTATTAGTACTAAATGTGTACTAATTTGTACCATGAAAAATATTCCAAAATATTAAAGTAAACTCACTTAAACAACCCCTGCTTTGATAAATTGAATAGCAAGCCCATTATCCTCAGATCTTTTCAAAAGTTTCTTAAAAAAAGAAATATAAAAGTGGACTCCATTAAAACTGAATTTGTATGCTGAAAGGGCTTATTTTAATTTTTGGTACAAATTCGTTTTTAATGGAACCGACTTTTATATTTCGTTTTTCAAGAAATTATGAAAAGATTGGTGGGTAATGGGCTTGCTATACACCTTATTGAAGGAGGGTTTGTTTAACATTAATATTTTGAAATATTTTTTGTGACTTGCTATTCAATTTATCAAAGCAGGGCTTGTTTAAGTGGGTTGACGTTAATATTTTTTGTGGAACAAATTCATTTTTAATAGAATTGACTTTAATATTTCGTTTTTCAAGAAATTGTGAAAATATCGAAGGATAATGGGCTTGTTATTCAATTTATCTAAGTGGGTTGACTTTAATATTTTGGAATATTTATCGTGATACAAATTTAGTAATAATTGTATTGACTTTAATATTTCGTTTTTCAAGAAATCTTGAAAAGATCAGAGAAGTATGGGCTTGCTATTCAATTTATCGCAACAGGGGTTGTTTGAGGGGGTTGACGTTAATTTTTTTTGTGGTACAAATTCAGTTCTTCAATTTCCTTTATTAATTTTAATTTTCTTCAAATTATTAATTTGGGCTTTCCAGGTTAACATAAAGCTAGCAGCCATGTTTTTTTCTTTAATGGGTAAAGGTACAAAATTATTTTTTGTGGTACAAATTAGTACAAAATGAGTACTAAAGATCATAATAGGTTTGATTTGATTCTGCCGAAATAGTTCTGTCAGCTTCACAGAGGTCTCTACCTTGAGGCACTCCAGATTTGATTTGATGGCAAGTTGAGAGTTCATCTTCATAATTTATTTGAAAGCACCTGTCTTCTAGATAGGATTTTAAAATGAGGTATCGTTGATCAGGGAGATTTTGCTTGATTTTGTAGAGGAGACCTTTGTGCCATACTCTATCGAATGTTTGTTGAATGTCGAGGAATACTACAGTACACATTTTCTTAGTTTCAAAGCTTGTTGAGTGTTCTTCTCTAAACCCAAATTGATAGTTAGGAATAAGATCTTCAATAGGGATAACAGCTTCAATCCTGTTTAAAATTAGTCGTTTAAAAATCTTGGACATTATGGGAAGAAGACTTATTGGCCAGTATGAATTTGCTTCAGTTTTTGGTTTTCCAGGCTTATTAATCATTAGTATGTGTGCACGTTTCTACTGACAAGGAAAATGGCATAATCTCAACATACTATTAAATATTGTAGTCAATAGCACTACTGCTTTTCATGGCATCTTTTTTAAGACTTCTGCAACTGTGAGGTCGAATCTGGAAGCTTTGTGTGTATTTTATTTCTTTGTGTACTTCATCAGGGGAAAATATTTTTAATGGAGGTGACAATTGATATGGTGCTTCTATAGCATCGTCTTCAATATCAATTTCATGCGGGATAGAAAGGGTTCTGTTTTGGGACCTCTATTCATAATATATGGGAATGATCTTTCGGAGGCTCTGTCCACACCTGCAATATATCAATTTGCAGATGACACATCATGCATGGTATCTGGTCTGGATCTAAAGGCCATATCTGGGGGGTCTTCTGGAGTGATTCATGACATGCTTAAGTGGTGCAGTGAGAATGGTCTCATATTAAATAAACAAAAAACAGCTGCAATTCAGTTTTATAATAGAATTAAACCTGATCACGATGTTTATATCAGAGTTGATAGTAAGTCATTATACATACTATATGTTGTTGTTTTTCCTTAATATAATTAAACTAGATATACTTTACTGTTACACATATATCCACTTGATGGAAGTAGACCAAAGACTAGTTACAGATTAATATGGTGCCCATTTTTATCTATAGATGAGGAAGAAGGCGCTGATGATCCTGAGAAAATGTTTGTCGTTTTAAATGGAACCAAAGGTAGGTAATTAACCCTCCAAATCCTGAATTTATTATTTATAAAACAAGTTGTGTGTAATATGCTCTACAGAGTCTCATCACTAATACTTTTTAACTCTCAGACATACATTTCTATAACTATTTTTTCAGTCTCCAAAGAACTAAAAGTTGTAAATGAACATTATAAGACAGTTTTATCATAATCTGTTGTCTATCATTATTGACGGCAAACCTTTTTTAGTTCTTTCGTAAAACAGCCTAGTCAATAGTTAAGTAGACGTTTTATTTTAACTTTGGTCTCTGAAAAGCGCAGAAAAAGTGTTATTGCTATTTCAGCACCAGTGTAAAGTGTGTTCAGTATACCTAATAGGGATATTGACTAAGTTTTGAAATTGTTTTTATTTTAATAGCTTTTATGTGTAAAACATAACTTCAGATGAATTTGTAACAACTGTCAACATCCTTATTCTTGATTTAAAAATAAAAAAATATTGTTAGAATTAAATGAATTTATAAGTTCAGTGTTAATTTATAGAAATATTTTTTTTTATAGTTGATATATTCAACGTGGCCATGCTGACTGAAAAATACGGTAAAGGTGCATCACTTGATCTGCAAGATACTTATGAAGGTTACATAGAAATAAAATACCAAACTGAAGTAGTAGATGCTGCATTTTCATCAGACGGTACTGCAATCGCAATAGCATCTACTGATGGATATGTCAAATTTTTCCAGTTATATATGTTTGATGCGGAGAAACAAAAATGTCTCCATGAATGGCGACCTCATGATGGTAGCCCATTGTCTTCAATTATTTTCATCGATAACGTTTTAGAATACAGTACAGAGTAAGTATACGGTTGATGACTTTTATTAACAATTCAAAATATAGGAATAGGAAAATGTATCGTACAACTAAACTCAATTGAAGATCTATAAGAAGAGTTAAACTTATGAATTGTGTTGACTTTAAAATTATTCTCTGCCAAACTAGTTTTCATGTCAATTTCAGCGGTTGATTTTCTTATTTGTCCAAATATACATATTTAGTAGCTATTTCTATGCTATAAATGTTTAAGGTGACCTTGCTTCAGACAAAAGTGGTTGTCATGACCTTAGTTTTACACTAGCATGTTTGATATTAGAAATACACATATTATGAGAGTGCTTTGTACACATTGTAAATTGTAGTTCTTCAATTGACTTTAGAAATACTATAAAATATTTCTTTTACTTTCTTTTTTGACACAATATTCTATCCTAACACTTCAGTTGACTTTTAGTCCAGGAGAATTAGACCCAAAACCTTTGAAATATGGCTGTGTAGTGACATAGATTAAATATTGGTTGGAATTTCTCGGAAATCTTCTGAGAAAAGAAAATATGAAGGTCCGCCAGCTGAAAAAGTTGTGCTATTTGCAGGAAAAATCAAAAACTGCAAAAATCGCTCATTTTTTCCGATATAATATAACTCTTTAAATATGCAAGATAGAGAAAAAAAGTATACTTACGAATTTGTTCTTTATGAAATTCTCTACAAGATAGAATTGGTTAAAATCGATATATTCAATTTTTCGTTGAGAAATGGCGATAAATGCAAAACAAGTAGCTAAAAACCGAGGTTATTTTAAAGCATTTGTTTTGCAGATAAGAAATCATCCAATCACGCTATAAATTGGGATTTAAGAACCTTATTATAGTATAAAACAATATACCAAAGGCCGATTAAATTGGCCTGATAGTTTTTACATTAATTAATTTCCGCGAAAAAATTAACGTCATTTTTGCGTTCATGCTAGGCTTACATTTTTGAGTTGTAATATGCGCCGATTTTTTTACAACTACTTAGACCTCTAAACCATAATACACAATAGTTGTAATGAACAATTTTTAAGTTCTTATCATTTTTTACGCGTTTTTGAAAAGTTGAAAAATTTCGTCTTATAAATAATTAATTTTTCAAGCGAATTTGGATACCGAAGAAAAATACTCTAAAGTACCTAAAAAAAATTCTCGGAAAGACGCTCCTTTTAAAAAAAATGCGTTTAATTTGGCCGAATAGGTGCTGAGATAATAAACATCAAAGATCGAGAGTGTTTGGTATAATTATTAATGTTGTAACAATAAAAAAAATGCCAGCAGATAGATTTTTCCGAGAAGTTTTTGTATGTGCTTTGAAATATAACATCGCCCTTGTGCATGACGTAGGGGAGGGGGGGAGCTGTCGTAAAATTTACCCAGGAAATTTCCCGAAAGGGCAACAAACCTCAGGTCAGAGAAATAAGGACATAAACAATATAAATATATTTGCACTTACGCTTCTTCGAATAGTAATAATAATAATGAAACTAATGAACTAAGTTTTAAATTAAAAAAATTTAAATTTACAATGAACAACACGATCTTAGCATGGACATAATTATTATCAACATAAAAAAATGCCAAATTATAAGTAGTTACTGTGGATGCTTAAATTGTCATAATTGGTAGACGCCATTCTGAAAAATGAGTTTCTTTCATTTTGCTACATCGATTTAAAAAAAATCATCAAAATCGGCCCAATAGAACTTTTTGCGCCACGCTCGATTTGAAGCGTCGATTTCAAGTTTCGCACTGTATCCCCACTCCCCTCAGATTTGACGTGCCGAACGCTACCGCTACAACTTTCTTTGATTTTTACTACTTCATGCACAAGGGCGATGTTATATCTCTAAGCACATACAAAAACTTCTCGGAAAAATCTATCTGCTGGCATTTTTTTAATTGTTACAACATTAATAGTTATACCGCAAACACTCTCGATCTTCGATGTTTATTATCTCAGCACCTATTCGGCCAAATTAACCGCATTTTTTTTAAAAAGGAGCGTCTTTCCGAGAACTTTTTTTAGGTACTTTGAGTATTTTTCTTCGGTATCCAAATTCGCTTCAATAATTAATTATTTTTAAGACGAAATTTTTCAACTTTTCAAAATCGCGTAAAAAATGATAAAAACTTGAAAATTGTTCATTATAACTATTGTGTATTAGAAGTTCCAAGACAAGCAAAGGATGCGGATGCGCTTTTTACGATGCTGGCACTTCCCATACGTCTTTGAAGCGATTTCCTAAAGAAACATCAATTTATACACTTGAAAATTACGCTGTGCTGTTCGCGCTGAGATACGTTGCATCAACTGATATAAGAAATACAGTAATTTTTACAGACAGTAAAAGCCTCGTAGACAGGTTACGAAATATACATGACTCCTTAAATTTATCCCATGTGGAATTAGAAATTCTAAAAGAACATCATAATATAAGACAACAAAATAAAAATACCATAGTGGTCTGGATAAAGGGTCACTCGGGTATAAAAGGAAATGAATTTGCTGACAGGTTAGCAAAATCGGCCATATCTTCAGGAGAACCATTAACAATAAAATCCGTACCCCATTCCGACCTTAAGTGTGAATATAGGAACAGTCTGCTACATGAATGGCAAAGAGTTTATGAAAGTAACACTCATGGACAGAACTACAAAAGCTGCCAAGTCAAGATTCCATGTAAGAGATGGTTCTATGGGATATCACATAGAGAATTCATTGTTACTATAAATAGAATAAGATCAGGACATGCTATGACACCGCTATATAAACAGAGAATATGTATAACTGAAAATCCAGCTTACGTATGTGGTGAACTTGGTGATTTAACCCATGTAATACTAGAATGCTACCAATTCCAAGCAAATCTAAATACTTTCTATGAGGATTTAATAGATCTTAAAGCAAAACTACCTATATGTGTAAATCAAATTGTATTCAGCAACAACATTAATATTGTCTTTATGCACCTGCAAAGGTGCAAAATGAAATTGTAAAACCTGATACTAACAAATACATTGTAAGCAATTTTGCGATTAAATATCTTGTAAGTGCGTCGACGAAAAAAAAAGGAAAAAAAATATTTAGAAAGAAAAAAGAGAAAAAACAGAAAAAAAAAGAAAAAACAGAAAAAAAGAAAAAAAAAGAAAAAAAGGAACGGAAAAAACAAAAAACAAAAAAAAAATTGAAATAGATGCACAAGTACTAACAACATACGTAACATACTAACACAAAGAAGGTATATCTGCAAATGTTCATTGTTTACAAGAAAACCTTGTTTATACATACTAACATAATTGTTTACAAGAAAACTTTGTTTAATAACTCGTCCGTAAAAACGGATTACACATTAAATCTGGCTAATTGGTCTCTGCCAAAACCACCCAACTACATAAAAAAAACTATTGTGTATTATAGTTTAGAGCTCTAAGTAGTTGTAAAAAAATCGGCGCCTATTACAACTCAAAAATGTAAGCCTGGCATGAACGCAAAAATGACGTTAATTTTTTCGCGGAAATTAATTAATGTAAAAACTATCAGGCCAATTTAATCGGCCTTTGGTATATTGTTTTATACTATAATAAGGTTCTTAGATCCCAATTTATAGCGTGATTGGATGATTTATTATCTGCGAAACAAATGTTTTAAAATAACCTCGTTTTTAGCTACATTTATCGCCATTTCTCAACGAAAAAATTGAATATATCGATTTTAAACCAATTCTATCTTGTAGAGAATTTCATAAAGAACAAATTCGTAAGTATACTTTTTTTCTCTATCTTGCATATTTAGAGTTATATTAAGAAACATCGGAAAAAATGAGCGATTTTTGCGTTTTTTTGCAGTTAATGATTTTTCCTGCAAATAGCACAACTTTTTCAGCTGGCGGACCTTCATATTTTCTTTTCTTACATGATTTCCGAGCAATTCCAACCAATATCTAATCTACGTCACGACACAGCCATGTCAAACTGTAGTGCTCCTGGTCTATTTAGAAATACTATAAAATAAACATTTTTTTGTTTTACGTCGTTTTTTGACACAATATTCTATGATAACTTTTCAGTTGACTTTAGAAATACTATACAATAAACATATTTTGTTTTAAGTTTATTTTAAATTATCTGTCTTTAAGGTGCTGGAAATTTACAGTAACTGGTGCAAATAATAATTCAGAAATAAAATTATGGTCCTGCGAGACTTGGACCTGTCTCCAGACAATCCACTTTAAATCCGATCCCAACAGCCTTATATCTGGTCTCTACCTTAACATTTCACTAGATTACAGTGGCCAATATCTCGTTGTGTCCGATATAAACAACAGGGTCATGTATGTTTTACAGTTAGACAGAAACGATGAAAAAAAAGTTGTGCACGTTACTATGTTAGCAGAGTTCTTACTTCCAGCACCGTTCCTTAGTTTCCACATACTTGAGGCTGCTAGTCGCAATGTACCTTTCTCTTACGATAACAGCAATGATGATTTGTACGATGAAAGAGATGATTTCGATGAAGATATCGAACGAAAAGCAGTTTGTCTGAAAATATTAGTGATACAGCCGAAAAAATTCCAGGAATGTAATATATCCTTTTATCCAGAAAACATGTTCTTCAATACTTTGAACAATTCCCCAGAAAAAGTCGAAGAAAAAGAGAAGGTCCCCAAACTAGACGATCTACAAGAATCCGTCTCGTTATTGATACAACAAAAGAGTAGTTCTAACCTCACTTTAATGACGCCTGATGATTTTACGCCTGGAGGTAACTCCAGACCGATAAGCGTTCGAAACGAAACATCCAATTCTATGGAAGCTTCTCTGTCGGAAGTAAACGACGTCGTAGTTGAAAACTTGATAGATTTCCAACGGCCGCAAAAAGATAATTTCGCCAGCGGAGGCTCCAGTCCAAGTAGAGAAGTACAAGAAATATTATCGTTGAACAATTCTAATTACGACAGTCAAGAATTCTTCGAAAACTTACCGAAAATGCAAGAGACCGAGAAAGAAACTAAACAGGATTATTCCAAACAGAATAATATCAACTATCAAGAGAAACTGAATAATGATATTGTTTGGCCAACGATACCAGTCCTCAAGGAGAATCAAGTTATTAAAGATGAATCTTTAAGAAACGAACTCAGGTTAGTAATTTCTGATATTTTTTTTATTTTAATCTTTCTATTTTCAATTTTAACAGTTTTAAAGAAACCAAAAAATGTTGCTCCTAAAAAATTAACTATATACTTTGTACTCCTAAATTTAGGGGGAAAACCCTGAAGTTGGTATCACTGTATTGTCCATTTTTTGTTTATCTAATCGTAATTCTTTAATTGACTTTAGAAATACTATAAAATAAAATAAAAATTGATAAATTTGACATTATATCCTTCTGTTTTTGTTTGATTAAAGTCCCAGCTAGATCTTATATTTCTAAGTAGTTTTGAAGGAACATTTTTTTTGCGTTTAAATAGAACATTGTGAAGTACTAATTGTTAGTTGTGGTATTTAATATCGGCTAACAGACTGAATTGAATAAATTTACAAATCAAAATCAAAAGTATATTACCCTTCACAAACGACTATGTCTATATACTACTCACTAATATCTTCTTGCTACAAAACAAAAATCTTTTTCTCATACAAAAAATATTGCATTTTGCGAAACTTAACCCATTTCTGCCCGAATTTCGATTTTTTTTAATTTAAAAAAAACTAGTTATTATGTCTAAGGAGATGTTAAAACACTTACTCTAATATAAATTTTGAAATTTGAATTTAGGTGTTAAGATGGGTTTATACAGAAAATAAAATAACATAAAATAAATTAAAATAAAAGTTGGCCAACTTTTACCTTCGATATTTTATTTTATCTGAAAATGAATGTGCGCAATCGTAATATTATTGATTATTGCATGTTTGGTATTATCTGTGGTGTGGTACACATAACCTTACTTTAAATACGTACTTTTGTCGTTTGTTATTAGGAAGAAAATAATAAAATTAACTGTCTCGACCCTTACTTGGTGGAATCTACTCATATTAGTGTTTTAAATGAAACTCACGGTTTCTAGTTAATTCCACAATATAATAAAAATTGTTGATAATTCTAAAAAATTGACAATTCATTTCATTTGATGCCTACCTGATGTTCAGTAGTTATTTTTGGCTAGACCAAGAAGTGATTGACTGAATATATGTTAATAGAAAAAAGAAGAAGATGTGATATTACAAATATTGAAGCTTATATATTATTAGCCCTATGGCGATATCCTGGATATCATTTTTCCAATTAAGATCAGTATAACTGTGCAATGATATAGAAAACCAGGAAAACTATAACTATATCTGCTGATCTTTACAATTCAACGGAAACAGAACAAAACCTCAAAATATTTTTCGAAAATAATCGAAAAGTTTCTTAAATATTTTTAATTCCGATACTATCGATGCTTTCGCTTAATCGAGCTCAGTTTCCTTTGCTTTGATCACAAATGAAAATTGTCTTATATTATCTGTGATTTGGTACTATAGTCTGTATATATTTTTCTTTGTATGAGAAGGCTTTAGTTCCATTGATGGTTGGTTAAATTCCGATAATTTTGATACAGTTCCTAAGTAACTCTTTGAATAATATATCGATATATTGAAATATCGATATTTTGTATTATCCATATATCGAAACTATTGAATAATATAGATACGATATATTTATGTTTTTCTTCCCATTCCGAACTAAAGACCGATCACTTTGACACATATTTTTTTTTATGTTCCGTGTATTTGACGAGTGACAGTTAAACAATTATTTTATTCTATTTGTCTGTATAAATCGAACAAACTTTCCTTATTTCTTTCTATTTTATTTTATGCTATTTTATTTTCTTTTATTTGCTGTATAAACCCAACTTTATCTACTGTGATCATATGGTAACATAGGGCAAAAGTGAAGTAAAGTGTTCGGCTTATATAAAAGTGTATTTTATTACGATACATATAATTATTTGTTATGGAAAATTTGAAAACATTGTACACTAAGACCAACATTACATTTTTTACACTGAGTTCTTCCAACTCCATCTCCTTTTATTGCTTGACACAGGAACAACGATGTGATCAGTGGGATCATATCTGATTTGATTCGAAACTGTGTTCATTGTAACACTAAATTGACTAGTGGAGGGTCTTCCTGGACGATTAGGTGAATTTTGATACTTGGCTATATAGGATCGGGCAAATTCACGTCGGAAATCCAAGTTGGACATATTTTTTCTATCTTCAGATGAACTTCTATAAAATACCCTAGCATTGTGGAGAGCGATATCAATCAACCACGTAAAAATTGGCCACTACCACTTTTCTCCATGAGTAGCTATTCGATATTTTGCAATATCCTCATCCATTCATTCTGTACCGCCCATATATTTGTTGTACATACCTATCAAGTATGGTGGAGGTACGTGAATATTTTTTTTATGTTCTTTGGAATATCGCTTTACTAAAGAAACAGGCTGAGTCCTGTATGATGTTGAAGCAACTGTTACCACTGCATTATCTACCCAATGAACTAAAATGACTCCGTTATTTTTAGAAATTATGTTTACGTTATACTTTTTTAGTCATATCATTTGAATTTGTGAGTGTACAGTTTTTTGGAACTTAATTTGAGCGAAATGTACCTGTAATGCCATACCCTCTTTCATTCATCCTTGTCATTAAATTAAAACTGGTAAATAAATTATCAGTAAAAATTTGAAAACGTTATTTTTTATTTCATCTGGAAATTCGTCCAACATGGTTACTAAAGGTGATGTGCAACTGCCGAATTCTTTATTATGAGAGTCGGAATTTTTAGCATTTTTGCCTTGATAAATTTGAAAATTTATGTAGTAACTATTTTCGGAATTGAGACACCAGGCTTTATATGCAAACCTGATGGGTTTTCCTTTGATGAATCGTTTGCAGGAATGTCTTCCACATTTTCTCATTCTCATCCAATAATGCATTATCAACAAAATGGATAAATCTCATAATTTGTTCGAATCTGTTTCGTCTCATGCCCTTTTTTATTGTATCATTCCCCATATCACCCCATTGATCCCAATAGTTTCTTCTGCTGGGAAGGTGGTTATAACCAGAAAGTACTAATATTCCAAAAAAACATTTCAATTCTTCAACAGTTATATTTGGATCGGGATAATTCAAGTACATGGCATACGAGGATGTATTGATATCTAGTTAGCCTAGACCAGTTCCATGCATAAACAAAATATTGCGTTACCATAGCAACGAACAATAACTTATTAGAAGTGTCAGTGTAAAGTTTGACGTCAAAAAAGTAAACCAGAGTTAGAACCGTTTTACACGTACGAGAATTATTGCGAAATTTACTCTGAAAATAATATTTATAATTTTGATAAGAATTTTAAAAATATTTCATCGCTTGTCTGTTTGACACATAATATTTTTACAACAAAAACGTTCATAATAATTTATGTCATACGCCTGCGCAGATAGATTATTACGGAAGAAGTTGTCACGATTCGCATTAAGTAATCAGCTGTTTTTGAACGATTTATTTTAGATGTTGGGTTATTTTGTAAAAAATTTCAAGTTTTCATATTATATTATTTGGCAACTTAATTGGTATTTTCAGCCATACCTGCAAGACAAAAAGAGTTACTGTCAGGTGCTATAGGAGTTAACTATTATTTGCTATTTTCATTAATTAAACGCAAAAAAACAAATACCTCAATGGTCAAAAAATTGGCTTCAAAGAAGAGAAGGGTAGACCTCTCCTAAATAAAAAATTTTGGCAATAATTCTATGACGTGTAAAACAGCAAAAATTATTCTTACGAAAATTTTCCGAGTAAATTTCGCAATAATTCTCGTAAGTGTAAAACGGTTCTTACGCGATAAATTAAAAGAAAAAAGATGTCCACCGAAATTGTGAAAATCCAAAAATTGGAGTATCGAGCCATCATCAAATACCTGTATTTAAAAGGATTAAGAAGTAAGCAGATTCATGAAGATATGCTTAATACCTATGGTGATCAATGTCCTTTGTATGCGACCGTAAAAAATTGGACTAACAAGCTTCAAAAGAGGTAAATTTTCCATTGAAGATGATGACCGATCGGGAAGGCCAGTTTCTGTGTCAATCCCCGAAAATATCGATGCAGTTCTTGACATGATTTTATCAGACCGTCGAATTGGACTAAAACGGATATCTGAATCACTGAATATTTCATACGAACGCGTTCATCATATAGTTCACGTCAATTTGGACATGAGAAAAATTGCTGCAAAATGGATCCCCAAATATTTGAATGTTGACCAAAAGCGTGCAAGGGTAGAAGCATCGCGTTCGATCTGTGCTCGATTTGAAAACTTAAACCGAATTATTACTATGGATGAGACTTGGGTACATTTCTACGATCCAGAAACAAGGCAACAAACGATGGAATGGTGACACTCTGGTTCTCCAAGACCTAAGAAGTTTCGTGTCCAAAAATCTGCTGGAAAAGTTCTTGCTTCAGTTTTTTGGGATTGTCATGGAGTAATCATGATTGATTTTTTGGATAAGGGTAGAACAATAACTGGAGATTTTTATTCGACATTACTGACCACTCTACGGGAAAAAATTAAAGAAAAAAGACCCGGAAAGCTATCCAAAGGTGTTTTGTTTTTGCAGGACAACGCCCCTGCACATAAATCTCATGTTGCCATGCAAAAAATTCGTGATTTAGAGTTTGAATTACTAGAACACCCCCCTTATTCACCAGATTTGGCTCCGTCCAACTATCATCTCTTACCTCAACTAAAAAAAAAGTTTAAAAGGTCGTAAATTTTTTTCCAACGAGGAGGTAATAAAAACTGTGGAGGTCTGGTTTGCAGAGCAAGAAGAAACATTTTTTTTTGAAAGGACGTTGCAGGTTTGCTGTAATAAATGTATCCAATTAAGAGCAGAATATGTTGAGTAATAAAATATTTTAACATTGAAATTTTGTTTGGTTCTATAGTAGGCTAAGAATTCTTCAATATATCCTCGTATCTTCTAGTTTCACATGAAATGTGTTAAAATATTTTTTCGTCAAGAAATAGTTCAAAAATGCTTACCGGTGAATAATCATCATAAAATAAATGTGTAAGATATTCAAACCTTTTTTGAGTTTCAAAATCTCAATCAATCCATATCTTTCCCCTTTTGTTTTCTCCTGTTTAGATTGCTTTGTTCTATTTTTTTCGAATTCAATATTTCTGGTTTTCTTTTGTTTAGATGTTTGTTTTTTATCTTGTATTTCAGTATTTTCCAATTCTCCGTCACTGGAATTTTCATTCTGCTGGAACTCACCGGCGACTATTTCAGCAGATGCTAATAGTTGCCTTCTACTCAAATTATCTATTGTACCTCCTCCATCTTTTTCTGCAGAATCTTCATCTGTATCAATTAGGGGATCAGGGGGTAAAATATATATCGTAGAAACAGCAGGGCCACTCTTATTTTCGTCTTCAAACACCATATCTAGGGCTTCTTTCAATGATAAACCACGTCTGCAAAATAATAAATATTTAGATCTTTATACACAGATGCCCCGTGTCATCATTTGGTAACGCCAGACTCCCACAAAAAAAACTACATAACAAATAATTAACTTTTGTCAACAAAAACGCCAAAAAGTACTACCACTTTAACCCTTATTTTGTAATATTAACAACCACTGATAATAAAAATTAAAAGTAGTACTTATTCAAATCTAACGTCCATGTTTGCTCTTCCAATGAAGTCTCACATAAAAACATACCAACGAAACTAAAACAATTTGTAAGAAACGTGATTTGTTTCTGGAATGTATGTCTTGTAGGTCCATCTAGTGTAGGATAGACAAATTAGTTCCTTCAAAAATTGCAGTTTTCTAATGTAATTGCGCACTAGAAGTAATGTGAATTTCTGTGATCATACGGTAACGTAGGGCAGAAATGGGTTAAACAGGAATTAGAAAATTATTAACAACAGACACTAAAATATTACAATTTGCTGACGATATATGTGTCTATGCAGAATCAAAACAAATAGACAGCTGTAATAACACCCTTTCACAGAATATTGCAATTATTAAAAAATGGACCGAGGAAGTTGGTTTAAAAATATCAGAACAGAAATTCAACGTTTGTACTTTTACAAGAAAAAGGTACAATCCACCACATTACATTAAACTGTCATCATTCAATATTAAATATGAAACAAAGTCTTAATTCCTGGGTATATATCTTGATATGAAGATTAACTGGAAAAAACACATTAACTACATCACAACAAGGGCAGCAAATGCAATTAACATTTTAAAGTCAATACGTGGGCAAAAATGGGGAGCAGACCCTAATATAGCAATTTTACTTTATAGATCGTTAATAAGATCAATATTAGACTATGGTTCATTATTCTATCATAACATCGGCCAAAACCCAAATAGAAAAAATAAAAAATAGAAGTATTCGCATTTGCGGTGGATATCTAAACAGTACACCAATAAATATACTTGAGGCTGAATTTCGAGAACCACCAATGGAAATAAGAAGGGTTTTACTAGCAGGAAAATTTACATTAAAACATAGCTAAAAATAATGGAACATCATAGAAATTGCAAATTTTATCTCAGTTATGCACTAGTCACAAATACTGGGCTCACAAGAAAAACCCACTGTTGACAGAATCATATAATCAGCTGATTTCATTATTTTTTCTACGCCCTATCTTTAAAGTACCTTGTATTTCATTGGTTTGCAGCGCTTAAAGTGGTTGTTTATGGTTAGAGTGAAAAAAAGTAAAAAAGTGCCATAACGTTAACTTTATTTCACGCTTCCCATTAGCTAACACAATGAATCTTGGCTGGGCATCGAGGATGGACTTACATGAAACTTGGAATACGTATAATTGTAATATACCGAAGGAGCTTAATTAAAATATCCCAAATTTCTATTTTAATTTTATTTTTTTGTATAGGGCTGTAGAAAAAATAATGTATGCAACATGTGCATAAAGTGTCTTTTTTTCACTAATGGAATTGTCAACTTTTTCCATTCGTGAAAAAAAGTACCACTTTATGCACTTGTTGCATAAATTACTATTATGTTACTGGCCTTCACCTTCTTTGATGACTGAAATCTACCAATAAAATATAAATGCTTATTTTCAGGTTGAGTGTAAACGAAGAGAAATCTCAGCTGCAACTGTTAGGTTTTAGAATTAACGCTTTAGAAAATCTAATTCGTGAACAAAACGTACTGGTACAGAAATTACACGAAGATAGATTCGATAAAGAGGAATATATGAAGGAAATCGAACTAACGATTTCGAAGCAACAATTACAAATAGCGAAAATGTTGGAAAATTTCAATCAACAATCAGTCAAAACTCTAACGGAGAAATTACAACAAATTATAACGCACGAAATTAAAAGCGCCGTTTTACCGGCGGTGCAGAATCAAATGGAAACTTATAGGCATCAAATTGAAACTCAATATACTCAAAAGTTGAATCACACCGATATTTTGCTGCAAGACAATATATCCAAAGCTTTCAATAGCAAGGTAAGTAAATGTCAATTTATAATTTAAATTTGATGTATTTCCGGATTTTTCACAGTACAGAGTGTACAATAACTGAAATGATGAATGTATTCTGTATTTTCAATAATTGCAACTTTGTCCAGATTGTTAGTCATATATATATATATATATATATATATAGTCCTCATATCCATACCGGTAATCTTTCAAGCTCTTCTCTCTTCAGAAATCAATGTATGTAAATGCTGCACTGCACAATGATCACATTGAGAAACCGGTTCCTTCTCTAATATAAACCGATGTGTTAATGATATATGCCTAATTCTAAGTCGGTTTGTTTTGACCTGATTTCTTGTACATGATGGTAATTCCAGTTTGGTTATTGTTTGTTTTAGACTTTAGCAGATACTCTAAGCATGTCCGTGGTTAATATCGTAGCTCCTGGTTTGGAAAAATGTTATCGTGACATAATTTCTTCGTCTTTAATACCATCCTGGGAACGGGTATGTGGACAGATGTTTCAACAAATCAACGAAACGTTCACACGTGGTACGAAAGAATGTAAGTTAACGCAAATAGTGCTCTTGTTTCCAAAAATCGCAACTATAATATTTATTTTCTTTTAGATACCGCATCGGTGGAAAATTATATGGATAAACAAAGGAGAGTACAAGAAAAAGGAAAAGATCTCATCGTGCAAATGCAAACCGTTTCGGATAGTATGAAAACCAATTCCGACAAAATGATCAGTACCCTTATTTCAGAATTAAATAAACACTTTAATGTCGTTTTTAAAAGGTAACAACACATAAGTTAAACATGAAAATGATCTTACTAAATTTTATATTCAAACGAGGGTAGATAGAGAATTTATTTATTTAATCATTAATTCATTTATCTATTTATGTACCAGGATAATTTACATGTAATATGCAATTAAATATGGATAGTAATGTACCATTTTCAATGGTATAAATTTTATATGTATCGTTCTATTGTTGCAGGGACCTTTCACTCATATTACCATTTCTTTGTTTTGTAATTAATTGTTTTAATTTAGGTATGTTTTAAACTAACATATCTGGGTTATCCAAACACCCCTTGCTTGTTTAGCATAACCAAAGTTTTTTTTGTTGTTAAGAAATAGTTACCGGCGGATTACAATTTATATAAGTTAAATAAATTTATGAATTATTTTATATATGCACCCGACTGTCTTGTGGGCTTCTAAAATTAACCTTCTCTATATCCGTATTTATAACCTTTCATTATTTTCAGTATGAATGACAAGCTAGTTAACAATATTCGAGATGTGATAAGTGATCAAGTGAAGCAAGGTTTTAAAAATCACGCTACCGTCTTTGAAGACAGTGTAATGAATGCAGTCCGATCAAGAGCAGTCACTCCATCTCCACATGTAGACACACATGTAAGTATTTAGTTGATAATTTCACGAAAAAAAATCCTAACTTTATTGTACAATACTGTGTAGTTCAACTTTACATAGAAAAGGATTCGAGTCCTGCAATCTTCAAAAGTTGATAAGCAACACCCTAAATAGCATATAAACAGTTTTTAATAACCCAGTAAGTTATAATGGTAAATAATGTCGATAATTGCAAAAAAGTCAGTTTTTCACTGATTTGAGTCATTTAAAAAATGATTCAAGTCCTGTATTATTTAAAACTTTATACACAACGCCCTATATAGCATATAAATGGTTTTTGATAACTGAAAATAATTGGTTAGTTATTTACCCTTTTCTTTGAAGTTATATGTATCCATAGGCAAAACAACACAAACTAACTACAAATATATTTTCTTGTTTAACACGTTACATGAAATGATGAAAATTGCTTAAAATGATGTTCGTTATGACATATTATTCACGACTGTCAATAAAGCTCCATCCGCTCGTTATTCACGGCGCGTTTTTCGCTCCAGCCAATTAGCAGTCGTTCTCACTCAACTCTCCTTATAAAGAACTCAGTGACAAATCGGCAATCAACCGCTGCCAAGTGCAGCCTTCGTTGTTTACACGGAACACATGGGCGTAACAATGAAGGTTTAATTTTAGTTAGTATAAACTCAGGTGGAATTATTTAAGAATTTCACCATAGTGGGCCTGCCAGCCACAGTAAGTCGATTATAGCAATTTCTAACAGTAAATGTATACACAAGGTTGTTTAATATTAGATCGTATAAGATAGGGAATGGTGTACACATGTAAGAAGATGAGTTCGTAAAACTGTATGAATTCAGGTAACAAACTACCAAGTTAGAGTGTAAGAGAAGGGGTTGAACGAAGGAAGAAGGTATTTTAATTATCTTGGACGTTAAAGATCCTATGTCATAAGCCAACGACTTAATAGCATCTTAGGCAGAGAAACTTGGTAAAACACTAAATTGTTTGTTGAGCAGACACATCAGTGTCGTTGCTCTCAGTAATGGGAAGAGGGACGATTTTTACTATGAGTCTGGTGTATGTACCAGACAAAGTGCGAACTTGGACAGCCCGAACTTTGTCATCCTTTCCAGGGATGATGTCCACAATTCGGGCTAAAGGCTATATTAATATTAATTGTAGGAACTCATCATCTTTGATAAGTACCATGTCATGAATTCTAAGGTTTTAGCAGAGTGAAGTCCATTTGGGACAATTCTGGAGTTGATTTAAATAGTCAACTGTCCATCTTTTCCAAAAGTTTTGTTGGATAAACGTACAACGTTGCCAAAATTTCAATCGGCCTTCAGGTCTAGGAAAAATGTCCTGTTTAGGGAAGGATGTGAGAGGGGCTCCGATTAAGAAGTGACCAGGTCGTTTGGGTCATTGGAAGAGGGATAGAAGGGTCGAGAATTGAGAATAGCTTCTATTTGCGTTAAAATGGTAACAAATTGTTCAAAGGTGTAATTAGAGTTTTGAATAATATGATGTTTAGCACTTTTAATGGCTGATTCCCAGATTCCACCCCAATGTGGAGATCTGGGAGGAATGAAGTTCCAGTCAATGGATAAAGAAAGAAGATAATCATTAATGGGTGAGTTGTTCTTTAAGAACGTATATAAGTCTTTGATAAGATTATGGGCTCCAACAAAATTAGTACCATTGTCACTGTGAATGACAGATGACGTACCTCTACGAGAAATAAAACGCTTCTATGTTGCAAATTCATTTATTCATCATTCAAATCACAATAAAGTAATTTATAAGACTAGTCAAATATTTAAAGTTTACAAGAAAAAGAACAAAATATTAAAATTACAATTACAACAGAAGTTAAAACTAGATAATTACAATACAATTCAAATACAAATAAAACAAAATAAAATGCCAATTGGGATGATTTCTATTCACTACAATCCAAAAATTCATGAACAGAATAAAATGCTATGAATGCTTCTAGTTCAAGGTGTACTGCTTTAGTGGAAAGGCAAATGAATAGGGCTAAATAACACTTTGTAATAGAAGCCTTCCTTAGTAATATTAAAAGGACCTACATAATCAAGACCAACCAATTGAAACTGCCGTGAAGGCGACAAACGAGGTGTGGGTAAGTCGGCCATTATCTGTTTGACTGTTGTGGCTTTAAATATATGGCAAATCAGGCAATTGTTTATAATTATCTTTATGTCTCTAACGCCATCTAATGGTCAGTATTGGAGTCTGACATTATACAAAACATTTTGAGGACTGCTGAGTCCTAAACGTCTATGTTCTCTTAGTAAGAGTAATGAAGTGAAATGGTTATGTGAAGGCAGAAGAATAGGATGTTTTAGTTGAAATGGAATATTCCTATGCTTGAGTCGTCCTCCGATTCCTAATATATTGTCGTGATCTAAGAATAAATTTAAAGATTGCATTTTTTTCTTTGATGGTGTTTTATTTGACTTAATTTCCTGTATTATTGACAGAAAATAATGTTGTTGTACTTGCAGTATTAAAATTCGTAAGGCACCATCTAGCTCACCCGTAGAAAGAAGCGCAGTATTTTTCTTTTTGGTTTTTAAAATGCATATAAAACGTAAGACATTTTTTTTTATTTACAATACAATCAGCAATCAGAAAAAAAATACATTTCTATAAGCTAATATTATGGTTGGGATGATGGCATGATGAGAATTTGTCCATTGACAAACCTCAGGTACTTCACATCAAGTCTATTGGCCAGTTTCTTTTGAGTCGTCTGTTGTCTTCTCTTGTCAGTAGGGGTTCTAAAGTTGGATTTTCTTGGTTTTAGATTTTAGCGTGGTGGTAGTTGCTTCTTTGTTGGATGACATTTTTCACAAGTTTTATTTTGAGGTCGTTATGTATTGTTTCATTGGAGACAAACCATGGGACATCTAATATTGTTTTAGATTGGCATCTTTGGATTATAGTTGTATTGGATTTTCTCGCACAACCCCATAGCTCAATTACATAGGACCAGATTGGTATGATTATTGTCTTCTAGATAAGTATTTTGTTATCCACCACTAGTTTGGATCTTCTACCTATTAACCAGTTTATTTGTCTAGTTGTTAAGTCTATTTGTTTTCTTTTCTTGGTTATATGTTGTTTCCATGTTAATTTACTGTCCAAGGTCATTCCTAGGTATTTTGTTTCTTGTTTGTTGGGTATTAGGACATTGTTGATATGAACTTCCGGTCTTGGAGTTTTGCGTAGTGTAAAGGTAATGTGGCTGGATTTATTTTCACTTATCTTTATTCTCCATTTTTCAAACCAATTTTGGAGGGTGTTAAGATGTTCTTGTAGGTTTATTACTGATCTTTCAGGGTTGTTGGTCACCGATAATATGGTTGTATTATCGGCAAATGTCCCAAGTGTAGTATGTCTGGAGGTTGGCAGGTCCGATGTAAATAGAACATACAGCAGTGGCCCAAGAACGCTACCCTGTGGAACTCCTGCTTTTATTGGTTGAACTTCTGATCTTTCGTTTCCCATTTCTATTTCAAATTTTCGGTCACTGAGATAGGATTTAAGTAGGGTACAGTAGGAGGGAAGGATTTGTTTGATTTTGTAAAGTAGGCCTTTATGCCAGACGCGGTCAAAGCCTTGGCTGACGTCCAGGAATACCGCCGACCAATAGCTTTTATTTTCGTAGGCTTTGTTGATGACATCTGTTATTCGATGTATCTGCTGGGTTGTAGAGTGCCCCTGGCGAAATCCAAATTGATGGTGTGGGATCCACTCTTCAGGTCTTATGTTGTTGTTAATTCTGTGTAGTATGAGTTTTTCAAAGATTTTTGAAAGGACTGATATCAGGCTTATTGGTCGGAAGGAGTTTACATCTGTGGGTTCTTTTCCTGGTTTCATTACTGCAATTATTTGCGATGTTTTCAGTTTTTCTGGCCAGTGTTGCATTCCATTAAATATGTATGTTAATAACACTATTGCTTTTTGTGTAAGTTCTTTAAGCATTTTTGGTGTAATTTTGTCTGGTTCAGGTGCCTTTTTTAGTCCCAAGAATTTGATGACTTCTTTTATCTCCCTCGGAGTGACAAGTGTTATTGGTTGGCTTTCTTCAGTAGGCGTTTCTAGGTTTTGTTCTATTTCCTGGTCTAGTTCGTCACTGTGAGGAGTAAACGTATTACAGAAGTGTTGCGCAAAGAGATCTGCTCTCTCTTTTTCACTTTTTGCCCAGGATCCTATAGTTGGTGTTGTTTGTCTGATTGGTGGTACTGGTTCTTTGGGTTTTCTTGCATTTTTGATTGGTTTCCATATTGATTGGTCGAATCGATTTAGGTTTTTTAGGTAGTCGGTAAATGATTCTTCTCTGTATTTTTTGAGCTTGATCTTGATTATATTGTTCGCCATTGTTCTGGTGTTATATTCTTCTGTTTCTGCTACGTCTGAAAGCTGTTTTATCATTTCCGGGTAATTGATGACGTCATATATGAAGATCGGCGGCGGTTTTGGAGATTTGTTAGTTGGATCTTCTTCTGCATTTGTGTTTTCTCCGTTTTCGCTTGATAATGAAGCATATCTGTTGTTCGTAGGTATTTCGTTTACAGTCGTTCTGGCTGTTCGTAGAGTATGACTATTTTTTTTCCTTTTTGTCCCTTTTGCTACTTGTCAGGCCACTGAGTTGTTATTCTCTGTGGAGTTCTCTTCCATTTCTTGTTCTTCATCTGTTGTGGAAAAAGTTCTATGCAGTTGTGTATTTGTTTGTTGATTGTTTTGTGGTGTAACAAACATTGGAGTGAACTGATTTTGGGTTGGTGGTAAAGGATTTATTTGAGAGGAGTACATTGAGTATTGTGTCGATTGTGCAGGATTAATTTGTATTTGTGGGTTTGTAATTGGGTAATTTTGGATTAAATTTGAATGTGTTTGATTTATTTGTGTTTGAGGATATTGATTGTTTGTTGTTGGGTGACCCTGTATATACATTGGTTGACCATTTACATCAAAACCTGTAAGGTTCGCTGATGAATACATTTTTGTTGTTTTTGCATTCTCTTCTTTTTTTTTGTCACCAGCACTAATGATTATTTTTATCGCTTATCTCACTTGTTTTTGTTCCGGCTAATTGCCGAAAATGATAATAAACTTGAATTTCGAGCAAAACGTAAGACATAGGCTAAAGATTTAATTAATTTATTTAACGATGAAAATCTTTTGATAAATTCAATCCAGACGTTATCAGGATATGATACAGCTATAGGAACATTTTTCTATCTTCAGGCGGGTTTAATGTTTCAGGAAAGGTAACGTGACTTTTTGTGTCTCGAATAGTTTTCCACAGAAAGTCCGGTGAGAACCAAAATGTTGAAGGTGGTTGCAATGACTGCCCACGTGACACAAAATATCTGCAGTGTTAAGATGGGAACAGATATGTGACTCCAAGAATCCCGAGGACCAAAATGCTGAAGGTGGTGGCAATGACTGCCCATGGGACAAAATATCTGCAGGTTTAAGATGAGAACGGATATGACTCCAAGAATCCTGAGGAGTTAATTGTAATATTTGAGAGAAACTATGCAGTTCAAAATTGATGACTTTTTTATCTAATTAAAGTAAATCGGGGAATATGAAGTTGAGAAAGTTGTGATATATTTATATATTTTCTGTGAAAAGTTGCCATTTCCTAATAATAGAAGGGTCATTTATGGGCTTGTCCTATGAAACTTTCAATGACCAAAGCTGCTGCATAATTGCCTTCCTAAGAACGACTACTGGATTAATTATTCCGATAGGGTCAAAACATAGTGAACGCGAGCATAAAAGGCAACCACGATTACAAGCGTTTGTTGTTTGGGTTGTCTACCACGCAGGAAAATAATTAAAATTAGAATCTAACTGAAATCCAACAGAGGAGGTAATTGGTATATTTTTGATTATTTTCATGATAAAAGGCAAATCCTACTTTGTTATTTAAACATGAACCGTCCGTAAAAATAAGTTCAGGGTCATTCCATTTTTCTGCGACGTCTTTCAGAAATAGCGCCATGTTCTTTTATATAATTTGTGTATGTATCTTTTGGTCGATTTAAATAACGTTCATAAGGAATTTAGTAGCAAGGGGAGATGTTCAAAAAATTGATTTTCATGGTTGCTCACCCAGTTGTAGCTTTCTATAAATTTAGGTAACTTATTTTCCCAATATTTAGTAGTTAGGCAAAATATGAATAAGTTGTTTAGACTTTTCTTGCTATCGGTTTTCTTTGCACTTATTTTTAACATTAGTTGGTTCATTAACATTTCTCTTCTAATGTATAATGTTTGTTCTGAACATTCTGTTTCCATTACATTTATAGGTGTACTCTGCAGAGCCCTTGTACATAATCTTAAGCAACGATTTGTAATATTGTCTATTTTTTGTGTGGGACATTTGGCTGCAGATCCATATAGAATACTACCATAATCGAGAATTATAAATGATTTGTAAAATAATAAACCTATATTGCACCCCATTTATGGTGACTGAAAACTTTGATAATATTTATTGCCTTCTCACATTTATTAATTGTCTGTGATATTTGATCTTTCCAGTTCAGTTTTTTGTCTAAAATAATACCGAGATAAGTTACTGATCATTTGTATGGAAATTCGTGGTTTGCTAATTTGATGGTGTTGTCATTTTGATATCTCTTTCTAGTAAATGTACGTACTGAGAACTTGGATAGGTTTATAGTTGCTCTGTTTTCTTCGAACCATCTTTTTAATATTTCTGTTGCTTTGTTGAGTTGATTATAACAATTTTTTATTTTTTTTTGTTGTGAACTGATAACAAAATCGTCTGCATACTGATTTTGACACCAAGATTACTTAACGTTTTCTCAAAATCGTAGGTGTAAATTTGTCTAGGGCCTACTAATTTATCATTTGTTCGTATTTATATGCTTCTTTTACTGTGGAAGCGAAGAATCTTTTACATTGTTATCAATGTTATCGGGGGTCTTCCCCCGCTATTATCATATGACTTTGTTAACAAGATTTCACTGATAATATACTTAGTTTTTATAACTTTTTATTTTTAGGGTAACTAGTTTTAATATTCACTTTTAATTTATCGGCGTTTAATTGTTTCAATGCGAACTATTCTCTACGAAAGCATAAACAGAACTGATTTGATTATTGCAATATTTAAATGTTCATATACAACAACCTATATAGCATATAAACGTTTTTTGATAACCCTCTATTGAAGAAAAAGAAGTTATGACAATAATTGCAAAAAGTCATTTTTTCACTGATTTAAGTCATTTATAAAAGAAGTTAAATCCTTGAATATTTAAAAGTTTATATGTAACACCCTATATAGCATATAACCGGTTTTTGACAAGCCTGCATTGAATAAAAAGATGTTGTAATGATAAATAATGACGGTAATTGCAAGAAAAATAAGTCCCAAGAGACTATCAAATATTTAACTTATTTTCACAATGGACAATTCATTGTGAAGGACACTATATGTACTTGTTGCTTTTTTACAAGATTTTTATATCATGTTTATTTTTTTAAGGCGATGACAATGAACCAAATCCAACATTTATTATCGAGAAATAATTTCGATGAAGCTTTCCAACTTGCCTTAAGTGCGGAAAATTTAAGTTATGTCATTTACGTATGCGAAAGGGTGGATATCCAAACTTTATTCGGAGAAGAATGTCTATTACAACAAAGTTGCCTTTTAGCACTCATCCAGCAATTGAGTATGGAACTAAATAAGAATACAGATCTTAAATTAAGGTAAGATAAAATCGTTTATACCATTATTGATGTTTCTAATAATCTCAATGCTTAAAAAATCTTCCTGCACAAATTGAATCATAGGGTTTTTTGAAGTTCATAAAAAGTATATTGAACCAATAGAATTAGCTTATTTTGAAGCGAAAAATAAAACAAAATTGTTAACAGGATGAGAACAGTTGGAAATAGTAAAGTGGTGTATAATAAACGTAAAAATAAATGTGTGAGCAGGGGTGTTTCCAGATATATTTGGGATGAAAAGGGGTGGAATTTTGGATTATTGCGATTTCCGGCGAAAATTGACGTCGGAGAGAAAAGTGTACCATAGAAAAGTTGTAGATCATAAAAATATCTACAGCTTTTGTATGAAGGATTTTTTCACATAACCTCAAAATCTCCGCGAAAACCCGCTTTTATTGTTTTTTATTTTTCATTTACACAAAAATAATTTTATTTTGACGAAACTTGGTGAAAGTATACCTTTTTCTGTCTGAAATATCCACACATTTTTTCAAATAAAATTATTAAGAGACTTCCGAGATAATCACGTCTTCGGCCCAAAAGAAGATTTTTCAAATTAAAATTCTCCTTTGAAAAATTGTCGTAGAGACTTCTTTCAGGTCCCAATTTTTTCGTTTTCAGTTATACTTTCTTGTGAAATAATAAAAAAATACAGGCCACATTTAGAAACATGCTCAAAACTTTGAAAAATGAATTTTGTAACAATCTTTTTTTTACTAAATGTTAATAATTTGTTTAAATTTTCAAATAATTCTTAAAAACCAAATGCACTATTCAATTGTACGGAAAAAATACATTCATACAAAAGTTGTAGATTTTTTTTATGATCTACTGTTCTCTCAGTATTGTATGAGCACTCGTACAAGTCGGTTGTGTTCATCGGTGTTCTCGAAGCTTTCAAGTTTTGTTAAATCGTTAAATTCCTATTAGAACATTTTTTGCGGAAACTAAAATTTTGAAGGACATAACCAATTTATTTTGAAACAAATGGTTGTCCAACCGGGGGGTAGACCCCCCGATAAACCACCCACACCCATGTCGGAAGATGATGAAACCCCTTTTCCAGGTTATGAAAACAAAATAGGTACAAGTAGTAAAAACTCAGAAAAAGTAAGTAGATCCGATCCAATAATAATAAATGAATTATTTAATACACTACAAAACCAACAGGTCACAAAAACAGGTAATTATGATAAGCTCAACAAAAAGCTGCCAGTTTATAAATATGGGTTAAATGACCTCGTTCCTTTCCATATTTATGTTGAAAATAGCGAAATTGATTTTAAAGGCAGGTTAAATGCATTAAAAATCGGAGATATAATTCTTTCAAACTCCGGAAATAGATAACAAAATCCAAAGTATAGACACGGTAGGTCGCAATAGAATAAGGATAATCATGAAAGACAACAAAGGTGAAAATTACCTTCTCGAAAATTGTGAACATAAAATATTTATTGAAAAAAATTTAAATATTTATATTCCCAAATTTATAATATTTAGACAAGGAGTTATTAGGGATATCGCATTAGACTTTTCCGAGGAATATGTTAAAAACAAAATAAAACAGTACCAAATTCGAAGTTACTAGCGTAAAGAGAATAAATAGAAAAGTTACTAATAATGGAAAAGTAGAATATGTGCCAACTAAATCCTGTGTGGTAAACTTTAAAACACAATCTTTACCTAACCTGACCTAACCTAACCAAAATTCACCATAATAAATAAAGTTTTGAAGGAGGTGGAACCCTACCAACAAAAGGTATTACTATGCTTCAATTGTTTAAGATATGGCCATCTTGGCGGACAATGCAAGAGCCATCCAAGATGCAGTAAATATCACAAACCTCATAATACAAAAGAATGTCAAGAAAAAAAATGTCATACACAAATGTAAGCTGTAATGGCAATCATTTTACTACAAACTTCAACGAATGTGATGAATTTAAAAGACAAAAACTAATAAAAAACTCAATGATAACTAATAATATAAACTATCATGATGCCAATTCCAAAATCTCCTATGCAAATGTAGTCTCAAAAAATCTAAACATGCCATCCAACCCACAACAAATCCCCACTCAACCGGCTATTCAGCCTCATATACACTCCCAACCTACAAATCACCAAGAAACCGCAAACCAACACAACGTAACTGAACACCCACGGACATACTCACATCCAAGGGTACCTAATAAACGGCAGAGGCCTAGCAGCCCAGATCCAACTTTATTGGCTCGCAAGGAAATCCCCGTCCCCGTCTCCCAGGCCCAAACTTTAATATTCTAAATAATTACTTACATACTCAACATAACCATACAAGCAATCCAGTAGACAATGAAAATTTAGACCAAAATGCAATCAAAACTCTTTTTGAAATATTTTAAGAGTTATTAAATAAACTTAAAGAATCTAACAATATATATGTGTCAAAAGAGAACTTAGAAAGAGTTATTAAATAAACTTAAAGAATCTAACAATATATATGTGTCAAAAGAGAACTTAGAAAATCTATTTAGTAATCAGTTAAAAAAAAGAATTTTGTCATGTGAAACGTCAAAATCGCAGTCGTAAACAAATATAAATTTTTGCAATGGAACTGTCGATCGGCAGTATCTAATAAGGAAAACTTAGAATATTTATTACAATCAAATCATATAAATATTGCGCTCTTATCAGAAACATGGTTCAAACCAAATAAATATTATAACTTTAACAGTTATAACATAGTACGAACTGATAGAAATGATGGATATGGTGGAACTGCCATACTAATAAAAAACAATATCTTGTTTAAAGAGGTTAATGTAACAAATAATATAAACATTCCAAATAGTTGTATACAAACAGATTTATGTATTATCAAAAAAACAGTCCACATAGTATCAGTTTACATAAAACCAAATACGAAAATAAAATTACAAGAATGGATTCAATTTTTTAACAGTATACCAAAACCATTTCTAATAGGTGGAGACTTTAATTCTCACCATCAATCGGGGGGGATGCGAATTTGACGATTCATATGGAAATGTTCTACTAGATGCTATAAATCATTGTAACTTAGCAATATTAAATGATGGCTCACCCACTCTTGTTACAAGAGGTAGAGTCAGCGCTTTAGATCTTACAATTTGTTCGCAAGAAATAACACAACACCTCAATTGGAGTGTTGTAAATGATCCTCATGGCTCAAATCACTTACCTTTAATATATTATTTCGAATCACCACAACACTCACATTTCCAAAATATAAAACATGACATCTGGATACCTAAAAATGCTAGCTGGACAAACTACATTGAAACACTAGAAAATATGACACCTGCAATGAGGCAGCAAAAAACAGAAAAGAGGCATATATAAAATATAAAAATAACCCAAATGTCCAAAACCTTATGGAGTATAATAGACTGGATGTGGTAGCTAAAAAAACATTCAAACACACCAAAAAACAACAGTGGGCTAAATACTGTGAAAGTCTAAATTCCTCAACACCAATAAAGGAAGTGTGGCAAAAAGTAAATTCCTATAAAAACAGTAAACAGCAAAATAAATTACCATTAGATGATAAAGCAGAATGGATCCATGAATTTCACTGTAAAATTTCACCCATAAGGGTTAAAGATATCAAAACAAGTCCAATGGTAACTACTTGCCGCAAAAATTGTCAACACTTACTAAACGAAATAAACATGTGGGAGCTCGAAAGAGCTTTAAAACAAACAAATAACTCTCCCGGCAAAGACAATATTACCTATTCGATGTTATACAATTTACCACCGGAACACAAAAAATCCCTCCTGAAAATCTATAACCTTATTTGGACAAAACAACATAGTATTCCAACTAGCTGGAAGGAATATGTAGTATTGCCAATATTAAAACCAGGAAAACCCTTACACCAATCAAACTCATACAGACCAATTTCTTTAGCTTCATGTATCCTTAAGACCTTTGAAAGACTCATCAATAATAGGTTGGAACAGTGGCTAGAAACAGAAAATATTCTCCCAAAAAGCCAATATGGATTTCGGAAATCTAGGTCCACTCTAGAAGCTTTGACAATGTTTGTCACCGACGTTCAGACAGGTTTCACAAATAAAGAAATAACAGTAGCAGCTTTCCTGGATCTCACCGCAGCTTTCGACAATGTTAATCTTGACATACTAACCCACAAACTGGCTGATATTGGTGTTCCTACAGAACTAGCAACTTTCTTGATCTCTCTATATTCAGAAAGAACTACATACATCAAAATAAACCACGACTTGAATTCGCCACGTCAAACGCAATCGCAGATAGGACTTCCACAAGGGAGTACATTAAGCCCACTTCTTTACGTGTTATATACCCTAGATATTGATTCTATAGTAAGAAATACAAATATTATCCAATTCGCAGATGATTTACTGATCTACTCTACAAACAAAAATCTAAATATTACTTTGGACAAACTTAGCACTGACTTTTATAATATTAATCAATGGATGTCCACAAACAACTTCGTATTATCTCAACAAAAGTCAGAAGTATGTATTTTTGCCAAAAAGAGAAACATCCCTCAAGGGGAAATTCAATTAGGACCCTATCGCTTTCCAATCAAAACCACGGTTAAATATTTGGGTGTTTACCTGGACGGCAAATTACTTTGGAAATATTGCATCCACAACATTATAAAAAAAGCTCAAAACTCAATAAATATCATCCAAGCATTCTGTCGTACTAAATGGGGAGCTGACCCTAACATCGCCCTCCTATTTTACAGGACAATGACGAGATCAATTTTCGACTACAGTAGACGGAACAGCAGCAGAATGTCATCTACAAAAAATAGAAACTCAAAAAAATCGATGTCTTAGAATATGTCTTGGCTATTTAAAATCAACACCAGTACATGTCATGGAAGCAGAGGCAATAGAGCCTCCACTATCCCTTCGAAGAAAACTAATCAGCGATATTTTCATAACTAAATTATTTGCTAAACGTGCTCAAACCATTCACTCCATACACAACCTTTCGATATTAGTCCTTACCCATCCATACTGGCAACACAAAAAAATTCCGCTAACTGTGGACAGCTACACACGTATCCTCAAGTACCAGGAAATTGTATTCTCCTCAAATACCCTTCCATATTATGCAGAGCAACACTACCTTTTATCCTCTTCAAAAATGGAAACAAGTTACGTAAACCCAAACGGAAACTTCTTAGAGCAAATCAACCATCTCTGGCCAGAATACAAATATATATATTTCTTTAAAAACACTTACTGTGTCACTAATCCTGGCCGTGTATATCCAATTTACAAATAAAATTCCTGGGATTCGGCCATTAATTATTTATTACTATGGTGATGTCATATAAAAAACATAAAAGATACTTTACTACTACTACGCACGTTTCGGCATAAAGCCATTTTCAAGTAGGTACAAAGTTAGATAAAAACCTAAAAGAGATATCTTCAGGTAGTCAACAAATACAATATACAAATCAATGAGACTCAAAATGATAACAGAAAAAACAAAACAAACTTACATGTAAAAAACCCAACGCTCAACATCTCAAGCTGTAGGAGTAAATGCAATAAAATAGATTTGATAATAAATTTTAAATCATTCAGCCAAAAACCATCGTATACACCTTTCGCTCGATAGAAAGTAGTTGAGGATTTAATAGATCTTAAAGCAAAACTACCTGTATGTGTAAACCAAATGGTATTCAGCAACAACATTAATATTTTATATTGTCTTTATAATCACCTGAAAAGGTGCAAAATTAAATTGTAAAACCTCATACTAACATAAATACATTGTAAGCAATTTTGCGATTAAATATCTTGTAAGTGCGTCGACGAAAGAAAAAAGGAAAAAAAAGATGAAAAAAAAGCATTTAGAAAGCAAAAAAAAGGAAAAAAATGGAAAAAAGGAAAGGAAAAAAAAACAAAAATAAAAATAGATGCACAAATACTAACAACATACTAACACAGAGAAAGTATATCTGCAAATGTTCATTGTTTACAAGAAAACCTTGTTTATACATATGTACTAACATAATTGTTTACAAGAAAACTCGTCCGTAAAAACGGATTACAAATTAAATCTGGCTAATTGGTCTCTGCCAAAGCCACCCAACTACTTAAAAAAAAAGAAAACGTTTCTCTCCGACGTCAACTTTCGCCGCAAATCGCAATATTCCAAAATTTCACCCCTTTTCATCCCCCAAATATATCTGGAAACACCCCTGCCCACGCATTTATTTTTTTTAGATTTATTATACGCTACTTTACCATTTCCAACTGTTCCCATCTTATGAACAATTTTTTCTTTATAAAAGTGTAATTTGACTGGACTATATGTAATTAATTTATAATATTCATTGTTTCAGTTACATTCGTGCAGGTTTTCTCTGCGTATTGCCAGACTGCGCTACCACGAAAAATTTTATACCTAAAGTACTTAAAGATCTGTTGAAACAACTCAATAATTTCTGCCAATCGAATCCTCCAATTAAACAACAGAAAGAAGCGAAACTAATTAAAATGGCTGTGGAAAGCATGTTGGTTAAATGAGGCTCATTTTATATTTTCGTTGTTAAACCCTCTTATTTTTATTTATATTTTAAGCGGTTCGTATATGGAATACTTGAAGAAATTACGTTTATTTTAGTTACATTTGACTTATTAACTACTAATCGTGTCCCAAATAAAAATGCACATTACTAAATTATCAAATATTCTTTATAAATGTTCAAAAAATCTGTTTTGATACCAGCATCAATTCTAAAGATGCGAATCCACAATGAGATTTTTGTTTCACTTGTAGAATATATTTTCACAGAACGTGACAGATTTCTGTAACACACTATTTTGGAACTAAACTATAGAGACAAATCTTTCTCTCGTGCGACAAGATGTCTCGAATGCGTTGTTTCCACAATCAGCGTACATGCCAATTAGGAAGAAACAAAATTTGTGTTGTGGAGTGATTTTATAAAAAACATGTCAAGGAAAAAGGCTAGAAGAAACGCTGCAGCTTATTATTATTACCCAAGTCCTGTAGTACAGAATCGAAAAAGTACCACAGATATTGGGTGAGAGATTGGATTAAACGGAGAAAAAACACTTTTGTTATGTTTTCATTTTCTGTTAATGCTCTGGAATTAACATTTTATCCTTTACTTATTGAGCCGTAAGTCCAAGCTTGCTGGAAATTTCGTTCACAGCTGATTTCCGAAAATTGATAATTTTAGGACCAGCAGTCCCAGAAGTTAGGATAGGATTCATACAATTACTTCTTGTCCAGTTAAAAGTACGAACTTTATCTACTCTTTAAACCTTTTTTCAACTTAAATAAATCATTTTGAAGAAAAAAATGTTCACAACACAACAACGGGTGAAATGAATGTCTCAAACGATATTTGCTATAAATCATGTTTACAAGTTGAAACTTGTTTAAAAAATAAAACTCATCACACATGTTTTCACGATATTATCTTTAGTTTATCACATAACTCAGACCTGTTTCGACAATGAAATTGAAGTTTAATTAAGATTATTTCAGTCAAAAATCTTGTGGATTCGCACCTTTAACGATTTTTATAGTGTATACTCAATAATTAATATAATGCTTAAAAGTTATGGTGTTAACACTATTGACAAATAAATAAAAATTAATGTCGCTTGGTTAAAATGGAGGGATGATGAAAAGTTAACCCTTAGCTATCTAAAGAATTGTTGATTGTGCCTCTCCTGGTATTCCAGCTTCCTGAAGTCTAGTACACATTTTATCCGGATGAACTACCTCAAACTTTAACTTATGCCACCATCTTCTTTCCAATCCGTTGTTTCTTCATTCTCTATTACTAAATGTTTCTATTTTGACACATTAGTTGACCCGATTGTTAGTACAAGCTCCATTTTTTGTTATTTCTTCGTATATATTTGTACATTTGCATTGTCTTCCTAATGGTAGTACTTTGAACTGTTTCTTTTTCTGATCTTTTATGTATTCTTCTTGAATAATTTAGTTTTAGTGTATTTTTTTTGGAAACAAGTGCAAGGTTGGTTAAATTAAAGAATATCGGAAAAATTTATTTTCCTAAACTGTTAATTTGCATTTTCTTGTTTAAAGAAGAAAAATATATACGTTAGTAACATTTGATGTGACAAAATGTGTTCCATATACTCTCCGACCAATGTAACTAGTTTTTAAGATGCGTAATAATTATTATAATGCAATTTTTATTTTTCATTTCGAAAAGTGTATTACAAGTTTATTTTTTTTACGATTATCTCATTATTTGTTTTTCATTTGAATGTTTCCTGTTAAATACTGTGTTATCATAAAAAAAAGTTGATAAAGAAGACATTTTTTACAATAAACGTTCTAAATAAATATTTTTTTTGTCAAAAATTATTGGATTTGAACAAAATTGAAGATTTCAAACGTTTTTTATTGGTTTATACTAAATAAATACCAAAAAGGTGTTAGGTTTTTCTCGTTAGTTGTGACGTTCTTTTTTTTCAAAAGATAACGGATGTCACTATGGCACCCACGGCTTCAATAGCTACTAGATTTCCTCGGGCGCAAAATTTTTGTGATAGTTTACTCCACCGAACTCTCGAAAATGCAGCGTCAAGAGTTACCAGGGTAGCAACAGATTGTGGTGGTTACTTAGTAAGTGTCCCTCGTATAGACTTTAACCATAAAACCATTCATCTTAGAGAAACACTTACCTAGTGAACCATTCTTTAGGATTGAATAAATAACACCGTTTAAAACTCACTGGGATAAATATAATTATAAACTACTAACACAGATTATAGATACACAATACATACATTTGTACTATTCAAAATAATAACAATGAATCATTCCTCAAATTGTTGAATCTTTCTATTTATAGGAAGTATTAGAACTAATGATTCTGTGGCCCGTACTCTTGACCTTCCTGATCATGTGAATATGATGTTTTACAAAGCGGACGTGCTTTTGTTATGTTTATATGTCCTTAATAGTTCGGTGCCCGCTAACCACATTGAAATTATTATTTACACAAATTTAATAATGTCTTTTTGGGATCATCACAAGATGGAGGTTAAGTAATTCCAGGGGTCTGTTGTACTTGACCACGACGTAGTACGTAGTGGGAAACAGGCTTTAATCGCTTACTTACCACTATCAGAAAATGAAACTACCGGTGCTTTACAAATTACAAATTTTATTTCGACTTCGAAATTATTTAGAAAAGAGAAATAAAACGGACCAAGGAGCTATATAGAAATGTAACCATAAGCAATTGCATTTTTGGCAACTCAAGAAATTACCCCAGTACAAGAATTTATATTAAATGCTAATATTGTATCTCGTATCAAGGGAGAGCCAAGAGATTTTTTGAATTATTCCAACAAGAACAAAACTATCTGGACTGGCGTACGACCGGCCTTATTAGCCAAGTACGGTGACAGACGTTCGGAAGACATTTTAGTAACGCAGTTATCGACAACAGTACAAAAATGTAACGAGACTTACGACCAATATCATCAGCGCCCATCAAATAATTTAAATGACTTACTCCAAGATATTAAGTTAAACAACAATGTAGAAACGGTAGCATTCAAAACCCCTTATTTCAAAAATATGGCCCTTAAAACTTTTTATTCTGCCATAAATGAACCTTATTGTGAATATTTGTTACATTTTCAAATTACTTCTCTTGAAGAAGCCCTTCAAAAATGCATAGCCTATGATAATCATAAAAATCAGCACCAATATATTAACTTCTTAAAAACGCAACAAAACAAAGGACCGACATAATTCATACCAAAATCGACATAATAATAGCAATTTTTCGACACAACCACTTTATAATCCACATCGTAATTTCAATTCTCACAATACTTTTCCACGAAATAATAATAATTCTCAACCAACAAATTCTTCACCAACTCCTCGTAACAATTCTCAACAAAATTTTCATTTTCCAAGAAATAGTTTTCAGAACCATTCCCAAAGAAATATTTTTCAACGTCCGAATTATAATAATAATGCTGAAAATTTCAATAGATCTCCTCTTCTCAGAAATACCCTGAATCAACAAAATAATTCCTCTCCTATGAGCGGTGTACAAACAATTCATGAAAGAAATCAGCCCATGAGTGTTTCTACTAGACGAACCCACAATTTTAATATAAATTCCTCAAACGACGACGAAATTGAAAATTACAACGAGGATAATTTTCAGGATTTTCACGAGAACCTTCCCGAAGAACAACCGCCTCCTGTATAAACGTGAATAATATTCGAGAATACCCTCAATTGCCCTATTTTATAATGCCAATTTCAAAATTAGAGGTTTTAATTGATTCTGGTGGATCTAACACCGTGTGTGTGTGTGTGTGTGTGTGTGTGTGTGTGTGGTGGGAGGATGGCATCAGCTTTAGCTATTTGCCACATACATATTTTTTTTGTAGGATAACCAATCAGTGAACAACATTTATATGTTTACATTGGTTGCTTTTAAAAATTTTATGATAGAATCAAGGACAGGTTTATGGTTTGTTGAAATTATTGTGGAAAAATTTAAAGGTAGCGGAAATCCATATTTCTTTAAATCAGCTATTAGTTCATTAGTAAGTAAAACATGATTAGTGCACTCAAAAAATAAATGGTTTAAATCAGCAATTTTATTATTATTACAAGAGCAATGAGGAGAACTTACTAAACCAAGTCTGTGAAGACGCGCCGGAAAGCGACCGTGATTTAATTTTAGTCTTGTTATTGTACTAGAGTAATATCTACTTATATTGGGAAATGATAGATGCAAAATTTTATTTGGAAGTTTAGGGTGGATGAGGAAGTATTGGTTTTTGGACTCCTTATCAATATTATCATATATTTTTGACCAATCCGATTTAATTTGATTTCTGTAATTAATAATGAGATCAGAGTATTGTGGTTGATAATCTATAGTTGTCCCAGATACAGATTCCTTGGCTTCCGAATCTGCTTTTTCATTACCTATGATACCTACATGGGCCTTAGCCCAGATAAATGTTATATTAATATTTGAAGACCGAAAAAAATAAGCAAGTTTTTTAATGTTGAAAATAATATTATTTTTAAAATGTTTAAAAGGCGAGCCCTGAAGAGCTTCCAGAACTGGTTTGGAATCAGATATTATTACAATGCCTTTTGTTTTTAGTTTCAAACACCATGTAAGGGTTTTTTCTATGGCAAGAGCTTCTGCGCTAAATATTGAGCATATATTAGGAATTCGGTACTGAAGTGCTGTATCATTATTGGAATCATAAAATGCTAAACTTGTTCCAGCTTCAGTTTTCGAACAATCAGTGTAAATAAGTGTATGATCTTTAAATTTATTCAATATAGTTTTCATTATTGTATTATTTAATGAGGGAATGTAAGTGTAATGAGGATAAATTATGTTTGGCTTGAAAAAGCAACAATAAATAGGATATATTTGGTTACTAGAAACATTTATAATATTTTGGGTATCAACAAAAGCATCAGCTAGTGGTGGAGAGTTTTTCTTCCTCCAGTAGTTGTTGGTAAGATTTTGAATATTTAAATCTGCAATTTTTGAAACCAGTAATGCATTAAATGATCTGTATTTAATAATTTGTTTACGAGCTAAAAAGAGTCGTCTAATATTTAGAGGAGGTTCTTGCGCTTTTGCCAGAATTGCATGACATGGGGAAGACTTAATAACGCCTAAACATATTCTTATGGCTTTGTACTGGATTCTGTCAAGAATGAGTAAGTTTGTGTTTGAAGCTGTTCCGTATAACGTGCAACCATAATCCATGAGCGAACGTATATAAGCCCTGTAAAAGATAAGTGAGATGCCTGCATCAGCTCCCCATTTTGTTTTGGAAACAGTTCGAAGAAGATTCAAACCTTTCTCACATTTTTCTTTCACAAATTCAACATGCTTAGACCTAAGCAATTTTTTGTCTAGAAAAATGCCTAGATATTTATAATGATCTACTATAGGAAAGGAAGTATTATTGATTATTATTGTGTCCGCCAGATGTCTTGTAAAACACAAAACCGCCGATTTCTCAGATGCAAGACTAAAACCAAGATTGTTTAACCATCCTTTAATACAGTATACTGCATGTTTGAGTTCTTTCACGCATCGCTCATAGGTATTATGGGAGACATAGATACAAATATCGTCTGCGTATTGAATTATTTTGATATTATCGTCCATAATGTCATGCAAGTCCGCGGTGTAGATATTAAAAAGAATAGGGCTAAGAATAGAGCCCTGTGGTAAAAACCATTATGCACTGTTCTGGGGCCATGTAATACATTACTGTTATCCCGAATAAAAATCTTTCGATTCTTAAACAGTTCCAATATGTTAGCGCATACCTTTTTGTTTATACCCATCATATTCATTCTATTAAATAAAATATTATGGTCTACATCATAAGCTCCTTTGAGGTCAATAAAGAGACATAGTAAGTATTCGTTCTTCGAAAATGTTAACTGTATATCTGAGACAAGTTGTGTTAAAGCATCCAGTGTCCCTTGGCCCCTACTAAAACCATATTGAGTTTTTGGTGCCAAAGAGTTACTTTCTATAAAGAACTCTAGCCGATTCTTAATCAAACATTCAAAGGTCTTTGTTATACATGACAGTAATGAAATAGGTCGAAACGATGAAGGTGAATCAGGTTTTTTATTGGGTTTGAGTATTAACGTTATAATAATATCCTTCAATTTATCTGAATAGTCTTGCCTAAGCCACCAATTATTATATATATCTAAAAGAAACATTTTAGCTGAAACGGGTATATTATATATCATTTTATATGCGAAATTTTTAGTACAGTGTCCAGCTCTTCTAACATAAATGGTTTTACTAGGAAATCCGATTTAGACTGAAATGAAAAATTATTATTTTCTGTTGATATAAAAGGGGGATTTGACACTGAAGGAGGAGCAAACGTGTCTAAAATTTGATCTATTAATTCAGGAGTTAAGTTGGGTTTTTTGTTTTGGTGATATTTATTATTAATACATTTAACTTTGTTCCATATTTTCGACAAAGGAGTACTTTTATTTAAACTATTTAAATAATCAATCCAGCATTGCTTCTGTTTTTGCTTAAATATTCTTGCTGCTTTAGCAGCAACATTTTTATAATGCAAATAGTTCTCTAAATTAGCCAGACATTTATATTTATTTAAAGCTTTTTTCCGTTCATTAGATGCTGATGAACAGTCAGCATCCCACCAGTAGGGTCTAGGATAGAGCTGTTTGTTGGGTTTTTTTATAGGCATAGCTTGATTTGCGGAATTGGAAAGTAATTCAAAAAAGAAGGAAAGTTTGTCCCCATTTGTAGACAAATTTAAATCAGAAGAATTCAGTTTGGATTCGATATTACTTTTGAACAAGGGCCAATATGCGCGGGAATCGGTCCATTTAGTTGTTGGGTTGATTAAATTAGAAAAAGATACGGTTTGCAGTTCCATGATTATTGGGTAGTGATCTGATCCCATTGTATCATCAATTATTACTTCCCAGTGTGTTTTACTTGCTAATGAAGGAGTTGTTATGGTTAAATCAACTGCTGATTTATATTGATTGGGAGGAGTTATTCTTGTTGGAGTACCGTCATTAAGTACCACGAAATCTAAATCATCTACAACATCAGCTAACATTCTTCCTTGTGGTGTATCTGGATGGGGGCTCCACATACTAAAATGTGAATTAAAATCTCCACAAAAGATTGTTGTTACAGGAAATTGTTGGAACAATTGCTTCCAATCATTGTTGTTTGCATTAATATTAGGTGGTTTATATATTGATACCAAGGTAAGATTGCAGTTAATTATTTCGGCTGCACAAACTTCTATATTTTTATTAAAATTGTTATTGACTTGCACTTGTTTATGATTGATTGAATTTTTAATAAGAATTCCGACACCGCCATAACCGTCATCTCTACATTTTTGTGGGAAGTTATAACCTTTTAAATGATAATTATTTTGTGGTTTCAGCCATAATTCTGATAAAACAATAATATCAATATTTTTTTCATTCAATAAATTTTCAAGGCTACCCTTGTTTTTGGTGAAAAGATCGAATGTTCCATTGGAGAATTTTTATATTACGATTAGTACTCATCATCACTATTGATAGTTATGTATTCCATACTATTTTCATTATTTACATCAATATTTTTGAACAAATTGCCTCTTTTATTCAGTATTGAACACAAATAGTCTTTTATCTAAATTTCATTGATTGATTCCGGTTTTTGTATTACTTCATATATAAAAGAGGTAATTTGTGTAATGATTTGATTGGGATTGAATGAAGAATTATCTTTGGGCGAAGTAGAAGGTGAGGTAGATATATGGGTCATATTGGAATGATCTTTATTGAAATTATATGATGAGATTTGTGAAGAATTTCTGGTATAAGTAGATTCAGTTGTATTACAGGTTGGAGAAATAGGCGGAGAGATGCATTTTCTTTTTTTGGATAGTTTAGAATTATTTCTATCTGTGGCGTGGTTAATTTTAGGTTTTCTGAGAAGAAAGTTATTCACACCCGTTGATGGCAATTCTGGGAAATTTTCGTCATTTTTAAGTATATCAAATCTATTATTTGTGGAAATTTTTGCATAAGTAGGATTTTCTATCAAAAATTGAGCCTCCTTGAACGTTGTATTCTGGTAGGCCATCGTTTTTTTAATATTATATTGTTTGATATAATCTGGGCAGTTTCTAGAAATAGATGAGTGATCTGAAGTATTACAATATATGCAGAATTTCTGTAATTCGCATTTTTTGTTTTCTTCATCTTCTTCGTGTTGATTAGCGCATGTTTGACATCGTTTTTTACTTTTACATTGAGTGTGTGTATGACCATAGCGCAAACACTTGAAACATTGCACCACAGGGTGTACATATGGCTCTACATTGAATCTTACTAGATTAATTTTTACTGTGTCTGGGATTTTGTTGCCTAAAAAGGTAACAATTATCATTTGCCTATCTACATAGCTGACTTGCTTCGATACTGTGTCGATTACCCGTCTTTTCATACGTTTCACCTCAACAACTGGCCTATCAGATTCAATCTCAGTTTTTAAAAAAACTTCTGAAAAAAAAGTATCGACCATTCGAATGATTCCTTTTTTTTGTGTGAAGAATTTAGGTATGAAAGCGATTAGACTATTACTTTTTATTAAATTGGCGATATGAGGTGCGTTCTTTTTGACTGAGATCTCAGTTAATCTCAGCTCACATCAGTAATGTTAGCGTTCTTTTTGTTGTACTCACTTTAAGTGAGCTGAGATTTTTCCTCCCCCTTCACCGATGCTGAATGTGTTGTAAGGGGGTATCAGTTGGAATTGAGTCGGAAATAAAGTGGAGGGGATGAAGAAATATTTGATTTGCTTGGTTTATTTGTAGTTTTAACCAAGGTTATCTAAGGTTTTAACCATTGACAAATAAACAATAAACACACATAATCTATTTTTCTTTTGTTACAAATTATGGATACATTAATTAACATTATTAGATGCTGATACGAATCTGTCTTATAGTTCAAATCTATCGACAGATCGCGCGCTTCAATCGAGATGTCGTTCTTTTTGGTGCTTACTCACATCACTTTATCTCAGATCACCTTAACTGAAGTGATCTGAGATCTCAGTCAAAAAGAACGCACAAATGATACGATTTAAATTCCACTCTGACTATTTTAATACCTATGGACTTAATATCTACAATATCATTTTTAAATTCTAATGATTCCCTCAAGAAATAACCTACTTTAATAGGAAATAATCTTCCTAAGTTTTTATCTAAATGTTCAAGATAAACCAAATAAGGTCCCTTATCAGAATTTTGATATTTATTATTAAAATCATAAATCGGTTGAGATTCATTGGAGATTTTATCGGGCGGCCCCTTCGGGTCGCCCTTGGGATCGGACATTGATTATTCAAAATACCAAAATTATAAATATATTATTTACGAAAAAACTGATAACACTTTTAATGGCACCAACACTATGTTAACGATCCTACTCCTACCAGTGTTAGAACTCGACTGATCTAACACTGTAATCTCCCCCGAAGCCGCAACATTTTTCAACAAATCCCATATTTATCATAAACCATTCACATTAACATCTATGAAATTAACTCGAAAATACAGCTTAAACATAAATACACTTTTATTTGATGAATATAACATAAATGAATTTATTGATGCCCGGATGCTCCATGGAGTGAAAATTTTGATATTTTACTTGGTAATTTTGATTTAGAACGATTTAATGCCATTTTAGATTATTCGAGTAAGACATTAAACTTCAGAAACTTAAATATAATAATTCCTTTTGAAACTTTGTATAATAAAATTCATGTTAGCATAAGTCATGGTGAAATACTACTCCCGGAAACAGTTGTTGATAATATAAAAATTCCATAGTCTATTCACACAGTAAGACATGGTTTTATAGATGATATTAGATTACAGACACCTGTTAGCATAAAACGCTTAGTAGTAGATAACTTAGAAAATTATGAAATAAAAAATCCTAAGTGTAATTTTGATGAGTCAGTTATTCGAACAGAACATTTAAATGCTGAAGAAAAAGAAAAACTTTTAAATTATGCAAAAAAATTAGAGACGTATTTTCTGACGATAAATCAAATTTAACATTCACATCCACTATTAAACATGAAATTAAAACAAAAGACGAAAATCCGATTTATGTTAGAAGTTACAGACACCCTAAGATAATGCAAGAAGAAACCGTTAAACAGGTTAACAAATTATTAGATAACAATATCATTAGACCCTCCGCCTCTCTATATACCCGGCCCCTGTGGTTCGTCCCAAAGGAGGCTTCCGGTCAGAATGAAATTTCGAATGGTAATTGGTTATCGAAAACTTAACGAGAATACTATTGATGATAAATATCCGATACCCAAAATTGACGAAATTTTAGATAATCTAGGAAAAACTACTTATTTTACTACTCTCGACTTAGCCCAAGGATTTCATCAAATCGAACTCCATCCCAATTCCATTAAAAAAGCAGCCTTTACCGTACCACATGGTAATTTCAAATACACAAAACTTCCGATGGGACTGAAAAACAGCCCAGCAACATTTGAAAGATTAATGGACAATATTTTGAGACCTTTCTTATATAAATCTTGCTTTGTTTACATGGACGATGTAATCATCTTCTCCAAATCTCTTCATGAACATCTTGTTCATATTTCCGCTATTCTAGAAGCTTTTAGAAAATATAATTTAAAAGTTCAATTGGTCATTTAGTAACTGTTGATGGTATCAAACCAAACCCTAGTAAGATTGAAGCTATCCAAAAATTTCCTTTGCCGAAGGCAGTGAAAGATATAAAATCATTTTTAGGACTTATAGGATATTATTGAAGATTTTTACCAAATTTCGCTAAAGTCACATCTCCATTTTCTATAACTAGAAAAGGAGCAATAATCGACCACACTAATCCTAACTATTTAGAATGTTTCGAAAAATGCAAACAATTATTAATTAACGCCCCCATCCTTCAATATCCCGATTTTTCAAAACCCTTCGTACTAACTACAGACGCCTCGAATATAGCTATCGGATCTGTACTTTCACAAGACAATCACCCTATCACCTATTATTCGAGAACTTTAAATTCAGCAGAACAAAATTAATCCACTATAGAAAAAGAACTTTTCGCAATCGTAGATTCTTGCAAACATTTTCGTCCTTATTTATAGGGACAACAATTTCTAATTGAAACTGATCATAACCCTCTCGTCTGGATTTATAAAATTAAAGACCCCAACTTCTAAATTAACACGTTGATCGTTAACATTTTGATCAAAATCAATCATCTGACAATGCACAACATACTGCAACCGAAAATCCTATCACGGGAATCCTAATCTCCAAAGAGCCTATTAATTTATTAACAAATGAAATAATTTTCACAACCGATTCGGAAAATTATGATTTAATTTATAAAAAAATATTTAATAAACATAGATACACAGTACATTTAACTCAAAATTGGAAAACCGAAATAGTTGATGTTTTTAAAGAAATATTAAAGTTTGTAATAAAAATAGATCAGGAATTTAGACGGTAATTTGTAATTACTTTAGACAAAATTTAAATTCAACAGTTAAAGCTCATTTTTGTACGTCAATGTTACAAGACATTGAAGACTAACAAAAACAAACAGAATGTGTTAAGACATATCATATAGATCACCAAATGGTAATCTCAATATTTTCTTTGAAAATTTCTTTAAATGGTTTGATGATTATAAGGATAAGCGTAGTAGTAGCTCGGTAATAATTACAGGTGATTTTAATATTCATTATGAAAATAATAATTATAATAAACGTAAACTTCAAGAATATATTGAAAACAATGAGATGAAGCAGTTGATTACCGAATATACCAGGGTATTCAGGAATTCTAAATCTATGATAGACTTGGTTATAAGCAATGACTACTCAATATCGACCTATGTGGAAAAAGACTATGTAATATCTGACCATTCTATAATACAAATTGAAACGCATTGTTCAACTGCATCTAATTTAAATGACACTAAGCGAATTCGTTCGGATATCAAGTATGATGAAATGGTAAACATGTTAATTGAAAAGGATTGGGGTTATTCATTGGTTGATGTTGTGGCTGATATTTTCTCAAATAATATATTATCGGCAATGCACTCGGTAGCTCCTAGTAGAACCGTTAATATTGAAAATAAGGGTAATGCATGGTTTAATACTGATTGTTATAATGCTACTAAAGATAAAAACATAGCGTATAAAAGATTTTCATTAACTAATGCGGTAGACGATTGGAATGGTTATAAAGAAAAGAGAAATTCATGTGTCAAGGTATTGAAAAGTTCTAAAATACGGTATTACGAGAGAAATGTAGATATGAATAAAGGCAGTTCAAAACTAATGTGGAAGCACCTAAAAACAATTGTCGGAACGAAAGCTTGTAGGACTGAGATTGACAGTATAGACTGTAATGGAATCGTTCACACTGACAACTTGGCCAATGTTTTAAATCAATATTATATAAATAGTATTTGCGATATTGTCGGTAACATAATAGTTCCTGATTCCGGTACCGATGTTGTTTTGCAAACGGTCCCTTTAAATGGTTCAAAAATGGAATATTTCGAATTAATTAACATTGTACAGCTACTTGAAATAATAAAATCCCAAAAAAAGAAAAACAGTACTGATGAATTAGGTCTTGATGTTATTAAGAATTTGTTTCACGTGATAGGCTATCCTTTGCTTAATATGATAAATTTGAGTTTGGAAAAGGGCATAGTTCCTCAAAGATTTAAAACTTCAATTATAGTTCCTATTCCCAAAGTATTAAATACAAAAAAAGCTGATCAGTTAAGGCCAATCAATATGCTGCCTTTTTGTGAGAAATTACTAGAACTAGTAGTGTATGATCAAGTAAGTAAATTCATTTCTGTAAATAAGATATTACACAGTTATCAATCTGGTTTTCGTAATTCGCATTCTTGTGAGACGGCACTCCAACTGGTTATATCTGACATGAAAAATATTCTAGATAGGCCGGGAGTAGGAATTTGTTCAGTTTTTATTGATCTCAGAAGAGCTTTTGAAACAATAGATCGTGATATATTATTGTTGAAATTGAGGAAATATGGCTTCAGTGGGGTAGTTTATTCCTGGATTCAGCATTATTTGAGGAACAGATATCAAATAACCACATTTAACAATTCAGCATCGGATCCGGAATTAAACAATATTGGTGTTCCACAAGGTAGTTCTTGGGCCCCTACTTTTCATATTATATATAAATGACTTGGGAAATGTACTAGAGAAATGTAAAATCCATCTTTTTGCGGATGACACCCTCATTTACTATTACGGGGATAATTTTGTTGAAGTAGTACAAACAGTCAATTCAGAATTGAAAAAATTTCTGACATATTTAAGATCAATAAACTAAAAGTAAATGAATCCAAACCTAAATTTATGTTCATTGGTGGTCCTGTTTTGCGAGCTAAATTTTTCAACCTTGATTTGAGTGTTAAGATAAATGATCAGGACCTAGTGAGTGTACATGAAATAAAATATTTAGGTTTTATGATGGATCATGAACTAAAATTTAATAGTCACATAGATTACATATGTAGAAAGATTGGGAAAAAAATTGGTTTTTTGAGAAGAATTTCACCATTTCTTTCAATGCATACTAAGCTTATGGTTTACAATACATTAATTCTACCACATTTTTATTACTGTTGTTCACTAATTTATACAGGTTGTTCTAGAGCTAGTTATGAACAATTACAAATTATTCAAAACAGGGCGATGAGAGTAATTCTGGGATGCAATAGGTATACTAGTGTGGAATTGATGACTAACTGTTTAAATTGGTTAAAAGTTGAGAAGTTTCTGTATGTACAAACAATGATTTTCATCTTCAAAATTATCAATAATCTCTTACCGCAATATTTACATGGTAAGCTAGTTCCAATCTCGCAAATACATGATAAAAACACAAGATCAGCAAATTCAATTAATTTTTATGTGAAAACAACCATTAAAGGAAGTTCGATGAAGAATTTATTCCACAAAGGTGTTGTACAATTTAATGATCTACCGCAGTACATAAAAGTTAGTGAAAGCGTAAACATGTTTAAAAAATTATTGATCATATACATTAAAAGTAATCCCACTGAAATCTAGTGGTTCATATTCACATTTATTTATTGGCATGTATATAATATACATTTTTTTGTAATATTTTATATTTTTAATCTTAATTTTATATTTTATTCATATTATATATTACTTTATTTCATGGTTGCTTTATACATGTTTCTGTTTAATTTTGGTACAGTTTGTTTGTTTATTTGATATACTATTTTATTGATATAACTAATTGTACATTTCTATTTATGTTTTGTGCTTACATCCTGGATATTTTTATGCTTGTATCTTGTAGCTTGCAGATTTATTTTTCGTTTTTTCTTTTTGTCTAGTTGTTTTTTGATCATCTGGCTTATTAAGTATGTACTTCGTTGTTTTTATTGTTTATTGTTAACATTATCTATGATAAATAAAGCATAATAATATCATTCTGAATATCATAACGGAATATTAGAAACTTACAAACATTTGCGACATCAATTTTACTGGCCCTCTATGCAGACAACAATCTCTAATTTTATCAATAAATGCGAAATTTGCTTAAAAAATAAATATGAAAGACACCCGTATAAACTTCCACAATTAGGTCCGCTCCTTGGTCAAAAACCTTTTGACATTTTACATATAGACGTATTCCATTGTAACAAAAATTTGTATTGGACAATATTAGTTTCATTTTCAAAGTATGGACAATGTTATAAAATACCCGACAAAACATGTATTTCAATATTAAGTAAATTACGACACTATTTTGCACATCACAATTATCGCAAGAAAATTGTAGCCGACAGTGGTACCGAATTTAACTCTAATCAAAGAATTCTTGAAAATGCATAAGATCGAAATTGATTATACGACAGTAAATAACTCTTCTTCTAATTCTCCAGTTGAAAGGTTCCATTCAACACTTTCCGAAAAAAATTAGAACTTTAAAAGAACAAAACCCAAACGATCCTATAGACGACATTTTTACTCACGCCGTATTAATTTACAATCAATCTATTCATTCTGCAACAAATTACTCACCTTTTTCAATCTTATATGGCCCATATGCTGAAGAGATACATTTTGACTTTGACCTTCCTATATACGAAACTTATAATCAAAGGCACAAAGACGAGTAACAACCTTTTATCGAAGATTTATATAATAAAGAAATGAGAAAAGAGAAAAAAATTTAAATGAACAAAATAAAAATGCCGACAGAATACCAGAGATAAACCTTGCTCAAGCCCTGTACGTATCCAAGAAAAAATACCGACCAAAATTACAAGCTCCCTATACGCTCGCAATATTTGCATTCGCTCGGCTGCGCTGCGCTCCGCCTCGCAACTGCAAATATTGCTCGCAAAAAAATATGCACTTTTAATCTTTATAATATAATATACTATTTTTCAGTCCAAATTTGCAACAGTGTGATACATTTTGAAGCATGGTATGACGCAAAGAGGCACATCACAGTCACGACACATATATCTCGTTTCTTTACGGATTTTTTTATTTTTCTCATCTCTTTTCCGTGCGCAGATAAAGCACTGACGTGTTGGGTTTGGTTTTTTTTCCGTTGGCGGTATGAAATTTGGGAAATGCCGTGCTGATAATCTTAGTGGTGTTGGGGCTGAAGATGGACGACCGCTTCTGGAAATACTTGTAGATTTGTACTTTTCAATTATGACCTTGAGGCGGAAATCAAGGGTATCCATCCGACCGCCACATTTTTGGTGTAAGAAAAAAGCGTTCCACATTGCCAGATCTAGGATGTGGAAAAATATTTTTTTGTAATATTTCTTTCCTCTTTTCCTTGGTACAACATAGGAAGATAGATGTAGATCTACACGATCAACACCCCCCATTGTATTATTGTAATCAAGAACAGCTTGCGATTTCTTCATTTTGCCTTTACGCGTCTCGATTTCTACCATCGAGCTGTTATGAATTGTAGAAATGAGAGAGACATCCTTTTTGTCCTTCCACATCATTACACATACTTTTCCTCTCTGATAAACAATTATTTCTCCATTTTTCAACTTTTTATTTTTAACTTCTCCAGGCACTTCTTTCCTCGAAAGTCGCAACGTTCCATATACATCAGTCCTATTTTGAAGTAGAAGATCTGCCATTTGTGGAGAATTATAGAAAGTGTCCATTGTGAGACAATAACCCTTGTTCAATAATGGTTTCATCAACGTCATGACTATTTGGGAGGATGCGGGGCGATCTTCAAAATCTCGATCTAAGAGAGTACCTTTTCCTGTACAAATTATAAAACTATATACATAACACTTTTTGATTCGCATAAGAAATATGTTTTTATCCCAAATCTCGCTCGCTCGAGAGGAATGTACTGCACCCATCCCAAACGGCCTTTATAAAGTAGAAGACTCTCATCAATCGTCACTAATTGTTCCGGTGTAATTAGGTTTTTACATTTATTGTTTTGGACAAGGATGGTTATCTGGATCAAAGTCTTCGTTATTTGACAAATGTAAGTATTGTTTTATATTTTCAAATCGTTTTACAGTCATACAGTTTAGAAAAAAAGGCGCATGCAGTAGTGAATTTTTTGTCCAATAATGCCGGTATTCGGGTTTTCTTACAATACTTTGCAATAGCATAACAGCAAGGAACACTCTAATCTCATTCGGATTTGTTTCATGCCACACACTATTTGCTCTCCCCTGTATCTTGCTGGCCGCATATTTGTTAGTCTCGCTTGTTATATGTTGAACTAAAAAATCGTCAAAGAAGAGCTCTAAGAAATTCAAACAATTACTATTTTGATCAACATTAGCAGCTATACCAGGAGTTCCCGTAAACGGAAATCTGGGAGGTGCCTGACAATTTCCAGGAAGCTAAAACCATTGTCGTGCAGCTGCAAGATTATTGTCGTCACTACTTTCGCCATCGGAAATATTTTCAAGTTCGGAATCGCTCTCACTCATTTCCAAGCTTTCATTCTCGGAACCTGCATCCCATTCGGCGTCACCAGCATCACTATCCATAACGTCAATTCGTAGAAAAGAACGATATCAAAATATAAAACATAAAGTCAAAATAAAACGTATGTAAAGACAAGAGCAAACGCTGCGAATATACTAAACTCGAATTTTTACCATGTGCTGCTTTTACCAAAGCATGAAATAGCAGAAGAGTGGCGGGAAATCAATTGCAGCGACGATCGGTTGACCGAGAATGCGTTACGAACTTATATCTAATATATACGGTTGAGATACTTCTGAATAAAAAACATACCAAGATGCCCGAATATACTCGGGCTCTCGGAAAAAAGTCAGACAAGCCATCCCGAGTTAACTCGGCGGAGTGCATTAAGGGGTTAATATCTATTACCTTATTGTCCGGACTTAGATTTTCAATTGAATCGAAAAATAACTGATCGGTCTGATCACATGCTGAATCTTGCTCACAACATGTAATTAAATCATCACTAGCAAACTTTACAGACTTTCTATTTTTAGCACAACTTATATGGAAACTATTTTGAGTTTTTATACACTTTACACCATTTACAATATTTCTTTTACACTTTTTACAGCATTTATTCCGGAGAGCTTCATCAAGTACATCTACACCTGGCGCCATGTTGCTGAATAATATGAGGAAGGATAGGTCATATGTAATTTTTTCCCTGTATCAGTTTTGGCAGCTCTTTTTCCTTGATAATAGTGATTCTAGAGCCATATAGTGTAGCTTTCCTATCATAAACAGAGTTTGTTGACCTCAAAGGGGTTTTAAACTAAGTTAAAAGGTATTTAAATGTAAATAACACAAACATTTTAATATTTTTAATAAAAAATCAAATCAAAATTGTAAATTCAACAATACGGGTAATATAAATAAATTATTTACAATATAATTTGACCTAAACGTTTTTATAAATATTAAATAATTTAATAATAAATTATACTTTGGAAGATATACTTTTTTAAGAATCATATTCTCGTTTTCGAAAAAAGTATTAAAAAAAACTATATTAAAATGGAAGATTAATCCTACTCTGGTAACCTAATTTTTATGAAAAATATATGGTCCCTGCAACTCTTCCCAACCAAGAATTATTTTCACAAAAATGTCTATTTTATTTAAAAAAAAATACAAAATAAATTCGTTCTTAATAAATTTTAATTTAGAGTAAATTTTTTATTCTCAAAATTTTGAAAATTGCGGATTATTAAAATTAAAATTAAGTTTCTGCGATTTCGATCAAATTCGTGAAGATATTCTTGGAATATAACATTTCTCAGAAGCAAAATGAACAGCAACATGGAAGTCTTTGGTAATAAAAAATTTCATTGTAAAATTAAATTACATATATTCAATATATCATTAAACAGTCTAATCATTACCTCAGTTCATTCCATTTTTTTAAATATACAGTGGCATACATTATTTATTTGCCAAAGGAAGTGTGATACACAATATTTTAGAAACTTCTTATCACAAAAGCAAGTTTTTTATACATTGTACGAATATTTATTTGTATTTTGATCTGTGTCCGCACAAATAGAATTTGGCAAATATTAGGTAACGGACAATATGACACAAGTAGGAAGGACAAATCACTGTCAATCAATTAATTATCACAGGAGTAAGGCACGAAGAGTCCTGAGCCCACTATTGTGTATATTTTTGATGGCTAAAATATATACAAAATCTGCAAATGAAATATTAAGAGAAGTGGTGCGTACTTATAAGTTATGACAGTAAGGAACAGTCAAATAGAATAAATTGTTATGCATTATTCAAGAAAATTATTTGACACGTCAACTAGTGTTTGGGAAGAATCTATTTTGTAGAAAATAATATCAGAAGCGGGATATTCGTAAATGAACTACAAATCAAATTAAATTCACATTTATACAAATGCAGGGCCGACAATTTGAATGGTTTGAATGCTACAGTAGAACTCCAATTATCGTAATCGTCTTCAGAATTTTAGAAGAAAAAAATACATCAGTCATAAACGTACTGCGATTCGCAAAAATAATTATTCTGTTTTCGTGCGCTATTGTTCTTCTCGAAGCTAGTGTTCGTTTTTATCAGTCAATCAGTGTGTCGTAAACCTGCTACTGTGACGGTACTCCCTGAAGGAAAAAACCACCAAAAATCTCTTGGAAAAGAAGGCAGTAAAGTGCTTTTGTTAGTTGATAATGCACCAACTCATCCCACCCAAGAAATGGCCAGTTTAAAAACCAGTCTATTGTCGAAACCATTAAACACCATTACAGAAGGAAACTTTTGGTAGATAGCGAAGACAGTGTGTTGGCTACCCACAAAAAAATAAATTTGAAATGTTGCCCTTACATAGTGATGGAAGCTTGGTTAAAGCAGTCACATTAAGACATGCGTAGAATAAGTTGAAAGGCATACCAACTGAAGAAGAGGAAGAAAGAGCAGGAGAAGATGGGGATATTGTGTTATTTGAAGGATTCAGAAACATCCTTTTGTAAATTCATGGAAGATCAGAAGATAGTGCTAAATATATAGGAGATTGGATGGTTTGAGATTCGACAGACACTAGGTTTCAAATTCTAAATGATGATGAACTTATTGAAAGTGTCGAGGAAGAAAATGACCTTAATATCAAAGTTGAAGCAGACACTGGATCATCAGCTAGTGAAGCATTTGCTTGCCTTGGAACTGCGTTGAAGTGGCTGGAGTGGCAGCACTTGCAACTTCTCACTGCCAAGCGACTTAGCTGCCCGAAAACGGATGAATACATTCAAACAAATTACTTTAACCGAGATGTTCAACAAGCAATGACTTTCATTTACAGTACATTTAATGCCTAAAATACAGCCTTTTCATTTAATTAATTAGATGCTCTTTTTCTTAAAAAAAGCATATTTTATTTGCTCCCATTTTCAACATACTGTACAATGGAGTTCGGTCCCAATTATTTCGGGTAATTGGATTTCTACTGTATTTCTTTCCAAGCAGACTATAATTATCTATTAATTTCTACAAATCATGTTTAAGGCTGCTTTTACATATACAATCTTGAACAGTCAAATAGAATAAATTCATTAGTTCAATTATTATAGGTTATTCTAGAAAATCCTGAATTTGTAATTTTAAAATGACATCTTGAGACGTAAAAATATTATAACCACCTTCAGGTGACACCTGCAACTCGTAAATCTTCAAATTGGAAGCTTGTAATACTTCATATGAAAATTATTTTCATTCTCAATTCAAAACTGCTATGGTTTTAAATTTTATTATAGAAAATAGCAAGAAAAAAATGATTTTCACCACTGTAGGAATATGGATCTTAACAGAACAACGTAAAAATAAGATTGAATAGATGAGGCTTTTACAATTTAATTTGTGTAAAACTTCATTTATTTGAACTAATGTTCAATTTAAATTGGTTGACGCGTTTCACCAACACAGTAGCTTTCTCAAAACGAATGAAGGTATGATTTAAAAAATGTTTTAATATATACAGTGCATAAATACAGAATTCTATTATATTAATGTTAACAAAGGTATTGAAAGAAATTATCTGGAAATTCAATCAATACAAACATTCCTAAGCTATCTTCTAGGTAAAAAGGTTTAATAAAGGAGAGTGATTGATATCTATTTAGTCGTTAAGAAGGTTATCTGAATATTTATTTTTGTCAATTTAAACTAAAGATCGTATGTAAAATTTCAAAATTTGGGTTGAAAATGTGTTGGTTTTCTAATAAATGATTTGAACATTTAGAAAGAAAAAAAATTAGATTCTAACTATTCAAATCATTTATTAGAAATCCAACACATTTTCGACCTAAATTTTGAAATTTTACAAGTAGTAGGCAAAACCTTTAGGTTAAATTTATAACAGGTTCTTGTGATAAACAAAAATGAATATTCAGGTAATCTTCTTAACGACCAAATATATATCAATCACTCTCCTTTATTAAACCTTTTTACCTAGAAAATAGCTTAGGAATGTTAGTAGTGAATGAGTTTCCAGGTAATTTCTTTCAATACCTTTGTTAACATTAATATAATATAATTCTGTATTTATGCACTGTATATATTAAAACATTTTTAAATCATACCTTCATTCGTTTTGAGAAAGCTACTGTGTTGGTGAAACGCGTCAACCAGTTTAAATTGAACATTAGTTCAAATGAATGAAGTTTTAAACTAATTACATTGTTTTATTTCATCATAAAAGTAAGATACAAGCTATAGGAGTCACCAAGAATGAGAGAGGGAGAGAAACAGTGAGGAATATAGATAAAAGAAAAGATCTAGAGGTGCAAAAAGAGGATCTAAAAATTATTTAAAGCGGTAGCCACAATCCTATGTATTGAATGGGTTCATGATAGAATATTTCCCAATAAAAACTTGCTTTTTATAAGAAATGTCTAATTTACCAAACCTACTGCACCTGGTGGTAAACTAAGCGAGGTATCTCGGAAACCGTCCACGGTAAAGATCTGAATAAAATAAACGCGGCCACGAGAAATCACTAGAAAATATTCACAAGTTCGTAATATGATCGTTAGGGGCGTAACACTACTAATAATACAAAAAAGGGGGAGGGGGGTTTCTCTACAATTTGCCAAAATTAGCTGCACTGAATATCGTGTGTGTTGTGAACATTTTTGGTTTCACTCTTTTGTATCTTACTTTTCAAATAAAGTGGTGAGGACAAAGCGAACATTGATTTGGAAAAAATGCAATATCTCGGAAAAACTTTATTGGAAATTATTGAACTTAGTGTCATATGAAAGAATTTTTCGTGCTCTATCAGCTGCACTTCACGAAATGTCCTCGTTATTTTGAATAAAGTCACTAAATAATACCTTATAAAAATTCAACATATTTCATACCAGTTATAGACCAATTACGCTGCTACCTGTTCTAGGAAAAAACCTTGAAAAAATCATAAAAAACAGAATAGTGAAATCAATGGGAAATCGTATCCCAGGGTATCAGTTTGGATTCAAAAGTCATTTTTCTACGACCCACCCTCTAGAAATACTCACCAACAACGTAGAAGCATCTAAGCTTAACGGAAACAAAACAGCAGCAATTTTTTTGGACATTAACAAAGCTTTCGATAGTGTTTAGACGAAAGATCTTATATACAAGTTCGACTACCTTGGTTGTCCCAAATACCGTGAAAGCTAACTTACTAAGAGTTAAAGTGCAGGACAAAACTTCTCACGAATTTACCCCACAGCAAGGTGTACCTCTGGGATCTCCATTATCACCCTTAGTATACAACATATACTGTTCAGATATATACCATGCAGACCCAGAATACTTTGATTCGTATAACTATATACTACAATATGCAGATGATACTGCTTTGGTTTCTCACTGCAGGAGTATAAATACAACTGTTCAAAACCTAATCCAGGGAAATCGCATTTGCTAATATTTTTCCACTCCCCATCACCTACATCATCGTCAGTAAGGTTATATGACCATGAACTCGGTCCAGAAATATGTATAAAATATCTAGGGATCACTACGGAAAATTAGCTAAACTTCAACTCACACACACACGAAATATAAAAAAAGAAAACCATATCAAGGGCAAAGCGCTTCAAATCTACATCTAAAAAAGAACATGGAATAAACTTAAACACAAAAACTAAAATCTACAAAATGATATGTAGACCACTAATTGAATATGGATATATAATATTCCAGAACCTAAGAAATCCTGCCCTGAAGAATCTCCAGGTGGCCGAAATAAATGCCTTGCGCATTATCACAAAAATATTTTTAACATCCGAATAATCCTATCCATAATCCACCCAAACAACTGCTATATGAAGTTACTGGAGTGCAACCCACCGAAGAGAGACTATCACAGTTGTCCTTCAAATTTAGTGAGAAAACAAGAACCTCATCTCTCCATATTGCAACAGAAGAACACACTACAAACATCCAGAACAAATTCTATGGGATAAACTATAGTTTTCGTTATTTTTTTTTCTCTCTTATATCAATCTGAAACTGTAAAATGTTAAGAATATCATTGTAATTCACACAATAACTTATACCGCTGTTGCTGAAGGACCTCGTTTAGTGGCAGTTGAGTATTATTTTTATACTTAATAAAGTTCATTTATTATTATCGAAAAGAAAAAAACAACTACTAAGTGAAATGATTATAAACACTAAGTAATTACATTGTCTTATGGGTTTTTAATGTTCTTAATATGATTATGATTTTGTCCTAATTATTAAAACGATGATTTATTTTTCGAACAAAAGATTGTTTTCTTTAAAAGTTCTTTCACCAAAAGTATATACATGATACATATTTTTTAAAACCAAGTTTCTGTTGAGAAGTATCACATATGTAACAACCTTGCACAATAATAAGAGGGAGTGCAAAAATTTGAAATTTTGCAGACGGGTGTTATGATAAAATATGATTACCGACTCATAATTGGTTCAGATGAAGGCGCGTGTACAACTAGCATTTTAAATGGCTAGTATAAAAACTTTGGAGTTTAAAGGTATTAAAGTGAAAAATTTGTCTTCTGTCTAAAAATTGTTTATAAAAATTATAGTAGATTTAAGGATTATTGTAAAGGCATTATAGTACAGGGTGTACCAAATTAGTGTGTTTTGCAGGGTATCTCGTAAACTAGAAGAGATAGAAGAAAAGCAGTTAAGATGTTATGACTTCTTTTTTTGTTAAAGTAACGATATCCTAATTAAATCTTTAGTAACTCCCTGCAGTTGGAAGATACAGGGCGATTATTGAAAACTGTCGAAAACTACAAGGTACTGTAACTTCTTAATTAAGAAAAATATAAAAAAAACGCTTTAAAAACTTTTGATAGATATAATAACAAAGAGTTCAGTGGCGCACAGATTTTTTTTGTTAGGGGGCTCACTAATGAATTATAATGCAAACTTATGTTGTTTTAAATGGGACACCCTGTATATTTTGACGTTTTTCGTTTCCTTTTTTAATTCTCATTCACCTGATATGACATATTATATATTTTTTCAATGATTGGAGCTACAGTGCAAATAAACCATTTATGGATGTTATCAGGTGAAACACCCTTAAAAAATTGAGCACTCGGTAACGAAATTTAACATTTTATTATAAGGATACTGATGGGTGACAATTTTATTTATCAAAATTATAATTAATAAAAAATAAAACCCGATTAAGAAAATAAAAACAAACTTATGAAACAACAAGAAATATTGTTACAACTAATCCACCTATAACTAATTTTATTAGAATGTAAAAATTACATTAAATGTTCAAAATGTCCTCCGTTTTCATCGATTAAAAAGTTTTTCTTTTAAATAATCTTCAACCAATTCAGCATTACCAAAAATAAAATCAGTGAACTAAAAACAAAGTAGTAGCTGATTATTGATTTTAAGTACCTATATTATTATTATATTGAAATTATTGAATCCGTTTTTTGGTAAATAACAACACGAAATAAGAAGTCTGTATTTTCTTACCGATTTCACTTTTATTTCTAATTATGTTTAACCTGATATGTTGTTATATTTTAGTTTGTTTACCTCAATTGGCATGATTGTTATCTATCTATCTATCTATATATATATATAAAAATGAATTAGTTAGTCTCACTAAAACTCGAGAACGGCTGAACGGATTTATCTTATCTTAGTCTTGAAATGTTCGTGGAGGTCTAGGGAAGGTTTAAAAGGCGAGAAAAAATCGAATAATTTCCGGGAAAACCCTAAAAACAGCCCTTTTCTATTTCCCATACAAACTAGAGTCAATTTGAACTTTACTGCTATTCAATAAAGTTCATATTAAATTATAATCACTCACTGTTGTCTAAGCGATATTCTATGAGTGCATACTTCTATCTTTGTGAGTGACGATTACCGCTACGTGCGCGAGAACTTTCTTTACTTTTGTGATCCTTTGTGATAGTGACATTCCAAGTAGTGTGCTCTTTTTTTGTTGATATTTTGTGATAGTGACACTTTACTGTTAAGTGAGCGACAAATTTTCTCACTTTGATTAATTACGTTACGATGCCGAGGAGAAGACGACCTGACTTAGGTCGTCGCAGTCAATCAAATGTGCGAAGAGCTACCTCACGTGCTAATCGCACTGATGACCAGAGAGAGGCAGATCAAGAAAATAGTCGTATTGCTATGTCAGAATTGCGTTATTTAGTGAGTGACAATGAAGTGGATAGGCTTAGAATGCAACGAGTTCGTGCACATCAAACACAGCAACAGCGAGCAAGACATAATGAAATTGAGCGAATCCGCAGACGCAGTGCTCCTCTGATTCTTGAACGAGCTGCATTTCACTATGATCCCGCAATTGATTATTGTGCCGACAAATCGGTAACAATTGGGGAAATGAAAATAATTTGTAAATATTGTAAGGCGTTAAAATACACTGGTGAATCTACTGGATTATGTTGTGCTGGAGGCAAAGTAAAATTACCACAATTGGTCCCACCACCAGATCCTTTACGCTCTTTAGTTTCTGGGATTGGAAATGATTCTAAGCACTTCTTGGCCAACATTCAGAAATATAACAACTGTTTCCAGATGACATCATTTGGCGCTACACATATTATACAGGACAATTTCATGCCCACTTTCAAGGTATTATACCAGAATATTTTTTTATAATATTCAAGTTTGTACTAAAATATATATACAGCGTGTAACGGAAGGGTGTATCAACCCTGAAGGAGGTGAATGTGCTCATGAAACTCAACAACTTTCCCCAAAGAACATAGGTCGAAATATGAAAAAAAAATTGGCCCTCCCATAGTAAATCAATCAGCTGGTAGTCAGTTTTGTAAGGGAGGGCCACATTTTTTTTTCATATTTCGATCTATGTTCTTTGGGGAATGTTGTTGAGTTTCATGAGCACATTCACCTCCTTCAGGGTTGATACCCCAGGTTGATACAAAAGTTTAGGTCTTTTATTTATCGATTGAGGCAGTACGAAGTCTGCCGGGTCAGCTAGTATCTTATAAGAATGTTCATTTCATCAAGTAGGCTTTGGTCCTCTTACCATGAAAAATAGAACAAAACCTGTGTTACCTGTCAGAATTAATATTACGACGTGCAGTCTTGTCAACTACACGAATTTTGAAAATTATGAAAAATATGATATACATGTGGCATATATTGAATGTCAAAAGAATGTTAGTAATGCTTCTGAATTATATTTTCAACGATATCCAGAAAGAAGGTAACCTGATAAAAAAATTTTAAAAAACTCGATTCAAATTTAATCGAGTATGCATGTTTTGTGAAACCACGGCGTAAGTACGAAAAGAATCATGAAGAAAGAGAGGTAAATATGTTGGGAAATTGAAAATGAAATAAGTGTTCCAAAAACTATTGTAGGAAGGATTTTAAAGAAATATAAATTTAGGCCTTATCGGACATCTGTCCTTCAAAAATTATACCCAAACGATTTTTTGAGAAGAACACAATTTGCACAGTGGTATATAGAAAAATGTAATGAACAGCCAAATTTTTATTCAAAGGTAATATTTAGCGATGAAGCTCGCAGTTATAAATAATAATAGAACTGTCAATACGTATAGAACGTCGCCCTTGATATTTTTGCTGCATTTTTGTGGTTTAAAGTGGTTTATGACTGTTAAAACATTTTAGAAGTGGTGACTGAATTGTGTACCTGCATATTGGATTATAATTTGATATTTTTCGTAAGTTTTTAATAAATTTGTAATGTAAACAATGGTCAATAACAATTGTGAAACCTGTTCTGGTACGATAAGTCGGAGTAGGCCGGCCACTTTTTGCGAATTCTGCAAAAAGCAGTTTCATGTTGTATGTGTCTCCCAAACTGTTGATATACTGGACGTCCTAAATTCTATTCCTGGACTCTTGTGGAGATGCGACGAATGTGCGAAAAGTTGTATTTCTATAAACAATACTGAAGTAACTAACTTGTTAGAATCAACAGTTAGCGACGCGCTTCGTTCAATTAAAGCTGAATTGTCCTCACTGAAATCTGATGTTTCTAAAGTTGCTAAAGAGCCTGTGACTATTCCACCAACGACTCGATATGCTGATGTTGTTAAGAACAAAACTTTTCCTGCAGTGATAGTACAACCCAAGAACAAGGCACAGGAGATAAAACAAACGAAATCAGAGCTAATGCATAATATTAATCCAACTGATAACAGTATACATTTGACTAAAGTTAAACATATTAAGGATGGTGGTATTCCTATTGCATGCAAATCTAAGGAGGAAAATGAGAAGATAATGAAACTGGTTCAAGAAACAATGTCTGACTCTTATGCTGTAAAGGAGGTTGTTGGTATTAATCCTAGATTGTGCATTGTGGGTTTGTCAGAAAAATATACTGAAGAAATGCTTCAATACCAAATTAGGAATTGTAATCCTGAATTTTTTTCTAAATATAGTGATTGTAAAATTGTGAAAATCTTTCCAACTAAGAAAAATGCTGCAATCTTTCAGGCTGTCATTTAGATAGATAGAAATGTGTATGATATAATATTAAAAGCTGGTAACTTATTTGTAGGGTATGATAGCTGTAGAATATATGATGCCTTGGAAGTGTTGCGTTGTTACAACTGTAACGAATTTAATGATTCATCCAAATAATGCAACAAATCTTAAAGCTGTCTATGCGGTGGAAATCACAATGTAAAGTCCTGTAGATCCCAATTACGAAACTGCACTAATTGCGTTAAACTGTCAGGTGCTCAGGGATCTACTACTTCCTGTGATCATGCGGTGTGGGACAGAAGTGTGTGTACTGCATATAAATTGCTTTAACTAAGCTCAAGAAGGATTTGCTTGGAATATAGCAATCCATAGCTTCAAGTGAATCTACCATGTCGTCGACCACTTGCACTGCTGGTAAAAAGGTTAACAGTAATATCACAAATTATTTAAATGTATACTATCAGAATACCAGAGGCTAGCGATCTAAAACTGTAGATTTTTTTAATGCAATCTCTATGACAGACTTTAAGGTCATAGCACTAACCGAAACATGGCTTAATGACTCAGTCTTTAATGGTGAACTGTTCCAGAACTCAGTATACCGGGCTGATAGAAATCTGGAGGCGTGTAATTGCTCGAGGGTCGGAGGGTTTCTTATAGCCGTAAACAATGAATTTCCGTCGTGTGAAATGAATATAGATAGTTTCATTCTGCCCACGATAGTTACGGTGGATATGGTCTTGGTTAAAATAACAGCTGACTCAGGTCATGTTTATGTGCTAAATGTTTATGTTCCTCCATCTGCTAGTAGCGAAGTATACCTTAATCTTTTTTAATCAATTAGTAATATTGAAAGCTTACATAATAATAATTTACTCATTGTGGGCGACTTTAATATATCTTCTTATGCTACATATTTCCATAATAATTTAGGTAATGACATTGTTTCTGCTCTTACCAATTTTTAATTTAACTCAATACAATACTATTGCGAACGACTTGGAACGTATTCTCGATCTTGTCCTCTATAATAATGACTGTTTTGTTGAAAGATCTATTCAAAATTTAGTTGCTCAAAATCGGTATCATCCTGTTTTAAATATTTCCTGTAAACTAAATTTTTGCCACACCTTAAAGCGAAATTTTCCAACAATATCTTGCAATGAATATAACTTCGGAAAAGCAAATTTTTCACTATTGTATCAAAGTCTCTCTAATATAGATTGGACTTTCCTTCAAACATTTGATAGATCCGATGATGCCTGCACCTACTTTTACGGTAAGTTGTATAATGCATTTGATGAGTGTGTGCCAAGAGAAACAAAACAATTTAAAAGAAAATATCCACCGTGGTTTACCCGGGATATTATTAAAGACATTAATCTGAAATCGAAATTAAATAACGAATGTAAAATCAACAATGATGTAAATACTCTTAACAAGTTTAAATATTTACGAGCAAAGGTGAAATCTGACATACACAAGTCGTACAGGGATTATGCTGATTCAGCTGAGTCGAGTATGAAAGCAGACCCCAAAAAATTCTGGGCTTTTGTCAACGGCAAAAAGGGGTCAACTAATATCTCTGATAGAATGACGTTTAATGGTCAAACGCTCGATACGCCTACCGATATACTTAATGGTTTTTCTGAATATTTTGCAAAATCTTTTTCAGTTAGTACAATGTGCGTTACCCATGATGATTCAGTAACCTCACAGTTCCTGAATATCATGTCCTTCACTGAGGATGAAGTACTTATAGCTTTAAAACAAGTAAAAAATAAAATGACAACAGGACCAGACTGTCCCTGCTTTCATTTTGAAGGATTGTGCGCCTGTACTTGCTCCGCCGTTAACAATACTGCTCAACACGTGCGTGAAGACTTGCACTGTGCCGAATATGTGGAAATCGTCGAAGGTTAGACCTATCTACAAACATGGTGATAGAGTTGATATTAGCAACTATCGGCCAATCTCAATTATTTGCAATGTATGTAAGGTATTCGAAATGTTAATGTACAATAGAATGTATAGCCATTTATGCAACATAATAACCATAAAGCAACATGGTTTTGTAAAGGGTCCCTCAACTGTCACCAATTTGGCAAATATAACCCAATTTATTGCTGAAAACATCGATGAGCGATCGCAGACTGACGTTGTGTACACCGATTTCTCTAAAGCGTTCGATAGACTAGACCACGGAATTCTAGTGAGTAAATTATCTCGATATGGATTATCACCCTCTCTAATCAAATTATTCACCTCCTATCTAAACAACAGACACCAGTATATCGTGTTTAATGGTTATAAGTCAGTTGAATATTTAGCAACATCTGGTGTTCCACAGGGAAGAAACCTGGGCCCCTTATTATTCAATGTCTTCATCAATGATATAGTTGACGATCTCGATGTCAACTGCTTACTATATGCTGATGACTTGAAATTATTCTGCCGGATTGGTGATAGAAGCGATTGTGTCTCACTTTCAACTAACCTTCGACGTATTGAGAGACGGTGTATAAGTAATAAATTGTTGTTGAATGCCTGTGAATGTAAGGTGATGACGTTTTCCTTAAAAGCCGAGAAAATTGTATATGATTATGAAATCAACAATATTGTTCTTGAACGCCCGGCGACATTTATTGATTTGGGTGTCACTTTTGATTCTAAACTTTCTTTTATACCTCATATTGAGGCTATATGCTCGTCTGCTAACAAAATGTATGGCTTCTTAGTTCGAAACTCGCATGACTTCAATGATCAAGACACTTTAAAGGCTTTATACTACGCCTATGTTAGGTCTAAAATTGAATACGCAGATGTTATTTGGAGTCCATTTTATGACATACAAATTCAGAAACTTGAATCAATTCAACGGAGGTTTTTGAAATTTCTTTACTTTAAAATGGATGGCATTTACCCACTGGTACACTTCAAACGAGGCATTATGTGAATAACTTAAGTGCTCGTCGTGACTGTCACTTATTGATATTTCTGTTTAAAATCATGAATAACAACATCAGTGATCGCAACCTTCTTCTTAAACTACAGTTCAATACTCCGAGAGTAGCTTCAAGAGCTGTTAATATGTTTTACCTTAATATCCCTCGAACAAATAATTTAAAATTTTTGCCACTTCACAGGATGTGTTCGATATGTAATCATGTATTAGTGTTTTTAAATGAAACTCACGGTCTCTAGTTAATTCCACAATATAATACAAGTTATTGAAAATTCTAAAAAATTGACAATTGTTTTGATAAATCAATATATCAAAACAATTGTCAATTTTTTAGAATTTTCAATAACTTGTATTATATTGTGAAATTAACTAGAGACCGTGAGTTTCATTTAAAAACACTAATATGAGCATATTCCACGAAGTAAGGGTCGAGACAGTCAATTTCATGTAATCGTGTAAGTTACCAGCTTGATATATTTCATTGCCGCATATCTGCGATTAAAGCATTCTTGTTTGATTGATGATATTATTCTTTGTAATCAATATAATTAAGTTACTGTTCTGTAGTTGGGTTCGTCCTGTTTGAACAGTGTATTAATAAATAAATAAGCAGTGCAGGAATACTTAACAGACATAATGAACTATATTGGAATGACTCAAATCCACACTTAGTTCAGGGGATCAGGAGACAAGGCAGATTCGGCTTAACCGTTAGTTGTTTTGTCAAACATAATAAATTAGTTTATCATATATTTGATGATAAACTAATTGCTGCTGGATATATAGATATCTTGGAAATAAACTTACACCAACTTTTGGAGGAAGAAGTGTTGGCTGATAGGGACACATTTTGGTTCCAACAAGATGGAGCACCTGTCCATAATGCTCTATTCATTGGAGATTATTTAAACGAAAAATTTCCTAATCGGTGGATTGGTACTTATGGACCAGTTAGGTGGCCCCCTCGTTCTCCGGAAGTAAATCCTCCTAATTTTTTTATTTGGCGATTTTTAAAAAATAATATTTACAAGACTAACTTCGAGAGTAGGGAAGATTTATTACAAAATATTCATGCCGCATTTAGAAAAATAAAGCCAGTGCACATTCTCAATTGTGTAAGATCAGTAAGAAAAAGGTGTCAATTATTATTACAACAAAGCGGAGGACATTTTGAACATTTAATGTAATTTTTATATTCTAATAAAATTAGTTATAGGTAGATTAGTTGTTACAATATTTCTTGTTGTTTCATAAGTTTATTGTATTTATTTTTTTAATCTGGTTTTATTTTTTATTAATTATAATTTTGATAAACAAAACTGTCACCCATCAGTATCCTTATCATAAAATGTTAAATTTCGTTACTGAGTGTTCAATTTTTTAAGGGTGTTTCATCTGATAACATCCATAAACGGTTTATTTGCACTGTAGCTCCAACCATTGAAAATGGATATATATATATATATATATAATATGTCATACCAGGCGAATGAGAATTAAAAAAGGAAACGAAAAATGTCCCATTTAAAACAACATAAGTTTGCATTATATTTCCTTAGTGAGCCCCCTAACAAAAAAATTCTGTGCGCCACTGAACTCTTTAATATTCTGTCTATCAAAAGTTTTCATAACGTTTTTTTATATTTTTCTTAATTAAGAAGTTTATAGTACCTTGTAGTTTTCGACAGTTTTCAATAATCGCCCTGTATCTTCCAACTGCAGGGAGTTACTAAAGATTTAATTAGGCTATCGTTACTTTAACAAAAAAAGAAACCATAACATCTTAACTGCTTTTCTTCTAGTTTACGAGATACCCTGCAAAACACACCAATTTGGGACACCCTGTACATGATAAAAGTGACTGTAGTAATTATAGTATGGCTACTATAATTATAGTATGGTTGCTAACATTGATCTTGGCAAATTGTAGAAAACCCCCCCTTTTTTAATTACTAGTTGGGTCGACATGCCTGTTATAGCCACCTTAATGGACAAACTCATAAAATAAGATCCCTTCACAGTCTGGAAACATCATTAATGCATTGCAGTGAACTGTAATATATACTCAACCTCTACCCATCACCAGATGGCGATATGAAAACTACTTTAATTTGTAAATGGCGTCACAAATGTAAACGGTCAGTGTCGTACACTTCCTAAACAAATTTGGTAAGAAACTTTTATTTATTTGAGTTACATTATATAAATATTTAGTGGGCCTATCAACAGCAATGTACTATGTATATGAAGCGAATATTTCCGTTTATCTTCCTAAATTAACTAATTCTCATAATCATAACCTATTAATTATTTTACCGAAAGTGGCCATAACCAGACAGATGATTTGAATAATATGCCAGTTTTGGCCACTATGCGGCCATAACTAGAAAAATGCATAACCGGTTATGGCCACTGCGTAAATAAGCTCTGAAGTGCATCTGTACTTGTGGAATTGTTGGTGATTCAATAATTCTATTACAGTATAAATAAACAATGGTACGTCAAAAGAAACAAAAAACAACTAACACAAAATTCCAGTATACCCAAGAGAACTTGGAACGAGCGTATAATGCTGTTCAAATAGACAATGTAAAAGTTGCAGCAGCTAGTAAATTGTTCAAAGATCCACGATCCACTCTAAGGAGGAGGTTGTCAGGTGAATGTTCCCTGAACATGCCTCGAAAATGTGGGCCAACTTCGATATTAGGCAAGCTCACAGAAAAATGTTTGGTCGATTGGTTGCTGCAATGTGCCAAAATGGGATTTCCGGTCCATAAAGAAGGATTGATATTTACGGTCAAGAAGATCATTGAAGAGCTTAATCTGAAGACTCCTTTTACAGATAATAAACCCGGCGATAAGTGGTTCTACTTTTTTATGAAACGCCATCCCGAACTTTTCCGGAAACGTGCTGAATATGTGAACCATGCTAGAGGCACAGTAACAGAAGCAAAAATCAGAGGTTTTCTGAGGTAAAAGAAACTCTCGGATCTGATGCTGATGTTCTCAACCATCCAGAAAGAGTGTTCAACATGGACGAAACGTGCTTCTGCCTTGCTCCAAAGGGTGAACTGATAATCGGAGCTAAGTGTCAACACGTCTATAATGAGTACTCAAGATCTGATAAGGAAAATATTACTACCTTATTTTCATGTAATGCTGCTGGACAATTTTCTACTCCAACTACCATTTTCAAATATGAACGTTTAAATAAAAAAGCTAGAGAAACGGCTCCTAATGATTGGGGTATTGGGAAAACGGAAAACAGTTGGATGACATCACAAGTGTTTTTTGAGTATTTTGCAAATATATTTGATAAGTTTTTAGATCAAAAAGAAATTCAGCGACCAGTTGTTGTCTTTCTGGATGGCCATAAGTCACATCTTACCCTACCTCTAAGCCGTTTTTGTCGTGAAAAACAAATTATTCTGATTGCCTTATACCCTAACAGCACACACATCATGCAACCCCTTGATGTGGCCGTATTTGGTCCTCTCAAAAAGCACTGGAAAAAAATTGTTCGTCAATGGCGTATTGATCATAATGGAGTAGAAATTTCCAAATTCGATGTCCCATCAGCACTTTCAAAAATAATAAAAGAACCCACGATGCCTGCCAATATACGATCTGGATTTAAGGTTAATGGACTCTATCCATTTGAACCGAATAATGTTGATTACTCCAAAATTGTTTTACGTTCTGTGGATAATAACAGCAACGATAACGCCTGTGCTAAAGATAAAGATCATTTAGATTATATTGAATCCAGAATCGAGATCACTTTGCTGCGGCAATTCTAATCTACCGAGAAAAACAAATGCACTGGGAAGGCAACCCTGAAGCATTGATGCTTTATGAGTTCTGGTTATCAGTTGCAGATGAGTTGGGAGGCACAAAGGAGCAGCATGCCATTACCCAACACAATGAATTAGATAATGTAATAGAGTTATCACCGATAAAATCGAAAAATCAAACCAATTTTCTGTTGACTGTGGTGACCGAAGTAACCCCTACGAAAGAGAATTCACATATTGAAGTCACAACGATTACAAATATAACTCCCCTGAATGACAATCAGCCCAATCAAAGGGTAATATCTGAAAATAATAGTTCGGAAAATTCATCAGCATCCTGTTCTATAATATTACCTAAAAAAGCCTTAGCAACCGTTTTTGAGGACGTAGTTCGATGGCCCCATTGTGAACCATCTACATCGAAAGCAGGCAAAAGGAAAAAGCAGTATACCCCTAGCGTTGTTACATCAGATAAATGGATAGAATTTTTCGAACTAAAAGACAAAGAGAAACAACACAAAATAAAGCAGCAACAGAACAGAAAGGAGGAAAGGGAGCGAAAAAAGAGGGAAAGAGATCAAGAAAAAACAACAAAAAAAATAAAAAAAATTGAAGATATCCGAGGAATCCAGTTCTGAGGACAATGAAGAGGAATGGGAAGAAAGTGGCAGCAGTCTAGATGATATTGACTCAGAAATGGGTGTGGATCCAGTTGATCTCTTGTCAAAAGATGATCTGAGACCTGGAAATTTCATTCTGGTGGCTTTCAAATATCTTGACAAGAGATCATCGTTAACCTATAAATATGTAGCTTCAATAACAAATGTCAATAATGAAAACGAGGTTGAAGTACATTGCTTGAAGAGTATGGATAGGGAAAAACGATCCTTCACTTACATCGCAAATGATATATGGTCAGTTGACACCAAGGATATTTTGGGAAAGCTCTCTGAGCCAATATTAGTTCAGGATGGCCGTTCTCTAAAAACAGTTTTTTCTTCTCCAGTAGAAGTCTTTGAAAAGGAATAATAGAATTTGACCTGTAGTAGTTGTATTATTTCATTCTCAATGCTAATCCACCCTCCATTTCAATGTTGTTAGATATATACCAAATCAGGCAAGATGAGAGAGAAATTACAGTGAAATATGAGTGGCCATAACTGGCAAAAACATGTGACCATATATGGCAAAAAGTGGCCATAAATGGCAAAAACTGACACTTTATTTAAATAAATTTAAATCAATAGTGTCCTTTGAGAAAAACATTTTTCTTTTATGGGGAATATTTTGAGAATACTCCATAGAACATCATTGAATTTTTCCAGAATTTTTACAGTCAAAATTATTTAATAGAAAATAGCTAAAGTTGACTTTTTCCTAAAAATGGCCATAACTGGCGTGCTGACCCTACTGTTACGTCCCCTAGCGGCCATATTACGAACTTATGAATATTTTCCAGTTATTTATCTTGGCTGCATTTATTGTAAATATTTTTTTCTCAAATCTCTACGGTGAACGGTTTACTAGATACAGCCGCTTACCTTGCTTAGTTGGCCACCCTGTACAATATAGTCAACTCTTAGCAAGAATATGAAGACAAGTTTGTAAGTTGTGCAGTAATAGCAAATATTCATTAATCAGTATGTCCGCAAAAGTTGGCAAAATATGTGAAATTTTTTTATTATTGTTACAGAAAAAAAGTTATTCTCTATAAAAAGTTCTGCATGGTTCGTAATGTAAAATTCAAATATCAGATGTCAATTTTTTTCATTCGTATATTAGTTTTGTCAAACAGTATGGATACAAGAGTATTTGCGACAATATTGAAAACTTTCATTATGAAAAGTTATTCGTAATGGAAAACTATGTTCTAATGTGAGATTACAAAAGCTTACTTATTTTTATTTTACAAATTGTTTTTAAAATATTACACCCTTAAAATTAAATGGTACATTTAATCCGAATTTGGAACATAATAGGATGTTGTAATTGCATATTTATGAGTGACACAGAACTCTCAAGTGTGGTCCAGCAGAAAACGATCGTCTATGCAGATGATACTAGTAAAATAGTGGCACAGAATAAGCTTCCGCTCAGACCCTGTTTTTCAGCCGGTTTTCAGGGACAAAAGAGTCGAAACATCTGGGGTGTCATACTTATATATTCGGGACAGAGTTATTTAACTAACCATAACAAATGGGTAATGTTTCCAACAAGGAACCATATATTTCGTGATGGCAACACATAGAGGGATCTGAAAGGACAGGACATCGGTTTTACAATTATTTTGTATTTCAGTCCAACTGTGTAAATGTATCATAAACTATTGCTAATAAAGTCATTTTTAAATTAAATTAATTAAGCTTCCGCTCTCTATTTAAACAGCAAACTCAGCTGCTGAGGAATTCGCCAGATGGTTTAGCAATTAACATCAGTAAATCAGTCTTCATGGTCTTCCAACAAAAAAACATTTCTTATGACTATTGCCCCCTAATAAGGGTTAAAAACAAATCCATAGAGCAAGTGAATATGTTCAAGTATCTAGGCCTGACTATAGATCAAAAATTAATATGGGAGGCACACATAGAAAACCTCGTTATAAAAATGAGCTGTATGTGTTTTGTAATAAAGCAAATACGTGGAACAGTCCTCACTACATGTGCTTAAGCTGATCTACTATGGACTTGTACAATCCATCCTATCTTATGGACTACCTTTCTGGGGGAATTGAGTCCATACAATAAAAGTTTTTAAGCAACAAAAAAAGTGATAAGATGTCTAGCAGGACTACATTATAAAGAATCTTGTAAGAGCACATTCACTGAGTTAACCATATTGACTTTACCCAGCTTATACATTTACATTATAACCATGAATGTAAAAAAAAATGAAACAAACTACACCATAAATAATTTGATTCACAACTATAATACTAGAAGAGGTAATGAACTACGACTACCCTACTCTCGTCTGGCTCTGGGACAAGACTCTGCTAGTTATCAAGGTATCATCTGCTACAACCATGCATTCAAATTATTTGGACACACATGTAGCTTAGTAAGCTTCAAGTCAGCTTTATACAATCATCTCATCCAAAATGCTTTTTACTCTGTTGAGGAATTTCTATTATCATAATGACTTTCTGATTTATCTACATAAATAAATGGTAGTTCCAAAAAAAGTTTATATTCCTTATGTATACATTTGAAATAAGTCTTTTCCAGTGTAAGCATTGTGTCTCCTGGAATACTTTATATGTTTTATCTGTTTAATTGTATTTTGTACACATCCTTAGTGGTATCTTTGTGAGTACTCACGTATATGTTCTGTTTTTACTATTTGTTGAGTGTATATACCATAGAAAAATTAAATAATTAAATAAATATAAAAAAAACAATAATAATAACAATAATCAAATTTTACATATATTTTCAACTGTTTGTGTCTGTACATAGGTTAGTATCCTTGACTAGTCTGATAAAATTTTATAAATGTATGTAATGCAGTTGTAGAATTTTCAATGATGAATAAATTTCTTTCTTTCTTTCTATGTGTATCAAATTCATATTTTTTGTCAAAATTCGTATATAAATGAAAACATTTGACATCTGATATTTGCGTTTTACATTAAGGACCAAGCAGCATTTTTTATAAAGAATAACTTTTTACAGTAACAATAATAATAATAAAGTTCCCACTATTATCACCCTATATCTAAAAAATTAAGCACACAGCTACTCTTTGAGAATCTAAAAAGTTTTTATGAACCCAAATATCAAGTACTTAAATCACATGATCTAAAAATAGACCTTCAATTACCAGTCGATACAAACATTTTCTGTAATTGATCAATTATTTCAACAAAATCTCACTTCTACTTCTATATTCCAAATATAATTTAAAATATTATTGGCACAGTTCTTGAAAACCATTTTTATAAACAATTATTTTAAGAACAATAATTAAATCTTTTTAAAAAAATATTTCAAACTATCAATAATTTGGAATAAAAAAAAACGGGTTCAAAAAACATTCAAATGAATACCAAAAATCACTTATTCTTACTATCCTCAGTCGTAGTACTTGTTTTACTATTAGTTTTTGAGTTTCTATTGTTATCCAGCACAGTCCGACTCCTCTTGGCAGATGTTGATTGAAAAGGCTGGGCCGTAAAGGTAGTAGATAAATGTCTCTTGACATCAAAAAATAGTCCGTGTATAAATTTCACAATATTTCCCACTATTTGCTTCGGCGATTCATATTCATTGGGAATTATACCTTCAACACTAGATTCAAAGTATGAAAAAAGTGGAAACCAAACACTACAAAAGATAAAATTTTATCAATCAAAGACATTATGAGAAATATAAGGTACTCACCGAGTTCTTGTGGAATCCCTTTGCATCAATGCCTGGTTATTAGACAAAGTGTGATAATACAAAAACAATCTGCTGGAAATATAGAAAGCTACAAATACATCAATGGAATAATGCTCGTGGGCGGCTAATATAAAGAATATCCCAAACATATTCATCATCCAGGAGAGAGTGTGGAGGTAATAAATATGCCTTGGAGTATCTAAAATTTGTTTCATATAATTGATATCAAAATTTTGAATATATTACTTACATTCGGTAATAAAAAAATTTAACATAGTTAACGCCACGGTATGTCCACTGAACATGTAATCACCGCAAGTTCTTACACCTCTTATAGACAATCCGGCGCCTCTCCAAATCACAAACGCTTGTGACAATTTTCTCGCCAAGTCTGCAAAAATTCCGTTTGCTTGGGTTGTATAGAAACGAGGTTGGCACTGTAAATGGGAACCAGGAACACTCAAGGAAGTTATGAGCATTGTAACGCAACGTAAAAGAAAAACTGTCCCAGAAAGAGCAAAGAATCTTCTCATCAAGATGAACCTACAAATAAAACTCATAATTTTAACATTATTGTACACTTGATCCATTTGTTGGTTTTTACATAGCGTGGTGTTTGTATAAGGCTATCAGGTTAGTTTAATAGTATCGTTAATTGTATATTACTCACCTATATTTGTGAAAAATCAATACAATTAGCCACATTGTAAAGAGCAATGTACCTGTTACTTCACACATATCAAAAGCCCATGGAATTAGAGGAACGTTATCTAAAAATATGTCTGGAAGAGGGGGGTATTTTTCCATATCAGGTACTCTATCATGTACTATAACCATAACAAAAGCTGTAATCCAAGTAACTGCTACTACATACATAAAGCTCAATAAGGCTTTTCTTTTTTCGGGTGGATACTTGGGTCGTCCATCTTCAGATAAAGGTGGTGATATTCTTTCCGAATCTCCATATTCACTTTCTGTTTTACTATAATATTAACATAAAATTTTATATGACCATGATTTAATCTTGATAAACAATTAAATACAGCAATAACATCCACAATAAAATTCCTCGGCATGGAAAAAACCGTTAAATTTCAGCCAATAATATAATGATTAAAAAAAGATTATAAGAGACTAGTAAAAAATTCAAGTATGTAAAAACCATAAGAAATAAACTTAAGGATATTAGAAACCCAAACGAATGTTGGAAATAAATTAATTCAAACAAAAAACAAAAACCAAGGTAGGATATCGACATGAATAAATTGATTAAATATTACAAAAACTTCTACATCCCCCAACAGAATACAAAAATTCAATTTAAAGATACAGTACACTCTTATTTTGAAACACCTTTTTTCAATTCTGAAATTATACATATCTTAAACCAAATGAAAAACAACAAATCGCCAGGAGAAGATAATAAACCCAGTAAATTCTATAAAAATCTGCCTACAGAATGGATCTCTCATCTTAAACTTCTTTTTAACATGATTCTCTCACTACCTTCAGGATAGTAGAACATAAAAATGATACATTATCACAAAAAAGGCCCAAAAGAGGATCCTATAATAACTATCATAGCATAGCATTAATAAACCATAATATGAAGATATTTACAGGATTGATTAACAATAGACTTACAGATTTCACAGAACATCATGAGCTACTATGGGAATGACAGGCAGGCTTCTGTGAAAATAGAAACTTTGAAGACAATATATTTGTGTTATTAACCGTGGTAAATAACTACTTACTCTTCCCCACCACTAGACTTTAATAATAACAACCCCCCATCAGGATCAAATAATATCATACTGATCTCAGATATGGAAACAAAATAAAAAGTGCCAAATGAATTCCAACTGGTTACGCAAAGAAGAAGAAGAGAGCAGCAGCATAAAGCAAATGGACGAAACAGCTATTACAGAAATCGTTGTCACAGAAAGAACCAGAGAGACACACAGTTGGAAGAGCCCAAGAAGTGGTAAGATTCACAACTTTTGGTACCAAAAATTGACCTGTATCCACAAACAACTAACAGAATATATCAATGACTTCATCAAGAACCCCTTTTCCTCACTAAGGGTATGATATACTTACAACCAAAGGTCAAAACATCCCAGGACCCCTCCAAATATCGTTTAATCATATGTCTCCAAACTGGGTATAAGATTATCACCTCCTGCATCACATGAATCCTTAGTACACCTTTAGAAGATCAAGGATTAATGACAGAAGAACAGAAAGGATACTGAAAAGGGCAGCAAAGAACAACTTGTGATAGATTCGATAGTACACAGTGAAGTCAAGAATAAGTGTAAATTGTACTACTGCTGAATCAGTTGCCAGAAAGCATACAACTCAGTGCCACACCCTTGGTTACTCAAAGTACTAGAACTGTACAAAGTGCACCAAACACTCATTACATTCCTAAAGAACACCATGGAGAATTGAGATACAGATAACTGCCAATCCAAAGCCCATAACCATCCATGAAATTCACATCACCAGGGGTATCTATAAAGGAGATGCATTGAGCTCTTTGCTGTTCTGTATTGCACTAAACCAGCTCTCTCTAAATAGTTAAATAGTTGAACTGAACAGGAATAGGATACACCCTGAAAGTCCACCAAAGGAAACATCATCTCACACCAACTATACATGGATAACCTAAAATTCTACGCATTATCACAAGAGAAACTCAAAGAACTGATTATAATAGTGGAAAAGTTCTCTAATGACATATGTATGACATTTGGGTTACATAAATGTAAAACTATACATATGGAAAAGGGTAAGATCCATACAGGAAACATGATAAAAGTACATAACAGAGAACTTTGATGATTTAATTTTACTTGATGAAAAGCATCTGAAGCATCAACTATTGAAAAATATCTAGAACCATTTAATATTTGTAATATATTATCAACAGAGGGAAGAGGAAAATGTTCACCTTTAATTGCAATCAATAGATATACAAATGTAGTCATTTGGTTTATTTACAATAACTAAAGAATTGTCTCACTTTATACTTTCAGTTACCTTTGTGATTATTATTTTTTCCATATTATTATCCACTATTTAAGCGAGAAGATCTCCAGTACATTGATTTTTATACTGTACAGATTTGACTTCTAGGCAATTAATATTTAAATTGCCTGCACAAAAGATATAATCATATGCCAGTATTAGTCTCAAGACTTGATTCTAAATCATCAAGGAAAGTTCTATATAGAGATTCGTTAGGAGAATATTAAGTTTAGATGATATAGCGTCATTTAACTTCATGGAAAGAGCAATGAAACTAGGATCGTTTATAATTTATGAATGACATAGCAAAGTCACCCAACCCAAGGGAACATTAATAAATGTTTTAGTACTAATAGCATGCCTAACTTTTTGTTGAAATTTTAAATATAAATTGTAACTTTAATATACAATAGTATTTGTAGCCACTCATTGTTCATATTATTTACATACCTATGAACTTTATTATTATTACATGACCATGATTAAGAATAATGGATACTTACATATAATGGTTTTGGCAGGTGTAATTATGACAATGTTGGTCCAAAATTCCAAGCGAATGAAGAGTATTTTGATTTTCTCTCTGTAATAACTTGCAAAGTAAATAAAGGCACTTTCTGTCTTTTAAATTTAACCTGTTCAATGGATCTTGGGCAAAATCGCTATCATTTAAAACTAGCAAACATTTTCCGTCTACTTCATTTTCATCACATAATATTTGAAGGCTTTGCTCCGAAAGACCTTCGTTTTTTAAATAGAATTTAGTCTGCTCAGCAGACCAATCTATTACTAAAGATTCAGTATCCACTGCCATTTTAAATGTAAATGTTTTTAAACCTTTTTGTAACAAGAGCAAAGGTTCAGGTGTTACTCATTATAACAAATACTGATAAGACAATGTTTTGTTTCATTCTTTCATTTGTGCGAAGCATATAAAATTACTATTTGCCACATCCGTTCTAACCTAAAAGTAAGTGTCACACATGTTTATTTAAACACACGATTGCGTCTATACAAATTACTCTTAAGGCTGGTTTACACGCTACGTTAAATCGTTACTATTGTAGCTATCAAATCGTTAAGCTGGATTTATAGTTTGACGGACTGTAAACGTATACCACACGTAGACGCACTGGACCTGTAACGAACGGTCTGTAAAAATTATTATAATTAAACGGAACGGAAATGTAGCGCATGGCAGAGGTCACGTAGTACTCATGAATGCCATTCAACATAACCCTTATAGAAATAAGAAACAGCCATCAATGGAGTCAACTGACATACGAAAATAGTTCAAAAATTTTCGGTCATCATTTCTTAGGTCTTCAAATAAATTGTTTAACGATTTATCTTCCTCACGGTTCTCATTAACAGGATGAACCCAATGTAGACGATTGCGTCTTTTGCAACAACGATAAATTACCAACAATGTTCAACTGAACACATGAAAATGTTGCTTTTGAATTATTTAAAAACGTCTAATGTGAAATGTGAAAACCAACAGTCCCACTATAAAAACTCGTGCGGTTTTTTCCTGCACGGGCGAAATCGTGTAATGTGCAACGAGCGTAAGGGCATATGACTACATATATAAAGGTTATCTATTCATATGACATATCTGCAGTGATGCCAGGGCTACCGATTTTGACCCTAATTTACTGATACATCGAAATGAAACAAAAATCTACCGATATTTAATTGAATCATATAGAAACTCAGAAAATCTCCCGAAAAATCAAAATATTCATAAATTTTAGTGAAACAAAATAAATAACTCGTTGCCAGAACAAATGTCTACTTAATTACTGCGCTCCTGGCGAGAATTTCGCATACAGTTGGTACCATAGACAAAACCAAATAATAATAATATGTTTTTTTTCTATAGCTGGGACATCAGATCCTTCGAATTGGACTAATAAGAACCCTTCTGTTCCCTTCCAAACAAATGATCACGTGAATTACGAGTTCTCGGTCGAAAATGCACTTTTTATTAACTAATTTTAACTTTACAAATAACTTTACTCACTTACACTTGTATTATTTAAAAAGTTTTAAATTATATAAAACATGAAGATCACAACAGAGCCGCTTTTTTGAGAGTTTCAAGCCCGGAGCTTCTTATTATAGACTTACATATTTTGACAGATGTCATTTTTAAGCAAATGATTGAACTAGAAAAAGAAGCATCAAACCCACGGTTAGTAGAATAATATTATATAATATATAATATTATTCTACTAACCGTGCGTCAAACCCACAAAATACGGACGTTTTCGGTGGTCAAACTCTCAAAAAGAAAGCAGCTCAGATCATCTATGATGGTTTGTGATAAAGATATAAAATAAAAAGTATAACTGATAGAGTAACGACTTAAAATCATAATATCAGACAGACTTGAATATCGATCTAATTATTCCAATTTATATTCGATAATTGCCGATTCGGGATCTCATTTATAAAGTTTGAGTATTGAATTCCACTAAACGAAATCTACTGAAATTTTGCGATATACATTACCGATTTTTATTTCAAACACCTGGCAACACTGCAAGTGGTAGCAAAATGAATACTTGACATATGATCCATAGACAAATCATATACGTATATGAATAATAATGACTTTCTCTATAATATAATCTTGATTCTTTGCATTTGACGACGAAAAGTTAGGTTAGGGTGCTATGTAGTTGTTTGTTATTACAAATTTTGAAAAATCGTGTTTTAAAATAATTGAAATATGTCTTCAGATTCAGGATCAGATAATGAGTCGGACCGAAGTATTACTCCCAGTAGAGGCCCAGCGCCTACTCCAGGACACGGTTTGGATAGATCAGCGTCAAATTCCCCAGCTTTTAATAAGTCTAGAGAAGTAAGTCAATCACGATCTGTTGATAGAGGATCTAGGTCACGTTCAGGAACACCCCATACACAAACTTCCGGATCACCTAAATCCCGTCGATCTGGATCCGGCGATTCACAAAGATCTGGATCCCAAACTTCTAGGAGATCTGGTTCACAAGCTTCAAATAGGTCCGGATCCCGTACATCTCATAAATCAGGTTCCCCTGCTTCCCACCGATCGGGTTCTCAAGTATCCCACAGATCAGGTTCCCAAGCATCTCATAGATCAGGTTCCCAAGTATCCCACAGATCAGGGTCCCAGACATCCCATAGATCAGGATCCCACGCATCTAATAGGTCAGGTTCCCACACGTCTCGTAGATCAGGATCCCAAGCATCTCACAGATCTGGTTCACAAGTATCTCAAAGATCAGGTTCTCCATCTTCCCATGTGTCCAGGAGATCAGGTGGCTCTCATGTATCTAGGAAGTCACAAGCTTCGAACAGAGCAGGATCAGCAGCATCAAATAGATCTGGATCTGTAGGTTCAAATAAATCAGCAAAATCCAATAAGTCGGCAACATCTAGGCATTCAAATAGGTCAAGATCAGGTTCTTCGAAAAAGTCTGAGTCTGCTGGATCAAATAAATCTGCATCACCTGCGTCCAGAAGATCAGGATCGGTAGCCTCTAATAAGTCTGTAGGTTAGTAAGTAGTAATAGGCATACTTTTTTTAAATAAAATGTTTTTGAAATTGTACATATAGGTTCAAGAAAATCTAGATCAAGATCAGCTTCAGCAGCATCTAAGAGATCAGCCTCAGGTGGCTCTCATAAATCTAGATCTCGATCAGCTTCAGCAGCATCTAAGAGGTCTGCCTCAGGTGGCTCTCATAAATCTAGATCTCGATCAGCTTCAGCAGCATCTAAAAGGTCTGCCTCAGGTGGCTCTCATAAATCTAGATCTCGATCAGCTTCTGTAGCATCTAAAAGGTCTGCCTCAGGTGGCTCTCATAAATCTAAATCTCGATCAGCTTCTGCAGCATCTAAAAGGTCTGCCTCAGGTGGTTCTCATAAATCTAGATCTCGATCAGCTTCAGCAGCATCTAAGAGGACTGCCTCAGGTGGCTCTCATAAATCTAGATCCCGGTCAGGTTCAGCAGCATCAAAATCATCTAGATCAGCTTCTGCTGGATCTAGAAGGTCGGGATCAGAGTCTCCAGCATCTAGAAGAAGTAGCAAATCTAGATCCAGATCTAGGTAGGTGTCTATCTATTTTATTAATGATATTATTATTATAAGTTGACATGTTTTTAGGTCAAAAAATCGAAGTGGATCAAACAGCCCCAATCTACAAATTGATGACGAACATAGTCAAGAAAAGAGGCAAAGAGATAGTTCTGAGGAACCTGTAATTACCAAAAAAAGGAAAACAGCTCTTTCTGATAGCGAGGATGAAGGTCCTGCTGGAGGGGAAAAAGAAAAAGGTATGTTTTTAATTTTTTTTTGTTCTTACTGTAATTTCCATTTTCAGTTGATGCATCTGATATTTTTGGTGACGCTGACGATATTAGTATTAGTAGTGAGGATGAAAAGAAAGACGATGATGTTAGGTCAGATAGAGAAGATGACATAAGAAGATCCAGATCAGATGATGAAAGGCGATCAAGATCTGGAGACGAAGCTGAACAAAGACCAACCATTCAAGATGTAAGTGTAGAATTAATTTCAGTGGAAGATATGAACATCATTTACATTTTTTAGGATGAAGAAAAAGAAAATGAACCAGAACCTATTCCGGAAACTAGAATCGATGTTGAAGTACCTAAAATTACTTGCGATTTAGGTAAAGACATTCATTTTGTAAAGTTACCTAATTTTTTGTCTGTGGAAACGAGACCTTTTGATCCTGAAACTTATGAAGATGAAATTGATGAAGAAGAAACTTTGGATGAAGAAGGTAGAGCAAGGTATAAACTCTTTCGTTATTTCTTATTTTTGTGCACAAACTTTCAGTTCTCTTGCGATTCTGTTAACTTATTTAATGGTTCTTATTTTTCAGCTTGTATTTTTTTCGTATTTTTTATCTTTTTATTGCACTTTTTGAATTAGTTTTCTTTAAGTGGTTCTCGTTTCAGCCCAACTTTCATATACTCTAGTTTTGTTTTTCTGCTCTTATTATTTAGAAGAAATTTATTTTTATTTCTAGATTAAAGTTAAAAGTGGAAAACACAATAAGGTGGAGAGAATATCTGGATAACGAAGGGAATGTTAAAAAAGAGTCAAACGCTAGAGTAGTAAGATGGTCAGACGGATCGTATAGTTTACATTTAGGTTCTGAAATATTTGATGTATATAAACAACCATTACAGGTACTTGCATATTGTAATTTGTCGTAGAATTTATATAAATAGTAATTTATTTCTAGGGTGATCATAACCATTTGTTTATTCGTCAAGGTACGGGTTTACAAGGACAAGCAGTATTCAGGACTAAACTTAGCTTTAGGCCCCATTCCACAGAGAGTTTCACACACAGAAAGATGACACTGTCTTTGGCCGACAGATCTACAAAGACGACCGGTATCAAAATTATGTCTCAAGTTGGTGTAGATCCAGATCTAGATAAGGCTACAAGATTGAAAGTAAGTTTCCTAACAAGAATCGTATTTTTCAATAAACCAATATTGATTTTCACAGAAAGAAGAGGAGAAACTTAGGCAATCGGCAACAAAACAGAAGCCAATAAGAAAGAAATCTGATAATGCTGCTAGAGCTCATACAAACAGTTTTACAAGAGAAGAAGAAGGTAGTGACGACGATGGAGCAATTTCACTAGCAGCAATCAAGAGTAAATACAAAGGAGGAAGTGCAGCTGCTGTAACCAAAGGTAAGACTAATGTTCCATCCGATTAGTGTAAGATATTAAACAATTTGTTTTATTTTAGGAGGCGCTATTTACTCATCAGACGAAGATGGTTCAGACATTGAGAATAGTAGGACCAAGAAGAAAGTAAAGTCCGGAAAAGCTCTTAAAGATTCTGATGATGAAAATGACGATAATGATGACAATAACGAAAGTGGTAGTGAAGATGAATAACTTATTTAGGTAATTTTAATATTATAATAATTAAGTGAACTTAATGTTTCAATGCAAAGAAAATTTCCCCATTGTAGTATAAATAAAATGAAAATACAATGCATTTTTTAATGTGAGAGATTAAAATTTCCTATAAAATTGTCTAAAATCACTTTTGACGTATTTGATATAGAAACCAAGATATTTGCAATAAACAATTAAATTTTATAGCTCAGCTGAGTGGAATAATGAATGTTTTTTAGAAAATCAAAAAAAATAGATTTTTATTTAATTAGGAATCCTAATATACATATAAAACACATATTACAGTAAACAGCAATGTAACTATAATTAAAAATATAAAATAGAATGCGTACATCAATCAGTAAACAACAACAGATAACATATTAAAAATAAATATAAAAATAATAATAATAACAGGATTGGGCTGATTAAAATCAATTTTTTTCTTTTTTATTCAGAACAGATAACATAATATAAAAGTTTTCTCACAAATCAAAAGAAGTACCTGCTTTTAGCAAAAACAACAAAAAAGAAGTACATAATTCCAAATTCTTAAACTAAACGTAATGCCCAAATTTTATTACTGTATATTTTCAGTCTTCTCATTTTCGTTATACAATTTAAACAAAAACTCAAGTTTTCCTCCTTTTTCTATGCCTAATCTGTTTCTAATATCCGAGTGTACAAGACCAAAAGAGCTAAATACGCGTTCTACTGAAGCTGGAGAAGCAGTTGCACACAGGAACTGTTTTATTATTGGCAACTGTTTCAAGATTTCCGGCTCATAATTTTGTGATAACCACCATTGTAGTCTGTTTACATTTTTTGTTACTTCGTCTAAAAACATAACTTGCTTAAATGGAGCACTGCGGGCATTTAACTTTATTACTAAAGGTAACAGTCCAGCGTTTTCATATAACTCGTTAATTGTTTCTAAAGCTATATTCTTTTCTTCTGGTGTTAACTGGTATTTTGTTTTTTGTGGATTCAACATATCCGCCATAAAATGATATGGTGTTAATGCTTGCTTATATCGATTATTAAATTGTTGTGTTTTTTGTAATGGTAATTCCACAGATTCATCAAAGATATATTGTAAATGTTTCCACTGCTCTACAGCATCTGCGATAGTAGCATTTTTCCTCTGCACAGTATCAAGAGCAACTGATATAGGTTTTAAAATGTTTAAATAATCTTGCGCTGCATGTTTAATCACAATATTTGAAACTTTTTGGTAAATAGTGGAATCAATCTCCTGTTTATTTTCTTCGCAGATTTTTAATATGATGTCTCACTGAGTGACACATCTCTAAGCAGTCGCCAAGGCTATTCCATCGCACATCGCTTGGAAGGACTAAATCGCTGCCTCCTGCTTGAATGAATTTAGCTCTAGCCAAATGGTTATTTCGAAAATACTTAACAATTTGGACCACATGTTCTTTAACGTCTTTAACTTGAAAGTCCTTGCACAGTAAATTAAAAATATGTGCAGAGCAGCCATAAGTTATAACTTTTGCATTCGTTTTTTGTTCTAATGTTTTTCTCATAAATGTCATATTTGCGGCAGTGTCAAAAGATTTTACAGTACACTTCTATTTTAATTCACATGAAGAAATCAGGTCACAAACTATTTGAGTTAAATTTTCTGAGTATGTGGATTTCCTGATGTGTCTATAGTTTCATATAGGAGGGCTTGTCCATCTTCAGTGGTTATCATTGCACATATCACTGGTTCGTTGTGCACGTTTGACCACCCATCAATTGACATATTTACGGACTGTCCTGACAGGGAAGAGAAACATTTTTCTTTTTCATCTTCATAGATTTCGTTCAAAAGACTTGTTGCTACCGTTTTTCTCGAGGGCAGTGTATAACCAGGCCTTAATAATTGAATGGCTTTTTTCACCTCTAAATTCTCAATACATCTGAAGCTCGAATTAGTAGCAAAAATAGCCTTTGCTATTTGTCAATTTTATGTTTTTCAGCAGTGGAAGTCCGCATTACAAAACCACTCATGGTAGGCCGAGTTTTGACTGCTTTCTTTTTTTGGACTGGCTCAAAAGTTGTTGGACTTGTTGGTACTTTCGGTGGAGTTTTTCTAACATAAGAATTATCCGTCATGAGTGAACTACAACTTGAGGCCGATAATGTGCTAGCAAAACTGTCAAGCAACATTCGACTCTCTGGAAAGAGAAAAAACATAATTAAAAATGAAATTGATTAATTGATGATATATTGATATGGTATTGAATTATTTATTTTAAAATAAAGTGGAAATGTTCAATAGAGATGTAAAAGCAAATTTATTTTTTCATGTTGAAAAAAATTAAAAATTAAGTAAGTATAGAAGAGTAAAGATAATCTTTAATTAATCTGGGAAAGGTCGTGTTAAAAAAGTTACATTAAAGGCCACGTGTTAGATTTCACCTAACATTTAAAAACTATCCTATATGCCTAAAATCTATATTCTAAAATATCTATAAATGAATACTTAAAAATTATATTATCTTTGTTAAAAATAATATCTATCAAAAATTTTTTAAAATTATCTCAAAAATGTATCTTCTTCTCATTTACTTTCAGACCTTAAGTCTCCCTATTGGGATTACTAACATCATTTTTTCGGCAGCGGTGGCCAGCCGCTTGGCCAACCCTACTGCTTTAAATCAGTAGGGAGTTTGTGAATTCGGTAATTTAGTTTCTGCTCTGAAGTCTGTCCTTTGCTTCTTCTACTATTCTATTTGATTCTTTCCAGTCTTTTGCTTTGTTCTTCCAGTAATTTATTCCAATTTCTTTAAGCTTCTTTTACACCATCCAACCATCTAGTTTTCGGTTGTTTCTTTGCTCTTCGTCCTTGTCTTTTATTTTGATGACACACCTTTCATTACCTAGACGTTGTACATGTCCTGCCCACCTTAATCGTTTACTTCTTTCTTCATTTGTTATTATTGGACTATTGAATTTTTGATTAACTTTGTAGTTTCTTAATATTCTCCATACTCCATTTTCATTAATTGGGCCGTATATTCTACATAGTATTTTCCTTTCCCAGATTTCTAATGTGTTTTCCTCTTTTTTTGTTAAATTCCAGATTTCTGCAGCGTAAAGTATGACTGGTCTAATTACTGTCTTGTATATTTTAATTTTTGTGTTTGTAGACAATATCTTTGATTTAAATGTGTCTTTTAATGCATAGAAACATTTTTACCCTGTTGTATTCTGTTATTTATCAAAAATGTATCTACTTATAATATAATACGTATATATTTAAAAAATATTTCAAAATATCTCAGAATATATAATTAAAAATTACACTATATTACTTAACTTATAATTAATATTTATGTCTCAAAACTTTCACTAAATTATCTCAAAAATAAAACATCAAGTTCTTGGAGAATCAACAAAAAATAAAAAATGTTAGGCAAAATCTAACCACGCGATCATTCCCGGGTTAATAATAAAAATGTTTATTAAATATTAATAAAATTAAATTAATAATTTAATTACCTGTATTCCTCTGTTGATAATTACAATTACAAACATCGTGGTGTGCTTTAAGTCTTTGGACTAACCCTTGAATATGTTTCTTGCACTATCTACAAATAGCCCTACACCCCAATTTATTTGGATTTGTTGTCTTAATATAGAACTGCCATATTGGGTCCTCTTCTCTTCCACTCATTTTACTTTATTTATATGTTTTCCCTTCACTTAACTAACCTAACTAGCGAAATGCGTGAAATTGTTGGGCAACGTCAATTTATAGATTGAGAAGGAAAACAAGCCTCGACAGGAATATTCTTGCAAAAAGCACAACAAATGCGTTTGTGCCTCACTCGGCTACTCGGCACTGTATAGTGAGTGTATAGGACAGAAGGAAAACAAATCGCGACAAGTACTTTCTGGCAAGATGCGCGACAAATGCGTTGTCACAAGTTTTTGAGCCGCAAATTGTATTATAATTTTTAAACATATATTAAATTAATTAACAATAATTTCAAAGAATAAAAAGGTTCAAATTTTATATTCAAATTTAAAAAATCAAATAAATCGTGATTTTTCTAAAAAAAATGGCTTTTGATTTTTTGATAAAAATCAGATTTTGCCCAACCCTGAATAATAATAAATGAACACAGTAAAAAAATACGTTTCAGAACCAATTCTTCAAAAAAAATGCTTTAGAAGTTGCGAAAGAACTGGAATTGGAACAGTTTAAATCAAATGGATGATTGCAAATTTTTTGCCAAAGCTGGAATATACACTTGAAAATATTTATTTTTCTAATTAATTATTATTTAGTTTTATATTATTTTAATTAAATTCCTTCTAAACAACTCCAAAACTGTAATTTCATCATCAAATTACTAAAACATGGACTTGTTATTTAACCCTTTCTTTACCGGGCACAAATGCATATGCGCAGTGTCTCTATTCCCGGACTTTTTGAAGTGCCATCAAACCCAGTGACGTATATATACGGTATATCAGAATTTAAGCATGCGTAAATAACCTACTACAAACTTCATTAACTTTCACTAACTTTATTAAAGTAAAAATACATTTTCCAAGAATATAACATTTTAGTAAACTTCTTTTGTGCGATATTCGCCAAAACAGGGAGAAACACACAGTCCCACGTTGCATTCTCTACACATATATCTGGAATCTCGTCTCTTCTTTTTGTCGCGAATTTTTGATTGTGAGCAAACAATGCATCTTCGTACTTTGTTATTTGGTACGGTAGTCGGAAAATGCCGTGCAGTAAGGCGATGTAGATTTGATGTAGTAAACTTGGTTTGTGAACGTCTTGGTACATTGTATCTGTAACAAAGGGTTTTTCGTTCATATGGAATATGCAGATTTTGATTGCAGAACATTTTAATAATTAAGAGGGTAGAAGGGAAGTGTCAAAAATTGACTATATCATGTTGTTAGTGTAAATGGCTACAATTACCTACCTCTCAAGCAACTGTCGCGTAAGGCTCAATTGAAATTCCGCTAGTGCCAACTTCTCTTGATGTTGAGTTAGGAATAGTGCATGACTATTCAAAACACATAAATCAAAAATGTGGAAGAACAGTTTCTTGTACCACTTCAAGGTTTTTCTAACACATTCTGTAGAACTGAGCATCATATCAGTCCTGTCAACTGCCCCCATATTTTGGTTGTAGTGGACTACACATTCGGGTTTTTTCACAAATTCCCCTGTTTTCCGGTTTTTCTTATCCAACTGTATCATTTGGTCAATGTGAAAAGTTGTCAGCATGTTGACTTCCCGACGATCTTTCCATCTGACTGCCAGAATATTGTCACTGGCCATCGACGTTGTCTCTCCCATTTTAAAATTACCTGATTGCCCTAACTGCACCGCATGAGTTTGTTTTATGCTGAAATAAGTAGGTAGAAAGTGCTGGCGAGGTATACCAATTGTCTGTGAAAAGAGAGTGCCCTTTATCCAAATACGGTTCCATTAGTGTTGTTACAACTGACCCCGACACTCCCAGGTCCTGATACAGCTCTATTTCTGTTTGCTTCCATGTATATACTATAAAATCTAGAATATACCCTGTCTCACAATCGCACAAGAGAAATAGTTTGATGCCAAAACGATGGCGTTTTGTTTTTATGAATTGTTTGAAGAGCAGCCTCCCTTTGAAAAGTACTAAGCTCTCGTCAATCACCAAGTTCTGGAACGGCGATAATTTATGAGCAAATGCGGTTTTAATTTTTTCAAAAACTCCTCGTAGTTTATGAAAAGAGTCACCTCGAATTTGTTCAGCATTATCTGCGAAATGTAACATACGCAATATCGTTTGAAAGCGATTCCTTGACATCACTTTCCCGAATATAGGAGTGTAAAGTAATTCATCTGTTGACAAATTTTCCACAAGTTTATTTTTTCTATGACGAGCAGAAAATATGAGTACAGCAATAAAATTAAAAAAATCTTCTTTAGTAATTGGGCTCCAAATAATATTTTTATTTAAACGTGTCTGTTCTGAGGCATATTTATTGGTCTCGCTTATAATCATTTCCACTACGTCGTCGTTCATAAATAAAAGGAAATAATCCATTTCTTTTGAAGGCTTTTCTATGTTCTCTACACGTGCTCCAGAGTTTGAGTCATCAAAGTTATGTATTACAGGGGTAAATTGGCGCTTCCTCCACTCTATAGAAAAATTCTCATTCAAAGCATTTTTTGGCTTTTTCGCCGCTTCACTTTCGTTTTTGCTCACCTCCTCATTTATATCATTTTCTGTCTCGCTAAGACACTCGTTTTCGGGGCACAAAAAACCGTCAATCTCGTGATCTTCACTACCTGCCCCACTATCTGTCGACTCAGACTGATACTCACTTCCACTGTCAACGTAAGGATCTTCATCGGAATCGAAACATCCCAAAATGTTATTTAGATCGTCATCCGTGAGGCCGCATACACCACTATAACTCTCAACTCGTTTTCTTTTTCGCGACGGACCCGGATCACTTGACGCCATTTTCTCTGCCAGGTTTCCCCTGCCGTTTAGAGGTCACGCGATATTTCGGAATTTTTCGTTGATGTCGTATATATGCGGCAGTGGTTCGAATGTCACTTATTTATAAACGTATTAATACGACACTGAGCCTATAAACACGATTAGACTGTCGTATAAATGAGACGGTGGGTCGGAAAGCATGTAAAAAAATAAATGTCATATATATGAGGCGGAGGGTTCGGAGACATTTCAACGGTGAACGTATATATACGGCAGTGGGGCTGAGAGACAAAGTATGTTTCGCCGTATTTATACGTCACTGGTAAAGGGTTAAGTATTGTAGCCATCCCTGTCTGTTCTCTAGTCTGCCTCTCCCGTGAGCTTCCGTCTAAAAATGCCAACGCTGACCGTGCCGACAGCCCCGTCGGTGTTACAGGTTTTCTGCGGTTTCCCTGTATCATGGTGAATTTATTCACTAGCCACATGGACCGATGTAGGGAATAATACAGCTGCGGCGTACACGCTTCCATTTGCTTGATTGTTATTCTATGCCATACCATGCATAAAATATCAAATTTCCGCAAACTCGTCTCCACAAACATTGAAATCCACCGTCACCATCTATAATGACCCAATTCTATACACTTTTAAAAAAAATCTCCTAGACACATTTTCAATAAAAATTCTAATAAATCATAAACTCTTGGCAATCCCTCTCTCTAGACAACAGAGACATCCCAAATCCACGAAAATGACAAACTCTACTTCAGATAATTTTCGAATGACTACTCTGCTGTTTTTCAGCCGTCTCTCCAAAAAGACCAAACTCAATTTACAAAAGCTGCATTACGACCCCCCAACTTCAGCTCTGTAGAAGAAACTAATCCTATATCAGGCCAACCAAAACGAAAATCAATTCCCAATACTTTTTAAGTAAAAATCCCCTTTCTAACACAAATCTTTTCGAACTTCTCTCTCCCTCGTGCGGACAGCATTGAGAATCAAGGTACTCAGAAGTTCACTTCGAAAACAAGACACTGTTGTGAAAACCTGTTATATTATTTTTATTTTTTCATTTGTAAAATTCAGATAGTTTTAAATAAAAAAATGTACCTAAACTATAGCATATATTTTATTTTTCTCAAAATAAATAGTATACTCGATTAATAAAAAATGGAATAAAGTTTAAATTATAGTTTTAATTTAATAATAAATTTAAATATTATTTTATCGAGACATTAATCTTCTCCAGCTGGCATAGCATCTTCTAATCTCCTGATAAATTTTACTCTTATTTCTGTATTTTGATCACCTTTTAATTGATCCTAAAATAAAATAAAACAATTATTCATAACATTGACAAAATAATCTTTCCAAACTGTTCATTCAGAATATTTTTAAAGGGAGTTGACACATTTTTTCATGGTTTTCAAAACACAAATACACAAACACAGTTTGAAACAGGTTCACACGTCATATATAAAATATTGCAATCCAACACAAGATTTAACATGTAAATTAGGAAAGTTTGTTGAATATAAAAGCACAAATACATCATTTGAACATAAGTTTTTACAAGTCATTGAATGAAAACATATTTTACATATCAAAATGAGTCTCCACATATAGGTACAAATTAAAACAATATAACAACTTTTAATCACAACAGAGTTTCATTGTAATATTCCTCAAGGTTGTAGTACGCTTTTGTTGCAAGGGCTTCTTTAACAAGATATCTGAATTTTGTATAACGTTTCTCCTTCCTTATTTCATAAGATATGTGGCTAAACAGCTTTTTACTTTCATAAATTAAAGAATATTTCGTCTAACATGTTTTTGGAACAGGAAGATGTATTTTATTTTCTGTTGCTTGACGTGTTACGTGATTTGTATGTCAGAGTTTCAACCATATTATGTTTTTCATAAATCAGACAAGCAGTTTCCAGAATGAAAATACAAGTGATAGTTTGAATTTTTTCTCTAATAAATAAAGGTCTACACGAATCACGCACTCCCGCCCTGCATAAATATCTAATCGCACGCTTTTGCAAAACAAAAACTGAATGAAGAAGTTGTTGACTGCAAAATCCCCAAAAAGCAACTCTATATCTCGAGTGAGATTCAAGCAGAGAATGATATACCATTTTGGATGAACTCAGTTCGTTCGAAACAATTCGGAGTGCATAATATCCTGATGCCAATTTTTTTGTTAAAGCTGAAATATGCTAGTCAAATTTTAATTTATTGTCAATAAAGGTATCCAGGAATTTGGATTGGTTCTTATTCTCAATAAAATGTCCATTCAAGTACAAATTGTCGATAGTAGAGTTGAAGGTAAGTTTTTTTTATGTTAAAGCTGAAGTAGTTTGCTCCACGCCATTTTTTCACAACATCCAAATTTCCAGATATAGTATCTTGCATACAATCAGCATTTTTTCCATGCCAAAGGAGCGTTGTGTCATCATAATTTATGTTTAAATCTCCAGCTACAATAAGCTGTGAATTGACTGGAAGACTTGACAAAAGGACCTCCAATCTATTCAAAAAAACTGAGACATTACACGTTGGTGGTCTATAAATACAAATCAAATAAACATTATTTTTGCTATTACGTATTAAAGAGAATTCAAATTCTTTTTCAACAGTGAGATGTTCAAATTTATCTATATTGTTAAGTGTCAGTTCCTTGAGAATGTTCTGCTTGACTAAGATCATGGTTTCCCCATGCCGAGATTGAAACCTACAATACTACGAAACTATTACATCATTCGGGCATTCAAAAGGTCCTTCAGATCTTAGAAAAACAACATTTGGAAAATTTTATTGTTCAAGAAAAATATAAAGTTCATTATCCTTATTACATACCAGACTGGATGTCCAACAATTCCAATGAAACTCTTTTGTCAATCTTATATTTTTTCACTACTACAGGTTTTTTTGTCTTGTCAAGTATTCTAGTGGTGTGGTTGTAGGTAGCTCCTTTCTTAAAAAAGAGCATGTCGTTTCATGAGCTCCCAAAAGTTTTTTGGAACCGCCTTGGTTGCCCTGAAGTATGTCAGTTATGTCCAGGTTTTCCAACTTTTCTCTTCTGCGGCTTAAATCCTTGATTCTCTTCATTCTCTACAACTGCCTTCAGTCCGAATCCATCTGCTGTGTAGTTTGAACGCCTTATAAATTTATTGCATTCCAAAAAGTTGATATTGTCATACTTCAAGAGATGTAGTTTTTTGTGGAAATTCATATTATTCTCATATATCCTCTGATTTATGCTGATATCATATCTGTATGGATCTGAAATAATCAGCGTTTGTATGTGTTGCTTTTCTTTAGCAAAGGTATCTAACATACTTGCATTTATTCTATCAAGCCATAGCACTAGGTTTGTTCCAACCAACACAAAAACCGTAATATTACGATACAAACCCAGTTGACTTGCTGATTAGTGAATATAATAAGTCTGTGTAATTTACATCAAATTTGCTGTGTTACTGAGATTTTACGGTAATAAAATGGTATTTACTTCGGTTGGAACAGACCTACTATGATATCATTTCTGGAAAAGTGTCTTGAATTAGCTATAGCAGTATAAATCAGCTCTTCATCACTCGCTACTGGTTTCCTGATTGACTGAACAAAATATTCTCTGGTTTGAGCTAGATGGTTTATTATTCCCCTTCCATGATATCCTGACACAAATAAAATACTAGATTTAGAAGTGCCAGCCTCCAAGGGTACTTTAAGACGAATGTTTCTTTTGTTTTCATATTTTACTTTTTCCACTAAATTACTATCAAGGTGCAGTTGTTTTGAGGTACTGTAAGTTTTCTCTAATAATTTCCTATTATTATGGTCTTGCTTCAAAACAGCATAATTGCAATTTAATTTTTTTAGTTTTTCTTTATAGCATTCCCTCTCCTGGGTCAGTGTTTCAAATGTTGTCATCATATTCTTATTAATAGCTCTGAGTTCCGCTATATCATTTTGATATCTGCTCGAGTCAACTTTTAATATTTCCAATTCTACCTGTATGACAGTATTTTTCTGAATGAGATTAGTTATATCACTTTTTTGTTCTGAGATAATTCCTTTTTGTTCGTTAAGTTTGCTGATGTAATTTTGTTCAGCACCAGCGCAACTTTAACTTCAAAGTCCATTGATGTTCTCCTTAGTTTCTCAATAAATTTATCTCTTTCTCTATTGTCTTTCTTTAGTTCCGCTATTTCCTCCAAAAATTTCTTGACCATGTCATCTCGTTGTCTTTCCATAATTTCTAGCTGTGATTCCTTTTCTTTATTTATCAACAATTCCATTGTTTCTCCAGCTTTTCGTAAATCATCTTCTTCACTTTTTTTTCTGATTGCAAATTCTTTGGAGCAGATTATTTTGTGGCTTTCTACTAGCTGCATATTCCTTTCCCTCTCCATACAGCTCTGGTGGAAGATTCCTAGGTATTGTATACAACAAACATTTGAACATTCTTTCTTCTTGCAGCATTTAAATGCTGCATCCATTACTCTATGGGTTTGTAGAATTGTCCTATATTTCCTGGACTATAGAAGCTAAAAATCCCAGAGAATCGCCTCAGAATCAGATCAGATCTACGGAAAAAAGAAAACGGCAACGAAAATGGACAATGAACATGGCTTTATGGAACATCCAAGGAATAAGGAACAAACAAATTATCATGGAACTCAAAAGGAGAAATATAGATTTAATAGTTCTTCCAGAAACGAAAAAGAAGGGAAATGGCTGCGAGAATACAGAAGATTACATACATCTCTACTCAGGAGTCAAGAAAAGTGAACGAGCAAAAGCGGGGGTATCTATACTAATAAATAAAAAATGGAAAAATAATATAAAGCATTGAACGAAAGATTAATAAAGATAATCTTGAATATCAGAGGGAGGAATATTGCCGCTATAGGAATTTATGCCCCCAACGACAACGCCCTAGTGGAAGAAGAGAAGAATAAATTTGAAGAGGAGTTGGAAAAGATTCTGGATCAAATACCTAACTCACACGAAATAATAATGATTGGAGACTGTAATGCGAGAGTTGGTTGACAACGAAACAACAAAGTGGTAGGAAATCATGGTGAAGATGCAAAAAATGACAATGAAAGATTAATAAACATATGTCAACAATATGAACTGACTATAAAAAATACATTCTTCGCTCATACAGATATACATAAATATACGTGGTAACAACATGCAAAAGGCCAAAAGTCGATTATTGATTACTTCATCACCAAACAAGAATCCAACATAAAAAAATTAGACGTCAGAGCTATGAGAGGGGCAGATTGTGGTTCTGATCATATATTAGTACATGCAAAAATATATAGATTCCATGTATTAGAACATGACAGTACCCGATATTTATACCAGAAAAGACTTAGAGAAAAACTCAAACAGGAATCAACAACGGAACAAAAGTCCACAAAAGACGAATATCGAACTCTAGAAAGTTGCATAAAGGAAGCCGCTGATGAAGCTATTGGACACAAAGCAAAAGAAAACGATGAAAAACCATCCATATTGGTGGGACCGAGATATTGAATCCAAAATACGGAAAAAGAAAGAATTACATATAAAAAGAATACAAGATAGAAACAACGTAGAAATTCAAGAAGAGTACAGACAACTGAATAGAGAAGTAACAAATAGGAAAAACTCAACATGGATGAATAAATGCAAATACATTGAACAACATATAGGAGGAACAAGGAGCTCAGAAGCTTGGAGAATAGTTAGGAACCTTAGAAAGTCTAATAAAAAAAATACCATATTGAAATGTGTATCAAATATCGACTTAAAGGAACACTTCCAAAAACTACTATAGGAGAATAGAGACCGATTTTTACCAACACATCCAACCGAAGAAGAACAGTTACTGAACAGAATATCCATCGAGATCTCGAGTATTGAAAGAGCCATACAACAAATAAAAATTAAAAAAGCACCTGGTATTGGAGGAATTTACCCAGAACTAATCAAGTATGGACCCAAAGAACTGTTCGAGAAACTTCGAGAGCTAATTGAAAGATGTATTAACGGCGAATCTCTTCCAAAAGAATGGTTAACATCTTATATAACACCAATACACAAAAAAGGACCGAAAGACAACCCACAAAACTATAGGGGTATTGCTGTTATTTGTACCATTGGCAGGCTCTACTCCCGCATACTACGAGACCTAATGGAAAAAGAAATAGAACATAAACAACCGGAGGAACAAGCAGGATTTAGAGCAGGACGATCCACAATGGACAATATATTATCTCTTAAAATAGCCTTCGAAAAAATAATGCAGAGAAATAGAGAAGTTCCGGTTCCGTGCCGGTATCGGAGATGTGGAACGCTCTAAAAGGACTCGATATTAATAAAAGTCTCATCAGGGCAATTCAAAACCTCTATAAAAATAACTCGACGAGAATAAGAAACGGACAACACTTCACATCAGCGTTTTCCACCTCCAAAGGTCTACGGCAGGGATGCTGTCTATCACCTACGCTTTTTAAAATATACCTAGACAAAGCTCTACAGAATTGGACTAAAAAAATCAAATATATGGGGCTGTAAATTGATGAAAACAATCTATATAGTCTCTATTTCGCCGACGACCAAGTAGATATAGCTGAGGATCAAGATGACTTGAATTACATGATAAGGAAATTGAAAGAAAGTTACCAGGAGGCAGGACTGACCATCAATACGAACAAATCCGAATACTTAATTATTGGAAACGGTGACACAAATAACCTAGAACTGGACCAGGACCTTATAAAAGGAGTGGGAACTTGTAAGTATTTGGGAGTTATATTTAACAAACAAGGAAACAGCCGAGATGAAATTAAAGAAAGAATTAATAAGGGGAAACAAGTCACACAATCTCTAAACTAAATACTTTGGGACAAGAACATCACTATAAAAACGAAGAAAAGAATATACAAAACCATTTTTGAAACTGTAATAACATATGGAGCAGAAGTATGGGACATTAGTACTAGAAACTGCAGTAAACTCCTATCAGCTGAAATGGATTTCCTAAGACGGAGCTGCAGAAAATCTAGAGTAGATAGAATTAGGAACGAAGCAATTAAAAATATGACGAAAACAGACACAAATCTGATAGAAAAAATTCAAGAAAAACAGCTCACATGGTTTGGGAGAACATAGATGGCCGCGACGAATACTGGAATGGGTGCCACGAGAAAAAAAGAAAAGAGGACGACCGAGAAGAAGCTAGAGGAACGAGATAAATGAAGCCATGGAATTGAGGGATTTGGAAGAAGACTTGTGCTTCGACCGAAAAAATTGGAAACTGGGAACGGAAAGGTGGCCTAGGCTGTAAAATAAATCCGTATGTATATATATCTATAATATAAAAATGAATCGCAAAATGTGTTGGTAAGCGCATAACTCAACAACGCCTCGACCAATTTGGCCAAATCTTTTTTTAAAATGTTCGTTGAAGTTCAAGGATGGTTTTTACGGCGAGAAAAATTAGAATTATTGCTGGAAAAACCCTAAAAATAGCCCTTTTCTTTTTCCCATACAAATGATTTGTAACTAAAACGTAGTCAATTTGAGCTTCATTGCTATGGTATAAAGTTCATATTAAATTACAAGCACTCACTGTTGTCTAAGCAATGTAGGTGTGTTCCTAACGTCAAAGATCATATCTATCAAAACAATGTGCGTGTGTGCGTTGGAGCACAGAATACATAGTTGGAGGAGTTTAATTGTCAACTGATACACGAAACAAATTCGTATATCGTGTTTTGTGCAGAGTGTTTACTTAGTTAGTGTTTGTTTAGTTCGTGATTAGTGAAAAAATAATTTATATTTGATATGCCTCCTATAAGACGAAGCAATTTAGGTAGAAGAACCAGAAATGCTACAAACCAAGCTATTTACCGATCTAATCGTACTGCACAAGAACGTGACGACGAAAATGAACGTGAAAGAATTCGGATATCACAAACGCGTGAAGCGAGAGGGCGACATTCAACTAATAATCGCGCAAGTTTGAATCGAGCTGCTTTCAGTTACGATGTGTCAATTGACTACAGTAACTACCAATGTGTTGTTATTGGTTCTATGAACTCGGTTTGCTCACACTGTAAGGCATTAAAATACAAAAACGAAGCCAATGGATTGTGTTGCGCAAATGGTAAAGTAAAATTGATACCATTGGATCCACCACCAGAACCATTGTACTCATTGGTTTCAGGAATAGGAACAGATTCTATACACTTTTTGACACATATCCAACAATATAACAATTGCTTTCAAATGACTTCATTTGGGGCAACAAATGTAGTTCGGGAAAATTTTATGCCAACTTTCAAGGTATGTATTATAGCAGTTACTCATAATTATTTTAGCGAACAAAATTTTCTGTCAGCAAAGTTAAGATGTGTCACTAATCTTCAATTTCTTAATCACTAATATATCACTTAGTCATCATATTATATGGTGATTCAGTTTCAGTGACACTTTTATTATATTTTATATTTGATAGATATTAGTTAAAACTAAATATATACTTTTTAAGATCAAATATTATTTAAGTTTGATCACTGACAATCCATTAATTTATACCACACCATAATATTTTTTTTTATTTACAGATACAAGGGCAAATATATCACAGAGCAGGTTCACTGTTACCAGTGTCAGATAGCGACAACAAATTCCTGCAAATTTATTTTATGGGCAATTCACCACAAGAAATTGATCTGCGTTGTGCACATAACAAGATTGCCACCTCACAATCTCCAATTAAAGGTTGGATCGGTGGTTATAATGTTGCGAAATATCAACCAACCGCGTCTTTGCAACGGTACACGGTTAGCGATAAAAAAATTACTAAACAATGTGATAGAAGCAACTATACTCAAAGGAAAGTATAAAGGAGAAGATGTTCTCATACCGCGCATCCCAATGATTCCGACTGATGTGCCATTTGAGTTTAAACGACTACAGTTTCCAGTGCGGCTTGCTTTTGCTATGACTATAAACAAGTCCCAGGGGCAATCATTAAGTGTTTGTGGTATTAATTTAGAAAACCCATGTTTCTCACATGGTCAATTGTATGTTGCCTGTTCCCGTGTTGGAAAACCATCAGATTTGTTTATCTATGCGCCAGGTAATCAAACAAAAAACATCGTATACCACAAAGCACTACAATGATAATAATAATAATTATGATTCACATGATTAACAATAAAGCGATTACTTACTTTTAAATCCTTATATATGTTTTATTTAATTATTTTTTATTCACAACGCCCTATCACCAGGGTGACGGTTCTGTTCAGGAGAATTTTTTTAAATACGTAGGCAAAAAAACTGCCACATTACAAATCTTTTTGACAGGACGAAGTCTGTCGGGTCAGCTAGTATATATATATATATATAATAAAAAACCCATGAACCAAAGAAGATTATCAGTTGTTTTTATCTTGCTTTTTGTGTGCACCATAATTATTCAGTAGTTCTTTAGGAAATTTCCCTTGAATTCTTGAATGATGCAGTTTTCTCCACACGTACATATAAAACTTGCAATTAAATTTGAACTTTTTACCACTTTATTCTTGAAAAAACTCGGGAGAACAAGTAACTTATAATATACTCACAATATTGAAAGTATGGATTTAACAGATAAAGTTTCCAATGTTCTGGAACTTCTTCTATCAGCCAGTGTATGAGAATGGTGGCTCTTTATTTGGGAAAAAAGTATTATCTACTGAGCCAAAATATTTATTTATTTATTCACGGACAAGCCCTTTTAAATTCTATTAAATACAACAGTGAGAAAAATATACAATGTAGACAAATCCAAACATATACTACAATGAATATAGTTTTTAAAACAAAATATACAAGAATCATGGGTTGGTAATATATAAATTACTCAACATTCAAATCACGAATATAGCTTTTAAATAGAGACATCAAAAAGTGGAAGGTCTTCCAGTGAGTTAGCAAGTCTCATAGATCTAGGAAGAAATGTGTAGAATGCATAATTATATTTATGGAAATGTATGTGAAATGTTTGACTCTGCGTCATAGTCCGCATTGGAACAAATAAACTAATTTTATTTAGAAGTTGAGGACAGTTACATGTATCATTTATGATATTAAAAAGTAGTGTAAGATCTTTCTGTTTCCTAAGGTTTGCAGCTGCTGCAGTCACACAGCATAGTCTTGATAAACATGTAGCTTAAATGCAATATAGTGTATATAAAGTTATTCTGAACATGTTTGAGTTTCTTTCTTAGTGTAAACTAAGTAATGAAGAGACCATACAGAGAAACAGTAATCTAGGTGTAAAAATATAATAAAAGTAATATTACGAGTAGTAGTTCTCTTAATAAAACTCCAAAATTTTCATGGACTTACAAACAGTAGTGATGTGGTGGTTGAAGGTAAGTGCTCTGTCAAAAACTACTCCTAAATCCCTTATCTGATTGACTGTATCGAGCAAATGACCAATTATGCCATAATTGATTGTGCTTAAGTGTTGGGTATGACAAAAGCAAATCATGTGACACTTACTGGCATTAAGATCCATGTCGTTAAGAGTACAGGTTATCCAATTCGGATTGCAATATTCTAACAACAATAGTTAAGCATCAGTATAATGAAAACAAGTAACAATATCATTGAAAAAAAGATTGAATAGTGATGGACCCCGGGGGAACACTTGATGTCACTGAAAATGTATGGGAATAGAAATGGATTATCCGAACCTATTGGTTTAATAACTGTGAAGCCACTGCAAGACCGAACCACCAATGCCAAGCGAATCAAGCTTTTGAAGTTGAAGATCATGGCCACCCTATCAAAAGTCTTGAAAAAATCAGTATACGCGGAATCAATTTGTTTTCCTATCTCAAGCGACTCAGAGAGAAAGTCAACATATGATAAACTTGTTCCTCCTATCAAATCTGAAATCTTTAGCCTCATCTACAGTAGAAATAGTCAAGCTTTTCCATCATGTGTCTTAGTTGACGATATTATTCAACACATACTATGGTGGTACTGTCTTCTTCTATTAACAGAAAAAGAATGAAACTCAATACAAGTGTTTGTCATATTGTTTTGATTCAGATGCATATGGTTGATGATGTATTAGTCACGTGTCGGAAAAGATTCAGCGTTTCTACTGTATTTTAATGGAATTACTGGCATACTGGCTTCAGAGTTATCACTCAAAACAAGAATAAAAGTATAGATGATTGATTGGCAATGTGGCAACCCTTTGGAGAAGTATTTAAAAATATAAGGGGAGTTGATACAATTTGTTAAACTAAAACCCAAATAAGAATTACATACCTGTACTATCCAACTTTGTACATCCAATTGCACCATCTCCAGAGCTCCTCTAATAACCCCGCAAATTAAATTACAATATTTCAAAGATTTTAAGTCATCGGGAAGCTCTACTAATTCTGTTAAAGGATTTGAATCCAAGATGAAAGAAAATTCATCTCCTGATGGACTCCAGTTAGTCACATTAGGTTGTATTCCTAGATACATTTTAAACGCACTTTGAATTTTGTCTGCTGTGTCTTTTAAATCTAAACATCTTCCTGTGCTCGTTTTTGCTAAAAAATCTTCAATAAGTCGTATACCCATATTATAACCCAGTCTTTCAAGCTGTTTGGATACATCATCTACGTTATCCAAATCTTTAATCATCTGTGCTACTAGAGCCCCATAAGTTAGTGTTACTAATTCAGAATTCTACAAAAACAGTGAGTTAGTGGGAGTGTATACGTGTAAACTGAATACTTACAACTTTCTTTATGTCAAAACGAGTTGACGAACGAGACATTGTCCAGCTTCAGCTCTGAAAATATAATTGGGGGTAATTCACAATCACTATTGCTTTTAATTAATTTAAAATTTGTGAAAACTAAATATTTGAAGCCTAACCTATATCAATTACTAAAGTGTCAGTGTCAAAGTCATTTATGGATAGATCAGTGCTGACACCTCACGGTGTATTGCAAAATTATCTGTAATCGTAAAGTCCATTTTCCACGTGCGACAAATCGCTGCGAGAAGTACAATCAGCCCATCGATAGTTTGTTCCGGCTAGTAATGTTAAATTCCCGGTAATTTATTTTAAGGAAATATTCCCACAACGGGAATTTATTTTAAAAATCATTGATCAGAATAATCAGAATTTTCAACTAAAAAGTGATCTAATAGTTTATCATGAATTTACTCTAAATAATGCTGATGCAACATGCAACTCTGTTAATATACATTCAAGCATACATATAAAAAAGATTATTAAAAAAATAAAGCGAGTAGGTACATGAGTATTGAAAACTTAAATATACTTATGTCTAGTCACTAGTATAAAAAACGTAATAATTGTTTGTATTGTCTTTGGTCACTACATTCATTTTGTTGTGCATCTTCGACTTCCTCTTCTTCTTAGTCATATACTTCTAGTACAAGGGTCTCATTTTCATCCTCATCACCAGATGCGATGTAATTAAAAAAAATTAGTTATGGAATATTCCCTTATAAATTTTCTTCTGTGAGTATCTTCCCCTTGTTCTGTAGTGAAAAGAAAAGATCGCCGAAGATCTCTGTATAATTATTTTATTAAACAGCATAGCTTTAAATATGAGATTACATTCTTTTTGTACAACAAGAATGGATTCTACTTTCATATAACAACATACATTATCCCATAGAGAAATAAAGATATTATTTGTCTATGCATTATACTTCACATGTCCCGTCAAGTTGCATTAAGGTAAGTTCACAGAACAGTTCTTGAGGTACTCCTAACATGACTAGTTACCGCGACTCGTCCATGCTAGGTCAATAGTTAAGTACTGCAACTACGTAAAAAAATTGGCAGTTCTTGTTTCATAACCTCAAAATGTAAGCTGTCTCGATTTTTCTGGAGTACACAATTTGGGGTATAAATACGCAACTAGTCGATTACCAATAGAAGAAAAAATTAGCCACTGAAAATGAAGCAATTACAATTAGTGAAGTATCCAAGTCTTATCACTACCACCTACAAGGTATTTTTAGACATGATACTTACCGTTTAACAGACTAGACAACTGAAAAATGTACTTAAACGTCATAACGTTAATATAATATAAATTTGAGGTTGGTGCGTCAAAATCCACCAGAAATTTACCAAGTCGCAGCGACTTCTCACGCGAAAATAGAAAACCTTAAAAAAATTGCAAAGTCCAAGTTGCATGCGACTTTCTCGAGTTGCAGCGTCAACTCGCACCGTGGAAGATGTACTTAATGTAAGTTGAATAATTTCGGCACGAGATTAAGAATCTTCTTTTCGTATTTCGTAGCCGTCAATATGCACTACACTACAACATCCACTTAGTGGTTGTTTAATTGATAGGTAAAGATAATATGCATGAAATGAAAAACGAAGAATACTTAAAACGTCTAGTTTGAAATTTAACAGATGATTAAGAAATGATCAATGGAAATGATGAAAATGTTGTTACATGTTTTGGAAATTAATTAAATAGTTCGAAATGTTTTATAAAATAATGGTTATATTCTGAGCATGAGTAATAATTTAAACCAATCACTGTAAGAAAATTAAATCGTTTATATATATTTGATTAATTTTAAATTGTTTTTTTAGTGGGCTTAATTTATCTACAGATCCAGAGACTGAAGGTTTTGATCTACAAGCAGGCGAAACATGGATTTATCCTACAAATTATCCAGTGCGCGAATACCAATACAATATTACGCAGAAGGCATTACTTAAAAATACTCTTGTATGTTATTAATATTTTAAATTAAGAGTAGTACTTGAACTTTATTTATGATTTCAGGTTAGTTTGCCTACAGGTTTAGGCAAAACTTTTATAGCAGCTGTAGTAATGTTCAACTTCTTTCGATGGTATCCTCTGGGTAAAGTGGTGTTCATGGCTCCCACAAGACCATTAGTAAAACAACAAATAGATGCTTGTTATGATATAATGGCCATTCCGAAAGATAGTACTATTGAAATAACTGGATCTAAGGTACTATCCTAGTAATATACTCCTCAACTGCAATGTTAAATAGTACTGTTGATAACCCATCTGCTTGTTCGACTCCTGTTTTTATATTAATTATTTCCGTTGTTATAATTTCCACTTTTGAATTAGTGTCTCTAGACATTCCTTGACCAAATTGCTGATAGTTTCTATCTAAAATGAATTGTGTACATCTTTCTTTACGATTTGGCTACATTTCCATTCCATTAGAATTTCTTCTGTCCATATATTGATTATAAGCTCATATTAGCTTTTAGTAGTGTTTATCCTCCATATTTTAATAGTTCATTGTTAAATTCATCAGGTCCTGCTGTTTTATTCAGCTTTAACTGGTTTATAATTTCTATGAATTCCTCACCTCTGTCAAATTCGTTTTCCTCTTCAGATTCTTCCTTATGTTTGTAGATATTAGTAAAGTGGGTTGTCCATGTTTTATTGGGTATCTTTGCCATTAGTTTCTATTAGTTATTTTGTTTTTAACATATTCGTATATTTTATTATTGTATCTGTTATTTAATTCTATTTCTTCCATCTGATAAAATAGTAATAATAAATATACAATATTCCAGTTAGCTAACTCCAGGGAAGAAATATGGAATGAAAAGAGAGTATTTTTTGTTACTCCACAAATATTACAAAATGATCTGGATAAATTCCAAAGTCTAGGACCTAAAATTAAATGTTTAGTATTTGATGAGGCGCATAGAGCTAGAGGAAATCACGCTTATTGTGAAGTTATTAGAAAACTATCAAATTCTAATAAGTTTTTTAGAGTTTTAGCTTTAAGTGCTACACCAGGAGGGTCTATCGAGGATGTATTAGAGGTAAATAAACAGCACATTATTAAATTTACTTACATACTATTATTTTTATTGTATAGGTAGTCCAGAATTTATTAATATCCCATTTAGAATTTCGAACAGAAGAAAGTTTGGATGTGAAACCTTATGTATTCCAAAGAAATTTAACAACTGTTGTAGTTCCTTTAGGAGGTAAACTGCAAGAAGTGAAAGATTCTTATATGAAAGTAAGTGTTTCTTATACATCTTATTAAATAAAATATATTTCTTTTTTGTTTTCTGTAAAAATTACTTGGTCATCGGCAAACAGCAATTTATACAATGATGTTTTTTAAATTGAATCAATGGCGGTTTGTGGTCAAAATAATTGGGTATTCTGCATTAAAATCAGAAGATACCAACTGATTATAATACAGAGAATGTGCAGTGTAAGTAGAGATGTGAGAGGAGGATATTATTTGTAAGAAAAGTCTCCAAAAAATTATTACTGAGAATTTTACATCTCCGAGTGTAAGAAGATATATAATTGCCGGGGAATATTTCCGTTCTTTTAAAACATAAAAGATAGTTTTTATGTTTATTTTTTATAATATTCATGATTGAGAAGATGACTTCTAAAGATTTGATGTTAATAAAGTGTTGGGGCTGATGACTAAACTTTGTGACGATGACAACTGTTCTGTTGTTATACTTTCTAAGTAAATATTATTTAATAATTTTGGAGTTCAGTTCAATCATTACATGTCACTGCTGTCATGTCTACCCCAACATCCCCCTTTTTTACATTATTTTATAAATTTAGTTTATATGTTTTTTTAATAATTCTTCCTTTTGATGAAACTTGGACATTTATATTATTAGCATTGTCCTGAGGAACGACTAATGGGTCTTCTAGGGAATCTTCGTAATTTTCACTATTATCGCTGTATCGCAACCTTGATTTTCATTTTCCATCTTAATACTATTTTCTACATCACTATTACTACTAACATTATTACTAATACTATTTTCTAATCCATTATTTTCATTAGTAATCTCTTCAGGACTCTCTATTTGTATATAACACTTTTTCCCTACTTCCTCTTCCTTCCTTTCTAAAGTATTGTTATTCTTTGAAGTTTCATAGTTACAACTTAGAATACAAGGTTTAATTAATTTTCTATTTCTATACAATATTGTACCATTACTTATTATCAGCCTGTATGTTCTATCCCCAACTCTATTTAATACTATACCAGAATACCATATACCCTCGGGTTTTAATTGAACAACAACCTTAGTATTTGGATTAAGAGGTTTTAGATTTTTAACACCCGTACTATTATAATAATTTGCACTTTGTTTCTGTCTCTTATCTAGAAAATTATTGAACTTTTTGTAATTAATTAATTTTGGTTTTAACATATCATTTTTAAGAGGTAAAATTGTTCAGGGTCTTCTTGACATTAGTACTTCTGCCGGAGAGTAAGTACCATCAATTTCCATGTTGCGATACATAGTAGAGCTAAGTATAGACCTTTTTGGTCTTCTAAAACTGATTTAAAAATTCTTTTTGCCGTTTGTATATGTCGTTCTGATATACCATTAGATTGTGCATATGTCAGTGAACTCTTTTATGTGATTAAACTCCCAACTTTTTGAAAATTCATTGAATTTCCTGGAGTTAAACTGAGAACTATCTGATATCAAAGTAAGTGAAATACCATGGCGAGCAAAAATGGACTTCATTACTTGAATTATTTTGTAACTAGTTGTACTTTGTTACAGTTTTCAACTTCTAAGTATTTCGAATAATAATCTATTACTAAGAGATGTTTTTTACCCTGTGTTTCAAAAATATCACACCCCACCTTATTCCACGGCATTTTTGGAATTTCATGACATTTTAATGGTTTATTTGATTGTGAATTTGAGTACTTATAACAAATTTGACATTCTAGAATTTTCTGTTTAACTTCATTTCATGGTTATCCAAAATAGAGATTCTTTTACCAATTTCAAACATTTTGTTATTCCCATATGATTATAATATATCCTATCAAGCATATTTTTTGTAAAACTTTTGGAATGACAATAGCATTATTTTTAAAAATTAAACCATCCATTACTGTTAATTCATTTTAATATTTACAATACTTTCTAACATGATTGTCTAAATTTTTATTAGTACTAGACCATCCGTCTAATATAACCTTTTTTAAAGCTTGCAATTCACTATCTCTTTCGGTTTTTTCTTTAAATTCATTGAATTTGTTAGTGGTAATATTTATTTCTGAAACTATAAGAAAAACTTGTGATGAAATTTCTTCATCTGGAAATTCAAGCTCACTTTGATTTACTGTAGCATTAAAAAGAGCATCTGCTAATATGATTAGTTCTTTTCTTGCCTAACTTCAAAATCGAGTTTCTGGATTTGTAATAGAATTCGTAGTAAACGCGCAGGACACTTGTTCAACGGTTTCTTAAATATAGAAATTAAAGGTAAGTGATTTGTTTCAATGATAACTCTTTTACCAAATATGAAGGCATGAAATTCATTTAATCCGAATGTAATTGCTAAAGTTCCTTCTCTATTTGCGCATATCTATACTGTGTTTCCGTCATTGCTTTAGAAGCATATGCACATACATGGTAATTTATTTTGTAACAAAACCGCCCCCAAACTATTTTTAGATGCATCTAATGAGACAACTGTCTCAGCATTAACATTGTAAAATTGCAAGACTGGTTTATCAATGAACATTTTCTTCAAGTTTTGAAAAGCTTTTTCATGTTCGGGTTGCCATATAAATTCTGTATCTTTTCTAAACAATGTTCTCAATGAATAAGTTTCATCTGAGAGATTTTTTGTCAATTAACCTACATAAGTTAACATTTCTAATGCTCTCTGCACATCTTGTTTATTTTGAGGACTTGGCATATTTGCAATTGCCTGAATTTTTGAATTATCTGGACTCGCACCATTTTCCGAAATTATATGTACTTAATTTCATTTCTTCCGAATTTGCATTTATTTAAATTAAATTTTACATTATTATCTCTTGCTAAATTAAGAATTTGTTTAAGCCTGGCATCTTATTAGAACCTCACACAAGTATATCATCAATGTATGTATCTGCTCCTTCTATGTTGTATATTCTCTTGAATCTAGTTTAAAATACCTCTGGGGCTGACTTAATTCCATAAGGTATTCTTTTAAATTTATATCTCCCAAATGGAGTACCAAATGTGCATGAGTTATAACTAGCCTCGTCTAATGGAATTTGGTAAAATCCTTGTGCAGCATCTAATATACAGTTTTGCATTTGATAATTAGTAGTAGTAGTTTGATCTAAAGTAGGTATTTGACAATGTTCTCTCTTTATCACTTTATTTAAATCAATAGGGTCAAGACAAATACGTAATTTATTATCTGGTTTTCTAACCAAAACTAGTGGATTTACTAGTGTGTGAACTCCCATGAACTTTCTCAATTATTTTATCTTTTTCTAAACCTTCAAGACTCTCTTTAAGACTATCTAACAAAGGAATAGCAACTTTTCTAGTGGGATGAACCACTGGATTTATTTTGTCATCTACATCTATATGGTAAGTATCTTTGATGCAACCTACCCCCTCAAAAAGATCATTGTATTTTTTAACCAGTTCAGTGTAATCTGAAACATTTGAATCAACAGATTCTACTTTTGCAATTAGTACTAAGTCAACACTTGACTGCAAACCTAGAAGGGCTTATGAATTTGAATTTACAATATAAAACTCTTGGCCTGATTTGACTAGCTTTCATAAATACTCTTGCTGCAGTTACCTATGAGGGTGATAGATAGCTCACTATGGCCTCCACCCCTGGGTATTAATTTACCTACAGTGATTCCTTTGACTCTGAATTTCATTAATGACACGAAGTCTTTGGCAATAGAAATTCTATATAAGCTGTGTTTCACTTTTTAACTTATGAAAGACAAATTTTTATTACTGAATTTTATTTTTTTATAAAACTGACTAAAATGACACTGACAATTGTTGACATGGACTCACAGACAAGACAAGACAAGATAAGAACTAGCTATGACAGTGGACAGACCAAGGCAAAACAACAACTAATCAAAATATAAATGATAGGATATTATTCTCGATTGCAGTTGCCCTTCACAACATAAAGGTTTTCTAGAACTAGATTAAAAAGAACAAAATTATTCATCTGTAAATTTACTTGCTCTGTATTTGAGAGAAAAAACAACACTTATTTTTATAAATTAGTTCAATTCTTCGACACTTCTTTTATGCAAACTTATAACTTTTTCATTGAAATTTTGTATTTCTCTCATCATCTTTTTTTCAATAAATTTTCCCCGACTGAAGAGGTAGCTTCTGAATTAATATCTGGAAGAAGTCTACTTTTTTCTGTTAATGTTACTTAAGATTATATCTTCATCAACGCCCATTTTAAAAATGTCCTGATCAAAGCAACAATAAAAGAAACTCACAACGAGCATGTCACACTTAAAACAAAACATAATCTGAGACAGACGCTGCATATTTTGCAACTCAAATCGCATCTCCATCTTTTAATGCTTCCTCAATATAAATCTTAAACTAAATTAGAGACAGCAGCCCCATTCAAGTGCTTCATTAATCAGAAACTCATATGACCTACTTTAATTGGGTTTTTTTGTCCCTCTGTTGTTTCATGGCGTTTATATAAGTTTATATTCTTCATTGCTTGAAATTTTTTCAGGTTTTAGAATATTATACAAGAACTCTTATAAAATATAAGGTTATTCAAGGAAATTGCGCAAACTTAACGAAAGGAAAAGTATTTATGCTCATGAAACAATATCAAATGAATAGTAAGGGAACTAGGTGAGTTTTGGTATGTTTTATAAATATTTAAAATTGAATGATATTTTTTCAGTCCGAATTATGGGGAAATTATGAAATCGTTAAATATCTGTATAACCCTGTACCATGCTGCGGAACTTTTAATTAGACACGGTTTAAGAAGCTTCCTGAATTTTTTTGAAGGTAAATGATACTTAATAGGTTTTGTTCAATTTATCTTGAATTATGATAATCTATTGTAGAGCATATAGAAAAACCGTTATTTAGAAGCAACACTGATATAAGAGCAATATTGAGTGACATAAGAGAATATATTGGACCTCTACCTCAAATCCAGCAACTTCCTGGCGGTGAATATCCACAGGTATTACCTAATTAACAATAAATTATTGACTGCGTTGTACATTTTTTATTATAGGTACCAGAAAATGTCAAATTTGGCCATCCAAAATATTACAAGCTTAGAGATATTTTAATAAACCATTTTAAAGAACATGGTGACTCCAGTAAGGCCATTGTTTTCTTTGAATACAGAGATTCAGTTATGGAGGCTTGCATGCTACTTATTCAATCACAACCAATGCTAAAACCGAGAATTTTCGTTGGACAAAAGCAAGGAGTCACACAGAAGTCACAAATAAACGTTAGGTTTCTAATATATTTTTTATATGACATTTTTAACAAAATAATACTTTATTTAGGTGGTGAAAGCCTTCAGAGATGGTCGATGTAATGTACTATTATCTACCAGCATAGGCGAAGAAGGTTTAGACGTAGGTGAAGTGGATCTCATAGTCTGTTTTGATATTTCCAATAAATCTCCAATTCGTATGGTTCAACGAATGGGTCGAACGGGCCGAAAGAAAGACGGAAATGTAGTAGTATTAGTAACGGAAGGCAAGGAACAGCAAACTTTGAAAGATTGTCTTATCCATAAGAATAACGTAGCTTTTCATGTTTTGGGATCCAAAGAATTAGCAAACGGTGAGCATATCCTTTATATTATCAAACGTATTTTGTTGCTAGTAATTTTTTTTAGGTATGAGACCTGAATATGCCAGATTGATACCGAACGGATTGGTACCGAAATGTGAGAAAATTTTTATGACTGTGGAAAAGAGTGTTTATAACAAGGGTGGCAATCTAAAGGTACAGTAAATATTTTTTGTTAAGTAATACAAGCACATAAATATTTAAAAGTAAACAAATGTACATTTATTCTAAACTTTGTTATTGGCATGAAAAATTAACAACAATAAAAAACTATTAACAAATGAATTATTTGTATATGTCTTAAGCTGTGTTTAGATAATGTGAGTTTTGCTCTGACACATCTTCATTGTCATATTTTATTGTCTTTAATACGTCATCTACACATCCATTTGACATTTCTGATTCCCACATTCATCATAAACTAATTTTTTTAAATACGGATCTGGATTTTTTCAACTACAAATCATTTATTTCATTGTAGTGGAGCGTTTTGACTTCGAGTTTTTGTTACAGGGAATGAAATGTATATGATCGAGGGGGGTTTTTGTTTTTTATACTTTAAAGTGTAAAGCAGGGTTGGGCAAAATCTGATTTTTATTAAAAAAAATCAATAACCATTGATTTTTTTGAAAAAACACGACTTATTTGGTTTTTTGATTTCTTAAATTTGAATATTAAATTTGAACATTTTGATTCTTTGAAATCGTTAATTATTTTAATGTATAAGTCTAAAAATTATAATACAATTTGAGGCTCAAAAACTTGTGACAAAGCATTTGTCGCGCTTCTTGCAAGAAAATTCTTGTCGCGATTTGTTTTCCTTCTGTCCTATACACTCACTATACAGTGCCGAGTACTGCCGAGTGAGGCACGAACGCGTTTGTTGTGCTTTTGGCAAGATTATTCCTGTCGAGGCTTGTTTTCCTTCTCAACCTATAAATTGACGTTGCCCAACAATTTCACGCATTTCGCTAGTTAGGTTATTTAAGTGAAGTGAAAACGTATAAAGTAAAATGAGTGGAAGAAAAGAGGACCCAATATGGCAGTTCTATATTAAGGCAACAAATCCAAATAAATTGGGGTGTAGGGCTATTTGTAGAAAGTGGAAGAAAGCTATTCAAGGGTTAGTCCAAAGACTTAAAGCACACAACGATGTTTGTAATTATCAATATAATTTTATTTATATTTAATAAACACCTTTATTATTAACCCGGGAATGATCACGTGGTTAGATTTTGCCTAACATTTTTTGTTTTTTGTTGATTCTCCAAGCACTTGATATTTTATTTTTGAGATGATTTGGTGAAAGTTCTGAGACATAAATATTAATTATAAGTTAAGTAACATAGTGTAATTTTTAATTATATATTCTGAGATATTTTGAAATATTTTTTAAATATATACGTATTATATTATAAGTAGATACATTTTTGATAAATAACAGAATGCAACAGGGTAACAAATGTTTCTATGCATAAAAAGATACATTTAAATCAAAGATATTGTCTACAAACACAAAAATTAAAATATAAAAGACAGAAATTAGACCAGTCGTACTTTACGTTGCAGAAACCTGGAATTTAACAAAAAAAGAGGAAAACACATTAGAAATCTGGGAAAGGAAAATACTATGGAGAATATACGGCCCAATTATAGAACATGGAGTATGGAGAATATTAAGAAACTACGAAGTTAATCAAAAATTCAATAGCCCAATAATAACAAATGAAATAAGAAGTAAACAATTAAGGTGGGCAGGACATGTACAACGTCTAGGTAATGAAAGATGTGTCAAGAAAATACGGGAAACTAAAAGACAAGGACGAAGAGCAAGGGGACGATCGAAAACTAGATGGTTGGATGGTGTAGAAGAAGATCGTAAAGAAATTGGAATAAATGACTGGAAGAACAAAGCAAGAGACCGAAAAGAATGGAAAAGAATAGTAAAAGAAGCAAAGGACAGACTTCAGAGCAGAAAATAAATCACCGAATTCACAAACTCACTACCGATTTAAAGCAGTAGGGTTGGCCAAGCGGCTGGCCACCGCTGCCGGAAAAATAAGGCTAGGCGTAAATATGTCAATTGATGGGTGGTCAATCGTGTACAACCAGTAATGTGTGCAACGATAACCACTGAAGATGGACAAGCCCTCCTATACGAAACTATAGACACATCAGGAAATCCACATACTTTAGAATATTTAACTCAAATAGTTTGTGACCTGATTTCTTCATGTGAATTAAAATACAAGTGTACCGTAAAATCTTTTGTGACAATGTCGCAAATATGACACTTATGAGAAGAACATTAGAAGAAAAAACGAACGCAAAAGTTATAACTTATGGCTGCTCTGCACATATTTTTAATTTACTGTGCAAGGACTTTCAAGTTAAAGACGTTAAAGAACATGTGGTCCAAATTATGAAGTATTTTCGAAATAACCATTTGACTAGAGCTAAAGGAGGCAGCGCTTTAGTCCTTCCAAGCGATGTGGAATAGCTTTGGCGACTGCTTAGAGAAGTATGTCACTCAGTGGGACATCATATTAAAAACCTGCGAAGAAAATAAAAAGGAGATTGATTCCACTATTTACCAAAAAGTTTCAAATATTGCGATTAAACATGCAGCGCAAGATTATTTAAACATTTTAAAACCTATATCAGTTGCTTTTGATACTGTGCAGAGGAAAAATGCTACTATCGCAGATGCTGTAGAGCAGTGGAAACATTTACAATATATCTTTGATGAATCTGTGGAATTACCATTACAAAAAACACAACAATTTAATAATCGATATAAGCAAGCACTAACGCCATATAATTTTATAGCGTATATGTTGAATCCACAAAATACCAGTTAACACCAGAAGAAAATAATATAGCTATAGAAACAATTAACGAGTTATATGAAAACACTGGACTGTTACCTTTAGTAATAAAGTTAAATGCCTGCAGTGCTGCATTTAAGCAAGTTATGTTTTCGGACGAAGTAATAAAAAATGTAAACGGACTACAATGCTGCCGTGTTAACGAAAAACGCCTTAACTACATTTTTTTTTCAAAAGAAATATCAATTTTCTACCTAAATGTGATGCAAAAATGCCTTATCTTGCTTTAGTTTGGATTATACTTTAGATCACACTTTAGATCACAATGGTGTCAGATTTGCTGTTAACGTAAAAGTATAATTTTTTAATTTCCAATCTAAAATAAGATAAGGCATCTTTGCATCACATTTAGGTAGAGAATTGATTGATATTTCTTTTGAAAAAAAAATGTAGTGTAGGCGTTTTTCGTTAACACGGCAGAATGGTGGTTATGACAAAATGATGAGCCGGAAATCTTGAAACAGTTGCCAATAATAAAACACGAAAATGAATAGACTGAAAATATACAGTAATAAAATTTAGGTGTTACGTTTAGTTTAAGAATTTGGAATTATGTACTTCTTTTTTGTTGTTTTTGCTAAAAGCAGATACTTCTTTTGATTTTTGAGAAAACTTTTATATTATGTTGTTATCTGGTTCTGAATAAAAAAGAAAAAAATCATGATTTTAATTTTAAAAATCAAGCGATTTAAATCATGATTTTAATCGTGATTTTAATCACTTGATTTTAATCAGCCCAACCCTGTAAACCAATACACTAGATTTTGATATGTCATCAATAATTTTTTTATCATTTATTAATGCTGCTCCGAGTGATTATAACACAATTTATACAACTATGTAAATGTCCATAGATAATGCTAAAGAATTAAGTATGAGAATATACTTCGTTCCAGTAGATGTTATAATGACCATCACAATAAAAATCTTGACATTTTTTATCCCATTAGGAACCATTCTAATATCACTAATACTTAACGCATTATTGCACTAAATGTTACCTCAAAAATAGATCCTATTAATATTTTACAGAGCATGTTGAGAACTCTATCTAGTAAATCATCAGAGCCCATATATTCACCGGATTTGGAGATAATTGACATGGAAGAGAAGATACCAGACCCACAGCTATATTGTACTAAAGGTAAGAGAAAATAATTTTATTTTATTAACATTCTCTTCAAGAAAAAAAACTTTTAAACACCACATAAAATTTTAAAATCTGTTTGCGAATTCATTGTAATTTTAGTTTAAATTTAAGATCTTGGTTGAATAATCCTTTATCATAGTCGGGGAGTCGGCAATCCAAAGATAAAAATGCTGGTTTCAGACCTTTGGGAAGCCGGGCGAAACCCCATTGTAAGTAGCCTTACCTCCTCATGCGGGGTTCTACGGAGGTGCACCGAAGATTTCCCTAGCTGCTCGTGGGACCATTTGTGGACACCCAAAAAAAGGAAGAAGAAAAGTCTAGGGCTTCCTATTTTCATTTCCACATTATGAAGTTTCACTTCTTCCACGCGGAGGGACTCCACGCACCATTTCTTATTTTTTCAAACACTTTAGTACTTTTTCACTAACATATTTTATCTTAAAATTCCTTGTTTTCGGTTATAAACAAAAAAATATATTTCCTTAATTAATAAATAATTGATAGTTACGCCAATGATGACCTAAACATTTTTTAAGTGCATTAGTTCAATAGAAAATTTTCTTCTCTATAATTTTTCTCTTGACATTTTTTTCTAAAATACATACTTTTAGATTTATTAAGAAAGAACTAAAAAATCGTCGATTTTACCTCATTTAAGGGACGGGCTCAACTTTTCAGCGTTCGGTTTCAGAGTACATTTAGCACCTTCAAACAAAGTACCGTGCAAAATTGCAGTTTATCTCTAATTTGTTGAAGGTCCCCCATTAATTCATTCGTTTAGGTTGTGCTCAACAGCCCATTGTACCGTTCCCAATATTCAGTGGTGTGTTTAGAATCTTGCTTTGGAGAGGGCCGAGGCAAAAATAAAAAATGTTACCAAAATTAGTCGTTAACTGATTGACAAAAATAATTAAACGAAACAACACCAGAACAACCATTCTTTTTTATTTTGGCTAAGCAATGAACAAACATGGAAAATAGCATATTTATTTTTTTAGTTCAATTATTTCAACCTGACCAGTCTTTGAGGCTCATTCGTCTGGGTTTACTTGTGGCGAACCTATTTATCACATTTTCAATATTCAAATCAGCTTCCTTGTGAATATTAAGTGAAGTTTGACCATTCAAACGCTCTTCCGCCATGGTTGACCTCAAATGGGTTTTCAGGCACTTTATGGTTGAAAAGCTCCTTTCCGCTGTTGTCGTTGATACAGGTAGAGTAGCAAATATCTGCAGTAAATCTTTATTGCAGGGAACAAACTCGCCCCAAAACAAAGTGCTTCGATTGCTGTAGAGGGCTAATCTGGTTTATCTTCCCATCTTTTTTGCCACATTATTATTTCAGCTCTTAGTTCTTGTTTTGATATATTAATGTCTGTTTCATACACTAAACAAGCCTTGACAATTGTTTCAGTGGTGTAAATTTTATAATTTTTTTGGGATGAGGCCTTCGATAGGTAATATTTCAGTTAATCTGTTATTGAATTGTGAATCAAGCTGGGTTATAAAGTGATCAATATAAGGTATAAATACCGTACGTTTATAATAATCTTGAGACGAAGTTGAATCAAGGTTTTCTCTTTGAGTTTGTCGTCCACACACTCTAAAATAAAAAAAATCTATGTTATTTCATCAAGTATACAAAATTATTTAGACTTACCTTGGCTTAGTTATTTCTACATCGAAGCCAGTCGCAATGGATTGAGCTTCTAAAAATATTGTATTGAATTCTCTCTCAGCATTTTTCCTCATGTCTTGGAAAATTATTCAAAGAGTCTGAAAACTCCAGTGTGGGACTTTTATAATAATTTGCTCAACTTCACACTATAAGAGAAGCAATATGCACCTACAACCAAACGTATTAGGAAGTCACTTCTCCTAATACAGGCATTGACGCTCATTGAATTAGATAATCTAAGGCCTGAGCTATGAAAGCGAGCAGCTCTTGAAAGATAATAAGTGTATCATGCCATTCTACCCAGCGTGTTTACAATACAATTTTAATCTTTTTTTCTTGATTTCGCTACTGTTCTGATTTTCGGTAATTATTCTCTGCATTAGAGGATAGTCTTTTTGTATAAGTGCCTGTAAACCTACAATTTGAAGAAATAAAGTTTTATATCAAATAACAAATTTATCAACTGATTGCCATTATCTTTGCCTGCCATATTTGAACCCCCGTCGTAACCTTGGCCTCTGCAGTTATAAAGATCCAAATTCATCTTCGTTAATTCATTTGACAAAGCTTCTTTTATGGCAACTCTAGTCATGGATTTAATCTCTGCAAAACTCACGAAGTCTTCTCGGATCAAAAAATTATTTTCTCTACTGCCGATATCTACATAACGAATACATATTGTCATTTGTTCCTTCCGCGAAGAATCAGTAGTTTCATCTACCAATATGCTAAAGAATTTTGATTTTCTGATTCTTTCTAAAATAATTGACTGTAATTCTTCTCCAATTGAATGCATCACATCATTTTGTATATTACTTATCATAGTCGCATTTTTTCCACTTGTTTCGAAATGTTCTGATAAATTTTTATCCCCAGATTCAATTCGGAATGCCAGAAGTGCTCGAAAAACTCCATGAGCACCAGAAATGGCTTCCTGTAGAGTTTTTTCGTTGCTCAATGTACCTTTTTCCCTATGACCCCTTAGAGGCAAATTTTTACGTCCACAAGATATGATTGTTTTTATAATCACTTATAATTGCCCAAGTGGTTTGTATTTTATCGGGTAAATTTGGGTTGTTTAATGAGAAACTGTTTCCTAGCAATTTGACGAGAATAACTGTCAACTATTAAAAACACTCCACCTTCGGTGTCGTGTTTTTAATAGTTGACAGTTATTCTCGTCAAATTGCTAAAGGAAACAGTTTAGAATTTGAACAACACAAATTTACCCGATATCAATACAAACCTCGAGTGTAATTCGGCAGGACAATTTAATGAATGAGAAATTTGGAAACATATCAATGCAAACTTTATTTATGAAACATTAAAAATAAACACATTTTTATTTTAATGTACAATTTGACTAATTTCGGCGTTCGTAGACACATCGAATCGACTTATTGTTAGTTCTTGAAAATTCAATAAGTTGTTGACAAACATGCCAAACTATTTATTCTGGTAACCAACACCGCGATAATTGATGAAAAAATGAATAAGTGAAAAACCACTAGTGTATTTGTCGCTGTAAAAGTTAAAGCTAACTTTTGCCGCTGTCAAAGTGACAATTACACTGTGGCATATGCGATTTTTTATACATGATTAAATTGTCGGCATTAAACGCTTTCGATTCTGCTGTATAATATTTATTTGTTCATTGTTCATCAGCACAGATACGCTCTCTCCAGATTCAAATGTTCTCAGGAATTCTCCTGCACGCTCAACACTCTTAATGTGATATTGCTTATAAGAATGGTCTTGCAAATCTTGTAGCATTTTTATATTAATGTATTGTTTCTGTTACTAACGTTTTAATCGGCTGTAAAAAGGTGACAAATGAGGAAACATAAAAATTGCAGTCAGTACATACTTGGACTTGGAAAAAACAAATATATAACATAAGTGATAACACTCACCTGGAAATTAACCCCAGCCGAAGCGAATAAACAACAGAACTTACAAAAAGCTCCTTAGACTTGCTATAGGTTAACCATTTGTGTTTTTCCAGCCAGTCTCATTGAAACTGTCGAGTATGATTATTTTCAATTTTAGAAGGAAATTTATAATTATCTGGAGGTATCCATGATTGTTTCAGTTATTTATATCTTTCGCTGGCAGTTAAATGCCTTGAAACTGCATTACCAATATCTAATTCTAGTTCATTACAACTTCCATTGGCTTTATCGGTGTCATCATTATTAGTATGCGGGGCATTTTCTACTGATGTAGACGATTTATTCTGTTCTTGATCAAATTTTGCAGCCTTGTGTACGAAAAAACTTCTTATATCACTTTCTCGTTCCATTACGACTCGAGATTACTCATGCAAAGTTACCACCAACTACCTCACTCAGCAACTGCAAACTGAACAGTGAACACTGAACACTGAATTTAACACGATTCGTCATTAGTAGCCACGTTACTAAATCATTCTCGATCGCCACCGATTTTATACGAATATATGAACGGAAACGAAAATGCTGTCGTCGGGCTGACCGGCGGGTGGGCGAAGAGAATAATAATAATTCGTTTTTTCAACTGGTCGTGGATTCACCGCAGATATGAACTAAAGGTTTGACGAGTTTTTCAGTGCATAAAATATTCACACCGTATAGCATGAAACGATCATCATATATTATTAATTAATTGGTAGATTTCAATAAATAATAATTAAGACTGGATGGTGCGAAATTCGAGTGTAGCTGCTCGGGGGGGGGGGAGGAAGAGGGCGGCCAAATCGGCAACTGTCTTCAAGTGTCTCTTGTTCAGTTTTAATAAATTGATTGAGATTTCTTTGTTTACATTTTCCAGTAAGATTTTTGTGTGAAGGTGACCTGTTAACCTCCATTTGATTTCGTGTTCCTTGTCTAACCAGTTCCGGATTTCCCCTCTTATGTAAGCCTTTCTGATTATACTGAATTGTTCCAGACCTATGAAGTCTCCTTTAAAGCCTTGTTTAGCTGGTCCGCCAGTTCATTACCTGCAATCCCTTCATGTCCTGGCATCCATACTAGAGACACTGTGTTGTCTCTTGCCAGCTTGTTAAGGGACTTGAATAAAACAGGATACAGATAGAGCAGTGGTGGACTGAGTATTAAAAAAATAGAGAAATTGCTGGAACAAGTATATTCATAGTATTCATCAAAATTGAAAAATCAATAATCGAAGGACCACCGTGTAGAACACGGACAAAGGAGCAGAAATGAAATTATAGCTCATAATGTTAATCACAGAGCACTTTATTTCTCTAAATAATAGAAACCACACAGCTCAGTTTCCATATAAAACAAATATGAAAACGATACTTGAAGGTAGATATGCAAATATATACAGGCTGAATCACGACTAACAGGATGGAGGTTTATAGCGAAACGGTATAAGTTTTAGAATGTTTGTCACTTTACTAGTTTGTACATTCTTATAGGCTACATTTTAAAATTATTTTGAAATATACAGGAAGTTCCAATAAAGTGTGGCGTATCAAAGTTATATTTTTTCTTATATTTTATTGCATTTTATGATTGCCCATAAAAAATAAAATACTCCTTCATAATGGTTCCCTATACCTAAATACAGAGGGTTCCGAGTTATGCTATTATTTTTTAGGGGCAATCAAAAAATGCAATAAAATATAGGGTGCCCCATAAGAAAAAATATAACTTTGATACGTCACACATTACTGGAACATCTTGTATATTTCAAAATAATTTTAAAATGTAGCCTATATGAACGTACAAACTACTAAAGTGACAAACATTCTAAAACCTTTACCGTTTCGCTATAAACCTCCATCCCGTTGGTCGTGATTCACCCTGTATACATAATTAAATAAATAAATAAACAATTAAAACTTTTATAGTTAGTTATACGGTTATCTCGCGCACAGACTATATTTTAGCGGTACAGAAGGTGAATTGATTGAGATTTCTTTGTTTACATTTTCCAGTAAGATTTTTGTGTGAAGGTGACCTGTTAACCTCCATTTGATTTCGTGTTCCTTGTCTAACCAGTTCCGGATTTCCCCTCTTATGTAAGCCTTTCTGATTATACTGAATTGTTCCAGACCTATGAAGTCTCCTTTAAAGCCTTGTTTAGCTGGTCCGCCAGTTCATTACCTGCAATCCCTTCATGTCCTGGCATCCATACTAGAGACACTGTGTTGTCTCTTGCCAGCTTGTTAAGGGACTTGAATAAAACAGGATACAGATAGAGCAGTGGTGGACTGAGTATTAAAAAAATAGAGAAATTGCTGGAACAAGTATATTCATAGTATTCATCAAAATTGAAAAATCAATAATCGAAGGACCACCGTGTAGAACACGGACAAAGGAGCAGAAATGAAATTATAGCTCATAATGTTAATCACAGAGCACTTTATTTCTCTAAATAATAGAAACCACACAGCTCAGTTTCCATATAAAACAAATATGAAAACGATACTTGAAGGTAGATATGCAAATATATACAGGCTGAATCACGACTAACAGGATGGAGGTTTATAGCGAAACGGTATAAGTTTTAGAATGTTTGTCACTTTACTAGTTTGTACATTCTTATAGGCTACATTTTAAAATTATTTTGAAATATACAGGAAGTTCCAATAAAGTGTGGCGTATCAAAGTTATATTTTTTCTTATATTTTATTGCATTTTATGATTGCCCATAAAAAATAAAATACTCCTTCATAATGGTTCCCTATACCTAAATACAGAGGGTTCCGAGTTATGCTATTATTTTTTAGGGGCAATCAAAAAATGCAATAAAATATAGGGTGCCCCATAAGAAAAAATATAACTTTGATACGTCACACATTACTGGAACATCTTGTATATTTCAAAATAATTTTAAAATGTAGCCTATATGAACGTACAAACTACTAAAGTGACAAACATTCTAAAACCTTTACCGTTTCGCTATAAACCTCCATCCCGTTGGTCGTGATTCACCCTGTATACATAATTAAATAAATAAATAAACAATTAAAACTTTTATAGTTAGTTATACGGTTATCTCGCGCACAGGCTATATTTTAGCGGTACAGAAGGTGAATTGCTTTGATTTGGTTAATCAAAATTTTCCGGTAGCATTCCATTTTTTTGTGATTATGATCATAATATTAGAAGTTGATTTACATGATCTTACCTCATATTTACAACTGACACGAGGTCAATCGACGGACGGAACCGAGTTTAGTCGATATATGAAATTAAGCATCGGATTTTGTTTAAATCTTGGCAGGCCTTCACAGTTTTTAACCAGTCTAGATTTCGTGGTTGGATTTCTGATAGCTTTTAGCAGTACCTGGCTGTCAGTATATATTTTATTCTTTGTCCGGTATAATCTCTCTTGATGCTTTCATCAATACAGGCTACAGCAGCAATTGTTTCTGCTTGAAATACGGAACATATCTACCAAGGCTGAAGAACATTTTATTCCTAGGTCTATACCAGCCCCAGTGCTGTGATTCGTTTTAGATCCATCAGTGCATCTGTTGCCTAGATGAAATAATAATATTCAATCGCTCAGTGAATGCATTCTCTCTTATCAGTCTATCCAGACCCATTTGGAAGTTCAGTTCATCTAGTATTGTCCCAGTTGTATTGGTATGTCCTCCAAGAACATTGTTAAAGTTCCACATACCCCCCAATTTTAGTCTGAGGATCGCCAGCATTGCCTTCAGATGAAGAAGGTCTATAAGGGCTTTCATTGATGGCGTTCCCGTACTGTTCATTGCCCCGGTAATACCGAGGAGAGCTTGTCTTTAGATTGTTGTTAATGTATTCTCTCCTGAGGACACTTCTGTCCTTCTCCGCCAGACTATCGTTCCATAGGTGATCGTTGACCTAATCACTGTTGTGTAAAGCCAGTGTGCCACCTCTCTTCTGTATTGCCAGACAGCCTGGTTACCCTGGTAGTAGTTTTTTCCAGGCGTGTCCTCCAATTCAATTTAGAATCGAGTGTCACTTCCAGATATTTCTAGTTTTTCTCTGAACAGTTGTACTCTGCCCTTAGGAAGAGCTCTTCTATTCGTACAAGCAACTAGTTTGGTTTTCTTTGGGTTGACTGTAAGGTCCTCTTTAAGGCACCAGTCTTCCACAATTCGCAGTGCTTCTTGTAAGACATTCTTGACTCTCTGCGGGAATTTCCCCTTGGTGACAATTACTAGGTCGTCCGTGGAACCCTGCCTTGATCATTTAGAAAGGCTTCCCATATAAATGATGTATCAGCCCTGGCCTAATATGTGTATTTAATTTTTAGAAGATCCATTTGACGAAAACCTCACCCTACCAAATATTTTTAGTAAACGTATTGAAAAACAACGATCTTTACAAGAAATAGATAGAATAGAACATTCAAGTAGTTGCGAAATGTTTGTTAATCTACTTCAATTTGCTGAATCTCGCAGATTCAACATTCCATTAACACAACACAGTAAGTATTAAACATAAATTGATTCATATAATCAACTAATCCACAGATATTTCTTCTTATTTATCTTAATCTTAATTTTTCAATCCCGGGGATCAAAATCCCTTCCTATTATTTTTTTAGACCAATCGTTACAATTTTCTTTTTTCATTGTAGATAAAGTGCAGAATAAAAACCTGAAACAAACAGACATACGTCACATGTTCTTCAAATCTCAAAGCGCAAACGATTTTGTATTACCTTCCACGCAAGTTATTCCACAACCCATTCGAGTGAGAAATGCGGAAAATACAACTTTAGGGGATAAAGAATTATTTGAAGAAATAGACGCATTTTTAACCATTAAAAAGGATGAAGCAAACCACTGTCACTTATGTCCCAGCCAGTTTAATTGCGGGAAATTAAAAATTGGTCGAAATTCAGTTAAACCTGTTTTATTGTGGGTAGAATTGGATGCATCAGTTTATATGAATATAACTGAAGAGGATTTGAAGAATTATGGAAAAGATTTTAATGATTCTAATTGTCAGAGTTTTCAGTTTGAAGAAAGCATGCATTTTCAACTTCCTGATACGCCTAAAAATAAAAATCCTACTGAGAAAAAAAATGATATATTGGAACTTGAAGATTTAGTAGATGAAAGTATCATAAACAAGATTTACAATAAAACAACAAACTTTCAACCTCCGAAATCGTTAACATTCTTATTGAACCAATTTAGTACTTCTATAACAGATGTAGAAGATTTAGCAAATACTATTGACGGTACCAATGCAATTTCTCAACAAAAAAATTGCTCACAGGGCGTTAAAAATGAAGAAAATCATAATAACAAGGTCTATTCAAAAGATTCTACTCAAGAAATTTTAGATTTTTTCAAATTAGAGTCATTGGACAGTATGTTTGATACAGTCACTACAGAGTCCCAACGTACAATAATTTATTCTCCAGATTTATTTGAAGCTAGTTATAAAGAGCAGGAAAATAATGATAGGGCGGATTCATGTTCACCAATTCTATGTTCGTATGTTAACAAGAAGAGGCCAAAAAAATATCAAAAATCTGTAACAACTGCTTCAGCTCCAAGTACTAAGCAAAATACGGAATCTACTAATAAAACAACCTCTTTAGAATTGGACGAATTGTTCGATTTTTCATTTTTTGAATTACCATCAAGTAAAAAAGACAACACTGTTCTAATGGCTGAAAAAATCATTACCATTACAGACAGCTGTAGTACCGATGATTTCTGTGAAGAAGTCTCGAAAAATAGTACAAAAAGTAGCGAAAAATTGGATAATTGTAAAGTAGATTTGGACATATCAGATATTTTCGATGAAGAATTATTTAAAAGTCCTCAACTTTCCTGTAAAAATAGTTTTGAGAGAAAACAAACAAATAAGGTGAAAGAAGTTCTAGAAGAAAATAATTCTAATGGATTGGAATTCGATACAATTTTAAATTCTTTGGATAAAGATGAAGACATTTTAGCTTCAGATTTTGAATTACCGAAAGCCGCGACTGATAAAACTGAAGAAAAACATTTATATAACATAAAAAACAGTGAAACAAAAGATTCTGATTATGAAGATCATTTTGCAAAATATTTAGAGACTGGCGAAACTGTTACACCCAAAAAGGATGAATTCAAAAGTTTTTTCGTTGAAGATTCATTTAATTGTCTAGACTCCACAGATAAATTAGGAAAGGAACCAGTATCACAAAATGGTTCATTAAAATTGACAGAAATCACAAATTGTAATAAATCTAAAAGAAAATTACAATTAGAATGTTCACAGTTTAAAAAACCGAAAACAAAAAAAATTAAGATTTTAGAAAACGATTTTGATGTACCAAAATCAAAGAATGTCCACACAGAGGACGAAAATCCTGCACAGAAAACGTCCCCTTCTCAACTCGGCATAACTCAGATTATTTCTTTGGTAAATAAACGTACGCAGCAAAACGATGACTCTGATGAAAGTTTATCAGAGTTTGAATTAAGTTTCAACAGTAGAAAATCCAAAAATACTCCTGGTTTCACCCAAAAACCTTCTAAATCCGGACATAATTCTTCCGCAGACACAACCTTAGGTACCAAATCAAAAAGTTCTAGTACAAGCAATACCCCGAAAGTAAATAAATCTCACGATTCATCTTTGAATACAACAATGAACGAATCTAGTAAAAAAATCAATTCTTTAGTTAATACGTCTAATAGTGACGATGAATTCGAGACGAAACCCAAGAGTCCTGTCTGGATACGTCGAAAACCTTTATTCCCTAAATTACCTAAAGAAGATTCTGATGATGAATTCGAAACTAAGGTTTTAAGTCCGGTTTTTGTTAGACCTAAAGCTGTCAAAAAGAATGCAGTTAGAAAAAATCTATACAGTGGAGGAAATAAAGAAGCATCGAGTAGTAGTAGCAGTAGAAATAGAAAGGTAAGAATTGAATTTTTATTTTGAAATTATCGGGGTTGCCAACTTTTAAATCTGTAATTTCCTAAAGCGGCCAAGAAAATCTCTCTAGATTGGGCATGTTGTGAACGGTTGTGTTTGATGGAGTATAATGATGAAAGGGAGTCTGTACATATGGCAAGTTTGCTGTTATCCTGTGTTGGAGTCCTCAAGGCTTGTAGTATTCCGTATAGTTCAGCTGTATGTATACTACATACGTCAGGAAGTTTGTATGTTGCTATTGTTGTATCTACTACAGCACATCCGGTACCATAGACTTCTTTGGAGGCATCAGTGTATAGGATTTTGTCGAACTGATGGTTATTTATCAGCTCACTGAATATTTGTCTAAGGACTATGTTTCGCACTTGTTGTAGTTGTTTAGGCTTGTATTCAGTATTAGAAAGTTTTATGGGAGTTGTGTCTCTAAGATTAATGTTTCTTGAAATAGGGTATAGCATTTGTGGAGATGAGAGCGATGTTTTGGGTTTGTTTTCAGGAGCTGGTTGAATAGAATCGATTAATTTAAACACTGGGTTTTGTGGGTAGGCGGATATTCTGGAAAAATAGGATAATAGTTGGCATCTCGTCGTATGAAAAGAGGTGGTTCAGAAGATTCAATGTAGATGCTTTCGGTGGGACTGGATATAAAAGCGCCTAGACATATTCGTAATGCTGAGGTTTGGATAGTGTCAAGAGACTTGAGATACGATTTGCAGGCGCTCATATAGAGGATACTTCCATAATCTAGTTTGGAGTGGACCAGTGATCTGTAAATCCTTATTAGTATTTCCTCTTCTGCTCTCCATTGGTGATGTGCTAATGATTTTAAGATGTTAATCCTATTTAGACAATTGGCTTTAGTTTCTTGGATATGTTGCCTCCATGTGATCTTTTTGTCAAATGTTACTCCTAGGAATTTATGTTGATCAAACACTTGTAGCAAGCCGCCATTGAGTTTTTGTTGTGGAGGAAGAGGATTGAGTCTTTTGCTGAACTGGATTACTTTGGATTTGTTTGTTGAAAAGTGGGAACAAGATTTGAGAGACCAATTTTGGATGTTATCTAGAACCTTCTGAAGTAAAGTACAAGTACTAGTAGTGACTTTACCTTGGCAGTAGAGAATGAGGTCGTCGGCATATAGTATATATTTGTCAGGTGGAGTTATAGAGGAGCAGATATCATCAGAAATAGAGTGGAGCTAAGTACCGAGCCTTGTGGTACTCCATTTTCTGGCACATACGAAGTAGACTTTTGCCCATTTGTAACGACTTTGAACGATCTGTTGGTAAAGAAGTTTTGTAGAAAGGAGAGAATATTTCTAGTTAGATTAAAGTTTGTGAATTTCTTAAAAATGGAAGTTTTATGGATTGTGTCGAAGGCGCTGTCAATATCTAGACTCACGGCGATTATATCTTTTTTACTTTCAATGGCTTGTGAGATATCTGTGTGTAGAGTAACCAGATTATCCAATGTGCATCTGTTTGATCTAAAACCTGCCTGCGCTGTAGATAATAGGTTGTGCGATTCTAGGTACCAGTGTAGGCGTCTGTTAACCATTTTCTCGAGAATTTTACACAATGTACAGGTAAGAGAGATTGGCCTAAAGGGGCTTGGAAAATTAGTATTCGAGTCGTTCTTTTTGATGGGTATAATAATTGATTCTTTCCATTGAGCCGGAAATTGTTGACTGCACCATATTTTGTTGTAAAATTCGAGCAATTTTGTTTTTGTTGCTGAATGTAGGTGTTTTAGAAAGATCATAGGGATATCGTCCGGTCCTGCAACTGTGTTCTTCAGTGCAGGTAGGACTGAATTTAATTCGAAAAGAGTGAAAAGAAAATTGAGTGGGTGACAGTTGTAAGAGATTTGTTCAGGATGTGAGTTATTTGGTGAGTTTGGAGGTTCGGGGTTGGATTTGGTTTTATTTAGAAAGTGTTGGGCAAGGATATTAGCAATTTGTTGGTCATTGGTAATGACTTCACCCTCGTGGGTTAAGCCAGGTATTTTAAAACTAGTGTTTTTTCCTTTCATCTGTCTTATCTTGGTCCAGATTTGAGAAGGAGAGGTTTCAAAGGTTATAATGCTTGTGTATTTATTCCAAGACTCTCGTTTACTTTGTTTAAGAACCCTTTTGGATTGTGCTCTCATTCTTTTGAGGCCTGAATCATTTCTGGTTCTTCGGTATTTATTAAGCGCCTTTTTGCACTCCTTTACTGCATTGTTACAGGATTCATTCCACCAGGGAACGGTTCGTTTTGGAGGATTGACGCCTTGACGGAGTACTTTCCTATACATTTATTGGCTGCAGATATTATGGAGTTAGTCAATTGGTCAACAGCTTCGTCTACATCATTCGAATAATTGATATTGTCTGTATTTTCCTTCAGCGTTTGGCTGTAAAGTTTCCAGTCTGCTTTTGCGATTTTCCACTTTCCTTTAATGTTAACTTGCTTTGGTTCGTTGTCTGAAATTAGGATAGGAAAGTGATTGCTATCGTAGAGGTTATCAAGGGTGTGCCACGTTAGTAAGGGTGCTGTTCCAGGATCTGAAATGCTGAGGTCTATTGAGGAGAAAGATCCAGATTGTACATGAAAATATGTGCTGCTGCCAGTATTTAGTAGATTAATGTTACTATTGTTAATTACGGTTTCAATAATTTTGCCACGGGCAAACGTGCGTTCTGTTTGATTTATTCTTGCCCTTGTACTCAAAAGCAAATTGTTAGGATGGTTTAGTTAATTACAACTTTATGTTTTATTTTAGTGTTCAGCAATATATCCATAATGAAATGTTGCCTACGCCTTTCGTAATGAGGGGCAGGCAAAAACTGAATTTATTGAAACTCGGTTGATGAGTTGGCTGTTTTCAGTTTATTTAACGAAAAGAAACCAAAAAATGAAAACAATCAATCAGCGCAATGACAAAAACTCGATTGAAGATACTTGAAAATGTTCAATACATACGTCGGTTTTTATAACACTGATTAACTATAAATTTAACTTGGTAGATCACTAGTAATATGAATAAACTGAGGAGCAAAAATTCAAACGATGTTGACTCGTTTAAGCACACGCATCGACTCCAATTACTGAGTTAAAATGGGTGACAATAGAGGAATAACGGCTTTGTCATTGACCAGCAAAAATTCAGAAAATTGGAAGATGTGGAAAGCAAGATTCCAAAATTACTTAATTGCATCCGAAGTAAATAAAAAGGATGAGAAAACTTAATGTACACAGCTACTTCATTATATTGTCTAAAATGGTTTAGTGAAGAAACAGTGATGCTGACGACTTGGACGAAACTGTAGTTGGTTTAGAAAGTGAGCAAGTGAACAAAGTTATAATGGTTATTCAAGTGAAAGTGAGTCTGAAAATGACGAGGATGAAAACTGGAGAGAGTACAAAGAGATGGATGAGTCGGAGAATGATAATGAAGAGGATGAGTCGGTACATGAAAATTAAGATAACCAAAAACAAAAAAATTATTACGGCAAAAACAGGTATAAATGGTCTAGCAAACCATTTGTACAAAGAAGCCGAACACCTAAACACAATAAACCTTTTTTTGCCAGAATTACGTGGTGATGCAAAATATAATGACAGAACAGCTTCGCCTTTACAGGTATGGAGGTGCTTATTTTCGGACAACATAGTGCTTGAAACTCTTGTTCATACAAACAGAAAGGTGACAAAGCTGCGAAATAATTACAAACGAGCTGATAAACCTGAATTGAAGGACATACTTGAACTGGAAGCTTTTTTAGGATTATTTTATTACAGTCCAGTTTTCAAATCTCAAGATGAAAATCTTCAGTAATTATTTTCAACCGATAGCACCGGGCGTGACATTTTCCGTTGCATTATATCTCGAAAACGAACGCTAACAATTTTGTATTGTTTGAGAAGAACTAATAAAAGTTAAAGATATATATGCTTTTATACAAGAAAAAATAATGTATAAAGGTACTGTTACGAAACAGCACACTGGTATAGTCCCTAAATCCGACTCTGTCTAAGCCATGTATGAAAGTTAATATGATGGCGGACGCACAGGGTTTCCTAGAATTGTTTACGAATAGTGACTATCTTATCTACATTGTTTTTGTGATCAGTCTTATCTAGAAAATGCCAGAAAGCCAATTGTTTGTGTAATCTAGAATTATCTAGTGAAAAAGGCATTAATATATAAGGGACCGATCAAGAAGAGTTTAGTTAGTTGATAGTTTGACATCGTGAGATAAACAATTAAATACGTGAATATAAATTAGTGAACTGTTTATATAAATTAGTTTAAGTGAATATACTGTGTATATAATTAATGAATAGTGTAGTTTTTAAATAAATTAAATAAGTGAACCCACCGAGTGTTTAAAGTTTCACGCAATAAAAACTTTTAATAAATAAGAAAAACATTACAGTACTATGACATATAAGAGGGTAGAAATGTAAATTCTATTAGATAAATACAGTATGTAGTTATTTTTCAGCCTGAACCAATTTTATCTATTTTCAGTTGGTTAACCAGTTTATTCAAAACGAAGCTGAATTATCGATATGCGACGAAATCATCATTTCCGACGACGAAGATGAATTATTAACACAAGACTGTTACGATAAAAGTTTCGTCGCTGATAACACAATAAAAGACGACACACAAATGTACGCCGTATATCTAAAATCCGTCAAGTAAGTTGATTCTGTTTGTTTTTTGTACTTCGACTTTTTTATATATAAAATGTTTTAGGGACATACATCCTCCAAATAGGTTTAAGATACCCACGAGATTTAAAAACTGTACGAATATCTTCTCGCAACAAATTGAAGAAGAGGAGGAATTTGATTCTGATGTGAGCGTTACATATTTATATTATTTACAATCTTATACAGTTTTATTCAGCTTCTTCAATAATTAGACCCTTTTGTAATTGACCAAAGGCACTAAAAGCCAAAATTTAGATTATGAACATATTTCTATGTACCCCACAAATGGTACAAGTGTAATTTTATTTCTAAAATTTAGTAAAGTGAAACTTGAAAGTGCTAAGCTAATAAAAAATGTCGTTTGCTAATTTGAAAGTTGTTTTTTAATTATTACAGAATTATGACTAAATCATTCTATTTCATTTGAGGTTTTCCCCTAGTATTTTTGCCTATATGTTAATATTGGTTATAACTATCTTTATTTATATTTTCAGGATTCGTTTGTCGTCCATGACGAATCTGTTGAGACTAACGTAGAATTATCTCAGTTAGAAATTTTAGAAAAAGAATTAGAAAATCGAAAGAGAAGGAAAAAAATAGTAGATGATAATAAGAGACCGACAAAACGGAAAAGGATTATTGTAGATAGTGACAGTGATTAAAATAACGCATAAGGAATTGTACGTATTTGTGTATATCTATATATTTACGATTTTTTTAATATTTTGTATATTATAAATTATTTTATTACAATTTATTTTATTTTCACTGTGGTTAAAGTCATCAGTATGTTGGTTGAAAATAATCAAATTGATTGGTTGTTAAAAAAACTACGAGATATAAAAAGAAATATGCAGTCGTCCCTTGGTAGTCATCCTATAAAGGTCTTTGGTTTGGATTTTGTGGGATTTTTCTAAATCTTCCTTTATGTCTGTTATTTGCAGAACTTCCGCAATACCGTGGGGAACAAACGCCTGGAGTATAAGTGGAATTGGACTTTCTCTTGCGTTAGTGTATTTTTAAGTTTTTCGAAATCTTCCGGATCCTTGGTGAAGACGATAGACGAGTTGTTCGTATATTTGATTGCGAACGGGCAGCGAATTTCCTCTATTACTATAGGAGAGTATGCCGAGGTATTATTTTATGGAGAATGTTTGGTTCTTTTATTCCCCTATTTATCAATAGTACCATAGCAAGACTGAGCAAGGCTTTCGAATCACCCAGTAATCAAATATAATTCCCGGAAACCAAAGGAAAACCCAATTAACTAAATCGGAACGACAGAAACAGAAAGAAAGTTCAACAGATCCTGAGAAGGTCGACGAGGTGTTGAAATTTCTACCAGAACTTATTTAATTCCTGAGCAATACTTTCGAATCACCCAGTAATCAAATATAATCCCCGGTAACCAAATGAAAGACCCTATTAACTAAATCGGAACGACAGAAACAGAAAGAAAGTTCAACAGTTCCTGAGAAGGTCGACGAGGTGTTGAAATTTCTACCAGAACTTATTTAATTCCTGAGCAATACTTTCGAATCACCCAGTAATCAAATATAATTCCCGGTAACCAAATGAAAGACCCTATTAACTAAATCGGAACGACAGAAACAGAAAGAAAGTTCAACAGTTCCTGAGAAGGTCGACGATGTGTTGAAATTTCTACCAGAACTCATTTAATTCCTGAGCAATACTTTCGAATCACCCAGTAATCAAATATAATTCCCGGTAACCAAATGAAAGACTCTATTAACTAAATCGGAACGACAGAAACAGAAAGAAAGTTCAACAGTTCCTGAGAAGGTCGACGAGGTGTTGAAATTTCTACCAGAACTTATTTAATTCCTGAGCAATACTTTCGAATCACCCAGTAATCAAATATAATTCCCGGTAACCAAATGAAAGACCCTATTAACTAAATCGGAACGACAGAAACAGAAAGAAAGTTCAATAGTTCCTGAGAAGGTCGACGAGGTGTTGAAATTTCTACCAGAACTTATTTAATTCCTGAGCAATACTTTCGAATCACCCAGTAATCAAATATAATTCCCGGTAACCAAATGAAAGACCCTATTACCTAAATCGGAACGACAGAAACAGAAAGAAAGTTCAACAGTTCCTGAGAAGGTCGACAAGGTGGTGACATTTCTACCAGAACTTATTTAATTCCTGAGCAATACTTTCGAATCACCCAGTAATCAAATATAATTCCCGGTAACCAAATGAAAGACCCTATTACTTAAATCGGAACGACAGAAACAGAAAGAAAGTTTAACAGTTCCTGAGAAGGTCGACGAGGTGTTGAAATTTCTACCAGAACTTATTTAATTCCTGACCAATACTTTCGAATCATCCAGTAATCAAATATAATTCCCGGTAACCAAATGAAAGACCCTATTACCTAAATCGGAACGACAGAAACAGAAAGAAAGTTCAACAGTTCCTGAGAAGGTCGACGAGGTGGTGAAATTTCTACTAGAACTTATTTAATTCCTGAGCAATACTTTCGAATCACCCAGTAATCAAATATAATTCCCGGTAACCAAATGAAAGACCCTATTACCTAAATCGGAACGACAGAAACAGAAAGAAAGTTTAACAGTTCCTGAGAAGGTCGACGAGGTGTTGAAATTTCTACCAGAACTTATTTAATTCCTGACCAATACTTTCGAATCACCCAGTAATCAAATATAATTCCCGGTAACCAAATGAAAGACCCTATTACCTAAATCGGAACGACAGAAACAGAAAGAAAGTTCAACAGTTCCTGAGAAGGTCGACTAGGTGGTGAAATTTCTACCAGAACTTATTTAATTCCTGAGCAATACTTTCGAATCACCCAGTAATCAAATATAATTCCCGGTAACCAAATGAAAGACCCTATTACCTAAATCGGAACGACAGAAACAGAAAGAAAGTTTAACAGTTCCTGAGAAGGTCGACGAGGTGTTGAAATTTCTACCAGAACTTATTTAATTCCTGACCAATACTTTCGAATCACCCAGTAATCAAATATAATTCCCGGTAACCAAATGAAAGACCCTATTAACTAAATCGGAACGACAGAAACAGAAAGAAAGTTCAACAGTTCCTGAGAAAGTCGACGAGGTGTTGAAATTTCTACCAGAACTTATTTAATTCCTGAGCAATACTTTCGAATCACCCAGTAATCAAATATCATTCCCGGTAACCAAATGAAAGACCCTATTACCTAAATCGGAACGACAGAAACAGAAAGAAAGTTCAACAGTTCCTGAGAAGGTCGACGAGGTGTTGAAATTTCTACCAGAACTTATTTAATTCCTGACCAATACTTTCGAATCACCCAGTAATCAAATATAATTCCCGGTAACCAAATGAAAGACCCTATTAACTAAATCGGAACGACAGGAACAGAAAGAAAGTTCAACAGATCCCGAGAAGGTCGGCGATGTGTTCAAATACTCAATTTTTTTGGAATATATGATCAGGAAGGGGCTGATGAAAAAATAACGTTTTTGATCAACTGTCTGATGAACCTCTTCGACAGGCATGTGCCGTTAATAACATCGCGTCTACCTAAGCCTCGAGCACCTTGGTTAACTGGCGCTATAAAAGAAATGATGAAAATACGAGATCAAGCGCTGCACAAGTATAAGAAAACTAAACTTGACCATCATTTTCAGTTTTATAAAGACATGAGGAACTACACAAATTCTGCGATTAAAAGAGAAAAGAAAGCATTTTTTTACATACAAACTTAGTAACAAGAATTCTAAAACTCTTTGGAAAACTCTAAAAACGTATAGTATTATACCTACCAAATCAAGCACAATACCGGACAATTTGAAAAGTCCTGATGAAATAAATGAATTCTTCATCAACTCATGTTATATGAGAGAACCTCCTGAAGAATTATTTTCGTCGTACAAACTAAGAAAAATAATAGATTCGGATTTTGAATTTCAGGAGGTTAATGATTTATTTATTCACCAAACAACAAATGGTATAAAGACAAATGCTGCCGGTGAAGACAAATTAAATTTGAGACTATTAAAGTTGTATTGTCCATATATAATTCCTTACATCACACACATTATTAACTTTTGCCTGAGTCATAATATTTTTCCTGAACTGTGGAAAAGAGCCATTGTAAAAGTATTGCCTAAAAAGACTAATCCACTTGAAATTAAGGATTTGCGCCCAATTAGTATACTGCCAACTTTATTTAAGGTACTCGAAAGAGCTATAGAAGTACAACTGAAGAAATATGTTGATCAGTATTCATTATTACCTATAACACAATCTGGATTTCGAAAAAATTATAGTTGTACAACGGCTCATCTCCATATTATTGACGATGTTGTTAGAGCTTTGGACAAGGGTGAATGCACTGTTCTGGTCTTGCTAGACTAGCAGAGCCTTCGATACCATTAACCACAATTTAATGCTGGAAATTCTACATTATATAGGACTTTCCAATAATGCCAGAAACCTTATAGCATCTTACCTTCAAGGACGTAAATAGATGGTTGTGGTTGACGGACACTCTTCTGGGTATAGGGATTTATGGTGAGGAGTCCCTCAGGGCTCCATTCTGGGGCCATTGCTCTTTGCTTTATATACTTCCTGTCTAGTGAAAAATTTTAAGTTGTGTAATGTACACTTGTATGCGGATGGTACTCAGCTTTATCATAGTTTCCACCCCAGTACTGTAGTGGAGTCATGTGGGTATATAAATAAGGAACTTGATAGTTTTATTAAAGCTGCAGAGGATCACTGCCTAAGCATTAATTGTAGTAAGTCTAATGTTATACTTTTTGGCAACAAAAATAAGAGATGAGATTTCTGATAGTGTACGTATTGTAATAAAAAATGAAACTCTTCAGAATGTAAGCGAAGCTAAAAGTTTAGGTATAATGTTGGACTCCGATCTAAAATTTGAAAAACACATAAATTTCTATATTTAATTATGCTGATGTACTATATGGACCGTTTTTATCCAACCAATATCAAAGAAAATTACAAAAAGTGCAAAATTCATGTTTACGACTCATATTTGGTATACGCAGAAGAGAACATATTTCACACCAAACGAAAGATAATGGTTGGCTAAATATGGCTAATAGAAGGATTCTACATGCAGCTGTTCTTTTTCAAAAAATAATTTATGATAAAACACCCTCATACTTGCACAGAAAAATTACCTATCGATCTGATCTACATAATTTAAATATCCGATACAAAGGAACCCTTTCACCCCCAATCTTCAGACTAGAAATTTTCAGGCGCAGTTATTCCTATCAAATATGTTCGATTTATAATCAGGTACCTGCCATGTTTAAAACTTACAGATTGCACAGATTTAAGAAGACCTACAAGAAACATTAATTTTCAATACAACACTGATATCCGTACGATTGAGTTTAGATTTAACTGTAATTTATTTTGTTGTCACACCAACCTAGCGATGTATTCAAGGATAAGTGGAGGAACAGTTTATAAGCTGATGTTATATCAGCTTGTAAGCTGAACTTCGCCTTTCGCTTTCAACCTTATGTGCATTTTCTTTTTTTCTTGTATTAATATATGGAAGCAATAAAGTCGTTTATTATTATTATTATTATTATTATTAAATTTCCACCAGAACTTATTTAATTCCTGAGCAATACTTTCGAATCACCCAGTAATCAAATATAATTCCCGGAAACCAAAAGAAAAACCCTATTAACCAAATCGGAACGACAGAAACAGAAAGAAAGTTCAACAGATCCCGAGAAGGTCGGCGAGGTGTTGAAATTTCTACCAGAACTTATTTAAATCCTGAGCAATACTTTCGAATCACCCAGTAATCAAATATAATTCCCGGAAACCAAACACAAAACTCTATTAATAAAATGAAAGATCAATAAAACATAAATTTTGAATAAAGAAAGCTTACACAAAAACTTGATTCTGAATAAAAAAAATTGAAAATATCCTCGGACGAATTAGGCCAAATAAAATTTTAAAATAACCAGCAACAGAAAATAGCGTATAGTTTACAATTTAATCTTTATTGGAAATTATAGAAAATTAAAACATAATGTGATAAAACCACTGAATATCGTATAACTACGGGAGTCCTAACAAATTTATTCTTTTATATGGAATATATTGAATTCAACTATCAATTATAATTTTGCACTAAAATAATTTAATTCGGAAATATACATGCGGGGGAAAATAAAATTTTACCTTTTAAGCACTTAACAATTTTTATTATATTTCTACGGACACTTCTTACTCACTATTTAAACGGGAGCGGAAAAAGAAAAAGCCAAAAAGCCCTTTTCCAAATGTGGTCTCGGTATTTATTACTTTCACTAATCGCTTCAAAAAGAAGTCTAGTAAAAAAAACTCAAACATATAATTACTTTGAACCAAAATTTCTGTAGGTATACCGGACGGTCTAAATGTTTTAATCAAATGAAATGAAAATGTATATAGGGTGCGGCAGATAAGCGGTCAATTAGAAATATCTCGAGAACTAAAGGTATCTGAATTATGAAAATTGGCATGAAGGAGTTTTGAATAATAAGCTATTTAATGAAAATATTGCCGTCACCATTCTACTTCCGGTTATACCGGAAATTGCACATAACTTTGTAATTTTTAATAAAAGACCCTGTATATTTTTCAATTTTAGAAATATTTACGATATTCTGAAATTTTTTTTGTTAATACTTCCCTATACCTATTTTGAATCGTTTTTGAGTTGTAATGTTTTACTTTTCCGCCCAACCTTTCTATATGCGAGAAAAGTATTGGTTTACCCCAAATATTGTTGGAATTTTGAAAAAATTTTTGAGTTATTTTTACGTTTTCCATCAACAACACGAAAAAATGGTTTTTATAACAAAAATCCTGTGTGTATGTCGGCGTCGTTGTCGTCGGCCACTTTTCCTTACATGTCTTGTTAGCACGATACAGCCTCCGGAGTGCAATAAGTCAGCAATTTTATGATTGAATATGGTTAAGGACATGTCTCAGATGAACCCTATTGATTTTCAATTCACCAGAGCCAGTACAACGGGTGCTATGGTACTTGAAGTACGACATTTTGTCATTTTTTGAGAAATTTCAGTTTGTTAGTACGATACAGCCTCCGGAGTTCAACAAGTCATCAATTTTATGATTGAATATTATTCAGGACATCTCGCTGATGAACCCTATTGATTTTCAGCTCACCAGAGCTAATACAACAGGTGCTACAGTACTTTAAGTACGATATTTTTGTCATATTTGGAGAAGTTTCAGTTTGTTAGCACGATACAGCCTCCAGGGTATATACAAGTGACCAATTTTATGATTGGATATTATTCAGAGCATCTCAAAGATGAACCCTATTGATATTCAGCTCACTAAAGCTAGTACAACGGGTGCTATGGTACTTGGAGTACCAAATTTTTGTCATTTTTGGATAATTTTCAGTTTGTTAGCACGATACAGCCTCCAGAGAGTATACGATTGATCAATTTTATGATTGAATATTGTTCGAGGTGTCTCACAGATGTACCCTATTGATTTTCAGTTGACTAGAACGAGTACAGCGGGTCCTATAAATCCAGATATACTAAATTTTTGGTTATTTTTGGGAAAATTTCAGTTTGTTAGCACGATACATCCCCCGAAGTGTATACAAGTAACAATTTTATGATAGAATATTGTTCAGGGCCACACATACGGAAAAGTTAGTTTTAATCTTTAAAACCGTTTATTTTTTTATATGAAAATTACACTTTTTTACCATGTACATAAAATTTAATATCCTCTAATGTAATTTGAATAAAAATTTAAATTTCCGCTTTATCGTTTACACTGTGAAGTAACCTTTTTTATTATACAGGGTGCTGTCAAAATTGGAATAAAAACGGAATCCACAATCTTCGCGTAATTCCTTTTTTTCAAATGGGACACCCTGTATGTGATTATTTATGTTAGAAGAATACGTTGCCCACTATCGATATGTATTACTATTCCCTATACATATCTCCTGCAGTTTTATAGGCTATGTGGTATTAAGTTAAACATTGAACAATTATACAGATACTATCAAAGATAATAAGGCACTAGCTTGTTAATGCAACAAATGTTCAAAATGTTGCCCATCAACTTCCAAACATTTATGGACTCTTTTAATCAGATTTTCATTAATAGCTCTGGATAGTGTTTCTCCATCTATTTCGTTAGTAGTGACAGGTTCAGAGAATACCTTATTTTTAACATATCCCCAAATATAGTAATCTAATGGTGACAATTGTGGGGATCTAGGTGCCCAGAGAAACGGACCTTTATTAGCTATCCATTTATCGTTAAATATTTTATCAAGCAATGTGCCTACTCCTCGAAGATTGTGAGCCGGTGCTCCATCTTGTTGAAACCAAGCTTCGTTAGCCTCATTATTAAGTAAAGCGTGCATTGCTGGTACAATTACTTGCCGTAAGATGTTGCAGTAACGCTCTCCATTTAAATTTTCGTCATAAATCATGAGAGCGAATATCTTATTATTTTTCACGGCACAAAAACATTAAACAAAAAGGACACTTGAAATTTACTATCCCATGTGACTTGAGGATTTTCGTCACTCCAGAAGTGACTGTTATGGCGGTTAAACAAACCATTTTTAGTAAACTTCGATTCATCACACCAAATAATTTTTTTTTGTAAAATCTTCATCTTCTTGGCATTTAATTAAAATCCATTCACAAAATTCTACACGTCTTACATAATCTCCAGGATGTAAATGCTGAGCTGGTGTATACAAATAAGGGGTCCAATGATGTTTTTTTAAAATTCTGTGAATTGTTCTAGTCGACACCTTAACAGTTTCTCACATTCCCTTAAGGATGAATTTGGATGAGCTGCAAAATATCCCAGGAACTGACCAAACTGGGAACAGTTGTGCAGCAAATACACTGCAAGTTCTGGATACTATTCTGTTATACTCAACGTGAATCATAATTAAATTTAATAAATCATCCTTTGTATATCCTAAATGTGCCATTATTATTTTGTCAAGAAAATTAAAGGCAAACTATTATTATACCTTTCATACAACAAGGTGACTACTAAACATTAACAATAACTGACATTTGTTAGAATATTCCATAGGCGACTTGATAAATTACAATCTTCGAGGAGTAGGCACATTACTTGATGAAATATTTAACGATAGATGGATAGCTAATAAAGGTCCGTTTCTCTGGCCACCAAGAGCCCCACAATTGTCACCATTAGATTACTATATTTGGGGATATGTTAAGAATAAGGTATTCTCTAAACCTGTCACTACTAAGGAAAATATGATAAACAAAGTCCTTCACTGATTATCTGATTAATATGATTAAAAGAGTCCATAAATGTTTGGAAGTTGATGTGCAACATTCTGAACACTTGTTGCATTAACAAGCTAGTGCCTTATTATCTTTGATAGTATCTGTATAATTGTTCAATTTTTAACTTAATAAATTAATACCACATAGCCTAAAAAAAAATTAGTTTTTTGTGACAAAAATGTATAAAGCTGATTTGTTTGAAAACTGCAGGAGATAGGTATAGGGAATAGTAATACATATCGATAGTGGGCAAGGTATTCTTCTAAAATAAATAATCACATACAGGGTGTCCCATTTGAAAAAAAAGAAATTACGCGAAGATTGTGGATTCCGTTTTTATTCCAATTTTGACAGCGCCCTATATAATAAAAAAGGTAACTTCACAGTGTAAACGATAAAGCGGGATGTGGTAAATAGTTCCTAAGAAATTTAAACTTTTATTCAAATTACATTAGAGGATATTGAATTTTTATGTACATGGTAAAAAAATTTGTAATTTTCATATAAAAAACATTACAACTCAAAAACGGTTCAAAATAGGTATAGGGACGTATTAATCATTACCTTACAATATTTAAAATTAAAGTAGGTGAGTAAGGAGGAAGTAACAGGTTACAGGTTTTAAATCTAAATAAACTAAATAAATCAAATGATACCGGAACAGAAAAAAGTAACTTCGTTACAATGTTTTATTTTTAATTCTATTAATTTCTGTAGAATATTTTCAGATACAGTGTATATCTACAATAACTGCATGCCTGATTTCTTAGTACTGAGATATCGCCTCCATAGGGCGGTCCTGTTTAAAGAGACTATATTCAGGGTCTCTAAAGTTAACAAATCTTGTTAGGTTTAAGGAGTATTTTGATTAGAAAGAAAATATCTGGTTTATGTATGCCGAGAAAGTGTCTGAAGAGATAGAGTACATTGCAAAATATTATTATTTTTGAGATTATTTCGATTTTATAGTCCTGTTTTACCACCTACCTGCCTATATGCCATGCCTATATGCCATTCTTATCTATTCCTGCGAAGTTGTTGTAGATCGTAAATTTCTCTAGCTTATTAGCGGAAGCTTTCGTCTCACGAAGAAGGTCAGCTGCAGCCCCGGTAAATTCGTCCAAAAATCTCTCAAAAAAATACGGTAATGACAGATTTTTATTACATAAAAAATGAAGTAGTAATATTTTATTTTTCATCCACCGTTTTGATAAAAAATAAAATTAATTAAGGGGGGAGTTGAGGTGAAATAATATTTATTAACAGTAAAAACGCAAGAGCTTTTTTCTATCGGATAAATTTCTCTTTGCAACGAAACAGTTTTGCCAATCGCTAATTTTACGAGAAAACCTGACATCGCGACACCGAAGGTGGAACGTTTTTTTTTTAATTTTATTTTTCTTATTTATTTTATTCAATAAATCCGCAATCAAAATACATGGTATTCTATAAGCTAATGTGCTGGTATATGACCCAGCTATGGGAAGAAGCTGAGGTCCTCTCCAGCGAAGGGACCTTCTGCTTCCTGTTAATTTCGCGGGACAGTTGGCCATCGTAGTTTTAATCTTCTTATTACATCATTTTCAAGTAGCGGTTGTAGTAAAGGATTTGTATGGGCTTCTAGTTTCTTGTGGTGGCTAGCACTTCTTTCATGAATGACTTCTTTTACTGTTAAGATCTTCAGATCATTGTGGATCATTTTATTTGTTATATACCATGGGGCATTAACAATATTTCTTAGTATTTTAGACTGGCTTCTTTGTACAATTGCTATGTTGGATTTACTGGCGCATCCCCATATTTCGATGCCATAGGTCCATATAGGTTTAATTATTGCCTTATATAATAGGATTTTACTTTCGATGGAAAGAGAAGACTTCCGTCCAATTAGCCAGTAAATATCTGTACTTCTTAGGCCTATTTGTTTTCGTTTCTTCTTGATATGTTCCTTCCAGTTCAATTTGGCATCTAGATGTAAGCCCAGGTATTTCACTGATGTCGATTGTGGGATTTGTGTGTTATTTAACTGTTTTGGAGGACATACGTCTTTTCTTAGAGTAAAGGTTATATGTGTAGATTTTGTCTCATTTATTTCGATACTCCAAGCTTTTAACCACTTCTCTAATTTTTTAAGATATTTTTGGAGGATATGGTGGGTTTGCAGCACATTACTATGGGTAGTTAGAATGACAGTGTCATCAGCAAATGTTCCTATTGTGATGTTTGGTGATAATGGGAGATCTGAAGTAAACAAGATATATAATAGTGGACCAAGGACACTGCCTTGTGGTACACCCGAGTTGATAGGCAGCATAACAGATACGACTCCTTTTATTCGTACTCTGAATTGGCGATTGTTTAGATAAGATTCCAATAGTTTGAAGAATGTTGGTAAATGTTTTTTAATCTTGTATAATAGTCCAACATGCCAAACCCTATCGAAGGCCTGTCTAACGTCTAGAAATACTGAGGTACAATATTCTTTGCTGTTTAGAGAATTTAGTATTGTATGGGTTATGCTGTGACACTGTTGGATTGTGGAGTGGGCTCGTCGGAATCCAAACTGAAATTAAGGTATCCAATTGCTGGCATCAAAATCAGGATCAATTTTTCGAAGAATTAGTTTCTCTAATAAATTTGATATAGTTGAAAGCAGACTGATAGGTTGATAAGATTTTACTTCATGTGGGTCTTTCCCAGGTTTAAGTATTAGGATTATTTCAGCAATTTTGAGTTTTTCTGGCCAATTGGATTCGAATAATTGCATTAAATAGGTAAGTGAGGAGTACTATACCCTTTCGCGGTAACGCTTTTAACATCTTTGGAGTTATTAAATCCATTCCTGGGGCTTTCTTACTGTTTAGAAGTTTTATTTCATTTGCTATGTCTTTTGGTCTAATCAGGTCTATTGTTGGTTTGTTTGGATAGGGAGTTCTAGAAATTCCGAAATTTCTATGTCTGGTATTGTGTTGTGAGGTTTGTAGATTTCTGAGAGGTGCTTAGCGAATGCATCTGCCTTTTCTTTATCTGATTTGGCCCAATTTTCTTCAGCATATGTCTGTGTTTCTAGTAGTAGTGGAGGAGATGTTAATATGGGTTTATTTTGAGACTTTAGTGGCTTCCAAATAGAGTTATCTCAAAACGATTTAAATTAGACATATAGGTTTTATAAAAGACTCTTCTTTCATTGCTTTTAATTTAGTTTTCAATTCGTTGCTGAGTTTATTGTAGTTCCTTTTATGTGTAGGATTATGACTCCTTTGCCATTTTGCTCTCGCGATTTTATCTAATGTCAGTTTTTCGAGCAAATTTAGTGATTGGCAAAACTTTGAGTTAAAGAGAAATTTATCTGATAAAAGAAAAGCTCGAGTGTTTTTTGGCAAGATAAATTAACGACAGAATATATGGATGAACAACAACAGTAATTATCTTTATTAATACAACAAAGTTAAATAATTACCACACCGATTCAAAATAAAAGCACTATTTAAAATTCAAAAATCTGATAGACTAATTGACAGTTTTTGCAGTTTTGCCAACACTTAATTGCTGTGAAATTATAAGTTACCAAACCTGCGACTCATTGTCATTGTGTAAAAGTGACGTCTGCTTACTAGATATTGAGGAAGAGAAGTTTTTATCCGATAAAATAGGATGCACCTTTTTTATCGATGTCAAAGTGACAATAACATTTCCAGGTATATGACATTTTAACATTGGAGTTAATTTATCAGTGTATAATTTGGGAAGAAATATGGTTATACATTTTAAGTGAAACCAAAAGTAATTAAAAACACCTCTTACTTTGATAGGTTTGATCGATTTTGCTGCTCTTGCAATCACTTCTTAAGTCCATTTTCTTCCCGATTTCTGTGGACTGTAAGCTGCTGGTAATTATAGGAATTCGAAGGTTTGAAACAGTACAAAATTACGAGAACATAAATCAGAGTTTCGACTGCAAGTTCAACCGTACCGAATATCAGTCTCGAAGTCATTAGCAAAATTGAGGGTGTACGCATATTTACAAAATCTACATATTTTGGCAATGAGCGTACCGAATTTAAAAATATATGAAAATAGTAATTAATAGAAAATAACTTAATTAAATTTAACGTGAAACGTTAACAATCAGCATTGCATTTGTTTTATTGGACTTTGCTACTTAACATCGGCATAGGCATAGGTTGGACAATTAAACCGAATAGTTGGTTTTTTTCTTCATTCCCCACTTGCAGCCGAACCTGTGGAACTATACAAGTTGACATGGTTAGATATGCCACCGCCCTTAACAACTACCGTAATTTCGGGTGACTTTGACTCACTTCTGAAGTTTTAATATGGATATTAGTATTTTTAATAATTGAAAATACGTTTCTTTTTTTACAGGTATTTGAGTCTTTAGCTATTTTTTTACAAACAATATATAAAAATATGAAATGGCAATTATTTTATTAAAAAATAAATAAAACTAAGGTGTGTAAAGTTAACGTCCAGTTTCGGGTGACTTTGTCCCACACTGCATTTTACATGTATTCGCTATGTTTATTATTGTCTGAGCTAAAGTAACCCTACAGCATTTTTCAAAAACACGTAATCCACAATAAAAATTGTTTATTAAAATTTTAAACATAAAAAAATCACTAAAAAATACAAAAATCAACATAGCATCCTAAACAACATCGATTTTTAACGAAAAATGAACGACAAAGAATAATAGAACTGTTTACAACGTGATAACATTTTTTCTTAGAGATCTGGAAAGAAATATTGATTCTGGCCAAGTTCCAATGGCTGCGTGCGATCAATATCAGCCAGGTGGTAGGATTTTCTTACGACTTCTTCGGGCCAATGCCACATACTTCTTTCACCCAGTACCATCACAAGCACCCAACCATAACGGGTATTACCCCTTAAATAGCCATCGAACTTCCCTGGAAAACTGTTCACGTTGTAGGATACAATTATGAAGTCTCTTATGGAAAGTTGTTCTGTATCTGAATAATCTCTATAACGTTAGATTCATAATCTGACGTATTTGCAATCTCTTCAAAACGTTTTATTATTTTTGGACGTTTAGTTTATTTTACTGTCTTTAGCTTAGGCAGTTTACTACAACCAGCTACAGCACCATCTTCCTCCATGATCGTCTGTTCACATCCTTCGTTACTGTCAAGTACAGCATCATTATTAGTCATACTTGGTTGTACATTTTCTTTCTCCTCTTCGCAAATCTGATATCATTGGCTTGAGTACTAGTTTCACTTTTCTCTTTTTCCTTTCTTGTTTTTTCATTTTTAATTTTAATAGCTGCCACTTTGGTTTGTGTTTTTGACTTCCTCTCAGTGCCATTCTTTTTTAGAGCTGGTTTCTTTTTAGAAACTTTTAATGCAGCTGTACCATTTTGTTGGCTTTTAAATTCTTCGACACTGCTTGAATTTCTATTTTTTTCCTTCTTTTACTGACTCCACCATCTGCGGACTGTACTCCCCTCTTTTCTGAGAGGTAATTTAAAATAGCTTCACTTACTCTTGAGTATACTGTGTAGCATCAATTTTGTAATTGGGAATTCTGGTTACTTCCTCTGCATTCAGTGGAAAGATGCCACAGTTTCTAAAGCCACTTTCCAAATTTTTACTCCCTTTACATCAACTATTTCAATCAGTCTTCTTAATAGGATGGGAAAGGTGCTTTTGGGGATTGAATTGTTGTTAACATTCTATGTCTTGTATTCTACCAAAATATTTCGCCAAGCGATTTTCATCAGTCTGAAATAGGAGACATCCAACGGCTGCGATAGGTGTGTAGAGTTGGGAGGAAGACAGGCGAATTTAATATTTTCGCCTTCACATAACTGAAAAACCTCTAAGGATATATGGGATGATAAATTTTCCCCAATTAATACTTTAGTTCCAGGAATACGTTCAAGTGTTGGCAATAGAGGTGAAGTGAACCAGTCTTCGAAACAAGCTGTGTCGAACCATGCGCTTTTCGATCTATTGTAGCGTGCACCAATTGGGCCATTTACTACCGAAGTCGACCACAATTTATCGGACTTATAAACAACGTATGGAGGTATCATTTTGCCAGCAGCATTTCTACAAAACATTGATGTTGCTGATTTACTAGAATTTATCATTCTTTCAGGATATTTCGTCCCAGGTTTGTTAGAATTTATTTCTGCCAGGGTCATCACTTAAATTGGTCTCGTCGTAGTTCCAAATGTTGTTAGCTGGGACATTCATAAGTTCATTTTGTAATTGGTTAAAGTATTTGTTTCGTTGCTTATTGTTCTGTTTTAGGTTTTATGTATTTTATTGAAACTATATTTATTCCCTTGTAGATTTTATTTGGTTTTTGTTAAAACTTTAATTATCTATCTGGTTTACAAGCTACCATCTTTCATTTTCTGTCCCCCCTCCTCTTTTTTATCTCCGACAGGACTAAAACTAACACGCACATAACTTAAAACTATGGAACACGCTTTTCCTTTTATTTAATAAAGCTTAAAGTCACTCAAATAAGCAGGCTTCTTCACTACACGAGTATGCGTACGCGATTTTCTTGGCATACTGTCACTATCAGGATTACTTGTACCTTCGTCACTCTCAAGATTTTCGATTACACTTAGATCCAAACTATCACTTAAAAATATATATTCTATGTTACTATCTGTAACTATTTCTCCTTCATTTTCAAAGTCAGATTCAGGAGAATTCTCATTTGCCAAAGTTTTATTTTGTGGCAAGTTTGTAACTACAATTTGTTCAAACTCAGAAGTACTTAGATAATCATCAGACGAATCTGTCTCAGAAAATATTTCAACAGCATTCACAATGTTATCAACGTTTGTAGTTTTAAAATTAAAATCAGTAATTTCATATAATAAGTCATCAAACAAATTATTTGAAATTTTCACAGGTAAATTTGTTTGATTAACAAACTTCCTGTTTCTTCTGAATGTTTTCCCATTCTCATCTTTAATAAGGTAAGATCTGTCATTATATTTGTTCACTCTCTTCCCTTTATTCCAAAAATTATTTTTTTGAAACAAAACATTTTGATTTATTTGCAAAGGTGGCAAATTTTTGACAGTTTTATTATAATTTTTTTGAATAGTTTCAGAAGTCTGTTCAAGTTTTGATTATATTTCTTTTTGATCAATAATTGTGGGAAGGTTTTCTGAATAGGAAGTTTGGTCTTTACAAGGCGATTTAAAAGTGTTTGAGTGGGAGTATATCCTATACTAGGTAGAGGAGTATTTCGATATTCAAGTAAATAGTACGAGAGTTCATCTAAATGTTTCATTTTTTTAAGCATGTTTTTAGAGATATCGACATACCTCTCTGCAAAGCTATTTGACTGGTGATGATAAGGTCTAGAGAACTCCAAATCAAAGTTCCATGATTTAGCAAAACTTTTGAATTCTATACTGTTATAGGGAACATTATCGGCATAGAAAATATCAGGAACACCAAATTTAGAAAACAAATTCTTACAATGCATAATTACAGTTGAAGCTGTCTTATTTTGGGTAGGAATAACTTCCAACCAATGGGAGTAGCTATCAACAATTAACAAATAGCTTTTGGACTGGTAATAAAAAAAGTCAGAAAATAATATTTGCCATGGGCTTTCTGGTGTTTTATGGGGTACAAGAGTCTCTTTTGGGTTAGCTGGCCTATTGAGTTGACAAGTTTCACAATTTCTTACGTAGCTCTCAATATATTTAGACATTTTTGGCCATATCATAATTTCATGTGCTCGTAATTTACGTTTTTGCATTCCAAAGTGAGCTGAATGTATCAATTTAAGCATACTAGTTCTAAGTTCAGAAGGAACAATAATTTTATTGTTGTAAAATAGCAAATTATTGGAGAGATATATGTTATATCTCAAGTTAAAGAAATATTTCAATTCAGAAGTCAATCTTTTATCAGTGTTGGGCCATCCAGTTAAACAAAAATTTTTTACTTGTGATAAAATCAAATAATTATTAACAGCATTTTGAAAAACGATTTTCTTTTCTGCTGACATTGGTACAGTTAGGGAGAGCGCATGAACAGTGTATTCTAATTCTGTATCTAAGGGAGTATCTGTTTTAATGTACGATCTACTTAATGTATCTGCAACATACATCTTAGGACCAGGTAAGTATTCAATATTTATATTATATTTTAATAATTTCAACAGCATTCTTTGTAATCTAGCACTAACATTATCAAGACTTTTGTTAAAAATAGAAATAAGTGGCTTATGATCTGTTTTGATCAAAACTTCCCGGCCATATATCCAGTAATGGAATTTTTCACATGAGAATACAATGCTTAAAAGCTCCTTCTCAATTTGTGCATACTTGACCTCTGCACTATTAAGAGATCTTGATGCGAAAGCTATTGGTTGCATATCTTGCATCAAACAAGACCCTAATCCTTTACCAGATGCATCAGTTTGAATTTCAACAGATTTATTTTGATCAAAAATCTTTAGAATTGGTTCGTTTGTAATCAGAGTTTTTAAAGTGTCTAGTTCTTGTTGATGTAAATCTAGCCATTCAAATTTAATATCGTTTCTGGTAAGATTTCTCATATTATAGGTTAATTGTGAAAGATTTGGAATAAATTTTGAGAAAAATTTGAATAGACCAAGGATTCGCAATAAATATTTTTTGTTTAAAGGTTTTTCAATAACCAAGACAGCTAATATATTTTTTTGAGAGGGTTGTATTCCATTTTTTGTTATTATTTGACCTAAGAAATTAACTTCAGTCGTTTTATATTGCAACTTATCTAAATTAAATTTTATATTATATTTTAATGCTTTTTCAAATATTTTTTTGAACGCCAAATCATATTCATTTTCGTCAACTCCTGCTATTATAAAGTCATCAAAATATATGTTCACATTTGGAATGTCTCTAAAAATTTCCATATTTTTTCGTTGGAATATTTCTGGTAAGCTACTTAATCCAAAGGGAACTCTATGAAATTTGTATCTCCCAAATGGGGTGTTAAATGTGCAAAAGTCTGAACTTTTTTCTGATAATTGTATTTGCCAGAATCCATCTTTCATGTCTATTACAGAAAAAATTGTTTTTCCTTCCAACTTAGCTAAAATATCGTCACATCTAGGAATAATATAATGCTCTCGACAAATATATTTGTTCAATGGTTTTGGATCTAAACACAAACGAAGTGATCCATTGGGCTTTTCAACAATCATTAAGGAATTAACCCAATCAGTTGGATACTCGACTTTAGAAATTATACTTTTTTGTTCAAGACCATCTAATGTTGATTTTAGTTTTTCATGTAAAGCCAATGGTACCTTCCTTTGTGTTTGTATAACTGGCATTGCATCCTCTTTTAATTTAATTTCTACATAACCTGGCATACATCCAAGGCCTTCAAAAATTTTTATATACTTCATTTCTTGTTTTTGGCAATAGTGTATTATCATTTAACATCTTGGTTTGAACTGTATTTACTCTAGATATCATGTTAAAATGTAAACAATCACCTAACCCCAGTAAAGGTTCTGAATCTAAATCAACAATCAAAAATTTTACATTTTTAAATTGATTTTTGTATAAGCACTTAAGTATTATGTAACCTAGAGGTTTTGATTTGAAATTTCCATAGGAAATTATTGTCATGGATGTTGGAATAATTTTAGATTTATCGACCTTTAAATAATTAAAATATTTTAAAGGTAAAACACTAGATTCAGTTCCTGTGTCAAGCTTAAACATGATGTCAATGTTGTTAACAGTAATAGGTTCATACCAGCTACTATTTTTAATATTAGGCTTATATTCATGAATAAAAATAGAATTCTCAGTACCTGCATTGTCCTTACTTACAATATCAGAATTCTGAATATTTACATTGTCGAAAATCTGTACTTCTGATGTTAGTTTCTTAACCTCAGCTTCTTTCTGATCATTTGGCCGATATTCTTCCTGTCTCCTATTTTCTGGCTGTTTGGAATTAGAATAATTACCTCGTTCTTGCCACTTGTTTTGCTGCTGTTTGTCCTTGAAAAAACAAACTTTAGCAAAATGGCCTCTATGTTGACAAATTGCACAGATTTTATTATAAGCGGGGCATTGTTTAGGTTGATGACTGAAATCACATCTTCCACATTTGCGAGAAAACTTAAGAGCATCAACTTCTTGTGCTTCTTCTGTACCATTATTTAATAACTCAACATGTTTCATTGTAGCTTCAATACTCCTACAATATTCAAGCATCTTGTCTAATGACATTGACAGTTAGTTCTCTTAACAAGTGCCTCTGAACCTGTTTATCCAGAACACCCAGTACCATTCTGTCTTTTATCATTCTTTCTGCATAGCTGGTTTTACACTGATCCTTGTCACATACAAACGAACAGTTAGCTGCTTGCTTTTTTAATTTAGTTAAAAAGGAATCTATATTTTGACCTTCTTTTTGCTGGATGTTGTTAAATTTAAATGTTTCCATACTTACATTTCTTTTGGGTAAGAAATGATCATCAAAACAGGATAACACATCTTCTAGTTTTGCAGTTTTTGTTGTTTCAAATGTATTATATATATCCAAGCATGCTTCTACAAGAATATTCAACAGTAGAGCTACTTTTACCTTTTCGTATGCGGTACTTTTTCCTGAAGCTAACAAAAATATTTCAAATCTCTGCTTCCATTTTTGCCATCCATGCGGCTCCTGTACATTAAACGCTTCCGGAGGCTTAAAGTATTCCATTTTTCACTACACTTTTTATACTTTGACACGAGTTTCTTGTTTTTAGTTTTCTCTATTTTTATTGGAGGGAAAATGACTTCTGCCTAACTTATATTTCTTTTCTTATTTAACCTTTCAGCAATTTTCGGCTACACACCTGACACCATGTTTCGTTGCTAATTGTTCTGTTTTATGTATTTTATTGAAACTATATTTATTCCCTTGTAGATTTTATTTGGTTTTTGTTACAACTTTAATTATCTATATGGTTTACAAGCTACCATCTTTCTTTATCTGTTCCCTCCTCCTCTTTTTTATCTCCGACAGGACCAAAACTAACACGCACATAACTTAAAACTATGGAACAGTATTCTTTTATAGTGGCTTCGCTGATTTCTGCTCTCGACCGTTTTATGTTGCTTGCGAAACGTTGGGATTTCGTTTAAGGAAGGCATTTAACCAGTCTTTTCCTGGTAAGTTGTTTTTAAATTTAGTATCACGGCCCTCGCGATCTAAATAATGTTCTACTAAATTTCGTAAATCGCTCTGATCCAATGGAAATCCGTACGAAGGTGCAAATATGGGACATGAAAGCGTCCTCTTCAGCTTTCGTAAAAGTTGTCTGACCACCATGAAGTTTTGTATGCCTATTTTTCAATTTATTTTTGATGGTACCAACCTACAGTTTATTCAAATGTCTATATTGAGAGGCTGTACTAGGCAGAATACTGTCAATTAATTAATCCACGGTCAATTGACATTTTAATTTCAATTATTTCTGTCAAACATACAGTTAAGTGCTATTTTTTTGTCATGTAATTGATACAGTAGTGTTTAGTCTTCGACACACTTTAAATTGAATAATTAAACTTCAAAATATTGGATATAAATCCTTAAATGAAACTTACCACCAGAAAAAATTATTGTAGATGTCATAGTTATCAGAATGGGTGTTAGGATGGGATGGAAATAAAAATCTAAACGGTTTCAACAATTTCTTGTACTCTCTCAACAGGGGGGAAACAATATTAACAAAATATGCATCCTGGCAATAATAATAATTAATACAAACAAATATTTACATTAAAAAATCAACATAACTATACATTTTTTTTCAAAAAAAAGACATTACCTAACGAGTGTGTACATAAAACCTATACGCAAAATATACCTAAAAACAGGTAAAAAAAAATTCAAGTTTTACAAACAGAATCTTAAATAAGATTAAACATAAACGATTTCCATTGCTAAAAGATCAACAATTGGAATATCAGTATCACCAATTTAAAAAAAATAAACATATAAAAATAAATTTATACTAAAGATAAATAAAACGATTATTTAGTGTGTATTATAAAATCTCTTTTCAATATTTAAAAAATAATCAGTTTTAAAGAAAAGAAACATCTTTATATACACATCGTCCAACGAGGTAAAATAATCCTAGTTGGTGATATTGATAATAAAACTGTAACCTTTAAATCAGAAATTTAAACAAAAGATGCACCTTCTGAATTCATGGCAATAAAGACGGAAAAGTCTCTTGAACATAAATATTTACATGGAACATAAATATTTACATCGCTTAAAAATATATCACATTTATCATATTTGACACATCAGAATATCGAGGTGAACTTTCAAACAACCAATTTCGGCAGTTTGAGAAAAGGATTCATGATTTATGTTCGATCAATTTTGAGCTATTTCAAATAATAAAATTATTAAACAAATCCTACAGCTTTGTAAAATATTCTCTGTAGAACCCAAATATAAATAAATAAATATACAATAGAGATAAGAGGCGGCGATATGAAACTTTCTAACATTTTGTCTCAAAAATTTTGTATAAAATGCTAAAAGAACCTAATTCTAGCTCATACTAGGTCTTGTAATTGAAAAGGTCAATATTGTATACAAATACCATGGAAGAAGAGGCTAAAGAACGTCATTTAGTTATGGACATATTATGCCTGGATGCTGGTAAAAATCTTGTAGCTGCTATTGGAACAAATACAGTAGCGAAAAGCTGAAAAATCTGTTGAGGGAATGGAAAAAAATATAGACAAGTAAAAAGTTTGGAAAACAAAAAGTTAGTGCCTGAACGGGAAGAAGGTCCTGCTGAAAACTTCTACACCTACATTGTTTCCGAAAGTTTCACTGTAATTTTTGGTTTTACACTGCGATCATAACACCGAGGATCTAATACGGTTCCATGGTTTGGTGGCTGGCTGTGAGTAAGCAAGAGGTGTTCCATGTCCAGAGAGTAACGAACTTAAGAGTTACAGCTTTTAGGACAACATAAACACCAACGCTGGATATCCTCCTAAGATTGCCGCATCTGCCCATTTGGATTATTATGAACGGATTCGTACAATTGCGGGATAACAGGCACTGGAAAAAAGGGGTGGCGAAGGCCACACAATAATAGCCAAAAGAACAGAAACGGAGCTTCCATTTCTAGTTCTCAAAGCTGTTCCAAAAGAAGACAAACTGAAGACAGAGAACAAGTTCAAAGTAATCATTCCAGTGGAACGATGAACAATTTGAATTTCCACCAGGAAGCATCATGTGTTTTACATACAGTTCTTGCATGGATGGAAGACTGGAGCAGGTGTCCTAATGGATGACATAGGAGTGCAAAAGAGCTATGCTCATGGAAGATACTCCACGGTCTTCCAATCAGAAATATTTACCATCCTTAAAGTGCCACACAATAATACCCAAAAGAATAGAAACGGAGCTTCCACTTCTAGGTCTCAAAGCTGTTCCAAAATAAACAAAGTGAGAACAGACAACAAGTTCAAAGGCATCATTCTGCCAAAAAAGCAGTGGAATGATGAACAAATTCAATTTCCACCCGGACATCGTGTGTTTTACAGACGGTTCCCGCATGGAAAGAAGATCGGGAGCAGGTGCCCTTATGAAGGACATAGGAGTGCAAAATAGCTATGCTCTTAGTAAATACTCCACAGTCTTCCAATCAGAAATATTTACCATCCTTAAAGCACCACACAATAATAGCCAAAAGAACAGAAACGGAGCTTCCACTTCTAGCTTTCAAAGCTGTTTCAAAAGGAGACAAAGTGAGGACAGACAACAAGTTCAAAGAGATCATTTCGCCAAGAGAGCAGTGAAACGATGAACAAGTTAAATTTCCACCCGAAGCATCGTGTGTTTTACAGACGGTTCCCGCACGGAAAGAAGATCGGGAGCAGGTGTCTTGATGAAAGACATAGGAATGCAAAAGAGCTATGCTCTGGGTAGACACTCCACGATCTTCCTATCAGAAATATTTGCCATCCTTAAAGCCACAGAACAAATAGCAGAATGGGACGATTTCAGAAGTCCTGTTAGCATTTGTTCGCTATTAAATCAATTTGCAGCCCCAGAACTAGTACTGCACTAGTTAAGAATGCGCAGATACTCTGGATAGCCTGGCATCAGAACGACAAGTACTGGATCATAGCAGGATCGAACAAGCTGGCAGATGAACTTGCCAGGTGAAGTCCCAACATCTCCTGCTGTGGACTCGAACCAATAATAGGGTTAAGTAACACTCAAATCTCAACCTTACTCAAATACTGGTCGCAGTGAAGACTTGAGAAATACTGGAGATGCTGCAACGGCATCAGGCAAGTGAAACGATCGCCTGTCCAGATACAACAAAGACACAATGGCTGCTGGATATACTCAGATCTCAGCTACGACTTATAATTGGTGTATTAACTGGCGAACTTAGAAGACACATTTGTTAAATTATTTCAGACCCACATTGTAAGGAGGAGGAATCTTCTCACCATCTGTTAGGTATACACACATTTTTGGTGTGAAAAGAATTGAAAAAGAAGACTTATAATCCTTTTCCCTAAAAGACGTCATGGGCTTTATATGTAGGTCGAGACGTTTTGAAAGGAGACCGAACGAGTGAAGCAAAGGGGGAGAAACTGGGCAATGGTAAAACGGGCTAGATGGGGCCTCAGCCGCCACGCCCTTTTTATTGATGCACTGTCATTTTTGTCAAAAAAAAATTGACATACACTAAAGAAATTCATACTGATTTTTATTCAGATGCTGTTGTCCTAAACGCAGGAAGTTTCTGAAATTATTTAGGAGTTTTGTGTAAAATTAATTTATAAACATTTAATTCTGTAAAATTAAGTCCCAAAAATATATTTGTTTTTTAATTTTTTACAAAATCTCTGTACATAGTAAAATTATAAACTGTATTTGTAAAAGAATCATACATTTAGCTGAAATAACTTGGACTCCTTTTACCCTCTGTACGTAATAAGGTAGGGCCAGAGCCGGTGTAGGGGGGGCTGCCCGAGCCCAATGATGTAATGTGAATGTTTATGGTTAGTGCATAATTCTAGGCCTACCTCATCCAGTTCCATCCGAGAATCTGGAAATATGTGTGGCTATTAAATTAACTTGATTTTTTATTTAAACCCTACAAATCATAAAACAAATTTAAGTTGCAAGCTTTTACCACATTTACCAGATAAATATGTTGATGTAGGTGACCCTGTCTTCGATAGCAGCTGAGCCTCATGTTCCTTTACCTGAACAATTTCCTGTGGATTCGAGAAGCTATTTCGTTCTCATGTCGGTCTTCCAAAAGAAACTTACAAATGGTGAATACTCGTAATTGGCTTGTTTGGAGCAAGGTTAAGAAAGCGTTTTACTGTTTACCTTGGAGAATATTCAGTACGTTGTCCCACCCAAAACGATCTTCTGAAGGATATTTTGCGGCAAAACGCTGGAGAAAACTCTTCAATAAAGTGCCATAAATGAATACTTCTTTTTATAATTACAGTGTACTACAATGTTTTCTCCACCTAACGCACGAAGGGTTGAATTACTAGTAACTCTATCCTTATCAATGGCCATGATATTAAAATATGCCTCTCTCAAAAAAGATTGAGAAATTTTTTCAGCTGTAATTGTTATAAAACTCCTGGACTTAATTTACTTCTCAATTAAATATGTTTAAGACAGTTAGAAAAGATTAGTGTTTTTAAATGAAACTCAAGGTCTCTAGTTAATTCCACAATATAATACAAGTTATTGAAGATTCTAAAAAATTGACAATTGTTTTGATATATTGATTTATCAAAACAATCAATATCATCGTCAGAATGACAGACGATGATATTGATTTATCGAAACAATTGTCAATTTTTTAGAATCTTCAATAACTTGTATTATATTGTGGAATTAACTAGAGACCTTGAGTTTCATTTAAAAACACTAATATGAGCATATTCCACGAAGTAAGGGTCGAGACAGTCAATTTAGTTAGAAAAGAGATATGTTTCAAAAATTTGGATATAAATACTAAAATGTAACATTTAGTGCCCTATATGCTCAAAAATGAGTCGTTTGAAAATTCACCTTATTTAATATATAGTATATATATATATATATAATTTTCATGTAAATAATAAACTAATTCTGTAAGTAGAATGTTTTTTAACAATAAAATAGTTTATAAAATGTATACTTTTTATATTTTCATAGCTTTTGTTTTCTATATTCAGTCTTCAGCAGTTTTAAATAGCAAATATGTACAAAAATTGTTCTACGAATCCGCCAAAATCGTTTCTCTCTGTTCTAATTCGTTCAGTTTGTTCGGGTGATTGATGAATACTTTTTTCGCTAGAGTCTACAACAACAAAAAATACAAATTAATAAACCACAAACTCATACCCTACTGATATATGTCTACAATAAATCAAAATATTAACATAATATGATATACAGAAAAAGACAATGACGGGGACCATGAGAAAGGATAAAATTCCGATCAAAATCATCATCAAGAAGAACCAAGCTCAATAACATCATCAAAATCATAAGTTAAAAGAAGTGGAAAATCCAATAATAATGGACAATAGCTTTGTAATTTCGCGGTGTACGCCTGCATTCTTGTCTATACACAAACTTAACTCCCTTCATATTTGATACCATCAATACAACAAGTGTTTGATGGTATCGAATATGCTTCAAATTTCACCTGAGGCCATATCTTGCGAATATAAAGGATCTAGAAGCAACTCTAAATACAGTGCAATTCAACCAGTTTATTATTATGAAATAATATACCAATAACATTAAATAATTACAAAAAAATACATACCTTTAAACTTTCAAGGCACTGGTCCCCATCGCAAGTATTTATCTCAGTCAACAGACTGTTCGATCGTTCCAATTCGGCATACAAACCGAAAGGTAACTTCTTTAAGCATTCCAACCTCTGTATATGCATCTTGGATCGTAGATGTTTAGCTAGATGTCCGTGAATTCGAAAAGCGATGTTACAATCCGAACATTTGAACGGTCTAGGTTCAGACGATGAAAGCGCGGGAGATGTGGATAACTGAAAAAAAATGAATTGGTATGAAAATATTGACAAAAAAATGCTATCTTCTATACACATTCCACAAACTGCTTTGAAATAAAAGATTGACACTCAGGACAAGAATTTACAGAGCAGAGAAGCTAGTGATTCAATTTTTATATACAATATAACCAATATGGGAAATTTTTGTTATTCATCGACTCGTACTTGCAAATATACTCTAAAAATATTTTATCTACTGTTTTAAATCTCTATAAGTAAACGTTTCGGCATGAAGCCATTTTCAAATACTAACATATGGATAAAAACCTAAAAGAATTATCTTCAGGTATTCAACAAATGCATTATAAAAACCAATAAGATTTAAAAAGAAAAACAAACTTACTTGCAAAAAAATTCAATGTTCAACATTTCAGGCTGTTCTAATTTGCAAGTAAGTTTGTTTCTTTTTATTTTTAAATCTTATTGGTTTTTATCCATACGTTAGTCTTTGCCGAAACGTACATAGTGTATTTTTTGTGACATCTCCAAAAGGAAAAAAAAACAAGTAATAAATAGTTAATTGGCCGAATCGCAGGACTTTTATTTTTAAATTGGAAATATATATGGTCATGATTCAAGACACAATAGTGCTTCTACAAAAAATAAAAAAATAATTTAGAAATATTGCATACCTTATTATGGTGACTAGCACTCCGTTCATGTTTTTGTAAGTGTCCTTTCGTTCTGAAACTAACGGAACATGAATCACAGCGAAAAGGTCTTTCTAAATAATGAATATTCATATGAAGCCTGAAAAAAAAGAAACAAACTCAATTTTCTATACAGTGCGTTCAAAAATTGTGACGTCGTGCTCGTAGATCTTTGAGTGGTGGAGGTAAGTTATGGTGTATGGCGTAACACCCTGACAGATGACAAATGACATAGATAACGGATGATAACACTACACATGACGTCTGCGCATTTGCTGATCAATAAGAGAGCAGCAAAAGTGGAGTGGCCATGACGTTACAAAATTGGAGTGGTGGGGCTCAAGTGTCCGAATACCTACCACACATATTTCCTTTTAGCAATTAATTTCGCGGAATCGAATGAGAAAACCCTAGGAAAATTTGAAAGAAAAATGGTAAAAAGAATATTTAACTCGAAAAAGCTAACAGACGCCAATAAACCATTATTATATAAAGTGTGTTCGTATTTTAAATTCAAAAGTTTCAGTTAAAAATGTCTATTAATCCAAACTAATGTTAACCACACAGGGTAGAGATGGACCTGGTAAACCATTTATCTTCAGGATATGTTATAACTACTGATAACCTTTTTACCAGTATTGAGGTAGGTAATAAGCTTACAGATAAAAAATAAACCTTATATTCCAAAAAAACTACTTCCAACAAGATATAAGAAAGACTTTTCAAGCATGTTTGCTTTTATGGGAAATAAAACATTAGTTTCCTACGTCCCAAAAAAATGCGGCAGTTATTTTTTTATTAACAGAACATAACGATGACATAATGAGTGGAGAAAAAACTGATTACAAACCAGACATTATCTTACAATACAATAAAACAAAGGGTGCAGTGGGACACAACATATAAACTAGCGAAGGAATTCACGACACAAAGAAAAAGTAATCGGTGGCCGATGGCAATATTTTTTCATGGACATTGGTGGCATTAACGCCTATAAACTTTGGATGCTGAAAAATCCAGATTGGAAAAAAATTCGCTTGGATAGGAGAAGAATGTTTTTGTTGGAGTTGGGCCAAGAATTAATTAGGAAAAACATCGTAGATACTTGAATGACAAGTCGTTACGTTCTAGTATAAAACAATCCATGTTAACCATTTTGCCAGAATTAAACGTAAAGAATGAACAACCTGTTCCAGTTATTGGCAGAAAGCAGCGATGTGTCTTAAGCGAAGTATAGACTGGAAATCTCGAAAGTTTTGTATTCGGTGCAATCAGTTCGTATGTGCAGAACATTCAAAAAATATATAACAGTTTGTATCAAGTGTGATAATTAAATCATTATATGAAATGTCACTTTTTCCAAAATTATTTTTGTTTTTATTATTTCTAATCATTTCATATTATTTTTTCAAAATGTGTTTACTCATTTATCAATGCTGACAACTTTTATATGTAAAAATATATTTTTTTATAAACATAATGTGTTTTGTTTTTAATATCCCCTAATTATAACATTAAAAAAATAATAATAATTTAAAATTTTGAGGTACATTTGGACCCCACTTGGTATTTAATGTAAGATTTTGACCACGGGTTTATGAAGGTTAAATATCATCGTAGTAAATTATTTTAATTTCTTATTTTCTATAAAATAAATAAGAATTTAAAGACATTCTGAAATTTTCTTTTAAAATAAATAAACATTAGGTATACCTAGTCGAGGCAATGAACTACTAAAAAAGGTAAAAGTTCGGAATTTAAACCGCATAGACGGATCGGGATGCAGTTTTTTGCTTTCGATTCCAAAAATTATTTGTAATAAATGTGCAAATTTGTGCTCCCGACAAATCAGAAATTGCATTGCTGCAGCCCAAAATGCATTTTTTGAGACGCCTTTTAGAAAATTTCAAAACTTTGTAAATAAGAGTCAGAACCGGCCCAAATCAGATACTCGGGAGTTTTGGAGGTCGCTGATGACGATTAAGATGTTCAAATTGACCTCCCGAATACCTGGAGCTCAGGAACGCCGATGAACGTCATCTCCGTGGGGCTCTCCCGAAAATCACGTAGGGAAGGAGAGAAACTAGCCTCCCGGGAGTTTTTGGGCTCGCTGAATCCAAATATGGCATCGACGAACATCCCCCTGACACCTGGTACGCCCCAACCTTGACGCAGACCCCATTTTCCTGACAATATCGACAAAAACTATCTGAAAATCTTTGGTGGGACGTTTTTTGGGGCGCTGAATCCAAATTCCCCGGCAAAAACGACACCCCCCCTGTGATGATGCCAAAAAGACATTATTAGATTTTAGTAGACATTATTTAAGAAAAGACATTATTGCATTTTAGTAGACATTAATTTCAAATATTTCTAGCGGCCAGTGAACTGGAAGGCCATTAGCAACGTGCAGCGAAATAGATAACAAACACGTCCGTTTTATAAATATTGTGTTGACAGGGCCGACAAGGTCGAGTAACGGATCATTGACTGTGTTAGTTTAATAATTTCCTATATATTGTTGTAGATGGAACGAGCATATAAACACTCATAGAATCCCAATAGAATATAAAATTATAATATCTATCAATAAAAGTAATTTGTAAATAAAGTACCAAATTAATAAAATATCTATATAACAATATAATCAATTAGAATCAGTGGGCATAATCATAGAGAAAATAAATAAGAAAATCAAAAGAATTCATAAACAATTATTGATAAACATTTTTTTTAAATAATTCTGTACCTTAAACAACCTTAGACAGAACTTAACAAGCAACGAAGCTCAATAAAATAACGTGACGCCACACGGAATATTAGACACCTAAAGGGATCTGTTTATATTTAAAGAATAAATAGAATAGTAATAATAAAATCAACAGTGCTACAATGATTGATAAATAAATGAAATTTAGAATTAGAAAAATATATATATAAGATATGTTAATCAAATATTCAATCATAAACGTTAATAGGAAACATAATAATAATATGTAGAAGACTGTAATTATAGGTAATGTCAAACAAAAACGAAATATAACAGTTGACGACAAGTATACCAACATAAAATGCAATCTGATATGAAATATAAGAATAAAAAATAAATTATTACCGGCCTAATTTATGTATATAGATGTAGTAATATAAAACAAAATAAGAAATGAACTGTATCCATATGTATTATGTAAATATTTAGGTTGTAGGAAGTATAAAATTTGTATATTTGCATTAACCAGTCGGAAGATTTCAAATAATAACTAACAAGAAAAAACAATGATAAATACTATGTTAGTGAATAAATCAATGACGATAAGGTTATAGTGCATAAAAAACAACATTTAGTAGCAAGTTTAATTCAGAAAAACAATAAAATATTAATAAACAAAGTGACAGGTAAACAATAATCAAAGATTTTTCTAGAACATTGCCAGCTTCCGATTATAAACAAAAAAAGAGGGTTTGGCGGATAAAAAAACCCGCGGTAGACAGTCAAGCGTTGGTAACCAGAGAAGAAGGAAGTTAATAGTATGTAATGCAGTTTTTGTTATAAAATTTTCAAATAATAAGTGTTGAATGTTAACGATAAGAAGTCAAAAAAAAGTAATTAAAAGTTAAATGCGTGCAAAGACAAAATTTGTGTGAAACAAAGTCAAGCTACGTAGTAGAATTATCCCCGATAATTCTAAGAAGGGAGATTGCCACCTGGAGCGGGAAGGCGTCATGGATGGACACTATTGAAGGCGTCGGCTTGGTGAAGAGAAAAGGTCTGTGGTGTGTTCAATTAATAATATTTGGTACCAAATTATGAATAGTGAAACTTAATAAACACCTGGTAATACAAATTTTAAAATGATAATAATAAACAAGGAAACTTAAAAAACTCACCTTATCATATTTGTAGATACATGTATTAATTTCTTTTATGTTGTATCTTTCTCTAATTACATGTATATATATATATAAAACTTTCCACGAAATAACAAGGTACAACTAATTTCAGTTTTATCAGGTACACAATATTATAATACGTTAAAATATTTTTTAAAGATCGAAATTAAGTAGATTAAAATTTCAAATATCCTCACCATTTCACGAACCGATTAAAACTAAAGTAGTGTCTAAATATTTTCAATAATACTATTAGAATAACAAGAAGAAAAAGTTACAATATTTGAACAGCTTTAAAAACAGATGTTCATTTTTCAGAGAAATATAATGTTTACAAACAATTATGTAAATTTTATGCAAATGAGTCTGCAAAAGCCGTCACAAAAAAATGAATAGTTTTTAAAATATATATAATGGTTGTGTGATGTGGAAATTTAGATATATATATATATATATATATATATATATATATATATATATATATATATATATATATATATAATATATGTTGGTTGTTGTCTCGAATATTCGAGATCTTCTAATATTACTGACACAAATGTTGTGTTTGACTATCCTGCTGAATTCTGTTATATTTTCTCATGTTTCATTCAACACCTTTGCTCTCATGTTTCACATCTTTTCTTGGTTGTACCGTACCGATGACGGCTAATGAGCTAGAAACATGCATGTCTGCGGTTACCACTGTTTTCAGTAGCCCCTTCTTCTATTTGCGTGCAATACCCACTAATCTATTCGTTGCTTATTAAATATATATATATATATATATATATATATATATATATATATATATATATATATATATATATATATATATATATATATAGATAAAATTCATATTTTACGTTTATGGTGTAAGAATATTTCATATTTTAATAAAAGGATACTCATTTATTTTTTTGATATAATAGTTATATGACACCAATAACTAAATTAAAAGCGTCAACTGTATTTTATGTGTAACTAATATTTAAAATTTCAAATTTTTTTGTTCTTTCTTTTAATTAATAATATAAAATAAATTACATTGATTAGTGATGTTGATTTTATTATGATTTCGCCCAGGGACCCTACTGATATATAGAGTGGTGTATAAATAGGAGCAGCCGAGGTAAAATTTTGAAATTAAATTAAACCACATGATGCAAAATAGCAAAGTGAATAGGAGAAAATAATGATAAAAGATATATATAAATAAAAATTTGTTTTACATATCAATTAGCTAGCCAAAAGTATATTATTATTTCAATAGTAATATTACATCTCATAATTCAATTCAAAATTCTCAATTATCAATACATATTTAAAATAAATTCACAAATAAATACACACAAATATAATCATTAACAATATATTGCTGCTATAACTGCCTTTAGCCTATTTAATTATTTAAATATAAAATAAAATAGTATCAACATAATTTGTCGGCCCAACGTAGGGCAAATAGAGAAATAAAAATAAACTACTCCACAATAATATAGATAGTTCATTTCTTTTGAAGATTATTCAGTATTATTATTGTTGTTAATAGTACAAACGCATGTATTGTGTATCAATAATCTGTGTTGGTAGTTTATAATTATATGTTATCCCAGTGAGTTTTTAAACGATGTTATTTATTTAACCCTAAAGAATGGTTCACGAGGTAAGTGTTTCCCGAAGATGAATGGTTCGATGGTTCAAGAAGTATATACGAGGGACACTTGCTAAGTAACCACCATACCCCCCCCTCCATCTGATGCACCGGAACCAGTCCGTGGACGTCATCTCCGTGGCTTTTCCTGGTACAATCGAAAAAGACGAACCGAAAATCGTTATAGGGGTTTTTTGGGGCGCTGAATCCGAATTTTACGTCGACAACGACCCTACAATGATTTTTGGTTTATTTTGGCGATCTTATCTCGGAGATGACATCCACGTCCAGGTGGGTGGATTATAGACTATTGGGGACTAAAAGAATTAATTATCTTTGTCGACTTGACTGAGACTTATTTACCGGACTTGACTACAGATTATTATTTACTCGATTGGGGCGTACCATAGAATTGGTACTCGTGACAGATGTATGGTAGACCTGATTTTTGACCTAGGTCTTGTCAGCACTCTGGCGTTTTTTTTTGAAAGAAAAAAATAAGTGACACCTCGCAACGTGGTTTGAATTTTTCTGGGGAAAATTGGGTGATCCAGGAGAATCTGTGTGTTCATCGAACATCCCGTTTAGGGGATTAGTTTTCCTGCTCACATTCTTCCTTGTGTACTGGCATTTTATGGAGTTTGAGGTATTTTTGGAATTTGATACTTTTAAACAGGGAGTCCCAGTGAATTGGGGATTAAACTATATTTTCCTGCTCCAAGCTACGAGATTGAGGATTCATATAGTGAATTTGCTTGGACTTTTCTTATTGTATGGAGCCGTATTGAAGATAGGACCATACTGGATATATGGGACGTTTGCTGGCCATTTAGGCCGTTTGTTTTTAGTGAAGACCCTTCAGTTGGAAGGTATGTACACATGTACTACAGTATTTTTTTTAAATGTAATGAAACTTATTTAAAAAGAGCTTATTAAAATTCTCCACATGGTAATTGATTTTTTTTTGTATTATTTTAAGGGTTCTTTTGTGGGAGCTGCATTTTCCCTTGGGGAAGCTATGTTCGTTTGAGGAAGGTTCGTCCTCCGATGGAAGATTTGCTGAATATATGGTAGCTATAGCCATTCAAACTCGTTCTTAGACTTTGGGCTTTCCAATGTGTTTAAACTGCCAACATGGAGGAACAGTGCTAAGATAAGTTTGATTTAATCGTTAGTAATTAGGTTATATATATTTTTTTACTTGCACATATAATATGTCTAACGGCCTACGGTATTTTATCTGTGACGGTGCATAAATTACCTCTTAACTTTATTTTTTTTCCTTAACTATCTGAACTTGACAGATTTCTCTCCCGCATCGCTCGCCTTGGTACCAACGCCCCCGACTGCGCAGTTCAACAGTCTTCAAAGTCTTATCTAAAGATTTATTATTTTTTATGACTAACTGGGATTGGGTTTAAATGGATTTCACTTACTCATGTGACTATTCTTAAGAAATGGGAACCTGTAATTATAATACCTAGGTAAACTTGATTACAACCTGTCAAATATTATTTTTTTTTAAAACTTGTCTGTAAAAATTGATATATGGTTATGGAATTTACTATTGTTTTTGATTGGTATTTTTATTGCTTATGATATTGTAGTCTAAATTTCGTACCAGGGGTAATAAACACGTGCAAGTTCGAGGTTAGTCCTTTTATTTTATCTTTCTCTTGTTAAATTAGAGATTGTGCGTACTTATAGGCCTGGCATAGAATGGAAATCTAGCTGGCGCCCATTTTCTTTTGTACATCTTTATAATATTGTGGATTCCCAGGAACATTTGACTCGATCCACGACCGTCCCCACTCGAGGGAAGCTGAAGGCCGTAGAGGTTGAAGACCGAGGAACCTCACCGACTGTTAGTTTTTTTTAAAGAGGAAATTGGTAGGTTACACCCCACGGAAAAGACCTTCGGGGCCAAGGTTCGGTGCACCGGGAATTCCTTTTCGTCGTAAAATTCGGATTCAGCGCCCCAAAAAACCCACCATACGATTTTTGGTTCGTCTTTTTCGATTGTGTCAGGAAAAGCCACGGAGATGGCGTTCAGGGCCAGGTTCCGTTGCACCAGGTGTTCGGGGGGTCATTTTTGTCGGCGAATTTGGATTCAGGGCCAAAAGAACTCTCCACCAATGGTTTTCGGATAGTTTTTGTCCTTATTGTCAGGAAAATTCTCGGGGATGGGGTCTGCAGACAGAGTCGGACGAATAACGCGAAGGGAAAAGTCCTTCCCTGTCACTGTAACGGGTATCAGTTTTTTTTTAGTGTTAGCGGGTTCATAGGGAGAAGTTTTTCTCCGTTGTGTCAGGGTGTCAAAGCGATACTCAGATATCCTTGACAGTAAACACTGTCCCCCTGAGTTGGCACAAAACGGGAAAAACTCTGCCTCCGACCGTAATCCAGCATAGCTCGACACCAGGTACTAGAAATTTAGCGTCATCCGCAGTTTCTAGATAAATAGCGAAAACAGTCAGTAAGCGGAGACAAGAGAAGACAAGTTTCCACACAGTAAGTTTTTGAACAAGTCTAAGATTTTTTATTGGGAAAGATTTATTTATTTTTCGGGCGCTGATTCTAACTTGATATTGATAACATAAATATTTGCATAGGTAGAATATATACCAGTTATTTTTTTTTCACTGTGTTATTGGACAAGTTCATAGGTTCAGCTAAAGCTGTAGGTCCTGGCTCATAATTCGGGCACCGCCCGTTCTATAGAATATAATTTTATCGTGTGAGATAGTATAGTAAGATTTTACACAAGATTGTAGGAATGTTTTTTTCTTTAGTGTATATGTAACTTGACAGGATTTAGGTACTATTCATTTTTTTTGGTGTCACATAATTCTCACCCACCCCGTCGATAGACATAAGTAAGGGTTAAAACAAAATTAATTGTAATTAGTATCAATTGTCCGGAGCGTTTGATTTTGTCTCCGTAAAATTCGCCGATGCCGAGTTTCTCTCCTACCCCGCGTGAATTTTGGGAGAGTCCCACGGAGATGACGTTCATCAGCGTTCCTGAGCTCTAGGTATTCTGGGGGTGAATGTGAACATCATAATGGTGATCAGCGATCTCGATAACCTCCGAGCACCCGATTTGGGCCAGTTCTGACTCTTATTTACAAGTTTTGAAATCTTGCAAGGAGCGTCCCAAAAAAATGAATTTTTGGCTGCAGCAATGCAATTTCCTATTTGTTTGGAGCACATTTTTTACAAATAATTTTTGGAAGCGAATGCAAAAACCCGCACTCCGATCCGTCTATGCAGCCTAAATCCCGAACTTTTTAAGTTCATTGCCTCGACTAGTATAGGTGTAGCGGGTTTAGCATAAACTGACTAATGGCCGTCTATTGATACTATCCCGTAAGACAGGCGGAATCCCTCGCTTACAGGTTGTCCTTCCTGCAATACACTTCCGAAAATGTACTTCAGATTAGAATTTTTTTTATTACATTACTACTAAAATCATCATACATGATTTTAAAAATATGTCTATATAAAAAATTCAAAAAATCCGATACTGAGGTATTCCCAAAAAATTACTTCTGGAATGTACTTTATTACAACTAATAACATCCAACTTACCTAAGTTGCGAAGGTTTATTAAAACTCTTGGAACAAATCGTACAGCTCTTGTTCCCCTCCGACTTGACGATGATATCGTTGACATCCTTATTGACTGGCCCGAAATTGACTGTATTAATCCCGCTATCTATATTTTCGTTTTTAGTGGCCAATTTTAAAAACTCGCTAGCAACGCTCTTCGCCAACGTATTTTTCTCCAATTTGACTTGCTTCGTTGCGATATCGGCGAGCGTTTCCATGGCGCTGTTGTCGTAATCCGTATTGTTGCTTGGCTCTTCATTATAAATAGCTTTAGGAGGTTCTTCTGATAGTTCGGAAGTTAGAGGTCTCAAGATGATCACCGTACCGTTGTTGTTTGTCGGTTCGAACGGTTTATACGATGGAATTTCTTCTCTATCTTCGTTAATTTCTAATCTAGGAGGTGAAGGTGCTTTTTGTAAGGTGTTAAATATTTCGTTTGCGACGTTCTTTTGAGTCTCCATCAACCTAAAGTTATTAATTACTTCTTCTACTACTGTTCCGTTTATTTTTTCTTGATTATTAGCCATCGACAGATCCATAACTTCGTCGCTTTTCTGTATTTTGTTTTTATGGGGAAATTCTGTTATTGAAAACTTTCTTTTCCTTAGATCGGCCACGCTTTCCGTGGTTATTACAACGTCGTTTATTTTTAGGGTGGGTAGAGTTCGGTTGGGGGTAGTTGTGATGTTTTTAGTATTGTTCAAAGTATCTTCATAACTGTAATCGACTTTTCTTTGTGTGGCGTTGCTTTCAGGTAATTTAGGACTTAACTTTGCTTGAGGAACGTATTTTTGTATAACGTTGAACTGTTTAATACATTTCGGTTCTGTGGGAGTGGAAACACTTTCCATTACCCTCGTTTCCAATTCGACTATCTTAGGCGATGGCAATACTTCTTTCTCTGCGATTAACTCAGTAGTATAAGGATACGTCAACGGTCTACTAATACTACCCATCCCTAAATAAATCCTAACGTTTTGACTTTCTGTAGTTTCTTCGGTTGTAGATATATTAACTTCCATGGTTTTGAAAGTCGAACTCAGTGTTGTGTTAGGATGATCTAAAAATTTATTTTTGGCGTAAATTGTTTTCGAAACGTGCGCTAATTCTTCTGTCGTCATAAACGCTTCGGTAGGGCTCCTGGTACGCATGTGCGGCATGTCTACTCCGGATGTTTGTGACGGTTTTTGCGATAGAGATAACAGACCGTAGGCTGCTTCATGTTCTTGTTGACGTGTCGATTCGTCTAAAAAGAAAAAGAATCTTGGATAATTATGTAATTTTTCAATGTACCTTATGTGATAGATTTAATAATGTGTAACACAGGTTTACCATTGATACTATTGTTAATTCTGATAGAAAGATAAATTCTTCATTACTTAATAATAAGCAGGACGGCTTACAGATATTACAAATTCATGTAAAGCTATGTTTTACACAATAACATTTTAAAAACCTAAGTATTCATCTGAAATTAAATTGCGTTGTTTATCGCGCATTATCACTTGCCTGCGAACACCAATCAAAGGGCGATGAGGTCACTGACCGAGAAACAAACTGTCATATGTCATAATCAAATTTAAATGATCACTGGTGAATTATTTATCTTGAAAATTTGTTACAACAATATTTCAGGATTTTTATCAAGTTGGAGACTAAATTTATAAAAGGATGTAATTATGATTCCTTGATGGCGGCAAGTTTATTTGGTAGAAACAATGATTTTTGAGCAACGGAGCTTAGAAACGTGAAAATATTACTGTAACTACCTATAATTTTAAACTATATACTTTATTACGAAATGAAATTGTTAAGAGTATTGTTCTTTAGGAAGACTTCTTTATTAACATAACACTGATTTGATTTCTTTAATTATTTTTACTTTTTCTATTCTGTGACAATGACATTTATCTTTTTTGACTACACACCCCGAATGTAACAGTTGTAGGATGTGTAGTTTCAACAGAGTTGCCAAACGTTATTCTAGGGACGTATATATTACAGAAAGGAACACCTTACTCATTTTACATACTATTTTATCATATTTCGAAATACTTATCATCGTTATCAATGAAATCAAAAAATACGTTATGTACAAATTTTTAGTAATATATTTATGCCCCAAGTTTGTCTATTCCAGATCGGAAAAATTTAAGGAACCATCCACCGCAAGAATTGTAATTTTTACTTTTCCTCCCAACCTATCTAATATGTGAGAAAAGTATTGGTTTACCCACAAAAAAGTTGGAAATTTGAAATTTTTTTTTGAGTTATTTTTACGTTTTCCATCAACAACCCAAAAAACGGTTATTAGAAAAAAATCCTGTGTGTATGTCGTCGTCGTCGGCTACTTTTCGTTACATGTCTTGTTAATACAGCCTCCGGAGTGCAACAAGTCACCAATTTTATGATTGAATATTATTCAGGACACTTCACAGATGAACCCTATTGATATTCAGCTCACCAGAGCCAGCACAACGGGTGCTATGGTACTAGAAGTACGACATTTTAGTAATTTTTTGAGAAATTACAGTTTGTTAGCACGATACAGCCTCCGGAGTTCATCAAGTCACCAATTTTATGATTGAATATTATTCAGGACACTTCACAGATGAACCCTATTGATTTTCAGCTCACCAGTGCCAGTACAGCAAGTGCTATGGTACTTGAGGTACCAAATTTTTGTCATTTTTGGAGAATTTTCTGTTTGTTAGCAAGATACAGCCTCCAACGTGTATACAAGTGAGCAGTTTTATGATTGAATATTGTTCAAGATGTCTCACAGATGTACCCTATTGATTTTCAGCTGACTAGAGCGAGTACAGCGGGTCCTATAAATCCAGATATATTACATTTTTGGTTATTTTTGGACAAATTTCGGTTTGTTAGCACGAAAAATGTAATATGAATAGTTTCAAATTTACTTCTAAGTTTGTAAACAACGTTTCCGCCAAAGTTAATTATAAAAAAAAATAATTTAATAGGTAAGTACAATTATGTCAATAACTTATTCTTCTTTTAAATGACTCAGCTGCCAAGACTATTCGCAAGGGAAGTTTTAAATATAATAATCATAACGCCTTTCATAAGTGCGGCCATTGTTAACTAGAAAGTTTCAACAACTGAGCCCTCATTTTCGAACCATAGACAAATCCGTTTTAACACAAGGACAAGCCGATTAACTCTACCCCAATGTCGCAACCCTAAAAGAACAGACTGGAGTGGGTATACCAAATCCCTACAGTCCCTTATGGGTGATGTTAATAGACTAATTAGAAACATTGCAGAACTTGAAGGGGCTAGTGATAAACTCCAAACAGTCCGCATATCTGACTACCAGGATAACTGCACACTAAGGGAAAGAAACACTCTTCAACCGGGACAAAGGGTCAGGCAAGTGGAACAATTATCGCATTTCTCTAGCGAAGTACAATAAAGCCATCAGAAAGGCAAAACGAGAGTTCTGGAGGAGGTTCTATCAGAGTATATCAGACATACCTGCTAGTACAGTACCACAAGATTCTCTCGAGAGATACGGGACATGAAGTGGGGTCACTAAAAAAACCCGAAGACATTCATACTGACTTTATAAAGGAAACGCTAGAGATTCTAATACAGATGCACTTCCCAGGTAGTCATATTCTGGAGAACAAGCCACAATGCCCGCTCGTCCCCACACCACCGGCTAATCCGCTTGGTGGAGACGATTGGAGACTTGCATCTAAAATTGTTTCTCCCAATGGACGGTAAACTCCCTTTAAATCACCAGGAGAAGATGGAATCTTCCACGCCCTTCTCCAAAAAGGCATAGGCATTCTGGAGCAGGTTTTTGGAAAGAATATACAGAGCAAGCCTAGCCGGGGGTCGAGGGCTCTGTTCCCTATCCCAATTGACGTAAAATTGAATAGGGGAGGGAGGCAGAGCCCAGAATACAAGTTTTGCACGGAGAGTCCTAGGACATTGCACCTCCTTAAACTGTCCCAAGATCGCTTGGTACTCCCAACACGATTGGGAGTGTGTGACCTTAGATTACACCCTTCACGTGGTGGTCTTGTTACAGCTGAACTCAGCGGATCTAGACCGGGAGGTCGATAAATATCCCCCAACACAAGGCGTCAAACGACCCGTGCTGATGGGTGCATGGCGGTGGCGGACCACCGTCGCAAACGGAGCCTCTGGGATACCGGGCGACCTCACAGAGAATCAGCCTTATTCCCCCAAACGGGTCATTGGGGGAATGGACCGTACTAACTCCGTACTCGTCGGACCAAGATGAGTGACACGGAAGAAAAAGAAAAAGCCCCTGAATTGGAATGTGGCCAAGAGACTGCAGGCATTCCTATTCAGGAAACCGGCACCAATTCTCCTACAGCAATGGAGAAGGATAAGTTGCTAAGTTCTGGGGAGGAGGGTAAAACCCAAGAATGCAGTCGCCAGCGAGAGGACTAAAGAGGAGGCTCTCGAGAGGTGAACTGAGACGCCAAAGGCGAGAGGATTCTCTCCAGGAAAGAAAGACAGTTGGCGTGGAAGGTGAACCACCCTGTCCATGTGAATCATCCAGACAAGGCTGTACAAAGAGACAGCCTTAAAGATCAAAATGGAGCTGGGGCATAGACGTCAGAATATCCAGCTGCCATCCTGAGTATGGTGCGGTAGTTGTAGGCTGCGCAAACTCTACCACCAAGGCGTTGCTGGAGTTCCAGTTCAAGCAGCTGAATCCGTTTGGTGAGATTCAGTTGAGCCTAGGCCCAGCCAAAAACCTGGTGAAGATGTGCAAAGTCACAACTTTTGTACCACGATCCACGGGAGCGGAGACCAAGGAAGATGTGATGCTTGGTCTGAAGAGTCAGAGAGGCTTAAATACCGAGCACTGGGCTGTCGTGGGTGGCAATGTCACGCCAGAAGGACAGTTTCTAGTCATACACATAGACAACGAATCCGCGCAAAACTTCACAGAATCATGGCTCAAAATCCAGTAAATATTCCAGAGACCGTACTCAAAGAAGACGGCCCGGAGGAGACACTGGCAGTACTGCTCAGTACGCACTTACCGGAATCTACCGAAATACAAGTCGAAGCAACAAGCGAAGCCAGAGAAGAACGGCAAGTTTCCCGTGGTTTGGCAACTCGTGATAACTGGACTTGTGCGAAGTCCATAGTTACATATGGGTCTGTGACACGGGCTATCCAATCCTTTGACCCCTTCAAGGCGCCTAATTCATGGCTGAGCGGCAACCATTAGGGACCCGAACCCTAACCCCCTCGTGACTAAAAAAAAGCGTAGCCTGGAATTATATTCCACTAAATTGGACGATGGGGAAGGTTATCTTCATTCAGAAGACAGGTAAAGTGGACATCTCTCTATCTAATTCCTCTCTTCCCGTCTGTCTAACATCATTACTGCTAAAAATACTATAGAGGATCCTAATCAAGCATATTAGGGAGAGACCCTTACGGAACGTTTCATTAAATCCCCACCAATATGCTTACCAAGCATGCAAGTCAACAGACCTTACTTCAATCGACCATGGCAATCTGAAAGTGCCTGCTGAAGATGCTTGAGACTTAAACTCCTTCAGAATCGGTCCAAGTTTTAATATAATTATATCTGTTAAACTGGAAAATAAAAATGAATGGAAAATCCCTATAAATACGGGATAAGAATAGAAGAATCTCTTAAAATGTGTTAAAACACTTAGGAATGCATCTATATGCTGAACTAACTTGGAGATATCAGAAAAAGAAAACACGAACTAAAACCTGAAGATGTGGGCCAGCAAATTCAGTGCAAGCTGTTTAATAAAACACAAAATCTAAGTTCTCTAACCAATTATCGATTGCTCCCTGGTACATCCAAAATTAAATGACATACCAAGAACTACAAATTCAAGTAGGTACAAGAAATAATACACCAGGAGCCAAACACATTTCCAAATCCAAATTCCAACCTTATCACTAGAGAAGTCTCATCAGGACAATAGAGAAGCATCCCAAGCAATTCCAATAATTTTCTACATTAAACTGAAGTCATTTTACTCAGCTTTTATTCAAAACAACAATTTGCAAATGTTTAAGTGTGCCTAAAAGCTCTTCCTAATTAACAAGCAGGTCTTGACTCAATTCTTATTTGTTTAATAAAATAATATGTTACGCATTGTTCTTATTATTCAAATTATTATCTGAAGGCGTTTTTTCAAATGACTAGTAACTCTCATTTGGTATAAAAGTATGTACACTTCTAATTATTGTGAAACTTATTTGTTTAAAAGTAGAATTGTTTTAGATCAGCTTCATCTTCTTTAATTGCTGTAGAAATTTATTTGTATCGTTTTAAAGAAACTGATTTGTTCACTTACCACTACTATCCATTCCACTGTCGTCAGTATCAGATTCAGAGCTCTGGGCGCTTTGTTGGGCTGATGAGGAAGACGACCCCGTACTAGTTGTGGAATTTTTTGAATGCGCCTTACTCTTCATGTGTTTAGTTAGGTTTCCTTTAGTTTTGAAACTAAAAACAATATGTATAATAATTAATATTAAAAATAAATATTAGTTTAAAGTATACCGTAGAAGTTAAACTGCGAGTTTAAATCTTGTATCTAATTTATTTGGAAATTTCTTATAATGTACATAAGTTCGTATTGATTTTTTTGTTATATAAACAAAATTTTTGCAAGGGAAATATTATTTTAGTAAACTTGATCAGGAGGGATGTGTTTTTTAAATTAACTAATATTTTGGCACATTAGGTAAAGAAGATAATCATAATCAATTAAAAAACAAATTTACCTGAAATTACAATGACTGCATGTGTAAGGTCTATCGTTTGAATGTGTCCTTATGTGCTTTTTGAGCATAGATGGCTTTTTACAACGAATTCCACATTGGTCACATACATACCGGCCTCTCCCTGTAACAAATGCAAAATATTCCAAAAACACTTCAACATTGAAGACTATTAAAAATTGTTTATATTCTTACCTCTTCCTCGAACGTAAATATAGTCTTCATTACATTCGTACCCGCCTAAAATTGTAGTATTCTTTTGTGGCTCATCATCTTTTTCGGACTGTGACGATGACGTTTCCGAAATGACAAACTGCAATTAAAAATAGACTAAAAACAGGGTTTAATGTAGTATCAACATGAAATAACTTTTCATCGTTTTTAACCGGTACCTGAGAATCTAGAATGATTTATTCTATCCAAACCAAACTATATCAACAACACGACAATACATAGAACGCTTTAGAAATGTGATCAAATAGTGGTTGTAAAGGAAGTATAAGACTGATCATGCCTTGATCAAAATGTATGTGCATTGAAAAAATCATGTAAAATGGAATTACAAGACATACAGTGGCGGATCCAAAGTACTGGTTAAAGGGGATGGGAGTTAATGAATATAAAACTTCTCATGTAATAAAAACAAACAATAAAGTTCTATAAGTTACGAAAATTGGATGAAAATATATTTTCAGTCATCATATCACTAATAAATGAAACAAACAACATTCTGCAGATGCAAAGAATCAAATGAAACATTCCCAAAAGTTATAAATTACAGTAGAAACTATGCACCCTATATCGCAAAAATAAAAGGAAATCAGTCTGCATTTCTGTAATAAGAAATCAAAACCGACAAAGTTCTGTTGATTGAAAAAAAAGTAAATTAAAATGTCTCACAGCTCACAATCAGGATAATAATAAAAATCTATTTCATATAATGAATTCCAGTTTTCTTTCTTTTACTTTTCCGAATCTATTTTATTTTTTTCTACATTAAAATTGATATGTCTGTGAATATGTAATGAAGCAAACCCAGATAATCTCTCTTGAGACATGGTAGCGCTTAGCCATGACTTCAGTCTGTTCAAACTAGAGAAACCCCGTTCTGCGGATGCGACCGTTATAGAATCCATACATAGTATCTGTAGAAGCATATTTATAGTGAAATAAATTTACTACCTCTTTGAGAGCTGAGAGAGAACCATCGGGAATTTTTGTTGGTTTCTGTTTTCAATATTCCAACCAAAAAATTAATTCCGACTTAACATTCATCGACAAAAGATCGATATCATTCGTAAGATTTTTTTATCATTTAATCTAAAATAATATTTACAGAGTCAATCGAATCTCTCTGTCTTTTTTAAAAAGATGCCTGGTTCTATCGAATTCAATATCCCTTCTGCGAATAATTCAGATCTTCGATTATGCTATCCAATAATGGAAAGAAATTGTTCACTCTATAATATACCTTTGCACTTTCTGCTCAGGCATTCATACTATTTGCTTGTTGGGCAGTAATACGTGGCAATATTATTACAATTCCCAAAGTTAGCATCATTTTGGTAGTTTCCTCGAAAGTTTTTCCAAAAACCGAATCAGCATTGTTTCTTTTATTCTCCAAATGTGTTTGGGTACTATTTATTATATTTTCTGCCTGTTGTTTCTAACGATTTGGTTTGTAGTACTCTGCTGAGATATATATATAACTGATAAAATTTCAGAAAGCACATGGAGGGTTACAAAAAATAAAGTTATTGAATTTTTCAAAAGCATAGCTTTAGTAAATGAATCTCTATCTTCCCATTTTGACATCAAATCTAGAGCTTCTACGATTTTTATCAAATTCGTTTTGAGCCTCAAAACTCCTTTTTTTTGGCATTAGGAGTGGATCCATGCAGCCAGGAACACTGTTGATAAAATCGCAATAAGTATTGTATGGGTTTGGGTATGTGTACATGCTTAAGGGTTATATGGACTATCAGGAAAGACAAGGTCACACGCGTCTCGCCTAGGGGTCAATCAAGGCATTATTCTAACAACACAGGTGGACCACGAATAGGAAGGTATATATACATATGAGTACAAAACATAGGTATTAGCAACTAACAATGGACTATCTAGATAAATATATTTGTCTTATCAATGAATTTGATTATTACGTCAAGGACCTTTTTGTTATTGGTGCCCAAGAGGAATGGCATGTTGATTGGGAATTCAATCCCAAGTTGTCTAAGATCTCCTATTAGGATGTTGTTTCGAATTTCTTGCATTTTAAGAAGATGTGGTCTAAGTCATTACACTCTTCGCATAGATCAGATGTTATTACTTTGATTTTGTTGAGATGAGCTGGGTAAGATGCATGTCCAAATCGCATTCTTATTAAGGAGACCGTCTGTCTTCGGCTGTAAGTAGTGTTCCTGTACCAGCATTTTTTTGGTATGTATTTTTGTAACAGAGTATACTGTGAATTTTTGTTATTGCAATAGTTTTCCCAATGTATGGTCCATTTTTTATACAAATTGTTTTTGCATATGCAATCCGATAGGCAATTATTCTCAAAATATGCTTGTCCTGTGTCGATACTTTCTTTTGCTAAAATATCTACGTGCGTGTTTTGTTTTATGCCTATGTGAGCTTTAACCCAAGCCATTTGTATGTCGAATTTCCTTGAAGTGAGTTGTCCTAGGATGACTTGAATTTTGTAAATATACGGATGAGATAAAAGGGAGCTTGGATTGTTTGGTTTATTTATACTCTGTAGGACGGATAGTAAGTCCGAAAATAACGTAATGTTTTTATGTTGGTTTTGAGACGCTAAGTATTCTAAGGCTTTCAATATTCCGTATGCCTCTGTGGTGTAAATCGAACTATGGGAATTGATTTTGAACTTCTTTTCTATTTTTCCTTCGGGGATATAAAATGCACACCCAGTACCTAACTCATTCTTTGATGCATCAGTGTATACTGTCATGTTACTTTCGTTATTATCTGTAATTCTTTCGAGTAAATTTTGATTATAAGAAGCAGTTTCAAAGTATTTCGGTATTATAATTTTTGGTTTGCTTTGATATAATGCAAAGTATTTATCACTCGTATGTTGTATCAATGTCGTGTTGCTTGTATTATGAAAACCTATACAAAGTGGAGGAGAATTTTTTTTTATCCATTATGTTTTTGTCAAATCGTTGCAGTTTAAAACAGATACTTTATGGATTAGTGGCGACTGTTTTAATTTGCATTTTAAAATCATTGTTTCGGCCAAGTATTCTCTTCTCAATTTTAGTGGTGGATCTTTTGCTTCCACTCTAATAGCTTCGACAGGTGTAGACTTCATTGCTCCAATGCAAATTCTAAGAGCTTTATTCCGAATAAGATCTAGTTGTTTTAGGTTTGTGTCATTTGCTGATCCATACAGTATGCTTCCATAGTCCATTATAGAACAAAAGTGCTGTGTCTAGACTAGCTCCCCACCACGTCCTCGTAATCATTTTCAGGAAGTTTATTGCTTTTGTGTTAGCTTGCTATCCAGTAGTATTCCTAAATATGTGACTTCATCTTTGTATGCTAGTAGAGCATTACCTAATTGGATATTTTCAGGTTTTTGTAAAGTATGTCTAGAAAATACGTTGATGCTTGACTTATGAGGCGCGATTTGAAGTCCTAGGTTCTGGATGGTGGTAATCAAAGGAATGACTGAGTTCTCTAGTTTCTGTAATCCACGATCGTATTTCTTTTCCTGTGTGTATAAAACAATATCATCTGCATATTGTATTATAGTTGTTTCCTCTGTTATTGAGTGTAAACAAGTGGTAAATATATTAAATAATAGAGGAGATAATGTTGATCCCTGAGGTAGTCCCAGTGAGGTATGTCGTGGTCCGATTAGGGAATTATTGTGTCTAATATATACTTTCCTATTTGATAGCATTTGGCATAATAGGTTACAGATTTGTAACGACACAGTCGTTCTGAACATAAGATAACCCCAATAAATAATCAGAAAACAGAACTCTACACGAACCAAACTAGACGGAGTTAAGCACCCAGCACCGAGAGGGCAGCACCTTCGCCTTTCCGCTAATAACTTGACCGATACTACCAAAGCATACGTTCTGCGATATACCAGGCAAGCTCTACCTTACGTAGAATAACGATAGGAAGCTTCAACTGAAAATAACCGAAGTGTTGCATTATATTCCGGAGCGTGTTGAGCTTAGGAATCGTGAACACATAAAAATCCCGCTTCTCGTTGACTCCTCGATGTGCGTTGAACTCGAGGCTAGACGCTAAGCGAACCTGTATATCGAACGAAGTCCTAAAGAGTGTTGAGCTTAGGGCGGACGCCAACTACCCTTGGTCAAACCCTGCAGCGTGTTGAGCGCAGGATCGAGGCCTTTTCCGATTAAACGAAATTCCGGAGCGCGTTGAGCCCGGGACGGAAGCAAACTCCCGACCTCCGAGATCACGCTGTGCGTTGAACGCGGGATCTCGACCCTGACACATACACCCCTTTGGTTATAGGAACCTGACGTCTCAGTAAGGAAGCTGGACAACCGAGAAGAATAATCCGACGACCACTCTAGAGGGATTGCCAGCCTCCAGGACCAATAAATCTTGTGTATATATTTATTGTACAGAATTTTAGGTTTTAATTGTAGATAATTATTGTAGGTTGAATAAAGAAATATATCTAACCATCCAACCCCTTTTATGCTCTACCGTACTGGTGCACCCTCACAGATTCGTTCCGGGAAGTTCAATTCTTTCATTTTATCTTTTAGTATTGGGATGTTGACTGTATCGTAAGCACTTTGAAGGTCTAAGAATGTTGCAATTAAGTACCCATTTTCTGAGAATGTGCTCTGTATATCTGTGGTAATGTGTGATGCCGCGTCAATTGTGCCGAAACCTTTTTTAAATCCATATTGGGTTATCGGTAATATTTGGTTCTGGTTTATCCACCACTCTAGTCGATTTTTGATTATTCTCTCAAAGGTCTTTAGAACACATGAGAGAAGCGATATTCCTCTGTAAGATTCAGGATCTTCGGGATCTTTCCCAGTTTTTAGAATTGGAATAATTATCACCTTTTCCAATCTTGTATGTTGCAATTCCCGGTTGACCATATTTCGTTGAATATTTCCAATAAAAACATTTTGGCGTTTTTAGGTAAATGTAGCAGCATTGCATATTTAATGTCATCTTCTCCAGGTGCCGTATTTTTTGAAATATTGTGAGCATTTTCTAATTCCCCAAATTCCAGGCTCCTCTGGAAAATTTCTGGTGTATCTTCTGCTTGCTTTGCTGTTGTAATTTCCTTGGGATTTAATAGTACCATTGGGGGTGTAATTTTGTCTAAAAACGGTTCTACCCAGTTGTCATCTGTAGACTTGGTTCGGTTAGTTAGATTTCCTTCCATTTTTTTGCTTGATTCCATATTTGAGTCATAGGCGTATTTTTGTTGAGGTTATTACAATATGTAATCCAGGATTGTCTTGCCACTTTTCTTAGAATTCTTTTAGTTTTGGCAGCTTCATTTTTTGCAGACAGGAAGTTTTTCAGTGTGCTGGTATTTTTAAATTTTATGATTGATTTTTTCCTTGCCCGAATTGCTTGATCGCACTCGTCATTCAGAAAAACTGCTAATATTTTTTCTGGTGAAATGGCGTTTCTAAAATTTGTGTTCCGCTTAAGAATTTCTTCAACTATTACATTTCTTAAGTAAAAAAATAAATCTTGGCTCATTCTAAAGTAATTATAATTTTTTTTTGCATCATCTAATAAGTCGGGAAATAGATGACTAAATGATCCGAATACATATTATCTTCTTGTATTTATTGGATGTACCCACTGTTCTTCTTTTTTGAATTCCATATAAAATTATTTTCTGAGCGAGCACTTCCATTCTTATTCGATTCTTTAACAGACTGACACAATTTCTCAAGTCAAAACTTGCTTCATGCAAAACTAACGTATTTGACTTGACAGGATGGGATCAGACCAGACTGGCTTGGTGCGAAATGGCTCTAAGAGTAACCTTCAATTCGGTAACTGCACTTTTACCTATACCTATAGTAGTACAATTCTGCAAATCAAGGCCATATTTATGTAGTGTATGTAGGACCGTTTTTACCTATATATTGCCAGACAACACTGGTTCTTTCGTGAAATAATAATAATTTTCCTTATGACAGTCTATAAACTCATTAAAGTTTTCTTACATATGGCAATTATCTAAATCAACATACCTAATTATGAAGGACATTTGATAGCTGTGACTAATATCAGTTGTTTCATCAAATATTATTGACAAAAATTTGCTTTTTCTGATTTTTGTCCATATAGCTTTTCTTATTTCACCGCAAAACCTAATGTTCTCACTTTTTATGGTTTTACTTATATATGTTGCAGTTCTCTTAATGATTCTGTAAAACTGAACGTTATCTGATTCGGCTCTTGATATATGAATATTTCGGTCTTAAATACCTCCTTTCCCCATCTCTAGATCCGCCACTGAAGATACGTATATTTGGGAAAATCCCTACATGAGGCGTTTGAGAGCTCGTCAGCATAAAAAAAGACATTTGTGTTGGGTGAAGGAAATACTTGGCAAAAGGAATTCACTGGGGAATACCACCTTCTACATTTAAAATTTTGCCACTTATTTCAGAAATGACTTTAACCCAAATAAATTTGACATATTTATAAAGCCTTCTCAGATGATCAATTTCTTTTGTTGTACAATTACTAATATATAATAATAAATTTTGCACTATAGTTAAATTATGAATAGTTTCTACCAATTTATTGGTTCACCCGATACATTTATATTAATTATTGTAATTAATACCCATATATTAATAGCTTTTTTCAACAATAATTATGTTTATATGGTAAATTTAAATGGAAGTGTGAACGAACATATGATTTATAATCTAATAGTTGATTTGTTTACCTGATGAAATAGTTATTGAATTTGTAATATCTATGAATAACAAGTAATCTGATTTGATTAATCAAAAAAAAGATTACCTAACCGATTTTTCACGCAAACAAATTAGGAAACAATAACCGATATCTCACAATGCCTCTCTCTAACACACTGGTAATACCATGTGCCTCTAACATTTTTCCGTTGACTATGAGGCCATTATTGTTTTACGTTAGAATTAAATGGGGACTGAATTTTGCTGTTTTCAATACGGAATATTTAGTGGGTACTAGCAATTTTAACATGTAGACTAAAAACGAAGAGAGGGGATAAATAAAAATTGAAGAATTACGGCTATAGACGAAATTTTTTATCAGGAGCATAGGAATTACATGCGGTTTATACTCCAGAGGTCTTTGTCAGAGACATAAAGTTTTCGGTTAATCGTTCAGAATTGAATATTTGCCATTTTATAATATGACAGGGTGTCCCGAATTGGTGTGTTTTGCAGGGTATCTCGTAAACTAGAAGAGATAGAAGAGAAGCAGTTAAGATGTTATGACTTCTTTTTTTGTTAAAGTAACGATAGCCTAATTAAATCTTTAGTAACTCCCTGCAGTTGGAAGATACAGGGCGATTATTGAAAACTGTCGAAAACTACAAGGTACTATAACTTCTTAATTAAGAAAAATATTAAAAAAAACGTTATAAAAACTTTTGATAGATATAATATTAAAGAGTTCAGCGGCGCACATAATTTTTTTGTTAGGGGGCGCACTAAGGAAATATAATGCAAACTTATGTTGTTTTAAATGGGACATCCTGTATATTTTGACGTTTTTCGTTTCCTTTTTTAATTCTCATTCACCTGATACGACATATTATATATCCATTTTCAATGGTTGGAGCTACAGTGCAAATAAACCACTTATGGATGTTATCAGGTGAAACACCCTTAAAAAATTGAACACTCAGTAACGAAATTTAACATTTTATTATAAGGATACTGATGGGTGACAATTTTATTTATCAAAATTATAATTAATAAAAAATAAAACAAGATTAAAAAAATAAAAACAATAAACTTATGAAACAACAAGAAATATTGTAACAACTAATCTACCTATAACTAATTTTATTAGAATGTAAAAATTACATTAAATGTTCAAAATGTCCTCCGTTATGTTGTAATAATAATTGACACCTTTTACTTACTGATCTTACACAATTGAGAATGTGCACTGGCTTTATTTTTCTAATTACGGCATGAATATTTTGTAATAAATCTTCCCTACTCTCGAAGTTAGTCTTGTAAATATTATTTTTTTAAAATCCTCAAATAAAAAAATCAGGAGGATTTACTTCCGGAGAACGAGGGGGCCACCTAACCGGTTCATAAGTACCAATCCACCGATTAGGAAATTTTTCGTTTAAATAATCTCCAATGAATAGAGCATTATGGGCAGGTGCTCCATCTTGTTGGAACCAAAATGTGTCCCTATCAGCCAACACTTCTTCCTTCAAAAGTTGGTGTAAGTTTATTCCCAAGATATCTATATATCCAGCAGCAGTTAGTTTATCATCAAACATATGATAAACTAATTTATTATGTTTGACAAAACAACTAACGTTAAAGCCGAATCTGCCTTGTCTCCTGATCCCCTGAACGAAGTGTGGATTTGAGTCATTCCAATATAGTTCATTATGTATGTTAAATATTCCTGCACTGCTTATGCGAGCTTCATCGCTAAATATTACCTTTGAATAAAAATTTGGCTGTTCATTACATTTTCCTATATACCAGGGGTGGCCAAACTTTTGACCTGTGAGGTCTACTTGTGCTCGAAAATACTTCCTGCGGTCGACTGCAAGGTAGAATTTAGAAGAGAAATAAAACATTTTTGTAATACGTTTGTATGTATTTATTTATTGAATATTACATACTTAATTCGAATTTTTCATTGCGTTTTACGCTTTTGAGTGGATGTTTGACACTGCATATTCTCCACAAGTTTATCATATTGGGGAGTGTACGAAGTAACTGCGATGCGCAAACAGGAAGTTAAGTGAGCGTCTGTTAAGCGGGAACGATTTTTGGTTTTTATTGCATTCATAGTTGAAAACGTTGATTCGCAAAGATAGGAAAAACCAAAAAATGAAGTCAAATATAAAGCCACCTTTCTTAGGCATGGAAACTTTTCTTTGCAAATCACTTTCCAAAATTCTGTACTACCAGATGCTCTAGCTTTCAGAAATATATCGCTTCTCATTTTTATTATTTCTTCTTCGACCACAAGAGATTCAGTATCGGTTAAGTTGCCGATTTTAACGTTCTAGCTGTCAATGTTTTCATTGAAAGGGAATACCATGAAACTTAGCACTTCTTCGAGAGCGGTAAAATCTTCAAACCTTCTTTCGAACTCCAGATGCAAATTCTCCAGCTGTTCAGCGAAAATTTTGTAGTCTCGATTTGAATTGTGCGTACATTCTTCTTCCACGTTTTTATAATTTTTTAGTTCACCTCGTTTTAGTTGAGATGTATGCATTTGAATTTGACTTTCAAAAGTTTTAATCAAATATGTCATGTCAATGACGGTTTTGTCTTTCCCTTGAAGATTTAGGTTCAACTCATTGAGTTTTTCTGTTATGTCACAAAGAAAGGCCAGCTTCATAAGCCATTTTTCATCTTCAAGCTCAGGTATATTTTCTCCTTATGATTGAACGAATGACTTGATTTCTGGCAGTAATTGGCGAAATCTCTTCAAAAAGGCACCACGGCTAAGCCACCTAACATCTGTATGTAGCAATAGGTCTGAGTGTTCTGCTTCTGTCTCTTCAAGAAGAGCTCGAAATTGACGCCTTTGGAAACTTCTGGCTCGAATAGAATTAACTATTTTAAAAGCAATTTTCATCATAACATCTGATTCCAGAATTTTAAAGCACAAAACTTGCTGGTGTATGATGCAGTGATAGTTGGTGAAACTTGGAATGTTGTCATCATTTTTGCACAATGAAATAAAATTCTTTGTCCCAGCATAGCGGGTGCTCCATCTGTCGTGATAGCAACTAGTTTGTGTATCGGAAATGCAGTATTTTCTACAAAACTCTTAAAAGATCTGTAAATATCTTTACCTCTGGTTTACCCCTTCAATGAAATCATTGTCAATAATTCTTCTTTTGTTGTCATGTCTTCAAAAACTAGGCGCACGAAAACGCACAATTCAGGAATGTCGGTTACATCGGTGGATTCATCAAACTGTAGTGACAAGAAACAACATTTCTGCAAGTCTTCATTACGTAATTGTTCCAAATTTTCACTTAAGGCTTCACTGCGTCGCATTACTGTGTTCCGTGAAAGTGAAATGGCATTTATTGCTGTAATAATTTCTTTTTTGTTTTTAAAGTTATTAAAAAGTGCTTCTCCAGCTCTCTGCATGGCTTCCTTGATCATTTCTCCATCTTCGAAAGGTTTCTTTCGTTTTATTAATATTTCTGTAAGAGCAAATGACGCCAGTGTTGCAGCTTTTGATTTCGAATATGATTTTGTAAATAAAGATTGTTGTGCGTTTAAACTGCTTTTTAATTCACGTACTTTTATCTTTCGGTTTTTCACTGCCAAATGGAAAATCGGTGGCGTATTTGGAATGTGTAGTTTTAAAATGCCTTTCAACATTAGCTCTTTTCGGTAATGCGACACTTGAGTTACAGATTAGGCACACACATTTATCCTTGACCATAACGAAAAAAAATTCCTCTTCCCACTCACTGTGATAATGGTAAGTTTTACTTTTTTTAGCACTCGAACTAGATGGCCCACTCATTCTGATAAAATAGTTAAAAAACACTAAGTCTCAAGGCCCCTACGTTAACTTTTAATAATCGCGACGCAACAAATTAGTTGTAAATACCTACGTTCGCACTCAAGTCGAAACTAGTACTGACTCTTGTTATTATTTGGCCGATCCTTCGTGGGCGAGGTCACAAAAAGAGAAAACAATGCGAAATGAAGAGACAACAATATACTAGCGGTGAGTCGCGTTTACACGACTGACTCACACACACGCACGCAACAATATACCACGTTACAAGTTACGACAGACCGAAGCGTGTGAGTACCTACTTATATAGACGTGTTCTTGGCGCGAAAAGGAACATTTTAAAATAAATGATATCATTTTTAAATATTTTCTGTTCATGAAATTGACTGTCTCGACCCTTACTGTTCAGTTTATTTTTACTCTCGCGGGTTACCTAAATCGTCTTCGCGGTCGACCTCTTGGCCATCCCTGCTATATACCACTGTGCAAATTGTGTTCTTCTCAAAAAATCGTTTGGGTATAATTTTTGACGGACGGATGTCTGATAAGGCCTAAATTTATATTTCTTTAAAATCCTTCCTGCAGTAGTTTTTGGATATATCCCAACGCATTTACCTCTCTCTCTTCATGATTATTTTCGTACTTACGCCGTGGTTTCACAAAACATCCATTTATTTTTTATTAATTATAATTTTGATAAATAAAATTGTCACCCATCAGTATCCTTATAATAAAATGTTAAATTTCGTTACTGAGTGTTCAATTTTTTAAGAGTGTTTCACCTGATAACATCCATAAATGGTTTATTTGACCATTGAAAATGGATATATAATATGTCATATTAGGTGAATGAGAATTAAAAAAGGAAACGAAAAACGTCCTAATATACAGGGTGTCCCAATTAAAACAACATAAGTTTGCATTATCTTTCCTTAGTGCGCCCCCTAACAAAAAAATTATGTGCGCCGCTGAACTCTTTAATATTATATCTATCAAAAGTTTTTATAACGTTTTTTTTAATATTTTTCTTAATTAAGAAGTTATAGTACCTTGTAGTTTTCGACAGTTTTCAATAATCGCCCTGTATCTTCCAACTGCAGGGAGTTACTAAAGATTTAATTAGGCTATCGTTACTTTAACAAAAAAAGAAGTCATAACATCTTAACTGCTTTTCTTTTATCTCTTCTAGTTTGCGAGATACCCTGCAAAACACACCAATTTGGGACATCCTGGACAGTATTTAATCATAGAGTTGCAATAATAAATTATTTCAAAAAGTAGCCTATTCAGTTGTCGATTTATTGTTTTACATATTATAACCATTAAAATTATTACCTATGTTTAGAATCTTTATAATTGGCGAAATTCTTAAATAATTCCACCTGAGTTTATACTAACTAAAATTAAACCTTCATTTTTACGCCCATGTGTTCCATGTAAACAACGAAGGGTGCACATGGCAGCGACTGATTGCCGACTTGTCCGTGAGTTCCTTATAAGGAGATTTGAGTGAGAACGACTGCTAATTGGCTGGAGCGAAAAACGCGCCATGAATACGGGGCGATGGAGCTTTATTGACAGTCTTGAATAATATGTCATAACGAACAGTATTTTACGCAATTTTGATCCTTTCATGTAACATGTTAAACAAGAAAATATGTTTGTAGTTAGTTTGTGTTGTTTTTCCTATGGATACATATAACTTCAAAGAAAAGGGTAAATAATTATTCAATTCTTTTCAATAATGATTGAAGTGATATTTGAAAATCAATTTGGTGATTGCCTGTTAAAGAAAATAGGTGATAGACTGAATATACTTCACATTGTCGCTTATGGACTTTGTGTTAAACTCCATGTTATTAAAGAATATTCCTCGTACTGTATATAACGAAGACAAAACTCACCTTATAACTAGAATGGATGATTAAATTAGGCGAAGTCTTCCCCGCTATACTGTAACTCTGATTAATCTGCCTGGAGTCGTAATTGCTGACGTACAGTCTATCCTGTTTGGTATCCTGCTGCCTCCACTCGGAATACATACTTAATTTCTTGAAATAGGGCACGTAAAACGGTTGCGTCTTATTTAAAGTACAATATACAGGTCTCGTAGAACTTTTCAATCCCAAATAACTGAAATAATTACCGTGAAGAAAATGTTCGGCGTACTTTTTGGCGACTCTGGGAGTATCAGGACTGATCAGTATCTGATTGAACATTGTTGGGGTTAAACCGTGATGTTGTTTCAAAGACGCCACTGTAGGTTTTAAAGCTAAACTATTAGGTCTTGCGAATTTTTTAACTTCCCCTTCGGTAGATTTGCTTTCTATGTATTCTGTCGATTTAGAAACGCTCTTTGTACTCGTATCGGAACTGTCCGATTTCGGGGATCTACTGAATCTCTCTGGTTGTAAAAAATTACCAGTAGTTCTTATTTGTAATAAATTATTATTATTAGGCGATTTGATCAGTCTGTCTGGTTGTAAAAATAACCTCGTACCGTTTTTTTCTTGCTGTGTATAACTCTCGGTTGTTTTTGGAGTTGAAGGTGATCGATCTATTATCAGAGGAGTTAGAGGCGGCCTATCAATCACTAAAGGGGGTAAACTTTGTTGTACGGTTCTCGGTACGGCTATTATGTTACTAGTATACTCGACGGGAGTTGGATTTTCAGCGGCTACTACAGGTCCAGGCATTCCAGGTACGTGCCTAACAACTTTACCATTCACTAATAGATTAAGAGGATTGTATAAATTAGGTTTAGGTTCGTTATAATTAACGTCTTTAGATTTAGGATTCGACGATTTTATATCCGATTTCATATCACCGGTAATTTGATTAAAATTAGTAGGTACGGTTGGTTGTCTAATATTAGGCGTTAACATTCTAAGAGCGTTCTGACTAAAATCGATAATATTTTTATATAAAGGACTCGATTCTTCTGGATACGATTTAGTTATCGATCTAGTTGATACGTCGTCGCACATATCCTGCGTTTTATCGAATGTAAAAATCGATTTATTAAAATCGATATTCATATTTTCTTTAGGGGTTTTTAGGTCAGATTTAAAACTGTTCGTGTTGGTTAAGACGGTTCCGCCTGATTGTAAACTAGTTTTTACCAATCTATTTTCGCTCAAATTAGTGCCGTAATCTGTATAGTTTATATCATTTTCGAATTTATCTTCTTTCCCATCGATTTTAAAACTTTTCGTTTCGCCTGACGTATGAACTTTTACTTCCCCGCCGAATAATTTAATAGCAGGTTTTTTGTCTCTTTCGAATGGAAGAGGCGACAATAGATAGTTGGGGGAAGGTAAAGGTTCCCCTTGACCAACTAGAGGTAGATTTCCGCTATCGAAGGAGAAAGATTTGGATTTATCGCTGTCTATTAAACGAGTTTTACCTAGGAACGGTCCCGGTGAATTGAGAGGAAATTGCATCTGCGGAATGTGGTCGAATGCGTTTTTATTATGCGTGAGAATTGAAGCGACGTTCACGGAACTACTTCTGGAGTATTTAGCTCCTGGGGATTTTCCTTTACAACTTCTATATTTGTGGACGTCTAATTCAGTTACTGTTTGGAAGATCATCTTGCAGTGAGGACATTGCATATCGGAGGAACTTAGATTTTTTAATAGGAGTTCTTTGATAAGACTCTTCTGAAGAATGACCGGTTCGGTTACTTCGCTCATCGATCTTTTTCTGTTTTTAGTGAGATTAAGTGGTTCTTCGGTAATTCTTTCGTATTCTTTGTATCTGTTATCAATTTGAACTTCTTTTTGGGTAAACGTTTCACTAGATAGTACCGCGGAACTGTTTCTATTTATAATTTTATTTATATGATGCGAAACGAATTCAGACGATGACGAATTCGGTACGATTGGTTCTTCGTCTTCGATATTCTCAGGTGGTGGGTTATTGAATAATTTCGCTGTGTGAAACCTGGGTTTGTAAGGCTTCTGGGGTTCGTCTGTTGATTCTAAATTGTTTGGGGTATTTTTTGATGTTTCGGATTCGTTGTTGGTGTCCGTAGATTTCGTTCCTAATAATCTATTAGCGTGTGTTCTGGATCTACAATGTTTGTAGAGGTTGGATCTCGTTTTGAAGGAAAAACCGCAACTTTCGCAAGGATAAGGTCTTTCGTTGGTGTGGGCTCTTATGTGTTTTTGTAAAACGCTGGGTTTCGAGCAGACTAGATTACAATAAGGGCAAACGTATTTCCCTCCTGCATTTTTTTGTTCGTCGGGTTTAGGAGCTGACGTTCCATCCGGTTTTACGTCTTCTTGATGGACGTTAGAATTGAAAGATACGTAATTATCTCCAGTATAATTGTAGTTGGTTGTTGGGTAAACGTTATTCAAAATGGAAGACGTAGTACTAGTATTATCTGTATAGTTGGTCTGTTTAGTATCAAAACTAGTTGGCTGATGATGGTCTGGTTGTTTCGAAACTACATATGATATGTAAGAGTTCGAAGATTGTTGGGTTCCTACTGATATGGAAGACTTGTAAAAGTTTGCGTTTAACGTATGCGAAGGGCTAGTATTTGTACTTTGATTTGGCACAAGTTCGTTATTGTCTGACCTCTCGTTCTTATCGAAAGAGCGATCTGTTTCTTTTTTTTCTTTTTGGTCAGTTTTTTCCTCGCGCGTCTCCATTGGAACGCTGTTTTTGTTTTCCTTGTCATTTTGGATTATGGATTCTACGTTGATTTGTTTCTTGAATTTTTTGTGTAGGTAACTATCAATATTTTCCATAGCTAAAGTCTACCTGAAACAAAGATAATCTTTTAGTACATAAACTCATTCGCATTAATTGAAATCAAGATTATCCAATAAAAATTTTTCAAGATACTCGAACAAAGGTTTTTCAATGAAAATAATAATATAAAGCCTAAAATAACATTAAAATCTATAGAACTTGTACAAAATAACTCAATCAATAAAATAGATAAAGCCGTCATCGAAACAACTAATAACGAATACTATAGTATATCTTCACCAGATGAAGATCCCAATAATACCGATTTAAGACGAAGCGAAAGAATTAAAATCCTTCTACAGCATATAACGAAACACCCTGTATAAATGATTATATTTTGTGTGCACAATCACTGATTTGTACAATTTATGAATATTTCAGTGAAATAAAATATAGAGACGATAAAATTCAGTGGGCGCAAGCAATAAAGGAAGAAATAAATTCTTTATTAATTAATAAAACATAGACTATAGTCACCGTACATAAACAAATGGTTCACTCTAAGCTCCTCCTAGCGCGATGTCTATCTCACTCGGTCTCCGATGCTACTCTTTTTCGATATCCTGAAACTCCGAATCGATCGATATACAGTTAATCTTTGATACAGTCAGGCCTGCCACATCTACGGAATTTTCCGTAGGTCTACGGAATTCAGAAGGTGTCTACGGAATCTCCGAAAAGTCTCGAAAATCTACGGAATTTTCAATAACAATGATAATAATTACTATGTACTGTTATACTGTTTGCTCCGAGTTTTCTGAGTAAATTATTTCTCAAAATATTACCCACTAACAAAATACTTACTACGAAAACGAAGAGTGTGGAGAGTAGATAACCTGACATATACCAATCTGTATATTGTGGTTATTTAACTTACATGAATCATGAATATAACCATAACCAAAAACAGACGAAAAACTTAAAAATCTTCATTATTTAATTCCCACAAATATAAAACAAAAGAAATCCATTTATTGCAGCTTCGGCTATCGATTTTCGTATAGTAATAAGTGAAAATGTGAATTACATTTCTCGGATAGTTTTGAAAACTTCTGGCCCAAAGTATAAGTTTTTAAAAATGCAAATGATGAACTAACATTTCCTTTATTAGTAAGATTAACAAATCACATTAGAATTCTTTCTCATATTTCTGCAACAGTAGAAAGATTTTTTTCTTCAATTTTTAGGTGCGTTCTTTTTGACTGAGAGCTCAGTTAATCTCAGCTCACATCAGTAATGTGAGCGTTCTTTTTGTTTTACTCACTTTAAGTGAGCTGAGATTTTTCCTCCCCCTTCACGGATGCTGAATGTGTTGTAGGGGGAATCAGTTGGACTTGAGTCGGAAATAAAGTGGAGGGAATGAAGAAATATTTGATTTGCTTGGTTTATTTGTAGTTTTAACCAAGGTTATCTATGGTTTTAACCATTGACAAATAAACAACAAACACACATAATCTATTTTTATTTTGTTACTAATTTTGGATACATTTAATTAATATTAATAGATGCTGATACGAATCTGATCACCTTAACTGAAGTGATCTGAGATCTCAGTCAAAAAGAACGCACCTAAAATATAAACAAAACTAGCGCCAGAAACTCATTGATTACCAATACCTACCCAGAGTCGATTACTCCATGCAAAAAAAATTAAAAACAATTACAGTTGCCATAACTTTGAAGCTGAAAAATTGTATATCGTCCAATAAACCAATTCAAAATTCACACAGGCACGCTACTTGAGCGTTCAAGGTCATTAAGAATCAGATGTTCATAAGTTCAGATAACTCCATACTGTATGTTGAAGCTCTATTCTGGATCTACGGAAATTTACGAACCAATCTACGGATATTTGATCAGGTGCATGTGGCAGCCCTGGATACAGTTACCGTGTGTCTTCTGTAGTTGAAACTACGAGCGGAGTTGATAGTATACCGGGCGGACTGTCTTTTCAGTGAATTATTTGATTATTATTACGGGATATTTATTAAAAAGAAAATGCCACGAATGTGTTGTGTGGACGGTTGTAGAAGTAGAGATTGGGCAAAAACATCTTCCTTCAGATTTCCCAAGGATGACACAAGGTAAATTTTACAATATTATTTAGCAAAGGATAGTAATTTTTTTATAAGAAGCAGTGTAGTAGATGTTATTGTGTTTAAAAATAAAATATTACCAATATATCTTTTCAGATGTCAACGTTGGAAACAGGCCTTACGCTTTGTTGTTTGTCACAGGTATGCCAATTTAGACGAAGAACAATGCAACAAAACATTAAGAGTGTGCGATAGACACTTTTCCCAAGAATACTATATGTGCAGTAATAGCAGAACAAATCTGCAATATAATGCAGTTCCATCCTTGAATTTGCAAAAAATAGTGTTTCCAAAATTTTTAGTAAGTACCTAAACAATACTTCTGACAATAGGATTTTGTCTTGTATATTTTTACTAGGTTTTTCAAATAATTTGCAAATTTTTTAGATGGCGGTACAACTTTAAAGGAAATCGCAGTTCAAACTGATTTTAAGACAATGCTGCACAGTGAAGGTATGTTATTATACTTATCGATGGCGTGTTTTGGATAAAATAAATATATGTAAGTTAAGTATTTTATAGCAATTTTATTTTTCAGACGATATGAAATATCAAGATGTTTATGTGCAAACAGAAAGCGATTTTTTTTCAGAAAATGTTGAAAGTGGTAACGATGTTTCTACTCTAGCTTCTGTGGTTACCAGAGGTATTTAATGTTTTTTTTATAGCTAGATACATTCTAAAAGCTACGCTATGAATGATTTAAATTAAACATTTTTTATTTTAACGTCTATTATGATTTCGTAGTTAATAAGTAATACTCATTTAAAAGTGGTGGCGAAAGTTTAATCCTTTATAGAACTTTTGATTTGTTTTAGATCAACATTTACAGACCTCAATGACACTTACGGCCAATACTCCTCGAAAAAAAGTGTTGAGAGAGGAGATAGTGTTTGAAAAAATCAACTGTGCCTGCTCAATGTTCAAGAAAGTTGGAAACCGGAATATCGTTTGAAGATATTTCCAAATATTTGGAAACTAACTACTCAGAAGATGCCTGCAAACTTCTAACGTCTCAGATAAGTTTATTAAATAAATCACCTAAAGGTTGTAGGTACACAGACGATTTTAAAAAGTTTGCTTTGAGCGTTTACTTTTTAGGACCTAAAACATACAAGAAATTTTCTACTTTGTATCGGTTACCTTCCAAAAGCACGCTCAACCGGTTTACCCGCCGTTGGGCAGTAAACCCCAGGCTTTAACGAATTTATTTTTCGTTTTATTGATCTTAGATCTCGACTATTAAGTGGTAAAGAGAAAGATTGCATTATATGCCTTGATGAGATGTCATTGAAAACTCATTTATTTTATGATTTATCAAAGGATAAAATAGTAGGCTTCCAAGAATCACTTTCAGCAGAAAACGAATCCGAACCAGCAACTAGTGCATTAGTTGTTATGGCACGGGGTGTATCAAGCAGCTGGAAACAACCGCTTGCCTACTTCTTTTATAAATCAACGGCGCCTTCAAATGAAATAAAAGACATTTTGTTCGAAACAGTTAGAAAGTTACGTGATATCTGTCTAAATGTGCTAGGTGTGGTGTCTGATCAGGGTTCTAACTTCCAAACATTAGTTAAAAGCTACCTTAAATTGAGCACAGACAATGTTTTTTTTACGTAGATAATATCTAGCTTTTTTACTTTTTTGACGTGCCACACTTACTTAAATCTACTATGAACAATTTTTTTTCTTACTGGTTTGAGTTACCAGAATGAACTACCAATAAAATGTATTTGGATACATTTTACAATTATGAAAAAAAAAAGGAATTTAGACTCTGTCCAAAATTAACTGACGAGCATATGTTTCCAAATAATTTTCAGAAAATGAAAGTAAAATATGCTTCTCAGATTTTTAGTCATTCTGTTGCAGTTGCTCTTAAGACGTACATTGATTTTAAAGTTTTGCCTGCAGATGCCAAAGAAACTGCTAAATTCATTAAAACAATGAATGCTGTTTTCGATTTATTAAATTCGTGCCATTTAAATAATTTCAATGCATTACTGAAAAATGTCCGTGTGGTTAACAGTGAAGGAAACAATTTAACAAATAAAATGAAATTTATATTTGGGTGGAGGCTTATAATAAAATCAGTTAAAGCCCTTTGGGGTATATTAAAATCAAAGGGTTACACCTTTTTACTGACAAGAAATTTAAACCAAGACTGTCTTGAAAACTTTTTTGGGCAAGTTAGAAACTGTTGTGGTAATTCAAGAAACCCTACGCCTATACAGTTTTCTAGAGCATTCAAAAAGTTGTGTACTCTGAAGTATTTAGACCATGTTGATGGCGCCAACTGCACTAATAACATTAATGAATTGTTGTTAAATATTACTCCAGACTTGGCAGAAAACTGTAAAGATCTCATTTTACCGTCAATAGAACCATCAAATCCTTTGTAAGTCTTTACAACTGATTACAGGAATCTAAACAATACCGATGGCAACGCGTTAGTTTACGTTACTGGTTATTTATTACAAAAAATGTATGCAGCAACAATCCTGCGACATATGAATTGCTTGTAATGAAAGAAATACCTTAAGAAAAGAAACAACCATTTTTTCTCAGACAAAAGCCTATGTCAGCAATACAAATTTTCCATTTGGTGGGATCAATGTACGTAGCCAGAATTTTGTTGGATATGTTACCCAGCTTGAAGATATATTTGTAGTTAACTTCAATAAATTAGCATGTAAAAATTCTATCGGAGCGACGTTAAAAGATCTTTCTAAGAATGTATCATTTACGCATCTTTGTAAAAATTTTCATTTAAGTTATTTCTTATCTCTTTATACAAGAGTGCGTTTATATTACACAATTAAATTTGCAAATCGTGAAATAAAACTTAAAAAATCTTATTAACCCAATACAAAATTACAAATATTACAAAATTTGTAATTATTCCTTTTTGCTTTGCTTCATAAGTTTGGTTTAGGATTACATTCTTAACTATATGTAATTATTCAATATTGTTCTTATATGCAAAACAAATTCTAAAGAATGTTATAGAATCTGGTATAATTTTTAACTATTTTAAATATATAGTTGTTCATGCTTCCTATTTTTATATTGTAATGTATACCCGAGGATTTGATTTATTCTAAGTATTTATATACGTAGAACCTTGATAACTTAAACCTCGATAACATAATAACCTCTATAAATTCATAAAATTTTGTGCTCCCTTCCCCTCTGAGTCCAAAATCTCCTTTACTTAAAATACGAACCCTCTATAACTTAAACGAATAATTTGGGCATCGCACGTCAGTAACTCAAAGTTGTAACGACGACGACCTTTGTAACTTGAATCATCTATCAATGAGTCGTCATTTGAAATGAATTAACACGTGTTTACCAAATGGCTCAGTACAGTAACTTATTTGTATCATTAGCTTGCAGCCATCTATCTCTATAATTCCTGAACAAAGCTCATAAACGGTCCTCCGTAAGTAAAAATATAAACCAATAAAAATTCCTTAACTTAAACCCTTAGAAAATAGAAACAACAATAACTCAAATTATTTAACGTCTCCCTCGGTCTTTATCTTATCGAGGTTCTACTGTATATATTTGTACCTTTTTGATGAATTATTTTATTTATATAATGTAATAAAAGCTATTTTAATCGATGATTCTAGTTTATTTCTTATGAGTAATTTTATATTCCCTATTAAATACTAAAACGTACCCTGCATAACAAAACAATACCTATCGTTTTTTGAAATAGTTTTCTAACAATGTACATTTTTATTAGCCCCCGTACCAAACACTCAATTTATAAATCAACAAGCTATGACGGTAGTAATTCGCGCGACCCCTGTATACTCGAGACACGTGCGGTTTTACGATTGTTTTTCGGAAAGCCTTTAACAGCGTTACATCAAAGAGCCGACGTCGAGTGAACTTACTATTCATTTGTTTATGTACGGTGCTATAGTCGATAAATTTGTCGACAAAAATATAGTTGATTGTAAGTGGGTCTTTACTATTAAAAATTGCGCTTTTGGTAATCCACAAAGATACAAAGCTCGATTAGTAGCCAGAGGTTTCAGTCAAAAATATTTACTAGATTACGATTAAACTTTTGCACCAGTGGCTCGAGTTTCAACACTTAGATCATTAATCATTTTAGGTAATCAGTTTAACTTATTGTTACATCAAATGGATATTAAAACAACTTATCTTAATGGCAAAAAGAGAAATTTATATGCGTATACTCGATGGGTTTCAAGCTAAAGAAAACAAAGTCTGTAAATTAAATAAATCATTATACGGTTTGAAGGCAATACTTTTGTTTACGACTGTCTTAAAAAAATAATTCAGGAAAATAATTTTTTATAGACCTTAAATTGACTCTAGTTACATTATAGACATCAATCCTACGTTGCATACAGTTGAAAATTCATACAATCGATCGTACCTGACCTTTGATCCGACCGCGCGTTTTATAATCATCAAATTTTTATCTTTAATAATGTTATCGTGCATTTTTTATTATAATTCTTAAGATTAATTTGAAGACAAACCAAAACATTTACTGTTGGATGTAAATATACTCGTACATCACGCAAATATATTTATATTCTCGTTTTGATTTGTACACTCGATCACCTCATCAGTCAAGAATGAAATACAAAGTCCACATCTCTATCGCGTATTGTACACTTTTTTAAATGTAACTCACTTTATTGTATACCTTGTTATGCGCATTGCTTTTAAATGTGTTAGAATTGTTATAATTTTTTTAGATGATTGTAATGACACATCATCGAATTTAAATAGTTCGTTCATTATTCGACGTAAACATCAACAATTATATTTGGATTTTTAGGTAAACGAATGAATTAAAACGCGATAACACGTTTCGTTATCTGAATTAAAAATAAATAAAGTATGACGTGGTATACTAATAACAATTTCAGTTTTTAAATTTCGTTAAATCAAATAGTGGAAAAGTCAGACTTCGTTATTTTGATTTAAATTATTAGGTTAAAAATATTTTTTCATTCTCCCTCCTACGAAAATATATTTTTTTATTTTAAATAGGCAAGCGAAAGTAGGTTATCGGTAGCTAAGTATGAAAAACTTTCGTGTCCTGGACAACGAACAAACAAAATGTCAAATTACTTGTCAAATATTTATTTAGATTGGAAATTAAATGTAAAATTACAATTGTTGTATGTTCCTGAAAGATTTAACGGCAAATATTGATTGAAATGTTGTTTGAAAGCAACGTCACTGGAAATTTTGACTTGCTTGTCGATTTGCGCAACATTATCATTAAATTCTATTTCTGAATTATGGCTTTCCCGAATAGATATCGATTTTGTGGGCATGATTTCTTGCCTATCGATTTGCGCAACATGATCATTAAATTCTTCTGAATGTTTGCTCTCCTGAATAGATATATATTTTGTGGACATGATTTTATTAGCTACTTCTATTTTACGAGTCACTGAATCTGCTATATATCCTTCCGCTAACACTGACGATCTCCATCCCCCGTGCCTTTTCATATCTAAAATGTCCACACCTGGGGCATTTGCTAGTAATGTAAAGGACGTTCTTCGAAACGAGTGGCCGGTGTACTGATTTGGGTTTGTAATTTTAAGAAATTTAGCTATGTCGTACGGAATTTTTGACATAGTATGCTTTCCAACCACCATAACTATAAAAAAAGCGTTCATCTTGCGCCTTTTTTGGTCGGAGTTGCATATAACGATTAACAAATGTTACCCAATCTTCTGTTACTACAAATCTTCTTTGCACATTATTTTTTGTAGTAAGAATCTACACTAAAATAACACAATTTTTATACTCTACGTCCTTCACTTTTAAATTATATAACTCGTCAGTTCGGCATGCCCCAGCTACTCCAAAAATCGCTACCACTTTTTTCATTAAATATATTGTCTTTGATTTTTCTAAGAAAAATACCAATAATACATCTTCAGTTATTGTGGACACATCTTTCGTTGTACACCATTTGATGAAATTTTCATAGGCTTGATTGTAACGGTCTTTAGATTTTTCCGGTAACAAACTGCTGCACGCAATAATTGCTGCTTCTTCAATGGAATTCATTTTTAACTAGATTCTAGCCAAACATTGAATTTAATAGATGTAGTAGACTTTATGGAAGAATATTTATTTGACAACTGTCAAAATATTAGTTTTTGTTGACACGAATGTTACCAAAGTAACGTAGCCCACGCCTTCTACCCATTTTATTGCAGTCTACAGAGAATTTTTTGCATCTTTAAAGTGTGTGTTTTAATAATAAAATCGGTGGACGAATGAAAAGTTTAATACATTACACGCTGCAAAGCCCCTTTAGGTGCTCGGAGATATTCAAATAGCCTCTGCTACGCTATTTAAATATACCTCGCACCTAAAAGTAAGCTTTCGCAGCTTGTAATGTAAATAACTATTTTCTACGACCATAAAGAAAATAGTATATTACGTAACGAGTGCGGAAAGTGACATTTTTCACACGAGTGGGAAGTATTGTCTCACGAGGCACAAGCCGAGTGAGACAATCCCACGAGTGTGAAAAATAACTTTCGCACAAGTTATGTACACTATTTTTCCTACGACCACGCGATATACTTTTACCGAATCAGGCATGTACAATCTTGCGTTTTTATGTAGGTGTGAGAGGTTTTATATATGTGTATTTATAATTACTTTATATAGTTTTGACTACTTAGGTACCTTTGAAAGTGGCCCAGAAAATTATGATTTTTATGCGATTAAAAAGAGTGCCTTCATAAAAAAGTTAGAATAAATATTGGTACACAAAATACTACGAATATTTATTTTAATAACTAACAACAATTGGAAACAGAACATCAGAAATAAAACTGTTTTTGTTACATAAATATTGCGATTCAGAATTAATTATTTATTTGAACTACTGTAAAAATTAAAAGTAAAATCATTATTAGTGCCATTTATAAATTGCAATGGTGTATGTGCAAGATTGTTTTCGATATTTTCTCGGATGTTACTTGTAATTGTAGTCGAAGTTGAGGGATGCTGATTAACATTTTCTAATATCGCTGATTCTGCAGTATCTTTGGATCCTCCTTGCACAGCGTCTACAATTTTGGATGCAACATTTATTCTATTGGTAGTCGAGTCGCCTATATATCCCTCAGCGACAGTAGAGGATTTCCATCCTCCATGTCTTTTAAGAGTTGTAATATCTCCTCCTGCAACTACCAATATTGTGGCGGATGATCTTCTAAGACAATGACTTGTGTATGTTTTTGCATTGTCAAGTTTTAAAAATTTGGCAACTACAGTAGGTACAGAACCTTTTTTGTTTATACCTACAACTTGTGTGGTACATTTTTAGTTTTGGTAGTTGAGAAAAAACCTTTTCTCATGCGTTGCAGGTCTTAAATCAGCGTATTTTTTATATTTTTCATAAAATATATCTGTTACATTAAATTTCCTGTCAATTTTATTTTTTTGGTATTGTAAATTTTAATTATCGCTGCAGAACCCAGATCTTTTCTATATCATCTACACTAATGTTTACTAGTTCTTGTTTGCGGCATGCTCCACTAATTCCAAAGATTAGAACTACCTAAAAATTAATATACCACTTATTAGTAAAACACGTGAGCAATACAAAACTTTTTTAAACTCACCTTAATGAATAAAAACTGATCGTCAGGAGCTTGTGTTATGAAATCGTTTATTTGCAAGGTGGTTAAGATAGACGATTTCTTTGGTTTATAACCATCATTCTTTCTTTTTAAAAATGCCTTTGTTTTTAGATATTTAGAAATATCTACATTGTGGTTTCTATATAAAGTAGTACGCAGCATAGAATATATTGACCACAGTGTATTTGGCCGTACTTTTTTGGATAATTCATCCATATATGCAAGTAGTACATTTTCTTAAAATGAACTTTTGATATCTTTACCTTTTCTCCAGTTTATAAATTCTTCATATGTACGTTCATATCTGGCTCGTGATTTTGTATGTAGGATTTTTAAGCATGCTATTTTTGCTGCTTCGACAATTTATGGCGGAGTGCATTCACTATCGCTATTACTGTCGTCCGTATCCATAGTTTTTTTAGGTTTCTATCAAATATTGTACAGTTGTACGAAGATAATCAACAGATAATTTTAATATAGTCACTGTAAAAAAACTTTTGACACTTTACATGATTTGTTCGACGCCTACTTTTTCAAAAAAATTAATTAGCTGTTTTAAGGATTCATTGTTCAAAGCATGCTCCAAATAATTGAAAACGGATATTTTTTTATTTAATAACATGAAAGTCCAAGAAATGTCGATGTAAACACACTTTATTTTTAAGAATAAATAAATTGTTGTGTATATTTTCTTAGCGGTATAAGTATCGTTGATAAGAACTTGACGTAACAACGATAGAGTGGCCGAATGGGCTAAGCGTCCGTAGACTCGATTTCTGACAAACAGTTAAGGTGGTTCGAACCCGGCCTTCGTGGATTTTTTTTTAATTTTAAATGAAATAAATAAATTATATTATATGGACATATCAACTTAGAAAATACGCATTTGACATATACATAAATTTGCGGGGTAAATAGACTAGCATTTCAACATTCATTTGACAGCTTTTTTATCCGTACTCGTACGGATGTTTTTTTTTCCGTACGCGTATGAATAAATGCCACTTTCCATAGAACTAGACAGTGCGATATATGTCACTTTCCTATGTGGTCGTAAGAAAATGTACATTTCAAGTGCGTGTTCGATTAAGAAACCTACCACGTTGTAGTACAGATTTCCATTTTCCACGGGCTAGCTGTATCGAAATGTTTCATTTCCCACGACTTTCATGAGCTAGTAGACTGCCATTATATTATAATATATGATCGAGTCATGTTTATTAACGTCTGTCTAATAATTTGACATTTCACATCAGTGTTTACAAAATTCATTTATAATAATATATTATACACCAATCGACTAAAGTGACCCACTTAATCCACCTAAGGGATTACTGTCACATTAGTCGAGAGGTGTATACAATATTTTTTGCAATTATGGTAATTCTACATACATTTTTAATAAAAATAAATACTGCTTATGATGGATTTTTACTTAACTTGGCTGGGCATCGAGGACGGACTTTCTAAAATGCATCGCGGATGTACGGTTTTATTTGTACTTTAAATCCCTTGGGATTTTAACTGTCACTTTATATCCTTGGGTCTAAAAGTGACACTTTAGTTTCTAACATGTGAGAGTAAAGTGACCACTTTAGTCTCGGAATTGCAAAAAAAAATAATCGAAAATGGGTAGCGATAGTGAGGATGATTTGATATTGACATGCTGATCCCGATATGTATACTAGCCATTGGTTTAGAAGGACATCGCTCACTATCCTGGTAGATGCAGGAGGTAATATTACTTCTTTAGAGAGACACGATCGTTGATAACTTTTTCCGCAGGTGAATTATAACGATTGTTTCTGCATACATTATTTTTATTTCAGAGTTATGAAAATTTAAAAATTTTGAACGTTATTTGTTTCACGAGGTAGGTAGGTACATATACAAAACGAAAAAAATATATGGTTCGTTCAGCGTTAAGAACCCGACTTGATAATTTCAGCGAAAAAAATCTCCAAACCATGCAACAATGACGGCAGTAAAGTTAATAATAAAAATTGTTATGGAAAATATTATAGATTTTTTATGACTCAGATGGTCGTAGAAAAAGTATAGTGTACAATTTGCATGAAATGACCCATTTCCAACTCGTAGGTATATGAATTTCATATACCTACTCGTGGGAAATGTATGTCATTTCATGCTCATTGTACAATATACTAATTTTCTACTCCCGTATACTACTCTGCCCATTTTTTAATATTGTTCAATTCGATACGGATGTTCAGTTCGATACAGATTTTGGCCAATGAAAACACGTACTTGGGGATAATCACGTGGTATGTGTCAACATATATGTTTGACGTTGAATTTTAATGACATTAAATCAGAACGTGTCAAAAGTACTAATAAGTTTTATAAACATGTCGAGTAATGAAAAAATATCTTGTAAATTTCCGAAAAAACCAAAAATGTCTGTGAAAATTTGGTCCGGAAGAAATACAAAAAAAAATCCATGACAAATTATACAGGCAATTCATGGACTGGAAAATTACAAAAGATATTTCATCTATTTCGGAAAATGTGTTGTTATAGTTTATAGTTTATTTTGAAGAACTTTCAAATCCTCATCTTTATGGACAAACTATTGATATTGATACTAATAATTTATTTTCATGTTTGTAAAAATGTTGGAATATGTAGAAACATAACTAGTTTGAAATTAATTGTTGCTTTTATTTCATTATTTTTATTGGTCGTAGAAAAAATAGTGTATGCAACGATCATGTAAAGCTATTAATACACTCGCGCTCGTGTATTAATAGCTGTCATTACAGGATCGTTGCATAATTGTATATTATTCAACGAGCATATAATGAAGATTATTAGCCACGAGATGAAGTTTACCGAGGGAATAATAACTCATTATACGCGAGTAGAATACTATACTTTATCCACGACTACTAAATATTTATTTTTCTACTTCCGTTACTAAAACCGCACTTTGAACACGGGTTTGACATGCACAAAATGACTCTTTAAACACTAGTGTTTAAAATTCGAAAAGTCACATGTCGTTTATCTTTTGTTTTTTAAACGTCAAATCAAGCGTATCTTTTGTATGTTAAATTTCATGCTCCTTGATAATTTTGTTATTCTGCGTCATTTGATTTATCAGTCAGCTGTCAGTCATCGTCCGTCATGTAATGATATAATTCAAATATAATATAATTTTTTCATTCCCGCGGGCGAAGAAAAAGTATAGTAAGCACCTCGTGTTAAAAACGTCTTTAGTCACTCGTTTCACAAGGAACTCGTTCCGCTTCGCTCCACTCTTGACTAAAGTAACCTTTTTGACACTTGGTACTTAATATACTATTTTGTTGAAGTTTATTTGTTAGAAAATTTTGTCACATAATTAGAAACACTATTATTTTATTCTAACAAATATGTCATACAATATATTATTGTTCATTTATACACAGTCCATAGTTATCGAAAATTATAATAATCTTATAACATCTCATAATAATTAACACAAAATTTATTTAGCTTAATAAATATTATGTATCTAATCTTACAAGATGATGGTATTTATTTATAGTTGTTAATTATTGTAATATTTGAACAATTGGTCACGTTAATCGCAGGGATAGAGTTAACATCAAAACTAATGTTTTGGTGACTGGTCGAAACATTTGAATTATATGTATATTGATTCGTTTGGTTTACTTTTGGTTGAAATGAAGATGATATTTTTTTGGCCGTATCGGTTTATTTTTGACGGAGACGTCTATGTAGCCTTCTGCCACAGCGGTGGATTTCCATTCACCGTGCCTTTTGAGAGCAGTAATATCCCCGCCTGCGTCAACCAGTATTGTTGCAGAAGATCTGCGGAGACAATGTCCAAATTATTGTTCTGGATTCGGTAATTTCAGGAAAACAGCAATATCGTTTCCCATTTTTGTGAATTTGTTTATTCCAATTCTCTGAATTGTACATTCACCATTTTGTCAATTTAAATAGAATGTGTCACTGGTTATATGAGTTGGTCGAAGACTTATATATGTCTTGCATATTATGTAAAAGTAAATTTTCGGCAAATGTTTGTCTTGGTATTTGGCACATTAACCAAAAAAGCTGAACCAAGATCTTGTAAATGGTTTATTTTAATTTCATACAACTCATTACTTCTACATGCACCCATTATCAAAACAACCTTAAATTACAGAATGTATTGATATAGCTATGTGAAAGATTTACTTAACCTTCCAGGACTCGCGCCAAGTCTCACAGACCCAGCGAATTTACTTCTACGTGTCATATGGTGGTGGGGCAACGCTCGATACTGGGATGCTCAGTAGCTTTCCATGTCCAGTCGATATTTAACCTCGTGACGCGCTATATCAAAAAAGTCTTATTTGTGTGGTAATTGTCGATTAAGGTCTGTTAGACCCGGCGCGAGTAGTCGTGTTACTGTTGAATTCGGGAAGCAGTGATCTCCTCCTATCATGAAAACTGTCCACTCAAGACAAAAAGAGACAATCGCAACTCTACTTGGTGGAACAAAAGCCTAGATAAGCGAAGAAAAGAAGTTCGACGACTATTCAATCGATCTAAAGAGTCAGGCAACTGGGAACCTTATAGAACTGCTCTAACAACTTATAACAAAGAAATTAGAAAGGCGAAACGGGAGTCTTGGAAGAAGTTCTGTGAGAGTATATCCGACATACCTCGCAGTACTAGGATACACAAGATTCTCTCTAAAGAGCCGATTGCCGAGATAGGGTCGATGAAACGACCAGATGGCACTTTTACGACCTCTAGAAAAGAAACGTTAGAGCTTTTGATTAAAAACCACTTTCCCGGAAGTTTAACTCTGGATAACAACCGACCTCCCCACTTTGAGGGCGCAAGGCGGCCCAAAAAGAATGATTGGGAGGTCGCCAAGAACGTTATCACAGCATCGGCGATTGAATGGGCAATAAAATCATTTCAGCCCTTCAAATCTCCCGGTGAGGATGGCATCTTTCCAGCTCTGCTACAAAACGGACTGGAATTACTTATACCCATCCTCATTAAATTGTATAGAGCTAGTCTGGCGTGGAATTATATACCACCCAGTTGGTTGACGGCTAGGGTAGTATATATACCGAAAGTGGGCCGCATAGACCCACAGCCTAAATCTGTCAGACCAATTAGCCTAACATCTTTCCTGCTTAAAGGACTTGAAAAAGTACTGGACTGCCATATCAGGCAGGTAGCTTTATACAGCTCCCCCCTGAGCATCCACCAGTACGCTTATCAAACAGGAGAAAATCACACAATCCCTTAACAATAAGGAGATTGCGGTGGCCATTTTTCTCGACATCGAAGGAGCATTCGACAATGCACTACCAGCTTCCAACCAACGATTACCGGCTGGATACATGCCATGCTCACTAATAGAACAGCCACTACTACTATTCAAGACGAGGCCATCAGCTTTAAGGTTTCCAGGGGCTGCCCGCAGGGTGGAGTGTTATCTCCCCTTTTGTGGTCACTCCTGATGGATGACCTGCTTGGTACTCTCGTGGGTAGAGGGGTAGAACTGCAAGCGTATGCAGACGACCTTGTCATTCTGGCAAGAACAAAGTCAGGACGGGTTGCACATAATACCCTCCAAAGGACTTTGGACGATGTCTACAGTTGGTGCCAGAGGGAACAGATGTCTGTTAACCCTGGCAAAACTGTAATAGTTCCCTTCACCAGGAGAAGGAATTTGGCGGAGCCTCCGCCACTTTCCTATAATGGTGAGGTTATTCCATTTGCGGCGGAAGTAAAATATTTGGGGATAATCCTAGATAAAAAACTTACTTGGAACGCTCACTTGGAAAAAGTCATCCATAAGGCCAGACTTTCCTTGTGGACATGTCGCAGGATCTGCGGAAAATCTTAGGGCTTGGGTCCCAAACAAATCCATTGGATATATTTGATGATTGTTAGACCAATGATCACATACGAAGCCATTGCTTGGTGGTCAAAATCTTTACAGAAAACGGCCCAAGCAAAGCTCTCTGGCATACAGAGACAGGCTAGTTTGGCTATAACTAGTGCTATCAGCACCACACCGTCAGCAGCCATGGAAGTCCTCCTCTCCACATACTTCTGGAAAAGGAGGCCAGATGGACAGCATATAGAATTGTGCATATTTCTAAATGCACGAACCATGCTTATACAGAGCAAAGTAGAATGCTAGCGGCCATCGAAAGTCATAGTATTCTGGGAATGACCTCTGATATAATGCCCCCAACAGTAAACTATAATCTGCCTTATACCGTCCTATTTCCAAATAGAGATGAATGGGTCCTCCGCAAGGATGAACTCTCAAGAGCAGACATCTGTTAGTACACTGATGGATCAAAGACACCCTCAGGCTCTGGTGCGGGTGTATACGGTCGAAGACCTAGGACAGAAATCTCAACATCTCTGGGATCCTATGCAACCGTATTTCAGGCGGAAATGTATGCCATTGCTTCATGTGTGGAGAGTTTGGGACAATCAAACCTGACACACAGATCAATAAAAAATTTCACGGACAGCCAAGCGGCCTTGAAAGCACTTAGCTCGTACCGTGTAACGTCGAAATTGGTTCTAGACTGCCAAAAAAGACTCGCCTCAATAGCAGAACGCAACAGGGTATCGCTGGTTTGGATCCCTGGCCACTCTGGTATGGATGGTAATGAGAAGGCTGACTCTCTTGCAAGAGAGGGTGCCGCTCATGACTTTATCGGACCAGAACCTACAATTGGCATCGCAACAAGTGTTGTCAAACAAACACTAAATACCTGGACTGCAAGAAGAGTTTTAGACTTCTGGCATAATATACCAGGATTGGTTCATTCAAAGGCCTTCATACATCCTTCGAATAATGTATCCAAACAAATGTTAGGCTATAATAGACACGATCTACGGTGCCTAACAGGCCTTCTAACAGGCCACTGTCGTTTGAATCATCATATGCTGAAATTTGGACTGTCGGATGATCCGATTTGCCGTCTTTGTTTGGAAAATGATGAAACAGCAGAGCATATAATTTGTGCCTGCCCCGCCGCGGCGCAAATTAGGTATCTGATGTTTGGCAGGGCCACTCTCTTGCCCTCGGACCTGAAATATCATTCACTGAACAAATTAATCGGCTTCGTCAAGAAGCTGAATTAGTTTGGTGAAATTTGAATAGGTATGAGCCACAATAGACTCTCGCGAGTCGCAGTGGAGGGCCTCATTGACCCACTCATTATAAACCTAACTTAACCTACTGTTGAATTTATGTCGCCGACTGTAAAGGACATATTTTAAAGGTAATATTTTTAATTAATTTGTAACCAGCTCTTATAATTAAATATTATATATATTTTCAGATGTCTTATGAAAAGGAACAGACTTATCTTTTACGGCTTAATACTGAAGTTCCTACACCTGGACACGACACAGATGATAATTTCAGTCTTTTTGAAGAAGATTAAATTGAAGAACCGCAGATTGATGAAGCATCTGATCTTGAAGAAGACCATATTGAAAAAATAAACGAAGACACAGATGAAATTGACTGTCTCGACCCTTACTTCGTGGAATATGCTCATATTAGTGTTTTTAAAAACTTAAGGTCTCTAGTTAATTCCACAATATAATACAAGTTATTGAAAATTCTAAAAAATTGACAATTGTTTCGATAAATCAATATCATCGTCAGAATGACAGAAGTTACATTTCATTTTATGCCTACCTGATGTTTAGTAGTTATTATTAGCTAGACCAAGAAGTAACCTAACTTGTGATTGGCTTGATACATGTTTATAGAAAAAAGAAGAAGATGTGATATTACAAATATTGAAGCTTAGATATTATTAGCCCTATGGTGATATCCTGGATATCATTTTTCCAATTAAGATCAGTATAACTGTGCAATGATATAGAAAACCAGGAAAACTATATCTGCTGATCTTTACAATTATCACTTAAGAAGACAGTTTATTAGTGGAGAATTCCCTAGATTTAACTGTTCATTAACAACTTCATATTGTGGGTTTCTTAAATGTCTTCTAATTTCCAGTTCTTCAAGGAAATCCAGTTCTTGTTTCTTTTCACAAATATGCAGTACTTCTAGTTCTGTGTTAGGTGTCAATGAATGATTGGTGTCAAGTAGATGTTTTGCGTAGTGGGATTTATCTGGTTGTTTTAATCTGTATGCTCGTAAGTGCTCACTGTATCGTATTTCAAAATTCCTAAGGGTCTGACCCAAATAGACAGCATTACATTCTGGACATTTGAGTTTATATATACCTGACTTCTTTAATAGTGGTATTTTTGTTTTTACATTTAACAATTTTGTACTAACGTTACTTTCTGTTTTAAAAGAAATTGTTGTATTCGTTGCTGAAGATATTATCTTTGAAATATTATTAGAAATATTTCCTGCATATGTGATGGTTTTATAAGTTTTAATTTCATCAGCTTGTTTAGGATATATTAGTTGTAATGCCACTTTTTCCTCTTTTTTACTAATTAGCTTATTTATCATATCTAATGGATAACCGTTAGATGTTGCTATTTGTCTAATTGTATTAATCTCTCTATCAAAATTACATTTGTTCATAGGAACTGAAAAAGCTCTATGTATCATTGAATTATATGCTGCTAGTCTGTGTGACACAGGGTGGTTAGAATTGAATGGAATTGTTACATCAGTTTGTGTTGGTTTTCGGTAAATTCAAATAATTTTCTTTATGAGAAATTAAAAATTGCCAATTTAATCAAAAATATTGAATCTTCAAAAGTTAAACGTCAAACAAAAAATGATATTTCAGTTTTAAACGCAATAAAAAAGAAGATAGAGAACAATAACCTAACAGTTACAAAATCTAATAAGGGGAACGCTACTGTCATTTTGACGACTGAAAATTACAATTCCAAAGTATATAACTTTATAGAATCCAGCGATGTAAAAGTTCTTAAAGCAGACCCAACAAAGAAGTTTTCTAATAATGTAAGGGATATTGTTAATAATTCAAATTATCTTTTAAATGATTACGAAAAGAGGTCTATCATACATAAGAATCCTCATTGTCCACAATTATATGGAACAGTTAAATTACATAAAATAACGAAACCAATTAGACCTGTAGTCTCTTATGTTAATGCTCCTAATAATATATTAGCAAATAAGCTCAACAATATACTCAATACTTACGGATATGAATATCAGTACTCAATTAGAAATTCAATAGAACTAATCAAAAAGTTGAAAGCAATCCACTTACAAGATAACTATAAACTCATATCGTTCGATGTAACTAACATGTTTACTAAAATTCCTCCTAAAGAATGTCTAATACTTGTAAGAAAATTACTAGAAGATAAAAATATTAATCCAGGAATAATATCAGATATACTTAATTTATTTGATGTATGCATTAATCAGAATTATTTCACTTTTGACAATAAGATATATATTCAAAATGAAGGTTTACGCATGGGAAGCCCTATATCACCTATTTTAGCAAACATTTTTATGGACAATTTAGAAAGAAAGATCTTTGAAAGTAATATTTCGAAAAATATTTTATTTTGGTATAGATATGTAGATGACATATTAGCTTGCTTTATGGGTAGTGAACGACAATTAGATGTATTTTTCAACCACATCAATAATTTACACCCGAAAATTAAATTTACATTAGAAATTGAAGAAAATAGCTCAATCAATTTTCTTGATTTCAAAATTCAAAGAGTTAATAATGTACTTGATTATTCAATTTACCGAAAACCAACACAAACTGATGTAACAATTCCATTCAATTCTAACCACCCTGTGTCACACAGACTAGCAGCATATAATTCAATGATACATAGAGCTTTTTCAGTTCCTATGAACAAATGTAATTTTGATAGAGAGATTAATACAATTAGACAAATAGCAACATCTAACGGTTATCCATTAGATAACACAAAACTAGAAGTACTGCATATTTGTGAAAAGAAACAAGAACTGGATTTCCTTGAAGAACTGGAAATTAGAAGACATTTAAGAAACCCACAATATGAAGTTGTCAATGAACAGTTAAATCTAGGGAATTCTCCACTAATAAACTGTCTTCTTAAGTGCTAATTGTAAAGATCAGCAGATATAGTTTTCCTGGTTTTCTATCATTGCACAGTTATACTGATCTTAATTGGAAAAATGATATCCAGGATATCACCATAGGGCTAATAATATCTAAGCTTCAATATTTGTAATATCACATCTTCTTCTTTTTTCTATAAACATATATTAAGCCAATCACAAGTTAGGTTACTTCTTGGTCTAGCCAAAAATAACTACTAAACATCAGGTAGGCATAAAATGAAATGTAACTTCTGTCATTCTGACGATGATATTGATTTATCGAAACAATTGTCAATTTTTTAGAATTTTCAATAACTTGTATTATATCGTGGAATTAACTAGAGACCTTGAGTTTCATTTAAAAACACTAATGAAGACACAGATACTGAGCAAGAGGCGAAATCCGACGAAGAAAATTTTGGTCGCCTAGCAAAAATTCCACGGATAGCAACATTTATTGGAAAGGATGGCAAAACAACCTGAAAAAAACATATCACTAAAAAAATGTAAGAACACGAAAATGCAATATTGTGACTTCACTTCCTGGCGTTAGACCTTGTGCTAAGAATGCAAAGACTCCATTTGAATGTTGGAATTTATTTTTTTATAATAATATATTGAAAATAATTGTACAAAATACGAATAAAATGATCCAGATGCAGAGATCTAATTTTTCCCGACAAAGAGATGCTAAAGAAACCGATAAAATCGAAATAAAAGCCTTGTTAGGTCTACTATATTTAGCTGGAACTCTAAGAAGCAGCCATCTAAATGTTGATGACCTATGGGAAAGGGATGGTACCGGCGTTGAAAAGTTTTGGCTGACGATGTCTAAAGAAAGATTTTTGTTTTTACTAAGATATTTGTGATTTGACGACGAACAAACAAGAGATGACAGAAAAGCTGAAGATAAATTAGCCACGATTAGAGAACTATTTGATATTTTTGTTGTTAATTGTAAGAAAAACTACACTCTTAGTCAATTTGCATCTATCGACGTACAGTTACCGGCCTTTAGGGGAAGGTGTCCATTTCGACAAAACATTGGTAGTAAGCCCAACAAGTACGGCATTAAAATTTTTGCCATGGTGGATGCAAAAATGATGTATGTTCAAAATATGGAAGTTGGAATACAACCTAAAGGACGTTATTCTGTTCCAAATGATGCATGTAATATTATGCTACGAATTGTTTCTCCTATTTCCGGCACTGGTCGTAATGTAACCTGTGATAACTGGTTTACTTCATTTCCGCTTATAACGAGACTCTTGTCAGAGCATAACTTAACCTATGTTGGAACAGTACGAAAGAATAAGCGGGAGCTACCTTCTGAATTTGTCAATACAAAAAGTCGTCCTGATTTATCAAGTATTTTTGGTTATCAAGAAACCACCACAATTCTTTCGTATGTACCACGTAAAGGAAAGAACGTAATTATTGCTTCCAGCATGCACCGCGATTGAACAATCGATCCGGATACCGGTGACAAACTCTGTACCACATATAATGTAGCAAGAAACACGCAACGTTGGCCTATGGTAATTTTTTTCCATATAATGAATATCGCTGGTATCAATTGTCAAAGAATTTATGCTGCGGATAATAAAAAGTATTCCTATGTAAGAAGAAAATTTCTAAAAGAATTGGCAAATATGCTAACAGAAGACCATCAAAGACGCAGAGGTCAACTGACAAATTTACCAAGAGAAGTGAGAGAACGCAGACAGGAAGCAGATTGAATACTAAATTTAAATCAAGAACAACTTTGTTTTCCCCACTAGAAAGGGATGCTATTTTTGCAAGAAAGGTAGTAAAACCAAATATTTTTGCCAAATGTGTAGAAAGTTTGTTTATCTGCTCAAATTTTGTACCAAGGATGTGTCAGAAATTAAAAAAAATAATAATATGTTATAAACAAGTATTCTGTTTTGTAAGAGTATAAGTATAATTTGTTTTGTATTTTTTTTATTAAAAGTTTATGTAGTTTCAATAAAATTAATTACTTTTGTGTTGTACATATTTTTTTATATTTAAAATGCCATTTCCCTTTTTTATATAAAAGAGGTTAAGCTAATACAAAAAAGTCTGCTGGACCCGGCGCGAGTACTCGTGTATCAAAATAAAGCGCGAGTCCTGGAAGGTTGATATCTTACCTTTGTTGGTTAGTTTGGTATTTATCATCAGATGCTTTAGTTAAAAAGTTATTGATATCTTCGCTAGAAAAAATTTTCGCTTTTTTAGGCTGCAACCCTTCTGATTTTCGTTTTAATAATGTTCGTAATTTTTCATAATCTTCTAAATTTATTCCTTGATATAAGGTATGCTAACAAAGTCGATTCAGAAAATGAAGTGGTTTTCTTTTACTTTTACCAGTTCAAAATAGATTCATAGGCCATATTATATATACTTTCCTTCTCTTCTCCGGCAATAAATTTAATGAGACAACTTTAGCAGCTTCTCTAATTTCTGATGATGCTAATGAAAAGTCATTTTGTATATCCATTTTTAGTTGGTTTTTTTAAAACAATTTAACACAAAATATCAAAACACTGATAAATCTACGCACACAAACAATAACGTTGACAAATTTGAGTCAAACTGATTTTATTTCAAAAGCTACTTCGATTTATAAATTGTTTCGAAAAACATGGTACGTTAGAATAGTAATTTATGCAACAAGTGCATAAAGTGGTACTTTTTTTCACGAATGGAAAAAGTTGACCGCAATTCCATGAGTGAAAAAAGACACTTTATGCACATGTTGCATACATTATTTTTTCTACAGCCCTATATAGAAAAATCAAATTCAAATAGAAATTTGGGATATTTTTATTAAGCTCCTTCGGTAAATTACAATTATACGTATTCCAAGTTTCATGAAAGTCCATCGTCGATGCCCAGCCAAGATTCATTGTGTTAGCTTATGTGAAGCGTGAAATAAAGTTAACGTTATGGCACTTTTTTTAACGCTATTTTACTTTTTTTCACTCTAACCATAAACAACCACTTTAAGCGCTGCAAACCGATGAAATACAAGGTACTTTAAAGATAGGGCGTAGAAAAAACAGATTTACGACACGCAAATTCCAAGTCGCTGATGGCTCAGTGCAGATGCTCCTTGCTTTCCAACCACGGGTCCCGGGTTCGAATCTGGTCTAGGAAAATTCACTTTTTTAATTTTTTTCATATGTACAGAACTGAATTGAAAATATTTAGTGGTTTACACGATAAAATTTTAAAACCGATTGTTTTTGGCAAAACAATATAATATTATAGCTAAATCAAGGAAGCATCTGACAGCAGTGATTAATGATTCATTAATCACTGCCGTCATTAATGGGTATTATTAAGATCGAGCACACAGACGTATAATGAGTACATTATACAACTGTCGTGGATAAAATACTATTCTACTCCTATTTTATAGTACACTTATTAAAAGAATAAAATCTATATCATAATGAAGTTCATTATGATATAGATTTCCATTACGATACAGATTTTTAAGCCAATAGAATAAAATTACTTTCTAGTAAAGTAACACTTAATTTGACAACTGTCAATTTATATTTTCAAAAGTACCTTTATCAAAATTAGTTAAAAACTTATTTTGAAGAATTACAAATAGTTATTTATGCAACAAGTGCAAAAAGAGAGTGTTTTTTGCATGCGACTTGAAATTGTCCAACGAGGCCTTTAGGCCGAGTTTTAAATTTTAACCGTTCTTCTTTTTTTTGTATCTTTATGGCCTCCACCTTGTCAGTACTTAATCATAGCTGGTTTTCGCTTTGACCATTTAAATTTTAAATAATCAAAGATTTTTGCAATAATTGTAACTCGTTCAGACTAAGTAGTAATATATACATATATTATTGCTGTATTAGAGCAGGATCAGACACTTGCTCTGGATTTTTATTTTATTTATATGTTTATGTTTGTCATAAATCATTACAAAACTGACAAGAATGACAGATGAGTGCAAGAAAGATTTTGTTGCACTAGTGCAAAAAAGAAACACTTTTTCCATTAAATGTGTTTCACAAAAGTATTGTTTTTTGCATGAATGTAGAAAAAGAAAATGAAACAATCATCCGTATGGACTCATTGTTCAATTACCAAATCTTTAAAACATAAAGAATAATGTTGACATATCAAAACATCCCAAGTTGCTTGCTGTAATAAAACGTATATCATGAGAATATATTTGTATAAAATCGAACATATTATTTTTAACAGATGAAGTTAAGAGGTTTTTGAGCGAAGCATCTGAAAAGTCAAATATTATGTTATTTTTCAGAAAATCTCGAAAAAATCTCCTTCCACCCCTCAGGTAGGGGTAAGTCGAAAATATGAACTTTGGTATTAGGTAGATATTGTTTGCACTTAGTATAAAAATGTTTTGATAATTTTACCAAATATATAACCATTCTATGAAGGTATATTTTAATTAAAGGTATTGTGTTCACTTTCAAGTTTTTACTTATCTATTGTCAACAAACTAATGTTTCTATAAACATTCCGTTGTTATGATAAAAATCCGTGAATCCTTTGACGTAGGACTGTTGGAGTCCTTTTTAACAATCTTATGTTACATTAGATAAAGACTTAGAGTGAGGTAAACAATTTTTAAATTCATTTCTGTTATAATTATATGCACCAGGAGAAAAAAATGTAAAGTAGTTGCTGAAGATTCTCAACTGTGGTGAATAAGTATTTGACACAGTCTTACCTACAGTTTTCCTAAATAGCCTCTGAATAATTTCTTTATTATTTCCAATATTCTTTAGTTTTTCAAGAGACCATAAAAAATAGAAACCTCCAAAAAGGTCTTCATTTTACATCAGTTGAATAAAAAATTGTTCAGGGTCAAAAAATTCTGGGTATTGTCAGATCTCAAGTTTTTCTGGAAATTTAATATATTCATAGAACATAAAATGCTTATTTTGGTTTCTGAAGGTTTTGTAATGTGGTGGATCTGATGGTTGTAGTTTTTTTAAAATTTAATATATTCATAGAACGTAAAGTACTTATTCTGGTTTCTGAGGGTTTTTAATATGGCCGATATGATCGTTGTTGCCACAAAGTTTTTCTGGAAATTTAATATATCATGGAACGTAAAGTAGAAAGGTGTAGCTATCGCCGTATCAGCCCTATGAAAGATACGGGTTCCCCAATTACAGGGACTCCAAACTCGTGTAAGCTTCGCCGCAGTTAGGAAGAAGGGCGCTGCAACAAATTTTGATACAAGGACCATCAAGGGTAAGATACGCTCATGGTAAAGTACTTATTCTATTTTCTTTTAATATGGTCGATCTTATGATTGTATTTACGTTGTTGTCAGATCTCAAGTTTTTCTAGAAATTTAATACATTCATAGAACTTAAAGTACTTATTCTGGTTTATGAAGGTATTGTAATAGGGTGGATCTTTTAGTTGTATTTACCTTGTTGTCAGATCTCAAGTTTTTCTGGAAATTTATTTTATTCATAGAACATAAAATGATGTTAATAGTTTATAATAAATAAATGTGGGTATAAATTGAACCTAGAGATCTGATTCAATTCGTATATAATATTTTCTATAATATTGTAACTTACGTGTTATTAAAATCCAATATGATCATATTTTTAGCACGTAGATTCTTATCACAAAAACCGTTAATGTTTCGCTACCTACTAACACCATATACCTAGAAACTAAACTTATCGCTTGACGTAAACCGTTTGTCAGATAACGTGTGTTTCTCATAGAAACTCAAAAGTTTAACAAAAAATACAGAATTTCTGAAAAATATTTATCAACAATGAGTGATACCGACACAATAAATTCATAAATCCAATTCACACACACACAGTGAATCATATTTGTTAAGTTGTACTCTCTAGAATTGATAAGAGCTTGAAATGATAATGAAAATTTACTCCATAATAGCATACCGGGTGTCGCTTATTTCAGATTCATAATTTGTAGTTTGAAAATTAGGTTTTGTTATTTTTATCTATATTTTATATATTATTTATTCTGTTGTGATTAAGCATTTAACTCTAGTGTCATTTTAGACAAAAAATATGATTTTTCAATGTAAATGGATTAAATTGCATATTATATGAACGTTTACTAATAAAGGTACTTTATTCTTGAATAAAATTCATATTTTCCGAGAGTACCTCTTATACGACTAAAAAAAATTGATATCTGATGAATGTGTTGTAGATTTTAGAACACGCAGAACTTTTTATTAAGAACATTGCAAATATTCAAAAAACAAAATTCTCTTTGTTATTTAGTTAACTCGATTAACCTGTAAGTCATTAATAAAACAAAATCTTAGATGATACTGGAAAAAGTTTGTATTGCTGAAATAAGTTGACGTAGACATCTGGAAGAGCTGTCAGTAAGTTATAAAATTGGGTAAGATGCTGCAACCAAGAAAGTAGAAAGTGGATACATTTTTGATTGAGCACTTGCTTCAATGGTAATTCCATACTAGCTTAGAGTCGACCTCTACAGAATCGAGTGCCTTTAGCGCTGCTTAGATGTATGTGAAAATAGCTTATGTAGATGAACTAGATTAGTGGAGTGGACTGTTACGTTTGTCGTTCACCGATACATCAAAGGTTTTTTTTTCGATTAGGTTTTTGGAAAGAAGGACCATATTAAGTAACGTTTAATTAAAAACACTTAAATACGACAATATTACCAAAGTAAATCAAATCTTGCAAAAAACATATATTAAGGTATTAGATACAACAAAATGATGCGGCGAGTTGATTGATAATTAATTACAGTTGTTCACAGATATTAGATGCTCGTATGATAAATATGTATTTCTCTCCGATTATTTTTAACTAAAGCACTTCTAGTTAGCATTGTTGTATTTCGCGCCATAACACGATAGATATTTTCACACTTTTAGGTAAATAATAATTTTCCCGGTTTAGAATTAAGTTTAGCTGATTCGTTTAGTTTTATTCTGACCGGAGAGATTCACTGATTTGTTAAGATACTTGTTACGGTGTGAAAAGCGTCCGTTTCGGACAAGATATTTTCACAACTCTTTCTCGGACGAGAAAAATTTCGCTACTGTTTGTTTTTCACGAGAGCTGAAAAAAGACTGTTTGTAATTCAGATCTGGATGTCGTAAAATATAACTTTCTTTTTAAATCTCGACGTCGGGTAAATTACCCATTGACAATAGAGAAGTTTTATCATTGTAACATAATTGAAAGATTCTATTCTTTGTCCCACATCCATAAATAATAGTCTTGGTGTGAGGTAAATTATTTACGTCAACCATTTTGGAACAGCATCAATTATTTGAGGTGATTGGTATTTGATTCTAAATGTTTTTAGAAAGGTCCATAATTCTTTCTTATGAATAGATTTTTAGAACTAGTTAACTTTTGAAGTGCCTCGACCCTGTAGAGAGGATTTCTCTTTTTCCATACACTTGTTCGACAATTACAAATTGAGGGAGAAAGTTTTTGTTAATTTATTTTCGTGATATATACTGCTTGCCAAATCGCAACAATAGCAACTGTACGATATGTTCTTTACGGTCTATTGATTTCTTCCATACAGTAGTGAATTGCCGTGAGTTCGCCTGGAAAATTGTGGCGTCCTTAGTTAGGCTTACTGGAAAGGTTATCTCTAGTTTTAGCGCACAACTTCTGCAACCTACGACTTCCGTCTGTATACCAGTGGCGGCTTTAGGATTTGGTCCTGGGAGGGGGCGCGCAGTGTAGAATATTCTAAGTTAGGTATGGGATTAAATTAAAAAAGAATATTCAAAAAATATATTTTTTAATACTGTTTAGATAATGTATTTTATTTTTTTTATTTTTTATAATAGAATAATAAACTCAGCAATAAAAAAATAATTGATAATATAAAAAAGACTAAAACTAAAATAATTACATAAAATATTGTTACAATAAAAATAAACACTGGGTATAGTGTTATTATCTATCATACAGAGTGTTTATTTTTATTGTGACAATATTTAATAAAATTTGCACATCATTTATATTAAGTAATACTATAATTAACACAAAAAAATATTTCAGCCATTATGATCATAATAATTAAATTAAAGAATAATATTATTTACAAAATACTTTTTAAATTGTTTTTAAGTGACGATGCCCTTTTATTTTGTGTTAATTCATTTTGTAAATTTTAACACCGCTTGATAAAATTGATTTATCGCCAAATTTTGAAAATAATACGTCATGTAGGTAGGTAATAACCGAATAAAAAAAAATTAAATTCAGAAAAAACAGTTTTACTTGAGACAGTGGAAGAGTACACCGTGTCGTTGCTAGAGTCGAACATCGAAAAATTTACGTTTTATATTAAGGGACGCTGATTTTCCGGCTTGTATATTTTAATAACGAGAAAAAAAAGAAATACTTGAAAATGGCAATACGCCGAAACGTAGTGGAGAAAATAAAATGAATGAGAAGAGAATGTAAACAATACAAAAAATCTTTTTATTTTTAACCTTAACCATGTTGGCCGATTACCGGGAATAAGCTTAAACGAAAAAAAACAATAAAAAATGTAAGCAAACACAGAAAAGATGAAGAAAAAAAGGAAAAAGAAAACTTAAAAATATTAATTTAAAACAAATACAAATTAAATTTAAACAAATACAAAAAAACCACAAAAAACTTCATAAAATTAAATTGTAAATTCTAGCCTCTTTTTTTATTAACGAATCGGTTTATAATATTTTGAATATTTAATTCACAATTTCTATGAATATATAATAAAGCTAATCAATTTAACCGATCTTCGGCCATAGTAACACAGTTGCGAATTTGAAATGCCGTGTTTATTATCTTCGACCATTGTTAACTTTACCCAGTGGGGAACAATTTACGGACCGTAAATAGTATAGTTGTAAATCAAGACCAAGTACACAGTCCGACCCTACGCAGGGACGTCTTTAAAAATTTGAGCAAAGTAGAAAACAATTGCTTCTTGACAAGGATTTTATGAATTTACAAATAAAAACGACTCATATAATTATTACATTATAATTATACACAACTATATTAGGGTAAAAGAAAAATTATTTCATTATTATAATATAATGTAATATTTTTTTTATAATAATACGTTTATTCATTCAGTGAAACATACATAGAAAAATATTAGATTTACGCTGTCCCGAAACTTTCAGTCTTTCCAAAATCATAGACGTTGTTGGCACCCTATTTTCTTTGTAAAAAGAGTAAATTTGTTGTTTTATTTCAGTTCCCGCCGCTTCATCGATTCTAGAAAAAAATTTCATTTCTCGTTTCTGTCTCTCCCTTGTTTATAATGTCCCTTACCGTATATACAGGAACTTTTGTTAATTCACTTGTCACGGTGAAAGAAGTTGAACACCCTTTTTCAATTAGAGTTTGGTAAGCATTTTTTATTATCGTTTTTGCGTCACCTGACAAATGTTTTCTTTTAACCTTCCTGTTGACCGAAACATCATCTTCAGTATCACTGTTATCACTAATTTCAATCACTTCATTCTCTATTTCCATTTCATTCGATACAATGTTTTCCCATGGACGAACCACTGCCATTTTTATTTGCACAATGCACAACGATGAAAAGTCACAGACTGATAGACTGCACCCTTGCTTTACCTGGTTGGTGATTACTCCGTCCCTGTTAGGACGCAGGTATAAAAGATAATTTCTAATTTATGAAGAGGCAGTATCTGTGGTCTTTATGCATTCTTGTTGTATGTAACATTTACACAATGCTCCCTGTCATAAACACGGTATTTCAAATTCGCAAGTATAACTCTTTATTAACTTTAAAAGCTTCTTTCTGCCGTTGCTACCGATATACTGAGAGTGCATAAAATTTTTAGAATATGGTGAACTATTGGAAAATCGTTTCTATCGCATTTTTGTAACGCCTCAAGGGCATTGCTGGTTTCTATCATTCGTTGTTTATACATTGAATTTCTCCCAGCAATTGCGCTAGAGAAGGATTTCCCATCAGATCTCCAAACTCCAAAATTTTATGTCCGATAGAACCTGTATTAGGCCTTCCTGACTATTGATTTTATTAAGCGAATTAGGAACAAGCGTATACAGATTTAAGGATACAATATTTTTATCGTTAAAACGCATATTTAATGTCTCCAATAATTATATCCAATATCGGAAAATATACGCTTCTCCTCCAATAGTCGCTTGGCAAAAGAGTGGCAAAGTCTTGTAAAATGTAAGAAATTAATATAATAATATTGGTTATTGTATATATAATAGGGATCTTTCATAAATCCCTCCACATGATTTTTTCCACTTCTTGGTTTAGCCAAAAATAATTATTAAACATCTGGTAGGCATCGCATGAAATGAAAGTTCTGCCATTCTGACGATGATATTCAGTTATCGAAATAATTGTCAATTTTGTCGTCAAATCCGCCGTGGATAATTCTGTGAGAATATAGTCAATTAATGGCATCCTCCACCGGCTCATGTTTTGATGATGGCTTCACCAGAGTGGAGTCTACTATCCTATTTTCCAGGTAAGCCTCCATCCAATATTTCATTGAAGTTCAGTGTTTGCTTTTTTATTTGCTGTGTATATAAAATACAGGATCTGATAGCTGTAATATACAATTTGTAATCTGGTATTTGATTACGTATCTTTGGGCTTTCTAAATTAAACAATGGGATTTTCCACTCTCCACCTTAATATCTGCGATACGATTCAAATTAATTACTTAATTGTTATAAAAATAACTTTTAATTTAAAAACGAGCATAGATAATATAGCGCACCATATTATAAACGTTTGACATTGTAAAAATTAACTGTCTCGACCCTTACTTCGTGGAATATGCTCATATTAGTGTTTTTAAATGAAACTCACGGTCTCTAGTTAATTCAACAATATAATAAAAGTCATTGAAAATTCTAAAAAATTGACAATTGTTTCGATAAATCAATATCATCGTCAGAATGACAGAAGTTACATTTCATTTTATGCCTACCTGAGTAGTTATTTTTGGCTAGACCAAAAAGTAACCTAGCTTGTGATTGGCTTAATATATGTTTATAGAAAAAAGAAGAAGATGTGATATTACAAATATTGAAGCTTAGATATTATTAGCCCTATGGTGATATCCTGGATATCATTTTTCCAATTAAGATCAGTATAACTGTGCAATGATATAGAAAACCAGGAAAACTATATCTGCTGATCTTTACAATTATCACTTAAGAAGACAGTTTATTAGTGGAGAACTCCCTAGATTTAACTGTTCATTGACAACTTCATATTGTGGGTTTCTTAAATGTCTTCTAATTTCCAGTTCTTCAAGGAAATCCAGTTCTTGTTTCTTTTCACAAATTGGAAAAATGATATCCAGGATATCACCACAGGGCTAATAATATCTAAGCTTCAATATTTGTAATATCACATCTTCTTCTTTTTTCTATAAACATATATTAAGCCAATCACAAGTTAGGTTACTTCTTGGTCTAGCCAAAAATAACTACTAAACATCAGGTAGGCATAAAATGAAATGTAACTTCTGTCATTCTGACGATGATATTGATTTATCGAAACAATTGTCAATTTTTTAGAATTTTCAATAACTTTTACTATATTGTGGAATTAACTAGAGACCGTGAGTTTCATTTAAAAACACTAGTTTGACATTGTTTTTGGTAAAGATTTGTTCGTGTTAAACACGCAATAAAACGCAAAAGATCAAAAAATTCAACAACACAAACTCGTGTTATCGCCCACCCTCTATATTCGCCTGATCTATCACCGTGCGATTAGTTTCTTAAAATGAAAACTGCCTGACATAGTTGCCAAAGAAGGTAGCATAAAATACAGTTTTAAAGTATATGGATAAATTGGTTGATTGTTAGTAGTGTTGTTTTGAGCAAATTTGATCCTGTTTTGTATAAAAATTTATTTTAAAACATACTATGCTTATTTTATTCTGTAACTAAGAATTTTTTAAATAAAACTTTGTTTTATTTTAGATATTCAAATGGTTTTAGTTACACTATACATTGAATTTAAATTATGGTTTGACTACTCGTATTTAATTGCCAATTAACTACTTACACTATTATTGTATTTCATCAGGTATGTGTTGAAGATACATTACTTTCATAAACAACATGATACGATTCTAAAAAAATCCCCTGAATCTAAAAATACCACAAGTACATACCTAAATATCCAAAAATAGAAAATATGTTTATGTCCGGCTATTTATGAAAAAATAACATTCCGAAATAAGCTTAACATGTTTTCATTCACTTTATCATACATTCGTTTAAACTTCGTCACTATTCTCAGAAAGTATCTCGAAGTGGGCGACCACACATTTTTTTTATTTCGGGAGGTTCCTGGCGAATACATTATTTCCTCACATAACCTCAAATTACTTTGTTGGTTAATTTTAATAGATTAATAATTTCAAAAAACATGCCATAATACTCTAGTTTGTTTATCAAAATTTCATGATCAACACAATCGAAGGCCTTCGCGAAGTCTCAAAAAACCGAAATCGTAAAAAGTTTATTATTAAGTATTAAGAACAGAAAAAGATGCATCATTAGTACATTTATTAGGTAGGAAACGGAATTGTTGGAATTTCAAGATTTTATGTTTGAAAAGAAAAGGCAATAGACGGTTTTTCATTAGTCTTTCGATTACCTTTGATAAGATTGGTAATAAAGCAATAGGAGGATAGTTACTAGTATTATGTTTCTCGCCACCCTTGTGGAGGGGAACAATTATAGCTGTTTTTAGACAGTTAGGAAAGAGACCTTTTTCAAAGGATTCATTGATTAGAGAACATAAAACGTTAATCACCGCATCTGGAATATTTAAAAATAACTTAGCTGATGCAGTAAACCCCTACGATATGCGACATTGGCACGGCACCCGCCTATGACGTGACGACTCAGCCATTAGAATAATCCTAATGATTCATTACTAGTTTGTCTTTTGTAAAGAGTGAATGTATAAGACGTTTTTATAATTATAAATATAAAAGTTAATACGAAATAGTGCCTCTATATTTATTACCGATTGTCTCTACCATCCGACTACTCTGATAACCCATCAATGCCCCAGGAAGTTTTGTTTTGAATACTGAGTATGGTTTGCACTAGCTCAAATTTATCTGGTCTAAAGAAGAAACTATCAGTGATTCTTTTAGAAGGAACGAGGAAAGAAAGAGCATCGCGACCTGGAGATATTTTAGAGCTAATATTCTTACTAACGTTTACGAAATAATTGTTAAGCTCGTCTGCGTCGAGATCAATAAAGTTTGAGGAACGAGTTTTGTCCCTTAAATCATTGATAAGAGACCAAGTTACTCTGGAGGAATTTTTAGTTCTAGAGATACGATTGTTATAATAGTTTTGATAGTTTTCCGGTACAATATTTTATAGTTATTGATATAATTGAGTATGTGAAGATTGTCTGTGAATTGTTTAATGTACATTAGTAATCTCACATTCTTAGATGAAGTACGTGTTCCTTTCGTAGACCATCATTTGTGAAGTTTAGTTTTACGAGAGCGAAGAGGAAATGATGTATTGAAGCACCTGATAATTTTATTAAGAAAGTCCAAAAATTTCCAATATTTTCAGAAAGATCAATCCAATCATTTGTTAAATATAAGTTATGAAATTTGGTGAAGTTTTGTTGAGAGAAGATCCTCACCAACTGAGTGTGTTTCTTAAGAGATTTACCATGTAATAAAAATTCGGCGAAAACTGCTTCATGTTCAGAGAGACCTGAGTTAATTACTGAGCAGCCCTCCCTCCCAAAGAAAACATTTTTAAATGACTGCAGTTGGATCAACCCAATCTATGATGATGCCTAAGGACATAATGTCTGCTAAACAAGATTTCGAAGTTACTCTAAATGTTATTATTAACGATCGCGAGTTAATACAAAACGAAATCTCAGAAATAACAAGGTGTGCCCTCACATTTTATACTGATGGGTCAAAAACAAACGAAGGAGTAGGAATAGGGGCTACAGGACCTAATCTTAGGTTATCAGTAGCCCTAGGTAACACTCCCACAATATTCCAAGCGGAAATACTAGCGATAGACTTCTGTGCTCAAGCGTGCCTTAAAAAGCGCCTCAACGCAGCCAGAATATTTATTGCCTCCGACAACAAGGCTGCTTTGAAATCTCTAAAATCTATAACTTATGAGTCCAAAACAGTCTGGAGCTGCAAACAATCTCTTAAGCTACTGGCTAGACATAACAAACTATCTCTGTTGTGGGTACAAGGGAATTGCTGGAAATGAGACTGCCGATGGTCTTACAAAGGAAGGAGCTAGCACTCCTTTCATCGGACCCGAACCGTTTTGTGGCATTACTAAAAGCCACATTGTGGAAGAAGTCCGAAAATGGGAAAAGGAACTTAGTGCAGCCTACTAGAAAAATGTTCCAGGACAAAGACAAGCAAAAAGGTTGCTACAACCTTCTGCTCGCTATGCTAAATCGCTCTTAGAGCTTCAGAAGTCAGATCTCAGAGCAATCACAGGACTCCTTACGGGACACTGCCCACTCAGATATCACCTCTGCAAGATGGGAAAAGTGGACAGAGGAACATGTAGATTCTGCGATAGTGCAGATGAAACGGCTGAGCATATAATATGCCATTGCGGAGTACTTGTTCGCTAACGCCATAGGTACCTGGAACGGTTGTTCTTGAGACCTGACCAGGTAACAAAAATAGCTCCCAATCGGATAATAGGCGTCCTTAGAAGCCTTGATCTTTGGGACAAAAAATAGAAGGAGGGTATACACAAAAGATATTTTCAGGTCGCAGTGTAGAAAGGCCAGCTATAGGCCAATCGACCCCTTTGTAATCTACAATCTACAAATTACTGCAGTTATCACGTAACTATACAATTATATTTTTTCGTCCATAGCATATTTATTTTTGCATTGTAGGTACCTTAATATGTATTCCGTTTGTGTGTATTGTATGAGTGGGTGACACCGACCAGTACCGACTTCGTATTCGCACCAACTCGATACGAATAACTAAAGCGAACACTGGAAAATGACTGCAGTCGGTGCAGGCCAAACCATAGTGCAGTGTTGCCACTGCTGCCCCGTACGGGGTATATCTACCCCTTTTAAAAAATATCTCACTCCCACGCTCCCCTCAACAAAATCTACCCCACTCACAACACAAAAATTTGTTTATTGGTAATCGTATCACCAAAAGCTTCAGCTTTTTAAGGCGGGTATCCATTTGTTGCCAAATCACGTATCGTGTCATCGTTGCGTATCAGTGGAGACAGGAAACCGTTGCATAGTAACGTATCAAAATGGATAAATAGAAACGCAACGGACTTGATCGCTCAATTTTCGGTTTTTCGCCGACACATCAAAGAAATGATACGATACGAGACAGTCACAGTGTGGACGGACGTTTTTTTGACACAACCAGTCGTTGCATATTCGCTTTAAAAATGATAAAACAAAATATATTTTGTGTGCAGTCACTAGTCAGTAGTCGTCTGAATTCCACTGGGGATGGTACTATTGTTTTATTTTTAATATTAAAAAATAATATTATGGAGTGGAATAAAGAAGAAGTAATAAACTTTATAGAAATTTACCGTAAATATGAACTACTTTGGGACCCGAAACATCGAGATCATTATAATAAAATTCTAAAACAAGATGCTTGGGAGGAAATCGCAAAAGAAGTGAATAGGTCGGTTGATGAATGCAAGAAAAAAATGGAATATCTTTTGGCAGCACTTAGGAGAGAGAAAATGAAAATGACGAAGACCACCGGCACTGGAAAAGGTAGGTACCGAAAATTTACTTTAATTTTTTTTAAAACAAACCTTAATTAAATGAGTTTATACCGGGTGGAAACGTTAAACGGGCACCGCGCTCTCACGTCTGTATTATTACATTAAATTGAAAAGTAAATATGCTGACTTGTATGATTTTTTCGCAGCTATCGAATGGTGCAAATCATAGTCAGCATATTTACTTTTCAATTAAATGTAATAATACAGACGTGAGAGCGCGGTGCCCGTTTAACGTTTCCACCCGGTATAATTAGTTTTATTTTTTTTTAGGAACAGCAGAAGTTTACAAAAGCTCATGGTTTGCCTTTCAAAGTATGAAATTTTTATGGGACAAAAACAAGCCGAGATCTACAATGAGTACAGTAAGTACATTTTTTCTTATTGTACACTGTGGGTAAAATGAAAGTAGCATCCTTTTTTAAAGGTTTTATGTTAAATTTTTATTTCTTGGCCAATTTTATTAGTTAAATTTTGACAGGGTATGCTACCAACATTTCTTAACACAAGTACAAATATTTATTTAAATATAAATTAAGCATAGTGTCTGCAATTATTTGTGGGTTAAGTTATAAGTATTTAGGTTAGGCATATTTATGTTGCCACGGTACTTCGCCATCATTTGTAAAGTATTCTGCCAGTTCGTCTCTTATATTTGACAGAGTAGATTTTGTTCTACGTGCAATTCTTCTCAACGGGAGGAGTGAAGTAATACCATCAACATCTCTTCTCCAGGCTCCTTCTGTAGTGACACCTTCTTCTTCAGAATCAAATGTTCCATTGGGAGTGTAAATATGAACCGACTGCGGTCTTCTACGTAAAAAGTTATGTAGCAGAACAACTGTCATAACTATAAGTGACGCCTTTTCTGGTTCTAATAGCAGTGGTTTTCTTAATATCCGAAACACTGCTGAGGCGATGCCGAACACATTCTCAACCACTCTGCGTGCTCTACAAAGTCGGTAGTTGAAGATTCTTTGTTTTGATCCTTTAGTGTAGTAACCGGGATAAACTTTCATGAGATTTTCCGCCATAGCAAACGCTTCATCTCCGATGAAAAAAAATGGCACGTCTTCTTCCCTACTGTTTAGAGGAGTGGGCGCTGGGAGATTTAATCGCTTTTGCTGCATTAGCTTGTACAACTCGGTATTTGAAAACACGCCACCGTCAGATATCCTGCCTTGGCAACCTATATCCACGAACAGGAAATTATAGTTAGCATCAACCAAAGCAAACAGGACAATGCTGAAAAATCCTTTATAATTGATAAATTCGCTGCCACTTCCTATGGGACACTGTAATGTAACATGTTTGCCATCAATGGCTCCAACACAATGTGGAAAGTCCCATTTAGTTTCAAACTCTTTCACCACTTCCATCCACTTTTCTTGAGTTTTTGGTATCTACAATAAAAAAACCTTTATTTAGTTGCTGAATATTATTATTATTTCTTTGAAGTATTAATTTCTCAACAAAATTTAATGTTCATTACGGAGAAACAATAATTAAACAATACTCACTAAACTTAAATATTTCTTTCTTTCTTTCAAAAAATCTTTGAAAGATTTTTTCGAAATCTTTCATAAATATTAGAAAACAGAGCGAGGTATATAAATAACTGTAATTATTGTTTTGTTGTTACAGTTGCCCATAGCTGCAAATACCCAGGACAACCTAGAAGAAGAAGAAGTAACAGCGAATGAAGAGATAGAGGATGTGGAAATACCAGCGGAAGAGAATTTCGAAGACAGTATGGACTCCGTAGCAAGTACAAACCGCCCCGGACCAGTTAGAACCAATGAAAATTCCCAAATAAGTACAAAGGCCTCAGCAGCTACAAAACGCGTACAACCACCAACACCCACTAGTTCTCAAAAAAAGAAACGTCAGAAAACTACAACAGATGAACGCCTCGACAAGGCTTTTGAGATATTAACGTCAACATCAAGCACGCCAATATTAGACGATAGTTACCACTTTGGTAACTTAATTGCCTCTAAGCTGCGACTTTATAATGATGATGTTCGATGTGCAATTCAAAGTGACATTTTAAATATTTTCCTTCGGGCGAACAGAGGTTATTATAATAACAGAGTAAGCGTTTTACCGGACCATGTACACTATACCAACCCACCTACTTCTCACACATACACTTCTCCGCACTCTTCTTTATCCAGCTCCTCCTCTCAGTCTCCATGGCAATCATCAAATCATTCGCAGTCTCAAAATCAATACCAATTTCAAGATCAATCGCAAAAATCAAATCAATCCACCCACACACATCAAGCCTCGAATGACTATGGCGAAGAATCTGGTATTCAAAGCCCAACAACATCGGCGTTTTTAATTAATACTCCTTCATATACATTGCCACTTGATGAAGCATTACAACAGTTGTAAAGTCGCTTGTAAATAAAAATAAATTCAACTTACCTGAATGTAGTCTTTCAATACTTCCACAATAGCCCCGCACACCTCTGGAACAATCTTACTGATGGTTTGCTTTGCGATTTTAAATAGATACTGAAGGCTGGAGTAGGAATCGCCAGTGGCCAAAAAGCGTAAAGTTAGAGCCAATCTTTCTTGAGCGGGAATTGCTTTTCGAAATGTAGTATCTTGTTTAGCAATTATTGGCTCAATCGATGACAACAAAAATTCAAAATCAGTAGGATGCATTCTAGTGAAGTTCTTGTACATGCCGCTAACAGCTTGGAACTTCAGGTCAGCCATTAAACTTGTTCCACTATATTGCTCCCTGCTGGCGTACAACTTTGACATCCACCAACGCGGTGGTTTGCGTCTTTTCTTCTCTTGCTGCAGAGCATAGTGAATAAAAATATACGCGGCTGCCGCTTGCTGAGGTCCATTCATTGCAGAGATGCTGAGAGAACTATTTTGTAGTTATCAACCTGAGATGCTTCCACCAAATAAGTCAAACTAGCAACACGTCCGCACGACGTATCCCTCCCGTTCGCGCAATTGATACACAGATACGCAGTGAATCTGGGCTGAAAAAAAAACTGACTCGTTGCAGCGTATCGTACCAAAATGAAACTATACGCTGATACGATACGTTGATACGATACGTGATTTGGCAACAAATGGATACCCGCCTTTAGAGAGAGTTTATAGGTTTCTACTATATTTCCACTTGCCCTAGGGAAGGAAGTGCGAGAATAAAGTAATAGATGGCGCAACCTGTCAAACGATTCTGTTTTAAATTTTGATGCGCTAGCGCAGGGGTTCTCAAACTTTTTGACACTGCGACCCCCTTTTTAGACCGAGTATTTCGGCGACCCCCCTATTTTTAAATATAAACAAAAATGAAAAAAAAACACTATTGGCTAAGTTTTATCCATAAAAATACTATTCACTAGTAAAAATAAATACAAATTGTTGTCACTTGAATTGTTTTATAATAATGCTGAAAATTAATGTGCAGAAAATTACTGCAACCCTCTGTCGAGCAGTTTAAGGTAAAATTAATGAGCAGTGGTTTTCTGCAATTGTTTACCGAGGAAACTGTCAGATGCTTTTAATTCTGCTATGACTAACATTTTCAATACAAATGTAGTCTTGTTGCAATTCAACTTAATTGAATGCTAGTTAAAATAAAAATAAACTCTGTTCATTATTTATTTATAATCTTTATTTATTCTTTAATTATTTATTATTTATACACTGACAAAAATTGTATTTTTGAATGTCCAACTCCAACAATTCACATAAACGATTAACAAAACTATATGACCATACTAGCTGACCCGGCCACGCGTTGCTGTGGCTAAAGTTTTTGTTATATTACATTATAGTAAACAATCTAAGAGGAACAATAAGAGAACATCAGTCACGGAGTACACTATGCTTTTTCGAACAGATGGTATTTGTAAAAAAATATGGTGATCTCCTTATTTGACTTTCTACTACTATAACCCTTTAGTACAATGAAATTATTTACGAACAAAGACGAAAATGTTGATGTTGGTATACAAATTCACTGGATTGAGATTTGAAGGGGAAGTATGTTGAACACAATTAATTAAAATGTTCTTACACTTGATATTAAGCAGAAATCAATAGGTACAAAATAAAAATTTATCAGATTTATTATTTCCATTTAATTTTATAACAAATATAAGTATATTACAGTATAATACAGTAAATAACATGTGACGCTTAAACTCATGAATGAGGTAGGCAAGGCAGACAGTCTTAGACTTTTAAACATTAATATCTATTTTTTTGAATTATAAATACTTTCAATTTCAATTTAATTTAACACCAATCGGTGCACAATGTTTTTGATTTTATAGCGTCAACAACACGCGGTAATTATGCTGTTAAAATGTAGCTTATATGACACGTTCGTAGATTTACCATAGCAGCGCCATCTATTGATTACTTACTCAACCCAGTCGAAAGGTATCGACATCTGTTAGAATCATTTGGAGTTAACAGATAATTGTGACTGTCAAATAATAACAGACAAATAATTAGCTGAATTATACGGTATTTCGTTCACTACAAAATAAATTTAATTAATTTTATAGCGTCAACAACACGTGGCAATTATGCTGTTAAAATGTAGCTTATATGACACGTTCGTAGATTTACCATAGCAGCGCCATCTATTGATTACTTACTCAACCCAGTCGAAAGGTATCGACATATGTTAGAATCATTTGGAGTTAACAGATAATTGTGACTGTCAAATAATAACAGACAAATAATTAGCTGAATTATACGGTATTTCGTTCACTACAAAATAAATTTAATTAATTTTATAGCGTCAACAACACGTGGTAATTATGCTGTTAAAATGTAGCTTATATGACACGTTCGTAGATTTACCATAGCAGCGCCATCTATTGATTACTTACTCAACCCAGTCGAAAGGTATCGACATCTGTTAGAATCATTTGGACTTAACAGATAATTGTGAATAGTGACTAATAACAGACAAATAATTAGCAATAAATTAAAATTGCGACTATAATTTGAGATTTAAACTATCCTATCTCTCAAGTTGGATCGAACTGCACATGGTGTGCGAATTTTATTATAATCGGTTAAGTGGTTTAGGAGTCCATTGAGGACAAACATTGTGACACGAGATTTATATATATTTAGATGGAGAAAACACAAACTTCAAATAATGTCAAATTGCTCGACACAGGATTTCAGTAACTTTCCGCACACCAATTTTGGGCATAATAGAAAGTGGAATAACTCACTTCGTGGCAGGAACAAGGACAAAGCAATGATGACTCATGGGGCCTAGAATAGACTGCAGTCACAGCTGTCTGCGCGCGCGCGGTGCCCGGCAGACGACACGAGACACGACAGTCTGGCTTCTTGAGTCGATCACTCAACACTATGTGTACTTTGTGAGTAGTATTGCGAGCAAATACAGTTGGAAAAAGTAGCAATGGATACGTTTTTGAAAAGACCGTCGTCAAGTAGTGATGCTAGTGAGTGAGTCGTACATACAATTTGGTTTCACTGAACTGGCAAACAAACCTCAATGTGTGGTGTGTAGTGAAGTGTTGTCAGCGGAAAGCATGAAGCCTTCGAAAATGAAACGCCATCTTGAAACTAAACATTTTGCTTTGAAAGACAAACCAGTGGAATTTTTCCAAAGAAAACTGTTATCCCTTCGAAGTCAACAGGTAAACATTACAGATCTTGCTAATGTTAATAAAAATGCTCTTAAAGCTTCATACGAGGTAGCACTCACGATTGCTAAAAAAGGGAAACCCCATACAATTGCTGAGGAATTAATTCTTCCTGCTGCAATTGATATGGTTTCAAATATAATCAGTCCTCAAGATGCTGAAAAATTGAAAAAAATCCCCGTTATCAAATGATACTATTTCAAGAAGAATATGTGACATGACTGAAGATGTTCAGAACCAGCTAAAGAAGCAAATAAAAGACAGTACTTTTTTTGCAATTCAGTTGGATGAGTCAACAGATGTTGCCAACTGTGCTCAGTTTTTATTCTTCATCCGGTACGATTACGGTGATGCTATTCATGAAAATATTTTGTTTTGTAAGCCCCTGCCGAATAATACAACAGGTGAAAGTCTTTATAAGGTGTTTGTCGAAGCAACTGAACCTTTTGAATTGGATTGGAAGAAATGTGTGTCAATTTGTAGTGATGGAGCAATGGCCCTTACGGGAAAGAAGAGTGGCTTGATTGCCAGGTTGAAATCATTTATACCTAATGCAGGCTGGGTCCACTGTTTTTTACATAGGCAAGCTTTGGCAGCTAAGAAAATGCCAGATGAATTACGGCAAGTGTTAAATGAAGCTGTCAAGATAGTGAACTACATCAAAAGTCGCCCGCTGCAAAGTAGGTTGTTTAATAACTTGTGTGAAGAGGTAGGAGCCTTGCATAAACATCTTTTATTTCACACTGAAGTACGGTGGCTATCCCGTGGTAATGTATTAAGCAGGCTGTTTGGATTAAAGTCAGAAATGTTGTTATTTTTGGTTGATAGTAAACCCGAACTTTCCACTTTTTTCAGTGATGAAAAGTGGTTGGTTAAGCTTGCTTATTTGGCTGACATCTTCTCTCACCTTAATATTTTGAACTTATCCCTACAAGGACCAGACAAAAATATGCTATATGCTCACGACAGAGTAAATGCATTTGTAAAAAAACTCAGTGTTTGGAACGCAAGAGTTAAGAAAGAAGATTTTGAAAATTTCACACTAACTCAAGAGTTTATAGAGTATCTGTCAAGTATTAACGCTACATTCTCTGACACTTAATCTTTCTCCTTACTAGTATATTCTCATCTCGAAGGTTTGATTGAACAGCTGACAGATTACATTCCAAATAAGGATACGAGTGGGGTTTTGTGGGTAGTCAATCCGTTCAGTGATCAAGTCGTAACAAAAGCTGAGCTACCTGCTCGTCAACATGATCAACTGGTCGAAATTTCAAGTGATCAGTCAGCAAAACTCACTTTTAACAGTGCTTGTATCGACAAATTTTGGATAGGTATTAAAAATGAATACCCAGAACTGTCCACAAAAGCATGACAGACTTTGATGCCATTTTCTACGTCTTATAACTGTGATCAAGGTTTCTCCATAATGGTGAATATTAAAACAAAATCAAGAAATCGGTTGACCCTGGAAAATGACATTCTTTTGTGTATAACAAAACTCAATCCGGACATAAAAAAATTGGTTAATTCCAAACAAGCTCATGTTTCCCATTAAATAGTATTAGGCCTTTTTCAACTTGTATGTGTATTACAAATTTGTGTAGCCTATAAATTTTGTTATTAATAAAAACTACAGCTATGACTGATTTGTTTTTTTCCTCCTTATCCCGCGACCCCCCTGGACACATCACGCGACCCCCCTGGGGGTCCCGACCCACAGTTTGAGAACCCCAGCGCTAGCGTATGAAGAATCTTTGCGCTTTAAACGATTTTTCGTGACATATGACAAGTATTTGATACAAACTGATGAGTACTTCAAATAAGAAAAAGAGGAAGTATCCAAAAAGAGAAGAATTTTTGAGTTTGTGTTTGTTTATGTTATATGAGGAAATGAGGAAAATAAGTAGTATACTTGGATTAATTGTGACTATATTAGTATTAGTGTGGTACTGTGGTATCAGATAATCTATGAAACAATGGATAGGTATGCATTTTAATGTATATCTGACCAGCGAAATACAACATTTATTGTCTCTTAAAATTGAAATAGAGCCAAAACTCCCTTGAGATAGTATTGTTATTGTTGTCTTAATTTGTAGGTTTGTGATAAGAACACATATTACTGAAGAACCAGAACCCACAGGAAATACAAAACCAGGGACATCAAAGTCTATAGACTTTATAGAACCTGATCCTAGTGCTAGTGAATCACAGATCAAAAGGAATAAATATCTTCAAAAATTTAAGCGAGAGAGGAAAAACAGTATAACTGGATTAAAGATGGTTCTGAAAAAAAAACACCATGTGTAGCATGCAATATACAAATACATTGCAACACATATAACTTAAAAAGGTGCAATGGTAGCGCAACTCATATAAAAATATATGACAAAGTAGAAAATACTCTTAAGATAACTGACATTGTACAAAATGAAAGGCAAAAAGACATACAACATTGGTAAAAACTGCAGAGTTACATATTTGTATGTTTTTACAGGAGCATAATTTACCTTTCTTACTTGCAGATCATTTTGTCAAATTCTTACCACATATATGTCCCGACTCTGAAATAGCTTGCAGCCGCACTAAACTTGGGTTGGCCAAAGAACAGTTATCAGAAATCGTTGGAGAGCTGAAGCATACAAAGTTTTCGTTGATGACGAAACGACTGATATTGTGACTGAAAAATCCCTAGAATGAACATTTGATTGAGGTGGTCTGTAAATACGAATATATTTTTGTTGTAAATTATGGAAAATTCAAAAGTATTTTCTACTTGTAGAAAATAATATTTAAATATAGGCGAGAAGTACTCGCCAGAAGATAAAATTAGGGTTCCACCGTGAGCTGAATTACTCCTGTCATATTTGCTAATAACTCGATATTTTTCAATAAAAACAGGTTCATTTGCTTGTGGCCAGTGTTCAGTAATAGCAACCCCAATTCCTCCAAAAACAAATACAACTCGTCCGTTTTATTGCGCATTGACTGAATATTAATTAGAACCATTCTTAATTTACTTTCCGTAAAACTAATTGAGGATTCTAGTTCCTCTGGACACGTCCTATCAACTAAAAAATTTTCTTAGAAGAATCGGCAGTAAAGTAACGGCTATTACACTTTCTAATTTTTTGTTGGTGAATTCTCCGTTCCGAGGTGATGTAAGTTCTGTAGGTGGATAGATCTTAATCCACTTCAACTGAGCTTATGCCATAAAAATCATGAAAGTTATAATAAATTGTCCTTAAAGCTATGGGATCAACGGGCAGAGTTTCGGATGCTAAAAACACCTTTACACTTGTGGAAGCATAACCTTCAAAACATACAAACGATGGTTGGTCATGTAGATAGGCGAGATAGACCTAATGGAAATGAAGAGGCTTTGGAAGTAGGGAAGTGTACGGGTGTGAAGTTAGCAATTGATTTCCAGCAGTTAAAATAGTAAAATTGAAAGTAATTGCAACAACTTATGTTTTAAAATTTAACATACTTAATATATTATGAGTTGTCTTTAAAAATCAACTACCGCCCCCCGTACCCACTTAGAAGCCGTCGGGGTGTATGAAACCACCTCTAAATGATAAATATATAAATAAACAATTCAGAACCTCAACTTCTCGTTCGAGTTCCAGGATGATATTCACAGGATACATTGCAAATGTCCCTATAAATCATTTACCGCCCCCCGTACCCACTTAGAAGCCGTCGGGGTGAATGAAACCAGCCCTAAACGATAAATTAATCATTCAGAACCTCGACTTCTCGTTCGAGTTCCAGGATGATATTCACAAGATACATTGCAAATACCCCTAGAAATCATTTACCGTCCCCACTTAGAAGCCGTCGGGGTGTATGAAACCACCCCTAAACGATAAAAATATAAATAAATAATTCAGAACCTCGACTTCTCGTTCGAGTTCCAGGATCCATTGCAAATGCCCCTAGAAATCATTTACCGCCCCCCGTACCCATTTAGAAGCCGTCTGGGTGGATGAAACCACCCCTAAACGATAAAAATATAAACAAATGATTCAGAACCTCGACTTCTCGTTCGTGTTCCAGGATGATATTCACAGAATACATTGCAAATGCCCCTAGAAATTATTTACCGCCACCCGTACCCATTTAGAAGCAATAGGGTGGAGGAAACTACCCCCAAACCAGGAAAATAGAAATCAAAGGCATCGCCTTCTCAATTTCGACAAATTATTTTAACTGCTGCTACCATAACTATTTTTGTTAATGAAATTGACTGTCTCGACCCTTACTTCGTGGAATATGCTCATATTAGTGTTTTTAAATGAAACTCAAGGTCTCTAGTTAATTCCACAATATACAAGTTATTGAAAATTCTAAAAAATTGACAATTGTTTCGATAAATCAATATCATTCTGACGATGATATTGATTTATCGAAACAATTGTCAATTTTTTAGAATTTTCAATAACTTGTATATTGTGGAATTAACTAGAGACCTTGAGTTTCATTTAAAAACACTAATATTTTTGTTAATGTTTTTTTTTGGAATATATCATCTTCCTAGAAATTTATTTGAATGCTAACTTCCAAAATTGCGATACATTGAGTTGAATTGAAAAATGCTTTGATTAAAATTTATTGGTAATGATAAAAGAAGCAACTTCTGTTTGAAACGTTTTTCATGAAATTTTTTGTAATTGGATGATTGTTAATATTGAAAAACGGTCTTTTGCCTCAATATGAATAATTGTGATTTGCGGACTTAGTTTCGAGTACTAATTATTGCTTTTAGGATAATATTTGATGTTGGCAAAAAAATATGGCAATTATTTGGAAATCATATAAAAATTTGGTTCATGTAATCATTATTGGGGACAACCAAACTTTAACTTGACGGATGTGAAACAGTGACTTAAAAAAGAGCAAGAGATGGGACATGAATTGTATTTACAAAATGCAAACTTCCTAAAATTTAAAAAAATACTTTCTGCAAAAAACATCGAAGAAAAAGATTGGACGGTTCTTTCTAAAAACCATATAATACAAAACGATTCCTTTAATTATGGCGTATTTGTCATTCATTTGTTTAATCAAATAACTACCAGCGCCTGTTTAAATTACCAAATAGATATCAACAATTTTAGGGAAGAATTGAAAAACTTACTTTTAAACACTTCTAATAGCATGAAGAATCGTTGCTTGTTATGTTCAAAACATGCTTATCATCAGACTCTTTTAAATGTTCTATGTTCACAATAAATGTATTTTAACCCACAACGACATACTAAATAAAATGTCTGTAGAATACAGAACTCTTAACAACATATGCGACTTATGCAGAGTGAATTAAACTTATTTTTGGAAATTATTTTATTATTACTTATTTATGTTGCGTTATGTTATGTTCGGTTATGTTATGTTGCGTTTTTTCTGCGTTTCTGAGTTGTATCATTATTTTTTTGTTCATAAATTTTATAACGTAGTAGTGCTTGTAGTGACTGCTTCTTACAAAATTGTTATGAAAAATAATTTATCAAAGATTAGCAAACCTTCATTTTTCTGAAATTCACTTTTACTACATTATATACATATTTATATATATATATATGCAGTTCTCACATATTAGTTATTATTATAATTATATAATTATTAAGTACTAATTATTAATCTAATATACTACTTACATATTTATGTTACGTTGCTCAGAGGTTGATCATTATTTTTTTTTAATAAATGTTAAAGTTGTAAAGATGTTGATTCTTGTAAATTTGTTATTAAAAACAGTTTGTCAACAATCCCAATATTTATATTTTTATCGTTTAGGGGTAGTTTCATCCACCCCGATGGCTTCTAAGTGGGTACGGGGGGGCGGTAAATGATTTCTAGGGGCATTTGCAATGTATACTGTGAATATCATCCTGGAACTCGAACGAAAAGTAGAGGTTCTGAATTATTTATTTATATTTTTATCGTTTAGGGGTGGTTTCATCCACCCCGACGGCTTCTAAGTGGGTACGGGGGTCGTATTTGATTTTTAAAGACAATTATAATTTATTATGTATGTTAAATTTTAAAACAAAATTTGTTGCATTTATTTTCAATTTTGCTATTTTAACTGGAAATCAACTGCTAACTTCACACCTGTGGAAAATGTCATTATTATCCCTCTTATTATACCAGTGACAGGTCTTACACCAACAGCATTCAAACCACACCTGAAACAGCTAGGACTCAACATAAACATACAAAGAAATGTTCAGAAGACAGTAATTTTAAAAACATGCCATATAGTCAGATCATTCCACAAACCAGAATAGTAACAAAAAGCCACAATTATGTGAGAAGGATAATAATAATAATGTAAAACAATTCAGAAATTGATGTGATTGTATCGTTAGTCAATAAAAATTGACACTTAATATAATATCAATATTTATTTAAACACTTCAATTTCGAAGAGATATTTCATTTTGTAGAAACGGCATCATCGCAAAAATAAACAACCTGCTTGCATCTGCTGCTCCCCCGGTTTATGATTCGCCGATGAAACCGGCCGAAGCCAACTAACATTTCTCGGTATTGCCAAGGTACAGCTCGATTCGATATTCTTAATCTCTTCTCGGAATTCCACATGAGACTGCTGCGATTGTCTCTTCTTTCTTCTTTTCTTATTTTAAAACGCGATTCCCGTTCGGTTTTGTTGATGTTGTAAAGTCGCTGTAGGCACATAACTTTCCTGCAAGTGATCGAGGATTGCCTAGAGTCTTGAATCAACGTAGGGAGAGGATCAATTGCACCGAATTCACCGTAAATAGTTATTTAAAAATTATAGTTTTATTTTTTGGGATATATTGAGGAATGGTGTAGAAGCAAAATGTATTTACCTACATATTGATAAATATTGCGTGGTTAATTATAACTACAATAAATTATTTTAACTACTAAAAAGCATTCCTTATATGCCGTTAACATATACAAGCTTGCGTCTAATTTTTTATGCAAATTATCAGATTGTTAACAATTCGATGCATTCTGAGATAAACTATTAAATCGGAATATTAAATAATTTTGAAGAGGACGCACCTAGACTAGTACAGACTCAGCAATAGTCTGGATTATGGCATTGCTATTATTCAGAAGTCCGGAACTTCACTTTCCGGATTACGAATAACTTTTTTAAGGCACGCACTGAATTTATGATGGTTGGGTTCCGAATAACAATTTATACTATTACTATCAATTTTAAAATACTACATACAACTTTTCGAATGTATTTGGAGAACTCTTTAATTTTTAGATGTTCTCCGTTCGGGATGTGTAATCAGACTGATCTTTTATTATTAATAAATATCTACAGTGACATCTGCTTTTAATTTGGAATATTTCTTTATATCATGAGATAACTTTTCTATTATTCAAAATATTCTGTGTAAATGTCATCTGCGAAATTTGACATATACTGGGTAAATCAAACATTTTTAATATCGTATACAATAATGGGTATACCAAAAGTATTGCAACATATATATTACAATACAAATGATTTTTTTTTAATTTTAAATAAAAGAACTGTATAAATTATATATATATATATATATATACATATATATATATATATATATATATATATTCATCATAGATTCCTGTTTTTTGATTTTCTCCCCAGAAATGCTTTAAAATTTGTGTTTCAAATTCCTCCATATTATTGATTCTACTTTTTATTATTTTCTTCTCTATCATACCCTCACTCCCCTTCATTTCATTTTTAGTTATTTTAATGAAAACTTTTAGATGAATTCTATCCAGTTTTACTCCTATTTCTACATTTCCTGTATAAATTATTCGTCCTCGATTGTGTCTTATGGTTCCTTCTATTTCGTCCATAGATTCCGCACTTTTATATTCATTTCTTCCAATTCCCGATTAAATTATTTGCCCATATCATTACTTCTTTTAGCATATGTCACTGTTTGTCCTGCTATCCTACCATCTAAGTCTTTTATTTTTCAATAAATATTTTCTTGATAAATTTTCATAACTTCCTCGCTTGCTAATTCTTGTAAATTATTATTTACTATTTCCACAGTTTCCTTCCCAACATTCTTAATCTACATTAAACTTGCTATTTTTACCTCATCTACTTTCTTTTCCAACTTATTACATGTTTTCTGTTCCACAGTATCAACATTTCTATTTATAGTCTCATTCAAATCTCCCCTCATATTATTTATATTCTCATTCTGTTTGGCAATTAATTGTTGCAACATTTCCAACCATCTATTCTGTTCACTCTGTACGACCCCTAATTAAAATTAACATTTCTATTATCTGATCAACTTCTTTCTCTGATCTTCCTTCTGCTCCTACCTGTCTTCCAACTCTCAATGTCATTTTCCTTTCCATGATTCTTTATTTTAACTTTTACAAAGCTTCCCAAAATGAATAAGCCTTTTTAATATTGCCCTACGTTGGTTGCGACAATTATTTATTATTTCAATAATTTCTAATATACACGTTGGGCGCCAATTTTGTGTTGGTTGATTATATTTGTTTAAAAAATTTATTATTTTTGGTTCTTTTATTTTATCAAAATATTTGCCGGCTATTAATAATCTCTTATCTCAGGTGAGTTCAGTTAATTATGAAATATTCTTATAAAATTCAAGTATATACATTAAAATTTTTATTATTATTATTATTCCGTAAATTTACCCAGTTTCCAGCTGTGACTGTATACGTTTAATTATAAAGGCTATTTAACGACACTCTGAAATTTCTAATATATTTCAATAAAATATGACATCTTTAATCAAGACATGTCACTGTCACAAATTAAAATCTTCCTGTTTAATTAAGTAAATTTATTTTTATACAAAAACATTCAAAATACAATATCTTATCTATACGAATACAAAATTAAAATTTTATACAATAATCAAATTGAATCCCAAGTACATTCTTCAAGAAACGCAGAAATTTTATCGTAATTACTAAATATTTAGAGAATGAATTTCCCGAAATGTCAAAAGTTAATCACGATCCTAACGTGCACCGATATAGTTCTTCAAAATTGTACAAGCCTTCCGTAAGCATACTTCAATTTTCTTCCTTAATTCAATTCAAAATTTATAGATAATTATATCATTTATATTATAAAAAAGGCATGTTCTTTTTTTTAAATAATGCATTATTTTTAACAATTCGGAACAATCTCACCTATGGTCTGCATTCGGGACTGGAATCTGAATCAAACTCTAAGTACAACTCAGAATTTCTGGATAATTACACTCCGCGTATTACGAATCGATTTATTTATTCTCGAAAACACGCACAGAATTTATATTGTTTGGAACCGAATAATAATTTAAAAGATTGATAACATTATTTAACACGACATGTATTACTTTCCCTATAAATTGAGAACTCTTTAAATTTAGATCCTCTCTGTTCAAAATATCAAATAAAACTGACTTCCCCTTTTTAATCAAAAACCCATTATAACTTAGTTACAAAATTATCTTTCTTTTAAAAAAAAAACTAAACTTGTTTGCTGACCTGCATTGTTTACATTCCAGAAGCTGTATAAAAATAATGAGATTTGTTATTGTTTTATTACTAACTGAATACCTATAGTGGCATCTGACCTCATCTTGAAATATTTCTTTTTTTTATGACATGACTTATTCATTATTTATTATATTCTGTGTGAAATTTCATACGAAACTCAATCACTTATTTGACACATACTGGGTAAATCAAAAATATTCAATCTCATTTATATATATATATATATATATATATATATATATATATATACTCCCCCACATAAAATAGCTGTAGATTCTCGGGGAATGTGGCGCAATGAAAATGATTCATGGAGCATATTGGTGCATTACGACCATATATGCTTTTGTTAAAAATTTCAATTAGGGGAACTTAACTGACATGTTTAAATGAGCTTTGCTATCCCCCATATTAAAATATTTTTGATTGAATTGATTTTGAAGATTCTTCTGATACAAGTTTTTGAATCTTTATATATCAGAAATGGTGGCCCCTTTTTGTGACCTTTGACCTTGAATAAATTTTTTCCAGGTACCGGATCGACGAAATTATGTTTATAATAGTGTTTTGAACATTATTACCTACCAGTTGGTGCGAATTTTTGTAACTTTGAATGTCGAAATTGACCTGAGGTAAATTCAGTGTTGACTTTCAAAAATGACCTCTGTATAAACAAAAATTAGTCTTTCGCCAATTTGTCAATGAAAAAGTAAGGGTTTACACTTTTTTGTCGTTCCTAATTTAATGTCTTTACAGTTTAGTGCAGTTGGTGCGAACCAGACATTTCTTTCATAATTCAAATAGAAAGATGCTCCTTTATTTAAATTGTATAATATATCTAGTTTGAGGTGCTTGACTTTGACTTTTACAACGTTTTTATACGAGGAAATTAACTTTTTTTTACCTGAAAGCAGGGTGACAACAAAAGCACCTGCCTACCTTTTATCTTTCGGAATACAATAGGCACAAATCAGTTATTTTTATATACCTACTATATGAGGGAACTTCTAATTTATAACCTTATAGTAAACAGAAATAAACAAACTGTTTCTACGATTTGTTATATAATTCGCTACAACAAAGTCATTTGATTGCAGGTAGATACTTGGTATTTATTTATTATGTTTTGGTGGAATTAGAGGAAAAAATAATAAAATGGAGATGGGAATTTCCATTTACAACTAACCATTTTGAAAAAAGCAGATACACAAAGATTTTATAAATTATGATTTGTAAGGTTATGTATTATGGCTGATCTTATCTTATGATCATTTTTACATTGTTGTCAAATATCCCCTATTTCTATAAATATGATGAATATAAATAAAATTTAAAAGAATATAGATATAGATATTCAGTTTGTCTTATTGTGGAAGTTGTCAAGTTATAACAACAAAAATTTACTGTAAACGTGGGCAGGCTATAAATAATATCTTATACCTCCGCAAACTACCTTGATAGATAAATTTGTTGTTTATATGAACGGTTCGATAACAGCCTGGCAGCGATACGGGATTTCCTGTATTTCTTAGAAAACCGCACGAATTTATTAAAAACGTTTTCTAAGAATTCAATAAATACTTACCAAGAATAGTGAAAAAATAGTAGGCGAATAATATCGATGATGTTGACATTGGTATGTTGCCTTGAAGTGTAAAATCTGGTTATTTAACAAAACTGGATCGTTAAATGAAAGAAAAAGACACATTTTCAAACTTGGCAATGTTACTAGATTGCCCACGTACAATCTTATTATAATCACATTTTAATTTTAAATGGGGGATTTCCTCACTCTATTATTGTAATACGTGTTTATACAGGGTGTTTATTTCTAATTAGGGGTCATACATTCATTATGTAAGAACTATTTTACCTATTGACCCCTCTATATTAATACAGTTCTTTTATTTAAAATTTAAAAAATAGTGTATTTAGGTATAAATGTTTCAATACTTTTGGTATACCCAGTATTGTATATGATATTCAAAATGTTTGGTTTACCCAATATATGTCAAATTTGGCATGATTTAGTTTCAGATGACAGTTACACAGAGTATTGTTACGAAACAGCACACTCGTATAGTCCCTAAATCCGACTCTGTCTAAGCCATGTTTGAAAGTTAAAATTATGGCGAATGCGCACGGATTTCTTAGAACTATTTACGATTGTGACTATCTTATCTAGACATTGTTTTTGTGACCAGTCTTATCTAGAAAATGCCAGAGCCAATTGTTTTTGTGTAAGCCGCAATCTAGAATTCTCTAGTAAAAAAAGGAACTAATATACATAAAGGACCGACCAGAGGAGAAGTTCAGTTTAGTTTATAATTTGACATCGTGAGATAAACAGTAAATAAGTGAATATGAATTAGTGAAGTATTTATATAAATTAGTTTAAGTGAATATTATGTGTATATAATTAGTGAATAGTGTAGTGAATAAATAAATTAAGTAAGTGAACCTACCGTGTGTATGAATTTATCCAACCCGTAATAAAAACGTTTTAATAAATAATAAAAACATTACAGTATAATAGATAATAGACAAGTCATGTCACAATATAAAAAAATATTACAAATTAAGAGCATATGTCACTGTAGATATTTATTAATAATAATGGAAAATCAACTCTCATTTTAAATAGAAATTATGGAAGGTAAACAATACAGATGAGAAAACAAGTTTAGTTTTTTTTTAAAGTAGAATGGTGTAACTAAAATATAATGTTTTTGTTGATTGAGAAAATATATTGAGTCTGATTTGATATTCCGAACGGAGAACATCTAAAATTAAAGAGTTCTCCAAATATTCAAAAAGTTGTATAGAGTAATTTAAAGTGTTATTAACAGTATAAATTGTTATTCGGTACCCAACCATTATAAATTCTGTGCGCGTTTTCGAAACATTATTCGTAATTCAGAAAAGTGAAAGATCCTGAATTCTGAATTATATTTAGAATTGTTCCAGATTGCAGTTTCCCAATCCAGACTATTGGTGAGTGTTCCAAATTATTAACAGTTTTAAAATAATGCAATATTTCGAAGAAAATCATCAGGCCTTGAAAGATTAATCATAGATGCATATTAGATATATAAATTTTGAATTTAAAATAGAAAAAAAAATTGTATATATACAGAGTGGCCCAGTAGAGTGTGGAAGTGCAGTAACTAACTTAGGATAAAAAATACAAAGAAATGTTTTAAATAAAAGTTGTTGTATTTGCGCTGATACATATATCTAAAATATTTTGGGTGTTCAGCCTAAACAAGACAACATGAAGATTACTTTTTTTTAATAGGACAACCTGTATTTTTGTTCACCATCGAATTCAGCGTAAAATTCTGCATCTAGCCCTACATTTTATTTTCCCATAAACTAAGACGTTGCCAAGTTGGAGCGAAAAATATGAAGATTTGACGAAAATTGGAAAATTACTGATTTGATTTTGTCACATAAAATTAACGAAAATAGAAGTATTTTAAACTTCACATTCAGAGCAAACTTATTAAAAACATAAATATTTTTAAATCATAAAATAAACATGCAATTTTTTTCAAAACAATTAATTTTAGATTTATTTAACGTATGGCATTACACATCATGCAACAGGGCCAATAAAAAAAAATTAAAATCAAGGTAAATACAAAAACACAAACAGAAGTGTAAATGACAAAGAGCGAACAAATCAAATAAAATCAAGAACGAACATTAACATTACATATTATATAGTCTTTTGCGGCGTCGGTTGCCAACAGAAAATCTGAGAAGTTTCCAGATTTATTTATTTGAAGAAAGTTTAGTTAGTTGTGTTTGAAATCCCGAAGAGGCAACATCGTAATTAGAGTTGTCTCAATTTTTGGTAGATAGTAGAAGTTGTATATTTATACAACCAGATTCAAAAGCCATTTCATTATAAATCCAGTGCGTGCATAATTCGAATAAGAATTGCATCGTGTGTAGTGAATGTGTTCCAGATTTCTAAATAAAATTTAGAAAGTTTCCTGAATTCTAAGATCAATTAGAATTGTACGAGTTGTCCAGTTATTAGTTGGTGAGTCCGATCCAGTTTCTTTACAATAATTTCTCGAGAAATAATAAGGCCTACTTTTAAATTAAATTTGACATAGATGCATCTATTAGATTTTTGATTGCAAACAAAATTGGTTGTAGTAATTTTAAGTTTCGTAGAAATTACGACTGTTGTTTCGTTTATTTTAAGTTTGGGGAATATTAATTTGTTACTTTGTATTTGAATCTAGTAGTATAATATAGAATTTTGCATTCCTACTCACTATAGTCTTTTTATAACATTATTTCAGAAAATTAAACATTTTTCATTAAATAAAACTGTCGATCAAATCAGTGAGAGTTGGTAATTTTCAGTGACAGAAATATTGGAAACGTCATCAGAGATTGAAAGTGCCTTTTATAATACTAAACATACAGTTACTAAAGGTTCTGACCAATAGTGAAACAGATAATTTGGAGATACGTAAAAAATTTAAACAAATTTTGAATAATTAATTTTTTAACAGTTTGATCCCACCCTGAGAGAAGAGTAATAGGTCGATTACACATATAAATTCATTTTTAGGAATACTAAATTATTATTTATTTGAGCCGGGCATATCTTTGACAACTACTGTCAAAGTAGAAATTTCTTACATAAGGTTTTAAGTTGTATGTACAAGAATTGTCGCTGCGACAATATACATCAACGTGAGGTGAATTGGAATTTATCTTTATAGGACGGTTTACATTAAAATTAAATAATTAAAATTCATATAGAGAATTAGATATATTATAATATATATACATATATATATATATATATATATATATATATATATATATATATATATATATATATATATATATATTATACTGGATATAATTGGTATAAGAGAATATTTAAAATGTTATTATTATTGTTTAGTTGATATTTAATTGTTAATTCTCGTTTGCCCGGTATATTATAAAATTTTTAAAGTAGTTTGTAAAGTAATTATACCTTTGCATGAAAGACTCCACAATCTCAAAGTAGGGTTCAAGTATTTAAAAGGAAACAATTTTAATTTCAAATATGAGCGCCAAAGTTATATAAAATCCTTACATTTTAATAAAAAAATTTGTTAATAAAAAAATATACTTGCTTTTATTATTTCTAAATAAATTCTAGAGACGGTCCTGTCTGCTTAACTTCGAACCTCTCCAACGATTCATAGACGTCAGGTTAATACTGCTAACTGTTAAACATATATGGAGCAATCTCCAAGAAATGAAAGGTCTCAACAAAATAATTTCAAAATGTTTTTCAAAGGAAAAACGTTATTCAATGTTGTGAAAACAAATACATCATTCTTTTACAAATAAATTGTGAAAAACAAACTATCTAGGATGGACATTCATTCAAACAAACCATACACTCAGGTGAAATATTATTTCTATGTGCGATTACAAAATAGGCAACATTTTATACAAATTTGAAAACACTAATTCTGTTATACATTGTCTATGTAACAAGATGGCGAAAATTATGGTGATGAACACTTATGAATTATCAAAGTTCAATTCTTTGCACAAAACCGGTAAGTTTGTTTAATCTTTTTTATATATAAATAAAATAGTTTTAAATACATATTCACTGTATCGTTCTAGTACACTTCAATGATTGTTTTTTTTATTTTATTTTAGGTTACCTTCTGGAATACCGAATAATCCGTCTAGCCTGGACAAAAGCTAGAATTGATGCCACATTCCATCCATATCAAAACATTCTAGATGAATCCCATAATCCAGTACTTTCTGAAAGGTATTGTGGAGACAGTTTCCACAATACAATATTTCACTTGGTTATATTGATGAATTTTATGGTCAGTACATTATTATATTTACCAATTTTCTTGTTAAATTATGTTTATCTACTTGATTAATTACATTACTGAGTTGCTTTTAAAGATAATGTATTTATTTCTATAATTACCAATCCAAATTATTGTTATCCAAAAGGTTTAAATAATTTTTCTCAAAAATTTTGCTTCTTCAACATTCACAGCTACCAAAAAGAAACTACCTAGTGAATAGTGTACATTATCAACAAATTGTTTTATTCAATTTTTTAATTATTAATCTGCTTGTCGCTGATGAAAATATTTCAAGTGTATTCCACCAATCAAAATTGGCTATAAAAATTCTTATTGAAAAGTTTCACTTCAAGTTGTAGATCGTCCATCTATCCTTTTAAAACATTTTGTTTTAAGTTTTTAAATGATTAAAACCCATATATTATTCCCTTTAAATTGTATTTCAAACTATTTATAAATGACAGTTCTTAATTTCAATAATATTTATACGGAATGACAATTCATTTCACAAATGTCATGCTCTATGAAATTAATGTTATTATTTGACTTCCTACCTTGACATGTATTAAATAATTACATAATCTTATCAGAAAACTTCTTTCAATATCTAATATTTACTTTTTTAAAACAAATCATAGTATTATTTTACTTTTACAATGAGAAAAATGGATTGTTATTATTTATATGGAACAACGTATTTTAAAAGATATGATCAATTTTATTACACAGCCTATCAAGCCAGACACTTTTTCCTAATAAAATTGGTTATATCTTAAATTACATTTAATTTTATATATTTCAAACATGTATCTCTTTTATCTGTTAAAAATATGATGACCTTTCTGTTTATTAATATTGCTAACAATTTCTCAATAAGTATATGTAATAAATGCATAACAAGTAATTTATTTTATAAACAAGAAATACCATACAAACAACTAGTTGTAAACAAACTAGGCATTTAAGAGGACTTTCGTCTGTGGTAAATTAGATAGAAGTACATATAAAATCTTAATAATATCGGAAACAGCAATTGAAGGATCCAGGGGATTAGGTACATTACATTATTTTCAGGCAATATTTGGTATGTATCCGATTCAGTATTAATTATTAACTCATGAAATAAAGGAAAATCCGAAATTAGGCATATAATTCGTTTTTATTGTATTAACTGTTAATAATTTAAATCCAACCAATGCGACAAACTTTCTTGGAGCTAGAAATCAGTTGGGAGAATTTTATAATCACTTTCAGAAGAACTAATTTACTGATACTGTACAAAATTATCTGACTCAAAACGAGACACAGTGGAAATTTAATCCGCCAAGATCCCCACATTGGGGAGGAATTTGGGATGCTGCTATTAAAAGCGTCAATTATCATATCTCAAGGCTCATCGGCTTATAAAAATTAACCTTCGGATCCAGTCTGACGACTTATCCGGAGAAAGACTTATCTCGAGCACCAGAAAACAAAATTAAATTGTGGCAACAATGCGCAAAAACTCTGTAGCTGTTCTGGAAAAGGTGGTCGGTGGACTACCTCAATAGACTGCAGAATTGATGAAAATGGCTATAAACATATGAGAACCTACAAATAAACGATCTGGTCCTCTTAAAGGAAGAAAACATTCCACCGCTTGATTGGCCTACGGAAAGAGTCATAGAAACCATAAGCGGACCTGGCGGAAAAGTGAGGGTCGTACGCCTAAAAATAAAAACTAAACCAGGCGAAACTACTAGGGCTATAACGAAACTGTGTCCACTTCCCAAACAAGACATGTCTTGTGAAGAACATAATTAACCATTAAAATATGTTAATCGGTCAGCGACTTGCCTTAATCAACCTCAATTAGCAGTCGCGACTTTCTTAGTTGTAAGTTATGTCTAAGCTATAACAAAACCTGCACTTTTACTTTATCCTTATCTATATTTAAACTTATTTATCTTTCTCGCTCTCTCTCTCTCTCTCTCTCCTAAATGAAGCACATACTTCATTTCCGGGGGGATATGTGTTGTGATATGACATGCTGTATATATCACGATGACAAATCAATCGCAATAACTTTCACATTCCTATGAATTCTCGGACAAGTTTGAATGTCTATTGTATCGTTAAACCCTTAGTATTTACTTTAATAGTCGTAAACGCCCTGTAATTAAAAAAAAATAGCTTCTAAGTGCCTTCTCAACACGAGACCAAACAATTGAATTTTAAATGGTTAACATGAATCTTTTTTATAAAATAGAGATTATGGAACTTTCCAAAACCATTAATATGCTACAACAAATAACTCTGAGTGATCTACGATCCTTCAATTAGCACTGTGAACAATATTTCAAACCATTACTCAAATAAATAGGGAAATCTCAACTATTCGAAATTAATGTTTTATGGATTCACATAAATTAACTAAAAAGACTATTTATCGCTTCACGGTAACTGTGTAATTAACTTTACGTCAAAAATATCTCCATTCAACTGAAAGAGTTATAGTCAGTACCAAGAAGTTCTACCTCCAAAACTTGCGACTCAGTATATCTACAGAAATTAACCAACCACTCCACTAATCTAGTTCATTACAAACTCTTCACTATTAAAAATGACGCTTTTGGTAATCCACAAAGATACAAAGCTCGATTAGTAGCCAGAGGTTTCAGTCAAAAATATTTACTATATTATGATAAAACTTTTGCACCAGTGACTCGAATTTCAACATTTACATTTTTAATCATTTGAGATAATCAGTATGACTTACTGTTAAATTAAATGGATGTTAAAGGTACGCGTCCACTAATAGGCGTCAAACGGACGGTACGCGTCCACTAATAGGCGTCAAACGGACGGTACGCATCGGACGAATCGGATTATTTGATTAACTACATTGTTTCAAATAGAACTGCGTTCACCTATCGGCATCGAAGCGACCGCACTTCGGCATTTCCGAACGGGATTCCAAAGACGAAATCAAAATCAGTTTCGTGCGGACACTGCCGATGCTGATAGTACGAATACCGACAAGTACACGCAGGCACGGGGGTTTTCTTTCCAAAGTTTATTATAAGAGCATATATTGTTTTGTTAATAGTTTGTGACTTTCGTCTCGTCCACATTGTTTGAAAGTAATTATGGATGTAGCAAGACTTATCACGATTGTGCAGGAGTATGAAGAAATTTACAATCTGCGGCATCCAGAATATTGTAATATTCTTCGCAAGGATAATATTTGGGATGAAATCGGAACCCAGTAAGTAAATAATATGTTTATAAAATGTAATAAATAAATCGCCATGCCGTAACGTTTTTGTAATGGCATTGATGTTTATGTAATTTTTAAAAAGCCAATTTTTTATATCGAATTTTTGGTGAGTAGTCGTGGTTTGGACTAGTTGATTTTATTATTCAACCCGTTCAGGGGCGGAGAAAAAGAAGGTTAAATTTTATTAATAAAAAACATGGCTGGAGAAAAATTCATTTAATTTTTTGACTCGGTGGTGCTGCACTGGGGTAATATGACATTATAAAAATATAGTAAGTTAAATCTTTATTTATCTACTGATAACTCGTTTATTCTAATCGTCATCCAGCCGCAACTCTTCTCATTTGCCATTCTACTGACTCTAATTCGGAGTTGAAGTATGCTTTAAAAGAATCTCGAACATTTAGGGCATCACGTCGAGCCACACCTCCTGTTCCTCTTAAACGCTGCAAACCTGCCATATCGGAAAGGGAAACGCGTTGATCATTATCTGTCCATTGGCATGAATCATATTTTAAAAAGTTATGAAGGCAGCAAGTTGCCATTACAACACAGACAACATGTTCAGGGGACATGCTCAGTTTTCGTTCAAAAATCCTAAACTTTCGTGTTAAAATTCCGAAAGAGTTTTCTACCGTGTTTTTGCCCGACTCAATCTATAATTAAACACTTTTTTCTCTTCGTCTCCTTGAGCATCATCACGTGAATACGGTCTCATTAAAAATGTGCTTAATGGAAATGCCTCATCCCCAATTATAACATGGGTCAGAGTTACTTGAGTTTGTGGTAGCCTTTTTGGGGGAGGCATATTGAAATTCTCGTCCATCAGTCGTTGACCCAAAAGAGAATTTCGAGATATACCAGCATCTGAATTTTTACCAAATGCACCCACATCAACACTGATAAATCTATAGTTTGCGTCAACCAGTGCTAAAAGTACTATACAAAAATGTTTTTTGCCTGAATTAGCACATGTTAGCCATCCAGAGCGCCGACCGCATTTGGAAAGTTCCATTTTTCCCGAAAACATTTTTCTGATGCAGTCCACAACTTCTCATCTGGTGCTGGCATAACAATTGGTTGCAGAACCTTGCATATTGCATTGCAAGTTGAATATATTATTTCTCTTACTGTACGCTCACCGAGTCGAAAAGAAAAAGCCAGTGCTCGAAACGAGTTTCCAGTAGCCACAAATCTGAAACAGAAAATACAATATATTTTAGAATATTTTTGTTTGTTGCAGGTAAGCTATGCAAAGAACGGTGGACTAAAACTAGGGATAATTTTCGGAAAGCTATGAACTTGCGAAAAACCAAAAGTGGCCAAGGTGCATCAAAGTTAAAGCCTGCCAAGTATGAAAAAGAACTAGCGTTTGTGGCCCCATATTTGAACGACGAACAAGAAAGGCGATCGAACTTATCACAGTTTTCTCCTACTGCTGCTTCTCAAGAGAGTGATATTAAAGAAGAATCGGAAAACCCAGAAATGGTGTTGACTAGCCCTACTCCCCACATTCCTCCCCCTTCACCCATCACATCAGATACACTACCTTCATACGCATCAGCACCATCAATAGTTGTTCGTGGCAAAAAAAGGATTAGAAAAGTTGTTCCGCAAAATTCAACTGCCGCCTCAGTTTTGCAAAACTATTTGTCACAAAAGGAAAAAGTAGATCCGCCAGATCCTTTAACTGACTTCTTTATCAATATGGCTAACACCACAAAAACTTTTCCAAAACGAGATCACATTTTGATAAAGAATCAGTTAGTGTTTTTAAATGAAACTCAAGGTCTCTAGTTAGTTCCACAATATTATACAAGTTATTGAAAATTCTAAAAAATTGACAATTGTTTCGATAAATCAATATCATCGTCAGAATGACAGAAGTTACATTTCATTTTATGCCTACCTGATGTTTAGTAGTTATATTTGGCTAGACCAAGAAGTAACCTAACTTGTGATTGGCTTAATATATGTTTATAGAAAAAAGAAGAAGATGTGATATTACAAATATTGAAGCTTAGATATTATTAGCCCTATGGTGATATCCTGGATATCATTTTTCCAATTAAGATCAGTATAACTGTGCAATGATATAGAAAACCAGGAAAACTATATCTGCTGATCTTTACAATTATCACTTAAGAAGACAGTTTATTAGTGGAGAATTCCCTAGATTTAACTGTTCATTGACAACTTCATATTGTGGGTTTCTTAAATGTCTTCTAATTTCCAGTTCTTCAAGGAAATCCAGTTCTTGTTTCTTTTCACAAATATGCAGTACTTCTAGTTTTGTGTTAGGTGTCAATGAATGATTGGTGTCAAGTAGATGTTTTGCGTAGTGGGATTTATCTGGTTGTTTTAATCTGTATGCTCGTAAGTGCTCACTGTATCGTATTTCAAAATTCCTAAGGGTCTGACCCAAATAGACAGCATTACATTCTGTACATTTGAGTTTATATATACCTGACTTCTTTAATAGTGGTATTTTTGTTTTTACATTTAACAATTTTGTACTAACGTTACTTTCTGTTTTAAAAGAAATTGTTGTATTCGTTGCTGAAGATATTATCTTTGAAATATTATTAGAAATATTTCCTGCATATATGATGGTTTTATAAGTTTTAATTTCATCAGCTTGTTTAGGATATATTAGTTGTAATGCCACTTTTTCTCTTTTTTACTAATTAGCTTATTTATCATATCTAATGGATAACCGTTAGATGTTGCTATTTGTCTAATTGTATTAATCTCTCTATCAAAATTACATTTGTTCATAGGAACTGAAAAAGCTCTATGTATCATTGAATTATATGCTGCTAGTCGGTGTGACACAGGGTGGTTAGAATTGAATGGAATTGTTACATCAGTTTGTGTTGGTTTTCGGTAAATTGAATAATCAAGTACATTATTAACTCTTTGAATTTTTAAATCAAGAAAACTGATTGAGCTATTTTCTTCAATTTCTAATGTAAATTTAATTTTCGGGTGTAAATTATTGATGTGGTTGAAAAATACATCTATTTGTCGTTCACTACCCATAAAACAAGCTAATATGTCATCTACATATCTATACCAAAATAAAATATTTTTCGAAATATTACTTTCAAAGATCTTTCTTTCTAAATTGTCCATAAAAATGTTTGCTAAAATAGGTGATATAGGGCTTCCCATTGGTAAACCTTCATTTTGAATATATATCTTATTGTCAAAAGTGAAATAATTCTGATTAATGCATACATCAAATAAATTAAGTATATCTGATATTATTCCTGAATTAATATTTTTATCTTCTAGTAATTTTCTTACAAGTATTAGACATTCTTTAGGAGGAATTTTAGTAAACATGTTAGTTACATCGAACGATATGAGTTTATAGTTATCTTGTAAGTGGATTGTTTTCAACTTTTTGATTAGTTCTATTGAATTTCTAATTGAGTACTGAGATTCATATCCGTAAGTATTGAGTATATTGTTGAGCTTCTTTGCCAATATATTAAATTTACATTAGAAATTGAAGAAAATAGCTCAATCAATTTTCTTGATTTAAAAATTCAAAGAGTTAATAATGTACTTGATTATTCAATTTACCGAAAACCAACACAATCTGATGTAACAATTCCATTCAATTCTAACCACCCTGTGTCACACCGACTAGCAGCATATAATTCAATGATACATAGAGCTTTTTCAGTTCCTATGAACAAATGTAATTTTGATAGAGAGATTAATACAATTAGACAAATAGCAACATCTAACGGTTATCCATTAGATATGATAAATAAGCTAATTAGTAAAAAAGAGAAAAAAGTGGCATTACAACTAATATATCCTAAACAAGCTGATGAAATTAAAACTTATAAAACCATCACATATGCAGGAAATATTTCTAATAATATTTCAAAGATAATATCTTCAGCAACGAATACAACAATTTCTTTTAAAACAGAAAGTAACGTTAGTACAAAATTGTTAAATGTAAAAACAAAAATGCCACTATTAAAGAAGTCAGGTATATATAAACTCAAATGTCCAGAATGTAATGCTGTCTATTTGGGTCAGACCCTTAGGAATTTTGAAATACGATACAGTGAGCACTTATGAGCATACAGATTAAAACAACCAGATAAATCCCACTACGCAAAACATCTACTTGACACCAATCATTCATTGACACCTAACACATAACTAGAAGTACTGCATATTTGTGAAAAGAAACAAGAACTGGATTTCCTTGAAGAACTGGAAATTAGAAGACATTTAAGAAACCCACAATATGAAGTTGTCAATGAACAGTTAAATCTAGGGAATTCTCCACTAATAAACTGTCTTCTTAAGTGATAATTGTAAAGATCAGCAGATATAGTTTTCCTGGTTTTCTATATCATTGCACAGTTATACTGATCTTAATTGGAAAAATGATATCCAGGATATCACCATAGGGCTAATAATATCTAAGCTTCAATATTTGTAATATCACATCTTCTTCTTTTTTCTATAAACATATATTAAGCCAATCACAAGTTAGGTTACTTCTTGGTCTAGCCAAATATAACTACTAAACATCAGGTGGCATAAAATGAAATGTAACTTCTGTCATTCTGACGATGATATTGATTTATCGAAACAATTGTCAATTTTTTAGAATTTTCAATAACTTGTATTATATTGTGGAATTAAATAGAGACCTTGAGTTTCATTTAAAAACACTAATATGAGCATATTCCACGAAGTAAGGGTCGAGACAGTCAATTTCATTAAAGAATCAGTTATTCAAAATAGTTAATAACGTCGAACTAAGATTATTGACTGAAAGTACTGCCACAACCGAATCAAATTTTTCTTCTCCGGATATCTACCACCAGTAGGGCCGTATTTTATCTACAAGCTGTATCCCGCCCAATACGCAGACAACCGAACAAAACATTTCTACAAGGTTTCAAGAACACCAGGACCAGAAGTCTGTATGGTCCCGAAACTGCGTTCCATCCAGAATTCAAAGTGATGTAGAAGAATCTAATCCGTTGGTAAAAACTTTTCAAAATGTATCGTCAGGCAGCGCCAGTTTCACCGCACATGACCATTTCAGATTTTGAAACCCTTTGCTAGCGCCTAGCGCGCCTAGTGGTAAAACCGGCGCTGCCTTTTACTTTCTTTTCATTATTAATAAACATATTATTAGATTTTCTTAAGAATCACTTTTATTCTTTGACCTTAGTTCAATATATGGGGTCAAAAGCAAAAGTTGTGCAGTCAAAAAAATTAGTTATTTTAGAAATGAAAATTTGAAGGGCTTAAATAGATCATGCTAAAAACGGTAAAACGTATTACTTAAAATATTAATTTTCAAAATCATACATACCTTAAATTGACTGCCAATCTTTCCTCTGGTCCTATAGATTCTCTAAATGGTGTATTTTGTCGCAATAAATTTGGTCTTAAAATATTTAAAAGTGCTTCAAATCTAACGTGTGACATTCGAAAATATTCAAAGAACTTTCTTTCATCTCGAACTAAATCACATAATAAACTGTGATATTCCCCGAATATTGGTCTTTTTATGTTAATATTATGCACCCAACATTTCTTTCTTTTTCTTTCGTTATCTTCTTCATCTAACAACACGCAAATAATTATAACATCTTTTTCGTTCAGTAACGACATTGCTTTGGCTTCAATAGCAGGAAAGAAATGACTGGCTCTCCGTCGTAGAGAAATGCTGATACCGACTCCAATAATCCGTGGTAGTAAACGCAGGACGCCAAAAAAAATCCGATTCGTCCGATGCGTACCGTCCGTTTGACACCGATTAGTGGACGCGTACCTTAAAACAGCTTATTAATGGCATTTTAAAAAAAGAAATTTATATGCATATACCTGATGGGTTTCAAGCTAAAGAAAACAAAGTGTGTAAATTAAATAAATCATTGTATAGTTTGAAGCAGGCAGCCCGAACTTGGTTTATGCGTTTTGACGATATATTACAAAAACATGGCCTTAAAAATTCGTTGGTAGATCGTTGTTTATATTCCTTGGATAAAGGTCACATCAGTAAAAATATATATGTAGTATTATATGTCGATGATCTATTAATCGCCACAGCTGACATAGATACTTTGATCAGTTTTACAAATTATTTTAAGAATCAGTTTAGTATGGAAGCTTTGTAAGAATTAAAACTTGTTCTAGGTATTAAGGTCGAACGAAATAAAGATACAATTACTTACGTTAGATCAGAATTCATATTAAAAAACCGTTTTAAATATATTTAATATACGCCATTACGCCAGTTAATACTCCATTGCCTAATAAATCAAATTATGTTGGCTTCAATTCCGATATAAATACAGGGTGTCCCACTATAAAGTAACACATTTTGACGGCTTATTACTCGAGAATGGAAAAAGATATCGACGTACAGTTTTCGCTAAACTTCTTATATTTCCTTCAAATTTTTATTGACATAGTTGCCAAATGTATATTTTTTCCCGAAAGCGCCGAAAAAAAATGACCATTTTTGAGACGAAATTACCGGTTCATTTTAAATACAACACCCTATATTTTTTATTACCATCTGAAAGTCCCTTTCCAAAAATGTATACATTATCGGCATATACTCAAGTTTTTAGGGAAAGATTTAATTTTTTATGAAACCATGTCAATAACTTCCAATCGTAAATTATCACATTTTAACAGCCTGGAAATTGTCCGGGAAAGTAAGGAAATAAAAGTCAAAAGTTTCCCATAATTGATTTTTCATTTTGAAATGAAAATATATTGACCCAGCATCACTCTCCTAGATTGTCTAATAATTTCCGCTGGCACGCTGGAGCATGCGACGCAGCTTGCCAGCACAGCTCAGACCACCTAAAATTCAAGTGATTTATGCTCGTGTCATTCCTGGATGTGTTCTTACAAAGAAATCGTAGAGATGAAAATTGAAGCAAATCTTATGCTCTTGAAGGTGACGTAAATAGTTTTTTCAAAAAAAAAATTTCCGATCTTAAATTTTCCAAAAATTGAAAAAATTTACGAAAATATAATTTTTGGTTGGTAATTATAAATAAAATATTAATATCGAGGTCAAAACATAGATAAACATAGAGGGCAAACTTCTAAAAATTTACATTTTTTCAGATTTGGAAAATTCAAAATGGCGGCTGCGCAAATTGGAAACAAATTTTTTTTTCAATCGCGTCTAAATTTATGAACATTAACGATATTGAGAAACGGTTTGTTGCAATCGATAGAGTGAAAGTTATATTTTTATAAATAACATAAACAAAATTTTTAAAAATTTTTTTACATAATTTTTTAGAACATTTACCGAAAATAAAAATTTTTACATTTAGTTTTTTCTCATTTTGGCGTTGAAAAAATTGTTTAAAATATGTTTTCACGTTATAAATATGTGTGTCTTTGAAAGAGGAGTATTTAAAAAAATATATTTTTTTTGATGCGACTTTTACAAGTTGAGATAAACAAATTCAAAGTCTGTTAGATTCTGTGATAATATTGATTGAAATTTTCAAATTTTGATCACTTCGCTAGGTTGTCGAATCCCAACTCAACTTAAACACAAATTTTCATTTTTCTACCGTCAATTGGTCCATTCAAAAGAGAATAGTAATCCTAGCTCGCTCGGCCAAACGGTGCGGCGGCAGCTGCTTGGCGTTGTGGTGGGGGGTCAGCGCTCGTTCGCAGTTGAACGAAGCTCAAGCTTTTATTTTGGTTTTCTTTGTAAAAATTTTGCATTTGTGGTTTGCTAATAGTATGGTTATTATCAACCATTACATATTGCTAGAAATAAGGTACAACGATATTTATAATTTATATCTATAAATCCATTTATTATATCTATTATATTAGTGTTTCTAAATGAAACTCACGGTCTCTAGTTAATTCCACAATATAATACAAGTTATTGAAAATTCTAAAAAATTGACAATTGTTTCGATAAATCAATATTATCGAAACAATTGTCAATTTTTTAGAATTTTCAATAACTTGTATTATATTGTGGAATTAACTAGAGACCGTGAGTTTCATTTAAAAACACTAATATGAGCATATTCCACGAAGTAAGGGTCGAGACAGTCAATTTCATATCTATTATACATAATTCGAAACGTAGATACTAAGAATAATATTTATTTACAAATTTACATCTATTTTCTACAAATTCTCGCCCTTTTTGGTCTCTGAGGAAATGGCTCTGTACAATTTTCCTCGTCATTATCATTAGCAAACAAATCCTTATCGATATTATTGCTACTATCAATTGCAAGTTCACAATCAACTATGTACAATGTATGCCAACTTTTTTACAACCACGCCTGGTAGTAGAGCACCCTGTGGTACAAGAACACGAAATAATGTTCAATAATTCGTCGGGTACAAGTACGTCGTCAGTCATGTTAGTAAGGGTCTTTTGGGCGTTCCAAGAGAATGAGCGCTGACCCCCACCAGAACGCCAAGCAGCTGCCGCCGCACCGTTTGGCCGAGCGAGCTAGGATTACTGTTCTCTTTTGAATGGACCAATTAACGGTAGAAAAATGAAAAATTGTGTTTAAGTTGAGTTGGGATTCAACAACCTAGCGAAGTGATCAAAATTTGAAAATTTCAATTAATATTATGACAGTATCTAGCAGATTTTGAATTTGTTTATCTCGGCTTGTAAAAGTCGCATCTGAAAAGTTTCTTTTTAAAAATACTCGTCTTTCAAAAACAAACATATTTATAACGTAAAAAGATATTTTTAAGAAATTTTTCAACGCCAAAATGAGAAAAAACTAGATGTAAAAAAATTTTATTTTCGGTAAATGTTCTAAAAAATAATGTAAAAAAATTTTGTTTATGTTATTTATAAAAATATAACTTTCACTCTGTCGATTGCAACAAACCGTTTCTCAATATCGTTAATGTTCATAAATTTAGACGCGATTGAAAAAAAAATTGTTTCCAATTTGCGCAGCCGCCATTTTGAATTTTCCAAATCTGAAAAAATGTAAATTTTTAGAAGTTTGCCCTCTATGTTTATCTATGTTTTGACCTCGATATTAATATTTTATTTATAATTACCAACCAAAAATTATATCTTCGTAAATTTTTTCAATTTTTGGAAAATTTAAGATCGGAAATTTTTTTTTTGAAAAAACTATTTACGTCACCTTCAAGAGCATAAGATTTGCTTCAATTTTCATCTCTACGATTTTTTTGTAATAACACATCCAGGAATGACACGAGCATAAATCACTTGAATTTTAGGTGGTCTGAGCTGTGCTTGCAAGCTGCGTCGCAAGCTCCAGTGGAAATTATTAGACAATCTAGGAGAGTGATGGTGGGTCAATATATTTTCATTTAAAAATGAAAAATCAGTTATGGGAAAGTTTTGATAGTTAACAGATTTTTCGACCTTACTTTCCCGGACTAAAACGTTTTAACTCGAAAATGAGACAAGGGATTAATGAGCGGCTTTCACTGAAATTCTTAGAAATGTTTAAATTTTTATGACACCGTTTGCAAGTCTCAAAAGTCGTCTAAAATTTTCGTAAGTAATTTACTTTTGTTAATTGATAAAAGTGGCCAGAATAAGATTCAGAGCCATTTTTGACATAAATACGCCTATACACGAAAATCGATGTTAACTTGGGTACAACAATTTACAGAATCGGGAAAACTAGAAAGAAAGAAAACATTTTTATTTACATATAAGAACAAAGAACCAAACATAACTTCATAAAACACATCAAACCAAAAAAAAATTATATTTAATAAATAAGTTGTTGTATGTAACCTCCATCTGCATCTCTACATAATCCTAACCTCATCCAAAAATTACTGAACGCATTTTGCAGCATTTCTGGTGTTATGGTATTAAAAACATTTACTATGTTATTTCTTAACTCCTGAAGGTTTGTAGGGATTGGGTTATAGCATATCTCCTTTACTTAACCCCATATGAAGAAGTCTGGTATGGTTAAGTCCGGGGAATATGAGGCCCACTCGATGGGACCAGCTCGATCTATCCATCTGTTGCCAAAATGATCTAATAATGAATTTCGAACAACTAAGGAGTAATGTGGAGGCGCCGTCTTGTTGAAAATATACAGTGTTTATAATTTCATCTTGTTGTAATTGGGGATACAAAAACTCCTCCAACATGTCGGTGTAAGTGTTTCCGTTAACTGTTACTTCATGAAAAAAAAGGGCCGTAGATTTTAGTTTTAGATACACCACACCAAACATTTTTCTAGGTGCATCCCTTTCAAATTCGTTGAACGCTCTTCGAGTCTCATATCCCTAAATCCTGCAGTTATGCTTATTAACTCTTCCATTAATATGAAATGTGGCTTCGTCTGACATTATTAGGTTCAAATTAGGCTGAAGTCTTACCGCATTCAACAATGTTTCTGCCATGAAATATCTTTGTTCAAATGAATGATTCTTTATTTTTTGGAAAGTTTGTATTTTACTTTAAATTTAATCATTTTTAGGAGCCGGTGAACCTTACTTTTTTAGAATTGTGTGATTTGGGATATTTTTCAATCCAGGCAACAAATGTCCACCAATGTTTCTCCAAAATAATATAAGCATAATAATTTTAATTTGAATTAATTATTAATAAGTTTTTTTCTCTATTTCGATTTTTGAGTGGAATTGTTAGATATACCCTATATATATATATATATATATATATATATATATATATATATGGTAGAATTTATATTAGATTCAAAAAGGAGAAATAAGTGTTTTGTTTATGTTTATTATCCAAAAAAATGATGATTAAAGCATAAATCAGGCTAGGGACACTGCAGACCGTGCTATCTATAGAGCCTGTCGAGTAACTAAAATCGGTAGATAATTCCAAAAAATTAACGAAAACTGTAATGTCGTTAGTAATGAAATTTTGATTTTTATTACTGCATATGCGCGATATCATATTGCTCGTCCCAACATGTTATATTCTATTATCTGTAATTGTTTCTTAGTTCAAGTGTTGAGGTTATTATAAGATTTCAGTATTTTGGTGTATTTTTTAATGGCTATAGTGTAATATTTATCTGTTGTTTCGTTGCTTTATTGTTATTAATTGAAAAGACAATGTCGTGTATTCTGAAGGAGTCTAATAAGTGGTGTACTTGGTAAGTTTTATTAAAAAAATTTGAGCATTTTTTCTTTCAAAATTAAGAACCATCATCTTTATTATTATAAAACACAGAATTTTTACTAATTTAATCGACAACTTTAGAGATCATGGATGTTTTTTACATTAGCTAAACTGAAAATTGCTGCATTAATAAAGTCAATATTTCTTTTTACAGTGGTAATAAATCATTAAATTGGTCGACGAGGAAACGATGGAGGATATGATCCCTTCATTTTCAAAAACAGTGTTTCTTCAGATTTGAGAAAGACGAAGGGAGGTTATTAGGACAGTTTGATTTGCCTTCCCATATGAGTGGAAATTAACAAAAATTGATGGTAAGTTTTATTGTATTCAATATAGCATGCTATAATTTTGGACATTTTAAAATGTAAATTGAGTGAATGAAAAGACGAGTACTGAGTGTGTAATTTTATTAAAATTCCAGCTAAGCGCTTTCAGCCAATAGGCTATTCTGAAAGCTTTCGCCAAGAAAGAAACATACAACAGGTGTCAAAAAACATCAAACCCTGTATCTGTTACATACAATGAAACAAAATGTTTGAAGTTACATCATTATTTAAGTAAAATTTGTTAAAATCACTCTATAAAGGGCGTGTACAATTGTAATTCACATAATGAAACATCTAATTTGAAATTATCAACTAAATTATATGTGTGTACACCCTCTTTATAGGGTAATTTTAACAAATTTTACTTAAATAACGATATAACATCAAACATTTCATTTCATTGTATGTAGCAGTTACAGGGTTTGATGTTTATTGACACTTGTTGTATGTTGTTCTCTTGTCAACAAGAATGGTCTAATGGCTGAAAGCGCTTAGCTGGAATTTTAATAAAATGACACACTCGGTACTAGTTTTTTCATTCACTCAATTTATATCTAGTGTCTACACCATACTCAGACAATTTTAAAATGTATCCATTGAAGAAATAATAATCTGGGTTTTATTTTATGTTATAGCTATTCCCTCCACCAGCTATGGGATGGAAGGTATTGACCTCTTGCCAATTTTCATATATAGCCCATGGTATGACAATTTATGGGATATGAAAGTGAGTATTAACTGTTGTTGAGGCATTACGTCTAAGTATTTGGTCTAACGGTAACCAAAATTCCAAAATATCCAATAAAGACAAAAAAAATAAATCAAAAAATAGTTAAAAACCTAAAAAAATCAGAAGCTTCAAAAAAGGAATTGAAAAAAACCAAAATTATTTAAACATTCAAACATTTTTTGATATTTTTTTTGTCTTAGTACAAAAACATGTGTAAACTTATTATTTCAATAGTAAGTGCATTTTGTTTTCTTCATTATAACATTGTTTACAGCGTCATAATGAAGCTCTTTCAACACTGTTATAGTACTTTTTAGTGTACAGTTGGTTATTGAATTTAGTTATATTTTTATTTGACATTTGACTTTAACCTTGACACAAATTATAAATAAAATGGTCTAGCGTTGTTCTAACTAGCAAATTATCATACTAAAGGTAAATTAGAATGATTTATATATTAAAAATATTAATGAATAAAGTATGCTAACGTTTATTTATCAATGATTTGTCAATTGTTTATTTTTACATTGTATAGGATCAATATATAGGTATACAAAACGTTCGATTTTTGGGATAAATTACCAGATATCTATGTGAAGATGTATTACAGAAATAATTCTGTTCATGATATAACATAAATAGATCGCAAAAGCATATAGGATGAAGCTCTTTTTTAAACAAATAATCATCCTCTTTTTGCTTAAATGAAAGTTTGTTTACAATTTACACAATTATTCGGTTATAATATGTCAAAAGTCAGAAGTGCTGAATAAATCCATCTGTGATCTGACCAATTAGGAATCTACAGAATTGCCAACTTAAATTCAAACCACTCCTTCTAGTTCAAAAACAGTGATTATATGAAATTCTATTTTATTTAAATAATAAAAATAAATGCGATTTATAAAAAATATTGTGTAAAAATTGTGCCACAATGACTTTCTGTAGTACTCGTGATTTGCACAATAGTGCAAACTTCACTCGTACTACAAAACGAGTCATTGTGACACTTGTTTTACAAATAACTATTTAACAATTATAGACTGCCAGGAGCTGCAGAATAACTTAAACTGCCTTATGGGATTGTTTCATAAGAAATGAATGCTTTTAAATGTAGAAATATACAAATATGCAATATTCTAGGTTTAAGCTTGTGATATAAACCTATTTAATACTACCAGTAAAGAAATAAAGATGTGTTTTAAGTGGAAATGAAATGTTAGATATATTATTTTAAATTTTGTACAGTCACAAGTGCTGTTTAGCACTCTTATATGTAATTACTTGGCACCTTGTACTTACAGAGCTAAACAGAATTTAACAACTTTTCCTTTAAAAATATTTTTTAATTACTTTTGTTCTAACATTCACAGTAATTATACTCAAATGTTTTCTTTCACAGAAAGTTGCCAAAAATAGTATAGTATGTACAAAAAGTATGAGGAGTAATAAATCATTCATTTAAGTAGATTTCATAGACGTACCAAAATATATTTTAAGAGGGTATACCGTAAGGTACATTTTGTATTGAACGAATGAGTTGCAGCTATGCTAAAGAATATACGATTTAGGTCAGAGGTAACGGGATGTACTAATTTTAATAAAAAAAGTGATAGAGGTAGAGGTCATTCGGAGGCAAAAAATGTAGTTCATTATAAAAAAATTCTACAACTTCCTCAGGACTAAGATACATAATACCGAAATGTACTTTTAAGTATTCGCCAATTACAGAACCTTTCTGTCTGTACTCTTGTACCAAATGAAACTCCTGAATCTTACGAAACCAAGCGACAGAGATGAAATTTACAACCAAAAAGAATTTGATCTCTGCCAAAACATTCATATATAGCAACATTCATATATAGCGTTATGAATGCTTAGTTCAAAATCTACTACAACTTCTTTAGGTTGAAAATTTAAGCCTACTTCTTTACATTTTTGTCTTAAAATTAAAAACAAATTTGAATGTTTGACTTGATTTGTCCGGCAGCAAACAAAAAACAAGAGGTACGTAATAGCCGTTTTTAAAACCATGAATGGTAAACATTTGGTAAAAAAAGTTGAACAGTATTTAAAAGTCCCATCCATCAAAATACAATCCGAATTAAATAAAAAATTAAGGTTGGAAAAACAGGAGAACACAATAATTTTAAATACCTGGTCTGCTGTTAATAGAAATTCCTCTTCTCGGTTCGTTCGTAATTGTAATTCACGAACACTATTAAATACTTCTTCCTGATTTTTAGGCAATAGTGTAAGTGCATCAACATCCTTCCCCTAATCCCCTAAATATCAATCAAAACAATCAAGATTTCTTCAAAATATTTAATTCAAGAAATCTTTGAAACCTTTCAGAAATATACATAATTCTATGGGCCTCCGATTTTATCTATTATAAACCCTAATGACTCTAATAGGATTAAACTAAATGGTTGCAGCACAGTTCGAACATTTCAGTAATCCTCAAATTGATACAAGTCAGGTAAAATTTTATTTTGTGGCAGAGTTGGGATATGCCCGTTTATTCATATTTTTTATTTGTATTACTCCTATATGTAGTGTTTGGGGAATTTTTCTCAGAAATTTTAAATGGCAAGTGGCCTACTGTAATCGGCTTAATACGATTACACCTATTTACAGATTATTCGATTATTGAGAGGGATTTTCCAAACAACCCAGTTTTCTTAGAAACATTTTCGGGAATATTATTTTAAAAGAAAGTAGGTACATTAAATCAGTACTTAGTATTAGTTCTTTGAGTAAAGTTGTATGAAGTTGTATGGTTGTCATAATATTGTAAACAGTTGGAATATATTTAAAACATTTGTTGAATGTTAATTGTGCAAGTACCAAACAATGTCGATAAGCCAAGGACCATCTAAACGACCAAAAACAGGTCCATTATCTTTAAATGAAAAAACTCTGATATTGAATTGTTATATATCATTGAAAAACAAGGATCCAAGTGCAAGTGTTGATGATATTGTGGAATTAACGGCTGCTATGTTGTGTGTTGCTAAATCAACAATTTATAGATTACTAAAAGAAAGCAAGAATGGAACTCTTCAACCCCCTAAAACTCCTTCAGGCCGAAAACCAATTGAGATCGATGAGTCATTAAAACAAAGACTAAGGCGTAAAGTCCATGGATTCTACTTACGAAAGGAAATTCCAACACTTGACAAAATTATGACATCAGTGCAAGAAGATACGGACTATCCAAAATTCTCCAGAATGACATTATGCAAACTTTTGAAAGATGTGGGTTTCAGATATACAAAACATAATAGAAAATCTCTCTTGATAGATAAACCGGAAATAGTTTTTTGGAGAAGAGACTATTTAAGAAGCATTCGACATGCCAGAGAACAAAATTTGAAAATCTTCTACTTAGACGAAACATGGATAAATGCTGGATATACAGTTTCCAAATCTTGGCAAGATGAAAACATTAAAAGCGGAAGGCAGGCATTCGTGGAAGGTTTGTCGTTAGGTTTGCAGCCACCATCTGGAAAAGGAAAAAGACTTATCATTGTCCATGTTGGAAGTTCTGAAGGTTTTGTTGATGGTGGATTATTAACTTTTATTTCAAAACACACGGGGGACTATCACGAAGATATGAATGGGGATGTCTTCGAGGAATGGTTTGTTCAAATGTTGGATCTGATTCCAAAAGGGGCTGTTATTGTTATGGACAACGCAAGTTACCATTCACGGTTACGAGAAGCATTACCCACAAGTCGTTGGCGTAAAGCAGAGCTTTTGGAGTGGCTTATTTCAAAAAATATAAAGTTTCCAAAAGATCCACTAAGGAAAGAACTTTACAGAATTGCAAAAATGAACAAGAATAAATACAAAACCTACATTGTAGAAGAAATGGCTTCTTCTCATGGTATATCAGTTCTTCGACTTCCCCCTTATCATTGTGAACTTAATCCCATAGAATTAATATGGGCTCAGGTAAAGGGGGAAGTTGGAAAAAAAAATACTACTTTTAAAATAAACGATGTTGTGGAATTGTTTGAGAGTGCTGTAAGTCATGTGAGTAAGGAAAATTGGACAAACTGTATCGAGCATGTTATCAAAGTAGAGGCAAATATTCGGAAAATTGACAATATTTGTGATGATTTAATCGACCCTATTATTATTAATGTCAACAACGATTCTTCCTCTTCCGAGTCGGATATAGAATAAAATGTAAGTAATAAATGTATTCCAATAATTATTTCTTTTCATTTTTTATTATATTATAATTTAAAACGTATTTTTTTCCCAAAATACACACCACTGCATTGCGTTATTGCTTATCTGCTAATCCTTTAACAATGAATAAACCCTAAACTTTGCTACAACTGAAACAAATACGGGGTCGATCTACATGGTTTTTAGATTTACGGAAGAAATGTAATTTAAAGTAAGAGATTTATCAAAAATTTCATGGTGCTCCCTGTAAAGGTTTTGCATACTTAATTAGGGTTTATTACTCCTCGTACTTTTTGTACATACTATAGTTAACTACTCATTGCTAACACTTTTTTTGATTAAGTAAGCAGTTATACTCCAGTAGTTTGTCCAGCTCTGTGTGTTTATACGAGTGTAATAATAAATAAATAAATTAAAATAAACTTATCATAAATAATTTTCTACTTTTATCTTGATTTAACATCATTTAAAAATCTAATGATACTCTAATCTAGAATGTATGTTACTCAAATTATTTTTGAATTATTGCATTGTTTTTACATTATAGTTTATTTATTGGCATTCTGTTTGTTAACAAAAGTACTTTCTGAAAGAAATTATTTGTTGTGTATTTTTATACCAAAATAAATAAACTGTTTATATGATTACTGTTTTATTTTTTCCAATTTAATTAACCATTTATGGTCCATCATTTGATATTTCATTTAATTTAACTCAACATCTAACCATTATTGAGTTAAATTGAATGAAATGTCAAATGATGGACTATAAATGGTTATTTTGAAATAAAATAATTAAAATGAAGTAGATTTGAATATAGCAACAAAACCTAAAATTACAGAAATATTTTCAACATCACTCAATTGTTTAGTCCATAGGCTCTTTAGATGACGCCACTATCAGTGTCTCATCTATCTGTGGCATAAATGAATATTAGCTAATATAGGAATATTAAGATTTAATCTTATGACATATGCTGTACAGTAATAATAAATAAAACAGCTCTCTACTTATATTAACCTTGATTAGTTGTTTTATTCATTAATACCCTTTTCCTTACAAATATAGTAAACCTCCCTTGATGATAAACCTGTTGTTTTAAATAACCCCGTAAAAAGGTTACTTTAGGACCTCTAAATGCATTTATAATTAACTGCATACTGAAGTGAAAGGTTAAATCACAATAAACTATTTTTAACAAAATCCAAGGCGATTTTGTGACTCGTTATATCTGGAAATGTATCAAGATTTTCAAGTAAATATAGAGGGAGATCCTGCCTCTGGGAAATTCAAGAATATCAGCGTATCATTTCAAAATAGAAGTTGACATAACAAACAATAAAAAATCATATTGAATGGTTCCAAGAAATACGATGGTTTAAACAGCAATGGGTATGCGTCACCCAATAGAGGTCAAAACAAACAAGTGACGTTAGAAATCCCTAGATCGTCGATTTAACACACAGCCTTGTTGCCAGTAAAAAAAATGTTCGATGAATATTTTGCGGAGAATAGAGATGGGAATGACTGTGAAAATGTTTGAATAAAATTTAGATTGTAATCATAGAAACATTGCAAAATTGCGTCTTAAAATAAATTACGTCATATTAAATTTAAGACACTACATCTTCCACTCACACCCACCTTACTGACCATATTGAAGAATTAAAAAATTTAATAAGTTTACTCTTATAAATTTACAAATCTGTTTAATCCCATCTCTATCAATTAGCATATTATGGTTCAGTAAATGAACAATGATTATGTCGTCAATCATATGCATAAGTAAATTCATTAGAATTCAGAATTTACTTGCGCAAAGTGTTAATTTATTATTTATTGAAATGTCATACGAACTCTCAAGTGACCCTGGAAATTTGTAATTAACTTTCAATAAATACGGGAATTTCATTGATTTTATAATCTATGTTGAAACATAAAGCGTATTTTAATAATAATGATTTAAAATTGGTCTAGAGTAGTTGTCGACAGAAAGCGTTTAGTGAATGAATTTCTATGTACATATTTTTAAATATAAACTGGATTTATTTCAGAATGAAATTGTTAATTTTATTTTGTAAATCACCAAATCCCCCAACAAAAGTAAATGTGACGTTTATGTACAACAACAGTATCAGAGGAATTCCCTTGTACACATTTCTAAGAAATATTAACAGTATCTATAAAACACCTCGGAAAAATATTTTATTGAAACTAAATATCAAAAGACTAGAAACTGGTATTATTACAAATTAAAACTTCCTTATCACATCGATATGCTTATCATTTAAGTGATTGTTTTATCTATTAGATTATTCAAATACTGAAGAGCTCGGCAGATTCGTAAAATATGTGACGACGTGGCAACTATGCCCAGTTTGCAACATGTGGTGGTATGATGGAATCCGTGCGGGAAAAAGGGGGCAACGATCGTCGAATCGAGACAGACAGCGTATGACGCCAAAGTGATAGTCACTGCGGCGCCAGTATAGTACAATACCGTGCAAAATTTTGTATAAGATCTAATTTACTTATCACCACTTCATACTTGAAAATTAGATAGCAGTATTATAAACGGTTAGGCAACTCTAATTACATCTTAATACATTTTAAATGTGTGATAAATTACTAGATAACAATATAGAAAAGTACTCACCTTACTTGTTAAAAGCGAAATTCGCCTACGTACTATTATAAAACCACAATGTTTACATTATGCTAACACTATCTTAACTCCATTCATCGATTTTTTTTCAACACAATCACAAAATATACAAATATTGGATGCGAGAGCTGTAAAATTTACTAAATTACGAAAATATAGAGTTGGCACTTTATAATAATGTTGATTTATCACTTATTGTAATGTTTCATGACTCTTACGCACTTATCTTTAAAGATTTCCAACTAATTTTAGATAAATCTACAGATACTGCGTGTACAAAATACACTAAATATGATATGATGGGTCACACGGCGCCATGTTTACTTGTTTGACTCTTCCGTCTCACTCTCTCACCCGCGCGCTTCTAGCAATCGCTTTATAAAGCTGACCATACACTTGTTTCTTACGCATACAAAATATTTCAGATTTCAGAGGAAAGAATAGTTCTAAGAAATGGGTACCCTCAACTGTCACTTTTTTCCATTCACCTAATATTTTCAACAGGGCGAATCACTAGCAACGGGATGGAGGTTTATAGCGAATCGGTAAAAGTTTTAAAAAGTTTGTCACTTTAGTACGTTGAAAAAGGCTACATTTTAAAACTATTTAGGAATATACAGGATGTCCCAAAAATTTGTGGAGTATCAAAGTTATCTTTTTTCTCATAGGACACCCTATATTTTATTGCATTGTCCCTAAAAAATAAAGTATACTTTCATAACTGCTCCCTACACCTAAGTACACAGTGTTCAGAGTTATACTTAATATGTGAAAGTTTAAAAAATCCACTCTTACGTCTAAATAGTTAGGCATTCGTTATATGTATTCCACGATTGAGTGTTAAACATCTCTACTGGGTGTTCAGAATTTACAGTTTCATTATTAAATAATTCAATGTGTAATATGGGGCTTATCTTAAACGAAACACCTTTTATTTTATTAATTCGCCATCTTAAAAAATATATCCTCTTTCGAGTGGTATACGGGCAGGCCCGCAACAATGTTCCCTGGCGCCCGGGGCGAGTTACAGTATTTTCCGATCCCCCCCCCCCTCCAATGACACCAAATTAATTAATGCAAATATTTCAAAATATATTTAAATAAAATAAATAATCAAAAAATGCTTAAACATTTATTAATAAAATAAAATTAAAAATATAATATATTTCGTTAAATAAAACAAAGTAATAAAAATCCTTAAACATCTTCTAAACAGTATAAAAATAAAGTAAACAACCACATTCATTAAATAAAATCACAGAAAATATGCCATTAATACTTAAGTACTTAAAAACAAACTTTCCGGCTTTTTGCACTGGCAAATTCGTCACTATTAATATCTTTGAAATATTTTGATGCAAAATCAGATGCAGCCTAAATAACGCTACGAGAGCGCCTTCGGCGCGCCCCCCTTTCTGTATGGCGCCCGGGGCCACCACCCTATTTGCCCCACCTTAGTTGCGGGTATGTATACCTAGATGTTATTAAGTTTTCGTGCAATTTACATTTTTCATAAATGGCAAATCGATTTAAAAACATTTGCAGTTCTCTCTACTAATCGTCTTGGCATAGTTGTTATAAAAGAAACCAGTGTAGTTGTTAATAAATATGCACACTTGCAGTTCGGCTGCTCCAAGGAAAAACACAGTAACCAACAAAAAAATCAAAATTCACTTTTCTACATGTTACCACATACTTGGTCCTTACGCATGTTATAAGCTGCGTTTGAATGGTCTATATGTATTAGAAATCATAGTTTGACCACCCTTAAATACAGTATCTACATTAATTCTTTAAAAACACCACAGTAAAACACAGTATATACCAGTTACTGGGTTTTAGCGTGGTTATAAGTAGATTATGTGTTTTAAGTTTCTTTAAAATATTATAACTACTAATATTATTGTACAACCAGTCGCAAACGTAGCAACAGCCGCTGAAAATCCCTTTGTTTATCGTAATTCATTATCTCACCACGTGCGTGATTTTGTTACCGATTAAAGTGTTTTTATGTAAATAACAATGTCCAATACACGAATACTGGAGATGTGCAATACACAAATGTAAATAACTGACTGATTTGTATATTACTTTTAAGTTTTAAGACGTGAATCTAGAACCGCGTTGAGGCTATGTCAATTCAGAGGCCTCAATAATGTTGCCAGATTTCCCAAATTTCTGTACATTACCGAATAGATTACAAATAGTCAAACTACTAAAAAAAAAGCAAAAAATTAATGTTTTAGAACTATTTGACAGTTTGAAGGTAACGGTGGATATTTTTTCCAGGCCCTCTAGCAAAGAGGAACATACTTCGGATGCAGTTAGTAATTGCAGCACCAGCATTTCAATATCAAACGACGACAGTGTTGCAGATCCTGATTTTCAAATGGAGGTTAACACTAGCCATAATAGTGATTTGGAAAATGTGCATACTACTCCAAATGAATATCAAGAGATGCCTTACGAAATGCCTGAAAACACTGATGGTACACAACTACACTGCGACCTATTATTGAAGATGATGACATATCAGAAGATATTCGAGAAGTTGCTACTACGGTAAATATATTACAAGACAAGACTATAAACGGCATTGTAAAAACTGCTAGTAATGAAATAGTCCAAGTAAGCGAAGGAGGTAAAAATAGAAGACGTAAAGCGGCTGCGAAGAGACCTGTATTAAGCAATGAACAAAAAGCAAATGGGAGAAGAAAAAGCACCCGATAAGGCCATGTTGTAAAGGAAAATGCCGAAAAAGCTGTCAGAAATTTACACAAGAAGAACGCAATGTAATATGGGATACTTATTGGTCTCTTAATTATACAAATAGGCGAACATGGTTGGCAAAAAACGTGCATCTGACATATATTAAAAGAAAAACGACAGTCCAAGCTAATAACGATAGCTATAAGAAAACATGTAGTCGTCTATATTTTCTGCCACAAAATAATTTTAGTTTACCGGTTTCTCGCTTATTTTTACTTAATACCTTGGGTTATACAAACGATTCTGTCTTGACAGAATTATGCCATGCCCTGAAAAAACAGGAGGGATGTGCTGCAGTGAAGGAGAATAGAGGAGTTAATGCAAAACCTACTTGTAATCGTGAACTAATAAAAGAACATATCGATAGCTTCCATCCAACTGTAGCTCATTATAGAAGACATCATGCTCCTAATATAAGGTATCTACCACGAGAACTTACTGTACAATCGATGTTCCAAGATTTTAATTCAAAACATCCCAATGTGTGTAAAAAAGAAGCTTACAGAAAGACTTTAAAATATATGCATATATCTCTGTGTATGCCTATTTCAGACACTTGTGACGAATGCCTCGCCTTGGAAATGCAGGTGAAAGAAGCCGAGGCAGTAATAAATAACAACGCAGCAGTAAAGAATATGAAGGAAAAATTGACTCTACATGAAACTAAAGCTACCAACAAATACACAGACGACAGTAAAATTACAGATAATCCAACAACAAAAATATACTATATGGATTTGCAAAAAGTATTACTAATTCCAAATATGCCTTCAGTTGAAGACAGTTATTTTACAAGCAGACTTGTTGTATTTAACGAGACTTTTGCAGCACTACATAAGAACCCAATCAATAAAAATTATTGTGTGATGTGGCACGAAGGTATCGCCGCGCCGGTCGAAATGCACATAACATTGTAGATTCCGTTGTGGTAATAAAAGAAACAGAATGAAATACCACCGACTTTGTATTTTGGGCCGATAACTGCATGGCCCAAAACAAAAACTGGATTATGTGTATGGCATTTGTACTCCTTGTAAATGAAAAACGAGGTCCTAATAGCATTACTTTTAGATATTTAACTAAAGGTCACACTCATATGAGTGTAGATGGTATAAATTGAAAAACATCTAGTACAGGTCAGAGACGTATATGACTTCAGAGATATAAAAACTGTAGTTGGTACGTCTAGAAAATATGTAACTGCCGTAGAGTTGAATAACTTTTATGAATGAAAGAAGAAAAAAAGAACTGCACCGCGAAATAAACCAAGTGATCCACTAAATATGGTTAAACTCAACTCTATCGTAGAAATTGAATTTGATAAGGGATGTCGTTCCATGAAATACAGGACTGATTTTGACGCCGATTCTGGGACACTTGATTTTTTACAAAAGATATTTGATGCATCAAAACGACCTGAATTGCTCCCAACACACCAAGGAATTCCAAAAAGGGAGAAGAATGATGTAATCAAGGTACTTGGTCCCTTAATCCCTGCGTCAAAGAGAGAATTTTGGACCACCCTACGAAAAAACGATACTGTTGAACACCTTAATTCGGAACATGGTATAACCGAGGATGTTGATGAGCTATAAATTAATTTATATGTTATATAAAATAAACTATAATTAAAACTGCCTCTTTTTATTAATGTATAAGTAAAGTGACAGGCAATTTAAATCGTAAATCATTCTAATATACCAAGCAAGAACACAGCATACACATTGCTGTGTGTTTGTTATTAAAAGTTACTAAAAAACACCATTGAAAAACACAGTATATGCTATAAAACACGAACAAAATCAAATTCCCAAATTTAACCTTTTTGTTTACATTTTACATTTAACACAAAATAACCGGTATGCAAATATCTATTCTTGTTAGCAATAAATGTAACATACAACAAAATAAATATATTTTCCTTATTTCCCGCTAATTTTGTTTTTTACACATACTGTGTTTTTCCTTGGAGCAGCCGAGTTGCAGAGGTACACTTGCTTTTTTCTATATTATTATATAAACCGAAACACATTTTTAATAAAACAAATATATAAATACTACAAAATGAACCACAAATCATTAAAAGCAAAAAATGAAAAATTACTGTAATAGATGTTCAAAATGCTTGCCATCTTGTGCAATGCAAAAAGTGATTCTAGCTTCAAACGAATTGTAAATTGCATGAAAATTATAACCCCTAGGCATACATACCCTTATACCATTCGAAAGAAGATATTTTTTAACATTTTGAATGATTAAAATACATGTTGTTTCGTTTAAAATAAGCCCCATATTCCATTTTGAATGATCTAATAATGAAACTGTAAATTCTGAACACCCTGTAAGGAGATGTTTAGAACTTAATCGTGGAATACCTACATTCAACGAATGCCCAACTATTTAGACGTAACAATAAATGTGTTAGAATTTTTTTAATTAATTAAATAATGAATTTTTTTAAACTTCATATTTTAAAATAAGTCAGTATAACTCTAAACACTTTGTACTTAAGTATAGAAAATACTCCTGAAAGTGTACTGTATTTTTTAGGGTCAATCAGAAAATGCGATAAACTATAGGGTGCCCCATAAGCAAAAATATTACTTTGATACTTCCCAAATTTTTAGAACATCCTGTGTATTCAAAAATAATTTTAAAATGTTAGCCTTTATCAACGTACAAACTACTAAAGTGACAAACATCTTAAAACTTTTACCGTATAAACATCCATCCCATTGGTAGTGATTTCCCTGATGGTCTTTCAAGCCGTGTAGGGTAGTGTTAATTCATTTCACTCACTTCTATTACGTCGTTTCCCTATATCTATGCGTCGTTTTGTTAGGTTTCTCGCGGTAACCGTGCCTCCTTTGATATTTGCAAATCTACACCTCCTAACCGTGTATACTCCCACCACAATCAATGTGGCGGTAATTAACGATAAAAAAACTTGGAGGTACATGGATATTTCAGTATCAGCAGTATCCTTAACATTGTTCTCTAAGAAATTGAATATTTTTCTCAAAAAACTTCTATTTGTAACTTGGTGCATCATCCTTATTTTCAATAACAAAGTCGCAAATAATATTTGTCGTGTGTGGGTAGCCTTAATTCGTCAGTTTCATTCTGGAATACTACTCCTCCCCTCTCCCTTCGCATGCCGCTCCCAAACGTCAAGACATTTGTTATTCTACCTCTTTCTTCGAAAACTTTCAAACCTGTTTAAGCACTCGCCAGCAGCTGTCTTTGTCTGCGCTTGGATTCACCTTACCATCGGCACATACGGTTCGTTCTTTCTAACACATATAGCTTTCTTTATTTATTTTTTTGCCAAATGTGCGATAGTAATAAGTTTGTTCAAAGTCTATTTAAAAAAAACCATAGTTCCATACCAATTATAAAGAGTCATCTATGTAAAACTGTATCAGTTTAATTGATTAACTAAATAATAAGAAAAAAACTCATAGATATTTATAAAACCAGGGTAATACCGCGTAATATTTGATTTGTTTATGGATGGGGTCATAATCTATTTTTAGTAACTCTTAACTGCCGAAAAATACGTAAGCATCGATGTGGCTTCTTGGAAAAGCCTAGGGATCACCGATGCAGCTCGTCATCTTTTTCTAATGTAGCGGAATTTCCTGTCTCTCTTTTCGAAGCGGATTCTCCTCATCGTCCTTGTTTTATGTAACAGGTTTTCAGTTGTTTCGGAATCACCCTACCGTTGTCCTTGTTGTTCAGTACATGAGTAAAAGAGTATGGGCATGGGCGAGGCTATACAAAGCACTCAAGTACAGTACGGTACCGGCTCATATCGCAATAAAAACTTTATTATAGTTTTTATTTACATTTCATTGTTACATGGCTATACCGATAGTTATTATATTTTAATAGAGAAAGGGCATTCACAAATAAAACAACTAAATAAAGTTAATATATAAGCAGAGAGCTGTTTTATTAATTTTTACGTGTTTATTATGTCATATAAGACTAAATCTTAATATTTGGATATTAGAAAATATTCGTTTATGCTTTCATCGACAGTTTTCGATAATGAAAGCGTGCATTATTCGAACATATACAAAACTCTTATTTCTCCTTTTTGTACCTAATAGAAAAACACGTACCATATACACTATATACAGTGTTAGGAAAATTATGAGGGCACATATGTTTTATCATCAATGTGTTAGAAGAAAGAGACAAAATACATATAAATTCAGTGTATCATTCTTTTTCACTAATAGGATATCATAAAGTGGAAAACGTGCAATTACTGTATATGTGTAAAAGCGTGGTGGAAGTATACTCCCACCACGTGTAAAGGTATGTCTGGTAGGCACCGCTTTCGAGAGACGTGCAAATACAGACGTGTAATGTGGACAGTTTAGTTTATTAATTGAGAAATAATAAGATTGTACTAAACTGATAGCTTAATGCAATGAACAATAAAAAAAATCAACATTACTTTCGTTTATCCCTTCATGATTAATTTACAAAGAAATAATTCAGCAGTAATAATCTAATTCACTGTATTAGTTCGGTTAGTATTAGAATAAATACCATAACATGCGAAATAAAATTTGTATTAATAATAATATGTGTTTCCAAATATCTCAATTCTCATTTTTCGCTAACAGGATCTCATAAGTGGAAAACCCACAACGCCAGCCTCTTACAAACTCTTTGTAGCTACTAACAGTATTGCCAATTTTCATTGTATATTTATATTAATTGTAAAATGCATTCTTCTAACACGAAAACAAGTTATAAGAAGATTTTAATTATGATAATTCAAGAGGTTGTAACAGATCAAGATATAATTAATTATATCTATTCGTTGAATATTTTATTGTAATGCTGGAAATTGTTCTAGTTTTTCGTTTGAAAGCGGTTAAATCCTTTACTTTTTTTCAGATTTGGCAACGTGAAATTGGTCTCTAAACATCTGTTGTGTTTCGAATGTGTTAGTTAAAAAAATTTTTGGTATCTTTATCGTTTGTATGCAAATGAGAACGAATTCTCTGTGTAAGCACACACACAGTACAAATTAAACAAAAACGAAAATAATAATAAAATCGTATTCTAATGAAAATGCCTAGAATTTTTAAATAAACGTAATATTATGATATGTAATAAATTAAAAAATAAAACTTCTTAATTCTTCAATGAACTTAAAATCAAATGTTCGAATAAACCCCCGTTTTGAGCTAAGCGTAACCGAGACGGTTATACAATTCTTGACAAACACGTATGAGCATTTCAGGTGTTATTTGCATACATATTTGTTCCCTTAGTTCATTTAGAGAAGTGGCTCTGTTTTCTTGGAACCCATAAATTCTCGATTTTATATAACCCCAAAAAAAGAAATCGTTGGGAGCCAGATCTGGAGATCTCGCAGGCCATCTTATGTTACCATTCGTGGAGATTATCCGATTGGGAAATTGTGTATTTAAAAAATTTATTGCTAGTCGATAATTATGTGATGCACAACCGTCATGTTGGTATCAGATATCATTGAAGTTGATACCTAATTGTATAAGGGCAGGAGTAATTCGATTTTCCAGCATGTCCAAATATTTTTGTCCGGTTAAATTGCCGTCAATAAAAAATGGTCCAATTAAATGTTCATCTAATATACCAGCCCAAACATTTAACTTTTGGGGATATTGAGTTCTATTATTGTAATGTTTGTGTAAATTTGTCCTTGACCAATATCGAATAACGGATGAATTATGTGCACCGTGTATGGGAAAAGTTGATTAATCTATGAACAAAATATTTTTCGAAAAGTTTCCGTCCAATTTTATTCTTTCCATAACTATTTCACAAAATTCCATTCTACGAACTTGATCGTCTGGAAAAATTTCATGGCTCTTTTTCAGATTGAAACTACGATAACCATTTTTTTAATACAGTCCGAATAGTTTTCGGATCAACATCAAAATCCTCTGCTAAATGAGTGGACAATTGTAGGGGATTATTTTCCACACTGGCACAAATTAAAATATATCTTTCTTCTTTTTCGAGTTGGGTTTGACGATTTTGTGTACGCGGTCCATGTTTAGTAGGGTTGACAGGTCTATGCTCTTCAAAAATTTTTATAACCGTTCTCACTTGTTTTTTTCTAATTGGTTGGGCATTTTCGAATGCCACAATAAACAAATTTTCTGCTATTTCTCGATATGAATGACCCTGGTAGTACCATTTTACAATTTGCACTTTATGGTGTACTTGCATACTCATTTTAATAAGATTTGCAAAAGATCGTTACTCATTCGCAAACAAACGTTTAGTGAAGTACCCAGATTGTACAGTTAAACATCTTCAAGAGGCGCACGCGCGATTCGTATTCGTCTGGTATAATAATCTACGCTGGCTTTCAATTCTCTGTCTCATGATTGTCCTTCTCTAGCACACTGGTAACGCCATGTGACTATTATAATTTCCCTTCGGCCGTGAGAGGTTATCGTTTTACGTTAAAATTAAATGTAACTGATTTCTCTCACAATCTACAATCTAACGCGTGAATAGAAAATGAAGAAATACAAACGAAATCGTTTTATCAGGAGCGTAGGAAACAGGCGGTTTACATTGAGATATTTTTAAAACCAGAATATAGTTGAACAAATATTAGCATACGACTTATTTATGATTTTATGATATCCTGTTAAAGAAAATGGTGATACACTGAATACACTTGTTTTATTACAACATATTGTCGCTTTTGGACTCTGTATTGTTGCCATATATTATTCCTTATGGTGTTAATTAAAATTATTATGCTGATATTCATTAATTGTACCCTCAATATCGACGAATGTAATTTTTTTAGCTATCTTCCAGTGATTTTTTAGTGGTACTTATTTCAAATACCTACTAGGTAGGTTTTAATTTATTGTTCAAATCATATTAGCGTGTACTACCCGAACTGATATAGTGAATTAGTTTATTACTACTGAATAATTTCTTTGTAAATTAATCATGAAGGGATAAACGAAAGTAATGTTGATTTTTTTATTGTTCATTGCATTAAGCTATCAGTATAGTACAATCTTATTATTTCTCAATTAATAAACTAAACACATCTGTATTTCTAACATTAACTTCTTTCATTGCGATCTTTAACATAATGAGTTGTTTATACAACATTTTAATGTGGTAAAGCGACTAGTAATAGCCTGAATGCATTTCTAATTTGTTTATTTAAAACTGTAAGTAAAAGCCAGACATAAGAGCTACTGTACGCTTCTCGAAGGCGGTGCCTGCCAGACATCCCATTACACAGTTATTTCGTTTCTCACTTTATGATACCCTGTTAGCGAAGAGGGGTAATACACTGAATTTATATGTATTTTGTCTCTTTCTAACACATTGACGGTAAAACGTATGTTCCCTCGTAATGTTCTCAACACATAGGGTCTATCTAACAATAGTATAATTTATGGCATAACAGATCGAGATCCTTCTATAGTACCTACTTATGAATAGAGATTGTTATGGCATTCCAATGACCCATTTTGTTGGTCTTCTTTCGAAACTTTAGTGAAAGTGTTGGTAATGGAAGATGATGTGTTGAAGCAGCAGAAGGAACTGAAAGCGGAAGGATGTGATGCGGATGAGATAAATGAAATAAAATGAGAAATTTTCGTATATCAAAGAATTAAGGCTAAAGTAGTAAAATCTTCCGTGGTGAAAATTAATAACCTTTAATGTCTTGGTAGTTGTATTTCAAAGACTGTTAACCAAATTTTTATATTTTCCGATAAGCATAAAAGTCTATTCTATATAGTTCAGAAGAAGGTGGCACTTAGTCCTGAAGATGATAATCTTTATTTAATATCTTTTGAAACTTTACCATGGGGACTTTATTCTGTTAACGCTGATATGGATTTGATGAAATTTTACCAGTTTAGTCGCGTTTTGTCTTATCCTATTCATGCCCGAGATAAGTGTACTACAAGTTAAGAATCAAGCGAATTGCTTGGGCAAAGATCCAAGGGCCGGACTCATACCTCGTGATCTTAATTTCTACTTCACATATTATACTCATCGTAATTATTTACACATATAAACATGCAAATACAATCACAAAACTTATTTAGACAGTATCAGTGGCGGATTTATAAATTTATATACCATATAGTTTATTAAATGATGATTCAAATGTTTGAAATTGAAACAATTACATTTGATATAACAATTTAATGTACATAATAAATAAATATACTTGTTTTATTGACGTAATAAAATATATTTTATTAAAGTAAGTTTGATAATAGATAATATTTTGTTTGCTCGTGATGATCACGTCATGAGTATGATGCAGCGAAAATTGCAAATCATCTTCGTTAAAGATTATGAAATATATTCGGTTTTTGTTGTTCATTAGGTATTTTCTTGAAGTTACAAATAACGGAAATTCATTTATCCTCATTTTTATCGGAATTTTTAAAGCACTAATAGGCAAAACTATTATAAAAGAATATGTTCAGCTAATGGTGCTAAAATAATTAAATTTTAATGAACTGCGAGCGCGTGTTATTAACGTAACTATAATTACATTTATTCAATTAGATTAGATTCCAAGTAAGATATATAGAATACTCAGAAATGTCTAGACGATGACAAAGAAACGTACTGTGTAAATGAGTTTAGTGATTCTATTTGAGACGATATGTGTGAAAGGAACGAGTCCGGCCCTGCGGAAAAGACCTTTGGATCTTTGCCTACACAACTCTCTTTTGATTCTTGATTTGTCGTACGTCGTACACTTTTATCTCGCAAGTCGATTTGATATCGGGCGTGAATGGGATAAGACAAACGCAACAAAAACTTGGACTAAACTGGAAGAATTTTTATAGTTTTTATTGTATATTTGTGCATTTGTAAATTGTTGAACGTCGCTTTGTTGGCAAGAGACAAAACAATCAGCACTTTAATTGTTTTACAGCGTTGCCAGAACATCGATTATTTTACTGATTCATAATTCAATTATGTAAATATTCATTTTAAATACCAGAAACAAATTAATATCTGTTTTATTATACCTACTATAGGTCACTTGTCTCGTTATATATAATGCTAAGAGAGGATATGTCCAGCTTTAATTAAAAAGTCATTTTCTTTATCTGTTGTGTAAAATAAACATTTTAAGTTCACACTATAATAGTAAATTTTACGACGATATAATATACAGTGTGCTTCATTATTAAATATAAAATCTGGATAACGACGATTCAACCCCTCGTATCACCAGGGTTCATATAAAAAGTAAATCAATCTGAGTCAAACTTGCTTATTATCAAATAAAATATCGACTGCCAAACTCCACTTTTACTCAATTCGGAGTTAAGTACTCCATTGGATAAAAAAATGTTCGAAAAACATACTGACAAAACCTGACAACTCCAAACAAACTGTTAAGGTAGGCAAAACAAGTGGTCCAAAAAACCCAACTCCATTTTCACAACTTTTAGTCTGCTAAAACGAGATAAGTTCAGTTGGATCTCAAAATAGAAAAGTATTTTATCATTTGTTATCTATTTTTGACGTTGTGTTTTTCAAAATAATATTATGAAGTAAGTTCTAACTCGTTACCCTTATTTTTGTTTCAGATATTGTAGAGAAAAATGGCAATTTACATAATACTTTGCCGAAAGATCTGACATCTAGAACTCGCTGGAAAAAATGTGATCCGAGTAAATGGAAGAAGAATATTAAAAAACGCCAAAAATTAGAGACTAAGGCTCCTAAACCCAATAATTTTTCTAACTGTCGCTTCAAATACACAGATAAGTTAAATCATGTTGCAAGAAATATGATATGTGACAACTATTGGTCAACCGATTTTAATCGGCGAAAGGATTTCATCCTAAGCAGGGTTGAGAGCCATGCTCCTGAACGAAGAAGGTCAACTCCAGGAAGTACTAAGAAGCCGAGATTGGATTCTAAATTTTTTATGTCATTTTATAAAAACTCTTTGTATAAGCAAAGAAGTCGTTCAACATGCTTTCAAATTTAAAAGTGAAGGATGCTTGTTTGCCAGCAATGATCAAAGAGGTAAAAAGGCACCCTACAATAAAACAAAGGATTCTGATATAGAGATGGTGAAAAGTCGTATCCAAAGCTTTCCTATGATGGAATCTCACTACACGCGGAAATGTACGAAGAGGCAATATCTTGATAGCAAGTTAAGTATTGCAAAAATGTATAACTTGTATATGGAGAAATGCGAGAAAGATAATCTGAAGCCGGTATTTCTCATAACATTCAGAAGAACTGCACGAATTACAATCTGTCTTTTTTTACCCTCAAAAAAGACCAAATGTCAGACTTGTACACAATATGAGACAGCAGGAAAAACTTCAAAAGAAAATTACGAGAGTCACATTGTGCGGAAAAAACGATTGCTACAGAGCCAAATTGGAAGATAAAGAGAGAGCCCATCGAGAAGTTAACTTCGTCTGCTGCACTTTTGACCTTCGATGCGTACTGCAGGTTCCAAGTAGTGATGTTAGTCCAATGTACTACAGCTGCAAAATTTGCACATACAATTTAACAGTGTATGAATTATCCATACCCAATAATGCATATTGCTTCTCATGGACTGAACTAAATGGAAAAAAAGGAAACCTCGAAATTGGTACGTGTCTCTTGAAGTATGTAGGTAAACTCCCTTCGGCTGTAACAGAACTCTCTCTCTCTCTCTCTCTCTCTCTCTCTCAGTGGGAAGAACCGTAATCAAAATATTGTTGTTGTATTTGGTGTGATAGAACAGAAATTCCTAGAGAGTGGACACAGCTATATGGAGGTAGATAGCATGCATAGCGCTATCGAAAAGGCAAAAAAATATGTTCCAGTTTACACTATGCAGGACTGGCTAAATATTTTCCGTAGGGCAAGGACGTCTAGGTCAAATAAAAAGCCGTTTACCGTAGAAGAGCTTAAGTATAAGGACTTCTTCGATTTGGAAGAGCTTTCAAAACTAATAATGAGAAATAAAGCCAAAAACACTAATGGGGAAAAAGTCAGCTGGCTGAAAATAATATGCCTGAAATATTTGTAAGCCAAACCAGGTATTATTTTATACAGGTATGATCATAAATTCGATTATAAAGAGATAAACGTTTTTGGTAAACGCCGCCCCATTAATATCACTGAGATCGACTTAAAAAATGCATACTCTAAACCTCGACCTATCAGTTTTCAGAAGAAGCAGGATTTGCTGAAGCTCTGCAATTCAGGGATCATCCCGGATGAGTTTCATCAGTATTATAAGTCGTTACCAATGTCTAAGAACATGGAAGATGGTATTCCTGAACCCGATGTTCAAAGTGATATGGAGGACGAATAATTTTGCTCTGCCAAAAAAGACAAGTAGGGTCGACATGCCTATTATGGCCACCTTAATGGACAAACTCATAAAATAAGATCCCTTCACAGTTTGGAAACATCATTAATGTATTACAGTGAACTGTAATAAATACTCAACCTCTACCCATCACCAGATGGCGATATGAAAACTACTTTAATTTATAAATGGCGTCAGAAATGTAAACGGTCAGTGTCGTACACTTCCTTAACAAATTTGGTAAGAAACTTTTATTTATTTGAGTTACATTATATAAATATTTAGTGGGCCTATCAACAACAATGTTATATGTATATGAAGCGAATCTTTCCGTTCATCTTCCTGAATTAACTAATTCTCATAATCATAACCTATTAATTATTTTACCGAAAGTGGCCATAACCGGAAAGATGATTTGAATAATATGCCAGTTTTGACCACTATGTGGCCATAACTAGAAAAATGCATAACCGGTTTTATGGCCACTGCGTAAATAAGCTCTAAAGTGCATCTGTACTTGTGGAATCAGAAGGAATTGTTGGATTTTTGGTGATTCAATATTTCTATTACAGTATAAATAAACCATGGTACGTCAAAAGAAACAAAAAACAACTAACACAAAATTCCAGTATACCCAAGAGAACTTGGAACGAGCGTGTAATGCTGTTAAAATAGACAATGTAAAAGTTGCAGCAGCAAGTAAATTGTTCAAAGTTCCACGATCCACTCTATAAGGAGGAGGTTATCAGGTGAATATTCCCTGAACATGCCTCGAAAATGTAGGCCAACTTCGATATTAGGCAAGCTCACAGAAAAATGTTTGGTCGATTGGTTGCTGCAATGTGCCAAAATGGGATTTCCGGTCCATAAAGAAGGATTGATATTTACGGTCAAGAAGATCATTGAAGAGCTTAATCTGAAGACTCCTTTTACAGATAATAAACCCGGCGATAAGTGGTTCTACTCTTTTATGGAACGCCATTCTGAACTTTCCCGGAAACGTGCTGAATATGTGAACCATGCTAGAGGCACAGTAACTGAAGCAAAAATCAGAGGCTGGTTTTCTGAGGTAAAAGAAAATCTTGGATCTGATGCTGATGTTCTCAACCATCCAGAAAGAGTGTTCAACATGCACGAAACGTGCTTCTGCCTTGCTCCAAAGGGTGAATTGATAATCGGACCTAAGGGTCAACATGTCTATAATGAATCCTCAATATCTGATAAGGAAAATATTACTACCTTATTTTCGTGTAATGCTGCTGGACAATTTTCTACTCCAACTACCATTTTCAAATATGAACGTTTTAATAAAAAAGCTACAGAAACGGCTCCTAATGATTGGGGTATTGGGAAAACGGAAAACGGTTGGATGACATCACAAGCGTTTTTTGAGTATTTTGCAAATATATTTGATAAGTTTTTAGATCAAAAAGAAATTCAGGGACCAGTTGTTGTTTTTCTGGATGGCCATAAGTCACATCTTACCCTATCAATACGCCGTTTTTGTCGTGAAAAACAAATTATTCTGATTGCCTTATACCCTAATAGCACACACATTATGCAACCCCTTGATGTGGCTGTAAAATTGTTCGTCAATGGCGTATTGATCATAATGGAGTAGAAATTTCCAAATTCGATGTCCCAACAGCACTTTCAAAAATAATAAAAGAACCCACGATACCTGCCAATATACAATCTGGATTTAAGGTTAGTGGACTCTATCCATTTGAACCGAATAATGTTAATTACTCCAAAATTGATTTACGTTCTGTGGATAATAACAGCAACGATAACGCCTGTGCTAAAGATAAAGATCATTTAGATTATATTGAATCCAAAATCGAGATCACTTTGCTGCGGCAATTCAAATCTACCAGAGAAAAACAAATGCACTGGGAAGGCAACCCTGAAGCATTGATGCTTTATGAGTTCTGGTTATCAGTTTCAGATGAGTTGGGAGGCCCAAAGGAGCAGCATGCCATTACCCAACACAATGAATTAGATAATGTAATAGAGTTATCACCGATAAAATCGAAAAATCAAACCAATTTCCTGTTGACTGTGGCGACCGAAGTAACCCCTGCGAAAGAGAATTCACATATTCAAGTCACAACGCTTACAAATATAACTCCCCTGAATGACAATCAGCCCAATCAAAGGGTAATATCTGAAAATTATAGTTCGGGAAATTCATCAGCATCCTGTTCTATAATATTACCTAAAAAATATTTGCAACCGTTTTTGAGGACGTAGTTCGTTGGCCCCATTGTGAACCATCTACATCGCAAAAGGAAAAAGGAGTATACCCCTAGCGTTGTTACATCAGATAAATGAATAGAATTTTTCGAACTAAAAGACAAAGAGAAACAAGACAAAATAAAGCAGCAACAGAACAGAAAGGAGGAAAGGGAGCGAAAAAAGAGGGAAAGAGATCAAGAAAAAACAACAAAAAAAATAAAAAAAATTGAAGATATCCGAGGAATCCAGTTTTGAGGACAATGAAGAGGAATGAGAAGAAAGTGGCAGCAGTCTAGATGATATTGACTCAGAAATGGGTGTTGATCTCTTGTCAAAAGATGATCAGAGACCTGGAAGTTTCATTCTGGTGGCTTTCAAATGTATTGGCAAGAGATCATCGGTAATCTATAAATATGTAGCTTCATTAACAAAAGTCAATAATGAAAATGAGGTTGAAGTACATTGCTTGAAGAGTATGGATAGGGAAAAACGATCCTTCACTTACATCGAAAATGATATATGTTCAATTGACACCAAGGATATTTTGGGCAAGTTCCCTGAGCCAACATTAGTTCAGAATGGCCGTTCTCTAAAACAGTTTTTTCTTCTCCAGTAGAAGTCTTTGAAAAGGAATAAAAGAATTTGACCTGTAATAGTTGTATTATTTCATTCTCAATGCTATTCCACCCTCCATTTCAATGTTGTTAGATATATACCAAACCAGGCAAGATGGGAGAGAAATTACAGTGAAATATGAGGAGTGGCCATAGCTGGCAAAAACATGTGACCATATATGGCAAAAAGTGGCCATAAATGGCAAAAACTGACACTTTATTTAAATAAATTTAAATCAATAGTCTCCTTTGAGAAAAACATTTTTCTTTTATGGGGAATATTTTGAGAATACTCCATAGAACATCATTGAATTTTTCCAGAATTTTTACAGTCAAAATTATTTAATAGAAAATAGCTAAAGTTGACTTTTTCCTAAAAATGGCCATAACTGGCGTGCTGACCCTAATATAAACTTTTTTTACTGAAAAAATTAAATAGTTTTTATGTTAAGGAATTTTTATAAGGAATGTTTCTTTTGTTTTGTTACTTACATTGATTTTTTTCAATTAATACATTATTTTGAAGCTGTGAAGATTTTTCATTTCAATTTAAATTTTTAAACGAAGGTTTCTCAAAATTTCAAGTTATGGAGTTACCTTGTTTTGGCAGTAACTCGACGATATAAAAGTCTGATTAAAATGAAACGACTTCATAGTAATTTTAATTATTTACTAATAATTATCTCTTCATAATAAGAGTATTTTTAAATTTTAGACTCGTCTATATTTTTAATGACGGCTTCGGCAACCTATAGTCACTAATTTTACCGATGTTGTCTTGTTTATCTTTTGCCATTCGTCTAGCAGATATTGTTCCGCAAGTCACGTTGATATTTAGGACAACATTTTTGTATCTGTCTATCCAGCTAATCCCACAATAACTATGTTGGCTTCAAGTCTGGGTACTGTAGAAGCCACCTTGTCTGTTGTCGTTTTTTATATAACAAAACTTAAGGCCGCTTGACATTGAACAATACAACTGCAAGCAATTTATTGAAAGGTTAATATATTGCATATGATGAATATTGCACGTTGTTTGGCATTATGCAAGGCAAATAAAAAACTTAAAAATAGCAGTAACAAAAAGCACGATCAACAAGAAGGTTTTTATTTTTACAAAAAATGTACTCCAGTTAACCAACTGATCTTACTGGCCTCTGATTGTTTGTTAAACTTGGTTGGATGGTCTCGAGCAGTTCTGGATCTAAGAAGCGTCTCGCAGTCTTGTCCTTAGCTGTAGAGTGTCGTGTCTGAGGAATTGTACCAAGAATAAAAACGATGCCGGATAGAGCTAGCCCATCCGATATACCAGGCATCCTCCCTTGTTGTCTGTGGACATGTTGTAACCGTCTTAACCGTTCGTTGCAAAGTTTTCTTGAATGGTACAAGGATGGCCTAGCAAAATACTATTATTCGGAACGGTAGTGGGCGATAAACAATTATATAATAAAGCGTATGCGAACGGCGCTCTTGGGTTTGACTGGAGAGGTAGGGTCATAGGAATATAAGGTGGAAGTTAATCAAACAAGAAATTAATTATAGGGTGCCAGAAATTTTAATTTACAAGAAAAATTTCAAAACTGCGATACGAGAGAAATTATAAATGAGGTATTTTCAGAGGCAATGTGTCTGTGGGACGTAGCTAACCAGTTTATTAATATCCGTTGACGCGTCAGTGATCAGAATCAACTTCTCTAGACACTTCTTCACAAACTATTTGCAAACATTTTTCTAATGTTCACCTCCAAAACCAGATGAAGCAATTTTGGGAGATAGAGGAGGTTAACTCAGATACCCACGTCTTATCCAGTGATGACCGACAAGCAGAAGAGATATTCCAGAAATCAACCTACCGTGATCCCTCTGGTAGGTTTGTCCTCCAAATACCATTTAAACAATCGCCTTCACTTCTTGGTAACTCTCGAATTACCGCGTATCGTAGGCTAAAATATGTGCAATGGAAACTGTTAAAAACCCTACTATGCTAACAATGTATTCCGATTTTATGAAAGACTACCATTCCTTGGGTCATATGATTCCAAAAAACGGCAATTCAGAAGTATCATATTTTTTACCTCATCGCGGAGTATTCAACTAAATCAATCAAACCACTAAGCTACGTGTTGTATTCGATGGATCGGTTCGAACCGAGACCGGTGTATCACTAAATGATTTGCAATTTGTTGGTCCCACTACCAAGGACGAGTTTCTATCCATTTTACTCAGTTACGTCAACACGAAGTGGTTGCATGTGCTGACATAATCAAGATGTTCAGGCAGATCCTAGTAAACCCTCCACAAAGGCCACTCCAGAAAATATTTTGGAGTGAAAGTCAAGACGTGCAAGAGTTCGAACTAAATACTGTTACTTATGGTATGGTTTCCTCACCTACCCCAAAGCATCCAAAGTTGTTGCGAGAGATTTCTATATAGACAATCTTATTACTGGGGGTAATACAGAAGAGGAAGTTATAAAACTTTGTGATGAAATCACAACTATCCTTTTGTCAGGTTGTTTTCCTTTACATAAGTTGGCATCAAATAGCAAAACTCTTCTTGATTATGTGCAAGCCAAAAACCCTCGGACTATTTTTAAGTTGGGGAATGGAGAAAAAACCAAAGCTTTGGGTATATTCTGGTCTCCTTGTCCCGATTTACTCAAATATAAGTTCACACTCTTTCATATCAATTACTAAACGTCTTGTATTAACCGAAATTTCTCCGATTTTTGACCCCTTGGGGCTCTTGGGACCTTGTATTATAGTTGGAAAAATAATCCTACAAAACTGTGGTCCCTAAAAACCTCCAGGGACGAATCTTTGCCCTTAGACCTAGACACACAGTGGAGAGGTTTTCGTACGACCATTCAAAGATTTAAACCGATTGAAAGTACCTAGGTGTGTTGTGTGTGCATACTGTATTGATCTCCAAATGGATTTTCTGATGCATCCATAGAGGCGTACGCGCTTCTTTTTATGTTCGTAGCGTCGATCGAAACGGATACGTAACCGTGAGATTGCTGTGTGGCTCCGTTAAAAACCCTTACCGTACCCAGACTAGAACTTTGTGCAGCTCAACTCCTAACCGAGCTATTTCGAAAGATGACGTCATCTATCGAGGTAACGATTTCTCAATTGTTCTTTTGGAGTGATTCCAGTATCTGCTTATCCTGGATAAAAAACCAACCTCATTTATTACAAAACTTTGACCAGAATCGGGTCGTACAGATTCAAAACCTCACAAACTCCGGTAATTGGAATCATGTTGTCAGCCAAGATAATCCAGCTGATCTATTAACAAGAGGTGTCGGTTCTGGTAAATTGGAGACCTCTTCTTTATGGTTGTCCGGTCCAACATGGCTAAAAAATCCTCAAGAGGGGTGGCCACAATCTGTGATTAGCTTTAAGGGTAACTTACCGGAAATCCAAAAATTTCTTGTCACACCATACAATTATTGTGTGACCCAATTGAAATATTTTCATCATACAATCATTTACAAAGAGTTGTAACTTGGGGCTGGAGGTTCAGTTCAAACTGCAATGTCGCAATCCAAGACAGAAATGTTGAACCTGTAAGTGCAACCGAACTAAGGAGGGCAGTTTACTCATGAGCAGCATGATGCGTTTAAAGAGGGAATCACTATCTTGTCTAGAAACAAACATCTGCCAAATAATAGTAATCTATTATGTTTAAATCCATTTCTCGTTTCTACAAATATTCTTAGGGTTGGTGGACGCATTCAACAATTAAATTACTCATATAAGAAAAAACATCCAGCTCTACTTCCATACACTCATCATCTCACTAAAATTCTTTTTATGCAAGAGCACGCTATCTTATATCACGCTGATCCTCATTACTTGCTCTACTCAATAAGAAATAGGTTTTGGTCCATAAACGGGAGAGCACTATCTCGGAAAATTGTTCGCAGATGCGTACGTCGCTTTCGTATGAACTCTTCAGTAAGTATACCAATTGTGAGAAATTTACCCAAGCAGCGTGTGTGTCCGTCATTTCCATTTCATGCTACTGGTGTAGACTATGCGGGACCTATTCTAAGTAAATCAAAAGGGGGTCATGGCGCGCAGTTCACTAAAGCCTAAATTTGCTTATTCATTTGACAACAAAATGTGTACATATAGTGTTCGTTAGTGACTTGACGTCAGAATCCTTTATCGCTGCGTTGAGTCGATTTATAGCAAAACGCGGAAAACCGTTTGAAATATTTTCCGTGAATGGTACTACCTTTGATGGCGCTAAATCAGAAATTAAGGAACTAGGTAAATTCATTTTCTTTAATCAGAATAAATTGCAAGAATCTCTTAACAATTTATTCCTGCCTTCTCTCCCCATATTGGCAGAATTTGGGAAGCCGGTATTAAATCTACAAAATTACATTTAAAGAATATTTTAGGTGATACCAGATGTACATTCGAGGAATTGTCCGCGATTTTGACAGAAATTGAGAGCATTTTAAATTCACGGCCTTTTACCCCACTTTCTCCTGATCCCATGGATTACCAAGCTCTTACCTCTTCGCATTTCCTTATTGGTAACGCATTTACTTGACTACCTGATCCAGACTTACGCAATTACCTCAGAATCGGCTATCCAGATTCCAATATATCCAACGCCTACAGCAATCATTTTGGGCACAATGGTCCTAAGGATATATTTTGGAATTGCAATCACGTACTAAATGGAAGTCCAATCAAGGCTCATTAACCGTCGATTCACTAGTACTGTTAAAGGATGAACTCACTTCACCAATCAAATGGCCCTTAGGACGAATTAACAAACTATACCTCGGCCCCGATCGAGTTGCAAGAGTAGCTGACGTTAGAATGGGCTCAAAAATAGTGCGCCGTTCCTTCGCAAGTCTGTGTTAACTTCCTATGGAAGACGAACACTGGTAACAACAATTAAGATACTTGCTTTAACTTTTAGAACTTTTTCTTTTTTGTTTGATCACTTACATGGTTTTATTTAGAATACCTTCAATATTAAAAGTTAAACCTTCCAAGGCCGGGGGTATGTTCCGTATTATGATTTATTAACCGGTAACCATGTAAATAAATAAAAAATTTGACAGCTGCAATGTCAGAGTTGACAACTAAAAATATACGCTGCTGAAATTTCAACAATTTTGTACTTAATTCAACAGTTTTAACCCGCAACAAACAACAATAACACAAAATGGCAATGGGAACGGGGGTAGGAGTATATGAGCCAAGAGCCAAATACTCCGAATCAATAGGAACCCACCCTAGCACCTTCCAAGTGGAAGTTCTAGTCATTGAATTATACATAGCGATAGCAATCTTATCCGACAGCCGAGCGACCATAATAGCCATCAATCCACAAATAATCAAGTCGAAGTTGGTCAAGGAATGTCTAGAGACACTAAATAAGCTAGACAGAAAAAATAAAGTACTCCTAATCTGCGTGTCAACACACAGGGGAACGAGGAAGCCAACAACTTGGCGAGGAGAAAGGGAGCTACTTCCTCTTTCACCGGACCAGAACCATTCTGTCTTTCAGGAGGTAATAACCTAAAAGCAGAACTGAAGAAAATAGAGAATCTCAGTCGTGGACTCGAAAGGGAGTCTATCGGGTCTTAGACAGAGATTCTTCCTCGGAAGCTATGACCGTGAAAGGTCTACTAAATATATCGACCTAAGTAAAAACAGCCTAAGCATCCTCACGGGGGTCACTACCACTTGAACGAACACCTTGAGAGAATAAAAGTGAAAAAGACCAGCGACTGCAGATTTTGTGGAGAAGAGGGCGAAACACATGATCTTTGTCGACGGGCATCGAAATTGGGGGATTAACCTCCCTGAAGCCGTCTCAAATAATAGCATTTATTAATGCCCTGGGACTGTATGAAGAGATGTAGGGTATATGCCCTGCTCAAGCAAGGGGGGACACAATAGATCCTTGGGTTGCAGTGCGAACACTGCCCCTTAGATACAAATATAATCTAACGCCCTGTATCTAATACATTTTTATGGTTAAGGCACTATTAATTTTTTGGTAATAGACTTATCCTTTGAAACTAGCACTCTATAATATGAGCTCAATATTTTGGTCTATATCATTTTTTAAGTCAGAAATCTTTAAAATCTGTATATTGTAACGAACCCGTTAATGACAGTGTTAAGTTAGTTATATATTCTTCTTTCCCCTGATAATTAGTTTCAGGTTAGGTATTCTTCTTTCTCATTACCGTCTTATGTTAGTTAGGTTGACCATCAATCTTAGAACATAAATGTTCTAAGCCATCAATAGAATGTTCGATCGATGATTCTGGTGGGCTCGAAATGTCATTCTGGAACGTTCTAGAAGATTGAAAATTTATATATATTTGTTAATAAACCAATTCAAGATATTCACTATCGTGTTACAACTCATTTAAAAGAGAACGACTTTCATCACAACCTTCCTTTTTTTGGTTCCCTTAACCTCTACACATCTATAGATATTTTTCTAGTTCAGAAACACTGCTCAAACCTATCAGAGCATAGTACATTGAATATCTTTATTTTGTGGCGCTTTTCTACTTGTTTGTGTTTGGGATCACTATCTAGCTAAAATGTAAATTCCGGACCAATTAAACTGGTCCCAGAAGGTACTGCAGTTTTTCGCACAACTACCCTTAAAGTGGAACATATCCTTTTCCGTGTTTAACTGAAGCTACAGTTGTTGGATTTCAGTTAGATTTGAATTATTTTCCTGTGAGGTAGATAACCCAAACAACAAACGCTTGTAATCGTGGTTGCCTTTTATGCCCACGTTAATTAGAGATTTACTTAATTTTTCGACCAAAACCTACACAATACCAGAGACAGCTTCACCATTATGTGGTGAGGTCCAATAAGTTTGGTGTGCGGTAATTCATAGTTTTTCCTTCGCTTAAATATAAAAAAGGACTGCTTGTGATGGTGAACAAAGCAGAGTTGGAGAGAGATCTCTGAAGTTAAGTTCCAAGCGTTTTTGTGTGGTCTGAAGAAACCCGAGGTAAGTAAATATCTGTTCTTTACCAGTTATTTTGTAGTAACTTTCATTTTGAAATCTTAGTAACTAAAACCCGAAATCAAACAATCTTCTTCTTTCGGTTCCGTCTTCACCTTAGTAAAGGTTGGCAACAATCTCGGCGTACTGGGTTCGGTTTTGAGCAGCTCGGAATAAGGAACGTGAGTCTAGTCTGGTCCAGTCTCTTATGTTTTTCAACCACGAATGTTGGCGTCTTCGTCTGCCTTCCATTATTATTTTCAGCAGCCTCATTCTATCACTCCTGATTACATGTCCCAAGTCAAACAATATTTTGGGGTAAACGATCCTGTCTGAAGCTTAACTCCTCATAGGAGCTATCGAAGATTGATATCCATATCACCGGATCGTACAACAGTTAAATGTTTCATTCAAATTGTTTTGATTCCTTGTGATAAAAAACTGTCAAAACAGATTTGACACATCTATTTTTCTATTAAAATGTCAACTACGAAGCCAACAAACCAAATTTACTATTGATACACCCTTTCTTATCCGAAATTTTAGATGCAATGCGCATTCATTCATCAATGCCCCTAAGGTAGAAAAAAAAACAAAAAAGTTGCAAAAAGTTTATTAATTTATTAATTATCAGCGGAAATAAATTGGCGCAAGCCTCACTTCACCGGTGCTTGTGTTACAAATTAAATTAATTTTATTATAAAAAAATAAAACACAGAAACTTAATCGGTTTCCTTAGCTTCTTGCTGTTGCATCTGACTGGGTGTTGGTGGTTCGTTTCCACCACTCTTCTTTGATCCAGATACGATACCGTCGATACGAAGCAGAAGGATCGCAGTTTCAATAGCTGTTTTATAAGTTTGAAGTTTTACCTGCAAATATAACATAATTATTAATATTTAGAGACTGCCTTAATTTATTTTACTCACAGATAATGGTTCCCACAATTCCTTTTTGTCCATTTCTACTAATTCACCGGTTTCTCCGTCTATACCCCAAGTGCATGGTTTGCTAGCATCTGTGTGATTTGCGTGTTTTGCTCTCAAAGCTGTCAATGTTCTTATCGTGTTAGCGCCACAGTTTTGAGCTAGGGTTCTAGGGATAATTTCTAAAACATAAAGATTATTAGTAGCTTTTAAATTACTTTTATTTACACAAAATATTTTAGTTCTAAAAATCAAAATTATAACAACAACTTACCCAAAGCGTGTGCAAGTGCTCTGTAAGGTCCATGTGTAGCTTTTTGTAAAAGACGTTGAGCTACGGCCATTTCTATAGCACCACCACCTGGTACCAGTCGAGGAAATAAAATAATGTTCCTAGCGACTTGTAGAGCATCTTGAAGATTTCTTTCAACTTCATTTAGGACATCTTTGCTAGCTCCCCTTAAAAGGATTGTACAGGCCTAAAAAGTACACAAATATTAAAATAACACGTTTCGCGCTGGCAACTTTTACTGTAATTATAAAAAATCTCAAAACGCATCAAATTTGAATTATATCAAAGCAAATTTCTCTCTTCCTTTATTTTTTTATACACATTAATGTTACTTTTATTAATAGTTAAGTATGCATGATGTAATTATTACATACCGAAGGACCTTAGTTGATTGCCACTTGGTTGTACCAATAAATTATTATATAATCAAACAGTTCAACAAATTTGAGAAGTACAAATATAATTAGATGAACAAGTAAATATGCCTAAAAACAAATAATTACTCACCTTTGGATTTTTACATTCAACTACAAAACAGAAATATTCATCTCCTATTTTTTTAATTTCGAATAGACCTGCTCCAGTTCCGACATCTGTATCTTGTAGTTCTTCAGTTCTGTTAACTATAGTGGCACCGCAAGCTCTGGCTATTCTATTATTGTCAGATTTTCTGACACGTCTAATAGCAGATATTCCAGCTTTTAATAAAAAGTGTTGAGCCAAATCGGAAATTCCTTTTTCTGTAAATACTACATCGGGTTTAAGGGCGATTATTTCGTCACATTGACGTTTAACATGTTCCTCTTCAAGTTCTAACAATTTGGTGAAATCCTACAAAAATTCAAAATTATATTTTCACGTTTTAATATTAAATCTGAGTTACTCACTGTTTGGGCAGTTATTTCAACGTTAGTTTGAGATTCTCCCTTTTTGTATTCCAATGCACAATCCAACAGAATTATTCTTGGGTTCTAAAACAAATTAATTAATAAATGTTGAATTCAATTATAGTTATAATCGTTTTGAAGTACCTGAATGTGTCTCTTCATTTTGGGGTGAGTAACGTCTTTGTTAAGCATGACTCCTTTCAAAATTTGAGAATCTTCAATCGATCCACCGGGGATTTTTTCAACTTTTGCATATCTCTTAATGTCAACTTCTGTCCTACCATTTTCTTCTAGTAATACTGTGTTTACTGCATCCAGTGCAATATTTACTGCTAGATCAGACCATTTACTCAAGAACTTTGTCCCAATGCAGCCATTTACCTACAATTAATCAATTCATAACATGATGAATACTGGCAGAATCAGAAATATGAACATCTAAAAACAAAACCTACAAAGAGACAGACACATGAAAAGAATGACTCATAGAAAAATAGTTAAAAAGATCCCTAAAACAAATTTTGGAAAAAGAAATTAAGGGAAAACCTCAAAGAGCGTGGTAAATAAAGTAAGAGAAGCAGCAATAAAAGGAAATGTAAAATTGCTACTAACAAACCTAAACGAACTCAATCAGGAGAAATATATGCATTAAACAACCAACTTAACTCAATCTAGCTGAACGGATACAGAAGTATGCAGTTTTTGATAAAGTTACATAATTCCAGAAAACTGTGAGTATTTGAACATGACTATGTCCGATGGTCCTTCCCACACTCTGAACTCACTAGACAAACCAGCCGGTCACTCGGTTGACTGTAGCAGTCGATTGAATTGACTAGAGATGGGTAGGAAAAGTGCCAAATGGTCAGACAGAGCAACATATTAACCCAGTGATGAGGAAATGGCGGCCCGCGATTACTACAACCATCTACTTAAATATGGTCTTCAATAAGAGGAGATTGAAGCCCACTACCAACTTGAAATAATTGCACTACAATGCAACAATATGTTAAAGCAGCTGTTTAACTATTCATCAAAGATTAATTTCTCAAACTTTAACTAACAAACACACAATGTACAGGGTGTCCCAGATTGATATGTTTTGAAGGGTATACCGCAAACTAGAGGAGATAGAAAAAAGGTAGTTATGACTTCTTTTTTTGTTAAAGTAATGATTGACCAATCAAATCTGCAATAGGTCCCTTCATTAGAGAGATACAGGGCGATTGTTGAAAAGTGTCGAAAACGACAGGGTTCTAGAACTTCTTTATTAAGAAAAATATTTAAAAACTATTGATAGATATATTCAGTGGCGTACCAAACATTTTTTAGGGAGTCTCACTAAGGAAATTTAATACCAACTTATGTTTTTTTATATGAGACACCCTACATATTTTAACATATTTCGTTTCCATTTTTAATTATCTTTCATCTGATATGAAATATGACATATCTATTTTCAGTGGTTGGAGCTACAAGGCGAATAAAATATTTGCAGTTGACATGACATTAAAGACATTTAAAAATGAAACACCCAGTATCGCAATTTAACATTTTATTAGGAGAAACTAAACATTGAGAGTTTTATTTGCCAAAAGTATGGAAATTATAATAAACTTACAAAAAACGTAACAACTAGGATTAATTTAACAAAGAAAATTATAATAAATGTTCAAAATGCGTCCTGTTCCCCCGTTTTGTTCTAATAATATTTGATATCTTTTCCTTACAGATCTTACCGAATTGAGTATGTGTACTGGCTTTATGTTTCTAAATGCTTGATGAATGTTTTGTAAAATTCTTCCCTACTGCCACAGTTTGTTTTATAAATATGATTTTTTTTAATAGCCCAAATAAAAAAAATTAGGATTTATTTCTGGTGAATGAGGAGGCCACCTAACAGGACCGTAAGTTTCAATCCACCCATTTTGAAATGTTTCCGTTAAATAATTTCCAACGAACTCAGCACCATCTTGTTGGAACCAAAATGTATTCCTTACAGCCAAATATTCTTCGTCTAAAATTTCATTTATATTTGTATCTATGATATTTGGCAGCAGTTAGTTTATCATCAAATAAATGATAAACTAATTTATTATATTTGACAAAAGAACTAATGTTAATACCGAATCTTCATACATTTCTTATGGGACACATTCACTCAAGCAATTCGAATTCTCATAGCTCCTCTTCTAATGAATGGGTCTGGATAATTTCACTCTCAGAACACTCAGTGGATCAAGCTCTTTCTTTTGAGCTATTAACTGCTTAAATTCGTTTGAGTTTGAGGAAAGTAATGCCTGCACAATCAACTTTGCATTCAATTTTTTCCTTCACTCAAACCTCTATAACTATAGTTCTATTTAACGTAGGCTGCTGACACAAGTCTAAGAACACTCAGTGGATCAAGCTCTTTCTTTTGAGCTATTAACTGTTTAAATTCGTTGAGTTTGAGGAAAGTTGTGTGCACAATCAACATTACTTTCAATTTTTTGCAAATACTGCGGCCGATGCACAGCTAATATTGTCCGGAAGGAAGTACTGTAAAATGATTTTGTTTAATAATTACACCCTCTCATACATAGTCTATCATAATGCTGCGGAGCAGCACAGGTCCTCTAGTTTGTATATTATTGATTTAATATTTACTAAAACAAAGAAATGTCTTACAAAATATAAACATAAAAATCCTTTTCCATAAAAAATTAATGAACTACATGATCAGCTGTGTGAAACCAACAGATTGAGAAAAGTAATAAACAATAAAAATTATACAGAACGTTACAAAGAGTTCAAGAAAGAATACCAGAAACTAAGTAAAAAATACTTACGTGCAAAAAAAATAATAGAATTTGTAACAGTGGTAATGTAATGAGTGAATCTTGGAAAATAATTAATGAAGCTAAGGGAAACATCAAAAACAACATAGAGAACATAAAAATTGAGGGAGAAAATTACTTAACAGCTAAAGAAAAAGCAAATTATATCAATAAATATTTTGTAACTGTAAACCAAAACAACATTATTCCTAATTATAATATGCAACTCAATACATCTCATACAAACTTCTTTCTATTTCCAACAACTTCTGATGAGATTGTATCTATCTTCAATAAAACCACATCCAAACTTGCAGAAGGGGTTGAAATTAACAGTAAGGTAATAAAAGCGGCTGTTGGGTTTATTGCTGTGCCCATATCTCATTTAATTAATGAATCGTTTACTTCCGGTACATTTCCTAATTTGAAAGCATCTAAAGGAATTCCAGTTTACAAAAACAAGGGGGTAAGAGATGAATTAAATAACTACCATCTTATTTGAATACAAAGTCAAGTAACTAAAATATTTGAACTGGCATTCTCTGAACGTCTCGTTAATTATCTTGAACATTTTAATATACTACCCCAATCTCAAAATTACTTTAGAAAGAAAAGATCAACATCCAGTGCCATTGCTGCTTGTTTAGAATTCATTTATAATGCACTTAATGAAAAGCTACATGTTTTGAGGCTGGAGTACCACAAGGATTGATTCATGGCCCATTATTTTTTATTATCTTCGTCAGTGATATTAACAAAATTGGCTAAATCTCTCAAAAAATTATTCAATATGCCGATGACACTAATATTATCATGGTGAATCAACAATTTGAAGAACTCATTGATGAAACTAATGTGGCATCTTTTGAACTGAATAAATATTTCATAGGAAATGGTTTAACATTGAATGTGTCAAAAACACATTTTTTGTGCCTGATATTGAGCCTTTTTTACGTGTTAATGGTAAATCGATTCATAGTGTCGATCAATTCAAATTCTTAGGAATAATACTAGATCACAAGCTCAGTTGGGAGTCTCATATAAATGCAGTGATTGCTAAAATAAGTTCAAGTTGTTATATCAATAGAAATCTAAGAGAAGCTGTCTCTCTGAATATATTAAAGCTCATTTATAATGGACTAATACAATCAACTCTTCAATACAGATTACTGTTTTGGGGCGCATCATCCTTTCTTGAGAGGGCTTTTAAAGTTCAAAAAAAGGCTATAAGAGCTATGTAGAGTGTTTCTCCAAGAAGGACGTGCAGATGATTTTTTAAGAAGGTTGAAATTTTAACTCTACCAAGTCTATTTATATTTGAATATATAAGGCTTTTACTTGATGAAGATCCATACTGAACGATGAAATAAAACAAACTAAATTGTTTTATTTCATCGTTCTATTTAAGTTCCAAGTAATTAAATTTGCTGCAGGTAATCAAAGTTCATTTATAAAAAATGAAGACATACACAAGTATGCCACTAGATAGAAGAGTGATATCCACCAACCATTTTCACGTTTAGAAATAGGGCAACATTCTCAAAGGCATATTTAAATAATATGCTATAAGTTCAGTAATATATTGAATACAGAAAAAAACATGGGAACATCAAAGAAATTGAGAAATATACTTCATTCTTGTTTATTGCAGCTTACATTCTATAGTGTTGAGGAGTTTCCCACATATTAATACTTTATTTTAAAAATTACTTAGTATTTAGTTTATAGTCGATTTTATTCATGTGAATGTTTATTCGTTTTGACAAAGCTACTGTGTTAGTGAAATGCATCAACCAGTTTAAATTCAACATTAGTTCAAATACATAAAGTTTTAAACAAATTATATTGTTTTATTTCATCGTTCAGTATGGATCTTCATCAAGTAAAAGCCACTCTATTCAATTTTTGAATATTTTTATTCTAATTACCTGTATTTCGTTTGTATAGTTGACTAGTCTGATAGAGTTGTGTATTGTATGAAATTTTGTATAATGTATGATTCTCATAGATGAAAAATATATTCTATTCTATAAAATAAATTACTAGAAGAAGGTAGATATATATTAATGTTAATATGGAAATAACCTGAGTGTGATTCTAAGTCATATATCACAATTAAATTCTCAATATTACTTGCATGATAAAACTGTACAAAACCGTCGTGAAAGTAGAGTATGGCTACAGTGATTCCATGCCAGAAGGACAAATGAGCTTCTCAACATTGTTCATTCTAGAACCCTCTTCGTCTGCTCTCCAGTAATGAAGGAGTCTGAGAGGACAGAGAAGCAGTAACTCAAATTGTTTTTTTTACATATGTACTTATTATAATTATGATTGCTGATTGTATTTTAAATTTTTAGGTAAGAATACAATTTTATTTCGACTACTTAAAATATTTTATATCAATTAGGTTTCCTTTTCTAATTGCAAAGCCAAATATTAAAATAAATTTGCTATTTTGTTTTAAGAGTTTATTAGTAAAAAAAACTCCAAAAATTGCGTTATGTAATACTTGACATAAAAAATACTTCCAGCACACTTTCAACAATGGAAATGCCACAAAAAGTACATAAAAGGTGATAAAACTTCTGCTATAATTGGTGATGAATAAAGTGTTATAGACTCCAATACAGTTATTTAATAGTCACACCTTGTATTTGATTAAATGTCTCAACTTACTACTTTTGCTAGGGAATGTTTATCATTCCGGTCAATGGGTATACTCAAGGGTCCCTCTAGTAGTTGAACCATGTCTTCAAGTGCTTGTCTGTACTGACGAATAATAACAGTAGGATGAATTTGTTGTTCCAAAAATTGTTCAGCTGCTACTAACATTTCACCAGCCAAGACTATTACTGAGGTAGTACCATCACCTACCTAAGAAAAAATTGAAAAATCAAAATATACATCAATATTATCAATAATTTATTATACCTCTTCATCTTGTGTTCTTGCAATCTCTATCATACTTTTTGCAGCAGGATGTTGTACTGTGATTTCTCGAAGGATAGCATTGCCATCGTTAGTCATCACAATACCCCCCATAGGGTCCATCAACATTTTCAACATAGCTTGAGGGCCCAAACATGTTCTTATGACATCTGCAATTTGCTGAAAAAACTCGATGTTTATATTTCACAATAAAATTAATAATAAATTTATAGCACGTGTTTTATCTTACCTTCCCGGCATTGATGTTCTCCAACTGAACTTTTCGACCGGATTCTCGCTTAGTATTTTGACCTAAAACATCACATTTACAAGTTAATTGATATTGTAATACAGAAAATTTATTTATTTCTCACTTAAAACTAAAATAGGCGCTCTTCCTCCCCCAAACATTTTATTTTTTTGAAGTTATATCGAGACAAATTGACAAATTAACAAGAGATTCTAAAAGGAACTCCTTGCTGTCAAAATTCTTCTTCTCTTGGTTTTATCACAAAACGGTTAGTAGCTCCCAACGATACTAAACCCTACAGGATTGGTTATCTACATTTTTACTCTGTGTTCGCCTTTACTACTCAAACCGGACAAATACGTCATCACTGGACCTAATCTTTTTTAATTTCATGGTTTATCGTGTGTTTTGACGATTTTGTACCAGTTTTTTTGAATGTGTTGTTTATTAATACAGGTGGCAAGTAAACTTCTCTAATTATCAATCAAGAAATTCTATAAATACGAAGCACATTACTTCAGTGTAAATACAAAACTTATGGATTCACATTTCAATGTATAAATTTTAAATTATTTTGATTATTTAAATATTTAAGCTTACCTACGCTTGAAGCTTGGAAGGGAATTATAAAAATAAATACTATAACTGTTCAACTAGTAAGTAGGAGATACATATTGTTTCTCTAAAAATTTTAGAGAAACATTTTTTACGCCTACTCCGATAAAATTATTTTCTGGAAAAAACGAAAAGGTGCACTGGACTCAAGATAAAATTTATGTGGCTTTTGCTTTAAGATACTATATCAAAAAAAGTTAGTTATATTTAAGAAATAAGCTTAATTATCCCATTCCATCATTATCAAGCTTAAGACGTTGGGCTCTCGTCTAAACCTTGCCTAGGAAGGAAGTACTATTGATTATGCAGCTTGCTGGTGAAGACAAGCGTGATTTTGAAAATATTGTAGTCAAAACTGTTCAAGAATTTGATGTAGCGAATGATCAAGTTGCAAACAAATTCAAGTCGTTTAAGCCAGAGGTTTATTTTCAAAATGGAAGCACGCTGTGCGAGTGTAGAAAAAAGGATGATAAAATCTTTTATAAAATATAAAATAAAAATTCTGAGTTTACCAATCAATTAACCCATTACATAGCTCGTAGATTTGCTTCTCTTACGATAAAAAAATAATTCATTGTTAGGTATTCTACCATTCTAAAATGAATCTTATATAAACTAGTTTGGTAAGAAAATCTAGTTCTCACACCAAACTTTCGACTTTTTAATCCTTTTATTGCCACTTTAGTGATTAGGATTAATTATTATTATATCCACAAATAAATTTATAAAAAATATATGCAAATAAACAAGAAAAAATCGGAAAATGTTTGTTAACGATTGCAATATATTTTAAATGTGGTGAGCTGAGCCGAGGTCCACTGGTGACGTAAAAAACTGCCGCCCACCGGTCAAAGATTTAATAAAATAAGCCATCCTGGTAAAGTATGTTATCATAAGTTGCGTAGGCAATTTTATTAAGTGGCTTAATCAGTAAAAGGCCATAAGAATTGACATTTGCTAGTTTTCATTCTATTTTTTAAATGTCATATTTTTATATGGTGCGATAAAAGTGATGTTTACTTAATAAAAGAAAATTAGAATTATTAACAAAAATGGCTTTAGGAGAGTGTTGCGAAAATCTTAATTTACCTCCGTGCGTGTGGTTTGAAGGTGGAGATAAAAAAAACGCCATCGTTTCTATGTTAGCAGGATTATTGGTAAAGCAATAACCCAAATTTGTATGATTCATAATTTATGGGGTCATTTCTCGTTTTAGTTTTTCGCTGGCTGGTGGTGTATTATAGACGCAGCTAGTGTACATAAAAACATTTTGGCTGGTTATCACATGTGTGGAGTCGTAGGAACCATATCATTGCTTATGGTAAATTCAGTGTCCAATGCTCAGGTATGTTAGGTACATAAACATTGATTTAGCTACCATAACTGATCGATTTTGGATTATATACAATTCTAATTTTATAGATGAGGGGTGATGTATATGAAGGAGGGTGTTTAGGTACAAGAGGTACAAGAATTTGGCTGTTTTTGGGTTTTGTAATGGGCTTTGCTGCTGTAATAGCATCTTGCTGGATACTGTTTGCTGATTTTATGGTAGATGGTTAGTAACCTTTATTATATGAATAGTTTGATTTTTTTACATTTATATATTATCTATTTAAGGTAAACGTTGGTCTGGCGTAGCCCTCTTTCTTCAAAATGCTTTGATATTTATAGCTTCGATAATATACAAATTTGGAAGATCTGAAGACTTATGGGGTTGATTACTTATTGCATATAAATAACATAGGATAGTTTTTAAATGTCACAACGGAGGTAAATCTATACAATATTTTATTAATTATACAAGTTTTTCTGATGCTGATCTGCTATAACGAAAATAAATAAGTGATACAATTTAATACAACATCTACTGTATTTTGTAAAAGATTGTTTGCGTAATTATTTTAATATAAATTCAGTCACAACTAATATCTGATTTTTTATGAGCTGAAATATACCCCGTTCAGTATTAGTGAGTGATTTGCATTTTTATATATTCTGAACATTTTTTGCATTAAAATTAAATTACTAAAACGCTGGGAATAATGAAAATGACTTCTTGTATTTAAGCCGTTCAAACAAATGTAGCATTAATTTTTTTAAGTACTAAATGTATTATATTATAACAAACATACAAGAATAATTTTATATTTATTTGGGTTTAATAGTATGTCATAATAAATGTACTATTTGTATCGAAATTTTTTCATTTAAACCTAATTTAAGTTAGTGATTTCATATTGAACACACTATTAACAACCACTACACCAACACTCACAATTGGACTGTGTGACACGTGTTTCAATAACTAAGTTATTGCCTTCAGGTAGACCAGTATAATAATAATATTTATTTCAGAAAAATGCTGGCATTTACAAAAAAAATTATAATTGTCAGCACAGAATGAAATAAAGTCAGACAGGAAGTTAGTTTAAATTAGCATGTAAATAGTCATTAAAGCTATATGGCTCAATGTCCACATACATTTTTTAATTTCTTTTTTAAATTTATTCCTGGATATTTGAGTTTTTATTTGTGGGGGTAATTAATTGTAAAATTTGATCGCCATATATAATGGAGATTTTTCAGTGATAGTTGATTGGAGATGTGGATAAATGAAATCGTTTTCTTGGTGTTATAGCTGTGTGTTACAAAGCCTGCCACAAATATTTCTTTATTTTTAAAAATGTACATTAAACATTCAAATCCTTAAATTTTCTGAAATTTATTATGTAAATCGCCCTTTTCTGTATCGCAAATATTTTGTCAGAGTGACTATAACTACTCCAGAAAATAATTATCTTAAAATGGATTCAAAATTGGAAAAAAAAGATCTTTGATGTTTCTTTATTTACATATTTGGTAACAACTCTAAACCCATAAGTAATAAAGCTCAGTACTGCCGCTTAAACGTAACAGTAATGGCTTAACTCTGAAAAAATTAGTCAGCTTGGGCAATTTTTCTGCACTCTGGATTTTCTCTTCCGGAAAAAACAGGACGAAAGCAAACTGACTTCGCGTCGGTAGTTAGGAGGTGTTCTAAAATTTTTATCTATTTTCTTAATGAAATATCGAAAATAAAATCGTTTCAGTCGTATCATCTTTATTGGTTTGGCATGTGAGAAAACTAATTCTAATTTTTGATTTTTGAAAATATTTCAATGAAAATGTAATATCAATATTAAAAACTTTAAAACAATCTACAAGCTTTTCCTACCTTCCTTTTGGCCGAATCGTCGAGATATTTTCTAGTACTTGACATGATCATATAATATTCACAAACAATCCCCAACTTCAGCTTCCGTAAACGGATTTTTTTCCATTTCCAATACAGCCCCGGGGCTGTAGCCCTGTTAGCGCCCCCTTAGTCCTGGACTATATATATTAGGTGCCTTTTATTCCGGAAACTTCTCGATTGCTGCTCCCAAAAACAATCGACCTTCCTGGAAAACTCTAGATAAGAGTAGTTACAAAAAATAATGAAGTTCGAAGAAATCCCTGTGATTTCGCCAACATTTCAACTTTCATATATAGAGTTAGACAGAGTCGGATTTAGGGACTACACCAGCCTGCGATTTCGTAACAATATGTTACTGTTAAATGCAGCAATTTGAATGTCTTGATTACTTTGTATCCCTGTCCAGTGTCTAATGTTCCACAGCCAAGATAGTTTTTTCTTCCTCTTCCCTTCTTTCCTCCTTCTATCTCACCCTGAAGAACAAGGCGCTGGAACTCAACGTTCTGCTCTGATAATATGACCTAAATAAGATATTATCTCTGCTTTATTTCTTCATAAAGCTCGCGATCTTTCAATTCTACTCTTTGGAGAACTTCCTAGTTAGTATAACTGAAGTGGTACGAGCAAGACGTGTTTTTAATCCGCTCCCGAAAATGAATTACAAATGCTGCAAACTTAAACCTTTTGTGCATTATGTATGCACAAAGTGTTCCAGTGTGTTTCACAAAAGTTGTCTGCAGTAACACATGAAGAAAAAGGTGAAATTTGTTAAAGGCAATAAAACAATCTGCTGCCAAGAAGAGAGTTTCACGGCTGAACACGAAGAAGAAACCAGCCTATTAGAAAAAACAATAAACGAACTTGCAGAAGATGGATTTTTCAAAGACAAGTTCATTCAAAAATTGAAAGATGAAAACCAAACTACAATACACCAGGCATTAGAATCTGAGAAAGAAATGAATTCACTCATAGAGAAGCAAAAAAAACTTATTGAAGAAATGGAATGTGAAATTAATGAGTTAAAGAAAGAAGTAGCTGAAAAAGTAGTCTCCGTGAAAACCATGGAAACCCAAACATGCATTTATCATATGAATCACCAGTCTACAATGACTGATATCCCTTTCAACAGTGGTGTAGACATCGAAGAGCCAAAGGATATACAGAAAAAGATCAGTGGAGAAAATGAAATGAAGAAAAAAGTGCAACTGAGCGGAAAATCTGTAAGGTTGCCTAAAAAAACATTCAAACAAAAAGAAGAGTCAATAGATGCCACCAGTATAAAAATAAGAAAAGCTCCATCAAAAACGAAGTAAAAAGAAAAGTCAGTGAAGGATTCGTGGAAGAGATAATCAACCAAGATGCAACCCTTTATGATGAAATTCTTGAATTGGAACAGCAGGATTGTATGGAGAAACCCTTGGAAAATATTGATAGTAGTCCAGATGTAATAAATGAGCAGGTAAAAGACGTGTAAAAATCCTTATTTTAGGTGATCAATATGCGACAGACGTTTGTTTCGGACCTTCCTAGAGAGCGGACGTACCGTAATTAAAAGCTAATTAGCAAAATCGGTGTTATCTCTATAGTCTAAACATAAACTATTTACAATCAAAATATATTAAGTGATTTGTGATATTTATTTCTCTGATTAAGTGAAAAATAAAATATAATCTATGAGTGGGACTAGCGGGGGAAGGCCCCCCGAAAATAAATATATTGATATGGAATTAATTGATGCAGAAACTACAAACTTCCCGGTAGACGAATTTTTAGGATTCGAGAAAAAAGACCAGATAAGTATCATAAATAAACATTCTGAAATAATCGAAACAAATACTCAAAAAAGTAAAACAGTAATTACCTCAATTAATACTTCTGAAAAAGAGGTCACAAAACATAAGGTAGATTATTTATATTAACAAAATGATTTAGGGCCTTTTCATGTTTATTTAGAGAACAATTCAAATGTATTCAAAGGTAGGTTAAATGCGCTAAGAATAGGAGACATTGTATTATCTAATTTCGCGGAAATTGACGATAAAATTTCTAGCATCGACTCAATTGGCTAGCGTAGAAAGAAGCCAAGTATGGAATGCCATGGCGGAGTTCTCAATACCAAAGAAACTCATTCGGATGATCAAAGTCTGTATGGAGGGTGGAATATCTAAAGTATGTGTAAATAATAAATTGTCTGGCAGCTTTGAAATCAACAGTGGACTTAAACAGGGTGATGTGTTATCTCCACTACTTTTTAACCTTGTATTAGAGAAAGCCATGAGGTCGGCCGAAATAAAAACAGAATTGCTATCGGTTCAAGGTCCCAAGCTGTTACTCGCATATGCAGATGACATAGATCTCGTTGGAGACTCCATCCTATCCACGAAAGACATTTTCAACAAGGTGGAAAGAGCAACAAGTAAAGTAGGGCTGAAGATTAATGAAGAGAAGACGAAATATATGTGTATAAATAGAACGACACAAAGAGACAGAAAAGGACAAAATGTGACGATCAACACCTTTAATTTCGAAAGAGTACAACGTTTTAAGTATCTGGGGGCCGTAATCACAGCGGACAACGATGTTACCGAAGAAATAAAAGACAGAATCCAATCTGCAAACCGCTGTCTATTTGCACTGAATAAGCTCATAAAATCAAAAAATCTCACAAGAAGTTCGAAGACCAAAATCTATAAATCCATCGTCAGACCTGTAATAACATACGGATGCGAAACGTGGACCATGACCAAAGCAAACGAAGAAAAGCTCAGACACTTTGAACGAAAAATATAGAAAAATTTTCGGACCTTACCATGACATCACCACAAACCAGTATAAGATCAGAACCAATATCGAATTAAAAGCACTCTACAACGACGCCGATATTGTCCAAGAAATTAAATCACAGCGACTAAGGCCCCTTCCTCACATAACAGTACGGTATCGGTGCAGTAAATTACATGCAGTAAAATTGTTACCGCTTCGTTACCGAGCGCCTATATTTGCATACACGCTTTCTGACTGGCGCGGGCAGCGCGGGAGCGGGGCGGTATATGTTCAGCATACTGCATTGCAGTACGGCTTTCCAGTAAGATCCGAGATACCGAGCGCGAAACTTGTGTGAATCGTACGGAGTCTACCATACGAGTGTATTGAAAATGGCGAATGAAAAAGCCACGTGTATTAAATTGGTGGCTGAAGTAGAAAAATATCCACTTTTATATAACTACAAGTTACCGGAATATTCGAGGAACGACCTGACGGAAAAAGCGTGGACAGAAATTAGCAATGAAACAAAATTGACTGTAAGTACGTGTTATTTATTATGTATCACTCACACATACACTCAAACTCACATAATATTATTTTATAGTACTCTTTTTATTAATTACAAAGTATGCATAGACAGTAATTATGTATGTAGTTTCAATTAAATACAATGAGTATATTGCCACGGAGGCGCTGCCCTAGGTAAAACAAAGTAATTAGTTAAGTATTTCGGACTGTTGACCCTAGCATTAATGGGAATTTCGTCTCTTTCAATGTTAAAATCTCGATTCTGGTTGTGAGTACCCTCATTATCTGTGGCAGAATATGGCGCTCCATCTCGTAATCGTATAAAATTGTGTAGGACACATACAGATTTAATTATGTTGTTCACTGTAGTGTAATTTGTACACCGAATTGGCGTTAGAAGTACTTGAAACTTTTGAGTCATCATTCCGAATGTACACTCTATTGTTTTGCGTGCTCTCGACATTCTGTAGTTGTAGATTCTTTTAATATTGTTCATACCTGTCATGGGGTAAGGCCGCATTATATTGCGTTTCAAAGGGAAAGCATTGTCGGCAACAAAGAAATATGGCACTTGCTGTTGTGTATCATCATGTGGAAGTGCAGAAGATATAGGCATATTTAAACCAACTGTTTCCGTCCAGTAGCTCAAAGCCGAAGCTTGAAAAATTCCGCCATCACTATTTCGCCCAGCATACCCTGTGTCAATCATAGTAAACAATCCATCAGCATTACATATTGCTAATAGGACGATCGAATGATAGCCTTTATAGTTATAATTTGTGGATCCAGTATTCGGCAATTTCTGAATTCTGATGTGCTTGCCATCCATAGCTCCTAAGCAATTAGGGACATTCCAAAGTTCATAAAAACGATTAGAAATATCTTTCCATTTTTCTGTGGTTGGAATTGCCATGTACTCTGTCTTTAGTGTTGACCAAATCACGTCAGTCGTTTCAGCTATTATGTCAGATATAGTGCTCACACCTCTTGCAAAATATAATGCCAATGCCGTAAATGTACTTCCGGTAGCTAAATATCTGCAAAATAAAAAAAGCATCAGTTTAATTTATCTGTTCTGTTTGTTTCAGTTGCTGAATGCAAGGAAAAATGGCGCAATATCAGGTCCACTTTCATCAGAAGTACCAAACCACCTCCAAGCGGCTTAAAAACCAAAAAGCCTTATTATTTGGCTGAACATTTAACGTTCATTTTACCCTACGTTAAACCAGTTAATAGAATTCCTAATCGTGGAAACATACCACCAAATCCAGTAGAAAACACGGTGCCAGATACAGAACCGGCAGATAATACCGAGGCAGAACCTGAAGAACAAGTAACAGACGAGGGCCCTACTGATTCATCAGATCAACACCAGTTATCTGATTCACAAGTCCAATCTACGGCTTCTTCTTCTTCTACACCTATGCCCCGAGTTCGCCCCAAGGCAACATCTGCAGCAGCAGTAGACGCTGCAATGGTTAAGTTTTTAAAAAACAAAATCGACAAGACTGACGAAATTTTATTAAACAAAACCGAAAAACAAATGAACCATTACTTCCTCAGTTTACTACCAGAGTTTGCCAATATGAATGCCCAACAAATCCGATCTTTCAAAATTAAAGTATTACAACTTATAGATGACATTAAGACCGCACCGATATCAGGACCTTCAAGAAACCCCACTGGTAGCTCTTCAATGGACAATTCTCTATTTTCTCCAATATCATCAGTTGGTACTCCAGCACCAGCTGCATCTTCGCCAGTAATGAACTACCAGTCTCACTCTACACAAGGTTATCAAAATGCAGATGAAGCCATGAACTACCAGTCTCACTCTACGCCAGGTTACCAAAATGAGGATGAAGCTGTTAACTTTTCTGTATTTCATTAATAAATAAAAAATTATATTGGTTTTTGATGATTTATACATATTTATGCCTTTGTGAGGGATTTTACATCAGACAGATGCAGATGAAAGTGGGTACCCTGCATAATCCAAGGGCACGATACCTCGGAGAATATCAAATAGAAGAGGGAGATCTACCCAACCTGAAGCCTACCGACATCCTGAACTTTTTGAAAGCAATAGGAATGGAGGAACTGCTCTAATCGCTGAGACATCCTCAACGATTGGGCATCAGAAGGGGGCACAATCGATCTTATAGGTCGCAGTGTATCGACACCCCAACATTAATAGAATAGAATAGAAGTGGGTGCCTCCCTCAAGATGGACCGACAATCCTGAACGATTGGAGCACTATTGGTGAGACGTACAGTGTGCGACTCATCTACTTTATCAGGGAAACTAACCTTTACTGTATTGACGTAAGAGCGTGACAGCTATCAAAATAGATGACTTGATGTATCGCAAACTGTACGTCCAGCAGTGTATTGCAAAGCACTCATTTAAAGAAATGTACAGGTTCTTACCTCAAAGTAATGAGTAATCTCTCTTCGGCACTAACACATTCTCTATATGTAGTATTTTGTTTCGTAATGTGGGGTGCAATAAGAGACAGGAGTTCACGATAACTTTGTTTTGACATTTTATACATCGCTCGGAATTTCACATCATCTTGCGAAAGTTGTTGTGCCGCAATGAAAAGTCTGCATGAAATATTTTTGGCAATATACGGGTGTACCCAATACTTCTTTCTTCTTCTACGCAATCGTAAGTACATGTAACACGCAATGACATCTTCATCCGATGACATCATTTCACGATGACGGCACAAACGCATCTGAATGTTTGCACCGAAAGCATGCAGACAACTTACGGACAGTAAACCGATAAGTGAGGAGATCTGGCCGACAAAGTTTACTATCGGTATACCGCATACAGATGCTGCACCGATACCGTACTGTTATGTGAGGAAGGCGCCTAAGATGGGCAGGCCACGTGCACAGACTGAATAACGAAAGACTTGTAAAACTGGTATGGGAGGAGATTCCCACAGGCAAAAGACCACTCGGACGTCCCAGAATGCGATGGAGAGATAACATCCAAGCAGATCTCCGGAAAATGAACATTCCATTTGACCCTAGGTTGATGGAAGACCGAACAAAGTGGAAAAAAGTTGTACAGTCAGCCAAGACCCAACCAGGGTTGTAGCGCTACGTGATGATGATGATAACTCAATTGGCAGAAATAGAATAAGAATTAACTTAAAGATTACAAATCAGCTAACTATCTATTATCCAGGAAAAATCATCAAATTTTTATTAAAAACAATTTGGAAATATACATACAGGGATATTTCAACGGTATTCTCGGAAGATTATATAAAAAATAAAATAAAAATGTTTGATTTGCATTGCAAGTTTGAAGTAGTGCAAGATAAAAGACTAAATAGGAAACGCACTGATGAATAAGGTACACAATATGTTCCAACTAAAACGTGTATCATTCACTTTAAATCACAAATTTTACCGAAATATATTACAATCAATAAGGTACTGAAGGAAGTTGAACCATATAAGCAAAAAGTTCTGCTTTGTTTTAACTGCTTAAGATACGGGCATACTGGAAACCAGTGCAAGGGCAAGCCAAGGTGTGGCAAATGCAGAGAATCTCATAACACTAAAGATTGCAAAGATACTGAACCCTCACCGAAATGTTTCAATTGTTCGGGTGACCATTTTACAAGTAACTTAGAAGCATGCCCGGAATTTAAAAGACAGAAGTTAATTAAAGAGTCTATGTGAACAAATAATATAGGTTACTATGATGCAGAAATTCTTATGCAAGTGTTACAAACAGTAACTCAAATGTGACAAATTCACAAACTATGAATATACACTGCCCCAAATCTTCCCCCCCCCCCCTAAATTCCGGCAACCTACAATTGATCCAACCCCATCCAATATCATCAATTTAAATCCAACAACAAATTTTAATACTACAAATCCAACCACAAACCTTTCCAACCTTCATGCTCACAAAAGGCAAAGGCCAAACAGTCCTGACCCAATTTTAAAATTGCACAAAGAAATGATATCCTTCCGAAGACACCCAATGCCTTGTGGTGGAATATTAGAAAATCCAAATTATACCAAAAATATCAATTCTCAATTGGAATCACCATCTGCAGATTTGAGCACACTAAATTCAATATTTCAATTAGTTATACAAATTGTTACGATTTTATTAGAAGCAAAAAACAAAAATGTAAATAAGAAAGAACTAGAAAATTTAGTTAAATCAACACTAGATGTAAATATGTCGTCACTTTCTCAGATCTAAACCACATAAATATTTTGCAATGGAACTGCCGTTCGGCAGTCTCGAATAAAACAAACTTAGAATACCTACTAGATAAGGGTAACTACACTGTTGCCTTATTATCCGAGACATGGTACCGCCCAGGCAAGTACTATGGGTTCATTGGTTTTAACAATATCCGCTGTGACCGCAACGACAGCTATGGTGGAGCAGCTATCTTGGTGAAGTCAAATATACGGTATCAAAAGATACCAATACATACCACAATTAGTTTTGATATATATGTATATCAGTCGATATACCCGAAATTGGGAAAACAATATATATAGTCTCTATATATATTAAACCGCGAACTCGTATATCACTGCAACAGTGGATACAATTTTTAGACCAAATCCCAAAACCATTTTTAATTGGGGGCGACTTCAATGCCCATAACTTGGCATGGAATAATGAATGTGACGACATACACGGTAAGGTACTATTGGAAGCCATAGAACACTGTAATTTAATTATATTAAATGATACATCTCCCACGCTAGTCAGCACTAGGAAGTCAGTTATAGACCTAACCTTTAGCACCCAAGATCTAACTCAACTAATTACATGGTCTACCTTAGAAGAGCTATATGGTTCAGATCACTTTCCAATACATGTCAAACTAGAATTTAAAAATTCGCTACCAGAAAGCTCACCAACAACCCACAACTTATGAAGACTCAAAGATGCAAACTGGGAATTATACTCTTCTGTATTACAGTTGACAGAACCGAAAACAACATATGATGGTGTCATCGAAAATATAAACAAAGCAGCAGAGAACGCTATCCCAAAACACTTTTCAACAAACAAAAAACGCAATCACTGCTCAAAGCAATGGTGGAATGAAACTTGCAACATAGCAGCTCTAGCAAGAAAAGAAGCATTTTCCCACTACAAATGATCGCTAAATCTTAACAACTTGATAGAATACAAAAGACTAGATGCAGTGGCAAAAAGGACTTTTAAAGAAACCAAAAGGAAGAGCTGGAGAAATTATTGTCAGAGTCTTAATCAAGGAACACCAATTAAAGAAGTCTGGGATAAAGTAAATCGATTTAAAAATAGAAAACAATCAAATAAAACACCAATAGACCCTGAATGAATGAATTTCATACCAAAATCTGTCCCCTTGGGGTTGACAACAAATCTATACACCAAATAACTACAGTACAACGAAACAATACATTTCTACTCTCAATATTCAATATGTGGGAGCTAGAACAAAGTTTGAAACAAATCAAAAATACCGCCCCCGGTAAGGACAATATTTCATATATAATGATTTATAAAATGCCGATAGAACATAAAAAAGCTCTGATAGAACTGTTCAACTCTATCTGGACAAACAAGATACCTTTTCCCGAAAAAAGGAAAGACTACAACGTTTTACCCATCAAAAAACCAGGTAAAAGAGACGATACTTCAGAATCATATAGACCTATATCACTTTCATCATGCGTTTTTAAAACTTTGGAAATAATGATTAAGAACAGACTCGAACATTGGTTAGAGAGTGAAAAAATTTTGCCTGACACAATATGCATTTAGAAAAGGTAGGTCCACCCAAGAACCTCTAACAATATTAGTAAACGATATTTATCTGGGTTATTCACAAAAACACCACACTTTAGCTACATTTATCGATGTAGCATCAGCTTTCGATAATGTCCAATTGAATTTACTGGAGGAAAAACTCATCAACATAGGATTACCAACTCATATGGCAAATTTCATTAACGCATATTCAAATAAATCAGCCTCCTTAAAAATTAACCAACACATTTCAGATCCAAGAATTTCCAGAGACGGTTTACCACAAGGCAGCATTCTCAGTCCAATCCTATTCACCCTCTATACAATGGATAAATATTTTGTTGATAGGTAAAACTACTAACTGAATAATAACATCAGAATGTAACACTCCAATTGATCACATTATAAATCATAAAATACGTAATGCTGTAAACCATACCTGTCGATTCGTGACAAATTGTTCTATTATATTTCTTGTTGATAAAAACCACCCAGGTTGTAAATTTGATATTTGTATTCAACTTGAACATGGTTTATTAGGCCCAAGGCATAAAAATGATGTGCTCACAATACAAACAATTGAAGATGCAAATTTTCAGGCTTTATGCACCAAGGAAATAATGATATAACAGAAGCTAAACTAACTGGCCAAGTTAAATATTTGAATGGCAACCATATCATAGTACATCAAAATATACAATGCTTGAAAAATAAAACTTCAGAATTAGAATTATTTTTAGATACTTTTGAATCCCAACCATCAGTCATTTGTCTAACTGAACACTGGTATACAAAGCAAGAACAATGTCTTATAACATTAGAAGGCTACCAGTTGGCTTCAGTTTTTGCAAGGACCCATAAAATACATGGGGGCTCATGTATTCTGGTAAAAAAACTCATCGGATGTTAGTGATATTTCGGAAATCAATTGCAAAAGTTTAGAATGTGTAATTGAATGTTCATCTGTAGTCTGTAAGTCTCTTATATTAGTATTAATTTGTATTTATAGACCTTCTACTGGAGATATTGATCTGTTTTTACAAATACTTCGTGAAATACTCGACTATGTCCAAAACAAATATCGAAAATATAGAATAGTGCTTTGTGGAGACTTCAATATCAATCTATTGATGCCAGAAAATGAAAAAAACCAGTCTTTTGTGAATCTGTTATATATGTACAATCTGAAAAAAACAAATCAATGAACCAACTAGCATAACACCCGGAACTTCTACATTGCTGGATAATGTTTTTATTAACTTTGAAAATGGTTCTCCTGGTGAAGTAGTAACATTTGCTCTATCAGATCATGAAGCTCAAATTCTGATGATAAATAATCCAACACAGGTTAAAAACATATCCAATGAAGCAAGGACTGAAAAGAGGATATTCTCAGACTCAAAACTTACTCAGTTGAGGGATGAATTACAGACTGTGGATTGGGCAAAGCTCTACTCCTATAATGATCCAACTCAAGCATACGACTGCTTCATTGGAACATTGAGCATAGTTGTTCCCTTGAAAAAGGTAAAAGTTTCTGATAAGAAAAAGAGTGATTGGATGACCATAGGCATCAGAACATCTAGTAGACAGAAGAAATTACTATATCAACAACAAAGAAATGGAACTATTTCCAAAGCCACTTATAAAAATTATTGTAGGATTTTAAGATCAGTGGTAGATGAGGCGAAAAAACGATCTAATATAAATTATATTAGAGAATCGTACAATAAATCTAAGGCAGTGTGGAATCTTGTTAAGACATATAGTGACCACTCAAATGGTGTGGGGGATTCTATAATTAAAAATGTTGAATCCAATGAAAATGATAAAATATTGGTTTTGAATAAAATAGATAACTTTTTCATTGGTAGTTCTCCTGACCTGAGATGTGGCAGTCACACAGAAGATGCATGTTTCATGCCAAACCCTTTCCAGAAGAGTATATTTATTCTTCCTATGAATACACAGGAGGTTTATGATACAATTATGAATTGATGATGATCAGTCGGTGAGGATGAAATTCCAGTTAAACTTCTGAAATATGCAACCCATGAGTTGTGCAAGCCTTTGGAATTCCTGATTAACATTTCATTCTCAACAGGTACCTTTCCAGACAAATTAAAAACAGCATTTGTGATAGCGATATTTTAAAAAGGTGACCTCATCAGCAACTACAGACCCATTGCCATTTTGTCAAATATCAGTAAGATATTTAAAAAAATAATATCTACAAGATTGACTTACTTTTTGGAATCCGACAATAATAATAATAATAATGTTTATTTATACAATACAAAAAAATATAATTACATAAATAATCGGACAAATAAACAAAAAGAAACCGCAAAGCCTAATTGGCTGTCTGCGGATAGTGTATACAATAAAAACGTGTTTAGACTAATAATAAAAATACTATCTCAAAACATATCAAGAATGTTCAGCATAAATCCGCAAAACTGCAAAGCCAAAGGGCTGTCTGCGTTGGACTTTTGCGAACCATGCGGAACATCATCAAAGAGTTGGCAACAATTTCGGTGTAGTACATTATGTTTTCTTAATTAACAGTATGTGTATGTCTATTATTAGTGACAAATTAACAATCTCCTATGTGATAGACAAAATGGATTTAGGAAGAATAAATCAACTATTTGAGCTACTTATCAGGCATTATGCAGGATAATCGAATCTCTCAATAAGAAACATGTAACCACTGCTGTAAATCTTGATTTGTCAAAAGCATTTGATAGTGTAGATCACCTCCTGTTGGTAGGTTGTAGATTACAAAGGGGTCGATTGGCCTATAGCTGGCCTTTCCACACTGCGACCTGAAAAGATCTTTTGTGTATACCCTCCATCTATTTTTTGTCCCAGAGATCAAGGCTTCTAAGGAAGCCTATTATCCGATTGGGAGCTATTTTTATTACCTGGTCAGGTCTCAAGAACAACCGTTCCAGGTACCTATGGCGTTGGCGAACAAGTACACCGCAATGGCATAATATATGTTCAGCCGTTTCATCTGCACTGTCGCAGAATCTACATGTTCCTCTGTCCACTTTTCCCATCTTGCAGAGGTGATATCTGAGTGGGCAGTGTCCCGTAAGGAGTCCTGTGATTGCTCTGAGATCAGACTTTTGAAGCTCTAAGAGCGATTTAGCATAGCGAGCAGAAGGTTGTAGCAACCTTTTTGCTTGTCTTTGGCCTGGAACATTTTTATAGTAGGCTGCACTAAGTTTCTTTTCCCATTTCTTCCACAATGTGGCTTTTAGTAATACCACAAAAGGGTTCGGGTCCGATGAAAGGAGTGCTAGCTCCTTCCTTTGCAAGACCATCGGCAGTCTCATTTCCAGCAATTCCCTTGTGCCCGGGCACCCATAACAGAGATAGTTTGTTATGTCTAGCCAGTAGCTTAAGAGATTGTTTGGAGCTCCAGACTGTTTTGGACTCATAAGTTATAGACCTTATAGGTTTCAAAGCAGCCTGGCTGTCGGAGGCAATAAATATTCTGGCTGCGTTGAGGCGCTTTTTGAGGCACTCTTGAGCACAGAAGTCTATCGCTAGTATTTCCGCTTGGAATATTGTGGGAGTGTTACCTAGGGCTACTGATAACCTAAGATTAGGTCCTGTGGCCCTTATTCCTACTCCTTCGTTTGTTTTTGACCCATCAGTATAAAATGTGAGGGCACCCCTAGTTATTTCTGAGATTTCGTTCTGTGTTAACTCACGATCGTTAATAATAACATCTAGAGTAACTTCGAAATCTTGTTTAGCAGGCATATATCCCTAGGCATCATCATATATTGGGTTGATCCAACCCTTAGTATCTCGAGATGTCCTGTCAAATCAACGTATTTTAGAGATTTAGCCTGTGTTAACCTATAGGCATTTTGCAGAGCAATCCTCCTTACATGTAAATGTAATGGAGGGAGATCTCCCATTACCTCCAAGACCGCGCCAGGGCATGATCTCATTACACCCGTTATTCCTAAACATGCGAGTCTTTGCAATTTTTGCAACTCTATTGTAGCCCTTTGTTGCGTTGTTTTCTTCCACCATACAAGCGTAGCATGGGTGATGATAGGTCTGACAATCGTTATATATGACCAGTAGATCATTTTTGGTTTTAGACCCCAAGTTTTCCCAAAGAGCCTACGACACGTCCAAAGAGCCCTTGTTGCTTTTGAGGTGATGTGTGCGAGGTGTGAGTTCCACGTAAGTTTCCTATCAAGGACGACTCCAAGGTACTTAACCTCTTCCGAAAAAAACAGGGTTGTATCATTCAAGCTTGGAGTCCTGTTGGTATAAAAATTGTCTTTGTATGGGATTAGAGGGTTAGCACTCAATCTACTCACTTCCTATCTAAAAAACAGATATCAATGTGTGACTGAAGTGAATTCGGATGGCCATTTCATATCTGAAAAATTACTTATTACTCGTGGTGTTCCTCAGGGATCAGTGCTGGGCTCCCTATTGTATATAATTTATACTAATAATGCTCCGGAAGTTATAAGTGAATACATATGGTTCAATATGCTGATGACTGCTCAATTATATTCAGTTATGATGATCAAGAATCAGTACAGGGCAGCATCACTGAAACTTTGAATACACTGGAGGAATATTTCACAATACATAATTTGAAGTTGAACACCAACAAAACTCAAATCATTCACTTTGGTCAAAAAAATAATATGGACAGCGTCAACTATGGCACAACCTCCTTAAATCCTGAATCTAAACTTTCTTTTCTTGGTATCACGCTCGATTCGAAGCTTGATTGGAAAAGTCATAAGAGAACTTTCGAAAAATTTATCGAGATACTGCTATGCGTTGAAAGTTATTAGACGAAATATATCCATAGAAGCAGCATTGCTAGTGTATTATGCCTATGTACAAAGTCATATTAGGTATGGAATCCTTTTCTGGGGGCTGTCTACTGATGTTGATAAGATATCCATACTGCAAAAGCGTTGCCTAAGAAACATATTTAATATACCACTAAGAGACAGTTGTAGGCCTTTATTCGTGGATAAGAAGATTCTTCCTTTAATTAGTATGTTGATCTACGAAGCTGTAATATTTGTAACTGAAAATATGGCACTTTATACATGTTATGACAGAAATCATACATATATAACAAACTACCAGAGTCATTAAGGACACAGCACAGCAAGAAGCTGAAAACTAAATTAAAAACATGCTTTTTTCAAAATCATACTATTCACTGGACAAGTATTTCACAGATACATTAGAGTAGTAATAGTTATTTTATTTATCTTGTGATTTATAAGATTCACTGTCTTTCACCTTCTGATTTTATATATACAATTAATTTTACATTTGTGTTTGTGTATGTTTCACTGGATGATTATTTTGCAGGTACATTAATATTTATTTTGTTTCACTTGTGATGTTCTGTAATTTGTAATTTTTGTTATTCTTATGATTTACTGTTTTACCTTTTGATTTTATCTATAATGTGTTATCTGCTATCTAGGTGCGTGTATGTATATATGTATTGCTTATATGCTTATGGGTACTGTACCAAAATTGTTAATTTCACTTTGTTTATGACCTATTTACACTGTTTGTGTTTATATGTATTAATACAGTTCCTCTATTTAAAATGTAAAAGAAACAGTGAAATAAGGAAAACTATTTATATTTGTATGCAATATTTTCGATACACACTGTATTATAGGTATAATCAATACTTTTGAAAGATTCGGTATAAAAATCAAATGTGACATTTTAATTTTCGGATGACGTTTATGTAGAATATATTTAATGATAGACAGAATTATATTACATTTTGAAGAATATATTTGAAATTTTAAAATACAGATGTTTCTGCTATCAGAATTATAATGATAATAAAAGAATTCAAATCTCTCTTTGTTATAGGGAAACATAAATTAGTATTTTTTTTTAAAAAAGGAATTTTTCGTAACCAAAGGAGAGATTTATTTATTTGAAGAAAGTTTAGTTAGTTGTGTTTGAAATCCCGAAGAGGCAACATCGTCATTAGAGTTGTCTCAATTTTTGGTAGATAGTAGAAGTTGTATATTTATACAACCAGATTCAAAAGCCATTTCATTATAAAGCCAGTGCGTTCATAATTCGAATAAGAATTAAATCTTGTGTAGTGAATGTGTTCCAGATTTCTAAATAAAATTTAGAAAGTTTCCTGAATTCTAAGATCAATTAGAATTGTACGAGTTGTCCAGTTATTAGTTGGTGAGTCCGATCCAGTTTCTTTACAATAATTTCTCGAGAAATAAGGCCTATTTTTAAATTAAATTTGACATAGATGCATCTATTAGATTTTTGATTGCAAACAAAATTAATAAATCCTATAAGAAAATTCACATAAGAGAAGAAAAGTTTTGAACTAGAAAAATTTGAGTGAAGCTTGTTATTTGACATTTATCCATATCAAGATTTAGATCGACAATTGGAACTTTTATTAAACGTTTTTCATTAGGTTAATTATAGCATATAGGTTGTAGTAATTTTAAGTTTCGTAGAAATTACGACTGTTGTTTCGTTGTGATAATTTTGGGAATATTAATTTGTTAATGTGTGTTTGAATCTAGTAGTATAATATAGAATTTTGCATTCCTATTCACTATAGTCTTTTTATAACATTATTTCAGAAAATTAAACATTTTTCATTAAATAAAACTGTCGATCAAATCAGTGACAGTTGGTAATTTTCAGTGAGAAGTATTGGAAACTTCATCAGAGATTTAAAGTGCCTTTTATAATATTAAACATACAGTTACTATACGTTCTTACCAATAGTGAAACAGATAATTTGGAGATACGTAAAAATTTAAACAAATTTTGAATAATTAATTTTTTAACAGTTTGATCCCACCCTGAGAGAAGAGTAATAGGTCGATTACACATATAAATTCATTTTTAGAAATACTAAATTAATATTTATTAGAGCCGGGCATATTTTTGACAACTACTGTCAAAGTAGAAATGTCTTACATAAGTGTTTTTAAATGAAACTCACGGTCTCTAGTTAATTCCACAATATAATAAAAGTTATTGAAAATTCTAAAAAATTGACAATTGTTTCGATAAATCAATATCATCGTCAGAATGACAGAAGTTACATTTCATTTTATGCCTACCTGATGTTTAGTAGTTATTTTTGGCTAGACCAAGAAGTAACCTAACTTCTGATTGGCTTAATATATGTTTATAGAAAAAAGAAGATGTGATATTACAAATATTGAAGTTTAGATATTATTAGCCCTATGGTGATATCCTGGATATAATTTTTCCAATTAAGATCAGTATAACTGTGCAATGATATAGAGAACCAGGAAAACTATATCTGCTGATCTTTACAATTATCACTTAAGAAGACAGTTTATTAGTGGAGAACTCCCTAGATTTAACTGTTCATTGACAACTTCATATTGTGGGTTTCTTAAATGTCTTCTAATTTCCAGTTCTTCAAGGAAATCTAGTTCTTGCTTCTTTTCACAAATAAATCCCACTACGCAAAACATCTACTTGACACCAATCATTCATTGACACCTAACACAGAACTAGAAGTGCTGCATATTTGTGCTTTTTGTAGTAATATTGACATGTTCTACACCTGAAAAGGTATTTTTGAAGGAACTAATAAAGAATATCTATATCTATCTATCTTCATATCTTACTTGGTCTAACCATGATATTTCTAGCATTCTTTGCAAACACCACATCTCCAATGCTTCTAAATGTTTACCAGAAGTTGCTTTTAAAGTCAAAGCCTCTACACCATACAGAAGAACTGACCAAACATAACATTTGAGAGTTCTGTATCTCAGTTTAAAGTTTTATTTGTGGGCAATTTTCCGAGTATATAAGGAAGGTTGTTCTATTATGCATCTAATCTCTTATTCCGGACTCCAACCTTGGTTCAACATACGTCCAATATATTTAAATTGCGACACTTGCTCAATATTTTTCTTTCATTGCTCTCTATTATTGTCAGTTTCAGATAACCCATTTTGCTCATCAGGTTTGAAATATTTTTTTTCCAAATTACAAAAAAAATGTATTTAAGACGGTTTAAAAAAACACATAAGACGTTCTTAAAATTTTATTTAAAATAGCTGCAATATATACTTTGTACAAGTAAAATTACATAATATCTAAAAAAACTTCTACAAATAAAGTTTTTATTCAATATGTCTATGGAGCACAATACGATTGGTGGATTTAAATTGCAAGTTAAATTTTCTTTGTGTTATGTATCACAGTCAGATATAAGTACAAATTTCCGGAAGCACGATTTATTATTTATGGAAAACTATATTCTAGAGGGTGATCACTAAAAGCCAGTACCAAATGAATGCGAAACAACATTTTTCTTTGAGGTTTCATGGACAATAATGTAAATATAGAGGAAACCACACATATGATTGAAGAAGAAGTCATAATTTCATCGAGAATATCAATAATTTTTGTCTTATTTACGTATATTATCGTAGGATCTTTTGATTTTTCTTAAAAATTCAATGTTTGTAATTTGTAATCACCCCATATATTGAAAGGCACATTATTTCAATTAAAATTAGACATGTCTGTTTTAATCTTTAGATTCTCAGTTTCCTTTTAGAAAATTATATAAATTGATTAATATTTGGACGTATTTTAACTGTTTAATATTGAGCTCAAAATATTAAGATTCTAAATTACTCAGATACAATGTAGCCCCTTAAAAGGCCAGTCCTCGATCAGATGAATGATTTTGTCACTAGTGAGTAAAATGAATTTGGAGAAAGATTAGGGCAATAGAATAAAATAGAAACGAAAGGATGAAATCTCTAAACTCAGTTATTAGACAATTTTTGTATTGAAGACATTTGACAAACTGATGGACTGACACATAACAGATCATGAATAGAGAAATTGATTACTTTTCTGAGATGAACAAAACAGAAACTGCTGTTCATCATCTGCTAGAGAGACTTTAAACAAAGGAGTTTGAATGGCTAAAGATAAAACAGAGCACGGCAAGGTGGAGACTGGAAAAGGTGCTGCTTAGTATCTCATTTGGTAGGTTAAGTTATTTATAAAACGGATTTTTGTGAGATTTTATCACCGGTTACAAATATCTAGTATTGGAAATTTTGTTATTATACACAAAGTAGCTAAAACCCTGCTATTTAGGAATTACGGAAAACTCTCTTAAGTAACACTAAGAAAAGTTATTCAGTACAGATAATTAAAAATAAGATTGTTTTAGGTCACGTATGAGCATGCTACTTTGTGATTGGGGTATGGAGGAATCCAACAACTAAGCTTAAAACATAGTTCGATGGCGTTTGGCAGTATTAGATATTATGGTTTCCATACTTCTTATTTATCGTACGTTTTATTTGAAACATGTTCTGTTAATCCATATGTTTCGGAATCTTTAAGTTTAATTTCTTCACAAGGTAAAGTTTCGTAGTCGTGTTCTGTAGAAGTAGTCATCATCGGAGATTTTATGTACCTCTTCTTAATGAAATACCTACAAAACATGGTTATAAGAGTTAACAGATGAAATGTGGATGATTATATCGAATAAAGAACTTTTCAACGAAGTTTAAAAAAATAAGTAACTTGAACTACTGCCTAATAAAATTAATGATTCGGTTTAAAATAATTTCTCAAGTTAATAACAAAAATATAACCTAAACAATATAACGTGGAGCAATAAACATGCTACTGTAAGACCAATAATGACATACATAGCGGAAACAAAGCCTGCCACTTCCAAAATACAAACCAGAAATTAGTATACTAAGAAGAATCACCGGAAACACATCAAGAGATTGAGTCAAAAAAGAGCCATAAAAATACAACCCCCAAAGACAATCAAAGGAATAAAGCAATATATGAGATGCCGACAGTATGGACATTCAAAAATGTACTGACACAGACTATATGTCTTCGTTAAATGCGGTAGACCACACAACACTACAGCCTTCAAGAAAACCAGGGACTCTCCAGCTAAATGTGCTTTATGCAAGGGCTAACTATAAAGGTTGTGCGTTCTACTACAAACTTCTGAAATCAAATAATGCTAATAACATATTGAACATCCGTCAAAAGGCAAACGAAACTCCAAAATGAACCACTATGGCAGTACTAGTAACTCACACATCCATATAGAACTACCGAAATATGAATTCGGCCATATATAAGCAACAATCATAAAAGTCAAATTGTCAACGTGTGAATCAACAGTTGCATCTGCTTATTGTCCACCTCATCATAATTTGAAGAAAGAAAACTTCAATAATCTCTTTCATGCACTGGGAAATAAATTCATAGTCGTTGGAGACTTTAATAGTAAGCATACATTATATGGGCCACGACTTACTACAACAAAAGTAAGAGAGCTAATAAGTAGTATACAAGATAAGCACTATGAGTTTTTATCAACTGGTACTCCAAAAAAACGAAGTTTGATTTCAATTCGATATTCTTTAAAAGCATCAAAATGCTTAAAATAGCTGTAATGTATTGAGTCAACCCCTGCACGTAGATAACCTTGGCTTGTCAACTATCATATGTCAGAACCATATATGTTACTAACCTAGATATAAGATCTAAGTTATAAAACACTTAAACACATGTCTCATAAATTGTATTCTTATAATTACAATAGATGTTACAAATAAAGACCATAGTGTAGGAAGGTAGTAGTATTTCCATATACCTCTAAAGTGTCCGATATCACAATAGCCATACTGAAATGTTTATAATTTCGACTTATCCATTTATTCACAGATGGTACAGACATTTCTCGGCGGAAATATATCAAAAAATTAATTACTAGTATGTTGGCACCACCAGAGAAGGTCAAAAATACCAAATTTGCCCGCAGATTTAAAAGTTTTATTACAAAAATATTCATCAGAAGTTCCATCTAGGGAGGAACAACCAGGGTCAAACACAGAAGGAAGAAAAAGAAAGCGATGTGCACCTTGCTACCAAGAAACGAAAAAAAGATGCAAGAACAAAGTATGCCTGCGAGAAATGTGGTGTGTATTTGTGTTTGAATCGACACGTGAAAACAATTTGCTAAAATTGTTTAGAAAACCAATCTGCTGAGGAAACAGTGAATAGTGTTTTGCTTATTTTATGCTACTCTCTACAATAGCCCTATTTCATTCTGAAATAAGCCTAAAAATAAGTTATTATGTATTATGTGGTGATCTTAATATAGAATCTTTAACAAACAACTTAGAAGCGAGAAAAATTAAAAATATATTCTTTGAATTTGACATGAAAAATATTATAACTGAGCTTACACGTATTAATAGAAATATAGATGGGGTGTACACAAATCACCAGCCAACTGATTGTTATGTTGAAGATACACATCTTTCAGATCATAAATTTCAAACTTGTACATTTGCATTACCAACAGCACATATTTGTAGTGTAGAAACTATTTATAAACGTAACTACTCAGATGATAACTTTCAGAGAACTGTTGATGAATGAAAAATGGGAGGATGTATATACAGCTGAGGATGTGAATGAAGGATATAATATTTTCAATACAACTCTTCGGTACCATTACAACATTGCTTTTCCACTGAAAAAAATAAAAACAAGTAGAAGTAATAGGGAGAAACCGTGGATTAATAAAGAAATCAAGGAATTGCATCAAATGAAATGTGATATGTATAAAATAGCAAAATATTCAGCAAACGAGATAATAAAAAATAGATATAAACAACTCAAATATATTTATGAAGAACTGGTGAAAAAAACTAAAGCAGAATACAACAACGAAAGAATATTGAATGCAAATAACATAAGTAAGGAGATTGGAAAATTATTAATGAAACAAGGAATAATGCAAAAACTAATAACAAAATTGAGCTCACTATCAATAATAATCATACCACAGATAAATATGACATTGGCAACCACTTCAATGATTTTTTCATGGGAATCGAAAAAACAGATCCAATAATAAATAATCTGAAGTTATCCCCCTTATCAAATACCACAGTATTCTTGTTCCCAACAACTTATATAGAAGTTATCATTACCAAAACAATAAAAACCACATCACCTGGTATAGATGAAATCCACGGTAAGGCTCTAAGATCTGTCCGTGATGTGATATACTATCCACTATCTCACATAATAGATAAGTCGTTTGTTGATGGAACATACCCGGAAGCACTAAAAATATCAAAATCGGTACCTATATATAAAAAAGGGGATCTAAAAACGAAGTGGCAAACTACCGTCATGTATGCTTACAATCTAAGGTTGCGAAAATTATCGATTTTAGCTATTATCTGACACTGGTTAATTTTGTTGAATATCACAAACTTATTCCTAGCTGCCAACACGGCTTCAGACAAAAAAGATCAACTTCAACTGCAATAAATGAACTCTGCGAAGACATATATTTGCACCTTAACAACAAACAATTTCCAGTTGTTCTGTTTTTTGACCTAAGTAGAGCGTTCGATACAGTGAACCATAATTTACTGCTGGAAAAACTGTACCGAATTGGAATTCGAGGAGTTGCAAATGATTGGGTGGCATCATACCCAAAAAACAGATCTCAGATAGTCGTTATTGACTTTGTGAAATCGCGACCTGCTTCTATTTCAATGGGGGTTCCTCAGGGTTCAACTTTGGCTCCACTTTTCTTCATAATATTTATGAGCGACATAGAACTCTCAAGTGTGGTTCAGCAGAAAACGATCATCTATGCAGATGATACTAGTAAAATAGTGGCACAGAATAAGCTTCCGCTCTCTATAAAAACAGCAAACTCAGCTGCAGAGGAATTCGCCAGATGGTGTGAAAATAGTGGTTTAGCAATTAACATCAGTAAAACAGTCTGCATGGTCTTCCAACAAAAAACATTTCTTATGATTGTTGCCTCCTAATAAGAGTTAAAAACAAATCCATAGAGCAAGTGAATCTGTTCAAGTATCCAGGCCTGACGATAGATCAAAAATTAATATGGGAGGCACACTTAGAAAACCTTGTTACAAAAATGAGCTGTATGTGTTTTGTAATAAAGCAAATACGTGGAACAGTCTGACTACATGTGCTTAAGCTGATCTACTATGGACTTGTACAATCCATCCTATCTTATGGACTACCTTTCTGGGGGAACTCAGTCCATAAAATAAAAGTTTTTAAGCAAGAAAAAAAAGTGATAAGATGTCTAGCAGGACTACATTATAAAGAATCTTGTACGAGCACATTCACTGAGTTAACCATACTGACTTTACCCAGCTTGTACATTTACATAATAACCATGAATGTAAAAAAAAATGAAACACACTACACCAAAAATAATTTGATTCACAACTATAATACTAGAAGAGGTAATGAAGTACGACTACCCTACTCTCGTCTGGCTCTGCTAGTTATCAAGGTATCATCTGCTACAACCATGCACTCAAATTATTTGGACACACATGTAGCTTAGTAAGCTTCAAGTCAGCTTTATACAATCATCTCATCCAAAATGCTTTTTACTCTGTTGAGGAATTTCTATTATCATAATGACTTTCTGATTTATCTACATAAATAAATGGTGGTTCCAAAACAAAGTTTATATTCCTTATGTATATATTTGAAATAAGTCTTTTCCAGTGTAAGCATTGTGTCTCCTGGAATACTTTATTTGTTTAATTGTATTTTGTACATATCCTTAGTGGTATCTTTGTAAGTACTCACATATATGTTCTGTTTTTACTATTTATTGGGTGTAAATACCATAGAAAAATTAAATAATTAAATAAAAAAAACAATAATAATAACAATAATCTAATTTTACATATATTTTCAACTGTTTGTGTCTGTACATAGGTTAGTATCCTTGACTAGTCTGATAAAATTGTATAAATGTATGTAATGCAGTTGTAGACTTTTCAATGATGAATAAATTTCTTTCTTTCTCTTTCTATGAATACGTTATTTAGTGATGTGGGGCTGACAGACTAATAGCGACTAATGGCGTCTCATCAGCCGGCGCGCATAACTGAAGGTTAAAAAGTGTGTGGAATTGTGTGACAAAAAGTGTCTAGGATTAGGACGTTTTGGTAGAAGACGAACCATGCTACGCTGCCGATACATATGATATGCAGATCAGTTGGCTAGGTGTCGTTAATTTTAAGAAGTGGGATAGATGATATTTATTGAATTAGGAATGTCTCCGGGATAATAAGAATTTGTAATTTATTTGGATTTTTGGAGTTTTAGTGAGAAAAGTGTCTAGGAGACATTTTTTTTAAAGTATATGGAATTTAGTGTTTGATGATAAATATATGTTGTGGAGACCTGCCTGCAGGGAATTGGGATTTTATGTATTGGTACGGCGTTGAATTATAATAATAAATCATCAAGCAAATGGGCGGGTACAGCTGCGTCTGTATTTGTTCCCTACGTCGATTCGTCGGTCCATTTGGCTAGTGCACCATGCTACAGTGAAACCGCAGGAAAACCTGTAACGCTGACGGGCGCGAGAATGGAGTATGCTTCAGTTCATGATACAACAAAATAGAAGATATGTTCTCTAGCCGTTCGAAATATCGTTCGCCGCGCGCATGACGTCACGCGGAGAGTTCAATTTAAAACCGTGAGCGCGGGCTAATGCATTTGATGTAATAGAACTTGCGTATGATGCGTTGCTAATGCACTTTGAAGGAAAATGAGGATGGTTCAGGTTGAATGAGATATTATTAATATTATAACGGCAAAGAGAATTCATGTAAAAGTGTTATATGGAATTTGAGCGCCTACCAGAGCAAAACAATAATTCTAAGATCTGATTGAAATCTGTTTGCTCACTTCGTAAAGTAAATAATTACTGTACTGATACAAAAAAAACATATTATTATACTTTTTGTATTTTTTGACATGATTTTATAAACATTTAAATTTGTAAATAAATATAAGGAATAAAACTATTAGCAAATTTTAATACTTAATCGGTTGTTTATTCCAAAATAAGTATACTACAGAACAACAATAAAGTACAACTCAGGTACTGTGGAGCATTCTTCAAAATAATAATAATAATAATAATAATGAAATTGTTATTGGTAATAACAAAATATCAAATTAAGATTTAAAAATATTATTTGTCAACTTGGATTTAAGAAAAGATTTATTTATTACGGGAAAACCCCTCTAACTGTTACAATACAACAATAAATAATACAATAAGGACAGGTATAAAGACTGATACAGCATAACCAATTAATTTGAAATACATAACACTTTCCATGTAGCTACAGGTAATAAACAATACTTATATAAATAAAAAAAAAATTAAGAACACAACATAACTCAACAAATCACAGCCCTAAGCAATATTTGAACTGGCCCAAAGACGTATTGAAATTATCAAAATTAAATCTATTCAAAAAGGACAGATATCTATTTATAGAACTCATAGCACCATATGCTGTTCTATGAAAGGGCACATGAAAGGTAACTTGATGGCGAAGACCCTGACAAGGAATGCTAATCCCCATATGACTCAAAAGATCCGCACAATCAACCTGCCCATTTAGGAGTTTAAATATAAATATATAGCCCCCAACATATCTCTACGATTACCAAGAGGAGCTAGTGACTTTTTTTTCAATTTCAGCATAATTATATGGTCTAATATTCTATGGTATTAAATTTATCTTCGCGTTTAGACAAACGGATCCACTCCCGTATAATTTTTTTGGTCTTTTGGAAAGGTAAAAAAGCTGACATCGTGTGCAAAGCCTTTCACGTAATTGTCTGAATCACAACCATACACTACACATCTCATTTTGACTAATTTTTGCTAATTTTCAACAATAAAAATGTAAAATTAACCCACATAAACATATCCAATAATAGTGTTTTAAATGAAACTCACGGTTTCTAGTTAATACCACAATATAATAAAAATTGTAGAAAATTCTAAAAAATTGACAATTGTTTCGATAAATCAATATCATCGTCAGAATGACAGAAGTTACATTTCATTTGGTGCCTACCTGATGATTAGTAGTTATTTTTGGCTAGACCAAGAAGTGACCTAACTTGTGATTGACTTTATATATGTTAATAGAAAAAGGAAGAAGATGCGATATTACAAATATTGAAACTTAGATATTATTAGCCCTATGGTGATATCCTGGATATCATTTTCCAATTAAGATCAGTATAACTGTGCAATGATATAGAAAACCAGGAAAACTATATCTGCTGATCTTTACAATTATCACTTAAGAAGACAGTTTATTAGTGGAGAACTCCCTAGATTTAACTGTTCATTGACAACTTCATATTGTGGGTTTCTTAAATGTCTTCTAATTTCCAATTCTTCAAGGAAATCCAGTTCTTGTTTCTTTTCACAAATATGCAGCACTTCTAGTTTTGTGTTAGGTGTCAATGAATGATTGGTGTCAAGTAGATGTTTTGCGTGGTGAGATTTATCTGATTGTTTTAATCTGTATGCTCGTAGGTGTTCACTGTATCGGATTTCAAAATTCCTAAGGGTCTGACCCAAATAGACAGCATTACATTCTGGACATTTGAATTTATATATACCTGACTTCTTTAATGGTGGTATTTTTGTTTTTACATTTAACAATTTTGTACTAACGTTACTTTCTGTTTTAAAAGAAATTGTTGTATTCGTTGCTGAAGATATTATCTTTGAAATATTATTAGAAATATTTCCTGCATATGTGATAGTTTTATTATAATGTAACTGCAAACTAATTCAATGCGTTCACTCTCGGCGTGACGTCAGAGCCAGCATGCGCGAAATCATACCTTCTATTTTATTGTATCATAGCTTCAGTTTATATATGACAAAAAGAAGGGGGCATTCCCACAGGGGACTCACGACGCTTGCGCACTACGAGTCGAGTTTTACGACGAAAATAGATACAGGTATTTACTGACTTACTTATGGTATGATACTTCCATTTAGATTAATAACTTATAAGAAAAAAAAGCTATTTTATTTTTTAGGTTACTTTGTTAAATAATGAAGAGAATATTGTTTTAACTGAGGCAAACAACATTATGTAAAAATATGTCAAAAAGATTATTCAATATATTCATAACCTTGATTACTTACCTGTAAACTAGAAATGCTATTGGCACAATAAGAAGAATAATAAAGAGCAGGTAAAGATGATTGAAAGAACTTTGGAGCGAAATTTCTTTTGGCGTCGGCTGAACGTAACTTGTTTTTAATTTCTCGTAGTAAACTATATCGTGTTCGTTACCTTTATACATGTTATTGATAATGAAAGTCACACAATACTTTGTGTTAGGTTCTAGTCTTTCTTTCTCCGAATTACCTATAAATATGTTGTCAGTCTTACTGTTATTATTAACCTACAAAAAAACACTTTTTTGAATAATAAGTCATCTTCCAATGATACTCAAGCATTCTATACTTTAATTTAAAATCTAAAAGAATGCAACGATCTTTAACCGTAGGTATCTACCGCGTGTAATATGCTATCATTTCATATATTTTGTAGTTCAAGTCCGAATTACTACGAGAAAAATTTATGTAATTACATTTTGATGCATTTAAAAACATTTTATTTCTCACACAATAGTCGGATAAATTGTCTAAGTCTTTTTGCAATCGAAATTGAATATATTTTCAAATTATCGGCATACATAATTAACTTAGCAAAATTAAAGCAAGTAGAGATGTCTTTTATATATAAATTGAATAGTAAAGGACTTAAATCGGACCCCTGAGGTACTCTTGAAGTAGTTAAAGTAATTGATTACAGCTATTTACTATCTATGAATCTATTTAAAAAACTGAGTTTTAATTTAAAAATTAGAGTTTTTAAATTTAATCGTTAACAAACTTCTCGTAAATGATTTATTAGAAAAAATAATACTTTGGGAATAATTTTGAGTAAATTATGTATATGTAGTTTAAAATAACGTTGCACTCATTCACGATGAAAAAAAGCATTGAAAAAATCTGTAATAACGTCAGAATTGATATTTGACAGATGAAATATATGTATTTGAAATCGCAGAATCAAAATATGTTAAAATATACAGGGTGTTCCGTTTGAATTATTAATTTTCATATTGTTTCTGGTGAAACAGCAAGCCATATTAATTTCTTATGCCAAAAAATTCAAATTTAGGCCTAATATAACCCAAATTTTAATAACAAATACCAGATCAGTTGGAAGTTAAAATGGTAATGACACTAGGATTCGTATGTTAATACTTCTTAAATACATAGATAATCACAACCCTGGTTTACCCAACGTGTGTCAGGGTGGCTTTTTACTTTTCATACACAAATTTGGTCCATTCCTTTTTGTTTCGAGCCTCTGCAGTTGATTAAGTCCACGTAATATTCCTCTTCCCTAGAATTGCAACTGCTTTGTTCCATGTTTGGTTTTGCCGTCCTCTTTGTCTTCTCTTGGTTGTTCTGGACTGTCATATCTTCTTAACAGGTAAATCATTTTCCATTATAGTGACATGTCCAAACCATTTCAACTGTTGCCTCTGTCTGTATCTTCCTTATTATCGGTTCGACTTTCAACTCTTCCCGTATGGCTTCATTACGTATCCCTACTAGTTACTCCTTTCACTTTATGTAACTACTTCATTTCTGCTGCCTGTAGTTTGCTATTGAGTGAAACCCAGCTTTCACAACTGTAGTTAATACTTCTTACAAATTATAAAATGTTTACTAATGAATTGGATTTCTACTATAGTGTCAGTGACATGATTGCTTATCTTACTGTATAAAAATTTACCTTAATAACTTGTGATATCCATGTGTGTCCGAATTTATTACAAAGATTATCGGCAATCTTTTTGTTCTTCAACAAATCACCATCTACTGGTCTATTTTTATCGTAATCTTGAACCACGACTGTCATAGTATAATATTCTAATCTATTATCCAATTTTGGGACATCAAACATTAACGTGTTTTCGCCTTTAGCCAATAATTTTGGCATTTGATCAATGTGATGTCCTAAGTCGTCAATTTTAACGAATTTTTCTGTAAAATCGCTTTCGTACATTGTATTGCCGGACCTTATGTAAAGATTGTAGTAACTACTATAGGGAAGGTTTTTGATCTAAAAAAAATATGTTATTAATTACTAAAATACTTTGTAATAAACAAAATACGGGAGTTAGGACATAAGCCTCCTAAAGTGATTGCAGTGAAAGGTGCCTGGCAAGTGGGGCAAGCTACTTCCGGAGAAAGGGGGACATTAGTTACTCTGTGGCCATTGTAGCATGTACTTCCTCCTCCTTATCTGATTTTCCCCAGAAAACACTATAAAGAGCATATGTTGGTAAACGCCCTGTAGGAAGTGAAGGGAATGCAACACCATCAAGCTGGATGCAGGGAGAACTATTAAAAAATGTTCTCGAACATTTTGTTAGATGTGAACGACCAAGCCCAGAAAAACTAAAATTGATTCTTCTCAATAATCATGAAAGTCATCTAAACATAAAAGCTTTACATTATGCTAAAAAGAACGGCATCATTTTATTAACATTTCCCCTACATTGCAGCCATAGGTTACAGCCCCTAGATATTTCAATATTTCGACATTGATGACTAATCACCTTGGAAATGTGATAACTATTTACGACGTTGCGGAACTTGTAGGTAATGCCTTTCCAAAAGCGTTCAAGTACTATAATATAAATATCGATTTTGCGAAATCTGGAATCTATTCTTTTAATGATGAGGTCTTTACAGATGTCGATTTTTGATCATCTTATGTGACAGATCGAGCTCTAAATGATGAAGCCTTAAATGAAGAAGTTTTGCATGATGGACCCTTAGATGACACAATTGATGTGTCCGGAAAAACTTGTCAGGCAAATTCTTTGTCAAGCCCACATAATGAAATACAACTTGGACCTTCTAAAAATGCAAATATGTAAATAATGCATCCTTCCTGAAAGAATAAGACCGTTTCTGAAAGCAGCACCCAGGAAACCAAATGTTTCCAATAAAAGAAAGGGCAAGTCGATGATTTTGATTAGCACTCAAATAAAAGAAGAATTAGAGGAAAGAGCAAAAGAAAAAGAAAGTAGAGCTGAGAAAAAGAAATATGTTGCTCGTAAAGTTATGGAGTCATCTTCTTCAGAGTCTGGCAAATAACCCGACTACGAAGACTCTTCTGAGTTGGAAATTGAGGATAAAAGTGCATGAATACAAGGCAGGCGATTTCTTTATTGCTAGAGATCACAGAAAGAACTCCTTTCGAAATTACGCAGCTGAAGTAGGAACTAGCGTTCAAAATGGCTATACTGTTGCATTCCTGAAGAGGCAAGTCCATCGAATCGATTCAAATATTCAGAAAAAGATCCTTCCTTTGTTACATACATACATACATGTATGTGGTTGTTTGCCAATACCAATCTAGTATTCAAGAGAGAACCTACTTTACTTTAACTTTGATATTGTAAAATATAGTGTTCAATAAATTTTGTTTTTAATAATTTACTTGCTATTACAGTTCCTAAAAAGGCCAAATATTGTTTTTCAACATTCATGCAAAAAACAACACTTTTGTGAAACACATTTAATGGAAAAAGTGGTTCTTTTTTGCACTAGTCCAACAAAATTTTTGTTGCACTTATCTGTCATTCTTGTCAGGTTTGTGATGATTTATGATAAACATAAACATTTAAATAAAATAAAAATCCAGAGCAAGTGTCTGATCCTGCTCTAACACAGCAATAATATATGTATATCTTACTACTTAGTCTCAATGAGTTACAATTACTGCAAAAATCTTTGATTATTTAAAATTTAAATGGTCAAAGCGAAAACCAACTATGATTAAGTACTGACAAGGTGGAGGCCATAAAGATACAAAAAAAAGAAGAACGGTTAAGTTTGAGTTCCTAACATATTATATTCTAATTTTCCAGTTTTTGCATGAATGTAGAAAAAAATTGTATGCAACTCGTGCAAAACGTGTTTTTTGCACTTGTTGTATAAATAACTATTTTATGTTATTTCTATTATTTTTTCTAGATTTGTCTTAACTTTATTATTGGTTGTTCAGTTAACCCAACCGGTTACGTGGTCCATTTGTTTTGTTTAATAAAATTATTGTTTTCTGAAAAACTTTTAAAGAGATTATGCTACAATAGCTAGTAACGACGAACCTATTGACACTAATATTTGTTGATAATATGACACATATTCGAGTGGATCAGAAAATCCCACTCTACCCTACATTTAATCAGCGAACGAAAAATTAAAACAAATGAAATATCAATAAATACAGGAATCTTCCAAGGAGACTCTCTGAGCGCCCTCTGGTTTTGCTTGTGTCTAAATGATTCCTGTAGAGAGTTTTTACCAGAATCCGATGTTGTAGGACTTAAAGGGGAACCAATCGATGTTAAAATGCTGTCTACAGTTTGACGTACTGTAGAATGCTCCAAAATAAATTGCATTTGGTCATAATACCAGATGTTTGATTTATAAATCTAAACCAAATTTATAATGTAAGTATTATATCAAACACTAACATAAATATATAGTTTTAATTATATGTACACTTTTAACTGAATATTCCTATTTTTGTAGGATAGTCTGTATAATTCGGAGCCAGATCATAGGATTAATATCATAAGAGTTGATACAATGAAGCCTAAAGTTGAGAGTGACTCTAATCCGTTGACATCTGCTACAGGAATAGCTTCTAACTTCACTTCTAATAAAACTGCAAATCTAGACGTGGTTAATAAAAAAAACTGAAATTACATGACATCAATGAAGATGAAACAATTAATAGAAGTGTCAATAAAGTTTTGAAAGAAATTAGTACAGTTACAGCTGAAATAGAAATACCTCAGAAAGTGCCTAAAACCCGAACACATGGAGAAATATTTGGGGAATTTATCACTAACCAACTTCTTTTGGTTTTCAGCATCTGTTAGCACTTCTTTTCTTTTTCAGGATTAATAGTATTAAAATAACACTAACCGCGCCTCCCAATAATAAATATTATCCTCTTTCCATCGCTATTTTTTATTACATCCATTACAGATCAGCAAAAAAAATGTAGGAACCTTTCAAACCTATATTGACCTATTTTTAAGTTACTATGCGCATGCGCATACAGTCAACTTTCTTGTATACAATATTGTTTTCAATATTAACTCGCACTAAATGTTTAGTTCTTAAATTAGTACCGTGTCAAACGGCTCTTACTCACTGCAGCCGTATCTGAAAAGGTTTACTATTTGGTAACAAACAAGATCATTTCAAAAGAACAAAAATGAACCAGAGGATGCAAAAATCAGCTACTTATCAGCGAGATGGTAATAGAAGATACGAATAAACGAAAAAAAAATCTATACACGGCCTGGATTGATTGCAAGAAATCTTTCGACGCCGTCCCACACTCATGGATACTACAATCGCTTAGAATCTATCAAGTAAGCCCTACAATAATCAACTTTATCTCTACATCCATGAAAGGGTTAAATACGGAAATGCAGCGTTTCCATCAAAACAGATAAAATCCAAATAAAACGGGAAATTTTCCAAAGTGATACACTCTCACTTTTGCTGTTTTGCGTTGCACTTATTCCATTGTCGAATATGATCAAAAAACAGAAAATAGGTTCCACCATAGATAACAACAGTCATCTACTTTACATGGACGACCTTAAGATCCTCGACACAAATTAGGAAGAGCTGAGACAAGCGAGGCATATAGTAAAGACATTGAGTGACGACATCCAAATGGAGTTCAGCCTGGATAAGTGTTCTTCCGTAGTTTTCGAAAGTGGGAGAAGAACCAACAGTTAATATATTCTACTGAAGGAAGACTAGTCTATCAATAAACTTGATCAAATACCTAGGAGTTGATGAAGGCAATGGAACCAACACGATGTTATGAAGGAGAAGATTACGCAGGAGTGTTATCGACATGTCCTATTAGTACTTAGGAGTAAACTTAATGCCAAAAAACAAAATCAGTGCCATTAATAGCTTAGCAGTACCTGTGTACAGTTTTAGTATTATAAACTGAACAACAATATAATTTGAGAAGATAGACAGAAAAATCAAAAAACTGTTAAGAATATATCCGAAAGCTGATGCCGACCGCTTATACATCAAAAAACGTAATAGAGATCGAGAACTAATTGAGCTCGAATCTACGTTTAATACCGTCATAGTTGGTGTTGATCAAAGTGAAGATAAGCTCATGAAAATGGTTAAAAAATACGACGTCAGTAAATGTAAGTACTCCCTAACAAAAACCGCCAGAGAAAGTTGCACGCACTATATTGTGGTTGAGCAAGAATCACAGACCGAAACACTAAAAGTAAACATCGAGGGAAAGCGAATACAGCATATCAAGGAAGAACTACTATATGAACAGTTCCTCAAAACTCTGAGCGAGCCATTCATAGCCAATGAAACCAGTTTGATGTGGCTACAAAACCCAGCGCTAAAAGGAGAGACGACACATGATCAAGGCCTAAACACCAGACACTATTAAATCATCATCTTTCAGCGCCAAGTCGACAGCAAATGCAGAATGTGTGGAGAAGCCGAAGAAACGGTATATAATATCCAGCTGCTACAGATTATATGGATTAACACAATAATGTTGCCAGCTATGTTCATTGGACGATCTGTAAACAGCTAGGGGCCATAGCGTCAGACCAATGGTATAAAAACACTATAGTTAACACAAATGAGTGTACAGTCATGTGGGACAAGGGAGTGCAGACCGATTTAACCATCGAAGCAAATCGGCCCAATATCATTTTCCATAATAAGATAGATAAAACGTTTGTTAGTTAATATTTCTGTACCATCAGACCATAATATATTAAAAAAGGAAAACGAAAAAATCTCCAAATAGACTGGAATGAGCATCGACATCAGCAGGTCATGGAAAACAATCCCAGTTGTAATTGGAGCTTTGGGCACTGCCAGCAAGGAACTATGAAAGTATCTGGACCAAATACCAGTGCTTCTGACGCGCATAAGATCGCTCTGTGTGGGGCCGCACGCATCCTACGGAAGACACTCCAGTAACTGCTCCTAAGGACTCTGGTTGAGCCCCGGATCAATACCGAGGAAACTTGTGCCAACGACGAATAATAATGTCTATCTTATTTTTTAAAACTCGTTATAAACAATAAAAATGTTTAGTTTATTGAAAATTTTGACTTGATATTAAAAAAATACCTAAATTTTCAGTGTTAATTCAAACATTATCCATTTAAATGTTGAACAAAACGGAGTTTACAAAACCAAGAATACCAACTATTTAAAAACAAAATAGACGATATGCTATGTTGCCAAGTTTAACTCTACTTCTAAGATGATCGGAAATTAATATTTCAGACGAAATTTGATCAATAAAGTTCCTGTAATATTAATATTTATGGCTATAAAATATATATTAATTAGATCTTATTTGACCGGAAGGTACCATCAAAACTTCCTTAAATTAAAAATCAGGAGTTTTATTCAAGTGTTGACTTACCTGATAATTATAGGCATAATAATACGTTTCATTGACAACATTATAAACTCCACGAATGGAAGTATTATCTTCAGTATCATTTACTTTAACAGTACTATTCAAAACAATATCAAATTTTGTTATAGTACCATTTTGATGGTACGGATGTAACCAAGTTACGTTTAAGTAACAGTAATCATTAATCGGATGACAATCTACGATTCTATAAGTAATATTAGTGGGTTTTCCTGGAACTAAAATAGATTTTTTTAAATAAATTATTCTTTTTTATCAATAAAGATTCTACTTACTTCTTTCATTGGCAAATCCCCTCACAATAACTTCCTTTCCGAATGAGGGCGTGTTAAGATTCTTCAAGCTCACCCTAAACGTGTAAGGTTGAGACGGTGTTAGGGATTTTGATTCTACGCAGTATTTTTCCGGCCACAAACTACATTTTTTCACAAAAGTAATTGACGCTTTGCATTTTTTAAAAGAGAGACTGTTACATTTATTTACCTGTACCTCTTTGATTATACCGTTCGAATTTGTCGGTAAATCGTATCTGAGGTAAGCAGAGTCTGTTCCTATCGAGTATAATTCTAGATTTTCAGGCGGTGGAGCAACTAAAATTTAAGGTTCATAGTTAAGGATAATAACAGAATAAATTACATTACCTCCTGATTTAGTTGAGAAACGTAGTGTGTAGTTGCTAGTTTTAATTCCGTTATAAAGATTTCTGCCATTTCTAGCTGTCAAAATTATCAGATTGTACTGAGTGTTCGGTTCTAATCCGTTTATTTCATAACTGGTATCTGTCTGTATGGAAATCTGTTTAGAAAAATTCAAAGTCGAATTTGTGACAATCAAAGTATATACCAATCTGCCGTACATCTTTTGACAATCGACCGGTTCCCAGATAACTTTGATGGAAGTTTCCGAAGCTCTAAGTTGAATATTGGACGGCAGTTCTTCCAGATTTGGTTCTCCTTGAATAATAAATACGTTTAAAACAGTAAGTAGAGAAATACTAGCAATAGGGTAATTGACAGTAAGAAAAATATTGACATACTTTAATTTTTTATGCTATAAAAATATTTTTAAGATTATGATGAAGATTAATGTATACTATTGAGAAATTACAGTGACGTCATAGTTTACAAAACAACTTGTTAAGATTTTATAAACTTTTAATACAAACCGACAACAGCGCTGTTTCATCAGGTTGATCTCAAATCGTAAAATGAAAAAAAATTGTTTGTGTTCAACAAGAGAGACATACATTTTTCAAAGGTTTTTTTAATACAAGAAGTGGACCTTCGATTCGGATTATTGAGCGTGAAACAGTAATTAAAAAACGTAAATCGTGGTGGGAAAAAGTGTGAGGCTTGTATTCAAGTATATTTTCATTACTTTTTTGTGTTTTGTCATTTGTGAAAGTATTTTCCACTTTTTGGTATATAACCTCACACAAGTCTGTTTTGCAAACTTTGACGTCATTCGAGAAGTAATGACAATTATAAGCGTTTTAATGAGGAAATTGTAAATGTAAAATAAACTGTGAAATATAATTATTTTGGGTAAAATAGCCCTTAATACACAATATTAACAACTTTCTCAAACACTGTCAACTACTCTAATAGTCGCTAAAAACCAACATAGATGTTGGCAGCATTGTAAAAGCTCTATAATGTTTTTATTTTTTTAATCTCAAGTTGAAAGATGTTAGGTTAGACATAACAATATGATAAGAAGTGGCTGTATCTGATATATCCTGTATACAGTACTAGTAATTTTCTTTGGTAACATGGAGTTTAACACTGAGTCCATAAGCGACAATGTGTTAGAAAGAAACAAGTATACATTTAGTATATTACTATTTTTCTCTAACAGGATATCGTAACCAAGCAAACGTACATAGCCGTAAGCGCAAACGTGTTACAAAACAAATATAAATTCATTGTATGTATTAATAGGATATCAGAAACAGTTAAAAGTCCGAATTATAACTGGTCAGAAGTAGCGCCCTCGAGAGCGCACGCGCGATTCATATTCGTATATTCTATTATCCTTATTTTAAATGTAATAATCTACACTGACTTTAGATTGTCTATCTCACCATGCCTCTGTCTAACACACTGGTAGTCCCATGTGCCTCTTACATTATCCCGTTGACTATGATACGATTATTGTTTTACGTTAGAATTAAATGAGGAATGATTTCTGTTATTATTAGAAATAAATATTATATGGGCACTTATAAACGTGTAAATTGAAAATGAAGAGAGGGTATAGATAAAGATAAAAGAATTACGGCTCTAGACGAAACCGTTTTATCAGGAGCGTAGGATTTATAGACGATTTATACTCCACAGGTCTTTGTCAGAGAAAGAAATTGAATATTTGTCATTTTATAACATGCACAGTATTTAATTATTGAGTTGCAATAATAAATAGCCTATTCAATGTCACTATCGTCGATTTATTGTTCTAATTTAGTTGGTTTCGAAATCTCCTTAGGCTAGGGGGAAGATTTCAAACAGTTAGCGACCCTGTTTGAACTTGTAAATTTCATCCCAAATAATAGTTGTAGCTGTTATTAGATTAAAATTCCGTTTTCTTTAAACATCTACCTAGCTAAAGCTGAATAGAGAGAGAGGGTGGGATAGAGGAAAGAGGGGGGAAAGTGAGTGGGGAGAGATAAGGGGAAAAGAGGAGAAGAAAGCAGGAGAAGGGGGTGGGTAAAAAGGAGGAAGGGAGAGAAGAGAGGAAGGGAAAAGGGAGGGAAAGAGAGAGGAGGGGGGAAAGAGGAGATGAGAGAGTGAGGGGATAGATGGGGGGAGAGAATTTGATACATCTGGTGGGTATTTTAACGTTGAGGCCTATTTAGGCATTAAACAAGTAAACTGTCGCCTGTTTCTGTGGCAGAGAGAGGCTGGGAGAGAGGAAAGAGGGGGAGAGAACAGGAGAAGATATAGAGGAAGGGTGAAAGAGGAGAGAAAAACAAGAGAGGGAGTGAATCATGAGAGAGAGAAAGAGAGAGGGGAGAAGGATGAGGAGATGGAGGGAGAGAAACGGAGGAGAGAGGGATCCAATAGAGGAGGGAGAGAATTTGGTATATCTGGTGCGTATTTTGACGCTGAGGACTATTTAGGCATTAGTACGATAAAGGTCTTCCAAGACAAGCTCAAGTAAACTGTCGCCTGTTTCTTTGGCATCAATATATTATGAAAAAAAAAGCATTTAAAATATTTTTCATAAGTTTTTCAGGGAAAAACCAATCCAAACATCGGGTGAATCAGAATAAAGATATACACTTCATAGTTTGGTAGTTTATATGAAGTAAGGAACCACTAAAAACAATCTACACAACAATATTACAGTCAGCCAAAAGAAAAACTTTATTTTTGTTTTTTTTGTGCTAAAACTTCTAGTTATACACGATGGAACAATAAAACGGTGATAAAGACGTTCAAAAATGTAGTAAAAACCAAAAGAGATTAAGTATATAAAAAGTCATAATGAGTTCCTATAACTGTTAATTATTGCAGCTGAAGTAATAAATAAATCTAATTCTCCTACCTGTTTCTAAAGTATTAATAAACAACTTTTTTTCAGTTTCATGTAACACTGTCGATATTGTTATGTTGTAATTTGTATAAGGTACCAAATTTCTCAAAGTTACATCACTTTGTTTAGTGCTAATGAAACCGTTCGATTGGAATCTCTCAAGATTGTGAGGTTCTCCTGTACAAATATCGTTTCCCTGGAATAAAACACAAAAATAAATAGTACTGTTAATTATAAAGAGCATTCTTATCGTTTCTAACAATAGCGGCCACTTATATAGTCAATTAATTAATGTCCACATGTCTTAATTTATGACTTAATCACATCTGTGGATAAGCTAGTGCATCGATTACATTAATAGCCAAAATCTGCTTGTCAATTTTGTTATTATCCATCAATTTAACAATTTTAACTAATATTAGACTTCTTTGGAAGCATCCCAAGTGGCCCGTGGAGCCATCCTAACGGCGATCGCTCATTATAAGAATTTTTCGGAGAGAAACCTTTTTTTTAAATGGACTTTAAGTACGGCTGAATCCTGATAGCACATAAATCGTTTAGATGCCACTGCCGATATGCGTTTGGCTTTTACTAGTACCGACATAAGGATTGAAAAGTTAGTAAAAAGTATGCATTCACAAAAATGTCTGTATGTAACTGTAATGTGAATTTATCGTAAAAAATTAAAATAGTATATGCTTTGAATAATTTGATGTGTTTCATTTATGGATATGTAGAACTACCCTTTATTTATTTACATTTCGGTACTGTATATTACCTCCAAACCAACTATGGCAACACATACATTTTAAAAGATTAAGAACGATTGCTCAACATGTTCAGTATCATTATTTACTATTTTTATAATGATTACGGTTTAAAATAACTGGCAGCTCATCATTGTATATGAATAAAATTACCTGATAAAAAACAAAATAAGTTATATAATTATCAGTGTCTTCGGTAGTCCATTTCAGCCTTATAGAATTAGTGGTACTAGTATGAAAAATTTCGGGGAAATCTAAAAAAAATATTATAATAAAAAACAATAATAATAATTTCCATCAGTTTTTACCTGTCATTTTGGGATAAACAATTTTTTTTGGCCTCCAGCTCGGATTCGGTATCAATTGGCAAGTAATATTGTCATCGGTTATATTTTCTGTTGCTTCATTCAATTTTAAAAATGTTACTTTTATTTCTGCAACAAATTATGTTATAGAATTAGCACAGGCAAATTATGCACATGTCTAGGGGTGCGAGTTTACAAAGGGGCCCGTGCAATGTTTACTAGTACTAGTTAAAATATGGCCGCTAAATGGGTACATTGAGGTGCTTGCCAAGAACGCTCTCGATATTTAAACTGAGAACTTGATAAAAATTCCATCTGTCCATCACTCGAGGATTGGTCACTGATACAAACAGTCGACATCACCGTCAACTTGGACGCCGCCAACGAGAACCCCAGCCAACCCACATGCTCTGTAGAACTTTTCAGTTCGACAGTTCATTGTAATCACTTTTGGAAGTGTTTTCCATTGAAACAGTTTTCTTTATGAAAACCTGAAGAAATATTTCACCAAATTCAACTGAAATCACACCAGACGTAGGAAGGATATTTAATCCAGGTAAATATAAACACCCAAAAAAGCCAATAAGTCTGGAAACCTTTAACTGGGGAGGCAATTTCCTCCGGCAGTGAGTCTGTAACGATAATACGTATTATCGTCTAAAAGCGCGCGCCTGTGTTAATAGCCAAACAGTTTTTCTAACGTTTTTAAGGAACTTAAATTAGTATAAAAGATCGAACAATTGTTGGTAAAAGACAGATCTTTACGTGTTGAGTTTAGATCGGTCCGCTCCCCTACCTGAACTTTCGCGTTGAGATTGTTCATCCCTATATTCTTGAGTGGTCGTGTTGAGATCATTCAATTCCGCTACAGAAACGTTCACGTTGAGATCGTTTCAATTTGTACCCCACATTACGTGTTGAGTTATGTGGGGGATTCCTACCGCTGAGTTTTCGCGTTGAAATTACACAGATCCTTCCCCTATTTTATATCTTTCACGCGTTGAGTTTAATATGTGTATAAAATAAATTCAAAATAAACGGTTTTAAAGATTAAAACTAACTTTTCCGCATCTGTGAGATGCCCTGAATAATACTCTATCATAAAATTGTCACTTGTATACACTTCAGGGGATGTATATCGTGCTAACAAACCGAAATATCTCCAAAAATAACCAAAATGTAGTATATCTGGATTTATAGGACACGCTGTACTCGCTCTAGTCAACTGAAAATCAATAGAGTACATCTGTGAGACACCTTGAAAAATATCCAATTATAAAATTGGTCACTTGTATACACTACGGAGGCTGAATCGTGCTAATAACCCGAAATTTCTCCAAAAAGGACCAAAAAGGTGATACTTCAGGTACCATAGCACCCGTTTTACTAGCTCTGGTGATCTAAAAATCAGTAAGGTTCATCTATAAGATGCCCTGAACAATATTCAATCATAAAATTGGTCACTTCTATACACTCTGGAGGCTGTATCGTGCTAACAATCTGAAAATCCTCCAAAAATGACAAAAATTTGGTACTTCAAGTACCATAGCTGTCGTTGTACTGGCTTTAGTGAGCTAAATATCAATAGAGTTCATCTTTGAGGCACCCTGAGTAATATTCAATCATAAAATTGGTCACTTGTATATACTCCGGAGGTTGTATCGTGCGAACAAACTGAAATTTCTCCAGAAATGACAAAAATGTCGTACTTAAAGTACTATAGCACCTGTTTTACTGGCTCTGGTGAGCTGAAAATCAATAGGATTCATCTGTGAGATGTCCTGAATAATATTCAATCATAAAATTGGTGACTTGTTGCACTCCGGAGGCTGTATCGTGTTAACAAACTGAAATTTCTCAAAAAATGACAAAAATATCGTACTTCAAGTAGCATAGCACCCATTGTAGGGGCTCGAGTGAGCTGAAAATCAATAGGGTTCATCTGTGAGATGTCTTGAACAATTGGTGGCTCGTTGCGCTGTATCGTGCTCACAAGGCATGTAACGAAAAGTGGACAACGACGACGACGGCATACACACAGGATTTTTTTCTAAAAACCGTTTGTTCGTGTTGTTCCTGATGAAAAACGTAAAAATAGCTCCAAATTATTTTTCAAAATTCCAACTTTTTTGTGGTAAACTCGCATATTAGATAGATAGGGCGGAAAAGTAAAAACATCCGTGTTTGATAGTAATACATTGGAATCAGAATTACTGTTTGACTGCTGCAATAGCGCTTGTTTATATTTCCACGACGAAAAGATATATTTCAATAACACGACTGGTTTTTGTACTGTTCGTAAATGTGATATTTATTTTGTAAGATTGAATTTTAATTTTATTTTGGAATAAACACAGTTCATAAACTCAAACCCTGTCTCTGTTTATTACCGACAACCCCGGATATTACAAGTCCTCTGTTGGTATTAGCTTTCACCCCATAAATTCCACACCCATTACCAAAAAAATGCCCAAAAAAGTCCGCCAGACGCACCCGCAGCACTAAAACTATACCCAAATTCTCCACTTCTGGCATAGAATATCCTGTCCTAATTGATATGTCCCCCCAAAAACACCAAACTTTTGGATACACTGCATCCACAATCAAAATTCTACAAGACTCATTTGCAGCCAGTTAAACTCTCAACAAACTCCTCTCCACAGAACAAACACCATATACATCTTCTCCATTCAATATACCAAACAACTTCAAAACCTCCAACCTCCTCAAAACTCCCCAATCCTAATACCAAATCACACTTCTTTTGTATCCCCTCCAGGTCTTAGCTGTGGTTTGCTAAGTCCATCAGAGCCGCCCGACTGTCCCTGTTCACATAGATAGTATTTTTGTTATATTTCCTATATATGTACGCTCTGCCGCATTCGGTTAGTGCGGCTATTTCTTCTTGAAATACGGTCGGCAGCTTACCAAAGCAGACGCTTATGCTTTGCCTGGATCTGACGCCGTAGACGCCTGCTCCTGTACCTGTTGGGGTCTTTGACCCGTTGGTGTACCAGGTGATACTGTTCAACATATGTTGAGGTTCTCCCTAAGCCCATTCAGATCTGTCACTCAGGACTATGAAGTTGCAACAGCTATGGATAAATGGAATGAGACCGAAGAAATAAGAAACGTGAAATTATTCTTAACAGCCATAGGAACCGAAGCATAAGTAAATATAATAGATTTCAGCTAAGTGAGTAGTTTTGGCATCAGAGATAAAGAACCCTGTAAACGAATGATGTCTAAATTATATTTTACTTTAGAAGATGCTATTAATATGTGTAGGACAGAAGAATTAACAGGTAAAAGATTAAAAAATATACAAGAAGACACTTCAATAAAGAAAGTTAAAAATAAAAATGATTTTTTTTGTGCTACGCAACATTAGTTTAAAAAAGTATGTGTCCAGCATTTGGAAAAATATGCAAAAATTGCAAAGAAATCATAAAGTAAAGGAAGTCTTACATGAAAATTGTTCAGATAATTCAAGGGATACAGAAGAAGAGGTAATAGATGGAGTATTTCAGATCCACAAAATTACTGATAAATCCTTAGAAGGTGGCCATGTGACCACTGAACTTAAATTCAAAATCAAAGAAAAGTTACTAAATCTTCAGTGCGAACTAAATACGGAAGCAAGCATTTGCTTAATTGGATATGAGGATTTATGCAATTTATTTAGAAAAGACAATGCTAAACTGTTATTAAGCAATAAAAAACTACAAAGTTTCGGAGGCACAAATATACCTGTAAAGGGTGAAACTTGGCTGAGGTCTAAAAACAAAAATAAATTATATGACATTCGGTTTGTGGTGGTAGAAGTCAATCATGGGCCTTTATTCAAAAGCCTGTAGAATACTCCAGCTGATCAAATACTGCAATACCATTCGGAATGGTGAGGATAGCTTGCAAACATATGTAAAGGAAGCAGAAAAGATTGTGGAAAAGTATGATATTTTTGAAGGTTGTTACGAGTTGATCTTGCAACTCACCCCGCAACACTGTAATTATAATTTTTGTTAATAAATTTTATAATATTTCGAGTTCATAGGTACCTCTTTGTTGACATTATCAATAACATCGGTCATGTACATTTAAGAAACCGAAGGATTCCCCGTAAATTACTTGTTCACTACCTGCATTCTCCGCTGACAAATAGTATAACTTACTTTGAGAGTGCATTGATAGATCAATGTAGTTTCAATTGAGCTGTACTTGCTAAACAACAGTTTGACTTGTTTAACATAATATCAAGAGGCCAGGTTGCTGACAAGCAGATTGTACGTAGTGATTTGTCAAAATCGAATTTGGGTAGAATACGTAAGGAATTCATTAGATTTTGTCTAAGTTTGTTGGGAAATCAGGTAAGTTGAAGTAAATGATTCCCTCGAGCTTGAGTTTTTGTTATCTCAAGTGTGATATTCTCTATTAGGTGTCGAAGGAGAATTGAGGAAGGAATAAAGTCGCATGTGGATTTGTAGAGTGGACAAAAAAGTTTAGTTTAGAGAGAATATAATGAGAACCCTCTAACAGAGGTACTGTAAACGTGATGGATGTGATTGGTAAATCATTTTAATTATTTATAAACATTGTAGGGTCTCAGTAAGGGGACACCATCCCTGTTAAGCCAAGAGAATAAGTATAGTCTCTCCGTCTACGTTAGTAGAATTATTTGAGATCGTAACGTAGTAAAATAGTTAAGAATAGGTTTAGGCATTTTTTTGCTTTTGTAAGCGGCTTTGTGACGTCACAGTGACGCATTTCTATTCTGTATATTTTCTTCAGTTTTGGTGAAGAAGTTATTTGTATATAGTCTCTTTTTGTGTAACTAGTATTATAGAATTTTCATTACAAGGATGTTTCTTATTCTCCCCTCTTGGGAGGATTGCACCCTCGTCGACAGAACCAAACCCCGACCGACTCAAATCTTAACCCCTATCAACAACTCGACCTCTACCCAAACTCTAAACCTTAGAAATCTTCCTCTCCAATATTCATCTAAGAAATCCCTCTTAGATCTCCTAAATACCTATGAACTCCAGCACTGACACATCCTTTATCTGCAAGCAAACTTCAACCGAACCGTCCTCCTTAAAACCTCCTCAACAGTGGCACCCTCCACACTCTTAAAAAAATCCATAACTCCACCGGCGACCTCAAGACCGCTTTATAGAGGAAGGAGGCCTAATATGAGATAGCAGCCTATTATGAGATACCGTATTTTCTCACCTAGTAAGAGTCTCCATCTAGCGACAACCGCTAAAACTAACTCATCGGAACATCAAATGCTAGATCAGCTAGATTTATTTTCAGTTGCTCTTACGACCCGTCACGTGTACGTGTTTTTACGCATTAGTGCAATACCGAAATTTTATTAGTGTTCAGTTTGACGTGATTTTTTTGTTGAAAAGGTGAGGAAACAATTAAGTTTGTTATATTTGCTTTGTTGTATTGGAGTTGCTTTATTGTTTAAACATATAAAACGCGTGACAACTCAATTAATTTTTGAGAAAAAAATATGTAAAGAATTTTCACAAGAGATCCCTAATATATGAGATACCTTGGTGCTCCTAATATGAGGTATCTCATATTAGGAGAACTTTCTTTTTTAAATAATTTCAACGAAAGCTGTTTGCAGATGCCTAGAGACAAGAAAAAAAGGAAGCAGTGGGATAAAAATGCCATGATAAGGGCTGTTAAAGCGGTAAGAAACAAGGAGATGGGGTACCTGATGGCCTCTAAAACATTCAATGTTCCGAAAGGTAAGCCTGCTTTTTTAGTTATTGTTTAATTTTTTTATCAATTTTTTTTATTTTTCAGGAACCATTGAACGATATGTAAAAGATAACAGACGTGCAGAGGACCTCGTAAAATAGCTTTGGGTAGGAAACAAGCTTTACCTGATGTTTTGGAGAAGCAGTTAGCAGACTACTGCATTGAAATGGAGGAAAAAAAGTATTACGGTCTTCGGAGGAGAGATGTCAAATATATGGCGTTTCAGTTAGCAATCAGAAATGGCTTAAAGCATCCTTTTAGCACAGGAAAGGAATCTGCAGGTAAAAAATGGCTCAGGGGGTTTTTAGGAAGGCACCCGCAGTTGTCTGTACGTACACCACAGGCAATATCTGCTGCGAGAGTTAAAGGGTTTAACGCCGAAAACGTTGCGCAGTTTTTTGACATATTTGAGAAGGAGATGGAAAAAATTAATTTTTCTCCACATATATTATTTAATGTCGACGAAACAGGCAGTACGGTTGTGCAGCATAAACAAAGCAAAATCATCGGCTTGAAAGGAAAAAACAGGTTTGTGCCATAACATCACAAGAGAGGGGAAAACTCCTCACCGTTGTGACATCCATGAACGCTTCTGGTACTTTTATTCCGCCCTTGATAGTGTTTCCTCGTAAAAATATGTCGGAACATCTAATGCATGGCGCACCTCCTGGATCAATATGGGCCTGCCATCCATCTGGATGGATTCAGACAAATATGTTTACGCAGTGGTTTTCACATTTTGTTAAGTTTACTAAACCAACAAAAGATGATCCGATCGTGTCAGTTTTAGACAGTCACTATTCACACACGAGAAACATAGAAATCGTAAATTTTATTTAAGAGAAATACTTAGTATTAGTATTTAATACTATACTATGTGTATAGTAGGTATATTTTTACTATGTGTATAGTATATATATTTAAATATTTTTTTAAATTCTTTTTTAATGGGAGGTCATTGACCCAATGACCTAATGGAGGAGCCGCCATTGCCATAATGAATGCCATCCCTAATTCCTGAGATATTATAGTCGATACTCTTCGTCACTTAATTCCATCCTTCTATCGACACAACTGCTCTATAACAAACATAGGCAGGCGTGCTCACTTCGCTTTCACTCCCATCAGTAAGTAATTCTACTTGAATTCAGCGATCCCTCACCCCCCGTCGGTGTTACAGGTTTTCTGCGGTTTCCCTGTAGCATGGTGAATTTTTTCACTAGCCAAATGACGGATGACTTGATGATTATTACTGGTCACCTACTAAATAACTCACCAATTCTCATTAACTCAATTTTAATTCTAAACTTCGAATCACTCTAACCACCCATCCCCATTTCTTTAAAAAAAAACTCCGAAACCACTTCTAAATTCATTTTCCCACCCCCCCCAAAGAAAATTCAACCCTTCTTCTACTCACTTACTTAACCCTCCACCGAGCGCTGCACTAATCGAAACCCCAATCTAAAATCACCCAACCCCTGCCCTGCAGAGGAACTATATCCTATGTCACGGCCCAATTATTTAATATATCCAACTTGTTGTGAGATGACATGCTGTATATATATCACGATGACAAATCAATAGTAAGAAATTTCACATTACTGTGAATTCTCGGAATGTCTATTGTAACGTTAAGCCATTATTATTCACTTTAATGGTCGTAAACGCCGATTAATAAAAGAAAGTTTAGCTTTAAGTGCCTGCTCAACAAAAGACCATAGAATTGAATTTTGTATGGTTCAAATGAACCTTATGATCTTTTTATAAAATAGACATTATGGAACTTTCCAAAAATATTAAAATATTACTACAAATAACTTTGAGTGATTTACGATCCTTCAATTAGCACTGTGAACAATATTTCAAACCCTTTCACCTTTCACAAATGAATAATGAATCAAGTATTCGAAATGAATACAGGACACTATTTATCGCTTCACGGAAAAGTGGGTAATTAACTTTATGTCAAACAATATCACCATTCAACTGACAGAGTTACAGCCTGAAAGAGAAAGTTCTACCCCCAAAAAACTTGCGAATATGTATAGAAATTAACCAATTTACAAAGAGTCAGTTTCTCAACATCAGGCAGTACAGAACTGAATCTACTCTGGATCGGTCGACATAAAAAAGTGGGACAATTCCTCGCGTTCGATACATACAGTGTGCGTAAACCTGAAGTGTTAAAATATCTCTCGCGTTACGACGCAATAAACATGTGCAAATTTCTGTGACGTCGTTCGAGAATTAGCGGAAAAGTATACATATCTCCCACACGAGCATTTAGTATCGTTAAGAAAACTGTAACCAACTATCAACTAGCTGTGGACATTCTTGTTGCTCAATCTTGTTAATATTTTGTTGTAAAGTGATTTACGCCTTTAAAATTGTCATATTTAAGTGTTTTATTAAACGTTACTTAAAATTATGACTGGTCCTTCTTTCCACAACCTTATCGAAGAAAAACAAACAACACATCTACTTAGGTGCAGTAGTGAACGACAAACTCAACACCTCAACAGTCCACTCAACGAATCTCATGATACAATGATTATAAGGTAGGATATTGCGCATGTATGGTGGGGGGTATGACGTCAACTGGAGAGTAAACAAAAGAGAATCTCCAACCAATTTATGTGTATTATTTATGTTATTATAGATAATTTTGAGAAGGTTTTTGTATAAAACAATGATTTTCAACCGAGATCTAGATCTTAATTGAACACAAGGCTTAAATATTATAACTAGGTAATAAAAGCAGTTGTAATTTATTGTAATAGGTATTCCAGTATTGAGAGTTATGACCTGATTTTCCATGCCCCTTTTTCATGATCTTTTTAAAAAGAAACCATTGGAAGAAGAAATATTTAGGGGATTAAATGCATATAATGATTGACTCAAAATTGATTGTATGATGGACTGATATAGCTACTAGGACTCATGAAAAATTCGAATATATTGAATGAGAAACATACCAAAGGAATTACTGTAACAAATATTGAATATGTTGTATTTTCTGAAAATGATACATTCCGTGAAAAAGGACACATTTTAAAATAATTCTAAATTTCAATAATGGCTCCAAATTTTTTGTTCAAACAAATAAGCTGCAGGTTTGAAACATATTGTTATAAATAAAGGATAACCAAATAAATATGAGAGAATGTAAAAACCAAGGTAGTTCTTTTTTTAAGTGACCTTCCATCTGTTATATTTCTATAGAAGTTGTTTTGTTAGAAAACTCGGTTTTTAAAAATTAATTGTATATTTTATACATTTTTTAATAATTAATGCAACTAGCATTAATACTGCCAATTGCCCAGTTACAAAATTCAATAAAACGCCAAAACACAAGATAGATCTTTATTTAATTTGGAACCCTAATATACATATAAGAAGACATATTACAATAAACAGCAATGTAAATATAATAAAGAACATGGGATAGAAAGCTTAGTATATCAATCAGTAAACAATTACAGCTAACATATTAAAAATATATATAGAATAAAAAATACAGATAGAATAAAAACAAGACAAATAATAGTATATAGGATCGTAATAAAAGGAAATATAATACCGACATATGGAATAAAATGTTTAGTGTAATCTTAATAAAATAAATTGAGACAAACCAATTTAAAAATTATATATGTATATACAAAATAGTATGGTGTTTTGAACTTCATATGTAATATATAGTAAATGGCTCAACACCAATATTTATATACAAAATTACTTATTTTGGATGTATTTCTTCGAGCTGGTTTTGAACTGTGTCAGTCAATCTGATACCTTAACAGGCTCTGGTAATTTAGACTAACTTCAAAGATTCTCTTTTCTCTCTTTTCCCATCATTCACATTTGAAGGGTTTCCTTTGGGAAGAAACAAAGTCTGAACAGCATCCTGTTATAATTTGCGTAATTATTTGGGGAAATAACTGAGAAGTTTATATTTAATATTCCTCTCATAATCTCCAGTAGCAAAATGTTTTGAACATATTCTAGCGGTATTTTCATTGAAAATATCTGCTCTACAACAAGAAGTCACCCATAATTTCCTCACAGTAGTGTCTTTAGGGAACCTAAAAAATTGGATGTCTTTTGTGAAATATTTGCACTGGTTGTCACTATTGCACCCATACACAGCACAACACATTGTTAATACTTATATTACTTATAAATTCGATTTTTAGACCAGTAATTCACATAACCTATAAACTGAAAAATATCTTTATACTGTACACCTATTACAGTCAAACTACTTCTTTTACCTGGTTCTAATATTCACACGCATTCTTGTGTTCAATTAAGATCCGGAAAACGCTAGAAAATATCTATTTTATCCACAAAAACTTCTCAAAATCGTCGATAACAATACATTATACGAGTACATATAAATAGTTGGAGATTATCTCCTGTTTATTCTCCAGTTGACGTCACTGCGCAGACTGGACACGTTTTCGTCAGTCAATATATCCTACCTTGCAACTCATTATATCATGCATCAATCTAGTTTATTACAAACCCTAAGACAACGCTTATAAAACAAAACAAACCCCAAAATAAAAATCCTCGAACATATCTCCCTCCTAACGACAATGGAAAGATATCAGTTCTGGTGAACGGAGTTGAATAAAATCATGATATAAACCAAATATATGACAACCGTTTCGATATCTGAAGTTAAGCAATAATGAACACGTTGAGTATAACACACTGTAACGCTTAATTAGTTTGTTTACACTCTTATTTTAATTTAAATCCTCTTACTACAACACTATTTATATAAAAACATAAATTAATGTATCTTTACACTGTACTATATGACACTACTCAACTGAGCTGTACTTATAAATTTCTAGAAGATATTACTATTACTACAGATTCGCTCAGCAACATAAACAAACAGTAGGTCCGGACTCGCTCGTCTGTCATGTTAATGAGTATGTCACGTAGTGAAAGTAAACATTGGGCTGATATTTCTAGTTTGAATAAAAGTCTGTCGGTTGTCGAAAAAAAGTTTTTAAATACAAGAAAAATATTAAGACAGTTTATAAAAAATCGAGAATATCTTACCGTTTTCATTACAAACTCTCACATTATCTACCGCCCAAAAACCTCCGGTTTCATTAGATTTGGAATCCACATATTTCGTTTCGACAAATAGATTTACTTTATCCATTTGTATGCTTTCTTCTTTTAGTTTTATTTCAACCCACTCTTCATTCTAAAAATGTATTATAACAAGTCTATGACTCGATTTTATCAAAATGAATACCAATTGGGGTCACGCAAACTATACCGAACACAATTTACACTTTACATTGTTAGATGTACGTCCTGATAACCTCAGAGACCAAAGATAAACGGTGTAAACGTGTAAGTGTAGAGTGTGTTCGGTATACGACATCGTTAACGGTTCCAGAGGAACTTAGTACACACAAACTGTCACTTTTTCAATCACAATACATTTTTGTACCAAAACACTGTTGATAATGTCCGTAAGTGGAAGTGTTGCCCACCAAGAGACATGAACTGCATTCTTCTATCTCACTACTTGATCCGTTATGCGTGGGTATAGTTTATTTACGATAAAAATACTATGATGTCATTTTTAGTTACTTTCCTGCTTATCAGAATAAATATTAATTTACCAACCGTGAATACAATTTATCCTCAACAGCCAGGGTAATTTACAGCTAACTTCAAGACATTGTCAAATCAACTGGTAAAATCCCCAGTTTATTTTGACGTTTATTGACATTCGTTCATCGTCTAATATTTACAAGTTTTTTTGGTACTTTTAAATTCATTGCTTCTTTAAGATTAAAAAAAAACAGTTATTTTCATAACTAATTATTTAGGCAAATCTGCAGTGTGTGGTTAATAAAACGCCGAAGCAGCTGAACAGAAAACGTCAAGAGATGGTAACATCTTTGTTGAGCTATTTTGAACGAGAATGCCGAAATGGGGGCCCGCTTCTCCCGCTTACTGCTGTAAGAGACGTAAGTAATAGTGTTCGCTATTTGTATTCATCATTATTAATATTATTGTTACATATTTAAATATAAATGATTAAATGTTTTTAATGTTAGGTTAGGTTAATTAAACTTGATACTATATTATTCCTTCATAAATTGAAGTAATTATATTGTAGAGAGTTGCAGAAGCTTTACAACTTAGCGTTACCACTGTTAACCGTATTGCCGCCAACCATAATAGAGGTGAACAGCCTAAAAGCCCACCTAAAAAGAGACAACGCATAAAACATACTGTTGAAATTGATAACTTTGATGAAAATGCTTTCCGAAATGTTATACACGAAATGTATGGAAACAGTGAGTATATTGAATTTACTATTTTATTTTATTCACAATTAACTAACACAATATTTTTTCAGAGGTACACATAACCTTGAAAACTTTAAGAGACAAACTCCAAGAGCGTGAACTCTTTAATGGTTGTTTGACATCACTCTGGAAGATAGTGAAAAATATTGGATTCAAATACCAAAAAGATGATCCTCGTCGTGGTATAATGGAGTTGCCACATATTGCATTAAAGCGTGTACATTTTCTACATGAATATGTCAAGATAAAAAGGGAAGGTTTATATCAATTTGTGTTTTTTGGATAAGACCTGGATATTTAAAGACGGTACTGTTGGACGTTCTTGGCAAGATTCTAATCATAGAAGCGTGAAAAAAACCAAAATTGGTGGTCCAAGGTAATTGAATAATAAAATTTAGCAATTAATTTATGATGTACTAACATTCCTGCCATTTTAAGACCTTTTCAAATATTTACTAGTCACACTATTTGATTTAAATCTATATAATTATTAATAGTTGTTTTGAGCTATGCAGTCTATCTAGGAAACCTAGTAGTAATTTGTTATTTCCTTATTGTAGGTATATAGTATTGCATGCTGGTTCCTGGAGCAGGGCTGGTTTTTTTTTCCAAAAAACAAGATGGTGATTACCATGGTGAAATGAACCGAGAAAATTTTATGCATTGGTTTGAATAGCAGCTTTTAGTGAACTTGGAAGAACTTGCCACAATTGTAATGGATAATGCAAGTTATCACAGTACAGTGATCAATAAAGTACCAACAACAGCTACCAAAAAGGCTGATACACAGAACTGGTTGATACAAAATGATATTCCTTTTGAAAATACTTTCCTCAAAACCCAATTATTGAATTTAGTACAACGGTAAGTTGATATAAACATTTTTCAATGTATTATGGTAATAGTTAGATAACTTATTTTGTTTAAATATATGCATTTTTGTAGGAATAAACCACCAACAGTATATGAAGCTGACATAATATCTGAAAAATATGGTCACAAAGTGCTTCGACTTCCCCCTTACCACTGTATGAACCCTATTGAACATATTTGGGGCATAGTTAAAAAATTTTATAGAGATCATGTGGGAACTGATGGTTCTTCAACAGAACAGGCAATAGGTGTATGGAAAAAGTCTTTAGAAAAATTGACTCCTGATATTTGGTCAAAGACATTAGAGCACACTGAAAAAATTATACAAGATGAGTGGGATAGAGAAGTAGTATTTGATAGACAGGATGTGCCTCCACTTATTATTAATTTTGACAGGGACGATGAAGATAGTGATGATTTTGTAGTGGAGTAGTGGAAATCTTGTGTTTTATTTTTTGTATATTTTTATCCAATTTGCTTTATTTCCACCACTAATGATTATTATTAAATAAATTAGGTACAGTTATTTTATAATACACAAATTAAAACAACGACTATAGTATCTCTACATAAATAATACTGATAAAATGGGAAATATTTTATTTTTATATCTTGTAACAAAATATTATTTTGTGTATCTATATTTTTCTTTTCCATTCTATTTTTATTATAATAAATATAATAGATATTGTATAAAAAAACAATATTTAAATTTGCATGAAGATGATTACTGCTTGTATTGATTAATTTTAGCGTAAACCCTTGCAGTGCTCTTGAAGATGGTTCTATAGAGCATAGAATAATGTATAAGGACCTACAGTTCGTCATTTAACCCTCTTTTATATAAAATAATTAAATGTTAATTCGAATATAGAATGATTGGTTACTGTTTCTTGTATCTTATCCATAGTTTTTCATGAATAAATATTTATATTAAATTAATCAAGCCTATCATACAAGCCTTTCATTTTTAAATAAATATTTTTGGCTTACGCCCTACGAGGCACGGAACAATGAAAAATAAGAACTGTCAATTTAACATCAATCGACTTTTCTATTTTTCGTTAAGTAAAGGAAAAAACTACAGCTTGGCAACATCACAATATTTTGTTTTGCAACGTCATCGTCTTTTTATCGTAAACAATCCATTCTCGGATATAAGCATAGCATTGTATATAATCTTTGCATAGCATTTCATGTCTAAATGATGGGAGACAGTGTGCTTACATCCATATCTTTTTAATACAGGCATTGTTGGAAATATTTCATGTATGATTATGTCTATAGAATAACAAAAAGTGCAGAGTAGTTAGTCTCTTATAGACACATATTCTTTTCTCATTTTATCGATTTCGCTGTGTGAGTATATATGCCTACTTCCAATTAAAGAATATGTTTAACGTTTTTTTGCTAGTAAATTTATTTAATAAAATATACACTTTCTTACCTTGTTTGACTCAACTACTTTCAAAATTTTCTTAGTTTTATTCATGTAAAAGAATTTGATTTCGCAATGGCGGCATATCTTAACCAAAATTGAAACACACAACTGTTTATTTGGTAGTGACAATATAGGACCCAGTCTTGAGATCTGCGTTGATTTGGTATACATAAAATTGTCTAAAATAAACGAAAAAAATACTTTCTATCATAATTAAATATAATAATAGAAGTAGTTATGCATGGTCGCTATAGCACAAATACAATATTTTTTACAAAACGTAGTTTATAGTGTGAAAAATCACACCTCGCCTGGAAATATTAAGGGTCCTGTAATAAGAAGTTCCTTTTGCAGGGTCGGGTTAGGAATGGTGTCTATATATCTATTAACTCAAACAGAAAAATTATTTTCAAATGCTACTTACTTTGATGCATTTTCCATAAACTATTATTGGCGCTTCTCATAAACATATACATAGCGTTCAATGTCTGGTTAAAATTGTGATCGATTAAAATTCTATTGAGGTTCCCATCGATCAGCTGCACCAGACCTGATCCATCCGAACTTAGGATAAAATTTCTCCATTCGTCATGTGATAAAATATTCGAGGATGTCTAAAAATATTTTATTTTCACTAAACTATATACATTGACGGTGTTTGTTAATTATTTCCGGAATATTTTATTTTTCGAGTGGCAAGTGCATCTGTTTGTTAACGAGTACATATTTTTAGGTGTAGTTAATAGTCAAATTGCGTTTTTATCGTAGTCTGCAAATAAATTAACCAAAAATACGCGTTAGGACCAGAAATTTATTATAAATTGCATGTTTCCCATTAAAATTTGCGTCATGTCTTTAATTGTTGAAAAGGCTGTATCTTATGATCACATTTTGTAAAAATATATATTCAGTTATGTTATTAGAGAATAGAGTGATGATACAATGTCAGATATGAATATGACTTACCCTAGCGTGTTCGAGGGAACCATTTTTAACATCACCTCTCACGTCTTTCGGTATACCATCATATTGTTTAATATAAATATCTTCATAATCAATATAAAAATAATAACAAGTGTCATTGTAAGGGTTCTTTCCCGAACAAATGAATATTTCAATTAGACCTTCTGCTCGAACTGAAAATGCTTGTTTAAAGACGGCAGCCAATTCAAGACGCTCTTTAAATTCTTCAGTGACATTTGAAAGGAAAATTGTCGGCAAATCTAAACAGAAAATCAAAATTTTTCCAGCAACAAAACTGAATCGAATTAATGTTTTAAAAATAAATGTATAGCCCTACAAATCGTTTTTCCATTATCTTCTTCACACTCTATTAAAAATAACAAAGTCATTGTTTATTATTTTCATTTTGACAATTTTGAAAGAAATTTTTCTTTGATACTTATTCCCGTTAATAGAGAACCTGAGCAATTTTTTTAGACGCGCCCTGGGGAAAATTATACGAGGATGTATTGATATCTAGTTAGCCTAGACCAGTTCCATGCATAAACAAAATATTGCGTTACCATAGCAACGAACAATAACTTATTAGAAGGGTCAGTGTAAAGTTTGACGTCAAAAAAGTAAACCAGAGTTACGCAATAAATTAAAAGAAAAAATATGTCCACCGAAATTGTTAAATTCGAAAAATTGGAGTATCGAGCCATTATCATGTACCTGTATTTAAAAGGGTTTAGAGATAAGCAAATTTACGAAGATATGATTAATACCCTTGGTGATCAATATCCTTCGTATGCGACTGTGAAAAATTGGACTGCAAGCTTCAAAAGAGGTAAATTTTCCATTGAAGATGATGACCGATCGGGAAGGCCAGTTTCTGTGTCAGTCCCCGAAAATATAGATGCAGTTCATGACATGATTTTATCAGACCGTCAAATTGGGCTAAAACAGATATCTGAAGCACTAGTCCGGGAAATAAGGTCGAAAAATCTGTTGACTATCAAAACTTTCCCATAACTGATTTTTCATTTTTAAATGAAAATATATTGACCCAGCATCACTCTCCTAGATTGTCTAATAATTTCCACTGGAGCTTGCGATTTATGTTCGTGTCATTCCTGGATGTGTTCTTACAAAAAAAGCGTAGAGATGAAAATTGAAGCAAATCTTATGCTCTTGAAGGTGACGTAAATAGTTTTTTTCAAAAAAAAATTTTCCGATCTTAAATTTTCCAAAAATTGAAAAAAATTACGAAAATTATATTTTTGGTTGGTAATTTTAAATAAAATATTAATATCGAGGTCAAAACATAGATAAACATAGAAGGCAAACTTCTAAAAATTTACATTTTTTCATATTTGGAAAATTCAAAATGGCGGCTGCGCAAATTGGAAACAATTTTTTTTCAATCGCGTCTAAATTTATGAACATTAACGATATTGAGAAACGGTTTGTTGCAATCGACAGAGTGAAAGTTATATTTTTATAAATAACATAAACAAAATTTTTAAAAAATTTTTTACATAATTTTTTAGAACATTTATCGAAAATAAAAATTTTTACATCTAGTTTTTTCTCATTTTGGCGTTGAAAAATTTCTTAAAAATATGTTTTTACGTTATAAATATGTTTGTTTTTGAAATACGAGTATTTTGAAAAAAAAATTTTCAGATGCGACTTTTACAAGCTGAGATAAACAAATTCAAAGTCTGCTAGATACTGTCATAATATTAATTGAAATTTTCAAATTTCGATCACTTCGCTAGGTTGTTGAATCCCAACTCAACTTAAACACAATTTTTCATTTTTCTACCGTTAATTGGTCCATTCAAAAGAGAACAGTAATCCTAGCTCGCTCGGCCAAATGGTGTGGCGGCAGCTGCTTGGCGTTCTGGTGGGGGGTCAGCGCTCATTCTCTTCGAACGCCCAAAAGACCCTTACTAACATGACTGACGACGTACTTGCACCCGACGAATTATTGAAAATTATTTCGTGTTCTTGTACCACAGGGTGCTCTACTACCAGGTGTGGTTGTAAAAAAGTTGGAATACATTGTACGATCCTATGTAAAAATTGCGAAGCCAAAAACTGTTGTAACATCGAAATTGTAAGTACGGTATTTGACAATGACGAGGATGATAATGAGCTGAGTGATGAGCTAAATTTTGATATGACTCAATTAGTTGATTGTGAACTTGCAATTGATAGTAGGAATAATATCGATGAGGATTTGTTTGCTAATGATAATGACGAGGAAAATTGTACAGAGCCATTTCCTCAGAGACCAAAAAGGGCGAGAATTTGTAGAAAATAGATGTAAATTTGTAAATAAATATTATTCTTAGTATCTACGTTTCGAATTATGAATAATATATATAATAAATGGATTTATACATATAAATTATAAATATCATTGTACCTTATTTCTAGCAATATGTAATGGTTGATAATAACCATACTATTAGCAAACCACAAATGCAAAATTTTTACAAAGAAAGCCAAAATAAAAGCTTGAGCTTCGTTCAACTGCGAACGAGCGCTGACCCCCCACCACAACGTCAAGCAGCTGCCGCCGCACCGTTTGGCAGAGCGAGATAGGATTACTATTCTCTTTTGAATGGACCAATTGACGGTAGAAAAATGAAAATTTGTGTTTAACTTGAGTTGGGATTCGACAACCTAGCGAAGTGATCAAAATTTGAAAATTTCAATCAATATTATTACAGAATCTAACCGACTTTGACTTTGTTTATCTCAACTTGTAAAAATCGCATCTAAAAAATTTTTTTTTTAAATACTCGTCTTTCAAAGACACACATATTGATAACGTGAAAACATATTTTAAACAAATTTTTCAACGCCAAAATGAGAAAAAACTAGATGGAAAAATTTTTATTTTCGGTAAATGTTCTAAAAAATGATGTAAAATTTTTTTTTTAAATTTTGTTTATGTTATTTATAAAAATATAAGTTTCACTCTGTCGATGCAACAAACCGTTTCTCAATATCGTTAATGTTCATAAATTTAGACGCGATTGAAAAAAAAATTGTTTCCAATTTGCGCAGCCGCCATTTTGAATTTTCCAAATCTGAAAAAATGTAAATTTTTAGAAGTTTGCCCTCTATGTTTATCTATGTTTGGACCTCGATATTAATATTTTATTTATAATTACCAACCAAAAATATAATTTTCGTAAATTTTTTCAATTTTTGGAAAATTTAAGATCGGAATTTTTTTTTGAAAAAACTATTTACGTCACCTTCAAGTGCATAAGATTTGCTTCAATTTTCATCTCTACGATTTTTTTGTAAGAACACATCCAGAAATGACACGAGCATAAATCACTTGAATTTTAGGTGGTCTGAGCTGTGCTTGCAAGCTGCGTCGCAAGCTCCAGCGGAAATTATTAGACAATCTAGGAGAGTGATGCTGGGTCAATATATTTTCATTTAAAAATGAAAAATCGATTATGGGAAACTTTTGACTTTTATTTCCTTACTTTCCCAGACTACACTGAATATTTCATACGAACGCGTTCATCATATAGTTATGTCAATTTGGACATGAGAAAAATTGCTGCAAAATGGATCCCCAAATGTTTGAATGTTGATCAAAAGCGTGCAAGGGTAGAAGCATCGCGTTCGATCTGTGCTCGATTTGAAAACGATGTAGACTTCTTAAACCGAATTGTTACTATGGATGAGACTTGGGTACATTTCTACGATCCAGAAACAAAGAAACAATCGATGGAATGGCGACACTCTGGTTCTCCAAGACCTAAGAAGTTTCATGTCCAAAAATCAGCTGGAAAAGTTCTTGCTTCAGTTTTTTGGGATTGCCATGGAGTAATCATGATTGATTTGTTGGATAAGGGTAGAACAATAACTGGACATTACTATTACTATTCGACATTACTGACCACTCTACGGGAAAAAATTAAAGAGAAAAGACGCGGAACGCCTTCCAAAGGTCTTTTGTTTTTGGAGGACACGCCCCTGTACACAAATCTCATGTTGCCATGCAAAAAATTCGTGATTTAGGGTTTGAATTACTAGAACACCCCCCTTATTCACCAGATTTGGCTCCGTCCGACTATCATCTCTTTCCTCAACTGAAAAAAAGCTTAAAAGGTCGCAAATTTTCTTCCAACGAGGAGGTAATAAAAGCTGTGGAGGTCTGGTTTATAAAGCAAGAAGAAACATTTTTTTTGAAAGGTCTAGAGACGTTGCAGGTTCGCTGTAATAACTGTATCCAATTAAGAGGGGAATATGTTCAGTAATAAAATCTTTTGACATTGAAATTTTGTTTGGTTCTATAGTAGGCTAAGAATTTTTCAATATATCCTCATATGTGGATGTATAAGAATCGAAAATGGAGAAAACATTCAAAAAAACCGACCTTCCCCTCCACCCCCTCACTATAGATATTTCAGAGACGGTTTGTTATATCAACTTCAGACCCTCAAATGAAATCCTTCGGGTCTACGCCGTCACGAAAAAGAATATGACCCCTAACCCCGCTTCCACTTAATTGTTGCTCGACAAGCGAAATGCACTTTTTTATTATTCGAGCTAACGGTTAAATAAAATATGCGTCTTAAAGAGAAAATTCTGACAGTTACATAGGACCTATAACTCGATTTTTAGAATTCAAAAATTATAGGAGGAAAATTAGAAAGAGTTTTTCTAGGAATTTTTTCGTCGAATTTCGAGAAACAAACATGCTAGCGTAAGAGATCACGTCAAACCCTTTTACATGATAAAACTTTCTAGCCCCCTATTTGGTGGGTTTAGAGATCGTCAAAAATCGAGTTTTTTCGACATCGGTGCTTTAGGTTGGGTTTTTTACTAGATATGGCAGCAAAAAATTACAAAATTCGTTTCAAGGAGAAAAATTCGACACGTACGAAGGGCATATGAAAATGGAGGATTCATGGGGAAAATATACAAGAAAAAATTCAAAAGAATATTTAAAATTTTTTTTGGGAATTTCGAGTTGTAAATATGATTGGGCAACTTGTCAGGTCAAACCCTTTTCGATGATATATGGGGGCACCCTTCACCCCCTTTTTTGGGCTCCAGCAGTCGCTAAATATGAATGGTAGAACCGTAACTTTCTAAAAATTTAGGAAAATGTTTTTTGGATTCTTCGACACAAAATACATAATAGCATCATTTTACTCATACATCCCAACTTTTCAATTTTCAAAATTTATAAAATGTTTTTAACATGCATCCATAAAAATTTATAATTCCGAAACTATGAAAGATGTCGACTTCATTCTTACACCATTCGATAGAGGAAAGAAGCAAGTTATGTACTGACCATATTTGGTTTCTTCTATTTTATATTTGTAGGAATTATATAAAAGGTTAAACTTGGACTGAAACTTTTTGTAAAAAATTACCTTAAATAAATTTGTAGCTACTACGTCTATGATTTGGAAAGTCTTAAATTGGTGAAAATCGAAAAAGGAATGTTCATACTATTATCAAAAAAATGAACCGATAAATTTTGCATATGACAATTCCAAAAAAATTGACATTTGTTCGGAAAAAAATTATTTCGTATGGAAAATTGAGGAAAATTAATGAAAAAAGGATTTTCCGGTACACTATACAAAAAATCAAAAATTAAAATGATTCTCTGACACAAAATACATTGTATTACTCAATGGTTCCTCATGTCTTATTCAAAATAACAAAAATAAATTTTTTATATCCAATTTTCAATACACATTTAATAATTTTCTACAATTAAATTACTGTGATAGCAATTCTAGATTTTAATTTTTTACAATCATTTCCATAAAATATTTAAATATTCACAACAATAAAACAACTAAAAAAAACCCTATTTTCAACTTACGTAATGATCGGCCGCGATGCCGCGGCACTTTCAATTACTACATAATCGGAGGAAATAGTAGAAGAAAGGAAATTGAAATTATTATTACTCACCTTCCCATCTAATATCAGTAATTAGTTCTTTGGTTTTAAGCGAATTTGTATCAATTTGCCAATCCGTTATGGACCATAATTTATTGCAAGTACTATTTGTTGCAAATTTACAATCATATTCATTCTGTATAGTCGGTATAAATTTTGTTTCTAAAATTATAAGAAAATAAACATTGAAAACATATAATAAATAATAAAACAGAGGGCATAAGCTTTCAATATATATATATATATATATATATATATATATATATATATATATATATAATATATATATATATTGTATATATATATATATATATTGGAGGAATGTTCTTGAACCATTATTATATTATTTTTTGAAGTATTTTTCTTGGGAAAGGTTCAGATTAAAGCTCTTGTATGTTAACTTGACGTTTCGCCTTAAATATAAGGCTTTTTCAAAAGTTTTTATTATAAATTCAAAATATAGAATACATAATTTGTAAAACAGTGACAATACTAAATTGACATTAAAGGTGACAAATAGAATAAACGTAGTTATGAATTTTCAAAAGAGTACGTACCTTGACAACTATCTTTAATGCAATGTGTCTTACTTTATTTCTAATATTTAAATTTAGAGAGTGTTTGAAAATGTTAATGGATATATATTAATTATATTATTGGTTTATTTTATTTCTTATAATTATGAGGATATATGTAAAAGGTTATGATAAATTTTGCTTAATTTTTCTGTCTTTCTTATCATTCAGTGCTTCAGGTTCATATTTTATTGCAATTTCTTTAATTTTGAGTTTAGTGATGTTTTGGTCTTTGTAAATAATTTTTTGTGTTTTGAAAATCAAATTCATGTTTTTCATGAAATTGAAATTGAAATTTTTTTTATTAAGTACCAAAATACACATCCAAAAAATACATTTTCTATTGCCACGGAAGAAAATTCTTGTGTGTGGCTCAAAAGATAACAAAATTAATGACTTACATATGTAATATATAATGCTATACTATTATAAAACAAAACCAAAAAACGTATTAAACTTTCTTAATATTTTATAAATTTTCATAAATTTATGAATCTATGATTCTCCCCTAACGGCACCGGTCCAAAAAAGCAATGCAAGGTGAGAATAAGTTTTTTCCTGATTAATGAGAAAAGATGTTATTAATTTGGTCATAGTTAAGTTTAATCCATTCAACAGAATGTTTCTTAAAAACATTAACACGTTCTAAATTTCTAATATTAGTATCGATAAAATTTATAAATATATGAATGTAATTTAAAAAGTATCTCCCCCCCAATCTAGACTTTGTACTAAAAGAATAGGCATTATCGTAACTAAAATTTCTTGTGAAATAATTATGAGGTAATGCATTAGTGAAATTTTTTTTCATATACCAATTCATTAAAAGTGTCTTTACATATATCTGTCTAATATTTAAGAACGAACTAATTTGAAACAAATCTTTTGTAGGAAAATCGAATGGTTTTTTATACATGATTTTAATTATTTTTCTATGTAGAATATCCAGCGGCTTTAGAGTAGTATCAAAGACTCCACCCCAACCGAGACAACCATACCCTAGAATAGAATTTACAAGTCCATAATAGATAATTTTTAAGGAATGTATATCTGTAATATTTGCTAATTTTTTAAAAACATATATTAAATATCTTAATTTTTTGCACATTTTATCAATTTGGTAAGACCAACTTAAAAAGGAATCTATTATTATCCCAAGATATTTAGCCTTATTTTGTAAAAGTAAAGTATTAGAGTTGCACGTGCATGTAGAAGTATTCGTAGAAGATGCATAGCAGTCACAACTGAAATGTGTAATAATTTTGTTATATGAAGGTAAACTTTTTTTACGTTTGGCAAAAGGGATTATTACTGTTTTTGCTTCATTAAGAAGTAGACCATTAATGTTCATCCATTTCTTAGCTAAGTAAAGTCCAAATGATACTTTATTCCTAAGTGTATCCCAATTATTATCGTCAAAAACCAAAACCGTATCATCGGCGTAAGCCGTAATCTTGCCAATATTTTTCAGGCTAAGAAAGTCATTGATGTAGCACAAAAAAAGAAGCGGCCCCAGGACTGTACCTTGGGGCACTACTCTTTTAACAGTCATTTCTTCGCTAATAATATGTTTGATTTTTACTGCTTGTTCCCTATTTGTTAAATAACTTTTTAATAGTTTTAAAGCATTACCCCTAATACCAAATTGTTTGTCTAGCTTCTCTAATAAACGCAAATGTGGCACCAAATCGAACGCTTTGGTTAAATCTAATAAGGCAGCAATAGTTGGAGTGCTACCATCAACTGCTTTATACAACTGACCCACCACCTTCATGATTGCATCACTAGTAGACTTGCCCTCAATAAAACCGAACTGATTTGGGCTTAACAAATTACGATCAATAAAATATCGAGTAAGACGTCTTTTAATAATTTTTTCGCATACTTTAGAAAGGCTAGTAGTTAAGGATATAAGACGATAATTATTTATATCAGTATTTGTACCTCCTTTATGAATAGGAACAACATAGGCTTTTTTGAAAGCATTCGGGTAGACACCTTTCAGAAAAATATTATTGAAAATAAAAGTTAGAGGGTCTAAAAAATAACTTAACTCATTTGTTTCATGTTTATGACGTGCAGTTGAAGCATTTTTTTGTGTGTATTTATGACCATTTATTCGATTGTCCAAGTATTGGGTGGTCATTCCGACATATTTTTTTGGACAATTAAGACAAGAAATAGAATATATTAAATTAGATTGTTTTTTAATTGAGTTTCTGCTTTTTAAAGGTGTGAAGGCAGTTGATGTACGGTAGTGTGACTTATGACATACTTGAATATTTTGTTTTTTAAGTATATATTTTAATTTTTCTGATAATTCATTTGTATAAGGTAATGTTACATATTTTTGTGGGGTATTTATCTTGGTTTTAAATTTCGAGGCATTGTAATATTTTAATGTTCGTTGTTTTTGAATGTTTCTAATAAAGTTTTGAGGATAACCATTTTCTATGAGTATTTCTTCCATTTTCTTTAAAATTTCTGGACGAGTTTTAATCTGAACCTTTCCCAAGAAAAATACCTCAAAAAATTATATATATATATATATATATATATATATATATATATATATTCATAGTTTGAGCCATCCAGCAAATATAATGAGCACATTGAAACTATTTTTTTGAATAAATTGACGATGGTGTCATGCATGACATAATTTTAATTTTTTTTTGTAATAAAAATTCTTCATGCAATTTATATTTTTATGTTCTTTCATGGGATTTCAGTTTTATTTGGAATTATTTTAATTTAAGTGTACAGTAATATATTTTGTATGTTTACTTAAGAAAAGGGAGCTAGTTATATATATGAGAGATGCGGCAATTTAGAAACGATAAACCCACTCTTGGTAAAACAAGCTTCTAGCATTGTACCGAAAACATTGTACGATATAAAAGTAGCAGTCACTATATTGGAAGCAAAATGTAGGGCCAAAGATAAGATAATCGAAGAAACAACACAGAAATTACGAAATCACTTGAGTAGTTCTGTATTAATTTATCTTATGAACCGTATCAAATCTTAAAAAAACGCTCAAACTCAAATCGATCATTTTTCAAAGGATAAAAGGGGCATTCCGTGTAAATGCGGAAGAATCCATAAAGATAACAAACCTGTTTGTTTAAGTGGATTTATGGTAATCAATTTCAAAAGAATCTGTCGAAATTAGAATGTTATATAAAAGAAACATGTTAAATTTTCATATAGTTAGTAATTATGTTATTTTATGCAAGGGATTTCAGGAATTTTTAATAAATAGTAAGTAAGTTATGTTAGTATTTATATGTATAAAAAAACTTCATCTCTATATATATTCTAATTTATAATAATAAAATGTTATTTTCATGTATATACGGTTCACACGATAGAGTTTAGTTTCGCTAGCAACCCGCAACGAGATGGATTTATGAAGGATAAATAGAAAAACGTCAGTGAATTTTGGGACGTCAAAGTGAGAAATAATATAATAATTGATCTCGATATTTGAGGTAGAACAGAAAGATATTTGAATCAAATATATAATCATAATCAGAAGGAAGAAGAATATTTATATATACAGTTAAAGGAGTGATTTTTGAAACGTGAGTGAATTTTGGGACGTCAAAGTGGGAAATAATATAATAATTGATCTCGATATTTGAGGTAGAACAGAAAGATATTTGAATCAAATATATAATCATAATCAGAAGGAAGAAGAATATTTATATATACAGTTAAAGGAGTGATTTTTGAAACAAGAGTGAATTTTTGAATGTCAAAAAGGGGAAGGATAAATTATCTCCACAAGAAAAACGATTCAAACGACTATATTTGATAAAAAAGGAAAGTGATGAAATGAAGAAAGAATATTATTTAAATAATAATGGATTTAAACTAATACAATGGAATTAGATACATACTGAAATTTGTTCATAATTTGAATCGAGTTGAGTGATCAATGCATGGATGGTTGATACATTTCCGAGTTCTTATAGAGGTTTTTTTGGCTGATATTGTTGAAGATGATTAGAAGTTTTGGACCACACAACCTCAAATCCGATGTGATGTAAGGTACGCAAAATTTATTGATTTTATGAGCTTGTAAAACGGATTTATGCGTAATTAGTGTCATTTCGGTTTACTTTTAACATTTGCGGAGAATTAAATACACATTTTTCTAAAGTTTGACAATCATTGGCAGTTTATATATTTTTTATTATTTAGAATAAGATAATTATAATTATATGTTATTATGGTAATAATTTTGGATTGTTACCTATGATATGTGTACATAGATGCAGTAAAATATTTCATAATTAAAATTTCCTGAAGTCATAAGCTTGTACATTTTAATTACACAATTCAAATAATTAGAGTAAATTTAAATGGCGCAATTGAACCCTACCCTTTGATAGAGTTTGTTATACATGCTTAACGTTTATTCAATCACAAATAATTAAATAATAAATAGATATAGAATACATAATAAATATATTATATCATAACAAATTGTCACAAAAAAACGTTGGGCAATTATCATAATAAATATATTCTATACATAACAAATGTCAATCCAACTTGAGGCAAATTAAAAAAAAATTCATTGATAGGAAGTATTAAAAACATTTTAATTGCACAATTAAAATTCCTCATATAATATTATATAACAAATGTCGGCCCAACGTAGGGAAAATTAGAGAAGGTTTATTAAATAGAGAAAGTTTATTCATATAAAAACATTACAATTTCTCACACCAATTCTTATATAACAATATATATATATATATATATATATATATATATATATATATATATATATATATATATATATATATATATATATATATAATTCTTTGTTTTTCTTTAACCTTGTATATAATTTTTTTCATTTTTCTTGGGCATTAGGTTAATCATAAATTCTGTATCAATTTATATTATTATTTGACGTTTCGCTCCCTACTTCGGAGCATTTTCAAAAATTTTATACATTGATGTTAAACAATAAGTTGAAAACGATTGAAAGATTAAAATTGAATGTACACACAGAGACTCATAAAATAATTACGAAAACAATAAAATCGAAAGTATCTGCTTAGAAACAACTCTTTACAATATACAAGGGACATTCAAGAAGTTGATGTTATTATTATAATAAATTATAATATATCTGGCTTAGATTTTTGATATCTTGTTTATCGTTTACTGCATTGTTCTCTGTTTTAACGATAATCGAATTAATCTCTGAATATGATGATTTTCTCAAGCAGCACCTCGAAACGCATGCTAATAAAGGAAAGGGCCACGTTTCCTACTTGTCCAAAACTGTTGTTGGCGAATTTTTCCGTTTAGTATCTTTGCAAATGAACGCGAAAATCGTTGAAAAAATTAAAGTCAGCAAATATTATTCCATTTTTGTGTCGAATCAACACCTGATATCACACACTGCGATTAGCTGACATTTATTATTCGTTTTGTGGATAAAAATTGTCAACCCACAGAAATATTTTCAAGATTCATTCCAAGAGTTGGACATACAGCTGTGGCCATGAAGAATGCGATCCTCGATACACTAGAGCAGTACGATATTAATATTGCAGATTGTCGAGGACAGTCTTATGACAATGCGTCTAATATGTCAGGGTGTTATGGGGGATTACAGGCATTTATTAAGTCAAGAAACTCGCTGGCAGGCTTTGTACCATGCGCCGTACATTCGCTGAATTTGGTTGGCTCGGCAGCTGCAGCTACTTCGTACTTTATGTTTGTAAATAAAGTGTACTCATTTTTAACAGCATCTACTCTTCGATATGATCTTCTTAAAAGTGAAATGCAGGACGTTGAAGCTGATAATCTTCAATTATTTTCGAAATATATTCCAGATACACGTTGGTCAGCACTTAAAACTTCATATGACATATTCCGGAATGTGATAAAAAAATTTCAACTAATAGCCGAGAGAAGACGGATGTACGAGCCGAAGCTCGTGGTTTGCTGCTGATTTTCTGGCATTTTAACTGTTTTCTGGTCAGATATTTTATCAACGTTTGAATGAATAAGTTTATACAAGGGACTGAAGTTGACCTACATAATGTGGCCTACCACTATGATGGTCTCATCAACTATATCACCACCCTACGAGACCGGTTTGACATTTACGAGCAGCAAGATCAATTGTTATCAGACTCTGAAGCATATAAAGGTGCCCAGAAACGAACGATCAAACGAAGAGCAACAAGTAAGGACCGTGAAGGAGAAATAATTTCAATGCCAGAGATAATTTCAGAGTCAACACTTTCCTCCCAATAATTGACAGAGTAATCAACGAACTCATAAAACGGCGAGCAGCTTATACATCTTTGGTAGAAAAATTTGGGTTCCTAACTCGTTTTTTTGATCAATCAGCTGATGAATTGCGCGAAGCAGCAAAAAAACTTTTACAAATTTTTCCTGATGATTTGGACAGTGATTTTGTTGAAGAGATTGTACATTTCCAGGGTTTTGTAAAAGCTCTCAAACTAGAGAATAACTGTCCCAGAGAATATTTGGAATTAATCAGAAATCGTTCGTCTACATATCCCAATATATCCATATTAGGAAATAATTTTAAGAATATTGTAACATTACCCCCTCCTTAAATGGAAGTTCCTCCTGGAACTTTTGTGTAACCGAGACTGGATGTTTGAATCGGCAACTGGCCGTATTTCTACACTTTCCGATCTTATGGAAATAGCAGGGCACCGTCTTCATCGGATACTGATAACGGGGGTTGTAGCTGTAAATTAATATCTGGACACCTCTACCATGTTCCTGATGACTCGCCAATTCTACTGGTTACTCGCTATCTTCGGCATAGCCAGTTTCTTCACGCTGGATTCTAACACATGTTCTCGGAGGTTTCGAAGTGCTTCCCACACATCGCGGTAGGTAGATCGATCTTAAAATTTATTTTTAGTTACCACGTAGAAGACGTACCGCGAATTATGTTTCAGTGTCTTGCCAGGGGCTGGAATCTGGTCTTCAAGTTTTTCTAACTGCCCGAACTTCTCTCGAAAGACGGATGCCAACCCTCGTGCGTTCTTGATACGGGCGGGGATATTGTATGCCAGTGAATAATCTTCCATTAGAGTGAACAAATCTTGTCATTGTTCTGAAGTGACTCCATATCTAGCTTTCCCGGTACCTCCATACGCGCCCATAAATTCATCGAAGGTAGGGTCAGACACATCTCGAATATGGTTTACTCATTTCTTTAGGTCATGGTCTCCTTCGAATGGCGCTAGTCGGTTTTGGTGAACTACTTTTGGTTTTCCGTTGGGGATCTTGCTTATGCGATATATAACATCATTGATCCTTTTCTTGATTAGGTATGTATCTCCCAGGATTTTTATAATTTTGGAGAAAATCCTTTTCTCCTCGTCGGGTTGTGTAACCATACTTTGTCCCCTTCTTTAAAACCGTCTACTGTGGCCTGCGTGTCGTACCGTGTTTTCATTCTGTCGCTGGCAACTTGAAGATTTGTTCGAACTAATTCATGAATATCGTCCAGCCTTCTTCTCAATTGGATCACGTAGTCTTCGCCTGCTATATCTTCTCCAGGCCGACAACCAAATTCCAGGTCAGAAGTAAGCCTCATTTCACGCCCAAACAGGATTTTCGCAGGTTTCACCCGTGGACTCATTGACGGCACATCGGTAAGCCAATGCGAATATGGAAAGATACTGGTCCCAATCTCTCTGATGGCTGGAAACTACTTTGGACAGGTATTTTCCAATAGTTCTGTTCATTCTCTCGACCATTCCATCTGACTGTGGATGTAATGCTGTTGTCCTGGTCTTCTTCATTCCCAGCTTGTAGCAAATCTCCTGGAATAGATGGCTTTCGAAATTTCTTCCCTGGTCACTGTGGAGTTGCAAGGGCACTCCATATCGGCTGATAAATTCTTTCACCAATACATCCGCGACAGTTGTGGCCTCTTGATTCGGGATCGCGTAAATTTCCACCCACTTTGTGAAATAATCCATTATAACCAGGATGTATTTACCACCATTTTCTGTCGTCGGAAATGGTCCAGCGATGTCTAAAGCAATCCTTTTGAAAGGGCTTCCAACATTATACTGTTTAAAAGGTGCCTTTCTCTTGCGACGTGGTTCCATTACTCGTAGCACATTTCTTACACCAGTCCTGTCGCGTAACTTCTTCAGTACATCAGCTACTCTCATTCTATGGATAACTAGCTGTCTCCTCATCTCGGAACCATCATCGTTTTCAAGGACTCTTTTCAACAGCCCTTCTTCCAGGACAAGGGAGTCCCATTGAGCCCAATATGCCTTCAGTGCTAGGTAGGTCGCCGATTATCTTCCTTCCACTGTCGAATCTTCTTTAGGCAAGGATCATTCTCCTGGTCTTCTCTGATCCTGGTGGGTGACCATTCTTCATTGACTACTATAATTCTCGATTTCAAATTTTAGAGACGAAATTTCGTTTTCGGCAATGTCGTTTGTCATTAATAAGATATCGGCAGATATATCGTTCTTGAAAGTAGAAATCTTGTCGTCAATATTAGCAGAAATGTCGTTCTTCATAGCAGAAACATTGTTTTTCACATTCGTTGAAATCTTCTCTTCCATGGCAGAAATCTTCTCGTCTATGTTAGCCGAAATATCATTCTTCATAGTAGAAATATCGTTTTTCACATTCGTTGAAAGTTTCTCTTCCATGGCAGAAATCTATTCGTCCATGGTCTCTTCAATGGCAGAAATTGACGAGATTAAGGTGGAAGCCTCGTCATTAAATAAAACTGTTTCTGGATCAAAGCCGTCATTTTCCAGTGCCACTTTAAGTCTTTCTACTAATTCACTTTTCTTACCGGACGTTTCCAACTCACGTTCTTCCAATTCTGCTCTTAGTTCTGTCACTTTCAGATCCCTTAGTCTCTTGGCCATTTTTACGTAGATATTTATTTACATTATCCCACTTCTGACACCAATGTAATGTTTTTCTTATTTATTTAAACAGTAAACGGGTGGGATAAACTTTAAACGCTCGGTGGGTTCACTTACTTAATTTATTTAAACACTAAACTACTCACTAACACTTAATTTATATGCACACAAACTTAATTATTAATGTATATCAACACCTCATTGTTCGCTATTTCGGTGTATTCTTGTTTATTTGTCGCGATCACTTTATCAACTATACTCACTCTCTCGGGTCGGTTCCTTATATATTAGTGCCTTTTTTACTAGATAATTCTAGATTGCGGCTTATACAAAAACAATTGGATTTCTGGCATTTTCTAGATAAGACTGGTGACAAAACAATGTCTAGATAAGATAGTCACAATCGTAAACAGTTCTAAGAAATCCCTGCGCATCCGCCATAATTTTAACTTTCATATATGGCTTAGGCAGAGTCGGATTCAGGGACTATACCAGTGTGCTGTTTCGTAACAATAATAATAGAAGTAGTTATAGTAGAGTTTGTAATATTGTTTCATCAAGGGGACGTTTTTTCTGTTATGCAGGGTTGCTATAGCACAATTACAATACCAGTGTGCTGTTTCGTAACAATATATTTATGTCTTTTTGTTTCTAATGCATCTGGTGAACGTTCATTTTCTGTTCTAAAACGCATAAAAAATTAATTAAGAAATGCACTTAGAGACGGAAGTTTATCGAACTACGCTTCATTTTTTATAAATAATGATTTATTCGATAATTTAGATATTGATAAATTGATAGACGAATTTGCAGTAGCCAAAACACGAAAAGTAATTATTTAAAGTTTATACTGTTATTCGTTTGCAAATGTTTGAAATATGAAAGAATGAAAATTTTGATAAATGTGCATATTTTTTGATAAATTTTGGTAGGGGGGGGGGCTATTATGTATTCTGCCCCGGGGCCCATGAAGGCTTAATCCGGCGCTGAATTCACGGGTTATATACTTTGACTAGCATTGAATTATATTTCATATTATTATATTTATATTATATAAGGACAGTTTTATTTAGTTAATTCTAGATTTAAGTTAGACATTAATTGTACAACTAAGTCTCAAATTGTAATTAATTGTAAATAAAATTTTGAAAAAAGAATTTTCTTCAGTAAAATACATAGTTTTCCTTTTTTTATTAAAATTAAACTTAGGTATATTGATCTTTATCTTGACATTATAATAAAATACAACTTAAAACAGTTATTTGTCTAGTGATGTAATTTTAATTACATAATTTAAATATTTTATTCTAAAGCATAAATCAAAGTTATCAAGAAACTATATCACGTACAACAGACGCCTTGTATTATTCAATCGATTACAATAGAATTGATTGTTCAGCTGGTTCATTAAAGTTATCAGGAAATGGGTAGGAAGATAAAGAGTAAACATAAATATGGGCATGACTCATTATTAATTGAATCGTGTTTATTTTTATATAAGTTAAAAATAGATGATAGTGTTAGTAAAATATGTTATACAGGGTTGCTTATAAATGAGTGTCTTGGGACGATTTTCAGTTTTGACAAGCGATAAAATGGCACCAGATGGTTTTGAATTACTGTAAATGCTGTTAGTATTTGCCAAAAATATTTAACTTTCGATATTCTTAAGGTTTTTATTAAATTATCAACCGTTTAGTACAAAAAATGAAAGTATTGTCCTAAGTCATCCAACGATTTCTGTGACTTGGGACAGTAGTGAATTTAAATTTGTTTCTCAAGTATACCGTATTTTAAGGCGACTTGGGACAGTAAAAATGTTTTTAAAATCATTGTAAGGGTCAATTAAACTACTCAAAGTTCTGGGAAACTATTTATACGAATGAAAAAAAATAAAACTTTATGATCCTAAAAAATCAACATAATAGGTACAAACATTCTAAATAAAATGAAAAAAACATAAAACAATCCTGAAATAAATAAATAAACACTTCTTATCAAAATGTAACTAAATCCGCAGAATTAAGTCGAAGATGTCCTCTGTGGGTGAAGCCAGTTTAGAAATAATCTCTTCTTCCTCAATATCTACAGATGTCTTTTATATAAGGAAAATAAAATGTATTGTCTATTTTAGATTGCATTTTAAGGAAAGAACAACGAAAAGGTTACACACTTCTTAATTGGCCTATAAACCTTTTCGCTGTTTCTTTTACAGTTGTTAATTCTACAATTAGAAAATCATCAATTTTTAAATCCACTGGTTTTTCTTCAGGTTCAACCTCGTTAAGTTCAGCCTCATCTTGGTGACTTAATGATATAATGTTATCTGGGTCACTTATTGTTTCAGTTTCATCTGGATCACTTATTAGTTTAGTTTCTTCAGATTTCTGATCTCTTCTAAACTTTCTCTTAGGTTTATACTTAACTGGAAGTGATTCTGATGAAGTTTAAGGTTGTTGTGTATCGAGAAAAGAAACAGTTTGACCAGCAGGCACATCGATTTTTTCTCCTTAACTGTAGGTCTTTCCCATTGGTTCCCAACGGGGGCGATACCGCCCCCCTGTGGGTGCTGCAGCCTTTTAGGGGGGCGGTAGTGGATTCAGAAGCAAATAATAAGCAGTCAAGAGGAATGGTGAAGTAAAAATGATTTAATAAGGGTTAATAAGCAGTTTTAAACTAGCATTAATAATAATACTAATAATTATAAGAATTTCTTTTAGTTCAGAATAGAAGTATATGACTTGTCCTCGCACGTTGATAAGCGAACGCGCGATGTTCATACAAAATAACATGTTTCGACATGTTCGCACACAGACAAGTTGAATCATACACGAAATGAAACGTATAAAACTAACAGCTAGTTCCGAGGTCATAATTCGCTGCACCTGCACCGTATCATATTTCATTAATCAGAATTCATGGATACTCGTATCATAGTTCTTTAGTTACTTTATATTTGTAGTTTAGTTTTTTGTTAACCACTCAAAGAATAACATCTTTCTTGTAATAATCGAATAAAATATCTTTTTTAAAAATAGTATTTCTATTTTGAAAGACATATCTGGCGCAGTCAGTAGGATAACGCGTGTTGTCCTAACGTGTTTACAAAATACGAACTTACATCCCTTCAGTGGAGCCCATCCCTTCAGTGGAACCAGTGCAAATCATCCCTTCTGTGGAAATCGTCCCTTGTGTGGTACAGTTACGTGGTGGACAAAAAACTCGAGGAAGGTACAACTAGCCAGAAAACCATCGGGGTAAGTGCTAAGTTTCCTTTTTGCCTGTTCCTTATTTTTCATTAATTCGGGAAGGATAGTTGTTAAGACAATTTTATTTGTAATTAATTAAAACATTTATGATTGATACTGATTCCATAGTAGAATCTCTTAAGAGTTTGAATATCAGCAGTGAAAGTAATAATAATAGTAAAGTTAAAATGCCAATCGGTCAATTAGAACCTCGTCCTATCAACTGGGAGTTGTTTAAGTCAAAAATTTCAAATATCAAACCTTATGATGGGGATACGAATACTCTCAACAAATTTATTTCTCTTTGCGATAACCTAATCGCGACGTATAAGGATTATAATGATAAAGATTTGAGCGATCATATTCTTGAATGCATTCAGGGTAAGCTTGTCGGAAAAGCCGAACTAATGGTCGGGAATAGAGTAGAGTTGAATAGTTGGGAACTGTTAAAAGGTGCGCTTAGGCAATGTTTTTTGGACAAACGGAATTTAGAATGCCTAACGCAAGAGCTCACGCGAAATAGGCCGCATAAAAATGAAAATTTGATAGAATTCGGGAATAGGTTGCAATTATTGAGAAGCAGCATCATACAAAGAATTAGTAACGATAATAATCTTAACCAAAACGAGAAAATTATACATATGCAATTTTGTGACAATACGGCATTAAATACCTTTATTGCGGGCTGCACCGGTACTTTACGAAACAACATGCATTTAAAGCAACCAGCATCACTGGAGCATGCTATTGCTTATGTTAATGAATTTGAAAATTTCGAAAAGCTTTATTCTCATTCAAATGATCAAAAGTCCTACCAAAGCAAAAATAATTTCAGAAATCAGAATTACGGCCCCCGAACTCATCAACACCACGGCAACCAATATTATCATCAGTCAGCTTCTTCTTATCCCTCAAACTCTAATTCTAATGCGTATTTATCTCAAGGCCCTTCGTGGCCTCGTCAACCCATTAACGTTCAACCCCAACAATTACCACCCAGAAAATACCCAACTAATTCAGAAGTTTTCGGACCTCCTCGTAATGTTTTCAAACCTAATCAAACTCCTATGCATCGTCTTCCAAAACCTGAGCCAATGGCTATTTCTACAAATTCAAGACTACCCCCATCATATAGTAGAAGATCCAATAATGTTAGAAGCAATTATTTTCAAAATAACGGCCAAAGGTCGAATTTCATAGCTGAAGAATTATTTTCTAACGACTACATTGGGACGGAATGCGAACCGACGCATGGCGACGTCGACGCAAACCCCCATTTTCGCGAGCAAGAAAACTATGTAGATTCTGATTATGTTAGTGAAAATTTTCAAGAGAATGCCTCAGTAAACCCCATAACTTAATCGAACTGAACATTACCCCTAATAATCTCTTACCCTATATCAGTATTTCTAAACCCCCAATTAAACTGCTAATAGACACCGGAAGTACTAAATCAATCTTAAAGCCTATCATTGCCGAAAAATTCTATCCCAATTGCATATTTAATTCAAATGTATCACTCTCAACTTATTTGGGAACCAAAAATGTGCAGTTTCAAGCCGACATACCAGCTTTCCAAGAATTTAACAGGAATCATATGTTAAGGTTCATATTATACGATTTTCACGAATTCTTTGATGGAATTATTGGTATCAACGATCTAATTTCTATGAAATTTAATATAGATCTGAATAACGAGTGTCTTGTTAGTGATAGGGCTGTAATTCCAATTAAGTTTAGAAAACCTTCCGATATTAAATTCCAAATATCAATTGGCCCTAGTGAAAGAATCGTAAAGCAAGTCCCTGTTACAGTATCGAACGGAGAAATATTAATTGATAAGATAGTTTTAGGTGATATATATGTACCCGAGATGCTAACCATAGCCAATAATGGCTTAGCACTAGTAGAGTTTATTAATGAAACAAATAAAAGTTTAGCTATAACGTTATTAGAACCCTTAAGTGCAACGCCTTATAACCCTAATTTTTACGAATGTTATAAATTTGAAACTTTTAATAGTCCGGAAGAAAAGTCGGAAATAATTAAGTTATGTAAACAATATAAAGAATTATTTTTAAAACCCAGCGATCCTCTTACGTTCACTTCAAGAGTTAAGCATTGTATCAAAACCACCGACGAAGCTCCAGTACATGTAAAATCGTATAGGTACCCGTATGCCCTTAAAGAAGAGGTGCAACGGCAAATAAATGATATGCTAGACAAGGGCATAATAAGACCGTCGTCGAGCCCATGGAGCTCTCCCATATGGATTGTGAAAAAGAAGCTAGACGCATCGGGGCAACAAAAATGGCGGCTTGTGGTAGATTACCGCAAGCTGAATGAAAAGACTATTAGCGATCGGTACCCCATCCCAAATATAAATGTAATTTTGGATAAATTAGGGCGTGCCCAATATTTCAGTACCATCGACCTTGCTAGCGGATTCTATCAAATAGAGTTCAGCAAGGATTCGATAGAAAAAACGGCATTTAACGTAGACCATGGTCACTACGAGTTCTTACGTATGCCCATGGGTCTAAAGAACTCGCCTAGTACCTTTCAGAGGGTAATGGACGAAGTTCTTAAAGATTTGCAGAGCAGGGTGTGCCTTGTGTATATGGATGATATAATTATTTTCAGTACAGGGTTGCAAGAGCACATACAAAATCTTAAATTAGTTTTCGAAAAATTAAGACAAGCGGGACTAAAGTTACAGCTAGATAAATGCGAATTCGTGCGTAGAGAAGTAGAATTCTTGGGGCACGTTGTGACGCCCGACGGGATTAAACCAAATCCCAAGAAGATCGAAGCCGTGCAACGCTTTCCCATACCTAAAACACAAAAAGATCTTAAATCCTTTTTAGGGCTCTTAGGATACTATAGGAAATTTATTCGCATTTTTGCTAGGATTACAAAGCCGTTAACAAATTGCTTAAAAAAGAATAACAAAATAGAACACTCACAGGAGTTTATTAACTGTTTCAATCACTGTAAAAATCTATTAATTTCCGAGCCTATCTTAGCATATCCAAATTTCGAGAAACCCTTCGAAATAATGACGGACGCATCAATGTACGCCATTGGAGCTGTCTTAAGTCAAGACAATCACCCCATTTGCTATGCGTCCAGAACATTAAATTCTGCGGAGATGAACTACTCTACTATAGAGAAGGAGCTCCTAGCAATTGTGTGGGGATGCAAATACTTCCACCCCTACCTTTTCGGACGACAATTTAAAATTTTAACCGATCATAAACCGTTAGAATGGTTGTTTTCCCTTAAGGAACCAAACTCTCGCCTGATGCGTTGGCGATTAAAACTAGAAGAGTTCGAATATACAATAAAATACCAAAAAGGAAAGCTTAACAAGGTAGCGGACGCACTTTCTCGTTCACCTCCTAAATTAGATGTAAATGCATTAGAAACTAGTTCCTTAGATGTTAATATCGACGATATAGATGAAATAATAGAAAGGGAAATCAAAAAAATTGATAATCCTCCCTTAGTCAATCAGAACCTACCCGATCTCCTTGAGTTAGACATAGAAGATTTAATTAACGATAGCAGCAAAATAAAAATTCTTCAGGATATTCAAATCCGCCCCCCTGATATCGGAATTACTCAGGACACTGATCTAGACACGGTTCATACTTCCGTAGAGAATCCGATTTTATCCATACCAATTTCCGAAAAATCTGTAAATCAGCATAAAAATCAAATAATAATAACAACAGGAGAAATAAACTCTTACATTTGCAAACAAGAGAAAATATTCGATAACACTAGATTCAATGTCACTCTTCCCTCTAGAAATCTAGAATATAACATATTCACTTTCGCCAAAGATTTTTTAAATCCTAGAATTACGTATGCTTTATATTTTAGACAAACTAATTTACCCGAAATATTTGTTACAACCTTGCAAAAATTCTTTAAAAATTCAGCTTTTAAATTAATTCACTGTACAAAATTTCTTAAAGATTTAGTAACGTCAGAAGAACAATGCGAAAAATTAGAATATTACCACGTTTACAAAAAGGCTCATAGAGGAATCAATGAGTTAAAAATGTCTCTTACAAAAAATTACTATTGGCCCAAAATGTCTGAGGACATAGAGGAATTTGTTAATAGTTGCGAAACTTGTTTAAAAAATAAGTACGACCGAAATCCACCCGTCATCAAATTTAATCTCACCCCAACAGCTTCTAAACCATTTGCACACATTCACATCGATGTTTTTTGAATCTCAAATACCCCTTTCCTCACAATAATTGATTCTTTCTCTCGATACGGCCAAGCCTATCCGATCGAAACCGTTACCGACATATCAGTAGTAGACACCCTTCTTAATTTTGTAACGCTTCGTTTAGCCCATCCGAAAACATTAGTCGACGCATTGACAGCTGCTCTTGAATATGAAGCAGCAGCGAAGGCTTCGGGATATAACAAAATTAGGACCATACAGGAAGAAGGTGAGGATGACAGACTTGACCAGATCGTCAACTTGTTGAAAGGTATGGTAGACAAGAAGCCGCAGTTCGTGTAAGCGTCCTACGTCCTGAAAACCAAGAACCTGGTATACACTGGTATAGTCCCTGAATCCGACTCTGCCTAAGACATGTATGAAAGTTAAAATTATGGCGGATGCGCAGGGATTTCTTAGAATTGTTTACGATTGTGACTATCTTATCTAGACATTGTTTTTGTGACCCGTCTTATCTATAAATGCGAGAGCCAATTGTTTTTGTGCCGCAATCTAGAATTATCTAGTAAAAAAGGCACTAATATATAAGGGACCGACCAGCGAGTTAGTTTAGTTTATAATTTGACATCGTGAGATAAACAGAAAATAAGCGAACAGTTAAGTGTTGATATAAATTAAGTATTAAGGTTGTATGTATATAAATTAAATTTAAGTGAATAGTTAAGTGTATATAAATTAAGTGTTAGTGAGTAGTTTAGTGTTTGAAAAAACTCGTAAGTAGCCATACCGTGTGTTTAAAGTTTATCCCACCCGTTTACTGTTTAAATAAATAAGAATAATATTACATTATGGTGTCTATTAGTATGTCAGTTGCCGATGTATTCGCACTTGCTTCCGTATCTTGATTAGGGATCTACTTTAAAACAGCACCTCGATCTTATGGTACCATATCCGTAGTTTGAAATCCAGCTCTGATATTATCTGAAGAAGTAGCTTCTACTTTCTCTAAGGTTTCATTAACATTCTTCTCCAAGCTCCTTTCACTGGGCGGAAGCAGCTCACAACAAGCGGTTGACACAAATAGGTGCTATTTGTTGGTAAGAAAATAAACTCGATATTATTTGATTGACATTTTTCTCTTATTTTTATAGATATGTGACCGGAGAGATTGTCACCAATTATTGCATTCGACCCATTCAAATTCTTCATGTATGGTAATGCCACTGTCATAAACCAGTCTTCGAAAAGATTTTGATAAAACCAACCAGTTTGCTCCTGTTGTACCGGATATTAGCAGGACCTCGTTCAGTCTACATACTCCATATGTGCTTAGCCTTGTATACTATGTAAGGACGCAACATTTTTCCACTGTATGTTATGCATAACAGAACGAAAGTATATTTTCGACGTCTAATACTATACTTTACTCCTACCCGAATCGTCTGTAAATCCACATATTTTCTTCGGGAATTCCCGCTAATGAAACCTCTACATTGTCAAAGTAGTCGTTAATAATTGTTGTAGAAACAGCATTTTACTTCTTTTTATATTTTCAGAGAGGCGTAAAATTAACTCAGTATAGTAGATATACTACGGGGCTACGGGGACCGAAATAGTTGCAAAGATGGAAATCGTGGTCTTTTCCCAACATGTCAAGGATTCACAAAAATAATCATTTTCGTGTATTCTGAATTTATAAAAACTAAAAAAAATCCTTACCTTGTTCGCTTTGTTTTCGACATATAACACTAGTTGCACTTTCTCGCCAACGTTCGAATTACCTACTATTGCCCAGAAACCGTCCCTAATTATTCGCATGTTTCGGTTACTTCTCAAAAGATCGCATCATGCGTTTATTTAAATTAAATACAATTTGCCCCAAGTCACCCAAAATTACGGTATCGTAAATTAGAGGAATGGTAGTTCGTTAAGTAATATTTAAAAATACCTAAATATAATTTATTTCTAATCTTGTTTGAGAGATACAGGCTGATAAAGGGTGCAGGAGAAACACACATATTTTATAGCACATCTTCTCGGGTCATATACAATTTTTATAGGTTCACAACACATCGAAATATTAATTGTGTCAAATTCTAATAAAACATTGGCGTGGTACCAGGGGTTCATAAACTTTTATTATACCATATATTTCGAGGTAATAACTGCAATTATTTACCTAATTAAGGGACATTAAAAATACAACTGTCGCACTTTCCGAAATGTTTTGCGTATATTTGTTTTATACCAAAAAGACCTTAGAGTAATACTATACAATAGAATAGAAAGGGCTATTCATTCATAAACACAAAAAGTGGGGATGTTATTGTGGATACTGGGCCTTGGTAATTTCGGCTGTTTTTCTGACAAACTTGGCACTGACGAACCATGATAGTCCAAAAACAATCTATTAATTAACTTATTAGTTTTTTGTCACTAAAAGTCTTGAAAAACAGATAAAAGCGAAAGAACTAAATTTATACATGCTACTCTTAATGGCGCTCGTATAAACAAAACAAGAAACACATTTGACATTATTTACTACAAATACTAATGCGTATTCGAAATTATAGTCGACGATATTTGCATTTCTCTGTATGCGGTAATTAAACAAGGAGAAAACTACTGAATTGGTTACCCCAGACACATAAAGCAGGTACTGAAATTTTGAGAAATGTTACAACAAATACTTGTTTACAATTTATATAAGAATATGCCTTAATTAAATAAAATTCAAGTGATTTAATTATTTTTAAAAACGGCGACTTAAATGCTTAAATTAGTATGACTTTTTTTATTTGCATAACTTTTTAACAAATTTTCAATTAAATTTCTAATCTAATTTTTCCTACAACTAAAGAGACTTTGGAAATATGGCAATGCAGTGGAAGTGTCCGCAAGTGAGCTTAGAATGTGACTCGATGTTTGGGGCATAAAAAAATCAAAATAAACATATCTATTTTATGTGTTAACCTGAGGAAAAGACCATAAAAAATATATATTTTTTTAAATTTTTTTCAATCCAAAATGTCGTCAATTACCCTCGACCAAAGCCTTTATACCTACATAAAATACCTAGATAAACAAACCCAATAAGGACACACCACATTTTTTCTAAATTTCAACTTTCATTTTTCAAATGATCTTGAATACGGCCCTGTCTATAGTGATATGTGTTCTAGCTCGATAAGTGTTGGTTTATTTAAATTCATTTTTTCTACTTTGCGATTCTAATGATTACTTTATGAAACCTCGTTGAGTGTCAAAAGAGAGCAGTTATCGAAACGCAATATTTTATTCATCAAGGCTGGTAACACTAACAACGAAACATTAACGTTCGTCATCTAAAAAATCAAGCACACAAATAATATAAACCAACTTTAATCCAAGGAACGCTTTAATTGTAACTTAGAACAATAAATATTACAACAGTTCAGGTGTGGTAATGTTTTCATAATTTTTCACGCAGGTAGACGATTAAACAAAGTAAAAAGCACAAACTTATTGCAAATTGAGACGATTATTCGATTTTCAAATGTTTCATGTTGACGCTAATGTCAGTATTACCAACCGCTACGGCATGAATACAAAATTCCGTAAATCGATTTAATAAAATTATCTTATTTTTTAAATGTTGTTACTTTTTGTAAAGAAATAATGCAAAGTAGAAAAAATAGTACAAAAAACTTGTTTCATAAGGCCTTTCATCGCACTTGTCGTTTAGAAAACTCAACTCACCTTCGGCTCATTTTCTAAACTTGGACACGTAAAATGATATGCCTTATGTTCTTTTATAATATACTATTTTAATATAGGTACTATTCTTGTTCTTTAATATACTGTTTTAATTTTCGAAATCGAGAGCAACTGGTATACTTATTTTGTTGTTCAATTGACTTTAGAAACCCTATACTTTTATTTATTAAAAAACATCTTAGAATTTAGGGTTTTATGTAAGATTTTGTAGAAAAACAGAATCAACACTTCAAATATGATTGGCAAATAATTATTTATAGGAAATAATAACAGTATACATAAAGTTTATTTTAACAAGTTGAAAACGAAAATATCTTTTGTCACAATTTCCAATATGAAAATAGCACCATCATACTTAGAATAATAAACAAATGTCTAACATTGTATATCATGAATAATTTATGAAATAACTTCATTAAATGAAATTCTCTGAACTGAAAAAAATGTGTTACCTACTAAATAAAGTGTTGAAATATTCATACCATATTTCTGGTTACTAAACATACCTAGAAAGCATAACTTAACATTTCTTATGATTTATGATCTACGTTAAACTCGTAGCTATAGAAATGTTAAACCATTATCTGTTACTGTTAGTGTGTTTAACCTTCAGAAACCAAATTCTGAAATATATGCATACATTTTTTTTGTATTAAGATTAACCAATTTAAAATGTCATTTACCTGAATAATCTATAAATACGTACATTACTGTTGATTGTTTATGTATTGGGCAATGACCCCATTATAAGAAACGTTGCCAAAATAAGATAAATTACATAAGTTGTATTGAAAAAAAAATACTTACCGATTCGCGGCAAATCTTGCGATCTTTTTGGAATAGGGTAAATCCAACCTATTCCAACATATCTTTCCAAATCTTCAGCTATGCAGCTTGGATATAAAATATTTTCATTTTTCTGAATAATATAAGTCACATTGATACCGGTAACATTAAGTAAAGGATAAAATGCCAGCAAAATGATCAAGTACAACATTTTGGTTCTCCTAGAATAAAATTACACAGAGCATACCTATACCCAAAATCATTAGGCTCAATAAACAACTAATGAATAATTAATTAAATGTATTTTTCACTGACGATCACGCATATCTTAAGTTTTTTACACTATATGCACTCTTATCTAACTAACGAATAACGAATGTTTACCATAACATTTATTTGCCGGGAGTGGGGTTAAATTAATATGTCCAATACAATACCTACTTGTCCTGGATTAAATCGTTATAACTCATTGCTATTTGAAAAACATTTTATTACCAGCGCGCTATATTAATTTGAAAACATTCAAGTGTGTATAAATAGAAAAGTCCTTGAGTTTTTATTGAATGTAGTCGCCGCTTTCCATTTTTCCATTGGTTAAACAGCCGTTTGTTGTTGCAATTCGTTTATTTATACGCTCTAGTATTAGACAACCCGCAAGGCACTCATGCTAAAAGGATTGTTGAAAACAGGTGGGTTATTAAATCTACGTAAATATAGAGGCGGGAACTCTTATTTATTCCCGTAACAGTTATAACGGTATATGTCACAAATTCAACAAAACAGAAATAATTCCCTTTTAGGATATAAGTATATTCTTTATTTAATAATAAGCATTTTTATCTAACCCATATTTGGCAGTCTAGAATTGGTTGAAAAAGATCTTTCGCTGGAAAAAACTACAAGTTGATATCAGTAGTTGCTAATGCTAATATATCTTACGATATTACTTTTGATTATTTTGGTATAGATTTAATAACAAGAAGCATCGAATGGAAACTATATCAAACATAGATGGGACAAAACAATAGATGAATCGATATAGAAATTGTCAATTCGTTCTGTAAACTAATCTAAAATGTGCATTGTAAGGGAAAATAATTATGCACTGTTTAAATAAAATAGTAATCTTTAGGATATTTAGAGCGATCCTAGTATTAGTTTTTTCCAACTTTGACTGTCTCATTATTTTCAATTCGACAAGACAATTCTGTCCTTTTCAGGTGTGCTGGAGTAGGCTCTTAACTTCCCTACTCTAGATTTTCTGTTGGTTTGTCTACGGCAAGCCTTAGGTAGTGCTTCTACAACTTAGCTTTTCACTTCATCATCAAAATTAATCTAACCAACTATGCTTGTAACGACAATAATGTTTGTAGAAGACACATTATCGCCGTTTTCAGCATTTATTAAATGCACTAAAAAGTAGAAACATTTTTTTAGCTTTTTGGCCACAATAAAATCAATGGGCACAAATTTTGAACCTAGTTCCTTATTTGCTTATCATCGTGAAGTTTAAATTCTTAATTTACAAACACATGTGGGGCAGCTTCAGACAGTCCGAAACTGTCCCACATCAATTGTTCGGATCTGCCCCAGCTGCACATAATAATTGAGTTTTATTACATCTATGTACACGTGGAACCGTTATAGTTTTGCGAGGTTAGATACACCAAAATTAGCCCACTCTCCTTTGAAACTATTAATTCCTACCTGAATTTGAAAACGTAAGTGTAGGACCTTACTAGTACACACGTCAACCTTATATCACAAGTCAGTTTTCAACACGTTGACGTATAACTTTTTTAATTTGCACTTTCACGGCACCTAACCTATTGTACACTATTAGGCAATCCAAACCACGTGACTTTTTAGCTGTCAATATGGCGGCGACGGTCAAATATTGGATTCAGTACATTCATTTATGTTTAGAAGCTACAGAGTTTTATAGTTATAAAACGGTTTATTTTGTATTATGTGGGGTTTTAAGGTGTTTTGTAGTGTATGAGAAGCACAATTTTCCTATTTCAAGATAAAGAGTGCTTATTTTAAATCGTTATTAGTGTAAAATCTAGATGTTGGAGAAACATAAATAGTTTAGCTAATAGATATATTATGTGTCACATTCTGCTATTAAATCAGTGTTGTATTTTATTTTTTGTAAATAAATGTAGAACTAAGTTAGCCTTTCATTGATTGTAAGGAATTATATATGTATTTGTAGTTATGTAATGAGTTTATAAATGATTGTTTTTTGTCGATGTTGGCTTGTGAAATTGTTTCTACGACCCTAGGGGTTTTATTATCTAGTTTTTTTTGTTTTTGGAAAAAATAAGCTGATGTTATATAAGGGTTTTATTTTTTTATTGTCCCTAAAGTGTGTGACATTTAATGCATTAGAAAAACAATTATTTTACACTGCAAAATATAAATTTTATTTCATTTTGACATGTGTACATTACAATACATATTTCTAATATTAACATGAGTAAAATCAATGTACTTCAGCCTCATTGCTCAAAGATTTTGATCTTATTGACAAAGCTATGTAAAAATATATTACTATAATAACACTTAGTACATAAACGTTATACGTATTATGAAGAGACAAGAATTATTACTAACTTAAGTACAAATCAAAATAAAACATTCATTAAATGTTGAGAAATAATAAAAGCTGCAAAGTAATATTTACTAAATGTTTAGCTTCAAAACTAAAACATAAATACTTGAGCATCATAGACACCACCGTCTCCATAAATTCAATTTGATCATCCTGGAACTGTTGAGGCATTTCATCAATATCCATGACCTGTTGACAAAGTAATTAATTATAAGAATTTTCAGCAACTATCAATACATAACTTAACATTTTGCTATTACTAAAAATTAACATTCTTTTTATCAAAATAAAGTGTGCAAAACATGCTCATCGAGTATCTTTTCTTGACCAGGACGATCAGTTAAACATATCCCAATCAATTGTCATTAAGCTCTTGAGACAATTTACATAAAAAAGGACTACTATTAATTATTTTTTACCTTAGTGTCAGTCAGTTTTGTCCTTTTATCTCTGCGATTCTTTCGGTTCACATCTGCAGCCCTTTTTTTACTTTCTGAGACACATGTCCCATATGTTGAGATGGTACCCAGTCAGGGTGTTCTTTATCTTCGAGGACAGCAAGTTTGCCTAAAATTAGTTAATACTTACTTAAGTACAAACTACGTAAACTAGGAGCTAGTAGAATTGATATATTTGATAAGAAGCCTACCAGTTATAAAGTGTCTACAGCAAACTTTCTGGTGTTTCAATATAGATTCGGTCTGATCGTCTCTCTTTATTGCTGCAATCCATGGAGCCCTGCGAAGTTTGGTCAAAACGTTTTTCTTCGTTAGAAACCTGTGTTTTGTCTCTGCGGGAACAAAACGAAACACTACACTATTTAAAAACTACAATTTACAGCTAATAAACAGAAAGAAAATCAATTTAACGTGGGTTAAACAATCACACTCTACAGTAACTTTGTTATTTATTTGACCGTCACCGCCATATTGAATTTATTTTGACAGGTCGTTGGATTGCCTAATTCTAAACCACGCGCAGATGTGATTACCAGAGTTGGTTATTTCATTTTTATTTTTAGCAGTATATTTGAATTGACCGGAGGTGCTTCATGTCTGGACCTGCCCCCTTCACCCTTACGACTTTTTTAAACATAATTAAGCATCTTTCAAGTAAACTAGATCGAATTTAAAGAAAGTAAAAGTGCATTTTTTAACGATCTTTTCAAATCTATTGTTATTGTTTATGAACTCTATTTGGTAAAATTTAGCTCGCTTTTGACAATTTTGTACAGGAATCCCTAGGTCGCATTTTATAAATAACACAGTATAATATAATAACTGATGTCAATATGTTTTGATGGAGTAATATTTAATGAATAATATCAGCTTTTTCAAAATCGATGGAATGGAACTGAACAGTTCCCACCTCTAAATTTATTTAACCTAGTAATCCAACAGGTATTATTTATTTCTTTTGAGAATTTCAAGTAGTAAATATAGTATACGTAGTTAATTGATAGTAAATATTTTTTTCATGATTTTTAATTATCTAATATTTGGTAACTACTTGAAAAAAAATGTATTCACTTAGCCAGGAGCGCACTTGCCCATTTAGATCAAACCAATTTTTATATTTTACCAATATGTATTCGTCTGTAAAATTGTACAGTTCCCAATACAATTATAAAATATATTTTCTGCTGTATTATAAAGCTATGTAAAGCATATATGGCGTAATCTGCTTGTCTTGCTTGTTAAATATTTTTTTATCGACTTCCCAAGGTATTTAAAATAGCCAACTTTATTTACAATCTGATACTATTAACAACAATAAGTAAATCGTGTGTTCGTGTAATAAAGCATGTAGACAGTCGTTCATCAACTGATTCCTATATTTATAGTTATATTTTAAATATAACCAGAGAGAACGTGTATTAGCCTGAAGAAAATTCACATTTATCGGAATTAGAAAGAGGGTGACGCTCAAAACCGAACCTTGAGGGGTACCATTCTGTTGCACTATTTTCCCGGAAAGTGTTCCATTAACTTTAACTCTGAATAATCTTTCTCTCAGAAAGTTTTCAGAAAATTTTAGAACATTGGTATTTATAACCCAGGAGCTCAGCTTTCTAAGAATGTTATATCTCCAGGTCATGTCATAAGCTTTACTTATATCGAAGAAGATTGCTAATATGGTGTTTTGTTTGTTGGCATACCCTTTGTGAATATATGATTCCAAGTTAATTAGATTGTCTGATGTTGACCTACCCTTCTTAAAACCACTTTGTTTTGGTGTGAGCAGTGGTTTTTCTCCAGGAATCAAGTGAGTCGATTATTAACAGTTTTTTCCATCAGCTTACACATTGTACAGGTTAAGGATATTGGTCTGTATGATTGAGGATCTGTCTTTGGTTTACCATGTTTTATTAACGGAACTATGGTTGCCTCTGACCACTTCTCAGGAAAGACCCCTTCTGTCCATATCTTATTAAATATTTTCAGGAGAATATGCTTAGCTGTATCTGGCATGTTTTGGAGGAAAATGAACGGGATATCAGGTCCTGGGCTGGAGTTTTTGAAAGAAACCAGAGTTTCGAGGAATTCTTCATAGGATATAGGTACAATTCATAGGGTTCATTTCGTCTTGGGAAACGTCAATCCCTTCAGATTCTTCATTATTTTTGTAGTTCAGAAATTCGGGTGTGTAGTTTGCACTATTAGAATTCTTTTCATAGGTGTCTGAGAAGATTTGAGAAATTTCGGTACAACTGGAAGTTGATTTTCCCTGATATTCATTCCATGAGATTCCATGGTCTGTTTTATTACATTTAATACGTTTCCCTTTGTCCCAGATCATACTTAGTGGTCTTGAGCTGCTAATGGATGATACATATCTTGCCCATGATTATTTTCTACTTTTTTTCATGATCCATCGAGCTTTTGCCCTCAGACTCTTAAAAGTGATCAGGTTTTCTGGTGTGTGGTGCCTTTTTAGTCTGTTGAAAGCGTGTTTAGAGGCTTTTATTACCTGGTCGCATTCTTGATTCCACCAAGGAACTGGAGTGTGGTTGTTCAGTTGCTTTGTCTTTCCTATTGCTAGTTGGGCAGCATCCGTTATGATTTTGGTAATACCATCAACACATTCATCGATACTATCTCGCATGTGGAAGTGACTAACCTTGGTTTCTATGATATTTGCAGAAAGATTGCAGTCAGCTCTTTTTAGTGTCCATTTTTTTGTCAAAATAGGTTCTTCTACAACATGCTGAGAACTTGTAAAATGGGAAAGTGGTCACTGCCATATAAATAGGGAAAGATGGTAAAATTTAATTGAGTGTGAAGTGAGAGGTCGCTAATGCTGAGATCTATAACACTGGAGTTTCCTGAAAACGAGTTTTTTCTCCGTTGTTAAGTAACGGTATATTCTTATCATCGATAACATGTTCTAATATACGACCTCTTGTATGTGTGGAGTCGCATTCCCATAGGGTGTTATGGCAATTGAAGTCTCCTAAGAATAATCTTGGTTTGGGTATTTGCTGAAAGAGATCATTCAGCTCCTCGTATGTCATGATTTGGTGGAATGTAGATATTACAAATATTTATCTCTTTAGGGTCCAAAATTTTAATGGCAACTGCTTCAAGGTGGGTTGTTATATGGATTTCGATTGCATCGTGAGTTTGGTGTATGTAAGTAGCGACGCCACCGCTTGCTATGTTTTGATCTGGTCTGTTTTTATGGAAACAAAGATAGATTTTGTGAGTAGTCCTGTTTAAAATGGGTCTCCTGCAAACATATGGTCGAGGGTTTGTTTTTGGAAATAATCAGTTTCAGCATTTCTTGTTGTGTGAAGAACCCATTAAGGTTCCATTGAATGATGGATAGTTCGAAAGTTGATATTATTAATACGTTTCTTGTGACGATGCGTCGCTTTCAGAATCTGAAATGAACGATACTTCTGCTAGCAACTGTTTCGATAATTTTTTCTTAATTTTGGTACATCTACTCTTGATACATCTGTCTTTAAAATATGGGTACACACTACTCAGCATATGAATTAGACCATGCACATCGGTTGTGTACTGTTTCCCCACACTCGGAAGATCATTAGAGCCGTATACGTTTTCAAAAAAATCTTTGAGTTGATTGTAGTTGATTACAAAATTTTCTGAATCAATGTATGCTTTAGTTGGTTACATGTGTTCTTCGAAAGTTGTGGTTTCAGGGCGAGTTTTCTTACTTATACTCGACGATGGTTTTCGGAATGGGTCAGATGGTGTATCTTCTGTTGGAGGTTCCTCTTATTCGATAAATTAGTTTGGTTGTCTTGGTCGGGAGTGATGGGGAATCTTCTGGAATTAGGGAAGTTGTAGTATCCTCTGGTGGTTCGTCTGGATTTTCGGGAGGGGGCATTGCAGGGGGTCCATTTAGATGTTCAGGTGTCTCAGTTGTACATTGAGAAGATATGTGACCATTTTGCTTGCATTTGAAGCAGGTTAGATTATCTAATGATAAGAATATTCGATAGGAGGTATTTTCATGGTTGACCAACATAGACTCCGGGATGACAATATTTTCGGGAGGATTAATGTAGACTTGCCTTCTGAAACTCATTATATGTGCAAAATTTGGGTTGGTCATGTTGACTCTGAGAAAGGATATAGGAGATAATAGGCTGAGGCCAAGTTGTTGTAGGGCTTGCTCTAAATGTGAATATGGGATTGTTGGGCTCACGTTAGATAGGATCAAACGTTCAGATGTAGTTATCAATCTTCTGGCTCGTATAATTTGGTTGTTGACACCAATTGCACCGTGGTCATTCATAAAAGTAGTTACTAACTCTGGGCTGGAGAGGTATATACAAATTCTATTATTCGAAATTCTAGATGCGAACAGAATGTGTTTAGGGTTGATGAGTGTATTCCTAAGGCTAGGAGATATTCTTGGATTCTGGTTCCTTCAATCGCAAGAAATATTATAGCTTGGTTCTTCTCTGAAAATTTTGTTGGCTGTTGTTTACTAAGTACTGAAGAATATGACATGTTTCTTTCGGTTTGTTGGTTAGACTTCTCTATTCTGGTATCCATCGTTGTGGTTTGGGGATTCCTGTAGTCAGAAATCCCCGATATTGGTGGACTCAATTCAATATTTGAAACTTTTGGCACGGGTCATGTGTACATGAGTACGGTCCTGGCCCGTGCGATTTATCGACACTTACGAGTCTTAAATACACACAATGGTGCACTATGATATTAGATAGTACACTTTCTCGAATTTATATTCACTTTTATTCAAGAATTTTAAACAAAATTTTTGCCGTGGTGGAATAAATTCGGAATTTCAGTAAAAAAAACTGGTCAGCAAATCTGTTGTTATTAAATTATTTAAATGGTTTCACACAAAAAATGTCAATGGAACAGCTCAAATCTTTGATTTTATTACTTGCCTATAGCAACAGGAGCATACAGAGGTTCACTGAATACAATGATGCACTTATTAGAAATTTAAAACTGAAAATTCACTGATTTGGATAGACTTTGGTCCAGAGCAAATTTAACACTCCTCCACGTAGCAATTCCACCACTAGATCCCCGTTGTTTCAATTGGTTTACTATTTAATTTTTTACAGGTAACACATGAGTAAATTATGGCATTTAGAGTTTTTCTTGCTTTTATTAACCAACATTTTTCTCGAATTATTCCTAAAAGTATTTTCGGGCCAGCATGACAATTTTTTCCATGTTCCCCAACTAAGTTTTCTTATTATTTCATTGTTGTTACGAATAATTATGGGATATTTAAAATATTGGGTTTTAATCTTAACATTCCATTTTTGTCGTATGTTGGGACTTTAGTGCTTGTAACTGTAGTAATCAAAAAATTGTGTGACAGTTTTGAGTTTAATATATAACAATTGTCAAATAAAAATAGAAGGTCGTAAGATTATTTTCAATTAATAATTAATAAACCTAGGCCCAAAATCCCATAAATTACGAATACCTTGCAAAAAGGACAATAAAGTAGACCCTTTGAAACCAATAAGCAATTCCTCACGTATTTACTTCAGGACCCAATTAAACACACAAACTTTGCACCCCTCCCACACAAACAACACTGAAGTGTGAAACACTACAGGAAAAATGAAGCGCATGGTATTGCGGTAGAGTACTGAGACAGGGAGAATCCAATGTTACCAAACACAGGGCAAACCTCCTTTTTCCATTTAGTTAAAAATGTGTCAAAAGCTTCAGTTCTTTACTGGGTAGTTCAGATAAAATTTTTGCTGTTATTAAATAAATAATAACCGGGCCTGTGAAATATGTGACAGTTTAAAGTATTTGAAATGGAGCTCCAGCTGATATGGTGATTCAAGTAGCTGGGAAATGTCAGTTTGTGGGTCGTTGTTCAGTTAGGTGAGGTTGAAATACTTTTTCCAGGTGGTCAACAAATTATTTCGCTTTTTCTGAGTTACTTTTCATCCATTTTCCGTCTTGTGTACGAATGTGACGATTGTTTAATTAAGGTTAAACAATATTTATTATGTTTGCATATTTGCTTATTGTCATTCATTTTGTCCTTGATGCGTTTATACATACGAGGTCTGACAATTAAGTAATGCGACAATATTCAAAAATCGAGTATATTTAAAAATTAAGGTACATCAATGCGACCCCCTTCAAAGTAGTCCCCTCCCGCACCTATACACTTATTCCAGCGAGTTTTCCAGTTTTCGTAACAATTCTGGAACAGTTCTTGCGGCACCTCTCCCAGTACTCTCGTCACAGATTCTTGGATATCTTCAACGGAGTCAAAATGTTGACCTTTGACGAATGTTTTCATGTGGGGAAATAGGAAAAAGTCGCAGGGTGACATGTCCGGTGAATAGGGCGGTTGCGGTAACGTTGCGATGCCTTTAGACACCAAAAACTGAGAGACACTAAACGCAGTGTGACAGGGAGCATTGTCGTGATGCAGAACCCAAGTCTTCGCGATCTCTGGACGCACTCTGAGCACCCTTTTTCGTAATCTTTCGAGTACATCGCGGTAGAATACTTGATTTACGGTCTGTCCAGGTGGTACGAACTCTTTGTGAACCACCCCTTTGCTGTCGAAGAAGGAAATCAACATGGTTTTCACCTTGGACTTGCTCATTCTCGCCTTCTTTGGCCTTGGCGCCCCAGGGGATAGCCACTGTTGGCTTTGTCGTTTAGTTTCGGGGTCATATTGAAAAAACCAACTTTCATCACCAGTAATAACTCGATCGAGAAGAGTTGGATCACTTTCAACCTGCTCGAGAAGATCTTGAGCGATGTTCAATCGGTGGGCTTTTTGCTCATCTGAAAGGTTCTTCGGTACCATCTTCGCACACAGCTTTTTCATGGCGAAATCTTCGGTTAAAATCTTTCTAACTGTTTCCCGGTTAATATTCAACTCGTCAGCCAACATTCGAATGGTTAGTCGCCGGTCTTGACGAATAAGGGTGCGCACGCGCTGCGCATTCGTGTCGGTTCGCACTTGAATTGGCCTTCCGCTCCGCGCTTCGTCTTTGACGCTCTCACGGCCATTTTTAAAATCGGCATGCCACCGAAACACCTGACTACGACTTAGGGCATCACTACCATACACTTTAAGTACTTTTTCATAAGTTTCTGTCGCGGTTTCGTCGAGTTTCGCACAAAATTTTATTGCGCACCGTTGCTCTAAATTTCTCTCTTCCATTTTCGTGACATGCACTACTCGCGTGTTGTTACAAAACACTGAACAGCTGGCGAAGAAATGATCGTACGAGAGTCGTCAAGGTCTCAATCGAGAGAGTAGGGATCTGCTATTACGGTAGCTGAGTTACAGATTCGCAGTGTTACCACAGGCCGAGAAAAAAAATCGGTCGCATTACTTAATTGTCAGACCTCGTACTATTATTTTATTATTGTTTTTCTTGTCAAGTAATAATATCAATAAAACAATAATGAAAACAAACATTTCTTTATTACAAAAAAATTTCGAATGAACAATAAATATGTAAAGTGAGGCATTTGCGAACAAGGGAAAGAGTCACAAATAATAAATCACAGGTTATTACAATTCTGTGGTAACTGGCAAACATTGTAATGTTATTATTAACGAAATTTCACCCATTACCAAATCTAGTAAGAAAAAATTTCTTTATATCGTTATCAATTGCCGAAACGTCGAGTTTCCAAAGCAACAGTAAACTTAAAAAAAATCACTAGCCCGTTTAAAAATAATATTATACAATTAAATGAAAGTATTTTTTACACGGAGTAGAACTTTGAGATTACTACCATTCTGCCAATGAATAACTGCTTTTTACATTTCTTCTACACTTAGCTTGATGAACAAGTTTATGGAATTTAGTATTTACAGTAAAATTTGTATTTTAAATAAGGTTCTACTACTATAATCTTACTACATAAAATATTCCCAAATCTACCAAATTCTAACAAAGGTACCCGACTATGAATATTACAAAACATTATCCAAGCTGTTCGCTTCCATTTCTTCGGCTTCTGTTGCTGTCTCAGTCGGTTGATTATTGTCTTGTTCAGAAACAGAATCATTTAAATGATTTTGTTTTAGAGTAACAATCGGAGATTCGATTTCTTCCATTGACGGACATTCGAAATGTACGCAATGAAATACCTGAAAATAATATATAATACACAAATGTTCAGGTAGAAAATCAAAAGTAGAAGTGAAATTCAATTACAAGGAACCATCATTTCAGGACATTTATGTGAATAAAAATTGGATTGAATATTATTCATTGGTTTCCGCAGAAAGAAAAGCTTCAAGTATAGCTGGTGTAGATATCAAACCTTTCTTCTTCTTCAAATTTTGAGGCGTTGCTCTTAAAATATGTTTTGAACTGTATCCAAACCATTCCCTCGTGTTATTCACGCATGAAAATCGTCTTCTATGGGGCTGTCTTTAACCTATCGGGAGCCCTTGGTACTTTAGGATAATGGGGCCCCTATGAACTTGATAAATATGGTTTTGAGGTTTTGGGTAATAAGTATCGGTTCAATGATCCAACAAGAGCTAAGGGACCCCTATGCAAAAAGAGAGCTCTGGTCATCTACTTATGCTTCTTTTGCCTTCCACTTTTCCCTAAATTGTTCATCGTAAGAGGTTGTTGCCACGCATTATGTACCCCAGATACTGCAGCTTTAAACTAACTTGGACAAATTTGTTACATGATTAATTAAGAATGTCTAATCATTAAGATATGATGAATCGACTTTATACAAATATTGCATGTTTCAGAGTGACCTGCAATTGCCATATACAGTTACAAGCATTTTTTCTGTGTATAATCTACTTAAATTAATTTCCAATTATTATTGTGTATTGAAATGGTTTATAAAATAACAGTAAATCGATTTTATGCCAAGGACGAATCAGGAAATAAAGTCAACAAAAATTATAACAAACCTCACATATGATAACACAATAGGGAGGTCAAGCTGGTATTGTTAGATATAAATTTGATTTAATAAACTTTTAACAAAACACATTATATTGTTTTTTATTTATTTATAGGTTACCATTGAAAAAAAGTCAATGTACTAGATATTCCTTGTATTAAAATAACAACAGTTTGGGATATTTTGTAATACAATCGGTATTATACCGGGTGTAATGAGGCCACCTCTTGAATGGGTCATATTAGGCTTAAATTTGAATTTTTTTACATAAGGAATTAAACAGAACCGTGTATTGAAATGATTTATAAAACAACAGTAAATTTATAATCAGTTAGTATAAATAATTTCAGAATAATTATTTTATACAGGGTGATCAGCTAAGGATAGCTATCGACGGTATCTCATAAACCGCTTGTCAAAGAATTTGGGAAAAAAATTCTTATAATAAAATTGGGCCTAAAAAACTGTTTAAAAATATTTTCAAGTTCGTACATTTTCGCTATCACTTAAAAAATATAATTTGGATTTTTTATAAAATATTCCCCAATTAAGGTTGATAAATATTTGCTTTAGATTAGATACTTATGTTCATATTCTACAATTTTTGTCTAAGTTATTTTTCTGTATCACCTGTTCTTAAGTGGTGGGGGAAATGTAGTTTTGTTGACATCAAAATGACTGTATGCCTGAACCGATTTTCACAAACATAGACTCCTTGCCAAGAGCATTTTAAGGCATATTTCAGAAACAAAAAACATTATCACATTTAACCTTTCAACTGGAAAATACAGGGCGTTAAGTGACACCTAGCTCTATTTATAATTTTTTCTGAGAAATTTCAAATGCAAAGCTATAACTATAACCAGCTTACAAGAAGACAAATAAGAATACTTATTGACCTGTCAGCCTTGCTCACGGACCCAAACACGAGCATTAACCCAGCCTAAGGGAAACCAGAGACACCTTCTCTGAATCTACTTAGGTAACTCTCAGCAGGCGCGTCCACGTCGCGGGGGTGAGCTCGGCTTATGAGTCGGTGGCTAAGTTCTGTTGAGGACCCAGAATTGCGGGGTATATCGCTTTACCCTTGCCCAGGGATACGGGTGAAGACCACACCGGCGGGAAGGCGGAGAAGAAAGACTTCGGTGCGGCGGACCCGGCGCAAGTGGCATAAGGGGCACCCTCTTGTCCTTAAGGCGGACGAACTCAATTTAACAATGAGTCAACGGCATGACGATCAGGCAGGCAATGGGAAACGACCTAATTATACTCCCTCGAGCACACCATGTCAGAAAGTCATCAATCATCTAAAAACAAGCTTTGCGATCCGGCTAGCAACCCGCGCTCAATCGATTCCGGGTCGGTTAGTGTGAAATATGCGACCGGAGCTGCGGATGTGAGCAGCTAGGCAACCCAGGCAGCAATTACGACTGGAAGAAGTCACTGTAATCTCCGAAATAAGATTCATCTAGACACATGGAACGTCCGAGGCCTCCTCCAAACCGGAAAATTACACATTCTGGAAAGAGAGATTTGCAGAGGAAACTTATCAGTGTGCGGGATCTAGGAGACACACTGGAAAGGAAATGATCATTTCAACACAGCTGACCATACTATTTACATATCGGGAGCAGATGAAACTGGAAGAAATGGAGTCGCCTTCTTGGTTAACAAGAAGTACCTCAAATATGTAGAGAGCTATGAGGCCATCAGCGATAGACTAATTAGAATATCATTCAACTCCAAACCAGTTAAACTTCATATTGTCCAGGTATATCTACCAACAATGGATCACTCAGATGACGAAATGAAGCTGAGTATGAAAAACTAGAAAGAGCCATTTTGAACACACCGCAAAAGGACCTCCTAATTGTAACGGGCGATTTTAATGCCAAAATAGGGAATACCAAGAATGATGTATATATTTGAAATGTCTTTTCCAGTGTAAGCATTGAGAGAGAAAATATATGTTTATTGTCCAAGAACAAGTCTTATTGACAAACACTTTGTAAAATAAGTTAAAAATTAATTTACCAACAAATCATTAAACATTACTAGATAAAAAAAACATACATCACACACAAATTTTACATATTATATACATACAACATAACTTATATGTAATGTCAATAAATAACCAAATTATAATACAATAATTAAAAGCACTCTAAAATATTTTAATTTCATTTTCTTTACTTGTTTATATACACTGTTGACAAGAATAATATTATAGAGAATGCATATGAGAAAAGCATTCATTTAAATTATAGTACGCCTCGTCTATCAACTTTTCTTTCATTACTTGCCGAAATTTATTTAAATGCTCTATATTCTTTATATATGCTGGTAACAAATTATATAATTTGACTCCATTGTAAATAAATGAGGCTTTCACCAAGGAAGTTTTAGGTATAAGTAGCGACAGATTGCCACTTTGTCTTGTATTATAATGACTCTGTAATATACTGCTCTTTGTTCTTATGAATGAGGGATGTTACTTCTAGTACATAGAGTGATGTAAGAGTCAGTATTTTATGTTTCACGAAATATGTTTTACATGAAGTTCTTTTATTTGTTTTACATAAGAATCGTATAGCTCGTTTCTGCAATAAAAAAATACTTTCGAATAGTTCCCCATTACAAGAGCCCCAAAATTGTAAGGAATACCTTAAGTGCGATTCCACTAAAGCGTAATATACATCTTTAGCTACCGAGAATCCTAATTCACATGAAGATGATCTAACAGCGTAACAGCCTGAGGATATTTTCTTTTTTAAGATATTAATGTGTCCTTTAAACGTCAGGTTACTATCAATGTTGAGTCCTAAAAATTTTGCTTCTTCAACACTTTCCACAGTGTCATTTCCAAGTTGAACAGGTGGTAATCTGCATTTAAATGTCATTATTTTTGTTTTACTTATATTTAGTGTTAGGTAGTTTGCACTACACCATTCCTTAACCGTTTGTAAGTCACTGGATACAATGTTATGAAGCCTCTGTTCATTAGACTCATGCCAAGTTAATGTGGTATCATCGGCAAACATAGTAAAATTACCATGAATATTTAAATTTGTGAGATCATTGACATAGAGAAGAAACAAGATTGGACCCAATACTGAACCCTGTGGAACTCCCCATTTACCAGATCTGACATTTGAATTTGAATGTGGTGTTCTAACAAATTGCTTACGTTCAGACAGATACGAGTTCATCCATCCAAGACCAACATCCCTAATCCCATAATGATTTAATTTTCTCAGTAGTAATTCATGTTTAACACAGTCAAAAGCTTATGTCAAATCACAAAAAACTGCTGCAACTGGTATACCAGAGTTAATAATTTTATATATATTTTCTAGACTGGTAAATATGGCATCAGATGTATTTTTACCTTTCTGAAACCCAAATAGACTGCTATCAATTATACTATTTATTTCTAAAAATTCTGTTAGTCGATGTTTTACAAGTTTTTCAATTATTTCTGCCAATGTTGGAATCAGAGATATCGGCCTAAAATTAGATGGATCCCCACCATATCCCCCCTTATGAATTGGAACTATCACGCTAGTTTTAAGAAAGTCTGGAAATACTCCCTCTTGAAACGATTTGTTAATCAAAATTGCTAAAACATTTAAGGCTGTGTATGGTAAATTGTTAAATATTTTAATAGACAAGTTGTCACAGCCACAAGCATTTTTCTTTTTGATATTAGCAAATACTTTTCTTAACTCCTAGGTATTCGTTGGATATAACTTAAATTGTTGATTTATATGAACATCTTTCGTGTACGATAGAGGATCGGTTGTAGAATTTAATGTTTTAATCAAGGATTCGGCTATATTACAATAAAATTTATTGAACTGCTCAGGATCTATATGTATGTTCTGTTTAAGTTTATCATTATTTTTTCCCCTTAATTCATTCACAATAGCCCATGACTCTTTAGATTTATTTGAAGATTTTTCCATTCTTTTGTTATAATAATCTTCTTTCGCCTTCTTTATTATTGCTCTATAAATTGACCTATATTGTGTATAATATGTGCTAAAGGGCTCGTCACGAAAGTATTTTCTTATGTAGTTTAATGACCGCATGTTTTTCCCTGATATTCGAATACCACATGTAATCCATGATTTTTTAGATTTTATTCTGATTCTTTGTATTGGAAAGGATTTTTCAAAGATAATACAAAATGTTTCATAAAGTTGTCTGAAGGAATTAGAATTTATAATTAAAGAATTCCAGTTATATGCATCACAGTGGGCTTTAAATTTTTGATAATTTCTTGTACTATATAATCTACCATATTTAAAAGACTTTTTTTCCAACCTACATTTGACTGGTATCATAGTATATACAGCTTCATGATCAGACAAGTTACTTGGAATTATATTACATGTCACTTTAGTTTCATCATATGTACTACAAAAGTAGTCAATAATTGTTGCCGAGTCTCTATTTATTCTTGTTGGCTGTTTAACATGCATTTTGAGATTGAAGGATATCAATAGACTATTTAATTTGTCAACATTATTTTCATGCTCATCGTCAAAATTAATGTTGAAATCACCTGTTATCACCTGTATAGATGATGTTAATTTGGACAGCAAAATTTTCCAGTTTGTCTAGGAAGACTGAGACACTGGTTGTTGGAGAACGGTATATGCAAGGTATCACAGTATTAATAGACCTAATATGTATGCCCGATAATTCAAATTGTTTTTCTTCTGCGATATTTTCAATTATGAATTCTTTGACTTGCCAATTTTCCATCACAGAAGTATGTACTAATATAACTATGCCTCCATGCATATACCGTTCTCTAGAATACTTTATCTGTTTAATTGTATTTTGTACATATTCTTAGTGGTATCTTTGTAAGTACTTACATATATGTTCTGTTTTTACTGTTTGTTGGGTGTATATACCATAGAAAAATTAAATAATTAAATAAATAAAAAAACAATAATCAAATTTTACATATATTTTCAACTTTTTGTGTCTGTACATAGGTTAGTATCCTTGACTAGTCTGATCAAATTTTATAAATGTATGTAGTACAGTTGTAGAATTTTCAATGATGAATAAATTTCTTTCTTTCTTTCATAAGAAATATTGTAGGGAAATATGGACTGGGTGAAAGAAATCAACGTGGTGAGCGACTTATCCAGTTTCGCACAAATAATAATATGTAGAGGTGTGCTTAACAGTTCATTTCAATGAACTAGTTCATGTGAAATAGTTCACCAAAATGAACTAGTTAGCTGAACTAGTTCGATTGAACTATTAACACCAGAAACCGAATTACTATTACAATACAATAATTCTTGTTTAGTTTATCGTTTTTTCTAGTTCAGTTTCTCTAACCGTTCCATTACAAAAAAAGTGAATGTTGTTATAGTTTACACCCGTAAGTCCTGTAACACCTTCTTCGCACGTATGAAATTAGATGGTTTTGAACGATCTCGCACCGCGCTATTGGTTCTGTGAGTTATGTCGTTCAGTCCACGTTCAGTCATGTCATAGTATTAATAGTATTTTATTTTTATTGGTTCTGTCGTTTAGTCTACTGTCTACATTCTGTCATATTAGTAGTTCATTTTGATCTAGTTCATTTAAGCGAAGTGAACTAGTTCATTTTCCTTGTTGACTGAACTAGTTCCTTTTTCTAGTTCGTTCGCGAACTACCCATCTCTAATAATATTACCATCTCAAGCACAATATTCAAACATCATCCTCGATGTCTATCAACATGGACATCACCTTCAGGCCTATATAAAAACCAGATAGACTATACTCTTATACGAACGCGTTGGCGGACATCAGTTACAAATATCGTCGCTCGACCAGGAGCGATATGCGGTTCTGACCATAAACTTCTAAAGTCTAGCCTTACTATAAAACTAAAGACATTTACTCTCTTTAAGCCTAGTTAAACATTACCGATACTCGATGAAAGAGTTTTTGAAGAAACGTTACATACATTGGAAGCGATCAAAACATGGATCGTATCCGGTGTAAACAAAACTACGAATTCAAAACCGATAAAGAAGAAACACTGGATGACAGAAAGAACAATCAATTTAATAGACTCCCGTAGAAGACTAATTCTGTCCAAAACTATTACTCCGGAGAATAAGAAGGCCCTTGACAAAGAAATTCAAAAATCCTGCAAAAGCGACAAAAACCAGCACATTGCTAGAGTATGCCAAGAACTTGAAGAACATGCAAATACAAACAGATCCCTCGAATTGTACAATACAGTCAAATATCTATCTAGAGAATTTACGCCACAGACACAAATAATAAAAAATTATAACGGAGAAACAATTACAGATGCCAACAACATAGCAGAAGTATGGAGACAATACTATGAAAAACTTTTTTCTACTGATAAAGCCGAAGATTATGGTTTACCAAAAATTGATGAGGTTGAAAAAGAGCCCCCAATTTTAAAAGCCGAAGTAGAAAAAGCCATAAACCTTCTAATGAACAACAAATCACCTGGTGATGATGGCAATAAAAGCTATAGGCGAGCTCGGTGTTGATGCAATCCACAGGCTGTGTGTTGAGATTTGGCAAACTGGGGTGTGGCCAAAAGAATGGTGCGAATTAGTGCACAAGAAAGGCTCTCCTACAAACTGTAGTAACTACAGAACAATACTCCTTATGTCACATGCCAGTAAAATTCTGCTTCACATCATAAACAACCGCTTAAAACCTTTCTTACTTCCACAGATTCCCGACGAACAGAGAGGATTCATGCCAGGAAAGGAAACAAGGGAACAAATTCTGAATTTTAGACAGATAATAGAAAAAGCATACGAATTCAATGTAAAAAATTATTTGTGCTTTGTCGACTACAGCAAGGCATTTGACTGTGTCTTTTACTCCAAAGTGCGGTGTAGACAGGGCTGTATTATGTCACCGATACTCTTTAATATATACGCGGAGTATATAATGAGAAAAGTTCTGCAAGGCTGGCGAGGGGGATTATTCATAGGAGGAAGAAGAATGACTAACCTAAGATATGCAGACGACACGTTAATACTAGCTTGCTCAGAAGAACTCACGGAAATCATGAGAAAGTTGGACAGGATCAGCAGAGAACATGATCTTGCGCTGAACAAAAAGAAGACGCAAATTATGATAATAGACCGCAACCCTACCAATGTTAAACAGATCGATGGTTTTGAAGTAATTGAGAAATTTAATTACTTAGGATCATTTATTACAAACAATGGCGGTTGCGACGAAGAAAACAAACGCAGACTGGCAATAGCACGTGACTCAACAATAAAACTAACCCGAATATGGAAAGACTCTGCAATATCTAAATGCAATAAACTGAAATTATTAAACTCCTTGATCTTTCCCATTGCCACATATGCCTCTGAAACCTGGACATTGAAAGTTGCCAATCGAAGAAAAATAGATGCCTTTGAAATGTGGGCCTATAGAAGAATGCTGCGAATCTCATACACAGAACATCGTACTAACGTGTCAATTCTTAATGGACTAAAAATCACTACACGGCTCTTAACCAAGAAAAACCAGTCATATCTAAGGTATTTTGGACACATTTCAAGAAGAACAAATGGGCTGGAAAAACTTATTGTCGAAGGCAAAATCAATGGCAAGCGACCAAGAGGAAGGTCTCCGACGCTCTGGGTGGATCAAACCAAGTAAATAATCGGTCACGGTCTGCAGGAAGCTTCTCTTGCAGCTCAAGATAGAGAAGGATGAAGAACTACGATCCGAGCAATTGAGACATGAGGTCACCATACTCTTTCGAGAGTGGACGGATAAGAGAGAGAGAGAGAGATTGACCTGTCAAAACCGCTAACTGATATCTCATGTCATTCGAAGTATTTTGGCATTAAAAAAAATGATAAGTGTTGGCTCACCTTGTAAGTTGTATGAAAAAATACGCTGCTAAAATTGTTTTAACAATAAAATAAAATGCTATTATTTTTGTTTTGTAGGCCTTTAGCCACAAAAAATAAATTTAAAGTTATAGCAAAAATAAAAAAAGCAATAGCATTTAGGTTAAGGCATAACGATGTTATTTTATTCTCAAAACTATTTTAGTAACGTAATTTCTTTTACAACTTACAGAGTGAGCCTACACTCCTCAAAACTTTTAAAAATCGCCAAAATATTTCGAATGACAAGAGATATTAGTTTGCGGTTTTGACAGGTCAATAAATTTCTCAGAAAATTATAAATGGAGCTAGGTGTCACTTAATAATAATAATTAATTCACCAAAAAATGATAGCCAGCAAAAGGAGGACCTGAACGCTGGCACTTCCATTTCCTTCCCAACAAAACAATCATATATACATGCACATTGGACATTACAATACAGATTACATATACGAGTAAAAACATCTAGAAATACAGATAAACATTGAGAATTGTAGAGTATAGTACAATAGTATAAAATATAAAATTAGTTCTATGAGAATGTAGAATACAAACATGACTAGTTCTGAAAAACTCAGAACCCTGAATATATTGTCCATTTAATTATATGTTTTTTTAGTTTTTGAGGGATTATATCGTTGTTTCTACTTTTTATTATTAGAATGTTTTTTGTTGTTTTCTCTCTGTGTTCTATTTTTTTTTCCTTCTCTTACTTTATTTTCCAGTCATTCAGCAGACTGTAGCAAGAGATGTCCATGTGAAGAAATTGCTTTAACTGTTGCCGGTCAATATCAAGCAACCACTTTTTAATTTTTTTCTTGAATAATCTAAGGGAGATTGTGGTTTTAATTCCGAATGTAATTCATTATACAGTTTCGGGCCTAAAAACGTAAAACATTTTTGTTCAACTGTTTTTTCTGCTTTGGGTATTGCTAAGGATTCATTTTTATATCTAGTGTTATATGCGTGAGAAACAGAGGTGGCGTGCTTTTTGTGTTTGTGTAAATATAGTAATAAGGTTTTGGCATATATCTTATACATGTCGAATATTTTAGTTTCAGCGTAGAGGACATTTGAGGAATAAGGTCGAGATTTTTTATACATTGATTTTATTATGGACTTTTGTATTTTATGAAGGTTCTCTACTAACACATTTCCCGCGGTTCCCCATGCAATTAATCCGTAGTATAGATGAGACTCTACAAAAGCTTAGTGCAGTATACTCAAGTGGTTTATATACAGAAGATTGGATAGATATTTGAATTTGAACACCAGATGTCTTAATTTTTTAATAACGTAGTGTATTTGTATATCCCACTAATATTATGTGTTGATTTTATATTTATTGTATGTCTTTGGTTGGTATATATAATTAAATTATTGTATTCTGGAACATTATTAACATATGAAGAGAATGGGATGCAAAATGTTTTTTCAAAATTTAGTGTTAATGCTTTATAGTTGAAAACATTTATAACCCTTTGAAAATCATTTTCAGCAGTACATTTAAGTGATTCCCATGTTTTATCCTGATAAAATATCGCAGTGTCATCTTCAAGACTAATGATTTCACCGTTAATTTCTTGTTCGAAAAGATCATTTAGGTATAAATTGAATAGCAAGGATCCAAGGACTGTTCCCTGAGGAACACCGCAATTTAGGACTTGATATTGACTAAAAGTAACATTAATAAGAACAGTCTGTTTTATTTTTTCGATTTGCGAAGCATGTTTTTAACTATTCCTACTGAAATTTATGATTTAAATGAACTTTTTTTAGAATATTGTAATACTCATTTGCCAATGATGTCTTATTCTCCAGCAGAACTACTTTTAGGTAGAAATCTAGAAACTAAAATTCCGGTCCCAATGGAAAATTTAAAACAAAAATCAATAAATCCGCTTGATATACAAAATAAATTAAAACAGAATCAATGTAATCAAAAAAAATTCTATGATAAAACTGCTAAAGATTTAAGAAAACTAAAGGTTATATGTAATGATAGATCATATATAGTTCAGGATGAACATGGAAAGAAATTTCGTAGGAATCGGAGATTTTTGAAGCTAACCAAACTTGATTTTCAGCCTGTTTTGAATGAAAATAAACGGTTTTAAAGATTAAAACTTACTTTTCCGAATCTGTGAGATGCCCTGTTTTTCTAAATGCTTCTTATGTTCATTTGATAAACAGAAATCGATTTATTTTGACTGTAATTAGTTAACAATTTGGTATAGTCTGGTAGATTAAACACCATGTTTGTGTCAATATATTCAGAGTCAAAGTCTCTCAAATATTCATCCATTTATATGAGTATATTTTACAAAAGAACTTCTATAATTGCTTTATTGTTTAATTTATGCTCTTAAAAACTATGCCTAATTATTAAAATATATTCAATATCTATGTTGATAATAAACTAGTTTATTTTTTCCTACGAGTAATCTTATTACTTACATTAGTCCCTGGGGCAGTTTCAGATTTAGAATTATACACCTCCTCAGCTGGAGATGAAGGTGGTCTCTTCTTATTTGGAGCAACAGGAATAAATAAATTGTCCAAGGATTCCGCTTCTGTAGTTTCTTTTAGATCTTTATATGTAAATTTTCTGCTTTCTCATATAATTTATCTCGAAAAAAGTGAGATTTGAGTTGTCCTTTTCTGGCTATTGACAGGCACTCAACCCAAAATTTTCTTTCACCTCGTTCTTCCAGAATTAAATCTTCTCCAATAGAAGTTTTTTACAATTTTTTAATACTGCAAATTTTTCAAGGAATCTAACAAACCTTACAAAAATTTCTTTACCTCCGCTTTTTTGTCCTATAAGATAAATGTTATCAATATCACTTCCCGTAAGTTGAAAACGTAGGTTAGTGTTCAGTAGGTTCACTACAAATCGCAGTAAATCGCCTTCTTTAAATGAAGAGTTGTAGATAATAATGATGTTATTATTTGCTGTTCTTGCCAATTGTTTATTTTTTTATTTTAGTTCGTTAATATATCTTCTATTGAAACAATTTTACTAGCAGTATCTGTTAATAAATGTTTAAGGTACGAGGATATATTGAAAAATGCTTAGCCTACTATAGAACCAAACAAAATTTCAATGTCAAAATATTTTATTACTCAACATATTCTCCTCTTAATTGGATACATTTATTACAGCGAACCTGCAACGTCTCTAGACCTTTCGAAAAAAATGTTTCTTCTTGCTCTGCAAACCAGACCTCCACAGCTTTTATTACCTCCTCGTTGGAAGAAAATTTACGACCTATTAACCTTTTTTTCAGTTGAGGAAAGAGATGATAGTCGGACGGAGCCAAATCTGATGAATTCTAGTAATTAAAACCCTAAATCACGAATTTTGTGCATGGCAACTTGAGATTTGTGTGCAGGGGCGTTGTCCTGTAAAAACAAAACACCTTTGGATTGCTTTCCGCGTCTTTTCTCTTTAATTTTTTCTCGTAGAGTGGTCAGTAATGTCGAATAATAATCTCCAGTTATTGTTCTACCCTTATCCAAAAAATCAATCATGATTACTCCATGGCAATCCCAAAAAACTAAAGCAAGAACTTTTCCAGCAGATTTTTGGTCACGAAACTTCTTAGGTCTTGGAGAACCAGAGTGTCGCCATTCCATCGATTGTTGTTTTGTTTCTGGATCGTAGAAATGAACCCAAGTCTCATCCATAATAACCATTCGGTTTAAGAAGTCTACATCGTTTTCAAATCGAGCACAGATCGAACGCGATGCTTCTACCCTTGCACGCTTTTGGTCAACATTCAAACATTTGGGGATCCATTTTGCAGCAATTTTTCTGTCCAAATTGACGTGAACTATATGATGAACGCGTTCGTATGAAATATTCAGTGCTTCAGATATCTGTTTTAGCCCAATTTGACAGTCTGATAAAATCATGTCATGAACTGCATCGATATTTTCGGGGACTGACACAGAAACTGGCATTACCGATCGGTCATCATCTTCAATGGAAAATTTACCTCTTTTGAAGCTTGCAGTCCAATTTTTCACAGTCGCATACGAAGGACATTGATCACCAAGGGTATTAAGCATATCTTCGTAAATCTGCTTACATCTTAACCCTTTTAAATACAGGTACTTGATGATGGCTCAATACTCCAATTTTTCGATTTTCACAATTTCGGTGGTCATTTTTTCATTTAATTTATTGCGTAAATCTGGTTTACTTTTTTGACGTCAAACTTTACACTGACACTTCTAATAAGTTATTGTTCGTTGCTATGGTAATGCAATATTTTGTTTATGCATGGAACTGGTCTAGGCTAACTAGATATCAATACATCCTCGTATTTTATGTCTGCAGCTAAACTCTTTTGCAGCAGTTTATTTTGCTCAGAAATAAATTCTTTTAACTCAGTCATAGTAGTCATATAGTATCTAATAAAGATCATTTGATATTTGGCTGCAAGCTTCCTGACTATTTCAAGTTTTTGCTACTATTTATTAAAATTCCATAGTTACCTTGTTTCAAGAGATTTTTATTGTATTTTTCACTTACTTTACTGTGGAATTACTTTGTCCACTCATGGTACGAAATTTAGAATTTTTAGACTGTTTTTTACTCAATACATCTGGAGGCAGTGTTTGCGATCGTCGTACTACTACTGATTGAATTAAATTGAAAGATTAAATGTGATATTGTTTCTTGTTTCTGAAATATGCCTTTAATGCTCTTTGCAAGGAGCCTACGTTTATGAAAATCGGTTTAGGTATATGAAAGTTACAGTTCTTTTGATGTCAACAAAAGTACATTTCCCCCACCACTTAATAATAGGTGATACAGAAAAATGACTTAGACAAAAGTTGTGAAATATAATCAAAAGTATCTAAAGCAAATATTTTTTATCAACCTTAATTGGGGAATATTGTGTAACAAATCGGATTGTATTTTTTAAGTGATGAAATGAATATTTTTAAACAGTTTTTTAGGCCCGATTTTGCTATAAGAATTTTTCTCCAAATTCTAGGACAAGCGGATTCCGAGATACGGCCGGTAGCTGATTCTTCAATAGATTCTCCTATAATAGAACATCTATAGGATCCTCTGTCAAAAGTGTTCATATTAAATAAAATAAAGTTTTCAAGCACTTATTATAAAAGTTTGATTATTTAGTAACCCCATTTTACAACATCTTTTACCAATATGTCCCCAGCTGACCAAAACCAGAATTACAGTTGTCCACAACCGTTTAAGTGTGTTGGTAGGTAACCAACTTGATTAGTGACGTGTATGCAACCAACCTTACAATCAGACAGTTCTGTGCTTTTTTATTTATTTATTTATGTTACTGTTCCATTGATTTAGTTATTTTTATTTTATTGTACAGTTACACATCCTAAAAGAATTCATTAACAATTGATTTTTTTCGACATTATTGTACATTTTACCCTCGTTTTTGTAGCCTGATGAAATATACTGTTTATTCTAAATTAAACACGTTTTTATAATCTGCATTTCATACTTTGATGGTCTTTCAAACATAACAACAGTCAACGCCCTAACAACACCAACGAATTTATTTAAAAAAATTCTCATGACACCTAGAGTTGTTATTTTCGGGTTGTACCGATAATACAATAAAATTTTAACATATTTGATAAAAATTCCTAAATTTGTAATCAAATTCCATTGGGTAGATTTGAAATATACATAAAAATGTGACTGTTACCTCGTTAGCTGTATTATGCGTTCCAACAATTCTGATAAACACCACAGGTCTCGGCGGGAATCGTATAACTTGCCAAGATTTGCAGTTTTCCCTCGTATTATCCACAACCATCTCCCATTCCCAAAAGTTTATCGATGATTCTATGTAATAGCTGTAACTTCTATCGTCACAATCCCATAATAACAATCTCAAGCTAGACATGATGTAAGGTTGACCTATTAAAGTTAAACAACGAAATTTATATATCATCAAGCGTTATTATAATTATTATATCTACCTAATTGAATGAGAATTGCTCCGGATCCTAACTGGTGGCAAGTATATCCTGAATCCCAGTCATATCTTTTGGTATCTCCGTTTAAAAGGGTATTACGCGAACGACTAACACCTTCGATGACGACTGCACTTTTGTCTAATGTAGCAACGTTGTAGTTCGGACAAATAATGTCGTTTACCATCTTGGGAATCTGTAATCTGCACAATGCTTCTAACGAAACTAAGTGGAACACTTTATTTACAGTATTGTGTGTTCCGACTACTCTTATGTACTGTACCACCCTGTTTTCAAAATATATATATTGCCAAGAACGACAGCTGTATTGGCTGTAGTCGATGACGCGTACCCAATCTTTCTGCTCCATCGACACCTCTATGTAGTACGAGTAAGATCTGAAAGTGCACATAGTTTTCTAATATCAAATGAGTTATGAGAAATGTACATATTCCTACTCCCTAATTAGCTAATTTTCTCAAAATTAAAGGAAAAAAAAAGTGCCCACATATCCAGTCTTGACAAATATCTAACAGTTGTTGTCTATGATTATTATTATGCTTTATTTATCATAGATAATGTTAACAATAAACAATAAAAACAACAAAGTACATACTTAATAAGCCAGATGATCAAAAAATAACTAGACAAAAAGAAAAAACGAAAAACAACTCAAAGAGCAATCTGCAAGTTACAAAATACAAGCATACAAATATGCAGGATGTAAGCACAAAACATTAATAAAAATGTACAATTAGTTTTATCTATAAAATAGTATAAGCAAATAAACAAACAAACTGTACCAAAATTAAACAGAAACATGTATAAAGCAACCATGAAATAAAGTAATATATAATACGAATAAAATAAAACATGCACAAAATAAAATATAAAATTAAGATAAAAAATATAAAATATTACAAGAAATGTATATTATATACATGCCAATAAATAAATGTGAATATAAACATGAATATGAACCACTAGATTTCAGTGGGATTACTTTTAAAGTATATGATCAATAATTTTTACGCTTTGACTAACTTTTATGTACTGTGTTAGATCATTAAATTGTACAACACCTTTGTGGAATAAATTCTTCATCGAACTTCCTTTAATGGTTGTTTTCACATAAAAATTAATTGAATTTGCTGATCTTGTGTTTTTATCATGTATTTGCGAGATTGGAACTAGCTTACCATGTAAATATTGCGGTAAGAGATTATTGATCATTTTGAAGATGAAAATCATTGTTTGTACATACAGAAACTTGTCAACTTTTAACCAATTTATTTGAGTACTTATTAAAATTCTGTTTACAAAATCCTTACATATTTGAATTTTTTTATATAAACTAAATGTGTAAGATCTGAACAGTTTTTTTTTAAATTTGGATAAGTTAATTCACTATTTCAGCCAAAAGTCTCATTTAACTAATTATTCAAAAGCTCTGACATTATCTCACACTCCCAATCAGAGAATATCCTCTGAATAGGCCAGGAAGCAGGTTCTTCAGTGCCCAACTCCCCAAAGAGTTGTGCCAGAGTAAAGAGAAGGAGATCCACTTCTCAGGCATTCATTTCCACTGTGGAATGATCCTGGTGGACTGTGGGTTCCAAGTATCAGCAGACTAGCTCATGAGGTCGGCACCGAAATTAAACTTTTGGGAAGGACCGGAATTGGTGGCTCAAAGTGGATACGACATCCCTAAGCTGGTCACAATAACGATGTTATTTCCAAGAAGCTCTAATATGAAATTGGAAAAGATCCTTCAACTTGTTGAGGTTCAGAACTCCTCACTACTCAGGCTTGGAGGATCCTGAATTCTAAAAAAGAGGGAAAGGGAACTATCCTCACGATTGGGATCGATCACCAATCTGGGGAGGCTCTGAAGGCAGGAGGTTAAGCGCTAAACTTCCGTTTTTAGCGTATCCCTGTCCCAGGACTGGGTAAAAAGAAATCCCCGCGGAGGATCTAAAGCACATGGAGATATCCTCCACATCCAGAAACTCCGAAAAAACGGGAAAAGGCGAAAACTTGACCTTTGGTCAGCCTGAGATCTTCTCCGGCGCTGCTGGGGCACCTAGAAATGCGGAGATCACCTCTGCAACCCGGTAAACTGAGCGGAACTGCCTGGGGGTCGAGGGTCTGACTCGAGATCAAGAAACCTGCTCGAACTCCGGGGAATATATTACCATGGTGGTCGAGGACGAACAGGGAGATATGAAGGGGGGGATGAATAGTGGCCAAATAACTCTGCTTCTCTCATCCATAACAATTCACCTTCACATTCACGAATGTAGCGCAGATTGACCTGCATCACGCAAAGGGAGCTTCGGCCGTTATTGCAAGGTTGTTCTCAAAACTACAACTGAGCATTGTACTGATCCAAGTACCATGGATCAACAAAGAATGCCCAACCATATAAATCATCAGGAGTGAATGGAATATTTCCGGCACTCCTGTAGCAAGGGATAGAGGAGATACTTCCTCACTAGCTGAAGATTACAAGGAGAAGTCTAACAGTGAGTCTAATAACTAGAAAATGGAGGACAAGGGTAACCTTCATACCAAAAATAGAGAAAAAGATGGAACTGATCCCCGATCTTTTAGACCCAACTGCCTAATATTGTTTCTACCTAAAACGATGGAGAAAGTAGTGGATAACTACATAAGAATGGAGAATCTGGAGAATACACCACTTCATAAATGTCAGCATGCCTACAGAGCGGGTCGATCAACTGAGGCGGCTCTGTATCAGCTGATCGAAGTCATCCAGAGAACTGTGAACAACAAAGAAATCGCAATGTGCGCATTCATGGATATATCTGGGGCCTTTGACAACACAACTACGTGTAATTAACTGTCTTGACCCTTACTTCGTGGAATCTACTCATATTAGTGTTTTAAATGAAACTCAATGTTTCTAGCTAATTCCACAATATAATGAAAAATGTTGAAAATTCTAAAAAATTGACAATTGTTTCGATAACTGAATATCATCGTCAGAATGACAGAAGTTACATTTCATTTGATGCCTACCTGATGTTTAGTAGTTATTTTTGGCTAGACCAAGAAGTGACCTACCTTGTGATTGGCTTAATATATGTTAATAGAAAAGAGAAGATGTGATATTACAAATATTAAAGCTTAGATATTATTAGCCCTATGGTGATATCCTGGATATCATTTTTCCAATTAAGATCAGTATAACTGTGCAACGATATAGAAAACCAGGAAAACTATATCTGCTGATCTTTACAATTATCGCTTAAGAAGACAGTTTAAAAGTAGGTTATGAGTGAGAGAAAGATTAGAGAAGACCAATACAACTACCATCTGACATGCAAATTAGGCATCGGATAACGTCGAAAGACATTATAAAACTGATATACTACTAAACACTATAGGACATAAGCAACACATACATACTATTACAGCAAGTACTAAAAGTGTATCCCCTTTCTTGAATGCAGCGCCTTACCCGATTTTCTAACTTATTGACGGCTCTTTCAAGATGTCTGCGTCTACTTATTTCAGTATCATTATGTAAGAATTTGATTTCTTCATGACTTGCAGGTTAATAGAATAAAATTAATAATAAGAATATAATTTTTTGAATGTTCTTATTGCGTTTTCTATATGAAACGAATATTGAACTTTGTTCCAGTAGATATGTTGAATTTGCAATAAAAATCTTAAATTTTTTTTTGAAAACATTGCAGGTCCATATTTATTACAATTGTATTAGGACCTTGATGATGACTGTTTGGGTATGAAACAAATACCAACCTAATTTAGTATCCAGATCCCAATTATACGCCTTGAATTTGAAACACTTGGTATATCAATTAATCGTTGTTAATCAACTATTGAAAAGCTGCGACTTTAGTCAAAATTCTCAACTCACACTGTATATTATTAAACAATTTATAGCAGATATTTTTAAATAGCAATTTATTTGGTCCATATGGTACCTTCATTTCCTCATGACACCATCATAATCGGTAACATTTACAAAGAAGAAAATGATAATATAGTAGAAGAATAAAAGATTAAAGAAGACCAACTAAACAATCTAGAAAAGAAACCAAGTTTTGAAGAAGTACAAGAACATATAACAAAAATTAAAAATTGCAATGAAGTAGGAAGCAACATGATAAACACCAAATTCAACATGGGGGGGAGGGGGCTTGAACTACAGATAAGAATACACAAACTTATAGAAAATATATAGTTAAAAGGAGAATAGGACAGTCAGTGCCCATGCCGAAAAAGGAGATCTATCTATTTAGCAAGAAGTACAGAGCAATAATACTTTTTATTAAATATTACCTACAAAATCCTATTGATGATAATAAGAAGCAGACTTACAAAACATGCTGAAATGACATTGGAAACTACCAATTAGGATACAGAAGAGATAGATAACAGAGAATCACTATGAATATGACATATACCTCCACATCTTGTTCCTTGATTATAAGCAAGCATTCAACAAAATAATAACAACAAGAATAGTAAAATATTTAAAAGAAATAAAAACAACTAAAAAACTGAGACATCTAATAAACATGATGATGAATGAATCAAAAGCTACAACACTAACCAAGGTGCAACAGAAGAATTTGAAATAGAAAAAGGAGTGAGACAAGGAGATGCATTATCAGTATTTCTCTTCATTGTATCATTAGACAGTACTATTAAAGAAACAAAACAAGAAGGGACAATCAGCAACAAGTCAGTTCAAACAATAGCATATGCAGACGATATAGCAATAATAGCAAGAAGACGAGAATAATTGGATAGTACATTGTGGGGGGCTGAGTCGAAGTTGACTCAGCCCCCCACCACTTAAAAATAATAAAATTGAAAAAGTATTTACGGTAGAATTAGAAGCTAACTATGAGCTTTCAAATTGAAATAATTTTTATTTATGAGCTCGCTTTCTTAACCCCTAAACTGCCCTTAATTGATGCATGAGCAAAACCGACAAGAGTAAAGTAGCTTAAAAAGTAGTGATAAAAAATCAAAATTCGTATTAAAATATTCCTTGTTTTAGGTGCTTTTAAATTACATAAGGTCTGATTTTGGTGCTCAACATTTATCGCGAATAGCAAAACGGACAAGAGTAAAGTATAAAAAATCAAAATTGGTCTTAAAATATTCCTTAATTTAGGAGCTCTTAAAATACATAAGGTCTGATTTTGGTGGAATTACTACTTATTTTTTGTTTCTGCAAAGTGGGGGAGGGCAGGTCAACAGGGGTAAATTATGCGGAGAATGTAAAATAACATCAAATCGAATCATATAAAACATTGTCCTTACCTTACATCTCTATCCCACAGTAACATTCTTATATGATTAATAATCGAGGGTTGTCCTAATTTTACTATGATTCCATGATCGCCGGGTCCATTAATTCCGTGTCTCGTATACCCTTTCTCCATATCATAAGAATAATAATCCCCATCCAGTAAATACTCCATGAGTTCGCCAGAAACAACTTTTGAACCAAATCGCGGCGAAGCCACATTTTCATCCAAAACTAAAAACAAATGACAGTTCGGCTATTTTTTGCTGAAAAATTTATAAACACCATTGCAATAGACAAGAAGAGATCCTGCAAAAAATATCAAATATTTCTGTGACCAACTTATATCATAAGTGGTGATAAAGCAGAATACCACACCTGTTATACAGAATTGAAGCACAGAATAATCTACGGTTTGTAATAACTGCAGTAAATAATATTGTAAATTGTATCCCCATCGTTCACCATTTTCCAAAACAAGTCGTAGCAATAAAAAAATTGGCACAATGTTTGTAAGATATCTTCCAGGACATGCAACAGTTAAAAGTTATATGTATCAAAATACGCTGAGTGATAGTGAACTCAGTAATCGCAGAAGCATATTTTAATGCAAAACCAATTAAACTGTAATTAATTATCTCCCAGAACATAATGTGGCTCTTCCCAAATGTCATCTCCTGTCCAAATATCACCATAAGTGAACACGGTATTCACTACTACACTGTCTGATGCGTGTTTTGATAACCACCAAGTTATCATCTTCAGAGACTAAAGTTTACCGATAAAAAGTTGGTTAACGAAACACGCATTTTTGTACTCAAGAATCAGCTGTTAATTTACGATACATTTGAAGTGTAACAAGGTATATACTTCTAATGTAACCATAGCAAATTTTGAACCAAATTGTCAGATAGTCTTAGATTGTGTACAATTTGTTAAATAGCAGTTTTAACCATAATTAAAGACCACCAATCATATACCATTGGATTCACAAAACAATTATCTACATTTACATATGATTTTTTTGGAAAAACAATGAGGGAAAATTACTGATACCAATTAACCGTTTACACTTAATTGGGAGGTATTATTGATGGGGAAAAGGTAGTTAATCACAATCGCAATTTTCTATACTCTCTTTGCTTTTGATTACTACCAAATTTACTAAAAAAAGAATGATCTTAACTGTGAAAAAAATAACATTGCCAAGTTATGGTATGTCAATCACACCAGGTTCTATTTATCCTATATTTTATTAAAAAAATATATATTTTATCAGGAAAAAGGATGAGAGGTGTAGCTTTAGGACTGGTTCACCTACTATTGTCTCGTATTGTGTTGATGAATGAAATAGTTTGGTAAGGAAATAAACTTACTCAATTGACCCCTATGGGGCAAACTACTAAGTCGGATATTTGTTCTTTCAGCAATAGCATCTAGTAAAGCGTCAGGTTTCACTAATCCTGCTGGTCTGACAACAGAAAGTAGGTCTGCTACGCTCATTAAAGGTAATCGAACACATTTCATAACTAAATCGTTTTTATCATCATTTGCCTTGCACCAAGTGCAAACTCCTCTAAATATCTCTACTTCTGGAGCGAAAAATGAATGTCGTTGTAGTAGTTTCACTAAGGAAGTCTAAAATAGGAACAATAAATTTTCGTAGTGTGTACATTTATAAATATTATTACCTGAGAAAGTTGGACGAATGTCTCATGTGTTAAAATTTCTGATGCATGTCTGTCTAAAAACCCGTGACAAACCAAGACTAGTTTTTCTAAACTATATAAGTGAGCAGTATCCAAAATAGCACAAACATTATTTAATGCCAATAGTTGTTTTAATATCTCTGAAATGGCAGTTTCTAACTCCTGAAACCCATATTGATGTGCTAAGCCCAGTGTGTCTAATATGACATCTTCTTTTAATGTGGTTAAAAACATATGACCTAAATAAATATTATTGTTAAGAATTTATTTAACAAAACAATTGGAGATAGTCTAACCTGTATAGATATATTTCAACAGCACTTTGAAGGCTTTTAATGGAGCATCAGGTAAAACAATTTCACTTTGTGAGGATTCCTTAAGTCCTCCATACAAAAGAGCTCTAAAATAATCGCTTCTAGCGGCTAAAATGACCTACAAAAAATACAATTAAAAATTTACACTCATAATATCGTTTGTGAAATACTAATACCTTGAAGTGCTTCAATGGAGATTAGAGAACCACAAAAATCCAACATAAAGTTTTTTCCCCACTGCTTTCAAGGGCAATACACAGAAAAATCACACCAAAAATGTTTAAAAATGGGATTAGAAAATGTGGCTTGGTTTCTTGGGATCCAAAGCAAGTTTGTGAAGAAGAGAATAATAAGCAAACGGAAATAAAAATAGCCAGATGTAAACGAAAACTAGAAGAGTTACAAAGTGGATTGAATTTTTTTGAAAAAAGGTTAAGCCCCCAAGAAACAGAACACAAAACACTGGAGGTACTAGCCAAGAAATAGAAACTGCTGGACGTGCTATAAATATGACCAACTGAAGGTATCAACCAAGAAATGATACTCTAATGATATTGGTCAAGAAATACACGCAATTGAAGTTGTCAACCAGGAAAATTTAAATGTTGCATTTATTAGTTCTCAAAAAAGTCCTGACAAAACACCAATAAAAACTAATTTAGATCAGTCACCAAATTCTTTTAATGCCCTATTATTAACTCCTTTCCAAAAAGTGATTTTTTCCCTCAGCAACCTAAAAAGTAAAACAAATTTATCAAGAAGGCAGTTCCAGCAGCAGTTTCATCAAAAAAATGGCAGGAATACCATGAAAAAAAGAGCAGATGAAAAAGAAAAAGAGGAACTTAAATAGAAAAGAGCAGTAGAAAGAAAATTAAAAAAATTGAAAAGGAAAAGCAAAAATCAGCTTCAGCTGCATCTCAAACAAAAAAAAAGAAAGAAGGCTGAAAGTTTTACTGATTGCTCAGATCACAAAGAGTGAGAGGAATCAGGAGATAGTTTGGAAGATGTAAGTGGGTTCCAAAGATGAATTACCGGGACAAGAACAAGACTTTCAAGTTGGAAATTATATTGTTGCTTCTTTTCCTGGCAAGAAGCAATGGAAATATAAATTTGTTTGTGTTACACAAACATTATACCTGAACAGTGAAATGGAAGTTGAGGGTCTGAAGCAATGTGAAGCTGACAAAAGATCTTTCAAATTAAATGAAAACAACATACGCATGCTTTCTTCCAACCTAAATTTTCTACAAATGGTTCTAATTGGGGATCGTATTAAGTATATATTTAATGAAGATCTGATTATAGATGGCTAAATTCAATAAAAAAAACGTTTCTTTCTGTTATGTTTTTATTTAAATAAAAAGTTTATTTAATAGTGTCAATTATTGGTTCACAAAATGTCAAACATTAGTGTTTTGCTAAGGATTTATGATTTTTTTTCTACAAAACATTATTAATATAATGATATATAATTGATCACTAGTTGCTGAAAAGTCATACCACCCTATTAAAATATATTTTATAACAAAATCGAGGACTACAGAACTCTTATCACATTTTGTGTCAATTATTGGATATACTGGATGTCATCTTTTGGAAAATTTAAATTTAGGTGTGTCAATTATTGAATTTTTTTCTACAGAACATATAATACAAAAAATCTTCCAAATTAAGTGGTTTTTGTATATTCTACTAAGCTATTATAAAAATATAGTAGTTATAAAATACATATAATTATTTTACTTAAAATTGGAGTATATAACATATAATTCCAATAATTTCTTTCTAAATGTGTCAACCATTGGGTGTTTAATCTTAATGGCAGTCATAGGAGAAAGAAAAGAAGTAGAAATCATCATCAAAAAGAAGCTATAGAACAAGTAAGCAATTTCCAATACTTTGGAATAACCATAGAAGACAACTGAAACCAAGGAATACAACTAAACAATATAATAGACAAGTCCAACAAAGTATCTATGCATTAAGAAAAGGAATTATTAACAAAAAGGAAATAAAAATGGAAACAAAGATGTAATTATATAAAGCAATATATCGTCCTATATTTACTTATGGATGTGAATCATGGGTATTATCTGAGAGAGAGAGAGAGAGAACAGCAGAATAAATGCTGTAGAAATGAGATGTCTAAGACGAGTAAATGGAGTAACTAGAAAGGATAAATTAAGAAATGAAGACATCACAGAAGAGCTAAAAATAGAAGCAATCAAACAATTTATTGTAAAACTTAAGTTAGGCTGGAGGAGGCATATGCAACGAATGGATAATACAGAGTATGGGAATAAAAAATAACGGGCAAAAAGTAAAGAGAAAGACCAAAAGTTACACGGAATGACAGATAAGTAGAATATTAAAAAAAATAAAACATGCGTAGAAGCCAAGGACATTGCAAAAGACAGAAATAAATGGAAAAAGTTTGTAAACAGCTGGATTGCATAAAGCAAAATGGCCCTCACACATGATCTGGGTAAAATGGATTTTTATTATTATATATATTTTGCTGATGATAATTATTGTGGTGGTGAAAGGGAATGTGGGCAGATATGCATAAACATCCAAATTATTCTAATGTTATTGAAGATGAACTTATGTATAATGTCATATCTAGTGAAATGCCTTCCAATTTTATTGAAGATGATGACATTAACAATATCGGCAGTAGAACTGGAGATGACACTCTTGAAAGTATCAGACCTGCAGGAGGTAATATACCAGAGAACGATGCAAACCTTGACTTCCCTAACAACGATGATGATGTTGATGACACTAATGAGAAATACCACATTCCAAATGATGATGAAATATTAACGAAGCAAGGACAATAGATACTGATGGCATTCAGTAGATCCAATAGAGAAAAATGCTAATAACCTAGAAGGAAGAAAAAGTTGGGCAACAAACAAGTCTAAATGATTACAAAGAGGGTAAAACGTACATTGGTTACAGCAGATCTAAAGAAAGAAAAGTCAATCACAGCGTACCAAGAGAGGGTAGAAAAATGGAAGCTCCGGGAAAATCCAAAGAATGCATTAGAATAAAATCAAGATAATGCTCTGAAATTACAGACACACAAAGAACTCTAATATTTGGTTGATTTTGGACAACTACACACTAGGATTAACAAAAAATATTTGTTGTTAATCATGTTACAAGAATCCGTAAAAAACTAGTGTACATTTCAAACGAACATAGTAGAAGAGGATTTACCTTACCATATTTCTTAACTGTAGGTAACAAAAGATTTAATGTTTGTTAAAACATGGTCTTGCAAACACTGGCTGCAGGTCAATACTCAGTTCACGACTGGATTGAAAGAAGTGATAGAGGGATGAGCAATAGCTCTGACTTTTCCAATGAAATAAGAAAAAGATCAACTAGGGAAAATAAAAAAGATGACACAATTTCGCAAAGCTGCCTACGTTGCCATCTCATTACCGACGAATTCAACAAAATTATATATGGAGCCCATTATCCACCGTTTAAATCAACTTTTTACAATGTACACAAATGCATGTAAAAAGGAAGATAAGGTCTTATTGAATCTAGTGATACACCCTATTAAAAATGTGATGTATGTACACAACATGAAGTAGGTCAGTTACCCAATGGTGAATGGAATAATCATGTATTTAATAAGCATAGAGACTGAGAAGAAAAAAAAATGAGATAAAGATACCATAATGAATAACAAACAAGGTAGTATTTTAACTATTGACTTAGAAGCAATAAAGATGCGTCCTTTCATTGAAGCTAGTGCAATTTTTTTTAAACTAAATTGTGCTGTCACTATTATACTGTGTATGATTTAGTAAGCTGACAAGGTACTTGCTATTGGTTTACTGAAACGGAAAGCAGATATGACTGCATCAACGTTTACTACTTACATTGTAGAATACCATTTTTGTATGAAGTCAGGAATATGTAGTATACTCATTTCAAAGACTACACAGTGAAAAATACCACAGATATACTTTTGTTAGAGAACAAGTTGCTCCAACATTGTAAAAAACAAATATTTTCAGTTATAATATTCATATTATTTTCCACCCCCATTTTTATATCCAGTTGAAAAATTAAGTAGGATAGTGGCAACGGTTTCATGTCATATCTTGTGAATTTTTACAAAAAGTCTATTCACAGGGAGGATAGAGATAAGTGTTGTAAAACAATTCCCACCCCATAAAGATATTTATGGAAAGGTTGTGGTGACTGAATTTACAAGATGGCCTATAAATTAATTGAAGTAATAAATAACTGGCACACCCAGGAAAATGGAGGTGTTTAAAAAATTGTTACAGTTCCAGATAAGTGGTTTTGTAATTTTTTTGCCGGTTGTCATCACTCATTACCAACAGATAGTTTGAATAGACAAATAATACAGAGGTGTCTGCTTTCCAGTTTATGAGTTTCATAAGTTTTACTTGTTTTGGTTTGATTGTATATCTTTCTTTTATACAAAAATAATTTGTTTCTGTAGTTTTATTAGGGGTGAATAACAGGCCTGTATTATCAATGTGTGTTTTAGACTAAAGGAGTAGAGTCACAGTTATTGTTTTTTTGGAATTTCTAATCTCAAAAGGAGATATGATTTATTAATGTATTTTAGTTAAATTTGTCATTAAATATATTAAAATTAGATGTGTTTAATTAAAATCAGTTAGGAATTTTTGTTAGCAAAAGGAAAAAACAATAATAATGTTAACCAGCACCCATGAATTTATGGTCTATTGAATTTCAACAAATCAAAGGTTGACCCGTCATTAGTGTTGAAATCAAAGAGTGATTGAAACCACTTTAATAAGACCTGGAAATGTAGATACTCATATAAGTAAAATTTTTATGTTGTTAATGATCCTGTATTAACCATTATAAGGGCTCTAAGGTATCTACCAACTGAAAATATATATAACAAACTCAATTTTGATAAGAATGGGCTAAATTACAACATCAACAAAAACATGTATGGGAGCGTTTTGGCCACAAATGTATAAAGCTAAGAGGAATATTAAACATACCAAGTGGCAACATTTGCAGGCACTTAAAAAAGCAATACCCATAGTTTTTACGATCATTTAGAGTATGAAAGTGCATTTGTCGTATTGGTTTGTTCAATAAAATAATAACCTAGTATAAACTACAAGTGTTATTTACTCGTATCCCACCAAATTAACAAAAAATAAGAAACAATATCTTGTAATTCACAATAAAGTCATTGAATTCATTCAAATTTAGAATGCAAGTGATGAAATTAAGTTAGGTACTAGTCATTTGAAACATAAACATAACCAATTTTTATATTTCTGGGTCAAACACATAAATAAAGTAAGACGTTTTTTTCATCAACTGTAACTTTTCTGGGTTATTAGACGATATATTATAATCACTTACTTTATGCGCATTTAATTTGTGTCCCTCAACTACTAATACTACATCAGAATGTTCTTGGCTTAAACATAAGGCGGCTAAGTGTTCAGAAAGTTGGGATACATGTTCAATATCACTTGGTCGAATAGTAGATGAACTCTTTGGACTCGGACTTTGTAAATATTGGTGGCTTCCACTACTCATCTTCACAACAAAGAATATACCTTATGTAAACAGTGTGATTCCTGTTCGTGTTAGTATAAATTTAGATTTTCTCGGTGATGTTATTGTTTAATGCATCAAAACGTCAACAACTTCACATAAATTACACATTTTCGCAAGATCAAACTACGTTTAAACGTTAAACAGCTTTAACATTTCACAAAAATATTTGACTTTTGACTTTACTTCTTCTTCTTTTGGTTTGGTGCTGACAGTTGTGTCTTGTGTCAAAGATGATAAAAAATAAATAAAGCAAAAACAAAAAGTCAGTTTTTATTTGTTGAAAAGTGCCGCAAATACAATAGATTTTGCGAGACCCATTTACTTCTTTCTTTTAAATAATTTAAATTTTAAATCATTATTTGTTCTCGAAATTCTAAAAAGGTTAACTCGAGTATATTTCCTATAGTATTAAATATCCACGACATGGAAACGAATATTTGTTATCGTTAGTCCATGCGCGCACTACGATTAGTAGGCGCGCTCTTTTATAGTCGCAAAAATAAAACCATTAATATTGTAATGAATATATACGCATTACTCGACGAATAATCGCTGCGACTAAATAATAGAACTTGACCTCTATTTTAGTGGCGTAGCGATTGTCGCAGATTTGAATGAAACATACCTACGTCCACAGTCAAACACGCACTTTACTATTGTTTATCGACATCAGGCCAGTACCACAGATAATATACCTACTATTAAAAAATCAATCATTAAATAATTGTCAACAAGCCAGCCATATTGCTTTAGATACTGATCGAATAATTATGGAAGTTGAGATAACACCAGAGTTGTAATATGATACAGTTCTGAAAGTTCACAATGACCGGTGACCACAAAAGTTGTTTCTATAAAATCCATTTCATCAACACATATAAGACGTTGCGATTTATTGCCGGCTGTGTGCTATCTTTCGAATTGTTTTGCGACTACGTTTAAATAATCTCGCGACAACAATTATTGGCAACAGAATCCTAGTGCTCGTCTAGCCTCTCAATAGTATCTCACCGTTACGTCTATCAAATTTTTTCAAATTTCAGTAGTGTGTAATCATATAAAGGTATCGTTTTTTCTTAAATAGATCTAATAGTATATTATTAGGTACATGCATGAGTAAATAATGAAGGCTTTTATCCTGGAAAGTGAAGTTTGCGATCATCCAACCAAACAAAAAAAGAAATTCATAATCAGTATTTTTTAATTTTTCGTGAACACACTCTTATGTAAGTCGTGATTTTTGCGATATATAAGCATTTCATTCTCTTCGAACATTTTTAGTCTTCAGGAATCACGAATTTCACTTTTTACGGCAGCTTTTAGGTTTTTACTAACAATCGCAATCGATTGTTTTTTTTGTTGTTATCATGGAGAGTAGAGGGGAGGAGACTAAACGGCTTGCCTTCGAATTGGCCACTTTTCATGTACCAAAGTAGCTGGTACACAAATTCGCCGCCAGGTCCGCAGTGTCGCATTCTGGGCTTGGGAATACAAATGCAATTGTTATACAGTGAGAAATTATTAAAGAATTTTTATATATTGAATTCATTAATCGTCAAATTGTTTTGTGCCTGGTTATAATACTGGTTACGGTAATTTAAAGACATGGAACAAGAAAAATGGCGTGAAAAGCCCTAGTTTATTCCGACCTCGCACGGTAAGTCAATCTTGAAATTGTAGTCATTAACTTTAAATATTAGTCTTAAAATTGCTATTCAAGCAACCCTTAATAATATATAACAATCTATGTTTAAGGACGAAATGGTTAGAAATTGGGAAAACGCTATTAGGCGGGCAGACAAGCTGTGTGTGAATTACATTTTTTAGATAATTATATTGAGCGTTTTTACACAACTACGGTCTTAGATGGTTCTATTTTTCAAATGAAAAGAAGTACTCCCAAGATAAAGGAAGATGCAATACCTTCTATTTTTCCATCTTTTCCAAAATATCTGAATAATTCAACAAAAAACGCAAGTTGCTCACACAACGAGATTCTATTTTGCTACCTAAGAATAGAAATACTAAAGCATTGGTGATAAATACCGAACAGGATGGAACAGTACTTGGGGAGCTTAAAGATTTGTTAAATTATGAAAATTTGCCTTCAACTTCTTAGAAATCGCGAAAATTGACAAAGGACATATTAAGCAAACTCATACCATATCGTAAAACTCTAATAAACATTCAAATAAATTATTACATTCTTGTATTAAAGAAAATATATCTTGTAGTAAATTTTTCGTAGTATCTAATGTAAACTAATATGAAAATTAACTTTAAAATTTTGTTTTTGATTAACAATGGGCTTGTCCTTTGACACATATGAAAAATGATATGGGACGTTTCTTTAGCGAAGCAAAGGAATTTCGGACAATATATTAACGTCAGCAGCTATTGATTCAGCTTTTTTTATAAGTGAATCAAAACTTTCATCAGTATTCTTTTAGCAGATAGCAAATTAAATTTTTCGAGACAGTTACACATTCGGAAATATTAATTTTGGGATTTTGATATATCATACTATAACAACGTTAATTTTTGATAGATCGCCCCAAATTATGGATGAGCAGATAACTTTAAATGAAATACATTTCTCTACTAAAGTTTGTGTTATAATTCTGGTTTTTAATTTTTTATTATTTCATTAAGGCTTTTAAACATTTTTATTATTTAAAATTAAAAGTTTAATTGCAATCTAATGAAACATATTTTGATTTACTGAAACTCAATTTTTTTGGATTTCACTTCTTCGCCAATTAAATTAATTGTTATTTCATTTTGGAAGTGCACTTCTAAATAATGAGGTAGTATGCGACTTTTAATATAATTCAAATTGTCTAACATGTATTTCTTTGAAATTCACATACGCATTTCAAGAATTATTTTTTTTTATAATTTATAAAATGTTTAGTGAACGAAAGGCCGCTCTCTATAATTCCCGCCACTCTGTGCAATTGTATACATACGCCTACTGCACCACCGCTAGGAACGGCGCTGGACTGACTAATAATTCAAATATAATGGGGAAAGGCACAGTGTTCTTAAAAACAAATAAGTTGGTAATAATCCTATTTAAAGCTAGGCTTATAATTGTAAATATAAATCATAAAAATCTCAATATTTTCCCAAAAATTTGAGCAATTTCTAAACATTCTCATTACAGTTGCATGCATTTAAATAGGGTAAATGGCGAATCGTAGCCCAGAGCCTAACACTTGCGCCTCCGGTGGGGAATTTCGAACTATCTATTATGGAACATAAATGTGTGCCATTTTAACTTGACAGCGTATATTGTCGTTTAGTCTCCTCCTTTCTAACCTCCATGGTTGTTACTGAATGGTGATTGGTTATTGAAAACTGTTGCCAGCCTAATAATGGTAAAAAATAAAAGTTCCGATATGTTTTATTTTTATTGATCTTTCTCTATTGGAAAAACTTTTTTGAAATTTGAAACATACACATGGTATAATAAATTCCAATTTTTATAACATAACTGGACCATGTTGCCGTGTCGTATAAAGATCCAGTAAATGTCGGAATTTCATTGATTATTAATTTCTTTCTAATCATTGGATGTTGAATGAAGATTAAAAAATCTACATAAAGCTGATCTGCGTCTTTACTCGGAGTCGTCATTTTTGTCCATATATTTAATAATTATTGTGAAAATTTCACGTATTTCCTTATGTTATCCATATTCCGTAGTTCACATATTTAAAGGAAGCACTGAGCATTTTTTAAAAAATGAGGGGGTTATTTAAAAAAAAAACAATAGTTTATAAGGTCTCAAATTTTTATTTATACTTTTTTGTTTAAACCGTTTGTATACAATACACATAATTAGTAAATTATAATACATTATTAATCGTGATGTATGAAATCCCTGATTTTGTATTATTAAATTAGAATGATGTTACCACCCCTTTATTGACAAGCCACTTAATCAAAGTTATCTAGAACATAATTTAACCATTAAAAACAAATTCGTTAATTTTTGTAGGTTAACTTCAAAATCAAAATGGCAGCAATGTGTTATGGAATGAGCACCCCCCAACATTCCAAATAGTTACGTGTGTATATAAAAGATTATTGAGAAAGGATAAACACAAAAAATCGTATACTTAGTACATGCAAAAAATTTAATTATATAATATTATTTTTGTTTCCGGCGTTAATTGAATAAAACTAGACAGCCAATATTGTTCGATAAAGTTTGATAATATTTTAATTACTTTCGTAAACTATAGCAACCATTTTAACACTACCGTGATGAAAATTATTTCTGTAGTATAAAACACAAGAAAAACAGTATCCTATTTTTAAACTCGTGTGGAAGTGTCAATAAATCGTACAGACAACAGATTAAAGTGTTTGCCAATTTCGAGGTCAATGCGAAGAGTAGTATTCGGTGGGTCAATGTATCGTTACTACAAATACGGCCCTGTTCAATATTTTCGGTTGTGATTATTCACGCTTATTGTGTTTACCATCTGCGGTGTTTACCAGTAGTCTGTACGTGAAATGTAAACATTTCAAAGTTTATGCTAATATCATTAAATACCGAAAAACTTATATGTAAATTATTTTCATAACAATTTATAGGAACTCGATTAAGGTGAATTTCAAAAGTTTCCTACGTACAGAATATTACTATACTTCGTACATTATAAAGATAGATGTACGTCATACATTTTTTTATCTTTAAATCTAATTCTAGAAAGGATATTTATTATAAAAAAATGAGTATAATTAATTATATTTAATAATTTATACATTTCAATATAATTAATCTCCTTTCTTGAATTAGATTAAGAGAAAAAAATATGACGTGCATCAATTTTTATAATGTATAGGCCTTGTTTACAGTGGCGTAGCCAGCCACGTAGGGCAAACATATAAGCGGGCGCTTTATGATTCTTTAGGAGCACTCTTATTTTAATGAAAGTACGGAATTTTATATTATAGAATGTATTTTAAAAAAATATGATAAAGACCCACCGCAGCGTCGTGCACTGATTTTGGAGAACTTATATGACTACGTATAGAATTCTAAGAATTGACGTCTGTGTTGGAAACGTTACAAAAAATTATTTCATAGAACTGTATAATTGATGAGCCGCAGAATTGCGAAGCAATATTTTTTTCATTCAGACATTTCAAACATATAGGTACGGTGTTTGTTTTTGAAAATACGTGTGTGACAAAAAAATGTTTATTGTGAGTGCACTCACTAAGCGGTGAGGGGCGCCAAGTTAGGGGGGCGCGGCGGCAGCCACCCCCCGTCTGGCTACGCCACTGCTTGTCTATATATATCGCTACGGGGTATAGGTGCCATTTCGTGACGTTTGATTCGAGCGTCAAATGCGATCACGTGGTACGAATTAGATTATAGCGCCATCTGAAATAGATGTAAAGCTAAACACCGTTTAGCTTTTTTTAGCTTGGCGAATTAATGTTTGACACTTATTAATCCACATTTGATATTTATCGGTTCCAGTATTGTTTTTCACGTACCTATTTCAAGATTGAACTTATTACACATGTTCTTATATTTTATATGACAGTTTCTTTCTTGAAATTACGCATATTGTTTATATTTGAACACAGCAAACTACGAACGAGTTGTATATACAGAGTGGGCCACAGAAAACAGTCCACCCTGATATTTGGCAGTATTCATTAGATTTTAAGGAAATACATCGATTTTTGTTATAAGGGGGATACATTTTTACGATAGAGCAGTGTTGCCAATGGAGTTCGCCGAAAATTCCCAATTTTTATGTAGAAAAATCCCTAGAATTCCCTAGACCAAAATTACATTGACAATCCCACTCATGTATAATAATTCCCATTTGTGAGTACAAAAATCATAGTTTGCTATCGGCTAAATAGGAAGGAACAGAAATAAAAGTGGCAAAAAATATCGGATAAATTACGTTACCGTAGCAACTCTAACATTAACCGTTTGTTTATAAAGCGTTGAGCGTCGCATCAGTTCATGCCCTGCGATCTTTTATAGCCACTGCTAAACTGCATTTTTAACGCCATCCATTCGCTTGGAAGGTTACTAACGAACTTTATTTTACTGATTGCTGTAATACCGTCATCTGTGAATTTACCCAAACCAAGCTATTTGGATGTCAATTTTAAAAAATAAAGTCATTTTTGACAAATGGGTAAATTTATGTGGAAACAGAAGGTTGAAGGAGAAAATGACATCTGAGAATATTTACAACAATTGTACAGTGTGTGCCTTACAATTTTTACCAAAAGATTTTGGTCCAAATGAAGTTCTGAAAAGAGGAGGGTATAAATGCAGTTTACGAGCTTTTCTTGTATTACTAAAAATTTTAGATTATTGGGTAGATTACGTTTGTAGAAGCATAAAAATAAAAAAAATCTTGGCGGTCTCTTATTTTAATGAAAATATTCACTTTTACAAGGTTCACTTTTGGAAGTTATACAACGCAATGGCAATAACAAAAAATTTATTTCTGTCATAAAAGTGCCAAAATATTGTCATTATTATTTGTTGCCATTGGTATTGTGTGTTCTTTTTATTTTTGTTGCGCTTCTATATTTAAGATTTCCTTGGCTTCTGACAAAAATGAATTTTATTAATCTAGACGATATTTATACCTGACGAAATAATAATAAAGCAAACGCAGCGTTTTGGTTTAATACCCGCAAATAATGAAATTAAGTGCCCGGTGAATTTTTGGGTATTTCATAATGACACCACGGCCAGATTCCATAGATGGTTTTTGTTGGGAATGTAATGGACATATAAAAAAATAAACAGAAACGTATATTTTGTAATAAAAGGTAACTATAAAATTATAGTTTATTATTCAAATCTCTGTTTGATGTCTCCGCTCTTTATGACGTTTCCGATATTTATTGATTTTGTCAAATCACATTTTTTTGGAAAATATACGGAAACAATATAAAGAAATGAAGTAGCAAAAATAGCCGGCCGGCCATATGGCTAAACTTTGGAATGCCACCAATCGAGTTCAGGTTTCAAATTTTTTGTACAGATAGGTCCTATTATAAAAACGTTTTATACCAAGTCACAAGTTGCGGAAACAACTACTTTTCGAGATATGAATTTTCAAAATTATTCAAACTTACTTGTATTGTCATGCAGGTACATTTTCAATTTTGAAATATCTCCAATCTGGTTCGGGTCTCATATCTTTTTTACATACAGTTATTATTATAGAAACGTTTTATACCAAATCACGAGCTGAGAAAACAAATACTTTTCGAAATATGAATATTAAAAATTATTAAAAACATTTATTTTCCATGCAAATACACTTACAATATTTATCTAATAATATTGAATAATTTAATTGTATTTATCATTAAATACATGTTTAAGACTATTATAATTTAATAAATTTCGGTTTTGAATATATGTAAATTTCGCACACAGTTTTCATCATAGTGAAAGTAATATGCATTCATTCTTCCCCTTGAAAAATATCCAATACTTTGTAAAGCGTACATCAGGTTATTCAAGAAGGAAAAGGATGCATCCAATGATTATATTCCCTTCTTAAATAACGTAATACCCAATACTTTGTAACGCACATTAAGTTATTCTAGAAGGGGAAGGAAATATAATCATTGAATTCGCCCTTTCCCTTCTTCAATAACCTGATGTGCGCAATAGTTTGTAACGCACATCAAGTTATTCGAGAAGGGAAAGGGTGAATCCAATGATTATATTCCCTTCCCCTTCTTGAATAACTTAATATCCTATACTTTGTAACGCACATTAAGTTACTCAAGAAGGGAAAGGGTGAATCCAATGGTTATATTCCCTTCCCCTTCTTAATAACTCAATATCCAATACTTTGTAACGCAAATTAGTTACCATGGCAACCAAAATATACCTTATATAGAAATAACATACCTCCTTAAATTTTTTAGGGCATTTTTACGTTATAAGATTTTTTTTATGAATCCCACTTGCCCATTTGGGAAATTTTGGGATTTATTCATCTGTGGGTCAAGCTATTGCGAATGCAAAACGAGCTAAGACTCGCGCAACATACGTTTGTGGATTGGGCCAATTTTTTCAGAGACGCATTTATAACCAAGGCAACAAAAATTGGGGGACCTGGTCAAATGTGAAAGAGATGTATACTCCTTATTTTTGTTATGCTTATTGTTTTATTATATTTTCAGTGTGGAAATTGACGTCTATTTACTTAAAAAATAAAAGAAAACGCCGATTAGTCGTAAAATTATTTTTTTGTTTGGGGGAGGGGGGTACCTCTTTTCTTTTTTATGTTTATAGGCTATTTAATTACGAAATTAAAAAAATATAAAAAAAACCCATTTTCAGGAAAACCAATTATTGGAGGGGGGGAAATTTTTATGAGACCGCCGAGTTTTTTTCCATTTCTATGTTCAGGAGGCTTATTTAGTTACGAAAAACAAAAAAAAATCGAAAAAAGGCAAATGCCCGTAAACTGCATTTATTCCAAGAGGAGTTTTCCCATCAGTCAATTTACCAGGTAAATATATAATAATTAAAGAAAAAAAACTAACAACTAACTAGGATACATTTATTCAATAATTGTTTTTATTTTCTAGAATCAGTAACTGATGATGTTCCTTCCTCAATAATTGAAGCTGAACCATCAACCTGTTTAGCTGTACCACAAATTGGCACTGCATCTGTAACTGAGGGTAAGAGAACTTTGAAGTTACAGGAAGCTTTAAATGCTCAGTTTGTAAAACTGAGAGCTAAAAAAGCACAAGAATCCTGTGCTATTAATGAGGCTAGTTGTAGCTATTCAGTTGAACCCGAGCTGAAATTATCAACACATGCTGTTCAAGATTCTACTTCTGTCACACCAGCAGACTTGAATGCCACAGTTACTCCAAAAAGAAGTTAGTGAATAATTAATTGATTTATTAATATATAGGTGTTTAACAAAGAAATTTTCACAGAAATAGTAGATATTAGGTATAGGTCAATATTTTGATTTATTAAAAAACATGAAAAATTATTAGTTACTTAGAAATGCATTTATAATTTCATATTATTTAGTTACATCAAGTTTTGACTGTACACTTCTATAGAATATTGTCTAAAATAGGATTTAAAATTTAACATTTCAACAAAAATGTTATCTAAATTGCATATTCATATTATTTTTTAATTTAGAAAGATCTGATTTACTAGCGGAGGTGAATGTATCTAGGGTTAAAGACCTATCACCAAAAGCCAGACGTCTCTATAAAATAGCCACTCAATTTAAAAAAAAGAGCTACCCAGTTTAGAAGAAGTCTTCAGTTGCTGTTAAAAAGGTATGCTGCTGAAACCTTAGAAAAATCTGAACTTTTTGAAAAATGTGTATCCATTATATTGTATCATATGTGTAATATTTGTTAGCACATGCTATTATCAATGAATTATTCTTATCGTAAGTTTTAGAAGAAAATAAAGAAAATCACATGTACTATTTTATAAACAAAATTTTATATTAAATTTTTGAAACTATTTGTCGACATTCGTCTTTTAATAAACTATCCTGGTTAATAAAAACGGATAAAAGCTTTAAACAGCTTTTTGAAACAACCTATCCTACTTTTAAGCCAAAATAAAATAACAGGTTGTTTCAAAAAGTGTTTAAACTTTATGTGACTGTTTTTATTCGTTTATTTAAGAAAAAACAATATAGGCATAATTTAAAAAACCTTCAGTATTTACTTGGCTTGCCATCTAGTAGTAGCTAGTAAACTGTGACTAATCATGCAGGTCCCGTCCTTTATTTTTTCCCTGTAGGTGAATAGTAACCTTCCACCACAATAGATGGCACAGCACTCGACAAAAGTTTGTGGCTTCGGACTTAGTACAGGAGATTCCATTCTTCCCCGTATTAAAAGTATCTATCTATGCATCAGTTCGACAACTGCAAACGTCAAAGCAGGATTTCACAACAAGTATGTCGAGATATGGAAATATTTGCGAGGCAGAAATAGTAAGAGAAATTGAAAAATCAACTCCAGAAAATACATTCATTGGATTGTCTTACCAAATACCACGCGAGCTCAGATCTAGCAGGATATTTTTTCAAGTGGTTTTCTCATACTTTCATATAGGTAATGTAACTCAATCTGTTCTGTCAAAATCACGAGAGCGTAGCTCGTTAAATTGCCAATGAAAGTAAGTATTCGAAAACAACCACTAAAAATATCCGGCAACATCTGAGCTTTTGTGGTATTACCCCCGAACATTTGCACTTCGATCTACCTACATACGACAAAATTAAAATGCAATAATTTAGGAATTATGTTTATTATTACAGATACAAAAAACCGTACATCAACACTATCTATCATAACTATAAAAATAATATAAATGCCTATCTAATTGTAAGAGGTAGTTAACGAAAATAAAAGTTTCTGAACCCAAAAAGCATTAAATTTTAGAATCAATCTTTTTTTATAAAGGTTTCCCTTTTTCATTTACAGAAAAATTACCATTAGAAAGGCAAATTGAACACACAGCATTTAATGCCTCACTGGATATTTTATTTCGGTTTTTATTTTTAACGTCGGTAACGACTGAAAATACCCTCTCGGTCTCGACATTAATGTGTGGGGCAACATCATGCAGAGTTGCTAAAAACAGAGATTTTTAAATTAATATTCATCTTCAAAATTACGCACCTGCCTCAGTGACCACCAAAAATCTTCAATTGTTTTTTCCATGAACCGCTATTTTTTTCAAATAATTGTCAAACTAATGTAAAAGTCTATTCCATTCTATATCTACCTCCATTTTGTCGAAACCTTCAACTCCATTGAAACTATCATAGTGTTTTTAAATGTTCAGGTATATCTAAGAGTGCAACATCCGGCTTCAAAAAACGTAAACTATCCAAAAAAGGTATTATCAAGAGGAAAACGGTTTCCAGACGATGTTATCAAAAATTGTAAACATGAATTTCAAATGTGATTCTCCCTCCAGATAGGTAGACCTGATACAATATTCATTACATCCTTTGCCTAGATTTATACTCACTAAGTGTATTAAAATAGCGTAAAATGTACTTTAAAAATAATAAAATTGCTTTTGTGCAGGTATTATTTAATTCAGAAAAAATAAAATCTACCGTTTTAGAGTTCTTCCATTTTCAAAAGTTTAAAATAATTTAAAAGTACCTGCCAATTTTCTACTATTCTTTGCACAGCATGTTGCATGTTCAACCATATTGTAACAGAAAGTTTTATCATTTTCAGTTGTGTTATTTCGAAATACTCTTGCATTTTTGCCAGTTCTGCCGTTCTTTTCACAGACATTGAAAAAAAACTAGCCACACTTTTAATGAACCCTTCTAGAGTTCTTGGCAATTTTGAACATGCTTTATTTGCCACTAGTCCTGCAGAATGAAAAATGCAAGGAATAACAATTAATGCGCGAGTTTCATCTTGTAATCGGGTCATGAAGCTATTATTTTTGCCTAAACATTTGCATTATCCGAAGCTACAGTAACAGAAGTATCCGTACTCTCATCTATAAGTATGCTAAAGTATTGATTCCCGAGTATTTCAATTAAACCTTGATATTGTTCTTCAGCTACTACATTTTTTATTATATTTGTCGTTTTTGTTCGACCCAAATTACAATCCCTTAAAATTGCCGAGTCGGAAACACATTCTTTTAAAACTGGAATTAAATGATCAATGATTTGAAAACTTACGTAGTGGTGTGCTAAAAAAATGGCGAGAAGTTGAGAATCCAGGAACATTTGACAAGGAATAGTTCCGTTTTCTACAGACATTTGCAATTTAATAACCATTCTTTTGTGGTGGATGACAATTTTAAAATTTTACATGTTTGTGAACATGGAACTAGACTGAACGCTTTGGAGAACTTAAATTTTTTTTAAATCAATTAATAATGAAAATACTATAGCATTAAATTTAAAATCACTATTGAAGTTCCACCTCTTTTAAGGATTTTAGATTATAAAAAATTATCTTCGCTTGAGTGTGTTAACGATCAAATTATTTGAAACGTTAGTTCGTCTAGTTCTATTGTCTTGTCTTTGCTGTTTATTTTAAATTCATGCTGTTATCCGTCCTGTGTGAAGTTTTTAAATTGACTGGTAAGTTACAGTTATTTGAATAGAATCCGAATTGCTATATTAAATTTACCATCATCATTGTAGCTTACCCGCCCCGAAGATGACTTTGTTATGTCGAAACTAGTCGGCATGTGATAATAAAAACTTTGTACGAATTTAAGGATTTTAATACATTTACCTACTCCTATTTTATAAAAATTTGTACCGTAACTCTCTACGATCATTAGTTTTTGTGATACAGCCGCTTATTTGCACACCTTGTACAGTGAGAAGTCCCGTTACCAATTTCAAGTCTTTTTTGTCTAACTCGAGAATCTGTTTAGCTTTCCTTGACGAAACACTCACCAGCCATTTCGTTCTAGCACTTTAATCCAGTGAGATCTCATTAGATCGTTTCCCAGCATCGAAACTCTTCCTTCAAGTGGACTTTAGAAAGTACACAGAAGGGTTCCGGGCTAAGGAATTTGGAGTTTGCTTCTTCTTTGGAAATACTGTCTGCTTTCCCATTGCCTCTAACTCCCCAGCGACCTGGCACCCACATCAGGGTGATCTGGTTAGTTGTTGCTGTATTTATTCCAGTATACAGTCCATTATTTTCTTTCTGTGTCGTTTCATTAGTACGTCATTTAATTACTGTTGAAGAAGGAGCAATGGATGAAAAGTGACTGAATTGAGAGCGAAACGCAGTCACACTAGCGGTACATGCAGGGACAGGTTCAGTGTAATGACACACTGTGCTATTATTTAGAATAGGTGTGCTCTGATTCGCAGTATACTACTAACGGGGTGAAACACAGTATATAATGGGTTTAAATAAAACGGCTAAATTATACTGCGATTCAGAAATATTCACGCAGTTGTTAATTTCCATCAATTGAAATTTGTTTTTATTACTAATAGGTTCAGGTTAAAGAGAAACGTTATTATTAAATAAATTGTTGTATTTGTAATCATATATATGTCGCATCAAAATGAGAACATAAATTAACACGTTGATGGACATTTAATGCTACAGTAGTAATACAAAATTATTTCTAACTTAACTACGACTGCAATAGCAGTAATATGAAAAGTGTTCATAGATATCTGCCATAGCAGTAATATTTTATGTAACAACAACTTACAGTTTGGGACGTACTCTACTAATTCTAAAAATCAGACACTTAAAGGTGTAACAACACAATCTGTTACTTCGATCCGTCATTCAAATGCAGTTAGAATACAAAAAAATAATAATTGAAAATAACAAAACAGGTTTTAAGTAAAAAAATTAAGTAGATATGTTTATCTTATACGGTTTTCATATATGGAAGTAAATTGTAAAACAAAAAACTATTTTTATTTTTTGAGGGGAAGACTTTCTTTTAGGTGATATAGCAAAAAATAACAGGATATTGATTAATAAATTGGTACAAGCTTTTAGAATGTCTTGGGAAATCTTTTTTTGAGTAAAAGTGATTAGAAATGTCGGACAAAGTAAAAAACTTGATTATACGTTACACAACGTCAAACTCTATAAAACAATTGCTCCACAAATCCTTACTGGTATTGAGTTATACTTAATTGGAAGAAGTGAAGAAAAGCTATTAAAGACTAGCAAAATTCATTCCTTCAAGTTGTACAGGGTGCGGCAGTGGAACGGGAATATTTATATATTGCGTGGCGGGCGTCAGACGACTCAAGAGTAGTGGGAGACTCGACCTTTCGCGACTAGGCATCCGGTATTTTTAGTTCTGGTTCACGCGATTTTATTTTGCTAAAGTAAAATTATAGGTACAGCTTGACAACACAGCCCAAGAATACGATTAAAAATATAATATCTAGAATAGTGGTACGTACTATTAGTATTGATCGACTCAGTGATAGAAAAAGATATAATTTTCGGTCTCGGTTTTTCGAATGACAAAATTCTGTCGGAATCGGTTTTAATTTATCACAAAACCAACTTTTCTTGAAACAAGATGACAGTTGATTAAGCGATTGTTACTCCCCCTTTGAATTTCCCTTTTGCCTTCCTTCCCCCAAACCCTCGTTATTATGTTTTCTTTGGAGTAAGTAATCTCAAGAAGCAACCACGTCGTGTATTGGTAAGTAAAAAAAAACAGTCCACATTGATACAACTGAGTTACGCGGAAACAACTGGTGACTTAAGTTATATTAACAAAGAACCATACAAATCTGACAGTACTGATCACTGTGTTTCAAAAGGCTTCCTTAATGTTGTAGATTCTGTAGAGTAAGACACCTTGAAATGAAGTTCTTGTTAGAAATCAGAATGTTTGTTACTTCTTATGCAATACCGTCCAAATTATAAGTTTCAAACGCTTTGGAAGGAAAAAATTGTCGAATTATTTCTAGATATGTAATTCAATGTAGTTCTAGAATAATGATAAAAGTATTGAAAATGGAAGACATTTTATCCTCTTAGATGAATAAATCATAATAACCATCAAACATTTGAAAAATCAGATATATAGTTATTTGAAATATCGAATTTAATAAGTAATTTGTAATTTATTGAAAGGAATTATCAACATAAACATAATTTACTCATCCATGATACTAAAATTTAGCCACTAACAATAATATAAGAGTTTCAAATGTTGAAATTAGGGATAATAGATTGATTCGATAAAAATTGATCATTGAAATATATTACCGCTACAGCAGTACAGTTTGTGAACTATAAACATAGAAATTTCCTGCTTAGACAACTAAAGTATGATAAAAATCTACCCACAGTTTATGAAAATATCAATACGTTAATTAAACACATCCGTCAACGTGTTAAAATGGAAAAAAAGTGTGTTGACGACACAATCCATTCTTTTTTAATAATTATGTATAAATCGTTAAAATATGTTAATAAATATCTTTCAACTAACTTAAAATGACGTCCAGATGAGCTATGCTCTAAAGTAAAGAAAAAATGCATACCCAAAAAACAAAATATGGAGACGTAATGAAATTTGTTAAGCAAGAAGGTACAAAAATATAAATAGAAAATTAAATATTTGTGGTAACAGATTAACAAAACGGATATATGCAGTGGAGGCGTCAAATTTTCAAAAACAAATATTTTGTTTCACTTTGTATAAACGTGGCAACATGGCTATCAACGAACACGCGACGTTGCCAAGTTTAAACCTATTTTATAAGTATTTCAGATGTATCAAAAGCATTGTTAGTCAATGGGAAACAAGAAGGATTTCACTTATTTTAAAGTTTCGTTTATTGAAGAAAAAGAACAATTTTGACTTAGATGTACAAATGGAAAAAAAAGTTCCCCAAGTTTGATTTAATTTCAAATAATCGTTTTTCTTTAGTATGCACTATATAAAGTTATTAACTATGGAGATATTTAAAAAAATAGCTGAACTTTTGATGTATTTTTTCGTTACCCAATAAACTTACCTTTGGATCGGTGAAAGAAATCTCTTACATCACTAATAAATGTCAAAAAGACATAAATAGCTAGAATGTGATATTAAGTATAATCAATCGTAGACCCAATATGTTTGCCAATAATAATTGATCGATTTGTAATTAGTAATTCCATAAATATTGTTAAGAGTGGTTTTGTTTATCAGAGAAAATTTACTTAGTTACAAACAATATCGATGCTATATCGGTCTGTAAGACCGATGCTAATAATTGATTGATTTGAATCCCAGTGTGATGCGTTTGTGTAGCCTCCTCTTTAGTAATTCCATATTATGGGGTTTCAATGGTTTCATTTATCTGAGAAAGGTTACTTATTACGAACAATATCGGTCTGTAAGACCGATGTTAATAATTGATCTATTTGAATCCCAGTGTGATGCGACTATGTAGCCTCCGCTTTAGTAATTCCATATATGTGTTTGAATGGTTGCGGCTATCTGAGGAAGGCTACTTAGTTACAAATAATATCGGTCTGTATCGATCGATTTGAATCCCAGCGTGATGCGTCTATATAGTCTCATCTTTAGTAATTCCAAATATGGTGTTCAAGTGGTTTAATTTATCTGAGAAAGGTTACTTAGTTATGTACAATATCGGTCTGTAAGACCGATATTAGCTAGATTGTTAGGATGTGCACAGTACTTTATAAAATTGTGTTTTCTTGGACATTTTAGTTTCGGTAATATTAAAATAGCCCAAGGAAAATATGTTATTGAATAAGAAAGACTTCTACAACTTTTCGTGGAAGTAGGAACAGATGAAGAGGTATTAATTGATTATAATATACCATATGTAACTCTTAGTACCTGCAGGTGCAAATTATGGCAGTTGTGTGTACTGTTCTTCAATAAAAAATAGAAAAACTAGGAACGACTGTTATCAATGCTCTAAATTTATGTATTTAAAATACATTTTATTTGGTGTTCTGTTTTTTAAGGTAGGTTACAGTTTTCACAATTCCAACTTATAAAATTTTTTCGTAGTATAAACATTTTTTGTAATTAAATTATGTTACGTTGAAAAACATATTCCTTTTTATTTTAAAACATTTTTTTACCAAATTATTGTAAAATACACAAAAATACTTAGGTTGACAGACAATATTGTGTCTAAAAGAAGAAGCAGATAAATAAATGAACTGAGGAGACCAAAACTACCGCTGTTAAAAATAAATCGGTCCCAGGGACCGACGTTAGTAAGCATGTATTGTCTAAGAACGTCATGATCACTGTTGAAGAGAAAATAGTAAATAAATGTTTTTTTATGTTAACTGACAAGACATTATTACACCAATCTACATTGGATTGTAAAATACATAAAAATACTTAGACAGACATTAATGTGTCTAAAAAAGAAACTGATAAATAAATAAACCTAAGAAACCAGAACTACCCCTGTTAAAATAAATCGGTCTCAGGGACCGACGCCAGTAAGCATGTATTGTCAAAGAACGTTAGTGGTGGAGGGTTGATCACTTGTTGAAGTGAAAATAGTAGATAAATGTTTTTTGTCGATGTTAACTGACATGATATTATTACTCCAATCTACATTGGATTGTAAGACACAAAAATACTTAAGTTTGACATGCATCTAAAGAAGAAACATAAATAAATGAACTTAAGAGACCAAAACTACACCTGTTAAAATAAATCGGTCTCAGAGACCAGCGTTAGTAAGCATGTATTGTCAAAGAACGTTAGTGGTGGAGGGTTGATCACTTGTTGAAGTGAAAATAGTAAATAAATGTTTTTTGTCGATGTTAACTGACATGATATTATTACTCCAATCTACATTGGATTGTAAGACACAAAAATACTTAAGTTTGACATGCATCTAAAGAAGAAACATAAATAAATGAACTTAAGAGACCAAAACTACACCTGTTAAAATAAATCGGTCTCAGGGACCAGCGTTAGTAAGCATGTAATGTCAAAGAACGTTAGTGGTGGAGAGTTGATCACTTGTTGAAGAGAAAATAGTATATAAATGTTTTTTGATGATGTTAACTGACATAACATTATTACAACAATTTACAGTGAATTGTAAAAAAACACAAAAATACATTGGTTAACAGATATTAAGGTGACTAAGAAAGAAACAGATAAATAAATGAACATAAGAGACCAAAACTATCCCTGTTAAAAATAAAATGTTTCCAGGGACCGATATTAGTAAGTATATGTATTGTCAAAGAACGTTAGTGGTGGAGGGTTGATCACTTGTTGAAGAGAAAATAGTAAATAAATGTTTTTTGTTGATGTTAACTGACATTAATTACATTATTACTCCAATCTACATTGAATTGTAAAACACACAAAAATACTTAGTTTGACATGTGTCTAAGAAAGAAGCATAAATAAATTAACTTAAGAGACCAAAACTACACCTGTTAAAATAAATCGGTCTCAGGGACCGACGTTAGTAAGCATGTATTGTCAAAGAACGTTAGTGGTGGAGGGTTAATCACTTGTTGAAAAGAAAATATGAAATACATTTTTTTTGTTGATCTTAACTGACATGGCATTATTACACCAATCTACATTGAATTGAAAAACGCACAAAAATACTTAGTTTGACAGCCATTAATGAGCCGAAAAAAGAAACAGATAAAGAAATGAACTAAAGGGGCCAAAAATGTATCTATTAAAATCAATCGGTTTCGGGGACCGACGTTAGTAAGCATGTATTGTCAAAGAACGTTAGTGGTAGAGGGTTGATCACTTGTTTAAGAGAAAATAGTAAATACATGTTTTTTGTTGATGTTAACTGACATTGAATTGTAAAACACACCAAAATATTTACAGCCATTAACGAGCCTAAAAAAGAAACAGATAAAGAAATGAACGTAAGAGACCAAAACTACCCGTTTGAATAAATCGGTCTTTCGGACCGAAGTTAGTAATCATGTCTTGTCAAAGCACGTTAGTGGTGAAGGGTTGAGGTGGTAAACAATTTACCAAGTAGTGTTAAACGTTATTGCAGCAATTTGGTAAAACCTACTCTTATTCATTTCAATGTGAAGTTCTATGTTTTGAAGATCAACTAGTTGAAGTGAAAATAGTAAATAAATGTTTTTTGTTTTCCTTTCGCATATGAAATAAATTGAAATTACTTGAAGTGAAATAATCACATCGATTCATTTTTTTGAAAGGAACGACTGAATGCTTTGACTGGCACCTCAGATAAATTTAACCTCAAAACTTTATTTAATATGTCATTTGTACCAGAAATGCTTACGCAAAAAGAGATTTTTATGGAAGTAAGTACATGTTAACGTGTTTATACGCAAAGCTACATATAAATTATAGTATTCCAGTTCAAACACCACCAGAAATCCTGCCTGATTCAAGACGAGACCACGATTTTGGTTTCTCGTTCACTGAAAATCCATAATCGGGTTATCAAAACACCAGTCAAAATATTAATTTGATGTAAAATAATCATTAACTTCACGTGGTTGATAGGACGTGCAGCATCCGTGAGGGGGGAGGTAGACTCATAACTTTGCAGCGGATGAAAGGAACATGTCAACTTTGTAATACCAACTGAAGTGAAGTGATTTCTTCTGATATTCTTGTCGAAAAGAAAGCAAGTAATATTACACCAACCTACATTGAATCAATCGAAGGTAAAATTACAGTCAACTATAAAATGTAGCTATCTAATAATTTTTGGGCAAAGAAACCCTCCAGAATTCTCCACGGCCTTTGGAGGTTATGTTATGTGTAGTTTCGGTAAATAATTTCATTGTTTCCACTTTTTCGTGGGTATTTGGTAGTTTATTTTCAGTGCGTTTACTATTACTAAGAAGTAAGTATTCAAATACTATTAAATGAACACATTAGAGTGCAGTCTGTTATAATGTTGTCTACCTGTTGTTTATTTTTCAATTCATAATCAATTTATAGTTCCTAATTTAAGTAGCACTTTTCATAGAATTATAATTCCAGTTTAATTGTAGGTAAAAACATTATTTTAATATATTATTCTTTAGAAATCTATGCACTGTTTATAGCATATATTTTTGATTTTAAATCTGTCGACAGTGTCAATATATTGACTAATTCAGTATCACCAACTTACATACTACAGTCATTTTAGTAAATATTGTCCAATCAATTTTGTTTTCCTATAGCCGTGAGCGATACTAGATACAATATAATCAACAATTGTTTGAAATAATAAATTTATACAGTCAAAATATGCCATTGACAGTTAACTATCAATCATCATTGTCGTTATACGACTTTTACCCAATCCCAATTAACGAGAGACAAAATACGAGAAACTTTGACACCTCCATCCAAAATGAATAATATTAAAAAAACAATTGAACTAAAAATTTCTATATAACTAATCTATATTTAAAAAGATCTAGCATATATGCTATACATGAGGTAGCCCGGTACTAACTTCCATGAGTTCGTCGGTACATGTATTCTGTGGTATATTGAACGCCATTTGGTGTGTGAATTGATTGTGAGCCGCGTGCGGTAAATGCGCGTTCATAACTTGATGATGTCCGTGTATCTGATGCTGTACATGGTGGACGTGGACCGACGACATGCCGCCGGAATAACCGCAATTTTGGTCCGGGATATGGTGTAGTTGATGGTGAGTTGGAGTAAACGCGAAATGTGGTCGGAAAGAGCTTTTACGCGGCGATCGGGCCTTTACTATTGTCGGTTTATAGATGTCTTCCAAAACAGACGGAGCTATATACGTAAATCCCTGGAAACGAAAGACGTTTTTTCATGTTGGAAATGGTTTTTTTTTTTGAAAAACGCACCTGGAAAATTAGATTGGCACTTTCACTTAAGGTCGATTCGTCCGGCGAATCAACTGGAGTTTGTTTCGTAAATCTCGTATCGAATTGAGATACATCATCATCGCTCGCCTAAAAAGTAAAAAGTTTTATTAAAATGTACCTTTCTAACGCTACTAACGTTTACAAGATGGCGCTACCATAAGTTATATTTTTAGATCACACTGTATCAGGGTTGGGCTAAATCTGATATTTATTGAAAAATCAAAAACCATTTATTTTTTTTAAAAAATGACGATTTATTTGATTTTTTAAATTCGAATTTAAAATGTGAACATTTTGATTCTTTGAAATTATTGTTAATTATTTTAATGTATAAGTCTAAAAATTATAATACAGGGTTTTTCATTATATATGGACCCTTCCATATCTCACTTATTATTTGTTACAATTAAAAATGTCTCAAATAAGAGTTGACTGGTTATTAAAGTAGTTTTTAAAATCCAACAAAAATATTATACAGAATGTCCCAAAAAAGAGGGTCAGAGCCAAAGTGTTCTTTCTTAAATGGGACATCCTATATATTTTTAAACTGATCACTTCAATCCGAATTTAACAATATATAATTGTTAACAGTTCAGAAAATATATACGACACAGTAAGATGTAGTAATCTATCGATTGGAATTCAGTAAATTTGTTTACAAAATAAAGTAATCTCAAACTAAGTAAGCCCAAATGAAACTATAAATATTCTTCAAAACGACCCCCCATATTGTCAATGCATAGTTGGTATCTTTGGCGTAAATTCTCTAAACATTTAGAAATAATATCAGCATGATTATTTAAGTTATTAATTTCGCCTTGAATCTTTTCCTGAATTATCTCAAGATTGTTAATTTCGCCAAAGTTAACTATATCTTTCAGCACCCCCCACAAAAAAGAATCTGAGGGAGTTAGGTCGGGGCTATTAGGAGGCCATAGAATTGTCCCATTATTTCCGATCCACTCTGGAAACTGATTGTTGAGATGTTCTCTCACCTCTAATACATTATGGGGTGATGCCCCATCTTGGTGCCAGATCATAGTATTCAATTGGTCAGCTGTAAATTCATTTTCTAGTATTTCACTTATTTTGGGTATTATGCAGTTTAGGTAAGTTCTTCCTGTTAACTTATAATTGAAAAATATTGGCCCAACCACTTTATTCTGGAATATTCCACACCAAACTTTAATTGATTTCCGTCCAGATTTCTTTATTTGTTGCACTTTCCGCTATCTATGATTTTTATTTTCCCATGAACGTCTATTTTTTCTATTAAACACGCCAGCTGTAAAAAAACTGGATTCATCTGTCCAACAGATTTTCTGAAGGATATCTGGAGTTTCATTCAAGCGACGAAGCATTTCCTGACAAAATATTAACCGTTTCCGTTTGTGCAATTCAGTAAGAGCCTGCACGGGAAGTATCTTATATAGTTTATAATTGTGACTTTTCAGAGTCCTAAAAAATTTCATAGGATGTTTTTGTAATATATTGGAGCTGGTTACTAACGAGTGTTCACAGTTTTCTGCAAAAAAGTAGTAGCGCAAAAATTATTCCTTCTTATTCAACTACCATAAAATCCAAAGAAATATATATTTTTTTACCTTCAAAATGCAGAAGTGTATCTAAATCATCCTCCTCATTAATTACACACGTTCGTTTTTTCCTAGAAAAGTTCTTAGTTGTCATTACATGCGGTTATATTCTGTTGAACGTATTGTTGCTAGGCGCATGCCGATTTGGATATAATTCCATAAATTCTCTCCTTGTATCTAATTTGTTATTATTATTTTTTACAAATAGAGAAAATATTCCTTTCTTTTCATCATCTGTATACCGCATTTTCCAAACTATCAAATACAATGTTTTATAATGGTGTAAATAACTACTTGTCAAATATGACAATGCTTTCATTGCCCGTTGTTTATAGTTAGTTTTCATCCCACAGAAACGATTTTTAAATGAATATATATTCTAAACTGTTGAGGTTAGACTATAACAATTATATATTGCTGAATTCGGATTGAAGTGAACAGTTTAAAAATTTGTTATCTGCATCAAATAATAAGTGAGATATAGAAGGGTCCATATATAATGAAAAACCCTGTACAATTTGCGGCTCAAAGACTTGTGTCGCGCTTCTTGCAAGAAAATTCTTGTCGCAATTTGTTTTCCTTCTGTCCTATACACACACTATACAGTGCCGAGTACTGCCGAGTGAGGGACGAACGCGTTTGTTGTGCTTTTTGCAAGAATATTCCTATTCCTTCTCAACCTATAAATTGAATTTGCCCAACAATTTCACGCATTTCGCTAGTTAGGTTAGTTAAGTGAAGTGAAAACATATAAATAAAGGAAAATGAGTGGAAGAAAAGAGGACCCAATATGGCAGTTCTATATTAAGACAACAAATCCAAATAAATTGGGGTGTAGGGCTATTTGTAGAAAGTGCAAGAAAGGTATTCAAGGGTTAGTCCAAAGACTTAAAGCACACCACGATGTTTGTAATGATCAAGAGAGGAATACAGGTAATTAAATTTTCAATTTAATTTTATTTATATTTAATAAAGACTTTTATTATTAACCCGGGAATGATTGCATTGTTATATTTTGACTAACATTTTTTGTTTTTTGTTGATTCTCCAAGCAATTAATATTTTATTTTTGAGATAATTTAGTGAAAGTTTTGAGACATAAATATTAATTATAAGTTAAGTAACATAGTGTAATTTTTAATTATATATTCTGAGATATTTTGAAAATTTTTTTTTTAAATATATACGTATTATAATATAAGTAGATACATTTTTGATAAATAACAGAATACAACAGGGTAACAAATGTTTCTATGCATTAAAAGACATATTTAAATCAAAGATATTGTCTACATACACAAAAATTAAAATATACAAGACAGTAATTAGACCAGTCGTACTTTACGCCGCAGAAACCTGGAATTTAACAAAAAAAGAGGAAAACACATTAGAAATCTGGGAAAGGAAAATACTACGGAGAATATACGGGCTAATTAAACAAATTGGAGTATGGAGAATATTAAGAACCTACGAAATTAATCAAAAATTCAATAGCCCAATAATAACAAATGAAATAAGAAGTAAACGATTAAGGTGGGCAGGACATGTACAACATCTAGGTAATGAAAGGTGTGTCAAGAAAATACAGGAAACTAAAAGACAAGGACGAAGAGCAAGGGAACGACCGTAAACTAGATGGTTGGATGGTGTAGAAGAAGATCTTAAAGAAAGTGGAATAAATGACTGGAAGAACAAAGCAAAAGACCGGAAAGAATGGAAAAGAATAGTAGAAGAAGCAAAGGACAGACTTCAGAGCAGAAACTAAATCACCGAATTCACAAACTCCCTACTGATTTAAAGCAGTAGGGTTGGCCAAGCGGCTGGCCACCGCTGCCGGAAAAATGAGGCTAGGAATCCCAATAGGGAGACTAAGGTCTGAAAGTCAATGAGAAGAAGAAGATACATTTTTGAGATAATTTTAAAATTAATTTGATAGATATTATTTTTAACAAAGATAATATAATTTTTAAGCATTCATTTATAGATATTTTAGGATATAGATTTTAGGCATATATAGGATTGTTTTTAAATGTTAGGTGAAATCTAACACGTGGCCTTTAATGTAACTTTCCCAGGTTAATTAAAGATTATCTTTACTCTTCTATACTTACTTAATTTTAAATTTTTTTCAACTTAAAAAAAATTTCTTTTACATCTCTATTGAACATTTTCACTTTATTTTAAAATCAATAATTCAATACTATATCAATATTTCATCAATTAATCAATTTTCAATTATGTTTTTTCTCTTTCCAGAGAGTCGAATGTCGCTTGACAGTTTGCTAGCACATCATCTGCCTTAAGTTGTAGTTCACTAATGACGGATAGTTCATATGTTAGAAAAACTCCACCGAAAGTACCAACAAGTCCAACAACTTTTGAGCCAGTCCAAAAAAAGAAAGCAATCAAAACTCAGCCTACCATGAGTGGTTTTGTAATGCGGACTTCAACTGCTGAAAAACATAAAATTGACAAACAAATAGCAAAGGCTATTTTTGCTACTAATTCGAGCTTCAGATGTATTGAGAATTTAGAGGTGAAAAAGCCATTCAGTTATTAAGGCCTGGTTATACACCGCCCTCGAGAAAAACGTTGGCAACATTTTGGACAAAATCTAAGAAGAGGAAAAAGAAAAATGTTTCTCCTCCCTGTCAGGACAGTTCGTAAATATGTCAATTGATGGGTGGTCAAACGTACACAACGAACCAGTGATATGTGCAACGATAACCACTGAAGATGGACAAGCCCTCCTATACGAAACTATAGACACATCAGGAAATCCACATACTTCAGAATATTTAACTCAAATAGTTTGTGACCTGATTTCTTCATGTGAATTAAAATACAAGTGTACGGTAAAATCTTTTTCCTACAATCACTACCCAAAGTAGACTTTTGCACACTCAAATCTAACCGCAAAGTTGATGTTTTCCGTGATCTGTCATAATTTGACATTATTTCCGCTCTAGAGCGTACTTTTCCGCTCACATGTTTTCATTTACAATAAACTAAAGAAAGTTAGTAAATAATAGGTATATTAGTAGTAATAGTGTTTTAAATGAAACTCACGGTTTCTAGTTAATTCCACAATATAATAAAAGTTATTGAAAATTCTAAAAAATTGACAATTGTTTCGATAAATCATTATCATCGTCAGAATGACAGAAGTTACATTTGATTTATATATACCTGACTTCTTTAATAGTGGTATTTTTGTTTTTACATTAAAAAATTTTGTACTAACGTTACTTTATGTTTTAAAAGAAATTGTTGTATTCGATGCTAAAGATATTATCTTTGAAATATTATTAGAAATATTTCCTGCATATGTGATGGTTTTATAAGTTTTTATTTCATCAGCTTGTTTAGGAAATATTAGTTGTAATGTCACTTTTTCCTCTTTTTTACTAATTAGCTTATTTATCATATCTAATGGATAACCATTGGATGTTGCTATTTGTCTAATTGTATTAATCTCTCTATCAAAATTACATTTGTTCATAGGAACTGAAAAAGCTGTATGTATCATTGAATTATATGCCGCTAGTCTGTGTGACATAGGGTGATTGAAATTGAATGAAATTGTCACATCAGTCTGTGTTTGTTGATTTTCGGTAAATTGAATAATCAAAAAACAAGAGGAAAAAGTGGCATTACAACTAATATTTCCTAAACAAGCTGATGAAATAAAAACTTATAAAACCACATATGCAGGAAATATTTCTAATAATATTTCAAAGATAATATCGTCAGCAACGAATACAACAGTTTATTTTAAAACAGAAAGTAACGTTAGTACAAAATTTTTAAATGTAAAAACAAAAATACCACTATTAAAGAAGTCAGGTATATATAAACTCAAATGTCCAGAATGTAATGCTGTCTATTTGGGTCAGACCCTTAGGAATTTTGAAATCCGATACAGTGAACACTTACGAGCATACCGGTTAAAACAACCAGATAAATCCCACTACGCAAAACATCTACTTGATACCAATCATTCATTGACACTTAACACAAAACTAGAAGTGCTGCATATTTGTGAAAAGAAACAAGAACTGGATTTCCATGAAGAATTGGAAATTAGAAGACATTTAAGAAACCCACAATATGAAGTTGTCAATGAACAGTTAAATCTAGGGAGTTCTCCACTAATAAACTGTCTTCTTAAGTGATAATTGTAAAGATCAGCAGATATAGTTTTCCTGGTTTTCTATATCATTGCACAGTTATAGTGATCTTAATTGAAAAATGATATACAGGATATCACCATAGGGCTAATAATATCTAAGCTTCAATATTTGTAATATCACATCTTCTTCTTTTTTCTATAAACATATATTAAGTCAATCACAAGTTAGGTCACTTCTTGGTCTAGCCAAAAATAACTACTAACATCAGGTAGGCATCAAATGAAATGTAACTTCTGTCATTCTGACGATGATATTGATTTATCGAAGCAATTGTCAATTTTTTAGAATTTTCAATAACTTTTATTATATTGTGGAATTAACTAGAAACCGTGAGTTTCATTTAAAACACTATTATGAGCAGATTCCACGAAGTAAGGGTCGAGACAGTTAATTTCGTATTAATAGTACATTATACACCAAGCGACTAAAGTGACCCATTTAATCCCGCGGATGGGACCCATTTAATCCCCGAGGGAATCAATCCATATACATTTTTAATAAAAATAAATACTACTTAGGATGGACTTTTACGAAACTTTGCTGGGCATCGAGGATGCACTTTTATGAAATGAAACTTGGCTGGGCATCGAGGACGGACTTCCATTTTTTTGTAGTAAGTCAAAGTCCGCCAATAAAAAAAATAGCGTGAAGTATTCGTGGATAACTGGTCTTTCAAACACGCGCGATTTTTCGAGTACGACAGCGCAGTGTTATAAGACCTTACAGATTAGACCGATTCAAACGTCATTTTAATTATTATTTTCTATCTTATAAACCCATCCAAAACACCTATGTTATAGTTGTAGTTAATATTTAAAAATATTCAAAGTGTATAAATAATTACTCCCAATATTTTTCGAATCTCAATTTGTTTAACCCTGTAAATGTCATCTTAATGTCGTTTACGACTTTTGTAAGTTTTAAATTGTCATTAGTTGCTTTTACGGTGTTTTTGATAGATTAAGTTATTTTTCTTCTCGAAACCTTGACTCAAAACATCAAATTGCAGGAGGTTATGGACACAGGACACGCGTGAGACACCATTGAAGCTTCTGGAGTTTGTAATTTGTTGAATTTTTGTGTTAATAAGTGATATCATGAGCCAGCTTCCGCTGATCGAGCATCTAAAAGGGCACGAGAACTATGGTACGTGGAAATTCGCGGTACAGATTTATCTAGAACGCGAAGAGCTTTGGGAAGCAGTAAAAGGCTTTTTCATGTTTTTTTTTTAATTATTTGTCTAAAAATATGGTGATCGTAGAAAAAATCTTGTGTGCAATTCGAGCAGAAAGTGCGTTGCCGCTTTCCGCTCTTAATACACAAATAGCTATTGTGACAGACAATGCCGCAAATATGACACTTATGAGAAAAACATTAGAAGAAAAAACGAACGCAAAAGTTATAACTTATGGCTGCTCTGCACATATTTTTAATTTACTGTGCAAGGACTTTCAAAGACGTTAAAGAACATGTGGTCCAAATTGTTAAGTATTTTCGAAATAACCATTTGGCTAGAGTTAAATTCAGTCAGGCAGGAGGCAGAGCTTTAGTCCTTCCAAGCGATGTGCGATGGAATAGCCTTGGTGACTGCTTAGAGATGTATGGCACTCAGTAGGACATCATATTAAAAATCTGCGAAGAAAATAAAAAGGAGATCGATTCCACTATTTACCAAAAAGTTTCAAATATTGTGATTAAACATTTTAAAACCTATATCACTTGCTCTTTATACTGTACAGAGGAAAAATGCTACTATCGCAGATGCTGTAGAGCAGTGGAAACATTTACAATATATCTTTGAAGAATCTGTGGAATTACCATTACAAAAAACACAACAATTTAATAATCGATATAAGCAAGCACTAACGCCATATCATTTTATAGCGTATATGTTGAATCCACAAAAAAACAAAATACCAGTTAACACCAGAAGAAAAGAATATAGCTTTAGAAACAATTAACGAGTTATATGAAAACGCTGGACTGTTACCTTTAGTAATAAAGTTAAATGCCCGCAGTGCTCCATTTAAGCAAGTTATGTTTTCGGACGAAGTAATAAAAAATGTAAGCAGACTACAATGGTGGTTATCACAAAATGATGAGCCATCTTGAAACAGTTGCCAATAATAAAACAGTTCCTGTGTGCAACTGCTTCTTCAGCTTCAGTAGAATGCGTATTTAGCTCTTTTGGTCTTGTACACTCGGATATTAGAAACAGATTAGGCATAGAAAAAGGAGGAAAACTTGTGTTTTTGTTTAAATTGTATAACGAAAATGAAGACTGAAAATATACAGTAATAAAATTTAGGTGTTACATTTAGTTTAAGAATTTGGAATTATGTACTTCTTTTTTGTTGTTTTTGCTAAAAGCAGAAACTTCTTTTTATTTTTGAGAAAACTTTGATATTATGTTGTTATCTTGTTCTCAATAAAAAGAAAAAAATTGATTTTAAATCACGATTTTAATTTTAAAAATCAAGCGATTTAAATCATGATTTTAACCTGCCCAACCTTGCACTGTATGATACCAACTTACCACCACTTTTAAATTAAATTTTACAAAACTGTGAATAATACAAACATTTTGCTTTATAGAATCAATCAGCCTGTAAAGGAAGAAAAATATGATGGTGTCAAATGGAATATATTGATAGTAATGCGAATATATCACTATAAGTGTTACTTACGAGGCTCGGTTTAAATGGAGGTTCATATTTTCTTCTTAAAACATCATCCCAAACGATGTGTTTGAAAAATTGGTGACGTTTCACTGCTGCAGCGTCTTCTGGAGCAGCACCCAACCTCGAAGGCACCTGTCTTTTTAGGAGTTTTCGCACCAAATCGCGAGCATCGGCTGTTAAATATGGTGGAAGGTTCAATTTTCCTTTCAGGATTTTTTCTATTGTCTTTTTTCGATTTTCCGCTGTAAAAGGAGGCTGCAAGTAAATTCAATTAATGCTAAATTTATTTATATAGCTAAAATAATTGAATAGAATTCTATTTAACCCTTTCGGTCCTGGCATACATCATACTAGTGTATGGCAATTGAAATCTATCCTAATACAAAATTGTGAGCAAGTTATCAACAAGAGTTATAGTTTCTTTAGGAGGTATACTAGGGAATAGATTTGTTACATCGAACAATATGAATTTAGAATTATGGAGTAGTATTATATCTTGAATATTATTAATTAATTCCGTTGAATTTTTAACTGAAATTCGAGGTTTGAATGAACAATATTTAGAAATGAGAATATGAGAATCTTTGAATGAAGGTGCTGTGAAATAAGAAACAACTGGCCTGATTGGGTACCCCTCTCTATGGAGTTTAATTAATGAATACGATTAAGATTAAGAATTATATTGTTTTATTTCATCGTTCAGTATGGATCTTCATCAAGTAAAAGCCTTATCTATTCAATTTTTGAAGAAAGCTGATATCAGCTATTTGGCTATATGGTATTTTAAATTACTTTTAAAAGTGCAGTGTGTACGCATAATTTGTGGTTCTTCGGGCAGTGTTCCAGAAATCATGTATTCCCTAGATACATGAAATTAAAGACAGACAACAAGAGCAGTCCAGCCAACAAAACCAGTATCTATGGCAAAGAAAAATGGTTGAAAGAAGAAAAGAACATTCAGTATAGTAAGAGATATATTTTTAGTATTTATGTTAAGGTAATTCATTCACAACTATCACATATACTACACCCCATAGAGTTTGGCATTTTAGATAGGGACATAAGAGATAAAATTAAAGTAATAATTCACAAAAAGTACCAAGGGCAAAAACGCAAATTAAAGTCATTAACAACCAACAAACCAGTATCAAAAAACCCACAAACCAAATTTTCAGAACATACATTTTTTAATAGATTCGTCAATCTTTCAAATAAAATTTTTTCAGATAAAGAAGTTCAATTATTACAAAAAGGTTTTAAACGTAATATTCAACCCACATGTTAATTTGATAACTTCAACAAAATAGGTATAGAAACAGAAATTAATTTGTATAATTTTCCAAATAATTATAATCTAAAACATAAAGCTTCAGAAATTATTAAAAAAGAATTTGTCGAGTTTAACAATCCCAACTTTGAATTATCAGTCGCCAAATCAATTCAACAAAAATCAAAGTCAAATAGTCTTATATTCATAAAAGCAGATAAAGGAAATACAGTAATAGCATTACCTAAAGAAGATTATATATTAAAAACCAAGAATTTTATTCAGGCAAGCAATTTTGAGACCCTTAAAAAAGACCCAACTAATAAATTTCAGAAAGAAAGAAAACTAGCAGTAGATAACGCTAAATCAATAATTACCGATAAAGAAAAATATAAATTATTGTTACCCAATCCACAACACCGTGAACTTTATTCATTAATTAAACTCCATAAGAGGGGTACCCAAACAGACCAGTTGTTTCTTATTTCACAGCACCTTCATTCAAAATTTCAAAGATTCTCATAGATGTCATTTCTAAATATTGTTCATTCAAACCTCGATTTTCAGTTAAAAATCCAACGGAATTAATTAATAATATTCAAGATATAATTCTACCCCATAATTCTAAATTCATATCGTTTGATGTAACAAATCTATTCCCTAGTATACCTCCTAAAGAAACTATAAGTCTTGTTGATAACTTGCTCACATACAATAATGTTAATCCTATAATTCAATCTGATATCATTACTTCATTAAAAGTGTGTTTGATTCAACATTATTTTCATTTCAATGGAGATGTTTATAGCAGTAAAGACGGTTTGATTATGGGTAACCCCCTCAGCCCCCTACTAGCAGAAATTTTCATGAATATAGAAAAAATTATTCATGAACACCGCCTTAGTAAAAAATTTATGTACTGGCACCGATATGTGGACGACATTTTAGCTATCTTCATCGGTACAAATAGACAATTAGAGAGCTTCATTACTTACATAAACTCAATTCCACAATAATATCAAATTTACCGTAGAGCTTGAACAAAATAAGTCTATAAACTTTTTAGATTTTACAATTTCAAATATAAATAATAAACATGATTTTTCTATATTTCTTAAACCATCACATATGGATATTACAATTCATAATAGTTTTCGGTCCACCCATTCAGTCATAAACTAGCAGCTTTCAATACTATGATAACTATTAGAAATTTTAAAACTAGAATTTCGGAACACAAACGTAGCTATGACAACAAAAAATTAGATTCTAACTATTCAAATCATTTATTAGAAGAAAAACACATTTTCGACCCAAATTTTGAAATTCTCCATGTAGTCGGTAAATCCTTTAGTTTAAATTTATTAGAGGCCCTTGAGATTAAAAAAAATAAATATTTTGGTAATCTTCTTAACGACCAAATAGATATCAATCACTCTCCTTTATTAAACCTTTTTACTTAGAAGATAGCTTAGGAATGTTTGTAGTGAATGAATTTCCAGGTAATTTCATACCTTTGTTAACATTAGTAAATAGAATTCTGTATTTAAACACTGTATATATTAAAACATTTTTATATTATACCTTCATTCGTTTTGAGAAAGCTACTGTGTTAGTGAAACGCGTCAACCAGTTTAAATTGAACATTAGTTCAAATAAATGAAGTTTTAAACAAATTATATTGTTTTATTTCATCGTTCAGTATGGATCTTCATCAAGTAAAAGCCTCATCTATTCAATTAGTTAATTCACTTTATTTTTTGGTCCAAATAATATTAATTATGATTTTTAGCTCACATTAAGTGTAGAGATTCGAAGAAAACTGTATATTATTGATATATTTTCATAAAATGCTTCTAGAAATTGAAAAATTAATTTGTTCACAATGCAAGAAGACATGTTAATTAATGAATCACATTTATATATAATCACGAAAAAATTATCATCAACATGACAACTCTACTATTCTATGATCAACAGAACAGACGCTGCTCTTTATTTGCCGATCATGTTGGCAATTCAGTGCGTTGCAACCAAACATTCAAAGTCGAGTGCAGTGTAGCCAAAACAATTTAAAATTACTTCTCACCAAACATAACAATTGATCTATTGACTTTATTTCTATCTATTGATTCTATGAATTTATGGATGACATGGATTGTCTATTCTGTAGTTGAATGCTTTTCGGCTCTTACTTTATTTTTCCCATTCAATAGTTCAGTCATTTCCTCATTATTGTCTCTTGTCATTGACAGTTCATATCACATAAAAGCCGTGTCCAGATTAAGCGAGCGATAAAAATATCAAACTTATTTTTAGTTAAATTTTATTTAAATTGCAGTTAATAAATTTTTAACGACCGATTTTACGACTTTTTTTTGTGAAATAACGATATAGTGGAATGTTTCACATTATAACTTTCGAAGCAATATGGAAAATAAAATTATTGATTAAGCATTGTGTCAGGAAAAGTCATCAAGTTCGTTAATTAATTGTAAATTATTCGAATGGAAAACCTCATTTAAATCAATGACAACATCTTGTTAATGCACAGAATATGGAAACTTTGGTACCCAGTTAATGGTTCAGTTAATTCAATTCTAAATGCAATATTTTAGCGTGCCAAAGGCCATTGCTGTTGAGGCACTTAAAGTCAAATTAAAAAACAATGCAATGTTAAGAGATGACATTTACTAAGTATCAATAAAATTCAGTGAAATATCATTCATTCAGGAAATAAAGATTTTATACATAATTGTATTCTTCTCTTACTCGACGATGTTATTAGCTTTTCTCATTTCTTTTGTCATTTATCTAATCGAGTTTCAGTTTTGCTGCATTATTTTCCTCCATCGTACTATTACAAATTCTTCAAGATCTTCCTATGGTGTTTTCTTTCCACTTTTTTCTCTATTACGTCAAGAAGGCTTGTTTCTACTTAGTTTTTTTCGTAATTATTGGTCATACTGTAAATATATGGGCGACTGGTTAAAATCAACTTTGTACATATTCTACATTGATTTATCTCAAGATTTTATTTAGTATGTCATCACTACTTTGTTATAGAAAAGATCCATCACAATTCCATACTGACAATCACCTCCTAAACTTTTTCGCATGAATTTAAACCACCATATATGTTTCTAGCTGAAAGCTTGCGGTCGTTTTCTCTCTCTCCCTGTATGTTTCCTACTTTGTATATTGCAATTAACAAATTCAGCAGTTCTTGTTTCCATTCTTCTCATATATATTTTATTTGATATGATTTCATCAATTTGCAATTTCCTTTTTGTTGCTTTTCCATAAATCCTGTTACCATTTTTCATTCTGTTCCACCATCTTCTTTTAAAATACCCTATTTTTTCCATTTTTGGATCTAAATTACTTTATTACTTTATAGAACATTCTTTTTTTTCACTATTTCTGTTTTATTTCTCTTCATTCCTAATTGTTAATAAATTGATATTTATTCTTTGGTAACAAAAATCCACCGTAAGTCGAACCTTAATCGATTAAAAAATCTAGAGCAAATAAAATAAACTACTTACCGCACCGGTTAACATATCGTACATGAGAGCACCTAAGGACCACCAATCGACTTCTTTTCCATGACCGTGTCTAGTTAAAATTTCGGGGGCCCTGCAATTTATAAATTATTATAAGTGTCAAGAAAATACTAAATTCAAAGGTTTCCCATTACATAATTTTATTGTTTATAATGGAAGCGTTAAATACTTACATGTATTCGATAGTGCCACAAAATGTGTGGGTTAAAATACCCTCGTTGATGTGTTCTTTGCAAAGACCAAAATCTGTCAACTTGACGTGACCATGGGCATCGAGTAAAATATTTTCAGGCTTTAAATCTCTATAAATAATCCCTTGTCCGTGCAAGTGTTCTAAGGCGAGTATAATTTCAGATAAATAAAAACTAAAAATAAAAAAATAAAATTTGTAAACGCCACTGTTCATCAAGAAAGTGACTTGCTTTTTTGAAATTATGTCTCAATTAAATATTGTGTATTAGTTAAAAGGTTTATTTACCAAGCAGTATCTTCTAAAAATATGCCTTCTCGTTCTAGATGCATAAATAATTCGCCACCGCTGAGGTATTCTAGTATTAAGTACAGTTTTCCACCCGTTTGGAAAGCATATATCAAATCTACTATAAAAGGATGCTGAAATAAATGAAAATTACAGTCTGTAGTAAATTAAACTGCACAAGTAGAAACAAAAAAATATTTATATTCTGATGTATATTATAGATTTAATTTTTAGTGTATAAGTCCTGTCCTGGCAAGCAAAAGGCACAGTGAATGTAATGTGACGGTAGAGAATAATTGAAAATTTGTTGAGAATTAGCTATCAACAAATACGGAAAGTGATAACATACAAAAGATAAAACAACCAGGAATAGAAAGACATAAGTAAACTTGAATTATAATTCTGAAAACAAAATACTAGTAAATTGGGAAACAAATGAGCAATACTGAAATTTATCAATTTTAACAAAAAATAAATTATACATACAAAAACTGGTAACACAGAATACTATAAGAAATTTCATAGAGTCAGAAAATCAATAGTACAGGAGCGTAATAAACAGAAATTATTCAAAAGAATAAAAGGAATCAGTCATGGTAAAAAGTAGCTCGCCTACGGGTTAGGGGTGCTCTGTAACAAAAACTGTTTGCGAGACACTTGAAATTCGGTGCTGAAAAAGAAAGAATGGGGGAGATGGATGAAATAAGAAGAATGTTTGAATGCCTGACTGATAAAATGACAACCATCGAAAACAAACTAAAAAATAAAATGGAAGAAATAAGAGAGCTGAAAGAGGAAAATAATTGGCTGAAACAAATGATAAAAACAAAAGAAAGAATCGAAATGATGGAACGAGAGACAAAAAGAAACAATATAATTATACAGGGAATAGAAGATAGTGAAGAGGAACAATCTGAAGACAAAAAAATAAAAATCGAAGGAATTTTAAAAGAAGCAGAAATAGAAGTGAACTTAAAAAATGAAGTAAACGATCTACGAAGATTAGGAGAATTCAATAGTAGAACTAAGAGACCAATTATTATAAAGCTCAACCAATGGGAATAGAAGCAGGAAATAATGAAAAAAAAGAAAAACCTAAAAGGTACAAACATTTGGCTAAATGATGATTTGCCAAAAAGAGTACAGGAAGACCGGAAATACATGATGCAGTTTATGAAAAGAGCAAGGGAAAATGGAAGTAGAGCATACTTTAAATATGATAAATTGATAATAGATGGAAATGTTATAGTTTCCAGGAAAGCCAAGAAATAATAGAAAAAGCAGAGACAAATAAGCCTAAAAGGAAAGTAAACGTAAGATAACCGGAGGCAGGAGAAAGTGAGGAGAAAATAACCAAAATGCTTAGAAGAGATGAAAAAAACTAGAAGAAGAGGAACAAATGGAAGAAGAATATGGAGACGAAAGAGGCAATGAAGAGGAACAGAAAAATAGAGAACAGAAGGAAGATAGGATTAGTTTTAGAATTAGAAGTAACTTTAAGATTAGTAATAGTAAATTAATGATAACAAATTGTAGTAAAGGGATAAATGTAGATAATAGGATTAGGATAGATAAAGGAAATAACAAAAAAAAGATAATATAAGTACAAATGAAAAAGGTAGGGAGATATATAATAATAATTGTAATTATATGATTGAAAAAAGGTACAAGACAAAGGTAGGGAAAACACTAATGATAAACAGAGGATAAAAAAAGTAAATGTCGATTCAAAAAGGGGAAAGAAAAAAAAGGTACGTAAGACTAAAGAGATTAAAATAAGTACTTGGAACGTGAGGACAATGCTAGAACCAGGAAAGATGGAGGAAATTGCATGGGAATTGGAAAAATATTATATTGATGTAGCAGCGCTGCTGGAAATAAGATGGAGGGGGAAAGGAAGTATTGAAAAAAAGAAATATCAATTATTTTACTAGGGAAGAGACCAGCAAGGACAATATGGAGTAGTATTTATAGTGAGAGAAAAAATAAAAGGAAATGTAATGGAGTTTAGATCAATCGATGCGAGAATGGCCTATATAAGAATTGAGGCGAGACCCTTCAATCTGTTAATAATAAATGTTTATGCACCCACAGAGGTGGCAGAAGATGACATGACATTCACATTACTGAGACCAAATATCGTAATTGAAGCTCGAATTGCAAGGTTGTAGAAATATTCAGATACTTCAATCTGAGTTGGCAAACTCTCCGTATTTGTAGTTATGACAACATTACAACACTCGATTTGACGGATGTATGGTACAGATACCACTTTTAGATTTTGTAGGATGATAGCATGCTGAATATGCAAAAAACTGAAAATCGCAAGGCAGTATTATCATTGACACTTTCAATAGCAACTATTGTTCATTCTCTGCATCTTGTAAAAACTTCTATATTTTCGTTAGTCAAAATTCTGGATTTTTTGGGTTTCTAAGAATCGGAGTTTCGTTTTAAGCAATCAGGTAACTAAACTTATTTACGTCAACATTTTTTTTAATTAACAACATGTTTCCTGACATCAAGTATATATAACCATATACTCTAACGTGTCAGGTTTACATTAATTTTCATATACTAACTTTTTCCACTCTGTTCTGTTTCTTGCTAACATTTTTACCACTTCTCAGGATTTGTCTCTACCTTGTAGAATTTTACTCAATACTGTATTCCATGTCTGTCTTGGTCTTTCTTTTTTCTTTTTATTTGAATTATTTTTGTTTCAAATGCTTTTTTAACTTGTCTATTATTGTCCATTCTTTGAATATGTCGCCACCAGTTTAGTTATCGTTCATTGGATAAGTTTGAAAAGGGTTCCATAATATAATAATCAATATTATTGTCCTTTTTACTTAAAAACTTTTCCAGGCTGAATATCAAATATTAAGGGCTCTTTCAAATTCCGTGCCATTCTAAAAATATTTAAATAGATGCTCTTCATACTTTCGATTCCTAAGAATGTGACTCAGTAACAGTGGGCGTCTTGAAGCCAATGGCTTGACACTTGTTTAATTTAAGGAACCTTAACAATATGTAAAATAAAAACTTTTCCACCAGTCCTCCTATATCATAAACAGTTAAAAATGGCATCACTTTGCTTATTACATTTTTAGTAAAAACAGAAATATTTGCATTTGCACAGATTATGTTTACATAACTAGCCAGTCATATCAAATATCAATCATGTTAATGTGGTTTATATAAATATTTGTCACTGATATTATCTAACACATTACTTCCTCTTATGAGAAAAGCTCACTTATCAATCTGCTTAATTATCATTTTTATCTACTTTTTATTGTTTTATCCGACTCTCTTTATTCCAGTATCTTGGGATTATTCCAGTTATGTTATAAATATAGAATAAAAAATATATTGCGATATTGATTTTTTCGATCAGAACTTCCCACACAGAAACCCCAAAAGTCTTATTATTATTCTAATTTCAACCACTATAATTTGAAAAGTGTTTCTTTATATGCCATCTCGGCCACAAACTTGGGTAATTATTGGTGTTACATCCTAACCATGCTACAATATTCATTAACCAAGATATCTTCCTTCTTCCAATGCTTCATTTTCTATCACAAGCAAATATTTTCATGTCCTCCAGAGTTTTTCCTTTATTTAGTTCTATGGCCACTCCATTTTCTTATTGGCCTTTCTCTTTGCTATTTATTTCCTTGGTTTACCTACTTCCATTATTTTCCTGGCTATTCTTTGTTGGCTCATTCTGATCATATGTCGATACCAATTCAACTGTTTCTTTTTTATTAATTATTAATGTTTGTCCTGCCAATTCCATGTGTTCGTTTCTGATTCTGTTTCATTTCACTTTTCTTTCTATTTTTAATTGTTTTATTTCACTTGTTTCCATTTTAGTTTCATGCTTTCTCTGAATGCTACGATATTCATTAACCAAGATATCTTCATCCATCCAATGCTTCGTTTACCTTGCATTATATAATTCTTCTTCACTTATCCTTACGCCTGTTCAGGCATCAGAAGACATTGGGCATGTTCAGGCATTGAGACTCCGTGTCCTGTTTTCACTCATTTTCCATGCTTTTCCGTCACAGGCTAGTATTTTCATGTCATCCAGAGTTTTCCCTTTGTTATTTATTATTTCCTTGATTGACCTACCTCCATTATTTTCCTGGTTATTCTTTGTTAGCTCATTCTGATCATATGTCGATACCAATTCAACTGTTTCCTTTTAATTTTATTAATTATTGATGTTTACCCTGCCATTTTCTTTATGTGTTCATTTTAGTTTCATGCTTTCCCTGAATTACCCAATTCGGAGAAAGCTAAAGTATAAAATAGCGGACGCAAACTATAATGAGACAAACTATTATGTAAAATTAAATAAACAAAAAAGTCTTTACCTTAACTTCTTCTAAAATATTTCTTTCTGCTTTTGTATGAGCAGTATCTTTTTGGTTTCTAACAATGGAAGCCTTGCGGAGGACTTTCATGGCGAACACTGTATTGGCGTCCTTTCCAGTCAACTTCCTGACCTGAAATACTTTCCCATAGCCGCCTTTTCCTAAAACTTTCCTGAGTTCAAAGTCTTGAGGGCCGGTCTTCTCTTGACCGGGATTCACAATTTGTTCGGTAAGATGAACGGTCTCAGTATCATCTGATCTGAAAATAATTAATTTAATCAATATAAAACAATTATTTAATTATTTTCATATATTGTACCCTGTACATAAGTGTAATATTTAATAATTTACTATATAATAGCTCTGGTTAATAAATTCTACGACATACCAGTTAATTTTTTAAATAACAAACATCTGCCATGGACAGATGATGGCATGAATTCGCAATCGGCCTAATTTCCATTTAATTACAAACAAGAATGGTTGGTATGTTGTATGTTTACGTTAACTGCAGGAGTAGTTGCTTTTTCTTCATATAGTTTTCTGGTTTTACTTAGAATTTCATGATTATTTGACTATTAAATATTTCAATTTCTAAAATTAAATTTTTATATGTAAGATAAACTCTAGAGAACCTTTAATTGGATCTAATTTATTGAACTACATTATGGGAAGATACTTTCGTTAGTTAAAATAAAAATATTAAAAAAGAGCAAATTTCCAATTCATTTTCGATATGTAAAAGCGACCATAATTCTGGAAAAGTTTTCATTATAAGCCAATCGTGTACCTAAAGACAAATTGAACAACCCAAACAACTAATTAACTTATGATACTAATTGCGTTTTTATTGCTTTTAAATTTTGGTAAATTTTTATCATTTTGGAATGCTTGTTAATAGACTTTTAAGTATTAATTATTTTATTGAGTTGAGCTTTTTGAATAGATAACCAATTTTAATTGCTACTAACTAAAAGTTCCAACAAATACAATTAAATTAGAAATAAGGACAAAATTCTTCATTTTTGTTTCTAAAAAAACATACACAGCGACGGGCTATAATAAAAATGATTTACCAAAGAACCAGCAGATAATTAAAAAAAACTTGAGATATTCAATACTCAAAATATACACCATTGTTTATTTGTTATCAAATCAAATATTTTCAAGTTTTCCAGTAAAATACTGGATCCTACCAACTCCAGCGCTGGATTTGGTAGTGCTGTATATGTCCAAAACTTACAAGAATCTCTACAGTACAAATTAAATCCAAACTGTTCAATCTTTATAGCTGTATTAGTAGCCATCAACATTTTGCATACTGATCCTCAGATACTAAAGCCACAATAGACACATCTGGGTCGCAGTGGGAGGTGTTGTTTATTAACCCACCACCTTGGATTGTCAGCTCCTCATTTAGAACCAGATTGGGGGGATTAGAAAGTCATAAGAAGGGAATACGACATTGGGTTTGGAGAACAAAATGTTGAACATGAGTTGAAAAACGGAATTCCTTCACCTTGAAACTGGTATTGAGATAAATTGAGGTTAAATTTGGATAGAAAGAGCAGCAATTTTATCTAATTTTTTGATGATTAGCTTAAGGTTTTGTACTGTATTCTATCAATTTTGATTAAACGTGATCCATACACAAAACAACCATAATTTAGGATTGATCTAGTATATGCCCTGTAAAACTTTAGATTTATTTTCAGATCGGCTCCCCACTCATATTGATTGATCACTTTTAAGATATTAAGACTTTTCTCACAATTAACTATGAAATTGTTCATTTGTGCTTTCCCAGTTTGTTTCGAATCTAGCATAATGCCTAAATAAGTAAAGTTGTTATGTACTGAAATCTTAAGTTGGCAGAGTTGTACACTACTTATTCCTGGTACTCAATGTCTAGTAAAGAATACCAGTTAGTTGATAATTCAAGTCCATGATCATCTAAATATTTTTACAATGGTTCATATTTTCCTTAAGAGAATTTATACTCATTGTGTTCTTATCCATGTTCAGGCTGAAATTGTCAGTATATTGTAAAATGATTGATCCATTGCCCATGGTGTGTAAGTTTAGAGTATACAAATTAAACAATAAGGGACTAAGAACTGATCCTTGAGGTAAACCTTTGCTCACTATCCTTGGACCAATCATTGTGATGTTACATCTAATGAAGACTTGTCTGTTAATGAACAAATTGACTAAAGTGTATGAGCATATTTTAGGCACGCCTAGATTAGTGAGCTTGTTATGAAGTAAATTTAAAATAACATTATTATAAACAACAGATATATCCATACACTGGGCAGCAAGGTAGTTATTGTGGGAGGAAGTTATTTGTATATCAGTGGTTAAATGTGAAATGCAATCAATGGTGCCTTTATCTCTACGCAATCCAAATTACAACTCTGGAAGAATTTTTGAAATTTTCAACCACCATTCTAGACGATTTTTCATGATTATTTCAAAGGTATTTAAAACACACAACATTAGGGATATGGGCCTCGAAGCATTTAGAGATAAGAATGATCAAACTTTGTTTTAGGGTGACACAGACAGTTATCTCCTTAGGTTAAAATATTGATGAAGATCCTGCAAAGAAAATACAAAGCTACTCCAGATAAATGGGCCTACATAAGATAAGGACAAAAACAAGAGAATTTACGTAGATGTAGATCTGACCACGTTGCAGAGGGAAAATTTGAAGAGATTACGTGAGGAATTTAAAAGAAGAACTGAGGCTGGTGAGAAGGTTCGCATTAAATATTTCAGCGGTACTCCTGAGATCGTTCAAGATGTAAACTAGATGTGCCCAGCAGTAATGATGGACTGATTTGTCTTTACCAAAATGTTAGAGGTCTCAATTCGAAAATCGATGGTTTTTATTCATATGTTAGTGATAGTGAATGTGACGTTATTGGGATTACTGAAACTTGGTTACAACCGTCAGTTAATGACTCTGAATTATTCTCAGGGGATTACCGGGTCTTCAGGAAAGACCGCAATCTTCAATTAACAGGTTTGGCTACTGGCGGAGGAGTTTTATTAGCTTTTAAAAACACAATTATATGTACAAAAATTGACACAACTTTATTTGATCAGAGCTTTTTGAATATTGATTTATTGATCTGTAAATGTCAGATTGCAAATCAATCTTTTATAGTACTTTTAGTATACATACCTCCTTCTGCTTCTATTGATGTTTTGGAATCTTTTTTTGAATGCTTGGAAACCGTTGATATGTTACATAACCATAACCTAATTTGTATGGGTGATTTTAACATCTCCAAATATATTAATCACAACTTTAATAATAGAAATTATAACGCGATTAATCAGTTCATTACTTTTTATGATTTACAACAGATGAATAATATTAGAAATAGTTCTGGTCATCTTCTGGATCTTGTCATATCTGATATGGAATGCAACATAATTCGGAATGTTCCTCCTATTGTACCTGAGGACAGACATCACCCTTCACTATTCATACACATTTACAACTTACCCAGTAAGTCCAGTATACTTCAACCAAATACACATAGAAAAACGAGCTAATTATACACATTTGTATAATTCGTTAATAAATATTAACTGGGAGTTTTTATAAGACTTTAACAATATAAATCAAGCAGTATCTCGTTTTTACAATACTTTATATTCAGTGTTTGACTGTTTTGTCCCTACCTTTAAACACCTTAAACGTAATTTTCCTCCTTGGTTTAACAGTTCTATTATTAGCAACATAAAAAAGAAAGAAAAATATCTCAAAAAGTTTAGGAGAACACGTAATGAGCGTTTTCTGCAACAGTTTAAGGAGCTTCGTTCACAAACTAAACTGCAAGTGAGACGCGCTTATCAATCCTATATTAGTAACATTCAAAATAATATTGCTGCCGACTCAAGACAGTTTTGGTCCTACATCAATGCGAAAAATAGAACATCACGCATACCTGGCATTATGTCTTTAGATATTGAAACCTATTCAATGCCACAGGATATAGTGGATAAATTTAGTCAGTTTTTTGAAAATGTATTTGTGCCATCATCAGTACCACGAGCTGATTTAGTTGACTTATATGAGTCGCAGTTTTATGGGGACATCATCAACATCAGGGATGTTACAGAGAGTGAAATTGTTGAAGCTGCTAAAAAATTGAAAAATAAGATGACATCTGGATCAGATGATATTCCGTCATTTTTCGTAAAGGACTGCATTTCTTTATTAGCTTGTCCATTGAAAATATTATTCAATTTGGCTTTAGAATCTTCCACTTTCCCTGATCAATGGAAGGAAGCTAGGGTTGTTCCAGTTTTTAAATCAGGTGACAAGTCTCTTATTAATAATTATCGCCCAATATCCATTCTGTCCAATTTTTCAAAACTTTTTGAAATGATGGTTTACAATCATTTATATCCATCTATTCTAAGCCTTATTTCACCTGCACAACATGGGTTCCTCAACAAGAGGTCAACTGAAACTAACTTACTTCTTATAGCCCAAGAAATATCAGAAATAATGGATGCCAGTAAACAAATAGACGTAATTTATACTGATTTTTCAAAGGCTTTTGACAGAATGGATCATGGGATTTTAATTGAAAAGCTGAATCGGTTTCGTTTCTCTTCCGCTTTGTTGAAGTTCTGCCAATCTTACCTTCATAACAGGTTTCAATTTGTTTTTTATAATGGTCACTCTTCAAATAAATATCTTAGTGAGTCAGGTGTACCACAAGCCTCAAACCTTGGACCATTGTGATTTCTTTTATTTATTAATGACCTAGAGGTACACTTAGATTTGGGTAGACTCATGTATGCAGTTGATTTAAAAAAATGTCTTCCCATAACATCCATAGACAGTTCCTTAACACTTCAATCCAATTTGGATAGAGTATCCGAATGGTGCTTACAGAATAAACTGACATTAAATATATCAAAATGCCAAGTAGTGACCTACACTAAAAAACTAAACCCAATTCACTTCTACTATAACATTAATGGCAATTTGTTATCTCGTCTTACTTCTGTAAAATATCTAGGAGTGATATTCGATTCCAAACTTAGTTTCACTGAACATATTAATTCTAAGGTTGCCGAAGCATCGAGATTTTACGGATTGGTGATTAGAAACTGCCGTGGATTTAAGGATATTTGTAGTTTAAAAATGTTATATTTTTCGTACATACGTTAGAATATTGCTCTGTTGTATGGGATCCCTATTACAATGTTCATATCAGCAAGGTTGAGTCGGTTCAGAAGAGCTTTCTAAAATAAAATATTTAGTTTTGAAGGTTAGTGGTATTTATCCACAGAGAGGCTCTGATTATCAGATTTTATTAGGTATTTTTAATTTTGAAAGTCTTAAATTTCGTAGAATTTGTAAATCATTGTCCTGTTTATATAACTGTTTGCACAATTTAATTGATTGTTCAGACTTGATATATAAAATTAATTTTAATGTACCGCAGTTCTACAATAGACAACATTTACCTTTTTACCATTTATTGTGATTGGTCTCGAACAAATGTTTTACTTCATTCACCAATTAATGTTATGTGTAATAATTTTAATTTATTGTGCAACACATGCGACATTTTTATAGATAATTTTAAAGTTATTAAAGCTTGTGCTACTGAACGTTATACAACAATGTGAAATGTGTTTTTTGATTTTTAATTTTAATTTTTTTTTATTTCTTCTTTTCTTAATATAATTTAAGGCTGTTTCTTCTTTTATTACATATTTATTGTTTTTGCTCTGTAAAGGGATTTGTATAAATCTGTTGGGCAATAAAGGCTATTATTATTATTATTATTTAGCATTTAAACCTCTCCGTTCAAAAGTAAAAAATTGCACCCCTATGTATGCATTCCAATAAAAGGTGTATGGTATTTTTAACACTTTTTATTATCAAAAACTTGAAAAAGTTGATTAAAAAATACAATATTAGTAGTGCAGTTGTACAATAATTCATATGATTGTATTTTAGGAACTTTAAATTCAATTATTTCAGAAACATCCAAACTGTTACTGAGTTCATACTCAGTTTCTAATATAGCGAAGTCTGACAATCCCGTTTGAGTTTTTAATTATTCCCAGTTTTGAAAAACTGCTCCACTTATTGGAAGAGTTATATGTCGTTTTTCAATAGAGAACACACCACTGTTATTTCATCACAAAGTTCCAGTTTGTTTATATCCCTTGATTCTCCATCTGTTAAAATAGTTTCCAAATATTTGCCAGAATTTCAGAACTAACATCCTTTAGTTCATATATGTGATATAAGAAACTGAAGTAATTGTTGTTATGTTGGAGCTGAGCAAACCTATGTTCCATAGCATTAATCCCTGTGTCAACTACATGTAAGATTTCAATTTTGTGTTTTTCTTGTGCATCAATTATTTGCCAATCCTGATTTTCATAATCAAATTGTCTGTTTTGCCGACGAACTCGATGTCTAGGTGTAGATTCAAAATTTCTATTTGCGTCTATTTCTGATGCCGATTCTCCAGCATAAACAAGGATACCACTAAAGCGATTCCTAAAAAAATTTGTGGAATGTTCCAAAACTTTTACTGCCAATGCAATATCATAATTTTTTACCTTCATGAGTTTACTAATTGGAATGACATGGTTTAATATTTCATACCATATTACGACAGATCAAAGAAACTTGAATTGTTTTATTTGCGTAAGTAGCCAAGATGCTTGAGCTCAGCGGCTTTATAGAATCAATTTGATTTTCCCATCTAGTGTTACTAAGAGATTTGAAAGTCAGTTCTTTAACATGGCTCAAGAAAATGACCCACCTGAAAGTCTATGAAGAAAAAAATAAGTACAATATTAATGAAGTTTGCTAACACATGGAATAAAAAAAGCACGAGGGTTGATGTTTCTAATCTTTGCTTGCCCCAATCCTCAGCATAATTTCCAAAGTCTATGAAAGTATGATTACAGATTATTTTACATATGACTGTTCAAGTATTATGACATCCCAACAACTTGGCTTCACTCCTAAAAGGTCTGTAGAATTTGGTTTACTCACATATGTTGACTTTTTGTCTGATGGTTTGGAGAGGGGTCTGCAGATTGATTCTGTGTACACTGATTTCTCTAAACCTTTTGACATGGTTAATCATGAGCTCTTGCTACATAAACTTGTGTTAACCATCTTGTATTACAACAGTTAAGTAATTATCTAATGAATAGGTTACAAATGGCCAGAATCCCAAGTTACCACTGTCAAAAATCTATGAAGATGTTTGGTTTTATAAAGAGAACCACTTGTGATTTTACTAACATCACTGTTATTAGATCTCTTTATTGCTCACTGGTCAGAACACATCTAGATTCATGTTCACCAGTGTGGTCTTAGCATTATATTAAATATAAAGCGAAACTTGAAGCTGTTCAGCACAATTTTTTAGAAAGTTTTTTAAACATTCGTACTCTGGAGATTCGCAGAAAGCAAAAAGTCTAATACAGCTGTTCAACATAATAAATGGGATGTGTGATAGTCCCGAGCTTCTCTCTAAAATTTTAATTAGTTGTTCCCTCACATCTTACTAGACAGGTACAAGAGTTTCATATTGCATTTCATAGGTACAACTATGCAATGAATAGTTTTCTTCCTTGGACAATTCGATTAGTTTATTCCGTGCATGGAATTTTAATATTTAATGTATCAACTTTCAAGTTCAAAAAACATCTGCTGTAGCTATTATTGTTGGTTTGATGCGTTATCACTCTTCTTACTTAATTTTGTAATTTATAATGTACTTTAGGTTTTTCCTTTTGTTTTATACATAAATTTAATACCTATGTCAATTAATCATTCTTACCAGTTTTACACATTTTACTTTTACGTTATTGTAGCATTTTTTATATTCTATATTGTATTTATGTGAATTGGGGTTGCCTGTGATTGATTAAATAAATAAACACTATCAGGTACGTGTATGCTAGAAGGCCACTCAGAAAATAATGAAGACTGCTCTGTTGAAATGACGTTCTCATCAACGACCTCAACCTCAATACTGTCCAAATTATCTTGATTTTTTTTCACTTGTACTTGGTCTACATTTGTCTTTGAAAAACTTTTCTAAAACCAATGCTTGTTTTTTTTAAAGATGCTTCCATCTGTAGTCTTCGTTTCTTGAATTGGTCACCAGATCATTTCTTCTTACAGCTTTTTGAATATATTGTTATATAAGGTGTCCTGTTTTTACATTTTCTTATTAACGTTTCAAAGTTGTTTCTTATACCCTTTTTTCACTTTGTTTTGACAGTTTTGGGCGCCCCTCGATTTTTGCTCCATGCTGACAGAGTGTTCGTCTGCCCCTGAAGTAGTTAATTTATATAAAATTCTTAATTGCAAACTATAAATTAATTCATATTACTCAATTTTATTGTTATTTATTTTATTTCATAATGTGTGTTCAGTCAAAAGAAACAGATGTCTAGTTTTATTTAACAATCAAGGAAACAAAAATATAATGTTGAAAATGATCTAAAAATGCCAAATTACACCTTTCCATTTGTTTATTTCACTTTTCAGATTAGAATATTTGTATGATAATCCTCAATAAACAAGTGGAATTTCCCAAAATGATGTACTTTATAATATATTAACCTGTGAATAAACATAAAAAGTAAAAGCTACTGGCATTTAATTTAATATTTTGATAATGCTTTGTATAATTATAATAGGTACTTACTCCACAATTGCATTGATATTTGGATTCTGGTCATATTCATCCTGAAATAACAATGAAATTAATAAAACGCAAAATAATCACCTTTAATAAAATTTGAATATTAATAAACAACCTTAACAATAGACTAATTTATATACACAAATCTAAAATAAAAAAATTCTAAACGTATGGTTCAACTGATCAGTGCAAATCTGAGGTGTGACATTGAGAATTGAATGGTTGAAAAATCTTTGAGATATCAGTTTTCTTAAGCAAAATTCATACTACTAATAACAGTAGATAATACAAATAAATTTAAGTTTTCATAATTGGTTCGTTTACCTCTTCAATTTCGATTGCATCGTCTGAATCATCCACTTCTACAGTTTCAACATCATGCAGTTCTAAATCGAATACACCAGCCATTTTGACATGAAACTTTTAATCTTACATCTAGAATTATAGTTTTTAGGCAATGTTTCCTAAAACCGTTCACAACTGTTACGAAATTTCAAGATAACTACAAGTATTTTTTAAAATTTGTGCTAGCACGACACCATAAAATAAGGTTATGTCTAAATCAGTGTCACCAACTGTCGAGTATTAAATATCATAACAATTTTAACCAACCGATTATAATAAAATATACCAAAATAATTTGATATTATTATAGAAATACAATCTAGTTTCTAACGTAAGTTGCGAGCATAAAATGATACCGTTGATGTATAATATTTTCATATTTCTATCAACATTTTGACAAGGATTGATGGATGGGAAAGAAACAAATGTATCAAATTAATAATATTATATTGACAATCTATACATCTTGTTTTGCATTTCAATTATAAATATTACATGCATTGATACATTACAAATTTATTTACGTTTAAACGTTTCCGTGAACTATATACTATAAAAAAATTCAAAAAAATGTGCATAAAAACTATTGTATGCAACCTTGAATTCAATATTATTGATATTGTGGTTGCATATCAATTAGTATTGGTAAAAATAATAAAAAATTGATAGCAGCAATTACAGGACTTAGAAACATGGTTGAATTGATTCCAGTAATGCTTGAACATTTTTATTTATTAATTCATTACTAATGATCTAAAATAACAGTAATAAGATTTTTAAAATGTATCATACAGTGCTGTGATATTTTGAACAAATTTTTTGGCCCAAATTTCGTTTTCATCACATCTTAAATATCACAGTTATAAATACAAAATTAACAAATGGCACAATGTTTTTAAGCAAGGGTAGGAAATCTATCGTTTTCTCTAATGTAATTAACAAAATGTCCAACTTGAGGGTTAGCAGCTCTGGCGATTCTGTGATGTACACTATCATATTCGCTGATTTTTAAAATTTTCGGTTCGTTGTCGGGTACAAAATGTTTAAGAATTGTCGATTTTTCGTTATCTTTAACGGTTTCTGATGCAGGAAAACAAACTGCGAGAAAGACTGCAACCCACAAAAAAACAACCTGGAATATAAAAAATGTAATATTTATTATTTATTCTTAGTTGAAACAAACAAAACGCATATAAATTATATTGTAACAAACACCATTGGTGCAGGACCACTGAGCAATATTTTATATATAGTTTTTAATTATGGTAAGAAGCATAAAAGATCGTAAAGTTCGAAAAATAGTGTTGAATTCAGTGAGATACCATTGAAGTGGAGACTCCCTAGATGGATTTAATAATAGGCAACCAGTATAACATCTATAGCGCATTTACAGTTAAATTTAAAAAGAAGAATTGATGCACGAAAAATAACGTTTAAGTTTTGAAATAAAGTACAATAAAATATAATAATATTTTAACGTTGCAGTTAAATGTTTAGAAGCCTACTTACCAGATGTATCAATCCCATTTTTTTATTCGTAATTCTTAGGGCAACACTTAGCAAAATACAGTACTTTTTACAAGGATTGCGAGCTTTCCCTTTGTTTTATATGTTTTTTCTGTATGCCTATAATATTAACACTCTTGCAATTATCGTTGAATAACTCCAATATCAGTGTCAATAATTTCATTGAAATATGTAAACTCTAATTAGAAATCCCCACAGTCGCTTATTTACAAGAATATTCTTGACGCGGATTATTGTATAAATATTTTGTGTTGAAATTCACAGAATTCTTCATAGTCTACAAAACATTCGATTTTAGAAATCTGTAAATATTATGAAAATTTAAATTAGGTGCGAATAACATTGATATACGATACCAAACCATTTGGCTACTTCTTGTTACTTTTATTGGTTGTACACATGTGTTTTAACATTTTTATATTGGTTTGGATAAAGTTAAATTTAAAAGAACGAAATATAACTATTGGTATGCTACAAGCTGGAGAAAAACAAGAGGATGTTTCCCAAATTTTTCATGTGTCTTTAACATAGTTCCATCAAACGGGATACGTTGCAGAGAGGCAGGCAAGGAAAATCACGGATGCTCAAAACCGTTTCATCAGTTTCTGCAAGAAGAGCACCTCTGTCAACAACATGTAGGCAGTTGAGTGGTAATCTTGCGGCTGCTACAGCCCCTGAAACTATACGTAAGCAACTTAAAGAAGTAAACTTAGTGTCGAGGCGTGTTTTAAGAAGAGTTCCACTAACTCCAAGACTAGAGTGGGCTATAGCGCACATTAATTGGGATGCAGAATGGAGTTCAGTACTTTTCACGGGCAAGTAAAGATTTGGTCGCTATTCTAAGAGCCGGAGTATTCGTATCTGGTCAAGCCCTGGAGTATGTGGAAACTTAAGACCTGTACAAGAGGTGTACCCTTTTAGGGGAGGGACAATAAGGGTTTGGAGGGAATTTGTTATGGGGAAAAACTTATTTGTACGTGTGTGACAACATGAACGCACGAATTTATGAAGAGGATATCGTCAACAACATTTTGCCAGAGACAGCCAACTTGTCTCTGATTTTGCTTAATAGTCATGCTGCTTTAGGCGACATTTTTCGATTTTTAGACGATAATTTTCAACCATATCGGGCAGCAATCATTAACGTAAACAGGGGTTACTTTGCTCCATTTTTGTGAGTCCTCGTTAATATTTTAAAAGAAAAAATATCAAAACTGGGGTAAAGTAACCCATAGGGGGGGGGGGTTACTTTGCTCCACCTTGAAATTTGCTTTAAAACACGGTGTTTTAAGTTAGTGGCGCAAAGATAAGCTGTAATTTGGTTAACTTTTCGCCACATATGAAAACTAAGCCCCTGAAAAAAATGAAAAAAAATTGAAGAACGAATTTTTACTTTAAAAATACAAAATGTGTTAAATTTTATACAAAAATATTGTTAATTCCGGTACAGAGTGGAAACCTCTCTTTCTTGGGAGGTTCAATTGAGCCTAAAACATCTGACCAAGAATATTGTAGTTGATCTTGTTTTGAGGGCCATTTCCACAACTCAAGGGATTTCTGCATTTCGTTTATCACTACTACGTCATAGTCGAAGGCTACGATTTACCCTGGGTATAATTCGTTCTCATATGAAAATACTACGAAACTTCCAGCTTGTATAACAACAATTTTGAAACTGAATTCACCTTGTTAGACGCTTTGCCTTCTATGAAGTCAGGAAATTCTGCTGCTGCTTCATTTTTTTTTAATTTCATCAAAATCAACATCATCTGACGAATTGCCATTTAAAATCATATCATTTTATCGATTAGCTGAAGTAGTGGGCGCGTCTTCTTTCAAAGTATTGTCGGTGAGATTTTCAGTTATATCGTCAGGGCAGATAATTTTGCCCGCTGGTACATCTATTTCTTTTCTGCGAGTTTTAATGGTTTTTGTTAAGTCGGACTTTTTGGTTTCCAAAACTTTAAGAACGAAGACTCAACCACTTCTTGGTAACAAGAATTACTGAGCAGGCGTTTGCATTTATTGGAAATATCCCACACTATCTGAAGCCAGCGGTCAAATTTTCTTGCACATTTGGTCGAACAATTTCCATCATCTTTGAAAATAATGGTGGAAAGTTTTGCTTTTGGATGGTTATATTTGGAATACCTTCATCAGTATCTTTCCATTCTGATAGTACCTTTCACCATTCGATTTTTAGTGGACAAAAAATGCCACATCTAATGGTTGGGTTAGGTGTGAGCTGTTGGGGAACAGGCAAATGAATTTTATTTGGTTTTCCTGGCAAAGTTGGAGATTGTTAACAGTTAGATGCGAAGACAGATTATCACATATCACGACTTTTGTCCCTTCAAGTTTTTTAAATTTTGGTAATAGTTGACTTTCTAGCCAATCTGTAAATATATGTGTATCAAACCATCCAGACTTGCTAACATTATAACGACATCCGTTTGGACCATTTTCCGTCCATGTGGTCCATAGTTTACTCGCTCGATAAACAATATATTTCGGCAATAGTTTCTCCAGAAGTAGTTCCACAGAACATGGCCAATATAGAGGTCTTTGAAAAGTTCCTTATAATTTCCGGGTAGTTGCACCCTTTTTTTACAAGAATCTTTATTTCCGAGGTCATCGGTGATGTTGGTTTCATCAAAATTCCATAAATTCGTGGTGGGAATATCTGCTAATTCAGTGGCCAGATTGTCATAAAATTTGACTTTTCCTCCCTTGAATGATTACTGCCCTCCGCTACGCGTCGGACAGTAAACTTCATACTCGGGAGGAAAAGTAGCACTTTCCCCCCTTATTATACAAATGGCTATTTTATTATATGTCGCAGTTCCATTGAATCTACGGGAAATACATATTTTGCCATAGCGACAATGCATTCCACAATTTTTTTTCCTCATGTTGAATAACACATGCTGTTTTCCTGCTTTCCGAGAATGTTTGCATTTTAATTTATTTAAGATGGTTCTTCTAGGTATTTTGTATTTATGTTCGGCTTTCCGGTGGGAAATTTCACCTCTTCTAATATCGGCAAAGCATTCTATTAATTTTTCTTCTGAATAATCAGCATATCGTCTCGCTCCCAATTTTCTTTGATACTTTCTGGGCATCTCTGTAACAAAAAAAAAATTATTTTAATATTTGTAAAACGGTTTTCAATTGAAAATTGAAAAATTTGTAGATTACTACATAAACAAAATGATATTCAGTTACTTGTGGATTTATCTAAGAAACTATATTTCCAACATATTGACTATATATTATGATAACTATTATATTTATACATTTCTACTACTATTACGAGGGACTGCTGCACACAAAAAATTTTAACGATCAAAAACTGCACGTTTTCGTTGCCTCTACAATCACATTTGCTTTAGTCTGGATCTACATGCATCCGTGATACGTATCCGTTGTGTACCACGTGATCAATATCAACTAATGAAATTTTAGCCCGAGAACGCTCGCATCCTGGTCGATTTGCCGCCAAGGATGTGTTTTCCCCCTCCCACATTTATTTGGGCCGCCATTTTACGACGCGCTTTGGAGTCTTCCTAAGTCGAACCGGCGGGTCAGTCTACTTTTGGTTTTTGTTAGGGAGTGTTGCTAGAAGCTGAAAACTGATAATTGGCCGTTTTAACCGACGCGCGAGCATTTTAAGGTTTGTACCAAATTATTAATTGTTTACAGGGGGTTATAATCAAATAAATGTGGAAAAATCAAATAGATAATAGCAGATAACATATTATAGAAATCTATTTATTTTGTAGAATGGATCATGAAAAAGAAATCGAACGTTTACAAAGATTGTATGAGGAAATAGAAACAGACGAAGAGATAGTTGGAGGTGATTCGGACCCTGAAGAAGATATTCTAGAAGAAAGCGACCATGATACGAACTCGGAGCAGTCAGATCCTGATCAGAATGATAGTGATGATGATGAGTCATACGACGATGTGCCTTTGTCTGAACGCCTTGAGAATTATGTGGGAAAATCTGGGATGTTGTGGTGTAAATATCCTCCGATAAGCCGTGTCGCAAAAGTAAAACCAGCGAATATTGTAAGATTTCGGGAAGGTCCCACAAACAAATCGAAATTTGCTGTAAGACCACTAACCTCTTGGAAGTTATTTTTCCCTGATGAAGTTATAGAAGAAATAGTGGTATGTACAGTCCGTTCGTGCTAACTATACACGGGAAAGAGATGCCAGAGATACAGACGCTATTGAAGTAAGAGCATTTATGGGATTGTTGTATTTGGCCGTCGTTTCACGTGCTTCACACCTAAATCTTTCGGATTTATGGGCCACCGATGGCACCGGAATAGAATACTTCCGATGTGTTATGACTTTGTCTAGATTTCAATTTATAATGCGCTGTATCCGGTTCGACAATATACATGACCGAGAAGCTCGAAAAACAGCAGATGAGTTAGCTCCCATTAGGCATTCGTTTGAGGGATTTGTAAAAAGATGTCAACAAAATTACACTATTGGAGCAGATACTACAATAGACGAAATGCTGGAAGGTTTTCGAGGACGTTGCGGTTTCCGGCAATACATAAAAAGTAAACCTGCCCGATATGGCATTAAAATTTTTTCTCTAGCGGACTCATGTTCCTATTATACTTATAATATGGAAATTTATGCTGGGAAACAGGCAGAGGGTCCTTTCTTGCTAAATAATAGTCCTGCCAACGTTGTCAAGCGGCTTGTTGGCCCTATTCTGGGGTCAGGGCGCAATATAACCATGGACAATTGGTAAACTTCTATTGACCTGGGTCAAGACTTACTAAAGGAAAAATTAACAATTGTCAAGACTATCAGAAGAAATAAAAGGGAGCTTCCAAAAGAATTCGTCAATTCTAAACAAAGGGAAGTGAAAAGCACAATTTTTGGATTTACAAAGAACATAACTCTGCTTTCCTATGTACATAAAAAAAGTAAGACGGTTGCTTTGATATCGACGATGCATCATCAGGGTGAGGTTGAGGAATCTGTGAACAGAAAACCATAAATTATATTGTATTATAATAAAACCAAGGGTGGTGTAGATAAAGTCGATGAGATGAAAGGCAGTTATTCAGTTTCGCAATTTTCTTCTGTGAAATGAATATTGGCGGAATCAACAGCCAGGTCATTTATGAGTTCAACACCAAAGCAAAGAAAATCAAGAAGAGACGTGAATTTTTGAGGAGCTTTGCTCCGGAGTTATGTTCTGAGCATATACACAGACGGTTGACAATGGATATACCTTTGAATATTCGAACCAGTATTCACAACGTACTTAGAATTCCTGTGCAGCCAACCACAAGAGCTGATTGTGTTGTAGGAAGATGTGGATATCGTAGCTCAAAGAAAAATAGGAAAACCACCACAACCTGTCAAACTTGTTCAAGATACGTTTGCAAGGAACACAGGGTAGATATTTGTGTAAGGTGCGTAGGAAACGAAGAAAATTAGCACCTTTTTTTTGTTAAGAATATCACTTTGGTTTTTTTATTGCATTAAGACTTTGTCATTTTAATTTTTGCTCAAAAACATACCTACTTTATGTTTATAGCCAATAAAGTTTCTATTAAAAGTATATCAATAGCTCAATACTTTTAATAAACAACACAAATACTGACATTTTTAAGGATTTCCTAGTCGGTCAAAACGACCAGCCGCGAGCATCAACGTAACTTTTCAGGCGCGAGCGTTCTCGGGTTAAGGATCAAAATCACGCACGTTTCAAGTTCACAACGGATTGAAGTTGGTTAATTTTAACTTTTTATGCGTGATTGAGGTTAGGTTATTATTTTGTTTATGTTTTTATGGTGATTCGCCGACTACTTTTGAAAAGAATTTTTTACCTAGGTTAAAAAAATGTCGAGTCTAGAAAAGATTCCTCCATAAAAATTTGTCTTGTCCACATTGCTCTTTTTTGTGGGTTTTGTGTGATAAGCCTGTTGTTTTGCAGATACGTTAGGTATGCTATTTTTATTTTTTTCTCTAAATTGCATTGTGCCCAGGGAGGAGCATTCACTAATTGTCTGTTTAAACAGGAAATAATTAAAGTCCTATTATTTACACTAACACGATAAACCCTACGGTAATGACAAAATATTAGAATATTCTGAGGTTGTTTTGACGTTTGGTACCATAAACGAATGCGTGAACGGTTTGACACATGTGGATGATCATATTTTCGGTTATCTGTGAAACGCACACGTACGTCCGTGATCACGGATGCATGTGGACCCAGCCTTACTGTCAAGAATACGCGCGAAATAACTGGGCTGGTGCTGAAGTACAGTTACATATACAATACCTAATACACCGCAGTAAAATGGGTTGCATTCGAACATACTTTTGGAGTGGACAGGCACTAAACTCTTTTCGACAATGGAGCAAAGTAATACCCGCAGGGGCAAAGTAACCTCTGCTTATACGGTATTGTTATACTTATTTAACAGAACAGTAGTTTTTATCAACTTATTCAAAATGAAAAAAAAGACATTTTACACTCTCTCAATTAATATGGAACACAGAATATGAACTGATTTGCAAATTTAGGTTTCGCACATTTACAGCTTCCACCGCGATCTCCTGATCTTAATCTTATCGAACATCCAGTTGCGGCCTTACCCATTGCGAGGCTCCAGGCAGCAGGTCTTTGCGAGGCCTTTTGTCCTTCGTGAAAAGTATGTGATGCGAAAGTAGGTCTGGTTGTTTGGTTTAGGTATTTGTCATGTTTAAGGAGAAATGCTAAAATTATACAAATAAATCAAATTTGAGTTTTAAAATATTTTACATTGAAAGATTTACAAAATTAACAAATACAGAGATAATAAATTTTAAAATTGATGTTGCTTTTCCCAAGACTAAAATCTTTAATTAAAGCTCAATAATCTAACGAATGAGCCACGTAATTTTCGATTGAAAGAATAGCAAGGGCTGAAAGCCGATCTTGTGTCATCGAATTCCTCAAATACGTTTTAATCATTTTAAGCCTCGAAAAACTTATTTCAGCAGACGCAACTGTAACAGGTGTGGTAGCAATAATTCTCAGGACTATTTCGATGGTGGGGTAAACTTCAGTTAATTTTTTTCCTATTATGTAGATAATGTCATTTAATTATAACACATTGACTCCGCAACGATATGCCGCCAGAAAAACTACTCCAAATGAGCTCCCAATCTTCAACGGTAATCCTTCTGATTGGCCGTTATTCATAAGTTGTTATAACAGATCAACAATAACTTGTGGTTTTGAGAACAATGAAAACTTACTCAGGCTACAGAAAAGCATCAGAGGATCTGCAAGGACAGCTGTTGCCAGTTTTCTTATACAACCTGAATGCGTACCTCAGATAATATCTACGTTGAAGATTCTTTATGGTAGACCGGAACAAATCATAGAAACACATATTAATGCGATTCGGCGTCAACCACCACCAAGAATGGACAATCTTGAAACACTGGTTGAATATTCACTAGCAGTAAAAAACCTATGCGTTTCTTTAGAAGCAGCTAAATTGAACGATTACTTGAACAACCCAATATTAATGCATGAATTGATAGAAAAGCTTCCATCGCAAATGAAAGTAAATTGGGCCTTGCACCGCAGTTCGTTAAAAAAGTTCAAGGGTCTTACCGAATTTGCTGATTGGATGTACAATACTGTAATGTTTTTCTGTTATTTATTTAAACAATAAACGGGTGGGATAAATTTCAAACACTCGGTATGGCTACTTACTAATTTATTTAAACACTAACTCACTAATCACTAACACTTAATTTATATATACAGTTTATTCACTTAGACTAATTTATATAAACAGTTCACTAATTTATATTCACTAATTTATTTGTTTATCTCACGATGTCAAATTATCAACTTACTTACTCTTCCTGATCAGTCCCCTTATATACTAGTGCCTTTTGTACTAGAGAATTCCGGGCTGCGGCTTATACACACAAATAATTTTTCTGGCCTTTTCTAGATAACTCTGGTCACAAAAACCAGTTCTAGATAAGATCGTCTCAATCGTAAACAGTTTTTTATAACTGCATATCCGCCATAATTTTAACTATTATACTTGGCTTAGACAGGGTCGGTTTTAGGGACTATACCAGTGTGCTGTTTCGTAACATTACCCCCTCCTTAAATGTAAGTTCCTCCTGGAACTTTTGTGTAGCCGAGACTGGATGTTTGAATCGGCAACTGGCCCCATGTCTTCCGATCTTATGGAAATAGCAGGGCACCGTCTTCATCGGATACTGATAACGGGGGTTGTAGCTGCAAATTAATATCTGGACACCGGTATCTTGAAAGATAATCTCTACCATGTTCCTGATGATTCGCCAATCCAACTGGTTACTCGCTATCTTAGGCATAGCCAGTTTCTTCACGTTGGATTCCAACACATGGTCTCGGAGGTTTCGAAGTGCTTCCCCCACATCGCGGTAGATAGATCGATCTTGGAATCCATTTTTAGTTACCACGTAGAAGACTTACCGCGAATTATGTTCCAGTTTCAGTGTCTTGCCAGGGGCTGGAATCTGGTCTTCAAGTTTTTCTAATTGCCCGAACTTCTTTCGAAAGACGGTTGCCAACCCTCGTGCGTTCTTGATACGGGCGGGGATGTTGTATGCCAGTGAATAATCTCCCGGGAGAGTGAACAAATCTTGTTGTTGTTCCGAAGTGACTCCATATCTAGCTTTCCCGGTACCTCCATACGCGCCCATAAATTCATCGAAGGTGGGGTCAGACACATCTCGAATAAGGTTTACTCCTTCCTCCGTGTCATGGTCTCCTTCGAATGGCGCTAGTCGGATTCGGTGAACTACTTTTGGTTTACCGTTGGGGATCTTGCTTATGCGATATAAAACATCATTGATCCTTTTCTTGATTACGTATGGATCTTCCCAGGATTTTTGTAATTTTGGAGAAAATCCTTTTCTCCTCGTCGGGTTGTGTAACCATAGTTTGTCCCCTTCATTAAAACCGCCTTCTGTGGCCTGCGTGTCGTACCGACTTTTTATTCTGTCGCTGGCAACTTGAAGATTTGTTCGAACTAATTCATGAATATCGTCCAGCCTTCTTCTCAATTGGATCACGTAGTCTTCGCCTGCTATATCTTCTCCAGGCCGACAACCAAATTCCAGGTCACAAGGAAGACTCATTTCACGCCCAAACAGGATTTTCGCAGGTTTCACCCGTGGACTCATTGACGGCACATCGGTAAGCCAATGCGAATATGGAAAGATACTGGTCCCAATCTCTCTGATGGCTGGAAACTACTTTGGACAGGTATTTTCCAATAGTCCTGTTCATTCTCTCGACCATTCCATCTGACTGTGGATGTAATGCTGTTGTTCTGGTCTTCTTCATTCCCAGCTTGACGCAAATCTCCTGGAACAGATGGCTTTCGAAATTTCTTCCCTGGTCACTGTGGACTTCCATGGGCACTCCATATCGGCTGATGAATTCTTTCACCAATACATCCACGACAGTTGTGGCCTCTTGGTTCGGGATAGCGTAAATTTCCACCCACTTTGTGAAATAATCCATTACAACCAGTATGTACTTGCTACCATTTTCTGTCGTCGGAAATGGTCCAGCGATATCTAAAGCAATCCTTTCGAAAGGGCTTCCAACATTGTACTGTTTCATGGGTGCCTTTCTCTTGCGATGTGGTCCATTACTCGTAGCACAAGTCGTACATTTCTTATACCAGTCCTTCACATCGTCGGAGCTGTTCATCCAATAAAACCTTTCACGAACTCGCTGAAGGGTTTTCTTCACTCCCAGATGACCTCCCGATGGACTGTCGTGTAACTTCTTCAGTACCTCAGCTACTCTTATTCTCGGGATAACTAGCTGTCTCCTCATCTCAGAACCATCATCGTTTTCAAGGACTTTTTTCAACAGCCCTTCTTCCAGGACAAGGGAGTCCCACTGAGCCCAATACGCCTTGAGTTTCAGTGAAAATCTTGACACTTCTTGCCAGGTAAGTCGCCGGTTTTTTTTCTTCCATTGCCGGATCATCTTCAGCTGAGGATCATTCTCCTGATCTTCTCTGATCCTGGTGGGTGACCATTCCTCGTTGACTACAGTAGTTCTTGAAACTGCAGCTTCCCTAGATTCCACCTTGTTGCAGTGGGAGCAGTCTGTTGGGCACAGCCGTCTGGACAGGGAGTCGGCATTTCAGTGACTCACACCAGCTCGATGTTCGATGTTGAAATCGTATTCTTGAAGTCCTTCAATCCATCTAGCGATCTGGCCCTCGGGATTCTTGAAATGCATCAACCACTTGAGTGCTGCATGTCTCCTGATCTTCTCTGATCCTGGTGGGTGACCATTCCTCGTTGACTACAGTAGTTCTTGAAACTGCCACTTCCCTAGATTCCACCTTGTTGCAGTGGGAGCAGTCTGTTGGGCACAGCCGTCTGGACAGGGAGTCGGCATTTCAGTGACTCACACCAGCTCGATGTTCGATGTTGAAATCGTATTCTTGAAGTCCTTCAATCCATCTAGCGATCTGGCCCTCGGGATTCTTGAAATGCATCAACCACTTGAGTGCTGCATGATCAGTCCGGATTAAAAACTTCCTACCATAGAGATACTGGTAAAAGTGTTACACGGACTTCACTACCGCCAAAAGATCTCTTCTTGTGACGCAGTAGTATCGTTCTGGTTTGGAGAGGACTTTACTAAAATATCCCAGTACTCTTTCTTGCCCTCCTTGGATCTGTGAGAGCACTCCACCAATTCCTACGTTGCTTGCGTCAGTGTCAAGAATAAAATCTCCCTCTGGTAATGGATATCCTAATATCGGCGCCGAGGTTAAATGCCTCTTCAAGGTTTCAAAAGCCGTTTGACAGTCTTCGTCCCATTGGAAAGCTCTTGCTTCTTCTGTGAATCCCGTTAGAGGCTTGGCAATATCTCCAAACTTCCTGATAAATCTTCTATAATACGTGCAAAGTCCAAGGAAACTCCTAATTTGATGTTTGTCGGTTGGTTGCGGCCATTGCTGAATGGAAGCAATTTTCTCTGGATCCACCGACACTCCTTCATTGCTCACTATATGACCTAGACAGTTGACTCGGTTTTGGAATAGCTGACATTTCTTCGGGTTTAACATGAGCTGGGCAGCTTGGAGTCGTTTGAATACGTCTTCCAAATTCTTCAGATGCTCGTCAAATGTCTTCCCCAGTACTACGATGTCGTCCAAATAGACCAGGCGTGTCTTCCAAGACAACCCTCTCAAGACATTTTCCATAAGTCTTTCAAATGTCGCAGGCGCATTACAGAGCCCGAATGGCATGACGTTGAATTGCCATAATACAGATCCGGTGGTAAAAGCAGTCTTCTCTTTATCTTCTGGGTCCATTTCCACTTGCCAATAACCAGACTCCAGGTCCAAGGTGGAAAACAGTTTCCTGCCGGCCAAAGTGTCTAGCATATCGTCAATTCGAGGCAGAGGATAGCTGTCTTTTTTCGTCACGTTGTTAAGCTGACGATAATCCACGCAGAATCTCGTAGTTCCATCCTTTTTCTTCACGAGCACTACTGGAGACACCCATGAACTAGTAGATGGTTCTATTACTTTTTCTTCTGCCATCTCTCTCTTCGTTCGTGGAAGTCTTCGAGCTGATTGTCTAATTGGCTTAGCATTACCACTATCAATTTTGTGTTTGACGGCTGATGTTCTGCCAGTCTTTCCTCCTTTTGGTACGAATAAGTCTCGATACTGCAAGAGAAATTCTCTCATTCTCTTTTTTTCAGCTCGATCCAAAGATTGACCAGCTACTGATAACATCTGTTCGAATCTGGCATTAGAATTGTCAGTGGTCGTTGTCTGACGAACTATAGACGTCACTGGTACGCAAGATCCAATCTTGGTTTCCTTCTTGATGGTAATTGGGTAATCGTTCACGTTTATCAGTCGCACAGGGATCTCCTTCGCCGACGTAACCAATCCTTTCCCAATTAGTACTCCTTTGCCAACCTCCTCGTCGTGGTTCCTTGGTTCCATCATAACCGGTGTACCTTCCTCCATGATTCCCTGTAGCCGTGCTACTATCATGGTTTCGCTTCGTGCAGGTAGAACGGTATCTTCCTGTACAGCTGCCAACACCGCGCTGCCTTCATATGGATGCAGAAATACCTCCTCAGAACCCACTTTAATGGTTCTGTTTCTAAAGTCTAATTGGAAACCATGTACATTCATTACGTCCATTCCCAGAATCACGTCTTCTTCATTGTCAGCTACGATTACCGTATGCGTGAACTTTTCTGCGCCAATTACCAATTGTATTTGTGTTTCCCCGTGAACGTTGGCACTCTCGCCTGTGGCGGTCCGCAGTCGCAGTCTCGTTGGTAGAAGCTTCTTCTTGGGGTTTATTATCTCTGGTCGTATAATGGTTCTAGTGGCCCCAGTGTCAACCAGCAGAGCATATTTTCTTCGCCATCCACATATACACTGTCGTTACGACATCTGAGAGAAGCTATCAGTATGAGAGGGTCTTTGGAACGGTCATGGGTCGGTGCTGCCCCCTCGTAGCCGACCCGTTCTAGTTTTCCTGTGACTGGGGTTCTTGGTTTGCAGGAGTCTTGGGGCGCTTACACGAACTACGTACATGCCCTAGCTCACCACAATTCCAGCATCTGATCTTTCTCGGCTTCTTGTCAATCATACTTTTTATTAAACTCACGAACTGGTCAAATCTTTCTTCGTCACCTTCTTCTTGGATGGTCCTAATTTTGTTATATCCTGAAGCCTTCGTTGCTGCTTCATATTCAAGGGCAGCTGTCAATGCGTCAACTAATGTTTTGGGATGGGCTAAGCGAAGCGTCCTCTGCATATCGGGGTCACGTAAGCCATCAATAAAGGCCTGGATGCCCAGACATTCCATCATGTTCTCTGCTGCTGATGGGTAAGCAAATCGAACGAGTCTGGCAATATCCACTTCGTACTCTTGAAGTGCTTCGTCACGTTTCTGCCTTCGGTTCTTCAGCTGGGATTGGTACAAATGTTCAAGATGTTCGTGACCATATCGCATGTCCAAACTCTTCTTAAGCTGCTCGAAGTCATCCGTTTCTTCAAGTGGTATCGTCTGAAGTACATCTAAGGCATCTCCCCGAAGCGCGATGGTTAAGTTTACTGCCTTCTCTCTATCGGACCAATGATTTACTCTAGCGGCCGCTTCAAATTGTTTCACATAATTGGTCCACGATGTCTTTCCATCGAACGTTGGGGCCTTGAGTCGGGTAAAACTACCAAAGTCTTCTAACTTAGGGTGTGTTTCTAGCTTGCAAGGTTTTGTTTGCTCGGTCTTCTTTTCTTCCGTTGGCGTGTCTTGAGTCCTTATATCTGCCATCTTTTTTTCTAACTCCTTGATTTTCTTGTCCATCGTTGTCATCTTATTCTCTATCTTCTCGTCCATCGTTGTAATTTTAATTCTCGATTTTCTCGTCCATCGTTGACATTTTATTCTCAATTTCAGATTTTAGAGACGAAATTTCATTTTCAAAGTCAGCGGCAATGTCGTTTTTCATTAATAAGATATCGGCAGATATATCGTTCTTCAATGCAGAAATATCGTTTTTCACATTCGTAGAAATCTTCTCTTCCATGCCAGAAATATCGTTCTTCATAGCAGAAATATTCTCGTCCATGTTAGCAGAAATATTAGCAGAAATGTCGATCTTCATAGCAGAAATCTTCTCGTCCATGTTCTCTTCCATGGCAGAAATATTCTCGTCCATGTTAGCAGAAATATTAGTAGAAATTGACGAGATTAAGGTGGAAGCCTCGTCATTAAATAAAACTGTTTCTGGATCAAAGCCGTCATTTTCCAGTGCCACTTTAAGTCTTTCTACTAGTTCACTTTTCTTACCGGACGTTTCCAACTCACGATCTTCCAATTCTGCTCTTAATTCCGCCACTTTCAGATCCCTTAATCTCTTGGCAATTTTTACGTAGATATTTATTTATATTACCCCACACCTGACACCAATGTAATGTTTTTCTTATTTATTTAAACAATAAACGGGTGGGATAAATTTCAAACACTCGGTATGGCTACTTACTAATTTATTTAAACACTAACTCACTAATCACTAACACTTAATTTATATATACAGTATATTCACTTAGACTAATTTATATAAACAGTTCACTAATTTATATTCATTAATCTATTTGTTTATCTCACGATGTCAAATTATCAACTTACTTACTCTTCCTGATCAGTCTCCTTATATACTAGTGCCTTTTATACTAGAGAATTCCGGGCTGCGGCTTATACACACAAATATTTTTTCTGGCCTTTTCTAGATAACTCTGGTCACAAAAACCAGTTCTAGATAAGATCGTCTCAATCGTAAACAGTTTTTTATAACTGCGTATCCGCCATAATTTTAACTATTATACCTGGCTTAGACAGGGTCGGTTTTAGGGACTATACCAGTGTGCTGTTTCGTAACAATACTGCTACGAATCTATGCACCGCTCTGCCTACCCTTGTTATACCAGATCGAAAGAAACAATTTAACCAATGTGAACGTACTAATGTTCATAATACTAATAGTGGATCGTATGATAAGGACTTTGGTTGCAAAATATGCAAAGGAAAGTGTATGCAGGTTGCAGTATGCAAACTAATACGAAATTATCCAGTATCTGAAAAATGGAAAGTAATAAAGTCAATGAGATTATGTAGGCTATGTTTGAAAAGACACAGATTTCCATGCAAGTATCCAGTTAAGTGCAACATAAATCAATGCCAGAGCAAACATCATCCCCTTCTCCATAACAACGCAGATATTAATCCAGAAACTCAAACTCCGCAAGAATCTATCAGTCCCGAGCCATACCAAGTCTCAGTGTCTTCAGAGATTACTATGACTCAGGTAATATCCCAATGTATCCGTTTCAGAATATTACCTGTGATTTTCTGATGAGGAAGACCAAGATATAATGAATATTAGAGAGATAATTGCAAATACTTTGCCATTCTGAAACAGTATTTTCAATTTGACACTTCAATGTATGAATGTGAATATTTTCAAAAATAAAACATAAAGTTATTTTTTATTATTTACATTTGTTTTGAACTGAATAACTCATTATTCATAAACAGGTACAAAGGTTTGCGATTGAAATATGATGTAAAAGAAAAGGAACAGAAAATATAATTTAGTGTCAATAAAAATTCCTCTCTCTCTTTACAATTTATCTTAGGTAAGACAAAATAGGATATATCTGTAACTTTTGTCGTTCATATTTTTTTAGTTATTAAATTTTAATTTCACCTTACACGATCATTTTTCAGATCCTTAACATCAACTTTGATCTAGAACTTTTCATCCAGTGAACAGTCATTAAAACCGTTCCAACTTCACATTTTCGGGATCGTTTGCAAACGGTGTAGTGTCTGGACCTGTGCACAAAAACAGTTCAAACAGTTTCTGAATCGTTTCGTGACGATCTCAAAATCGTCGGTTGGAACAAACCTATCATATCCTTGGCCTCTGCAGTTTTGCAATGATATACATAACTGCTCTAATTCTGTGAATATAGGTTTGTTCCAACAAGAAATCCTGGATCAATCCGAGACTAATTTAGGATTTTGAAATGAGCATGAGCGGATTCCATAAATTCATGAACTATTCCGGATCAAAGTTTTCTTTTGGAACGGATTTCTGATTGAATGGAAGTATCGGACAAAATATCGTCCCAACAGATGTTTCATTTCAATATTTATACTGAATATTGATACAACAAATCATCAAAAATCGTACAATATATTCCAGTTAAAGCCATTTCACTACTTAAAACTACATAACAAGAACAAAAATAAAAGGCATATCATATTATCAGCATGATAATACCAAAAATCACAAGGACTAGGTTAACATAAATGATCTCCATTAAAATTTGAAGCAAAACCTATATAAAAATTCATTCTGTGCAAGAGCGAATTCCAAATCCGAAAAAAATCCACAAACTTTTCTGACGGTCCAAGAACAGTCCGAAATCAGTTCAAATGCTTGTTGGAACATTGGACTTTACAAACGGGGATTCAATCCACTGTTTGTTGGAACGCTCAAACTGGATATGCGCATGATTCTGACGATCCCGGACTAATTTTGACTGTTGTTGGAACAAACCTTATATAAACTCTCAGCTGTGGTTTTTTCGACGGCTAAGAAACCAATAAAATGTTCTTCAATTTCAGCTGTATTTGTATTAAAAAATCTTATAATAACTGAAAGTTGCTCAACACGAGAAACGTCGCGAGTACAATCAAGAATAATCGAGTAATATTTATTATTTATTATTTTTTCAACAATTTGAGTCTTCACGTGACTTGCCATTAATTGTATGAGCTCATTTTGAATACTGTAATGTTTTTGTTATTTATTTAAACAATAAACGGGTGGGATAAATTTTAAATACACGGTATGGCTACTTACTAATTTATTTAAACACTAAACTAATCACTAACACTTAATTTATATATACTCAACTAATCACTTAAATTTAGTTTATATGCACACAAACTTAATTATTAATTTATATCAACACTTTTATGTTCACTTATTTACTGTTTATTAGTCAAGATCACTTTATCAACTAACTAACTCTTCCTGATCAGTCCCTTATATATTAAAGCCTTTTTTACTAGTAAATTCCGGACTGCGGCTTACACACACAAAAACAATTGGTTCTGGCCTTTCCTAGATAAGTCTGATCATAAAAACAATGTTTAGATAATATAGTCGTGAACAGTTATAAAAAAAACAGTGCGTATCCGCCATAATTTTAACTTTGATACCTGGCTTAGACAGGGTCGGATTTAGGGACTATACCAGTGTGCTGTTTCGTAACAATACTTTATCCGATATAGTGGTCATGAATCGTCTTATCCTTTACTTGTTTTAGGTGAAGTCTCAACACGGGATCAAATCGGGCTATTAACTTTACTAAAAATATAAAGTTGCCGCTTGTATCACTCGAATCTGAGTCAGATGTTAACTTCTCTCTATGACCCCTGAAGGCCAAATTGTGGGATGCTAAAAAATTTACAATTGCAAGCAATCGTTCTAAAATATCTCTCCAACGTTGCCTCTCTTGTTCAATTTGTGACTGGGCCAAGAAGTCAATAGTAGAACAGCTTTTTAAACCATTCTCTAAATTAATCAATTTTAACATACAATCTTTGTGCTGTCGACTAGAGTGAGACTTTAGGTAATCACCCAAGTATTTCCAATCACACACTCCTTCACTTGATCCAATCTTTGTATTTTCTAGTCCGAATATTCGACACGGAAAACAGTAAACGGCATCCTTTGTTTGTGAATGAATCATCCAGCGCCTGTGAAGCTTTTCACCGTTAACTAATATCTTATTATAATTATATTCGCTGAATCGACGTCCATTATCATTTACGGGGAATAAATCAACTTTAACCCGGATTGGACCTATTAATACAATCTCAGTTCAGTCTACATCAGTAATTGTTATGGGCCACAAACCGGGATCATTTTGAGGATTCAGATTTTCCGTTCCAGCAGTCATGGATGTAGACATAGACTCGGGCTCAGATTCGTGTTCTTGACTGGATAGCGTGACTTAAGAGACAATGATGTAGTTAATTCATCATCATTCTCGCTGTTTTTACTTCATGACGGCGGCGGCACCCATGATGATGTGGAAGGAATGTTTTCAGCTGGAGCAGGATTAGAGTCACTTTCAGTCAATAAATGTTTTGTAGAAGTTTCTTTATCATCACTTTTTTTATATTTATATAAAGATCCACGTAAATTTTCGTTTACCTGCTTTCTTTTGATAGCTCGTTTCCTTTTTGAACTCCGTGACTCAAATTTTCTACCGGCATCACAATCACGCGAACTCATTTCGTAAATCTGGTTTTGTTTCGCACAAACAGTCGAAAATAAACTTTTAAGTATCACACAGTTTTTTTACACTTTTTCAGCTTACTCAATACTTCAAATACTATAATTTACACTTTTCCAGCTTACTCAATAGTACGAAAACGTAATATTCAATAAAATTGAAAGATATGTACGGTAACGATTTTGTAACTCATACTGCAAGCAAAATAATTCCAAGGTGACAAATGTTAACAAATGAAATTAAACATGGGGATTCCCCGAGCGATAGAGGAACAGTACATTATGTCTCGACTCACGACTGTTATGCGATTAAAAAACCGATCTTCAAGTGTTTCGAGGCGCGATATTCAAGTACTACACTGAGAATTTTTTTTCGATAACCGCAAGTACAAAACGTGACACACGTGATTCGAGGCTAACAAGTGAAAATGTAACTAACAGACCAGATAGAATATCATTTCCTGTAACTTTAACAGATTTTGGCTTACAGACCTTACAGATATGCTCAGAATCGACCCATAAATCATTGTATGCTGGAATTATTTCTTCGTAATAATTTCTGTTTTTTTCTCGAATACCACGTCTTCTCACGTTATAATCATGCAATGGTTCCTGGAAATTTTCTACTACATGGGCTATAATATTTTGGTTAATATCTATTACATCACCATCATCTAATAATGCAAGAATTAAATTGTTTCTAGCCCTAGCCATAATTTTAATTTCTCAAATATTTATTCCAAAGACAATACAATCTATAACGAAGATTATCTATGATCTTTCCAAAAAATGATCGTTCAGGAGACATACGTCAACCAGTCGTTGCTCAATGAGCGCTCACTCAACAGTTGAGTTATAAGGTATGTTTTCTGAACGCAACCATTGTTTACAGTGTCACAATGAAGCTGTTTGAACACTGTTTTAGTAATTTTTAGTGTATAGTTGGTTATTGTATTTAGTTATATTTTTATTTGACATTTGACTTTAACCTTGAAACAAATTATAAATAAAATGGTCTACCGTTGTTCTAGCTAGCAAATTATTATATTAAAAGTTCTTAAAGGTAAATTAGAATGAATTATATATTAAGAATATTAATGAATAATGTACGCTAACGTTTATTTATCAAATGATTTGTCAGTTTATTTTTATATTGTATAGGTATACATAACGTTCGATTTTTGGGATAAATTACCAGATATATATGTGAAGATGTATTAAAGAAATAATTCTGTTCATGATATCATATAAACAGATCGCAAGAGCATATACGAAGAAGCATATTTTAAACAAATAATCATCCTCTGTTTGCTTAAATGAAGGTTTGTTTACAATTTACACAATAATTCGGTCATAATCATAGATAAATACTTTTAATACGGGGAAGAATGGAATCTCCTGTACTAAGTCCGAAGCCACAAAGTTTTGTCGAGTGCTGCGCCATCTATTGTGGTGGAAGGTTGCTATTCACCAACAGGGAAAAAATTAAGAGACCTGCATGATTAGTCACAGATTACTAGCTACTACTAGATGGCAAGCCAAGCAAATACTGAAGGTTTTTTAAATTATGCCTACATTGTTTTTTCTTAAATAAACAAATAAAAACAATCACACAAAGTTTAAACACTTTTTGAAACAACCTGCTATTTTATTTTGGCTCAAAAGTAGGATATGTTGTTTCAAAAAGCTGTTTAAAGCTTTTATCCGTTTTTATTAACCAGGATAGTTTATTAAAAGACTAATGTCGACAAATAGTTTCAAAAATTTAATATAAAATTTTGTTTATAAATAGTACAGGTGATTTTTTTTTATTTTCTTCTCAAATTTAAGATAAGCATAATTTATTGATAATAGCATGTGCTAACAAATATTACACATATGATACAATATAATGGATACACATTTTTCAAAAAGTTCAAATTTTTTAAAGGTTTCAGCAGCATACCTTTTTAACAGCAACTGACGACTTCTTCTAAACTGGGTAGCTCTTTTTTTAAATTGAGTGGCTATTTGATAGAGACATCTGGCTTTTGGTGATAGGTCTTTAACACTAGAGACATTCACCTCAGCAAGTAAATCAGATCTTTCTAAATTAAAAAATAATATCATTAGCAATAAAAAATAATATGAATATGCAATATACATTGCATTTAGATAACATTTTTGTTGAAATGTTAAATTTTAAACCCTATTTTAGACAATATTCTATTAGAAGTATACAGTCAAAACTTGATGTAACTAAATAATATGAAATTATAAATGCATTTCTAAGTACCTAATAATTTTTCATGTTTTTTAATAAATCAAAATATTGACCTATACCTAATATCTACTATTTCTGTGAAAATTTCTTTGTTAAACTCTTATATATTAATAAATCAATTAATTATTCACTCACTTCTTTTTGGAGTAACTGTGGCATTCAAGTCTGCTGGTGTGATAGAAGTAGAATCTTGAACAGCATGTGTTGATAATTTCAGCTCGGGTTCAACTGAATAGCTACAACTAGCCTCATTAGTAGCACAGGATTCTTGTGCTTTATTAGCTCTCAGTTTTACAAACTGAGCATTTAAAGCTTCCTGTAACTTTAAAGTCCTAGGACTCTCAGTTACAGATGCAGTGTCAATTTGTGGTACAGCTAAAGAGGTTGATGGTTCAGCTTCAATTATTGAGGAAGGAACATCATCAGTTACTGTTTCTAAAGATTCTAGAAAATAAAAACAATTATTGAATAAATGTATCCTAGTTAGTTGTTTTTTTTTTCTTTAATTATTATAGATTTACCTGGTAAATTAATTGACTGATGGGAAAACTCCTCTTTTTAAAACTTTATTTGGACCAAAATCTTTAGGCAAAAAGTGTAAGGCACACACTCTACATTTGTTGTAAATATTATCAGATGTCATTTTCTCCTTCAACCTTCTGTTTCCACATAAATTTACCCATTTGTTAAAAATTACTTTATTTTTTAAAATTGACAGATTGGTTTGGATAAATCCACAGATGACGATATTACAGCAATCAGTAAAATAAAGTTCGTTGGTAACCTTCCAAGCGAATAGATGGCGTTAAAAATGCAGTTTAGCAGTGGCTATAAAAGATCGCAGGGCATGGTCATAATATGTCAAAACTCAGAAGTGCTGAATAAAACTATCTGTGATTTGACCAATCAGGAATCTACAGAATTGCCAACTTTAATTCAAACCACTCCTCCTAGTTTAAAAACAGGTATTATATGTAATTCTATTTTATTTAAAAAATTAAATAAATGCGAATTATAAAAAATATTGTGTAAAACTTGTGCCACAATGACTTTCTGTAGTACTCGTGATTTGCCAACTCACCGCTTCGCGGTTTGTTGCGCAAACTTCACTCGTCCTACAAAACGAGTCACTGTGACACTTGTCTTACAAATAACTATTTCGTGTGTCTAAAATATGAATAGAAAAAAGAAGAAGATGTGACTTACAAATATTATAATTAATTTGCAGGCTCACGCAGCCCACACTGCTCAAGTTACTATTTTGATTATATCTGATAAGATGATATGCCAGTTCATTTAGAGATATTCTACATTAAGAATTGTAGATTCAATTTTAAACTATATTTAAAAAATAAATTTTGGGACAACCGCTACATATACAAAAACATATGACTAATGATGACCTGTATACATATAAATTTTTAACATTGGACGAACGGTTTTGCATAAAAAACCGGAGATGTGTGTAAAACAATTTTTCACAAATATTTAAAAATTAAAATCATTATTAAAAGTCACGATCGTTGCGTCACATATTATAATATAATATGAATCTTTTGCGATGTAAAGTATAAAAAATCTACATAAATAAGTATGTCTTTATTAAGAACGTTATGTCAATATTTCTTAGGAAACAGGATCTCGTTGTAAATTGATTGAGGAATAACACGATAGAAGTTACATTGAAAAGTATTATTAAAAGCATTGGTATGGCATGGAAATTAAGATAATATTAATGTATAATATTAAAATAGGGTGGTGACCAGATGTACTCTTTTTAAGAGTATTATACTCTTTTCAATAATTAAATACTCTATATAGTATTACTTTTACAACATTTTTTCAAAATATCTCTTTTTTGCCCAATATTAAATTTTGGCATAAAAACACACTATTCCAATAATGTATTTCGAGCTATAATTTAACGTTAAACCAAAAATAACCGGTTTTCGGGTTAACCACCTGAAAACGCATATAATAATAATAATAATAATTATGTCGCTATGTTCACAAGAAAGCGTTTGACATGATGTTGTTTTCGTTTTGGTCTCAGTTTGACCTTTGAATTTCAATCACGCGGTGCATTGCACTTCAATAGTATTACTATTCGTGCCGAGATTAGTGCGTTAATATTAATACTATAGTTTAATATATATCCGATTATATAGTTATTAGATTATTAATACGCGCAATTTTGTTTAAAATGAGTGCGTGAGGCAAGTGTAAATATAATGATGCATTTGAAACAACTATTCCTTGCATTAAAAAATGACGTCACAATGACATTCACAAAGTGTACTGTGTGATATATTTTGACGTACCGAGCAAAGGCAACCATGGGGTAGCGAAAGTTAATATTATGTGTGTTCTTTTTGAAAGTTTAATTTGCCAGAATCCTTTTGTGCATTCTAATAATACAAAGAATTTAGAACCTTTAATATCAGCTGAAATTTCCTCTATAGTAGTAAGTGGAAAAATACGTCTCAGTACCTATGTTTTTGTTTACCTACATCTGATGGATCTATACAGATTCTTATTTTGCATTTTAGTCTTACAATTACCATAGGGTAGGCTCTGTTTCTGGTTTTAAGACGTCCAATTACACCATTCTGTCAAGTTCTTGCTTTACCTCATCTCTTATAGCATGTGGAATTCTTCATGACGGTTTAAATTAAAGTTTTGGGTTCTCGATTAGTTCAATATCATACGCATAACATTTATAACAGCCTAAACATTCGAAGATGTCATCTTTATATTCACTTTCCTTCAGTGTTTTCATGCTTGCAATAAGTTCTAACTTTTCACATGTATCCTAGAGGATATGTGTAAACTTTTCTTCAACTACCTTGAATATAATGTTGTTTTCTTCATTTTTTATTTTACAAAGTAGCTCTGCTTCGCATAGAACTGCCATTTTATCTTCTGTGTAGTGTTTTTGTTCGGCTTGGTTTCAGACTTGCCTTTGTTTTGTTCATCACGTGTCTCGGTAACACGTTGCATTGTGCTCCGGTATCCAGTTTGGCAATGAATTTCACATTACCAACTTGTGTTTTTTCTGTCCAGTCTTTCTTTTCTTTGGAATTTATAACTGATATGTATACTTACCTCATCTTCAGAACTATTTGAGTTTTCTTTACTGTATTTACTCGATTTTTCTGTTTGGGATTCTTCTTAGTGCGGCACATATTGGCAAAATAACCAATTCTATTGCACACGGTTTATTAAATGGTGGACATTCTTTGCATTTGTGGTTTGTACCACATCTCTTACAGTCAAAATATTAATTTTGTTTATTTTTGACACCTTTATTTCTCACTGCTAATATTTTATCTGCTTTATTGTTACCTTCGAACTCGTCTAGTTGTTTGGTCGCTTGTTCACTAGTTTTACAGATTGTTATAGATTTGGACTAGTTTAACTTCTGTTAAAAATTTCTCTCTTACTTGATTCGATCGGATTCCAAACACTATCTTGTCTTTTAGCGTCGAGTAAATCATCAAATTCGCATTTGCTTGCATGGGTTTTTATTCTGGTTAAAAATTCGTTAAATTGTTCATCTTAGTTTTGTACAATTTTGAAAAATATATATCTATCAAACGATATATTTGTTTTTGGTGCGAAGTACTCTTTACATTTGTCTTTAATGATTTGCAAGTTATTTTTGTCTGCGTCGCTATGGTTAAAACTATTATATATTTCGATCGCTTCTGAGCCTCACTGTCATAAATGTTGCTGCCTGGACTTCGGCTGGCTTTTTATCTAGTTGAACAGCGATTGTATTCCACTCGAACTGTTGTTTGTAGCCACTTTTTCCAGCACGTTGATTTGTCCGAATCAATTTGTAGGTTAGCTGGCGGCTTTATTCCAGATACTGCGTCGTTCGTAGCCATTTTATAACTTTCTCACGTATTTTCTTTTATTTATCACGTTTTTTCATAAATCCGACACCATGTAACGTTGTAATTATTGGTTTAATTATGATTTTAAAGAAAATATGTAAGCGGTTTATGTGACATACAAAAACTATATTAAGAATGACGTTTCAATTATGATTAACAAGTTTTACACTAGGTGCCTATACTTTACATCACTGATAGTTTATTATTTAATTACATATTCATGTTTCAACGTATTGTATTATTACCGAAAACAAAACAAAAATCTTTTTCCGCCTACCTCTATCTAAAGTATACATTTCCTGGCCTCATTGTAGGGAGCAAAGTCGTACTTTTCCTCTCTAGGAAGGAAAAGTAACGTCATAGTACGTTATCAATGAAATAATTTTTGCAATTCCGAGACTAAAGTGGTTACTTTAGTCTCACATGTTAGAAACTATTGTTACGAAACAGCACACTGGTATAGACCCTAAATCCGACTCTGTCTAAGCCAGGTATGAAAATTAAAATTATGGCGGATACGCAGGATATTTTATAACTGTTTACGATTATCTTATCTAAACATTGCTTTTGTGACCAGTCTTATCTAGAAAATGCCAGAAAGCCATTTGTTTTTTAGTAAGCCGCAGTCCGGAATTTTCTAGTAAAAAAAGGCACTAATATAAATAAAGAACCGATCAGCGGAGGAGTTGAGTTGATAATGTGATCTCGAGAAATAAACAAAAATACACCGAACAGTAAAGTGCTAATATAAATCAATAATCAAGTTTGTGTGCATATAAATTAAATTTAAGTGATTAGTTAAGTATATATAAATTAAGTGTTAGTGTTTAAATAAATTAGTAAGTAGCCATACCGTGTGTTTAAAATTTATCCCCCCCGTTTACGTTTTAAATAAATTAGAAAAACATTACATTGATGTCAGAAGTGGATAATATAAATAAATTGCTACATAAAAATGGCCAAGAGACTATGTGATCTGAAAGTCACGGAATTAAGAGCAGAATTGGAAGATCGTGAGTTGGAAACGTCTGACAAGAAAAGTGAATTAGTAGAAAGACTTAAAGTGGCACTGGAAAATGACGGCTTTGATCCAGAAACAGTTTTATTTAATGACGAGGCTTCCACCTTAATCTCGTCAATTTCTGCTGACATGGACGAGAAGATTTCTGCCATGGAAGAAAAGATTTCTGGCATGGAAGAGATTTCAACGAATGTGAAAAACGATATTTCTGCATTAAAGAACGATTTTTCTGATATGAAGAACGATATTTCTACTATGAAGAATGATATTTCGGCTAACATGGAGGCGAAGATTTCTGCCATGGAAGAGAAGATTTCAACGAATGTGAAAAACGATATTTCTGCATTGAAGAACGATATATCTGCCGATATCTTATTAATGAAAAACGACATTGCCGCTGACTTTGAAAATGAAATTTCGTCAGTTTGATAAAAAGTATGATGGACAAGAAGCCGAGAAAGATCAGATGCTGGAATTGTGGCGAGCTAGGACATGTACGTAGTTCGTGTAAGCGCCCCAAGACTCCTGCAAACCAAGAACCTCAGTCACAGAAAAACTAGAACGGGTCGGCTACGAGGGGGCAGCACCGACCCATGGTCGCTCCAAAGACCCTCTCATACTGATAGCTTCGCTCAAATGTCGCAACGACAGTGTATATGTGGATGGCGAAGTAAATGGCAAGAAATATGCTCTGCTGGTTGACACTGGAGCAACTAGAACCATTATACGACCAGAGATAATAAACCCCAAGAAGAAGCTTCTACCAACGAAACTGCGACTGCGGACCGCCACAGGTGAGAGTGCCAACGTTCACGGTGAGACGCAAATCCAATTGGGAATTGGCGCAGAAAAGTTCACGCATACAGTAATCGTAGCTGACATTGAAGAAGACGTGATTCTGGGAATGGACGTAATGAATGTACATGGTCTCCAATTAGACTTTAGAAACAGAACCATTAAAGTGGGTTCCGAGGAGGCATTTCTTCATCCATAATATGAAGGCAGCGCGGTGTTGGCAGCTGTACAGGAAGATACCGTTCTACCTGCACGCAGCAAAACCATGATAGTAGCACGGCTACAGGGAATCATGGAGGAAGGTACACCGGTGATGATGGAGCCAAGGAACCACGACGAAGAAGTTGGCAAAGGGGTACTAATTGGAAAAGGATTGGTTACGTTGGCGAAGGAGATCCCTGTACGATTGATAAACGTGAACGATTACACAATTACTATCAAGAAGAAAAGCAAGATTGGATCCTGCGTACCAGTGACGTCTATAGTTCGCCAAACAACGACCACTGACAATTCTAAAGCCAGATTCGAACAGATGTTATCAGTAGCTGGTCAACCTTTGGATCAAGCTGAAAAAAAGAGAGTGAGAGAATTTCTCTTGCAGTATCGAGACCTATTCGTACCAAAAGAAGGAAAGACTGGTAGAACATCAGCCGTCAAACACAAAATCGATACTGGTAATGCTAAACCAAATAGGCAATCAGCTCGAAGACTTCCACAAGCGAAGAGAGAGGAAGCTGAAAGAATAATTCGAGAGATGGCAGAAGAAAAAGTAATAGAACCATCTACTAGTCCATGGGTGTCTCCAGTAGTGCTCGTCAAGAAAAAGGATGGAACTACGAGATTCTGCGTGGATTATCGCCAGCTTAACAACGTGACGAAGAAAGACAGCTATCCTCTTCCTCGAATTGACGATACGCTAGATACTTTGGCCGGCAGCAAACTGTTTTCCACCTTGGACCAGAAGTCTGGTTATTGGCAAGTGGAAATGGACCCAGAAGACAAAGAGAAGACTGCTTTTACTACCGGATCTGGATTATGGCAATTCAACGTCATGCCATTCGGGCTCTGTAATGCGCCTGCGACATTTGAAAGACTCATGGAAAATGTCTTGAAAGGGTTGTCTTGGAAGACGTGCCTGGTTTATTTGGACGACATCGTAGTACTGGGGAAGACATTTGACGAACACCTGAAGAATTTGGAAGACGTATTCAAACGACTCCCAGCTGCCCAGCTCATGTTAAACCCGAAGAAAGAAATGTCAGCTGTTCCAAAACCGAGTCAACTATCTAGGTCATATAGTGAGCAATGAATGAGTGGCGGTGGATCCAGAGAAAATTGCTTCTATTCAGCAATGGCCGCAACCAACCGACAAACATCAAATTAGGAGTTTCCTTGGACTTTGCACGTATTATAGCAGATTTATCAGGAAGTTTGGAGATATTGCCAAGCCTCTAACGTGACTTACATAAGAAGCAAGAGCTTTCCAGTGGGACGAAGACTGTCAAACGGCTTTTGAAACCTTGAAGAGGCATTTAACCTCGGCGCCGATATTAGGATATCCATTACCAGAGGGAGACTTTATTCTTGACACTGGCGCAAGCAACGTAGGAATTGGTGGAGTGCTCTCACAGATCCAAGGAGGGCAAGAAAGAGTGCTGGGATATATCATTAAAGTCCTCTCCAAACCAGAACGAAACTACTGCGTCACAAGAAGAGAACTTTTGGCGGTAGTAAAGTCCGTGGAACACTTTTACCAGTATCTCTATGGTAGGAAGTTTTTAATCCGGACTGATCATGCAGCACTCAAGTGGTTGATGCATTTCAAGAATCCCGAGGGCCATATCGCTAGATGGATTGAACGACTTCAAGAGTATAATTTCAACATCGAACATCGAGCCGGTGTGAGTCACCGAAATGCCGACTCTCTGTCCAGACGGCCGTGCCCAACAGACTGCTCCCACTGCAACAAGGCGGAATCTAGGGAAGCTGCAGTTTCAGGAACTACAGTAGTCAATGAAGAATGGTCACCCACCAGGATCAGAGATGATCAGGAGAATGATCCTTGCCTAAAGAAGATTCGGCAGTGGAAGGAAGAAAATCGGCGACCTACCTGGCAAGAAGTGTCAAAATTTTCACCGAAACTCAAGGCATATTGGGCTCAGTGGGACTCCTTTGTCCTGGAAGAAGGGCTGTTGAAAAGAGTCCTTGAAAACGATGATGGATCCGAGATGAGGAGACAGCTAGTCCCGAGAATAAGAGTAGCTGAAGTACTAAAGAAGTTACACGACAGTCCATCGGGAGGTAATCTGGGAGTGAAGAAAACCCTACAGAGAATCCGTGAGAGGTTTTATTGGATGAACAGCTCCCATGAAGTGAAGGACTGGTGTAAGAAATGTACGACTTGTGCTACGAGTAATGGACCACATCGCAAGAGAAAGGTACCCATGAAACAGTACAATGTTGGAAGCCCTTTCAAAAGGGTTGCTTTAGATATCGCTGGACCAATTCCGAGGACAGAAAATGGTTGCAAATACATACTGGTTGTAATGGATTATTTCACAAAGTGGGTGGAAATTTACGCTATCAAGAACCAAGAGGCCACAACTGTAGCAGATGTATTGGTGAAAGAATTTATCAGCCGATATGGAGTGCCCTTGGAAGTCCACAGCGACCAGGGAAGAAATTTCGAAAGTCATCTATTCCAGGAGATTTGCGAGAAGCTGGGAATGAAGAAGACCAGGACAACAGCATTACATCCACAGTCAGATGGAATAGTCGTTTTGACAAAGCTACTGTGTTAGTGAAACGCGCCAACAAGTTTAAATTGAACATTAGTTCAAATAAATGAAGATTTAAACAAACTATATTGTTTTATTTCATCGTTTAATAATTTTGTATTTACACAATCTACGCCTATGCTTTACAATCATATAAAAAAAATGAAAGGTGAAGGTGTAGCTTTTCCAGCATCTCGATTAGCAAACTTATATGTTTAAGAACGTTTGTTACAACATCATCAATTTAATCATCGTTTATACAGTTTAATTTTAGGAAATGTTGCAGTTTTATCAGGTGAATTTATTATTTTTGATTAAGTGTTTGTATATAGTGTGCGTCTTTGCTACAAACAAAATTGGAATGAATTGGTGATATATTCACGATACAGACCCGCGCCTAGCAATTTTGGCGCCCTTGTGCAAATTTAAAATAACGTCCCAAATTTGAATTACGTTCAGATGTGAGTACAGATACGGGTTAAGTTAGGTATTATTAGCCACTATTGAAAAAGTATTTTCATAAATTTATTTTCATTTTTATATTTTACAAGTACAAGCCATACAATTATTGTCTCATTGATGTACATAACATAATTATAAACTTATAGAAAACTGAAATATATTCTACCTGTGTTACAACTAAAAAGTTTTGTATTTTAGTTTCAAATGTAATATTTGATACAAAAGCACAATAAATAAAAAAAATATTTAAAACATTAAAAATACAGGACGAAAATGATCGACAAATAAAAACAAAACAATGTATCATTTTAATAATGCAGCATGTCGCCTTTTTAAAGGTATTAGGTATTGTTATTAATATTTTACCTAAGTGAATTGTGCTTTTCGTGCTTTAATTTATGCAAATCGTTTAATTAAATCTGCGGTGTCTAATTCTTTTAGCTGGTGTGATTTTATTGAAATGTTAGCAAGATAACTTAGTCGGTTTTGCCCCATGGTCGATCTTAAATAATTTGTTATTATTTTGAGTTTGAAAAAGATCGTTCTGCGGTAGCAACTGAAACCGGCATTGTTAATAAAATACGAAATATTATGCTCGTATTAGGAAAAGTTGTTAATTGTCATATAATTTCAAGTTTCTTCTGGGGACGTAATAACTTTTTCATCAAAATTTTGTAAATATTGCAATTATTTAACAAGTTTCAACTTTTTGACATAATTTTAATTGTTCGTTTTGAGAATAATTTTTAAATTTATCAATATTCCATAAAAACGCGAAATTATTAGAGTAAGAAGAAAATAATTGGAGTCTCTCTTCCACTAATGTTATGATTATATTTAGATAATTAAAAAAACAATCAACTTTGAACTTTAAAGTTTCGTCGTGGATCGGATCATCGTCACATTCATAATCAAAATGTTTTTTATTTTCGCGGTTTTAGATATCTTTGTTTTTTGAATGTAGGTTCTATGTCTAAGCTGGATACGGTTTCTTTAGCATCAATCAATAGATCATTAAAACCTTTATCGAAGCGGTAAGCTTCAAAAAATTATTTAAATTATTTAAATGATCATAACCCTGATCAACATCAAATTTTGGTTTTTGAATAATTTTACTATCAATGTTAACTTTACTTAAAGTATTATACCACAAAAAAATGCAAATTAACTCAACATTTTGCAATTTTTTTACCAACGATGCAACCAAATTTTTTACATTATTTTCAAAGTTTCCTTCGCTTACTTCAAACAGAGCATCATAAACCTCCCCAAGTTGATACCGTAAAGAAGTTATTGCATGTTAATAATTATAATTTATTCACCCAAAAAAAAGACACAATAGAATAGGAATTTGTAAGTAATGGAATTTATAGATAAATCTAATTGGCAAATACATGAAAGCCAGCAAAAGGTAGACCTGAACGCTGACACTTTCGTTACCGTCCCAACAAAACAATCGTATATACATGCACATTACGATACAGATTACTTATACGAGTAAAAACATCAAGAAATATAGGTAAACATTGATAATTCTAGAGTATAGTACAATAGTATAAAAGATAAAATTAGTTCTATGAGAATGTACATGACTAGTTTTGAAAAACTCAGAACCCTGAATATATTGACCACTTAATTTAATATTTTTTTAGTTTTTGAAGGATTATATCGTTGTTTCTATTTTTTATTATTAGAATGTTTTTTGTTGTTTTCTATCGGTTTTCTATTTTTTTCTTTCATTTTCTTACTTTTTTTCTAGTCATTCAGCAGTGACTGTAGCAAGAGATATCCATGTGAAGAAAGTGCTTTAACCGTTGCCTTTTCTGATCTATGTAATTGTTTATTAATCCCGTCAGTCTTGCAATGGCGTCCGAAGTCGAAGTGCTTTCCCTAAATCCCTATTAGTTGTTTGAAAGTATATTATGTTTATTCTATCTATATCTATTCTACTATACCATCGAGTATCCGATAGAGGTTTTAAAGTTAAATTTTGTATTTTTAAAAGCGTTTTGTATGTTCTGACATAATCGGATATCATCTGCATATAAAAGAGAGTCTATTTTGATTGGTCTTAGATTTAGATATCGTATAGCCGTACTATTATTCTCAGTCTGATTTCGTGTACTCTTTACATGAGCGTGTAAAACTACAAAAAACTAAAGTTTCAAAAACAGATATCTTTTATCCCATGCACGTTTTCACTTCGCTAAGTTAATTTTCGATCGGGCATTTGACAACAAATGAAATCGCGACCGATGCAGCGCTTAATATAGAATTTTTCGTACATTGCAAACTCAGACGAATAAAAAACGCTTTTCCGATCATTGGCTCTTAGCAAGCCAATTTTCTAGCTCAGTAGGAACTTTTAGTTATGTCGGGTAAGATGACGAATTCGTTGCAACAACATCCGATCATTACCAACGCTTTTGTATCTTACTGAACTCTGGCCGTATTTTCCTTGCACTCAAACGCGGGAAAAATAGGACTACGTTTTCTATTTTGACTGAAGCCGGTGTTGCCAAGCTCGTACATTCAGGAAATATCGGGAATTCGTCATCTTACCCGAATCGTCATCTTACCCCACTTCCCCCTACGTTTAATTAAAAAAATTCTATGGATGTGAATTACGAATTTTTTTTCCAGATATGTATTATCCTGTTGATTTTTGAATCTTTCTTGGACGCACAGAAAATTGAAGAACCTTCTTCTTACGAACCGAAGGATATCCCATCGGATTTCCAAAAAGCTAGATCAGTTTTGGGATACAGTCATTTCAAAAGATTACCTAAAGATGGACGAAATTCAAGTGTCAAATATCCTTGGGAAAATAATCTGCCTGACGTAAAATATAATTTTTAATATGTACTTATTTTATTGAATGATGTAAATAGAACAGTTTTTTGTCAGCCATTGTATTTTTCATTTCACTATGTAAAACGTAAAATCCAAGTAGTTCACTACTTTGGGTCCACCCGGTACAATATAAAGCTTAGATAGTTCCATGAATGTTGCCACATTTATTACAAAAACAATCTGTACTAAAAGTATTTATATTTTTGTCAAACAAATTCTAACGCATTCTCTCAGTTTAAAATGAGAAATGCAATAAACAAACTCACATTTTGCGATTAACGAGTACCTACCATTTCTTTTTAAATATTCATAAAGCTGCCATTTTTTAACAATAGATCGTAAATGGTAATGAATCTGGCGACGCCCTATATACTGAATACAACGAACTGTCAACAACATCGTGATTGATATACAGTGATGCCAACTAGGGGATATTTCCCCCAATTTTAGGGGATTTAGGGGGAGATTTTTTAGGGTATTTGTTAGTGAGAAAATAATTAATTATTTTTTATCCAACTTATGTAAAATGACCTTTATTGATGTTTCTATTTTCTATGGTTAATATTGTCATTTTCATACTGTCAAAATAAACAAATTTTTTCAGCAATTTCATGAAACATTGGTATTTTTAAATCTTTTTCGAAAAGACGATGTATTTTTTAAGATTACCGAATGGCTCCTGGTGGATGATTTATTTATAAAAAGACAATTGTTTACTTGAACCAATCATTTATTCTAAACTCCACGTTTTACATCACAAACTGAACTCCTTAGATATGCTGAGCTTTAGCTCGTCCACCATTTGATGTCGTGCATAGACAAATCCAAATAACTCACAACAGTGTTATTCTTCTATGGCCATGACGTACATTGTGTATAGAGTGTTTATGCATCTGATGTTTAGGATTGTTGAATTTATCTTTTAATATTTTTAAATAGTGGGATTTTGTAACATTAAAAACATGCCGAAAACTGATAAGGGTTCTACTAATTTCAAGTTAGGGGATTTCAGTTTGGATTTAGGGGATTTTAAAAGCTTGGGGAAAATTTGCCTAGTTGGCGTCACTGTTGACATGAAAGTACCTAAATGAATATATTCTTCTTCTTCTTATTCGTATTCAAGATCTTGCGAACTGTTAGTTTTGAAGGTTCCTCTTTATCATTTCCTGGGAGGTGGACTGCCAACTGTCCTTCCATCTCTTAGGTGGCCTACCGGGTGCTCTTTTCCCTGTTGGTTTCCCTTCAAGTGCGATGTGTGGCAGTCTGCTCTCCTCCATTCTTCTTACATGAGCGTGCCAATGTATTCTTCTGTGTCTCCCCCATCTTACGATGTCTTGCACTCCACATTGTTCCCTGATGTCATTGTTTCTAATTCGGTCCCTTCTTGTTTTTCCCACTATAGTCCTGAGCGTTTTCATTTCGGCTACTCTAAGCATGCTTTTCGTTTTGTTGGTTTCTTCTCTGGTTTCTATTCCGTATGTCATGATTGGCCTGATACAAGTCTTATAGATCCTAACCTTGCTATCCTTTCGCATGTATTCGTTTGTCCATATTGTTTGCTCTAAGCAGCCCGATATGGCAGTCGCTTTGTTAATCTGTCTTCCTAGGTCCTTCACTGGGTCGTGATAACTCGACAGATCCATACCCAGATATTGGAATTGTGAGACTTGCTCGATGATTTTTCCCTGGACTTCCAGCTTACATCTTACAGGTTCTTTAGCAAAGGTTATGCTTTTCGTTTTTTCTATAGATATGGTCATGTTAATCGCTTGGCTGACCTGGTAGAATTTGTGCAGTTGTCTCTGTAAATCGTCCTGCGTTTCCGCAATAATAGCTGCATCGTTGGCGTAGCATACCATGCTGATTCTTTTATTCTGTTCCATTCGGTATCACATATTTAGTGATGATATTTCCTCTATAATTCTGTCCATTAAGAGATTGAACAGAAATGGGCTAAGGCTATTGCCTTGTCTGATACCTCCTGTTGTTGGTATCTCTTCCGTATAAGTGTCTCCTGCCTTTACTTTGATCATGTTGTTCGTATTGAGACTGCGGACTGCTCTTACGATAGTGTCTGGCGTTTCTTTCGCTATCAGTATATTTATGATGTCGGAGAGACGAACCCTATCAAATGCCTTGGTCAAATCGATGAAACAGATATACGCTGGTGTATTAAATTATATTGATTTTTCTTTGATTTGTTTGATAATGAATATGGTGTCGGTCGTGGATCTGTTTCGTCTGAAACCTTGTTGTTATTTGTGCCTCGAGTCTTTCTTTCAAAATGCTAGTAAAGAGTTTCATGCTTGTGTTCAGCAGCATTATGCCTCTTGAATATAGGGATAGTTATACTTTTGTGCCATTCCGTAGGTATTTCCGATGTTTCTAAAATTTTGTTGTAGAGAATTTTCAGATGTTTTCCTAGCTTGGGTCCAGCATATTTTAGAAGTTCGTTTGGGATAAGGTCTGATATTTGATGATTTGACACGTAGTTTTCGATCCTTATGGGTTCTTAACTGTTGTAAAGTTCCCTAAAGTATTTTCCCATACGTCTTTGGTGACTCCTTTTGTTTGCACGAACTCGTTTATTGGCTTTTTCCTATTCTTGAGCACCTTCCAGACTTTCTTCTGTGCTCCATATAGGTCGTAATCCATATCGCTTGTAAATTTTGCCCAGTAATTCCGTTTTATGGCTTTGATTCTGGCATTGATTCTGTTTCTCACTTCTGTATATTCGGAGTGTTTATCTGGTGTTGGTGAGCTCCTGTATATCAGGTAGGATTTCTTTTTCTGCTGCGATAGTTCTTTAACTTCTTGATAGAACCAGGGTTTTTTGCTATTATTGGTCCCATTTATGTTGACTTTTCTTTTACCAATGGATTCTTCGGCTGCTTCTACGATACATGATTTGATTTTGTTCCAACAGCTCTCCACATCACACTCCAGCGTATTAAGTCCTTCCAGTTTATTTGTTAATCGGTTCTCATACAGGTTTCTCGTGCTATCATCTGTCAGTGATTCGATATTAAACTTTTCGAGGAATACTGGAGGTTTTTTGGCTCTGTGGGGTGTTTCCATAATCATTTTACACAGTAACAGGTTGTGATCTGTGCCGATGTTCGCAGAGGTGAGTGCTCTTGCATCTATTACTTGTGATGGTGCGATTGTCCTGTTACTTATTATATAATCAATCATTGACTTTTGATCTCTGGAGTTACTAAATGTATATTTATGTTGCTCTTTGTGAGGGAAATACGTGTATCTCGTTTCTCGCACAGAAGTCTATCAGGATTTCTCCATTTTCGTTGGTTATCTCTTCATTATATTTTTGTTGTATGCCTGGTATTACTTGCCTGCCTTTTCTGGCGTTCAAATCTCCGAGTATAATGATTTTATCCGTGTTGCTTAGTTTGTCTATAGTATTTTGTAGGTGTTGGTAAAATGTTTCGCTCTCCTCTGTGGGTTTACTTATATCCGGGGCGTATGTGCTTATTAAGTGTGTTTGCATGTGGTTGACTTTTAGCGATATTTTCAGGATTCTGTCGTTAACGTAGTCTATGTTTTCTATACATTGTTCGTATTTCTCGTGGAGTAGAGTTCCCACTCCCGATTTTGCTCGTTCTTGCTTAGCTTTTCCGCTATAGACTAAGATGTAATCATCGTATCTTGATGTGCCCTGCCATTTCCTCTTCGTTTTTGATAGAGCGCATATGTCAATCTTATGTTGTTTCATTTCGTTAACAATCTCCTGGTCTCTGCCGTTCCACGATATTATACTCCAGCAGGCAAGTCTTGTTATGGTACGTTTACGTCTTCCAAGTCGTTTATTCCATTTCGTAGCGTGTGTCGTCATAGTATGATTCCGATCGGTTTCCGAGGCTGTCCCTTCAGTTCTGTGAGCAGTATGTTTCTTTTACCCCAGGCAGGGTCCTAGCCTAGCCTGAGAACCCTCCTCCTTTTACCTGGGCTTGGGACCAGGCTGCATGACCGTTGAGCTACTCAATCCACCCAACAGCCATACATGCGGAGTTCTAAATGAATATAAGCATACAAAAAAACACAACTACCAATATCATCATATTCAGTAATTACGAAAGTACATATTTATGTTTTTTACAAAAAAAAAATCAAGAAAAGTCTGTTTTTTATGTTGTTTCTGTCAAATTCAGTACATTAGTTTAGTAATATTTAGTTTTTTTTCTATAAAACAACAGCCCGACTCATTTTTAAATTTTTGCGGTAAAAATTTCTATTTTTATTGTTCAAATGATTAATTCGCTAATTTCACGCTTGTTTTGTTCACTTTTGTAAATAAATAAAAATTCATAATGAATTCACTCTCTGATCTGATTTAACTGTTACAGATTTTTCCTTAATTATTTTTTAACAACCTTCTGTGATACTAATCTCACCAAATTATTCCATTTTCCACAATAGAAGTCTTGAAAGTTTGACAACAAACTAAATAAAAACATCTGCCTACCTTCCAATCTAAAAATTATACAGTCGGTAGCCAAAACGAGATTGTCATCGAACAAAAATAGTATGGGATTGAAGTGGTGTTTTACCTATACAGTAAACGTTATTAGGTTACAATAAGATAGTGAATCTTTCTGCTTATTTTATTCTATTTGTCCATCCCTTTTCGAATGTTTCAAGTTTATCGATTATGTCGATCTTTCTGGTTTTATATACGACCGCATTTCGATGGGTTTTTGCGTTCACTTTTACTAACTGAATACAGATGTCTTGTCTATCAAATTGCTTGTCTATATAGAAACAGATATAATGAACTAATAAAATAAAAATGATACATATATCATTATTCAAAAATGTAGGTATACGGCTCTTTTTATCATGACGTTTTTCAAAAATTACAAGATATTGAATTATGGAAAAATGGTGTATTAGAGGGTTTTTGGAGACGGCAAGTGGACGAGTACATCAATTATTATTTCTTTTGACAGTACTTCTGGTTAATTATTGGAAGTTGATTTTAAATTAGTTGCGCGTATAAGGTTATCTATAGTGCTATTCAACACTTCGATCTTGATTCCGATTTAGTTTATAATCGAAATCGAAAACGGATTGATGTTTGTTGAACGACCAAAAAAAATTGTCATTTTTAGTGACATAACCTCATCATTATTTTAGTTCAATTCACGTGTATTTCACACTTTTCACAAGTTCATTTAGTTTAATCACGTTTAATTTTATATAAGCTGTTCTGTTAAACTAAAAATGTAATATACAATTGCAAAATATTACTCACATCACATAACCCATAGACAAACGGTAGTTTATTTAAATTTTTCGACCAATCACATGCTTCCGATTTACGATTATTTTCATAGCATCATAATTTTAGACCGATTATAATCAGAGTGATCGATTGATATCGAAAATGTATTGTTGAACATGTTGTTTTTTAAATGACAGGAAATGATTGTAATCGATTGGCGCGTTGAATAGCACTATTGATTTGTTGTTTGTTTGCTTTTTATGATGTTTATTTAAAAATGAATGATACACTCAAGTGAAATACCTAACGCAAATATATTTTACAATTTATTATTAATCGTGTTAATTTATTAAAATGGCAATGACACTAATAGTGTTGCTTAGCTTAGAGATGAACAAAAAGTCATCGATAGCTATTCTTAGTACAAGTGAGAAAAGTACGTCTTTTTCTCACGCGTCCAGAACTTGTCCAACTGGACATGTGAGAAAAAGACATGCTAAACATGATTTTTTCCACAATCTTTAAATACAATTTTGCCAAATAAATAGGCGAGCGGGACGCACCCCCAAATTGACCTTACAGTGACCACGGAAGTACTAATCGCTAAGGTCACTTTTACTTCATGTTTTCGGGGTCGCTGAATACGAATATGAAATTATTTTTACGATAAAATTGGGGGAACATGGAAAAAAACGGCAATTTCGGGTAAAATTGAGACAATTGAATTTGGCGTTTTTCTGTGTTCATCTCGCTATATCTTCCACATTTATCAATGTATAATTATGAAATTTTTTATGACTATTGCGTATCTAAAGATATAAACAACAAGCCTACTCCGAAAATTCTGCGACAATTAATACTTGAACAGTAAATTTACAATTGTTTACTTTTACGTGTTCCGAGTTTTGTCGTACAAATGCAAAAATTGTGTTACGAAGTTTCGAATTTCTAAAAACTAATTATCCAGTATTAAAATGCAATACCTAAAGAAGTTTTTGGGAAAGTTTCAGATCTAAATATTGAAAAGAAAAAAATATATGCTATTTCAAAGTCGAGCGTAGCGTGCTGCTGAACGGCGCGTTATAGCACATAGATGCTGATACTCGATAAATATTTCATGTACAACGTATTCAACGCAGAATGAGTGAAAATCAGTTAACAATTGTAGAATCTCCCGATACAAACGGTTTTTTATTACTACTATTTCATTTTGCAAGTTTCGAAAATAGACGCAAGTTTCGAAAAGAGACCTCAGCTATGGTTTTTCACGGGAAAATATCCGTACGCGCTGATTTCAGAAGGTATATACCTATTCATAGCTTAGCACAAAAATTAGGAAAAAATATCTGTTCGTCGTTGTTAGCAGCACACGATCTAACAGGCTGTGATACTAATTCATCGTTATTTTACATAGGCAAGATCAAGGTGAATGCAGCATTACGAATTATGTCAGACGAAGAATTGACTAATTTAGCTGCAATAACCGACTTAGACATACATGCTGCTGAAGAAGTCGTCAGTACATTCACATCTTATTTGTACGATCCAAAGAAAAAGTCAAAAGGTACACGTAACGATATAAATTCATTAAGATATCATTTAACTATCGAAAAGAACTCTGAAATCGCAAGACTTCCTCCATCTGAACCCGCGATGCATAAACACATTTTAAGAGCTCTATGGCAAATCAATGAGTGGAAACAAGCAATCGAACCTCGAATCATTTTCAAAGATGTGACAAAGTTTTGCTGGGTGGTAGAAACAGGTAGATTGAGTTTCGATTATTACGATGGACCCACTGCTATGGAAATACTACAACAGTACTTTTGTTCGTGCACTGGCAAAAATGCTTGCGAAACTGACGTTTGCCTTTGTAGACAATCTAATTTGAAATGCTGTGATGTTTGTAGTTTGATACATGTGTAAATAAAGAAATGATTGTAAATACAGATGAAATAAATGAAGATTTTTAAGATATTTTAATGGTTTTTATTTTAATTGATGTATTAAAACCGTATTTCGGTCGCATGTTAAGTTCCGACTCGGATAGTCGCTGCTCGTGCTATAGCGCGCCGTGCAGCCGCATGCGCCGCTCGACTTTGAAATAGCATATCTTTTTTTCATTTCAATATTTAGATCTGAAACTTTCCCAAAAGCTTCTTTAGGTATTGCATTTTAATACTGGATAATTAGTTTTTAGAAATTCGAAACTTCGTAACACAACTTTTGCATTTGTACGACAAAACTCGGAACACGTAAAAGTAAACAATTGTAAATTTACTGTTCAAGTATTAATTGTCGCAGAATTTTCGGAGTAGGCTTGTTGTTTAGATCTTTAGATACGCAATAGTCATAAAAAATTTCATAATGATACATTGATAAATGTGGAAGATATAGCGAGATGAACACAGAAAAACGCCAAATTCAATTGTCTCAATTTTACCCGAAATTGCCGTTTTTTTCCATGTTCCCCCAATTTTATCGTAAAAATAATTTCTTATTCGTATTCAGCGACCCCGAAAACATAAAGTAGAAGTGGTCTTAGCGATTAGTACTGCGTGGTCACATACTGCTATTTCTAAGCGACTTTCTGGGGGTGTCCCGCTCACCTAAAAATAAAACATTGTAGAGGTACATTGTTTATTAATGAAAAACTCAGAAGTAGATTACAATTTACACTATTACCAATACCAGAATTCCAGCATAAGCAAAAGAAATGTAAAAACGTAATTGCTGTCTTCACACATTTTTACATGTTTAAAATAAATTAATAAATAGAATCGAGATACCATTTTACTTTCTCCAAGATTTGATTTATATTTTAATAGATAATCCCATGAAAACACTCAGAGTATGTAACCAACAAGGGCGTCGATAAGGGGGGGGAGGGTACTGGGGGTAATTGCTAAAGTTATTAACCGTTTATTTTAATTTATTAACTTTACTAAGGAAAAAGTGTAGTAACTTTTAGAAAAATGCTTTTATCAAAAAATCGTTTGTGACATCAATCAATTATATATCAATCTGACATTTTTTATAGTATTATATAATCCACCTATCTAAGTAGAGCTTAGAGTATATCAACAAAGTAACTATAATGTAAAAGCTTCATTCTTGGCTTGAATAATGACTTCGTCAATATATCTGCAAATTGGTGTTCCGAAGCAACCTGTTCTATATCAATACATCCTTCAGTTACCAATTCTCTTACAAAGAAATGCCTGATTTCAATATGTTTCGTTCTTCGGTGATATTCTGGATTCTTTGCTAACTTAATAGCAGCTTCATTATCAACTGATAGTGTAGGAACATTTTTTAAACGTATCATTTCCTGATAAAGTCTTTTTAACCATATCAGTTCTCTGGCTCCTTTACTTACAGCAACTATTTCTGCTTCTGTTGTTGAGAGTGCTACTGATGACTGTCTTTGACTAAGCCAGGAGATTGTACCTCCAGCATATTTACAAATAATACCTGTAGTTGATCTTCTGGTTGTAGGATCTCCTCCATAGTCAGCATCGCTAAACCCATGGAGATGTTTCAATTTGTTACCAGACTTATAGATAACTCCAATATCGATAGTATTTTTGAGATATCTAAAAATACGTTTCACACGAATCGAATCATCATGAGATGGATTTTCTAATGTTCTTGAGGCAACTCCTACTGCATACGCAATATCTGGTCTTGTTCCTACCATAAGATACATTAGAGCTACAACTGCTTGCCTATAAGGGAAACTTTCTTCTACTTTTCCAGTTTTTTTCCCTGATTGGTCACTTTTAATAATTGGTGTAGTCACAGCCTTACAATTTTGCATTCCAAAATGTTCCAAGATTCTTCTTGTATAAGCTGCCTAACTCATTGTTACAGAACCGACATTACTAGTGTCAATTTCCAAGCCCAAAAAAGAGGTAGCTTGTTTTGCAGTAATTTTAAACTCTTTTTCCAAATTATTCATAAATTCATTTTCCAGAATTTCGTTACTCGTGGCTAAAAGTCCATCGTCAACATAAAGTGCCAATAGAATCATATCATGTTCTTGTTTCTTGATAAACAAGCATGATTCTGCATCACTTGGCTTAAAATTTTGGTTTATTAGAAAATCTACAAATCTTGTATTCCAGCATCTAGGAGTTTGCTTAAGTCCATACAAGCTACGTTTGAGACAGCAACATTTACTAGTACCCTCTTGATACCGCTCCGGTTGTTTCATATATACTTCTTCCTCCAGATATCCGTAAAGAAATGCAGTAGAGATATCAAATTGGCTTAAATTCATTTTCTCACTAGCAGCTATACTCAACAAAGCTCTTATTGTTCCAAATTTAGCAACAAGACTCAAAGTTTCTTCATAGGATTCACCATATATTTATGAACATCCCTTGACTACCAATCTAGCTTTGAATTCATCTATAGAGCCATCCGGATTAGTTTTAATTTTGTAAACCCATTTACACGAAATTGCTTTCTTCCTGAGTGGTAAATCTTGTAGAATCCATGTTTCATTTTCTTTCAAAGATGCTATTTCTTTATTTATGGCTTCCAGCCACATGACATTATAATTACTATCAATAGCTTCTTGGTAACTATGTGGTTCTTTAAGTTCTACAAGTGTCTTATATATCTCCATTACAAAATCTTCAAACTTCTTAGGTAATTTTATTTCTCTATGTTTTTTTAATATATTATCTACTAATTTTGGCTCTTCTTCAAATCTATCTTCTAAATCTTCTTCGTTTATTTCTTGATTTTCTGGTGGAATATCGTCTTTAGATCTATCTAACCTCCTTTCATCTTCAGTTTCAGTACTTTTCTTATCTTCAACGGGTGAAAATTCAGTCCATCTAGTTAAAGGTTATTCCTCGAAGATAACATCTCTGGATCTTATGAGTTGTTGTTTTTCTTTACACCATACACGATATCCATCATCATTATCGTAACCAATTAAAACTCCCTTTACCGATTTTCTGTCCATTTTCATTCGACATTGTTTGGGAATATGTACGTAACAGGTACACCCTATAACTCTCAAATGCTTGATGTTAGGTATTTTCCTTGTCCAAACTTCATAGGGAGATTTTTCATTTACACCAGATATACCTGTTGTATTCAAAATATATGCAGCAGTATTTATCATCTCAGCCCATAAAATTTGCGGTAAATTGTTTCTTGCATACATGATTGATCTTGCAGTTTCAACAATAGTTCGATTATTCCTTTCTGAACACCCATTCTGCTCTGGTGTGTATGGCATGACCAATCTATGCTTAATTCTATTCTTTTGTAAAATTTGTCGAAAAATGATGCTGGAAAATTCACCTCCATTGTCTGAAAGTAGCTCTTTCATTACGTGTACCGCTATTTTCAATTCATTCAACAGGATTTTTAGTTTTTCTGCAATTTCAGATTTTTCTTTCATAAAATAAACATATCTGAATTTACTAAAATCGTCCTTGAAAAGTACAAAATAGCAATTTCCTGAACATGAGGTTTTGAAAGGTCCACATACATCCGAGTGAATGAGCTCTCCAGGTGCTTTAGCACGTTCTCTAGTTCCAAATTTCAATCTATGTGATTTTCCGTAAATACAGCCTTCGCATATTTCACTATCTAATGGAACTTTTATATCTAAAACTTTTTCAATGATAGATTTCACGTGTCTTTTATTTTGATGTCCAAACCTTTCATGGTATAACTGCAACAAACCACTATCCGAAACCATATTCATATCCAACATGGTTTTTTCAGGGATAACATTTTGAATATCTAGTTTGTACAAACTTCCGTATCGATGTCTATGGCCTATTAACTTGATTTCTCCGTCAATTTCTAGAGTACATTCTTCTACTCTCGAAAGAAATTCACTATGTAGATTTTTGTCTTGTGCAGCCAATACAGAAAAAAAATTTTTCTTTATACAAGGAACATACCACTCATTAGCTAGTTCAATAAAATACTTTTTACTATATACAAAAGCTTCTATTATTATTAAACCTTTGCCAATAGCTTCAATGGATACTCCATTTGCGGTTGTTACTGTGTATGTTTTATTGAAGTGCTCAAATGTCTGGAAAAGATCGTTTCTATTGGAGATATGATTAGTTGCTCCATTATCTACAAACCAACTGTTTTGATCACAGTCTACATTTAAAATTTCTTCATTAAGGGCTAATAGTGTTACATTTGTATTTCTCTCTTCAGATTTATTACTATTATTGTTAACTGTATGCTTTGGAGGTCTTCCATCGGCTTTCGACTTGACACATTGACCCACTTTCTTGCAATAGTGACATATTCTATATTTCTTCTTCTCGAAATTACGTCTGTCTGAATTTTTTCTGTATTTAAAGTCTCTTCATTTCTATTCTCCGTTTTATTAGATAATGCTTTTTCATAGGCACATAGCTGGTTGGTAAGATTGTCTACTGTTCTATCTGATTTCGACATAAGCATTCAGCTAGAGTTGAATGAAAAATATTTTTCTGGCAGTGTCTCAAGTATATTACGTATTAACAGTACTTCAGGTAAATCACAAGAACAATTATTCATAAGAACTAACTCTTTGGTGATTTCTTGTTGAAGTTCTTGCCAAAGGATTTTCAGCTTTGAAGTATGTGTTGCAATGTCATCACCTGCTTGTCGTTTATAACTGAAAAACTCAGTACATAACTCATAAGTTTTATCTTCAGTTTTTCCATCAAACAATCTGTGAAGTTCTAACCAAACATTTCTTGCTGTAGTAAATCTCACCACTTTTTGAAGAGTTTCTTCAGTCATATTAGTTGTGAGTACCAGTAATGCACTAGTATCTGCTTTAGTAAAATACTCAACCTTCTTATCATACTTCATTCGTTCTTCTGTAGATGTTGTAGAAGATACAGGAACTGGTCTGAGCAATTTACCTTCTATAACATCAGTTGCACCTGGTATTCCTCGTAGTAGTACACACCACTTATATTTCCATACATTCCAATTTACTTTACCGTTCAGGAAGCCTATTTGAACTTTCATCGTTTCCATCTTTGTCCTCCAAGAATGCTCTTTACAACAGGCACAAAAAAAATCAAATAAATTATTTCTAACAGTTGCGCATTTCTGGGTCCATAACCTGTTAAAGTTATTAACCGTGAACCTAACTGTTTATTTTAATTTATTAACTTTACTTAGGAAAAACTGTAGTAACTTTTAGAAAAATGCTTTCATCACAAAATCGTTTTTGACATCAATCAATTATATATCAATCTGACATTTTTTATATTATTTTTTAATCCACCTAAGTAGAACTTAGAGTATATCAACAAAGTAGCTATAATGTAAAAGCTTCAACAGTAATTACCCCCTCCCCCCCCCAATTTGATAATTAACATTCGAAAGGCTGTTTGATTTGTGATTTGTTTGTTCAAAGAAATTTAGTTTTGTTTCTAAATGTAATATATGTTATTTATGGCTCTTTACAATTTGATTTTTTTTATTACCTAAATCAAAAAACATTTACCACCCCTCCCCCCGCAACAAAAAAATTATCGACGCCTCTGGTAACCAATTATACGCATGTATATTTTGTTCACTTGTAAAGAAAATTATTTACTTTGCTCATTTGTGATTCAATATGCTAATTTACTCATTGAATGACAATGAATTTTGCCCACGATTGTGAAAAAACTAGTTATTAATGTTTGATTAATTAAACAAGCTCTTTTATGAATGAATCTCTATTTTACTAAACACATCTTAATTTTTTTATAGTTTTACCAGTTAAATTTTCGAATTCATTTACTACAAAACATTCAAAAACTTGACCTATCGATTTAATAGTGAATACTCTAGCTGCTTTACTGTAATCATCAATAAATTTTAGAAAATATTTTTCACGGTAAAACCTACAGTATCAGTACTTTTAGTACGGATTTTAAATTCTATTCTCATATACTTGTCTAGGGTCAAATACCGTATAAATTGGAAAAAACTTGAAAAAACGGAAAAAAATCACACAATCCCAAATAGTAAAGTTAACATTAAACTGCTCAAGAATACCTTCTAAACTTCATGCACGTCATATTTTTTATCTATAAATCTAATTCAAGAGAGGAGATTTATTATATTAAAAAGTGTAAATTATTAAATATAATTAAGTATTACTACTAATAGATTCAGGCGAACAGTGGCCACTGGCGGACCCATTTTGCCTTTCCTGCTACTCATGCATCCATGAAGCTAAGTCCTTCACCGGACTCAATGCTCTTTAGTGTGCGCCTGCATGTGTCCCCAGGGGCCATAATACAGCCCAATATGGACACACAAGGAGGACATGGTACGACGTTCTGTCAGTCAAGTCAGAACCCCTACATTTGAGACTTTCCTCTAAACCTAAGTTATGGAGTCAGACAGCAGTGCCCTGATAAGAGCCCTGTTATCTTTCTTAACCTACTCGTTGGTAGTTCTACAACTGCCCTAGCATGTCCATCAGTCCATTCCCTCAGTAGGAGCTTGGACTGCCTTAGACTCTGTAGAGCGTTCCAGTGAGCGAGGTGTTGGTTTCCCAACCAGTTCCTCACATCCCTATTGATTGCTTATTTTGTAAGGCCCAGGGTCGGGCCCGTGCCGCTGAAGGGAGCTGCCATCCCTCCACAGCCAGTGCATCCGCCCTTTCATTACCTTCAAAACCAGAGTGGGCCGGAATCCATTCTAACCACACTACGTTTCGCCTTGCTAGGTTATCAAGCCGTTCTCGACATTCAGTAGCAAGCCCTGAGTTGATGGTGTATCCACTCAGGGCCATGATGGCTACTTGACTGTCGGTGTATATGGTTATGTGTCGGTCTACATAATCTCTGTCTAGGTTTATCTGCGAAAATTCCAAGATAGCGCATACCTCAGCCTGAATGCAGATATCCTATTTCCCAAAAGAACATAAACTTGTGTCTTTGGGTTCCTAGAGTAAATTCCGGTCACCGCCCCATCAGTGGAGTATGAGCCAGCTGTGTACAAGACGACCCCATGAGGTTGTGGATTTCCTTCTCTCTCCCAGAATTCTCTATTCCCGATTTTCACCCTATAAAGGGTTTCGAAGGAGTACCTACGCAGGCAAACATCAGCCGCCTGGGCCAAAAAAGGGATATCTCCCAGGAATCTGAGCTTATTTACGTGCCTACACCCTTCCTCGCTTCGCACATAACCCGAGTTTTTAAGCGGAAGATTGTCGTCCCGGCCTCAGGTGAGGAGGCCGAAGTCCAAGAATCACCTCCAACGCAGCAGTTGGTGTAGTCTTCATGCAGCCAGTTGTCCCTAAACTGACCACCCTTTGAAGGAGTGCCAGTTACGATCTAGCCGTGGCCAAGGTTAACCTCGGCCACCAGACCAGAGCTGCACATGTGAGCATAGGCAGCATTATCACTTTGTATAACCATAAAATGGTCTTAGGGTTAGTCCCCATTTCGGACCAATGGCTCTCCTACAGGCCCAGTGCGTGTTAGTCACCTTACTTAGGCGACTATCAAGGTGAGCCTTCCATGTCAGTGTCTTATCCAGGATCACTCCCAGATATTTCACTTGTTCATCCACTGGAAGTGGCACCCCGCCAAGGTGCAGACCCTCAGGTCTTATACCTGTCTTCTTGGTGAAAGCAACTACCTCAACCTTGGCAGGATTCACTGCAAGTCCGTGATCGTTGCACCACCCCTGTACCTTATTCAGGGCCCTTTGTATTAGGTCCCTGAGGACGCTAATATGCGTTCTAACAACAAGGACAACGATATCATCGGCATACCCAATTGCTAGAAAGCCCTCCGTTTAGTAGCAGAGCCGCAAAGATTTGGTCCTTCCCCCGGAGATTTAAAGGGTCTAAACGTACGAATTGCCCAAGTACTCCGTTCATAGGTAACTATAGTTCGTCTAGAAAGTATCCGGAATTTAATCTTTCTCCTATTGTTAACATATATTTTTTTTGTTACATCCTAAAACGGAAGTAATGCATCAAGTAGATTGTGCCAATAGTAGGCCATAGCCAAAATTACAGGACAATCGGGTCGATTCTGTTTGTTTGTTGAAAAACAAGAAAATTATAATTTTATTACCCCAAAATTCTATTTATATAAAAATTGCATCACTCATCTTTATTAAATTTTGTGGAAATATTATCTATGGTGTGAGACAGTTGGTAAAAGGCTGCTACCATTTCCTTCATCGCACTAGCCATTTCATTAGAGCTCGTGCAATATGCTTCAGTGGACTTTTGAAGTTCGGAGACATTCCCTTTCTTTTTTTCTTTTGTGGCACTGTTCCTAAAATATTTATTAATTTGTAATAAAATTATACCTATTGTCACATAGAGACTATTTATGTCATTTACTTGTTAAAAAACTTACCTGTGGAATTACTTGTACTTGGAGTTACAATTTCATTTGGAGTAATTACTTCATCTATTATAATTTCAATGTTTTCTTTACTTATTGTATTATATGTTCCCATTTCGATATCTTTTATTACAAATGGCACTTCATTAATGTTTTCGGTTATGTCCGGATCTACTTCAACGGGCGCTACTGGGCACTCACCACATGAACCCATCCATAAACTTTTAATAACATATTTTCAATCTTATTCAGTTCGTCACAGTTTGCCTTATAGAATCCAGAATCCAGAATTATTTCTGGCGTTCTTTTTAGTCTTGCTTTTCCATTCATATAAGAACTACAATTTATTTAAGTTATTACCCCAGAGTGAATTTCAAATATATAGATATATTTACCGCTTTCCATTGTTTTTTATCCTTTCGTGCACCATTATCAATATTATTTAATAAATTTGTAAGCTCATCCCACTTTTTTTCGATTTCTGAAATATTTTGGGGTGCATTTTACCTGTTGTCATGACGCTATTTTTTTCTAAAAAATTTACTAACAGCTCCATTTGGGATTTTGTTGATTTTTTATTTCTTGTTTTATTATCTAATATAAAATTATACCACCCCACAACCGGCCGGTTTATTCAAAATGTCAAATTTAACATCACAATCTTCTTTTTGATCACAGAACGTGAATAATTACATTGTTGTCAATTTTAAAATTCGAAATTTATCGTATGGCGATAACAATATTGTTACGAACATAATTGATAACCAATATTGCTATTTTAGTCTAAGCAGAATACGATCTTAGATTACCATATTGTTATTCGTTATAAGATGTAACAATATGGTTACTGTAACAAGATTTATAGCAATGTTAATCAGAATCGACCCGATTCGGCACATATTGTTGATTGCAAGCAGGCTTAAATTTGGTGTAATAATGTCACAACTAGAAACAAGGAAATTGGTGGAATATTTGTATAGAAACGGTGTTCAAAACGTTAAAGATTTAGTGGAATTGACGGATCTCTGGAATTGACGGATCTCGGAAAAAGTGCAGTATATGAGACAATAAGGATAGACAGGATAAGAAATGGGAGAGGCATGAGGCATGGACCAGTTTTGGGAAGACCGCGTAAGATTAGCGGAAACAGTTTAAACGCTTTAGTGGCCTTAGGACGACCAAATCCGCACCTAGGTTTTCGTAAGTTGGCTAACAAATTTAAAAATCAACGAAGAATAAACGGATGTCCAGAAACTATCCGCAAGTCACTGAAAAGACAAGGCAACCAAAGAAAGTCCCTGCAATGACACCTTCACAAAGGCAACGATGAATTGATTTTTGTCAATCTTCAAATTTCCACTTTGGTGAACAATATCTGGGCGTGGTGCTACACCTCTTTGTATAGTTGATGGTACCGTTAATAGTGAAAAAAATTTGAAATTCTAAATGGGTTTCTTCTTGAAAAGGCTCATGCTTTATATCCAGAGGACTGACGGTTACAGAAGGATAATGCAAGATGACATACTTCTGCATATACTGCAGTTTGGATGCAAGAACAAAACTTGACGACAATTCCACGGACAGCAGCTTCACCAGATCCTAGTCCCATTGAAAACATATGGGGACCAATGACGATCGAAGTGGAACGAGCAGCGACACGAAATAAAAAAGATTTGATTCGGTCAGTTTTACTGGCCTTGACCACCATCACCGAACATTATAGCGTTGACCTAGTTTCGGGTTTGCCTAAACGTTTAGTTAAGTGCTTAGAGTTAAATGGAGGTTGTATTAGTAAATGAGATGAATTATTTGTTATAATTGTATTAATTTAAGTAATAAAAATATATACCGAAAAATTATAATTGCGGTTTCTCTTTTCCGGATACTTTCTAGATGGACTATATTACCTTTGTTCGGAGATAGCCCCTCCTAAATGGTCATTGTGTTCCCTCACATCTCATGCCAATCAAAAGCTCTAACGTTTTTTTTCTAGAGGTCGTGAAAGTGCCATCTGGTCACTTCATCGACCCTATCTCGGCAATCGACTCTTTAGAGAGAATCTTGTATATTCTGGTACTGCGCGGTATATCAGATATACTCTCACAGAACTTCTTCCTAGACTCCCGCTTCGCCTTTCTAATTTCTTTGTTGTAGATTATTTGAGCAGTTTGAGCAGGCTCCCAGTTGCCTGACTCTTTAGCTCGGTTAAATAGTCGTGGAACTTCTTTTCTGCGTTTTAATATCTAACAATTGATTAATTTCGCATCATATTGTTATTTCAATTTCTATCGAGAAGCTGAACGTTTTTAAAACGACAATTTGCGAATAATTTTAAACGTGTCTGTACAAGAAAAGCTGAGATACTGATGTCTTCATTTGCTCTACCCCTTATTTTGCAGTTAGGGGTAGATCTTTATTGTGTAGGGTATCCTGAAGTTTTAATACATAATATTCAGATGATCTTTCATTACCATAATTGGAATTGCTTATTTTCCAAAACAGTGAGGAGGTACCAAATATTTATCAATTTGTTTGTCTTTTATTAGCGTGCTATACTATGAAAATACTGTTGATATATTAAGATGATACACTTTTATTTATTATTCCAATTATCTGTCTCTTCTAAATACGTGCATAAAGAATTTGTGTAAAATATAACCTCGAAATTACATTAGATTTATTAGTGCTGCATAATTATTATCAAAAATATAAATGTCAACAAGTTATCAACAAATATTTCGACTGAGTAGGTATTCATTATCTTTAGGTCGTATTACAAATATACTTTTTTAAATTAAACTAACTGTTTCTAAATAATTCCACAATATATTATTGAAAAAATGGTGAAAATTATAAAAAATTGACAATTCCCAAGTAGCAATTTATGGCAAATCTCGGACACAATTTACTTGTGCCTGGATTGTGTCGACTCTTTTCGGAGTACTTCTGCCACAATGTGAATTCTATCTACAATGCTCAAGCTCGTATCGACACATTCCGAACTTATTGCGTCAAAAAGATGAGCGAGTCTAAATAGCAACATTTCAAACACATGTGTTTCAAATGTCTCTACTTTGTGTCAGTTTGGACTCTTCAAATATATTTAGACACAGGCGAGTCGACACTGAATAGACTCAAGTTTGTCTAATTTGTTTCTTAACAAGATGTTACTATTTTGTTACTGAAATGAGTTTAGTAGACACAATAATTTCCATTTGGGTACATTTTAAACATAGAATTTTTTCATTGTTTCTACAATGCGTCGTCCGGACACATACCTATTGATATAGAAACATCTCACCCACATAATTTCTATTTTGTTCCTTCAATATATCTAGTCAAAGTGTTAGTCTAGGTAGGTGCTCAAAATGGCGCATACATGGCCTTTACACTGCAAGGTATTTTGTCCCAGTCCATTGGAGGAACAGATTCTGAGTCTCTAATTAATTTCTCGCTGTCTTTACAAGATTTTGTACAATGCACAATTGCACTGTATCATTTTCTATTGTTTTAACGATTTCAAATGACATTATAAATATTCTAAAGTGAAAATAACGTCCATGTAAATAAATCACTAAAAAGTATGGTTATGAGGTACGAGTCTGTTCGAATGTCGGCCGCATTTCAGACACAAACTTTCCGAAATGTTCCCACTGCGAGATAAAGACGACGCATTTTGGCCATAATGAACTTCGGTGACTAATTGGTCGCTAAAATGTGTCTGTGTGACCTTTTAGTCATTATTCAGTGAATTTTTGGTCTCTATTCAGAAACATTACTCTGAATTGTTTCCTCTATCTGCAAATGTTTCGAGATGGGCGATTTGTAGCCAAATTTTATTCACATTACCGAAATATGATCCCGTTTGGACACCATCCATAAGTACAACATATTTCAACACGTACTTCGTCGTTATATGCACTTGAGAAAAATGGCGGATTTTGCAAATATATTTTAAACTAAGGATTTTGGTAATATTTATGGCAAAACTGTACTGAATATTATATCCTGCATGATAAAATACCATCGTGTTTTGATTTTGAGGAGATATAAAAAAAATTAAAATCATTGAAAATAATTTAATAATATAAACAAATTATAATTACTTGGTAATATTAAGGCCCGTTTAATTTTTAGAACAACTATGTCAACTATCATCAGTGAACTTTAGTTCGCAAGTGAACCTACGCGAGAAATACAAAAATAGTCAAGATAAAATAAAACCCTGTTATGATTTCTAATTAGGTTGATGAACACTCAAAAGTAAACACCTTCAGTTTTCTGTTCATGATTATCCAGAATGGATCAAGAAGTAATATAATGTTTATGTATTTGGATTGATTTTGGTGCACAATGAATAGGAGTTAATAATTTCGTTAAAATTCAGAACACCATGTGTTGATTTTGTCCAAGTTAGAAACAAAATAGACAGATTGTGGACTCATCAAGGTTCAATTTCAGGTATATATTAGAAACGAAAGACACAATCAAAACACATTTTCGAAACAAAATTGTTATATTTCAGACTCATTATTAGATGAATTCCAGGCCATATTCAGTACACATTTCAATCACCATTTTGGTCACATTTCCCACTTTTGATGGTCCAAAAGTCGACAATGTGTCTCGAAAATGTGTCGTGTCCAAATTACAGTGTCGACACAGCGTCGACACTTCGCCCAAAATGAGTCAGAAATTGTTACTTGGGTTGTTTCGATACTGTTAAATATCATCGTCAGAATGACAGAAGATACATTTCATATGATGCCTACCTGTTTTTTAATAATTATTTTTGGATAGACCAAGAAAAGTGACCTATCTTGTGATTGACTTAATATATATGAATAGAAAAAAGAAGATATGATATTACAAATATTAAAGATTAGATACTATTAGATTCCACAGTTTTTTAACAAAATATACTGTCTAGCAAAGTGGTTCCTAACCTTTTCTAGATCAGGAATCAGTTTGATTTTTTTGTTGTTCGCAGGGACCAACTGAATCAATTCGAAAACAAACTATGATCAAAAGCTCAGTATTATTTTAATGAAAAACATATTTTTTATAGAAAATGCGATCTCACGCCCGCGAAATTTGAATTTGAAATCGTTCGCAGGCCATCGCTAGATGAGTTGACAAGCTCATGAGTATAATAAATTCAAGTTCAAGTGAAGGGTTTAAAATAAAACAAAAATTAGATAAATTATAATATTTTATTCAATAAATACAATTAAATTAACAGAAAGTAAAAAAATAACATATATTTAATTATTTATAAAAAATAGGTCTTCCGTTAAATATATTTTAATAAATGAAAAAAATAACTAAAGAAAAGCTAGAAGGAAATGCATGTCAGACTAGGGACGTCAAAAGTAGTTTTTGCTGTAATCAAAATAGGAAAGTAGATGTTGAGTTGAGGTAAATGCTTTTTGTTTGCCAGTCATTTTTTAAACAATAAATTATTACAATTATTTAGAGAGCATCTACCTCTAATAGACACCGTGTATAAAAAATAAACTAACAGCTTACAAACTAAGCAGTAAAAAAATTGGCAATAAAATTGAATCACATTTAAGCTACTGTAGGAAATCTGTCGTAAGAATCAGCATAATTGGAAAGTGGATGACGAGGTTGACTGTAACGAGTTCTATAAATTCGTCTGACGCGAAAATACGGATAATATTGTCTGGTATTTGCCCTGTCTATGTCGTCGTCTTCGTCTTCAGGTTCAAATGAATCCGAGCTGATGTCTCGTTCAATTTCTCTTCTCGTAAGCTTTATGTTTGGAGTGTACACTTCTCTGGGGTATGATAGATAGTATCCGTTTACTAGTTCTACCGGAGAACGATCTTCTAAAACTGGTAAAGCATATGCTGATAATGATGCCAAGACGATGATGAAGAACTGAAATCAAAAGTAGGTTGACGTTAAAAGTGAAGATAGAGTTTGAATTTTTTTGTGGGGTTATCTCAAGATCAAAATATATGCAACACAGTTAACAACTACTGTATGAGTTAAAGAAATACGAAATATTTTCCCACAAATGTTATAGATGAATATGTTATTGCTAACAATTAGTTAGGGAACATTTTGAGTATTTATTTTAATGAAGAAGAAGTGTCAAGGTGCGCTCTCGAAATAATTCGAAATTTTGCTGGAATATTAAAAGCAAAAATTTTGTAAATAAACCAAAGTGTAAAGTCAATGTGTATCAATCACAGAGATGAATTAACAAAACATTTACTAAACCGTAAGTACAAAATCTTAAAAATATAATATATCTGAAACCTGTTTAACAACCTAGAACGGTTAAAGAAATAAAGCAACTCATTAATAAACAATTGACAATAGAACTCGATAATCTATAAGAAGGTAAAAGCGAAACTCGGACTATGGAATAACCAGATATCACAAAGAAGGCAGGGCCGGAGCGAGGAGGATTAGAGGTGTGTAATATTAGGAAAGGTCAGCCCGGGAACGTGTCAGTTGCTGAACTGAGTAAGCGCTGATAATAGCGTTTGCGGGACGCTGATTCTGTTACAATACACACTAAAAAAAAAAGGAATCCCTTAAGAAATTCATAATGGAGAGCGATTCTACACACGAGGGATATAAAAGAAGAAGAGATACAGGAGAAGAAGATCAAGAACCGTTCGGGAAAAATAGGAAGACAATGAGATCACCACCACCAATAAAAAACAAGAAAGAGGAAAAGTTAGATCAAATTCTAAAATTGATGCAGGAGATGAAAACAGAAATGAGGGAGATGAAAAACGAAACTAAAGAAATGCGGAAGGAGCAGCAAGAATTGAGGGATGAGATTCAAATAATAAAACAGGAAAACGAGACCCTCAGAAAAATGTACGAAACAATACAGAAGGAGAATGAAGATATTAAGAAAGAAATAAGAAATATCAAAACAACTCAAGAATGGATAGAAAAAGAACGAAGGAAAAACAACGTTGTAGTTACTGGCCTAAAAATAGATATGACGGATTCAAAGGATCTAATAAAAGCAGTCACTAATTTCATGGAAAAGCAACTGGAAATCCAAATACAAGTTAAGACAGCACGTAAGTTAGGTAATAAAGCTTGTTTGATAGAACTAGATAATGCAGAAGATAAAGAGAAGATTATGCAGAATAAACAAAAACTAAGAAATATAAAAGAGGATAGAATTTATATAATTCATGACTTAAGCAAGAATGAAAGACAAAGACAAAAAGCAATACGAGACAGAGCACAAAGTGAAAGAAATAATGGAAAAACGATGAACGATGATTGGTTTTAGTAAAATAATTATTGATGGGGAAGAATGGAAATGGGACAAATTAACGGAAAAATTGGTAAATTCAAAAAACTAATAAAATTCAAAGGAATGGAAAATACGCATACTAACCAGGCAACGAAAATGGCGAAGCAAATGAAAGAGAAAAAGTCAAACAAGAGAGGTACAATAAATATAATGAAGCAAAAAGGAACTAAAGAAACGGTTAAGATAGACACATGGAATATAAGGACAATGTTAAAGGCTGGTAAAATGAATGAGATAGCTAGAGAAATGGGAAAATACAAGCTTGAAATATTAGCACTGCAGGAAATAAGATGGAAGGGTGATGGAAGAATAGATAAGGACGGATACACACTTTATTACGCAGGGGAAAAGAAACAGGGGAAAAATGGCACAGCATTTATGGTGAATAAAAAGTTAAGAAACAAAGTAATGACCTTCCAAGTAGTAAATGGAAGAATTTCAACAATTAGGATTGAACATAAGCAAGCAAATCTAACAATCATAAATGTTTACGCACCAACAGAGGACACAAATAGTGAAGACAAAGAAGAATTCTATGACAAGCTGCAAGAGGTTTGGGAGAATATACCTAGAAATGACATGAAACTAGTCATAGGAGACTTCAATGCACAAATCGGAAAAGAAGAATAAAACGAAAATGTTGCAGGCGACAGGACAAACGACAATGGCTCAAGACTCTACAATTTTGGGATAAGTACCGACACTTTCATAATAAATACCAAATTCAGACATAAAAAAGAGCTTAAAGTGACATGGACAAAACCAGGCTCCAATGAAGGGAATCAGATAGACCCACGCACTCATATCAAGAAAATGGCTGAAAACAGTAGAAGATACTCGTTCATTCAGAGGCGATAATGTGGATTCGGATCATTTCTTAGTTGTGGTGAAAATTAAGATGAAGATACTAAGGAACGTTCAAAAGGAAACACGCAAAAAACAATGGAACATAGATAATTTAAAAGAAGAACATACGGAAGAAAGATACAGACAAGTATTAAAAGAAAGACTAACACAAGATCCAGATGGAAATATAGAGAAAAAATGGGAGAACATAAAAAACAGTATTACGAAAACAGCCGAGGAAATACTAGGACAAAAAAAGCAACAAAGATGTAAAGAATGGTACGATGAAGAATGTGAAAACAAAAAGGAACAAAAAGATCAAGCACGAAAACAATGGCTAAATACAGGAGGAGAGATAGAACTGAAAGAATACAAGAAAAAGAAGAAAGAAGCGGACAAATGCTGTCGGAAGAAAAAAGCAGAGTGGATAAAGGAGTTTATGATGGAAATAGAAAGTGACAACCGAGATAATAAAAAACTATATGATTACATAAGAAAACAAAGTAGAAGAAGCAGAGTAACGACCAGAATCAGCAAAAGAGAATGGGAAGCATATTACAAGGACGATCTAAAGGAGAATGAGTTTACAGAAGCAAATTTTGAGGTAACAGCTGAAGAGGAAGAGGAATACCTCCCAACATATGCAGAATATGAAGAAATAATAACAAATCTCAAACACAAGAAGGCAGCAGGACCAGATGGAATAGTTAATGAACTGATAAAGAAAGGAGGAGAAGAACTAAAAAGAAACATATATGAATTACTCATAAACATATGGAAGAAAGAACAAATGCCAGCAGAATGGCGTTTAGGTCTATCAATGCCAATCTTCAAAAAAGGAGACCAAACAAAATGCTATAACTAACGAGGAATAACCTTGCTTAACACAGTATATAAAGTCATGGCATCGCTTATAAAAAAGGAAATAAACAAATACGCAGAACAGAACCTAGGGGAATACCAATATGGCTTCAGAAGTGGTAAATCAACTATAGATGCAGTGCATGTAATGACGCAGACGATAGAAAAAAGCTATGAATATGGAATCGATTTAGATATATTGTTTGTAGATTTTAAGCAAGCATTTGATAGTATTAGCAGGCGTAAACTGATAGTAGACATGAGGAAAATGGGTATTCCAAACAAGTTAATTCGACTGACAAAAATGTCAATAAACAACTCGAAAACCAGAGTAATAACTAGTGAGGGCTATAGTGAGGAAATCGATATGGTGGATGGTGTGAGGCATTATCAACGGTATTATTCAATATAACATTAGATGAAGCGATTAAGGCGATAGAAACAGGCACAACAATAGCCCAGAACATGACACAAATAATAGGGTATGCAGACGATCTGGTACTTATAGCAAGGCATAGGAGCAATTTGGATAAAATGCTAGGTGACCTGATTGAAGAAGCAAAAAGCGGAGGTCTGGAGATAAACCCAGAAAAAACTAAATATATGTTAGTCAGCAGGGAAACAACAGAGAGTATAAAAAAATCACAGTACAGAACCACAAGTTTAAAAAAGTAGCAAACTTCAAATACTTAGGCGTTACGATAAACGAGAATAACGACAGAAGTATAGAGGTGACAGAAAGGGTAAAATCAGGAAACAGAGCATACTGGAAATACAGCAAATTTCTTAAAGATAAACATCTAACCAAAAACACCAAATTGAAACTGTATAAAGCCGCTATCAGACCAACAATGACATATGCCGCAGAGACAATCTCCTTGACAAATAAAAACGAAGAAACTTTAAGGAGTGCCGAAAAGAAAATATAGAGGAAAATTTTTGGATCAGTCAGAACAGAAGAGAGCGACTTCAGAACTATGATGAACCATGAGATTAGACAAAAAATGGAAGGACAGGATGTTGTAAAGTTCATAAAAGCCCAACGATTAAAATGGTACGGGCATGTGCTCAGAAGGGAGCCGACAACAATAATAAAAAGAATAATTAATTGGATACCACAAGCAGCAAGGCCAAAAGGAAGATCGAAGAGAAGATGGGAAGATCAAGTTAAGGAAGATATGAAAAAATTGGATATAAAAGATTGGAAAACAGATATAAAGGACTGAAAAAAATGGAACAAGATAACAGAAAAAGCAAAAAGACACGACAATCTATAGAAAAACAAACAAGAAAAACGCGGGGTGACTACCCGCAAATAAAGAAATCTAAGAGCTCAAAAGAGCGGCCACCACTCTGACAAGAGTGAATAGCCTATATATATATATTTTTTTTTAATGAAATTTAAATGAAACAGATAAGTCTTCTTGCATAGTCAAGACATTGCATATGATGGATCTTGCACGTTGTTTGACATTATGCAACGCTCTTGCAATTGCATCATGTTTGCCACCAACCAAAACTGACCCTTTTCTCTTCTGTGTGGCCAATCTTCCAAAAGTAAACAATTTGTCTAACCTTAAACAAAAATCACGAAACAACAAGAACGTTAGTTTTACAAAAAATATACTCCAGTCAATCAACTGATCTGAGTGATATTTGACACTTGACACAAAGTAACTAGATTTCCCCCTAGAAGTGCAAATTGCGTGCAATAGAAAGAGCAGGTTGTATGGAGTATTATGCAAGACGCAATGTTTCTTGATACCAAACATGCGCAGATAAAGCTCAGCTGAGGGATCTCCCAATTGCAACTTTATTCGTTTGGTACCATTTTTATTGCAAGAAAGTTGCAATTCTAGCAAGAAATCTAGTTGCTTTTGGTGTAACTACCAACCAGATGCCAGTAAGATCAGTTGATTGACTGGAGTTCATTTTTTTAATAGTAATTTTCTTATTGATTCGTAATTTTCGTTGCTGCCATCTTTCTTAAGTTTTTTATTTACCTTCCATAATGTCAAAGAACATGCAAGATTCATCATGTGCAATATTTTGATCTTTGCAATTTCTTGTGGGTTGTATTGCTCCATGTCAAGCAGTATTTAGAAATGTTTATCCATGTGTAAGAAAATTTGCCAATAACACGAGCAGCCAGATATAACTCTCGAAATCGAACCAAAAACATTCAACAGTTGAATGTTTTTTAATCAAACCAAAAAATAAAGGGTTTTAAAGATTAAAACTAATGTTTCCGCATCTATGAGATACCCTGAACAATATTCTATCATAAAAGTGTCATTTGGGGGGATGTATAGTGCTAACAAACCGAAATTTCTCTAAAAATAACCAATAATGTAGTATATCCGGATTTATAGGACCCGCTGTACTCACTCTAGTCAGCTGAAAATCAATAGGGTACATCTGTGAGACTCCTTGAAAAATATGCAATTATAAAATTGGTCACTTGTATACACTCCGGTGGCTGTATCGTGCTAACAACCCGAATTTCTTCCAAGGACCAAAAATGTGGCACTTCAAGTACCATAGCACCCGTTGTACTAGCTCCGGTGAGCTAAAAATCAACAAGGTTAATCTATAAGACTCCCTGAACAATATTCAATCATAAAATTGGTCACTTGTATACACTATGGAGGCTGTATCGTGCTAACAAACCAAAAATTTGATACTTGAAGTACCATAGTACCCGTAGTTCTGGCTTTAGTGAGCTGAATATCAATAGGATTTATCTTTGAGACGCCTTGAATAATATCCAATAATAAAATTGGCAGTTGCATATACTCCGGAGGCTGTATCGTGCTAATAAACAGAAATTTCTCCAAAAATGATAAAAATGTCGTACTTAAGGTACTATAGCACCTGTTGTACTGGCTCTTGTGAACTGAAAATCAATAAGGTTCATCTGTGAGAGGTCCTGAATAATATTCAATCATAAAATTTGTGACTTGTTGCACTCCCGGGGTTGTATCGAGCTAACAACCTGAAATTTCTCAAAAAATGACAAAAATTTCGTACTTCAAGTACCATAGCACATGTTGTACTAGCTCTGGTGAGCCGAAAATCAATAAGGTTCATTTGTGAGATGGCCTGAACAATATTCAATCATAAAATTGGTCATTTGTGGCATTCCACAGGTTGTATCGTGCTAACAAGACATGTAACGTGGTGTTAAATCCGGACTAATTGATGGTCAATACCGTTTGTTGATTTATCACAGCATATCACTTGTCAACTGATTACTGTGAGCTTGCCAGGTGGTTCCTCAAAGTTGAAACTCTGTAGTTCTCAAAATAAGAGAGACAGATCGACATATGCATATACAGGGTGTCCCGGGACTAATGGGAAAAAAGTCAGGAGCGTATAATCTGAGCCAAAATAATGTTAGTACTTCATATAAACTTTTTCTATGCTTCCCTCGTTTGTTTTCGAGTTATAGGCCTCCAAAGTTTTAATTTTTAATTTGGTTTTTATTTCTATTTTTTGTACTAGTTATTTGATCTTTATAAAATTTACTGCAAAGCTATAATGTACGTGTATGTTTATTTTGGAAAGGTAAACAGAATTACACTAGCGCCTTGAAGCCAGGGACGGACTACTCGCAATGATTAGTGATCCAAAAATTTTGCAGGGATGACACATCCTGTATGAAATTATCGAAATTGACTTCCCCACACATTAAGCTAACGAAAAGGTACTCTTGTTGGAATTCGATAAAATAAGCCGTCTAGCTAATATTTCGAGTTTTATTAATGCACTACGTACCAATTTACCTAACTAACTTATTAATACGATGTCCAAGATTTACCTACAGTACTACAAAAAAATAATTTCATGATAGCAGATGATAAAAACCCTAAGATCTTATTTAATGGGAATTAAATAGGTACGCAAACAACGTAATTAGTTGCCTCCACGACCAATCCATCTATTAGGAAACCTTGTGTGTAAATTCTGTCGTACATCTAAACTGAAACGAGGAGGGGCTCCAGCATGCATGAACCATAAATTTCTACGAGTTTGTAGTGACACATCATCAAACAGGTTCATTTTGCAAAAATTCCAAATATCTCTGACCGGTCAAAATACCGTCAATAAAGTATGGCCCTATCAAATGATCGCCAACTATTCCTGCCGAAACATTAACCATGAATCTATGCTGGTTCCTAGTTTGGATAATGCCATGTGGTATCACATCATCCCATAAATGCATATTATGAGAATTAATGACTCCATCTCTGGTGAAACCGGATTCGTCCGTAAAGAGAACGTTACTAATAAATGTATTGTCTGCTTGTTGTCGCAGAAACCACTGGCTATACTCAAGTCGTGCAGCATAATGAGTCACTGTCATACTGTGTACTTTTTCATGTGAAAAGGATATAACAGCAGTTCTTTTAGGAAGTGATGACTGATTTCGAGACGTAATGTTCTTTCGATAATTTTCGTAAACTCGTTGATGGTTCATTATCAACTGCATTTAACAAGTCTTGTTCAACTACCACAGTACGTACGCTTCGTACTGGACCTTCTCCACCTTTTTTTGGAAAAAACCTTCCTAAAATTTGTAATTTTGTTTTGCATACATGGAAAATTACATTTACTTATTCATACCCGTTTCGCGTAACCTGAGATCAACACGCTCAAACATTCGTCTATCTGGCAATGCTCCGTTTTCAAAATGTTCTGCATAAAGCCTTCTGGACTCTAAACAGTTTCGAGAAGCCAGTCCATACATTAAATGCATATCTGCGTACTCAATAAAGGTGAATTCTGCCATTGTAACTGTTAAATTAAGAACTTATGAATTATTGACAAGTACTGACTACGAACTATTCTACACAACGTTTGACAACTAATCCTATGATTACTTGATAAACGGTAAAAACACTTTTGAAACGTTTTTACCAACTTTCGAATTAATAAGTCGTTAATATTTTTTATCGTCTGCTATCGTTAAATAATTTTTTTGTAGTACTGTAGGTAAATCTTGGACATCGTATTAATAAGTTAGTTTTACTTCGTTGCGTATTATAAAAATGGTGAATGCATAAATTGATACGTAGTGCATTAATAAAACTGTAAATATTAGCCAAACGGCGTATTTTATCGAATTCCAACAAGAGTACCTTTTCGTTGGGTTAATGTATAGGGAAGTTAATTTCGACATTTTCATACAGGGTGTGCCATCCCTGCAAATTTTTTGGATCACTAACCATTGCGAGTAGTCCGTCCCTGGCTTCAAGGCACTACTGTAAATCTGTTTACCTTTCCAATATAAACATACACGTACATTATAGCTTTGCAGTAAATTTTATAAAGATCAAATAACTAGTACAAAAAATAAAAATAAAAACCAAATTTAAAATTAAAACTTTGGAGGCCTATAACTCGAAAACGAGGGCCTGCATAGAAAAAGTTTATATGAAGTACTAACATTGTTTTGGCTCAGATTATACGCTCCTGACTTTTTTCCCATTAGTCCCGGGACACCCTGTATATTCGAGATCAGGAGAAAAGCAGCTTGCTAAAAAGAAATACAGGGCGTGTCGTTTGAAAAATGAAGCTGTATTTAATATCCTGTATATATTTTGTTTAGTTAAATCATTTTAAAAAAATTAGTTGATTTCGTACAACTATTGTACGAAGCATTTTTTCATATAAAAAATAAACGGGGGGTCAAATTATAGTGAAAGCCCCGGATTTTACCACGTATATTTCTATAAATAATTTTTTTTAAATTAAATAAATATAATACTCACACAATAAAACACGTCCATGTTTCAAAAACGTAAATTTAAATTAATATATATTATATAATGTTACTTGTGTAAGGGTTGAACATTAACTGATGGCTCCAGTAGGTGTTGATTAATATTTATATAACACACCAAAACATCTGGAAAATACCTGAGTGTTAGTTAGTAGAAAATCGGAATTGGTAATGTCCACAAAGATGGTTAATTCAGTTTACTTAGTATTTTATTTTGATATACAGTTATTGTAATACACATTTACGACTTATTATTTGTCGGTACTTAATTGTTGATTTAGTAAATGTAAAATAAATGAATTCGTGAAAATGACGGTTGATTACACTAGACAACAAATTTTTCTTTTTTTCTTTTTCTTTAGCAACTATTTACAATTTTCGTTTCTTTTATAGTTCTAATAAAATAGTAATAAAACCAAATTTATTCTGACATGTCAGGTTTTGTAAAAAAATTATTGAAAAGAAATGAAATATTATTAATTATTAGGTATGTACATTAGATAAATCTGTATGCTATCGTCCTGTTTAAAATGTTTTTCTTTTTACTTTTCTTTTATACTGTTCTGCGGACTGCGGCCCTTTTTCAATAACAGAAATGTCTTGATGAAACCTTTCGCCGTGTTCATCACTGACGTCGCCGGGGTTCGGTGGAAAGAAATCCAGGTGCGATTGCAAAAAATGTTACAGCCCAATTTATGGTAACTTCTAGAAGTTCATCAACAAGTGCTATATAATCGTTAGATTTTGTGTTTCCTGGAAAATTTTGGGTAACAATTTTATAAACATTCCAAGCAACACGCTCCAAGTCACTTAAGGTTTCTTCAAATATTGTATTTTGTTGTAGAAGTTTAATTTGGGGTCCTATAAAAATTCCCTCTTTGAGTTTTGTATCTGAGATATTGGGAATATGTCAGCTTCATACACTGTTGGTGGTTTATTCCTACAAAAATGCATATAATTAAACAAAATAAGTTATCTAAGTATTGTTACGAAACAGCACACTGGTATAGACCCTAAATCCGACTCTGTCTAAGCCAGGTATGAAAATTAAAATTATGGCGGATACGCAGTGTTTTTATAACTGTTTGAGACTATCTTATCTAAACATTGTTTTTGTGACCAGACTTATCTATAAAAGGCCAGAAAAATGATTTGTGTCTGTGTAAGCCGCAGCCCCGAATTTTCTAGTAAGATAGGCATTAATATAAATAAGGACCGATCAGCGGAGGAGTTAGTGGATAAAGTGATCTCGTGAAATAAATAAACAAAAATACACCGAACAGTAAAGTGCTAATTGATAATCAAGTTTGTGTGCATATAAATTAAATTTAAGTGATTCGTTAAGTATATATAAATTAAGTGTTAGTGAGTTAGTGTTTAAATAAATTAGAAAAACATTACATTGGGTCAGAAGTGGGATAATATAAATAAATTGCTATGTAAAAATGGCCAAGAGACTATGTGATCTGAAAGTCACGGAATTAAGAGCAGAATTGGAAGATCGTGAGTTGGAAACGTCCGGCAAGAAAAGTGAATTAGTAGAAAGACTTAAAGTGGCACTAGAAAATGATGGCTTTGATCCAGAAACAGTTTTATTTAATGACGAGGCTTCCACCTTAATCTCGTCAATTTCTGCTGATATTTCTACTTTGAAGAACGATATTTCTGGTATGGAAGAGAAGATTTCTACGAATATGAAAAGCGATATTTCGGCTATAAACAACGATATTTCTGCTATGAAGATCGACATTTCTGTTGATATGGACGAGAAGATTTCTACTTTGAAGAACGATATATCTGCCGATATCTTATTAATGAAAAACGACATTGCCGCTGACGTTGAAAATGAAATTTCGTCTCTAAAATCTGAAATCGAGAATAAAATGTCAACGATGGACGAGAAAATCGAGAATAAGATTACAACGATAGACGAGAAAATCGAGAATAAGATTACAACGATAGACGAGAAAATCAAGGAGTTAGAGGAAAAGATTACCGATTCAAGAACGCGAGGCACGCCAGAGGAAGTAAAGAAGACCGAGCAAACGAAACCTTGCAAGCCAGAAACACTACCTAAGTTTGAAGACATTGGCAGTTTTACCCGAGTCAAGGCCCCAACGTTCGATGGAAAAATGTCGTGGACCAATTATGTGAAACAATTTGAAGCAGCCGCTAGAGTGAATAATTGGTCCGATAGAGAGAAGGCAGTGAATTTAACCATCGCGCTTCGCGGAGACGCCTTATATGTACTTCAGACGATACCTTCGGAAGAAACGGATGATTTCGAGCAGCTGAAGAAGAGGTTGGACATGCGGTACGGTCATGAACATTTGGAACAGTTGTACAGATTCCAGCTGAAGAACCGAAGGCGGAAACGTGACGAAACCCTTCAAGAGTATGAAGTGGATATTGCCCGACTAGTCCGATTTGCTTATCCATCAGCGCCAGAGAACATGATGGAATGTTTAGGCATCCAGGCCTTTATTGACGGCTTGTGTGACCACGATATGGAGAAGACGCTTCGATTAGCCCATCCTAAAACATTGGTCGATGCATTGACGCTGCTCTTGAATATGAAGCAGCCACGATGGCTTCGGGATACAACAAAGATATGATCATACAGGAAGAAGGTGACGATGACAGACTTGACCAGATCATCAACTTGTTGAAAGGTATGGCAGACAAGAGGCCGAAGAAGATCAAATGCCGGAAGTGTGGCGAGCTAGAGCACGTACACAGTCCGTCTAAGCGCCCCAAGACTCCTATAACCCAAGAACTCCAGACACAGGGGAAATCAGACGGGGGTGAACATCCAGCTGATGTGAATCACCGAAAAGCCAACTCCTTGCCTAGACGGCCACTATTCACAATGCAACATGTCGAAATCTAAGGAAGCTGCAGTTTCAAGAACTACTGTAGTCAATGAAGAATGGTCACCCACCCGGATCAGAGAAGATCAGGAGAATGATCCTCATCTGAAGATGATCCGGCAATGGAAGAAAGAAAATCGGCGACCTACCTGGCAAGAAGTGTCAAAATTTTCACCGAAACTCAAGGCGTATTGGGCTCAGTGGGACTCCCTTGTCCTGGAAGAAGGGCTGTTGAAAAGAGTCCATGAAAACGATGATGGTTCTGTGATGAGGAGACAGCTAGTTATCCCGAGAACAAGAGTAGCTGAGGTACTGAAGAAGTTACACGACAGTCCATCGGGAGGTCATCTGGGAGTGAAGAAAACCCTTCAGCGAGTCCGTGAAAGGTTTTATTGGGTGAACAGCTCCGACGATGTGAAGGACTGGTGTAAGAAATGTACGACTTGTGCTACGAGTAATGGACCACATCGCAAGAGAAATGCACCCATGAAACAGTACAATGTTGGAAGCCCTTTCGAAAGGCATGCTTTAGATATCGCTGGACCATTTCCGACGACAGAAAATGGTAGCAAGTACATACTGGTTGTAATGGATTATTTCACAAAGTGGGTGGAAATTTACGCTATCCCGAACCAAGAGGCCACAACTGTCGCGGATGTATTGGTGAAAGAATTCATCAGCCGATATGGAGTGCTCATGGAAGTCGACAGTGACCAGGGAAGAAATTACGAAAGCCATCTATTCCAGGAGATTTGCGACAAGCTGGGAATGAAGAAGACCAGGACAACAGCTTTACATCCACAGTCAGATGGAATGGTCGAGAGAATGAACAGGACTATTGGAAAATACCTGGCCAAAGTAGTTTCCAGCCATCAGAGAGATTGGGACCAGTATCTCTCCCTATTCGCATTGGCTTATCGATCTGCCGTCAATGAGGCCACGGGTGAAACACCTGCGAAAATCCTGTTTGGACGTGAAATGAGTCTTTCTTGTGACCTGGAATTTGGCTGTGGGCCTGGAGAAGATCTAGCAGGCGAAGACTACGTGATCCAATTGAGAAGAAGGCTGGACGATATTCATGAATTAGTTCGAACCAATCTTCAAGTTGCCAGCGACAGAATGAAAAGTCGGTACGACACGCAGGCCACAGAAGGCGGTTTTAAAGAAGGGGACAAAGTATGGTTACACAACCCGACGAGGAGAAAAGGATTTTCTCCAAAATTACAAAAATCCTGGGAAGGTCCATACTTAATCAAGAAAAGGATCAATGATGTTATATATCGCATAAGCAAGATCCCCAACGGAAAACTAAAAGTAGTTCACCAAAACCGACTAGCCCCATTCGAAGAAGACCATGACCTAGAGGAAGGAGTAAACCTTATTCAAGATGTGTCTGACCCTACCTTCGATGAATTTATGGGCGCGTATGGAGGTACCGGGAAAGCTAGATATGGAGTCACTTCGGAACAACAACAAGATTTGTTCACTCTCCCGGAAGATTATTCACTGGCATACAACATCCCCGCCCGTATCAAGAACGCACGAGGGTTGGCAACCGTCTTTCGAAAGAAGTTCGGACAATTAGAAAAACTTGAAGACCAGATTCCAGCCCCTGGCAAGACACTGAAACTGAAACATAATTCGCGGTACGTCTTCTACGTGGTAACTAAAGATGAATTTAAAGATCGATCTACCTACCTCGATGTGTGGGAAGCACTTCGTAACCTCCGAGACCATATGTTACAATCCAGCGTAAAGAAACTGGCTATGCCTAAGATAGCGAGTAACCAGTTGGATTGGCGAGTTATCAGGAACATGGTAGAGGTTATCTTTAGAGATACCGGTGTCCAGATATTAATTTGCAGCTATAACCCCCGTTATCAGTATCCGATGAAGACGGTGCCCTGCTATTTCCATAAGATCGGAAAGTGTAGAAATGGGGCCAGTTGCCGATTCAAACATCCAGTCTCGGCTACACAAAAGTTCTAGGAGGAACTTCCATTTAAGGAGGGGGTAATGTTACGAAACAGCACACTGGTATAGACCCTAAATCCGACTCTGTCTAAGCCAGGTATGAAAATTAAAATTATGGCGGATACGCAGTGTTTTTATAACTAATTGGGACTATCTTATCTAAACATTGTTTTTGTGACCAGACTTATCTATAAAAGGCCAGAAAAATGATTTGTGTCTGTGTAAGCCGCAGCCCGGAATTTTCTAGTAAGATAGGCATTATTATAAATAAGGACCGATCAGCGGAGGAGTTAGTTGATAAAGTTATCTCGTGAAATAAATAAACAAAAATACACCGAACAGTAAAGTGCTAATTGATAATCAAGTTTGTGTGCATATAAATTAAATTTAAGTGATTAGTTAAGTATATATAAATTAAGTGTTAGTGAGTTAGTGTTTAAATAAATTAGTAAGTAGCCATACCGTGTATTTAAAATTTATCCCACCCGTTTATTGTCTAAATAAATTAGAAAAACATTACAGTATTACCATAATACTCGTATATTGAAAAATGTTTATATCAATTTACCGTTGTACTAAATTCAATAATTGGGTTTTGAGAAAAGTATTTTCAAAAGGAATATCATTTTGTATCAACCAGTTCTGTATATCAGCCTTTTTGGTAGCTGTTGTTGGTACTTTATTGATCAATGTACTGTGATAACTTGCATTATCCATTACAATTGTGGCAGGTTCTTCCAAGTTTACTAAAAGCTGGTATTCAAACCAATGCAAAAAATGTTCTCGGTTCATTTCACCGTGGTAATCACCATCTTGTTTTTTGGAAGAAAAATCCAGCCCTGCTCCAGGAATAAATCCAGAAGAGGAACCAGCATGCAATACTATATACCTACAATAAGGAAATAACAAATTACTACTAGGTTTACTAGATAGACTGCATAGCTCAAAACAACTATTAATAATTATATAGATTTAAATAAAATAGTGTGACTAGTAAATGTTTGAAAAGGTCTTAAAATGGCAGGAATGTTAGTACATCATAAATTAATTGCTAAATTTTATTATTCAATTACCTTGGACCACCAATTTTGGTTCTTTTCACGCTTCTATAATTAGAATCTTGCCAAGAACGTCCAACAGTACCGTCTTTAAATATCCAGGTCTCATCCAAAAACACATATTGATATAAACCTTCCCTTCTTATCTTGACATATTCATGTAGCAAATGTACACGTTTTAATGCAATATGTGGCAACTCCATTAAACCACGACGAGGATCATCTTGTTGGTATTTGAATCCAATATTTTCACTATCTTCCAGAGTGATGTTAAACAACCATTAAAGAGTTCACGCTCCTGGTGTTTGTCTCTTAAAGTTTTCAAGGTTATGTGTTCCTCTGAAAAAATATTGTGTTAGTTAATTGTGAATAAGATAAAACAGTAAATTCAATATACCCACTGTTTCCATACATTTCGGAAAGCATTTTGATCAAATTTATCAATTTCAACAGTAGGTTTTATGCGTTGTCTCTTTTTAGGTGGGCTTTTAGGCTATTCACTTCTATTATGCTTGGCGACAATACGGTTAACAGTGGTAGCGCTAAGTCGTAAAGCTTCTGCAACTCTCAACAATATAATTACTTCAATTTGTGAAAGAATAATATATTATCAAGTTTAATTAACCTAACCTAACATTAAAAAACATTTAATCATTTACATTTAAATATGTAACAAAAATATTAATAATGATAAATACAAATAAAGAATACTATTACTTACATCTCTTACAGCAGTAAGCGGGAGAAGCGGGCCCCCATTTCGGCATTCTCGTTCAAAATAGCTCAACAAAGATGTTACCATCTCTTGACATTTTCTGTTCAGCTGCTTCGGCATTTTATTAACCACACACTGCAGATTTACCTAAATAATTAGTTATGAAAATAACTGTTTTTTTAATCTTAAAGAAGCAATGAATTTAAAAGCACCAAAAAAACTTGTAAATATTAGACGATGATCGAATGTCAATAAACGTTAAAACAAACTGGGGAATTTTACCAGTTGATTTGACAACGTTTTGAAGTTTTGCCAACCCGTTAACTGTAAATTGCCCTGGCCGTTAAGGATACATTGTATTCACTGATAAGCGGGAAAGTAACTAAAAATGACATCATCGTCTTTTTATCGTTAATAAACTATAGGAGACATTTTTGAAAAGTGTATAGAATTGGGTATTTATGGTGAAATTGGTTTTCAAATGTTTTGTGGGGGCGGGCCTGCGTGGGTTTGGGGTATTTAACAAAAAATATGTATGTCTTTATATACCCACATAGCCAGAAATCTACCAGTTCTTAATTTGATTGGTTCCAGAGCAAAAATGGGCGAGATTCAAGTGCTCTAACGTAGGAAACATGCAAGGACACGTCCACTCTCAATGTTTGGCTGAACAACATTTGTTGCATTATCTTTCTTATATAAAAGTAACTTTGAAATTATGTAAAATTCAATGCGTTTTTTGAAAAACCTATTTAATTTCTCAAAATCCAGACGCTATGGAGCAAATTTGAAATCAGATTCAGAATCAACATGACAAAAAAACATTAATTACACGTATCGGTATATAAGAAAACCAAACTGTGTTATTTGAGAAATTGTGACTGTGAACATCTAAACAAACCTCATTTTTGACATGTACCAAATTGTTTAAAAAATAAAGAAACGCCACTAAATAATTGCTGAGTTTTGAAAAATATTTAATTGGCTAACTTAATAATTCGAATTATTATATATGAATAAGAGTTTATTAAACATTTAACTCCTCTACATACGTTTATTTACATTGTTGTCAGATCTGAAAATTAAATTTTATTGAATTAACTATGTATTTTTGTTTATTTTTAAGCATTCAGTTGCTCACTATGAGATTATGGGAATTTGATTTAAATACAAAATAATATTTTGGCGTGCTTAACAATACCACCCTTGAACCTCGTAGACGCCCCACTGCGTTTAATTTACGTTGCGGTAGATACGGTTATTGTAATTGTATTATGTTTGGTTTTCCAATTATTTGCATGGACAACCTCTATTGCGTATCATATAACAGTCGAAATTATCATACAAACGCTTACATAACAGTTAGGATAAATTCGTATTTTGTTGTAATTATAAATAAATACCAATAGTAATAAGATATTTATAAGTCAATTTAGATGGTTATTTTTTATCACCTGATAGTGAGTCTTCCAGTATGTAGTTGACGCCAGTTAATTAAAATAATCATAGTGTGTTGGTCACATCCTCAACAAGTCATTTATAATAGTTATTTGTAAAACAAGTGTCACAATGACTCGTTTTGTAGTACGAGTTCGCGGTTCGTTGTGCAAATCACGAGTATTACAGAAAGTCATTGTGACACAAGTTTTACAGAATATTTTTTATAATTCGCATTTATTTAGTTTTTTAAATAAATTAGAATTACATATAATCCCTGTTTTTAAACTAGGAGGAGTGGTTTGAATTTAAGTTGGCAATTCTATAGATTCCTGATTGGTCAGATCACAGATGGTTTTATTCGGCACTTTTGACTTTTGACATATTATGACCGAATAATTGTAAACAAACTTTGATTTAAGAACAGGATGATTATTTGTTTAAAAAAGAGCTTCTTCAGATCTATTTATATTATATCATGCATTGCAATTATTTCTGTAATACATCTTCACATAGATATCTGGTAATTTATCCCAAAAATCGAACATTATGTATACCTATGTTATGTATACCTATAAATTGATCCTATACAATATGAAAATAAACAATTGACAAATCATTGATGAATAAACGTTAGCGTACTTTATTTATTAATATTTTTAATATATATTTTATTAAAATTTGCCTTTAAGACCATTTAATATAATAATTTGTTAGCTAGAACAACGCTGGACCATTTTATTTATAATTTGTTTCAAGGTTAAAGTCAAATGTCAAATAAAAATATATACAATAACCAACTGCATGACACTAAAAATTACTGAAAAAGTATTCAAAGAGAAGACGCTGCCCTGCTATTTCCATAAGATCGGAAATAGCAGGGCTCCGTCTTCACCGGATACTGATAACGGGGGTTGTAGCTGCAAATTAATATCTGGACACCGGTATCTCTAAAGATAACCTCTACCATGTTCCTGATAACTCGCCAATCCAACTGGTTACTCGCTATCTTAGGCATAGCCAGTTTCTTCACGCTGGATTCTAACACATGGTCTCGGAGGTTACGAAGTGCTTCCCACACATCGCGGTAGGTAGATCGATCTTGGAATTCATTTTTAGTTACCACGTAGAAGACGTTCCGCGAATTATGTTTCAGTTTCAGTGTCTTGCCAGGGGCTGGAATCTGGTCTTCAAGTTTTTCTAATTGCCCGAACTTCTTTCGAAAGACGGTTGCCAACCCTCGTGCGTTCTTGATACGGGCGGGGATGTTGGATGCCAGTGAATAATCTTCCGGGAGAGTGAACAGATCTTGTTGTTTTTCCGAAGTGACTCCATATCTAGCTTTCACGGTACCTCCATACGTGCCCATAAATTCCTCGAAGGTAGGGTCAGACACATCTCGAATAAGGTTTACTCCTTCCCCCAGGTCATGGTCTCCTTCGAATGGCGCTAGTCGGTTTTAGGGACTATACCAGTGTGCTGTTTCGTAACAATATATTATACCAGTAGCATACATTTGCAAACTTCAGTTTGGCATGATACTTGTTTAAACAATTTTCGGTCTCTTAGACCGATGTTAACCTTTTTGTTACAATTGAGCATGTTAACAACGAAAGGTTAACAACAAAATAAATGTCAGTCAGATCAGTTGACTGACAGGAACACAATTTTTGTTTTGCTATTTTCATTTTTAAACAGATCACAAAAAATGAAATAAAATTTGAGGTTAGACAAATTGTTTACTTTTAGAGGGTTGGTCACACAAAAGAGAAAATGGTTAGTGACAACCATGATGCAATTGCGAGAGCCTTGCATTCTTGCATAATGTCAAACAAAGTGTACAATTCATCATATATGCAATATTTTGACCTTGCAAGAAATTGCATGCAATTTCTTGCAGGTTGGATGGCTCCAGCATCCCAAGCGGGCTTTAAGAAACTTATAGATTGTAGATTAAAAATATGGTTTGAGCGTAGAGTAAAGTCTCCTAACGTATGGTTTGAGTTAGGAAAGTTTATAGGCTGAAAGATGTAATATTCCTTAACAAAAATATTACTAAATAATCCACTTATTAACTTCAATGATACATATTTACATTTTTTCTTAGATAGGATGAGTATGTAAATTTATATTCATGACTTATCCAATTTATTTTTAATGCATTCTAAAATAGTATGTATTTAAAAATCAAATATTCCATACGTCGTTTACTATATTTTACGGTATTAAAGCTAAAAATATCTCTGCGATATTTACTCACTTTTTCACACAAAAGGTGTACGAGGAATTGTGAGTGAATCTAATTACAAATATCAATAAAGCAATATTATGATTACACTGATACACAGTCCACATACTAAGAAATTCATTTAACAATTTACATAGGTCCATAACAGATCAGAAAAAATCGCTTTACATATTATCATATTAGGTCATGATTACCCAAACCTTGACGTGATAGTGCAACTACGATCCCTTTTTTACCGACCTGTATCATATCATATCATATCATGATCATATCTTTTATTTAATATAATAATATTCTACATATTAAAATCTATTCTACAAACAGGGTGGTCTATCGTATCAAAATCGAATTAACCTCCTCTTTTTATCCCATCCCATAAAAAACCCGACGAATTAGATTGAGATAACATCTTTTATGGGGTGCTCTATAAACGCAATTAGCCGTTCAACCACCATGCTACCATGTTTCGGTTTGTAAGGGACACCAAAGGGCGTTTCTCACTGACAAACAAACAGGCCACTAAATTTTACACCTAATTGCCCAAAAAGATGAAGATCTAGGGGATTAGTTACAGTTTAAATCATGGGTGGAGTAAAAGGGGCAAATACAAGGGTTTACAAATGAATTTTTGTATTTTAATTTAAAGTACTAGTTTTAGATTTTATTGGTAATTATTAGATGATATATTAACGTTATATTGATGTTATATTGTAATGGAACATGGTTCTTCTTTATAAACATTTTTTTCTAATATAGGTTCACTTAATCTGTGAATCCACTATAGCGACAGAACGTTTTTCTAGAAGAGTCTATCACGACCATAGATATATACAAATGGACTAAGCGATATTCTCACAAAAGTGACCACTTTCTAGAAAGAGACAAAGCTATTGTGCTGCCAATATAACTACTGGTCACACATTCGTTTCGTCTCTCTCGTACTTTTCGATTTATTTTCACTGCACAACTGAATACGGATCACTCAATCCTTTTATATATGTCTATGATTATGACTATCACTCCTACCAGGAGAATTACTTTGAATTTATTCTGGTTTCTGCTTATGGAAGATAGAGGTAAGGAGAACCGTCTCATGTGGGGATTTAGCTGAAAAAGTGTCCTCTATTAAACGATAAACTATATTTAAAATTTCGACCAAAATGGCGTTAATATCAAAAGTGGTATGATATTAACTTAGCAATTATAGATGTGAAGTTTGATGAATTCGAATATTTAATATTTTTAATGACTCCAGTTTTGTTAATTATATAGGGCTTATAGAAATGTAACTATTCACGTAGTCGGACATTATTTGGTAAATATAACCTAAAAAAGTTACTGTGTGATTTACACTCTTGCTGTAGTGGCTCCTTCTTAATTTAACGGCGTTGGACGGACACTTCCTGATACGCACAACTTCAATATGCGTAATTCGATTTTTAATCGATTTATTAGGTAAAGATGCATCAATCAGGTCAAGGTCATAGAGAAGAGATTTGATGTGGTTGTGAATTTATAGGTTTCGGCCAATGGAAAATGGATCGTAGATATTGAAAGAAGAAGCATTTGATTATATTTGTTACAGCAGATCCAGTAAAGGAAATACAAACATTATATTAGGTACTCTCTCTATGATATCCAGTGTTAAAGCGTATTACATATTTTCATTTTTCCTTTCTTTTCTATATTTGTCTTTTGAGTTACTTCTTTAAAAGATGATAAAGATGCAACAATCAGGTCAAGGTCATGGAGAAGAGATGTGATAATGGTTGTGAAATTATAGGTTTCGGCTAATAGAAAATGAATCGTTGATATTAAAAGAAGAAGATCCAGTAAAGTCAATACAAACAATACCTATATTACTTTCTCTATGAGATCCAATGTTAAAACCAATTACATACTTTCATTTTTTTTTCTTTCTTTTCTACTTATATTTCTTTTATTGGATTACTTCTTCAAAAAACTATACTTAAATATGAAGACAAAAAACATATAAATTATTCAAAATACCCTCCGTACGATTATTAGGGACGCCATTGCTCATGAGAGTGGGGTAGCACTCACATATATAATACAGGGGCTGAATGTTTTGACACAGTTAAATCTTTTCGAAAATAAGCGGAGGTATGATTTTTAAAATGGAAAACGACGGTGAAGCTACGAAACGTCACAGTGATTTTAGTATTGACCATATTCTAACAAAAGCTGGAGTTAATTTAAAAAAGAATGGTCCTGATAGTTGCGAAGATGCGTCTAGACGAGATTTAAATACTTATTCTTGGTTACAGTGTACTAGATTTTGTCCTCCGAGAGTACCAAGTAAGTACCTACTTTGTATCTATTTGTAAAGAAGCTGAGATAGAAAAAATTGTTGACTAGTATTCCAATACAGATGAAAACTTTTAAATTATTTATCGTCACACGTGAAAAAACTGAAAAATAATATTTAAAATACTTTTTGTTTCTCTAAACTTGTTAGTTTTTGAGATATAGTCTGATAAAGAAGAAGAAGATATACACATTTATTGCTTATTATCTTTTCGGGGGATAGAAATATAAATTTGAATTTTTTATAGTTTTTACAGCACATTAACAGTATCAAGTTTGCTAAGTTCTAATATCTTTTTGTTTGGTTTCAGGAGTCCAGAGAAAGGACCCGCCTAGTAAAAGACAACTCGGTCGATATCCGAGAATACCCTTCACCAATGAACAGATCGCCGTTTTAGAAGAAAAATTCCAAGAAAGTCCTTATTTAAGCAGCGAGGAAGCTTCAAACCTTTCGAAGAAACTACAATTGGCAGACGTTAAGGTGAAAATTTGGTTTCAAAATAGGAGAGCTCGAAAAAGAAGAGAAGAAATGGGACAAAGCAGAAAAGAAGAAACATCTACGCGTGAAAGTAAGGACATAGTGGAAAGTGCGGCTAGTACTAGTCAATTTGAAAGAAAAGCTGCCGCGGTGGTTCCCTTTTTTTACGTTAGTCCTTCAAATGTGCTGGAATTCGGACATCGGTGAGATGTTTTTATATAGAATATTCATGTATATATGTACAGTTGTATATAATTTTTATAAAAAATATATTTTTTTAATAATTTACTTAGTGTTTTTGTTACTATAATCTAATTTAACCTTACTTTTTATTTTATCTTGCTATAAACAGTATTTTTACCATATTTTTTCTTCAAAATGTTGTTTATTTTGCTAATTATCTTAAATAGTTTAAAAGTAATATTAGTGTTTTAAATGAAAATCAATGTTTCTAGCTAATTCCACAATATAATGAAAAATGTTGAAAATTCTAAAAAATTGACAATTGTTTCGATAACTGAATATCATCGTCAGAATGACAGAAGTTACATTTCATTTGATGCCTACCAGATGTTTAGTAGTTTTTTTTGGCTAGACCAAGACTGATTGACTTAATATATGTTAATAGAAAAAAGAAGATGTGATATTATAAATATTGAAGCTTAGATATTATTAGCCCTATGGTGATATCCTGGATATCATTTTTCCAATTAAGATCATTATAACTGTGCAATGATATATAAACCAGGAAAACTATATCTGCTGATCTTTACAATTATCACTTAAGAAGACAGTTTAATAGTGGAGAACTCCCTAGATTTATCTGTTCATTGACGACTTCATATTGTGGGTTTCTTAAGTGTCTTCTAATTTCCAACTCTTCAAGGAAATGCAGTTCTTGTTTCTTATCACAAATATGTAGTACTTCTAGTTCAGTGTTAGGTGTCAATGAATGATTGGTGTCAAGTAGATGTTTTGCGTAATGGGATTTATCTGGTTGTTTTAATCTGTATGCTCATAAGTGTTCACTGTATCGGATTTCAAAATTTCTAAGGGTCTGACCCAAATAGACAGCATTACATTCTGGGCATTTGAGTTTATATATATATATATATATATATATATATATATATATATATATATATATATATATAAAAAATTTTTTTTTTATATAACGACTGAAAAATGCTATATAGGTGGGGATAACGGGGATTTCAGTCCAAGGAATCAACGCGAAGATCTTTTATTTACAAAATGCCGCCAAGCTTTCGTGTCCTTTTGACACTTCTTCAGGGCACTATAATACATATACAAATATAAATATGATTTAAAAATAGAGAAATAAATATAAGTACTTACATGTAAAATATTTTAAGTAAATTCAATATAATTCAAATATTTTCCGAGCAAAAATAACTAACATGATTACTAATTTTTTCCAAAAACCTCTTAACAATAATCATTTTTTGAACTCTATATACCAAAAAACTAAAACTTTTTTTAAAAACAATCCAAATCTTATTCTAACAAAATCAGACAAAGGTAATATCACAGTAATTATGAATAAAGAAGAATATCTTGAAAAATCTTATGATATTCTCAATGACCCTAACTCATATATCAAACTTAATAGAGATCCTACTGTAACTATACAACAAAAAGCTAATAATTTGATATCAGATTTAAAAAAATTAAAAATGATCAATAAAGAAGAAGCTAAAAAATATATGATATACAGTTCAGTATCACCTAAATATTATGGCCTACCTAAAATTCACAAACCCACAATGAAACTCAGACCTATTATTTCTTCAATTAATGCACCAAACAGTAAAATAGCAAAAATGATAACCGATATTCTAACCAACGCATATAACTTTGAAAATAATTTTTATATCAAAGATTCATTTGATTTTTCTTCATTCATAAATGAAAAACAACTTCCACCAGATTACATATTAATCAGTCTAGATGTTGTATCCTTATTCAGTAATATTCCTATAAAATTAGTAACGAATAGTATCATCAAGAGATGGAATAAAATTAAAGATTATTGTAATATTCCACAAAATAAATTCTTATCAATAATCGACTTTATATTTAACTCAAGTTATTTTTCATTTCAAGGATGTTACTATAAACAAATTCTTGGCACACCAATGGGAGCTACTATTTCTCCAATAATAGCACAATATGTAATGGATGATCTTCTTGAAGATATTCTCCCAAAACTATCATTTAATATACCATTTTTGAAAAAATTTGTTGATGACATAATTTGTGCTATACCAGTTAATAAATCAGATGAAATATTAGAAAAAGTAAATAGTTATAATGAAAATTTACAATTTACAGTTGAATTTGAAAAAAATAATAGCATTCCATTTTTAGACACTAAAATAATCCGTAAAAACGATAACACTTTGATTACCGATTGGTATATAAAACCAACAAATTCAGGAAGGTATATAAACTATCATTCTTTTCATACAAAGAAAATGAAAATTAATCTCATTATTTGTTTAAAAAATAGAATTGAAAAACTAGTTCACCCTTCTTTAAAACAAAAAAATTTAAGAATTTTACGTGATATCTTATTAGAAAATTCTTATCCTAAATCACTTCTAAATAGAATTCTTTTCAACAATATTTCTGATAGAACTATTCATGATAATATCTCTAGCAATGAAACAGATAGGAATACAAATGTAGAAAATATTAATTACCTATCAATTCCAAATATTGAAAATTTATCAAAGAACATAATAAAACTTTTCAAAAATGAAACTAATATAAAGATAACACAGAAAAATATAAAAACGATTGGAAATTTAAATAGTAAATTGAAAGATTCTACACCTGACTTAAAAAAATCAAATGTAGTCTATGAAATAAAATGCAATAACTGTGATCTTAACTACATCGGTACCAGCTCTAGAAATTTGACTAATCGCATCACATCTCATAAAAGTGATATAAAACTTAACAAAAAATCATGTGCATTAACACAGCATTCCATCGAAACAGGCCATAAAATGTTATTTAATGAAGCTAAAGTTCTACATACTGAACAAAATATGTCTAAAAGATATTTTCTTGAAATGGTTGAAATCAACAAGGCAAATAATAGTATGAATAAGAAAAGTGACATTGAAAATCTTAGTAATATTTATAGCTACCTTTTGAATATTGAACAAAATAGATAATTTTTCATTATTTATATGATTATTTCATAAAAATTAAATTCACTTCTATTAAAGTCAAAATATAAGAAATTATTTGTCAAAGTCATTTTCACAGGTTATAATCTAACCTTATTTCCTTTTCTATTAACGTCAAAAACAAATTATCTGTCAAAGTCATTTTATAAGGTTATAATCTAACCTCAAATTCAAACTTCATTAAATAATTATAAAGTAACCTAAAAAAATTAAAATAACTAAGTAACGAACAAACAAATTATGTATCGATTTGTCTTATGTGAAATATGACATCAAGTATATTATAATTATATTTATTTTTACATTTACAAATTTTTTAATGATTATTTATATTGAATTTACTTAAAATATTTTACATGTAAGTACTTATATTTATTTCTCTATTTTTAAATCATATTTATATTTGTATATGTATTATAGTGCCCTGAAGAAGTGTCAAAAGGACACGAAAGCTTGGCGGCATTTTGTAAATAAAAGATCTTCGCGTTGATTCCTTGGACTGAAATCCCCGTTATCCCCACCTATATAGCATTTTTCAGTCGTTATATAAAAAAAAATTTTTCATTACACAATGGGGTTCTATGAAGACATTCGATCCATATATGGTCAAGATTGTACCAAAAAAATCAAAGAATGGAGTAACATCAACAAAAAATTAGCTACATACCGGAACAGAAGAATCTTTCTACTAGAATGTAGACGAAATGGTATCATACCTTCACATATAACAAACAATACAAAAAATTTGAACATTCTAATCGAATCAAATAACAATAATAATACTCAAGAAATTCACACATTTAATGAAAAATTAACTAAGAAAATTCTGAATTTAGAAATTAAAATTACTCACAATGACTTAAAAAATTTAGAAACTTATTTTTTGAAATTAACAAATTCTCTCGAACAAACCATATCAGAAAATATTTGGCTAGAATATACAAAAAGACAAAAAACTTATTACAATAAGATTTTCAATGAAATCAAAATAAAAAATATTAACAAAATAAAACGATTAAAACTATGTTCATATGAAGAAATCAAAATAAATGAAAACTGGTTAAAAAATCTCACTAATATTGATATACCAGAAGACATTAAACATTTCCTTGCCCTAGGTTATAAATTCAGCTTACCACCAACTACAAAAGACATATCAATTGCTAAATTACTATCTGATATAGAATGCCTAATCACTGGGTTCAATCATGAAAAGAAAAATATTTTCCGAGCAAAAATAACTAACATGATTACTAATTTTTTCCAAAAACCTCTTAACAATAATCATTTTTTGAACTCTATATACCAAAAAACTAAAACTTTTTTTAAAAACAATCCAAATCTTATTCTAACAAAATCAGACAAAGGTAATATCACAGTAATTATGAATAAAGAAGAATATCTTGAAAAATCTTATGATATTCTCAATGACCCTAACTCATATATCAAACTTAATAGAGATCCTACTGTAACTATACAACAAAAAGCTAATAATTTGATATCAGATTTAAAAAAATTAAAAATGATCAATAAAGAAGAAGCTAAAAAATATATGATATACAGTTCAGTATCACCTAAATATTATGGCCTACCTAAAATTCACAAACCCACAATGAAACTCAGACCTATTATTTCTTCAATTAATGCACCAAACAGTAAAATAGCAAAAATGATAACCGATATTCTAACCAACGCATATAACTTTGAAAATAATTTTTATATCAAAGATTCATTTGATTTTTCTTCATTCATAAATGAAAAACAACTTCCACCAGATTACATATTAATCAGTCTAGATGTTGTATCCTTATTCAGTAATATTCCTATAAAATTAGTAACGAATAGTATCATCAAGAGATGGAATAAAATTAAAGATTATTGTAATATTCCACAAAATAAATTCTTATCAATAATCGACTTTATATTTAACTCAAGTTATTTTTCATTTCAAGGATGTTACTATAAACAAATTCTTGGCACACCAATGGGAGCTACTATTTCTCCAATAATAGCACAATATGTAATGGATGATCTTCTTGAAGATATTCTCCCAAAACTATCATTTAATATACCATTTTTGAAAAAATTTGTTGATGACATAATTTGTGCTATACCAGTTAATAAATCAGATGAAATATTAGAAAAAGTAAATAGTTATAATGAAAATTTACAATTTACAGTTGAATTTGAAAAAAATAATAGCATTCCATTTTTAGACACTAAAATAATCCGTAAAAACGATAACACTTTGATTACCGATTGGTATATAAAACCAACAAATTCAGGAAGGTATATAAACTATCATTCTTTTCATACAAAGAAAATGAAAATTAATCTCATTATTTGTTTAAAAAATAGAATTGAAAAACTAGTTCACCCTTCTTTAAAACAAAAAAATTTAAGAATTTTACGTGATATCTTATTAGAAAATTCTTATCCTAAATCACTTCTAAATAGAATTCTTTTCAACAATATTTCTGATAGAACTATTCATGATAATATCTCTAGCAATGAAACAGATAGGAATACAAATGTAGAAAATATTAATTACCTATCAATTCCAAATATTGAAAATTTATCAAAGAACATAATAAAACTTTTCAAAAATGAAACTAATATAAAGATAACACAGAAAAATATAAAAACGATTGGAAATTTAAATAGTAAATTGAAAGATTCTACACCTGACTTAAAAAAATCAAATGTAGTCTATGAAATAAAATGCAATAACTGTGATCTTAACTACATCGGTACCAGCTCTAGAAATTTGACTAATCGCATCACATCTCATAAAAGTGATATAAAACTTAACAAAAAATCATGTGCATTAACACAGCATTCCATCGAAACAGGCCATAAAATGTTATTTAATGAAGCTAAAGTTCTACATACTGAACAAAATATGTCTAAAAGATATTTTCTTGAAATGGTTGAAATCAACAAGGCAAATAATAGTATGAATAAGAAAAGTGACATTGAAAATCTTAGTAATATTTATAGCTACCTTTTGAATATTGAACAAAATAGATAATTTTTCATTATTTATATGATTATTTCATAAAAATTAAATTCACTTCTATTAAAGTCAAAATATAAGAAATTATTTGTCAAAGTCATTTTCACAGGTTATAATCTAACCTTATTTCCTTTTCTATTAACGTCAAAAACAAATTATCTGTCAAAGTCATTTTATAAGGTTATAATCTAACCTCAAATTCAAACTTCATTAAATAATTATAAAGTAACCTAAAAAAATTAAAATAACTAAGTAACGAACAAACAAATTATGTATCGATTTGTCTTATGTGAAATATGACATCAAGTATATTATAATTATATTTATTTTTACATTTACAAATTTTTTAATGATTATTTATATTGAATTTACTTAAAATATTTTACATGTAAGTACTTATATTTATTTCTCTATTTTTAAATCATATTTATATTTGTATATGTATTATAGTGCCCTGAAGAAGTGTCAAAAGGACACGAAAGCTTGGCGGCATTTTGTAAATAAAAGATCTTCGCGTTGATTCCTTGGACTGAAATCCCCGTTATCCCCACCTATATATATATATATATCTGATTTCTGTAATGGTGGTATTTTTATTTTTACATTTAACACTTTTGTACTTACGTTACTTTCTGTTTTAAAAGAAATTGTTGTATTCGTTGCTAAAGATATTATCTTTGAAATATTTCCTGCATATGTGATGGTTTTATAAGTTTTTATTTCTTCAGTTTGTTTAGGAAATATTAGTTGATGTAATGCCACTTTTTTCTCTTTTTTATTAATTAGCTTATTTATCATACGTAATGGATAACCGTTGGATGTTGCTATTTGTCTAATTGTATTAACCCTTTAACCGGCATTGTCGATTTATCAACCACTTGTTTTCCAGTTGGTATCAAGTATGACCAAAGTTTTATAATCAACCATTTTGTTATAACAGACTGGCCTGCATTGCTTAAAGTCGAAATATATCAACCACAAGTTAAAAATCCCGCGTTTTTTATTACAAGTGGTTGATTATTTGACACTGAGCGTTACGCCTACCGCCCATGTGTAATTGTTTTACAAATGTGATTGTCGGCACGGTTTATTTACATTTATTGTTTATAAGTGCACTGCAAAGTAAGTATACATCAATAAAAAAGTATAAGGGACTCGAATAAATTCATTTTAATAAATTAGAGCTGCAAAATTTGAAAGAATTAACATTGAATCTGAACTTTTGTAGAAATAACCCTACTTTACAACAAAACATAACATTTTGTTTAATTTTTTTTTCATTTAATTTTTCAAAAAATCTATGCATGGGAATGTTGAAGCTTCCGTAATTTTATGCCGGTTGTAGTCACTGCATTACGGCTTAGAAAATATTTAACATTATATTTGAGTTTTTGACAAAACTACGAAGCCTACGTGGATGAAATCTTATCAATGCATATGTGAAATTTAATTACTGTGTTGTCAAGTGTTGATGATTTTCAATTGTAGATGTCTAGAATAAATTTGGAGGAGTTGAATGAGATGCTTACTGACGATATGTTTGACTGGTTGGAGGGAATACCGGACGACCAAGCTGAATATTCAGACGTCGGTGGAGACAGCGACGCAGATGATGAACCAAATATTGTTACACCATACACGGGTAGTGCTACGCGTTTTTCGCATACAAATACATCATCTTCCAGCGCTTCTCAAAAAACCCCAAAGCTTGTGGTGGACATACATAATACTCCAAGTACATCTAAAGGTGCATATTATAAAATAATTTTTTTTATTAACAAGTTTATTTGTATCTAAATTTACAGGTATATTATCTTCAAGGCAACGAATAAATCATGATAAAAAAGTCACATATATTCAACAAAGTAATGAAGATGGCACATACTTCGATTCCGATGACTCCATAAATGATCCAAATTATGAAGATGAAGCACAGAAAGAGAGGCTGCTGGTGCAAGCAGAAATAGATGGAAGCGACATTGACAATGACGAACTTGAGGCAAATGACGATGTACCTTCTAATCCATTTAACTTTACCAAGCAGTCATCAGAACCAAAAAAATATTCCGAGACTGATTTCAGTCAAATTTGTGGTCTAAAAATTGACAATAATGAAAGTTCGTCGCCGCTAAAACTTTTTGAGGAAACTTTTGGAATGGATACTTTGGAACTAATGGTCTATGAATCAAATCTCTATGCCACCCAAAATGGAAAAAATTTAGACCTTCATGCTGCAGAACTCAGAGCTTTTATTGGAATCCTCATTATTATTGGGTTTCATCGACTTCCAAGCATAAGACAATTTTAAAGTTAGCCGAATAGCCAGTCTAATGCCACTGAAAAATTTTTTATTCATTTTACGTTTCCTTCATCTAAATAATAACGAAAATATGCCTAAGAGAGGAGACGAAAAATTTGACAAATTATATAAAGTAAGGCCACTACTTACAAAACTTAGCGAAAACTTTAAGGGATTGTATGTTCCGCACAGAGAATTGGCAATTGATGAGAGCATGGTAGGTTTCAAGGGGAGAACTACTCGAAAACAGTATATGCCTATGAAACCTACCAAGCATGGATTCAAAGTATGGGTTTTAGCGTGTAGTGCTAGTGGATACATGCTCTCATTTCAAGTTTATTAGGGAAAAGAGAAAGAAACGAGCCAATATACACTGGGAGAAAGAGATGTAATGGAAATGTCTGAGCCATTTTGAGGAAGAGGTTACTGTTTATATTTCGACAACTTCTTTACCACTTTTAACCTTATGAAAACTTTATTGGAACAGAACTTGTTTGCCTGTGGCACATTCAGAGTCAACAGAAAGTATTACCCTAAATTAATTTTGATAGATGACAAAAAAATGAAAGTTGGTGATTCTGATTTTGCTCAGGCGGGAGATATATCTGTTGTAAAATGGAAGGACAGAGGAAAGAAATCTGTAAATGTGGTAAGTAACATGCACAATCCCACTAAACTCAACATTGTTAAAAGAACAAATGAAACGGGAGAGCGACAAGAAATCCAGTGTCCCGAGTCAATAGCAGCCTACAATAAATATATGGGAGGGGTTGATAAATTTGATCAGGCAATGGCAGCCTACTCCATTTCATGGAAATCCAGAAGATGGTGGGTGAAGCTCCTATATTATTGTATAGACAGTGCTATTGTGAACTCATATATTTTGCTTAAGTATTCTGCGCAGACTCGAAAATAAAAACCTTGTTCCCAATTAAAATTTAGACCTGTGCTGGCAGATGAGTTGATAGGAACCTATAACTCCAGAAAGCGGAAAGGTCCGGCTCAAACTGTAGCTCAAAAATTTAGAAAAATTAATGGCAGAAGTGTCTCCATCGAAGACAATATACGAAAAACAAATGTAAGGGAGCACCTACCTATAAAGGGCACATCTCGACGGTGCGGCTATTGCAGTACTAAACAAAATCCAAAACGTTCGCAGATGGGATGCCGCGAATGCGGCATTGCTTTATGTTTGGACTGTTTTGTTCCGTTCCACGAAGCATAATACCTAAAATGTTTTTTATTTTCATTCACTAATAAAATAAAGTTTAGTTTCATTATATTCTGCCTATAGTTTTTGAATTAAAATAAAGTGGTTGAAAAATCGACCAAGAACTGTTCGTGGTGTCTAAGGGCCTAAACGGTCTTTGGTCGAAAAATCAACCAACCCATAGAGCGAAAATGACAGAAAATTTAAAAAAATTATTTCAACAAAAATTGCTCATAGAGCATTTCGCTACTCAACCGCGACAGAAAAATCATCTAAAAGACAAAAAATAGTACTGCCCGTTAAAGGGTTAATCTCTCTATCAAAATTACATTTGTTTCTAGGAACTGAAAATAATCTATGTATCATTGAATTATATGCCGCTAGTTTATGCGACATGGGGTGATTGGAACTATATGGAAATGTCACATCAGTGTGTGTTGGTTTTCGGTAAATTGAATAATCAAGTACATTATTAACTTCTAATTTTCAAATCAAGAAAATTGATTGAGTTATTTTCTTCAACTTCTAATGTAAATTATTAATGTGGTTGAAACATATATCTAATTGTCGTTCACTACCTACAAAACAAGCTAATATGTCATCTACATATCTATACCAAAATAAAATATTTTTTGAAATATTACTTTCAAAGATTTTTCTTTCTAAACTGTCCATAAAAATGTTTGCCAAAATTGGCGATATAGGGCTTCCCATTGGTAAACCTTCATTTTGAATATATATGTTATTGTCAAAAGTGAAATGATTCTGAAACACATACATCAAATGAATTAAGTATATCTGACATTATTCCTGGATTAATATTTTTATCTTCTAGTAATTTTCTTACAGGTATTAGACATTCTTTAGGAGGAATTTTAGTGAACATATTAGTAACGTCAAATGAAATAAGCTTAGAGTTATCTTGTAAGTTGAATGCTTAATTTTTTTATTAGTTCTATTGAATTTCTAATTGAGTATTTAGATGCATATCCGTAACTATTAAGTATATTGTTAAGCTTCTTTGCCAATATATTATTAGGAGTATTAACATAAGAAACTACAGATCTAATTGGTTTCGTTATTTTATGTAATTTAACGGTTCCATATAATTGTGGACAATGAGGATTCTTATTTATGATGGACCTCTTTTCGTAATCACTTAAAAGATAATTTGAATTACTAACAATATACCTTACATTATTAGAAAACTTCTTTGTTGGGTCTGCTCTAAGAACTTTTACATCGCTAGATTCTATAAAGTTATATATTTTTGAATTATAATTTTCAGTTGTCAATATGACAGTTGTGTTCCCCTTATCAGATTTTGTAACTGTTAGGTTACTATCTTCAACTTTCTTGTTGATTGCATTTAAAACTGTAATGTCATTTTTTGTTTGACGTTTAGCTTTTGAAGGTTCAATATTTTTGACCAAATTGGCAATTTTTAATTTCTCATAAAGAAAATTATTTGAATTAGATTTTAAAGCTATTTTTGACTCAGTAGCTATAATTTTATTAATATTATTCGTAAATTTTGGTGGTATGCTGTACTTTAAACCTTTATTTAAAAATTCTATTTCACTATCTGTAAAATTAGTGCCTGAAAGATTTTCAAATCGTGGTGCAAAGTGTGTTGGTATGTAGGTACTTACAGTTTCATGATGTTTAGAGTATTGAATTCTATGTTGTGTGTGTTCAAGTTTATGTAGCTTTTGTTCTTGTTTCTTAAATTTATTGTGCTTCATCGTGCTGACACTTTCTCTGATTTTGTCATCTAAACAGTCAAATTCTACTCGATCTAGTTTGAACGTGAGTTCTGAACGTACAACTTTTATGTAGTTGCCTAAGGAGTCTCTTATTTTAAACCATTTTTTACATTCTTCTTTTAGCCATACTCGTTGAGCACATTTTATTGCTTTTTGTGCTTGCGGTGTTTTAGTATGGCATTTTATATTCACATAATTTGGTATTACCTTTTTTCTAAGGCATTCTTGGTTGAAACAAATGTTTTGTGATGTTTTGTAACGTTTTTGTAGTAACTTAAGAAACCCACAATATGAAGTTGTCAATGAACAGATAAATCTAGGGAGTTCTCCACTGTTAAACTGTCTTCTTAAGTGATAATTGTAAATATCAGCAGATATAGTTTTCCTGGTTTTCTATATCATTGCACAGTTATTCTGATATTAATTGGAAAAATGATACAGCATCATCCAACGGTTATCCATTACATATGATAAATAAGCTAATTAATAAAAAAGAGGAAAAAGTGGCATTACAACTAATATTTCCTAAACAAACTGAAGAAATAAAAACTTATAAAACCATCACACATGCAGGAAATATTTCTAATAATATTTCAAAGATAATATCTTTAGCAACGAATACAACAATTTCTTTTAAAACAGAAAGTAACGTAAGTACAAAAGTGTTAAATGTTAAAACAAAAATACCAACATTAAAGAAATCAGGTATATATAAACTCTAATGTCCAGAATGTAATGCTGTCTATTTGGATTAGACCCTTAGAAATTTTGAAATCCGATACAGTGAACACTTACGAGCATACAGATTAAAAAAATCAGATAAATCCCATTACGCAAAACATCTACTTGACACCAATCATTCATTAACACCTAACACAGAACTAGAAGTACTACATATTTGTGATAAGAAACAAGAACTGCATTTCCTTGAAGAGTTGGAAATTAGAAGACACTTAAGAAACCCATAATATGAAGTCGTCAATGAACAGATAAATCTAGGAAGTTCTCCACTATTAAACTGTCTTCTTAAGTGATAATTGTAAAGATCAGCAGATATAGTTTTCCTGGTTTTCTATATCATTGCACAGTTATACTGATCTTAATTGGAAAAATGGTATCCAGGATATCACCAGAGGGCTAATAATATCTAAGCTTCAATATTTGTAATATCACAACTTCTTCTTTTTTCTATTAACATATATTAAGTCAATCACAAGGTAGGTCACTTCTTGGTCTAGCCAAAAATAACTACTAAACAGGTAGGCATCAAATGAATTCTGACGATGATATTCAGTTATCGAAACAATTGTCAATTTTTTAGAATTTTCAACATTTTTCATTATATTGTGGAATTAGCTAGAAACATTGGAGTTTCATTAAAAACACTAATATGAGTAGATTCCACGAAGTAAGTATAGTATAGTAAAGTAATATTTTTCATTATTAATACAACAGTTGAACTCATTAGATAGTTACGGACTAAATTTCAAACAGGCGTACAAATGTGAGGGTTATCTCATTCAGAAAAGAATAAATTTTGAACGACACTGAGGCATTTCATTATAATAATGATCTAAACAAACTTAACGGCATTAATTCCGTTAACAAAATTATGTGAGCCACATTCAAAGCTCTCAATAGTAACAATCATTTACTACTAGCCATGGTAAGTACAATAATATATTATGTTTCACTTACAAGTTTTATACGAACATTTTACAATGAAATATTGTCTTCCGGTATAACCGGAAATTGTAGGAAACTCTAAATATTTTATAACAATTGGGCATATCAAAAAACCTTTTACGCTAATTTTAGATTTTATTTATATCAAATTCCTCTGAAACATCTAATTGGAACTTCCAAAGAATCGCCCTGTATTAAACTGGATATATAATGTTGCTTGTAAAAGTAGCATCATAATGATGACAAAAACTATCCGAAAAAAAATATATAATAATACATCATTTTTCCTAAACCGTAAACCCAATTTTTCAATAATTTTCATGCCATAACGCCAAAATTTTTGAATTTTTTTTAACATGCTTCCATAAAAGATTCTATAATTCCGAAACTGTTTTACATATTGATTCCTTTTTTACGCTATTCGAAAGAGGAGAGATGCTTCTTAATTACTGATTATATTTGGTTTGTTCCATTTTATATTTTTAGAAAATGTACAGGGTTAAATTTGGACTAAAAATATGTGTGAAGAATTACTTTCAAAAAATTATAGTTACTACGTCTACGAAAATGCAAGACTAAAATTGGTGAAAATCGAAATAGGAGTGTTCATACTGTTATTAAATAAAATAAACGGTTTTAAAGATTAAAACTAACTTTTCCGCGTCTGTGGCCCTGAACAATATTCTATCATAAAATTGTTACTTGTATACAGTTCGGGGAATGTATCGTGCTAACAAACCGAAATTTATCCAAAAATAACCAAAAATGTAGTATATCTGGATTTATAGGACCCGCTGTACTCGCTCTAGTCAACTGAAAATCAATAGGGTACATCTGTGAGACACCTTAAACAATATTCAATCATAAAATTGATCAATCGTAGACTCTCTGGAGGCTGTATCGTGCTAACAAACTGAAAATTCTTCTAAAATGACAAAAATTTGGTACTTCAAGTACCATAGCACCCGTTGTACTGGCTTTAGTGAGCTGAATATCAATAGGGTTAATCTTTGAGACCCTCTGAATAATATCCAATCATGAAATTGGTCACTTGTATATACTCCGGAGGCTGTATCGTGCTAACAAACTGAAACTTCTCCAAAATGACAAAAATATGGTACTTAAACTACTGTAGTACCTGTTGTATTCGCTCTGGTGAGCTGAAAATCAATAGGGTTCATCTGTGAGATGTCCCGAATAATATTCAATCATAAAATTGGTGACTTGTTGAACTCCGGAGGTTGTATCGTGCTAACAAACTGAAATTTCTTAAAAAATGACAAAATGTCGTACTTCAAGTACCATAGCACCCGTTGTACTGGCTCTGGTGAACTGAAAATCAATAGGTTTCATCTGTGACATGTCCTTAACAATATTTGATCATAAAATTGATGACTTATTGCACTCCGGAGGCTGTATTGTGCTAACAAGACATGTAAGAAAAAGTGGCCGACGACAACGACGACGACGACATACACACAGGATTTTTTTTCTAGAAACCATTTTTTCGTATTGTTGTTAATGGATAACGTAAAAATAACTCAAAAAAAATTTCAGTAAACCAATACTTTTCTCGCATATTAGATAGGTTGGGCGGAAAAGTAAAAATACAGCAACTTTCCACTGATAACACAAACCGAGTTATAAATTTTCAAAATTGAATTTTATAAAAGCAGTTCCTATTCCTTCCCGATTTGAATGACATGCACACGGGGGTTTATTGATACGAGGATTTCAAAAAATGCGTCAGTTGTTTGGAAAAAAAATTATTTTGGATGGAAAATTGAGAAAATTTCATTAAAATACATAGTACTACATAATGTTTTCAATACATTCACAGCTGACACAAATGTTCAATATTCTGATTAAAAACAGCAAAATTTTAGAAAAAAGTTTGACCTGTTTCCACAAAAAAAACTCATAATTCGGAAAGTACAAGAGACGCCGATTTTTCTTTCACGCCATTTGATAGAAGAAAGGTGCATCTTCATAACTGACCATATTTAGAATTGGTTTTTCGATTCCTTATCTGTACCCCAGAATAAAAGTGTCTCAAGTCACATTTTGGAACTTGTTCAGGAGAAGCATTTAAAGTTTTTGTGAACAAGAATATTCTGGTATCTATGTCAGTTTTAGCTTATTTCATTAGATTTTTTTTTACTTTCAGTAGTTGACTTCTTTATACATTGTGATATAATTTATGGTGAAAAAAATTGGAAATTTCAGGGAAAAATTAAAAAAGGACTTAATACAGTTTTGTATTTACCAACAATTTTCTTTAGAGGACTTGGTATAATTAGGTTTAATATTGTTGGGACTTAACTTTAATACAACAATAGACATCTCACTCAAAAATGACATTTTTGATTAAATAAAACTAAGGTACCTACATGAAAAAATATGAGTAAGTTTTATTTCTACCGAACAGCCAACAAATTCTAAACTAAAATTATCGGACTTCCAATTATTCAATCATCAAACTCATTCTGGGCTATCAAATCAGTATGAACCAAATCTCTGTAGTAGTTATGAAACTGTTTTGGAATCCTTGTGAGGAGATTGTATTTTTTTAGTAGAAATAAAATTTGGTCCATCTCGTAAAGGAGATAGTTCGTCTGGAAAAACACTACGTCGCCCAGATCTGGTCAAATTAATGTTTATGAAATGTTCACATTCGAAATCGGTTTTGTAGAATAGTGTTCCACTATTATTTGCTCTTACAGTAGAACGTCGATAATTCGGACGTCAAAAATCCGGACCGTTAATAATCCGGATTCGTCTCTAGCAAGAAATATGTAGTGTCTGATGTTTTTACTGTACGTTGTACACATGTTGCTGTAAATAAAATACGATACAGTGCTTGAAAAACATGTCTTTAATTTATAGACCTTATACTCTACCTACCAATAATAGAAAATATACAATTTAAAAAACTTTTTTTCTCAAATAGTGCGTGCTGGCCGTTTTTTAATGTAGCTTTGAAAATCCGGATGGGGTCCGGTTCCAATTAATCCGAATTATCGACGTTCTACTGTACTTGTAAAAATACCACTTTAGATATCGAACAATCATCTCCTTGCTCAGATTTCTTTCGGGAAATAAACGGGGATGTGGGATTCTGATATAATTGCCTAAAATTTTTAAAATCAGTAGTTTCCATGTTAAGTACTTCAAATGGGTTGTTAGTACTGCACATTCGGGCTAGTTGTTGTCAATCACATGGCGTAATTATTTGGAAACCCGTAGTTTTCTTTCTTGCCCGTTCAATCATTGAGTGATAGTCATCCACCTCAAGATGAGTATGGCCTCGTAACAAAAACTTATGGCTTATTGTTTTAAGGTTTGGAAATCTTTTTTAAAGTCAAAAGTATGCCATAACCATTATTAGATTAGATTATTCTGGGACGGGCAGTTGTCAGACCAGAAAGTGATATCTTCGTGCTGTGGATTAACATTTCCTAATGCCCATTTAATTATTCCAGAGGCCATTTCGTTAGCACCACGACTAGACTTTGACTCATCCCACATAACACAGGATACTTTTTTATTAGTGGCATTGTACACGGTGTAGTTGTGGGTACACAGTTTTAAAGAGTAGAAACTTTGAGCGTTTGTTAATACTGGGGTAGGTAGACATTTCTATAAATCAACACAAACCATAACAGTGGTTTTCTTATGTTCCACAGAGCACTTCTCATATTTCCTCTTTAAATCGTATCTTCTTGAGGATTCAGATAAGTGTTTGTCATACTCTTCTTGTAATTTGGATTTCTCTGCAGCATTTTGGGCATCACGTATTTTAATTAGGAATGAGTCACAAGTATCGCATGTATCGTTATCCGGTGGCTTAAATAACAAATTATATTCGCAGTTAAAAATATCTGCAAATAGCCATTCCTTGGCAATTTCACTTTCCTCTAAATTTTTCGCTTTACATTGGGATCGATACATTATAACAACTTTATATTTCTCAATATCTATTATGACATTTTATACATCCAGTGATATACAATACCCATTTAACAATTCCTATAACTAAATCACCTTAGAATCCCAATTTTTCACAAACATTTTCATCAAATATTCACATCAATAGAACAATTTTAAATACTACATCAAGTCGTTAACTCATATACATCTAGAAACTTTTTTCAATGCTAATTTTCGATACCATATTCTTTTTATATTTTCTTTATTTAAAAATACAAATGTTTCCTAAAAAATATCCTTTAAATATTTATCAAGTTAGAAGATATTTTCATTAAGTGTATCTAGTCTTTTACATTCATAAAATATTCTAAACGTAACATTTTTTTATGTTTATTATACTTTAAACGTTCTTCTGTTTTCTATTAGTTGTTGAGCTGCTAGACAATTTTTTATAATATTTATAGAGCGGAAGCGGGCGGCCGAAGTTGGTTACAATTTGCAACAAAGTTGAAATCCCCTTGATTTGTTAATTTGTACTCTGGAAATGTTAATTTCATTGGTCTGGCTAGCTGTTTTATGGGTGAAGGGCTTATTTACAAGGCTGTGGGGATGACATAATAGAATAAAAAACAAGAAATATAAAAGTTTCAGACTTGCTGGACTCGTATTTGTTTCCATTCTGCATCATTTGTTGGCCAAGCAGACAGCTTTTGCACCGTCGTACCAATGCCAGACCCATTATTTCTCAATAATTGAGTTCGAAACTAACAATTTAGACACGCTTTGTTGCGGTGGTACATTTTTTGTTCTCTCATGTCATCCTTATAGCCTGTAGATAAACGTTACACCAGTCCAGTGAAATTAAGAGTACAAATTATCAAATCAAGGGGTTTTCAACTTTGCTGCAAATAGTCTGTCGCCAGCTCCCGGATCCTGCGCCATTATTACGATATGCTTCACATAAGTATAATGTAAATTGGAACGATAATTTCCCTAAAGAAGCCATTCTATGCCATCATAGAACAAACACCGTCAAACTTATTGATTTAACAAATCAAGAAACCACTCTTTTGTTTTCAACTTTCTATATACTTATTACTTAGTGTTTCAGTTTTAGCTCTCTGTGTTATCTATTTAATAATCTCAAAATAAACATCAACATAACATATCTAATTCAATTTTTGAGTATGTATTTATTTCATATATCATATTCCTCATCTAACAATACATTTTTTCAAGTTACAGATGTCATTATTAGTGGTTTCGATCACTTCGTTAATTCTCTTTGTGGTTTGTGACGAAAAATCCACGAATGAAAATCCTTATGAAAAAACTAATCTTAACCATATGAAAATTGGTGGGCAAGAAAGAGTAGTAAGACAAATGGCATATCCCTCTGGGACTAGTAACAAAAGATATACTGGATGGGTAGGGTCTAATAACAAACAATATGATAACAGGTAAGTAACTAAGTACGGTGGGTCCTCTTTAGTGGAATTTTGTGTCAACTATTTAATTTATTTTGTTCAGCAGATTACACCCAAAAAACAATCAATTCACTCTAGTTTTATAGCAAACTTTTAAATTCTTATCTGCTCTGAAAATTGTAATTAGAGCAAAAACTAGCCCTCAGTTACGACTATTATTTCTTCCCCATTTAAGTTCTTTTAGATTTTTTGTGTTATTATTTTCATACAATAAAAATTCTTGACCTTCCCTAAAAAAGGACAAGGAATATTTTTGTTGCTTCCCTGTATATATATTTCATTATCATATTATGCAACCAATATATTTTACCAATATTCATAATATCGATTTATTTTAGATACAATTTGAATCCATTAAACAATCCGTACAATGAATTAAATCTTTATAACAGAAGACAAGCTTTTTTTCCTCTAAAAAATAGGAATCCGATTCGTACATACAGCAATCCTACTCAAAATACTTTTCAAAATCGATTACCTTCTAATCGGAGGCCAACGGTTACGAGAAGACCCAGCGGTAATATTGTTAGTACCAGAACATCTAAAAAACCTGTTTCTAAGAAGAAATTTAAACCTTCATTTATTATGGTATAACATTCTTTTTCTAGAAAAGAGTTATTTAATATTATAATTTATAGAAATTGTTGATAAAGAACTACATTTGAATAAATTTTACGTATCATAAATGTTGTTTTATTTTTGAAATTATTTAAATTTTGAAACATCCAAAGGTTTAAAAAAATAATCATTGAATTACGCTTCATTTGCTAAAAAGTAGATTATTTACGAGACATATAAACGATATTAGCGAAGTTATTCTATAAAATATATTGTTCTTTACTGTAGTTAGCACGTTTAGTCATGTTCACATTCTCTTCCTGCATTATTTTAGATGTCATGTAATTAGAGGCACCATAAATTGACATGCCGTGTATTCATCTATAAATTATGTGTTATTTGTGCCCCATTTGGAGTCTATATCTATAACTATGTGAATTTGTCGGTTTTTTTAATGTATAAACTTCGTGTATCTGTGATTATATTATTCGATCCGAATGTAGGTATTTGAACTCGAAAATTATCCGTTTTTCTAACGGGAACGCGACACATTATTTTTTATTTTCGAAATTATTTAGAATAAGAAACCGGCAAGTTAGTTTGTTTAATGTGTATTTTGTGTTTTAAACTAACATTGGTGCCTAATTTGCATTAATTGTACTACTTTATAGTTTTTGATAGGTTCGTTTTTTCTTAATTATAAATGATATTTGTTTAAAAAAGTTTACATTTGCTTATGGAGTGTTCATGTGTTTTATGTAAGAATAAGGATTATTTAAACCCAAAAGTCTTTTTACAAGATTGTTTCAGGTTATGTATACTTTTTGATTTTGCTCATACGTATGTTAATAATAAAATATCAAGTAATTTTTTAACAATTTTTCTGCGATTTCACGTTTTCCAATTCATCCCAACAGTATAAACATACAATACACAAAGAAATACAAACATTAAAACTTCTTTTTACTAAGAATTCTCGGATAGCCTTCGGACACTTATTGCCGTAAAAGCTACTTAAGGTAAATCTGCTTCAATATTAGAAAGAATTATGAATGCTGCAATAAACAGATGCGAAAAGGTAGAGTCTGTTTTCACAACAAATGGATCAAGTAAACCAAAAAATAAATAACTGCTTTTATTGAGCTGTCTACATCTTTACATCTCATACTTTTCTCATTATCCTGTGCCGTAATATTCTGATGCGAGTCGCCAGTGACGATACAGCAAAATTTTATACAAGCTAAAAGTATATTTTTCATAATCATAGGTGTAGTAAAATTAATTTCAACTATTTATACTGATAATAACAGGAAGTTTTGATGATTAAATATTAAAAGACCATCAATTCATGATTATTATTAAAGATTTTAGTTGATAACATTATTTAATTACCAATTAATCTTAAAATAGTAGTGGAGTTTCCCTGTCTACTTATGTGTAAATTTTTTAAAACACTCATTAATATATTTTATAATCATAAAAATTAAAATTACAAAAACTTTATTACAATAATTTTGTCTGAAGTATGTATTTGCAATCATCTCTGTAGTAGAGTTAAACTTGGCAACATCATTTATTTTTCGATACTTGGTACAATATTGTTCATTTCATACCAACCAATTTTGAATTTGAAATTCCCCCAAATACTATCTTAATCTATAAGAAGCTGTCGTATTTGTTATTGATGGAATACGTTACACCCCTGCCAAGTTTATAAGGTAATCTTAATTTCTATTATTTATTTATAAAAATTTGGTGTATTGATTTCCTACCTCTCCAGTGTTAATTTCGCTTATAAATTTCCAAAAATTGAATTCTCAAACAAATAATTTACGTTATGACTGTTGTAAAAAAATTCCATCCAAAATATTATGTTCTAACCTTCTTAAAATTATATGATTTCTTTGGGCACTTTGCCTTGTTTTAACTTAGTTTGGTTCGCATAAAAGCTCCAACATTTTTTATTAACCCAAAGGAAAGAACAAATTTTCTTTTAATGAATCATCATTCTCAAAAAGATGACACTACTCTTCTAAATTTATCATAGCACGCCAATGGCCGGCGGGCAAAAGGCTATCAATTACCCTTATATAAAATTAATGTATGAATTTAGTCGGTAAATTGTTGTGATCATTCTAGCACAAAATCATGTTTATTCTCCATTTCAAGTTGTTTTGTACTAGTTTGTAATTCGACACCACAGGGTGTATGTTACATAAAGAGGGCCGATGGAAGTACTGGTAATCATGGGATAATAAGGTTTAGCTGAGTAGATGGACTCGTGCCTGGTGGGATTATACCCAGGATTTAATAGCTGTTACCAATTTTGTTGGAACGTTTTGATTTTTATGAGAAGAATTAATATGATATTGAAGAGGGTAGAATAAGTGACAATGTTTTTCTTAACTTCACAACTAATTGTAATAGTTTCTTTGTTTTTATAAATAAAAAATGTCACTTTTCGAACGGACCAATTAGCGATCGTTTCCGGGCACTCTATACACTTTTTATAACTCAAATTCTTAATATAAACTGAATAAGGAATACAACGAAAATTTCGTCTTAATTCGGTCCAAATGCATAATGTTCCCTACTATTTTTAATGATGCCTATAATTAAAAATCAGTCACCAACTTTATTAAAGCAACGTTTCATAAATTATATACAACATATATTTTGCAACATTCTCGTGACTTTAAATTTTCGCACTGATTCGAAAAGCGGGATTATTTTGCGTCTCGGAGCATTGTTTAGGGACAACGGGACAGGTGTCCACGAAAAGGGACAGTCCCGTTGAAAACGGGACATATGGTCAGTTTAGAGTATACATTCATAAAATATGTCATTATACTTAATTTAAAAAAAAATCAGACCTGTATAATTGGTGCCAAATATGTATAGGTACATTGGATCTAAAGACAAGTTTTATTCATTTTGCACTCAAGTATCCTCAAAAAATAAGCCTCGTTCACATAATCGAGTTATCGGCAATAGCCTTGGGGACAATCTGGTGATGCCTACAGTTAAAGTACATATTGGGTGGCGATGAATACAGGAGACAGTATATGATATATGAAAAAATCCCATTTTATGGACAAATTTCTATTAAAATCATTTATTATTTCACGATTTCCGTAATTTTGTGTTTCAAAATTAACTTGTATTTCAAAGATATCGTCCTTTGCAAAAAGGGGAGATTATAGTCCTCACATGATAATCTAAAAATATGAATACAACTAACAGAAAACGTGGACGAGTTTGAAATTAACTTATAAACATCCAATATTAATATATTTTTCTCTTCACATCTTCTGTCTTCGCAATTGGAGTATTAGTAGTTGTAGTTTTTTCACTTTTAGTGTCATCATACAAAATTCAAGTTTTTTATTGAACAAATTAAATATTGCTCTTTTCTTTTCAACTTTCTATGTGTTACTGCTTCTGTTTTGGCTATGGAGGTGAGACAGGAGAACGAGCGCTGTAAAAAAGTGTTCCAGAAATATGGACAAAATAAGTTTTCCTAAGTTGTCTCAATAAAGCGGGCTGTAGTGATATGTAAGTTTTTACATGAATATTTGTTTATTGTAGAAACGTTTATAATATTCCAACAATAAGCAAAACTTTTGTAAATAAGAATTATTGACGAATCTAAAAATAAACATTCAAACATCACTTTTACATTTGGCGCCATTAGGTATATTTAAATTCAGTGCAAATTCTTTTCTGAGTCAGTTTTAGCGACGATACCGTTGAAGCTTCAGTAACTGGTGTCGGTATCGTTCCGGTATCTAATTTGTCATCCCCACTATCAGTAACTGGAAAAGATCGCTAAAACACAAACGGTGGTAAAACGGTTAACTTGACAAATGCTTTATATTTGGTTATTTAGGGTTTGTTTTTGTTTCGTGCGTTCTTGTTGGAAAAATAAATTAAGAATATGGAAATAAATCATCAGTTACTTCCAGTAATTTGGGAGCTATTTGTTGACGAAAACTTGTTTTTAATAAACAATGCTCTTATAATTGAAAATAATGTCGATGTTTACTTAACGTCAGCAATAATAAGAGAGACACACATAAGAATGTTTATGAATGAATTTGTTTGGCTTAATAATTACAACAACACTGCGTTTTACGAATTATTTAAATTAAAAAAATGTACATTTCAAAAACTTCTTGAAAATTTATTAATGATAGATAGAGAAAAAATTCTTCAAAAACCTTTTAGAGGAGGTAGAAAACCTCTAACCCCTGAAAAGTCGCTACTTATGTTTTTGTGGTACATTAACTACCAAGACACCCTAAATGAAATAGCGGATAGATTCGATGTTGTTCTATCAACAGTTATGAATGACATTAATAATATATTGTATTTAATGCTACAAATAAAAAATAACTATATCTATTGGCCCAAAAGTAGAGAAGAATATATGTATATTAGCAGAGGTTTTTCTAGATATCCAAGTAAGTAATTTAATAACTTTTTTTTAGTAATACTACATTGTTAAAATTCTAGGAACCATAGGAGTAGTAGATGGAACCCATATAGAAATAACCATACGCCCCGTAAACCAACAAGATAGTTATATTAATAGAAAATTGAGACGGTCTATAAATTTAATGGCCATTTGTACAGCAGAACGGCTGTTTACATATGTTTTTATAGGGTTTCCCGGATCTGCTCATGATTCCAGGGTATTTTCAAATTCTAATTTTGTAAATACAATTGAGAGACATGGCAGTGGAAGGCTATTTCCCCATGAAGACTTCCATATTATAGGAGATACTGCCTTTCCCTTAAGGCAATGGCTGATGAAACCCTATCCAACAGCTGGGTTAAATAGGATACAAGCTCACCATAATTACCTTTTAAGTGCAGATAGAGTGTGTATAGAAAATACGTTTGGTTTATTGAAAGGTAGATACCACAGACTAAAATTTATTAATACCTACTCCATAAGTAAAAGCATTGAAATAGTTACGGCCGCATGTGTTTTGCATAATTTTTGCTATCGAAATGGGGATTTTTGGGAAGAAGTGGATGACTATATAGAAGAAGATAACAATGCCGTAAATTTAATGGAAGATGATGCAACAGCTAGGCGAAAAAGAAACTATATTAGTGAAGAGTTATGGAGACATAGATAAATAAACAGTTTAATCCTAGCTGAACTAATTAATTTATTCTTCACTTTAAGATTTCACTGTATACTATTTTTTAAATGACAAGGAACTTTGCATATATAGCTTGTATTTATTGAAATAGTTTTTGTTTTCATTCTCTCTCAAAAAAAAATCATAATATATTTATATTATCAGTGCTTTGGACCACCTTGTACATTTTTATATCTATATGACTATTCAATCTTCTTTTACATAAACATATAATAAAAGATGGAAATCCTTTTAGGTATAAAACAAATGTTTATTCTTAGGATATAGTACATCACAAATAAAAATATCATCACAGTATCAATGTTTTCAGTCACATTCTTCTAGAAATAAAAATATAAATTTTTAGTTAAAAACATATCAAAAACAAAAACTACATACTATTTGTCACAAAGTGCAAGCAACAAAAACTATTCGAAAAAAACACATAGTTTTATTTAACAAAAACCAAAAATCAATAAAAGGGAGATGAATAGTGCCTAGTCACTATCTGAACTATGACGCCGTTTTTTTGGATTGGAAAAAAAACTTTTTTCCAGTATATTTAAAAATCTCTCCCTTTGTTGATTTTGAGTTTTCATTAGATTTTCTATGGTTTCTAACTGTTTAGTTCTATCTTCTCTGTTTTCTTGATGTTGTAGTTTAATTATTTCTAATAGTTGTGAAGAAGCACTACGAGGCCTTACACTTTTTAATGTTTTGAATCTATTTTTAATTTTTCCAAGCTCACTTTCTTCTGTGCCATTTTCTTTAGAAAAGTTCTCTTTTGAATTTTCGCTTGCATTATCACTTTCACCCATTTCAAGACTATCTTGTAAATATTTGGGGTCAATTTTATCTTTGTTGCCTAAAATAGTATGCATCTCCTCAAAATATGGTGGAGGTTTTTTCTTTCCCTCTCCTGTCGTTTTTGTGTGTTTTATATAGTCTAAATAGGATCTTTGTAGATTTGCAAATTTTTGCCTTAACTTCTCAACTTGCTCTTTAGCAGAACCTCCTAAATTATAATCTAATCTCTGCATTTCTATACTAATTTCTTTCCACAAAGTTGACTTTGAACATTTTTGCCCATCAAATTTCTGTGAATATTTTTCCCTTAATTTTAAAAAAATTAAGGTGGCTTGATGGTCCCTTTCATTTGGCTTTTTCGACGTCCAAATATTCAAGTGAGACTCCTCTTTACTACTTCCAGCCTCTAAAATATCATCCAAATTGATTCCATGACTTCTGGAGTCTTGGGATAATCCAAGGCTGGAGGTACCTTTAGATGTTTCTAAATTAATCTGGCTAGAGGACGGGGTCTCGGTTGACAGAATATTATGTTCTACAAAATTAGAGGCAGCTACAGGATCTATAAAATAACAATATTTAATAAAATACGAACTAATTGTAAAAACCATAAATACCGTTTAAAAGTACATTCGCTTCAGTAATATTAACAATACATGTGTAATCTACACCCAAATGGTTTATTGAAATTTCAACTAATTCTGATTCGTCTTCCATTGTTTTTCAATAAGCAAATCAAACGTTCACCCGACTCCTTTCAAATAAATACAACATATAAAATAATTTTAAAGGATAAACGACAACGACTACATCCACAAAGCAGGAAAAGTTGAAGTTACACAAATTATTAACACACATACATGTGACACATGTTAGTAAACAAAATTTTCAGTAACCGCCAGTAACCTATCTCTTTACTTGTTGAAATGTTTCAGATCAACGGTATCAAACAATGACGTCAACATATTACGTCACAACACCTTCCCCTATGATACCGTTGGACGCTAAAACAACGCGGTTAGTGTTCGGTTACTGAATCACTTCAACGGTATCCTCGCTAAAACTGGCTTTTATGTTAGCAGTGGTCTTATACCACGTTTATCCATATTTTGCAGTTAGTTTCGTGGTCGGTCACAAGTGTCGCTAAAACTGTCTCCCGCTCGCTAACCACTGATCTATAAACAACAAATGGAATGATTCTCTGGTATTACGCTAAATTGAATTCGCGCATACCACGTGATCTCTTGGAAAAATTGGATTTGGAGCATGCGCAGTCAATCAACCGTACAGGACCGGTCTTGCAAATAAATAATACTATTGAACTAGTACAGTACATACTTATGTTTTATTTAAATAAACTGAGAAAGTCTTATTTGTAAGGACTGAATTAACATTATAATTTTGTTTATATAAAAATAACCTAAAATAATTACAGAATGAATTTAGACAGATTGTGATTTATATTTTATCAACACTTTTTGTGGAAAAATTGTAATTGTTATATATTTGATATACCTACATAATCATAGATTAGTAACCTTTTATACATCATAATTGAGTGGGTATATTTAACTCTACTTACAGAAATTTTCATTTCTATTTTATAAATGAACATTTGGTCAGACAGAAGAGTTCAAAAGTGATAAATGTCACTTTTCTACCAATTTTTTCTGTATACATATAAGTTAATGTTGAATAATACACACCTTTTTCAAAACGAAATATTTATTCGGCAGCAATTAATTCCTGATAAATATATTTTACAAAAATCCCAATGGCACAGGACCAATTGGACAGGCTTAATTTCAGTAACATTTTTGCATAAAACTCAAAATAAAAAATTAGATACAAAAGTAACAGAATGTTTTGAGATGTACAAAAAACCAAAGTAACATTTTGGCATCAAATCAATACCGAAAAAAAAATTTCTGGTAAATTTGTGAATTTTCTTAAATAAATGTTTTAATGTACGATTTAGAGAAAAATGTTAAATACAAAAGTTGTGGAACGTATTAAGGTCTATGAAAAAGCTCAGTAACTTTTTTGCGTCAAATAAAAACAAAGGAAATACGATTATTTTTCAATTTGACGGGCCGCCATTTTGTTCTTACTGGGCCGATTTGGCTCATTAACGAACTCGTCCAAGATTTTGGTCTAACCGATTTTTGTAGCGAGTTGTTTGTTGTTTATAGGTCAGTGTCGCTAACACGGAACTTACATTATTAAGTGGGGGTATATTCACAGATCATATATCTACTATTTAAAAAAGGGTATATTGTGTTTCGGAATACAGGCAGGTTTCTACTAGCAAAATACAGTAGTCGAAAAAAAATATTGGGTATTAATGAGTGCATAAAGGATGGCTTGCTTAAAGATCGAGATAGCATTAGAGCTTCCTCTCGAATAGCTCGAATAGCTCGAAGAGGGGATACCCTCGAAGTCGCTACACCTTGACGCGTCACCAAGACAGGTTAACAAATTTTACATTGTTTGGTGTGAATCTGGCTTGTTTGTTAAAGTCAAAGCGTCAAAAATAAAAATTGCTAAAAATATGGTTTTGGTCTGACAACAGTGAGTAGGATTATTTTAATAGTGTTTTAAATGAAACTCACGGTTTCTAGTTATTTCCACAATATAATAAAAGTTATTATTATATTGTGAAATTAACTAGAAACCGTGAGTTTCATTTAAAACACTATTATGAGCAGATTCCACGAAGTAAGGGTCGAGACAGTTAATTTCAGGATTATTTTAATTTATTTAGGATTTTAGTTCTAAAAAAGTAAATAAAAGTAGATGAACCTTGAAAATGTCATCACTAAGTATATTTCATCATAGTTGTACTGCAAAAAATTACAATTGTAAATATTTGCGACCACTTCGCAATGTGGAATTTAAGAAAAAAAATTTTTTCTACGCCCTATCTTTAAAGTACCTTGTATTTCATCGGTTGCAGCGCTTAAAGTGGTTGTTTATGGTTAGAGTGAAAAAAAGTAAAAAAGCGTTAAAAAAAGTGCCATAACGTTAACTTTATTTCACGCTTCCCATAAGCCAACACAATGAATCTTGGCTGGGCATCGAGGATGGACTTTCATGAAACTTGGAATACGTATAATTGTAATTTACCGAAGGAGCTTAATTAAAATATCCCAAATTTCTATTTGAATTTTATTTTTTTGTATAGGGCTGTAAAAAAAAATAATGTACGCAACATGTGCATAAATTACTATTTCAAATTTCCATCAGACATTAATCAAAGTGGTACAAAATTTTAGAACTTCCTTATACATCCAATGATCAAAGGTTGTGTGTAGATCATTTTGATGATGCATTTACAAGTACATTACGCAAAAGACTTAAATTTGCTTTACCTTTACAACTTACATCAGGTTGTATAATTAAAAACAGAACGAAACGATACGTTATCTGCTAAAAAGGTTTTCTTGGCAACTTCTTTACGTCCACGTAACTCCAATACGGATACGTGTAAAAACTTATGACAAGCTAAAAGTGTCTACTGTCATACCGTTTTTAAACTAGAAATGATTTGAATTTAAGTAGACAATTCTGTAGGTTCCTTCTTATAAAAAATAGTCAGATCACAGCCGGCTTTACACAGCACTTTTGAGTCTAGTGGGGTAACAGGAGGGAAGGACAGCATTCCGTCTCTCTCGATTATATGATATTATAGTATAACTGCGTTCCTTGTTACTCTTACAGATTTCCGTCTATTGGTAAATCTACATAAGCGATACTCCATCTGACGAGTGTTTGTGAAACTAAGTTAATATAGATTGTTGTGTTTTGGGTAACTCAAAGTAGTGTAAAACTGAGTATGTGAATTACATTATTTTCCTGTTTTATTCATTTGGAATATGAATAATTGTTACGTTTTTGTTCCTCAGTGATTTTCCTGGGAAAAAATCCTGAACAGAGCTTTCACAGTATTTCAGTAGCAAGAAATTGAAAGTTATTTTGGAAACAAGTGTCGACGCCTTGTAAAAATAGACTCGATTTTGAAGAACAGGAAGATGGAGTAGTTGCAGAGGCATTATTGTCTTTAATGAATTCTCGGGGATGTGGAGAAGTCGATGCAGGGCGTAGTCATAAAGGTTTTAATGTACAAGTAAACACACGAACATTTTTAACATTATATGTGAACTGAAAACTAACAATGAGAAACCGAGAAACTTCATTGGAATGAATAACTTTACAACTTTTACTGCCATTGTTGAGTTTTGTAAATAATATATAACACATAAGCGAACAATTGATTAAAGTTAAAAGTAGTAGTTTTATTGAGACATTCATTTATTTGAGAAAAACAATTATAATATGCATTTAATTTCAAAAAGAGATAAGGGTACACTTATTAAAAACCAAAACACTGAAGACCACCACTGAAACACTTTAATTATCTACACCAAGTACACAAAACACTAACATAAATAATGACAATGCAATATTAAGTAGTTTCCGGTTGTCACCACCATGGCGCTGCCTTCTTAATCCAATAAGCCTATACCCAAGATATATTTTCTCCGATACTGTATATGGATACAGACTTGCAGAAAAGAGCCAGATATTGGCAGCATAGTCCCTCCCTTAGAGTAATAATATACAATAGAGAGCGCTATTCAATCATAGACACGTTAAGTTTTGCGGCCATCAATCCTAAAAGCCAGTAGTAAAATAATGAATGAATTACCAAAAGTGGGGATGGTATTGTGGATACATGGCATTGGTAATTTCAGTTGTTTTTCTGACAAACTTGGCACTGAGGAACCATTATAAACCAAAAACATTATATTAATTAACATGAAAGTCACTAAGTCTTAAAAACACATTAATTTTCTTTCATAGGATCCGAATTCACGTACTGATGGGACATGCAAATATTATACAAAAATAAGTCAGAACGAAAGATTTCTCGGACGTTGGAAATCGGATGCATAGGACACCGGTTTAAGTCAAGTGCTCATGGGCGTAGACAGTGAAGGACAGGGAGGGCCAACTGCCCCCCCCGGAAGCAAAAACAAATTAAATTTTTAAATTTTGATAAACATAAAATTAAATCTAAAATATACATATTTTTCTGTTCTGCATATATTTTTTGTTATCTGTTTTATATATTTTGTTTTGTTGTTGTGGTCGTTTAATTGCTTTTATGAACATTTTAAAATTAATTAATAAGCTCTAATAAATAAAAATATTCGCGTGTCCTTTGTCACTAAAATATATTTCATCAGCAAAAAACAAAGCTGTTTGAAAACTGACATAGTGCTAAATATATATTAATAGCGTTTTCGAACTTGCATTGGTGCACACCAGAATTCTCCCACACCAAAATTGGATAAAGAGGAGTGTTCGATTTACTCTCAGGATACGTCAATTTTTAGTGTTCGATTCAACCACTTAACAGTGGGACATTTTTGAGAAAAATGGTAAAAAAATTGTCACTTCCTTTTTGTTTTCATTTAACTACATTTTTTAATCTTATTAATTAATTAAAATAAATTTACTCAATCAGTAGTTTTAGTGTGAAATATTTTGAAACATTCAATACACAATCCTACATGAGAATCCGAAATAAATACTCTTATAACAACTATTGAGTTGGTGTGTAAGTTCTCTTGTCTAGCGACAGTCCTATTTAATAGTTTAACGAAACGCCACTGGTTTTCTTCGAGTTCGAGAAAATCGAGATACAAGTGAGGAATATACGGGAACCGGCGATGCGAATGTTCTGGCAATTTCTAGGCTCAAAAGGGTATATAAAGTTAATTGCCAATCCCGCGCGAAGACAGACAGTACAGTACATAGTGCAGGATACGAAGTTGCATACGGTAAATAGAAAGCGAGGCACGAGAAATAAGAGGGAAAATCCGTAATAGTTTTACATATAAGAAATTGGTTACAAAAAGGTAAGTTACATAATTTCAGTAGAAAATTAAATTTTTAATTAAAACTTTACAGTCATTCCATTAGAAATGGTCAAAAAGTTTGAAAATTGGTTGCTCGACCAGCACCAAATAAAACAAACTACCATGTAATGATAGCTTATAATGTAGATGTTATATCCGATGTTAATTTTTGTTCAAAATTATTTTTTTTAATTGTCGGCCGTTTTTGTATCCCTACGTTTGGAAAAAAATTTAATTGCAGCCCTTTACAAAATTGCAGATTGCTCTTTAGTCTTTGCTTGTATCTTTGTGAAACATTTTTTGTTAGCTTTGGCAAAAGATTTTGTGCATTATTATTATAATTTTATATATTTTTCATTATTATGATGCCAACTTTTTTGCCTTCTAATCTAATTATAACAAAAATTACAGTAATGCACCGATTTTGACAGCTGATATCTCAAATGGGACTAAATATAAAAATTTGAAATTTGAAATTTTCACATATTCAAGATCAACCAGCACTTTATACGTGTTATTAATTTCATTTTGTGTTTTTAATCTAGAGAAGAAATATTAACATCAGATATAGTATATCCACGCCTCATTATAAGCTATCATTACATGGTAGTTTTGTTTAATACTAATTTTTATACTAGGGACTAAGAACAAGAATGATATTAGATTATTATTTTTAGGTAAAAAAGCTCTAAAACGGAAAAAAGTTCATGATGACAGTAGTAGAAGTGGAAGCAATGATTCTGATGAAGATGAAAATAAAATCGTTGGAACATCAAAATCGGAATCTATTTTTGAATGAGGCTCAAGTAGTTCTGCAAATCTACGTGAAGCTGTCTCTGAAACTGGGACCTCTAAACAAACTGAAGAACGCGATGGCTACCATGAAAATGACATTGGTCGTTATGTTAGTTGTGCCAATAACTTGCCTTCTGAAAAAAAGAAGGAATTGTTGACAAACCCTTGGATTCCATCATCCAATTACGATTTTGCTTCTGATGCCATTCACTTGAAAAGAAAATTTAACCATCGCTGGTTAGATCAATATACTCCATGGCTGGTGTACTCAAGTCGTTTGAATTGTGCTGTATTGTGTTTTATTTCCGCCAAGAATTGCTACAGTTAAATGAGTTTTGGGGTCATTTATGGTAAGGCCTTACATGAAGTTTAAGGATGTACATGAAGATTGTAGAAAGCACGTTGGCAGCCATTACAACAAATCTTCAACAGCTGCAGCAAAAGCATTTCTTGAAAATGCTCCTGTTGATTTCCAGTTGCAAATAGGGCACCATAACACGATTGAAGAAAATAAACAAATATTGTCAGTAATTATTTCATGCATAATATTTTGTGGAATTCATGATTTGCCGCTAAGAGGAAAAGAAGGAAATGAGGGGGTTTTCTTTGAACTTTTAAATTTGAGGATTGACTCTGGTGATGAGAAGCTAAAGAGCCACTTGGATAAATGTCAAAAAAACGCAGTCTATACCTCACTAACAATTCAAAATGAGATCATACAATTATGCGGTGAAGTTATCAAAGAAAAAATAATCGAAGACTGTAAACGGGCAAAAACTTATGCTGTAATGGCTGATGAAATAGCAGATATCGCTGGAAAAGAGCAGCTTTCTATTGGATTAAGATTCTATGATGAAAGCCAAAAAATAATCAGGGAGGAATTTGTAGGCTACATTGAGTTAAAATGTCAAGATGCTTCTACAATCGCTAGCGCAATTCAAAGTTTTTTAGAAGATGATTTTTCCGCCGATAATTGTGTGGGATTCGGATTTGACGGGTGTTCCACGATGGCCGTCGAAAAAGGTGGTCAACAGGCCATTCTTAAAAAAAGTACGCTAAATCTTAATTTTCCCATTGCTCCAGCCACAGACTAAATCTTGTGGTCAGTGATACTAGCAAGCTACCAGAAATAATAAACACAATTGCAATGGTTAAAGACACAATAACCTTCTTCACTGACATTGTTAAAGCACTAGAACATCTATCTGACGAAGGAAACTATACAACAAGAAAATCTGCTTACCGATTGCACTGTGCAGTTACTAAACCAATATTCATCTTAGGCTTAAACATAATTGCAAGATACTCTGCAATTTTGGAACCCGTTGTAAACGTTTTACAAGGTAATAGTATGGATTTGGTTATGGCGAAGAAACATATTGATGATATTCTAGATGTAATCAAAGAAGATATGTTTCTTATGATTTATTTAAAAAATCACTTGATATCGTAGAGAAAGTAGGGGTTGAGTTGTCAGTACCACGAGTCACTCAAAAGCAAGTACACAGAAGTAATCCACCATCTCAGTCTGCAATTGAATACTGGAAGCGGTCAATAATAATATCCCCTATCTTGATTCTTTAACTTCGTCTTTTGATGCTAGATTCCCCAACGAAAATACACCTGCCTTCCCATTAACTTATCTTCATCCTTCAAGTATGCTCAAAATGGCTTCAAAAGATTTCAAAAATAATGTAGAATATTTCATGGAATTTTATAAGTTGGGTGATGTCTCTGCAGAATTAGATTTGTGGTACAATATGTGGAAGAAAAAGAATTTAGCAGAAGCTAATATTTTTTCCCTGCAACAAGGTACGCCTGCTAATATTAAGTGCTTTCCCATCCACTACTGCTACCGTGGAAAAATAGTTCGGTACTCTACGAAGGGTAAAAAGCTGGCTCAGGTGTACAATGGGTGATGACAGACTCACTGAGTTGTTTGATGAATGTGCATCGAAAATTTTTGAAGGAAAATCAGGACTGTATAGAGAAGAAAGTTTTGGATAAACTTAGTTTAAACCCAAGAAAAATGTTATTAGTTAAATTTAAGTATAATTAAAATCTCAAAGTTTTGTTTACATTTGCCTTTTCTTTTTATCCTAAAATTTTACATTTTGGACGACCATGGATCATGATTCCCCAACCCCCCCCCCCCCATTATAAATCCTGGCTACGCACTTGCAAGTGCTATATTTAAATTATTATTAAAAACCATTTATTACTGAACAAGGGCGCAGCCAGAGGTGGGACCGCATCCTCACCTCCTCCCTCGCGCAAACGACTGTACTCTAATATTCTTAGTAGATACCAATACACAGTATATATTTGAAATTTAAACTGAATAAAATAAGAGTGTATACAACATTTTAGGCACGTAGAAATGATAATGGTAAGGGAACATTGTCTCAGAATGGGACTAGAGATCAAACAAGTAACGGTGTAAGTTGTTTCCAATAGAAACTGAGGTTATTCCATGGAAAAAGGTGAAATATTTTATATAAAGGGGGATAAAAACAAAAACTTTAAAACTTTTATTTTCAATATCAGCAGGTTGTTTTTAACAAAACCTCGTTCCATATTTTTTTCATACAATATAATTTTTATATTTCGCAATATATTCATATATGATAAACGAAAATTACATACAACATACACAAGCATTATCTTCTTACTTATTTTTTTTTGAAGATATTTAAATTGTTTACCAAAATTTAAAAATTTACTTATATTTTTCATTAAATATATAAAATAATTGTAAAATACGAAGATCTTCAGAAATATCAAACTAATAAAAATAACAAAAAATTGTACAGGGTCACTCAATGATATTTATACAAACAGAAATTGCACAATCTAAGATAAACATCTTTTAAACTGCAAAAAAAATTTAATCACAATAAACAAATTTTGCAAGTTATTGTAATTGATAAAATAAATTGTGCTTCCTATTTCATAGTTTGAAATATATTCAAAGTTTTGTATAAAAATTGAAGTTTGGCAGCAACACATTTTATGAAGCAATCGATGTGATGAGATTATCATTTTTTTGTAAATGAAGCAACCCTGCACGCTACATCCTAATATTAAAAAATTCGTTTTAAATTATACATTTGCACCATAATTTTAATATGTGTTTATCATATTGCAACGGTTCCCAAAAAAAAAGTTTACCCCCCCCCCAAAAAAGTTTTAAAAAATATGGGATATTTTTGTGCATATGCAATTTTAATAGAGGAAGAAGTATTTCAACTTGAAGCATTTCAGTTTTCCAACGTTACAAAAAGTTTATAAAACATAATTGTAAGTCAAGTTCCAAGTACACCACTTTCAAATAGGTAAATAATAATCTTTAATCATAACTTTTAACAAATAAGCCTCGTTGAAAGTACTATAAAAAAACTACAAACATATGTCAAAATATCATGACAATTAGCTGTACCAAAATAATTGAATTCATACTAATTTTCAACAACGATCAGGGGCCTAATTATTGATTCTTCGCAACTTTACAAATACTCGCTAATATCGTTGTTGCCATAGTAATACATGGAATAACGTATACGGATCGGTTAATTTTGATGATAGCGAGTATTCCGTAAGTTTCGAAAGGTCAAAAATTAGTCCCCTGCACTTCTGGACATGAAACGTCATATATGCCGTTGCTGTACCAAAATTAACCAATCCAATGATTTACAATATAGTCCAAGACCCAGAGTCAAGCACGTTTTATCAAATATCTCTTAAACCGAGACAAAAATAGTAGAGATCATTTTCGTAGATAATAACAAGTTCTATAACTTTTATTCTGTATAAGGTAATGCATAGATTTTTATTTATGCTCCAAACTTGTTTCAAAATGGGTGTTTGCAAATATATAGTTAACGGTTGATGGTAAGTTTGGGGCTCTATAAATAAAAACCTGTGCATTAAACACAAAAAAAAGTTTCAAATATCGTCGGTCCAATGCCAAAACCGCGAATGTGTCAATTTGCATATTTTCGCGTATGTGCAGTACATGGTTCAATATCATTTATAGTATTCAATACCAAACGCGCGTCTACTGATACCCTTTCTCCCTCCCAGCAGAGATTGGCTGCCATTACGAAAACACGAATGTAACACGTTCGTGCTTTTACCATTTCAATTTATTTTACTATTTAAGATCGAAATTAACGAATGTGCCACATTCGATGTATTGGCAGTGTAAACAATTGTGCTTTAAGGTATTCGTGATTTTAGTGGTCTTGAGATGATGAATTCCCGAATAGCAAGATTGCCGAAAACTACAAGCTCAAGGTAAGCAAATAATTGGTAAACTGGAATGGAAATAATAGAAATCCTTATCCGCATTTTTCTTACAAAACGATAATTTTTTGATTGCAAAATATAGTATATTGTGCAACAAGTGGGAAAAGTTCAACTTTTTCACGAGTGTGGAAGTTTGTGGCACGAGCCAAGGGCGAGTGCCGCAAATACACGAATGAGAAAAGTACTTTTCCCACATGTTGCATACTATACTTTTTCTACAACTGCACAGATTTAAAGAATACAAGTAAATAGTTTTGTAGAAAAAGTCTAAGCATCGAGGACCACCCACCGAAAACGGCTGGGCATCGAGTATACGTTTCTGAAATTGGCTGGGCATCGAGGATCCCCTACTGGATTCTCTATACAAATGTATGTAGTGTAGGCAAAGTGCCGTGAGAAATAATATTTATTATAATATGCATTTAATTTAAAAATCTTTACTTGTTAAAACAAACTCTTAGGTTATGTTTTTCAGTATTATCTTTTTCTGCAGGAAAAAAATTACAATCCCATCACCCATATACAAGATTTCTACTCGTTTCCTGCAAAAAAGTTATGCTATGGCTTATTTTGTTTTGCTGTAAGCCTCACCTATTTCCTTTGATTAAACTATGCACTTTCACATGAAAAATGAAGACAATTTTTTTTTTAATGATTTTTTTTTCAGGTGACATGCCTAACTCTCCGCCATTGAGAAATCAGATTTACAGCAACAATGTAGTGAGATTCATGTTACCGAATCAAATGTTATGCAATTTGAGCAGCAGCCGTCAACATATTTTCAAGTTGACCATCCTAACAGAATGTCCCCAGCTCGCCACAAACATTAGAAGGTTTTTTGTTTGTTTCTGATTCATCTTCAGATTTCTATGAACCGTCAGATACAGAAAATGAGCACAGTAACTCCTAGAAATCAGGAGATAGTCGAAACTCCCAAAAAAACAGAAAATAGAAGGTATAGAAAGAAAATGTTAGGAAAGTTAAAAGGTTTAAAAGTGAGTCTTACATTGGTCATAGGGGAATGGGGAAATTCACGGCCCCTTTTGCCAGTAGCTTGTCTCAATAAGCCAAAACATAAATGTGCAACTTCAGTTACCGAGCCCAACCGAATTATAATTTATAATGATTTTCGCAATTTAAACTGCACTGATGATCAGTGTCAATTTGTACATAATCACATTGAGCGAAAACCAAAAAAACGCACGATAAGGAGTATTGAAAATTGCAGAAAAAATTAAACTTGTGTTTATAGTCTTATGGTTGATGGAATTAGACTTACAGTATATAGAGAATTTTTTATCGCAACGCTGAATGTGACACACATTTATGCGAAGCGCCATGAACAAACGCTCATTCAATGGAGTTTTGGAAAAAGATAAACGCAAGTCCAGTAAAAAAAATTACCTTGACTCATCCCTTAATACATTACTCCAAGAATTTAACGCACCACCAAAAAATAACCAAAAGTTTAAAGTGAATTTTTGTCTAAACTGCTTGTCCGATTTGAATGAATTTTTTTTAATGACAGGTTGACACTTCCAGAGAGTTAGTGTACTACTGTATTTGCATACAAACTTATTTTTGTATAAATACGGGGCGTTGCAATGATAACCTGATTTTTTCATAAAATTTGTAACACCCTGGAGTTCAACAGTAACAATATCAACTTAAAATTAAAATCAAACTGTAGCTTTATCTTTTTGTAACATTTTGTTTTTTGATTTACTCTATTATAACATGTTTTTTATTAAAATTTATTATCCAACGTTAACAACGAAAAACAAAGAAACAAAACGTAAAAAAAGTCAGTAGCGAGTATTTCCGCCTCTGGCAGAAATAACTGCTTGGCACCGACGGCCCATACTTAAAATAAGCGACCGTATATCATTTTGGTCAATTTCTTCCCATATTTCAATCAGTCGCCTCCCCACGTCTTCCAAGGTGTTCAAGTTCCGTTCCTCTCGTAACCTCCTCCCAAGAGTGTCCCAGAGATTCTCTATGGGATTTAAATCAGGGCTTCTAGCTGGCCATGCCATGGTATCGATGCCAACTTCCTCTAGATAATTCCTTCCATTATTTATGACCACAAGTTCTGTGAGACCAGTCAAAGAAATACCTCCCCAGACCATCACAGATCCTCCTCCAAATAATGTGTTATTTGAGAAACTACACTGAGCATATCGTTCGTTAGGGCGTCGATATACACGTATGCGCCTGTCATTATTGTACAAACAAAATCTTGACTCATCCGTAAATAATACCTGTTACCATTCCGCTTCTAACCAGTTACGATGTTCTATGGCAAAATTCAACCTCGCTCTTCGATGATCTTTAGTTAGAGCTGGCCACCGAGCAGCAATTCTAGGTCTCAAATTGTGTTCTCGTAGTCGCTGACGAGCTGTTTCACCACAAATTTGTACACCAGTAGCATCTCGAAGCCGGATTTGAAAGGTCCAAGCTGTTACAAAACGTTGTCTTAATGCCGATAATCTTAAAAAACGGTCCTGATTAGGGATTGTTATAAGATTCCTTCCTTGTCCCGGTCTGCGACCATGACTTCCAGTGTCTCTATATCTTTGTATAACTCGTGAAACGGTTGTATGGTATACATTAAATCGTCTACCAATTCTTCGGTAATTCCAGCCTTCCTCGAACAATATTAATGCTTGAGCACATTCTTCGCCAGTAAGATTTCATTATCATTGCAACACCCCGTATTTATACAAAAATAAGTTTGTATGCAAATACAGTAGTACACTAACTCTCTGGAAGTGTCAACCTGTCATTCAAAAAAAAAATTCATTCAAATCGGAGAAGCAGTTTGGACAAAAATTTACTTTAAACTTTTGGTTATTTTTTGGTGGTGCGATAAATTCTTGGAGTAGTGTATATCGATAATCTACAGGATGTATAGAGTCGTGCAGAACTCAAAATGTCAAAATTATTACATTTGAAAAATATTGTAAGATATTCGCAGAATACAACTTTCTTTAAGCCAAAAAAAGATCAGTGTCGGAAATGTTTAACATACAAAAATATGTCTGATGGAGAGAAAAAGGAAGAAGAAGCGTATCAAAAACGTCTCAAGAGGAAAAATAAAGCTAGACAAGCCCGCGATGAGGATAAGTAACTAGCAAAAGTAAATCCTAAAGTTCTGGCTTTCAATTTCGATTTGCAAGCAGTTTTAACAACGCCTTAAGGATTTACAATTTGGGGAATCAAAATGTTATGTGCTATTTGGGACGAAACAAGATAGTAGTTGATCGTATGCGGTTTGACGGATGTGGAGGCCAGCAAAAAATTCAATATTTGCAACCATGCGCATCCAACTTCTTGCGAAACATCCATTACTGAAAATAATTGGTCATCGATTTTTCGAAACAGGGCACGCTGAAATGGAATGTGACTCCATTCATTCAGCAAAATATACACCCGAGATGGGCATAACTTATAAGAGATGCACGTATTACATCATGCCCTTTTGCTGTGATGTTTGATGACTTTCTATTTTAAGGATTTTCAAAATTAATTCCTTCAATTTCTATGACATTCCCTGGAGAAAGCTTTGCAGCCTTCGATACATTAAAGAAAATTGTTCCGTAAGAGTTCTTTACAAAACAGACTATGCCGATGTTTTTATTGAAGTAGACTGCAAAAAAAACAGAGGCCGTCCAAAATAAGCGGATTTAAAAAAGGCCTATCAGAATGATTTACCCATCAGCGCGGCAAAATGGAGACCTGGATAAAATGTGTAAAGATTTAACAATACTAAAAGCATACCATTATTTTTACAAACCATTATAATTAAATTACATGGTGAGGGGCAATTTACCAGACAATGATGAGGAGTCCGATGTTGATGAAGAATAAACTTAATTTTTTTCGTGGAGGAATTTGATGTTTTTTTATTTCGTTCAGTTCGATACTGTCGAAGACTTAAAATTTATTTTATTCAAGTTTTTTGTGTACAGGAATTTAATTTTTATTTATGCAGATTTAATGTTAATGTTTTATTTAAATTGTTTTTTGTAAGAGAATTTGATGTTTTATTTTGTTCAGTATTTCAAAATGTTGAGTTGTTATCAAATAAATATAGTTAATATTCTTAACAAGGTTTTATTTGTTTTAACGACACATGATATGTCTTAAATTTTGCAATGCCAATACAACGAAAGTGTGTTTTTTTTCGATAAATAATGGAAACTTTAAAATTTTCAAGCGACAATATTAAATGTTTTATAAAAGTGAGATTTTCAATAGTTATTAGACCATTAAAAGTTCTATTTATAGCGATATCTTCAAGGTTTATAATACGCTTTTCTCAAAACATTAAATATGCACATTCGTGAGTTTGGAATAGGAGCGACGATATTATCTACGAAAATGATCTCTACTTTTTGTCATGGTTCAAGAGATATTCGATAAAACGTGTTTTCCAAAATGGCGCTCTCTTCCCGACACGTCAACTTGGTTTTACATTCGGGGGTTTTACCCTTGAACACATTTCAACAAGAAAATCAGTTCAGTAGAAAATAGCAGACAAAAAGTACTCGGCAAATAATCAAAACTTACAAACATCATTTTCAAAATAATGTGATAGTCGACTTGAAAATAATAATCTGCACTCTGCTTTAACAAAATCAATCCTCGCAATGACGCACGACATAATTGACGGTGATTATACAAAAGAATATCACAAAATACATGGAACTATTTTGAATTATCCTAAAACGAAATAGTACGAGATGTTCAGACACAATCCATAAAGCATTAAAAGTTGAGCGTTACTTTTGCTCACAATGGACTGGATGATACAGAACAATCTTTTGTGTCATCTAGTATTATAGATACAACAACAAAATCGAATCAACAATCAATCGAGTGGACTGCAAAGAATGAAAGATTACCAAAGTTTATTTTGAAATAGAAAATCTAAAAATAAACAATCTGAACGTTGATTTCACTCGCAAATAATGATCCCACCTCCAGCACCAAATCTCCATTTAGGCAAGCAATAAAAGAACCAAAATCTCAGTTTTCTGCGGCGTTCATTCAAAATCTGGCATCGACGACTAACCCCAGGATATCTGGTGCACCGGATATATCGACGTTCCCCCAGGAATATCGATAAAAAATGAATCTTCAATATAGTTGATACTATCATTAATACTGCGGGAATCGTTGATCTTATTTGAAGTGTCCAAGGTAAACATAGAGGAAATGAATAGAATGTATAAAGTTCTGTTTAAAACAAATCAATACAATTTAACGTTTCTAACCTACTCTTAACTTTAATTCACTTAAATGTAACTAAACTCAAATTTAACCTTCGGTAATCAACATTAACTTGAGTTTGAAGTACTAAATATCATTTTCATCACCAACGCTTTCTTCATCATTTTCTTTAGCTGAAAACGTTACTTTGTTGGAAATTTAACGCCAGAGTTGGAACGAACTCCCACCAAAACCCGTGATAGGATTTTCGTTACGTTTGAAATTTACAGGAGCTCTCTTAGATGACGTCCATGCCCAAGCTCCGAGGCACTAAGTATCCGAGTGGTGGTCGCCGATGCCAGATTTGGAATCATTTACACGGTAGCTCCCAGGGGAGAAGTATCGTTTCATTCGAGAGTAAATTTCAGGGGAAGCCTCAGAGATGACGTCCATCGGCAATCTTCAGCTCTGTGTGGGTGCTAGTTCAGTTTAGAGGCCATATTCAAGATGAGCGACCTCAAAAACCCACGAGAATACGATTTATGCACATTCCAGGTGTTTATAACCAAATTATGAATTTATATATAAATATATAAAATGAGTGCTCTCAATTTTCAAAATCAAGTAAATAAAAAAATAAATAAACGCGAGCACTTTTTAATATCAGTAATAAACTGTCATGCTCAGTTATAACTTCTAAGTAAAAACGACAGAAAACAAATAGCAATTTTATTTAATCTACAAAAGAGGAATTACCATTAACAAGGGTGGTTATAAAAAAACCTCTACCCTGTCAACCCACGTAAAGAACGTTAACGAACATAATTACGGATACTTCCACAATTCTGGGACAAACTGCAACAAAAAAAGTTACACAAACGTCCGAAAATGAGGTTATTCGACCATAAAGTACAACATAAAAAATATTAAAATAACGAAACAGGTTTTAATCAAATTCTTTAAAAAATTTGTTTAATTAAGCTATGATTATTATTATTATTATTCCATATTTTTAGAGACATATTTACCCAAAAAACCCACAAATTAGGTATTATATGTCTAAATATATGGAAAAAAATTATAAGTAAAGCAACAAATTCAAATCTTATGTCAGCTTTATAACAAATAAAATAATAACAGCAATTAAAGATAATAGCTAAAATAATGTCATATTACCAATATACGAAAAAAAATCATCCTTTCAACATAAATCAATAATACAGTAACGCACAAATCATTCAACATTTTGATATCGTACAAAATGTAATGTAAAGTCCATCTACGTTGGTCGTTACAAAAAAATAGCTTAATGCAACTAAAAAATAGGAAAATAAAAAATACTTTTATGCTTTGCTCAAAGTAGCACCGTTTTTTAAAAGTTGAAGACGAAGAGAAGCAGAACTACAGAAGAATTATATAAACAAACAAACAAAAAGAGTAAATAGAATTAATAAAGGACAAAAATATACTAGAGAGAGAGAGAGAGAGGAAGAAGCCACAGAAGGAGAGGTAAACCTAGAAGAAAATGGATGCAAACCAATAAAATAGTAAATATAAATGGGAAGATTCTGATATGTAGAAGTCAATTAGAAACTTTCTAAAAATATATATATTTAGTCCGCTTATTAATTTATTTTAAATAACGAAGACAAAATTAACAGATAAGAAAGAAGAGTATTTTAGGAAAATCCTCGCAGAAGACGGAAGTAGGAGAAGAAGAGCCAATTATATAACAAACAAAAATGTGATAGAGAAAAGAAAAGGCCACAGAAGAAAGTTGATTAAAGAAAAAAATAGTAAATACAAATAATAAAGAGAGATGGAGAGATTTTGATTTGTAGACGTGAATTAGAAACTTTCTAAAAATGTAAATATAAATATTTAATTCGTTATTAACTTATTTTAAAGAAGACAAAATTGACAGATAAGAAAGAAGAATATTTAGGAGAATCCTCGAAGGGGCAGAAGATGGAAGCTAGAGAAGAATAACCAATATTGAATTACCTCAATTATATGGAAAACCAGAAATTGCACGGCTGGTTAGAGCAGCTAGACTATAGTAGTTGGGCCGTGTTATAAGAATGTCAGACGCAAGTTGGGCCTAAAAAGTGCTAAAGAGAGGAAGATGCCACAGAAGGAAAGGTAGATCCAGAAGTAAGAAAATTCAAACAAAAAATAGTAAATAGGAATTTGATAGAGATAGATGGAGAGATTCTGATTCGTATAAGTAAATTTTAAACTTTCTAAAAATTGAAATATAAATATTTAGTCAGCTTATCAACTAATTTTAAAGATAGAAGACAAAATTGACAGATAAGATAGAAGAGTATTTAGGAGAATCCTCGAAGGGACAGAAGACAGAATCTAGACAAGAAGAACCAGAAATTGGCCGGCTAGTTAAAGCAGCTAAACTACAGTGTTGTAAAAATGTCAGACGCAAGATGTACCAAAAATGTGCTAGAGAAAAAAGCAGAGGCCACAGGAAGAGAGGTAGATCCAGAAGAAAGTGGATTCAAGAAAAACAATAATAAAGAAGGATAGAGAGAATCTGATTCTTAGAAGTCAATTATAAACTATCAAAAAATTGAAATATAAATATTGAGTTAGCTTATTAACTTATGTTAAAGAAAGAAGACAAAATTAACAGATAAGAGAGATTATTTAGGAAAATCCTTGAAGGGGCAGAAGCTAGAGAAGAAGAACCAATATTGATTTAACTCAATTATATGGGAAACCAGAAATTGGCCGGTTGGTTAAAGCAGCTAGACTACATTGGTTGGGCTGTGTTGTAAGAATGCCTGATGCAAAATGGGCCAAAAATGTGCTAAAGAGAGAAGACTAGGCGACAGGAGGAGAGGTAGACGTAGAAGAAAGTGGATATAAGCCTGTGACGAGGATGTACGAAGTATGGAGGTAACAAACTTGCAATAGAAAAAGGTGGACAAATTTATTGAAGTTTGAAACCACGTGTCCCTAGAGTTTAAAGAGCTGTTGTATATGTGTATATACCATTCAAAATATACATACAATAAGAAAAAATAGTGATAATTCAGTTTATTTACATTTTTCGGTTCATCTAAACTATATTTCGCGGTTATTACAAAGAATATGCCTTATGTTTTGCATTGCAGATGGATATTTAGAGATAATAATCAACTTTATCAGAAAACCTTGCATATAAATCGTACAGTTCATCCAAAAATGATCGAGTTGTAGTGAAAGCTTTCCCTCAACTAGGCTAGTCATCAACGTTTTAAACTAAACTTCACTATCGCTGAAGTGAAGGATTTGGTTGGGTTAGGTTTGTACCACAAATGAAAAACGATCGAACTGCTCGAATCAAACAAAAATGACTTTTCTACGTTGAATTATATGCTGTTTATTATTCGAATTGCAGTTGAGCGATTAATAAAAACGTTCTCATTTACTATAACTAGCGACCTCTATTACCAATGCTAAATTAGAATATAAAATCTAAATCCTGGTGAAAATATATAAATATTACTACCCTACCTTTTTTTCGTATGAAACTTCCAAAACATAAGATATTAAATTCAAAAACAAATTTTAAACTGGATCTTAGATCTGCAATATTTGTACGAATCTGTATAGTCACATTTTGGGAACTACTGAAGAGATTTGAAACCATGGAACCCTGGAGCTGATGTTTATATATTAACTTATTTTAGTTTCTACATTAGACCTAAAAAGTGAAATCAAAGCCCATGCAAAGATGATATAAGGATAAACAGGAGTTAATAATAATAATCTAGATATAAACGGAATAATCGTATAAAATTTCAATAAAAGCGTATTAATGTATTATATATTATTCGTTTTCAACTGCATTATGTACCCTGAGTAGATTAAATATTATTAAAAATCGTTATTAATAAGCTATTGGAAAAAATCTAAATTATATCTATGTCTTTCAAAGATGTGGATCTTTTGCCAAGGATCTCATAAGATGCAATCTAATGGTAGACAACATACCATAGAACAAGTCTCGCAATTTAAATACCTTAATACTATGGCGCAGAAAGAGATCTGAGACATCAAATAAATAAATCCATATGGGGATGTTTGAGTCAACAGCAAAATTAGAATTTATAAAACATGCCGATAATGACATTCGAATAGAGATCCTGAAGGAGACAAATAAAACAAAAAAAACGCTAAGAGTAGCAAAAATAAAAAATCTAAGAACAAGAGAAAACAGTAGAGGCCGAAACAGAAAAACAACAATGTAAAATACTTGTGAGATGAGGTGGACAAAGGAAAATCTATGTGCATGAAAAAGGTATGGAACAAAAGAGGCTCTAGAAAGAAAACCAGTAGGAAATATACTACTGCCACTACCATTAAAAAGTTGGAAGAATCCACCTCTCAAGAAATAATACAGGGGCAACATGAAAATTAACAAAGAAAAAGAAAGAAAAAATTAGTATTAAATTTATAAAAGCTTGGGCTAAATGTGATTCTAATTTGTATCTTACAATACAACATCCAAAAATTGTTGAAAATAATTATTTTCATTACCTTGTTGTACACGAGGATTAAAAATGGTGGACTACATATGGATTTTTTATTTGAACCTTCTTAATTTATATTTTCTAAAAAATATACTCAAGTCTATACTTTTAAATATGTTTCTAGAACTGTAAAAATACTTGGATTAAAAATATTTATTCTTGTAACGAGGAGTAAAAATGGTTGAAATAATATTTAGTTTTATTTTAAATTTATGAAACAACGTGAATATGTCCCTACATAAGCTCAAAATGCTCGATGCATTATAAAATTTATAAAACAAGATGAATTTGTATTAAAAATCCATGGTACATCTACAAATGTTACACAATTGTTACTTTAATTGAAGAAATTTCACAAACGACACATTTCTTGAGGAAAAAACGAAAAGTAAAGTTGCAACTTAACTACAAAGTTGATAGAATTGTTTCGACTAAAAATTGTTAAATAAATATATTTTTTATTTATTCATTATTGTAACGAAATTAGAATGATAATAAAACTGTTCAAAGACATGAAAAAAATCGTTGTTGGTAATGAACATTACTATAACCAACATTCAATTAATTACTAAGATTTTTAATATGAAAAGTGGTTAAAAAAAATGAAACTCGAAACGATGAAGGATTCCTTGAAAAATTTTATAAGTTATAGATACATAAGAGGCAGCAAGGCCGGATTTTCCTATAGGCTAACTAGGTTTCAAGATCAAGAAGGGCCGACATTGAAATTGTTAGCAAAATTAAAATTACACTATTATACAAGCAACAACGTTCGATAATATGAAACGTGTTAATGTTATTAGAAAATATTCTTAATTCAGAATTGTGTACATGATCATTTGATTATTATCTTTTGAGTTCAGTAGGTTCAATAATTTGGTAAAGTGTCTAGACTATTGAAAAAAATGTGTGGCAATATCTTCATTTCGCTGTTCTAAAATCGCATTTGAAACCTCATTCTAACACTAGGTGCAAGGCAACCGCAAAAGCTATTTTAAAAAAATTACAATATTAGCAATGCATCAATTATTTACATTAGGATAATAATACAAAAGGTGATACTAGATTAAGGGCCAACAATATTTTAGAGAAGATGGAAGAATTCGAATTAATGCTCAATTTATGGAATCGAATACAGAGACATTTTTCGAGAGTAAATAAAATTCTTCAAAGCCATAATATTTTATTTAGTAGTTGTGCAGATTGGTATAGGGCACTTTTGGATATTTTAAGTAAAATTAGGGAATATTTTAATGCACTTGAGCAACAAGAAAAAAACACGTTGCCATATACTGTATATAAAAACTGCCAGAAGGATAATCAGTAAAAGGGAATTACGAAAAATCATCTAACCCTGATGCCTTAGACGAACAAATAGGATTAAATCATTTATTCCTATATTAGATGCACTAGAATCAAATTGATTGATGATGTAGTTTAAATACTTTCCTTCATTAGCAAAGGTAGAACTTCAAAGAGGTGTTGAGTTGTTAATGCAAGAATACCTAGAAGATGTCAACCAAAATCTTACTGGAGAACTACTTTATTTCCACACATATGTGAATCAAACGCATAAGGCTTCAAAAAATTCCACATTGTCACATGTGTGTGTTGTTCCCCAATGTTGAGTCAATGTTATTTCAGTTTCTCAGTGTAATAGTCACTAATTGTACTGGAAAAGGTCATTTTCAAGACAAGAATATCAAAAATCAATTGAGAGGCACAATGACGCAGTGGAGGTTGTTATCATCGAGTATGTTGTGCATCGAAAATTAGACCTTCAAAAAAATAGTTTTTGATGCATTTATAGTGTGAAAAAATTTATAAATTCTACTATTACGTTTCAAATGTATGTTTGGATTGAACTAGTTTTTAAATAAATTAATTATTAACAAAATTTAATACGATATTTTCCTATTTGTGATCTGGATTTTGTTTGAACGAAGTTCAATTTTAGGTTTAGTTCAGACTTAAATTCATAATAATTCAATCTTAAATTTTAAATGCGAATTATTACGAAATGAATTTATCTGAATTGAATTTGGTTTAATCTTAAATGTAGAGTAAACCGGACAAAAACGCCCCACCCTAGTACAGCTAGTTTTGGGGAGGTGGCGGTACTGGTACCATAAGTTAGTTGGTGTAATATATTATTCATCTAAGGTAATTATTGTAGTTTAGTGTGAACAAAATAAATAAATACTGCAGTCACTTGTAAATTGAGACCTATCAAATGTACTGGTATATGTCATTTAAAAATAATTTCTGTTAAACATATTGTTAATTGAGGAACGGTGTTGTATTTTAGGTTATTTAATCTACATTTTGCCATTTTTTCACATCTCTTCTGTGCTCATGATTATTGTTAGCACGGTGGGGCATTTTACATCGGTGATCGGGAAAAACGCCTCGCAAATCTTAGGGTAATATGCCTCAGTTAATTATGTGATTTTATACGGAATTATCTACAAGCTGGATGCGCAATTGTGAGACTAGGACGGGGACCGGAATTAGGACCTGAGCTCGTTGCCCATATCAAAGCCCTGGAAAAGATCGGCTTTGCCCCCGATGCAGCTGCAGTGAAAAATACGGCTTACAAATTTGCAGAAAAACTAAACATCGATCACCCATTTTCCAAATTCATCAAATAGCTGGAGATGAATGGTTTAAAAGATTTTTAGATAGAAATAAAAAAATAAGCATTTGAAAATATGTACCTACAGCAAAGGAAATGAACAGGAAGGAAGTAGAATAATGCTTTAGTTGGCAAGCCCGGGCAAATATAAAACGTCGACGGGACCGGGATACAGATAAACAACAATCCTGGTAAAGTAGTCGTTACCAAAGTTGCGAAGGATGTTTATTCGTTAACCGGCTCTGAGAAGGGAGATAATGTATCCTTGGTTTCATGGTGCAATGCAAAGGACAATTATACACCTCCCGTTGTGGTATTCAAAGGGAAATAAAAAGAAGATGAGTTCCACCAGATTCGAAGGTGTTTATGAATCAGAGGTGGTCATACATATAATGTTGTTCTTAAAATAGTCCAGGGAATTTTTTCTACCAAAAAAAAACCTGGCAAATCACTACTTATTTTAGATGGCTACACCTCACGTTGCAATGCAATTGAGCTCATGGATTTGGCAACAGAAAATGATGGGGTGCTCCTATATCAACCTCATTCTTAAGCCCTTGAAAACGTATTTCTTTCAAGATGGTTCAAATCAAGAAGAGGAAGTTATCAAGAACGACAATTGCTAGATTGATAGGTACAGCGCGGGGTATATCTGTAACTGTTGCGAATGCAACCTCAGGATTTGGAAGATGTGGAATACATCCATTTAATTCCCAAACAGTTCCAGATAATTTCTTTTCACTTTCGGACATATGCTTAGAAAATACCCCCCAAATTCCTCGTGAGAGATTTAATCAAGGCAAAAACTTCCCAGTAGTTTCAACTTCTTCAGCAAGTGTTGCAAGTTGGAACTCACGAAACAGCAGCAAAATTTAATGCAAGAACCTGGGATATCAAATCAGACGAAAACTCTAGTAGCACCATCTACAGAACTCTAAAATAAGAAGGAAACCCCTTCAAAATATTGACAAGTCACTTCCTCTAATCCCAGGCGTCTCTAAAAGAAAACAATTTACTCTAGCACTAACAGCAGCAACATTTAATGCAAGAACATGGGAACTCGAAACAGGCGAAACCTCTAGTCGCACCATCTACAGAACCATGCAATGAGAAGAAAACCCCTTCAAAATATTTTCAAAAAATTCAGCCACTTCCACTAATCCCTAATACAGGCGTCTCTAAAAGAAATCAATTGGCTCTAGAACTAACGTCTCAAGAAAATCTCGTAAAACGCAGAGTTAATGCCAATAAAATGGACGAAAAAAACATAAGTAATGCCAGCACAAATCAGGGAAATGTCCAAACTGTTTTGAACAAGAAGAAAGGAATTGTTAAAAAGACTAATTTCCAGTTCATCTGATGGTCACTCTACCCAGTCAGCGTTGACATAAGAGAAGCTGCAGTTAAAGAGCAAATAACGATTTTAAAATTGCCTCCATATTCAAGCCATTTACTGCAATTTTTGGACTTGGCAGTTTTTAAATATTTCAAAAACAAATTGGATAAGAAGTTTATTACATGGTTAAGTGAACATATTGGCCAAAAGTTGCAAAAAATCACAGTTTTTATGTCACACATGTATTTCACCAAAAGTTATAATTAATGGTTTTAAAAAGGGGGTATTTTCCCCGGCGACACAAATGTTACACCCTAGACTAGCTTTCCTTTTGAATTTCTACGAAAGTGAAAAAATCAGGAGATACCAGCTTATCAACAAACTGAATTGATCGCTCAAAAAGAGGAAGTAAGTCGAGCAAGCCAACGTGGATCATCCAAAGATACTCAACCTAGGACAAGTTTTGAAGATCTGCTTTCAGCTGTTGTCAAACAAACGCCAAGATAAGTGTCTGAAAAAACACAACTTTGCCCTAGATTAGAAAATTTGACATAGAGAAATACTCTAACAATATTAAAAGAAAAAATAAATCAACAAAAGTTTCTAGGCCAGCATCATTCAGTAGAAAGCAAAATCTCTGGTCCAAATGGATTTAGATCTTTCTGATGAGGATGTCCCTCTAGCAACATTAAAAGCAAAAACTAAGTCAACAAGAGTTTCTCAACACCGTCCAGTAGCAAAAGTCAAAAAGATAAAACATCTCTAGTAGGGATTTTTTGGCAGATACCAATATTCCAAGAGTCATTCCTTTATTTCCGTCTCACTTAAAAACTCTCCATATTGGTTCCATCGCCGTAAAACGTTTGTGCAGTTCTGAACGTTCATTTTATTTGTGTTGCATCAACTGTGGGTCAGGCTAAATTGTGATTTATTTTGATTGTATTTTTAAAATATATTATTCTATTTAAAGTAAACTTAGCATTGGAATTATCACTATTATAACAAAATGCCTAAAACAAGCCCTGTATGGAAATATTATTTTAAATCCCAAAAATGATGAGAAAAAGAAATATCTGTGAAAAACCTGTTTCATTGGGTGGCAGAGGAAAAACAGCCAATATGAAATACCATCTATCAAAAAACCATCCAGTAGATCATCAGATAACAGAATGAATATATTCAGATATGTCCACAAAAATTAAAATATAGAAAGAGTATAGTAATTTTTTTTATTTTGTTTTGGCGGTATATTCTAGAAAGAAGAATGTATGAACAAATTCCTAATGGAGATTGAACTAAGGAATTTTAATAAGTCTAATCTTATAAAAAATAGGAATGTATTTTATTATATTTTTTCCTTTTTTAGTTGAAGCTGCAAGCGCACAAATTGGAGATTCCATGCCTACTACGTCAAATCAGTCCAATATACATCATCAACAATTACAAATGTCAATTAGAACTGCTTTTGAAAAAATTCGACAATGGGATATATATTCCGGAAAAGCTAAGGAAATTCATCAATTAATTAGCTATTAATAATCAACCATTTACTATTTGTTCCAATGCTGGTTTTACAAGATTATTAAAAAAAGTATTTCCATCCTAATCCATACCATCTGACAAATATTTTCGTGAAACTGTGTTGCCGGACATTTTTCAAAAAAGTGCAAATGTGCAGAAATTAATCGATGATCAGATGTGGAAAAAAGTCACTTACATCAGATATATGGACTTGTCAACATAATAATTACTCTTATTTCATTGACTGCCCATTTTTAGAATAAAAATGACCTAGCTTGTAAGGGATTTCCAGGCGTCGTGACATCAGAGGCATTCGAATGATATAAATATAGCACGAATCGCTCCCGCAGTCAGTTGAGTTCATTCCTTTCACCCAGAACATTCTTAAACAGTTGATTTTTTTGAGTTGCTACTTAAGCAGTTTTATTTATGAAAATATAATGTCAGTCATGGATGACCATGACAGCTCAATCACTTTTAAGGTCTTTGGCAACACAACATGGTGCCCAACAACTGGGATATTTACCAGCTCCTGAAGGGAAAGGTAAACGACTCCACGACCACACCACTGAGCTTGCCAGAGGGATGGAATCCAACCACCAGCTGAGAAGCAAGGATGTACACCACGATAGGGAGATCCAGCAGGTCCTAGCAAATGGAAGACAGCTCCATCCAAGCCATTCTTGCCAGGTAGGAAGCTTCCACCAAGACCAACCACAGAAAAGAGGTCCACCATGTACAGCCCTACGGAGGAAGTGTCCACCAGGTCCAACCCCATAGACAAGAGGTCCACCAGGTCCAAACCTATGAAGGAGATGTCCACCAGTTCCAGCCCCATAGACAAGAGGTATACCAGGTCCAACCCCATAGACAAGAGGTCCCCCAGGTCCAACCCCATAGATAAGAGGTCCACTAGATTCAACCCCATAAGAGGTTCACCAGATCCCACCTTATGAAGGAGATGTCCACCAGGTCCAACCCCATAGACAAGAGGTCCACCAGGTCCAACCCCATAGATAAGAGGTCCATCAGGTCCAACTTTATGAAGGAGGTGTCCACCAGGTCCAACCCCATAGACAAGAGGTCCACCAGGTCCAACCCCATAGATAAGAGGTCCGCCAGATCCGAACCCATGTAGGAGGTGTCCAGCAGGGGTAGTGACGTCTGGGGTATTCGAATGATATAAGTATAATACGAATCGCTTCTGTAGTCAGTTGAGTTCACTCCGTCGATCGAGAACATTCTTGAATAGTTGATGTTTTTGGAGTTCCAACTTAAGTTCAATTAATTAATTAGATTTATTTAACAATTGATCAGCTATGTATATATAAATAAATTTTGCAGAAAAACCAAATAAAATATTGGTTCAAAATGAAAATATATAATTTAAAAATTATTAAACTTAAAGGTGGGACTTTGTGCCATCTTGTTCATAGAAGAGAACATATGCTTCTCCACTGACTAAAGATTTCCACGATATTAATAGCACCCTTGAATCGTTATATTCGTGCTACTGTCCCGTGTAGGGATGTCGGCAATATACTGTGTAGTGACAATTGTTAAGTGGTTCCACTGTGATTTGATATAGCGTAGAGGTTGTACCAACAGGGTGCCACATTATCAGCCGCATAATGGCTTATATCAAGCCCTTCTATTGGAAAATCTATTGCAACATTAAGTTTTCCCCTAAATCTTTCTGTTCTAATTTAGTGCATCGTCTTTGTTACTTGCATTTCGAACATGTTGGTTTCTTATCACCGTCGAGTGTTTCTTCTCTTGCAAACGAATCTAAACATTGTGAAAGTCATAATTGACCTGTTCTTTGGGGTATGTGAAGGGATAAATCCCAAAAGGGATCGAAGGTAACTGAACAGTGACCACAGTGTGTGCGCTTGAGTGTTGATTTTAATTGACCGACAAAGTTATCCACAATCTTGGAGTTGTCCATTCTCTGATATCTTAATCAAGATTCTTGTGCTTTCTCACTGTCACCAAGTTTGTCATCAATTTCTGTTAATATGGACTTTGGTTCTTCATATACCCAGTAGACATCTTCGTGAAGTTCTACTAATAGGTAACGAAGAACATCATGTTGAGCGTATCCCATGAACCGCAAAATGTGACTTTTCGATGATACTGTATTAACCACTCTGTCTGAACCATCTTCAGACCAAAGCTCTTTAATAACTTCAGCAAATGCTTTAATTAGTGCTCCTTTCATACTAGATATGTTTATGTTAATATCTCTTATGTATGTGTCTTTCTTTAAATATTCTAATAGCCATCTTGTGTTTGATAGGCATTGGATAATACTATTCATGAAACATGTGTTGCCAATATTTTTGAGGCCATTGAGACCCAAAGCTTTTTTGGGAAGACCCTCCAAGGATCTGATTATGGAGTAATTGTTAAAAGCTCTTTCGCAACCACTATCATTGTCCAAATAATCTCGGATTCTATTATTGTCTCTCTCACTTGATCGGCATCATAAGGAATTTGAATTAATGTTATTTGCTATTGAATTGGATGGAGATATTGCGGTTTTGGAAAGTTTGGTTGATGTCGATAGATCATTGTTAATATAAGTTGTTTTATTTATGAAAATATAATGTCGGTCATGGATGGCCATGATAACCCAAGCCCTTTTAAAGGCTTTCGCAATACAACTAGTCGTCCTCAACAACACAGGTACTTATACTAGTGATGCCATATCTGAGATGCTTCAAGATCTATTAATTGAGCATAGAACAAATTCACATGTCGCTAATATGAAAAAGGAATATCTGGCGCTGAAATAAAATTTCAGGCTTGTTTTGTTCACACTTTACAATTAACAATAAGATTCCATAGATTGCAAAAGAGCAGTAATATATGTTATTGCCAAAGCGAGAAGAATTGTGACGCATTTTAATCATTCTGTTATTATATGCTGGAACTATTATTAAAGCAAAAAAGTTATCATTATTTATATCTTGAATAATCGATATTTAACAGACCTAACAGACTTGGTTCAGAAAGTTGTCAATATTTTACAACCCTTTGAGGAAATAACTACACTACCAGGCAATAAGGAACGTTGCATATCAGAGGCAACTCCTCTGGTTAAAACATTGGACTCGTATTTGAGCTAGTGCTATATTTTCTGGTGTAGACACTTTGAGAGAGGATCTACAAAAAAAAAAGATTCAACAATATTTTTACTGATGAAAATTTGACCCTTCCCACATTGTTAGATCAACGCTTTAAAAATTTTTTTGATGATGCAGATGGAGAAATGTATGAAATATTGCAAAGAAAACTTATTGTTCAAGAGGGAAGTCGCTGTGTGGTAGAAACTATTACGAATAGTGACGATGAAGAGGACAATTTGTCACTAAAATTGCTACTTATGGAAAGGGATTCTGGTGCATGTGTATTTTGGAAATCCTACAAACGTTTTACTGATGTAAGCACATCCAGAAGTTCAAAACGAAAAGTCATCCAGTAATTCCCAGATATAAAAATCCCATTCATTGGTGGAACGACAATAAAAATGAGCCAAATATATATGTACACCCCTCTCCACCAGGTCCAACCCCATAGACAAGAGGTCCACCAGGTTCAACCCAATAGATAAGAGGTCCATCAGGTCCAACCTTATGAAGGAGATGTCCACCAGGTCCGACCCCAAAGATAAGAGGTCCGCCAGGTCCGAACCTATGGAGGTGTCCACCAGGTGTCGTAACGTCAGGGGCATTCGAATGATATAAATATAGCACGAACCGCTCCTGTAATCAGTTGAGTTCACTCTATCGACCAACAACATTCTTGAATAGTTAATTTTTTTCAGCTTTCAGATGGAGAAATGTATGAATTATTGCTCAAGAAGTAAGTAGCTGTGTGGTAGAAAGTATTACGGATAGTGACGATGAAGAGGACAATTTGTCACTAAAATTGCTACTTATGGAAAAGGATTCTGGTTTATGCATATTTTGGAAATCCTACAAACATTTTGCTGGTGTAGACACATCCGGAAGTTCGAAAAGAAAAGGAAGGTCTGCCTTTGTTGATCAAATTAAATTATATCAAAGTCATCCAGTAATTCCCAGATATAAAAATCCCATTCATTGGTGGAACGACAATAAAAATGAGCCAAATATATATGTCCACCCCTCTCCACCAGGTCCAACCCCATAGACAAGAGGTCCACCAGGTTCAACTCCATAGATAAGCGGTCCATCAAGTCCAACCTTATGAAGGAGATGTTTACCAGGTCCAAACCCATAGACAAGAGGTCCACCAGGTTCAACTCCATAGATAAGAGGTCCATCAAGTCCAACCTTATGAAGATATCCACTAGGTCCAACCCCATAGACAAGAGGTCCACCGGGTTCAACTCCATAGATAACAGGTCCATCAAGTCCAGCCTTATGGAGGAGATGTCCACCAGGTTCAACCCCATAGACAAGAGGTCCACCAGGTCCAACTCCATAGATAAGAGGTCCATCAGGTCCAACCTTATGAAGGAGATGTCCACCAGGTCCGACCCCATAGATTAGAGGTCCGCACCTATGGAGGAGGTGTCCACCAGGTGTCGTGACATCAGGGGCATTCGAATGATATAAATATAGCACGAACCGCTCCTGTAGTCAGTTGTGTTCACTCGGTTGACCAAAAACATTCTTGAATAGTTAATTTTTTTCAGCTTTCAGATGGAGAAATGTATGAATTATTGCTCAAGAAGTAAGTAGCTGTGTGGTAGAAAGTATTACGGATAGTGACTATGAAGAGGACAATTTGTCACTAAAATTGCTACTTATGAAAAAGGATTCTGGTTTATGCATATTTTGGAAATCCTACAAACATTTTGCTGGTGTAGACACATCCGGAAGTTCGAAACGAAAACGAAGGTCTGCCTTTGTTGATCAAATTAAATTATATCAAAGTCATCCAGTAATTCCCAGATATAAAAATCCCAATCATTGGTGGAACGACAATAAAAATGAGCCAAATATATATGTCCTCCCCTCTCCACCAGGTCCAACCCCATAGACAAGAGGTCCACCAGGTTCAACTCCATAGATAAGCGGTCCATCAAGTCCAACCTTATGAAGGAGATGTTTACCAGGTCCAAACCCATAGACAAGAGGTCCACCAGGTTCAACTCCATAGATAAGAGGTCCATCAAGTCCAACCTTATGAAGGAGATGTCCACCAGGTCCGACCCCATAGATTAGAGGTCCGCACCTATGGAGGAGGTGTCCACCAGGTGTCGTGACATCAGGGGCATTCGAATGATATAAATATAGCACGAACCGCTCCTGTAGTCAGTTGTGTCACTCGGTTGACCAAAAACATTCTTGAATAGTTAATTTTTTTCAGCTTTCAGATGGAGAAATGTATGAATTATTGCTCAAGAAGTAAGTAGCTGTGTGGTAGAAAGTATTACGGATAGTGACTATGAAGAGGACAATTTGTCACTAAAATTGCTACTTATGAAAAAGGATTCTGGTTTATGCATATTTTGGAAATCCTACAAACATTTTGCTGGTGTAGACACATCCGGAAGTTCGAAACGAAAACGAAGGTCTGCCTTTGTTGATCAAATTAAATTATATCAAAGTCATCCAGTAATTCCCAGATATAAAAATCCCATTCATTGGTGGAACGACAATAAAAATGAGCCAAATATATATGTCCACCCCTCTCCACCAGGTCCAACCCCATAGACAAGAGGTCCACCAGGTTCAACTCCATAGATAAGCGGTCCATCAAGTCCAACCTTATGAAGGAGATGTTTACCAGGACCAAACCCATAGACAAGAGGTCCACCAGGTTCAACTCCATAGATAAGAGGTCCATCAAGTCCAACCTTATGAAGATATCTACCAGGCCCAACCCCATAGACAAGAGGTCCACCGGGTTCAACTCCATAGATAACAGGTCCATCAAGTCCAGCCTTATGGAGGAGATGTCCACCAGGTTCAACCCCATAGACAAGAGGTCCACCAGGTCCAACTCCATAGATAAGAGGTCCATCAGGTCCAACCTTATGAAGGAGATGTCCACCAGGTCCGACCCCATAGATTAGAGGTCCGCACCTATGGAGGAGGTGTCCACCAGGTGTCGTGACATCAGGGGCATTCGAATGATATAAATATAGCACGAACCGCTCCTGTAGTCAGTTGTGTTCACTCGGTTGACCAAAAACATTCTTGAATAGTTAATTTTTTTCAGCTTATAGATGGAGAAATGTATGAATTATTGCTCAAGAAGTAAGTAGCTGTGTGGTAGAAAGTATTACGGATAGTGACGATGAAGAGGACAATTTGTTACTAAAATTGCTACTTATGGTGCATGTGTGTTTTGGAAACCTTCCAAACATTTTGCTGGTGTAGGCACATCCGGAAGTTCGAAGCGAAAACGAAAACAAAGATTTGCCTTTGTTGAGTTAGTTGATGATGAAATTAAATTATATCAAAGCCATTCAGTACTTCCCAAAAATAAAAATCCAATTCGTTGGTGAAACGAGAATAAAATGAGATTTCCCTTCAAGCAGCCATATATTAGCCAACCCAGCTGGAAGTGTCCCCAGTGCAGCTGATAAAATTTATGATGTAAAACATCGCATGTTAACTTCTTATAGCGCAGATAGAAAATTTTTTTGCACCACAATCTACCTAAATTAGCTTATCAATATTAATTATTTAATTTGATTTTTTTTAGCGAAAGAATAATTAGTATAGTATAATAAGGCCGATATACAGTTTGTTACAATTGACACGAAAATCCAGTTAACCTGCTGATTAGTGAATTTGATGTCAATAATCACAAATATTTATTATATCTACTAATCAGTAGGTCCACTGGATTTGTATCGTACATTATACGGTTTTCATGTCAGTTGGATCAGACCTATAAATATCGGTATCGGCCGTTCCCTAATCTCTAGTACAAACGGATTTAGAACTTTCTTATGAGAACGCCCTTATAGCAAGGTTAATAGACCAAAAAGGTTGTTAATACAAAGCCACAGTATTCATCCAGTGGTAACGAGGATGACAATTAAATGTCTTTAGTCCTAATGAATTTCTAAAAGAAATCTTGGAAGACGATCCCAAAGATAAAGAATTTGAAAAAATGTATCAAACCAATAAACTGTCCGTAGGCTGTTGGGAATTGGTAAAATATACCACACAAAAAATCATAAAACATTTTGAATTGTTAAATTTTGTAAGTTGTACAGAACCAAATTTATCTTGCCTAAATTTGAAGATACAGACACAATTGAATCGGTCATTTCAAAATCAATGGGTCAAAAAAAGGAAAAACGGGATTTTCAGTTGAAATGTCACTTAATCGTGCGGTGTTAAAATCACTCGAGTCGTCCCTAAAATAGCGAGGTAAAAGTTTGCATGTTCACTGCTAAAGCCACGTAAGGCATTAACTTGTTGTTTGCGTTTTGAGTAGGTTAAGATTTGAACATTGACATTGTTGTCATTTTATTCATTGTTGTTTGCATTGTTAGTGAAAACATTCGAACAATGTCTTCTACTGATAGTGGCAAATGAATCAGTCAAGAAAAGTCGACGACAAACAGAACTTTATAAGAGAAATGTTATTCAAAATGCTAAACTCAAGGTATTCCACACAAACTGGAAATGTAATCTACTACCGGCACGAGCGACTGGTCCAACTTGCAGGTAAATCTATTCGTTGTTATTAAATAGTGTTAGTGTTTAATTGATCGTTATACATTTTTAGTTGCAAAAAACGATGCTTCAGTCACTTTACACAAGAGGAGTTTGATTACTGTATTACCAAAATCAACAATTTCGCCAACAAAGATGAACAAGACATATTCCTGCAACAGCTGTAAAATACCACCTAACGTGTAAAGTAGGAGCTTTACTTCGGGAATATGTGTTTAATTTCATTGTTACTTCGGAAAAGAATAGGTTTAGTCAATTTTTGGCATTACAGAAAACAGATTTGTTTTTAAAATCAGTTATTCCTCGCGACAGACGGGAAAAACTTCCCAAATTCGATACAAAAACTCCAGAAATTCTTAAAAAATTCATAGTCGAATTTCCCAGAAAGCATACACATTATTCTGGCCAAGATTTTGAATTTCTGTATGCCTATCTTAATGTCAAAATTATATACGTCTTATTCAATGACAAACATCCGGACCTAGGAGTGAATTGCAAGTTTTACGTGAAGAAAAATTTCTCATTCAGATTTGGATACATGTATAACTTGTGAAGAATTATCAGTTAAAATTAAAATGACAGACGAATTGCAGAGAGTGAATTTCAGATCCACAAACGGCGCGCAAAAACAATTCATATTAAGATATCAGAAGTGACGATGTCACAGCTACAACCTTCGATTTTATGCAAAATCTGCCTATTCCCTGTATCCATGTTCAGGAAATATTGCTTTCTCACTGTCACTAAGTTTGTCATCAATTTCTGTTAATACGGACTTTGGTTTTTCATATACACTGTTGACATCTTCGTGAAGTCCTACTAATAGGTAACGAAGAAACTCCTGTGCATCATGTTGAGCGTATCCAATGAACCTTGAATTAAATCGCTGAATCTGACTTTTCAATGATACTGTATTAACCACTCTGTCTGAACAGGCTTCAGACCAAAGCTCTTTAATAACTTCATCAAGTTGGGACTAATGAAGCAATTCGTCAAAGCATTGCCTAAAGAAGGAGAGTGTTCCAGACATCTCTGTGAGCAGTTTCCCGGTCTTTCTCTCTCTCTCTCAAAACTTAAAGAAAGGGTTGGTCCGGATATAAGAAAACTTATGAAGGATGAAAACTTCGCGTTGAAAATGGAAGACCATGAAAAGAAAGCATGGAAGTCTTTCGAACAAGTGGTAACTGACTTCCTAGGAAATTAAAAAGATCCAAACTACAACAATATTGTTGATAATCTGCTAAATAATTAGGGTTGCAACATTCTCATCTGGACTATTTTCCGGAAAATCTTGGAGTAGTGGAGTCAGGAACAAGGAGAACGACTCCCCAGGGTATAAAAGAAATGGAACGCAGATATCAAGGACACTGGAACGTTAACATGATAGCTGACTACTGCTGGATGTTAAAGAGGGAAAATCTTCAATCCCACAGCAGGAAAAAGGAAACGTTACTACAAAGGCTTGTAAATATATTGTGGTAAAGCCTTATTCACTTTTTTGCTGTATTATTAAGATTTAGTAATGTTCAAAGCAATTTTAGTAACATTGTACATAAATAATTCCAATATAAAATATGTTAATTTTATGATTTTCGCTAAATGTTTCACCTCATTTTGTAGACAAAACTCACGTGATAGAAAAAAACTAATATCATTTCTGAAATCAGCACTAAGAACTACCCAGGAATCAGTTAACAAAACTAAAACAATTTTAAGAAATATTTTTTTGCAGGCCTGTGTAATATGTCGTCTGATTTGGAGATAACACCTATTGTTATCAAAATGATGATATAGATTCTTCTGACAGTAATATCAAATCCGAGACGAGTTTCAAGTAAATTTTTATTTTTGAGTTTATTTTTTGTTATTCGAGAAATTCCTAATGTGAGCGATAATGTTCCAGCAGAAGTCAATCAAGAATCAGACTCCGAAGAGGCAGATGAAGTTGAAGAACGAGACAATGATTAAACTGATGCATGGAACAATGATACTGTGAGTATGAATGACTTCTTAAAGAATCAGACTCTGAAAAAAAAATTCCTGTCGCACTGGATTCAAACATAGGCGTAGTTGAAGAACGAGACAATGAGCAAACTTATGCATGGAACAGTATAAATGAATTCTTATTTAATGATACACAAATAGAAGTCAAGTTATATGGAGATTTGAATTCGTTGCCATATGAAATTCTTAATCTACTATGAAATAACGATATAATGGAGTTATTAGCGATTTCCACAAATAATTATGGAAAGTCCATAGCACTAAAACCAAAAACTCTAGAAGTTCTCCTTTGAAATAGACAACTCGAGATGAAATTGCAGAAGTTTATTGGTATACGTTTATTGCAAGGTCAGATCTAAATCCGGAATATTAGAAAACTTTTTAGTTTGGACCCGTTGAACTACCATCCAATATTTTCTTCGATGATGACTGGAAGACGGTTTAAAGAATAGTTACAGTGTTTTTCTGTGCACAGTAGCGCTGAAAATAGTTATCTCCGGATGAGTTTTCCGAACCTACATGAAAAATAAAAAAAAATTAAGTATGGGATCAAATTCTATGAACTTTGTTCGTATGCCGAATATATGTTGAATGTAGACGGAAAAAAATGATTTGACAATTTTGGAACTTGTCTTTATGAAACTAATTCAGTCACATGTAAATAAGGGATACCACCTTTTCACGGACAACTACTATAACGTTATCACGCTTGCCAACACATTGTTACAGAATCAGATACATGTAACAGGTAACAGATGAGGAGACCCAAACCCAAACGTTTTCAAAAAGAACACCACACGTGGAAACGTCAAAGAAATATTTACGTTTTGAAATGGCAAGACGAGGAGAAAACGGAGAGGATGTTGTGTGCTACAGAGATGGATTACTGGAGATCAAGGAGAGAAAGATTCGCCAGAGAAATAATGGAAGTGGAACGTAATATAGTCGATGACATCCGAACAAAACAACTAGTATGGTACGGATATGTACAGAGGATGGAGAAGAAGTAAGTGTTAACCCCTTACCACATAATGTTTCATGTTTTACAAGTTACATAGTAAATAAGTTTTCATTGATTTATTTATTTATACCTACATTATTTTGATGTTTTTTAACATCACTGCATATTGTACCATATCTGATATAAAAAAATACAAAAAAAATGAATAAAGAATATTTTAAATATTTTTACGGTAATCCTGATATTTTTTTCCACCTAGTTTATTTTTTTCATAAAAAACAAAAAATTCATGCAGTAAGGGACTAACATGGAATCCAGCTGGAAGAAAGCCAAGAAAGAGCCGAAGAGAAATAATCGATGGTGAAATCAGAGATAAAGGCTTAAACGAAAACTTGTGGGTCAACAAAGACGACAGGAGATTGGGTATGGGAAGACATAGAACATTGTAAAACCGATGAATATACATATGTATAGGAGAAGGACAAGAGAGATGTCCTTTATCTAACACCTGCTCATTATCCTACTTTAGCTGATGCCAGACATTTCACAAAAACAAAAAATTCATGCAGTAATGGATTAACATAGAACCCAGATGGAAGAAGGCGACGAGGAAGGCCAAGAAAGAGCCAGAGAAAGAATCGATAGTGAAATCAGAGATAAAGGCTTAAACGAGTACTTGTGGGCCAACAAAGACGACAGGAGATTGGGTTTCGGAAGACGTAGAACATTGTTAAACCGATGAGTATACATATGTATAGTGGAAAGACATGACATATGTTCTTTGCCTAACGCCTACTCATCATCCTACTTTAACTGATGCCAGAAATCGCTACAATCAAATACGTATAAAACCAGTGGAAATTATTGAATATAATAATATATTTATGTCTGGGATTGATCGCTCTGATCAAATGATATCCTACTATTCGTGTCCTAGAAACACGATTTACTGGTATAAAAAAGTTATTTTTCACTTATTGGATATAACAGTTTGGAATTTCTGTTTTTTATACAGAAAAGTGGCACAAAACACAAAAATAAAGAGATAGAGTAGAGCCTCGGTAATCCAAGATTACGTGCAATCAGAGGTGCATAAAAAATTAACATTAACATAAAAATACAAAATATTAACTCTATACTATAGTCAAACGCCGTTGGAAGCAGCGCTGCGCTACTTAGAGCTGCAATCAGAGGCAACCCTAAGCGATACCCTGTTCCTAAGACGATGGTGTGACATTGCTGCTAAAAATCGTTTCTCAATTTTGAAGCAGGAGACTTTGGACAATTTTTTAAAACAGTAAACGCTTTCTACTTTATAAAGTAACTATTCATGTATTTGTATAACTTTAATAATATGTAATTCTAAATTAAATTTTGATGAAAATACTGTTTTTGTTTTGTTTTCCGTGTAATATATACAATATAAAGAAGCTCTTATTAGGTATTGATAGGAACCTGAAGAATGGTCGCTTTCTTGTCAAGTTTAATCTAATACACCAACCTATTCGTGCACCTTCCCAACACTTTCAAGCACTTATACCAAAGCCAGACAACTATGGTAGACAGTTTTATTACCTACGATGTAAATAGTATTCAAAAGAGGAGAGAAACCCATTGAAGATGTAACACATGCCAGGACACTTCACCCCTTTGTGCTATACTGTATTTTGAAACGTGGCATACACAAAACAATCGATTTCTTCTATACAATAGTTTTTTTATACTGTTCTGAATGAATAATAAAACCATTTCATGTAAAATAATGTCAACCGGTTGCAGCTGTCTTCTCTCATTAGCAGTTCTGACGGTTCTTGGCGTCATTGTTTTATTCAGCTTAAATTATCGATAATAAGCTGATTAATCACTTCTGAAAATAACAGTTCAAGATATTCTCTTGAGTTTAATTTCTAGTTTTGGTCAGAAAAAATTTAGTAGGTGTCCACTAATGTGTTACACCAACAAATTTTTGTTATACGAGGACTAGTAGTTGATCTATTCAAAAACTACTCCACATTTGCCCCACTTCACCTTATATCGTAGTATATTTTATTCTCTCATGCGGTTTCCTTATCAAGTTGATTCAATACACTAACCTACAGCTCCAAGACGTCATTATGCTACTCGTGCACCATCCCAACACTTCCAGGAACTAATACCAAAGTCGACAACTATAGTAGACATTATTATTACCTACGATGTAAAACAGTATTCAAAAGAGGACAGAAACCCATTGAAGATATAAGATATGCCAGGACACTTCACCCCTTTGTGCTAGACTGTGATTTGAAACGTAGCATACAGAAAACAACCGATTTCTTCTATACAATAGTTTTTTTATACTGTTCTGAATGAATAATAAAACCATTTCATGTAAAATTACGTCAACCGGTTGCAGCTGTCTTCTCCCATTAGCCGTTCTGACGGTTCTTACCGTCATTGTTTTATTCAGCTTAAACTATCGATAATAAGCTGATTAATCACTTCTGAAAATAGCAGTTCAAGATTTTCTATTTAGGTTATTTTCTAGTTTCGGTCAAAAAAATTTGAATAGGTGTCCACCGATGTGTTAAACCAACAAATTTTTGTTATACAAGGATTAGTAGTTGATATATTCAAAAACTACTTCACATTTGCCCCACTTCACCTTATATCGTAATATATTTTATTCTCTCACGTGATTTAGAAACTTAAACATGGGAAGTGAAAGGGTCTTATAAGTAGAATAGCCTACAGCCTCTTTTTATCTAAATCCGGTCCTGGGAAGGATATTAAAAAACTACAAGTTAATTAAAACCAATTTTTTAAACGCCAATTTAAACGAGGCAAGTTTTTTCAATTAATCTAATATCTACAGCTGTGACGAGAAAAGATATTTTTGATGTAGTGAGATATTTTCAAGCTACACTTTCGATGAAACAAGTGTCAACAATAAATACATACAGTGTGATCCAAAAACATACACCTACTGATGCTAAATGTACTTAAATAAATTTGCGACGTAGCAGATACCATATTGAATCTTAATCTAAAGAAACAACTGAAATTTCACCTTTCCTAAAATAAATATATTCCTAGAATTAGACGGAAAACCAAATTCTAACCTAACGTTTTGTTTGTAAAAACTTACGAATTAAATTTCAATATTTTCTAATGCCAATTCAAACGAAGCAAGCTATTTTTATTTAATCTAATATTCATCCATTCTACGAACATTTAAAACTCCCAAATGTTAAAAATAATCTTTTCATGATTTATTGACAAAAAAATACGATTTTCAATAATATTCTATGTTTTAACGCGTTGTAAACCTTAGATTTGTTGTTGAAATTAATAAGGCTCCATTTCGTTACACGTAAAAGATATTATCAAGCTACAAATAACGTTCATCAATAATTATTTGTAAATATATATAGCGTGATCCAAAAACGTTTGAAATAAAATAAAATATACACCTACCGATGCTAAATGTACTTAAATAAATTTTCTACGTAACAGATACCATATTGAATCTTAATCTAAAGAAACAACTGAAATTTCACCTTCCCTTAAATAAATATATTCCTAGAATTAGACGGAAAACCAAATCCTAACCTAACGTTTTATTTTGTGAAAACTTATTTTAACTACGGCAGAAGAAAAATTTATTTGTAAAAATATTTTCGTATAAGCCTAAAACAAATATATATATATATATATTTACGACTAGACAAACACGTTTAGTTTTAAAACATGCAAACTAAGTTCGAAGATCCACAACAATTAACTAATTTTAAAACGAATAAATAAAATTAACAGCTGAAACGACAAACGATGCTTTTCAAGTTAACTATCAGTAAAACCGTGTCTAAATTTAAATTAGGTTCAAGTTTAACTCGTAGTCGATAAAATAACCGCAATCTAAACTATTAATCAAAATATTTCAAGCAGATTTTGAGCATTTTTGGATCACGACCTAGTGAAAATTGTGTTGAATGAAGCTATTAACTCTCTTAAAACAACTAAATTTAAATTAATTCCTAGCCTAAAGTATAAACAATATTTTATCGTGGCAAGTATGTATAAATTATATAGTAAATTTTCAATTAATCAAAAATAAAACTTTAGGGTTAAGATAAAAATTATCAAATTTAAATCAATGTGTATGTAGATTAAGTTAAAAATGGCACAGATCCGAAATGAATAGTGAGGAAACGAACCGGCTATAAATGAAGACCATATAACTAATCAAAACTCAGAGATGGACAATATGGTCCACGAGAGGTAGACCACAACGCAGATCAGTAGAAGCAGGTAAAAACTGGAAACAACCCAGGGAAAAACAAAAATTGAAAATATGGAAGACGAGCGGATGATAGAAAGCTGACAAAGAAGAATAATCGTTTATATTGATTAAAAATCTCCCCAACGCGACTAATTCCTTAAATAGAGATAAAATTGTTTAAAATAAAGAAACTATAAAAAAAGAGTAACATAAATAATAAAAACCAAGTAGACAGCAACCTAAAAGCTGTAACAGTAAAATATGTTAATATAGAATGATTTTTAGATTATATTGTAAAAATATTTTGTAACAACCTGTTATTTTAAAATTTTCATTTTTGCTACCTTGAATGTCGAAAAACCAGCCAACTATAGACAAATATACGCGCTACAGTTTCTTGCCATGAATATTATATACTGTAACGGTTACATGAACTTTTTTTTCTAAATTTGGTGTTACAGTTATCCAAAATAAATTTTTGTATGCGATACATTTCGTTAACGTCCTGTACGTTCGATTTTTTTTTAAATTTCACCCTATATACATAGTGTAATAATGTCGATTTTTCAATCTGTAGTCGATAATTTTGCTATAAATAAACTTAAGAAGAATTTAATGTTTAATATTGTTGAAAATAAATAAATGTAGTACTGTCATTGTCGAAAGTCCAAATTATAAAATTATTCAAATATCCTTGAAAGAAAGATTAGATTGTTACAAATTTTGATTCAAATGTTAATGAAAAATGAGATTAAAGATATCGTAACGAATTTTTATTAAAATTATAACACAAAATATCTGAAATTCAGTATATTCTTTTTTCCTTTGATAAAAATGAAACAAACCTAGAGATCCTCCAAAAAACTTGATATTTTTTATGACAGTACCATTCCTGAATAAATATTTCAATTTTAACAAATTAAATAAAAATATTATACTCTTAGTTAAAAAAACCGACATTACCAAACCAGAAATAAAAACGGTAATTTCCTCAATTACTCCACGAATTTCCCATCGGTGTCTGCGGAGGTTGGGACCTCATGTTCAAATTGCTGAATTGTTGTGGTAAAGTTTGATTAAAAAATGGATTTGGTGTCGATTGTTGACCCGCTGGATTAGGCGATTGGAACTGTTGAGGAGAGTTGAATGGCGGGAAGGTCTGTTGTGGCTGATGCTGCTGTTGTTGAGGGAAACCCCCAAATGTGTTATTCATAAACTGGTTTCCTGGCGGGTGGTTGGAGTTAGGAGTAAAATGCTAAAATAAAAATAACAGTTAAATATTATCAATTCGAGTTACTGAGTTCAAAATTTTAACCTTCGGATGCCAGAGGGTCGCGCATCTGCGAAGATGCCGGAGGGGGTACATTGTGTACCCCACATTTTTTTTGCTTTACAACTCTCAAAATATTCTATATTTTCATTATTACTTATATCTAAATAATAAAGCTATATTTGTTTTTGAGTATAATTTTAATAGCATATTCGATACAAATATAATCAAGAAATACAAAAAATAATATTTTACATGACGAAGTTAATTAGAAAATTCTGGATCCAATAAACTACATTTTGAACAAATTTTTGATTTCGTAGTTACATGATGATCAGGACAAACAAAATTTCTGCATCTGTCACACTTACTTCTGCTCTTCTTGTCATATTTTCTAGGGCAGAGTACACACCTTCCCATGGATTTTTAATTGCCCTCGATTCTTGTACTAGGTCCAGGATGTAAGGTGCCTATAAAATCATACATTGCATTTAGTATACGTTTGTGAAACGTCACACCCGATTGTAGTCTTTCAACATAGGGTTTTATAAGTTGCTGTCCCATGTCTAGTAAAAAGTCTCTGCGTTTATGTGTAGCAGTTGTACTAAGCTGGGGTTTTTTGTTATCCACAACACAAATGCATTTAGACAAGTAATGTCAATTGTATTTTGGAACAAACAAATGGCCACCTTTGGTCGATCTTTTCACCGAGCATTCATTTACCATGGTGTCAACCGAGCCTTTTGTGTCATTGTAATGTAGAATTATTTCTGGCTTATAATCGGTCTCTTCTCCCGAAATTTTGTCATCATGGTGCTCAGTGCTGAGAAGAATGACGGCTTTATTTTCAGCAGAAACATATGAAACTAAGGTATATTTATCTTGAAATGCAAATATGGAAGACTTCTCGGTTTTTGAAGGATGTGGTAGAAGAACTGGAGGAATATCCTGTTTGTTCTTCCTCATGGTTCCTCATAGGGTCAGATTTTTGTTCAAAAGCTCGTTAGCAAGAGGAATACTGGTGAAAAAGTTATCAGTTGTTATTCCGTAACCACCTTCAAGACCTTCAACTAGGTCGAGAACCACTCTTTTTCCCTGGTCTCTTTCCAGTTTATTTCCTTCCTTTCCCGTGTAAATTTGAAGGTTTAGAGCATATGTTTGGTCCAAAGGAAGTGAATAGGTTCTCTGTTTGCCTTTAGCGCCCCAGCTATGATCAAAATACCAAATGCGGCATACATTTCAACAGGGTCTACAGGTTACCATTGACGTTGTTTGTTAGGGTTTTTAGTGTTTCATTCCTCATAATATTTATCAGCTTTTTGGTTAGTGCACTCAACAATAATTTGAACTATTTCAGCGTCAATAAACAATTTGAAGCAATCAGATAGGGAAGAAATATTTTAAGACATCGAAGTGAGTCCTGGTTTTCTTGTGATTATATTTTGCATTGCCGTTCGTGCGGGTTCTGTTCCAAACTGATCCATTTTTTGATACATATGTAGGATCACTATCTTCAATTTGATCATTTTCTTCATCAGTCTAAAAGTAGATATATTATGTACATTTTTCAATAAAGTTCATATCAAAATAGCATACCTCACAAATCTCAGGTTCAACATCTTGAATTTCTATGTTGTCTTCTAACTCAGAATCTGTTTCTAAAACGTTCTCACCCTCATCACTCTCATCAACCCACTGTAAGGCAGTTGCACGATCTGTTTCTGTAGATAAATCCAATTTCCTTTTCTGTGACATATCGCAACACCGACGCACGAAACAAGAGTAAATCTCAACACGCGTATCAAATAATACTAACTAAAATAAATATATCTGTGTGTACGTGCCGTATGAGCCCCTCGGCAACGGTCGGCTTTGCCTACAACTAATACGAGTCGGACGCAAAGTTACGTTGTCTGAAACAGCATTGCCAACCTTGCTTTCAAGACTAATAAAAAAATACATGGATGCCGAATGGGGTACAGTACGTACCCCACCTAATTATTTTCACATTTATTTATAAAAAATAAGAAAAAACTGTTTTTTTTATATATGTACTGATAAATGAGGGTCCAACTGAGAATTACTCAGCAGCATTTTTTGATTCTAAGCAAAATGCAAAAAATACGCCCAAAAAACAGTATGTGGGGTACATTTGTACCCCCCTCCGGCATCCGAAGGTTAATAATTAAATTTCTATTGTGTAGAAAACCTGATTAAGAACTGCCTTATAACCAACATTTACCTATTTACTTTTTATATGTAATTTAAATCGAAAAAATATTGTACCTGGACTTGATTTTGTGGTGTGCTTTGAGGGTACTGCTGCTTAAACCAATTCTGTTGCTGTTGTCCTTGCTGTTGTTGAGGCCACTGACCAGTTGCAGGCATTTGGTTTATTCCACCGCCATTTTGCATGGGGAAACCCGCCGTTTGAAAATTAGTTGTACTTCCAAATCCTTGGAATCCCCCTTGAGTACCGGGCTAGTGAAAATAGAAAGAAAATACTATATACTCAAAAAGTTGGCTACATATTGGAAACTTTTTTATTAATTGTTACGGAAAAAAGATATTCTTGATTAAAAGTTCTGTACGTTCGATAACGTAATTAATTATTCGTATACGAGTTTTGTCAAAAAGTATGAATTTGGTACAAGAGTACAGTATTGGGGTGCTAACATTATTGACAGTGTATAAGGGTATTATTAGGCCTCACCTGGATTATGCCACATTCATGCTGAAACCATGCAATAACAATACAATGATAAAACTGGACCGTATTCAGTATAAATGTGAAGAGCAAATGTTGGAATATCGTAGAAAAACACAAGCTACAAAATTTTATTTGAAAATCGTAGGAGACTTAAGTAATCCACTAAATCAAATTTTATGTAATCTTGAGCTTAAATGCAAAAATAATACAGGGTTTTGGAGAAACCAAGAAGTGCCATACTTTATAGAGTGTATAAGAGAAAACAAAGATATTATTGCTGTGATGTATAAGTCTGAGATAAAACCTTGCTTTCAATTTAGTACTGATAATCAAGTGGACCAAATTAGAGTAATTTCATCGGAGTTTGGGAAAAAGGATGTGTATGATAATCAATGTTTTTTAAATGAATTCACAAAAAAATATTCAGCATTTACTTGGATATATACTGATGGGTCCATTGATATTGGAACAAATAGTGCTGGCTGTGAGGTTTATATTCCATCCATAGAGTACAGGTTTACTAGAAGATTACACAATTTCACTCAAATATACACAGCATAAATAAAGCTATGGAGGATGCACTGAAACGGAGCTATACAAGTGTTAATGTTTACACTCACAAAGCGCAATTAAAAAAATTGAAAATAATAAAATTCGAAGTGATAGCCACTTGGCATTGCAAACAAAAAGTCAACTTGAGGCCAAGAAGGCAAAGTGTAAAATAATCTTAGCATGGATACCGGGCCATTTGGGAAATACAGAGGCAGATAAGCTGGCTAAAGTAGGAACAGCTGAAATCGCTTTTTAACAAATGCCTGAATGAAGGAACCGTTCCAACAGACTGGGATACCTCCATAGTTATCCTTATTTATAAAAAGGGAGATCCGGCCAGTCTTGAAAATTACCGACCAATAAGTCTTCTCTCACAGATCTACAAGCTATTCATGAAAATGATTACCAATAGATTAGAAAATAAATTTGGGGCATATTTATCGGCTTTAGGAAAAATATGAGTACAATAGAACACATACACACAATCCGAGTATTAATAGAGAAAGCCATGGAGTACAACATCACAACAAGGATGGCATTTGTTGACTTTAGGAAGGCCTTCGACACGGTGGAATCCTGGGCGGTAATCCGAGCAATGAGAAAAGCCAGAATCGATCAAAGATACATCGACATCATAAGCCACATCTACGTAAACTCTAAAATAAAGATCAGGATGCAAACAGATACAAATGAGATAAAGACTCGAAGAGGGGTGAGACAAGGGGACGTAATATCACCAAAATTATTCACGCTAGTTCTCGAAGATGTCTTTCGAAATTTACACTGGAAAGACAGAGGAATAAACATAGCAGGCGAAAAACTGAACAACTTGAAATTTGCAGATGACATCGTCATATTCGCTCAAACCGAGGCAGAACTGATAGGCATAATTCAGGAACTATACCATGAAGCAAACAAGGTTGGACTAGAGATAAGCATAAATAAAACCAAATTCATGAGAAACGAAGATACAATTACCAATACACTAACCATTGAGAACCAGTTAATCGAAAAAGTAGCGTCGTACATTTATCTAGGCCAAGAAATAACAATTAGTAAGGAATGCCAGAATACAGAGCTCAATAGGAGAATACGGTTAGAATGGGCAGCATATAGCAAACTAAAACAGGTGTTTCAGTCAAATCTACCAATGAAACAAAAAGCAAAAGTATACATGTGTCCTGCCAGTGTCTACATATGCATTGGAAACTTGGGTCTTGACAAAAAAGAGCTTGAACAAGCTCAAAACACATCAAAGAGCAATAGAGAGAAAGATAGTTGGAGTAACACTGAAAGACCGAAAAACTAACGAATGGATCAGGAGAACATCAAAAATCGAAGACATCGAAAGGAGAATAGCCTCACTCAAATGGAACTGGACTGGGCATATTGCTGGAGCAGCAAAGTGACTAGATGGAGACCTTGGGGCGAGAGGAGAAGCGTTGGCAGACCTCAACAGCGTTGGTACGACGATATAAAACGCACAGCAGGTTTAAATTGGTATCAGGTTGCACAACACAGGGAAACCTGGAGAACATTGAGATTGAGAGAGGCCTATATCTAACGGATAGAAAACGGCTATAAGGAAGGAAGGAAGGTAGAACATTAAATGTACCTGCTGATATAAAATTAAATAAGTATGATTATTTACGATACTTAAAATCAAAAATTAAAGAGAAACATAATAAGGAATGGAAGCGAACATTTGAAGTCAAAAGGAAATGGTATTACTATCACCAAAATGATTTTCCTCATAAACCTTGGTTTGGTAAATTTCCATATATCGACAGAGGGCACATCACAAGTATAGTTAGATTAAGAACTGGACATTGTGTGAGCCCAGAACATTTGTATAAAATTGGATGTAGCGAGGATTTCATATGTTAATGTGTCCCCGAGCGAGAAAAGTCTTAAACCTTTGATGTTTTGTCGATATAACATGTTTACAGCCAGAAGGAAAAAAGAGGGAAGATGTGAGCAGTCACTCCCAGACGCTCGTAAGAGCATTCCCGATAGATTACATAAACCTGCGCTGGTCATATGTCGTAACGGCGGAGGCCAAAAAACAAAAAGAAGAAGTAGAAGAGAAGAGCAAAAAATGATTGATATAAAACGTATCGTCTCTGAGAAAGAAATTTCTTTCTATGAGTATAGAGAGGAAATTTCTTTCTATTTCGTGAACCTATTCTGTACCATTCTTTCTATATCTATTAGGCAATGCTCAGCTATAGAGAACTGATAATTATTTTTAGGGGAATTTGGGACATATTTTAGGTCAACCATGTGAGCCCATTGATTCTCCACTTTGAAATTTGGCGCACCTTTATTCAACACATGATAGAACAACAAATAATTTTTTAATAAGATTCAAACAGGGCGTTTTTTCAAAATTCAAAAAAGAAAATTTGGTTCTTTTTTAGAAAAATATTGTACTTCTAGAATATGGACATGTTGTATATCAAAAGAAAGAGCATAAAAAACTGAAAAAATGACACCTGTTCCAGCTTTCTGGCTTAAAGTGCGTTTAAAATGTGCGAAAACAAAAATATTTATTGGATTTGCTATTAGAAGAAATTGAGGACAAAAAATGTTTAGTAACTAGCTTCTGCAAAGAAAATGAACAAGTTCATCCATTATTTAAAACCAGAAATGACAAAGGCTGTTTTCATACTTCAATAAATAGAGATTTATTGAAAGATGGAGAAATACAGGCAATTTTTAGATTAAATATTGCTCAGTTCAATATACTGGAGTTGATAAGAACCGTTTTTGATATTATGAAGAAATATTTCATTAAATTATTAAAACTCATTACCGACTCATAATAATAAAAATAAATTGAATTAGTTGACCAACTTATTACTATTTTTTGAAACAATATTTAACAGATTACCCACTAACTTAATACTAATAAACAACTTATTTCAAAACACAAATTCAAAATTCTACATGCCCTCCATCTCGTTCCATACATTTCACCGTCCTGAAATTAATTTCTCTTTGAACATTTCAGAGCGTACTTTGGTTAATAGCATATACACAATCCATTATGCATTGTTCTAAATGTGCGACGTCTCTGAAGGGTCTTTCTCGATAAACCTTATCTTTTAAATATCCCCTCAAGAAAAAGTCCAGAGGGCTTAGGCCCGGGGTTCTAGCGGGCCAATGATTTACCGAATAGCGACTTATCCAATGCTCACCAAATTCGTTATCTAACCATCCTCTTACTTCTCGAGTTGAATGAATTGATGCACCGTCCTGTTGAAAATACAGATTGGCTCGCTTTGCCAGTGGGATACAATCCAAAAATTGGGTTAATTCGTTTTACAACAAAGTTAAATAAGTCTGGCATTAAGGTTTTCTCTAAAAAAAAATGGACTAATAATTTGACAATTCCAAATTCCGCAGCATACATTAACCTTGAATCTGTATTTGTTTTTATTTGCTATAAAAAAATGGGGGGTTGTGTCAGCCCATCAACTACGGTTTTGTGAGCTTACTGTTCCATTTTCTGTGAAATTTGGATTATCTTCTATCATTCCTTGATACCTAGCGCAAAAATCAAACCGGGCGTCATGATCTCTATCCTTCAGAACTTGAATAAATTTAGGTTTGTATGGGAGAAACTTATTGCTTTTCAAAATACGGCCAATTGAGGTTGAAGAAATATTAATGTTTTGATAAACTTACGCTATGGATACTTCAGGATTTTCTGCAACGGCCAAAAGCACTTCCAAACTATTTTCTTCATTAACCACAGTTTTTTCATGAGGCACTTTAAATTTGTTTTCAACTGAATCAGTTTCCTCAAAAATCTTTAATAATCTTGCTACAGTTGTAAAATGGACGTTTTGGCAAGGATGTCTTTGGTAAAAATATTAGCAGCTTCTCTTGAGCATTATGAATTTTCTCCGCAAATTAGAACCAACTCTATCTTTTCTACACGTGACAGTATAGAAGGCATTTTCAGTAAAAATATCTTTACAGAATGTGTAAATAGAAGTAAGTAAGCTTAACGAAAACGGAAAATTACGGATCAAATGTCACAATGATGTTACATGAATATAAATTTATGATTTGAAAGCCCGCTTAGTTAATTTAAAATTTTGTATTGCGGCAAAATAGCTAGAGAAAATGGGCTCTAGGATGGTGAAATGTGGGGAACTAGGAATCGCTATGAAATGTATGCAGACATTTTAAATATAGTAAATTATCTTGTAATAATATTAGCGCATTGGGTTTTTGTCAATATTATTTCAAAAAAGAATCATTAAATAATAATAATTTAATAATTATTATTACTGTAAGTAGTCAATGTTTTGAAACTTTGATGAAACATTACATAAAAACATTAATAACGGCTCTTTTCAATTGGAATGTCACAATTAAATTATATGAAACCGCACAAACTGACAATATACAAGGCATTGCTACAGAAAAGTTTCATGCGCTCAACGAATATTTTCATTTTATTCTCTAGGAATGACCTAAATCAATACTTCTGAATTATTTTACCCTTACACATTAAACACTGCGTTACCCAAACTACTTCAACAATGAAATCGGTAGAATATCAGTTCAGAAGAGGGCCAAGGCGAAAAACGATTTTTTTTATTCTTTGTTTTTATCGCTCCAAATTTCATACGTGGCCCTAAAATATCATTCTGATCAGTTATTCCAAATAACTTTTTTCGATATTTTGCCATTGAACCCCACTTTTCGCATTTTCACATCCAATTTATCGAATTTGCCGCCATGACGGTGCCCACGTGACTGATGTCAAAATGTATTTTTAGGTTATCGACTATACAGGATCGATCATATATATTAAATTTTCCTATATACTACGACTAAAAATTTTTCCCATACGTAGCGAACATTATGGTGGACACGATATAGCTCAGGGCTTCCCAAAACTGAGCGTCGCGACGCCCTGCGGCGTCGCGGCGTTGTACCAGGAGCGTCGCTTGTCGATGCGACCGAGTCGATTGAGCGCCGGGCGCATTCTGACAAATCTCGGCTCGGACCAGTATTGCCAGATTATTTATATTAATTTTCTTTAATTTAACCTAAATATTCTTCATATTTCTGCAGTGGTGTGTAACCTCATTTTGGAATACCCACCCACCATTAGTGAGGCCAAAGTCTACGTAATGAATAATTTATATTCCTTAAACTTTTGTAAGGCCAAAAAAAATCTGTAAACTTTCAAATCGATAAATGAGAATCAACACAAATCACCATGCACAATTATTATTATTATGCTTTAGTTATCATAGATAATTAGGCAAATGCATAAAATATAAATACCTTCACACTTTTCAATGTTTTCATGTTCATACCAATACATAACACTTAACCTATCACAATTCGGGAATTGGGACTTCCCCAGTTTCCCCTATAAAGAACTGTAGCAAACTGCAATCTTTTTATTTTGCTACTGCTAGCGCCATCTCTAGGCCGAATTGCCAACAGTTTTGAGTCGTAGCTAACCATTTTACCGAAAAATCTCAGAACGCAGACGAAATTAATGAAATCATTGTAAAAACATGTGAGTTTAAAAAAATTCTTCATATTTTAGTGGTTTTCGTAAAATATTCTTCTTTTCTTCATTAGCTCTTTTTGTAGGCTAAAATTCTGCATATTGAAGAAAATGCTGCATTTCTGGCAACACTGGCTCGGACAACGGGGCCGCCTCTGCCGGCCGGCTCCCCTCCCTCGTGTTCTCTACTGCCACGCGTTTTCATGTCATTCATTCAAGCTTTTGCTTTGTTTAACTACGCACGCGGAGTTTTGATTACAATAATGGACAGTTTTATTCAAAAGAATAGGAAACGAAGTGAAGACTCAGGTGAGAGCAGTAATGTTAATTTAAGTAAAAAGAAGAAATATAGGAAATATGACGAGCAATATTTGAATTTAGGATTTACCTGCATTACTAAAGGGGATGTACAGCTTCCACAATGTATTGTTTGTCACAAAGTGTTGGCGGCTGAAAGTATGCTTGCTAATAAACTAAAACAGCATTTGGAATCAACTCACAGTCATTTACAAGGTAAGCCAAGAGATTTTTTTGTAAGAAAATTGCAAGAAATAAAACATCAGTCCACGGCTTTGGTTTCAAGAGCATCAATTTCTACCAAAGCATTACTCGCCTCTTACATGGTAGCTCACCGTGTTGATAAATGTAAAAAACCACACATGATCGCTGAGGAACTGATCTTACCTGCAGCAGTTGATATGGTATCAGTGATGATTGGAGAATCGGCAGCTAAAGAAATAAAAAATGTACCTCTTTCAAACAATACGATTAGTCGCCGTATTCACGACATGGCAAAAGATATTAATGAGCAAATTGTGGAGAAACTTTCAGGTTTATTTGCCATTCAACTGGACGAGGCGACTGATAGTAATGATGATGCTCAATTGATATGTTACGTACGGTACATACAAGAAACAAATGTATGTGGGTATTTATTATTTTGAAAAAAAATATGTGAAAGTGGTAAAGCTACTGATTTATTTGAGATTTCAAATTCATATATGATTGAAAATAATATTAACTGGGATAACTGTGTGGGCGTATGTACGAATGGTGCCCGGGCGATGTCTGGACAGTATGGAGGACTGCAAGCTCTCATCAAAACCAAGGCTCCAAGTGTAAAATGGACACATTGTGTCATACATAGAGAGGCCTTAGCAGCAAAGCACATTACACCTGAATTAAGTGTTGTGATGGATAGCATTATTAAAGTGGTGAACTACATTAAAACACGACCCGTGAAATCAAGACTTTTCCATAAACTTTGTGAAGAAATGGGAGCCGAGCATACCTCTTTAATTTATTATTGCAACTCTCGTTGGCTGCCCAAAAGTAACGTACTTGCATGTGTATACGAATTAAGAAATGAATTTTACATGTATCTACATACAGAATCACATAATGATGCGGAAAACTTTATTAATTCAGAGTTTATAATAAAGTTAGCATAACTCTGTGACATATTTAACAAATTAAATGATCTTAATAAGTCTTTGCAGGGAAACAATACTCATATCCTGCAATTGGCAGATAAAATTAATGGGTTTCAGAAGAAGTTGCTCTTATGGAAGAAAAAATTAGAAGATCAAGAAATTGGCTGTTTCCCTGCCTTACAAGGTACTCTACGAGAAAAATCGATAGTAATCCTCGATCCCTCTTTAAAAATTACGTTTACACAGTACTTGTTATCATTAAGCGAACACTTTGAGAAGTATTTTCCCGGAAATCTGGAGCAATATGACTGGGTCAGAAACCCTTTCCAGTCACCCACACCATCGACACTTTCAACAGAGGAAGAAGAACAACTAATAGAATTGTCCTGTGATTCCAGCCTAAAGCTTCAATACGACAAGGACAAACTGTTTGAATTTTGGAGCTCAGTTTTTCATGAATACCGTGCCATCAGCACTGCTGCATTTAAAGTTTTATTACCATTTGCGACTTCGTACTTGTGCGAAACGGGTTTTTCTACAGTTGCAGTAATTAAGAACAATTACAGGTCAAACAGACTTAGAAAAAGAAATATGAGTGGCAATTTCTAAACTGGAGCCCCGTTTTCATAAGCTATGCTCAGAAAAGCAAGCACACCCCTCACATTAACCCTTTAGTGGGCCGTGATAAATGTATTTACCACCAGCTTCAAACTTAGTTTGGCGATTTAAATAGACATTTTTGTACAAACTAGTGGATCCATCTACTGACGAGACGTTCAAGCTTTCTGTCTGGAAATTCAGGTAAAGAAGGGACCTTGTTGTAAAGCACGTGCTGAAAGGTATTGTTGTGGGTGTCAACATTTTTCGCGCCAATTTACCGTAAACAAGTGTTTTTATTGCTTATTTGTCTACCAGTGATATAAAAGTAAATATATAAGACTTTTTTTGTGTTAAGGCTTTTATTTTTAAGTTTTGTTAATTCTAGAAATGATAAGACTAAGTCTAAGTCATTTGGTTTACCTAAAAATGAATATTGATTGAGTGGCAAACATATTTACCACCGCCCGTGTGGGTGTAACTGAATTTTCTTTTACAATATTTTATTATTTTTTTAGTAAAACGTTCAATCATGAAAAAGAGGTGAAATCTAGATAATCCAGAAGATGCTAAACAGGCCATTAACTATCTTTATTGTTCACCTGATGAGGAATATAATTCGGAGAATGAATGCAATTCTGAAGCTGAAGAAGAACTGTGTGAATTAGACAATTCGGGCATTGATAATAGTTCTGTCTCTTCTACCGTTAATAGTCCAAGTTTATTGACTCAATTGAATCATGAAGTATCTGAAAATGTTCCTAGCAGTTCAGGTGTAACTATTCAGGAGAGTTATAATGTACGAGTACCACCGTTTGATAGTGATAGTGTCTCTTTTTGCAATAATGAAGGTAATCATTATATCTAGTACCTACTTATTATTATAGAGTTAACTTTACTCTTACTTTCAGATCTAATAGATGCAGGTAGAAGTCCCCAAAAAACAAAGGAAAAAAAATCAAAAAAAGTAAAGGTGGAACTGGAATGGTCTGACCAATCTGAATATTTTGACGATTTGTTTGGAATTTGTGAAGGAACCGGAAATTACTTTGTCACCGGAAAATAATGGAAAGGCAGTATCTTATTTTCAAGATATTCTTGATGATACCATTCTAAATTCAATTGTTTACCAAACCAATTTATATGCCGAACAAAAAAATATCAAAAACTGGAATCCTTTATCTTTAGCGGAACTAAAAACATATATAGGATGCTTGATTATAATGGGGATACGTAGACTGCCAAGGTTGGAAAACTACTGGAGCTCAGACCCGTTGTTGGGAGTGACGGGAGTCTCAACTGTATTGAGCTCTAAACGTTTTAAAAAAATTACAGAAGCTTTCCATATAAATGACAATGCTCTGTATCCTCCGCATGATAGCCCAAATTTTGATAAATTGTATAAACTCCGACCTCTAATAGATCATATTAGTAGAAGAAATAGTGAGGTGTATGAGTGCTTGTCTAATCTATCTGTTGACGAATCAATAATAGCTTTTAAAGGCAGATGTTCATTCAAGCAGTACTTGCCTATGAAACCCATCAAACGCGGCTATAAAGTTTAGTACTTAGCAGGTTCTAAAACTGGATACATAAGCAAGTTTGAAATATATACTGGTAGGTCTGGAGAAAAAGGAAAACGCAACTATGGTGACTCTGAAATTGGTTTGGGAGAAAAGGTTGTAATGGAACTAACAAAATAAATAAGAAATAAAAATTGTCTTGTAGCTTTCGATAACTTTTTTACGAGTGTATTTCTTCAAAAAGAACTCCATCGCCATGGAATATACAGTGTAGGAACAGTGAGAACAGATAGAATAAATTTGCCAGAAATGTTAAAGAATAAACATAATCTGCAACGAGGAGAATTTATATTTAATTTCCATGATGTTGTAAGTGCTGCAAACCTGTTTGTTTTTTAACCACCGCAGTTTCTCCAAAAGAAACAGCTATCATACAACGAAAAAATAAAGATGGTTCAAAAAATTCAGTACACTGTCCTAAAGTTGTAAAGATTTACAATTCTATTATGGGAGGAGTCGATAACTTTGATCAGAAAAAAGAAAGCTATGGTATCGGAAGGAGATCAATCAAATGGTGGTATAGGATTTTTTATTTTTTATTAGATATGAGTATTATAAATAGCTTTATTTTGTATAGCAGATCTAAAAGAAACTCCCACGATCAGTTACTTTATCAACTTGCTTTAGCAAGGGGTCGAGGAACCATTGGTCCCTCTGGTACCACTGGTTCCAGGGGAATTAGCTGAGAAGGTCATATGAACCTCTCGAGGACGCTTATCCCAAAACCGTTGTGCGCTATGAAGAATAGCACCCTGCACGAGGTGACCCTGCATAGCAGTGGTTTCTCAATGCTTCTGCAGCGAGGGGCCGCTGTGAACTAAACACAACGGATCTAAACAAGGTATGTTGAAAAAATCCCCCTTAGTTAAGGGACAGTACTAGGAACCACAGCGTGGAGGAGGGAGCCTGCGCTCCGGGGCTCGGGGGGGCGACTGGATACCCTGTCCGGAGCGTCCTCGGCGCGCCGGAGTGGACGCTCTATCTGTGGAAACCTGCCTAGTACACACCGCGTTTCACAGAACGCGGGGGCTTGCCTTCAACAGCCGGCCAAGTAGAAGAGAACTACAATAAAAATCTCCCCAAGTTCAAGGTGGAACAGCATAAGCTGATGACTGCATGGCTAGTGGGTAGACTAGCTGCTATTATGCGAACTCCGGGGCAACTGGCGCCCCCCGGTTTCAATGGCCTTCCTGCGGCATGCGGGGCTCTGCCGTAGGTGACTGTTCTTTCCCTAGCTTCTCGTGGGACCATTTATGGAAAACGTAGGAAAAAATCAGGGTGAGGAAAACTCCCCAAAAAACACAGAGGACGAAATCCTCATGGAAACAGGCAGCATCACACAGGACGCCGAATGTACTGACACTGAAGCTGACCTGCTCAAATCTGGCAGCGACGAGGATACTGATAAGTCCTCTAAAACCCTCTTGAAAGGGAAGGACAGAATCAGGCTCAGCGGAGCTGCCAGAAAGAGGTTTAAATACCTCGTCAAACAAGGCCTCCCAATAGAAGAGGCCAGATTGAAATCGGTTGAACCTATGAAGAAGCCTACCTCTGACAAAGGACTGAAAAGAGTCCGGTCAGAGGAAAAGACTCCCGATGGTCAACTGAAGAAAAGACAGAAGGCGACAGATAGAGGCAGCAGTGCCTCAGTGCCCACCAAACCAACCTTCAGTCAAGCTACCGGAGGCGTGAAAGTGGGCATTCTGCCAGCTAACTATCCAGAGGTTCTCCTGACAACGGAACAAATAGAAGCCGTAAAGGAAGCCATACTGGACAAAATCATTGAGCTGGGGAAGAAGGCTACCACAAAGCCTTTCTTCCACAGCTCACATAATAGACCTGGATGGCTAGCCCTGATGTGCGCCGATAACGCCACCGTGCAGTGGTTGAAAGGTGCCATCGTGGACATAAAACCCTGGGAGGGTGCGCGGCTGGAGGTTGTTGAAGAGGCAGCGATGCCTCACAGCGAGATTCTGGTTGCGTGCTTGCCAGGCAGCCAGGGATACTCCACGGAAAAAATCCTTGGATTAATAGAGGCCCAAAATGACCTCAACGCAACGAACTGGAGGGTACTTAGGAGAACATCCGAAGGCCCTCTGGAACTTCTTACTGTCTCGGTGGACCTTCAGTCGGCCGAGAGATTAAGGAAAACAGGGATGGTGATCAACTATAAGTTTGGTCACACAACCCTCAGGGCAAGGGGTGGCAAACACAAATCGGCCACACTTGATCCCTCAGAACCTGGTACCTCGGGCACCACACAGAGTGCAGATAACAACAAGAAGCAGACCGAACAGGCTGCCAAAAATGTTGAAAAATCTGCAAGTAAAGGGCAGAAACTAACCAAAGGCAAAAAGGTGCCTCGGACCAAGGACAGCCCTCATACCGGCGGAGCTAGGAAAGAGGGGAACCAAAAGCCCCTCCTAAGCCCCCGAAAAAATGAGCCAAAAGCTCAATTGCATTCAAATAAACCTCCAACATTCAAAAGCAGCCACGAGTGTGCTTAGAAGGAGGTTTATTGAAGGCAATTTACATATAGGGATGCTCCAAGAGCCCTGGATAAACGGAGGACGAATACAAGGACTCAACATTAAATCGTGTAAGTTACTTTATTTCACTTCTCACGAAAAACCACGAGCAGCCATATTGCTCGCACCCAATATAAAATTTTTACCTGTTCCAGAGTTCATCACTGGAGATTTGGCAACCGCCATCGTGGAAGTGCCAACTGAAGCAGGCAAGAGGCAGATGGTCATTGCCTCAGCCTACTTCCCAGGGGACTCGACAACACACCCTCCACCAGAGGAAGTCCAAAGCCTCATCAGATGGTGCAAAAAAGGGAACAGGCACTTCATTCTGTGCTGCGATGCGAACGCCCACCACCTAACATGGGGAAGCACGGACACTAACGCAAGAGGTGAGTACCTTTTAGAATATTTGGCGGCAACTAACATCGACATTATCAATAGAGGTAATAAACCCACCTTTATAAATGCGATCAGAAAAGAGGTACTTGATCTAACCCTTGCTGATTCATTTATAACAAATTACATTAACAACTGGCATGTCTCTGACGACTCTTCAATGTCGGACCATCAGCACATTAGGTTCGACCTGGAGACGTCGGAGACACGCTTCGAGGGATATAGGGTGCCAAAGTTGACTAACTGGGATGATTACAAAGAGCATCTTGGAGGGGAAACGGAGGACTTCCAAACATCCATTGAATCAATAGAGGAACTTGATGCAGCCTCGACACAACTTCAAAATGCTATAACAAAAGCATATGAATTCAGCTGTCCCGAAAAACAAAAGGCAACCACTCGGGACGTGCCTTGGTGGAATAAGGAACTAGCAAAACTACGGGTGAAAGTCAGAAGACTTTTCAATAGAGCTAAGAGTCTGGGACACTGGGAAGACTACAAAACAGCTCTTTCTGAGTACAACAAAGAACTCAGAAAATCGAAAAGAAGAACATGGAGACAGTTGTGCGAGGGGATCACTGAATTGGCCCCAGCACAGCGTCTCCAGAAAGTTCTCTCAAAAGAACATTCCAACGGTATCGGTCTGATCAAAAAACCGAACGGAGGATACACTGATAACCCTAAGGAGAGTCTAAGTGTTCTCTTGCAGACGCACTTTCCTGGTTCTAAAGCGGTTGTGGAAAATGAACAGCAAAGTGCTCACCTGGAAGGGGTCGTTCGCAACCCCAATAGAGCCAGCAAAAGCCTAGCTGGGAAAATTTTCACAACCCAAAGAATCAAATGGGCTATCAAAAGTTTCAAACCATTTAAGTCGCCAGGAAAGGACGGGATATTCCCCGCCTTACTGCAACATGGCCTTGAATTAATAGAACCCTTCCTGAAAAGGCTATTCAAAGCCAGCTTTATCTTCGGCTACATACCGAAGACCTGGAGAGAGGCTGTAGTGGCGTTCATACCTAAGACTGGAAGACGCCCAATGGACGAACCAAAGTCTTATCGCCCCATTAGCATCACCTCTTTTCTCCTGAAAGCAATGGAGAAAATAATAGACTGTTATGTCAGAAGCGAACTCCTCGAGTTAAGACCGCTTCACAAGAAACAGTTTGCTTATCAAGCAGGAAAATCCACGATTAATGCTCTACAATGCCTAATTGAAAGCATTGAAAAGACATATGTGGCAAAAGAAATGGCTCTTTGTGCCTTCATTGACATAGAGGGTGCTTTCGACAACACCTCACATGCCTCCATAACCAGATCATTAGAGGAAAGGAATATCAACGCCTCACTGATCAGATGGACACAATCAATGCTAAAAAGCAGAATCATTGTGGCGACCCTTGGGGGAGAGACAGTCAAGATGACAGCAGAAAAAGGTTGCCCCCAAGGGGGAGTTTTATCGCCTTTGCTGTGGTCACTGGTTGTCGACGACCTGTTAGTAAAGCTACACGAATCTGGTTTCACGACTCAAGGTTATGCCGATGACCTAGTCGTCACCATTAGGGGCAAACATGACGGAGTAATCTCCGACCCCATGCAATTAGCCCTAAACATAATCAGAAGCTGGTGCGCAAAGGAAGGACTCAACGTCAATCCTAGCAAAACAGTGCTGGTTCCATTCACCAAGAGGCGAAAGTACGAACTTAAAGCCCCAACTCTGAATGGAACCCAGCTAACATTTTCCAAAGAGGTGAAATATTTGGGAGTTATAATAGACCATAAACTGACTTGGAACAGCCAAATCAACCACATTCTTTCCAGAGCTACAGCGGCAAGTTGGACATGCCGCAGAGTCTTTGGTAAGACATGGGGTCTGAAACCAAAAATGATTTATTGGTCATACCAAACGATCATCAAACCCATGGTCACCTACGCCTCACTAGTGTGGTGGCCAAAAACTCAACAAATTTCGGCACAAGTCAAGCTGCAGAAAGTGCAGCGGATAGCCTGTCTGGGAATAACAGGGGCAATATTTACGTGCCCTACTGCAGCTCTGGAGGTAATGTTAAACCTTCCGCCATTGCACCTATGTGTAAAGAAAGAAGCAGCAAGCAGTGCCTTCAGACTGAGCCAGACAAAAAGCCTAAAAGCAGGAAATCTGATCGGACACTTAAAGATTTTGGAACATATTTCCCTAGAAGCCATGTCTAAACCGACAGATTTCATGCCAGTTAGGTACGACTTCGAAATGCAGTTTGAAGTGGTCATAAACAGCCACCAAACTTGCACAGAGAACGGACCTCAACTGGGAAGGGATGCATCAGTGTGGTACACAGATGGATCTAAGATGGACGAAAGGGTTGGAGTGGGCGTTACAGGACCGAATTTCAGGCTCTCAAAACCCCTTGGTAACACCCCAACCATCTTCCAAGCAGAAGTACATGCTATAGAACTATGTGCCCAGGAATGCCTTGAAAGAGGCACTCGAAGGGAAAAAATCTATATACTGTCAGATAGCCAAGCAGCGCTAAAAGCTCTGAGGTCATACACCTGTGAGTCTAAGCTAACTTGGGACTGTAAACAATCCCTGAGACAACTGGCAGCAAACAATCAGGTCACCCTGATGTGGGTGCCAGGTCACAGAGGAATTAAAGGCAACGAAGAAGCAGATTGCCTTGCCAAAGAAGGGGCAAATACACAATTTCCCGGCCCAGAACCCTTCTGTGGACTCTCCAAAGCCCACTTAAAAGAGGAGTTCCGACGCTGGGAAACCGATGAAATGAAATCTCACTGGAATAAAGTGCCAGGACAAAGACAAGCGAAAAGACTAGTGTGCCTATCGCCTAAGAAAGCTAAACAGCTTCTCGAGTTGGACAAGAAAGACTTGAAGATGGTAACGGGACTCCTCACTGGACACTGCCCTCTGGGGTATCACCTCAAAAAGATGGGCAAATCAGAGAGTGACAGTTGCCGCTACTGCGAGAACTTCGCGGAAACTGCAGAACATTTGCTTTGCGAATGCCCAGCGCTTTTCTGCAAGAGGCTTAAGTTCCTGGAAGGGGCCTTTTTAACGCCCTCCGACATCAGGAACTTAGCTCCCAGGAAACTGATAAACTTCACAAGAAGTCTCGGAATCCCGGGCCTCGAATAGATCAAGGGTCACGCACAAAAGAACTTATAGGTCGAAGTGCTTGTGAGGCTGTACAGCCTGTACGACCCCCCCTACAATCTACAATCTGCTTTAGCTAAACAGCTAATAAAATCATTTAGTTCTCGTAAAAGGCGAGGAAGAGTACATTTTTTGGCAAATAAACGAAGTGTTCCCGATGAAATGAAACTAGCTCAAGTTGGGGTTCACTCGGTTGAAAAAGGCACATACAGAAGGTGTAGGATCTGTAGTACCAAAATAAACCAAAAAAGAACGCCCTTTACCTGTTCTCATTGCAAAGTGCCCGTTTGTGTACCAATTTGTTTTAAAAAACTACATTCAAAGTAAAAAAAAATGTTTTATCCGTAGATGGGCGGTGGTAAACATATTTACCACTACAATTTTTTTGTTATTTTTTTATTAAGTTTTTGAAAATGAATTCCGATTTGATTTGAAAAACTACATTTCAAGTCAAAAATAAGCATTTTGTTTTGTTCTGAAAAAAAATTGTTTTGTTCGCGGATGATCGGTGGTAAAAATAATTACCACCATAATTTCTTTTGTTATTTTTCGAATAAATTTTTGCAAATCATTCAATGTGTTTTAATGACTAAATAAATATTCCCAATCACACAAAAGTACTTTTGTATTTGTAGTACCTCATTTTTGCCCGTTAAAGGGTTAACCAGCCAGTTACATAAATACGTATCTCTTTTTATTTTTGTGCTTATGTTTTGATTTTGTTCTTATTTTCTAATAAAAATTATAAATGTTCAAATAGTGTTTTTCTGATAAACCTGTAACTAGGCTAGTACTAAACTTGGTAAGTATTTTTGGAGACTGGGTTGAGGGGCGTCGCAAAAAAATAGCAAAGTCCCAAGGGCGTCACAGTACGAATAAGTTTAGGAAGCCCTGATATAGCTAATCCACTTTTTAATTTTACAATTTTTTTTTGAATTTTACTATTTTTTATGTCGAAAAGTATATGTTTCCGTAATTTGTGATTTAGTATAAACCTTTCTTATAATGAGACCTATCGGTAAAAAAATATGAACCCAGACATAGATCGAGTTATTCTAAAGATTAGCCGTTTTAATAAAATGTAAATATTCACCTGTGGAAATTGGTTGAAATTGTTTCCGCCTGGTCCATTGCCGTACAACGCCATAATACTATCCTTGTCTAATTTAACTTTTTCCTTTTCCGTAGGTAATACTTGATTGAAGAAGCTCTCTTCTTCCTTTTTGACGGAATCGAGAGCGTCTTGTTTTTCCTGTTTGACCGCCGGTGTAGGTGCAGACACGAAATTACTAAAATTATCCTCGGGATTTTGTAAACCTACACAAACGATACATTACATTACACTACAGACCTGAATAATCAGTAATGCGAGTTTTAAAAAATACGTTTTTTCAAGTACGAATAAATTACCGGTAAAATTGGGAAACATAATTGTTTTTTGGATAAAAATAATAATTTATCAGGGCTAAAAACCTTACCTAAAATTTGGAACAGTTTGAAACGTGCACACAAAATTTTTTGATGACATAACGACACAACAAACAACTTTATTTGGATATTTATTATTAAGATGACTAGATTTCCCAAAAAAATGCCTTGGAAACCAGATTTGTATCAAAATCCTTTTTTATATGCAGCTGATAAAACAAAAACGCAACACTAACCTCAAATTCCCTTATGCTAAGATTTATTTGTTGATATACCCCGTTTTTAAACTAGGAGGACTGATTTGAATTTAAGTTGGCAATTCTGTATATTCCTTATTGGTCAAACCGCAACCGGTTTTACACAGCACTTTTGACATATATTATGATTGACAATTGTATAAATTGTAAACAAATAGTGTTCATTTTGTTCTTTCTTGCGTTCTTGTTATTGTCTTATTAAAATTATGGATTAATTTGAAAATGGACTCAATAATATAATATTCCCAATCCTAGCAGACATCATTCACCCCTTAACAAAAGGAGCTCTATTATTTTAGGCCACTTATGATGAACCAGAGACAAAATTGTAAAAACGTTTTGTAAGTTATCGAAAATAACACTTTTGAGTGAAATTAACGTATACAAATTTTATTTTTTAGGAGTTGCTACATCGACTGTGTTTCGAATTATTAAAGAATATAGAAACACTGGAATAATTGTCTCTTCTAACCATCGTGGAGGTCGTCCAGGAATTATTGAAGCCTTCGACGATAGAACAAAAAATATAATTCGATGCATTGTTCATAGTTTCTTTTTTAAAAATGAAATACCAGCTTTGAATAAAATTTTAACTGAAATAAGAAAACGTTCAGATTTGCCACAAATTTCTCATTCATTTACATAAAGTTATGAAAGAAATAAATTTTAAGTAAGCAAAAAATTATACTAATTTTTATATGAATTGAAAACTCTTTTATTTATTTTATGGTATGTACTCTTAAGAAAATATACTTTTTTAGATACTTGAAAAGAAATAGAAAGAGGATTTTAATAGAACGCAATGATATTGTAAGATGGAGAAGAAATTACGTAAGATCCATCAAACAGCATACACGAGAATAGAGACCCATTTATTACCTTGATGAAACCTGGCTGAATGAAGGTCATACAAATTCCAAAATATGGATACATACATCTAATCAAGATAAAAGAGATGGTTTTCTTAAAGGATTGTCTACAGGTTTGAAAAATCTATCTGGAAAAGGCAAACATTTAATGATTTGTTAAAGATGCATTGCTTTGCTAATATTTAAAAGTAAAAAAACTGGAGATTATCATGAGGATATGAATAGATTCGTATTTGAAAACTGGTTTTCTGAATATCTAAAAAAATTGCCAGACGGTGCTGTAATTCTAATGGACAATTCATCTTACCACAGCCGTGGGGTAGAAAAGGTTCCAACAACATCTTCATTAAAAAAAGATATGCAGAAATGGTTACAATCTAAGAATATACAATTTGATATGAATATGGTTCGATCTGAACTTATATATATATTATAAAACAGCATAAAGATAAGTTTAATTCATATGTTACTGATGAAATGACACAACAAAATAATAAAATTGTACTTAGGCTGCCACCATAACATTGTGAATTGAATCCTATAGAATTGATTTGGGCTCAAGTAAGAAATGACGTGACAGCCAAAAATACTACTTTTACATTAAAAGAGGTAAATAATCTTCTAATGCAAGCCTTCGACAATGTGACAAACATTCACTGGCAAAATTGTGTTGCACATGTCATAAAAGAAGAAGATGAAATGTTCAAGTTAGATAGGATTATGGACGATCTTATAGAACTGATTATCGTTTCTTTCTCTAGTGATGACAGTGAGCCATATTCTGAGTGAATAATTATTTATAACTTTATATAAATTTATTTGTTACAAATAATGTTTAATTAAAAATTATACAAATAGTTCAATGGTTAAACTATTTTTATACCACATCTGATTTCGTACTGAAATATCTGTTTTCAGAATGAGGATTAACTATAACAGGTTGTCTATTGAAAAATAGGCCCTTTTTAATACCATTTGGAAATTTCCTGTTCTTTATAGGAAAACAAAATGATTGCTAGAGCCCCCTTTTCTGTAAATGACTGCAGCATGTGGTCCGTTATCGCGTGACAATTTTTGTTGGCGACACTGAATGTCACGTCAGTGGGCCTTTCCAGGTTATGTTATGTTTAATTTCGGTAATTTCATTTTTTCCAATTTTTTTTTACAAATTTTATCGTTAATATTTTCGAATAGCGTCGACAGCTTCGAAATTACCTTAATATGTGGTGGAAGTTAATATTACAATTTTTAAATAGCTATGTTTTATTTTCTTGAAAAACTGTTAATTAGGTATGTGAATAGCATTTAGTACACAACCATGCTACTACACTTAAATTTTTAAATTACTATACAAGAAAACTATTATTTTTGCAAAATAAACACAAAAATACAGCCTATCTCCAATGACCAGCTACTCTTCTTTAAATCTGTTAATAGTGTCAATGTTTGACTTATTCAGTATCACCAGCATAGTATTTTTTGGCAAATTCACTGTAGCCAACGTAAATTGTCACACGATGGTAACTTACAAGCTGCAGTCATTTTAGTAAATATTTTCCATAAGGACTAGCCAATCCATTTTGGTTTCCTATTTCTGTAACTCTGTATGGAGGGTACTTTCTATGTTGTGTAACTATCATTAAATAATTAAAACGTCTGTAGTTTTTAAATGGTTTTATTATTTTCTTAAACAAGTAGCTCTGCGCCTATCATAAGTGTGGTTATATATCTTTTGAATCCTCGCTTGTCAACCAAAAGCTGGCATGGTTGCGAAGCCTTAAAATGATCAAGGAGTAATGAATGTTGCCTATCTATTACAGGTAGACACCTGGTGTACAGCTGTACGCGTTAAATAACAATAAAAACCGGCCAGAAGTACACACAGGGTATGGTATGAATGTAGCAAAATAATTTAGTAAATATCAAAGAATTGTTCGTCTTCTTTCACGTGCCTTGTCTGGTCTCCCTGACATTGGCAATCACCCTGGCGAAAGTCGTACGGTCCTCTGCTAATCGAAAAAGTTCACCAGCCTTCCTTACAGCAGTCCAGTTCCGAATATTTCTTGGCCACGACTGTTGTTTCCTTCCTGCTCCACGTCGCCCTTCAATCTTGCCCTTGAGTATAAGCTGTAGAAGACGATATTTATCACCTCTCAGAATATGTCCCAGATATGCTGTCTTTCAGCATTTTATGGTCGTCAGAAGTTGCCTTTGTAGTAAATTTTCGTTTGTAACATGCTACGTTCATGGAAAAAGAAGCATTCTTTTGTGCAACCACATTTCGAATGCCTCCAGTTGGTTCATCGTTCTGATATTTACAGTCCATGTCCCCACTCCATACAGCAGTAAAGATCATACATAGCATTTAACCATGCGTTGTTTCAGCTTCAAATTTAGGCTGTTAAAAGTGATTTAATGTCGTGAACTTTCAATAATGCGCTTAGTGATTTTTTAATATTCAATTTTAGAAAAACTTTGTGAATAATTGAACAATTATGGGTAAAATTTGTGTTGTGAAAAGTTGTTCAAGTGAGCATAAATCAAAAAAACAGAAAAATGTATTCACCTCTGTTTCTGTCGTCTTTCCAAACAATATGTAGAATATTTTTTTATGAAAAATTAACTTTATTAAAGATTATTCATTTTACCTTGTTGATTTCTCCATCCTACTCTAATAACTTTTGGAGATTTGTTTAAAATTTACCTTGATGCTAATGTGGCGTCACCTTAATTCTAATTTAATGCATTTTATTTGTCCATTTCCCCACTACAGTCGCAACGCTTGCACACAACGAGTATGAATAAGTGAGATAGAAGAATTCAGTTCCTGTCTCACTTGGTGAGCAACGCTTCCACTTAAGCGCACTAGCAATATAGGAGTATTAAATATGTGGGTACTACAAAAAAGTGTGAAATAGACAGTTACTGTAGTATTTAATATATTGTAAGGGGATAAGTAATTAAATGGACAGTTGAGCAGTAAAAGTTTCAGAAGCAGTTAAAGAATATAAAAGGTAAAACAAAATAAAAAGGAAATCCCTAAGAAGTTGGACGATTATTTTTTTAACAATGTTATATCAATAAACAATAATATTGTCTGCCTTAATTTACTTAATACCCTGGCATAGAGGCGTAACTAGGATGAAGCTGTGAGGGGCATTAACTCCCGAGGGATATGAAATTTTAAGCTCCTAGCTTTTAGTATATTTCAGAAAAGTAGACTTGCTGTGATTATGTCTTAGATTTTTTTATTTTTAGGGTTCAGGGCGTGTTTATATCTTGATCCTCCCAAGTTACGCCACTGCCCTGACATCCGTAGTGTAAACCAGGATTAGTATTATGTATATATGTGGTTTATTTAATAAAATCATCAGACCACTTCAGAAGGTATATTCAACATTATGTACGTAACTCGGTTTGTATGATCAGTGAAAAGTTGATGTATTTTTATACAATAGTATGAACGCGCCCCTTTCGATTTTCACGAATTGCCGCCTTCCCATTCCATAGACGTAGCCATTACAAATTTTTGTATTGCGATTTGATAGAAAAAAATTTACACCAACTTTTACCCTGTATATATTCTACAAATATGGAATCGAAAAAATCAAATATGGTCAGTTATCAAGATGCATCTTTCCTCTATTGAATGGCGTGAGAAATAAATCGATATATAACATACTTTCGAAATTATACAATATTATATGGTAGCATGTTAAAAAAAATTTTACACAAAAATTGAAAATTTTGGTTAACAGCAAATGCATTAGAAAAATTACGTAGTATTATGTATTTTGTGTCAGTTTTTCATTATGATGTATAATTTTCCGAATAACTCGATTTCTAAGAATTTTTTTTCAATTTACCACTCAAAATAATTTTTTTTCCTGCCAGCTGACTTTTATTTTGGAATTCCCGTATCAAAAAAACGTATATGAAATTTCATCCAAATTTAACGCTAAAATATTTTTTTAACAATTTCAGCCCTTTGAAATCGAAAAAATTAATCCAAAAGTTCAACTTTGATATCTTATTATCCTGTATAGAATGTATTATGTTTTATTATATTCAATTAGACTAGATGCAAATATAATCAGGAATATTAAGTTTTTTTATAACAATTTACTATTGAAACAACGTTTATCAGATTTCCTTAAAGATAACAATAATTATTGCTAGAAATAATACACTTATTTTATGCTGGTAATATGTATTTCTGCTGGTCCAAATGATTAAATAATCTTATCACAAGTATAAGCATAATTTGTAACCAGTTAAGATATGTGTAGAATTCCACAATTTTTTACAAGGTGATCAACTTATCCTGAATATTACCACACAATTTAAAAAAGATTTATGAACATATTTATATTCATGTATTGTGTCGTATAAGATAGTTTATTTTTTAAAATACATGTGAATGATCACTTTGTAAAAGTATTATTAATTAAACATGAGTTTCGTTAAAACTCTACCTCCTATTCAGGATCTACTTACAAGAATGGATTAAAAGATTGAATATTAAAATTATTGAAATTTATAACATTTATACTAAAAAAAGTCCCTACTTGGGATTTCAACTAGATACAAAGCTAAATAGAATACATAAGCAAAAAACGCAAACCAATAGACCTCATTATGAATGCATTTTTCTGGTTGCTTGGGAGGAAATCATGCAAGTGCCGTTTCTATCCATTCAGAACCACCTAAAATAGGTAATTTTTCTGAAAAACACTGCGTCAATATGGTCAAAATATTTTTAAAATCGCCATGTGAAGACAACTTTAGCCCACAATCAGCGCAAGGTCAGCATCTCCCTGTCCGGTAAACCTATATGTTTTTCAATATGACGATATGCTTACTCATAGTCAACTTATTTGAGTAACATTGGATGTTAATTTTTCTGCAGAATTTGATAAGCAACACAACTTTAGAAGTAATCTTCTCAATCATGAAGATTATAAAAAACACAGAAAAAAATGTCCTTTATACTTTAAAAGGGTGGAAATGTTCCCTTGCAGCTATATTTCTACTTATTCTGCAATCTCCCTGTATTGGCCACTGGCTATTCAATGCACACCTAGCGAAGATGGAATTGACGCAACAACCCCCCATTGCAGGATGTGCGGAAAGGTAGAGGAAACTGCAAAGTACGTTATCGTCGACTGTCCTGCCTTGTGCAGAAGGAGAGCCTCCTGTTTATATATCTTCTCAGATACAAATCAAGAGGGACTGCAGGAAAGTATAGTTCGAGGAATCTCACTGTTCCCAAAGAAATTAGGATGGGACTCTGCTTAATATCTGCGAATGGGCATTAGGGCACCCGACTTTAACACCTCGTGACTAAAAAAAACTCTCTTCCCTTCCCTTCTGATTTGGATGCAAAAGGCCCAAATCTTTTCACCACGAGCCGCCATTGAAATCATGAATGCCATTATTGTCCTACCAGGACTTCCAAATACCAACAGTTCAAGACACAATACAAAAGGAAAGCCAGAAACATCACAAGAGATTATAAATGCACACCAATCATTTAATAAAACCCCTAATAATAACAGCATGAATTTTGTACAACTGGTCTTATAATAAACTACTTAATGTTAAAATTTATTTCCAGATTATAATAATTTCATTTAAAAAAATTATATATTAAAATAATCCACAATTCAATTGTTAATTTAAACAAAGAAATCAATCATCTGATAAAATATGAACAATTGAAGTTATCTATACTAATATTAAACTTAAAATTTATTTAATAAGTAATTTAATAGAATTTATGTATGTGAATTTTCTGTTACTTCAATGTGAAAGTCATAAAAATGATTCAAACATTTTAAAAGTATGCAGGCATAGATAAAAATAAAACACCGGCAATTAACTATCATAAGTAAAATATGACAATTAAAAACTATCATGAGTAGAGTATGAACCATTTTAAAATACACAGAGATATGCTACAAAAAAAATATCTTTATCTAGAAAGCTAAATAGACTATAAAAAATATCTCCAGAAAGGAAGTTCACATTTGAATGTCCTAAATTGACATGAAGATAAGCATTCCAATGATAAATTTATAAATTTAAATATAATACTATAAATGTATACATATCAGCCCTTTTCAATTTATATTTTCCTATATAATTAATAATTGACTATTTATATTGAATAAAAACTCCTATTCTAGACTAGACGTCATTAACGGAGCAGGTTGTCAGTGCTGTCTACTATTTACCTTGTTTTACAAGTTGTTGCCTATTACTTTTCCGCCAACCTATCTAATATGCGAGAAAAGTATTGGTTTACCCACAAAAAAGTTGAAAATTTGAATTTTTTTTGAGTTATTTTTACGTTATCCATTAACAACAACACGAAAAAACGGATTTTAGAAAAAAAATCCTGTGTGTATGTCATCGTCGTCGGCCACTTTTCCTTGCAAGTCTTGTTAGCACAATACAGCCTCCGGAGTGCAATAAGTCACCAATTTTATGATGGAATATTGTTAAGGACATTTCACACCCTATTGATTTTCAGCTCACCAGAGCCAGTACAACGGGTGCTATGGTACTTGAAGTACGACATTTTGTCGTTTTTCGAGAAATTTCAGTTTGTTAGCACGATACAGCCTCCGGAGTTATTTTATGATTGAATATTATTCAGGGCATCTCACTGATGAACCATATTGATTTTCAGCTCACCAGAGCCAATACAACCGGTGCTACAGTACTTTAAGTACGATATTTTTGTCATTTTTGGAGAAGTTTCAGTTTGTTAGCACGATAGAGCCTCCGGAATATATACAAGTGATGAATTTTATGATTGGATATTATTCAGAGCGTCTTAAAGATGAACCCTATTGATATTGAGCTCACTAAAGCCAGTACAACGGGTGCTGTGGTACTTGAAGTACCAAATTTTTGTCATTTTTGGAGAATTTTCAGTTTGTTAGCACGATACAGCCTCCAGAGAGTATACGATTGATCAACTTTATGAATAAGTATTGTTCAAGGTGTCTCACAGATGTACCCTATTGATTTTCAGTTGACTAGAGCGAGTACAGCGGGTCCTATAAAACTAGATATACTAAATTTTTGGTTATTTTTGGAGAAATTTCGGTTTGCTAGCACGATACATCCCCCGAAGTGTATACAAGTAACAATTTTATGATAGAATATTGTTCAGGGCCACAGATGAGGAAAAGTTAGTTTTAATCTTTAAAACCGTTTATCTTTGCTTCATCTGCCAATGTTTTCCACATCTTTCTGTCTTTTGCTTTTCCTTTCCACTTGGTAATTCTCTTTTATATTGTACAATCTTATTTCTCTTAATTTAGTACCATTTTTGCAATTGGTTCTTCTGTTTTTCTATAATTGTCCATACCAACAATTTATTCTGTTCTACTATAACTTTTCCATCTAATGCTTTCAATCAATTCTTGGTCATTCAAGTTTTGTTAGCTGATCAGCATGGGTTTTGGTTTATTTCTAATCCTCGTTTTTTTGTTTCTTCCTCTATTCTTCTTATTTGTTCTCCTACTACTTACTTGAATAACTCTTTGTATTAATAATCCTGTTAATTTACATTATCTTTTTCAAGAGCTATATTTAATAAGGCTGCCAAAAGCCCATTTATGTCGATTATCTGGCCCTCAGTTACATTGATTCGCAATTATTTATTACTATTAAATTCATTATTTGAAAATAATATACATAATACACGTTATAAAATGCACAGAGGAATGAAATGATGTCAAAACATGTCCTTTGCAGATAATCATCCAGGAAATAAGGTTCCAAATTCAATAACAGTTTTGTTACCTTAATCATAAATGCCCTGCAATGTTCTATATTTTTAACGCTGTTAGGTAGTTTGTTAAAAAATACAAGTATAAACCGGATTTTTTTCAGTCATTGTCAATATTTGGTATGAAAAATGTATATCTTGTCTTCTTGTATGGTAACTAAAATTAGTACTGTTTTGTAGAAATAATTCTTTATTTTTGTAATGAAACATTAAGCATTCAAATATGTATAGTGCATATGAAGTAAACATTCTTTTTTCTTTGAAGACCCCTCGACAACACTCTTTGTATCTCATATCAAATATTATTTGTGTGATAAACTCACTTTCTATATTTCCAGCTCCCCAAAAAATTAAACCATATCTCAACAATGATTCAAAATTTGCATGGTATAACACCCTAATATTCTTTTCAATCATATACTTTGAGATAACTCTAAAACTGAAACATATGCTGCTTAGCCTGGTCCTAATATATTCTATATGTTTATCCCACTTCAAAAACTGGTCCATATTTACTCCAAGGAATTTAGTATATTCAATAAAAGAAAAATATTGACAATTAAATTAATGAAATTTTGTAACACTCTTGATTAATTCATTGTTTGAAAGAAAACAATATTAGTTTTTTTTTCAATTAAAATCAATTTTTTTTTTGAAAACCAATCTTTGCCCAATGCAAGTATTGATCAGTCTTCAGGATAAGAGTTTCCACTGAATGTTCTCCAAACAATAAACTAGTATCATCAGCAAAATTAGTTACCTACATTTACATTATCAACAATTCTACATAAGATTGAGCAACTCTAGCTTTCTCTGATTTCCTTCTAACATTTCAACATTAAAATTGTCACACATACTTACTAACCTATTTTCTCTAATTATCAAGAAATCAAGAAATATTTCGAATGACCCGTTAGGTCTATACATAGATAAAATTACAATAAGTTTTTGAACCTTTTCAAATGTACACTCTACACTAGAACATTCAATTACACCACTTTCTGACATATTTCTTACAATCTCCTGTTGTTTCCGTTTGATTCCCATTTTTAAGTAAATTGCCGAGCCATGCATATTTTCTCCTCTACAAAAAGCTGATCCTAATTCAAAATATTTTAGTGTCAGCTCTTGACTTTTCTAATGCACGGTAATACACAAGGCCATACAGCCAGGGTTTTCTTCTAACATATTCTATTCTATCAACTACATTTCCTAACGATTAAACATTCTGATGAATAATACAAACATTTTATTGATTAATTCTAGGTCTATTGTGCTTACTGACAAATTTTCTTTTTGGTACACCCCTTAAAAAATCTGCTTCTTGGGTTACATTATGCCTTCTAAAATCCCTCTTGATTCCAACAAATTGTGGCCAAAAGGATGATCTGTTTTTCTAGTCAAGCAGTCACAACAAAAGATTTTAGCTAATGATTCTTCATAGGTAATTCTTTAATCATTAAATTTTCATTTTCAAAACCTGCATTGGTTTTAATGTAATTCTTTATAATAGTTTCTGTGGCACTTCTCTTGACTCTATAAATCTATAGCCATACCTTACGATTGCTTCCTGAAAATTCTTGATTTTCACCATTATTCACAATACTTCCTGTACCTAAATTTGTCTACAGTAAAGCTATTTTCATCATCCTTTGTATCTGTTTTATTTTCATAGTTACAATTACTAATGATCAATGTGTATGTTGACATATGTTTCGCCTCATTTGAAGTGAATATCTCCAGTCCACTTAATCTACTAGAATTTTCAGGTCTTCATTGACCTTGATTCTGATGTGCTCATTCGATAGAGCGTTGGTGGTTTTATATTGAATTGTGGTTCTGCCGATGACATACCTTTAGCCACATCCCTGTAGATATTATTATTACTTCCTGCAACTGTTTTGTTATCCAAATGTTGAATTTTTTCAATCAGTAGCCGGTTGTTTTGTTTTAAGATGTTATTTTTATCAATTACTTCTTCTAGCATCTATAATATTTAATATATCTAAATATATTATTTCTGTTTTCCTATATTCACTTTGCTTAGCATGATCATTTGCAGCCAAAACTGGTACACAACACTCAATTTTTGTTTCATCTATTTGCTTTATTATTTTGCTGATTCTTTTTGCAAAACTTTTGTGGTAATTTACACAATGCAACTCTTATTTCTTCAGCAAGAAAAACCATTTTTGTTAGAATTATTTCCAAGATCACCTTCGCTGTCAGCCGACTCAAACACAATCTTTAAAATACTTCCTAGTTTATCCAGACTACCAACCACAATCAAATAAATGTATACCTTTAAGTTGAATCATATCAAGAACATCTCTTAATAAACATTCATTTTTGTTATGTTTAATTTGTTTTTAATAATTTCCTAGCAATATGTATTATGCAATATTAAGTGTGTATGTCCAAAAATGGCTTTTCTTCATTCATTTGATTATCCGAATACCAAACCTCAATTAGTCCGGTTAATTGACTCTCTACTGTATGTGTCTCCCATTAATTTTTTTTTCAATATTGCTTATTAAGTTTGCAAATTGCATCAACTTTTCTTTGCTTACATCAGTTTTGTAAATATTTCTAAATTGTTTTCGATATTCTCCTCTGCATCAAATGCGGATTGAACAAGGGCTTCATCAAAGCTGTCTTCTAGTTCATCGAATAATTCGATTTGAATTTCTTGCTGCAGATTATCTTCAACATCTTCATTGCCTGATGAAACATTTCTCATTTATTGTAACAAAATCAAACTTTTAAAATTTTTCAGTGACGAGAATTCATAAAAAATTACATCACGTGATCTGATCAATCTCTTCTGTTCAAAGCTCCAAATCCTGTAGCCATGATCCTCATAACCAACTAGTACACCTACTACAGCTTCCTTGTCCATTTTTCGTTGTCTCTGTTTCAGTAGATAAGTGTAACAAGTACTAACTATCACTTTCAAATGACTAATTTTTGGTTTTTTTCTAAACCAAATTTCATGAGGTGACTTGCCTTCTACACCGGATGTAGCTGTTTGATTGAGGATATCTGCTGTGTTGATCATTTCAGCCCAAAGATTTTGGTCAAATATCCCTTCTCTGGCGTGCATTAGAGCTCTTGCAGTCTCAACTACTATGTATTTTTATTATTCTACGCAACGTTTTGTTATGGAGTGTAAGGCATGACAAGTGATACATTGCTGGTCTGGGATTTTAACTTGATGGTTGCCAAATTCTCCTCCAGACAGTACTTCCTGTACCTACATAGCATTTAACTCTAATCTATTCTAGAACGTTTTTCAGCTTCTCTACGACCTGAGATTTGTTCTTTATAAAGTAAATGTATCAGTATCTAGAAAAATCATCTTTGAATGACAAAATAGAGATAGCCTGCTTTTGAGCTGCTAAGGTCCACAAATACCTGTATGGATTCTTTTACCTGGTGCACTAGCCCTCTCTCTTGCGAGCTCTCTTGTGCCAAACTTCCAAACGTGAGTCTTTACATACGCACTACCTTCGCAAAACTCGTTATCAAGCTTCACATCTGTATCTAGATCATTATTCAGAACTTTTCTTATATGTCTCTTATTTTGATGACCAAATCTCTCCTGATATAACTGTAGCATGTTCTCTCTGCATGCTTGATTGACTTGATTTTACTTTTGTGGGTTTAAACTTCATATAATCAACTTGGATCAACTTCAGATCAAATTATTTTTCCAATCAAAACTTCTTCTCCTGATATCTTCAATGCACACCTCTTAGCAGATTGCACAAGCTGGCTGTTTGGATTTCCGCCCTGTGCTGATATGGTTGAAAACTTCCAAGCAAAACTTATTTTCCTGTTATCTTCAATGAACACATTTCTGCAAATGACATAAACTGGCTGTTTGGATGCCTGTCTTGTGCTGACAACGTTGAAAACAAGTGTTTCTTGATTTCTGGAATGTACCATACATTTTGTAAAGTAAATTGATGTTTGTCACAATTTACTTCTGTCTCTACTTTGACGGCACCTTGTCCAAAGGCGGGAAATGAGTGGCCATTAGCTGTTGTAACTGTGTAAATACCTGGACATGGTTTGTACGTCTCAATCTACTGACTATGATTGGTGATATGGTTTGTAGCACCGTTATCTACATACCAATACTTCCCATTCTCACAGAATAGCACCTCATTGGACACAGTCAGCAAACTCATGTTCTTTGTCAGGTTTCGGTGGTCTCCCATCAGCTTTTCATTTCGCACATTGCTTGCTTTTATGACCTCTCTGCTTACAATAGTTGCAAATACAAATCTTGTTTGCTGTTTTGCCTTTCTTGCTTGCATAGAAAACTTCCTGTCTACTACTTCCTCCTTCATTATTTGTCTGCAAAGCCTTCTCATATGTTACCAACTTATTTGTGAAGTTGTCTACTGTTCTGTCTTTGCTTGACATCAGAATCCAACTGGATTTGAATGAAAACTACTCTGGTGGTAGCGTTTCTAAAATCTTGCACATCAAAAGTTGATCCGGCAAATCACTCTTACAAGTATTTCTGTTCTTAATTTTTTTCTCTAGATACTTTTTGCAAGATTTTCCATAAATTCTTTTAATTATATGTCTTCTGGCTGACGAGTATAGATGAAGAACTGTGAACACAAGTCAAATGTCTCCCACTTGACCATCAAACAGTCTATGAAGCTCAAGTCATACTTCTCTAGCAGTTGAAAATCTTATGATTTTCTCGAGAGTTTTTAGAGTCACATTAATGTTAATGAGAGAAGGGTATAGCAATCTACCCGTGTATAAGCAGATAAAGCTTTTTCATATTTTGTCTTATCATCTGAGGCGACATTATTAGCTAGAGGTTCTGGTGGGTTTAGTTTACCATTAATCACCTCTGATTGATTTCTATCTTATACTTCCATGTTAGTTTTACCTTACTCAGTGATTCCATTTTGCTATGGATCTTTGCGGTGTTGGACTTCTCAGCACTAACTACGCTCTTCAATAAATTCACTGTCCTTTAATAGAAACCATACTCAGCTAGCATGTAGTTGTAGATTGCTTTTTTATAAAATTTTATGAAGAATTATAGTAAAAGTCAGTTGACATGATAAAGCTATTTTTTAAACATCAGTCAATCATCTACCAATCAAAAAACAATAACAAATATATGGATGTAGAAATATGGAGAATGGTTCGTACTTCAATATTTTCAATTTCATTAATGTATACTACGTTCAGTAATTATATTTTCAAAAAATTGTTAAGAAAAGTAAAGTAAAATAAAACCAAATACTTAGACTTACCTAATAAATCACTATCTTTCTTCTCTTTCTTTTCTTGTTTGTTAGTATTTTCTACGTTATTTACAGCCCTGGAAGGCTTGGGGCTAGGGTTTGTAGGTTTCGGTAATTGAGGTACTTCTATTGCTCCTAGAGGTTTCTTCTCAACTATAGTTTTCTTTTTGCGTTTGTTTTTTTCGATCTCCTCGTCTATTTCCTTTTCCCAATTGACTTTTGGTAAAGGGGGAGCCACCCATTCACGGGCAATGTACTTTTTATGTTCATACTTTGCTCTAATAAATGTCTCTAAACTAGAGTCACTTTGAGGACGTCTGAAATTATCTGGAAGATTTGCTTCATATACTGCTCGAGCTCTAAAAGATGATACTGAAAAACTGAATGTTTATTTCAAAATTTATGTCTTACCTAGAATTCCCCATTTGTTGTAATGAAACCACTTGTTCAGGTGTCCAAGAATCTAAATTTACTGATTTTACTTTTGAAATGTGTACCCCTAAATTTCTGTGGATTCCTGCACATCTTATACATAAGAATACTCCTATATTCCATGAAGCCCACCTAGGTCCTAAAATACAAAACTTTCTAAATTAATTAGAAGAAGGCAATATTTAAAAATAAAAAATTTCGGTCATACTTTGAGAAATATTTTAAAATTTCTATATATAACATATAATGATTTAATAGTATTCACATAAAGATGAAGAATCTGAACGCCCCCCAAGTTGTATCTATATTATTTACACTGATATCAACTATTTAGTCATCACAATGTATCTTTCGACAGTAAATATTCTAGCTAATTGTTACTGATAACATAATGTTATTCGATACTATAAAAATTAATGATTAAAAATATTAAAATTACCTTTAGAGTCACAATCCACACAGTATTTATTATCCTCATCCCTTAAAAGAGTATTTAAAACTGACTGGCATTTATCTTGTAATTGTTTAGCTTTGTCTTTTTCTGGTTTCGAACCCATTTTTTTATTTAATTATTTATAAACACATAAAAAAGTTCATAAAACTGACAACTTCGGGGTGGTTGCCATTCACTAAACGTCACTGATCCAAATGCGCTTGCGTCATCATTTCGATTTCATTAGCATGGAAGGGAGAAGGAATGTCCAAGGTTTTCGATACTACAAGGAAGTTTCAATCATCAAGGAAGTCACCAATAATCCTTTTTAATTATTATAAAACAAGTTCTGGCTTTATCCAAACAGAAATAAATTAAGATGTTATCGAATTAATAATAAATCGAAAGTGACTGATGTAAAACGTGACTGACAGCACACACTTCTAAAGCTACATGTAGAAGTAGAAGATAGAAGAAGAGTTTATCTTCCTACTACTGTCAGTTTCAAAAGTATTTTTGTTATTAAAAAATATATTACTTTAGATTAGAAGAATATTTAGTAAAAATGAATCCCTTAACGTAAGTTATTTGCCTTTAAATTAAATAAACAATACATTTCACATTTATTTTTTAGTAATATGAAAAATGTCTTAAAGTTGAGTGAAAATGAACTGGTTAATAAAAACAAAACATCTTGGCACGATCAATATAAGGACAGTGCTTGGTTATTTGTTGGCGGTTTACCATACGATTTAACAGAAGGGGATATTGTTTGTGTTTTCTCACAGTGAGTATTCTATAAATTTTTATCTAAATTTAGCTATATCCTATATAGTCCGCTCGGAATTCTCTTTGCGTTAATAGCTAAATTTTACAGAAGAAGGCAAAAGCTGTTTAAGTTTAACATTTCTTTTTTGGTGAATAAAATACATTAGGCTAGTACCCATTGGAATTCTTTTTCCAGACTCTTTGTCACAGATTGTTTGCCTGCAACATTGTTGCTCTACATAGTAAAAAATGGCTAACAAAAAGCCCTGCGTTTGTGATTGCGTGGTTTATTCAAGGATGTAACGATTGGTCGACGAGGTCTGCGACAGCAGAAATAGAACAGCAACAGAGATTGTCATTTTTGACATATATATAAAATTTTGTAATTTTGTTACTTCATATTATTCTTTATTCCTGCGTAATTATATAGTTAAAGTGTTCCTTTCAAAATATGTGTGTGTAAGACAACCCACAATTAAACACTGATCACTCGACTTCTCCTCTGGTCGGCAAAAATAACCCGGTGCATAACATCTTCACATCAAGTTTGGCGTCCCAACGTGTGGCCAGAAGAATTGTTCGTGTATGTAACGTGTGTTAATTGTTTCAAAATTCTAAACAGGCACTGATCGGCTCGTCAGTAATATTTAGAACGTTTGTTGTTTCATTAACACTCTGTATTTCATCACTTCAGGAAATAATTTTGTAGGAATTTTCGGTAGTGACTATTGAACTCCCTGTTGTTTTCAATAACTTTTATAGTTAACTGCATGTTATGTAATGAAATCAAGCCGTAAGAAGCAAGACAGAAACATGACAGATTCGATTCAGCAGAGAGTAATGTCACCCGACATGTTGAAAACTCTCATCGAAAGCATTTGTATCAACATAAAAGATGATAATCAAACAGTAAGTAGTGCTAATTTCTCTGCATGCAAAGCTAGATTTGACGGATCTTCAGGAGCGGATGTGGATGCATTTATAGATGCAATCACAACCTACAAAGAATGTTTGAAGATTTCAGATGAAAATGCTATCAAAGGTCTCAGTATGTTACTATGTGATGCAGCAGCTACATGGTGGCAAGGGATTAAAGGAGCCATTACTTCTTTTGATGAAGCAACTAAGGCTCTTTTACATGCTTATGGATTTGCTAAGCCCGCATACCAAATATTTAGAGATATATTTTCCACTGCTCAAGGTAACGAGAAAACAGATATATTTGTTAGTTGAAAACGTGCCTTATTTTCAAGATTACAAGGTGATTCAGTTGTCTCTGAACACGTACAGATATATATGCTGTATGGATTGCTAAATCCATTGATTAGAGGTAAAATCTGTCGTGATCAAATTAATGATTTTCGCGAATTTATTGAAGCAGTGCGAAATGCAGAAATATCTTTACAAGACAACGGTGCTTCTAAACCTGTTACTTCAAATCAGAACACAATTATGTTCGATAACAAAAACACTGTTCATATTGTAAAAATTATGGACATAATAAAGACGAGTGTCGTAAGCTATTAACCCGTGAGAAGAAAGCATCTACTGACACTCCTAATAATCAAACCATTTCTGATAATAATGGTTCATCCAAAGTTTTAATTTGCTATGGTTGCCAGACACCAGGGTATATACGAAGCAACTGTCCAAAATGTTCAAAACCATCAACGTCAACTCGACCAGCTGAATTTTTGTGCAGCTCGTTTCCTCAAGCTTCAGGTAACGTGCGTCCTTTAGCATATATTACAGTTGAAGGTCATACAGGTGTGACATATCTTGATTCAGGCACTCAATCCAGTATAGCAGGAGTAAAGCTACGGGAAATTTTAGTTAATGACAAGATTCCTTATACTACTAGACCCATGGAAATGATTCTAGCTGATGGAAAAGTAAGCTTAGTAACGGCTCTGTTTTTTGAAGTCGCTGTTACACTTCAAGACAGACAACATAATTTAAATCTAATTTCAATTCCTGAGCATACTTCTAGTAGAACGCTACTTGGCTCTGACTTTTTGAAATTAGGCAACATTGTATTAGATATCCCACGTGGTTGTTGGTGTTATGGGGATGATCCAGAGATATTGTATCCATTTGTAGAGGAACCTCTCAACCAGTATTGTACGTTGAATGCTATAAATCTCTCAGAAGTCAATCTAAGAGATTCCAAAGCGACTAATTCAACTCCTTCTCAAAGAACTGACCTTAACAATGTGTTGCAGGAAAATAGAGACATCTTTGAGGAAATTCTAGAGTCTACACCATATGCTGAACATTCCATACAATTATTGGATGATACACCTATTTCAGTCCCTCCATATAGGCTCTCGGAATATAAGAAAGAATTACTTTGGAAGGAAATCGATAAATTGCTGTCCTTGAATATTATTGAAGAGTGCGACTCTCCGTATGCAGCGCCAGTGGTATTGGTTCCCAAAAAGGATGGTGGGGTATGGCTTACCGTAGACTATCGTAAACTTAATTCAATTACCCGCAAGGATAAATATCCTCTGCCCCGGATTGATGATATAATTCACAGTACGAAACAACTCTAGTATATAACTACTCTGAATTTAAAAGCTGTTTATCATCAAATTCCTGTAAAATAGAGATAAAACTGCCTTCATTTGCCCATATGGTACCTTTAGGTACACTAGAATGCCATTCGGTCTATGCAATGCGCCAGCGACTTTCCAACGTCTCATTGACCGCTTAAGGTGTGGCCTTCAAGACGTTCATATCCTGGCATATTTGGATGATCTGATCGTCCTTTCATCGTCTTTTAGTAGTCACTTAATGGACTTAAAAACAGTATTTAATCGTCTTCGCCATTTCAAACTTCACCTAAATCGAAATAAATGCTCTTTTTCATGTGATTCTGTCCTGTATTTAGGTCACATCATTTCACCTCTAGGATTTTCACCAAATTATGACAAAGTTAATACCATAAATAATATACCAGAACCTAAGAATGTGCAGAACCTAATTTCATTTCTACAAACCTGTTCTTGGTACTGAAGATTCATACCTGGATTTGCTGATATAGCCCAACCATTGTCCATTCTCACTAAAAAGAAAGCAAAGTGGTTGTGGGGTCCTCGTCAAATAGAGGCATTCAATCAATTAAAAGCTAGGTTAACCACCAGTCCAATCTTGCGACAAGCTGATCAATCAAAGCCTTTCATTTTAAGGACAGATGCCAGTGCCTACGCACTTGGAGCGTGTTTACTCCAGGGGGAGACATGGAAGATGAGCGTCCTATCGAATATATTAGCAGATTGTTGACCGCAGCGGAAAAGAACTATTCCACGACAGAAAGAGAAGCGCTTGCTGTCGTTTGGTCAGTAACCAAATTTAGAGGTTACTTAGAAGACTCTACAGTCATTATCCAAAGTGACCACCAGCCCTTGAAATGGCTCATGTCTCTCAGATCACCTTCAGGTCGCTTAGCACGTTAGAGTTTAATTTTGCAATCTTATGATTTAATAATTGAATACACCCCAGGCCGTTTAAATGTTGTAGCGGACATGTTGTCTCGCCCAAGTGTGGCGGAAGCCACCGAGACTAAACTGGTATTAGTAGATATGCCCAGACAGCCAGTTAGCCTATCAAATAATGACCTTGACCTAGAGAGAGGTTATGTGATGAATAATGGGATACTGTACAGATATGTTCCCGAAGCCGATGAAGAAGAGGCTCAGCAGGTTGTACCCAAAAAGCAAATCCCACCCATTTTAGCAGAATATCATGACTCAGAACTGGCAGGCCATTATGGTGCTGAAAGGACTTATTGAAGAATTGCTAAACGATATTATTGGCCAGGAATGCAAAAAACTATAGCGAAGTATGTGTCAAATTGTATTGAGTGTCAGCGCTACAAAGCAAATAACTGAAAACCAGCTGGACAATTGCAAACACCTGTTCAGTCTAGAAGGTTTGAAACCCTATCAATTGATCTGTTTGGTCCATTACCGAAGACTGTGGATGGTTACAAGTGGGTTTTCATAATAGAGGACACTGCCAGTAGATGGTTTGAGCTATTCCCTCTACAGAAGGCCACTGCAGAAAGGTGCGCTCGATGCTTAATCGATGAAATAATTTTAAAATATGGAACTCCAAGGAGAGTTATTAGTGATAATGGTATGCAGTTCGTAAGTGAAGTGATGCAACAAGTAGCCCATGTCTTAGGCTTCAAGCAAACTCTCACTCCTGTGTATCACCCCGCGGCTAATCCGGTCGAACGAAAAAACCGCGACCTCAAGTGTCAGTTGTCAATTTTGACAGAAAAGGATCATACCCAGTGGAAAGACAAATTACCGGCGATACGTTTCTCAATGAATTCAGTACAGTCGCAATCAACCGGTTTTAGTGCTGCTTACCTTACGTTCGGGCGCGAATTAAGAACGCCAGATGACGCTAATTGCGACCCTCGTGCTATCCTGGATTGTGACAATTTTGTACCCGATATATCACCATATCTACAGACTTTAGCAACAACCATAAGTGTAGCCCGAGAAAATAATCACGAGAAAGCTCAAGATCGTGCCAAAGACTATACCGATAAAAGTCACCGACCAGTCGCTCCATTCCAAGTAGGTGATACTGTACTCGTAGATGTACACGCACTTAGTAAATCCAAGGACTCGTATACTAGTAAGTTTGCTCCGCGTCGCGATGGACCGTACCAAATCCATCGTATGGTTACTGCGACAACTTACGAGGTTGGTACCGTTAGCAAACCTTTTGAAGTGGTTGGAAAATATCATGTATCAGCGTTGACACCATACCACAACCTCGCCAATGCTAATGTTTCAGTGCCGGTACGACCAATCCGAAAAAGAGATCGACCGCGTAATAATCCTTTGGATACATCAGAGACGACTGTACCGGAAACTGAGATGACGACTCCCACAGCTCCAGTTATCTTTGCGACCCCTATTCCGGAAGATATGTCACAAGAGGATACCTCGGAAGAAGAGGCTCAGACCCAACCCGTAAGTCCTCCAAGGAGAAGAATCGCTAAACCCAAAAGTTGTTCCTGTTGTTTAGCGACCTCCAACTTCCCTGCTTCTACTCTCGAGACGATTCGGGAAGCAGAGGGGGAGAATTGTAACGATTGGTCGACGAGGTCTGCGACAGCAGAAATACAACATCAGCAGAGATTGTCATTTTTGACATATATATAAAATTTTGTCATTTTGTTACTTCATATTATTCTTTATTCCTGCGTATTTATTTAATGTTAATATATTATTTCGTTAGTTAGTGTTTCAAAATATGTGTGTGTAAGACAACCCACAATTAAACACTGATCACTCGACTTCTCCTCTGGTCGGCAAAAATAACCCGGTGCATAACATCTTCGCATCAAGGATCAGAATAAACATGGACACAATCTTCTTGACACTCTTAAGCAGGCGTCCCACGATCAAATCGTTTGTCAAACTTAACTAATCAAACTGCATTGGTGACGTCATATATGAATTTGATCAAATTTTCTTTATTTAGCGGCGCCTGTAAAACGATCAGTCCGTTTGATCAAATCTGATTTACTATTGGTCAATTTTGACACCAGAGAAATGACAGTTCATAGATAACCTTTTTATATGGATGACAGTTCTAGAGTTGATAATTTGATCCACAGTTCTTGTTTTGTGGGTTTTCACTTTAACGTGTTTGTTTTGGTATCCTGTATCTGTAAAGATTTGAAGGGTGGGTGGCCCCACAGCACTTAGGCAACAATTGGCCCATTGTGCATCCTTCTGAGGTTCAAAACTTCCTTCTAGCTCGTCATCCAGCCTACTACCTTGAAGTAGGCGATAACGTCGCCTGAATTAAGTTCCCTCATATTGGCGTATGTTAGCCTATACTCGCCGAATACTTGAAACCTAAATTGAGAGAGTGTCTGACATTCGCAAAGAATGTGTTCGACAGTCTCATCTTCTTGTTCACATCCTCTACAAAGTGGGGTGTTAGATAAACCCAGTCTGTGAAGGTGTTTTCGTAGGTGGCAGTGACCAGTCAGAATTCCCGTGGTTGTTCGTAGGTTCCGCCTGTTCATAGTCACGTATTTTTTGGCTACTTTGCTGTCTGGGTACTGTAGCAGTTCCTTGGCAAGCCTGCAGCCTTCTGCGTCGTCCCATCTGCCCTTAAACTTATTAAGGGAGTGTTCCTTTAATAGGTCGGCCAATGAAAGTGCCAGGTCCCAAGAGTTTTTGGGAGGCTGCCTTCCTGGCTAGCGAGTCTGCAATACGGTTTCCTTTCGATTTCTCATGGCCCTTGATCCAGCCTAAAGTGACCGTGTTGTTGTTACAGGCTTCGATTAAAGCCATGTGACATTCTAGTACTAGGCCTGATGTAATACGTGGTCTGTTCAGGGCTAGTAGTGTTTGTCTACTGTCCGTAAGGATGTATATGTTATTACCTGTGGTTTTCCTTTTGGTAATCTCTTTAGCAGCGATGCAGATAGCAGTGAGCTCTGTTTAAGCAACACCTGCATTGCAGCCCATTGCCCATTTTATGTTTAGATTCAGGGATCTGGAAAAAATACCACATCCTGAGCCTACATTGGATTTAGACCCATCTGTGAAGATGCGGATTGCGCCTTCTTCCAATAGGTCTTGTGAGTTGTTTTTAAAGATTACCTTATAGGGCCTGTTGAAGGCATATCGCGGTGGAATCGAGTCCGTATTGGCCTGCAGCAGTGGGATCTCCCTGAGGGCCTCATGCCACAAGTTACGTCTCAGTTTACCGGATCCTACATCAGGTTGTATACCAGTAGAGCGCAGACGTGCCATGGTCATCAAAACAACCTTGATGTATATGTCAAGGGGAGTGAGACCGAGGATTACCTCCATAGCTCTTGTTGGTGTGGTTCTCATGCCTCCTGTTGTGTTGAGGCATGCTGTTCTTTGGATTTGGTCCAGTTTACGGACGACTGTCAGCTGGTTTGCCTTAGCTCCCCAGGCAATCGCACCGTACGTTAGCATAGGTCTGATGATGGCAGTGTAGATCCAGGCAGCAACCTAAGGTGACATTCCCCAGGTGCGGCCGATGGTTCTACGACACTGCTCATAAGAAATATATGCTTTTTTAACTCTGTTTTCTAAGTGGGAGTTCCATGTTAACTTATTGTCAAAGGCGACCCCTAAATATTTCACCTCTGAAGAGAAATTAAGTTTGGTATCTAGGAGCTTTGGGGCTTGATGTTTTGCAAGCTTCCTTTTTTTCGTGAAGAGGACCATCTCAGTCTTTTTTGGATTTATTGACAGCGAATGGTCTCTGCACCATTGTTCTATGATATTGAGGGCCTCCTGCATTAAAGTGCAGAGTGTCTCCTCGAATCTTCCTGTTAGCAGAATCACTAGGTCATCTGCGTATGCTATTGTGTAGTAGTTGTTATCATTGAGGTGGCTGACCAAGGAGTCTAAGACCATGTTCCATAGTAGTGGTGAGAGCACCCCTCCCTGTGGACAACCTTTTACAACCAAGCCTCTGATGGTTACATCATCTACACTGATTTTGATTGCTCTTTTTGAAAGCATGTTATATATCCAGCCATTTATGGTTTGGGGGATATTCTTATTGGAAAGTGCATTTGTTATTTTAGGAAAAGTGGTTCTATCAAATGTGCCTTCTATGTCTATGAATACACCCAGGGTGGACTCCTTATTTTCCAACGATTTTTCGATGCGGCCCGCCACGAGATGAAGAGCCGAGTCCGTGGATCTCCCTGGAGTGTATGCATGTTGATTTGGATGCAGTGGATTTTGTGTTATCACCACATCTCTTATGTATCGTTCGCACAGCCTCTCTAAAGTCTTCATTGTAAACGATGTGAGGCTAATGGGTCGATATGCTTTTGGGATGGAATAGTCCATTCTTCCTGGTTTTGGTATGAACACAACTTTGACTTCTCTCCAACCTTTTGGAATATACCTCAGTGCCAGTGAGGATCTGAGGATTCCTACCAGGTGCGGCATTAGTTCATCCAGGCCCCACTGAAGTAGGGCTGGATAAATGCCGTCCGTTCCCGGGGATTTAAAGGGGGAGAAGCCTAAGATAGCCCACCTCAGTCTGTCCGCGTCGACGATCTGTCGTGATATACGCCAGTCATCGTCCGTCGGGTAGTGATTCTCCTCATCCTCCCAGGCCGCCGTATTTGTGGTTCTGGAGTCAGGGAAGTGAGTTGACATCAATAATTGTAGACTTTCCTTTAGGTTGGCAGTTTTAGTGCCATCCTCTCTGGTTAGTATACCGATATGACGGTGGGGATCTTTTGAGAGGGCTTTTTGGAGTCTAGCTGCTTGGGGGAAATCCTCGATTTCCTCGCAGTAGATTCTCCATGCCTCTCTTTGCTTTTGTCTGATGACTTTTTTATACTCTTTGAGGTGAGACTTGTATGAGTTCCAATCCTCTTTGAGTTTTGTTCTTTTAGCCTTATTGAAAGATTTCCTCGCCGTCCCCCTGAGCTGGTCAATCTCATGGCACCACCACGAAGTGGAGGCTCCATCGAGATCGATCCGCCTGAGTGGGCAAGACATCTTGTAGGCATTAATCATGGAGTTTTGAATTGTTTCATAATAACTTTCCAAATCTCCTTTATTGTTGGGCAACACATCCTCGACTCCTCGCAGATCCCCTTTCAAGCAGTGGACATATTTTGTCCTATCCGTTTTCCTGGGGTCGCGAGTCATTGTGGAGGTTGTGAGCGCAAGTTTTATTTCGAATTTTATCCAGCGGTGGTCCGACATTGAAATATCGTCGGATACATGCCATCCGGAGATTTTATTCGAAGTATTAATAGTAGATAGGGTAATATCTATTCGCGTTTGACTACGAGAGTTAATAAAAGTTGGTTCAGTACCTCTATTTAGAATGCAAAGATTCTTGTTAGTTATATAATCATAAAAAGACTTACCTCTAGTGTTAATATCTTTGCTGCTCCAGCTTACGTGGTGAGAGTTTGAATCGCAGCCTATTACCAGTTCAAGCTTCTGGGTGAGACAGTGTTCCGCAAGGTCCTCCAGCTCCTTAGTTGGTGGTGGTTTAGCTGCGTCTGAGGGGAGGTATGCGGATGCCAGTATTAACACTTTCTTTTGACCTTTCTGTGCATATTCAACCTTCACTACCGTTAGGTCGGAGGACGAAAAATGCGTCAGTGGGTAGGTCTTAAAGTTTCTAGGGACGTATATGGCCGTCCTAGGTTGCTGATTGCTTGGAAAGCTGAAAATTAAACCTTTTGGATTATTTTGACCCATGATTTTGGTTTGTCTTATCCAGGGTTCTTGGATAAGTGCTACTGTGTCCTGCATCACATCCAGGTGGCGGCAAAGTGTTGCCGAAGCCACCTTTTTGTGTTGAAGGTTGCACTGTATGAATCTTACCTTTTCATTGTCCATCTCGGCTTGATGGTGGTGAGATGGATATTTCTTTTAGGCCATCTCCACTTCCTCACTTGGAGGTGTGTTGACGTCGCCTGTGTCCTGGCTTAGAGCTGTTAGTTCTGCCAGGAGAGTGTCGGTCGCCATCTTGGGGGATGGTTCGACAGTCTCCGCAGAAGCAACAGCTTCTTGGAGTTCCTCGGGTGGGAGAGGGGGGTCCGTGCTCGATCCCTTCCGTACCGGGTCCAGTTTCTTGGTTTTGACAATCAATGAGGTGAACGCGTAGCTCATCCTCATTGATCGTTTTTTTAGGGCACCCATTTCCTCGTCTCTTACGCCAAAGACGAATAGGTGTCCTTTGGGGTTGACCTTTGCTTCGTGGTGGAAGGAAAACCATGCATCCACCCGAAGGTCTGGGTTTTGTTTGTCCAGCCTGCGCAGCACATCCTCTTTGTCACCCAGGTCAGCGTGAGCTTCGCTGGGGACCCAGAGGGTGGCTTTTGTCAGCTGGGGGAGGTTGTCGACGTGCACCACGTCGAGCTTAGCCTCCTTCCACGGTTTCAGTTTTGAAACTGTATTTCTTAGCCACTCTAGCGTTTCGTCATTATCGCAGGTGACTCTGATTATTTCACCAGAGTGCGACCATGACCTGAAAGCAGGTGGCTTTTTCAGACTGCTGGAGGCGGACATAAGGGTTATGTCCAAAGCCTCCATTAGTTGTTTTTTGATAAGGTCTCCATTATCGGTAATTATTTTACCGTATGGATCGGCCTTATCTATAATGGCTACGCGTAAGTGGCTGGTAGCTGCTTCGCTGTAGCTTTTGTTTGTGGTTTTAGCGTCCATCCGCGTCCTCTTTCCTCTTGAGGAGTTTTCCTCTGAGGTGTTGGAGCGGATGCGCTTCTTTACTTGGGGGGCGACGCGTTCCGGGCCTCTTTTGGAGGAGGAACTGCCTTCGCCACCCTTAAGTTTTTGGCCGCTGGTGCCAGGTTTAGAGAGGGAGGGGCGAGTGGCGCTAGTGGTGTCTGTAGAGACGCCAGCTTGCTGCCTCGCTTTCCTCCTTCTCTTTGCCTCAGCACCGCAGATTCTTTTTCCTCGACGGTGCTTTGGTGGAGGTGAGCGTTCTCGCTCATCCTCCGGTTTTTGTTTTTTTACTTGCTTTTGGTCCCACGAGTAGCTAGGGAAATGTTCGTCATCCCTGGCAGAGCCCCGCATGCCAGGGAAAGGCTGTTTTGCAAGGGGATGTCGCCTGGTACCCCCAGGGGGACGTTCGTGGTCGCATTCCCTGCGGCCATTCAGCCATCGGCACGTTCCTCACACCTTAGCTTGGGTTGTTGGAGTGTCATTTGGTTGGTCAACACTGCTGTCACTGATGACCAACAGTGCTAACGTATCCAGCGGTGCCACGAGGAGGCAGACACTCGATGGTTGCATTTCTCCATTGGGCTGCAGAAAGCTACCTACAAGCAGACAAGCAAAGCGCATGCAAGCAAATATGCAAACCAACTACAAAGAAATGGCCAACTTACAACCAACCCCGTTTGTTTTGGTATCTTTTATCTAAATACAGTGTATATGTGCTATAAACTATAAAGCTATCATAGTAGATCTTCATCTCGGAGTTCATTTAGAACCATTGCCGACATTATTATTGCCCTTGTATTGACAAAGAAACCAAGATCTGCTTTAAATTTTCCGTCTTTTCTTCTGTATGCTTTCAGCTTTTTATGCTAAAATCACTGCTAAGCTCGTGGGAGCAACAATGGTTTCTAACTTAAAATCAATCTTCATAATAAATGTGCATTCGAATAGAAAAAATTTAAATTTAATTACAACCTTCAAGAAGTTTGAAGCAAAAAGATTGATAGTGTGATTCTCAAGTTTGAGGCAATGTCAAACTGTCATAATTCTACATCATCAGTTCAGTTTGATTATTCAAGTTTGACCAAATATTTTATCGTGGGACTACTGCTTTAGATTGGAGGATGAAATGGGATATAAAAATAGTTGTTCGTATGAGTCTAGTTCATTGAATGTCTTCTGGAAATGGTCGGACCACGTATTTCGAAAAAGGAGATGCATTTTAGGGTGCCACATTATCATTGTTATCATCAGAAAAGTGAAAATGGTTGATAGGTTCACTCCATTTGAGATTCACGTAAGCACTGACTCAATGTTTCACAACATTGTCTAAAGAATCCCACTTCTACTGGGATTCAAAAAATACTAAAATGCAACACACAAGATTAATTGTTTCAGAGCGTCCTGGATGCTAGAAATGAATCCCAGACTCAACTCGCATGACAAATAGTCCGAAGAAAGAATCCTAATGCGTACTGGCCTTAACACATTATTTTGTTTGAGATATGGTAACCTTTTTACAAGCCTAAAGTATCTTTTTAATAAAATATTGACAAAAATGGAACTCATATGGCACATAGCATATTTCAGTTCGTTATAATAGGACACATGGGAAGATTAGTATGAAGCCTCTATTGCCCCACAACACTATAGTAATCAATGAAAATTAAACAAGAAAGAACTCAGAACAGTTTATTTTATTTTAGAAGATTACAGGATGTTACATCTTAAACTTGGACATAATTCTATGCCTTCATATAAGTACTTATGCACCCTATTCGTTTTGATCTCCGCACATTTCCATTTTTTAAATGCATGTGTCATAAAAAGGATGATGGTCTGGCTCTATTACATATTTGAGTTCCTGTGAATAGTTTTATTTAGATTATGAAATGGGTTGTGGTCCAATATAAAGCGTTTTCAACAAATTTTGAGGGTCTACTTTTGGCTTTCTTTAGTTTTCAGTTGGTTTTAATAGGGCATATGGGAGGATTCGTATGAAGCCTCTATTGCCACACAACACTACAGTAATCAATGAAAATTAAACAAGAAAGAACTCTGAACAGTTTATTTTATTTTAGAAGCTTACGGGATGTTACTTCTTACTTTGACATAATTCTACGCTTTTATATAAGTATTTTTGCACCTTATCAATTTTGTTCTCTGCGGAGTCCTTTTTTAAATGCAAGTGGTCATAAACAGGATGGTGGTCTGGCTCCATTACATACCTATTTGAGTTCCTGTAAATGGTTATATTGGGATTCTAAAATGGATTATGGTCCATTATAAAGCACACAATGTATATGTAAATTGTATGAGACATACCCCAAATTTATTTTGTGGTACATTATACCAATTTACTTGAAAATATTTTTAAGGTATGGAGAAGTGGTCAATATCAACCTTGTACGAGACAAAGATACTGGAAAATCTAAAGGATTCTGCTTTATTTGTTACGAAGATCAAAGATCGACAATATTAGCAGTAGATAATTTCAATGGTATAAAATTATTAAATAGAACGATAAGAGTAGACCATGTAGCAGAGTACAAAGTTCCGAAAGAAGGTAAAAAAACTGACGAGGAAACCAAACAACTCTATACTGAAGGCTGTGCCCCTAAACCTATTGTGCCGAAAGTAAGTAGAAGCCCTCCAAGAGACTTCAGAGAAACGATAGCTGACCAAATTCAAGCAGATATTAAATTACCTCAACGTTTACCTATTTATCCTATAAAAAAAGAAAGTGATGATGTAAAAGTTAAAACTGAAATTGAATCCGATGATGGTGTACAAAGAGACAAAAAGAAAAAGAAATCTAAGAAGAAAAGTAGAAGTTATAGCAGTAGTTCTGGTGAAGAGACTGTAAAGAAACACAAACATAAAAGAAAAAAGGATGACAAATACGAATCGGATGATTATAAAAAATATAAGAAACAATCTATTAAAAAAAAGTAGATGTTACGTTAAGTAGTTTTTAATTGTTTTACTTTCATTTATGATTCTTTCTTTATATTTGTCTACATCATAATTATAAGAAAACCTAGATATTGGTGTCGTTTTAATTTTAGCACTCCCTAAACATTCCCCATTTCTTGAAAATACTGCGTATTGTCCATTGGTTAACGCTCTTTTCTCTTCATTAAGTTTCACTACTAAACCTTTTTCAACTTTACAAACGAGGCAATGTTTCCAAGTTTCTGAATGCTGAAATTTGAAATAACATTCTAAAATGTAGCCAGACTGTAATTCAGAAGGCTCCAAGTGGATCCAGTGAGGGTTTCCTGTGAAAAATAAATCACTATAGAGAAGAGAATGGTCAGTACCGGATGATACATATATTATATTATTTTCCACATCTTTCCTTCCTACAAAATAAGCTACAGGAACTCCCGATATTCTTGTTCTTTGTCCCAAAGTCCATTTATGTATACCTTCGTGTTGTCCTACAACTTTTCCTGTATCTATATCAACAAAATCTCCTGATTTATCTGAAATATACTAAATAAATTATTAGATATATATTAAATAACCTATTATATTCACACATACTTCTTTGATAAAGTTTTGAAAGTTTCTTGAACCTATAAAGCAAATACCCATACTTTCAGGTTTTAAAGCAATTCTTTCTAAATCGTTATCTAATGCCAATTGCTTTACTTCAATTTTTGTTAAACTTCCCAATGGGAACATTGTTTTTCTCAACATCTCTTGTCTCACTTGACAAAGGAAGAATGTCTGATCCTTTTTACTATCTTTTGCCAACAATAGTTTAACAGCTGTAAATAAAACGTGATTGAATACTACAGGATTTATATTTAGTTAATCTGTACCTTTATTTGATTCATACTTTTCTAGAAATTGTCCAAAACTACTATTCGCATAGTGACCAGTTGCTATTGCATCACATCCTAGTTCCCCGATTGCATATTTGTAAAAATAATTGAATTTTATATTTCTGTTACATAGAATATCCGGATTTGGTGTGTTACCCGATTCATATTCTTTAATTAAGTCACTAAAAATTTCAGATGTGGTTGAATTCTTCAAAACAATTCACGAATAAAATAGTTTACCAAAACACTTCATTCCAATATTGTTTTACAAAGTTCACATGATGTAAATTTATTCCTAACTTATTACAAACAAATTGAGCATCTTTAAAATCTTCTTCGCTGCTGCAAACTCCCTTTTCGTCTCTAATATCCCAATTTTGCATAAAAACACCCTGTACATTGAACCCTAAATCATATTTTAGTTAAAAAAGATTTTTCAGAGAATGGAAATTTACCTTTTCTTTTTAAAATTAACGCCGCTATCGAACTGTCAACACCTCCTGAAATCCCTACTGCAACTTTTTTAAACATGTTTTAAAAAATTTCATAATAAAGTAGATTCAAAATATAACCCTATTTATTCTTCTTTAATAGGTTCTTAGATAGTCTCCGCTTAGAGATGTTTGATACTTTTTTTTACATTGAGATATCGATCTGGATTTTTTGTATCGAAAGAATAACTACATATTTATGCAACACTTTTTACATTGGTGCAACATTGCTTACTGTTTGTATTCGGGTTATTCCACAAACCACATACCCTGGTATGTGGTTTGTGGGTTATTCCGAACGTGAAAAAAGTCATAAAAGTGAACTGTCAAATCATTTAAAACTGTATTTGCATGGACCGTTGCTAAAATGATCTGTCCGTTCAATTTTGGAGTATCTACCATGACACAAGTTTAAAAATCATAGCAAAGAATACACCAACTAAACAAGAAACGAAGCTTCTGCTATTTTAGAATTCATTTTCTAAGTGCGCATGTCTGACTTAGAGTCAGTTATCTGTCAATGTCGTGTGATTTTATTGTTTACATGTACGGTTTTTCCTTATTTATAATATAACATATACATTTTGTTTGTGTTTTAATTGTTTAAAAAACTATTATATCAGTTATGGCGCCAAGAACTTGTGCAGTTCGTGGGTGTCATTCAAGAGATGGAGACGGAACAACTATGTTTAGATTTCCTAATTTCCTAAAGATCCTGTAAGGTAAGAGGAATTGTTTCTATATGCAATAAATTATAGATATATATTTCTTTTTTTAAATATGTTATTCTTCCATTACACCTATACATTGGAAGTTGCGTGTATCTATGTTTTGAGTGTTAACATTCCTCTGTCTCTGTGTCTTTGTTAACATGAATAATAATGATAATAATACAATCAATGAATACACTACAATAAGCGTAACTGCTGATGAGTTCAGCTTGAATATTTTGTATAATAATACACAATATTCAATATAAATTGGTAGTAGTTTATTTCTAACTAACTAACCTAATCTAACCTAACACATATGATAAATATAAATATACTTACTTAGCTTTATTTAGATTTTAGAGCACAGTTATGGTTGGATGCATGTAACCGTGGATATTTTTTTGAAAAAAACCCTAGACTCTTTACATAACAATTATAAGTTATGTCAACTCCACTTTAAGGATAAATTTACTTCCAAAAGGGGACGTAAAAAGTACCTATGTCTTCAAGCTGTGCCTACAATATTCCCATGGTTAAAACGCAAGGGCAAGTTATATTGAGCGATCCACCAACAAAAATAGCTATTCAGTCTGGTAAATATTAAATTTAAGTAAACATTACAATCAGTTGTTATTGATACTTATTTTTGCCACCTTAGTGCAGAAATAATTATAACTTTTCAACAGGATTCATTAATACCTTATTGGCATTTTGTTTATTTGTTTATTACAATTATTTTTATAATTACAGATACCATGCCGTTTGAGCAAGTGGGACATTCGTCGTGATGCTTCTATATCTCTTGGTAAATATAATAATCGTTTAGATTCAACTCTTTTAGATAATATGCATCAAAATAGATGGCTTTCTTATAATTAGATTGCGTTTAGCCTATCTGTGAATCGCCATATGCTTTGTATTTAAACAGCTGTATTGAATTGCAATGTAAATGTTATGTATTCTTTAGAGTGTAGAGTGACAAATCTAAGAATGCTTGACATTTTTTGAACCGATTACTTGAAATTGCTGTTTATTACAATTATTTTTATAATTACAGATACCATGCCATTTGAGCAAGTGAGACATTCGTCTCAAGCCGCCACAAGACATATTGGTGATGCTTCTCCATCTCTTGGTAAATATAATCATCGTTTAGATTCAACTCTTGTAGATAATATGCATCAAAATAGATGACTTTTTTATAATTAGATTGCATTTAGCCTAACTGTTTTGTTTTTCTTATACAATAGTCTTTTTTATGGTTTTGCTAAAATGGAAAAATGTTCGGTTATTCATTCAAAGTTCACTTGCTATCAATGTAAGAAAATGTTCCTGCTGGTCTTCAGAAAATAGATACTGGAAAATGTGATGGATGAATAGAACAACACATTGTCTATAACAAATCCTGTGCATATAGTCTTCCTCTATTTTCCTTTTTTGTTTCAGATAATAGATCTTCTAAAATTCTTATTGAGATGGAGGAACCCATACATTTACAATATCACTCAGCTTTAACTCAAACACCACAAAGCATGACCTGTGGCACACCACGAAAGGAAAAGTTAAGGTTTAAATTGAAAACAATAAAGAAAAAGTTATTCAAGAAAAAAGAAAAAGTTATTCAAGAAAACATGTAATGTGGAGGCAACACCAAAATATAGCCCTAAACTTTTTATAGATATGTGTGATCATTTTTTGACCAAACCATTGGCAGACATTGTCAAAACCCAAATTAATTTGAAAAACAGAAAATCACTTGGCAGACGTTATTCTGATGAATTAAAGAAGGTTGCCCTCACTGTATTTTTTAGGACCTAGAGCATACAGATTTCTTAGAAAAATAATAAGTCTACCAACTCCAAGAACTTTGCAAAACATGACCAAGGGTTTAGTTTCTAAAGCAGGTTTAGGTAATGAAGATGTTTTTCAAGCAATAAAAATGAAAACAAACACAATGTTACCACAAGACAAACATTGTAGTATTTAAGAAAATCCCATTATTATTACGACAAATAGAGGAACTCAGAAGTGAGGTCAGAGAGCTGAAAGATGAAGTTAATATCCTTAAGAATGAGAAAAATACATTGGAAGAAAAGTTGATAGAAAGGGAAAATGCTGAAATGAAAACTAATATGGAAGAAATTATTAATGAAATGGAGGATAGAAAAATGAGATCTAACAATATTGTGATTTTAAATATAAATGAATCAAGTGCCGTAAATAGAAATGACAAAATGGAAGAGGAAAAAAGAACAGTGAGAAAAATCCTAGCACATGCAAGTATTACCATTAACGATTTTAAAGTTATTAGAATGGGAAAATATGATGGAAGTAAAACGCGCCCTGTAAAGGTTGTATTGGAATCGAATGAAGCTGTGGTAAATATCCTTAAAAATCGTAAGAAAATCAATGAGAAGATTCCTTCAATAAGAATCTTCGCAGATCAAACAGTTATACAACGTGAGTACTATAAACAATTAAGATCTAAATTAAATGATATAGTTAATGCTGGCGATACTTCAAAAATGATTAAATATGTCAATGGAATACCAAAAATAGTTAAGAAAAATGACCCAAAAAACTAAATTATGTAGCAGGTAAAAATAGAATAGAATTTAAGTCAGACATAGTTTATTTAAATATAGAAAGTTTGTTAGCACACAAAGACCAACTAATAGCCAACATTGTCTGGTACCATCCAGCTATTATGTTACTTAGTGAATCTAGAACAACGAACGTGATAGATAATTTTGAACTTGAAATAGCAGATTATTCACTTATAAGGTGTGACTCCAACTCAAGACTCACAGGAGGGATAGTTATCTATGTTAGAAAAGATTTAAATTATACAAATGGTAAAACTTATGTTCAAGAAGGAAATTATTGGTGTAAATTTGTAACTGTAAATTATGGCAGTATTAAATGGATAATAGGAAGCCTTTACCATTCACCTAGTGGAAGTCATGCTGCGTTTCTTGAGCAAATGGAGAATATATGCGAGGAAGTATTGTGTAAGAATTCTCGGGTAGTGTTGGCAGGTGATTTCAATTTGGATTTTTTGTCCGACGAATTTTATGTTAAAAAAATTAAAGATCTTTTCCATTCTTATGGCATTTGTCAAAAAGTAGAAACATATACTAGAATAACTAACACAAGCAAAACTTTAATAGACTATGTACTGACAAATATTGATAATTTACAAGCCTTTGTTATGGATGAACCCAAACTCACTGATCATTCTGTAATAACAGTTAAATGCTTTAATTTTGAAAGATCTGCTATGGCGAGGAAAAGTACTAGAATGGTTAGAAATTTAAGTAATGACAAACTACACAACATAAATTTAAATTTAATTGATAGTGAATTTTTACTAAATAGTACCGATGTTAATGATATTTATAATAATATTAAAGATGTTTTTGGCTCAGTTGTTAATGAAATTGCACCAAAAAAAACTATATCATATTACGAAAATGAGTTGCCTTGGTATGACGATGATATAAAAAAGTTGAGTAGAGATAGAGATAATGCATATAAAATATTTAAAAGTATTCCGAATAATATTAACTGGGAAAGTTATAAACACAAACGTAATGCAGTGGTTAACTTAATGAAAGAAAAGAAAAATATTTATTACTATAATGAAATTGACAAAAATGTAAAAAATCCAAAGTTGATGTGGAAAACATTAAAAAAATTAATTAACCCTAAACAATACAATAGTAATTTTTCCAATGGTGTTTATTTTGAAAACAATGGTCAGAGTACTCTTATAAGAAATAATCGTGAGCTTTCTGAACATTTTAATGAATTTTTTGTTAATAGTATTAGTGAAATGGTGTCTAGTATTGAGGATATTAAGTTTATTTGTAATATCCAAGAGTGTGAGAATCATTTTAGTAATTTTAAAACAATTTCTTTGAGAGAGTTGGGATTAATTATAAAAAATTTGGAAAATAAAGGATCTACAATTTACGAACTTAATAGTCAAGTAGTAAAAAACAGTTTTGATGTTATTGGGCATGTGTGGTGTCATTTTGTTAATACATCACTGGAAACTGGCGTATTCCCAGAGGAACTGAAAACTAGTATCGTTACACCTGTTGAGAAGATTACTAATACTAATAAAAGTAGTGAGTTCAGACCGATTAATTCTTTACCTTTTGTGGAAAAATTATTGGAATCAGTGGTTTGTCAGCAATTATTGGAACATATCGAGTCAAATAACTTGTTGTTTATTAATCAGTCTGGTTTTAGATCCAAACATTCATGTGAATCAGCTATCCAGCTGACTGTCACTAAGTGGAAGAATAATATGAGCAAAAATTTATATACTATAGCAGTATCATTGGATCTAAGAAGAGCTTTTGAGACCATAAATAGAAAAATATTACTTAAAAAACTAAAGCGGTATGGTATAGGGGGTAAGGTATTAAATTGGATAAAAGGATACTTAACTAATAGAAAACAAGTTACTAAAATTGGCGATACAATATCACCTCCTATTGAGGTAAAGCATGGAGTTCCTCAGGGAAGTATTCTAGGCCCTATCTTGTTCTTGATTTACATAAATGATATAGATAAATTTGTTGATTGTGACTACATTCATATCTTTGCAGATGATACATTAATATCTGTAAGTGATGAGAATTTAGATAGAGTATTGTTTAAAATAAATAGTGTGTTAAGAAGTTTGAATAAATATTTAAAAATGAATAAACTAAAGCTAAATGTAAATAAAAGCAAGGCTATGATAATTACAACACCTCATAAATACAATCAAATAAGCAATGATCAAATAAGTATAGAAATAAATAATGAACAAATTGAAATTGTCAAAGAAATCAAATATTTAGGATTCATGTTGGATAATCATTTATTATTTAGTGGCCATTTTGAGTACATAAAAAAGAAAATTTTGAAAAAACTTTATTTTTTCTCCAGAGTGTCTCAACACTTAAGTCTAAATTCCAGAATAACCGTTTATAAGACCATTATTCAGCCCCATTTTGAGTATTGCCCGACACTACTATACTTCTTTGATTTAAATAAGATGTCTCAATTACAAAAACTGCAAAATCGTGCAATGAGAATTATACTACGATGCAACAGAATGACTCCTATCTCTATGATGCTTCAAACTTTGGAATTACTCAAGGTAGAGAGGCGATTATATTATTTAGTTATGACTTATATTTATAAAATGATAAATAATCTTTTGCCAACGTATTTTTGTAAGTATATTACATTTACCAATGAAATTCATACCTACAATACGAGGAGCCAGAACAGCTTATATGTATCGAGGCAAAATCATTCCTATAATGTAAAGAGTTTGTTTTTTAAAGGATTCATCCATTACAATGGCCTACCAGAAAATATAAAAAAATCAAAAAGTCTGTCTGAATTTAAGCGTGCCTTGACATTATATTGTAAATAGAGAATATATAGTTTTATTATATTGGATTTGATTATATTCTATTGTGATGAAAATTGAAATTATTGTAAAAAGAAAAAAACTGATGTGTAATTGTAAACTGATGTATATATTATGTATTATAAATTAGGATTCCTATTTAAATAAATACTACTCTTTAATTGAAACGTTTCCATTTTTATTATATCCCTATTCTCATATTTCATGCAGTTATATATGCTCAATCTAATGAATAGTTTTAAAATATCTGAACCACGTGTGAAATACTTGGGCAATCAAACACTTCACTAAACATTAAAGTAAATGCTTCTTCCAATTGACAAATACAATTTATAAAATGTTCACTTGGAACCCTAAAGCCTCCAATAATACTTTTGTCCTTATCATACTTTTCAAAATATGTCAATAGCTGCTTTGTATCCAGATCTCCACATTCTTTTGAGAATTCTATGCACGTTTCACACCTGTGACATAATGCTTTCTCCATCAAATAGCCACAAACAGAATTGAACGCATGTAAAATTGTCAGTTCTTCGTTCCGGTAATCTTAATTTGATAATGATATTGCTACATTCTGAACTTCTGCTTGGTGAGTTTCAGGAATAATGCAAACAGTTGTTGAATTCAACTTAATTAACAACAAAATATGATAATAATTGAAAAACGCAACAAAACTTCGATAACTATGCAGAAAAGTTTACTGTCGCTACTTTTTTATAACTTCTTTGTCACATACATCAGTAGATTTTCTCTTGTAAAATATTTAATTCAGAATCTGGTGAAGTGTAACTTTTAAATATATCAATTATAAAAAATTTGTATTCAAGTACCATACTTATTGTAATTTTATATCATCATTTACTGAAATTCTTTCTATTGTAAACTGGTATTCTAAATATATAATCTATATTATTGTATTGGTTTTTATACTCACCCTATCCTACATACAGCGCTACTTAAATACATACTTACAATTATAATTTCGATAACAATATAGAAAATAAAAATCATTTGGTTAAACAATAGCTCGGTATTTTTAATAATGGATGGAACTCCAAAAACCGAAGCTAAAACTGTATGTATGAAGAAATGCTAAAGTATATTTTTCACATTGTTTGTTTAGCTGCTAAATTAACTTTAACAATTCATAAATTAAGTTTAACAGACCTATTGTGAAAATGAAACTTTGGTATTTCTTCATCTTTAATGAGTTTTCACCAATTATCAACCAACATTCAAAATATTACAGGGTTGGATGCTTAAATATTTCTTTTTTTTTTAAATAGGTTAATGGTTTTGGCTGAGGCCAATTAGCCAGACTATGTAGGTGCCTGATTATTTTTTTTTAAATTTGTTTAATTTTTCTGCAGGATTGAGCACAGTAAATATGTTTATTTGTGTTAGTATTTTTTATTCTAATACTAATTTTCATTTTCTTGTTTATGTATATATATATATATATTTTTTAATAATCATCTTTTTCCATAATTTGTTATTTATTTTTTTATAAACATCTTTTTTCGTAATTTGTTTTTTTTTTATTTTTTTAAGTCATTTTTTTCTTTTTTCTCATAATTTGTTTTTTTTTATTTATTTTTTTTTTCTTAATATTTTTTTTGGATTTTTTCTAATTTAATAATTGTTAGTAATTACAAATACAATGTTGTGTTTTGCATAATTGCTTACAAATTTTACAATTTAAGTTTGCAGTTTATTATGTGTTGGTACAGTATGTAAAGAGTGTTTATACTTTCTGAAAAAATAATACAATTAAGGTCTATTGGAAGGGTTATATCGGCAGTTATTAGTTGATTATATAATTTCCTAATATTTTGGGTATGTAACGGACACTCAAGTAGGATGTGTGTCAGTGTACCTATATCTCCACAGGAACAATATGGGTTATCAATCATTTTTAGCCGATGTTTATATACAGGAGTAAGGGCATGAATTGCACGCACTCGATTTATTGTAACTATAAAATTTCTGTTCACCTCTTTGTAGAACCAACTTTGTTTAGGGATCCTATCCTGATGTTTTTTAAAGTTTAATCCAGTTGTAGATTCATTATAGAGTTTTTGCCAGTTTTCTTTAATTTTCTGTTTTTGTGATTTCACCAATTATCAACCAACATTAAAAATATTACACGTTTGGATGCTTAAATATTTCTTTGACAATTGAAAATTTGTCGAAACAAGCCATAAAAATAAACAATAATTATTTGAGATTCATTGGTTTCACTTTTTTGCATGTAGGTAAGATTTAATTTACATTTTTTGAACACTTTTCTTAGTGTAAAATCAAGTAACGATGCTCAGTTATCTTTCAAGGTCACGAAATTTTGCCCCCAAAACATCAAAGGATTTACGCCGGCTTTCGGTTGGTGTATTCTTTGATCATAGCAATTAAGTATCTATCAGTTGCTGGACTTCCGTGCCTTGTGAACGATTATTCAGTTAAACTGGAAAATACTAACTGAAAGTAGACTATAATACGCGGTTGGGAAAACTATTATTTTTACATTTTGTTTTCAGAACTAGTCATCTACAGTAGCCGTGTTTTATTTTCCATTTCCTTTAAATAAATGCTTGTTTCTTGTGTTTCATTTCTGGTTGTGTTCTTTTATTTATTTGTCTGTGGTTGTGTTGAAACAACCTGCGCTTCACTAAAGAAAAAGCCACCTGCTGAAGTTGCAGTCGTATGGGCGAAAATCAATCAGCGTAAATCTTCGTTCTACGCCATTGGTCATTACTAAGCAACGTATATGAACAAGACAAAATTTTATTTCTACGATTGTCAAGAGGTATTCAAGCGAATGACCGCAAAATACCAATAGAAGTTGGTAAATACCATCCTCGTTCAAGCGCCTTCGGTTATAGTTGGTCATCTAGTTGTGACGTCATTAAATAGCCCTTAGACGTCACCACTTGACGTTTCACTGACCGAGGTATTTACACAGGTCGAAAGCTGTTTTATATAACCCCCACCTTCTGAGTGACATTTGTGTGTTTTGGTTTTTGGTTATGTTGATGATGCTGTGTCAGTAACTTCATTCAACAATGGATCGAACATGATTCAAATTTTCTTTAAATTACGAAGGCAGGGACGTAGAAATTATTGTCGACGACATGGAAACAGCTTCTTTGTTATTAAACGGTGGGTACAAATATGTTCTTTAATACCTAATTCTTAAGAAAGAAAAATGTATTGTACCTACAAGTGTTTAGGAATTAGAAATTAACAACAAACGAATTACCATAGAGAATGTAAAATTTGTTTGGTTTATCTATGAGAATGACCGCTTCCATTCATGCGCGTCCCAATGGTATTAAACAACATACATCAAAGGGCTATGACCAAGGACAACCAGGGATATGACCGTGGTATTTACCAATGTCTCGCTTGAATACCTCTCAAGTTAAAGCTTCAGGTGTTTCTCTCATGAAACGGAATATACCTAGATATATTTCACAGAGATGGCTTGTGGCACGGAGCATTTGTTCCGTGCTTGTGGACTATTCACCTGCAACCTTTTCAGATCTATTGTCGTCCACTAAATATAGATTACATTCCTCAGCCTTATTCTTCTCATGAAGTATGTCAGCTTAAAGGCTGAATCTTTCATGTAGTTACTTGCCAGAGGCTTTCCTATGCCTAGTACAGAGAACCGCACATTCTGCATCTGATCGGCAGAATCTACATAAGGACTCTTCTGTCAACACCATCAATTTTGAGCTTACAATGCCCTGTTAACAGAACCACGATAGTTTTTAGCGTTTTCTTGTCTTTGCTTTATTAGGTCTGCTGTTCATCTTGGCGATTGTTCTAATATAAACTGTTTCGCTCGTCTGTGGCCTGGTGAATTCCACCACCATAATCTAGAGTTATACCCCACCCACTGCAAACTCTCATCTAACAACAATTACTATATGTCGTCTGCCTACTATCTAGGCAGTAAAAATACGCCGTGGATAATTCTATGAGGTGATGATTGTCACCTAAGGTTGACCAAAGTAACGGTGACAGCACTCCTACCTGTGGGCATCCTCCACCGGCTTCTGCTTTGATGGTGGATTGACTCAGAGTGGGTTCTACTATCCTATTTTTCAGCTTATCCTATATCCATCTGCATATTACAGTGCCCCATCTACTCATTGCGTTAATCAATCAGTTTGTAGTGGCATTATTGAATGCGAAAATAATAGAGAATGTACTATCACTCTCATACTACTGTTATTGTGTATGAACAGGTAGGGATCGCAAACTATGATACCGTCTAACTGCTTTTTGTTAGACAAGTGAGTGTTTTGGCAGAAAAAAGCGCTTGCTAGAGCACTGGGAACGAACTATACAGTTGTCGGCCGGACACGGCTACTATCTTCAATAGCGCTGACACAATCCGCCATTATGCTTATTTATTTTGTTTGTTTTGACATCAGTTTATAGGTTATTTTGTGCAATTAATTTAAAGTATTATTAAAATGAATGTCAGGTCAAAAAAAAAATATCTATTTAAGTTTGTTTGGTTACGCGGTTAAAGCTAGAGAAGACAATAGCTATTTAGCAGTTGACAGCGCTTACCTCTTAGGGACCGCCATTTTGCTTACAAGCTCTTTTTTCTGCCGTACACTCGGAATAAACTCCATAGGAATAAAGAATAGAAAATATACTTTCACTACAACAACTATCGCGATCTCTACGATTATCGTGTAAATTTCTTCAAATGATCAAGGCCAAGATGAGACCTTGAACTTTATATTTGACAGCTAATGCCAATTTTTTGTAGTGGTATTGGTGTCGTATTACCGCGCTTATTCTTTATGTTTACACACTAATTTTATTTAAACAATTAGTAAATAAATAGCAACAATGGGGGTGAGCATTCGACAATATATTTATTAATATGCATCCAACTAATTAAATATTTTACAGAGAAAAACAGCTGCTAGTACTGCTAAAAGTAAAGAAAAACGTATGCAACGAAAAGAGGAACAAAATCGGATAAGTCAAGCTATGGCCATTGTTGCCCAAGCTAACAAATTAGAAGATCCTTTGCAACCTTTCCCTGTATTTAAAAAATTTAATAAGAATGGATTAGAAGCGGAATTGTTTACTAAGAGATCTACAAATGTAGATGAACCCACTAAAGAATGGGTTTTTAACTTGACCAAGAAGAATATGCAGCTTAAGTAAGTTTTATAAATTCCCTTGTTTTAAAAAGTCTTTTTACGGTTTAATATTTTAGGTATGAACAGTGTTCTTGGGGTTGGTGTGATTCTAAGAAGCGTGAAGAATTAATTGATGAAGCTGCTTGGTATCTTGTAGCTAAAGGTCCTGATGGAACTTTGCTGGGTTTTTCTCATTTTAGGTTTGATATAGATGAAGGTCTGGAAGTACTGTATTGGTAAGTTAATGTTCATATTTTCAAGTGACTTTTGAAGAATATTTACATTTTTAGTTACGAATTACAATTGGATCCATCTTATCAAAGAAAAGGTTTAGGCAAATTTATGATGCAGGTGTTAGAACTGATAGCTTTTAAGAATAGTATGAAAAAAGTAATTCTCACTGTTTTAAAAAATAATCAGTCTTCAAAGTTCTTTAAAGCTCTCAATTATGAATTAGACGAATCGTCTCCTATAGATGATGAAGAGGAATCATACCCATATGAGATCCTTAGCAAAATGAATAAAAGATTAGTACCACATCAGTCTCCAATGAAGATTAATTCGAATCATTGTTGCTCAGGACATGATCACCACCATCACTGATGCATTTCTTAGAATGTTACGTTTTTAGTTTTAAATTCATTTTATACAATTGTAATAAGTAGAAAGTAAACATATTTTGACTTGGATCATTTTTATTTCGACTACAGAAATTTAAATGGCAAAAAATTAGCACTAGATATTTATGTAAATTAATAATAAATTAAAGATACTATTCAATAAATATTTTACAAAGGTCTGTCGTTATTAATAATAGCAATTTCTTGTTCGTCAATAGATATCCCTTTAAACCTAGCCGGTAATTGAGTCCCACAATTCTACCTGTGATTGTGGAGAGTCCCTGGTCTCCTTGTTTCAATATCCAATGCAGATTGCAATTGCACAAGCTTAGAAGCCCCATATCTAAATATAATCAGTGACAATTTTTTAGTTGAAGACCAATATTTTTGCTACGTAGGTAAGCATGTTGAAAGTAATAACATAATGAAAAATTCATTAAAGAGTTGTGTAAGTGATTACACATATTTTTATTACGAAACCTTCACCTTTAACCCACAATCAATCTCGTGTCATTTTATCCTGCCATTGGTCACACATATAGATTTTTTCTATTACCGATTTGCGTGCTGTAATATTAATTTGTGTATGCAAATAATTAAAACAAAACATATTTTTTGATTTTTATATTATCATAAGTAAAAAATACATAATATTTGAACTTTGTAATTTATCTGTATTACTCTTTATCGGAATCAGAATGATAATAAATTAATCCATTTCTTGAAAAACGTATGGTACATTTCTTACATTACAATAAAATCAACTTAATATTTTTTTAATATAAATTGTTATAATAGTAAAATGCAGATTCTCACTGCTCATTTTAATCATTTAACTTCCTGTAATAGTATAACCTAATGTACAGAATGTAAGAAGCGTGAATAATTAATTGACGAAGCTACCTGGTATTTTGTAGCTAAAGGTCCCGATGGAGCTTTGTTTGGTTCTTCTTATTTTAATTTGATATAGAGGAAGGTCTCGAGGTACTGTATTGTAATTTAATATTCATATTTGCATGTGACTTGTTAAGATTATTTGCATTTTTAGTTATGAATAACAATTGGATCCGTATTGTCAAACGAAAGGTGTTGGAACTGATAACATTTAAGAATAGTTTGAAAAAACTCATTCTTACTGTTTTAAAAAATAATCAGTCTTTAAAGCTCTCAATTACGAATCGTCTCCTATATATAATGAAAAATCATACCCATATGAAATTCTTAGCAAAGTGAATAAACCATTAGTCTCCAATGAAGATTAACTCGAATCATTGTTGCTCAGATCATAATCATGATCATCACTGAAGCGTTTCTTAGAACGTTACTTTTAGTTTTAAATTAATTTTATAAAATTGTAATATGTAGAAAGTAAAAACATATTTTGACTTGGATAATATTTATTACGACTACAGAAATTTAAATAACATTGAGAAAATTAGCACATAAATTAACAATTATAAATACTATTCCATAAATAATTTACAAAGGCCCGCCGTTATTAATAATAGCAATTTCTTGTTCATCGATGGATTTCCTTTTAAACCTAGCCGGTAATTGAAAGTCCCACAATTCTACCTGCGATTGTTGCTGTTGGGGAGCCCCCTGGTCTCCTTGCTTCACAGCCACTGCAGGTTCTGATTGCACTAGCTTAGAAGCTCCATATCTAAACTTAATCAGTCTGTGTGACAATTTTGGAGTGAAGGACACCGATCTTCTTGCTACGTAGGTAAGCATTCCTTTTTTTAATATGTTTTTTCACTTAAATTAATGTTTTTAATTATGTCACAATTACCTTGATATTATGTCATTCTACTTCTTCTTATATAGATAGGTATTCTGTGACCTTTCGACAGGTACCTAATCTTGAAGAAATAGCACGATAGATAAATTACTCTTTAATTTAAAATTATATCCGATGTTGAAGGATTCACGTATTGATAACCGTCGTTATAAGTTTAATTCTATATAATGGTTACTCTCTATATTATATAAACATTTAAATCGTTTTTACAGTTTCATAAGAACATTGACTGTCATTTGTAAATTGCTTTGTAGATTTTAGTAACTTTTGATTTTCACATGAACTTAAACTTTAAATGAATTGAGATATATACTTTTAAACAAATACATATAAATAAAAATATGCTTTTAACTTTCAGACCGGAAGGAGTAATGACTGTCGTCAGACGCACAAGAGTAAAGCCACCTTCATTAATTTTAATTATCTATGTACTCTATGTAGGCAATTTTATCTGGGTAAATAGTTCTGATGAATAGAGTCCAACATCCCAAAAAGGAAGAAGTACACTATCGACCAAATATTTTACATATCCTGAAATAGAAGACGAAATATTAAGAAATTAACCTAGAGAGAAATAGAAACTAAACAATACTTAAATTAAATAAAAATGGAAACAGAGGAACATTTATTGTCATTAAAAGGTAAAAATTAGACATGCTTAAAGCTTTAAAATAAAATTTTCGTAATTTGTAGTTATGAGGTTAACAAGACCTACTTTAGCAAGTCCGTTTCCTATTACTTGTGATAGCAAAGATTTGCCAGGAAATTTATTAAATAATGCGTTACAACAAGATCCCACATCTGTAGAAGGCACCGAGACGTTGTGTACAGGACAGTTTTTATTGCTACCACAAACTCCTGTGAACATATACTTGGGAGAAACTTTTTCTAGTTATATTTGTGTATATAGTGAAGATAATAAGCCTGTGAACAATATAATGGTCAAGGTAAGTCGAAAAATGTTACATTTCAATTAATAGCTAATTTTGTTTACTAGGTTGATTTGCAAACAAGTGTTCAAAGGATATCTCTGTCTTCTGATCCTCCAACTCCTCAGCTTCCACCTGATAAGACTGTAGATATTGTTATACATCATGAAGTTAAAGAAATCGGAACACATATGTGAGTCTCGACAATAAAAATAATGTTTTAATTAATTTATTTTAACTTTTAATTTACGCTTAGATTAATTTGCGAAGTTACATATCAGACAGCAATCGGAACACCCATGTCATTTAGGAAGTTTTTTAAAATTATGGTTTTAAAACCGTTAGATGTTAAAACAAAGTTGTATAACGCTGAAAATGATGATGTGTATTTAGAAGCTCAAGTACAAAATATTACTGCCGGTCCAATTTGTCTTGAAAAAGTCGCTCTCGATGCATCGCATTTGTTCAATGGTAAGTAAGATTATAGACATTTAAATGTAATATTGATTTAACCCTATTGAAATCTTAGAAATTCTTCTTTTAGTAAATTTTTTGGATTATAGTCTATTGATAATACCACATTACTGTTAGTTATATCATATGGATCCTTACATAAGAGAAAATATGTATAAACCAATAAGAATACACAATATTGACACAATTGACCGAAAAAGTGTGACGTCAGAACATGGCCGCTGAGGGAAAATAAATCAATTATTTAACTTACGTCTTGTCTTGACCATTGTAATATTTTAAAAGTTCATTCGTTTTTTCATTTGTAAAGTGACACTGCAGTGACTATCAAGTAATTATGTATTATTGCTTCGCTCCTAAACTTCCATCACATACTCTATATCTATGACATATCCATTGTCTCCACATTTCTTTAACACATTAATTTCATTATGAAACTGCTTCGCAATGCTCGACAAATTAACAATAGCCATGTTTAAGCATATTACAAACGTAAAATGAACGTAAATAAATATTTGTTTTCCCTCAGTAACTATCAGCGGCTATGTTTATGACGCCATAGCTTTTTCGGTCTATTAACCAATTTCATTTCCTGCTATCGTAATTGTTATTTTATTTTGATGACAGCCAATGTGGTAAATTCTGTTTCACACATATACATATGACGTTGCAATTGATAAAAGAGGCAGGATGTTCCTTGCTTACTTTAATTTTTTCAATGCAACAACTATTTTTTAAACTCGAAAACATCAAAATTGTTATCTTCACAATTTTTATTCTACAATTCTTTTTTTTTTTAATATACGAGACAATTTTATGTATTTGAACAAATATATTCATGTGTCTTTCCTGTAACGTATTCTATGCTTATCCGCTAAGAAACATTTCGTTGGTTTGCGAGAATACCGACGCAACTCAAAAATGTTAAAATTTGGACTAAGTATGCAAAACGATCATAAATCACTCATATTTTAGTGTGAATAGTGACGCAACACCGATTTCGCGCTAAATTTCTCTAGAAAGAGACAGCGTCATTATTCATTTGAGACAAAATACGCTGATGTGAATCACAAACACAGACTCATCTCAGTTCGGCCGACGACTACAAAGTGGAGGCACGGTAATTTCGCGTAAATACAGACGTTTTAATAGTTCCGTTGCGTTAAACGTTTTGCAAGAATATTGACCTATTACGTGATTCGTCGTTGTTTTTGATAAAGGTAAGTGTCTTTGTATGTTTTATTTTCGTTTACGCCTGTATTCTTGAATAAATATGGTCCATTATTTATTATATCGTATTTTGTACTGACTTTATCATACTTAAGTCTATATTCACGAAAAATTAACAGATTTAATGTTGTCGTAATTAAGAAACGTCGTTATTGTTGAAAAAATGTAAATGTTATTATTTCTTATTACGAAATGCGTCGTTGTTCATGGAATTAGGGCATAGATTTATCGAACTAATGTTTTTGCGACATTTTAATTAATGGCTAATTATTCACTTTAAATTTTTTGTTTTAGCCAATTATATTTATTGGTGTACTTTAAGATGGCAGAAAGAATGTTATTTTTGGAAAAGCTGAAAAAAGCGGCCAGTAAAAAAAATGAAACGGAGCATCAACTTGAGTTATCAACTAATAATGAACAAGAAGGTACGTACAATCTTTATTTACTTACAGTTGGTTTCATAAATATAATTTTAAACTATTTTAACTATTAATATTTTTAGGCTGCAAGAATATCGATAAAAACAGTATGCCGTTATCCCCACGAAGCTCTGATGAAAATATAGAGAATGATAAAAATGATATTAACACATCATGTAATTTTTGAATTAAATCTGTTAAACAGGAAAAATGTTAGAAAGTTTTTCTTATGTGCATTTATTGAATTTCAGGAAATTATTCAAATGAAAATCCGTTGATTTTGCGACAAAGATCACCATCCACACCGTCATCGTCGTCTTCAAGCTCTTCTTCCTGTTCAAAATGTAATTCAAGCGATTCTAAAAATAGAGAAGTAGAACAGTGCAATAAAGAACCCGTTAACATGACTATTTTAAATGATGAAGATCTCAATAGCCATAGCCTAGAAAACGAAACCAAAGAAAATATGGTAAGCATAGAGTTAATAAATGATAATACGAAAGATAAGATTGAAGTAGGTTTGCAAATTGAAAGTCAACCAAAAGAAGTTGACTTGACCGATGATGTGCATGCTGAAAGTAAAGAAGATAAGGAAGGAACAGATTTTTCATCGGATGATAGTCTCGCAGATCCTAACTATGGCGTTGAAAATAATGATTTATCGTCAGATTCGGATGAAAGAGTAGAAGATAATGTAGAAGAAAATATTTCTCTTGAATCAAACCAAAATTTAACACGAAAGAGGTAAGCGCAGCCACATCTTTGGAAAACGAATGTAGCAAAACGTCTACGAAATGCAGGGAAAGAATATGTAGGAAAAAGTAATGTACTTGTACGAGAAAGACAATTAGGACCACCGTGTACGGAAAAGTGCAAACTGAAGTGTAACACTAAATTTGATGATGACACGCGACGCCAGATTTTTAATGCATATTATAAATTACCTGATTTGCAAAGTAAAAGAACTTTTGTAGCATTCAATATCTCTTCTATTGTTCCGACGTATCAAAATAAAAGGGGAGCACGTCGAAATAACAATGCATTTTATTTGAGTGACAATGAAGGCGCTAAAATCCGTGTTTGTAAGAATTTTTTTATGTCTACATTGGATGTGTCTGACAGATTTATTCGAACAGTGACAGAAAAATCATAAAATCATAATATTGCAGGCATTATCGTAGAGGATTTACGAGGCAAACATGGCAATCATAGTTGTGTAGATAATAATATTAAGGATAGTGTAAGAAATTTCATTAAGGCAATACCAAAAATAGAAAGCCACTATTGTAGAGCTGACACGCAGAAAGAATATATAGATGGCAGTAAGACTATTGCAGAAATTCATAGAGATTACGTGAAACAGTGTGAGGAGAGAAGAGAAACAAGTGCTAATTATGTCATGTTCAATAGAATATTTAATGAACAATTCAATATAGCATTTTACCAACCTAAGAAAGATCAGTGCGAGGACTGTGTTGCCTACAATAATGCAACTGGAGAAGATAAAAATGGACTGAAGGATAAATATGACAATCACCTAAAAGAAAAAGAGCTTTCAAGAATAGAGAAAGTAAAGGACAAGAAAGAAGCAGAAGATAAAGACTCGACTATAGTAGCGGTATATGACTTGCAAGCTGTGATGCCATGTCCTAGGGGCGATGTTTCAAATTTTTACTATGTTTCATATACTTTAAACTTAACGATTTATGAAATGAATAGTAAAAATGTGATCTGTTACGTATGGCATGAAGGAGAAGCCAACAGAGGAGCAATAGAAATAGGGACCTGTGTCTTAGAATATTTAAAAAGCCTTGGCAGAGATTTAGCTACCGGAACCAAATTCGACGTAATTTTTTATTCTGATAACTGCTGCGGGCAGCAAAAGAATAAATTTATTATAAGTATGTACATGTACGCTGTTTCTACTTTTGCTTTTATTAATACTATCACGCATAAATTTTTAATTAAAGGCCATACGCAAAACGAAGGTGATAGTGTACACTCTGTAATTGAAAGAAACATAACTAAGACTTTGAAATCTGGCCCTATCTATACACAGGATCAATACATTTCAATTATTCGTGCTGCGAAAAAAAAAGGATCTCCTTACCAAGTTAAAGAAATGGATCATAAAAGTTTTTATGATTTAAAGTCCCTAGCCTCTGATGTGGGTAAAGATTTTAACAAAAATACTGGTAATGAGAATGTAAAAATGGGGGATATAAAGATTTTAAAAGTAGATGCTGAGCACAAAGGGATCTTTTTTTATAAAACTTCCTACAGTGAAAGTGAATATAAATGTGTAAAAGTTACTGGTCGAACGTCAAAATCTTTAGACGAGAATTACAGATTAAAATGTGCTTATAAAAAAAGTAATGGAATTTCGGAGAATAAGAAGAACGGACTATTAAATTTAGTTGACAAAAATATAATTCCCAACTATTATCGGCAATTTTATGAAGGGTTGTAGGTAAAATAAATGATTTATTATATTTTAAGTTTAAGAATCGATGTTCCAGTTCCTATTTTTCTCTTAATTAGGTATTTTAAAGAGTTAAAAATAAATTTTTATTTTGATTTCATTTATTTTTATAAACAAATACAAAGTTTTAATGTTGTAAGTTACATAATTATTTTATTTTTTTAATGGAAAAGTTTTAAACAATGTTTTGTGTTTTATAAGAGTCTTTATTTGTCATAAGTTGATTTTTTATAATGGATAGTCTCGTGAATAACGACTTATCTCTGAAGCTTATGTAACCAATTTTTTAAATATTTTTAATAAAAGTTATAAAATATTTTTACGTGTTTTGATACTGCTATAAATTATGTTTTAATCAGAAAAATTAGAACCTCGATAAATCAACTACATTTTACGATTATGCATTAAAGTATTTTTAAAAAAGTTTAAAAACGTCATTCTCTAAAATCGAAGATTCTTAGTTGCGTCGGTATTCTCGCAAACCAGCGATTTGTTGTTATCTAAAATGCTCATTAATTGGTAATTATGTTTGAGTGTTTATTCTTACAACCATGATTTTATCAGAATATTCCTGTGCTAATTTCAACTGAAATAGAGACTTGGTCGTCACTATTTTTTCTCATTTTTTTTTCACAATGACTAGGATTAATTGTTTTAGTGACATCTCTGAACTCAGATGCAAAAGGCAACAGCATTTTTGGCAAAGTGACAATACTTAAACCACAATCAGTTTGTCAGTTTCTGTATTGTCTAACTCCAAATGAAAAATTAGCATCGGATTTAAGATTATTAAGTGGAGCAACTAATATAGGTAAATTGGATATTGTTTGGAGGTCTAATTTGGGAGAAAGGGGCAGGTTACAAACTAGTCAGTTACAAAGATTGGTAAGAAACTATTTACTTTTTGAAATGAAATAATTATGGTACTTTTCCCTATTTTAGAGTCCCGAGTATGGTGATATCCGTTTGACTATAATAGAGCTGCCTAATTTTGTAGTTCTAGAAAAATTATTCACCTTCAAATGTAAACTTATTAATAATTGGTATGTTTTTAATAAGCTATTAAAATTATTTTCTTATTAATATTTATGTTATAGTGAACGAACGGTAGATTTAATGATCTATTTGGAAAATATTGAAGGAATCGCTTGGTGCGATATTTCTGGTCGAAAATTAGAACCTTTGCTACCTCTGTCACATACCATTTTAGAATTCAAATGTATACCTTTATTACCAGGACTAAGGACCATTTCAGGAATTAAATTACTTGACACATTCCTTAAAAGAACATACACTTACGATGAATTGGGTCAAATTTTTATTATTGTAGATGATGGAAGAGAAAGTAATGAAAATGATACTACCATTTAAGGCGAATATATCTGTGAAACGTATATAATTTTAAATAATTTTATCGAGATGAAGTGATTATCCATTACAGTATGTTATATTTATATTTTGGCAAGTTTTTTTTTTCAGCATCGAGTTCATTTAATTATATACATGTATATATGAAATAAATACTAGATTTTAATATTATATATGTTGAATAAAATTATTAAAACAATTTGGAATTATTATTGCTGATTTAAAAAAATATTGTGTATTCAACACCTGTTGGTGTAAATACACTCCATCAAATTGACCTTTATCCTGACGTCATACCACGCGAAATTAATCAAAACCAGTGAAACTAACTCTCAAACATATTTATCCCCAAAGCTAAAGTCAAAACCCCCTAAAATTGACCCTCTAAAAAATAGTATTCTGTAGAAGTATGTTGTGATATTTTTTAATACTCACTTCATAAATTATTTAACACATCAAATATAATTTCGTTTTCTTCCGTACGTATTTCTAGTAAGGTAAGCATAGGCACAATAGGTGCGTTCTTTTTGACAGATCTCACTTAATCTCAGCTCACATCAGTAATGTGAGCGTTCTTTTTGTTTTACTCACTTTAAGTGAGCTGAGATTTTTCCTCCCCCTTCACCGATGCTGAGTGTGTTGTAAGGGGAATCAGTTGGACTTGAGTCAGAAATAAAGTGGAGGGGATGAAGAAATATTTGATTTTCTTGGTTTATTTGTAGTTTTAACCATATACGTAATAAATAAAATATACTGCTAACTGCCTATATCTCCGATAAGCGAAATGCGTTCTATTAAGAGTGAGAGGTCCGACTAGACTCTGTGTGGCCATGTTAGTTTTGCGCAAGTGCTGTATTTGCCGCCTGTAATATTTTTAAACGAAGATATTTGAGTCAACAAAAACTTCGTGTCTGATTTTTTATTTGGCCAAATAAAGTGCAATTATGTAATTACATTTTTTTTCACTTCTAACATAAATCTCAAATAACGTCTATTATAGTTGTCTAGGTTACTTCAAAAGGAATAGAAATGAAGTAGATAAACATGACATATATAGTGAGCACATAACCAATTAGAGTTATTATTTTTATAAATCATTTTTTCGATATCTACACACTAATATAGCCATATAAATTGACAAATTAAATAACGATGGAGTACCTAATGAGATGATTTGTTTTCAAACGGAATTTATTTTTATATACCTGTAGACCTATGAAAATTTAAATTAGGACCAATCTCATTACATAATAAGCACCGTTGTGGAGACATAGTTTTTAATAGAAATCTAAATAAAAGAAACACGTAAAAATCACAACACAATGATAGAACAAATAATAAAATCACTAAACATCCAAACCACAGCCTAAGCCCTAATTTTACTATGCTGTGTCCAAACAAACAACCATAGAGAAAATAAAATATATTATTTGTGTATGCTAACAGCCTTTACCACTCCCCTGAAGGTCTAAAAGCGTCAAAGCGGGAATGATACAGCCAACGTCTCGTGACTCGCATGCGCGTATTGATCTTGGCCACAAACGGTGCAGACATGTATGTCGGCACTCTGATGATCGCCACCAGAGATAAGTAAGGATTACTTATCTCTGATCGCCACGTTTCCCTGACCGCTAGGCGCAGTATATTGTATTTATATGTATATGGTTTTAACCAAGGTTATCTATTTTTCTTTTTTTTACAAATTCTGGATACATTAATTAACATTATTAGATGCTGATACGAATCTGTCGTATAGTTTAAATCTATCGACAGATCGCGCGCTTCAATTGAGATGTCGTTCTTTTTGGTACTTACTCACATCACTTTATCTCAGATCACCTTAACTGAAGTGATCTGAGATCTCAGTCAAAAAGAGCGCACCTACTATCTACTGTCACCACAGAGCAACGTTTCAAACCTTGACCACAGAGTACGTAGTTGTAATGTATTTCCACTAGAGGTCGTTAAGTCTCTATAGTATGTTCGCTCCCAAGAAAAACCGCATGTAAATAAAATCACGCGAATATTGATATTGAATGACCAAGGCCAGTGAATAAGGTTGAACAGGGGCGCATTGAGTATTCACATTATAAATTATTTATTATTTTAAAGTTAATAAAATCAATTACGGGTTGTTAGCATAAAATGTAAAATATACGTTACTTACAGGATATGCATTGTATCTATGATATGACATTTACAGAAAATGGAAAAAGATTATCCATTATAATATCCATAATCAAACAATTTCTTGTTACGTCATCAACAACGTCTATAGACCTCACTCGGTTTTGATTATTACTAGGTTCCAGAAATGAATGTGATTGTTGATACTCTCTTTTTACTTTATACACACTTGAGCGGGAAGTTCCAGACAAATCTGCGGCCATATATCAGGATTCTCGCGAGTCATAATTTTAAAAATATTTGCCAATTTAATGTTATATTAGGACCTGTTCAACTCGCTCTTGTCTGTAGGTACACCAGCTACTTTTGATGTATTTTAATACAAATATTTTTGTTTTATTTCAAATGATTGTTCACTGCAAAACTTTCCTGTAAGGTTATTGGTTTAGTAAGTTTGAGTTAGGTTAGGTTGGATTTGGTCAAGGTTAATAAAAGTGTCTTTTATCTAACTAAAAGAAAAAAGAAATTTTTTAATACATGTGATAGCTGATTGAAACTGATATTCATTGATCTATGTCAGGGGGGCGAGAGTGATGTTTATAATATTTTTTATATTATGTTTAAGCGTTGATTGAGAAGTACGGGAAGATACGCAATGCCTATACAAAAATCTGTGCTCACCAACGTTTCTCATTCCCCTTACGTCGCTTGCCTTATGGCCCTAGTCACGACCCTTGTAAGGTGGAGCCTCTGGCGGCTCAACGAAAAATCTCTCATTTTATTTTGTGATACCCAGCAGCAGGTTTAAAATTTCATTTTTATGATACAGGCAACAATAAGCGTTTATTGAGATAATGACGCCAGGGTAACGTATTGATCCGTTATTTGTCGACGACTTATGTATGAACACAGTATGAAAAAATTACAAAGTAGAAGAATGATTTATAGTAGGTATTATTTATTTATGAATGAATGTATTTGTATAACCACTAAAAAACAACCTTTCTACCGTTCGATTAACAGTTTTATCGTAAATACCAACGGAATTTTAGGAATATTAGAACATGGCAAAAGTAAAAATGTCTATTCTACGAATATTCACAATGGTATTAAAAAGGGAAATTCATTTAATAATAATAATATAATAATAATATTTATTCAATAAAGATAGATACAGTAATACATAAAAAGATACATTAATACATAGAAAATAATTACACTAAATTGAATAAGCAGTTTAGGTCACTGAAGTAGTTATCATTACTACTTGTATTGTGACCGGAAAACATGAACAAATAAGTTTTTTGTCAAATCCAGTAAGTTGTCCAACCCGTTAATAAGAGAAATCCAGTAAATTGTCAAGTTTTATAGTAAATTTTTAGGGGGTACCATATCAATTGTTATAGACACATAAACTGCTGAAATGGATACTGGCAATTATGATACAGTTTGATTTAATATATTGCTAAAGAAGTCTATATGTTTCCATAATCCACTTCTTAATTCGATTTTTAAATACATTGTAACTTTTTACTTTGTCTATTCTACGAATATTAACAATACTATTAAAAAGTTTACCTGGAAATTCATTCTCTTGTTTAATTTCTGAACTATCTATCTAACTAGGTAAATACGTTTACTAAGGGAAAATGGTTGATATCTGCGTATTTGTATCGTAAAAAGTGGGATGCGGATTTGGAACAATTGAAATAATTCTTCAGGAAACAAATTTACTTGGGTTGCTGACTTGTGCTTGTCTTTTTAGATAAAATACATATTTTCCGGTGAGGTTTAGAACTTTTAATTGAATTTCTAATTAAATTTTGACTCTCCCATTTCAAGTTGTTGTAAATCATAGTTTTTATTAATAATTTTAAATATTTATCAATATGCAAAGGACATAAGTTTGTTTTATATGAGTGAATTTTCTCTAATAATCTGCTATAAATCAATTTTGATACATTATTTCTAACTTTTAATGTTTGGTAAAGATCATTTAAGGATTTTATTATATTTTCACATAGTTTCGAAAATTCGTTTGTAGGATTCTTTAAAAAAGATACGTTATTTCGCGTAGCAAAGTTTTTATTAATCAACAAAATTTCCTTTTTATCGGTTAATTCTATTTGATCTTTTATCAAAAAATGATCACAACAGTTTTCACATTTTGTCTTTTGTACCAATATTTTGGCGAAATATCCGGCAACATAAACATTAGAACAAGTTTCTAAATTAACAATTGTCTTTTCTCTATTAGCAATTTCTAGATCAGAAGAAATAAAGCTGCTGATATTAATTTGTCAAATATGATTTTCCGACGAATTGGTAGCATCGTTATTACCTTCAATAACTGGGTCTACAGTTTTAGTAGTCTGATATTCGTCTAATTGTAAAAACTCTTGTAAATCTTGTTCGCAATTTCCACTATCTAATGATTTTTGTAATTTAATGTTTATGTTGCACTGCAAAGCTATTCGAAATTGTTGCACACTTGGTTTTGCATTGTATCCACACCTATTTCTAATTACTGAAAATAGATTTTCTAATGGATCCTGGTTAAGGTGACTAGTTATAACATATTTACAGTCAAATGTATTTCTCAAATGTTCAAATAATTCAAGAACTGAATTAAGAGTCCAAATGAAACCGTTAATACAATGGATATTATTTCTTTTAGTATTATTTTCGAATATTTCAAATGAATTAAAATAATCAAGTCCAAATTTTAAGTTATTTAATGAGGTGGGATTTTGAGGAGATAGGGGTCGTCTATTAGGATTTGGATCATATAAAGCTCTGCTGTTGAGAGAATCAAATATACTGTTCACGCTCTTCAGAAAGTCTGCGGTATTTTCGGCGGTTGCACTTTTAATTGCATCTAATTGGGAAGATGTCCTTATTGCAGCACTAAACGAATTTGAAAAAATCTGAGCAGCCAATTTGACTCTCATTTTTTGCCATGTATTTGGAAATAAGTGGGTATCTGTAATTTTCGGTAATGCCCTAGTTGTTTTGCTTTCTTTATCTAATAAATATGTTTTGACTAAATCTTGCCAAGATACAGGATTTCCATTAATTCGAAAATATAACTTAGGATTCATAAAATTATTTCTTAAGCTTTTCAATAAGTGTGGAACGTCAAATATCGTAAACAACTTAGAACTATTAACAGTAATTGATGGGTTTTTTCCTGTTGCGCCTAATATTTTGAAAGCATTTCTATTGCAAGTGCTCTGATCACAAACTAGAGCTACTGGAAGAAGTTGTATATTTTCTAAGCCCTGAACAACATATGATATTATCTGTGCCATGATATCTCCTTTTACGGTCCCATTCGAGGTAAAATAGCATAATGGAATTTTTCAATTATCAAATATGCCTCTAATATAAAATACTAGCGCTGAATTGGCAGCTTTATTTTTTCGCCCAAGAAATCCCAAATCCTCGTAACCTTCAATACAGTCATAAAACTGATTATATTGTAATTTAGATTCTAAATGAATTTCATCAAACAGAATTACGCAAGCCCGTTCTGTTCTAGACATGGTTTTGACTTTTATTTCAAGTTTATTTGTCAGAGTGTTTTCCAAACCAGTTTTTAAATTGATAACACGAAGCCAAGACTGGATTGTTCGAACTGATGGCAAAGAAAATGATAAACATTGTCTTAAAAATTTGTAACATCCAGGTGACTTATAATAGAGAGAAAGCGCCAAATGTTGTTCATTTGTTTTCCATACTTTTTTTTTTTGTTGAAGATAACTGCATTCCGATGAATGTTTTCACAGAGGAACTTTTCTCTTTTAACAAATTGGCCAAAAGATTTTCAGTTGTTAGCTTTGATTTTCTTTGTAAACGAGAATATTGCGTTCTTTGAGCTCTAAACTTTTTTCTAAACGAACATAATTTAGTACTTAAAATACTAGACCTTTTTTTCACTTCAGATTTTGTTGAAGATGGGGTATCTGTAAATTCTATTGTATAATTTGGCGCTGCTCCAGTAGTTGGACTTTGACAACTTGTGCTGCGATTAACAAATTGTGCAGGTTGGTCAGGATCGATGTCACCATCATGGGGCCGCTTTCTCGAATAGGTTTTTAAATGCTCTTCTGAAATATAAAATCGAGTTCTTAAAAAATCGTAGTTAGAAAAATGGAAAACACAATTTAACAATGACCCTATACATTACTGCTATACTAAAAATTGTTGTAAATATTTCCCTCACAAAAATCCGTTTACAAATTTTGAGCAAGTTTTGTTAAAAAAAAACAATAAAAAAGTACATTCTTACCTCTGGGCGTTATTCGACGGAATTGCGAAATATCCTCTTGTATTTGGGATGTACCAGGAATGTTTATTGTAACTGAAAGCAAAAAAAAACATACAATACTCAATTACCTGTATGCTTATACAATATAATAAAACTAAATAGTTCAGTTAAAAAAAACTAATATAATCAAAATTATATTATTTTTGCGATGGAAATTAACTGTTTCCAAATAATTTCACTATTTAATAGTAAAATTTTACAAATAACTAGTGGAATTATTTGCAGACAGTTAGTTTCTTTCGCAGCAATAACATGATTCCAAAAAATAAGGGTTGAAACAGTAAATTCAATCAAAATTATTATACTTGTCCTGTACGACTTAATACAAAGTAACACTTATTTTTAAACACAAAAATTCAAGATGATTTATCATTATTCACATAACTGAATTAGGAAACAAAAATATAATTAACTTACATACCTTTCCAAGATACGGGTACTGCATCTTTCCTTAGAAGTTTTCTTTTGCCACTTAGGTAAACATCGTTTTTCGCAAAATGATTTTCGCATATGTGATAATTTTTTAGCAGCATCTCCTCCATCATAAAAATATCCATATTTCCACAGTTCTGTATCCACTCAAAAAGTATATTTGATTTAGACACTGGGAATTTAAAAAAACTAATAGTATTGTCTTTATTTTTCTTCTTATTGCAACATCCCCTATAACTACAGGCATTTTGTTTTTTCGTCTCCATAATTTAATAAATGTATGAAGCACAACGAAACCGTCAAAAATACAAAACGCTGAAACTGCTAGTTACCGATACCGATCAACTGCCAACTAAAGATTAATAGCGCACCACCGAGCGTACAAAGCGAACAGATAAAATGTACCGTACTTACTGGCCACACCTCCCTTGGCAAAATTCTCGGGCTTGACGACACTATCGCCATCTATTTTTTGGACACTTTTCAAGCTACATTTTGGCCTGTAAGGTTGCGTATCTTCCCGTACTTCTCAATCAACGGTTTAAGCTAATATAAACTGATATAATTAATTGATCTGTGTCATAGCCAAATGGACCGACGATCGACGCACCCGCATTTTTGGATTTAAAGATTGTTATTATACCGCCGACCACCTAAAACTGTCCCCGAACCACCGAGGCACGTCACCGCAACCTTTCATAAATCTCAACAATTATCAAATTCTATACACCTTTTTAAAAAATGTCTCCTATACACTTTTCTTTCGAAAAATTCTCAAAACCAATAAAAATCTCAATCACCAATATTTCATCATTATTCCTCCTTAATACCGGAGACATTTCAAATTCAGTTAAAACACCCTTTTACTTAAACAACTTCAATAGTTTCTGACACCTAGCCAGCCAACACACAGCTATGTATCGGCAACGATACATGGTTCGTCTTCAACATTCAATCTCCAATTCCATACACTTTTTGTCACTCTCTCCGCTCACTATCGAGCTTCGCTGCTTCCAAACATCACCCTCCTAGATACCCCAATACAAACAACCCTCCAGTTACTTTCTGGCGAAAAGCCCACTCAATTCCCTCAAAATTCCATACACCTTTAAAAGCACATTTTCTAGACACTTTTAAACAAATCTTACTAGACACCTTTTTACCCCTAACTCAGTTTCTCGGTCAACGCGCACAAAACCACCCAACACACCCCCCAACCAGCCCTGAAGAGGAAACAAATCCTATAGCAGGGCACCCAAGAAAAGTTCAACTCATCCAAAAACATTCCACCCAACAGAATCTCACACGAACTTCTCTCTCTCTCTGATCTGTGTCAGGGGTCGGGGAGCGATGTTCGAAACAATATTTCCACCCCTTTCCTCTCCTACATTCAACCAGATGCATACTAAATTCAAATTCATTTTAGTGTTAGGATATTACAATTTTTTAAAAATTCATATCTCCGAAAAGTGGGTTTCCGTAGTCCCCCCTCTCGAGGGTGTCTCCACCACAACCCCTTTCCCCCCATCCCAAAAACTCGATCAGTAGCGTACCAAATTCGAACTCATTTTAGTGAAGTAAAGTTACAATTTAAAAAAATTCATATCTCCGAAAGAGGGCGGTTTCCGCAGTCCGCCCTTTGGAGAGGACTCCCCCCCTTTTTCCTCAAAAATTGACCGGCGGCATTTCGAAGTTTAGCCCATATCTTTTATTGTAATATTTTCGAGAGAAGGCTGCGATATACATTAATGTAATATTAATAGAATGCATGATATAAAATTTTTTTAAATTGAAATTATTATAAGGCAAATTACGAAAAACTGATGCCAGGCTTCTTAACACACACAATTAATATTCACATATAACATGCGTCTATCAAGCTGGCGAGGCATTTATAGCGGACACAAAAAAGAATAGTGCTATAATTTGTTACTAATTTATTGCTAATTGGTTACCGTGAAAAAAATTTTTTTGCTTCGGCCCTTATCGCGTTAACACCTTTGCCCCGCCAACTTGAGTTTAAGCTGGCGAGGCATGGGGTTATCATTTGATCTTTGATAGATAGCGATCTCGTTTTGGCGCTATAATTTATTACTTTGAATTTGCTAATAGATCCACTGGTCAAAATGTCAAACTATATAATAGTTGCCACCCTTAAGTGGGGGTGAAAAAATAATATTCAAGTTTTAAATAAGTGAACATACGGTTGCCTTCAACTCAATTTATTGCTCCATGATAAGGTTACTAAAATTCTTTTGCTCCAACCCTTATCGCGTTAACACCTTGCCCCGATCACTTGAGTTTTTAGCTGGCGAGGCATGGGGTTATCTTTTGATCTTTGACAGATAGCGATCTCGTTTTGGCGCTATAATTTATTACTTTGAATTTACTAACAGATCCGCTAACAAAAAATCCGAACTATATTTATTTTTACAACCCTTACATGGGGGTGAAAAATAATATGAAATTTTTCTGTAATTGATTGTATGGTTGGATTCGCATATTTTTAGGCTTCATGATACTTCTTGAAAATAATTTTATTTTGCTCTAAACACTACGACATCAAGTTTAGTGTGCCAAAACTGCACGTGGGAAGGTATCAGCAAAAGCAACAAGTTATTACCGACATTTCTTGCAAAAGAAATACACAGAGCTCAAGTACTAAACACTTAACTTTTCAGAGATATTTCGAGGTTGCATTCAGTCCATTGCCCGAGCTTTTTATGTTTATCGATCCGAATCGGCACTACGAATAAAATTGTTTGGCCTGCAGTATGATTATAATTTTCAAGTCGTAGATTCCTAATCTATCCCCAAGAAGAAATATTATAATTGTGGAAGACTGCTTATTTGAAGTTAAGTGCACCAGTTTTTTAGAATGCGATTGCATCTTGGAGCAGCCTAGATTACTTTCATCGTCAATAAAAATAAAGACTATCTTTGTTGCAATCATGCAACTGCACCCTGTTTGTTTGTTGGATTTCGTTTTGTTATTATGTCGCTAACGGAATAGTTTTTTTTGCAATATTTTATGATAATCATAAAAATAACAGAAAATAAATATAAAGCATGCAATAGGACTGTAAAAAAGATAGCCTTAATTTTTTCAAACAGTATCGATAATCTTAATAAATTATTTGAAGAAATCAGTGGACTTAGCTCCAGATAAGTAAAATATTTTTCACAATTTTATTCTTTCTTCGTGAAAGTAAGGAACCTGCGATTTGAAAAGTATAAACTTATCACCGACAAAAAAATTTCCATTTGCAGGGTCAATTCGGATCGATAAATATAAGAGCATGCACCACACAGACTAAACAGAACGTCGAAAAATTTTCCGAAAGCTAAATGTTTAGAACATGAGAAGAATAAGCTAAATGTATAGAACTTTGTGCATTTTTTTTGCAGACAGCATCGACAAGAGCTCGTTCACCTTCCGGTGCTTTCCTGCGTGCAATTTTGGGTGATTTCACGGCAATTTAAAAGCGTAATGAACCATTTGTTTGACAATAAGGGAGTGCTGAATCTAAGATAAATTTTATTTAAAGCCCTCTATCAGCGGGAATGTTTCTGGTGAAAGCAGCTGCAAAATGTATTCAATCTACAAATGTTTACGTATTATTTACGTATTTGGAACATAATATATGGCATTTGAATTTTAAATGTATATATTCTATGAAATTCGATGCTTTAATTCCGGTATTTCCTATAAGCACTATTTAGCTATTTCCGCATATCAAAATCCCATGCCTTTCTTACACAGTGTGCGATACGTGTATAAGCTTAATGCCGAATCTACATTAAGCCTTGCGTTCAGCTCAAGCAAATTGTTCTGGTAGAGAAACTACAACATATTGGTTGTAGGTAAGTTAATGAGTCATTGACTCTTCAATAATTTCTTTTGACAAATCTTGATATTATAAATTTTATGTAGGTGACGTGGTGCTTTGGAGCTTTGATACGGAGGATGATGACAAAGAAATTGAATTGTAAATTATGACCGAAGTAGGGTTCACTATAATGCGGTAGTGTATCTTAGAGGGGATAGAAGCTGGTACCAATGGCGTAACTAGGATGAAGCTCTGGGGGGGATGAACTACCGGGAGATTTGGGTGTCGGAAATTTTTTCAAATTTTAAGCCCCTAAAACTGTATTTTAGCTTTGTTTTTCTTATAAAATTATAGCCTACAGCTCATTGCTTTTAGTACATTTCAATAAAGTATAGGTTTGCGGTGATTATGTATTAGATTTTTTTCATTTTTAGGGTTCGGGGAGGGGGTTCTATCCCCCTCATCCCCCCCCCCCTTAGTTACGCCACTGGCTGGTACTTATACGATGGCTTAGATGAAAAAAGTGTACGTATCCGAGAGAATTATTCAGTTCTTCCAACTGTGGCTATTTATGTTAAAATGAAAAAGTGAAATGATTATATAGGCTGATGAAATTTTAACTTTACCTTTACTCTAATCTATCTAAAATAAACTTTGTTACAAATATAATCAAAAGTATAGCTGTGAAACCTGAAAATTCTGAAAAAACCGTCGTTCGAGGATATTATAATGATGAAACAGGAAATGTCCCAGTAAAAAGCTGTTCCATAATTTTATTCCGTCTGATACATAGAATTAGTAAACAAAATTACCGCCATTTCGATAATTCGTTCATCGCCAAATTGATTTTGAAGATTGAAAAAATGAAAAATTTGTATTTTCAGAAAAACCGAGCGCAAAATTTATAAAGCGCATTGTCAATATTTTAAAATGCAACCGAAGTATGTGTTTAATAAGTTTATAATTGAATAATATGAACTGTAGTTAAGACCTGGTTCGGCCACTTCTATCGTTTAATAAAACTTCCCTGTATAAATAAAACTTTAATACTAAACTTCAAACTTAGTTTACAAAGGAAAAGAAAGATATATTTTAAAATGAATACAAGAATGCAGAAATACGTAAATTATTATTGTAACGGCTCAATTGTAACCTCGCTCGATTCTTCTCTTGTACTACTCACTCAGTGTTGCCAGATGGGAAAATTGAGAATCCCCAGACCTAAACCGAATTTGTCCCCAGAATTCCCTAGACTGATAATAACGAAATATCCCTAGAATTCCCCGATCCTTTTAAAAAAAATTGTGGTAATTTCAAAGATAAATTAAAATAACATAGTGTGATTTAAAAATGTAATAAAAAATAAATGTAAGAAACACTAATAATGCAAAGAGCAGTCTAAAAAATATATTTTGTTCTATATTAAAATAAAAAAATCAAAGTTTTTAGAAAAAAAAAGAATAGGTTAATAAACAGTGGCGCAAAATGAAAAAAAAAATCATTCAGTTCCATACACGTTTTTGAGGACATTAACTTTAAATGATCGTTTGTAACTTCTAAGTCTTGGCAACAATTATTGGTCGAAAATCTTATAACTGAAACGGCATTTAAAGCCTCGCTTCCCAACTTATTTTTTTTTTTTGTTTCAACATCTGTCACTACAGAAAAAAAACCTTTCAGTTTCGGCATTGCTATGAGGCAAATCCATGCATAATCTAGCTAATTTAACTATATTACTACATTCGGGTTCATCATTAAAATCTTTAAATTTTCTTAATTTTTCCCAAAATTCTTCGACACTTAATTGTAATAGACTTTCTTTTTGGATGTCATCTGAAAAGTTAACGGAAATATTTTTCCACTCAGAGTCGATGGCATTCCCATCGATGTCATTAATGGAAATAAATTTGCTCCAAACAATCTTAAGCGATGCTAGATCTTTAGGTTTTGTAAGGGTCAATGCAATATGGGGGTTTAAGAATTCCAACGCATCAAAAAATGGATCGGTCAGGGGGAATCGAATCTGCATATCCGTTGCTGTAGTTATCATAAATTCTAAGCATGATTTTCTGATGGAAGTTTGAACATCATCCGGTAATTCAAGTAGAAAATTCTTACATTCTAATCCGAGATCAATGTTTTCCAAAGGCAGAAAATTTCTGGGATTTTTACAGTTTGTCTTATAATCGTTTAAATGCTCCGGAATTATAAAATGTGCAATGGTTTTTTTAAATAATTTTTTTGAGTGTTTAGAAAATTCGTGAATTAATAGTTTTTTACCCTGAAATAACCCATTAAAAGTATTAAAAAAATTTAAAAAGTATTTTAGAAACAATAATATTGCTTTTGTGCATTTATTATTAAACTCGGTAAAAATAAAATCAACAGATTTGCTGTTGTCTTCGAATTTTGCAAGTTGGAAAAAGTTAAACAACATATCCCAGTATTCCAAAACCCTGTTAACAGCATGTTGCATACTTAGCCATCTCGTAGCAGATAGTTTCAACATTTTTTTCTGTTGCAACTGAAAGAACTCTTGCATTTCTGAAAGTTCTGCAGTTCTTTTTGCAGAGCACGAGAAATAGCTTGCAAAGCTTCTTACAAATTCCTCTGGGGTACGAGGTAATTTGGAACAAGCATTACTTGCTACCAAAGCACCAGAGTGGCAAATGCATGGCAACATAATTAATGCCTCTGTGTCTGCTTGCAACCATGTAAAAAATGAATTATTTTTACCCACCATCACATTTACATTGTCTGAAGCAAAACCAATAATATTTTTTAAGGGAATGCCTTTTAATTCAAGGCAACTTTTAAAAGCCTCATACAAATGTTCAGCGTCGCAATTTTTGGCATTTATTGTTATTAACTCTAACAACTGGTCACATATTACGCCACTGTCATTCACATATTTTACACCAATACAAAGTAATTTGTTTACAGATATGTCCGTACTTTCATCCACTAAGATGCTGAAATGTCTATTTTTAAGAATTGCTGATAACTTTTCTGTTTCCTTCTTCGCAATGACGTTTTTAATTATATTTGTGGTTTTAGTTCTACCCAATTTAATATATTTTAAAACTTCAGAATCGGGGAAACAGTCTTTTAGTACAGGCACAAGGTGTTCTATGACTTGAAAAGCCACATTGTGGTGAGCAAAAAAAGCAGACAGTTCTATTTCTGCTTCAGACACTTTTTTTGAATGTATTGTCTTTTTTTTGGAAGAACTTACCAACCGATACAACGCCTGCCATTTTAGCAACATTTTTATTGTGTTTTTCTGTCACTAAATGTTTTTGTAATTCAGATTTTCCACATCGTAAATCACAATCACATGGAGCACAATGGCAAAGATGTTCGTTGCTAATATGTTCTCTAAGCCATCCTTTAAACTGAGGTTTTTCTATCCATTCCCTTTTGAATTTCTGGTCATAACATTTTTGTTTTCCCAATTCATGCCGAATCTTCCGTTTTTTAACAGGCGTTACACATCGTCCTGCTCCTGCAGACGTCGATGGTCGATCTCTATAGTATAAATACAATTAAGTTGCATTTTATTTCTTAAAAAAAACAACTTACCTTTCGTCTGGTAATTCTGAATCAGAATCCATTATTTTATTTATTTTAAATTAGCAAAATGAAAATAGGACTTAAAAATAAAGATAACGGTAACACACAAACGAAAACCAAAACAAAACGATTTTATCTAGCTAGATCAAGCGATGAGTTCGATGACCGATGTTATGTGATGCCCCGCCCCCGCCGATGCCGATAGCCAGTCAGCCAGTAGCGTTGGGAAGTCGGGGAAGTCCCGAGAAAGGAGAAGACTCATTTTTCATACAAGTGAAATAAAAATACTTCTTTTTTAGAAAATTCATTATTATTAGAGGCGGTATTTTAAATTTATTGCATTGTGTTACAAAAATCATCAAATATCCCTAGAATCTCCCTATTTCCCTAGACAAAAAAATTATTTAAAAAACTCCCTAGAACTAGGGATAATTCCCTAGGTCTGGCATCACTGTACTCACTACTCAGCAAATTGACGGCATGTGGTGCGTTCTTTTTGACTGAGAACTCAGATCACTTCAGTTAAGGTGATCTGAGATAAAGTGATGTGAGTAAGCACCAAAAAGAACGACATCTCAATTGAAGCGCGCGATCTGTCGATAGATTTAAACTATACGACAGATTCGTATCAGCATCTAATAATGTTAATTAATGTATCCATAATTTGTAACAAAAGAAAAATAGATTATGGGTGTTTATTATTTATATGTCAATGGTTAAAATTTTAGATAACCTTGGTTAAAACTACATATAAACCAAGCAAATCAAATATTTCTTCATCCCCTCCACTTTATTTCCGACTCAATTCCAAACTGATACTCCCTTACAACACATATTCAGCAACGGTGAAGGGGGAGGAAAAATCTCAGCTCACTTAAAGTGAGTAAAACAAAAAGAACGCTCACATTACTGATGTGAGCTGAGATTAACTGAGATCTCAGTCAAAAAGAGCGCACCTATGGTACCCACTACACTTCCCCACCACCGAGAAGTTTTAAAGGAAGAACAAACACAGCATTGTTTTACACTGTTGCAATGTTTATTCGTAGGCGCGCACTATGACATGTTGTCAAGATACTGAACAGTATGTATTATTGAAAACTGCAATATTACTTTTTCACCCCTACGTAAGGGTTGTAAAAATAAATATAGTTCGAATTTTTTATTAGCGGATCTGTTAGCAAATTCAAAGTAAATAAACGGTTTTAAAGATTAAAACTAACTTTTCCGCATCTGTGGCCCTGAACAATATTCTATCATAAAATTGTTACTTGTATACACTTAGGGGGATGTATCGTGCTAACAAACCGAAACTTCTCCAAAAATAACCAAAAATTTAGTATATCTGGATTTATAAGACCCGCTGCTGCGGCTTGGGTTTGGGTGTAGAAGGGTGATTGTGAGGGAGGAGCTGTGACTTGGGTTATGTACTCGCTCTAGTCAACTGAAAATCAATAGGGTACATCTGTGAGACACCTTGAAGAACAATATTCAATCATAAAATTGATCAATCGTATACTCCCTGGAGGCTAACAAACTGAAACTTCTCCAAAAATGACAAAAATTTGGTACTTCAAGTACCACAGCACCCGTTGTACTGGCTTTAGTGAGCTCAATATCAATAAGACGCTCTGATTAATATCCAATCATAAAATTCATCACTTGTATATACTCCGGAGGCTGTATCGTGCTAACAAACTGAAACTTCTCCAAAAATGACAAAAATATCGTACTTAAAGTACTGTAGCACCGGTTGTATTGGCTCTGGTGAGCTGAAAATCAATAGGGTTCATCAGTGAGATGCCCTGAATAATATTCAATCATAAAATTGGTGACTTGTTGAACTCCGGAGGCTGTATCGTGCTAACAAACTGAAATTTCTCGAAAAACGACAAAATGTCGTACTTCAAGTACCATAGCACCCGTTGTACTGGCTCTGGTGAGCTGAATATCAATAGGCTTCATCTGTGAAATGTCCTTAACAATATTCCATCATAAAATTGGTGACTTATTGCACTCCGGAGGCTGTATCGTGCTAACAAGACTTGCAAGGAAAAGTGACCGACGACGACGACATACACACAGGATTTTTTTTTCTAAAAACAGTTTTTTCGTGTTGTTGTTGATGGATAACGTAAAAATAACTCAAAAATTTTTTTCAAATTTCCAACTTTTTTGTGGGTAAACCAATACTTTTCTCGCATATTAGATAGGTTGGCGGAAAAGTAAAAATTATAGCGCCAAAGCGACATCGCTATTTGTCAAAGATCAATAGATAACCCCATACCTCGCCAGCCAAAAACTCAGCGGGGCGTTAACGCGATAAGGGTTGGAGCAAAACATTTTTAGTAACTTTATCATGGGGCAATAAATTGAGTTAAAGGCAACCATATAGTCACTTATTTAAAATTTGAATATTATTTTTTCACTCCCACTTAAGGGTGGCAACTATTATATAATTTGACATTTTGACCAGTGGATCTATTAGCAAATTCAAAGTAATAAATTATAGCGCCAAAACGAGATCGCTATCTATCAAAGATCAAATGATAACCCCATGCCTCGCCAGCTTAAACTAAAGTTTGCGGGGCAAGGTGTTACCGCGATAAGGGCTGGAGCAAAAAATTTTTTTTCACGGTAACAAATTAGCAATAAATTAGTAACAAATTATAGCACTATTATTTTTTGTGTCCGCTATAAACGCCCCGCCAGGTTGATAGACGCATATAGCGTGTTCATATTTGAGTTTTAGATAATTATATTTAATTTTTTACCTCTGTGGAGAATTTACTTTTGACTTAACATTATTCTAAATAAAAATCTATCTTTTCATCTTGATTGTACAGTGAAAAACTTAGTAGTTACTCCAATAGATGTATTGTTAATAAAAAAGTATGAAAATCGAGTTAATACAATTCGACTTCTCAAGATAGATCCAAGGATTCTTTTAGGATTATACTGTATCATTTGTAAATTACTAATGAACCTGACAAAAAATGAGATATTTACATTTTTTTTTAATCGTTGAATCTTATAATCTATCCAAGTAATAATACAATGTCTCTCAATAACGTAATATTTATTAAACAAAAGATAATTTACAAAGGTAAGATAGTATCACAGCTTCGATCTAAAAATAAAACCCCGAAAATATCATTGTAAAAATCTGGGTAATAGTCACAAGCCCTCTCACAGTCTGGAGTGAAATTAATTTCTAACATTTTTGGCAGAATCTCTTTGTCTTCAGTCCACTCTAACATAAGATCAACAGCATACAAAGATCTCGATTGAGGACTGTGTGCTATTCCACAAGGGGGTTTTTCAATAATAGAACATTCTAATACTTCCTTCAACATTTTAAATATAGATTTTTCCACTTTGTTCCAATCATTATCCGGATATTGAACCTTCCAATTTGATTTAAAATCGTTACATTTCATGTGCTTCAATTGAGCGTTGTCCGTATAGTTCATAACAGTGAAATGCTTTTCGTAATCTTCAAATTCGTTTAACTCGAAAGGTTTGTTTGCAAATCTTAGAAAGAAGTTTTTGTAAACGTAACATTGAAGAGGTTCTACGCTTTTAAGCAGTATAACGTACCTGATATCGAATTTAACTGTACCTTCACATTCAGGTCTATAAAATAGCACGGGGTTCGTTATATATTTTTGAACTATTTTCGGACCTGTAATAGAAACTTTTAAAATATAATCTAAATTATCTGTTATATGCATATCTAAGCTTCTGGCAAGATTATAAGGTTTCACAATCCAATAGTTTTCAATACCACCCGATTCCCTTTTCTGGTAGTAACTTAGAAAGTTTGGAAGTTCTGTGATTAAATTGTAAGTTGTCGGTAGCCAGTTTTGATCAGTTTTCCTTCTACAAGTTATACATAAGAGATCTTTGACTGTTAAAATGTATTCAAAGGGAAACTGATTTATAAATTTGTGAGGGGTTTCACTTAACTTATTAAAATCTTTAAAATGATCTGTCAACCACAAAATATCAGCTTCATCTTCATTATCTACTATTTGGAATCTATTGCTATTTAGATTTGAACTAACTAAGCTGTACTGTGAATACACTTTTAGCACATCATTTACATCCCTCTTGTTTTGTAAATTAACTAGATTTGGTAAACTTTCTTCAGCGTGACCACTAAGGTAATAATCCTTTGAAGGTATTGGAGGAGTAATACTAACATCTTCAAATGATTTATGAACCCATGGTAATAAAACAGCTTCTTTTCTACTTGAATCTTGTATTCCCCCTGCATAATCTCTACAAATTATATCGTCTTCTTCAATATCAGCTATAGGAAATAGTAGTGAATAGGTAAGTTTTTCGTTTATATACACAAAAGGTACTATTCTACAATTCGGTTCATTACTATGAGTTACAGCAGTCCCTACTTCATCCATTATGTACCAAACTGGTAAACTATCTTCCACATTTACAGTATTACGAATGGAGTAATAATTATTTATTTTCCACATAAGATTGAAGAGCTGATCGACAATTTCATATTTATCTTGGCTAGTATCCAAACCAAATATGTCACAAAGTCTTTCTCTAAGGCCAATGTGTGATAAAAGTTGATTTCTTGCATCTTGAATTCTGTAGGTCCATGCATGATCAATGAGATAGATATGTTCAGATTCTGTAGTTTTTATACTTCTTGTTGCTTGTAGAATCAATCTTGACTGAACAACATCATCTCCCCCATCGCTATCGTCTTCAATTCTTAGTAAATCGAAAGCGGAGGAGGCATCAAAAGTTTCATTCATTAATTTTATATATAAAGTTCTCCACAAGTATTTTGGAATTCCCGAAGACACTAACTGATCTTTGTGGATATTTAGGAAGTCTTCCATTTTGGATATATGAACCATTTTTTATTATTTTTTTTCTGCAAATATCAGCAAAAATAATTTAAATGTTGGCCATGTGTGCAAATCTTCTATTTTCAAATATGATGGTCTCGCTAGATATAGCGTAAACAGTATTATTAAGTGATGAATTGTTTTTTTGGAGGGATGGATAACTTTGGAAAATGGATTCTTGTGAATAAGTTTTAAATATTGTTATATAATATTTCATCCATACATTTAACATTTTTGTAAATAAAATCAGATTTATAAATCAAAGAAAATCGTAGGCCTTAATTGGAATATAAACATCGAATGAACAACATTTTGATATTGAAAGTTGGCTGTTTTGAAAATAAGCCAAATTAGATGTTCATTTCAACTTAAAGGTGCCTTTTCATGGAGCCTAGATATCTGTGTTCAAGCCACTGAACTGATTCATTTCAGTTACAGTGCTTCCATGCATCAAATGTGGTCACGTGGTATGAATTAGAATCATAGATTAAAAATTGTGAAATAGAGGCAGCGTCAAAACGCTGGTAAGAAAAAGAAATATAGGTAATCAGGCGAAAAAAATGTTAGCTACTCTTTTATTTAATGCTCAGCCTCCAAACATTGCTGTCGACCGGTAAACAACCCCCCTTACCATTCTTAATACTTAATATACTATATTATAATAATTATTATTTATAGTAATGCTGCAATTTGTGAGTTGCTCGAATCTCACGCCAGTGGCATCAGATGATGAAGTTCCATTCACAACAGTATTGTTGTTTGAATTGTTAATGAACAAAATTCTGTTAGAAATATAATTTTTTTTATTCCAGGACTTCCCTATATATTCCTCTAGAGGAGCTCTTCCAGCTTCCGTGCTGTTTGAGCATTAATAAATCTGCTCCAGCTTCCACCAGTAAAGAGGCAGAGGAGCGTCTAAAGCAGTGACCTGTGTACTTCTCTGGATGAGGCAGTTTTAAAAATTTCGCAACGTCGGAAGGTTCTCTTCCAAGTTTATTAATGCCTATGACTTGACTAGTACATTTTCCTCGCAGGTAAATCATATAAAAATCTCTTTTCTGAGTAATTTTGAGGACGAAGCGCTAAATATGCACTGTAGAGCTCTAGACGTTCAGTGATAGCGAATTTTCTTCTAACCTTAGTTTTAGTGTCCCAACGGACGCATATTCGTATGTGGCGGACGCACAATACCATCGAATACGATCGGAAAATTCCGAAGGATAACTTGTATGTAAGAGACATATTATAACTAAAACTGGTAACTCGTCTCTTACATACGCGTGATTGATTAGCCAAAAAGCAAAACAAAGCGCTCATTCTCAATTTGTATTTCGTAGAGGTTCATTCTTGCAATTCACCAAATACGATTTTATCCGTCTAAAAAGAAAATACAATAAATATGAAAGAAATAAGTGCGATTTCGTTTCCGAACTTGTATGATTGGAAGTTGGTTGATAAATACACCTATAAATTAACAATAAAAACAAAAGAAGAGATGTAGAGGTATGTAAACAAAATTTCTAGGTTATGTTTCTGAGCTTTAACTTTAAATGCCCTAATAAGTATAAAAGCGTGGAGCTCTTTTGGTATACCTACTTAGTTTTATTTAATTTCGACACAGCGTTAATTTTGCCATAGTCATTTAACAATGAGAATTGTAGGTAGTAGTTATCAGAATTTAGATTATGCGATGTTGTCATTTAAAAAGCACATCAGGGTAATAGTTTTAAAACGTTGTACGAAATTGCAACCGGTAATAACGCACCTGAAGGAATATTTCTTCCACTGCAAAATACAGAAATAACAGAACCCATTTTGGAGTGTGCTTTCACATCATCAGCTAATACGTCCGAGAGTGCGTCGCACCAAAATAAAATATCTTCATCTCGATATGGAACATTGCAGCTTAATAACGAATCCTGCTTGCCTTCGGAAAGTGAAATTGCAGTACTAAAAGCTAAATGGATATCGTATTCTAAATATAGTATATGATATAGTCACTAAACTTGAACAAGATCCTCAAACAATATTATCCTGCTATACAATCATATTTAAATAATGTAGATAAATATGCACACACAACCACTGCATTACTTAGTGGAATGCATACTGCATTCAAATATAAAGAATTTCGTCAAAAAATAGGACTTCTGCCACAACAAATTGCCGCAAAGGAAATAAAATTCCTATTCAGCCAACGTCAGTGACAAGAAAAATGGGAGGAAAAAGTACTTTTTCTGGAAGAAGATCTATTGGAAACAGTGGGGAAAAAGGCAGCACAAGCATTAAAAATTTGTGTAGAACAAAACGTAGGGCTTGGTGGTAATAAGTTCAGAAAATAATGTTTGTGATCGCGTTTATATTAATTTTGTTGTTATTATCATTTAGTAAGAGTTGTTAATAAATTAGTATTTTTTTACTAAGCATCCAATTTAAATAAATAAATAAGATCACAAAACTTTTTTAACTAATCACTTGCATTGCACATTGCATGAGCGTTATTTTGTTTTACTCACTTGAAGTGAGCTGAGATTTTTCCTCCCCCTTCACCGATGCTAAATGTGTTGTAAGGAGGTATCAGTTGGAAATAAAGTGGAGGGGATGAGGAAATATTTGATTTGCTTGGTTTATATGTATAGTTTTAACTAAGGTTTTAACCATTGACATATAAATAATAAACACACATAATCTATTTTTCTTTTGTTACAAATTATGGATACATTAATTAACATTATTAGATGCTGATACGAATCTGTCGTATAGTTTAAATCTATCGACAGATCGCGCGCTTCAATTGAGATGTCGTTCTTTTTGGTGCTTACTCACATTACTTTATCTCAGATCACCTTAACTGAAGTGATCTGAGATCTCAGTCAAAAATAACGCACCAATGGTTTAGCTTGGACGCTACCTCTGTTTCAAATGGAGCACTATTCTAATTTTCTAATCTATGATTCTAATTCATATCACGTGACCACACTTGTAGCAAGCGCATAAATAACATAACCTTTATGAGCCAGCAGTGATGTCACAAAATACTGGATAAGTTTTCTGTGAGTCATGTCAGGGCTACAGATATATCGGTAGGTCTACCAATTTTGGCCCCACTTACCGATTTTTCGAAATGAAACAAAGATCTACCGATACTTAATTTAGTCATATATAGAAACTTTTGGAAAATCTACCGAAAGATCAAAATATAAATAAATTTTAGTGAAACAAAATAAATAACTCGTTGCCAAAAGAAATTTATTATTATGACGCTAAACCGATGATCACATGACTAAATGTGCAGTTTTAGCGTCGCTTTAGGAAGTTCGTTTTAAACCAACTTTCAGCGTCGATTTTCAGCTTGAACCAGTGTTGCCAGGCGAAAAATATTTATCACCTTAACCATCTTACCAAAACCGTGCCAACCGTGATTTAAAAATCCCCAACATATTAAATTAAATGTAAAAAAGCTGTTTTAGACTACACAATTTCTTGTACAAGATTTGGTTCAATTTCTTGTACAAGATCTAGAACCACAAATTGTTTGGCAGTAAATTTATTCTGTATTATACTGTACAATATATTGTTCAAGAAATAGTTCGTGATTCTGCGCAGTACATCGTTTTTCTCGCGTTAAAATCAGAATCGTCTATGTTAAAGGATAAATGTAATGTTCTATGATCCTAGTGAAACGTCAAACATAAAACAACCTAAAAATGTTGGACTTTGGTTGATCCGTTTAGTGCGTGAATTATTGATTACTTTTGATTAATTTATTGTTATAAATGAAACTAACACATAAACGTTGATAAACGTGAAACTAAACAATCAACTACGTTTTAGGTTACAGGGTGTTATGATATATCCCAACTGCGCATGCCCTTGGCCTAGAAATAGAACATGTTCTATTTTCCGACACAATTTTCGGTTCAATCTACGTTTTTGAAACCGTTTGCTGTATGATACTAGCGTTCAAGAAAATGAACCAAACCTTGTACAAGAAATGGTGTAGTCTAAAACAGCTTTAACAAAACTTGTACAAATAAACTTTTTATTATAAAATGTATAAAATTATATAAAATCAAAATACAATTTTTTCAATGCACATATCTTCAAAATAAAAACAATCTTCTATATATCATCACAAATAAACAGAATATCACTTAGTACCTTACTTAATGCAAAGCAAGCAAATTTACTAGGTTTTCACTTTTCACCAATAAAATTTAAAATTCCTAATAATTTCGTCACTACGTTAAAAAATCCCCAATTTGAGGAAAAATCGACACCTTTGGCAACACTGGCTTGAACAAATCGAATATGTATTATTTTCTCTATGGTTTATTAATGTTTAACAAACAGTATATAAATAAACGGTTTTAAAGATTAAAACTAACTTTTCCGCATCTGTGGCCCTGAACAATATTCTATCATAAAATTGTTACTTGTATACACTTAGGGGGATGTATCGTGCTAACAAACCGAAACTTCTCCAAAAATAACCAAAAATTTAGTATATCTGGATTTATAAGACCCGCTGTACTCGCTCTAGTCAACTGAAAATCAATAGGGTACATCTGTGAGACACCTTGAACAATATTCAATCATAAAATTGATCAATCGTATACTCCCTGGAGGCTAACAAACTGAAAATTCTCCAAAAATGACAAAAATTTGGTACTTCAAGTACCATAGCACCCGTTGTACTAGATTTAATGAGCTAAATATCAATAGGGTTAATCTTTAAGACGCTCTGAATAATATCCAATCATAAAATTGGTCACTTTTGTATATACTCCGGAGGCTGTATCATGCTAACAAACTGAAACTTCTCCAAAAATGACAAAAATATCGTATTGGCTCTGGTGAGCTGAAAATCAATAGGGTTCATCAGTGAAATGTCCTGAATAATATTCAATCATAAAATTGGTGACTTGTTGAACTCCGGAAGCTGTATCGTGCTAACAAACTGAAATTTCTCAAAAAATTACAAAATGTCGTACTTCAAGTACCATAGCACCCGTTGTACTGGCTCTGGTGAATTGAAAATCAATAGGGTTCATCTGTGACATGTCCTTAACAATATTCAATCATAAAATTGCTGACTTATTACACTCCGGAGGCTGTATCGTGCTAACAAGGCATGTAAGGAAAAGTGGCCGACGACAACGACATACACACAGGATTTTTTTTCTAAAAACCATTTTTTCGTGTTGTTGTTGATGGAAAACGTAAAAATAACTCGAAAAAAATTTTCAAAATTCCAACTTTTTTTGGGGTAAACCAATACTTTTCTCGCATATAGAAAGGTTGGGCGGAAAAGTAATAATGAGTAAAACGAATGAAGAATTGGAATCTATAATTTATATTTAATCCTTTCACTTGTGCTAAATAATGTATATTCCGATTATAGCATTCAGTTTATTTTTGATGATATTCGGCTACACATTTTCCATATCTGACATTAAACTTCTTCTTGTTTCTTTTTTGGGCTATATCCTGAGGGATAATTTACCCAGTTGACATTACACTTGTTTATTAATATAATTATTAACAGGAACAATTAAATTTAGGTTGTATATCTATTTTATTTGCAAATCGCTCCAATTTTGACGCTGGAATACATTTTTAATGGACGCTACAAATTTGAGCGTTCCATTAGTCACTTGACAGCTTTTGACGCTCATTTTTAGAGCTTCCAGCGTCACGTGAAAATGTACCTTACTATTTTTGCATGTTTTTTAAAAAATGAAAACAATAATCATGATAAGAATTTATTCTTATTCCAGTCCGGTATTTATTTCGTTCATCTGAGCCTTGCTTAAGCGTTATATCAAAGAATACACCAATGTATATATGAACAAGGATCTAAGAGTGGTGTAGTTAAAAATTATAAAATCTTATCCTATAATGTTATCCTATAATGTTATAGTTATATTTACGATTTCAGAGTTATTTTAATGAAGTTAGATTCATTCATTCATTTTTGTTGCTGCTGCAAACTTTCCACAAATTTGAAGGATATATAATAATAAGGGGTAATAAAAGAAACAAAATATTTATTATTAAAATTATATATTTCGTGCATGTATCAACAGTGATCAATTGTATTGTAGGTAATATATAAGAATTAAAATATAACTTTATTGAAAATTATAAGAAAAACATGATTTTATATATAATTAACTACTAGTTTTAGCATGTTATTTAGTACTATACAGTTTACTTTATTTAAATATTTTCATACAGTGTTTTAAGCTATAAAAATACGTACAGTTCTTCAAATGAAACAATTTGAGTTACATTAATTGATGGTGACTTTAAAATTAGTTTAAAATTAAGTACTGATAAATCTGTAACAAATTATCACTATTTCATAAAATCTAAACATATAAAATGCATTTATTTTGATAAATAGACTAAAACAAAATAATATACATGTGATTCGGAATTAGCAAGTGGATAACAAGGCTTCTTCTGGTCATTTCTAGGCATTAATGTTAAATTAAGAAAGCCAATCAAGATGACTTTGTTACGATAAAAACGCAAAAAGGAGAAACTAATGAATACATATAAATAAGAGTGTAAAACAAGGAGACTCGCTATCTGTAACATCATTTATTCTAACACTAGAATATGCAATGAGACGAATAGAAAATACAATAAGGGAAATCACAAGGGAAGAAAGTAAGACGAGTTTAGAAATAAAAGAAGATAAAACAAAAATAATGAAATGTGATAAAAACCATCCAAACAGTACAATAAAAATCGGGGGTTTGTGAAACGCGATAAACGGCGTTTCTGTTAAAATACCTAGCACCGGTAAGGTAGACACATCCGAAATGGTTCTTCGAAACATTTTTACACAGCGGAGTTGATTTTGGATGTATGAATTGAAAGTTCACTGTCAGTTTGTGTACGCCAGAGACTAGATTATTGTCAAAAATGCATTTATTTTGGATATTAAAGGCTGAAACAAAAGAATTTAGGCATCCGTGTCGAAAAACAACCGTCGTCACCGATGATGACTGGGAAAAGAAGAAATTTGCATCCGAATAAAGACGATACTCTAAAAAGAATCATCCAATGGAAAGAAAATGGACATAGACCAGCATAGAAGGATATCTCTGACCAATCGCCGACTGTCAAAGGATATTGGGCGCTATGGGATTCGCTGATCCTCGAAGATGACATACTGAAGAGAGTATGGGAGAGTACTGATGGCCGTGATAGTAAAAAACAGCAGGTAATTCTGAGGACTAAAGTGAAGGCGGTGCTGCAAGAAGTCCATGGCGGCGTAGGAGGTGGCCACTTCGGCGTAAGCAAGACTTTGAACAATATCCGAGAGAGGTTCTACTGGTTGGGAAGTCGAACCGACGTAGAAGATTGGTGCCGACGGTGCTCTGACTGTTCTAGCAGTAAAGGACCTGAGACGAGGAGACGAGGCCAGATGAAGCAGTACAACGTAGGAGCCCCTTTTGAGAGAATTATTATCGACGTTGCGGGACCATTCCCCGTGACAGAGTCAGGAAATCGTTACCTCCTGGTAGCAATGGATTACTTCAGTAAATGGCCAGAGGTATACCCCATCCCAAATTAAGAGACAGCGACAGTAGTAGAGGTTCTGGTGGAGAATCTCGTCTGCAGGTTTGGAGTGCCCAGAGAGCTACCTTCAGACCAAGGCCGCAACTTCGAGTCAGAAGTGTTCCAGAAAGTCTGCAAACTTCTCGGAATAAAGAAGACTAGAACTACGGCCCTGCATCCACAATCAGATGGCATGGTGGAGAGATTCAACCGAACCCTGGAGAACAACCTCAGAATCGTTGTCAATGAAAATCAGACCGCTGCATACTATTTTTCCTTTTGGCGTATCGAGCAGCAGTCCATGAAACCACTGGTCGCACTCCAGCAAGCGTTGTCTTTGGAAGAGAACTATGTCTAGCAGCTGATCTACGGTTTGGGCATCCAGAAGAGCGCGGTGAGACCGTCGAAGACCATGTCTCCAAGTTCGCTGCAAGGTTAGATTCCATCCATGACTAAGTGCGAAAGAAAATGACTTTTGAAAGTAACTGGTCCAAGATTCCGCGAAGGTAATGAAGTATATGGTTGTACAAAGAGGAAGAAAGGGATGTGTCCCAAGCTACAGAAGTCATAGGAGGGACCCTACAAAGTTGTAGAGGCTTAACGACGTAGTCTACCCGATCCAGAGAGGACTCTGAGCGAAGATGAAAGTGGTTCACCTGGAGAGGATGGCCCCATATCACAGAGCGGACCAAGAGGAGTAGTGAAGCCGCTGATCGGGACGATCACTTCTATGGAGAGGGCAGGGTCACGAATATGCCAATGTCAGAACTGTTCAGCCTTGTATTTATTCTGAGTGATTTGTGTGTGTTCTGAGTTCTTATTTTATCAGTTTTCTGTCATACTTGTCATACTGAAGTTTGGTTGTAGGTTAGATTAACTCCCAGCAAACATGAATGAGCGGTAAATAGACGGGCCATAGGTGTTAGATGTCGGCAGCGGCACAGCGATATCGGTAAATAATTGGAATTATATCAGTTTTGCTGCCTTGGCTGAACATACGCATATTTATAGTGGATGTTTGTAATTTAGCCACAAATTACCCGTTGAAAATTTGCGATAGTCGTGCCGATGTCGTTTTGACACAGTATGCATGCTGGCATGCGACCTGTAATGAAAATAAAACATTGGCATTACTGAATATCACCTTGGCAGTTGGCACTACTGCTGATTTGCTAGCCGTTGTGTTGAACACGTGTTGAAAATCAACCTAACCTAGTTGTGTTGTGGTAATTAATATTTAATCACTGTAGCGACAATTTTATTAGATTTTTGTGTTGTATCCAATCTATTCGGAGCAAAGGAACGAGCAGATATGTCCGGAAACACAGAAAAGTAAGTACATACATCATTTGTTGCATCATATACCATCATAATATATGTTCTAGAAAACCCCTGCATAATATCTTAAAGAGCACTCGTCAAAAACAGCGTCTTGCGAAAAATGCTGTTAAGGATATAGTCTCTACTGTAGAGGATGAGGTTATAATAGACAATATATCTCATAGAAGTAATAATCTTTGTGTTGATAGTGAGCCCGGACCCAGTAAAGCGAAACGCATTAAAATTGATATTGTTGATGATAACCGCGCCATAATCTGTACAATGCAATATAAGTTCACCATAACTTAGTCAATCCCCTATGTAATGAAACGGGTGGTAGTCTGGAGGCCTACTGGTGGCCATCGCGACACGGGCTAACCGGGCCGGCGACTTATCATAATTGTGGCCCACTTATGTTGTCCGTCCGTGGTTTTTAAAATGTCCCTAGAGGCCCACGTGTAACATGTTTGCTAGGCTGACATTAGATTTATAAAAATCTAGAACTGTTACGATTTTTCTAAGGACTTCTCTAGATGCGTAATTGTAAACGTTCTCGAGTTTTCTAGATTAATTTTTAGAATATAAATAGGCCAGACAGCCCCGGCAGTTAGTTAGTTGTTAATCAGAGTTTGTATTTGAGTGAATAGTAGTGAAGAAAAACCAGTAGTGAAGTTGTAACAGTACTATGTATGTGAAAGGGGTTAATAAACTATATATCTATCTAAAATCTAGAACTATCTCAAAATCCTCGATAAAAAATTAATATTTGACCATCTGGAGATCAATATGATCATAATTATTATAACGGTCAATATTTCAGTCTACAATTACCATGTCTACGTTTACTTTTAGTCTATTTATAAAATAAATGCACTTTAAATATATTAAATAATACTTTTACATACGGACATAATTAAAATCAGTTGTTGGCAAAACTCTCAACGGAGTACTTCTAACGGTACCGGTCGGAGTACCACATACCCTTTTTGGCGTTCCCTTAATCGGTAAGGTTTTTTTGATAAGCGGTACCGGAGTATTAGATACCTGATTATTTTCCTTATTTGTTTCCGAAAATTGTCGCATTTCGTAGTTGAAACATCTCTGTTTGACGTTCACTCGTTTCGGCGTCGCGTTTCCGCTTCGTCTGACCACTCTCCGTTCTTTCCTCCAAGACGAATGTCTCGAAAAACTTTTATCCGAGACGCTAGGAGAAGAAGAAGTATTTGAACTAAGTGTGATGTGTGCGTAACTATTGAATGAAGGCGAACTGCTTATGTTGGTGCTTATTGAAATTTTGCTAGTTACCGGAGAGGAAACGCTTCTCGATAGTTTATTGTCTTTTGTTTGTTGTGAGGAATTGTTTCTTATCATTTCGCGAGATCTTCTTCGAATGTTTCCAATTTTTCTGGCGCTCGGTGATCGTATCATTTTTTGATCGCAATTTCTTATTCTCAATTCTCTACTGAGTCTTTTCGCTAATTGATCAGTACCAGGACTCATCGGTTCGTTATTACCGAGTGTTTTTTCATATTTTGTTTGGATATCTTGTATGATATTAACTTCGTGTTTGACTACTGTCGAACTAACTGTTTCCAACTCCAAACTTAACCTTTTTTCTATAGCGGATACACGATTTTTGATTGCTTCGTACTCTACTTTCGGTACACGTACATAATTTTCTTGAGACGAATTTAAACTGTCTTCGCGGGATTTGTAGATGTATGAATTCCGTTTCTTTCTCTTCATATTCGTTGCGGAGGTAATGGCAGACCACCTGCGTTGGAGAAGAGGTTTTTTGTTGGGTTCCGGTTCAGCTTTCGGTTTCAGAAATTTATGTTCGTTGTTGCTGAAAAAAATTAACATTAGTAATGCAATTTTAACAAGAATTTATAAATACCTACTTCTTTTTTGAAACTGTTATTGTTGGCGTTAATAACAAATCTGGAGTAACGGTATTCACTACTTGGGTATCATCATTTTTATTACCGACAATTTTTTTGAGGCCGTGAAAGATTCCTAAAAACGAATTATAATAAAAAAAAAGTTCGAATCAGGGCCCTATTATCCACTGGACACGTGCTCAGGGCTCCATAATTATTGTCGGATCAATGAATGATAACCCAAAATCATATTTATTACGAAAAAATAAAACGACAATTATGTACCGGGTGTCCCAACAATGACGTAACTATAAGAGGGGGATGAGGGGGGTAGAACCCCCTCCCCGACCTTAAATACAATTTTTTTAAAACCACAGCAAGCCTACTTTTTTGAAATGTATAACATCATTATTTTTCTTATGTTTGAGTTTCAAAATATATTTCCCGTGAAATGAATCAACATATTTTATACTAACTGTATTAAACTTTTATTTATTTACAAACAAGATTAAACGGATTGGCATTACTCATTGTCCACCGAGAAATCAGCATTTCATCGGATGAAATAGCCAAAAAAACCAAGAATATTTAAGAAGTTTGTCCTGTAATGTAGAAAATCTATTATTACTCAACTCTGAACTCTCGTCTGACTTTTTTTAGTTTTATGCAAGAAACGACATAGGAAAGGCCCCTGCCGAGAAAGGTCACTATTACTTTCTTAAAATTAACAAAATTCCTGACAGTTTGAGCACTAATCAATTTTTCTAGGTCTAATAGCTCCCAATATACACGGTTCCCAATGTTCTCTATTTTTTCCCAAAAAGTTGAAATATTGGTCCAGATGTCAACTGTCACGTAACACATGAGCTGGGATCAGAAGAAGTCAAACAAACTGTCAGAGCAGCGTTTGGAACCGTCAAAATTAAACTTAAGGGCAAAGTCACCTCCCTAGCTTCACATAACAACTCGGTTAAAGTGATGAACAGGCATGCAAATGTGGATCCTCTCTTGATTTTTCAGAGGTTTTGCATAACCAAAAGATCTGATGTGTAACTGAAACAACACTTCAACTTTGAGCTTGCAACATACACTTTGGCATTGTTTCTTAATATTTGTTATCGGAGTTAATCACTTTTATTAAAATTACTTAATAACACTTTAAACTTTATTATCTTCGATGATTACAGAATCATTTTTACATTACAAGAAAAGACATAACTCGAATTCTCAACCTAACCTTACAAGCCCAAAAACTAACTGTCTAGTTCTTCTTTTCTTTTCCTTTTTGTGCCAAAAGAACAAGAACCAACAGGGCGTTTTTTAGCAAACTAACCTAACATTGTTTACAGAAAAGGAGGAAATGAAAGAAGTCATCCTTTTATGCTACCTTTCAGCCTGTGAGTAAGGACATTTCGTTGAACCAATTATGTGGAAACTTCGTAGTAGACGGTGGGTATCTGCTGCACTAAGTTATGTGGCGCATCCCAACAATTCCGTTCAATCAATCCTCACTGGATACATTTGCTTTGTTATTAACCAGTTTGGTTCTAATTTTTCGAGAGGCACGCCCTAATCAAAGCATCCCAGGAGAAATTCCTATTCAAGGAACGCCTCATAAAAATGTTGATGGATGAATTCCAGAGGCACGAAGTGAAAGCCAAACAAGCAGACCAGGATGCCAATGTATTGATTATGGCTATTTAAAAAAATCGAACATTTACCAATGTCATAATTTTTGGAGAGGACATTGATTTAATACGTATTCTCCACCTACAATAAAAGTGACAGAAGAGGGTCAAATCCCACCCAATTTTCCTCCATCTCAGTAAATAGCGGGATTGATGGCCTTCCGCCAGGCATGGTGCTTTTCCTACATACATTCAGTGGGTATGATACCACTTCTGCCCTTTTTGGGCAGTGAAAATTGAAGTTCATTCGTCTCCTCAAACAAAATCCCGACCTAATCAACTGGAAGTGTTCTTGCAGCAGATTTACTTCCAGAAGAGATCGAAAGCACATGCGAGGCATTTTTAATTGCTCTGTATGGCAGATATGGCCTAGAAGCTCTCAACACTCTCTGCACAATACCCTATTTGTCAGGGCCTCAGGGTGCAACAAATAAATTTAGCTCGCCTTCCACCTACCAAAGACGCGGCCAAGTTTCATTCATTCAGGATCTACCGCCAGGTTCAGGAGTGGTTGGGGGTGCACAAGACCCCTACTGATTGGGGATGGCATCAAACAGACTCGGGTTTGGTGCCAACCACGACATCCATGCCTCCATCCCCTCAACTACTTCTAAAAAGCCTCTCCTGCAAGTGTAAAAGAAGTAGTATTGGGTCTTGCTCTTGCAGGAAGACTGGGATGAACTGGTCTACACTCTGCAAATAGTGTAAGAGAGTTAATGCACACAAATGCCCCACCAATCGAGGATGTAGAAGAATAAGGAGACGACCCCGATGATGCTATTGGAGAAGTGTTTGATGTCTCTCCTGCTTTTCAAATGGGTATCGACCTCCCTATCCACAACAACGAGGGGGGAGAACTCCTCGTCGATGTTGAAATTGATACTCCTGGACTCCTCAAGGAAAACACATAGGTTAACTTAAACCTAACAGTGGTGGTGAGCCTAGCTACAGTCAAATAATATAAAGTGTTATAAATAATAGTTTTTATGAATATTTTTGCATATTTTCTCATTTAAATTACGGACGCACCTTATGAGGCGACAATTCCAACCAACATACAAACCACTATAGTTAAGATGTTATATTGCCCCGGAGGACAAACTGTGCTCGCTGTCAACTAGCTTCGAGTCGATGAAGGGGTGAATTCCTCAAATTATAAATCAGGGCGCCTGAGAAGTTTTGGCAAGCACCCAAGACTTTTTCAAGGTATCCCACAACTCATCAGAGGGTTAACGACACTGTCTCCAGACTTGCTTGAAAAGGTTAGTGGGTGAAACTTTCAAATAAAACCAGTAAATATTCCCTGACTGAACTTTAATTGATTCGGCCTTGAGTTTCTTTTCAACAGAAACATATTTAACAATTTATACTTTAATGAACAACCCGATCTTGAGCTGAAGGCTAAATATTCCGGATATGAACTTAGCTGAAGGTCAGACATTTATATTGAAATTGACAAAAGAACGATCTGAATGAATGAATCGCACTGTGGGTATAATAGATCAAGTGTAAAATAAAAATTTGAGAATATCAGAACAATCTAACCCCAAGTTGCTACTTCAACCAGACAACTCGATAATAGGAATAAATGGTTCATGTACAATTGTTCCAATAAGTTAATGATATAAAAAAAATTAAATGGACCACTTCTGACTCTACCGCAAATATATATCAAATAGAAAAAAAGGACAATAAATTTTTGTTATGAATTAAATTGTTGTATTTTCTACTCCTTTGTTTACTTTAAGTGATTTCAATACCTAATCGTTGTTGTTACTAACTAGCGTTTGAACCGATCCTACGCACCCTGGGATTAATAAGTAAATAAAATAATAAATCTAGGACTTTTAATGAACTTGCATCAGATAAAATTGTATTATTGGGAATAAGTAAATTATACAAGTTCTGGCTCCCATAATCATGATATATAGTCGAATTCCCTTGATGTCATAATTTCTTAAAATCCAGAACAGCTCAGGTTCGGTGATGAAAACCAAAGTTTCTACCAAAAAATATCTCCTATCGATCGGCCCATAAAACACAGGTATTCAAAGAATGTGGAGCTTTATTTTTATGAATCTTTTCACTTTCTGTAGGTCTCCATGATAATCTTCTTTTGCCTCTTATACCACTTTTTTGTCGACTGAACACCAATCTTGGTACCCCTTCTGATAATTACTTTTTTACAATGGCTCGATCACTGTCCTTTATACTTGAATGAGGTGTGAAGTTCACTCAGCAAAGCAGGAATGTATTTCCCATACTTTTTGGCGTTATTGAGATATGTTATTACTGCTGGGATAAAAACAAGAGGGTCATGAGTTAAATTTTTAAAAACATGATCAGCGTATTCCCATTTCACCCTTAGTCCTTCAATTTTTCCTGGCGCACCTGACGACTCAGCGGTATCCTCAGCAACAATTTTGAGAACATCATCACGATTGTTATTACTAGGTTTTTGCTGATATGGTCAGAACAATTTTGTACTCACATTAATTTCTGTTTTAAAATAAATTGTTGTATTGTTGCTAAACATACTATTTTTGAAATGTTACTAGAAATATTACCAGCATATCTGGTGGTTCTGTAATTTTTTATTTCTTTAGTTTGTTTATTTGGGTCAAACCATAAGAAATTTTGAAATTAGATACAGTTATATACCCTTACGAGCATACAGACACTTCTTGTGAAGCAAAGAAATCATGCTGTAATATCCAGATTACTCACAAGTATAATTTACTTAAACTTTCCCCTGTATGTAATAATAACTGTATACATTTATGGAAATGTTTCTCTGACACGGTAACAAAATGTTTGAATGAGAATATGAGAGAAAGAAGAATTTTCCGTAACAAATTAAAGCCATGGATCAATAGTGAAATACATGATTTGATAAAACATAAACGAAATTTGTGGAGAAGATTTAAACGCACCAACAATAATGAAGATTTCTTAACTCACAGAACATTATTCTCTAATACAATAATTAGTCGGTTGGTTAATGCCAGAAGAGGTTTCAAGGAAAGTATTGCTAATAGTGGCAACCCTAAAAAGTTTTTTAAGCACATGCGTTCCTGTCTTTCGTCTAAAGTTGGTGTCCCTTTACTTAGGAAAAGTGATGGAGTATTTATTATGTTCGTCTAATTATGAAACTTCCAAAACGTTGTCCACTAGTTTTTCTGAGGCTTTTACTTCTGAACCAATTGACGACACTTTGCCTCCAATATTTGGTGCTTGTGTCTTAGAATCCCATAGTAATATTGAATTTTCACCCCAGCAAATTAAAGAAAAAATATTAAATATCAAGACGAACACTTCTCCTGGTCTTGATGGTTTGCAAGCAATGTTTCTTAAAAAATGTGCAGAATCCATTTTCCTATACACTTTCAATCATCATGAATGCCTCTTTCACGCAATGTTCTATTCCACCAACCTGGAAATCGGCGTCAGTTACTCCTATATTTAAGAAGGGCAATAAACTGGATCCAAGCAATTACCGACCAGTAAGCCTGGTACCTATTGTTTGTAAAATTATGGAATCTATTATTAGTGAGGCCATGTCTAAGTTCCTTCTTCAACAAAATGTCATACCTCTTCACCAACATGGTTTTGTTTGAGGTCGCTCTATCATATCCAATCTTCTTCACTGTGTTAATGACTGGACAAAAGCTTTAGACAACAGAGATCCGATTGACGTCATTTATTTGGACTTCTCCAAGGCATTCGACAAAGTCCCAAAAAGAAGACTTTTATATAAATTAGATCACTTTGGCATACGGGGTAGCCTGAATTTATGGATCTCCAATTTTTTATCGGACGGGATTTTTAAAGTCAGAGTCGGCCGAGAGTTCTCCAATGACAGGCCAGTTTCTAGTGGTGTTCCACAGGGTTCCGTCCTTGGTCCACTGCTGTTTGTGGTTTACGCAAATATTGGTTCTTTTTATGTCGATGACACAAAAATATTTGCTAACCCTTTAAGAGACCATCTCACCCTCCAAAATGACCTACACACTATACAGCGGTGGTGTTTGGACTGGTTGATTTCCCTGAACATTAATAAATGTAATGTACTCCACATTGGCAAGACTCATCCCAATTTATCATACAACTTGAATGGGCAGTTACTAAATATGGTTAGCAGCCATGATGACCTAGGCATCTTAGTGAACTCAAATTTATCGTGGAGTGAACATGTTGTGTCCGTATGCAACCGCGCGAAGTCCAGACTCTATCTGATACAAAAATCGTTCTCTATAGTGTCACTTGAAACTTACTGTAAACTGTACAAATGTTATGTGCGTCCTATTTTAGAGTATGCGGGTCCTGTGTGGTATCTTGATCTTATTCGCGACCAAGTTTTATTAGAAAACGTGCAAAGGAGGGCTACTAGACTTGCATTCGGTCGCGTAAGGCCTTCCTAAGAGGAGCGACTGACTGGGGCGAATCTCATCTCGTTTCAAGACCGTCGACTTCGGGGAGACTTGATATTATGTTATAAAATCATTAAGCACAACTTTGGTGATCTTCAATCTATGCTTCTATTCAACACTGATCTTAGACTGAGAGGTCACCCATTTAAACTTAAGAAGGAGTCCTTTAGATCCCGAGTAAGACAGCACTTATTACCAAACAGAGTGTTTGATGCCTGGAACAATCTTCCTGATGACGTTGTTGATACACCATCAGTTAACGCATTTAAGAACAGGATTGATAGACCTCTATTCAATAGTTAATAGTGCACATTGTTGCATTTATTATTTATCTGAATTTGTTTTTTTTATACCTTTTTTCGCTGTATAGTTGTTGCGGTTATTCTTGAAAACTACGATTTTGTTAATTATTGTTAATTTGTCATTGATTATGTTTATAGGCGTTTAAGCACTTATTTATGTTCTCGGATCATGGGCTTCATAGGTTCTTACCTCAGCCCTTATTTCTATTGTAATAATAATAATAATAATAATAATAATAATAATAATAATAATAATGTTTTGCAAGCTGAGGGACGCATTATTCTAATGTACTCAGGTCCCCTCAATAGGCATAGTTACAATAACCCACTCCCTATAAAATTCTCAACATTATACCCCCTTTGCAGTAGAAAAGTCCTCTTCTAATCTGTAATTCTGGCATCTATTTCTTTTAAAAAGAGGAAATGACAGTAACTCCATGTTTAAGCCTCCCTAGAGCATCATTTCAACATAACAATAACAGAAAATATGTATGCAACGAACAAACATTTCATAATATGAAATAACGTGAAATCAGATGGATTGAAAATCACTATAGGATTACGACAAGGAGGACTAAACCCAACACTGTTCAACATACACAAGGACAACATCATCAAAAAAAGTGAATAGTAAATAACTAAAATGTCTGTTTGGATATAAAAATCTAGAAAGAATCGAAATTGGTGAAGGGGTTTTTACAGACCATGTAGTATTAATAACAGGAAGTTAAAAAAATATAAACATATAGGAAGCTGTAATGGAAGAAGAGGGCATGAAAATTAATACAAACAAAACCAAAATACTGGTAATAAATTGATCATTAAACTAATCAAAAAGGCCTAGTAATTGGATCTAGTGAATGAAAAAAATTAGCAACATTTTTTAATTGTAATCTGAAAATTTCGATGGTGTAACACTTGATGTAAAAATTTGTAAATTGCCTGGATGATGGTCCAAAATAGAGGAACCAAAACGTTGAAATCAATGTGATTTTTAATTGTAGTGAAAGGAAGTTGGCAAGGTACTATTATATATTTAAAACTGAAGACTTTCACTGCCAATTAAGTATTAAACAAATATAAATAGAATACGTTGAAATCCAAAATGGATCAATAAAACAAGAAATACTACCACGTTCAGTTTAGAAACCAAGGAATAATATTCAGATTACTCACAATTATTTACTTAAAATGTTATTGGAATGAACGCTTGTGAGAAAATACTAATAGTGAATTAATAATAAACTTTTTATATTAAATAAGTCTCATTAAACATATTTAACATTGCTATAAAGCCATAGAGATAAAAATGTATAAAAAAGAACTAAAATTATGTTTATTATATGTACCTACTCTAAAATAATGAAATTCTGAGACACCTTTATGTTATAATATGATAACTTACTTGTTAGAGATCCACTACGCCTTCTTTTAACTTTGGTTTTAACAACTGCCAGCTCTCCTGGTTGTAAATTTCCTACTTGTTCCAGAATAGAATCGGGAATTAAACCTATTTTATTAGAGTTTTCAATCATTATCTAAAAATATTCGTTTATTATTTAATTATAAGTTAATAGCGTTAGGAACATACTTTAGTAATTTCACATGTCTTTTTGATCATGAGTTGATTTTTCGGTGCCATTTTTTCATTCAAAGGAAATATATTTGGTGAAATTAATAGAGCTAAATTGTAGGAATTCATTTTGTTGGTTTTAGCGTGAACAGCAATTTCATTAAAAAACTGAAATACAAAAATTACATATTAGTACAACCTAATAAGAAATTCATATAAATTTTGTAAATCTCACCTGCATTAGAAAAGTAAGTACATTTAGATGTTCAGTTGGTACCAAAAGGCACGCTAATAAAATCGCTTCGATTTTTCTCTCTATTATAGAACATCTTAAAAATAATTCATGAAATGAAAAAGGAATTAAAGGTTCAGGCAATTCCCTCAAAAAACATTTTAGCACCACAGCCACGTCTATTACATGGTGATCTATACCTAACATACATCCTCTATCCAGTAGTAACTAAAAGAGAATAATAATAGTTATCCATATATTAAGGGAGTAATACCCTAGGTCTACAATATTTTATGTCTTACCTTGGAAAACAATAATTTAATATTGATATGATTGAAGTCTATTTTGACGAGTGATCAGTGAATTTAGTAACTAAGAAAAGTCTCTAAACAAACAGTAGTTTGTTTGGCTCAAAACACTGACAAAATTATGAATAACGGAGAAATTATTGAAATTCCCAAAGGTTTTGAAAGAGCAGCGAAAGCAACAGAAAATATATTGACCTGAAAGTCAAAAGGATTATACAAAGTGGAATTTGACAAATTTCAAAAATGGATGGTGGACAACGGTGTTGCACTCATTGTTGAAACAGTTTTGTTGGGATATTTTGAAGAATTGTTAAGTCTCACAATGTTATTATCATTATGATAATTTGTTTACTTATTTACAGTCTGGAAAGCTTTCTGCAAACTCGCTCTGTGCAAAGTTTTTTCTATGCTCAAGAAAACAGTACTACTAACCAAAATATTGGAAAATACCCTAAGCTTTTTTAAAACAAAGATCTAAGGATATGAACCAAAAAAATCAAAAGTTTTAACTTGAGAGGGAGTGATAAAGTTTATTCAGAAAGCATCAAACATAATATACTTGAAGTTTTGAACGTTCCATGAAGGAAATTATCTAATTCCTGTCTTACACCTCTTCAACACCTTCAAGAAAATTCATAAAAAAATGTATTTACTTTCTCTAATATTATTTACAATGATTTTAACGACGGTTACAACCATCGTATTCACCCCTAACACCCACCCTAAGGAGAAATTCTTGTCTTACACCACTTTAACATGTTCCCAATAATTCATTACAAATTTCATTTACTTTTTCCGAAGCTTAAAAAGATTACCATTATAACCATCACAGGTATTTCTCCTCAGGGTGGGTGCTAGGGGTGAATGCAATGGTTGTAACCAGTATGAAAATCTTTTATTTATATATATTTAATTAATTATTTGTAAGGTGTTAAAGTATTGTATTGAAAGACGTGGTTATCTTATTTCCTATTTTAATTTTTGTGAAGTTATTTTGATAATAGTTCTGTGTAGGCCGAATCAAAATTTTATTGATCTCCAAGTTTTCCATCTCCTTCCATAGTCTTGAGATGGGAACGCTGTCATATGCTTTTTCTAGATCTATAAGAGCCACGTGGGTCTCTCGGTTTCGTTGCACTCTCTTCTCTAAGGTTATTTTAAGGGTGAAAACATTGTCCACAGTCGATCGTCCTGCTCGAAAACCTGCTTGCTCTTCAGGCTGTTTCTCCATGATCTCCTCTTCGATTATGTTTCTCAGTATGCTTGAGTATATTCTGCCTATGGTTGGTATTACAGCGATTCCTCTATAATTCGTGGGATCGTTTTTTGAACCTTTTTTATGAATAGGAGATGTATAAGACTCTCACCATTCTTTAGGTATGGTATCTCCATTTAGACATGTTTCAAAGAGGCTTCCAAACATTCCTAATAGTTTTGATGGACCGTATTTGATCAACTCAGGATATATTCCACCGGGCCAGGGGATTTTTTTAGTTTCGAACGTTTTATTGCTTCCCTTAAGTGCTCAATAGTTAACTGGATGTTTCCATCTAAAATAGTGGGTTCTTCTTCATCCAGAAATTCTTTTCTTGTTTCGGTAAGTATCTCTCGAAAGTGCTGTAGCCATTGTTCATCTGATATGTTGTTTAGCACGGTGTTTGTCTTGTTTGTTGTTCTTCTTGATTTGATCGTTTTCCAGGCTTCCGAGCTTCTTGTGCCTCCTATTTGACTGTCGATGTATTCACACTTGTTTTCCCATGCGCTGTTTTTTTCTTATGACCTCCTGTTTCACTTCCCTATTCATTCTCCTGTACTGTGTTCTAGTTTCGTCGTCTTGGTTTTGTAGTAGTTTTTGATACATTTCTTTCTTCTGTTTGATTTTTTCTTCAATCTTTCAATATGACAAAAGGATTAAGACAAGGCTGTTGTTTATCTCCTACACTTTTTAAAATATATCTAGATAGAGCTCTTGTGAAATGGGTGAAAAAATGTAAAACCATATAGCCTAAATATAGGAGATGACACATTATTTACGTTGTTCTTCGCAGATGACCAGATAGTAATAGCTGAAGACGAAGAAGATCTTAATTACATGGTCAGAAAACTAAAAGAAGAGTACGAGATGGCAGGCCTTCAGATGAACCTCGCGAAATGCGAATACCTCATAGTAGGCAATGAAGAGGTAAACGATCTAATCCTGGACACCGGCACAATAAAAGGAGTTAAACATAGTAAGTACCTTGGAATAATATTCAATAAAAAAGGGAATAGTGAAAACGAAATCCAAGAAAGAATCAATAAAGGTAGAGCAATAACAAGAACGCTAAACTCTCTTCTCTGGAATAGAAAAATTACAAAGCCACAAAGAAGCATGTATATAGTAGCCTAGTCCAAAGTGTAACCCTTTAATGTAAATGTACCAATTATGAACATAGCTCCTATAGCGGACATACATTAATCAAACATCAAAAACAAGAAATATTCAAATTCTTCTGCGAAACTAAATACTTTGGCAACACTGTCTAGCATCATTCTCGACAGTCCTCCATTTGCATCCTTCTATATCTAACCTCTTTCAAGTAACGACAGTGGTCGTTGTGAATTGTACTGGTGTGGTGATATTTCACGCGATTGTTAGAGAATAATTAACGAGTAAGTACCTATTTTCTTCATTTTCTAATGTTTGGATTCAATTATTCAACAAATAGTTGTATGCCACCTTGAACAATGCAATTATTTGCATTATATTTGATACATAGTTTTAGGGAATAGCTGTAATAACACACAATCGAGGTGATGTCCATTTTAGGAACCTTAAAATGATTGATGTACCTATCATGAACAGACCTGTTCACTTTGGGGATATATGGTTGTTAGTTGTTTTTAAATAATATCATTCAAATTGAATATCTTTGGATATGAGTTTCAATAGTTTCTAGAAGCAGGAACCTATAGTGAACATAGCATGTCCACTATTGGGACACGGTATGTCCACTATTGGGACACGGTATGTCCACTATAGGTACCAAAAACTGCACTGGAATTATGTTATGCTTTTATTACAGGTATGACTGGAATGAAGAAAATTTTGAAGTATTCCGAGGAAAATATGTTGAATGCATTATCTGATGTCAGAACTGGTATGTCTTATAGAGCTGCATCCATAAAGAATGGTGTTCCTCGTATTACTCTTCTGCGCAAACATAAGGGTAACTTACCAGCTAAAAGTAAAATGGGTCCTGCTACATCATTTACTGAAGAACAGGAAAACATATTAGTTCACTGGATTATCACCATGGCCAAAGCTGGTTTTCCTGTCTCCAAAGAAACACTACTGAGTAGTGTTGCAAAATTAGCGACTGAGTATAATGTAAAATTTGGAGGAAATGCTAATCCTGGCCGTAAATGGTATAATTTATTTCTCTCGAGGCACCAAAATATTTCCATTAGAACAAGTCAGAATTTAGTTAGGAGTAGAAGCTTAGTATCAGAGGCAGATATATCAAACTGGTTTTGTGTAGTGAAGAGCTATATGGACCAACATGAATTGACTAGCATTTTGAATGATCCAAGGCGGGTATTCAATACAGATGAAACTGCAAAAATATATACTGGAACTGGAGCAGTCCTACTCACAGCTAATGCAGCTGGTCAGTTGCCACCACCTATGGTAGTTTATAGGTTTGTTAGAGTGCCCCAGCATATTGTGGCTAGTATCCCCCAAGATTGGGCTATTGGCAAATCTGAAAATGGGTGGATGACCCAAGAACTCTTTTATGAGTACATGTGTAATATTTTTTTCAAGTGGGTTCAACAACAAAATATTCCACTACCAGTGATTTTCTTCATGGATGGACACAGCTCCCATGTTTCGCTTCCATTGAGTAAATTTTGTGCAAGAAATGGGATAGAACTAGTGGCACTATATCCTAATGCAATGCATGTGTTACAGCCCATGGACGTAGCGGTTTTCCACACAATGAAGACCATATGGAGACAAAAGGTGCATGAGTGGAGGATGAAAAATGAAGGGAAGCAAGTAGGCAAGGCAGAATTCGCAAAGGTTTTACAGAGCGCTTTACCTTATGTTACACCTAAAATAATACAAAGTGGTTTTAAAAAGTGTGGGCTGGTGCCTTGGGACCCTCAGCAGGTTAAGCTTCCATTCCAATCTGAGAGTACTTCTCAGGCTGACAGGACTACAAAAAACTTTGAAGAGATTATGTTTCTCAGATTACTCGAAAAACAGATAGGAATTGAGAAAGTTCAGATTTTTAAAAGAAGCGAAGGAAACTGGGAAGGAGCTGTTGAAGACAAGTCATTATTTGATTTATGGAAAAGAAACAAAATGAAGGTAAATGAAACTCCCGAAAACATAATTGTAAGTAACAACATGCAAACATCACCGCAAGAAAATAACCTGGAGGCATTACCACAAGAAAATAACCTGGAGGCATTACCACAAGAAAATAACCTGGAGGCATCACCACAGACTCAAACAACTAATGAGTTGCAAGACCAGCATACACCAATGAAGCAAATTACTCAAAATATAGAATCAGTTCATTCTCCTCAAAATCTTCCATCAACTTCCACTACAATTATAGAACATGACTTTGTGCCAACACCGTTTAAAAATAATTTATTCTGGCCACTAACTCCTACAAATAATAAAAAAAGAAGGGCAAAGGACAAACTACCAGCTGTTGTAACTTCGCCTCAGGTGATCCAGTATTTACAGAAGAAAGAGGAAGCAAAGAAGAAAAAAGAAGACGAAAAAGAAAACAGATACGTGAGGCAAAGAAAATTCAAAGAGAACAGAAAAGAATGGCTGCAGAGGAAAAAAGAAACAGGAAACGAAAGCGAGAGATATCAAGTTCTAGTGACTATCAGTGTCAGTCGAAACTGGCAGTGATATTGAAGTTGAGAAGAATAACAGTGAAGTTGAGGAGAATTACAGTGATGTTAATGAAGACAACATAGAACTTGTAAACAATTTTTGTAGAGAAAACTTAAAAGAGGGTGATTTCATACTAGCGAAATTTATGGGTGGGAAACGAAACACAACCGAATTTATTTATTTGTGTGTCATAGAGCATTTACATGAGGACATGGCACAAATAATGGGATTCAAAAGATAATTTGTGGTGGATGAAGATGACGTTTCCAGTATTACTTTTGATCAAATCATTACAATTCTCCCTAACCCAGAAATACAGATGAAAGGAGAAAGATTTAGATATATTTTTAATAAGCCATTAAAGGTGAAAGAAAAAATTTAGTGTATTCAAAAAAGTATCTTTTGTTTGGAATAAACTATATTTTTTATATTCAGTATATTCTTACCTTTTTTAAGCTCATATTGATGGTGTCCACTATTGGTGGGTCCACTACTGGATCTTAAGGTAAATGATATGTTCATTATTGGGTCAACGGCTTTTGTTCAATATATTTCAAATTTTGTAGGCTCAAATTCAGTAATAATCTAAACATTATATGTTAACTTGAAGATGAAGTTTCAAGCTATCCGTTAGTATGGTCAAAATATTTTTAATAGCAGTTGCCAAATTTCTACAGGAAAATGCATGCTTAAGGTGTTCACCATTGGTGCGTTTACCTTACGGTTTGGAAATATGGGATGTTACCAAGGTCAACAAAAATAAACTCATGGCAACCGAAATGGATTTCTTAAGAGGGAGTTGCGGACGATCAAGGCTTGAAAGAGTCAGGAATGACGAAATTCGAATGCAAATGGATAGAGATATACATGAAGACGTGCAGAAAAGACAGCTAACTTGGTTCGGGCACGTAAAACGGATGAACTCTGACAGATGGCCCAGGAATGTTCTGGAATGGATACCACCGGAAAAAAGAAAAAGGGATCGGCCAAGAAGGAGTTGGCGAGATGACATTGATCAAGCGATGACCACGAGGAACTTAGAGGAAGACGAGGTTTTTGATAGGAGGAAATGGAAATTGGGGACGGAGGAAATGGAAATTGGGGACGGAGAAACGGCAACAGCTGTAATACAGAAATTTATCCTGAGGGTGGATGTTAGGGGTGAATGTGATAGTTGCAATGGATAATTCAATAATGGTAAACAGTTTCAACATTATCAGAATATGTGTTTTTGCACATTGTTCAGTAGATGTTAAAAACACACTCAATGTTTTTTATTTGCATATGGGTAGTTTGCTATGGATGACTTTGTTGAGGGTTGGATATGTTATTAAAATCCTTAAAATCCCTCGCTGACAAGTATACGTTATTTTCGGGTCTATTCCAATTTCTATATATATATATATATATATATATATATATATATATATATATATATATATATATATATACATCTTACTATCATTTCTGCATCCGATAGAATGACTTTTGCATTTAATCCTGCATCCCTTGTAAACTTACGTCCGTGTATCGGACGCAAGACTACATCTTTCGTTTTTGACAATTTCTGATGAATATTTGTCCCACAGAACATATGGAAAAGATAGACCACCTAAAGTACTATGGTTAGCCACGGGTGTCAAACTGCCATCTTTTGCAGATACTTCTATATTTAAGTATTAACCAAGGTCAAATGGACGCAAAGTTGATAGGAAATGTACGAAAAAGGTAAAGTTTTAGTTCAGCGAATTTCTGCTGGTGGCGCACAAGAATATACTTTAATATACATAAAATTACAATTTCGTAACATTCTGACGTCCAGTAGATTTGGCAACGTAGTGTGTGGTATTGATAACAATACATTTTAAACTAAAGGCTTTTCTTTAGTTTGCGGGAGTATAGTATAGTTACAACTTTGGCGAACGTTACGTCCGTATTAGTAGTGGTGATTTGTAAAAAGTTTGAATATCAGCCTGAACCCGTAAGACTGGTAAGTATATGTATGAACTTTATTTACGATTTATGGTTAGTTAGCTGATGTGTTATATAAAAGGCGGGAAGCGTATGCACGAAAAACTAAACCGCAAATTACCAATACTTCTATAATAGCATGGGTAGTTTAGTGTCAAATAAACATTAATGAACGTCTTAACCGTGCAGTATGAAAAAAAAGGAAAACTTTGTAAGTAATTTTTGGGTCGCGTCCTATTATTTGTACAGGTTGGCCCATTTTCGATGGATACTATAATCTCAGGCCAATTTTTTTTGAGACAAATTCAACGGTGGATACGCAATAAACTTAACTTATATATAGTTGGCTTCAATTCTATTAAGTTGCTTAAGCTTTTCAAGAATATATAGTTATTTCTTTTCAAAAACAAATGAATAAAAGGCATTTTGTATAATTATATGGAATAAATAAATAAACAAAGGCGAAAAACATTTGATCAGTGGGCTTTGAAATAGTTTAATAGTATCTGAAAATGATTCAGTTCGTATGGACTGCGATAATCGGACATCGGACGAACACATATGATCTCTCGTAAAAAGCTGACATCTCCAGCTATACTTTTTTTGCCGGCACGACCTTCACTCCACCATTCACAATCGTTTCTCGGCCGTGCAGTGGAAAATGGTACTGAGTTTTATAGTATATTAAGTACAAAGTGTCAAAAAGGTTACTTTAGTCACGAGTTTTACTAGGCACGAGTGGAGCGAAGCGGAACGAATTCTTTGTGAAACGACGTTTTTAACACGAGGTGCTTACTATACTTTTTCTTCGCCCGCGGGAAGGAAAAATTATATTATATTTAAATTATATTCATTACATGACGGACGATGGCTGACAGCTGACTGGCAAATCAAATGCCGCAGAATAACAAAATTATCACAGAATATGAAATTTAACATACAAAAGATAAACTTGATTTGACGTTTAAAAAAGAGAAGATAAACGAGATGTGACTTTACGCATTTTAAACACTAGTGTTTAAAGAGTCGTTTTGTGCATGTCAAACCCGTGTTCAAAGTGCGGTTTTAGTAGCGGAAGTAGAAAAAATATTTTATTTTATTTTGAATATATACACAGGAGGCTGGCGGCTACAGTATCAAATATATGAATTTACCATTTTGTTAAAACACAACACACTCAATATAACTTTATTTTGCAATAAATATTCAAACGTTTTTAAATGTTTCCGAATCTTGTGAAAATAGTTGGATTAGGTTGAAAACTATGGGAGTACCTTTGCAAATATAATTCAGATGCAACGTCTAAATTTTGTCGGCTTCATTCGATGATTGCGTACATTATATCCCACTTCATAAAACTTTCAAATCTTGGCATTTGTAAAATAATGAATTTTTTTTAAGACCGAGAGTAGAAATCAACTTCTCTGATATCAAAATCGTGACAGAAGTGGCAAATTAATGTCTAGGTAAATATTATTCCAAAAATGTTTATTATGCATCAAGCTGTTTCTTAGAACTTTTTCTAATTTTCTTGTAGTAAATAGACCACCGCAGCATTTTATACTCTAATAATCAAGCAATTGTAATTCTTCAACACCCATATTTTAACACATAACAACTCAATCAAGCTCGTTCATTTATGCATTTTCACGATGATCACAATTTGTTTCCTAATTTATTACCAAAGACTACCAGTAGGTATTTTTAAAATAAGTAAATGTCAATAAAATTGGATTTTTGGAAACGTTTCTTTCACTATATCTTGTATGAGTCGTGAAAAGAGTAGTATATATGCAACTCAGAGAGAATGCTGTTTATCCTCAATGCCCCCCTGGTTATAAAATACATCTTTCTCCCTCATTGCATAATCTACTATTATATGTAATCCTATCAATAATAAAAATTTCTGCAAACACGTTATGCTAGATAGTTCTACTATTATGTTTACTACTAGCTTTTGTTTTAATAATTGTGCACAAGACAGCAAACTTTATTAATAATGATAATTTGTAGAAAAATACAGTAAAATTTATATTATTATACTCAATAATTTCTCACCATAAGTGCTTCCATCCTTAAGTAAACATTTCTGAAATATTTAAACAGAATAATAAATCTTTTATATATATTATATAACCATGTTGTTAAAGCATACTTTAAATTTTATTCTTAAAGCCTACTTGTCACAGGTTACCCGCCGTGGTTTAATTGTTTATACTGTAATGATACAAAATTCCTATTATTCACTTGTTTTTGAAGAGAAGTATATTAAACTATTTTTGAAAAGCATAAAAAATAAGCAATTTAATGAATTTAAAAATTTCGTACAAACGCTTCCCGCCTTTTATATAACACATCAGCTAACTAACCATAAATCGTAAATGTTGTTCCTGAAGACAACCCTTTCTTATTTGCTCTTCCACATAAAGAAAAAAAATCGGCAATTTGCGGTTGCAAAGTAATGCATCAATATGCCAAAGCGTGTGGGGCAAAAAATCCTGATGCTCTTACTTCAACCCGCCTTAGAAAACATCTGACAACTTTAACTCAAATTTTTAGTATGAATGACGGGGATATTGAACAGTTGGCATCATTTATGGGGCATACTGTAGATGTCCATAAAAATTCGTACAGGTTGTCCGATGATATGTTTCAAACGGCTAAAATTTCTAAACTGCTTCTTTTAATGGAAAGCGGACAGGCTGGTAATTTTAAGGGACAAGTTCTGGATGATATTGAAATTAATTTGGAAGAGGATTTACTTGAAGATTCTAATTCTAAAGGAGTAGACTCTGAACCCATTGATTTAGATGACAATATAAATTATTCATACAACCTCGTTGCTCCTGCCATTTTTGCATCTGCCCTAGCTATAGATAATTCATTCTATGAAACAAAAATGTCTACCAATATTTTCTCCGCGAAAAAGAAGAGACAAAAAATTCCTTGGACTGCAGAACAAAAAGGTCTCGTCAAAAAAATTTTTGCAAAACGTGTACACCAAAAAATGTAAAATTTAAAAATATTATATTTTGGGTACGAATTGTGTCAGACTCTTAAATGTTTTTCTACAAGCTATAACACAAGATTGTTGCCAGGCAATAAGCCGTCATGAAATAGTTATTTAACTATTTTAAAGTTATCCCGTGTGTAAGTATCCTTTTAATAATCAGCCTACGAAAAATCTAATTACATATACTTCGAAAATGATCTTGTTCTTCCAGCTGAATGATTTCGATGAGAAACCGTTACACATATCGTATTCGACTTTTATAACACGTTCTGCATCTTCCTTGTAAGAACGCTATATGGTTTCTCAGCACAACCAAGAAGATGTTTAATAATAACTAATAAATCGACGTTGAAGATGGGATTTATTTACTATTATAAACTCCTGCCCATAAAGAAAAAGATACCTCAGAAAAAATTATCATTAGACACGACATTATGCTATGAGTAACGCTTAATAAAAGCACTCACTGTTTTCATGAGCGATTCAAAAGCTACATCATTTCCTGAAAAGAACATAATATCATACATATAGACATACTTCGCGTTTTCAAGTGAAATTTCTTGTAATACCTAACTTTTTAAGTCAATAAAAAAGTAAAACAAAAAATGCATAACATATTAAAATAGGTGAATAAAACTTAAATATATTAATGAAGTAATAGAAATTTTTAGAACGAGATTCCTGAGAAAGTAACTTAAAAAATATCTAAAAGCATTCTAGAATTATTCCGCAGTAAAAGTAGGTATCCAAAAAGAATCATTATCTGTAAAAAGTATGATGTTATTTACATCTCACTTTTTCGACAAAGTTCACCGTTATTCTGTCTTTGTCAGTTATACAGTAAATATGGCAACACTGAAGGACGTCACATTGATAGAAAAATTAACAGCAGTTTGAAAGTAAACTATACAAGGGACGCAACATTAACTCACATTTAAAAGGTCGTAAAAATGATAGTAAAATGTAAAAATAACGTATATAGTTATTTAAAAGATAATTGAAAATTGAGACCATTGCCGGGATCGGGGTGACGTGAGCAACAATATATTCGTACTTCCAGCTCTCTATTTGGCTTCTTTCTCGTGGACGCTAAAATGTATGAGTTTTGAAAGGATGCAGAAATGATAGTAAGATGTATATATATATATATATATATATATATATATATATATATATATATATATATATATATATATATATATATATATATATATATATATATATATATATATATATATATGATTTCGTTCATTGAACGTTCGAAACTTCAAGTACATCAAATAAAACGCTTCTGATGATGAAAGTGGCGCTGTTATTAGGGGTGTTTGGAGGTTGCAGGTGGGAAGAAATAGTGAATATGTTAACTGATAATATAGAAATGGGCAAGGACATGGATGAAGTCATTGTTTTGACCATACCTGAAATTAAAACTGACAAGAAACATATTTTTACCATTATTAATGACAAAACAATGGGTTTTTTGAAGCTGATAACAAAATATGGAACTTTGGAACCGCAAGGCTTACAGAGGTACAAAATCATAGATAAGGCCGCTGTTGTGCTCAGATTGTAGGAAAAAATACATGTGGAAATATTTCTGTAACCCTAGCTAAATATTTTAATTTGAAAGATGCCTAATACATAGGTCGTTGTTTGCGAAGAACATCAACCACTTTACTAGCAGACGCAGGAGCCAGTATGAGTACATTAAAGAGAAATGGCGGCTGGATGAGTTAGAGTGCTGTGAAAGAATATATTTAGAAGACAGTATCACATCCCCAAATAAGGTCGTGAAACTTCTAGCTGGAGGATCTTCAATATCAAATATTGCAACCGTATTTTGTGCTGCAACCTTACAATTAGACGGGAAAAGTGTTTCTATAACTGGTACAATTAATAATTATTTTTTCATTGCAAATGAAAATGAATAAAATAATGAGTGTCAACTTCGTGTTTGTATTGTATTAACCTATTTAAAACTATAGCAACCCTTAATGTCCGTATGCTGCGTATCGAAGTTGTTAAGGTACTGGTAAGACATAATTAATTATAAAATTCGATGTTAACAGATTTCAACGTACCTTTAATTCATTCTGTCTGGATCGGGAGCCTTCTTTGCGAAATATACCTTCAGTATCTACATTTGATAATATAAATGAACACATTTCGTACAGCCTTTTCGGTATAACCAATTGCTGGCCATTTCTAAGAGTAACAGTCTCATTTTCGAGATTCACGAGTGGAACTTTAAAAAGTTTTTTGGTTTTTATTGTCTACAAAAGTAAATTAGTCGATAAATAATTATTTTGAATGGAAAATGAAACATTTTACCTGTGTAGACGGTCTGAAACATTTTATTCGTTGTTTAACATCTAATTTTCGTAAATTCTTTATTGCTATGTTTCTAATTTCCTCTTTTTTGTTAACATCGTTGATAAACATTTTCGAAAATTAAAATCATCACAAATCTCCACAGCGCCACACCTGATGATGACATTGACAACTGACATAAACTTATTCAAACTTTTTATTCAAAATATACTTTATACATTTTAACCAACTGAACTATCTTTAAAATGAATCTTTACTATATTTTAAATAGCATTTGATCTTTCCAAACGTATTTTCTCTGTATACATAACGTCGTTATTCTTAAAAAATATCAATGATAAAGGCCATAATATAACTAGAAGAAATAATGACGTTAACCCCGGACAGTATTGTCAATGTGATAAAAAAAACTCAAAATTGCAGAAAATATTTTAAATAATTCTCTTCTAAACTAAAATTTAAACGATGTAATGTATTCATATTTCATTGTAAACGTAGGATTATAATAATAATTAATATTTATTTATTTTCCGGCTCATTGTTGATTGTTATATTTTTCTCATGAATAATTCACAACACATATTGATGAGAAGCGTGGCAACAATGACAAATACTTATGGCTGATGGAGTAAAGTATGAGGTACAAACGTAAATAATTTCGGGATACATTTTGATTTTTCATTAATTTTTTATTCTTTTAATTGTGATTAAGTTTTATGTAAGATTTTAATAAATAGTGGTACACATAGTTGTTAATGTTGCAGATATGTCTAAAAATAAGATAGTGAGATCCTGTGACACAAAAATTGAAGTGAAAAGTAAAGTAAGTGAATTTTCTTTTAATTTTAACGTATATTTATGTTCATTATAAAGCAATTTTTATATTTTGATCACATTTTTCTCCAAATAACCTCGAGTTGTCTTTTACGTTGTTGGAAGATATTATTTAACATGTATTTTTAAGGTAGCAAAAGAATGAATCATTTGATAACGTAGGATTACATTTTTAATTACTATTTGTTTATAAAGCTGTACATAGTTTATTGTTTAGCAGTAACCTTTTTAACATTACTAATTGATTGCGAGCTAAACTCCATTTGAATTCCAAACATTTGATGAATGTAATTATTGTTTTCATATCAATTTATGTGTAACATTGCTTATATCTAGTAATAAATTATGTGCATTCGAAGATTAATGTTAATTAATTTACCAGACTAATTAAGGTGAAATTCTGTTAATGAATTAAAGCTACATATTTTCTAAAATTTATTAATAGAAGCAATAAAAATGTATATTGCTTAAGTAAATATATTATAAACTTTTTAAAAATATCATATACAAAGGGATTATATAGATTAGCAGAATATTTGCGAAAGTACCTATGTCTATATAAACTCTTCATGAAAATATTTTAATTTTCTACTTTATATTAGTTATATTTTTTATAATTGTTTAGGAATGTGGAATCTTCTTGGCAAGGTAGACAATATGGGCATGTAGATAATGCAATTCAATTATTAATTTTATAAACTAGTTTATTAAAACTATTAAGCATAAAAAATATGGAAGATAGAGTGAATCAACCTGTTCTCGACCTGTTAGTGCCATTGTGCACCAACTTTTTGAATGCAAAATTATCTGTAGATAATTTCTTTTAGAAACTATCATTAATAACTTTACTGAGAAGTGCATAATCTAGTCAATTGATCAGTTTTTAGCTCACATATTATGATTGTAATAACATAAAATAATGAAGAATATATGATTTACCAGCCTTTCTTTGTTGTCTCCTTAGCTTAATTTGGCTGGATTTCTCTTCTTTTTCTCTCTCTTCTTGTAATATTCTCTCCAAGATTTAAAACTTATGGCAGTTTCTCTTCTTTGTCTTTCTCTTTCTTCTCGTAATAATCTCACGCAAGGTTTGAAACTTAACAGTTTCTCTCTTTGTTTTTTTCTGTCACATTTGTTAATAGATTGTGGATGGAAAAGGTGAACGCTAAATGGATCTATCTTTTGATATGTAGATTCAACTTTAGTGGTTTCTGTGTTTATGTTATACATTCATTCAAAACATTAGCAACTGTTTCTTCACAAGGTGAAGCTTTTCTGTCTGTTGTTTCCCTAGGTATTAGTAACAACAGTGGTTTTGGTGTATCTTTTTAATTATGGAACGCAACAATGTCAGTTTCTTTGGATTTATCACCACTTTTTTCTGATTCATCTGTCTGACTCTGAATCATTTCAGAATTTATGTTTTCTTCCACATAATTTCGGATAGGTTGTACGTTATTTGTTAAAATTATGTTATGTACCGGAATGATGTTAAGGGAATCCATTGGTATCATGGAACCAACTGGAATACTTAATTTTTTTTTATTGATGCTATAAAATTTTATTGACTTCAATTTCGGAATTATTTAATTTTCCCCTTAAATCTGAATTACTTTCTCAGCAGATTTAAAAACATCTAATGTGACTTCAGGGCTAAATGGAAAAGGTGAGATCTGCTCAAGAATCCAATGTAACACCTAAGTCCTTAGTTTGAGAAACACATTTTTGAGTTTCATTATTAATGTTGTAATCAAAAGCTATTGGGTGGTGTATTCTATGAAAATGCCTAATATACATTTAGATTCATACCATTCTGTGTACACCAATTTGATAAACTATTTAAATCCTATTGTAATATTAGAGCATCATCACTACCATTAATCACCCTTAAACATTTGAGGTCTTCAGCAAATAACAAGGCTTTGCTACCTTGAAAACAATACATTGTATCATTAATAAATATGTTAAGTAATAATAGTCGCAGATGAGATCCTTGGGGAACCCCAGAGGTTACTGGAAAAGTATGAGAATAGTAATGATTAACTCTGACTATTTGTAACCTATTCGTTAGATAATTACTTAACCATTGTAATACAAGACTGTCAACACCATAAAGACAAGGTTTATGTAGCAAGAGCTCATTATTAATCCTGTCGAAAGCTTTAGAGAAATCAGTGTTCACAGAATCAATCTCTCTAAACCATCAGACAAAAAGTCAACATATATGAGTAAACCCAATTCTGCAAACCTTTTAGAAGTGAAACCAAATTGTTGGAATGTCATAATACTCAAATAGTCATAGGTAAGATAATCTGTAATAATACTTTCAAAGACTTTGGAAATTATGCTGAGGATTGATGTAACAAGAGACTGATTAAATATATGAGAGCGGTCGCGATATAATAAAGCTAAATTCCTTAAGAAAAATGGAAGATATTCCATCAGGGCTGCGACCTTTTTTAACATCAGTTTGGATAAATTTGCATATATGTTCGAAATTTCAATATGATAATTGGATACATTTACCATTGAACAAGACTGCATAGCCAGAGGTTGATTTGAATAAACTGATGAGAAATGTTTAGTAAATAGTTTTGCAATATCAGTCCCGTTACTAGCAGAGAAGTCTTCAAGGTTCGTCCCTGTTAAAGACTCCTTCAAGACCCTCCAAAACAGAGTTCCATTGATTGTTTGCTAGATAATTTGTTAATTCCGAAAACCATAGATGATAAATTCTTCAGTAAAAATTGCTCTTGCTTTATTTAGGCTTTTAACTTAGGATGTCACTTCATAAAATTGATATACCTCCTTTCACCAACTTTTTCTTTCTTTAATGAAAGTTTTCCTGTTTCTTTAATACTTTTTGTTGCAGTCTCAATTAGCTGCGATCTTGATACAGGAATCCCATGTTTAGCTAAACTGATTATCCACGCAATAATTTTCTCTTCTTCTACACTAAGGAGGGGTTGTGGTCGTGGTTTCCTGATCTTTTTGGGAGCACTAGTCCCTTTCAATTGATCTTGAGATATTGATTTTGGCACATTAAATTGCTTCACGAATACCTAAATTATTATTTCTTATTTCAAGTACCACATGTTGCAGGGAATCTTCGGAGTATAAAAATAATCCGTTGGCCGAATAACTGACCTCAGTATCAGCCGCCAAAACACGTATGCATCCCAAGTAGTTCTAATTTTCATCGCAAGGTGTTGTGAATTTAATTTCAGGTTGAAATAAAGTTGCCGAGAGCTAGTATTAGAGAAAACAAGTTTATAAATATTATTTGAAATATTTGCTTTGTAAACACACCTTAGAAACCGTATTATTATTATTTACGTTTATACTGTTTTATTTTATCAGTTTGATGCAGAATTCAGAAGATTTAGTGTAGAACGTAATTCCCAAGTAAAATTTGAAGACTTTAGATCCCTTATTGAACGTTTACACGGCTTGAAAGAGACGCCATTTTTAGTATCTTATATAGATCCCAGCGATCAAGACTTGCTTCCTATTAATAATGATGATAATCTTAGGAGAGCACTTTTTAACGCTAAGCCATTGCTCAGAGTTATTATACAGAGAAAAGGTGAATAACAAATATTTTAAACTTTGTTTTATTCTTAATCCTGTTAATTTTTAGGAAATAGTTTAGAAGAACTGAATGGTTACGGCACATTGAAGCCTAGAAATTTAATTTCTACCATATTAGGTGGAACACCAGCTAAAACGAAAACACTTCCCATTTCAAATCCCCACGATTTTAGGCAAGTTTCAGCTATCATAGATGTAGATATTGTACCAGAAACATGCAGAAGGGTTAGGTTACTGAAACACGGATCCGATAAACCGTTGGGGTTTTACATAAGAGATGGTACAAGCGTAAAAGTTACACAAAATGGTCTTGAAAAGATACCTGGTATATTCATTTCACGATTAGTGCCTGGTGGTCTTGCCGAGTCCACTGGTCTTTTGGCCGTTAATGATGAAGTCCTGGAAGTTAACGGTATAGAAGTTGCTGGTAAGACTCTTGACCAAGTCACTGATATGATGGTAGCCAATAGTTCAAATTTAATAATAACTGTCAAACCAGCAAATCAAAGGACGGTGGGCCCTCCGAGAAGAGGAAGTTTTGGAAGAAGTTCCCATATGTCAAGTGGATCACATCACTCCAATACTACAGCCGGTTCAGATCCGGAAGATAAGTACGACCAGGATGAAATTGTGGACCTTACAGGTAAATTATTATTATTTAGTAAAATATATTAGATGAATATATAAATGTTTCTTGTATATAGGGATCATGAGATTTTTACACTGTTCCGGCATTTTTTCCTGTTTCCATATTTCCTTAATCAGTTTGTGCATGCATTTAATTACGTTGGTCCCACCATACTTAAACAGTTCAGCTGTTCCAGCACATTTATTATTTCTGATTTTATCTAAAATCTCCTTTACAGGTACTTATTCATTCACTTCTGTTTCTTGTAGTTCTACTACTTCTGCGTCATTATTTTTATTGTTCTGAGATATCAGTAATTCTTCAAAGTATTCCTTCCATCTTTCTAGTATTTCGCATTCTCCAGTATTTACTTTTTATTTCCACATTTTTAAAGTACACCAATGGACATCACTGATTGCTAACTTGGTTATACATTGTTTACATATTGTATTTGAAAAGTAGTATAGTAAAAATACAATCGAGGGCATCAAATAAATAAAATATTTAAAAATTGATGATTATTTTCAAAAAGCAACAAAAGAAATTTTGATAAACGTTATTAAAGACAAAAATTTCAAGAATGTTATTGCCAATGTTGCTAAAAGCTGAGGCAATGACTGTTAAGTGAAAAATGTCCATGTATACAAGTGATTTGATATTTTTGGAAATCACTTTTCAATGTTTCTTTCAGCTGGAATAACTATAGAAGAAAATCAATCGAAAGATGATGGGATTCTTCACCTATGAGATGAGAAGATTGAATATAAATTGTACATTCCAATAATACTGGCAATTATATCTTAATAGGTATTATAATTAGGAATATTTTAAGACTTGGTATTTTTGTAACAGTATTTATATAGTGTCTTGACGATCCGTCCCTTATGTGCCTCTTCTTGTGTACAGGGTGTTTGTTGAACACTTTGCTTTCGTAAGGAAGATATTTATAATGATGTGGAAGTTACATACTGTTTAATAGCTTTTTGCATTGGATCATGTTGTTAACTCTTTCAATCTTATAGTATGTGATTATTCAAATAATCCTAAAAAAATATTCTTTCGACATATATTCTAATGTTCTATGTAGTGGTTTTTGAACAAAATTGCTATATTTTCATGAGAATTTGTGTTCAATGACCTTCTAGTTGGTTTATACATATTCAGAATGTTAATAATTTTAATCTACAAAGTGTCTTGATAGAAATACCAAAAATCAAAATTCTGTGACCTTATTTTTTTATACTTTATTCACACTCGAATATGTAAGTAATATTTTTGAAAATTTGCTACAAAGGGTCTTATTTTATTTATATTTCTAGTATTTGCATGTGAAACCCCGGAAATGATTTTTTAAATTTGTTGCTGGGCCATATTTTATTTATAATTTTAGTATTTCCTTGGGAAACACCGAAAATAATTTTTAAAATTTGTTGTTGGGCCATATTTTTAGTATTTGCATGAGAACCCCAAAAATAATTTTAAAAATTTGTTGCTGGGGCCATATTTTATTGATATTTTTAGTACTTGCGTGTGAAACCCTTTAAAATGATTTTTAAAACGTTTAATTTCGGACCAATTCAAACCAGTATTAGTTTACTATGAATACAGGGCGAATCTAAATTAATATCGTATATACAGCTGTAGTTTATAAGCTTATAGTTGTTCCTGTATTTATCACCCTGTACGTTTACAATATTTTAAACATGTGACGTCCCGAAATATTTTTTTTATTTATTACATTGAATTTTAACTGGACGTGCCTTTACAACGTAGTTAAAGATGTCACATCATTGTTTAGCCGCCATCCCACTTATGAATGAAGTACAATTGAACCTCAACATTTTTGAGGAAGTTGTTTACAGTTTACATAATCTCATTAAAAATTTGTTGGTAACAATTTTTGTATGGGTTTGATATTGTTAAATCATAAAGATGAGAGTATAGTTGACAGAGATTTCTAACAATTGAGACATAGACCAAAGGTATTGCATCTTTTTAGAAAAATATTTCTCCTGAAAAGTTAGTTTTTTAGAACTCCATGTTCCTTTTTCTTAGAATATATCAAACTTTCGATAAAAATTCTCTTTTCTCGAAGATATTTAGATCCTCTGTTAAACTTACCAAGATCCTTTTGAGGGTTGGGGTTTTGGAGGCTGTGTGGCATAAATATATTTTTTGGATTAAAAAATGTTAGATCGACAAGAAGATTTGATACAATAGAAAATCGATTCAGATAACCTGAGCATAAAGACTTTGAAAACAAGTGTCTGCTGAATGCACACTTTGTAAACATTAGTTATTTTAACAAAAAGGAATATGAAGTATGTATCTTCGTGATCTTAGCATCTCATATGTGGAATTTTGATTAACCAATTATACCATATTTAGCAAGTATATTTAGAATGAAGACTAGTCATGGAAGATATCCCGTCCATCTTGCTAAGATGGGTATTATACCTGTAATGATAAAATTCTTATGCTGATCTTGATCACATTTTCTTTGGATGCAGCAATTACATTCATAAAAAAAAACAGTTTACTACAGTCACTTGTTGAACAAAACTACTCACTACCATTAAAACTGACTCACCTTTTAAGCTCAGATAACTGTCATACTTTAGATCTACTGGTTAATTTCATCAAGGCTAATGGACTTGCTTCCTAGCCATTTTATTTCACACTCACTCACTCAATTATACCATCTAAAAGGTCAGAAAATGGTCATAAAAGTTAAATTGGTTCGATTAATTGGCCAGTGTATATAAACCATCAAACTTTTTCAAAGTAAATCAAATACAAAAAGTGTTAGCTATATTTGATAGACAATGATCTATTGATAATAGGGATGTTGACAATTTTTTGGAAAATGTCCTAAATTTCCAATAATTACCCTAATAGACATCTTATCTTTTGTTTTTGATACTTGAAAAATTAAAAATCTTTAATTTTAAATTAAACTTCTCATGGTCAGTCAAAAACACTGTTGACCATGATGGACTTTATCGGGACATCACATAACTAGTACATAAACCTTTGACATATGTCAGTAAAAATCACTGATATAATACAGGATGGAATTAGTGACTTGAAAAATTAATGCTGAGAAAAGTATAAGAAATAGTCGGATTTGGTCAAAATGTTTCAAATAGATTTAGGGGATAGTTGGGTAGACATAAAGGAGACTTGCCTACCACTTTATCAGAAAATCGGAGAATGTACTATCCCTAAAAACTAAGACGTCCAAGAATCTGTAGGGGGGCACGGTCTGGAGAGGAGCAAGATAGGTGACCGTGGGATTATCTTCAGAAGATTCTAATCTCAGAGACTGCCGTGATGGATCTAGACTTTGTATCCTATCTGGGTCGCTCTGCACGTTTGCCGCGCTAGCAATGATCTAGCGTGTTATCGACTCTAGCACGGGGAGGTGTGCAGAACTTGATTAGGATGGGTTGCAAACTTCTAAGAGCTCGCAACCGGGGTTATTAAAGGCAAATGAAAAAGAAACAGAATAAGTCGCCCTGTTAGCACTCCAGAACGCCTTCAACATATACATATTATATACATATAGCAACAAATCTATTGAATTACTTACTTCTAAATTTCATAGTTTTATCACATTTTACCAAAATCTTTTCACACATTATTCAATCAATACTCGTTTAAGTTTTCCCGTTACCATTTACAATATATTTTTTCATTAATATTGTAATTAATTGAGGTGAGTTTACGGAATACAGATAAATCTTATACATTTCCAGAAGGTGATTAAATATTTTCCACTTAGGTACAAATAATATCTTTGTGATACTGATTTACTTACAAAGTGAGTATATACTGTGCCCGTTTCTTTACCTCTTGTTTGATAGTTATATGTCTTTTTTGTAATATATCTTTATGTTTGTAAGTGTACATTAAAATTGCATAAACATATAACTGTCTGACATCCATAATCTTGGTTTCATCATACAATAAATCCGTTGGATACCTAATTTTTTTATTGAATATTATTTTCAGTAATCTCTTTTGTTACTTTCACTTGTTGATATCGGTTTTTGAGATAGTCTCCAAAAAGTTTTAATGCCATTGCTCGTATTCCTGCATCCTCCAAAGCCAGCAATAACTGTTCGTGATGTACAGTATCGAGAAATTATATTATATTTTTTAAGATATTCTTGTAATCTTAAATTTAGAGCTTTCTCTACACTTTTGCCAAACATCATCTCTATGAATAAGTTTGGCAAATTTTGTTACAAACGTTTGAACCAGACTGTTGAGATACACCGTCTTCGTCCTGCCACTACCTTGGGCAAAGACACCACAGAATTTACAATATAATCCTTTATGGAAGTGTGAATGAGATAACCATTCCTATTTTACATAATGATCATGACTCAAATAACGTTTCACGATTCGGTTTATTTTACGCCAAGTATTTTTTATGAAATTGTATTTCTCATAGTCATTCATTGTTTGACCAACTGCTGTACCTATATCGAAAATATTTTCATTTTTTATATTTTCTTCTGATAAAAAACGGTTTTCCTGAGATGACGGTTCTGCCTCGCTTTGAATATTTTGAGTTGGTTGTTCAATTCTCTTTTCTGTACTGGAAAAAAGTAAGAATCAATCTTCCTTTTATTCATCTGAAAAATTAAACAACTCACTTCAATTCTCCAGATCAAATGTAAGGTTTAAACATATGCTTTCTTTCATTCTGACCAAAAAACAACCTTAAATAGTTATTTATGCTACAAGCGCGTGAAGTGATACTTTTGCGCACGAGTACCATACAATACTTTATCTACGACCACATTAAAAAATACTTTCCCTTAATTATACATTACATATCATCTGCTTCATTCTAGCACCTCGCAACCCACAAATAGAAAATTTTGCAGAAGAGCCAAAAAACGATATAAAACTGATTCTGAAAAAGACGTTATGTAAATACAATAGTTAAACGGAAAGAGTAGAAAATAATTTGTTGAAAACAGAATTATAAACATATTGTAGTACGAGTGAGGGTTAAAACAATTTATTTCTACTAAACTACAAACAATTCAACGATCTAAACAACAACTAAAAAGGATATTTACATTGAGAAATATTTTTTTGAAATCTTTCCAAACGTCACCTTTTTCTTGTCAGTCCTCTTTCTGTCAACATTTGTCAGCTTCTCTATTCTAGGTTATGTCGCTGTCATATGTCCGAGGCCTGTTACTATGCAGCTATTCCGTTACAATATATTTGTGGCAAAATTTTACAACTTAAGTTACATAATCTAACAATCTAACATAAAAACTGATTTTAATTACTCAACTTAATATTTACAGTGAAATCTGGACAATTGTTTATATTATTAGGCTTATTTCAGAATGGAATAGGGCTATTGCAGAGAGTAGCATAACGCGACTTCGGAAAAATTTCAATGCAGTTTTTCGTTTTGGTGCTCCCTCATGCCAAAATCACCCCCCGTTCCATGTATGTGTTATAACGCAATTTGAAAGCACGATAGAGGGCGTAATTCTTGACGGATCGAAACCAAACTCGCTACAAAAATCGGTTAGGCCAAAATCTTGGACGAGTTCGTTAATGAGCCAAATCGGTCCAGTAAAAACAAAATGGCGGCCTGTCAAAGTTGAAAAAAAATCGTATTTCCTTTGTTTTTTATTTGACGCAAAAAAGTTACTTAGCTTTTTCATAGACCTTAATACGTTCTACAACTCTTGTATTTAACATTTTTCTCTAAATCGTACATTAAAACATTTATTTAAGAAAATTCACAAATTTACCAGAATTTTTTTTTATTTTTTTGTTTTTTTTATTTGATGCCAAAATGTTACTTTGGTTTTTTGTTCATCTCAAAACATTTCATTACTTTTGTACCTAATTTTTTAATTTGGGTTTTATGTAAAAATGTTACTGAAATAAGCCTGTCCAATTGGTCCTGTGCCATTGGGATTTTTTAATTATTACATTTGGTAATTTTTTTTCTTTCACTGTAACCTCGCTACTCAAAAATTGTGACGTTATAGTTTCTATTTTTGAAGTTGAAGGCGCCCCAGTATCGAGAAAATCGACAAGTGTCGATCTGGGCTCTGGCTCCTCAAGTGCAGAAGTTTTTGGTCTGGGTATATCTTCAAGTTCTTGGTTTTCGACATTGGCCGTCTCTTTTTTATTGTTTGAGAGAATTTTCGATGTAGCCTTCTGCGACGGTAGAAGATTTCCACCCGCCGTGTCGTTTAACTGTTAATATATCTACTCCCTTATTACTGTCTGTATTTGCGAGAATGACGTGCTAAATTTTTTGATTGACCTTAAAGTTTGATGTTTAACAAAAACTGACCAATTAATCGAACCAATTGACCTTTTATGACCATTTTCTGACCTTTTAGATGATATAATCGGTCAATGGAAATTCCACATAAGAGTTGAAATAGGTAATTGAAAAAATGGCCAGTGGTTTTTACTTATTTCTGATTCACTAAAATTGGAGTGTATTAAGTACTGAAAATCTATCAAGTATTTGCAAAGTTATTACATTTTTTTAGGAAGCGAGTCAATTTTTTGACAAGTTTTCTTGATATTGCTCTTATATCAGTGATATGCACCTCATCCAAATCCTAATGTTTCTTAATCACGTCCTGGGCCTATCTTACCTTCTATTTCGCTCATTAATCTTTCCTTGGTATTCCTAGTCCAATTATGTATTAACATTTATCTGTGACCTAAGTAAACTTGCTACTGTGATTCACTCTAGGAAGACTATGGTAATTTTCCTATTAAAAAAATAATGGCATTGTCAATAATAATAAACATTTTTGAATTACTCATTATGCATTTTCAAAAATCTTTTTGAATGATTTTAACATATCAAACTTAAAATACTCATGATAATCGGCATTAGAACCTTAATTTTTTAAATTTTTTTATATATATTAAGTTTTAGTTAGTATTTTATATAATTGTTATATATTATGAGAGGAGTGTTGTTGAGAATGTAAATTTTATTAAAAACTGTTCCAAAATGAAATTGAAAAAAGCAGGGTATGCGAATCCAACAGTATATGCTACTAATTTTTAGAAAAATGTATGTACGATGTCAAAAATACATAAAAAGTGCATTTATCGATATTTAATGAAAGGAGATGATATTACGGGTATACTTTTTGCATAATATGTTGGTTCATTATAAATAAATAAATAAACAAACAATGGTCTTATTACTTCTTTTTGTTGGTTTTTCTGTAAACAGTTTCAATATAACTTATTTAAGAGTACTTTCAATAAACACTACTGTGTAGACACTCGAATATTTTATGCTTTACACCGATATTTAAATTACCAAATCAAAGGCATTAATTGTCTGATTAGTGAAGACGAAGAGCTGGAGTAGAGCCGCCAGGGCAATATCTAAACAAAAATTTCGGAGGAGGGTCTGGTGGAAAATTGAGGATTTGAAAAGGGAATATTAAAATTGGTTTTATTAAAAAAAGGTTCATCTCAACAAACTTATTTAACCTTAAAATTTAAAAAATAATTATAATATTAAATGAATATTTTTTGCTTTTCCCTCGCAAAACGGTTTACCACCTTCGTGGTCTCAATTTCAATGTTTCTTTGTACTTTCAAAAAGGCAAAACCTGTAAGACGCTCTTGACCAGTTGAATTGCGCAAAGTCTTTTAAACGTCACAGAGTTGAAACTGATATTTAATATGGGCACTGTTACCAGTTTGAGATTTCGGGGGAGCTTTGAACCCCTTCTTCCATATACGGGTCTGAGAGCTGTTCCTGTCCTACTGGTTAATGGAGGTAAGATTCTATAAGGTAGTAGTAATAAGATGAGACAATTGTTTTTTAGTTTCCAAACTGTATCAAATTCCTTGTTATTTGAAATTTTTGATTGAGGTTTAACTGCTGGGGAATCTATTTTAACTAAATCTATGACACATTTTTATAGTATTTTTGACATTGTACATTTTAATCTGTGAACTATTTTGTACTTAATTATATTATTATTATATCTTTTGTCGCAGCTCGTCTGTTTTAAGGACTATTACATTTTTTGTATCTTTATTATATTTATATTAATTGCTATAACTATTTATTATATTTTTCACAATTATATATGGAATTAATTGTGTGAACATCGTTTTAGACTTAACTTGAGCATTATTGTATATTTAATATGAGGCAGTATATTGCGAATTCCAAATAAAAGAAACTCTATTTTTACATTTCGTTTTATTTTGTTCCTAAACGAAAGTGGTGTCGTTAGTTACAGTACATTGAACTTCATGACACTAACTTCCTGTATACGAAGCCATTACACCTGGACGCTGAATAAATTAAACAATCAATTTTTAATATATTCAGTCTGATTTTGGTTATATTATTTTTACCAGTTTTATTGTATAGTTTTGTAACAGTTGTAAATAAAAAAAGAGTTTTGAAGTGGCAAATCGTATTTGGCGCAGTCAGTAGGATAGTGGAAGAGTCCTTAAGTGATCCTCGTTGTTATCAAGAGTTTATCCACTATCTTCGAAAGAACAAGCTCCAGTTCATCCCGAAGCATAGCAAGGATTCCAGGAATGCACCGTAGCATCATCTGTATCTTGTAAGCTACTCTATTTATGTCAGACAGATAGATTTTAATATAAGTAAAGAAGACTTAGAATTGACGAATTATCTTAGCAACCTAAGTATTGACGATACAGACCTTAATAATACAGTAGAAATTAGAAATAATATTACAATGGCTTGTTTCCACGTTAAAAAATTATGCAAAATCCCTAACTTCGATGGAAATCAAACGAATTATTCGAATTTATCAATATTTCAACTTTATTATTAAATCATTATTATAACCAAAATAATCCAGTGGATATCCAGAACCAGATTCTTTTTCATGGTATTGTAAGTAAATTAACTGGTAGAGCCAAAGAAGTAATTTCTATTTATGGATGCGAAACATGTGACACTGTGAAAGACGTCTAATTCAAAACTTAGGAGATCAAGGAAACGAAAGTTCTCTCACTAGAGATTTAGTCAACCTTTGACAGAGCCCGCATGAAACACCTATGTAGTTTTATGAGAAAACAATGGGACTTGTAAACTGTATTATCAAATACATCGAAGTTCATAACCAAAATCCAGAAATAAAAAGAAGCAAGATGGAATTCTTTAGACAACAAGCATTAATTACTTTCCTAGCCTGCTTACGAGAACCTTTGGGCTCAACTATAAGGGCAATGCGGCCTAATAACCTAGCAATTGCAATTCAATATATTCAAGAAGAGAACAACATCCGATATTTGCAAAGGGGTAATAATTTGCCTCAATCTTCAACTCCAGGACGATCCACAAATAACTTTACTAACCTATTCTCAACGACTTCTAGTTTTCCCACAAACGATGGTTCAACCACAACCGACGTTCTCCAACCCTATATGGCAACCAACGAGACAAATAAACAGCCAATGTCCGCGTAGACAACCATTTCAAAACTTCCAAAGGCCCACGTTCAATAAACCGAGACCCGAAACAAGACAACCATTTAGGGCACCTAATCAACCGAATTTCTGGTACAACCGACATCACATCAACCAAGACCAACCCACATGAGTATATCGACAGCTGCCACAAATAGGAACAGACCGTCCAATCAACACCAAGAACCTCAACAATCTTAGCCGAAGTTTACCGTCGAAGAATTGTATAACATCGAACAAAACGAAGAAGACTTTTACGAAATAGGACAACCACTAGAAGAGTTATCACTCGCCGAAGTACAAGACGTTCCGTATGAAGAATATGAAAATTTTCTCATCGAACCAATGACAGAAGCAAAAACATAATAGAGCTGCACTCCTTTTCCGAAAAAAAGGAACTCCCGTACATCGAAATTTCTGACTCTAAAACTCCTAATTGATACAGTCTCCACAAAATCATTCATTAGCCCCAAAATAGGTTCCACTTTTTCCAAAATTTTATTAAATATGATCCTTTTACTGTCACTTCCATTTTTCAAAATTATTCACGATCCCGTCGTTTCCAGAATTCAAATCTCCCGAAAAATTAAAGTTTTATTTATTCAAGTTCCATGAAACCTTCGATGGCCTTATTGGTCTCGATAACTTAAAACCCTTCCATGCTCAATTAAATTTTCCTAAATCAATCCTCAGTACGAAACATTCAACCATCCCTATAAAATATTATGAAACGAAGAAAACGCAATTCAACTCGAAACAAACTCCATTAGTCAAGTCAGGTTGCCAGTTAAAGTAAATCAAGGAACCGTTTTTATACCAAGACAACAAATTCAAGGTGCAGTGATAAAAGAAAGCCTTTCCAACGCAAAAAAAACCAACTAACTTGGATGGAAATCGCAAATTTTACTTTAGAGCCAATAGAATTCATTATTACCAAACCGATAGATTGCAAGAAGATTAATCTCGAAGAATATCGCATATTTTCGATGATAACAATACCAGTACAAAGTACGAAGAATAGTATAAACCATCTAATCCAAACAGGCCATCTTAATATGGAAGAAAAATAACACATCCTCCGCCTCTGCAGAAAATATTCAGATATTTTCCATAAACCAGATATACCTCTTAGTTTTACGAATCAAGTTAAACACTACATAAGAACGAAGGACGAAATACCGGTATATACTAAATCATACCGCTATCCATATATACACAAAGAAGAAGTTAGAAGTCGGATAACCTCGATGCTAGATCAAGGTATAATTTGACCCAGCCAATCTTCATGGCCTCGCCTATCCGGATAGTGGCAAAAAACCCGATTTCTCAGGAAAAATTAAATGGCGTATTATTGTTGACTACCGCAAAGTAAATGAAAAAACCATCGATGACTGGTATCCATAACAGACATATTGGATAAACTTGGCCGATGCCAATATTTCACCACCCTAAATTTGGCGAACGGTTTCCACCAGATAGAAATGTCCGAGGAAGATATTCCTAAAACTGCCTTTAGTGTAGAGAACGGACACTACGAGTATGTAAGAATTCCATTCGGGCTTAAAAACGCACCCGCAACATTCCAACGGGTAATGGATAATGTCTTGAAAGGACTCCAAGGCGAAATAGGTTTGGACGATATTATCGTGTTCTCCACATCTCTACAGGAACACATAGTTAATCTCACCAAAATATTCCAACGTCTCCGAGATACCAGACTGAAAATACAACTAGACAAATGCGAGTTCCTAAGAAAAGAAGTTAGTTTCCTAGGACATATCGTCACTTCAGAGGGTATAAAACCGAACCCTACCAAAATTAAAGCCATCGCCAATTATCCAATACCTAAGACAGCCAAAGATATCAGAGGATTCCTAGGAATTTTAGGATACTACAAGGCATTTATAAAGGACTTCGTAAAAATGACGAAACCTCTAACAACTTGTCTGAAGAAGGATGCCAAGATCAAACATACTCCAGAATTTTTAGAATGCTTCAATACATGCAAAAACCTTTTGATGAACGAACCTCTTCTACAACATCCGGACTTTACAAGACCCTTCAATCTAACCACCGACGCTAGCAACTATGCTATAGGAGCAGTGCTTTCCCAAGGACCAGTGGGCAGCGATAAACCCATAGCATGCGCTTCTAGAACGCTAAACGACTGAGAAACTAAGTATTCGACAATTGAGAGAGAGATGTTAGCTATAGTATGGGCAACCGAATACTTCTGCCCTTATTTATTCGGAGAAAAGTTTAAAATTCTCTCAGACCACCGCCTTCTTCAGTATCTCTTTTCTTTGAAAGAACCAAACTCCAAACTGGTAAGATGGAGATTAAAATTGGAAGAGTACGATTACGAAGTTTTGTATAAGAATGGAAAATTTAATACCAAGCCGACGCCCTTTCAAGAGTGGAAATACACACCAAAGAACTGTTTGATCTAGCAAAATACGTCGATGAAGTGAATAAAAAATTAGAATCCCCGGATGAAAAAAATGCCTCTTTATATAATAATCCACCTGAGGACAGACTCTCAGACTTTGTCAATGAAGATATTCCGGAATTTCCCCCCTCTATTGAAGAAATACTAGAACAGGCGAACTTAGATCAATCACAACGAAACTGAGAAGAAAATCAAGAGGAATCACAACAAAACATACAGGAAGATCATCGGGAAACATCAGACGACGAAACGAACCCAATATTAGACATCCCTATATTTGAGAGACCACTCAACTACTACCAAATCGACTTCAAAACCGTTAATTGTAATCCTCGATCTCCAGTAACATTAAACATCTTTCCAAACAAACAGCGCATGTACGTACAACTCTCGAAAAACGATCTAGACCCAGATATTATAAATTTCTTTAAGGACCACCTCCAACCAAAAAGGAAATATGCATATCTCTTCGAAAGCGACGAATTATATAAGCAAATTTGCGACCGAATTAAATGTAACATACAACTGGAAGATGTGAATTCAGAAGAAAAGCAAAAAGACTTGATAAAAAATCATCAGGACATAACTAATCATAGAGGAATAACTGAAACAGAACTTCAAATGAGAAAACGTTATTTCTTGTCTAATTTGAATAAGGATATCGAAGACATCGTTAATTTCTGCGATATCTGTCAAGAAAATAAATATGACAGACTTCCACCAAAACCAAAATTTATGGTGACACCTACACCCACCAAACCATTGGATATCGTTCATATCGATCTATTTTCAGCCAACGGACAGAAGTTTCTAACCATAATAGATGCATTTTCCAAATAAGGAGGAAACGTAATTAACGCTTTCCTTACACTTGTAACTCACCACGGATTGCCTTCTATGATAGTTGCAGATAGCGAAACAGAATTTAAAAACGGAATCATACAAGAATTTGTCGATTCCCATAAAATATCCATCCACTACACAACCCCAGGTAGTCCTCAGTCCAACGGTATGATCGGAAGATTCCATTCAACTTTGATCGAACACCTAAGAATACTCCGAAACACAAAAACAACGTTATCCATGAAAGAAGAAATGTCATATGCTTTACTAGGCTACAACAACTCCGTCCACTTCTCAACGGAACCAAAACCCATTAAAGTACTAAACGGGCACCTAAATGCAAGACATCATTTTGACATAGATATAAAAAGAACCTTACTAAACGATTATATAGAACAACATCGTAAGAAAACGAAAGAAATTTATAGGGAGATCAACGAACACCTTTCCGAAAATAAGAAGGCCATTATATAAAACAAATAAAACGAGACAAACCCCTATCTCATACAAACCCTCTACTAAAATTTACACTAGAAAAACTTTGAATAAAAATAAACTATTGCCAAGATTTCTACCCAAGACAGTACTCATAGATAACGCTGTAACGATAGACACTCCGAACATAAGACACAAATCCGAAAAGAAAACTAATTCTAAATCTTCCTCACAGATTCGCATGCCTAATGGGAGAGGAAATCAAAATGAGAGATTTGAAAGAATTTCCAGGAGTGCTTCCCATCAACCTGGGACAAGCAAAGATACGTTCTAACACGTATGACCTTATACACTTTTTCGAACTACAACCTATAATGGAAGAAATCAAACCTATCGATAATCAATACCAAGCAGTGACTAAAGCCATAGAAGACGGCCTCAGCTACCCTTATTTTACCAGCCTACAAAATTTCGATCAAGCCCTTCAATTTCAAATAAAATCAGCCAAAGAGAGAATACTATCAATTTATCCAACCTCAAAAAGGAAACGAGGAATTCTTAACGGCTTAGGAAGTATTCTCAAGTCTATCTCCGGAAACCTAGACCAGGAAGACGCCGAAATTTACAATACAGCAATACAAATTCTTCAAACAAATCAAGAGAATATTATAAAAAAAGTAAATCATCACATGAGCTTAAATTTACGGATTTTGGAAAAGTTTAATGAAACTGTGACTCTTCTAACACACAACCAAGAAACTATTTTCGAAGAAATAGATCAAATCAGTAAAAATCTAAATAAATTTGTAATCGATTTCAACCACTATCTTCAAGCCAGAAATGTACTGGACGAATTAAACCCAACCCTCCAAATTATCCTTCAACTCCTGAACGATCTAGAAGAGGCAATCACATTTTCCAGACTAAACACCCTTCGCAATAGTGTCTTGAGGAAAGATGAATTAGAATGGTTAGTGACAGAAATGCTAGAACACCACCATGAAGATAATCTCTTATGTACAAAAGACGAAGACATCCTTAATTATTACGATATAGTAAGCGTAGACGCTTACTACACGAACCACACTATCGTATTTATCCTACACTTGCCCATTTTATATCCTAAGAACTTCACATACTACCACCTATTCCTAATACCTACAGAAAATTCTATCATAATTATTCCTCCAGAACCGTAGCGTTTGGTCAACGAAGATACCTTCCAATACTCCGAAATTCCATGCAAAAGAACCAGTGCCGAATACTTATGCAACGAAAAAGCGCTGCAAACAATAACAAAAACCGAAGACTGCATCAACCAGATTCTTCAAGTGAAATATACAGTAGCCTCTTGCAAATATATTCCAGTGAGAATACAGAACACAATCATCCAAAGTCTGTCGAACCCCCACTACGTAGCAATATTTACTGGACCCACAAAAATAACAACTAAATATTCCACAACGAAACCAATGGTTCTGCAAGGAGTGTACCTGATCGAACCTTCACCAAACTGTGAGTTCAGAACACTAGAACAAAGGTTTATTAATTCTAAAACTACTATCGAGGGTGAAACATTAACGTTACTACACATTGAAACAAGCAACATAGAAAAACCAGCAAAATTTAAACTACTGAAGATAAGCCAAGTGCCATTAGACGACTAAATGGATCCAATAGAGACCGAAAAATGCAACCACATCCACAACCATTTCTGGATGACCCCCATCTATATAGGCGTTACACTTCTCCTAATTTATCTTTCTTATAAGCTAAAGAACAATCGATGCAAGAGAAAGGACCAAAGAAAATCCAAACCAACGGAAGGCGAATAGAACACCAAAGTTTTGTTCGTCCCTTACAAAACTTCCCTATGGGATGGAGAAGCTACAGTACATTGAACTTCATTACGCTAACTTCCTGTATACGAAGCCATTACACCTGGACGCTGATTTTGCTAAAATCCAAAGAACTTTCGATGAAACATCCGATGCCGACGAAGCAATATTTTTGTATAAATTAAACGATCGATTTTTATTATATTCAGTCTGATTTTAGTTATATTATTTTTACCAGTTTTATTGTATAGTTTTACATAAAAAGTGTTTTTATAAAGTTTTCGTTGTTGAAACTTGTCGAGTTTTTAGTGAGGTTGTTTGAAAATGAAAAATCCAGGTAAGATTTTCAATAATATATTTTTCCAAAATGTATATTTACAATGTTGGTATTGGCACTGTTTGAAAAATATATATTTATAAATATCTATATACATAAATTATTAATTACATAATAAACAAAATAATACTCATAACAGTTTTAAACAAATTCAAATACACATAGTTATAAGTTGACTGAATAATAAAATTTTAATTTATGCAAATCCGATTATACATCCAAAAAAAAACGATACATCGGGTTGTCGTTAAAATTACTATAATTCAAAAAAATGGACTATAATTTGCACGAAAGACTAGCTTTTATCAATCTCGTATGAACCAAGATTTTGAACTGTTTATGAGGTAAAATAATTATACTGATCATCATATCATAAACATTTATGGTTCTTCATTTAATAGGCACCTGCTGGAAGTTTAAAAGACATGGATATCTACTCTGTGTATGAAATTGTACAAAAAATTTACAAACTTTATAATTGCCCACTAGTCCAAATAATAAAAGTATTCAGTAGAACTTTTGTAAATTCAAAATAAATTTGAAGTAAAATTTGTTCAATTTTGTTGAAAATTTGCACAGAAATTCGCTAGTACTTTCATGGAAGGTTTCAGCCTAGAATTTCCAATTAAATTTAATCTCAAAGACAAAAGTTTATTATTTGCTGCTCCCGATCCTTGAGATGATTGTGACACTTTATTTATTCCTGTAGATCTCAGTCGTAAAATATTGTTCGTAGATAAAAGTGACTTATTGAAGGTATTTTACTTTTATTACCAATAGAAGATGAACATTTATATATCTATGAGATGAATCTAACTGTAATGTTTTCCTGATTAACTCGAGGTTCTCCTGACTACTTAGCTTCTTGAGCAAATGAAGCAGTAGTAAACAAAAAAACAAACCAAGATTCTCATCATGTTTTACATGAAGCTATAATCAAAAAATGATATTTGATTGTAATAAGTACGAATATGGAGAAGGGAAAGGAAGAAAAACGTAGTTCGTCCAAAGACGAGACGTTGTTCGTTCGCGAAAGTATCGAGTAGTCCGACACAGACGTAGGGGTAGTATAGTAATAGGAGAGAAAGATCCTAGTGCTCCCGTATCCCCCGACGCGAATACGGTTATCGGTTTTGTTTTCACTTATTTTTTGTGTGTTGCTCTGAAACTACTTTCATTCACGTCGTGTTCTGAGTGATCCAGATGATATTTAGGTATCATCGGCAGTAAGGACTGCCCCTCAGAAAAGACCGCAGGAAAGAATTCAGAAGTGAATTATCATAACTTCGGCGCAAGTGCTAGATACCTTCGATTTGACGTTCCTTCGCGTCCCTCAGGAACTAACTTACCGGCAACCAAACCACCAGGCTCCAGATCCGAAAATAAAGATACAGACGGTCCAATCTGTAAGTTTTGAAACAATTGTTTATTAGTGGGAAATAATTTTGGCTGTCTTGAAAATTCATAACATATTCGTACTTCCACACGGGGAACCCTAATCCCAAATATCAGGAAAGGATAAAGGCAAATTATTAGTGACATACTGTCCTTCGTATTGTATATGGGGTATACTCTCCCTGGGTGTGAAAACTCTCACCTCCGACTATTTAATTTCTTTTGTATTTTATTTGTTCTGATAATATTGTACTTTATAAATAGCTGGTAACCTTTTTAGGCTATCGGAAAACAGGTTTTTCATTTCTTATAATTTTTTTTCGGTAGAATAAAATTGTACTCTTACAAATAATTGTAATCTTTTATAGGCCATCGGGAACCGATTCCTGTTTTTTTCATTGTCTTAATTTTAATTTTTTTATCATATTGAACGGTTGTCGAAATACTATTTCATTGTCATATATAATTTCTGTTCCCGCTGGTAACTAACAAAAGATTACTCCAAGAATAAACAAAATAAACCGAAGGACTCACATCAGCGGATTGTGTTTCACGAGTAATTTCAATTTTTTTTTGACACCAATGTAATAGTGTATTCTTTTCAAATAATTTTTACGACTGCGTAATCTAACTATAAAGACATATTCCGCTAGGACACACCCTAATATACAGTGTGTACGAAACGAAACCCTTCGACCGAAAGAGTCAAAACCCCAGCCTAACATTTGACATTCGCGCGTTTCTCTTGGGGTTCATCAGAAAATTAACCGACCTAAATTTTTTCTGTAGAAAATAACATTATTGTAGGTATTGTTTGTAATATAGATTTAATTATATGTTACGTTGGATCTGGTTTGTTCATTCCCCTACCCTGATCATTCCTATAGTTTTTTCTTCTGTACGTGAAGCTGGCCCAAAGACCTGGTCCTGGCGATTTTTTTTGCTTAATCCCAGGCGATTCCCACAGAAGCCCTTACTGCTCGAGGCTAAAAGCCTAATCTCTCGTTTTTCTTTTGGGAGAATTTCTCGCTCTCCTTTGTGCCTGACGGCATTGGTGACAGCGGTTATCGAACCGTACCCCAGGCGTGGTGATTTATGCAACCCCACCCCAGGGAGGGTGACAGCGGTTTTCCAGACCCATGCCCCATGAGAGGTAATAACGGTTGTCTGGAACCACACCCCACGAGAGGTGACAACCGGTTCAGCAATCATACCCAGGAGGGGGACGACGGTTCACAACCAGGGTCTAATATCGCGCAATATACAGGGTGTCCCGCTTAAGAACCGACACAGAGCAGATGCGTATCGGGAGCCCAAAATATGACGATTTACCTCTATACCAAGTTGCATCCCTGAGCAGTAATAGGGCCTCAAAGTAATAAAGTGGAAATATCTTCAATAAGAAACTTAGTAGCACTTTTATCTACGAAGAATCTTTTAGCACTGAGATTTACAGGAAATGAAGTACCACAACCATCTCAAGGATCGGGAGCCCCAAATAAGGAACTTTTGTCTTTGAGATCAAATTTAGTTGGAAATTCTAAGCTAAATTTTGTACACAGAAGTTCTATAATTTATTCTTTTTGCTACAGTTTTATCGTTAATTGAAAACAAAACACTTTTACTATATTAAGAAATAAATTATCTTAACCTAAAAAATTATTATTTCAAATAACGAAAAATATTTTTAAAACCTTATTCAATCAACTTAAACGTAAATTTACCAGTCAAACGCAGTTTTCAATTCTACATTTTCTATAATTTATTTGATAATATAAAACAGTTTATAGTTAGTAAGTTTTTTGGCACTTAAATTCATTTGAATAACAAAAACTCAATACACTAATTTGGCACTATTGAATAAAATTATATGGTATATTGAACGATAGGTACTAAAAAATGGCACCGTGTTTTAAAAAAAATTACAAGAAAATCATTAAACTTACGTATCGGAAATAATTATTTTTATGTATTTTTGTTTGCATTAACCTATATATAATATGTGGAACTTTACTTTTGCAAAGGTTTTGGTATCAGTACGAAAGGAGATTATTAGTGGCTCCCTTAAATTAACAAGAAAAATAGGAGAGTTACAAAATATCGATTTTTACACTTTGTTAGATGATGGTATTTAAGGTGAAAAGTTGAGGGAAGAATATAACAAAATAAAGAAAGGTAATATAAAGATAGTCATTGGAGATGCCAATGTCAAAATAGGAAAAGGGCAAGGGCGTCGATATAGGGAGGGGCGGGGGGTGGGTAATTACCCCCACAAGAATAAGAAATGAATGGTAAATTATATTTTTTAATTAAATTTTGTAATTAACATGCGAAAGGCTGTTTGATTTGTGTTTACTTTTGTTTCTAATTCTAATATATGTTATTTATGGCTCTCTACAACCCTATAGATTATATACTCAAGGCTACAACATGATTTTTTATTATTACCTAAACCAAAAAAATTTTAAAACCTAATCAAAGCCTAGGAATTGGACAGTAAAAACGAAGCAGACTTAAACAACGGAAAAGAACAATGCATTATGGAATATGGAATGTACAGGACCTTTCCAGAAAAATAAATGAAGTGATGATAGAAATTAAAAAATTAAAATTAGACGTTGCGGTGGTCACAGAGACAAAAAAGAAAGGTCAAGGGTCGGAAAGCACGGGGCAATACAATCATTTCTACAGTGGAGTATCTAAAGACCGAAGAGCACAACAAGGAGTATCTGTGTTTATAGAAAGAAATCTGAGAAAACACGTGTACTCTTTTAGATATTTAACCCGAGCTTTCGAATAAATTATTATTAATTTTCAAGGACTGAAAGATTGATGGTCAACGTTATCAATATTGAAAATAAAATACAATTTTAACTACTTAAATTAAATCTATCGAGAATTTTGGTTTATATGTAAATTTATATAATAAATTATTTTAAACATAATTCAATAAAAAAGTCAAAAAATTATTTCAAACCAAACAAACTATTTGATCTTGAATTATCATAATTTTGATATTTTGTTTTCAAATTAAGCGTTGTTTTGAATGGCGTTATGTTTTTCGAAATCTAAAACATAGGCATAGATTACACTAAGGTTGTTTACGCCTGTTTTTTTTAGTGCAATCTATACCTATTTTTTAGATTTTGAAAAACAAAACGCCATTCAAAACAAAATAAAAAATTAAAACTATAGTAATTCAAAATCAAATAGTTTGTTTGATGTCAAATTGTTTTTTGAGTTTTTCATTGAAGTATGTTTAAAATAATTTATTATAGAAATTTACATCTAAATCAAAATTCTCGATAGATTTAATGTAAGTAGTTAACATTTTATTTTATTTTCAATATTGATAACATTGACTATTAATTTTCAGTCCTTGAAAATGAATAATAATTTATTCGAAAGCTCGGATTAAATATCTAAAAGAGTCCACTGAAGTGTGGTATGGATATATCATGCAAAAATTTGCATATTTTAAAAATATTTTGACAATAGTACCACTTCCGATTACACCGGAAGTGCAGAGCTACTTCGTTATTTTAAATGAAATAACCTATACATTAATGGATTTTTCAAATCTACGTAAAATTTTAGGGTTCTTTTGTGTAAAATACTTTTTTCCAAAAATGCTATTGAATTATTATTTTTTTCAGAAAAAAATTGACCTATGTAGACTCTAACAAAATATATTTGTACGAGCAAACGCTTAAAGAATCGAAAAATGTTTCTGTAAGGTGACTACTAGCAAGGTAAAAGGTTTTTGAATATGTGTTGAACAACTCTTCATTGTATACAGGGTGAGAATAAAAAGTTTCAAAATTTGAACTTTGAAATTTCATGTCTACATCCCTTATACATAAACCTAATAGTTTTGAAGATATTGCAAACTTTTATATTTCTGCTTATTTTTTACCGCTGATTTAAATAAAACAAAAAAAATGAGATTTCCATTTAAAAAAATGAAGAACTTTGAAATTTTCGAAGTTCATCTTTTGAAACTTTTTATGCGCCCCCTGTATACAATGATGAGTTGTTCAACACGTATTCAAATACCTTTGACCTTCCTAGTACTCACACTACAGAAACATTTTACGATTCACTAAGCGTTTGCTCGTACAAATATAATTTGTAAGGGTCTACAAAGGTCAATTTTTTTCTAAAAAAATTAATAACTCACTAAGTATGCGTTCTTGGAAAAATGATTTCATACAAAAGTACCCTAAAATTTTAGATAGTTTTCAAAAATCCATTAATATATAGATTGTTCCATTTAAAATGGACGCAAAAGACAATAATAATTCATAATCTTGATCCAAGACTTGGTTGTTATTGATCTATGTCTAATACCCTTGCAGTTACCAAAACCGTTGGATGTTAATGGTATGTGATCAAAGCTGCTTTCTTTTTGAGGGTTTCTTATACTGGTTCAATCATTAGCTGAAATATGACATCTGTCAGAATCTACCAATAGCAAATCTAGAATAAGAAGCCCCGGGGCTTGAAAGTCTCAAAAAGAAAGCGGCTCAAAACAGAGTAGAACTGTTCGAAAACTTTCCCCCTAAAGAGATTTGAAGACCTACTAAATTCAAATCAAAACGTCCCAACTGAAATAATTAATTTTATTATAATAAAACAAATTAAAATATTTATTTAATAATATCAAATAATACCACCGTATTATTATAATTGAAACGCCTGCGCCCAGGACCAGGCCGGCATCAGCCACAAGTGGCTGGTCATTTTCACCAACGAGACCACCTACCTCGAGGAGTGAATGGTGACAGCTGACAGAGCGGTAGAACATTATTAGAAGGCAAGAATTAACGAACTTTTACTTTGTCATAAATAATTCAATATATTTAGTTTGGGTAAGGTTTTACCTCCCGTTATTATTTTACCCCCTACTGAACACGCAATATAATTAAATAAATGTTGAGTAGTATCATTTAATCTGTTAAATTTTTTAAAAAAACTTTCGTTGGATATAAATACGTAGTGCAATTTTAAAGAAACGCAATTAGAATGTTATCCCTAAAAATAAACCACCACCCCCAAATTGACCCTCCTAAATTTAGTGAGAAAACTTCCAAGTTGATATCACTGAATAGCAGGTTATACACTAAGACCTCCATGTATGTATGTCTATGGTTCACAGATAATAAACTCCCTCTATGGTTATACATAAGACATGACACTGATGACAGCTAGTAGTAGAGTAGTTTTCCACCGGGGGTCCCACTTAACTTTTCGGGGTTTTAATCGCTTATTTTATTATTTGTCTGTGCTTATTACTCAAATAGTTTTGGGAATAAAAACATGTGGTTTTCGCCAGTTTTGTTGAAATTTGTAAAAGTTTTTTTCTCAATAATGGATCTTTTATTGTAATTCCGGTTTGACCGGAAATAAACATGGCGATTTTTAGGGTTATTTTAACTAGAACACCCAGTATATTTTTAGCCTAGCAAAAAGCACAATATTTAAACTTTCTAAATATAGGTATATAACTTGTGTCACTTTTTCCGGAAATTATGGCCTAAAATTTAAGTTAAACAACTTTAAGCCTTACAAAATGCGTAAAATGAAATTTTAGGCCATAATTTCTGGAGAAAGTGGTACCAACTATATATGTTGAGAAAACTTAAATATTGTGTTAAGCTGAAATATACTGGGTGTTTTAGTTACAATAATCAAGTTGCCCTATCCCTAAAAATCGCCATGTTAATTTCCGGTCACAACCGGAATTCCGATGAAACATCCCATTATTAAAAATCAAACTTTTACAAATTTGAAAACATTTTTATATTCCAAACATTATTTATTACTAAGCGGGAAATTTGAAAAGTTGAATTTTCTAATATTCTGAAAGAGAAATATATAAGTAACGCTATTATTTTTGAAACAATACTTGAGCCCCTCTTCGTAATATTTTGTATTCCTAATCAGAATAAATGAAATTTCTTTTAACGTTACATGCACTGGAATTTCCATGAACATATTGCACATATTTTTGCATATCTGCTTATAAAAACTGCGTTTGACCATAACCAACTTTTGATAAAAAAACTCATCGAACGATTAGATCACAACATACAAGAGATTCTTAAGTCGTCACTTCTTGTCCTCCAACTTCCCTTTGTCCAGAGAAGATGTCACTAGCATCGGCTGAGTGTTCTGGTTAGGAAACACTTTATCTAAATGTTTCAGAGATTCGTTTAGGAAATTTTGTATGGCTGTGAGTGCTGCAACAATGGCCGGACCGCCGAATCCATGACTGATGAGTGAAAAATGCGTCAGGTGTCTTTGGATGGAAGGATCTAAGATTATTTGAGGTCTCGTGTTACACAGCGGTGAGCGGTCTTGATTAAGGAGGTCCATGAGCTCTTTTGTTATTTGTTTGGTGGCTTGAAGAAGTTCTTTTCTTCTTAAAGTTTCTCCGTTTTGGCGTAAGAAATATTCAGCTACCTGAAACATATTATTATATTACTATTTCAATCGAAAAATATTCTCAATAAAGCCCCAAACTGCTTTTGGTAGTAATGTCTTCTTGAATATTCTATATCTCTCGAGTACAAGTGAGTTTACATTTATCCAATGAGGTGATGTTACGAAATTAATATGAGTAGCTTCTACAGATTAGTTAAGACGAGACATAAGTTACAGAACCGCCTTGTTACAAAATTTAAAGAAATAAATTAAATAAAGACTGAAACAAATAAAAAAATATGTTATACTAACCTGCCTAGCAGGAAATTCAGTCTCACATACGTATCCGAAGTCTCTCGCTAAATGTACAGCTTCCCCCTCTACTAACGAAGTAAGTAACGTGACGTTGGCAGCTTTTCGCCTTCCAGCGGGTAAATTTAATCCGATTTTCTCCAATTTTTCCCTGAGTATCCGTCCTCCATTTTTACTCTTCGCTCTCCTGAGTACTCCACCCAATAGAGAAGCGTTGAGGCATTCTGGTGGGGAAAGTCGGCGCTGTACTTCCCCTACCGTCACTTTGTACTTTGACGTTGATGATAACAGTGATAATCTACCAGGTACCGAACAAAAAACGTCGTTGGAAGAAACCATGGATCCTCCCGCATGGTCTTTTCCTTTTATATCTGGAACAAAAAGGAAATGTTCTGTTTTTAATTAAAACGAATAATAATATATCTCAAAATTTTCAGCGTTCTATGTATATTTATTAACACTTCCCTCCAAAAAATGTGTACTTACTTTTAAGCAAAGGTAAGTCAGTTATAAAACCCGCATTGTCATCTAAACCTCCTTGTGCATCTTCTACTGCTTGACCAAGGGCTTGATGAAGTGAAAGAGGATCGTCGTGTCGTTGGGATGCTGTCGTATAGTCGGGTCGTCCTCCTCCTGGACCGGTACTGTAAGGAAAACTTGTTCCGTGACCTAACTGACTCTGAAACGTCAAAAATCAAATTGATAACATGTTTTTTCTACTTCCGTTACTAAAAGCGCATTTTAAAAACGGGATTGACATGTGCAAAACGACTCTTTACACTAGTGTTTAAGATGGGAAAACTCACATCTCCGTTATCTTTTAATCTTTTATTTTTTAAACGTCACATTAAGTGTATCTTTTGTAAGTTCAATTTCATGATCCGTGAGATGATTTTGTTGTTCTGTGTAATTTGATTTGTCAGTCAGCCATCGTCCGTCATGTTATGAATATAATTAGATAAAATAATATAATTTTTTCATATAGTAAACACCTCGTGTTAAAAGCGTCTTTAGTTACTCGTTTCATAATAAAACTCGTGACTAAAGTAAGTAACAAAGTGTAATATAATAGTATAATTAAGTACCAAGTGTCAAAAACACTTGGTACTTAATTATACTATTATGTTACACTTTGTTCCAAAAATACTAGTTTATAATTGAAATTTTCTTTGTACTGACGAGTTATAATACAACTAAATTGTTGATATTAGTTCAAAAATGTCAAAATTCTATAAATTATCTATTGAATTCTTTCGCATACTCCGTTTTGCAAGTATTCTACCTGTTGACAAGTCTCAAATAATGCTCGAATGAAAAATTGGTTGCCTAGCATGTAGGATATATTAATTAAAAAATAAAAATGCAAAAAGTTAAATTTTTATTTATAGTCATACTGGATTACAGCTTCTTCTCTATAGTAATGAGTTAGAATACAACTAAGTTGCTGATAGAAAGTCAAGGATGTCAAAATTACATAAACTAACCACATATTTCTTCTACATACAGGGTATTTTCAGGTTTTCTACCTGTTGCCAGGTCTCAAAAAAATCGAATGAAAAAGTGGTGCCTAACATAAAGGGTATTTTAATTAAAAAATCAGTTGAATTTTTATTTGTAGATATACTGGATTACAGCTTCTTCTTTGAACTAACGAGTTACAATACAACTGAATTCTTAATAGAAGTTCAAGGATGTCAAAATTACATAAATCATCTACTAAATTTTTCCGCTGCTCCAGTATTCTAAATATTGACAAATCTCAAAAAATCCTGGAACGAAAAAGTGGTTTCCTAGCATGTAGCATATTTTAATCAAAGATTTCAATCAAAAATTGAATTTTCATCGAATATATAAATGTTTAGTGCATATTTCTTGAACATTTTATTGAAATTTCGCTATTCTAGTCATAGAGTGTAAATTAAATGAAAAAAACTTTTAATTCGACATTTCATGATTTTCAATCGTACTTATATTATAACGAATGTAAATAGCCGAAGCATGTGATAATCTATGACCAACTTCATTAAGATATCGATCAGGTTCTTGTAAGAATCCACAACTATTTACGCCAGAGTCCCGGCATATTTCTAACGTCTTGACATAGTTCCGTCATGGAATATTTTCGAGAGAATTTCAACTATCTTTGGCCCCGTTTTAGATACATGGCAATAGCCAAGACAAAAAGGGAAATGGATTATAAATACAGCGTTGCCAAATGGGCAAAATAATTTCCAGTAAAACTCCACAAGGACGTGTTTAAAAGAATGGAATAACGACAACAAAATTAAGAAGATCTATGAAATTGAGTAAGATGTAATTAAAATATAGAAACATTTTTAAAAACATCTGATATCGGTAAAACCACGGAATTATTTTCAAAGTCAAAATTGAAATGAAAAATTAACTTACAACGTGTGTATGGCTACCGTCTCCATCTCTCGGCCTTAGTCCCAACTGGTTGTAGTGATGTAGCCCCGAAAGACCCCCGTAGGGATCCGTGAGGTACTCTAGGTGCTGTTGCGGTGGCGGACTAGGTGCGTGATGGAATGGTGGAGGGAAATAAGGGGGTTGGAAATCCGGTTGCGGCAGTTGGTGCTGCATGGCTGCAGCTGCCGAATGGTGAAGGCCGGAGGCGGCTCGGTGATGGGCGGCTGAACCCCCCGCGGAATAACCGCCACCAGGCGAGCCGCCGCTGAGTGTCAGGGAACCATGCCCGGTAGCTGTAAGCCGGTCCTGTAATAAATAATATTAAATTTAATAAACACTATTTTTTATTGATAATTCATCCTGTATAATTTTGTTTGTTACTTTCTAGTTACGAAAAGAATGATAAAATAGTTACGTTAAGGAACAAGTTTCATAATGCATAATTTTATCGCTCGCGTCCAAGTACGATGGAAGACTTTATGAAACAAGTTTTTTATACTATTTTGCGTTTTTTTCTCCACAAAGTAACAACCTTTAATCAATATGATAATTAAATCGATTTAGGGAATTTTGTATTCATGACGTAACAGTTGGTAATGCTAATATTCTTTTTTGAAACTCAAGGGGTTTCATAAAGTAATCATTAGAATCCCAAGAGAGAAAAATACTATTTAGAATAATTTTACTATTTGGAAATATCATCAAAGCATCTGAAATTAGCAAAATAGTGGAGAATTGGATAAATTTGGACCAACAATGGCGCCACAACAAACCACAGTTTAAATTTCTTGATATAATTATTATTCATATCGTTGTTACGGCTGAAGAGGAAGTAGGTATGATCTTATTGTAGTAACTCCTCCTATATAAAACATTTCCAACAAATAAAACTTACATTATTCATGAATAATTCATATTAATAGCCGATGTAGCAATGGTATTCGTCAAATTTTTTTGCGTAATTTTATATGCGTACAGAACCGAACTTAGAATATTACATCCTTAATAATGAAATTTATCACTACATACATTATTATTTTGAGAATAATTATGAGTACCTAATAGGGAAAATGAATAATGTTTTTAGAAGTTTTAAAATGCATTCCTGCATATTTTTTTAATTTATTTAAGTAATACTGACAGACAAGTCCATTTATTATCCGTTAATAAAACGGCACACCCAAACTACCTTCGTCGTTTGACACCCCACACTTTGACTCTCTTTCACAGCAACGTGGTCGAAAGTGTCAAGTTAGCGCTTTGCAACATCTCGATGCATAACTGTTATTTTACTGTATTAATTTACGTTTAAGTTATTTTTTCATGAAATTTAAACTACTAGAAGAAATTAGATGGTTTGCAGTTATTAAAATTGATTCGCAACAAAAATAAGCCATTAAATAATTTGGACATCATACAAAGATTTTTCTTGCAATAAATAAAAATTAGTTTGTAGTTTCCAACCCTTGTTCTGGAAACAAGCTGTGGGATTCTGTGTCATGTTGATATCAACATGTCGATAGCGACAATTGATGTCGACATGTCGTTACCACATCAAGCTATGTTGGTATTCTGTGTCACTATCGATTTACCTTCGGAAATATTCGTAAAAATATTATTCATCTTAAAAATGTTCTCTGCTTTGCATTTATTTAAAGTTGGTAAGAGGTTAGACGACTGTGCAGAATTTTGAATACTCAATTATAATTGGTTGTTTAAAGTGAACCGTATAGATCTTGCTTTGCTGGTTAATTATCACTATTAGAGATTGAATTGTTGGAAGTAAGTAGATTATTAAAGTATATTTTTTGTTTTAGGTGACTCAGGTTATCCTCTACAACCATGGCTGTTAACACCAATTCCTGATGCAGTTCCAGGAAGCCCCGAATACAGATATACTCGAGCCCATGAGAGCTAGGAATTGTGTTGGAGGGTATATAGGAGTGCTGAAAGGAAGATTTCGTTGTTTGTTGCTGGAAAATTGAGATATGCCCCAGTGAAAGTCTCTCAAATTGATTATGCTTCTGTAATACTCCATAACTTTTGTACATAAGCAAGATTAGATGTAGACTTTGAAGTACCTGAAGACAACGTTAACCAACCAATTCAAGTATATCAAAGAATAGATGGCGATTTTCACGATCATGGGAGAATGGAACGACAAAACATTATAAACAATTATTTTCTTTGATTGCATATATGTCTATCAATAAAAGAAAGGATCTTCATTTTGTTTGCTTGGTAAATAAATTTCTCAAAAGTGGAATAAATATTTTATTTTAACATAAAAATAAACCTACCTACTAACTATATTTATAAATTACAATACTACTACATTAAAAAAAAGTTAAAACAACATACCTACTACCTAAATATAACTAAAAATAAACTTTTCTTAAAAACTATGAATTTTCTGCAATCCTCGTCAATGCAGCCCCAATTTTGGCTAAATTGTTGTCAATTGACTTCCACACTTGAAATGACTTCCTATTAATGTCAAGGAGCTCTTTAGACATACGCTAAGTTGGTTCCTGCCTTACTCTACGAATCTTTGGAGTTGTCGTGGTTGTAGAGCTGGCTCCTCGCTTCCTGCTATTCTCCGGTTAGAACTCAACAGTATATGGCTGGACAATCTTACGTAGGTTCTTATAATTTTACAATTAAAAAATATTACCAAATTTTGCATCCAAAGCTCTATCATTGATTTGCCTACTCTCATTAAATAAGTATGTCATTATAATTTATTAATATTATTTTACTTATTCTTCTCCATTCTTCCACCGTTTTTTCTCCGAAGCCCAAAGCATTTAATTGCTGTGTCAAGTTTTGCCACAGTGCTCGTCCTTCCGCTTTCCCTGCAGGGCCATCGAATTTATTTTTTATAATTCGCGTATAAAAGAGACTTCATAACATTGTTTACATTACAGTTAAATTTTTATTTGACATTTGACTTTAACCTTGACACAGATTATAAATAAAATGGTCCAGCGTTGTTCTAACTAGCAAATTATTATACTAAATGAAATTAACTGTCTCGACCCTTACTTCGTGAAATATGCTCATATTAGTGTTTTTAAATGAAACTCACGGTCTCTAGCTAATTCCACAATATAATAAAAGTTATTGAAAATTCTAAAAAGTTGACAATTGTTTCGATGATATTGATTTATCGAAATAATTGTCTATTTTTTCGAATTTTCAATAACTTTTATTATATTGTGGAATTAACTAGAGACCGTGAGTTTCATTTAAAAACACTATTATACTAAAGGTAAATTAGAATGATTTATATATTAAAAATATTAATGAATAAAGTATGTTAACGTTTATTTATCAATGATTTGTCAATTGTTTATTTTTATATTGTATAGGATCAATATATAGGTATACAAAACGTTCGATTTTTGGGATAAATTACCAGATATCTATGTGAAGATGTATTACAGAAATAATTCTGTTCATGATATAATATAAATAGACCGCAAGAGCATATACGAAGACGCTTTTTTTAAAACAAATAATTATCCTCTTTTTGCTTAAATGGAAGTTTGTTTACAATTTACAAAATTATTCAGTTATAATATGTCAGAAGTGCAGAATAAAACCATCTGTGATCCGACCAACTAGGAATCTATAGAATTACCAACTTAAATTCAAACCACTCCTCCTAGTTTAAAAACAGGGATTATATGAAATACTATTTTATTTGAATAATTAAATAAATGCGAATTATAAAAAATATTGTGTAAATCTTGTGCCACAATGACTTTCTGTAGTACTCGTGATTTGCACAACTCACCGCCTAGCGGTTCGTTGTGCAAACTTCACTCGTACTACAAAACGAGTCATTGTGACACTTGTTTTACAAATAACTATAATTCTATCGACGACAACTGACAAGACGTTAAAAAGTTCCAACACATTTTCAATTTCTTTCCCTCTTTCTAAAGCCGGATTTTCATGCATACGATATCCGACGATCCGATATCCGAAATGACGTTAAATTTCGTATGAAATATTTTGCAATTTTCATGAATGATTCAAATCGTCCCAAATTTGACAGTTGACATTCAATTTGAGGAATATTTTATATTGTTTACGTTTTAACTTCAGTGAGTGGTACATTATACAAATATAATAGATGTTAAACATGGACGATAGTACCGAGGAAACTGAGTTAGAAGTAAGTACGCTTATATTCATAAATTTTTAACAGAACGTAAGAAAAAGATACCCAAAATATATGGTTCCTGAAAACCCAAAAGCCTTGAAATCTTATACTTATTTTCTTTCCAGCAGCAAGAAATCACTGAGGAAGTGACAGTGGAGGAGCTATTGATATCTTGTGTACAAGCCAGGCCACCCTTATGGGATTCAAGACTTCCTATAAAGGACAGGTCTAAAACAATTAGGGACAATTTGTGGACAGAAATCTTTCAAGAATTTGGAGAAAATCCTAATTTTCCATTAGATTTCTTAATAAAAAAGTGGAGGAACCTTAGGGACACATATGTTCGCTTAAAAGGTGAATATACCCCCAGTGGTTCAGCTGCCATTAAGAAGAAAAAATGGGAATATATTGATGTCATGTCATTCTTAAATGACACTATAAGCTACAAAACAACAGTGTCCAACTTGGACATTCGTTCACCAACGGATTCGAGAAGTAGTAGCATCATTCCACCATTACCGTCCCCAACTACTTCCAAGCCCCCCAAAAAATTTGAAAATGCCAAGTCCGCACAAAAAATTGAAGGGGCTCTTCTGGATGCATTGACTAAAATAAATACTGTCCCAGTACCCGATAGCACACTGAGTATGAGTAGTATCCCCATGAACCCAATTTGTATCAGAATTTCTGAATTGTTGGAGAAAATGCCGCAACAGCCAAGAACGGAACTGGAACTCAAGTTACTGCAATTAGCATATGATCAAGCAAAATGTTATTTAACATAAGGAAAAAACTGAACTTCCCATTTCATTTGAGTTTTGTGCCTTTTATTTTTGTCTACTTTTTCTCTTGGAAGTTGAAAATATTAATAAAGATATTAACTTAATAAATATATATATTCGTTATATCATTAACTAGGTTGAACATGAAAATTTCATCTATTCCACTGGAATGTCACAGCACCATCTGTCATGAAGTATCTTGTTAACGTTTCTCTCATATTTTGTGCATTCTTGCAATACATATTTGTGCTGGTTTTTTTCACTGGTATTACGTTCAAATTAGACTCTTTGCGCCATTCTCCTTCAATTACTTGACCACTTTCATCTTCTCTGTCAATGCTAGAGGTATTTAAATATCGCTTGTCAGTTCCGTTTTCTATTTCAGTATTCATTAAATAATTGTGTAAACATACTGTTGCTTTGACTACTGCTACTACAGTAGATTGACAAGCTATAATAGGTTTTCTATAAATTCGCCACCTTGATGCCAAAATGCCAAAAACATTTTCTATCACTCGTCTTGCCCTGCAGAGCCTGAAAATTATTTTCTGTATTGGAAAACGTTTAACAAATTTACATAAATGGCTATATTTTATATAAAAAATGTCCTTTACCTGTAGTTGAAAATACGCTTGTCTTGAGTTAAAAACCGGCCTGGATAGGGTCGCATTATAGAGGTTGTTAATGGAAATGCTTCATCGGCTGCAATATAATAATGTACTAAATTTGGTTCCTGACCTAATGGAGATGGTGCAGGAAAATCCATATTATTTGCATTGATGACTTGCCCCATCTTGGAGTTTTTGAATATGCCACCGTCACTGTGCCGGCCTTCAGCACCAATGTCAACAAGTGTAAATTTATAATTGGCATCACACATTGCCAATAGTACAATACTAAAACTTCCTTTATAATTGTAAAATGTTGACCCTGACTTTGGTGGAGCCTAAAATAATGAATGAACATAGTTACAAATTAATATTGAACATTAGATTTGATTTGAATCATAATTAGGTACTATGTTGATGACCTGAATTATTATGTGTTTGCCATCAATGGCACCAACACAGTGAGGTAATTGCCATTTATTTTCAAAGTCTGCAGATATCTTCATCCAGGATTCCTCACTTGATTTAGGCAAGACACTTTGATTTAAACAATCCCAAATAATATTACATGTTTCATTTATAATATTTGAAACTGCTGTAGGAGAAACCCGAAAAGCGTAAGAGATCGATACCATACTATCACCACTAGCTAGGTACCTATAATACGAATTTAGGTCTTATTATCAATCTCAAACACCTGATGTAACTTTACCTAAGTGTAAGAGCAAGCCGTTCACCCTCAGATATTGGTTCACGTACATTATAATTTCTTGTCAACCTCGGACCCACAATAGTCAATAATTCTTGAAATATTTCGCTGGACATCCTTAAGTAATTGAAGTACTTTTCGGAATCAGCCAATTTCATCTCTTGGAGCAGGTTGTGATAGGCACCTTGTCCTTTCCTATTCTGAAAAATATCTCTTACCCAAAATCTTTTTTTTTGCTTCTTTTGTTTATTTCTCATTTTTAGTAAAAAAAGATATGACAACATTAAAACATTATTTGTTTTCCAAATATAAAAATTATTTATTTGTATTGCATTCATTTTTGAAACATTGAGGTTAAAAACCATACGATTTTCGGAAAAGTTAAAAATATTTCAACTCGTACGACAGTCGGATGAAAGTTGAAATGTTTCGGATGAAAATTGGCGCGAAAACAATTCAACCAATCAGAACATTTTCGTACCATCGGATCATCGGATATCGTATGCATGAAAATCCGGCTTAACTGTCATGTAAAACAACATGTGTTTGTCTCTATCTCAACATATCAAGAGGTATCGCTTTTAGGGAGTCGAGGTGCGTTTGTCGATATCAAACGACAAATAGTTCGATGGTATGGTACACGGAATGCGAATAGTGTCGCTTTGTGGCGTCTGTTGATATCACAGAATCATGTCATCATCAGTTGTTCAATGTCGTCCAGATTACAAACAAAGGGATTATTATAACGACAGTGAATAGGCAATTATTTTTATTTAAAAATTTTTGAATCTTTAATCTTATTAGTTTTTGTGATGTGATAAAGTGAGTTTTTATTTATTAATACCTTTAGTGTTAAAGCACAAACATAAACCAAATATATAAAAGACGTGGGTAACTCTGACTGGGTCCCTTCTATTAATATGAGATATGCAAAAACATTCATCTTTGGTTGAACGTTTTTGGAGATATGGACATAAAAAAACTAGTAAAGCTTAACTAGAACAGTCTCAAAGGAAGGAAGAAAGAGAACAAAATAAAGTTGTAGTAATAATAACATTAAATTATGTGCCCAGCTTACTAATGTTCTATTGTTTAATATTTTCTGAGGCGAGTGTATTAGACAAAAAAATGTTACAGGATGAAAATTTTGTTGTGCTACTCTTGTCCGTAGCTCTTTTTGAGTAATTGGGCATATTATATTATATTTCATATTTTATAGTTGTTGATTTATTCTGATCTTCAGTGACACTGTAAATTATCATTCTTCCTTTCAAACTGACTTTGACATGGCAGAACTAAGCCTTCTTTTTGTAGAGCACCGTATTTAAAAAAAAATGTGAAAAGTTTGCAAATATATATCAAAAACAATGAATACCCGTGTTTACGTATAAAAAATGTATACACAACAAAATAAAAAAAAATGTGAACTGAAACAAACACAACCTTATTTTTAATAGCTTGAACAATACTATGGACTTTGTAGAATTGTAGAGGAACTTCTGTTATTAAACAGTCCATGTGGTACCATTCCATTTTGCAATTACCATTATTACAGTCATCAATTGAATTACAAGTACAAAATCATGAGGTAACATTCATATTTCTTGTATAATACTACTTACTAAGGAGTTCAGGCATAAACACATTTTTATGAAACAATATGAGATTCCAAAGCTCAAAAATCTTCATTAAATAATACTTTCTCTATAAATAGTTCTTTAGCACTTCAGATCACGAAACAATATCTTTGTCACATCCATCTGTTGTTCAATTTGGTAAAAATAATCATGTGTGGTATCTAATAATCTTCTAGTAAGGACAAGATAAGAAACTATGTCCATATTGGTTAGTGGAAGAAATTTCGTTGCATCCGTGAAGAAGTCTTCACTTTTTAAAGTGAAAGGGTCCAGGTTCAGGTTACCAATAACACTTAACTTTTGAGTATACCGGTTCGCCACTTCAGGATCCCCCGTTGATAATCGTTTGAAATACTTACTCATGATGATAACTTATCAAAAAGAAAAAGAAAAAATCGCAGAAACAAACGATTATTCGCAAAAATCGAACAACAACCCACGTCTAATAACCGAACGCAACCCCCTGTTTGCCCTCCGACGGCCATATTGAATTCAATAACCTGTTTTCGTAGGGTGCCCTATTCGATTTTTTATTTATAGTAATCTCACAATAACCCAAGCCTACCGCTCCAGTAGAGTTAACTGGAATGAAAACTCGTTTCATAAAGTATTCAACATTTCGATAGTAAATCGGATCGAATCAAGTAAACGAACGCAAAATTATAAAAGTCTGTTGTAGATCACTAACCCGATCAAGTTTCCGTAAATACCTTTGGTTAACTTAGGTTAGGTTATATAATGCTTACCAAAATAATTTAGAGCAGACCAGTATGACATTAATTGCTGTCTGATCTAGAAATGTTTGGTGAACATAAGTTACCTACTAACCAACTAGCTTTTTTGGCTAACCGAATAAATTTTTCTGTTTACGAAATTAAGAATCCTTTGCTAACCGGTTAAATAACACCCAACCTTTAAGTTGTCCGTCCTGTGTAGTGGTAGTGGACACTTGCAAATGTGCATTTATTAGTTATATTTTCAATGATTTTCTTTGAATGTCATTGTTGCATCGCTATTGTCCATTAGATTTATTTAAATTTATGTTAATTTATTTATTAGTTTCTTCGTGGGATAAATAAGATAACTAATTGGGTTTTATCTGATTCGAATCACCCTGTTTTTGTATAGATATACGGAAAAACCTGATTTGTTGAAACACATTAAGAACTAATTTCTGTATAGAAGTTTTTTCGATATATAGTCGCATTTGCCGTTTGAACTACTTCTATTTCTTCATATTTTATTAGCAATATCTTTCAAGTCATTTATTTTTTCATCAACATTCATTTGTGATTCTTATAATCTCATTTGCATTTAATGATTACTTACTTCATCAGCAATTAACTGCATCGAAGATTTTATTTTTAATTCCAAATGATCACAAATTACAGTTTCTTTATTGACTTCTTTCAAAACAATTAAAATAGTACACTTCATCATATTTTACCGACATTACTTTATTCGAAACATCTTTTTCACAAAAATTACACTAAACTAACGTCCTCATATTCTGCCATGTTGATTTTGTATCCGGCGAAATAATACCTTGATTTTGTTATATTTCTGTACCTCTGAACCAGAAGAACGCAAGTCCAAATATTACAATTTTCAGGTTATACCATCATTAAATGTAGAATTTGATTTTACATTAAGCCATAACAAGTTAAGTTCGTTGAAAATTCTCCTTTTGTATTTTCTAAGGGTTGTAAGAACGTAACTCCTAATCTATGGTTGAACCAGACAAACGTAACTGCACTTACGTTATTATGGCGTTGAATGTTTGTAGGCACTCTTTTTCAGTAGAAAAGAATCAGTTTTGTTTACTGCAACCTGTTGCTGTGATAACCTGTTGTTTTTGATTTTTTTTTAAGTGTAGTTGGAGAGAAATTATTTAAAATGAATAAATATAGCAGATTAGTGTTTTAAATGAAACTCACGGTTTCTAGTTAATACCGCAATATAATAAAAATTATTGAAAATTCTAAAAAATTGACAATTGTTTCGATAAATCAATATCATCATCAAGTTTATTTTATCTTTACTAGAAAATAATAATTACGAGGAACATCCAGTTTTAAGTGCTCCTAAATAATCGAGTTCAGAACCATCGTTTACAGAAGTAAGGGTAAGTATTCATTAATCATGATGTTTCACTAGATTTGTGCAATTTATTAACAACCAGTTTTAATAATTATAATTAGAGTTTAGAACGTAAGCTTTGTTAATTATTTACCTACACACCACAATATTGTTATACCCTTTCTCTCTTTGTAACCTTTTCAAGCACAAAATCGTGGTAGGCCCATTTATGTGCGAAATATTGACTCAACAAAAATAAAAACTCTTTTCGTTTATTAATAGGCCAACTTGATCTGGTATTATACACACAATGTTTGACAACATGGAGGAGTTATTGATACAATTTTTCTTACAGCCGTTAGGTCCTGATTTTTTAAACAACACCCTGGCTGAGAAGTTTCAACAAACTGCGAGAGATAATAATTTAAACCAATATAATGAAGACCTCTTTAAACTTCATGTGGAGGACAACTTTGAACATCATGCAGGGGTTCATTTTGAACCACATACTGAGAACCAGATTTTGCGAGAAATCTTTTTCAGGTGACGACTTCATTCCAACAGCAGAATGTTTAGTAGCTAAAGAGGAAACCAAGGACAACGAGAACCGGAACAACTGGAACAAGGAAAAGGAAGGTAAGGATCTTTGTTTCTTTTGCAATAAATCTCATAGTACCGCAGACTGTATAAATCATTGCAAAATACCAAGACGACTAGCAAATGCATCGCTGCGAGATTGCAAGGTATCAATACATATATTTTGTGATGCGAGTAAAAATGCTTATTCTGGCTGTGTTTTCCTACGTACAGAACACAAAGGATAGGTGACAGTTCGACTTATAATGGCCAAGAGCACCTATCAAAATGCAAATGACACTACCAAGACTCGAACTGACGGGTGCATTAGTAGCTTCGTGACTGTGTAAAGAAGTAAGTACATCAGGAATGCTACCTTCTTATTGCAATTATGAACTCTGCTGCTGGACAGATTCAGCCGTTACGTTGGCTTGGTAGAAGAGGCAAGAAAATTGGAAAATGTTCATCACAAATAAAGTGAAAGAAGTTTTAGCTAACACATACAGACAGTGTTGCAATCACTTGCCTGGAATTTATAACCCAGCAAATTTGCCATCACGGGGCTGCAGTGCAAATACGCTGATGGAGCCAGAATGGTGGAATGGTCCACAATGGCTACTCCTAGAAAAGGAATACTGGCCAAAGTCACAACATTTAAATGAAGAATATGAAGAAGAAATAATCGCCAATGAGCAGAATAAACAAACTGCAGTACATATAACTACAGATTATTTCAGCAGCAACAGATTATTTCAGATAAATTACAAAACGATTGTGAGACTTGTAGCTAGATTATTAACCTTCATGGGACGGACATGAACATTTTACGAAAAGGACTAACTGGGGTCCGAGAAGACCCCATGCGTAAAATTACAGAAATGCTATATTTTTCTTTAAATTAAATATATAGAAAAGGAGTTTTATTAAAGTTTTACTATTAACTATTTATTAGTCAAAAATCATGACGAAAAAATACAAAATACCCTAATCACTAATACTACTAGCTACATATCATTTTAACATTTTTTACAAACTACCTCCGATTTTGAATGTTCTAGGCACACAAAGTTATTACACCTAATACATATTTTTCTGGATTTTCTGTCTTTTCCTCTTTGACACATATGGCAGCGCCCCCTGGTAATGTTTAGTTGTTCAACTCTATGTTCTGTTGCATCCAGTAGTTCGGGAACAACGTCTGTCATATGCCGTTTTCTATTCGTCTGAATGTATTTATTATTATATCGCCGGAAAACGTTTTTCTTTATTAGTTCTTTTCCTAGTCCCAAAATATACATTTTACGTTTATCCAAACTGTTTTTTCGCCAATCCGGGATTTGCAGTAACCACAATTTATAAGCATTTATTCCTGCTATATCTATAAGATGCGAAAATATTGCCATTGGCCAGCGGTTTGACTTTCTCTGCACTGTATATTCTTTGGCCAACTTATCTGAAGTGTCGACAGCACCTTTTGTTTTGTTGTAATGAATAATAATTTCTGGTTTATAGTGCTGTTTTACTCCAGCTACTTTACTATCAGTATGCTCACTTGAAAGTAAGATGACAACATGTTTTTGTTTTGGAACATAGGATACTAGCGTTCTTTGATTTCTAAAAGCAAACATACTTAAAAACTCTTTCTTGTACGATGCCGGTAGAAGTTCCCTGGGAATAAATGTTTTATTTTTCCGGAGGGTTTCACATAAAGTAATATTTTTTTTCCACAACTTGTCAGCAAGTTCTAAACTTGTAAAAAAGTTATCGGTCGTTATTCCAAATCCGCCTTCCAAATGGTCTGTCAAATCTAGGACAACCCTTTGACCTTGACCCTTTTCCGCTTTGTTACCTTGTTTTCCTAAAAATTAATAGATACATAGAAATATAGAGCTTGCCTATATTGCTTTTCAAATAACTTACCCAAATAAACTTGCATGTTTGCAATATTTTGATTCCATACTTATCAGGTTTACTATTCATACGAGTATAGACTCGGAATGGTGCCTTACCCCTAAATGGTACAAGCTGCTCATCTACACATAGATGGTCGCCAGGATTAAGTGATTTTTTACAATTAGAAGTGAAAATATCGAATATATCTCTTATCGGAGCTAGCTTATCTACTAATTTTCGTTCTTGTCTTGTTTGAAAATTATCAAAGCGTAAAAATGAAGTAATTTGTTTGAATGTGTCTCTTGACATTGCAGCAGGAATTATAGGACGACAGTAAGAGATATCTTGACACCAGAGCATATCGATAGCCTCTTTCGATCCGTGAAGTGCGCCAAGAATAAGCAACAGTCCAATATAAGCTTCAATCTCTGTAGAATAACAGGTACAAAGACATTAATTTTATTCGGATTTTCTATATTCCATTTATCATAATATGTTTGTGCCTTTCTGTTTGTTTCGGTGACTATTATGTTCAGAATATCCGGAGATAGGAAAAGAAGAAAAACGTCTTTTATACTTGAGATATCAGAACTGTAATTTGTAAGGCCTAGAGCATGTCTCCGAATATTAGCTTTTGAACGTCTAACTTTTGTGTTTCCTGGAATTTTTGATCACTCAGTTCCATCTTTAGATTTATATACTGGAATGCCCTGGCTGTTACTAACTGTTGGTTCCTCTGGGTTCGTTTTCTCTATACTTTGATCAACAACTATTACATCATTTTCTTCCTCTACTTCTGTGACAATGTCTTCATCTTCTAAGTCACTCGATGTTTCCTCATTGATAACACTATCAAACTCTGGATCATCACTTTCAAGTATACGTAACACCTCATCGTCAATAAGCCCCTTGCGATTGTTTGTAAATAAAAACTGACTCATTTTCAAAACGATCACAAGAGATTAACCCGAATATTCAAGTCTAAAAATTATATCGCAGTGCGGGGAATCCCCCATTTGAACTGGTAATTTACATTTTACAATTATATGGGTAAATTCCCTGTTAAACAAACGTTAAATGTATGGGATTCCCCGATTTTACTAACAGTTACCGAGATTATTTTATCGGACGTAAAAGGAATATAAAACAATTTTTTGTTTATACCAGCCAATAAAAACTACTAAATACATCATATTTTATCACAATAGTTCATAAACTGCAGCTAGATGAAAGATCAATGTTTAAAAATTTGCGTTTGCAAAGATACAGCAAAAACATACGTCATGGGGTACAAACGGACCCCGGCCAGTCCTATGAAGGTTAAACGAGATTGGATCATTATAGAACGAAGATAGTTTTCAATCAATTTCAGTGTTGAAAAACTTCTCTCACGAAATGCCACGGACACACAAATAGTAAGAAACAGTTTGAGTGCCTCTGTTATGATTGGCAAAGATTCGCGAAAGTCCATTTCAATAATAAACTTCAGCATTTGTAGTGATGTCCATGAGGTTGCATCATCAATTTTTATACCAGAACGCCTTCTGGGCCTCTTTACTTCTGGCAACATTTCATCTTCCTCTAAATCATTGAAAGTAGCTGTGAACTGATGTATATGAGTTATTATCGTTTCATCATTTGATCTTACCAGATTTTCTGAGTGTACAACAGCAAAACAACAAACTGTTCACATACATTGTTCATCGATGTTAGTCTTTTTTCCAGTTCTACATGAAAGTTGTCAATAGACTCTAACATAGAACGTTTCAATTCTGGCTGTGGGGTCAAACCTGCATCCTTAGCTTTTTTTCCTGGCATCATCTTTTTGACTCGCTTGCGATTTCTGCTGTGTCCATTTCAGCACAGGTGGTGGTCGCATATTATAAGGCTTTATTCACCCGACTCTCTTCTAAAAATGTTTTCAATGTTTTCAGCTTGACTACATACTTTTCTAAACTAATATCTTGGATATGGAGGTATTTTTGGGCGGCGTTGACTTCTTGTAAAATGTGGTACCATAGGTACAAGAAGCAAAAGAAATTGAAGTTGCAAATGTTATTCATCAGCAACTCCGTTGCTCCCCTTGTATATAGATATTCAGAAGCCTCACCCAATTTCTTCACAGCATCGACCAACTTTTCGAAGTTTTTAAAGATTGGTTTTACTGCATCACGATGAGCACTCCACCTAGTATCACTAAGTCTTTTAACGGTCACTCCAACGGTTTCTTTGTGTTGGTAAATCTCACTTCCTCGTCTTATTATCTCGGTCCTGAGAAGATCTGGCACTGAAATAGGCCATTTTCCAACATCGAAATTTAATGATAAATTCTTTTATTCTTCAGGTGGATCCGACTCTGGGTCAGAACATAACAAAGGGGATATGTCTTCTTCATTGTCTTCCCCATTCCCCCTTCCTCATTTTCTTCTTCAATTCCGTTTTCTAGTCCTCCTTATTTTTGTTCTTCTCCTCTCTCCTCTGGTTCTTGATTGCCTTTGTGTTTAATTCGTTGGTCATAGCTTGTACTTGGCTTTCTATAGATTTGGACACATCTAGCTCTACTTCATTGTTTGCTTGAAATGACACCCTTTGAGTAAATTTCAAAATTGAACGTGACAAACGTTGAATTACTTGTTCTTTAGCTTTTTGTTTCTTCTTCTTTTTCCATCCTCTGGGATAACTTCTTTTTATTTTATCGTCAATTTGCTTGGCTCTCAAAATAATAATAATATTTTAGCCTATATTTTTAAAATAAGAAAAAGGCAATCCTAAGAATGAGAGATAAAGCAGAGCTTGTAACAGGTTATATTTATATTTTTTGTTTTATTTTTTATAACTTTTTTCAGAATCAAGTTATTTTAGTTATTTTTTAGAACTTCGTTATTTGAAAAAACATGCAGTAATCTAGGATGCTACAATATTCCTGATCACGAAATTAAATTTCGATAAGACTTAATACAACCAATAAGGTACAATACATAGCAATAGGCTTCGTCAAAAATTGTTTATGGCAATAGAAATAGGCTGACACTTAACATGAAACAATCGATAAATGCGATGGAGTCCAATCACAACAAAACTTACCATAAACGTGATGACTAAGTGGAGTCGTGACATACGTTTGACCAAGTGCTAACTAACTAACCCCTAAGGCGTGGTTGAGGGCCGAAAGTTCGCGATTAGAAAAAATTAGTAGTCTGACATATGAAAGCCTGTGCCGTCATGGAGCCTGATAATTTATTAATTTTTTTGTTTTTTTAATATATTCGTATTTTTTGGCCGTTTGGGGGCCTATGATGGTGCGGGGCCTGGGGCGGACCGCCCCTATCGCCCTCCCCTCAGTACGCCCCTGATGACCAGTAGATTAAGAGAAGTTATAGAGCATAATGGCGGGTTTAGTAAATATTAATTGTTGTTTTTTATTGAATATAAAAAATTATTTAGTAGCTTTTCATATTTAATAATGAAAAACAATATTATTTACACTTTTGTGTTATTATCATTAAAATATATGACAAAACTATCCCATTTTTTCCGGAAACGGAAAAGTGATATTCACACTAGGCAACAACAACTCTCCCATTTTTGGCCGCAACTGTAATGTTAATGAGTGTCTGCTAAATAAATAACATATAATGACAGTGGGCAAAGAAGTTTATAGGCTGGATCAGTAACCTTCAACTAAATGCCAGCTGAATTGTTATTGGATATGTTCTATGCTAACAAATTGTTTAAAAAACTACAAAATTATTTGGAGAATAATATTTTCTATTACATCCTAAAAATATATCCAGTGAATTGATATTATCCTACTAACACATCTATCAGGCAGTAGGGAATGGGGTGAAGTTGCCATAAGAGGGAGAATTCTAAGGATAGTTTCCTTATAAGATTTTAGATAAAGGCATTCCTTCAGTTGCTCCTAACCAATCTGCATTTCAGCATGTTACGTATAATAACGTGATATAAATAGTGCACAGAACGTGACAGTTACACTAGAATGTCATTTGGCTTATTCAAAAAGTGAGTAGTTTTTTACCATTAGACATTAGAGAATAGTTGTGAAACAGTTTAAAATGCGTTTTTTGAACGAAATTGGTTTGGTATAGTATTTTTGAAACTTATCAAAGTGAAAAGATTCAATTATGTATTTACATTGTTTTGAAATAAAACAACTGCTCCTAAAATTGAATGTTGCCGCATTTATGTAATTGACGGATTTTAGAGGACTTACTAGAATTAGTTTTATTTACTTCTAAAATTACTTCTATGAATAAAAATTGAGAGTTAGTATATTGGCATATTCTTGTTTTTATTCCAGTCATAATCAGAATCATATACTTACAAGGTTAATTTAACATATGGTGGTATTACCAAGTTTTGCGCTTCACAATCGGTTTTATTTTGTTGTTTTGAAATGTTTTTATCATATTTTGTGAATTGTAAGTGCTATTTTCTTAAAAAAATGTTACAGGAGGATGTGATTGTGTGTCATTATTTTCAGTAGTTGTTTAGGGACAAGACGATTTTGTAGCACCTGAGTTTTATTTTTCTTTATGAAAAATGTCTTTTTAAAAAGAACTAAAATTAACTATAACAAAAATATATTTTAACAAAGAGCAGAAATAATACAAAAAATGTATAAAGACTGTACTGAGAGTTATACAAATCTCCCAATAAACATATATAATGGTGATATTATTGTAGAATCGCAACATTTTGAAAATATATTTATACCACAATTACTAAGTACTGTCAAAAACAGGTTTGCCCCTATTGAAATCCAAAATCACACAAATAAAGCAATAACGATAACGTTAAAAGAACCAATACAAGTAACTTCATTTGAACATTCTCAATATGAGTTATTTAAATTCGAAAGTTTTGCTAACGATTTTGAAGAGAATAATTTAGCTAATCCTAACGATATTACTAAACTTATTCGAACAAACCACATGAATAAAGAAGAAAAACAACACGTTATTAAAATATGTAAAGAATATTCCGATTTATTTTTTAAGCCAGGTGATAAATTAACTTTTACTTCGAATGTTAAACACGTTATAAGGACAAAAGATGAAATACCAGTACATACAAAATCCTACTGACTGCGCCAGTTTTATTTTTCTTTATGAAAAATGTCCTCTTAAAAAGAACTAAAATTAACTATAACAAAAATATATTTTAACAAAGAGCAGAAACAATACAAAAAATGTATAAAGACTGTACTGAGAGTTATACAAAGAATGAATTAAAATGGTGTTCAGACAGAATATACAGTGCTATTCAAAAGTCCCATCTCCCCCTCGTATCTTTTGAACGGCTACACTTACATTAATAAAATTTGGAGGGTGAAAATAAAGTGTTGTAAACTTCTCTACGAATGGTAACAGGTGACGTAATAGTAATAGATGACGTCACAGTGCCACTCTGGCCAATAATTTTAAGTAGGACGTTAGGGCAAGTGATATCTCGTTTGAAAGGCATTGACATTGGCTACATAGCCATATAAATTTTGTTTGAGTTTAAATAAATTTTGACGGATAAATTAAATAAATACCAAAATTATTGAAATTATTTTTTTAAATTTAATTAATCAAATATCAACAATGGATTCTTATAGCAAGTGTTTGAAATGTGCTCCGTCTACTTCCTGGCAGTAATACATCCTATTAGTAAACTCTTGTCGTACTCGTTCGAATATGTCAGCTGAAATAGCATTGCAATCTTCAGTCATTCTTTCTTTCAAAACACCAATGCTATCTGGTGCGGTAGTATAAACCTTGGATTTCAAGTACCCCCATAGAAAAAAAATATAATGGTGTCAGATCTGGTGACCGAGGTGGCCATTCTATAGGACCTCGCCGGCCGATCCATCTACCTCGATATTCTTCATCCAGGTAACGTCTTACTGCACCATAATAATGTGCAGGAGCACCATCTTGTTGAAATGTTATTTCCAGATGGCCGAATTAATCTTGATTATCTTCCAGAATTTCAAAAATTAACGGCTCAATTGCATTTTGTAACATCTCCAGATACACTTCACCGCTTAAATTTGAATTTAGGAAAACAGGACCAACTATGTGGTTTCCCAAAATACCTGCCCAAACATTGACTTTTCCTGGGAATTGGGTATGTTGTTCACGAAAGGTGTGAGGATTTGTGTCACTCCAATACCTTATATTTTGTGTATTCACATTTCCATTGAGGCAAAAAGTACTTTCGTTACTAAAACAAATTGTTTTTGTGTAATGTGAGTTTTGACTAATTTTATTTGTTATACATTCACAGAATTCGAGTCTTCTGTCGGATCGTCATCCGAAAGGTGGTGCACCATTTTTAACTTGTATGGATGAAATTTATTTTTAGCCAACACTCTCTGTACTGTACTTTTACTTACTTCACAGATAGACGAAACTTTAGTTAAAGAGGAAGTAGGGTTTACTACCATTTCAGCAACTATATCAATTTTTTTATCATCACTAAATGTTGGTCGACCAGATCGTTTGGCATCTTGAACACTACCTGTTGCTTCAAACTTGTGAAGAAGCTCCCTCAAATAAGTTCTCAAGATATGGCGATCTGGGTATCTCTCATTAAATAAACGTTTCGCTTCATGGAGATTCTTTCTATATTCACCAATTATTGAGATAGCTGCTACTTTGTCGGCTTGAGTACGTACCATTTTGCCTATGTAAACTCTTAAACGTCTCGTTAAACAATAATAAAATTAAATATTTAAGTTATTTAGAAAAGCAAAGCAACAAATAGTATTAAATTGAAAACGTCAATTTTTTTGACAACTAACCAGAGGCGAACTGAAAAATCTTCAATATTTAAATGTGAAGTAATAATTTTGGTATTTATTTAATTTATCCATCAAAGTTAATTTGAGCCCAAACAAAATTAATATGGGTATGTAGCCAATGTCAATGCCTTTCAAACGAGATATCACTTGCCATAAGGTAAGGTCCTATTTAAAATTATTGGCCAGAGTGGCACTGTGACGTCATCTATTACTATAACGTCACCTGTTACCATTCGTAGAGAAGTTCACAACACTTTATTTTCACCCTCCAAATTTTATTAATGTAAGTGTAGCCGTTCAAAAGATACGAGGGGGGGAGGGAACTTTTTTGAATAGCACTGTATAATATCGTATAAAAGTGTCTATTATGCAGTTTTACAGGTGCTCACTTGATAGCGCTGTAGACATAACTCCTGTAATTTTTTTATGACTGATTAACGATATTCCATATTTGTATTATTTGTGTTCAGTATCAATGTTTCACGTTATAAAGTGATAAAATATTTGTTATAAAATCCATCATTAAATAATTATAATTAAAAATTTCTAATACATAATAATTACCTATACTATGTTTTACTCATTTGATTAAAAACCGATCTATGTAATTTACTATTTCATTATATAACTACACATTAACTTCAACAAAAAAGTTCTTCAATAAAAAAAAATAGTTTCGTAACGACCCACGCCAAGATAGAGAAACAGAGATAGACTATATGAAAAAACTAAATTAACCATAGTTACTGATCTCATAATAACTGGCGGTTCTAGTATATAGCATCATAAAAAATGGCACCATTAATGTGTAAGTTTAAAGAAATCTCATTACAATCAAAATTACTCTTTCGGCATCGAGTCTTCGAGGTATATACTGTTAGCTTTTCATTTTAAGACAATCATTTATTTTGTTTACCAGAAAGGACATAAAGAGAGTGAGATATATATAGAGGTGGGTATCTAGCTACTACTTGATAACAGTATTAATACTAGTCTGATTAGGCCAAGCTACAGAGATTTGGAGTGAGCATTTTGTGTTAAAAGTGTAAAGAAGAAAACTAGCTGCGCCATTGTTTGGATAATAGTTTCATATGTACCTACTGAGATGTTTTTCAGTCAACTTTATTATTCATAACAGTATGACATAATGTTATTATAGTCCATTTCTTAATGTCTGACAGCACAGTCGCCTCATTAGATATTCAAATAGAAAATTATCTCTTACAGAGTGATCCTAAGAATTTTACAAGTAAATACTAAAATTCTAATGCAAAACAAGTAGGTGTCTGTATTGGTTTATCTGTACATCCCTGTTTCAGCTCAAAATACAATATGGTAATAAAACTGAACAATGCCAGCAAAAGGATAAACAGTGTGGCAGTGGCGGAGATTACGATATTAGTTCATTTTGGTTATTTAATTAGATTCGGTCAACATTACAGTTGAAATAAAATTCATTCGTTTAGGCCTATTAACAAGTTACATTTTCATTTTTATTAAATTAAATTAATTAAAGAAAATATAGTTTAATTCTCATAATTCAAATTTATTGACAATTAATTAATGTATATTAAGTAAAGTAAACATACCATTTATAGGAAATATAAAATTCAATCTATAGTATCATCCTCTTCGCTGGCTATACAAGAATCATCCGAAGACTCGTCGAGAGAGATCACTATCGGTTCTATAGTTTGTTCTATGAGGTTATCTAAAACCCACATTTTCTCTTCCTCTTTAATTACATAATTCACAGCATCTCTCCAGTTCTCTTCAGTTATTGTTGTCAATGAGTACTTCATGAGTTCACGAACATCTTACATTTTGAATGTTTTATAATGTCTACATAACCTTTCATTTGGGCCCATATTAACTCTATCGCATTTAATTCACAATGGTATGGCGGCAAACGAAGCACTGTTATCCCACGATTCTTGGCTATTTCATCAATAACAAGCTTTTTAAATTCTAGCTTGTGATCTGAAGCAACATTTAAAAGTTCGTTTTTCAACATATCATCTTCAAATGGTATATCTTTTACGATTAACCAGTTTCTAATATCAGCTTTTCTCCAAGAGGTAGATGGAAGATTTTCTGTTAATCGCGAATGATAAGTGGCATTGTCCATAACGATTACAGCATTATTTGGAAGTAATTCGACCATTTGTGTAAAATACATCTGCAGTCATTTCTTCATGATAGTCTTTGGTTTATGTTGACTGAAACTCCAGTAAACCACCTTCAACGAACCCTTGATTGCATCCATTATGCGTTATTATTAGTCGGCGACCTTTACCGATAGGAGTTTTCAATCCAGTAGATAAACCTTCTATGAAAGCTTGACGACTAGTTTGAATACTTTTATCCTGCCATATTTTTTTCACTGAATGTCCTTCATTGAGCCATGTCTCATCTAGTTAATAGATTTGTCTTCTCTACTGTCTGTATTTTCGGATATCTCGTAAATACTGGCGTCTCCAACATATTATTTCTTCGTTAGCGATTAGCACTGATTTGCGACTTTGCTTCTCCCAAGTAAAATTTAATTTGTGTAATATTTTCCACAAAGTTTTTCGCCCTATGTCAGGCAAATTCTCGTCCTCCTTCACCATTCTTAGAATTCTGTCAAGGCTGGGATCTCTTTTTTAAAATATAATTCATGTAGTTTTCGTCTTATTGTATTTTGCATATGTTCATCAAGGTCAAATGGTTTTCTTCCAGTTGACTTTTTAGGTGGAGATATATTTCCATTTTTCCTCTCTCTTAGAAGCCTGTAAATAGTAGAATCACTAACTCCTGTCATATTGGAACATGTCGAAACTATATTTCTAACAGTAGCAGCCGGCATTTGATGTACAACAGCATCATGCACATTTAACACTACAGTCTTCGTTTGTAAGCTAATCACGCTCTTACACTTTACTGGGGTAAAACTTGAAGACATTTTTCACAACACAGTTAACACTTATGGAACATAAGCGACTCTAAGCAAAACAAATTATACAAATTTGGGCGAGACCAAGTTTCACCGTATATACCTGCAAAATTTCTAAGTAGTCATTGGGACAATCCCTAGTAGGGCCCTATTGTAATATTTCTTGGAAATGTTATTATCAACATTTCGAAAATCAGAAAGTAATTATCTGTAGAATGAATTGATAGATGGTTTGTTAATATGTCTCCCAAGAATTGACCTGCTTCAAATTCTCAAGATAATTAATGAAATATTCAGTCAGAATAGTTGCGTTACAAGATTATTTAAAAATAATTTATTGTTTTAACTGTATGTACTCTACAAATGTATGAAGGTCAGTTAATTGAGGTAATGTGTTACAAACTCTGATTTCACAGCTTTTAAAGACAATTTTTCATCGCACATTGATCCGATCACTAAATTTTTACTTTTCCGCCTAACCTATCTAATATGCGAGGAAAGTATTGGTTTATCCCAAAGTTGGAATTTTGGAAATTTTTTTTGAGTTATTTTTACGTTTTCCACCAAGAACAACAAGAAAAAACGGTTTTTAGAAAAAAAATCCTGTGTGTATGTCGTCGTCGTCGGCCACTTTTCGTAACATGGTCTTGTTAGCACGATACAGCCTCCAGAGTGCAACAAGTTACCAATTTTATGATTGAATATTGTTCAGAACATATCACAGATGAACCCTATTTATTTTCAGCTCACTAGATCCAGTACCATGGGTGCTATGGTACTAGAAGTACGAAATTTTTATCATTTTTGGAGAAATTTAAGTTTGTTAACACGATACAGCCTCCGGAGTGCAACAAGTCACAAATTTTATAATTGAATATTATCCAGGACATATCACAGATGAACCCTATTGATTTTCAGCTCACCAGAGCCGGTACAACGGGTGATATGGTACTTGAAGTACGACATTTTTGTAATTTCTGGAGAAACTTAAGTTTGTTAACACGATACAGCCTCCGGAGTGCAACAAGTCGCAAATTTTATAATTGAACATTGTCCAGGACATATCACAGATGAACCCTATTGATTTTCAGCTCACCAGAGCCAGTACAACGGGTGCTATGGTACTTGAAGTACGACATTTTTGTAATTTTTGAGAAATATTAGTTTGTTAGCACGATACAGCCTCCGGAGTGTATACAAGTGACCAATTTTATGATTGGATATTGTTCAGAGCACCTCACATATGAAATATATTGATTTTCAGCTCACTAAAGCCAGTACAACGGGTGCTATGGTACTTGACGTACCAATTTTTTGTCATTTTTGGAGAATTTTCAGTTTATTAGCACAATATAGTGTTCACAAGTAACCAATTTTATAATTGAATATTGTTGAGCGTGTCATATAGACGAACCTTATTGATTTTCAGCGCACTGGAGACAGTACAACGGGTGCTATGGCAATGGAAGGGCCACATTTTTGGTCATTTTTTGAAAAAATTTGGGTTGTCAGCACGATTCAGCCTCCAGAGTGTATACAATTGACCAATATTATAATTGGATATTCTTTAGTGTGTGTCACAAATGAACCGTATTGATTTTCAGCTCACTAGAGCGAGTACAACGGGTCCTATAATTCCAGATATACTACATTTTTGGTTATTTTTTGAGAAATTTTGGTTTGTTAACATGATTCAGCCTCCGAAGTGTATACAAGTGACAATGCTATGATAGGATAACATTCAGGGTGTCTCACAAATGCGGAAAAGTTAGTTTTGATCTTTAAAACCGTTTATTAGGTTTGAAGTTGATTTTACTGTCCGTAACTGCTCTACTTGGTCCTGGGAGCTCTTGATTTATGTTTACATAGTCAGCACATAAGTTAGCGATTTCAGGGTAGATAAACAGCTGATGATACATCTTCTGGAGCAATAGAGTTATTTGAAGTGGGACGGTGAAGTGTAGCCTTCTCTTTGTTACAGGTATTTGTGATGCAAGACATTGAATTTAGTTTCTGTTGAGATTTAGCTAGAAGAGGAAATTAAGTTGTGTTTTTTATATTATTATTAATATGTGTTTGAGAGAGACTAGTATTAGCAGTTGACTTTACGGCTTTTAAACGAGGCTTGCTCTTGTAGTGATGAATTGAAGATTGTCCAAGAGTTGTAGATTGTCAATAATTAACTCCTCACCTCTAACAATTCTGTCAAGATATAGTACTTTTAATGAATCACAACCTTCTTTCTCTTTCTCCCGAGAAGAAGTTTTTGTTTTCCTCAATTCGACATCTTTAGTAGTTACTACACAAGGATTGCAACAATTGACAATTTCCTTATCCAAAAGTGGAATTTTTAACTGATTTAGGCAGCTTTTATGAGATAGCCTACCGCATTGAACACACTTGATGTCAGTAGTTACTAGATTTTTGCATCTTAAGCAATTTAATTCGTTTCTATAAGGACACAGCCATAATTTACTACAATTTTAGGGCAAATTTATAACCACTGATGGGATAGGTCACCGTCCAAAGCTTGATTTAACGAAAAACAATGGAAATATTTAGGGACTAGTACTGTCAGAAATCAATAAAAACAGGAGTACAATAAAAATAAAGTACCTGCTAACAATTGGATGTCACACACCAGCACTTATATAAACACTGGTGTGATTTTTGAAATTTAAAAACACTTGTTGCCATGTAAATTCACTTCACATAACGGAGAATAAAATAAGTACACTAGGTTGGAGTACGATACCACCAATAATAATAACTTCAAAAAATATTTTTACTGTCTACTAAAAGAAGTGATGGATTACGAATGCTTTATTATTTTAATACTCTCTCATTCATAAAAATAGACTATAGTTAGTTGAGTTTTTAAATCACCTTGATATTTTGTAGAATAACTAAGTTTCTATTCCGGAACTTTGGATTGAAACCTCCATAAGAGAAAAACATTGAACCTGACCAAGGACTCTTTTAAAGTCTAATGTTTTCGTATTCCATATTTTTTAACGTAGCACCACGTTTCTCGATGTTTATTAACCTTTATAAATAATAAACACTTTCAAATTTTTCTAAGTGACCAACCTTTTTTGTGAGAAACCTCTGAGCAACAATAGTCAAGTCCCATGTTTCGACTGTATTCAATAACAATAAAACGTTGTTTAAAACTCCATGACTGAGTAAATTGTTGTTGGACTGCATAAATATGGGTTTAATATCTTTCTTCTCATCATTTAAATCCAGCGATGTTATTTTATAGTAGAATATTATCATCAATTGGTATCGATTTCAGTTGTAGTTCCGATTAACAGTTTCTCACATGAAGTTCCATCTTAATAACCGAGATTCGTATACTGAATCAAGCATGTGGGGCCCTGGGGGGGCAATATCTGGGTGTGCACTTGCCTGACGGCATTCCAATCTGCTCGGGGCAACTTAGTACACCTTTGCAGAGATAGAGAACAGGTACGTATTTTAGATTTTCAACAACTGACGGTCAGGTCATTAGTGAGTCGGTACCGTTTGGTTTATGCAGAAGTTCAAATCATGATTCAATTTTAGTATACATTGTGTTTACAGTCATTTTTAATCTCTTGTTGTTTATATTATTAATATTCTTCTGTTTTTTACATATTTTAGTCATTATTTTTGAATATTTTGAACACAAACTCCATTCGAATTGTGGGCAGGACGAGTACCTTCAGTAAAAAACTACAAATTTTTGGTTTGAAAGCATATCGATGGCAGAAAGGCTAATTGACGTAACCAACAAATTTAGGTATTTTCAAATTTTGATGCATCCTTATTCAGAAAAAAAAACTGCGTCGATCTATCTGGGTTACGCCCTTCTACGATGAAAAATAAGAATTATACGCCCACGGAAAAACCGCTATATTTTGCAGCTTTTAAAATCTTTGTGATGTAACTGTTATCAAATCGGACGTATCTTAGTATAATAAAACTTACTTCTTTTCAGTCATACCTGGAAAAAGTACTTCGTCGGTTACGTTACAAATTTTAGGCCAAAAATAAAATTGTTTACAGTTACGTCAAAAAGCCTTTCCGTATTATACACAAAAAGAAGGTTACGTTATTTTAATGTCCTAGTGAGAGCAATTTTGGGTTAGTTACTCCAACACTCTCACATCTACCTCATACTAATATATTTACTTACGTTCTTTTGCATGATTTGTTCTAAAATTTACACGTCGGATACAGCAAAAATGTGAAAACTTATACTAAGTACTAGAACCGTACAACATTGCCTGAATTTACGGCGTAACGGTAACCAAGTTTAGTGTGCATCCAACGCTAGAGGGTGGAAGACGTTCTGTTAGCTATTGTGAATGTGAGGTAATTGGCGTGAACTAACAACAAAAGCATCTACGTAATCGTATACTTGTTTTTGTGGCCGATGGTGGAGTAACTTTATACTTACCAATATTGCAGTAAGGTAAGAATTGATTTAATTTATTTAAGTAGTGCGTTGGGAACACATATGCAAAACATTTCCAATACCTATTCGTTCGCTAGCGTGTTGAGTACTGTAAATATTCTACAGAATGAGGTATCAATAAAGTTCAAAGATATATCTACTTGGAGTATTTACCTTAGACATCATGTTAACGGAACACTTAGTTACTTAGCATTAATATTATAAATAATTTATGACATATTTTTTTTCATTTTCGCGATTATGTTCTTCATCTATCATTTGCACATTTATTATATAGAATGAGTTTTAAGTATGGAACGCCTTAACTATCTCGGAAATGACTTGCACGTTTTTTATCCATTTTGGTTTGAAATAGTTTTGTAATATGGCCGACATTATGGGGGTATTTCCATTGTTGTCAGATCTTTCATTTTTTTGGAAATATAATGAATTTTGATATTTCAATTGGTAGACCTTGTATATTTTTAATTAAATACTTAATAAGAAATCGATAGGACCCCAAATATTGATACTATATTTTTTCAGATGGAGAATAGGAGAACCAGAAAAATATTAGACCTAGTTAGGTCACCAGGACGCATCAGTCTCGAGAATGTTGATGTAAATAAATCAATAAAAATTTTGAATGATCAAACAATATACCAACCACCTAATCATCTGGACTTCAACTTTTATAAAGACACAAATAAACAGGTACGAATACTCAACCTTATCTTTTAAACGCTGTGCTACATTTACTTATAAAATATATTGTTATTTTCAGAAGTTAAAGCGAAGACTGGATTTCGAAAACATTATACCTCAAGATATTATGTCTGACTTCGGTTTAACACCGCCACATCCTAAGCAATACAAACAGAATGAACATTTAGAAGAAAAAAATTCAGGACTAGTTCTTCAAACTATTCACCAAGAATATATAAACGGTCGGGACTCAGTGAACGTGGACAATAAAAGTAAGGCAGATTTTACGGTATCGGAGGCATCACAGAACGTTGAGACACTAGCACTACGACCCATGGATGAAGATGTTATTATCAACGATAATATAATTTCAATTAATAGGAACGTCGAAAGAATGGTGGAGATAGAGGGTGTTGCTGGAATTTTTCAAAATGAGGTGGAAACAACGGTGTTACAAGTCGTGGATCAAGGAAGTATTACAAATAAAGTAAAGGATGTTAAAAATGTTGAAAGCGAGTTAGAGACATTAAGAAACTTGCAAGCAGCAGAGTTAGAACCTTCGGAGCAAAACAGTTTTATTAACTATGTTCATTCAATTAATTCGGAATATACATATACAATAGTTGTAGAGGATGTTGCTAAAAAATGTAAAGCTAAGTTGGAGACATCCAATAACTTGGAAGTAGTAGAAATACAACCTGCGAAATCACAACATATTACTAACAACATATATTTATTAACTGGTCAAGAAACAGATAAGGAGGAAATAAAAGATTTTTATGAAATCTTGCAAACCGATGTACGAACACCCAAGGAAAATGTTAAGGTAACAGATGTGACAGAAGATATAGTTAAAATAGATGTAGAGAACTCACAATATAGAAAAGATATAAAAAATTACAATTCTGGTGGAAACTTTGGAATTCGAGTGGATACTGTAGAAGCCCAAAAAGAAGAGTTACCAGCGACTTACTCACAACCATCAACTAGTACAGGAAATAAGAAAAGAAGGAAAAAAATCGAAACATCTTACATGGATTTTTTGGACTCCGATGAAGAGCCTTTTGCGTATTCTTCATCATCGGCTGAATTTTCTAGTGACAGTTCATCTGATGACTCCCTAAAATCAAAAAAACATAAAAAAAAGAAAAATAAAAAGATCGAAAAGAAGCAACCAAACGAAAAAAGAGAAAATATTGAAAAAAAACCGAAAAAGAAGGACAAAGAAAGAGAAAACACTAAAAAGAAGCACCGCCGAGAAAAACATGAAAACAAACAAGGTAAAACAATCAAAGCTAAGGAAATGGCTCCTAACCCATGTACGGGAAAAAAGTGTGGAAACAATTGTGGGGAGATTGATGAAAATAGACGTAAGAGCCTATTTACGTATTTCAATAATCTTGAAAACCAACAAAGACGACGTGATTGGATTGGGCATTGTGTTGTGCGAAAGAAAGTCGGAAGACAACAACAAGAGGAGTCCAGACGTTCGGTAACCAACGAGTACTACATCAATGAAGGAGAAGGGCGAAGGAAGGTATGTCAACAATTTATAATAGCTACTCTTAGTATTTCACAGAAGTTTATACTGTATACTATAGATAACATGCAAGACGGGTTCACTAAACTAGAAGGTAGGGGAAAGAATATACCCAAAAACAAGACTCCGGACATCGCTTATGAAGAGGCAAAAAAGTACATACATTCGTTGCCACTACTGCCATCACATTACTGTCGTAAGGATTCGACAAGATTATACCTTCCACAGGAAACGAAGTCTTTAACTAATTTATATAGGCTTTATCGCAAGCATTCCGAAAAAAACAAAATTACAAATGTTCTATCAGAAAAAGTATTCTTGAACTGGTTCAAAAATACGTTTAATGTTGGAATCCATATACCAAAAAAAGACAAGTGCCAGTCGTGCACTAAATTTAATAATAAAGAACATAAGACTGCAAACGATATATCTGACCACGAAAAACATCAGCAAGAAAAGGCATCCTCATACGAAAGATTTAAATTTCATCAAAAAATATATTTGCAAGATCAAAGTACCCTCTGCGCCAGTTTTGACCTGCAGAAGGTCTTAAACACACCATACGGAAACAATATGTTATTATTTTATAGTCGCAAATACGCTGTCTATAATTTTACAATTTATGAAAGTGTAACCAAAGAAGGATATTGCTTTCTTTGGGGTGAAGCTGACGCGAAGAGAGGAGGAAATGAGATAGCCACTTGTCTACAATCGTATATAAAAGACGTCGACCAGCGCGGTAATATCAAAAGGCTCATATTATATTGTGATAGCTGCTCGGGCCAAAATCGGAATAGAACCGTTCTGAGTATGGTAAACTACACACTAAATAAATGTGAAAGCTTAGAAATCATACAATTAAATTACCTTATACCGGGACATACATACATGCCCGTAGATTCGGTGCATGCCATAATCGAAAAAGAACTAAAAAATATGACAGTCTGGGCACCTTCCCAGTGGCCCACTTTAATTGAATGTGCGAGGAAAAACCCCAAACCATATCATGTCACCAAGTTAGACGGAACGGACTTTATATCTTGGGACGATATTCAAAACAAAACGTTCAACCCGAAAGGAAAGAAAGTTGATATGCAGAAGCTCAGGGTGGCGACATTCAAAAAAAACAAGCCAAACATTGTTTTTGTAAGGTACAGCTTTTTAGATGATAGTACAACTACCGAGATCGCTTTAAATCTGAAAGATCGTATCGATAAAGCTAAACCAAAATACTGCCTTTACCCAGAACAACGACCACTAAGTAACGCAAAATATAACGATCTGAAAAACCTGGTCATGAAAGAAATAATACCAAAACAATACAGGGATGAATACTTGAAGCTTCCAACTTCCAAAAAGATAATTGACTACCTACCTCAATCGGATGAAGAAGATGAAGACGAGATTTCGTGAGTTCATACTAAATAAAATGTAAATTAATGTATTTTATAGCCTATTATGTGTATTAAAAAGTTAAATAGTTAATCCCAGCATTATAAAAAAGAGATATGCTTTAAAATATGTCTTTTATTTTCACATTATTTTACAGTAGGTACACCATAGGAAATATGAATATTATTATTATTTAAGTCAATACAAATTTGTAAAATTTTAAAGAACTTGGATTACACCAATCAATTCAGCAGCTATAATTTACACAAACAAGGTTACACCATTTTTCCTATCCTAAAAATATTATTCTGACGATACCCCCATATAAAATAATGTTTGTTACGTCCTTTACTAGCAAAAATTTTGAAAATTATATATTAGCGTAACCAACAAATCCATCATTTTCTGAACAGATATAACAATAGTGTTTATACTGGTCTATAGACCACGTTAATTTAAGCGATTGACCAAAAAATCAAGAATTTACGACTAATATTACACTAGTTATAAATTTTAAAAATAAAATTTTTTAGTTTCTTTCGTTTTTTCCAAAATTAGGTTTTTGCTGGTAACGTCAATTAGCCTTTCTGCCATCGATATGTTTTAAATAAAAAGCTAAATGGAAGAAAATTTGCTCCAAAAGCAAGGAATTTTTATGGGCTATTCAGATAATTCAAAAGCTTTTAGAATATGGATGCCACAAATTAACAAAATAGTAATTTCAAGGGATGTAAAAATTTTTAACAAAATGACAAACAAATTTGAAGAAATCAATTATGAATATTTAAATTCTGAATCTTTTTCAGAAAATAAAGAAGAAACAGCCACAAAAAAAGTATTAATAGAAATAACCAGTGAAACAAAATAAAGAACAACATTTTTTAAATGAAGAAGAAAACGGTGAAAATGAGCTAGAAAATAGAGAAGATACTGTAGAACAAATCCAAATTCGAGAAGAAAACAGTTTTGAACAAAGAAATTTTGAATATGAAAACAGTAATATACGAGGCCAAAAAGACAGCTAAAAAATGCCAAAACGGACCGAATATTATTATATCTTATTTTGGCGAAGAAACAGAAAATAAAGAGACAAAAGATGAAGAATATTGGTAAGAACCAATAAAAAATGAATTAAAAGCAGGTTAAAAATAAGAAAGACATGGTTACTAAAAGAAAGAACATCGGATAGAAATATAGTAAGCTGCAAAATGATATTAAAAAACAATTTTAATGCAAATGGAACATTAGATAAAAAAAATGCTCGTTTAGTTGCTAGCGACTTTAACCAAAGACGAGGCTTTGATTTTTTATTATACTTATCTTAAAACACCTTGTTTTTACAAAGACGTAAATGTGGCAGTTTTAGAACGGCGCATGGAAAATTTTTCCCGATCTCCGATTTTTTTCCGTGCGCTAAATAAAAAAACAATTGAAATTAATTATAAGAAAAAACAATTATTTATTTACAATTTCTGAAAACAACATAATTAGTATATTTAGGAATCGTTGGTACTAATAGAAAAATTTATTATACAATTTGTATTATTGCAGAAGCTTAGGAGGCAAAACTGCAATTTCGACCAAATCGCCCTACAAAAATGAACTGTTAGAGGCTATGAAAGCGGCATAAATTAAAAAACTCAACGCAAAAGCCACTAAGTGAAAAATTATATTAAACGGAATGGAAAATAAATAAAAGGGCAAACAAAATAAAAGCACGAAATTAAACGAAGAAGATAGTGATGATGATTCTGATGAAGAATGTTTGTATTGCGGGTATTTATATTCCCAATCCACTGAAGGATGGGTAACTTGCAGGTCATGCACATTGTTCGTGTGCATGGAGGATGATAATGATGAGGAGTGTGCTCATATTTGTGAATACTGTAAAAAAATAGGATCAACTCTTTTTACACGAAAAAGTTAAGTTAAAATGTTGAATCTGTGTTGCTGGGGAGAATGATAATGATGAGGAGTGTGCTCATATTTGTAAATACTGTAAAAAAAATAGGATCAACTGTTTTTATACGAACAAGTTAAGTTAAATTAAGTTAAAACGTTGAATCTGTGTTATAAAATGTATATCTAAAATAAATAAACGTTAAATGCATTTTTAATAATTCAGGTCCTCTTTAATTCATTTTAAACTTTATGCCCCTTTCAAGTGTCCATTTTGCCGCAGCTGATGGGGCAAAATAGGCATTTGACAAAAATATTAGAAGCTGTTAAATGGTACTTTACGCATTTATTTTAAATAATGATGACTGTTTTCCTACTGTAAACGGATAAGACTTTTTTAAACAACTTGCTTAAAGTGCTCATTATGCCCCGGTCTCCCCTACATTTATATTACGAAATCTAATGTAGTCCTCATGTAGTCTAAACAGTTTGTTAATGTTCAGTTATTGTATTGTAGATAATAATTGTACTATGTGTCAATGATGTCTGTTAAGTTGGTAATACTGATGACAACACTGAGTATATACTTTTGTTTTAGTTTTATAGTATGAGTAAAGGAGCATGTGTCATATATAGTTAGATTTTTGAATCTTAAATTGTAGTTAAGAGAAATTTGTTATTGTTGAAATAAAAGTTAATAAGTTGCTGGGGCTCTGTATTTCATATCCAAAATATCAAAATCAGGTTATGGGTTTCTACTTCAAGAAGAACTCAAATCAACAAGCAAATATGATCGAAAATAAAAGTTCGGAAAGTTGTGAAAATGATAGAGACGGTGAAGGAAATGATACATTTGCATTATTAACTATGAAAGACGGCAAATCAAAAGAATCAGTTGGTATTTAGATTCTGGAGCCTCAAATCATTACATAAATTCAGAAGAATACTTTACTGAAGCTGTTGCACTATCGAATCCTTTCGAAATAAAAATTGTAAATTCAGAGAAGATTAGTGAGAATGAATTTTCCTCGATTACAGAAGTACGTAAGGAATGTACCGAAGGAAAAATAACCAAGCTTCTTTAGAAAAACAATACAACTCCAGCTAAGTGACCTAAGATGCACTGAAGTTGCAAATTTGAATGAAGTAGCTGTTCTGTTTTGACTAATTTAGTTATTTACATATTTTGTAATTGTAAATTTTCACTTTTCAATGTTTAGAAGGGGTGTTAAGTTGGTAATACTAATAACAAGACTGTGTATTTACTTTTGTTTTAGTTTTATGGTAAGTCTAAAGGGACATGCGTTAAATATAAATATAGATTTTTAAATTTTAAGCTGTAGTTACAAAAATTTGTTATCGTTGAAATAAAAGTTAATAAGTTGCTGGGGCTCTGTATCCTATTATCAAAACATCAAATAGTTACCAATTTCAGTTGTCGAGACACGTTAATGCAAATAAAAAAATAATATAGTATGCCATCTATATGCAAATATGTGAATAAAATATGCGTATCAATGAAGGTTAGGTTAAATCAAGGAACTTGTCACCTGTCATTATACTTATAGTACCCAAACGAACTCTTTTAACGAAATACTACACTTTTTATTACTTTTTCTTCTTACCAATATAATCAAGAATAAGTAGCGAATTTTTCGACTTGTTTGTTATATCAATCAATACGTTACACGATAATGTCTAATCATTATGGTGGAAAGAAAATTCAATACGGAATGGCCACTGTAATTACGTTCGCCCGGTAGCTAATTGAGAACCGTGTGGCTCGAGCTGGGGCTTCGCTGCCATCGGGGATGACCTAAGGCGATGCGTGAGGCGTGTGCCCCGTTTATTTTCCTTCTTATATACGGTTCAGCTCGCGCTAAATTGCCTCAGGCCCTTATTGCTCTCCAGCTACTTTACCAGAAGCGTTGTTACCGCTTCTGGCTATTGAAGTATATCTTTTTAGTCGTTTTAGTCAACTGCACGATCTTTAAATCTCGTTGATTAGCGAGATCGGCATTAATAAACCTTCCGAATTAAATACGGGGATGAAACGAAAAGTTATCTATTAAGAGAGCGAGTAATTTTTATTTGGTTCAATTTCTTGTCAATGAGTGGTTCGATTTATATGTTTTGGAATACGAAATTCCATATTCACCAGTTTGGTTGCATGTTTAACAACTTTCTACTAAGGGAAATGAATTTGTGTCACTAAAATACTTCATAAATAATTGTATGAATTAAAAAAGTCAATAATGACGCCGAAAACATCGCAAGTAGTATAATACATAAATTTATATTGTTAATTTAAATATCTCTTTTCAATTTTAAACCGTTTAAGCGAAAATATTCATACAACTGACTAACGAGAAAGACACTAATGATATTCTTAAACATTTGTTTTATTTTTAGTCATAAATTTGACTCAAAACTATTTTACGACCACCATCAAGTAGTTCGAAATGAATGAAGTGAATAGGGTCACGAAATAACGCCGGAGAACAGGTAGAATACCTTCGGTTTTGAAAGCTGCCCCAGGTAAACTGGGGAACCCTCCCGCAGGGTATACGACCGAGACGTTGCAACGTTGACATTAGAATTTCAAATATGCTTCTCAAGCAAAAAATGAAATAAATTCTTTATGTTAGGTAAATATAAAGTTAGGTGCTTCATACAGTGTCGCCCGAAAATATGTACCATAAATTAGTGAATTGGTAGATCTTACACTGGCTGTCGCGCGTTTCGATAACCATACGACAACTTCTTCAGACACCGAAGTTAAACTAAAATAACTTGGTTATTAAAATGCACATCAGACAGTGTAAGTATTATTGCGGTGGTAGTGTGTTCATTCTTGTTTTGGATTTTATTAATTCTACTATCTGGATCGCCTTCGTTCAGCTGTTGTGCCAACTTAATTTTGAAGAAATGCCATTTTCCTTTTTTAAAATATTTACGAACATTTGTTTGACTGATGTGATTTTCAGTTGCAACTCTAGTAGCCTTATAAGGATTATAAGCCATCGACAAAAAATGCAATTTTTGTTAGCTGCGGAAGCAAGGTGGCTACTTTTTGGAAGTTCTTGTACGTGTCCACTTTCTTCAAACCAGGGGCGCGCTAAGTCATGCGGCCGCCTGTGTGCAAAATATAACTTTACCCCTTTTTTAGTAAACATGTATACAAGGGTGGGTGCACATAAATAAAATTAAAATATGTGCTAATATCTATATATAATTTTGATACTGATACATTAAATAATGGGGTACACATAAAATTGAAATAATTGCTAGTACTTATCTAATTTTGAAACGAAATGTGTTACATGTTCATTTATATACCGTACGATGTATAATCCATAATTTCAAATCATTATTATCATTTGATGTTAGCAAATAAAGGAAAAATGTTTTTTCGAGAGTTCAAATAAAAAGTGTATTGATATTAATCAGCTCAACCCCACAACATTTAGATCTTGACAAGTCTTAGACATAAGGATTAACGAAGAATGAAAAAAAAGCAAAGCAATAACAAAACTGATCAAAAATAAACGCTTTTAAGGATTAAAACTAACCTTTCCGCATCTGTGGCCCTGAACAATATTCTATCATAAAATTGTTACTTGTATAGACTTCGGGGAATGTATCGTGCTAACAAACCGAAATTTCTCCAAAAATTCAGTATATCTGGATTTATATGACCCGCTGTACTCGCTCTAGTCAACTGAAAATCAATAGGATACATCTGTGAGTCACCTTGAACAATATTCAATCATAAAATTGATCAATCATATACTCTCTGGAGGCTGTATTGTGCTAACAAACTGAAAATTCTCCAAAAATGACGAAAATTTCCCACTATGCAAATAAATATTACAGTTATGTTAATTCAACATCACATTGTGATAATGTTCTTCCTTTTTTCCTCTTGTTTTCATCACATGCACATCTATACAACCGCTTATGTCCAGCTTGTGGCTGTTAACTTTTGTGATGTTTCAACTTAACTTCTCAGCGATGTTAAAGCGCTGCCTTTTTACATTACTAGAACTTCCTCAAAAGGAAGTCTTTATAACGAACTAAAAACAACATTTCTGTTACATTCTGAAATGCCTTTTAACATCTTGTCGATATTAATGCAATGTCTAAAAAATAACATCTTATCAATGATCTAAATGCGACATTTCAAAAACAATACAGTATATTCTCCTAGATGTTGTATGGACATTACTTAAACCTCTGAATAATATACCTCAAACATTATGGATGACATCATATAGATGTTTCTGTGCCTAATCAGCAAATACAGGGTGAACAACTAATAACGCCGGCTGTCGGCCATATTTCAAAAAATAGTCATAGTACAACTTTAAAAAAATACCTTCAGGAAAATGACCCTGAAAAATCGCTGGAAAATATTTTTGAGTTCCTAAAATATCTCCTATGGGGTGGAATGAACACTTGAAAACATAATACTGTGATTATCTCCAAAAAAGACATACTAAACGTATCCTAGAAATACAATGTTTCATATATTGTTGAGATTATGAAAAAATTTAGTTACTTTTTGTCTGTATTCTTCAAGTAAGAGGTGGGGGAAGGTTCAACCCAAACAACAAATGTCGTAACACTTTTTTTTTAATCGACATCCATGTTTTTGGCTTCATTTGAAAGAGTTTCTCCTTTTTAATAAGAAATGCTTAACAAAATTGGACAATTTTGTCAACGCTTTGTGAAAAAGTCCACAATTTTCCCATTTTTCTCGGAAATTTCAAATGTAATGAGGCATTTTTTAAATTCTGATGAAAACGGGTTAAAAAAATAGGAATCTATTCCAAGATATAAGATTTACAATATCAAATATAAAAATTAAAAAAATGCTTCAATTTACATTTGAAATTTCCGAGTGGATACAAAATTATCTAATTTTGTTATCAATCTTATTAAACAGAAAAACTTTTAACTGCAGCTAAAATCATTAATATCGGTTAAAAAACGAAAAAGTTATACATTTGTTCATAAGTTTGAACCTTCCCCACCCATTATTTGAAGAATAATGACAAAAAATCTCCTTAATTAAATTTATTCATAATCTCATCAAGATTTCAAAAATTGTATTTTTAGGACACCTTTAGTATGTTTTTTTGGAGTATCATGTTTTTGAGTGTTCATTCCACCCCTAGCGGATATTTTAGAGACTGCAAAATATTTTCCAGCAATTTTTCAGGATCCCTTACCTAAAGGTAATTTTTTTGAAAGTTGTACCATGATTCTTTTCTGAGATGTGGCCTACAGTCGTTCTTAGTTGTTCATCCTGTACCAACCTAAAAAAAAATAAAATTGTTTAAGCATAAAACATAACAAGTCTGGAAAGTGGAAACTATTGAACACATTCAGTGAAAGCAAGAAATAAAAAAGGGTATATTAATCCGTAGTTACCATAACGTAACTTTGAAACTGAATTAATAAAGTTTAACGGATACACATACATTACAGCTAGTTTACAGAAAATTTATTAGAATCGTTTTTTAATTATAATGAAACTAATAAAAATTTTACACCATAAAGATTTAATGAAACATTACGTTACATCAACAGAAATCCAATCTGATTAAAGAAAATTCTATCGTTTACTTACGGTTACTTTTTTCGAGTGCCTCAACCATTCCATAACGTACACCTCAAAATCCTTATCTGTGAAATATTTGAAGGTGTTCTGAACAACAGCTAATAAAACAATTACTTTAGATCAAATTGTTCCCATGGAGACCTTTGATCGATCATCATCATCTACATCAAACTTGATTGTCAGCTAATTGACTGGGACCCATTGTCCATAAGATACATGCGGGTTCTTTAAAGGAATAATAACATATTTTATTTCGAGAAGTGACTTTTCATGATTTACCTTCTATTCCATGCCTCACTCCATTGGGCAGGTAAATTCAGGTGTGCTATGAAAATTCATACTTCTTTCTTTTCTGTATAAAATAATATACTATTCTCATCTTGTTATTTTCATCCTGGAACAAATTGTATATTAACATCGTGGAATTGTAACTTAATGAAAACTAAGCATTATTAATACACTGTATACAGAAAAACTACCTATGAAGAAGATATATGAACACATTATCAAGTTCAATGAGTTTATAATTAATTGTATTCAATTGAGTATCCAATAGCTGTGTTTCTACAATAATAAATAATTGAATGCTGTTTGTTAACTGGAGCATTCAGTATCATAAGTTACATATTCTTCAACTAGATTAATATAGGTACCATTGTAAGGGACAACTACAGCTTATTTAATGTATTCAGTGAATTTTCAAATGGAAATGAGCTTTTTAACAGGAATTTCTGGTTTTAAAGTCTTAAACAGTCTCTAATTGTTCACAAGAATTGTTAGTAGTAATGTTAAAATTTTCTAAACCTGCAAAACTATATTGATGGCTAAGACTACTACTAAAAAAACTAGAACTAGAGATACTTGATTCAATATTTTTTGTACTGTTTAATACAATGTTTGTATCAGACTATCTGAAATAATTACTCCCCTTTCATTACATAATTACCAACTATTTGTTTTTTATTTTATTTCTATAAGTAGCTTCTGAAACATCTTGAACATTGAAAATATTTTCTTCTAGATTTAAATATCTGCCAACATATGAGCATGTTTTATTATTAATAATAATATCTACCCAATTGCAATATCAAGTTTTTTGTAGGGTGTAATGCATATCTAGGATTTGAAATATTGTGAATCGTTTTCAAAATATACTTACTAGGTAACTAAAATATTTTAAAAATTGAAAAAACCCTTATTTTGTAATGTTAGTGTACAATTCAGCCACCTGGAATTTCAATGTATAATAGCCGATTAAAGTATTGAATGAGTATTAAGTTTTAATAATTATGATTCTGGAAAGGTACTTACCGATAACAATTGTTGGTCGTCCATTATAACAAGAATTATAACTAAGTATACAAACTGTAGCTTAGTAGGAAATAACGGAAACGAAGACCACTTTATTCAAGTGCTACTTGCAAAATATGTGCTTCCTGCAAATAAAATATAACACATAACTGAAAACCATCCGCCATTTCATGCTTGTCATTTTTGTTTCCACAGATAACTACTGTATGTTTCGTTCATCAGTTCTTCTCCTGTTTTCTTCTTTTTTATGTTACTGTGATGTTTAATATGAGATATTACTGAGAGTTTTATGAACTAACTTCGTACAGACGTAATAAGTACGATGTTAATAAAAATTATTTCGAAAGATGTAAAAGTAACTGCAACATGTGATCATCTTAGAAACATGTTAATTTATAATATTACACTAACGTTCTGTATGTGACATTAGTGAGAAGTATACAAATTAACACCGTGTGAATGTTTCCCATAGGAAGTTACTAAAAAGAAGTTCATAGGATACGCATGTAACTGCGAATTCAAGTATTACTGTGTACATCAAAAATATGTTTTATTTACATGACATGGATGTTAATAGAGTTGGTAATAAAATTAAGACATATAGGAGATATCTTATTAACGTTTCAAATAAACATAATGAAAATTCTCTAAAAAGAACATCACAAAAAAGACTTGTTATGTTTCTAGTTTAGTGGGTTGGTACTCCAAGTACCATAGCACCCGTTGTACTGGCTTTACTGAATTGAATATCAATACGGTTCATCTTTGAGACGCTCTGAATAATATCCAATCATAAAATTGGTTACTTCTATATACTCCGGAGGCTGTATCGTGCTAACAAACTGAAATTTCTGAAAAAGTTACAAAATGTTGTACTTCAAGTACCATAGCACCCGTTGTATTGGCTCTGGTGACCTGAAAATCAATAGGGATCATCTGTGACATGTCCTTGACAATATTCAATCATAAAATTGCTGACTTATTGCACTCCGGAGGCTGTATCGTGTTAACAGGACATGTAAGGAAAAGTAGCCAACGACAACGACGACATACACACAGGATTTTTTTTCTAAAAACCGTTTTTTTGTGTTGTTGTGGATGGAAAACGTGAAAATAACTCAAACAAAAATTTCAAAATTCCAACTTTTTTTGGGGTAAACCAATACTTTTCTCGCATATAGATAGGTTGGGCGGAAAAGTAATAAAAATGTAATATAACAGACAAAAAGAACAAAATACCTTATTCGAGGCACTCTTTTCTTATCTTTTTTTCGGCAAAATCTTTAATGAACTCGTCTAAAGGAATACAATCCATAAGGTCACTTTCTATGGACATAATTGCCAAATAACTGTGTATCTTTTGTACCATAGTTGATGAAAATTTTTTTTATCAATTTTAATTTTTAAAAAGACCTTTTACTTTTCCGTCCAACCTATCTAATATGCGAGAAAAGTATTGGTTTACCCACAAAAAAGTTGAAATTTTGAAAAAAAAATTTGAGTTATTTTTACGTTTTCCATCAAGAACAACACGAAAAAATGGTTTTTAGTAAAAAAATCCTGTGTGTATGTCGTTGTCGTTAAGTTTATATATACCTGACTTCTTTAATAGTTAATAATTTTTGTTTTTACATTCAACAATTTTGTACTGACGTTACTTTCTGTTTTAAAAGAAATTGTTTTATTCGTTGCTGAAGATATTATCTTGGAAATATTATTAGAAATACTTCCTGCATATGTGATGGTTTTATAAGTTTTTATTTCATCAGCTTGTTTAGGAAATATTAGTTGTAATGCCACTTTTTCCTCTTTTTTACTAATTAGCTTATTTATCATATTTAATGGATAACCGTTGGATCTTGCTATTTGTCTAATTGTATCAATCTCTCTATCAAAATTACATTTATTCATAGGAACTGAAAAAGCTCTATTTATCATTGAACTATATGCCGCCAGTCTGTGTGACATAGGGTGATTGGAATTGAATGGAATTGTCACATCAGTCTGTGTTGGTTTTCGGTAAATTGAATAATCAAGTACATTATTAACTCTTTGAATTTTTAAATCAAGAAAATTGATTGAGCTATTTTCTTCAATTTCTAATGTAAATTTAATTTTTGGGTGTAAATTATTGATGTGGTTGAAAAATACATCTAATTGTCGTTCACTACCCATAAAACAAGCTAATATGTCATCTACATATCTATACCAAAATAAACTATTTTTCGAAATATTACTTTCAAAGATCTTTCTTTCAAAATTGTGCATAAAAATGTTAGTTAAAATAGGTGAAATAGGGCTTCCCATTGGCAAACCTTCATTTTGAATGTATATCTTATTGTCAAAAGTGAAATAATTCTGATTAATGCATACGTCAAATAAATTAAGTATATCTGATATTATTCCTGGATTAATATTTTTATCTTCTAGTAATTTTCTTACAAGTATTAGGCATTCTTTAGGAGGAATTTTAGTAAACATATTAGTTACATCGAACGAAATGAGTTTATAGTTATCTTGCAAGTGGGTTGCTTCCAACTTTTTGATTAGTTCTATTGAATTTCTAATTGAGTACTGAGATTCATATCCGTAACTATTGAGTATATTGTTGAGCCTCTTTGCCAATATATTATTAGGAGCATTAACATAAGAAACTACAGGTCTAATTGGTTTCGTTATTTTATGTAATTTAACGGTTCCATATAATTGTGGACAATGAGGATTCTTATGTATGATAGACCTCTTTTCGTAATCACTTAAAAGATAATTTGAATTATTAACAATATCCCTTACATTATTAGAAAACTTTTTTGTTGGGTCTGCTTTAAGAACTTTTACATCGCTAGATTCTATAAAGTTATATATTTTGGAATTGTAATTTTCAGTCGTCAAAATGACAGTTCTGTTCCCTTATCAGATTTTGTAACTGTTAGGTTATTATCTTCTATCTTCTTTTTTATTGCATTTAAAACTGTAATGTCATTTTTTGTTTGACGTTTAACTTTTGAAGGTTCAATATTTTTGATCAAATTGGCAATTTCTAATTTCTCATAAAGAAAATTATTTGAATTAGATTTTAAAGCTATTTCTGACTCTGTAGCTATAATTTGTTTTATATTATTCATAAATTTTGGTGGTATGCTGTACTTTAAACCTTTATTTGAAAATTCTATTTCGCTATCTGTAAAATTAGTGTCTGAAAGGTTTTCAAATCGTGGTGCAGTGTGTTGTTATATAGGTACTTACAGTTTCATGAAGTTTTGAGTATTGAATTTTATGTTGTGTGTGTTCAAGATTCTGTAGCTTCTTCTCTTGTTTCTTAAATTTCTTATGCTTCATCGTGCTGACACTTTCTCTAATGTTGTCATCCAAACAGTCAAATTCCACTGGATGTAATTGGAATGTGATTTCTGAATGTACAACTTTTATGTAGTTGTCTAAGGAGTCTCTAACCTTGAACCATTTCTTACATTCTCCCTTTATCCAAACTCATTGAGCACATTTTATAGCTTTTTGTGCTTGTGGTGTTTTAGCGTGACTTTTATATTCACATAATTTGGTATTACCTTTTTCAGCTTGTTAGCACGATACAGCCTCCAGCGTGTATACAATTGAACCGTTTTATTGTTACCAAACAGCACACTGGTATAGTCCCTAAATCCGACTCTGTCTAAGCCAGGTATGAAAGTTAAAATTATGGCGGACGCGCAGGGTTTCTTAGAATTGTTTACGAATAGTGACTATCTTATCATTGTTTTTGTGACCAGTCTTATCTAGAAAATGCCAGAAAGCCAATTGTTTTTGAGTAAGCCGCAATCTAGAATTATCTGGTGAAAAAGGCACTAATATATATATATATATATAATATATATATATATATATATATATATATATATATATATATATATATATATAAAGGACCGATCAGCCGATAAGTTCAGTTGATAATTTGACATCGTGAGATAAACAAGTAAATAAGTGAATATAAATTAGTTTAAGTGAATATACTGTGTAAATAATTAGTGAATAGTTTAGTGTTTAAATAAATTAGTAAGTAGCCATACCGTGTGTTTAAAGTTTATCCCACCCGTTTACTGTTTAAATAAATAAGAAAAACATTACATTATGATATATATATATATACATATATATATATATATATATATATATATATATATATATATATATATATATATATAAAGGACCGATCAGCCGATAAGTTCAGTTGATAATTTGACATCGTGAGATAAACAAGTAAATAAGTGAATATAAATTAGTGAACTGTTTATATAAATTAGTTTAAGTGAATATACTGTGTAAATAATTAGTGAATAGTTTAGTGTTTAAATAAATTAGTAAGTAGCCATACCGTGTGTTTAAAGTTTATCCCACCCGTTTACTGTTTAAATAAATAAGAAAAACATTACATTATGATTGAATATTGTTCAGGGCGTCTTATAGATGAACCTTATTGATTTTTAGCTCACCAGAGTTAGTACAACGGGTGCTATAGTACCTGAAGTGCCACATTTTTCTCCTTTTTGCAGCAATTTCGGGTTTAGTACCATATAGCCTCCGAAGTGTATACAAGTGGCCAATTTTATAATTGGATATTTTTCAAGGTGTCTCATTCAAAGTGTCTCACATATGTACCCTATTGATTTTCAGCTGACTATATAGCGAGTACAGCGGGTCCTATAAATCTAGATATACTGCATTTTTCGTTACTTTTGGAGAAATTTCGGTTTGTTAGCACGATACATCCCCCGACGTGTATACAAGTGACAATTTTATGATAGAATATTAATCAGGGCATCTCACAGATGCGGAAAAGTTAGTTTTAATCTTTAAAACCGTTTTTTACATTGAATGAGCTATTATTTATGATATTGTTAGAGGAAATAGTGACCTAGTATTCTGAAGAAGTTGTTCTTTGTGTTTACTCACACACTTCAAACTCTTTATTTTTAAATGGATTAGGCCGGGGATTGTCTGTCAACAAATTTCGGACGCTGTTCAAAATGCCACAATGGGTCGCATGTATCTTTGTGACCAGGATGTTCTACTTTGAATTCCTGCGTTGACTTGGATACCCCGTATTTGTGTGCCGCATTCCTATAGGGATCGGAACTATAGAGGCATCACTTATGCCGAAAATAGAGCGCCCTGGTGTTAAATAAGAAAAACATTGTGATGTAGACAGTATAATAAACAACCTACAAAATGCAAAAAATGAGTAGATCTTTTTATTTTCTTTGCCAGGAAAAATTGTTGGTATGTAAGATGGGTGTAGGGGATTATCTGATTGACAGAATGAGCACTGCAAATTCTAGTATTTTTATTTGATTCTGAATTCTTCCGATGTTTTCTGAAAGGTAATTAAAAAACTTGAAGTGATTCGTTTTGTACAAATGTTTACTTTCTTCACCTTAATAGCATTTAATTATTTGAACTTATTATATAATATTAAAGTCAGCAAACACATTACTAGTTTTTTATTTTATATAATCAATGAAATCGTACAGAAAACAACATTTTATTCTCTCGATAATAATCTTTTATTTATGTAAAAAAACATTTAGAACTTTTCTAATAGCTGCCAATTGTAGTATCATACTGATTATACACAAAATAATAGTTAACAAAATGTTTTAATTAGAACATTTTAATTACATATGGGTTTTTACTGCATTTATTCATTTTTGATGTTTAAAGGTTATCCACGCAGTGTTCAATGAATTTTCGGAGAAACTATAAAATTTCAACTGCCTAGTATTTTTATACAGCATATTTGAACAGCCATGAATACAGAAAGATACTTTTGATGACGACATCACAAACATTTAATATCAGTTTTAAAAAATGAACATTTAAAAACGCTGATTATACAAAACTACTAATAGTGTTTACATCACATTGCTTGTGTTTTTTCACGGCAGATGGCATAAACGTCATCTTTCTCGGTCCCTATATGATATATTATTATTCTTTTCTTCATTAATTGCGGATTCCATCGATTCTACATTATATTCATTTTTCTTTGGCATTTTTGGGAGCTAGGCATATAAAAAACCGCATTGGTTTAGTTACAGGACAAATCACAACCAGGTATTGGATAGGCGTCCCCAATAACTGGTTACGCTACGAATAATCCTATTTAAATTGAATTTCACAAAACAGCGGAAACGCACTAGATTTCAACATGAAAATTGTGCAAAATGCAGCTATGGGACAGGTGTCCAACCACTGAAAATAAGAATATTCTACTTTCAGTTATTTACACCCCCATTAAACATAACATTTTTTATATCAAATAGAACTTTAAAAAAAGTTTCAACATACCTGATGTTACTTTTCCGCCCAACTTATCTAATATGCGAGAAAAGTATTGGTTCACCCACAAAAAAGTTGAAACACGAAAAAAATGGTTTTAAGAAAAAAAATCCTGTGTGTTTGTCGTCGTCGTTTTCGTCGGCCACTTTTCGTTACATGTCTTATTAGCAAGAGAGTGCAACAAATCATCAATTTTATAATTGAATATTGTTCAGGACATCTTACAGATGAACCCTATTTATTTTCAATTCACAATAGCCAGTACAACGGAAGCTATGGTACTTGAAGTACGACAATTTTGTCATTTTTTGAGAAATTTCAGTTTGTTAGCACGATATAGTGTCCGGAGTGCAAAGAGCCACCAATTATATGACTGAATATTATTCAGAACATCTCACAGATAAACTCTGTTGATTTTCAATTCACCACAGCCAGTTCAACAGGTGCTATAGTACTTAAAGTACGACATTTTTGTCATTTTTGGAGAAATTTCAGTTTGTTAGCACGATACAGCCTCCGGAGTATATACAAGTGACACATTTTATGATTGGATATTATTCAGGGCGTCTCAAAGATGAACCCTATTGAGATTCAGCTAACTAAAGCCAGTACAACGAGTGCTATGGTACTTGAGATACAAAATTTTTGTCATTTTTGGAAAAATTTCGTTTTGTTAGCACGATACATCCCCCGAAGTGTATACAAGTGACAATTTTAAGATAGAATATTGATCAAGGCATCTCACAGATGCGGAAAAGTTAGTTTTAATCTTTAAAACCGTTTATAGTTAAATATGCATTACCTCTGTCATTGAATCCGAGGAATGTGATAAACGCATTCAGGAAATCTGGTATCTGGTCATTTAACGACGAAGTCTTACAAGATTCGGACTTGGCGCCACATATGTCAAGGGCCGTCTGGACCCGACGAATCAAGATCTGTCATCAAATTCAATTAATTCTGAACTACTGAACGATATACCCAATTTGGACAGTTCAACTTTAGTTACTGCGCACGTGTTTAATGGGCCAGTAGCTGGACACCGGAAAAAAATGCGTTGGAAGAAGAACAACACATCAGAGCACGGAGAAAGAGGAAAATGGAAGAAAGAAAACAGAACAAAGGAAATAAAAAAGAAAAAGGAAAAGGTAAAGAAAAGGGGAAGAAAGACGAGAACATAGAAAAGGTAAAGAAAAGAATATTAAATTAAAGCAATGATTCTGATGAAGAGGATGAATGTTTTTGCATTGTTTGTGGTATGTTATATAAGGACGATTTATCAGGTGGTGATTGGATACAATGTATCTCTTGTAAAGAATGGGCTCAAGTTGGGTGCATCAAGGGTGATATCACATCATACATTTGCTTGAATTGTAATTCAGATTACGATTAGTACGAATAGTTTTTCTTATTCTTAATAGAGTCTATAATACTTAGTTACTCCATAGTTATAGTTTATAAAACATTTTTCTATAATAAAGTATTATGTTATTCTCATGTTCGTTTTCTTTCATAGGATTAGTTTGTATAACATCATGTTAATACTTGCCCCAGAGCTGTTAGTTTTAGCCCCAAGGACGGGGTAAGAATTAACAAACGCTTTTCTCGATATAAAAATGTCTGTTTAAGACATCAATAATTCAATCTTTTATTTATGTTATTAACATAATATCTAAACATTTGAAGTATCAAATGACGCAAAAATCAGGTCATAATGTTGAATAATTTCGGAATCACAAATGAATATGAAATTTTTGTTAATTGTGGCCCCGGCCTCCTCTACCCCGACTTCTCCAAATACAAATATAACTCGTGCGTTTTATTGCGTATTGTCTGAATAATGATTAGAAGCATTCTTAATACTTACTGTCCTTAAAACTAAGTGAGGATTCTAGTTCCTCTGTACACGTCCTATCAACTAAAATTTTTTCGGAAGAATCGGCCGTAAAGTAACGGCTATTATACTCTCTAATTTTTTGTTGGAGCATTTTCCGTTCCAAGGTGATGTCAGTTCTGTAGGTGGATGGATCTTCATGTACTTCAACTGAGTTTATGCCATAAAAATCATGAAAGTACTTGTGTCGCCCTGTACATCGTATGCTTTGACGTCATATCTTTTGTAAAGGGTGTACCTATTTTTACGTCGTCAAGAGATTTTTGGTGTGATATCATAAACAAACATTTTAAGAAATGTTTCTCGTTTAGTCAGAATTTTCAAAAAACCTTCAAAATTATCCCTATTCACCACAGTTTACGATATGAAGTTTTGAAAAATATTAGTTTTTTTCTAAAACCAAACTAAATTGAAATATATCAAAACTATTTTGATTCTATAAATTTAGGCCTCCTAAATCAATCGATAGTTATTTTTGTAAATTTTTTGCGTTGATATGGAGGATGTCGTCAGCTTTCTTAATTCGCCATATACTAATTTTAATTTAAACAGCGTTTTGTAATAAATTTATTTCAACGCTAGTCTGGGTTCTATTTATATCCACATTTACACTAATCAAATCTATTTACACTGGTTTACTAAATCACTGGACTTCTCTAGAGACTCTTTTTCTATTACTCGATTTGACTAGTATTTTTTTTGTACTTATTATATATTGATTTTCAGATCTTTTTGTTAATCAATAACTCTGTAACGGGCGTCAATTGTACGACACCCGTGTATAAATATGATTTGAAATCTTGGAATTTTAAGAATGTATTTAAGTGCAGATTAACACTTCCTGTTACTGAAATATTTACGTTGATAGTCAACTGAAAGTTTTGTAATTTTCAATTCTAAAATTTTTATATACTCAAAAATACTTTTTTTATGACCTACTAGTTCTAAGAAATATGAATGGCAAAATTGTACTTTTCTATTCAATCGTATATCTAATTAAATTCTTTACTCACCTCTTCATCTCCGTTTTCTTGATGATCACCATGCTCCTCCATAAGCACAAAATCAACATCATTATTATTGTTTTTATTATTCAATTCCGGCGACCTTCTCACTTCATTTACCGCGATCCTGCTTCTCTTCCTACGGGAATTTAACAAATCAACCGTCAGCTGGTCACTAGCTAGGGAATCAGGTGAATCTGGATGACTGTCCATATTTAACAGAGACACATTTTTTCGTATTCGAAAGAGAAGAAGAACGATTCGGATTGATGGCAAGAAAGCTCGAGGCAAACTGACGTCTTGCGTTGCCCGCGAGCTAGTGACCACTAGAGGGGAGAGGTACAGGTACCAGGACCGGACGACGGGTACTTTCGATCATGGTCAAGGTAGTACCGGAACGCGGAGGTCATGTACCAGAGAGGCTGGGGAAGAAGCTTTAATTGGGTTTCGGTTCTTATCGGTCGTAGGAATCTTTGTACATTTGGCGATTGCGCGTTCACCAATTTTTTAAAAGTTATGATTCAATGTGGTATTTTTATTATTTTTACGCATTTGACTGATTTTTAGAAATGTTAGTTAGTAAAAACAGAGTATTTATTATGTGTAGAAATCTTGTTAAATACACTCATGAACAAAATTAACGCAATACTTAAAATGTTGGTACCTGATTTAGAATAAATTATCAAAAGCATTTTAAATTTTTGTGAAAATAGAATTGACAATTTAGTATACCAGGTGAACTAAAAGAATATTTATGTACCGTAAATTGAAAACATTCTGTGGGGTAAACTAAAGGCTACACCTTTTTTCTTTGCAAATACTTAGAAAAATTAATTAATACTCTATATTTTGTTTCTTTTTTTATTTATAATAATCACTTGTTCCTCTAGGGTAATTAGCGGAGTAGTTTACAAATACATCCAAATATTCAATAAGAATTGTAACAGTTTATGAAAAATGTTTATGCTTTTCAGGAAGGAAATGATTTTCTGAGGGTTGCATTTTTCTCCAATTGTCTCTTGAAGGGTTCTTCCTATATTGAAGGCTCTTCTTTCAGTTTCGAGCTCTGTAGAGATAGTTTCGTGCGGAATTGTAGGGCATACATTGGATAAGACAATTCTCTCCGAGGGAGTTAATAGTCTTCTGGCTTTGATTTTTTCTCAGTTAATGGTAATTTCACCATGAAGTTGTAGGAAATTATCGACACAATTTTCGCTCGAGAGATAAACGCATACTCTGTTTAGTCGTGGTTTGGCATCTTCTTATCTTTTGCTATGTGCGAAGTTTCTATAATGTAAGTTGTTTGATGTATTTCGAGACTTTTAGTATTTTCTTCTGTTGATTTCTGAGTTTATTATTTTTTCGTTCCACTAGTATTCTCGTCAGTTTCTTCTATTCTAAAACTTGTTGTTCTTCAACATCATTGTATCAGTTCTTTTTTTATTTGGTTTAATTTTTTTAAATTTTAGCGAAGAAACTACATACCATTTTTGCTCAGTAAACTTTTTAGCGTTTAGGTATTAGTGGTTGTGGTAGAAAATCTTTTCGAATTTTGAAGTACTTCTCTGCATTTAGACTTATCGTCTATATTATTATTAATTACATACAAACTACTTATAACATCACAATGAGATTTACTTTTCACTAAATTACCTTCTAAATTGCAAGTACCGTTTTTGGTTACATCAACTAAATGATCGTGCATCTCAAATGTTCCATCTCAGCTACACAGATTACTTCGTCAATGTTTGTTTATGTAAATTTCTTCCGGATTAGATCTAGCAACTTCTATTATTATATTATCAAGCCGTTATTCATTATTAATATAAGATAAATACATAATATTTAATTCTATATTATTTAAAATGTTACATTCAACTTCGTTTACAGTTATAATACAATGGGTCTCGCAGCAGATAACGCGCTCATGTGGTTCAGGTTGTCGCTCGCCTCATTTTATTTAATGAAATTTACTTTTTCGACCCTTAATCTGTGGAAAAAAGTCATTTTATTTAGTTTCACGCCAGCTGTAGTCAAATATGGACGAAACATCACCATGGACAATTGATTCACCAGCATATCTTTAAATAAAAGCCTGTTGGAGAATTAAATAACAGCGGTCGCTACAATAAAAAATAACCTAAAGAGTTTCTGACGGCTAGACCAGTGGGCTCAAGCATGTTCGGCTGTGAAAAAAATTTTAAATTAATTTCATGCATCCCGAGAATAAAGAAAAATGTACTTCTAATCTCGAGTATGCATGTCGGTGACAGCCGGAAATTATTATGTTATAAAATGTGGTGTTGACACCATCGACCAATTTTATGTTCGAACTATAACTGTACCACAAACACAAGGTGTATAGTTGCCATAAATGCATTTTCAATACATACTTAAAAACATTCTGATTTTAATATGCTCTGTAGTGTTTGAACTCAAAATTCAACAGTTAAAATAATTTCAATCGCTAATGAAACACCCTGTATATATATTTCTATTTTTTATACGCTCAACAACTGTATCTTCTAAATGGGCAAAGATAAAGGAAGCGTAGTTACATATAATAATAATTAATAAAGTAAAATCTAAAATTTCGATTCTTTTAAGATTAACAACGATAATAAAATTTTTGATAAGATGTGTGCACAATTTTAAAGTTAGAAGATCCAGAAAGAAAATATTTGTATGTAATGTGCAAAGTTTAATAATTTTTCGCAGAGTGCTTTCGACTATAAGTCATCATCAGTGCTTCTTTGTCTAGTTTCTTGTAACCCTAGTCTAAAAGCTGTTTTAGACTACACAATTTCTTGTACAAGATTTGGTTCAATTTCTTGTACAAAATCTGGAACTACAAATTATTTGGCAGTAAATTTATTCTGTATTATACTGTACACTGTATACTGTCCGTTTGGTGTGTGAATTATCGATTATTTTTGATTAATTTATTGTTATAAATGAAACTAACACATAAACGTTGATAAACGTGAAACTGTAAACAATCAAGTATGTTAGGTTACGGGGTGTTATAATGGTGTCGTCTCATTTCAGGACCTCTCATTTGAGGACCTATGCAAAATTTACCTGTTTTTGTCTCATTTACGGACCTAGCCTACGATACAAGTTTAAACCGAATCACTTGCGGACCTTTCAATAATCTATTGCCTGAGATATATCTCGTTAAGTTCACCCTCGAAAGGGATTAGACCGATGTGTACCATAAAATGGTCGTACATCGATAAAAGGGCTGATGTTAGCAATATATATAAAGCATGGTACGGTTTAGTACTCAAAAAAGGAGAGATGTTAAATTTCTCCTTGTTGCATATTCCGACTCAAAGCAAACGTGATAAGTACAGTTGAACTGATGCGTGTGGTGAAAAAGTGATTTACTGAATTTAGTCAAGTACCGTATTTGTGTGAATGAAACTTTAATTCTAATTTTGTTTACGTATGCCCATGGCGCTTTGCGGAGGATATAAGTACCGAAAAAAGAAGATCTTGAAGAACACATCTGTGTTTTGGGTGTGCAATGCCAATCAATGTAAAGGTACGTTAACAACTGACTCGGGGTACCTTTACATTAAAGAGAATAATAATCATTCATGCGTTCCCAATGTTGCCGCACAAACCGTCGAAAAATGCTTATTTCAATGCAAGAAGCCAGGTCGTGAGGCAACCACAGCCCTAAGTAAGATTTTTGACGAAGAACTTTCTGCAGTTAAAGACGCTGGGTTAGACTTTGTCACTGAAATTCCATTGTTTGTGTCCAAGAAAGCGTCACTTTATCGTAACCGAAATAGGGCGCTGGGATTTTCCAGTTTTAAGTCAAGTACCGATATCACGCTCTCCAGTGAACTTGTTCATGACTTTCTCTTAATTGATGATGATGTCGCAGGAGACCGAATTTTGGCATTCGCAAATGAAACAGGAAGGGAATACTTAAAACAAGCGAACGACTTTTTTGGTGATGGGACTTTTAAAACTTGTTGTAAACAGTTTCACCAACACCATCCATTGTGATTTGGGAAGTACTCAAGAATCGACAAATATAATTCCGGTTTTATATACATAGTTGCCAGATAGACGAGAAGAAACATATTCGAGATTGTTTTCTGCATTAAAAAAAGTGGTCTCCGAGTTACAACCGAAAGCATTCAAAATAGACTTTGAAAGGTCCATGATTAATACATTGAAAAAGCATTTACCCACCACTATTTAGAAGGGTTGCAATTTCCACTTCAATCAAAGCCCTTGGCGAAAAGTTTAGTATTAGCATCTAGGCCTAGAGAGGTTCTCGCCTAGAGGTCCTAAAATGGTACTTCATGTTATTTACGGCTTTGACGAAGGTCCTCAAATGATACAAACGGGGCCGGGGTCCTCAAGTGAGAGGTCCGCAAGTGAGACCGGTCCCGTTATAATATATCCCAACTGCGCATGCCGTTGGCCTAGAAATTGTGTAGAAATAGAACATGTTCTATTTTCCAAAACAATTTTCGGTTCAATCTACGTTTTTGAAACTGTATGATACTAGCGTTCAAAAAATTGAACCAAATCTTGTACAAGAAATTGTGTAGTCTAAACAGCTTTAAGAAGCCCTGATAATGACTTATAGTCATACAAAATCTTTTCTGTCTGGATCTTCTAATAATAAAAAAATCTCAAAGAGATAACCTGTGCTAGACAGTAGGTACTATGGTGAATACACATTATAGGAAACATTTTCGACTTCCCAGGATAAACGTAACAAACTAAATTTCTTAATCGACAGCGGAGCGGACATTAGTGTCGTTCCTTTCTCTTCTTTTAAGGGAAACAAACGAGACAATTCTTATGTAACTTCTGCAACCGGGCATCGCATTTCTACTTATGGCAAGCAATTTATAAATGTGGATTTTGGTTTAAGGAAGAATTTCATTTTACTATAGCGGTAGTAAATAAACCTATTATAGGAGCTGATTTCCTAACTAAACCAAGTTGGTGAGGTTAGAGAAAGCTGTGAAATAGATGGAAATGTTTCAAATTTGCCTACACTTTTTGCACTTCAAAATCACTCCCAAACACAATACAAAACATCATATCGTCACTAAGAGACACCTTCCTTTTTCAAAACTCAGGAAGTCATATTCTAAAGAATTCAAAATTGCTAAAACTGAATTCGATGAAATGTTAAATTTAGGTATTATTAGATCTTCATCATCTTTAGTAACTTCATCTTTACACATGGTACATAAAAGCGACGGTATTTTGCGAGCTTACAGTGACTATGGACAGCTTAACAAGGTAAACAGTACCTGAAGGATATCCTCTGCCATTGATCTCAGATGTAAATCTGGAATTAAATGGTTGTCGCATAAATGAGACTCTTAATTATAAACATTTTTATGTTATAGAAGTTTATTAATAATAAATAAAGTCATGTACGTAGCAAACATTTTTACAACTACATTCTAGATTCTATTAATTTTCAACAACGATATGAATTTTGCAAGGGTAAAATCAAAGTTATCAAAAGTATTTGATTTCATTTACATGAATTCCCTTGCGGGGACAATGAAAAATAGGTACCAATATACAGGAACAACTGTTTTAAAATCTATTGATACTAACATTAATTATAAGCAAGATCTGCTAAAAAAATGCCTCAGGAGATAAAAATTTAATGCCTGATCTACAGTCACTCAATTTGACTGGATATTTATGACAATTATTTTAAAAGTATACTAATTTTTGGTGACTGTGAAAATTTACCATACGACTCATTTAATTTTATCAAATATCTTGGAAACTGAACTATAATAATTCAATTGAATTTAGTTTTAATAAATAAATACATTTTTCCTACTTTTTTTTTCAAATAAGTAAATAAAGTTTTCAGATGACATTTAGGATAAATGATACGATTTTAATTGTTATCAAGTAGGATATTTGGTTTGCATAATAATATAAAAATTTAAAGGGGAAATCTATTGATTTTCTAATTAAAAGGAGGTTGTCAGTTCGAAAGCTTACCGAAGAGATATATAATGCTAGGCTTTATTTGGAGGTAAACGTACTATTTCTCATATATTAATACAATATCTGCCTTGTATAACACTTTGGTTAGACCTAAGCTAGACTTTGCATCTTTCATTTGGGGTGAGCAAGCAGAAGTACATTTGTAAGCTGTTGAGAGAGTACAAAATAGATTCCTTAGATATCTTTATTTCAAGAAATACCGAAAATGGCCGGCCTATGTAACAGTGAGATCAACAAGATTACGTATAGAATTTAATGTTATTTCTTTACAGTCTAGACGTCAGTTATTAGTAATGATCTTCTTGTATAAATTGGTAAACAGTATCACAAATTCTAGTGCTATACTCTCTTTAATACCCTTTAAAGTACCCCAAAAGGTAACAAGATGCAAAATTCCTTTTGGAATACTAGAATCTTCCATCTCCTCCTCACCTCTGAATTCCTTGTTGAAACTAGCGAACAATGTATATCAATTGTCGGAAATAATTTTTTTAATGCCGTTGTCGCAATTTAGGCATGAAGTATATAAATATTTGAAAATTACCGGAGTATAAGATTTGGTTCTGTCAGTTTTGTATTTTCTATTTTGTATTTTCTATTTCGTACTTCGTATTTCGTATTTTGGATTCGGTATTTTGTATTATATAGCTAATGTCCTTATAATTAGGTTGTAAAACCTGTTAGAACTAAATAAATAAATAAATAAATAAATAAGAAAAGTAAATTGAGATCGAGAATGATAAAAAAGAATTTTGAAGTTTATGGAGGTGAGATTGAAATCGAGAATTGAGAGTTTTGATGTTTGGAAAAGATGTAATAGTAATAGAAACTTGGTCAATAAAAAAGGAAAATTTGATATGAAAAGTGTAATCGTTAGAATTTATGAAGAAGATGATTTTCAACATAGAAGATAATAGTTTCTCCATTTAAAGGATATATCTGGAGAAGAAATCGAGACATTGATTGCAAATTTTGGGAAGATCCTGTTAATAATTTTTTTGACAGAACTGCAGTGGGAAATTTATAATGAATATTAAATTTGGTGTTGAAGACGTTTAGAAAATTTAAAATGTACCATAAAATTTTTTATTAGATATCTCTAAAATTCATTTGGCATTTATTTCAAAATTTATGTATGCATTTACGATCAGTAGTTTATAAAAATGGTAATTGTCACTTAATAATTAAAACTGTCAAGTTTCTAAAAAGTGTCATATTTGGTTGAAACGTCTTTTGTAAATTCTTCAATAATAATTAAAATAGAAATTAGGAATAATTGGTTAATATAATAATTTCTTATCAATTAATTTTAACAAGAAAAAAGGTACAATATTATATAATGAATCAATCTAAATTGGAGAATTTTTTGAAACCCTACCCTGAGAAGAGTCAATAAATAAAAAATTAAATAATAATCATATAAGTATTTATCCATTCACCAGAGGAGGATTGGACGAGGACTGTGACCACTCCGATCCCCAGACCTCACCTGTTTGGACTTCTCTCTTCGGTTAGAAGATTTTGTTTACCAAATTCCACCTACAATGAGAGACGACATGAAAGTACAAATACAAGAGGCCATTAGAAGCCTGCCAATAGCAGAAATCGAAGCTGCTGTAATGTCCACGCATGAGCGGCTTGAACAATGCATTGAAGACAGTTTAAGGAGGCATTAGCTTAATTTCAGAATCGGTCCTTTATTCTTCTTATGCCCCTACACTTTTTTTTGAATATTTGAACTAAGAATACTTTCATTATTTGAAAGTTATTAAATTCTATCATCGACTCTTAAAAAAAGAGAATTAAATAAGAATAATTACCAGTGTAATAGCGTATTTTTCAAATTTTATGATAACTAAATTTTCTTTCTTCGATATTTAAGGAGACTGTTTGCTGCATTTACTAGATCATCGGCAACATTCGCTCATTGTAATATTTTGCAATTTGCTGTACCCTACGTCTTTTTTCTATTATAAAACTTAATGGGCTGAGCACTCTACCTTATATAACTCCTTGCGTTGTTTTAAGTTTTGTTGTTTCGATATGTTATTTAGTTCAAGAATTTTTATTTTTATTTGTCAATGTATAAAGTGGTTTTTTAATGTCGAAGTCCATACCTGGCAAGAACCTCGCCTTTTTCTGTCCTGTCCGTTAGGAGACCTGTTCGATTCATTTCTTAAATTCTCTACCTCGTTACATAATCTTTCTCTCTTCTCTACTCATTGCTTTGATTGAATTTAAATACAAAACGATACGAGATTGCTTCGGTCGGTCTCAAATGAGTACTGATGATGGACGTACTCGAGAGATACAGTAATTGGTAGTGGTTTTTAGACCAAGCAATTTCACCAAATTTGAAGGAAGTTTTTTAACGAAGCTTAAATTCGCTCATTTTAGTTCAGGTAATCGAATAGAAACATTTTAACTTGAACTATTATAATAAAAAAGTTGTCGTGAAATGCCCGGATGTTAAATAGTTTTCTTTAAACTTATGTTATGTCTTTTTTGTGAATTTTTATTTAGATGTACTAAGAAAGGGAAGGAAAACTGTCAAACTGACAATTAGTTTAAAAATGTCGCGAAGATTTGGTATTGCATCTAACGATTCAATTAATGATATTATATCTAATAATATACCAAAAAATACAATCAAATCAAAAAAATATGTATGGAAAATATTTCTCGAATTTTGTGCGACCAGAGAATACGAACTGAATGCTGAAACGAGTTTGCATAATTTGGCTAATATATAATATAGAAAGAACGAAGATAAAATTTGAAATGTTTCAAAACAGATAGGATCTATTTTTCATCAACCCCCGTAATAATTGTTTTGAAATTTTGAGCTAGGAATATAAAAATCTTTAGTTTTAGTAGTTTTTTGTGGGGATTTAATCAGATTTGCGAATTTATAGGATTACAGGATGAAAACAAAATTCGAAATTTTCAAATGGTTATTTTTTATGTTTTCTTTAACAGGGGTTAAAGTAACTATATTGGAACATTTTATTTCGAAATTTACAAATATATATCATTGATAGAAGAAAGATAACATTTGAAATATTTCAAAACTGATAGGACTTATTTTTTTCCAACCCCCGTAATAATTGTTTTGCAATATGCAGTTAGGAATTTTAGTAGTATTTATTGTGCAGTTTTATCTAGATATACGAATTTATGGGACTGTAAGAACGAAAACAATATTCGAAATTTTTCAAATAAATATGTTCGATGTTTTCTTCAACCCCCGTAACAACTGTATTAAAATATTCCCTAGATTAATCATTGACGACTTCATATCGTGGGTATCTTTAGCGCCTTTTAATCTCTAATTCTTGAACGAAATCAAGTTCTTGTTTCTTATCACAAATATGTAGTACTAGTTGTGTGTTAGGTGTCAATGAATGTTTGGTGTGAAATAGATGTTTTGTGTAGTGCAATTTCTCTGGTTGTTTTAATTTGTATGCTTGTAAGTGTTCACTGTGTCTAATTTCAAAAATTTTAATGGTTGGACCCACATAGACAGCATTACATTCTTGATATTTAAGGAAATAAATACCAGACATTTTTATGGGGATATTTTTGTTTCTACATTTAACCCCATGGGGCCACATTTGTCGGAGTGTATGAGATTTGATACACCTTCTGTTCTTGACTTGCTTTCTTTTGATGCTAATTTTACATTGATTCAGGTTTTCTGAAGGATTGAATTTCATACCTGCTACGAACTTATTCAAATTAATAAATTTCAATTGCTTGTCATTAATATGACCAAAAAATTACATAATTGAATCTCACAGGTTCGACGATTTTGCTATAGGAGCAGATTCTGCAACTTGCTGGATAGAATATAGTTTACTTCTTCTTTCAGCTTTCAAAACAATTTCACCATTTTCGTTAATAAAATTTAAGTATGATTCTCAGAAACTTTGTAGGTGTTCCTCTAGATGTTGCATTCCAAATTGAAATCAAGTTTGTTTTTTAGTTCAGGTACGAACATATTGTTCCTTTTCCTGATTATCCATTATCCATTGGTATCTTGACAGCTCCTGATCCAATAATATTTGTTATTTTATCGATAGGCAAATAAACCTTCTGATTATTCAACGTATGTAAATTTGTGAATTTCGATTTATTTTTGCACATATGTGATGTTGCACCGCTATCTAAACACCATTCATTTCTTGTAGTGTGCTCTTCCCAATTTCCTACTGCTATATTTGTACCTTCTGAAATCATGAATTATTCTTCATCTACTTCTAGAGTACCTTCTGCTTTGGATGCTTCGTGTCTTTCTTTCCTAATTGCTTCCATGTATTCCAAAGTTATTCCTGCTAATAAATAACCAACAAAACGAAGAGGAAATTTCTCCAAACAGATTTTTTCGATCCCTACAACAATAGTCTTCAAATATAATATGAAAATCTAGGATTTTAATAGTTTTTTACACAATTTTCTCTAGATTTTCCTTACACGTGCCTTTGAAGACGATTTTTTTAGTATTGCCTGGTCTATATCAAGAGTACACGTAACATTTTTTCCTCTGTTCGTTTTTCGATCTTGCGGTTTCAATTTTTTGTTCGGAGTTTGTTTATCAAGTGTTCTGCTCGATTCTATACAGCATGGCATAATATATTTTTTTTTAAATAAATTTCAAATGATTCGATCCAGTTATTTAGTAATTTGTTTTGGCGTTTTCCATGTAAATAATGATTTAGTTTATTATCCATTTAATAAATAAAAAGCTATTATTTATACTCGAGTTTTGAATCCGATACTAGTGGCGTATTCGTATTATTTTTGAACTTAGAATACGTTTCTTACCTTTTTCTTACATCACTATACATTGTTAACAGATTTCTAAATATACAGGGTGAGCTATTACTGAGTAGTGACATCATCAGATTGTTTATTAAATGGAAAAACCAATATATTTATTTATTTAATTCTGTTTATCAAGTTTCAACATAATTTTAGTGATTTTTATTAAACTATACATTAATTTTCGCTATTAAAATTTTTTGTTGGCGTTCTCAAACACGTTCGAATTCTTTAAATCACAATGTAACGTTAGCTAATTACAATTTATCAGTTTATATTCGAAATCTTCATGTAAAAACAAGATTTATATATTCAGACGTGTATAAATATGTCAAAGAGGCGCGGTTAGTTGTTCAAGATTTCAATGGATTGTTGTATTGAAGAGAGCATTTTCTTCTTCCTCTCTGCACCGGTCAACAACCGGCCAAATCGCCGCGGCCCACTCGATCTTCGTTTGGCTTCTTCTTTGCTTTGCTGGCTTCTTCACAGACCGCTCGCTATCTTCTGATGACCCACATCTTCATCTCCCGGAGATATTTTTTTGCGCCATACCTAACAGTGTACGGAATCCTAACAACAGTACCGGACTAGCAAATGTTCATTTAGAATTATATAAAATATAATAATAAGTATAAATAATAATGAAATAAAGATCAAGGGAGATGTTTTATTCACGTGTAAGAAAATATGGCAACACCGCAGACGACTAGAATGTTTATATGACCTTAATATCTACTGGTTACTTGAAATCGACCCAGGGCAATTTCTTAAAAAAAAAGAATGATAATAGTATCAATCAATCAATTTTATTAACAGCACTTTAATATGTATTTATTACTCTTACCGTTTACAATGTAATGCTATTCAACATAAAAGAGACAATGTAAGTTTAGAAGTCTGAATTCATACAAAAATGTCAAGAACTGCTAACAAAAAGTCAATTTTAATCATTCAGTTGGTTATAATGATGAAAACTTATATAAAGTCGAGTGACATTTGACAAAGGGGAGTCGAGTTTTATTCAAGGTAGAGTCCATATCACTGCATACGAGTTAGATAGAAAGCGGGAGTTGAAAAGTCAGCCATTTTGGTAAAAAAGGTTTGTGCAATGAAATAAACCAAAGCTAATTGGTATAATTGTGAGTAAGCAATTCATAATTCTACTTACCTTTTATGAAATCAATGCAATCAGCAGATACATAAACTTTTCTTGGTACATATGAACTGTGCTTTTTCGTAACAAACATTCTTTTTTCGTATGAAGTTCCCCATCCCTATAGATTGTATAACATTGTAATTTTTTAGATATACGAGGTCTGGCTATTAAATAACGAGACTGCGCGCCTAGAGAACGCCCTAGACGGTTGGGGTAAAAAACGAGTAGTGCGTTGGGTGTAGATACCTTGTCTATGCACGTCCCAAAACACGTTTCCGTCACTATTATAGTATTTGTGCAGTAGCAGTTTGAAACGAACGTGTTTTTTCTCGTGCCTAAAACCATGTGTGACGAAAAACAGGAGCAACGTATCAATCTCCAATTTCTCGTTAAATTGAAAAAAACTGCTACTCAGTGCTATAAATTGTTGCAAGAGGCCTGTGGGGACAATTCTATATCTCGTGCGCGTGTTTTTGAGTAGTATAAGCGCTTTAGTGAGGGCCGAGAGAGCACTGAAGATGACCAGCGCCCAGGTCGCCTTGTGACTGTTTCAACTCCGGAACCAGAGACCAAAATCAACCAAATTGTGCGTGCAGATCGTCGAATGAACATCTGGATAATTGCCGAGGCTGTAAACGCCGATAAATTAATGGCTAAAAAAATTTTAGACGAGGAGTTACACATGACAAAAGTCTGTGCGAAGTTGGTGCCAAAAAATCTGACTCCTGACCAAAAGCTCTTGCGTCAACGGGTCTCCTCAGATTTCCTTGAACGGTTAGAAGAAAATCCCGTACCGATGAAAAACGTTATTACTTGCGACGAAACGTGGATTTTTCAATACGGTGTTGGGCCACTTTGTCAAATACAAAATTTTGACTAAAAAACATGAACAGTCCACTTGGGTCCCTATTCATCCGTTTCTGGTCCGATGTCATCATCTTCTGCTTGTTCATTTATCTGTAAACTGGTCTAGAAATCGTGAAGCAATGGCGGAATATACGGAAAAAGACTTTGAAGATCTTTGTATTCTAATTGTTCCACAAGTCTTCCAGTAGGATAGAGGATGCCCAAGTTAAAAGCTTTGGGTAACCTCTGTTCTTTTTTTAGAAACATTAACACTATAGAAAAGTACATTTTACTTATTAGAATATTTGAAATAAATGTTGAACGGTTCCTCAGCCTTAAACATAAGCCATTGTATTTTCAGCCATTCTACTTTTATGTCTTGTTCCCCTTTTTTTCTGTTAGTGACTAGCGCCTCTAGCCTAGTGGTGCTTTTAAAGTCCTCAGATTTCATTTTTACCACCTAAAATTTGTTAGTTTTCTTGGCGTTGGAAATAACTCTTACCCAGTCATTTGGCAAAAAAATATCATGGTAGAATCATTTTTGTTTTTTGATCATCCCAAAGTCTCTGTCGCACGGCAAGTACGAACGACCGGAAATAAGAAACTTGTGGTGTATGACAGTGGGAGTAAAATCATTGGAGACCGTCATGTATGTACAAATAGATGCGAATTTTATATTGCGGTTTTCACCCGCATTGGTCGCTGTAAACGATCAAAACTGGTGTTTTTACATAGGTTCTTACATAGTGCAAAGCCAATTTCTTGCGAACCCCGTGAGGCCATACCCTCATGTCATACGTACATGTGTACTTGATCTGTGGTTAGATTATGGATGCCCAAACAATACGTCTACAGCTGTCTTTTATAATATGCCACTACCGTAGAAATACTGGGAGTTGCTAAGTTCTTCATCAAATCAAAAGCAATGGTCGTTGTGATATCTTTATCTTTAGTTGGATCTTTCTTCAATCCATTTCAAGCCGCCTCTACCATCCGTAAGTGTGACTCTTTTTCTTTTTCCGCTGTACTTTTTTGCACACCGCTAGAGTTTTTTATTGTAATGTTATAGGAATCACATATTTTGCATGTATCGGTCACAGGGTACCAACAATGAAGATTAAAATCTTCATTAAATATATTTGAAAAGACAAATTTGGATACCTTTACTTCTGGCTCATCGCTTTGTACATACAATTCAAAGCTTAGTAGTAATATTTAAATCGGATGAGAGATACTCTCGATTGGGTTTTTCTGGCGGCTATAGTGGGATGTGTATTTGGCAAACCCATTTATAATTTTTTATACGTTTTGAATATCCTCTTCCTTGGTCTTATTCTTAGGAGGATGTTTCCGTCTCTTATCTAGCGGCGGAGTGGTGAGTTTGCCACCCATTGTCTTATTTATTAAAGCTCTAGTAAGTCTGCCATCCGAAAGTTTCAAACAGTTCTTGAAAAATGATTTGTAAACGGTTACTATTTCACCTGTTTCTTTTCGCAATGTATAGATTCTTGTCTTTTGACGTTTATTAGGATCCCTAGCTGATGTAACTCGTTCTTTATTAACAGCATTTATGTAGGTAGTTTGTAAATTAAAATTGGATAAGTTGTAAAGGCTTTGGAAGATATTTCTTCTTTCTCAAATACTTAACAGCGAATGGCACTTCTGAAGACAGCTACAAACACCATCAAGAAATGTATTTTCAGGAAGAAGATTACCACGAGAGTTAAGATAAGATTCTCCCGAATTCCGTCCAATTTTAGATTTATGCCTCGTTCAACCCTGCTTAATCTGTGTTCGCTTTTTACCCTTACTTGATGTGTGTTCTAAACTGGCAACTTCATTTTCTTCAAAACTTTGCTCAGACATTGATGACTGAGACTGAATATTGAAGTCAGATTCAGAATCAGTGTCAAATTCACTTAACGATGAAATAAAACAATATAATTTGTTTAAATCTTCATCTATTTGAACTAATGTTCAATTTAAACTTGTTGACGAATTTCACTAACACAGTAGCTTTGTCAAAACGAATGAAGGTAAAATATAAAAATGTCTCAATATATACAGTGCTAAATACAAAATTCTATTTACTATGGTTAACAATGGTATTGAAAGAAATTACCTGGAAATTCATTCACTACAAACATTCCTAAGCTATCTTCTAGGTAAAGAGGTTCAATAAAAGAGACTGATTGATATATATTTGGTCGTTAAGGAGATTACCTGAATATTATATATATATATATATATATATATATATATATATATATATATATAATAAAAATGATTTTTCTATATTTCATAAACCATCATATACAGATATTACAATTCATAATAGTTCGGTCCACCCATTCAGTCATAAACTAGCAGCTTTCAATAGTATGATACACAGACTCTTAACAGTCCCATTAAATATTAATAATTATAACAAAGAATTAAATATCATAAAACGAATAGCAGTTAATAATAATTACGATCCAAATTTAATTGACAATATCATAAATAAAAAGATGAAAAACAGACTTTAGAACAAGTGTTCCTTTCAGATAAAAAAATAATAAACAATTTAAAAGCTTAACATACTTTGGAACACCATCCTTAAAAATTAAATCATTTTTAGAAACTTTAGACATGAATATTTCCATTAAAACTGATCACAATTTATCCAAATTCATTAAAAATAATAAATCTAAATCTTCAAAATTAAACAAATCAGGAGTTTATAAATTAAAATGTGGTAATGACCATTGTGATAAAATTTATATCGGTAGAACTTTTATTTTAAAACTAGAATTTCGGAACACAAACGTAGCTAACACAAAAAAAAATTAGATTCTAACTATTCAAATCATTTATTAGAAAACCAACACATTTTCGACCCAAATTTTGAAATTCTCCATGTAGTCGGTAAATCCTATAGTTTAAGTTTATTAGAGGCCCTAGAGATTAACAAAAATAAATATTCAGGTAATCTCCTTAACGACCAAATATATATCAATCAGTCTCCTTTATTGAACCTCTTTATCTAGAAGATAGCTTAGGAATGTTTGTAGTGAATGAATTTCCAGGTAGTTTCTTTCAATACCATTGTTAACCATAGTAAATAGAATTCTGTACTTAGCACTGTATATATTAAGACATTTTTATATTTTACCTTCATTCGTTTTGACAAAACTACTGTGTTAGTGAAACGCGTCAACAAGTTTAAATTGAACATTAGTTCAAATAAATGAAGATTTAAACAAATTATATTGTTTTATTTCATCGTTCAGTATGGATCTTCATCAAGTAAAAGCCTCATCTATTCAATTTTCAAATTCACTTGGTTCACGAATAATGGATGTATCAGAAAATGACATTTCAAACTGGAAACAAAGAATTTGGATTAAATATTATATTTAAATCACTATTCTTCAAAATAAGAAACACATTTTCCGCCAAATAAATTTTAGGTTATAATCTTTAAAATGAATATTTTCAATTCACTAATTAAGTAATTTGAATCATTCTTTATATAAAATACAAGTAGCTACTTACCGTTACAGAAATCTGCACAAACCCAAATAAGATAGCAAGCTGATAATATACTTGGTAAATGAATACAAGTATAGGGATCGAGACGGAACTATAGAGGCAGCACTTATGCCGAAAGTAGAGCGCCCTGGTGTTAAATAAGAAAAACATTGTGATGTAAACACTATAATAAACAACCTACAAAATGGAAAAAATGAATAATCTTTTTATTTTCTTTGTCAGGAAAAATTGTTGGTATGTAAGATGGGTGTAGGGGATTATCTGATTTTTGATTATTGACAAAATGAGCACTGCAAATTCTAGTATTTTTATTTGGTTCCCAATCTTCCCGATGTTTTCTGAAAGGTAATTAAAAAGCTTGAAGTGATTCGTTTTGTACAAATGTTTACTTTCTTCCCCTTAATAGTATTTAATTATTTGAACTTATTATATAATATTAAAGTCAGCAAACACATTACTAGTTTTTTATTTTATATAATCAATGAAATCGTACAGAAAACAACATTTTATTCTCTCGATAATAATCTTTTATTTATGTAAAAAGAAAGTTTAGAACTTTTCTAATAGCTGCCAATTGTAGTATGATACTGATTATACACAAAATAATAGTTAACAAAATGTTTTAATTAGAACATTTTAATTACTTATGGGTTTTTACTGCATTTATTCATTTTTGACGTTCCAAGGTTATCCACGCAGTGTTCAATGAATTTTCGGAGAAACTATAAAATTTCAACTGCGTAGTATTTTTATACAGCATATTTGAACAGATACTTTTGATGACGACATCACAACCATTTAATATCAATTTTAAAAAATGAACATTTAAAAACGCTGATTATACAAAACTACTAATACTTAATAGTGCTTACATCACATTGTTTGTGTTTTTTCACGGCAGATGGCATAAACGACATCTTTCTCGGTCCCTATAACGTAAGCCCTCAACGACACATTACAAAATCTGGAACGTCAGACTGGCCCAACTGTCACTTAGGGTACATTTCCGTATCAAAAAGTATTAAAATCTCGATGCGGCCCAAGTGTTTATGCTGTGCCATCTACTCGTAGATGGTAATAGAGAAATGTTATTTGACAAATATATTTGATAAATCTATAAATATGATATATAAATATGATGCAAAAAGGGTGTAAAACAGTAAACCACACTTAACCATATAAACACATCTACCGTCGTTTAGACTTTACAGTTAGGTAGCGCTGCGATCTTAATCTTGGATCCCAATATGCTCAAAACTACCTCCTCATCATAGATAAATATTTTCTATATAAAAGTATTTTCATAGAAACACGTGTCTATATTTATGATTGTATATTTTTTGTTCAGATTAATTCAAAATAATAATATACAGTAAAAGGTCGTGTTTCAACAAAGGTATTATATTCGATAATATATTTCTTTTGCTAAAACATCGTGAAATAAAATTGTTGTTGTGTTTTTCTGTGTACTAAGATCTCCAACAGGCAGATGTCTTCTGCTGCGCCATCATTTTATATACACACTGTGAAGCTTTCCAACTTGTTTGAGTTCGATCTGATAAGTAACTTTTCATAAGTTCGAGAGCGGTACCTCTAATGCCGTAATTATTGAGATTATTTATTAAATTCCTGTATTCAACCCTGTCGAAGGCCCTAGTATGACATCCAAAGCGTTCGTTGTGGTTCTTCAACCGTCGATTATGGCATTTTCTGTGTTAAAATTTTAGATAATAAAAGCGAATTGGCTATCTGTTATAATACACTCGTCGCATATTTGGTTTTAGGTGTTTATTTTACGAATTATTAATTTTGTAGTACCCCCGCTGGACTATAAAAATGCCTGTTCAGTATATTCTTCAAAACTAATATTCTTTTCCAATTGATAAGAAATTATCTATAATTTTTTACAAATTCATAAAACATATTAATTTGGTAAAACGTACCATTGACTATTTATTTCAGTTTATTACGATTTTCTTACAAAAGCAAGCGTGCTCATTGATAATCTTGTCTTTTAAATTAAAAAATGAACCCTAATCATAGAGAAAATCGATACCTCACTCCTGAGGAGAGTGCTGTAGTCGTTGACTTGAAGAAGGCTGGACCCAGGTTCAAGTGGCTGAAAGATTCCATATTGCTCAATCTGCTATCTCTCGTGCCCAAAGAAGATTTCGTGAAACTGAAGTCAACGAAAGACGACCAATACTGTTTTCTACGACTTCAGGCCATGAGACAAAGATTTGTCACCTCAACTTTGCTACGATAGGAGTTTATAAGACTGTACAACTTTCCAATTCGCACCGACACTGTACGTAGACTGTTTACAGAGTCAATTTTGAATGCTAGGTTTCCAGCTAGAGCTCCTCCTTTGACACCAGCACATCGAAAAACAAGATTGGCATTTGCTAGAGAACATCTAGGTTGAACAAATCAACAATGGTCCAACGTACTCTTTTCCGACGAATCTAGATTTTGTCTGTGTGATAACAACCGACGTCTACCAGTGTATAAACGCCCTAGAGAGCGTTATTCTCAATGCTGTATACAGCCAAGATATGCTTATTGTGGTGGGCCAGTTATTCTCAATGCTGCATACAGCCAAAATATGTTTATGGTGGTGGGTCAGTTATGGTATGGGCTGGCATCAATATGGAGGCTCGTACCGATTTGGTGGTACTTCAAGGAGGCTGTCTTACAGCTCAGAGATATATTGTAGACATTTTAGAAACTCATGTTATACCATGATTACCTTAGCCGAGTTAGCTTAACGCTTGGTGGGCGTGTGAGATAGTCTGAATCAAAATGATGTCATAAATACAATGTTAAGTATGCCAAGAAGGTGTCAATGTATAATTGATGCCACAGGAGGACCTACCCGTTACTAGCTTTATTTTTGAAAACTTTTTTTTCATATTTGTTATTTTCATTTTTCCTAATTTTTGTTAACCATCTGTATATTAATTAAAACTGCTTAATTTTTCCTAAATATTGTTTGCTTATTACTTATGCTAAAAATATACGGTGACTTTCAAAAATAAATATAGATAAATGTCTTTAAAAATACGAATTTTAAATTATGCGATAATTTTTCTGGCTAGTGTATTATGTTTATTTAAAAATTATATAATTCTTGTTTTTGAAGACTGCTCAAAAATCTTTGTAAGATTATTTATTACAAATATCGGCCTGTAGTTATCTACCTTTGTTGCTTTGTTGGATCTCCAAATTTAAAACTTGGAGTTATGATTGATTCTTTCCATTCTTTGGGGATTTTACCATGAGAAAAACATACGTTTAATTATATAAATTAATGGTTCTATTAAATCAACGTGAATGTTTTTTAATTATTCTAGTTGAAATATTGTCATGTCTAGGTAAACAATTATTTTTTAGTTTAGATATATACACCATAATTCTTCTTTATTTAAGGGTTTAAGAAATATTGCTTTGTTAATTTTGGGATTATTTAAAAAATTAATAGGTAATTCCGTTTTTTGTATTTTTTCTGCCATTTTGTCACCAAGATTTACAAAAAAATGATCACTTTCGTTAGCTTTTCCTTTTTCATCTGTCACATCGTTTCCGTCTTCTATAATGATGTGAGAAAATTCAGTTGGTTTATTTGTTATGTTATTTATAGTATCCCAATTTTCTTTATAAAGGTGGATTTATAAACTCTGTTGTTCCCGTTGTTCGTTGCTGCCGTCTTTTCCAAGTTGCTGGCGATTCGTTATTCACAGTTGTTCCCGAGTCGACTAATTTATATCGTTTTTCGTTGCTGGCGTTGTCGAAATTTGATTGGTCATAACCAAACCAAACCACAAGCTCGTATCGTAAACAGCGCCACGTCAAGTGAGAAATGTTAACTTCACATGTAGAAATCGCGCATCACAAGAGTGAATCTGATTAGTGCTTTTAACTCGACAGCTGGTAGCACCAATAGTTTTCCTCATTTCATGCTGCCGAAGTGCATCAATAAATAGTAGCTTATGTAGCGCCTCTCTTGACTGACCGTAAAAACAGTAGTGTCAGTTTTGAGTTTAAAATGATTGGTATAAATCAAGTCACGTGGCACTAACTTCAGTTTTCATTGGTGGAACTGCGAAACACGAATAACAAGATATAAAATTTGGTTATTTGAGAGCAACGACGAACGACGTGGAAACGACGAACACCACGGCAACAACGGTTTATAAACGCATGTATGTGATATCAATGTTTCATTTTCGAGCAGCGGGAATCACGAACAACCAATAACGAACAACAGAGTTTATAAATCCAGCTTAAATGTTTCCAGCAGCATTTATTTTATTTTATTGTTATTATTTATTTATAATGATAATACATACATACTATACGAATAAATAAATATTATCCATGTAACAGCGTTATGTTGCCGCACATATTGTAAAAAATCGTGGCTGTCGAAAAGCAGCTTGTCCGTAAGTTTCTTATAATTGACTTTTCCCAAATTAATCTTACATATTTCTCAAAAAACTGCGACGAGGACAGATTTTCTTACATAAAGAAATTCTACAAGGTACCTATAGAAGTTTCTTCTTTTTCACATCACTTTCCCAAGATTTCCATTTATATTATTGATAGAACAAATCCTTCTGAAGCTCCAGTTTGTACGACAAATTCTAATCCCTTATGAAATTAATTGTCTCGACCCTAACTTCGTGGAATCTACTCATATTACTGTTTTAAATGGAATTTACTATTTCTAGTTAATTCCACAATGTATTGAAAAAATGTTCAAAATTCTAAGAAATTTGACAATTGTGCCCGTGCTAAATATCGAAACAATTGTCAAATTTCTTAGAATTTTTAACATTTTTTAAAATATATTGCGGAATTATCTAGAAACTGTAAGTTTCATTTAAAACACTTATACTCGAAATTACCATAAACAAATTTTCCTGAAACATTGATGCCATTTCTACTTGAAGCAGAAGCATTATACAAATCCAAAAAATGTATCTAACGAATCAATGAACAAATTTTCCTTACACGTTTGTTCACTTCCCTATACAGAGTGGAAAGTCTAACTGGAACAAATTCTGTAACTTGATAAATAAAAGTTTATCGCAAAATTCCTGAAACACGTCAATTTTTATTCTCAATGGGGTATATTACAAAAATATTTGTTTATCTTTTTAGTTATCTGGTGGGGTTGCAGACAACCCCAACTTTTTTTTTTAAATGGAAGGGTAGGTTGATTAATTTTTTATTTGAAAGCTTTTTCAATTGTAAATACAATTCCACTTTTTTTGTTACTTTTTATAAGCAATGTGTCGGAAACAAATGAAATAAGGAAATATTTACTCAAATTACTTTAATGCAATAAATGTTCAAAGTGTTCTCCACCTTGTTGCTGACAATATCCTAATCGATTATAAATAGCATTCCGAACATTTTGTAACACTTCCGGTGTTACTTGCCTAATTTCGTCCCTGATTCTTTGTTGAAGCTCGGCGATGTCGTTAGGTTCAGTGGCATAAACTTTGCTCTTTAGATATCCCCATAAAAAAAGATCTAATGGAGTAAGATCGGGTGATCTTGCTAGCCACTCAATTGGGCCCCTTCTTCCAATCCACCTATTTGGAAACACTTCGTTAAGATAGGTCCGTACATTTTCAGCAAAATGTGGTGGTGCCCCATCTTGTTGAAGCCACATCCGTTGGTAAAATAAGTTGGGATCCAAATTATTGGGGAATAAATTTACTAAACTAGGAATCAGTTCTTCTTGGAGCATATTAAGGTATGTTTCTCCGGTTACGTTTCCATTTAAAAAAAATGACCTACTATGCGATCACCAATAGTTCCAACCCAGACGTTTGTTTTTTTGAGGCCTTTGGGTATGGGATTCACGCATCCAACGGGGATTTTCGTCAGCTCAATAACGGTAGTTCTGTCGATTGACGTGCCCATGTAATGTGAACGTAGCCTCATCAGAAAATAGCGCCCATTCCAAAGCAATTTGTCCACCATCGATAGAAGCCATAATTCGTTCGCAAAATTCGAGTCTACGATCAGGATCATCTTCGTTAAGCTCCTGTAGGTTTTGCATCTTATATGGGTATTTTTTGGCTTCTTTAAGAATTTTTAAAACGCCTGTGTGACTGACAACATGAACGCGAGCTATTTGCCTAGCTGGAGTAACATGATTTTCTTCAACTTCCAACAATATGTTCAACTGAGCTTCTTCGTCAACTTTTAAAATCTTTTGTCGAGGAGCCTTCCTTACGCGGCCCAACTCCCGATATCGAGTTTCAATTTTGCTAATCGTACTTCGATTAATTGAAGGTAATTCTGGATGAACTTCAGTAAACAGTCGAGCGACATCAGTCTGTATTCGACTTCTGTCCCCATATCCGATCATCATTAAAATTTCGATACGATGCGTCTCGGTTAAATAGGGCATTTTCTTATTTGTTATTTACACGTTGAAATACAAACAAGTACTAACAAATCAATCACATTCAGTTCAAATTGACCAAAAAACTATCGAGCAGGTTTTTTATTGGGCTTATCAAGTAAGAAAAAATGTACCTATACATTAAAGTAATTTGAGTAAATATTTCCGTATTTCTTTTTTTTCTGACACATTGCTTATAAAAAGTAACAAAAAAAGTGGAATTGTATTAACAATTGAAAAAGCTTTAAAATAAAGAATTAATCAACCTACTCTTCCATTTAAAAAAAAGTTGGGGTTGTCTGCAACCCCACCAGATAATTAAAAAGATAAACAAATCTCTTTGTAATATGCCCCATTGAAAATTAAAATTGACGTGTTTCAGGAATTTTGCGATAAACCTTTAATTGTCAAGTTACAGAATTTGTTCCAGTTAGACTTTCCACTCTGTATTATGTTTTTGAAATTAATATTTTTCATCACCTGAAACTGTTACACGCTCTACTGAAGCAGAAGCATTATACAAATCCAAAAAATTTATCATACCCAAATGTCTTTTTGAAAGTAGTAAGCGAATATGCGAACATTTCCTAGGAAGGACGATACACACTCATCCAGGATATTGAAATATCTATAAGAACGTCCAGATAAGGGGTTGAATGCGAACAAGTTGAAGGGAAGTTCTATCGGAGATTTATTGATCGCCTTAAGGGTAATTTAGAACTAGGGCTCGAGAAAAAATCGTAGAGATTAGGGTACCGAGAGGAAGTGATTTTAGCATGGAAATATCGACTGAATTATATACAGTGCGCTTAAAAATATTTTTTAGTAAATTATTACATTTTCCCATCTTTATGCTCGATAAAATCTTGTATTTGATTAATAGAGGATTGTAATGAAAACTGAGGCATTGTTATGGTGTTACTGGTAGTATTTAATAAGGTAAAAATAGGCCTAATATTCTCAGTTGGAAATAGTGGATGAAAAGGGTGGATATCTCAATTTTCGATGTTCAAGCGTAAATTACTGAAAACCAGACTTCTTATCGAGAAATGTGGCAAGTAAAAATTGAAATGAATTAAAAAATGTACAATTTACATCAGTTGTTTTTTCCCCCAACCCCAAAATTACCAAGAAAAACAAAAAATCGTGTTTTTGAGTTTTAACTTTTTCCGTTTAAAAATCAATCGATTTTTCTCAAAATTGGTGGAAAGATGTTTTTCTGTTCTGAAAAAATTCTATTTCTCAACTTTAAAAATACTAACTCGTTAAAGAAATATTGCGTCTATTATAAATATATAAAGGAAACAGCTGTAAAAAATAAAAGAAAAACTGAAATTGGCATTTTGTTCTGTACATTTTTTTTAAATATATAATAAGATATTAGCGACCCGCTTAGGCTTCGGAGCATATTATGCCTACACTAATAGTTAGGGGAGAGAGGGGTTAAATTATCCCCCTTAGAAAAAAACAACTTGAAAATCGAGTAACATTTTTTAAAACCTTATATCAAGATAAGCCTCTAAGAGAGGCAATTCTCTTAACAAAACACCATTTTTCTGATAGAAATATTTATTAACTTAGAAAAAATTTAAAAAATGCAATAAAGACCAAAGGGATCGTTGTATCCACATGTTGGGTGTTAAGCTTTGGTTCTTTTTTATATAGAATATAGAAAACCACAATGTCTATAACCCAGTTGATCTGTGTAATAAATAAGTATGTAGAAGAATTTGTTTTTCAAGTTGTTGATAAAGAAATATCAAAACAGTTGTCATGTAAGTATGTCATTTTTGAAATAACAAAAGTTACCTTGCAAAAATAAAGTCGTTTTAATATTTATTAATGAAATATAGCCCATACAACGAACCAGTACATGCGGATTCAATTAAAAGGAATGTTTAGGAAAACAGTTATCTACATTGGGGGAAAAATGATCCCTTCTACAATCAACAGTTCAAATATAACGTTAAAAGTAGTCCCACCTCTACTTTTATCCCCAGAAAAGCATTGTACTAACGTACTTTTTAATGTGCTTCAGTTATGCAGCTTTCACTACAGAGTTAGTTTTTCAATGAGTAAAAATCTATTTTTAAAGGTAAGTGATGTTAAATTTTTCATCAAAATGAGGTGTGATTCTAGTATAATTATATATAATATAAGTGATATTATCGGCGATTTCGGGATCCCACTTTAGTCTGTCAAATACATACCAATCGATGGTAGCTTTCTATCCTTGTCTAAAATATTTTTTGTCTTGCTTTTTATTTGTAAATAAACAAAGTCTCTGGAATGAATTGTATTTTTGGTTAATATTCTAAAATTCTTCAAGTTTTATCTGTTTTTCTTTTCTTTTGGCTAGTTATAATGGATTTATTTTATTATTAATAGCAATCTATTTTTAAACGACTTATTCGTGAAATGAATGATGGTAGGACTGTTGCTGCATTGGAAATAATGCTCAAATGGTTGCTTGAAAGCAAGTCTACTTCTCATTTTAAATACTTCTCTCATCCATCTTTAACCATGCAAATATATATATATATATATATATATATATATATATATATATATTCCTATACTATTTTTTAAAAGATATGTCGACGATTGTATCACTGCCGTACCAGAAAATCAAATTGACGAAATTCTAGACGCTTTTAATAATTTCCATCCCAAACTTCAGTTTACTTCAGAAACAGAACTTGAACATAAAATTAATTTCTTAGATATGACAATCATACGACAAGAAAACAATGAAGAACTTAAAACAAAATGGTATACCAAAAACACTTGGTCGGGTCGCTACCTAAACTATAATTCCCACCACCCAAATTCACAGAAAAACAGTGTTATCATAAATTTAACCGATAGAGCGCTAACTCTAACATCACCCGAATATAGATTCGAGATCTTAAAGAAAGTAAAAAAGGTTCTTCATGAAAATAATTTCCCTACAAAGTTAATAAACAGAATCATAAATCAACGTACACACAAATTATATAATAGTAACATACCTGATAAAAAACAGATAAATGATAAAAGCATAAAAAAATATATTGCTATGCCATACACAGCAGAATTATCAGAAAAAATGAAATATATCTTAGGTAAGCATGATATCATTGTATGTCACAAAGCACAACATCTATTATCATCTTTGTTCACATCATTGAAAAGTAAAGTTCCAACTAAAATGAAATCGAATGTCGTCTACTCAATACCATGCTTAAATTGCCCCAATAAGTACACAGGAATGACTACACAATACCTTAATAACAGGCTAAACGGACACAAATACACTAAAAATGCCTCAACAGCTTTACATAAACATGAATCTAGCCAAAACCACGAATTTAACTTTTCAAATACTAAAATTCTGGCACAAGATAACAATTACCAAAAACTTTTGATGAAAGAAATGATTTACATAAAAAAGGAACAGCATACTGTCAATGATAAACAAGACACAAATCATTTAAGCCATATCTATCACAACTTAATACTATAAATAAACAATGAATATTATTTCAATTTTTGTGACCACCTCGTATATTCCATTTTAATAATTAATATACACCTTATCTCTCTGCCATTGAAAAACTAAGTAACGAAAACCAGAATACTTACTCAAAAAGGAAAAAAAACGAAAACAATAATAGAACCTTCATTCTTTCCATTCCTAATTTTACCATTAAAATGTAAACATCGAGGCACGTACCATAATAAAACTTAATTTCAAAATTTTATTCCTGCATGTGAGCTGGAAAACCTTTTAATTTTTGACTTTTAATTTTTAATTGTGAATGTCTTCATTGTAAGCTACCAAATTTCATTTTAATTCTTTCCACTCGTAGGTACTGTTCCACAAAATAAAACAGATTTTGATAAAGCCTACTATGATGGGCGAAACGTCGTCATAAAATTTTCGTATTATTCACAAGAAACCTATACCCATATATATGTATATATATATATATATATATATATATATATATATATATATATATATATATATATATATATATATATATATATATATATATATATATTAATACAGTTCCCTTATTTTAAATTTTAAAGAATTTTATTTTCATATGCAACACTTTTGAATAACCCAGTATTATCTATGTAATCAATATGATTGACAAATCCATTACATGTAAGGCATTATTTGATTTCCGATGACATTTAAAATTAAAAACAGATGTCACTGTGGGCATGTTACGGATAAATAAAAGAATCCAAATCTCTCCTTAGTAAGTAAATAACAAATTTAGTTTTTTTTTAAAAAGGAGAAAGTTGGTAACTACATTGTAATGTGGTTATTTTATTGAGAAAAAATAGTTAGTTGAATTTGAGTATCTGAACGGGCAACATTTCGTTCACGACTTCCTCAAAGAATTGTGAATAGTAGATTATAATTTTAATATTGTAATTGATAGTGGAAATCTTTAATTAGGCAACCAAATTCAAATTCAGTGCATGTGTGCTTCATAAAAATCAAGTGTAAGATCCTGTATTCTAAATTATATTTAGAATAGTATGAGTTGTACGAGCCGTGTTCCAGTCCAAATATCTGGTGAGTCTATTCCAGATTTACAATAATGCATTATTTCATCTAAAACGTCAGGCCTTAAAACAAAATTAAAACAATTGAATGCATCTAAATATGAAATTTATAAATTTGAAGTCAAATTAAGAACGAGAAATAAATATACGTAGCGAATAATTAAATAAAATCAGAAGAAGATATAAATAGTGTTGTGATCGGATCTTTGACATTTTCCATTTCAACTGACATTTCAAAATTAGGTTTTTGGTTATTTGTTAATGAAAAGAGACACTAAGATTTGTTTTCTGTGTAATTTGGTAATTAATTCTTTTATTTCAACTTACAGTGGTTATCATTTGTAGTTATTTGAGAGACCTTGATTAAAATTAAATTTATTTCACTCAATAAAAATTTTTGATTCATTTTTGAATGTGACATTTATTGGAGTATTAGTGACAGATAATTTCATTGAGATTCAGTAAATGTCAGAAAGCAATTAAATAGCCTTGTATAATCTAAAACAAACAGCTATACGATACTACTGGATAGATAAACAGGAATAAAAATCATCATCAATATTTAATTTGGACATTACTTTGATATCTTAAAAAAAATTTTTTTTATAGCGCATTGAACCCACCCTGAGATAAGAGTAATTAGAGTATTTCTACATTAAATTAATCTTTCAATGAAAAAAAAATTGTTAGCCGGAAATTATTCGACAATTAGTGTGAAGGTCAAGTTTTGAAATATAACATACGGTAATAAAGCCGCATGTACAATATACCAACCAAAGTGGGCCGATATCGGCGTATGTTTCAACACACCCACCTATTTTGTTAATATTGTGTTATAAGATTGGCTTTTTATCACCAGTGTAAATATACATGGATTTGAATGGTGTAAGATACATTATCTGTGGTGTCGGCAATGTAGAGTGGACTGTGTGTTCTGGATTGCTGATAAATAGACATACACACACAAACTATTTACACTACAAAGATTGGAATAATCCAGAGCTTTGAAAAATGCCCCTAAGGCAGAGCTCTGGATATTTTATGATAGAAGGTGATAAAACCCACAAAAATTAGTGAAAAGAATTGGATAATTATTCACCTTTTTTTTGAAGTCATATGTATCCATAGGCAGATACATATAACTTCAAAGAAATACACTTGCCAGGAAAGGAGCACAAATGACCTTTATTGGCCCGGAGCCTTTCTGTGGTGTAGCAAAATAATAATAATAATAACACGCTTTTATTGACCACACAAGTTTTACAGCAACTAAAAATTACATTACAAAACGTGGTCAAAAGGCAGAGTTCAGGAGCTTACCTAATCTGTAACAATCAGCCAAGTTCTGCTCTTCCACTCAACCTTTCAAATATACACAACATGTGAATTACAAATACAAAAATACAAATATAAAAAAGTACACAACAATGTAAATTAACGAATAAGCTCAAGCACATCAAGACAAGATCCACTGAAATAGTTAAAAAATAAACAACAAAAACATTAGTCCAGTTTAAGCCTGCCATTAATCAAATCCATTTTAACCGTATACTTAAATTTATTGAATGAAAATGTTAAGTAGTAATTGGGTATCATATTTAGTAGCCTGGTTATATAAAACGAAAAAGAGCCCTGAAACAAATTGGTTTTGTGGATAGGTGGAGTCAATTTATACTTATGTCTAATGTTAATATTATGAACGCCAGTTCTAAAAGTTATGCTGTTATATAAATATGCGGGTGAATAAGTTTTAATAATTTTCATAAATAAAGTGCAAGCATGTAAGGCACGTCTCTGATTCATATTTAGCCATCCAAGTGTTTTTAAATGTGAAGAAATGTGATCCCTTCTCCGCAATCCACAAATAAATCGAATGCAAGAATTCTGAATTCTTTGTAATCTTGTCTCATCATATTTAAATAAACATGGCCCATAAACTGTGTCTCCATAATTAGCATGTGATAAAACAATTGACTCACAAAGCATTTTTTTAGTTCTTTTGTTTAACAAATATTTATTTGCATATAATAATTTTAAGCTTTTATAAGCTTTTCTAGCAATATCGGACACATGAGAGCTAAATTTGAACGACTCGTCAATGAGAATGCCTAAATTTTTGGCACAACTTTCTAGCCGGAGATCTTCACTGCCAATTTTTATTTTAATGTGATTACGAGATCGGTTTTTTGTAGCGGTGCGACCAAATAGAAGCATTTTGGATTTAGTGGGATTAACAGTTAAGCAATACATTCTGGATATATTTATTAACGATTCAATATATTTGTTAATGCTATTGCAAAAGAGACTTGAATGTCATGTTCTGGAAAAGAAAGATAGAGTTGAGTGTCATCTGCGTAGGTATGTACTGTGCAAAACTTTAGAGATAAGGAGAATAGCGAAGTATACATTACAAATAGGAGTGGGCCCAATATTGAACCTTGAGGTACTCCAGTTTGAATATAACGAAATCCTGAGACAGTATTATTCAGCACCACAGCTTGGCATCTGTTGTGTAAGTAGTTTTGAAGCAACGACACTGCTTCAGGTGAGAACCCAATGTACTTTAAAAGAGCTAAAAGGAGATTATGATTAATTAGGCCAAAGGCCTTGGAATAATCTAAAAGAATTAAAACAGTTAACAAATTGTTATCAGTTGCTCTATGGATATCATCTGTGACCTTTAATAGGGCAGTAGTACAACTAAAACCTGGCCTAAACCCGGACTGACATGGCGGGAGTAACGAAAATGCGTTTAAATTGTCACGTATTTGCTTGTCAAGCAGTTTTTCAAAAACTTTTGATAGACAACAGAGGATACTAATTGGACGTGAATCGGAGAAGTCCATAGGTAACGGAACCACAAAAGCCTTTTTCCAAACTGTTGGGTAAGTATTTGTAGAAATAATAAAATTAAAAATGTGCTTCAAATAAATTAACAAGAAAGGACGACCGTATACTAACATTTTACAACTGATATGGTCAGCACCAACAGCTTCAGACTTAATAGACAATAATTTGTGATATATATACATCATCTTCAGTTACTTCACAAAATGCGAAGTTACCTGCATTAGTTTTAATATTACTATTAAAATAATTATCGGGTGTTTGAACGGTATTAGTTATTTTAACGAAATAATCATTAATTTTATTAATGTCAGACAAGTGGGGAGGTATTACACAATTAGCTTTTTTATCATAAATGTCAAGGGATTTTAACTCTTTCCAGATGTTTGATTTCGTTTGTGTAGTTAGTTTGAACTCTAAATAAGCTTTTTTTTCTAGGTTGACTGTCCTATTTGTTAAATTTCTGAGATCTTTATAATAATTAAAATGGGCCAAGTTTTTAGTCTTTTTAAATCTTTGTAAAGCTTTATTTTTTAGCGACATCATTAGCTTAAGATTTGAAGTGAGCCACGGTGATTTAGGTTTTGTTATTTTAACTGTTTTTATAATAGCATGGCGGTTAAAGACGTCTAAAAATAATTTAGAAAAACACTCAATCTTGTTATCCACTGTACTGCTTCGAAAGATATCATTAAAGTTTGCAGCAATCAGATCAGCACAAAAATCATTGAGCACAAAATTTGAAAAATCTCTATAAGTGTAAAACTTAGGGCCATCTTGAGTTTTTTTTGAGCCAAAGGAGCAGGTAACTAAGTGATGATTGGTAATGGTTGGACAGTCAACAGCAAGAATATTATCACATTTTAAGTTATTTGAACAAATTATTACATCCAAGAGTGTACTTGAATTAGCTGTTATATGCGTGGGTTGATCAATAACTTGGTTCAAATTAAAGACTCCCAAGACATTGCTAATTACGTTGTAAGAATTAGAGACAACGGTTAAAAAATCAATATTTAAGTCACCAGCGAAAATTAGGTAATTAAATGTAGGTGTAAATGAAATCCATACTTGTTCAATATTACTTGCTGGTAAATTATTTATTATTTTTGCTCTAAATTTTATCTTGATATAAATGGCAACACCTCCACCTCTCTGATCTTTTATATTTTTCCTGAAAAGCTGATAACCAGGAAGGGAGATCGAGTCGATTAATATATTTATATTTAGCCATGTTTCTGATACGGTAATAATATCATATTTTTCATGTACTGCTCTCTTAAACTCGGGAAAATCACTCAATATGGATCTTGCATTAATGTGACAAATCTTAAATAACAACATATCTAAAATATTTAAACAGATCGCAATTAAACCATAATTACAAATTTAATAAAGGTAAACGTTAAATTACTTAAAATAATAATAGTAATATCAAAGTGACCATAAATTGGTTAACATAGTAATTTTACTGATGTACACCTGAATTTGTATAAGTTCATGATAATGATAAAACCTAAAAGTATATAATATACAGAAAACTACAATTTTAAAGATTAAAAACAAAATAAAACCAAAGGTGAACTGTGAATTAAAAGTTATTTTTTAGAAGTAGGATTATATCTCTGTTTTTGCTGAGAACGTGTAAAGGCAACTTTTGTGATTATTGGTTGTTGATTCTTTTGTAGAACGTCTAGTGAAGAATGGGTAGCAGTAGTAATATTATCCCCATTAGATCGTAAGGCCGGTAATGTATATTTAAGCGTTGTGTCTTCTATTTTTAATATTTCTTCATATGTGAACGATTCTTCATCGATATATAGTTTATTATATTTTATGTAGCAATTATTTTTTCCTTCTTTTTTCGCTAGAATTAGATGTTTACGGAGTAACTGGTACTGTTTTCGCTGTTTTTGAGTGAAATCATCTGATATGGAAATTGTTTTACCTTTCAATAATTTTCGTTTTCCGATTATTTGTTTTTTAACAAGAAATCTGGAGAATTCAATTTTAAGAGGACTGTTTTCGTCTCTTCCCAAAACGTAATAATTATTGATATCTTCCTCCGTAATATTAATATTCAAAAGAGCATTTAGTTCGTTGCAAACCTTGTCACAATTTGTTATCTCACTTCTTTTGGTTAGCCCAAAAATAATGATATTATTCCTATTTTCTAACTTCTTCCTTTCTTCCACTTCAAGTTTTAATTCGTTATTTTCAATCTCAAGCTCCCTTATTTTTTCTCTTAGTTCCTCGAATTGTAATTGTTACCTAGCCTCTGATGCCTCTAAGTAACTTTTTATTTCATTACGACTTTTAATAATTTCTTCCAAAAGTTGTTTTGTTGATATTTGCTCATTTTCTACCATTTCAAGAATTTTTAACTAACGTGTGTGGTCTGCTATAATTATTAATTACTAATCACTGATATAATATTCCATTGAATACCTTGAACTTTTTGTTTGAATTGTTTGAACTTTTTATTTTGTTATGAGTGACCAAATACTTGATTTCTGGACACTAAGCTTAGTTTACAGTTGAGTAATTGCACCTATCTCATCCTGATTATATGTCAGAGTATTCATGCAAGTTTGAAAATATTCAGTACAGTACATACCAATCAAGCTTGGATAATTTTCAGGAGCAAATTCACACACGTTCCACTTTAGACAGCGACCACACATACAAATGCTCCTACAAGAAAGAGTTTCGGAAGAAAGAGGAAACCGAAAGAGAAGCACTCTGGCGGTGCCTTCCCGGGTTGGAACATTCCAAAAAGTTCCTGCGGAATTTTGACACTGCTAGATCCAAAAAATATTTGGACCTCAGTGAAAATAAGCCACATCTCCTCACGGGCTTTCTTACAGGACACTGTCGCCTTAGGAAGCACCTAATGAGAATAGGTCTAGCAGAAACTGATGAGTGTAGATTCTGTGGGGAGGAGGATGAAACTCCTGATCACCTAGTTCTGGAATGCCTCGCCATTGCAAGCCAACGCAAGAAATGCTTTGGACAAGAAACTTGTAAGAGTGAGGACCTAACCTCGCTGAAGTCGTCCCAAATACTAGAGTTCATTAGAACCTTGGAACTGGAAGGCGAGCTGTAGTAGTAGCCAGATCAGCTCTAATAGGGGAGGCACAATAAACCTTTGGTTTCAGTGCACAGTAACACCGTTAAAATCTAATCTAATCCATAGGCAGAACAACACAAACTAACTACAAATATATTTTATTGTTTAACATGTTACATGAAATGATGAAAATTGCTTAAAAATTCTGTTCGTTATGACATATTATTCACTACTCTGTCAAATGCTAAAAAGCTCCATCTTCCCGCATTCACGGCGCGTTTTTCGCTCCAGCCAATTAGAGGCCGTTCTCACTCAAATCTCCTTATAAGTAACTCACGGACAAGTCGGCAATCACCTGCTACCAAGTGCACCCTTCGTTGGTTACACGGAACACATGGGCGTAACAATGAAGGTTTAATTTTAGTTGGTATAAACTCAGATGGAATTATTTACGAATTTTACCATTGGGAACATTGGTTCAGTACTAAAGTTGTCATCAACTGTCAATCAGATTGACCAACATATATTTTTAAGGGACAAATTGTAAACTTAAATTATAAAAATAACGAATAAATGTGTTGGAGGTTGTAGTACCAAATTTTTGTCATTTTTGGAGAATTTTCATTTTGTTAGCACGATACTGCCTCCAAAGAGTATACGATTGATCAAGTTTATGATTGAATATTGTTCAAGGTGTCTCACAGACGTAGAATATTGATTTTCAGTTGACTAGAGTGTGTACAGCGGGTCATATAGATCCAGATATACCAAATTTTTGGTTCTTTTTGGAGAAATTTCGGTTTGTTAGCACGATATATTCCCCGAAGTGTATACAAGTAACGATTTTATGAAAGAATATTGTTCAGGACCACATATGCGGAAAAGTTAGTTTTAATCCTTAAAACCGTTTATTTGTCTTGCAAATGGTGTGAAATTACATCCGAAAAAAAGAAAAACCTTTATGGACGGGAGATGATATGACCAGAGCTTTGGAACTGGTCAACAGGAACGACCTTTCAGAAAGGAAAGCATCTATGTGCCTTGGAATAACCAAAACCTGCATTCTAAAAAGAATTCATAATCAAATAATACCGATGACTCATAGAAATGACCACTTTAAGCAGATTTTTACCGTAACACAGAAAATTGAACTTGTTGAACATATTTTAGATTTAGAAAATCGCTTTTATGGTATTATGCCTTTGGACGACCGTCGATTGCCCTTCTAGTTACCAGAAAGTTTGAATCTATATCATCCATTCAATAAAAGAGCAAGATTGGCTGGTAGTGATTGGTTATTTGGTTTTAGGAAGAAAATTTCTCAGCTTGCTATTAAAGCTCCTGAGCCTATTAGCATTGTACGAGCAGCCTACTAATAACCTTTGATATATATCTGTTAATTATTCAATTAAGCTTGGTTTAGTGTTAGCATTTGCCTGTAATTATTTACGAAAGAATCACTTGATAAAATAGATTATTTTAGAATTATCCAATTGTAGTACTAACGATGTTTGAAGAGGCGAGACGAGAAAACTGATCACGAGACGAGATCGAGACTAAAACAACGTGGCAGAGACGATTTTTGAAAGTCTCGTGTAGAATCCTAATAGTCAGCATTTACTTCCTCTACTTTTCAAACGGACTATAATAAATATGAAAAAACCTAAAAATAAACGGTTTTAAAGATTAAAACTAACTTTTCCGCATCTGTGGCCCTGAATAATATTCTATCATAAAATTGTCACTTCTATACACTTCGGTGGATGTATCGTGCTAACAAACCGAAATTTGTCCAAAAATAAGCAAAAATGTAATATATCTGGATTTATAGAACCCGCTGTACTCGCTCTAGTCAGCTGAAAATCAATATTCAATCATAAAATTGGTCACTTGTATACACTCTGGAAGCTGTATCTTGCTAACAAACTGAAAATTCTCTAAAAATGACAAAAATTTGGTACTTCAAGTACCATAGAACCCTGTGTACTGGCTTTAGTGAGCTGAATACCAATAGGATTCATCTTTGAGGCGCTCTGAATAATGTCCAATCATAAAATTGGTCACTTGTATATACTCCGGAGGCTGTATCGTGCTAACAAACTTAAATTTCTCCAAAAATGACAAAAATATCGTACTTAAAGTACTATAGCACCTGTTGTACTGGCTCTGGTGAGCTGAAAATCAATAGGGTTCATCTGTGAAGTGTTCTGAATAATATTCAATCGGAAAATTGGTGACTTGATGAACTCCGGAAGTTGTATCGTGCTAACAAACTGAAATTTCTCAAAAAATGATTAAAATGTTGTACTTCTAGTACCATAGCACCTGTTGTGCTTGCTCTGGTGAGCTGAAAGTCAATAGAGTTCATCTGTTACATATCCTTAACAATATTAAATCATAAAATTGTTGACTTTTGCACTCCGGAGGCTGTATCGTGCTAATAAGATAACGAAAAGTGGCCGACGACAACGACGACATACACACAGGATTTTTTTTCTAAAAACCGTTTTTTTGGATTGTTATTGATGGAAAACGTTAAAATAACTCAAGATAAATTCAAATTTCTAACCAATACTTTTATCGCATATTAGATAGGTTGGGCGGAAAAGTAAAAAATCCAACGAAACGATTTAAGGAATAAAAATCTAGTTGTTAACAGTGCTCTATTTTTATTCATGTTATGAAGCATTTCAGAGATAGAAAGAAAACTCCTAAGTTTTATACCGGGATAAGGGTACGAATTTTTTGGTCAAAACTCAACAAACCATTCTACAAAGCACATCAAAAATGTGACATGTGCGAAAGGCGTGAAAAGGTATTTATTGAGCCCGTTAGCTCCCCGGGGTGGGCCGACGAAGGGTAAAAGCACGCCACGGGTGATTTCCTCTGAGCACGCCAATTAGTGGACCCCTCGGGGCAGTTTAACACAATTCTTTATTTGACTAATAATTAAAAAAAGGCACTAGGTGAGGTTGGACATTGTTTGGCACCGTAGCATTGTCGTTCGATAGTGAATGGATATAATAAGCACGTATACTCAGTTGATTATCATGTAACGTTTATATAAATCTGACAGAATCGATAGTCTGTTCGGAAAATATAGATATTTTCAGCTATTCTTACACATAATGATATGAAATAAATGAAGTATCATTATTACAAATATTTCAATTTAAAATTCAAGCGATGCCGACTCTGTCTAATGTCTTAAAAATCGTTTTCTGTGTGCACACGTACTAACTCCATCTACCTCAAGGCGAGGCAATTGTGTCACTGCGAGCAGGTGACATTGAAATGCATCATCACGAAAGATGTGATCTCTCTTACTTATATCGTTGCCTTCGAGCTAATCGTAAAATGTCGAATTCAACGTTCACACTATCTCACTTTTACAATGTATAAATCGGTAATATTCTCTTTATCTTATAAATAAGTACTCGTAAGTATACATAATTTAATTATACAAAGTATAGGGTGTAATTAAATAAATTTATTCGAAATGTACAGCGTCCGTTGTACTAGCGACATCTGGAAGTTAATAGCCGAGCTAATATGATGAATAAATGTGGTGAAGGTGGAATTTTGAACTTCAATTGAGATCAATATAATCACAGTTTAGTTTTGTTATTATTTGATATAGTAATTGGGCGTTGGTTTGGAACATAGAAAATAATTAATTGAATGAAGCTATCAAATTAACGCTGTCAAAGCAAAATATAAAGTGTAGAATGTATTTAATCTTTTTATTTTAAGCTATAGAATCAAGGATACCACTTTGCTTATTCGATCCTACATATATTATAAATCACGAGTAAAATTTCAAAAGTAAATAGTAAGTACAGAAAAAAAAACTTTCAATTATTATTGTGTAAACTGGATGTCTCCGCATGTTTGCTGATAAAGTTCAAAAAATTATAATGTAAATAATGTGGGAAAAGTCCTGTTAGCATTAACGATAATTTTATATTAATTTATGTGATTGTCGCCGTATGACTCCTCCCCTCTTGGTTAAAGGTACGACCTCATGGTTTTGGTTTCAATAGAGCTTGGGGTGTTTGGTTTACCTTGGGGTTGTTCTGGTTGTAATGTTCTCATTGCTATGAGATCTTTGAATAATTTCCACTATCTTAATCAAATTTCAAGATAAAATAAACCAATAAGATTTAAATCAGTATTTAACAAAATATTTAATAAATAAATACTCAACTTATTCTTTGTTATAGTATCAATTACAGTAACAATTTCGTATTTGTAAAGAAAGATGCTGTTTACACAAAATGAATGCTTCTCATAGATATTTATTAATATTTAATTGTAATATAGGTACGACCATGTTTTGTGGAATGGTAAAAATACCAGTCCAATTCATTCAACAAGGCAGTCAAACTTCAGTCCTAGTTCTATTCACATCGTTATTTTATACAAGTGTAGGGTTTAGTATGGTAAAAACTTTTATAATTTCGAATTAATAAACAGTGTAACCAAATCAAGAGTCTCTTTCCTTCCGGCACACTAAATGGTTTTTTAATCGATCCTTTATCGGTTAATGATAAAACTAACTGTCTCGATCCTTACTTCGTGGAATCTACTCATATTCGTATTTTGAATGAAACTCAATGTTTCTAGCTAATTCCACAATATAATGAAAAATGTTGAAAATTCGAAAAAATTGACGTTTCGATAACTGAATATCATCGTCAGAATGACAAGTTACATTTCATTTGATGCCTACCTGATGTTTAGTAGTTATTTTTGGCTAGACCAAGAAGTGACCTACCTTGTGATTGACTTAATATATGTTAATAGAAAAAAGATGTGATATTACAAATATTGAAGCTTAGATATTACTAGCCCTATGGTGATATCCTATATCATTGCACAGTTATACTGATCTTAATTGGAAAAATTATATCCAGGATATCACCATAGGGCTAATAATATCTAAGCTTCAATATTTGTAATATCACATCTTCTTCTTTTTTCTATAAACATATATTAAGCCAATCACAAGTTAGGTTACTTCTTGGTCTAGACAAAAATATAACTACTAAACATCAGATAGGCTTCAAATGAAATGTAACTTCTGTCATTCTGACGATGATACTAAGTTATCGCAACGTCAATTTTTTAGAATTTTCAACATTTTTCATTATATTGTGGAGTTAGCTAGAAACATTGAGTTTCATTTAAAACACTAATGATAAAACATTCATATTCAATAGTTTTAAATCATTTACAGACAAACATTTATGTAGAAGTGTTGATGACACAGTGTAATTAATTAGTAGTACGCTTGGTGTTGGGAAATCTACGATTTATAGAGTTATTAAACAGCAGGAAAACCAAAATTTCAAATAGAAAATCATATGAAAGAAAGGCCTAGAAGGAAAAAGCATGCGTTCTTCTTTAGAAAAGAATTTCGTAAAGTAGACAAAGTTCTTGCCACGGTTCGAGATGATAAGGATTACCTTGAAATGAGTTGAAGCACACTATGGAAACTTTTAAAGGAAATATGTTTTCGCTGGAAAAAGCAGAAAGTGTATTTTAATAGAAAGAAACGATATTGTAGTATGGAGAAGAAATTAACTAAGGACTATAAAAGAAATGAGAAACCAAAGAAATATATTTTATTTAGATGAAACATGGATCAAAGAGGGACATGCACCAAATAAATTCTGGCAAGATGAGACTGTTACAAGTCGAAGACAGGCTTTTTAAAATAATTTGTCTACTGTTTTAAGTCCACCATCAGGAAAGGGGCGCATACTGATAGTAGTACACATCGGCAGTGCAAACGGTTTTGTTAAAGGTGGTTTATTGACTTTTGAATCTACTCTTACCGGTGACTACCATAAGGACATGAATGCTGATGTCTGTAAAGAATGGCTCGAACAAATGATACCTCAGAACTGTATAGTAAAGGATAATGCAAGTTATTACTAGAGACTTTTAGAAAAATTGCCCACAACCAAGTGGTTACAAAATATTTACAAAATTGGCTCCATTCAAAGAATATTAAGTTCCATCCCGATTCTGTAAGAAAAGAGCTGTATTCTATGTGTTCCTTTCATAAAGAAAACTTCGTGGGATGACGGTGGTTAGATCACCACCATATCTTTGCGAACTTAACCCGATTGAACTGTTATGAGTACAGATAAAGGGAGAAGTTTCAAGAAAAAATAATTATTTTAAAATGAGTGATATTAAACAGTTGTTTTTGGAGGCTGTGAATAATGTGAAGCCTGAAAACTGGGAAAAGGCAGTAAATCATACGATTAAAGAAAAAGAGTTAATGTGGAATTGGACAATATTACTAATGAAATGATCGAGAAGTAGCTCTACTTATACTGGTTTTGCTATTAAAATTATTATTAATGATTATGATTATAAAAGTCAAAGTTTAAACCCTTATTCCTATACAGTGTAACAATTTAAAAACTTACAATGGGCTATATCTCACTAACGAAAGATGATATCAAAAAATGCTCAAAACGGTTTCTAGGATAGGAAGGGGGAACTAAAATGACATACAAAAGAACTCGCCCCCATCAACCCCCTAGGCCCCACCTACCCAAACTGAAAAAGTTTAAATGGCAGACCCCTACTTGTGATACATCATTGAAAAGCCTTCAAAAAATGAATGATGAATAATAATGGTACAGGGTGTATCAATAATTACCAAATTATTATCTAACAATTTTAAAAACAAACGTAGGAACCCTACTTTGTTTCAGTGATGAATGTACTTTTATGATGAATGGCAATGTGAATAAACAAAACTGTCGGTACTGGAGTGATACGAACCCGCATCGATTTAGAGAAAGTCACACTTAATACCCTGAAAAACTTAATGTCTGGGCAGGGATATTAGGGGATGCTTTAATTGACCCCTTGTTTATACCAGGCAATTTAAGTGGCGACAATTATCTGGATATGCTGGAAAATACCATGCAACCTTTAATTGTGCATGAATTAGAAAATCAATGGGATGACCAAAGCAATCTAGCTCTAGTTTGCTGCACTACCATCAAGATGGAGCACCTCCTCACTATGCAGCTGCAGTTAGGCACTGGTTGGATACTAATTATCCGAACAAATGGATTGGAAGGAGAGGTTCTATTGAGTGGCCACCGAGGTCACCAGACTTAGCGCCACCTGATTTTTTTATGGGGTTACCTCAGGTCAGTTGTGTATAAAACTCAACCTGCGTCACTTGGGGACTTGCGGGAAAAAATTACTCAAGCATGTCGCGCTATTACTAGAACAACATTTGTCAAAGTTCGTGCAGAATTTGTAAAAAGGCTGTACTATTGTTTACAAAACAACGGAACCCACTTTGAACATTTACTTCATTGACATTTTTAACAAATTTGTAGTTCAACAAAAACTTCATTAAATTTTCCTTTTAAGGCAAGGTTTTGTAATATTTATTCACCCTGTACCATTATTATTCATACCGTTGGATAGCATTATTTGTAGGCTTTTCAATGATGTATCACAAGAAGGGGTCTGCCATTTAAACTTTTTCAGTTGGGGTAGGTGGGGCCTAGGGGGTTGATGGGGGCGAGTTCTTTTTTATGTCATTTTAGTTCCCCCTTCCTATCCTAGAAACAGTTTTGAGCATTTTTTGATATCATCTTTCGTTCGTGAGATATAGCCCATTGTAAGTTTTTAAATTGTCACATGTATAACCAGTATGACACAATGTCCTTAACATACCTTGTAGAAAAATAAATTATTTTAGAATGAAAACCGAATACGCCACCACTGTTTGAAAACCGAATATGCCGCCACTGTTGCTAAAGAGAATTATAGTGAGGGTGATTCACAATAAGATATATACATGTTGGTGACTAAAAGGTTCGGAATGGGTTAGATAAGAAATGTAAAATTGGTAGTCGAGAAATATATTTGGTTGCGAATAGTTGTGTTTTATTTCGAGAATTATTTTAATAGTAAAAATACGATAATTTTTCCAAGAAAAAATTGCATTTTTTATCTTTAGCTGTTTAGAAGTTATAAGCAGGTTAATTAGGTGGAAATATAAGTGTACCGGGTGTTCCAATAAGCCGATCTGTCAGCTATATATCAGAAATTTAAAAACCAGTTTTTTGTAAAATATGCACAATTATACCAAGTGTTAAATAAGTAAACTAGAAAGAGGCCTCAATTCCGTACAAATATGTTCAAGTACTTTTTTTATTTCTTCAAATAAAGGATGGGGGAGAGTGGGGAAGTGTTTGTGGATAAATACCTATAACTTTGGTTTGGATCAACCGATTTTAACGAAATTAGTGTCATTAGAAAGAGTGTAGATGAATTAATTACATCTACTATGAAACAATTGCATTTAGTTTTAATTGTCATAGGTAGAGGGTATTTATTTCGAATCAAAAAAATTAAAATTTGTTTTTCTCAAAAACATTTAATGGAAACACCTAATTATTGTAAATTATAATAAAACTGGATTAAATTCGTTACAAAATGGAGCAAATACTTTCAAATTTTTTTATAACAGAAGAATCTTAGTGTCGATACTCGTTTTGACCATTATTATTTCATACAATTGAAAATAGTTTTTTCGAAACTAAGTAGTCTGCGACAATAAATTTGATAGGGACTTCATATTGTTTATTTATTGACAGCAACCAAAACATTGCGTTCTCTTTAAGAAGTGTTATATTGCCACCTATCGTTATTCACACTAAGATTCTTCAACCTAAAACTCGGTGCATATTTGCGTTTGTTGGCGTTGCTTCGAACTCTTGCGGAGACGGGGGGGATGGGGGTTCATTGTTCGAAAACTAAATAAAATGTAAAAGGGCGCCAGGCAATTTTGCCTCCCAACAACTACCTAGACAAGTTTTCCCACCCTAAGACTACCAAATAGGTGGAGAAATAAAAGTCAGATGTCACTTACCCAAGTTTAAGTTTAATAAATGACTTAATTTTGTCAAGAAAATCGTACAGATAGTACTACTACGTACAAGTGTATCATAAAATTATAAAAATTACAAGAAATTCCCCAAATGTCCTAAAATCCCATAAATCCTAACCACAATTTGTCATAGGTAAGTGGAATCTCTCCTCGATTGAATGATATACAAAGAAAAATAGATTTACAAACATATATATATATATATATATATATATATATATATATATATTAAAGTGAAACATAGCTACAAGGTAAATTAAACTAATTAGCATAATTTGAATAATGTCAATCTTTAGTAAATATTCAATAAAAAGATAATTCATGCCGACATGCTGATTTAAATAGACATAGCTTAAACATTTCAAGAAATACCTACGTATAATGTACATTTAATAAAATTATTTACAAGATTTCTATTCAATTTAGTAATTATATTTCAAAGAATAAAAATAATAACAACGAGTAAATTTCGTTAATCATATTTTTGTATATAATTATAAGAAACCCGGTATATAGAATAATATGAATTTTGAGACAAAATTCAACTACTATATCTTTGTAATTTATAAACACTTTAAAAAAACCCTGTATATAGCATAAAATTTTCAATTTTAATTATATCAAAATGTCAAATCGAAATATTAACGCGAAAATCGACGTTCTTTCGATAGTTCGGGTAGAGTGATTCGGAGTGATTACAGAGTATAAATAATTTATCTACAATAACACAGGAATGGATGTTTTGATTCGAGAAAAACAATTATATTTACTTAGCAACAATGAACAATGAAAAACAAAAATAAAACAATTGCAAGTTGTTGATTTGAAGCTTGGGAGAGAAACGTCGTGATCTTATAAATGGAGAGACATGTTAAATTTTTCCTTCTCCAAATTAATATAAATTGTGAAGAAACTTGAACAAAATTATATAATAAATTGACCAAAGTGTTCAACAAAGTATTGAAAGTGAAATAACTAAAAACATAACTCGTATTTTAAACAAAAAAGTGAATACAATTTGTGCTATCGACCAGAACTTTGTAAGACTGAATAAAATTACCTTATTAGTATAGTTTTGACGATCGTCGATACATGTACCATTAATTGTGGTACTTTACTGGGGAAACAATTCACAATTCATCATTTCTTCATCCTGAGTTCCGGTTTTATTCGATCGTAGCCACGATCTTTTCACATACATCATCTCCAGAGTCAAGAAGAAACCAAATATGAATTCTATTTCGCTTGTGTACATTAAACTTTTCCTATAAAAAACATTAACACGTATATTTCCAGATGATAGGTTAATCGTTATCATTGATATTAATTTCTTAAATAAATATTAGATTTAATAATTCAATCTCCACTAATATCACGGACATAAAACACTAACTATTTGTTCAAATAATTACTCACCAAATTCATTTTCATTAACAATAATAAATTTACAATACGCCACACCTCTCTTTATCTTCATAAACTAAATAACTTCCACAGAATACACACACAACGCGACGGCTATATTTAAAATAATCACAGTTGAGGTTGAAGAGCAGCGAATGGCCATTCTACGCAAATAGTAGATAGTTTTTAAGCGGAATTTACTTGATGAGTTTAATTTTAAATAAAATTTGTAAATAACTGGAGTAAATCAATCCATGAGAAGGTTTTTTTTTGCAAATATTTCTATTTAAATTATAACACATGTATTGTTTAATATTGTAATTAACAAAGAACCATTTTTTCTTCATTTAACTATTTATTAAATCGTTTGTCTATGTTCTCTTGTATTTTTTCTGATATTTCAACCTAAAGTTTCCTGTTACTGGCGAGCGCTAAGTGCCGAATTCATCCCTGAGATAAGGTAATAATAATATAAAATAAATTTACAATTTTTATCAAACTTATATCTTAATTTGAATTGGGATTCGTGGTAAGCGGACCAATTCTGGCGCCCATAATTTGCAATTGAAATAATTATATTACAATATATACAAATATCCCAAGCAAAAATATATATCCCGTACCTTTAAAACCAATGTATCCCTCCCCAGTAGTAACTCATCCCTGAGTACCACTATTTCTACGAAAAAGTTATGACAGGCTGTATCCTCAAGTACCATATGGCACTTTAAAATCATATAAATTACTCTATTAAAATTCTGTATATCCCCCCAAGTAAAATCCAATATAACCCCCCCTAGTAAAATCCAATAATTCCCCCGAAGTAAAATCCAATAATTCCCCCCAATTAAAATCCTAAGTAACAGCCTGGATTGTTCGTTGGGTATAAATATTGTAATGTTTTTCTGATTAATTTAAAACGTAAACGGGTGGGATAAATTTTAAACACACGGTATGGCTACTTACTAATTTATTTAAACACTAACTCACTAACACTTAATTTATATGTACTTAACTAATCACTTAAATTTAATTTATATGCACACAAGCTTAATTATTAATTTATATCAACACTTTTATATTCACTTATTTACTGTTTATTTGTCATCGGTCCGTTTTATATACTAGTGCCTTTTTTACTAGAGAATTCTGAACTGCGGCTTACCCAAAACAATTGCCTTTCGCGATATTTCTCGATTGCCGGCTCAATCCTTAAAAGACCTTCCGAGAACATGTCTATAAAAACTGTTACAATAAATCCCAATAGACTTTCTCAGAATTCGGCGCGCTCGCCATTTTTTAAACTCCGTTAACATAAGGTTACAGGACCGTACTTAGTATCTGCTCGGTGTGCGAGTTCGTAACAATATGTACAAACCAGTATATACATGCAAATGAAATTTCTCAAACGAGTACTCAATTACCTCAATACATTATACCAAACGTATCTATGGCACATAATAACGTTTACGCAATTAAATATGGAATTTAAAAATATTAAGATATAATATGGCGCAATGATATCATATGAGCTCATACGCTTACTACCACCAACACGAATAACTCAAAATATTAAAATTGAATAGCCACAGTAACGTTTACATAACCTTACAATTGGTGTAGTTATCACCAACAGGCTGGGGACACTGGAGACCGTGCCATCTATAGAGCCTGTCGAGTAACTAAAATCAGTAGATAATTCCAAAAAATTAACGAAAACTGTAACGTCGTTAGTAATCAAATTTTATTGATTTTTATAACTGCGTATGCGCGATATCATATTGCTCGTCCCCATCCCCAATGTTATACTGTTATCATTTCTTAGTTCAAGTGTAGCGGTTATTTTAAGGTTACGGTATTATGGTGTATTTTTTAATTGCTATAGTGTAATATTTATCTGTTGTTTCGTTGCTTTATTGTTATTAATTGTCAAAGTGTATTCTGAAGGAGTTTAATAAGTGGTGTAGTCGGTAAGTTTTATTAAAAAAATTTGAGCATTTTTTCTTTCACAATTACCATTATCTTCACTTTTAGAAAACACAGAATTAATACTAATTTAATCGACAACTTTAGAGATCATGGTTGTTCTTTACATTAGCTAAACTGAAAATTGCTGCATTAATTCAGTAAATATTTATTTTTACAGTCTTGTTCCTCCAACCCAGGAAGATAAAATTAATATGGCTGAAAAGCAGTGGTAATAAATCATTAAATTTGTCGACGAGGAAACGATGGAGGATATGATCCTTTCCTTTTCAAAAACAGTGTTTCTTTAGATTTGAGAAAGACGAAGAGAGGTTATTATTTGCCTTCCCATATGAGTGGAAATTAACAAAAATTGATGGTAAGTTTTATTGTATTCAATATAGCATGCTATAATTTTAGACATTTTAAAATGTAAATTGAGTGAACGGAAAGACGAGTACTGAGTGTGCAATTTTATCAAAATTCCAGGTAAGCGCTTTCATCCATTAAACCATTCTGAAAGCTCTCGTCAAGAAAAAAATATACAGAAGGTGTCAAAAAACATCAAACCCTGTAACTGCTACATACAATGAAATAAAATGTTTGATGTTACATCTTTATTTAACTAAAATTTGTTAAAATTACTCTATAAAGAGTGTGTACAATTGTAATTCACATAACGAAACGTCTAATTTGAAATTACCAACTAAATAATATGTGTGCACACCCTCTTTATGGGGTAATTTTAACATCAAACATTTTATTTCATTGTGTGTACATTCTACCTGTTGTATGTTTTTCTCTTGTCGACAGCTTTGAGAATGATCTAATGGCTGAAAGCGCTTAGCTGGAATTTTAATGAAATGACATACTCAGTACTCGTCTTTTCATTCACTAAATTTATATCTAGTGTGCACACCATACTCAGACAATTCCATTTTAAAATGTATCCATTGAAAAAATAATAATCTGGGTTTTATTTTATGTTATAGCTATATTCCCTCTATCAGCTTTGGGATTGAAGGTATTGACCCCTTGCCGATTTTCATATATAGCCCATGGTGTGACAATTTATGGGAAATGAAAGTGAGTATTAACTTTTGTTGAGGCATTACGTCTAAGTATTTGGTCTAGCGGTAACCAAAATATCCAATAAAGACAAAAAATAAAAAAAATAGGTAAAAATAAAGTATTTCTAAAAAAATCGAAAGCTTCAAAAAAGGAATTCAAAAAAACCAAACAAATGTATACATTCAAACATTTTATGATATTTTTTTGGCGTAGTACAAAAACATGTGTAAACTTATTATTTCGATAGTAAGCGCATTTTGTTTTTTATTGTTGACATGAATTTTTATACCAAAATAAATAAACTGTTTATATGATTACTGTTTTATTTTTTCAATTTAATTAACCATTTATGGTCCATCATTTGATATTTCATTTAATTTAACTCAACATCTAATCATTATTGAGTTAAATTGAATGAAATGTTAAATGATGGACTATAAATGATTATTTTGAAATAAAATAATTAAAATTCAGTAAATTTGAATATACCGCCAAAACCTAAAATTACAGAAATATTTTCAACATCACTCAATTGTTTACTCGACAGGCTCTTTAGATGGCGCCACAGTGTCTCATCTATCTGTGGGTTATCTGTGATCACCAATCCACATTTGCAAATTGTAAATGACATGACAGCTATAATCTGATATTATATGTTGATCATAGTGAATAATATCCTTACTTTTTTTGCGCGTCATTACAATACTTACAGTTCGGAAGTAAAAATATGTTTATAATAGATATAATTATTAATATTATTGATAAATTATTTTTTACAACCGAAGAATGTGAAGATATTTACAAGTAAGAACTTCACTTTTGATTTAATATTTGGAATCAACAAAGTTGAATCGTAAATAAAATCACAGAGAGCTAGTCGTTTGTTCACTTGTTTAGTCAAAAGTGACGTAATCAGCTCTGATAGGTGTTCAACATATAATAGCGGGTTGTAGTTTCATTTAATAAAAAAAATGCATGTTTTGTATTCCACGACTCATGTTTCATTAAATAATAATTTTTGTAAATTTTTATTACTGTCATCATGCATACTAATCGTCAGACAGTCAAAACATTATTTGGTCATTTTAATTTTGGAAGTTTTTATATACGTTATATTATATATCCGCACACTGAAATATATTGACCTCATACACAACATTTTAACATTTTCAAGGTCTTTTCTATAAACTAGCAACCGTTTTGTGGGAAAAAAATCGGCCAATATAGACCACGTTTGCGTGTCTAAGCTTACTTATCATAATTATCTAAATTTTCGGTTATGTAAAACGAGGTAGGCTTTGTTTTCTTATATTCCAGAATTCCGGTTGTATATAATCAAAGACAGTTGGGTAAACTATGAAGATTATTGGGTGTCTATATGGATATAGGGGGCTTCTAGAAACATGCAAACGATAATTTTTGTGTGAAATCGGTTAGAAATGCTACTAAATTGAACAAAAATTACGGTGGTAGATGGGAAAATGGATTTTTGATCGAGTTTTTTGCATATATTTAAAATTTGGAAGTTAAGGCTTATTAAATATGGATATTAGACAGTGGTGTAGTGATTTACATACAATGAAGACATAATTTGGAAGATTTGTCTAAAGTGAAGGTTGTAATTCATAAAATTTTATATGAAATCGAAAATATTGCATATAAAAAGCACATATTTACCTATTTTTGATAACGAATATCTTGAAAATCGATTATTAGTAAATTTATTCAGTTAAATATTTAAGGCTCCCTGTACTAACTCTTCTACCATTTCAGTTTTCAACTCCAACGTTCCGGTATTTGTTACCATGTATCTTTATAAATAATTTAGTTTCGTACATATTAACATTAACATTTTGTGGATAAAATAATTTTTAATTTGATTCAAAAGGCTTACTTAGAAACGTCTCTTTAAATTGATCACTCGGTATGTTATGCCGTTATAATAAAAAACTTAAATAGCTTTTTAAGATTCATTATCTATGTACGGTGACAGTTTTTCTGAATTTTCCAATAACTAGAATTAGACTCTCGGTATTTCGAAAATGAGAACGTTTTGAAAATTCTCCATTTTTTTCCACATACATTATATCTTTGACAGTACTTGTCTATAATATGAGTTCAATATTTTCATTATTTTGGTCTGTATGCTGTTTTAAATGACAATGTTTCTAAATTTTCCAATAACTAGACTTTGATGCTCTGTATCTCGAAAATGCGAACGTGTGGAACATTCTCTATTTTCTCCTCATACAAAATACCTTTGAAAGTACTTGCCTATAATATGAGTTCAATATTTTCGTTACGTCGACCTGGGACAAATGCTTTCAGAAATACAGTCGGTTACCTGTACACAATAATTGTACAAACTGGTTACAAAAGGTCTTAAAAACATTTTTCTGTTGAGCATTCACAAAAAGAATATGAATTATATCGAGTTATAAATGTTTCTAAAGCTTCGTATTTAAAAGTTTTACGACTTATCCTAACAGAAACGTATTTTTAATTTTTCTAATCTTTAATTTCATACAACAACATTAAAGAGATTATCGATCTATTATTCTTAACATTATCTATTCATATTATGAAATTGACAAGGTTGTGAAATAACACCCCGTATGCAATAGATATTTTAACCTCAAAAATTCTCATTGTTTTTACGCGGCCACCGTGCTCCGCAGCAATTATTGTAGCGTGTATAAAAAATACAAAAAATGAAGAGGAGAAAAGAAGAATCAAAGAATGAACTCGACGATCATTAAAAAATTTCAGAAATATTTGTGAGGACGACGCCCAAAACCTCCTTCATAGAGGGTGTATCATACAAAGGCGTACTTCTTTAGATCCAAACTCGATAACGATATTAAATAATTTATAATTTACTAGCATAAAATTTATGGGATAAACATCAAATGGATAGAAATTCACAATTTATATAGAAGAGTTAAAAAAGTAGAAGTAATATAAATACACAGTCTAAGAAAGAAAGAGGCATAGATGCTTAGTAAGGAGATAGAAACTATTGTGAAAAAGAAGAAATTATTATCCCTGACTGACCAATATCGAAACAGGCAGAATTACCTAATAAGAAGATAAAAAAGAAGAAGTATCAATTCTGCTAAATCTAATGTTAGAAAAAAATGGGAACGTATTGAAGGGACAGGTGTATTAAGAAATTCATAATAAGTGAATAGAGTGAATCAAAATTATGTTCGTTATCGCTGAAAACCAAATAAAAGTTTTTGAAAAAATATTTATCGAGCTGCTAATGAACGAAATACTTCAAGAAACAAAAAAATGCTGAAATAATTTAAAAAGTTTGTCAATTTCTGCGAATAGAATTTGAATATTTTCAAACAAGTGATTAGAAACGATTTCTTGACAAAATATCCTCTTAAAAGTCTCATATTATGAGTGGTGCTGCCCTGTATATAAACAGGTGCTCTTTCTAAATTTGTTGGGCATTTGAGAGACCAGGTATCGCCAGTAATATATGCAGATTAAGGTGTAGTTGTTGAGTTATAAAAGGTAATTACAGTTTCGAGATTTTCTTCTTTTAGCCGCGAGAATGATGGCGAATGAACATAATAAGAAATATCTGAAGAATGGCCTTTTTGTGTGATGTCTGATGTTATACCAACTATGTGGGTATCTTGAATCTGTCATAATAGCATTATATTATATGTTGTGAAGTCAATATGAATGAATTAATTGAACTGTGGAGAGCGAGAAATACATTAAAATGGTGGAAAATATACAGCGTGTCTCTGAAATTGAAGGTTTTCTTTACTTTTAGACTTTTAAACACGAGTCTTGTATTCTCGCTTCTGGTGTTCGCCTGTCCGTCTATTTTAAGCATCAGCGGACGAACGATACGTGCTAGAGCTCAGGTATAAATGGATTTGGAATCTCCATAGTTTGAAACCTCTGCAATAGAGGAAAACATCGATCTCTGACGTTTTTTTATTGAATTGTTTCCTTTAAATAATAAAAGATTCCTATGCTGGTAGCCGACGAGTAAACATCGCTTATCGGTAATTATACCTCATTAAATTCGAAACAAAATACGAGTTATTTTTTGTGTATTGTTAAAAGTAGTAAATAATTAACAATCATCATGTGATTTTTTCAATACTTGTGATCGATGCTATGAACAACACAGGTCAGCGAAAAAAATTTTTTTTGTCAGCTGCATGAGATATTTTTACTGAATTATATGTTTTAAAGTGCGCTGATTTCAAAAGTGATGTCCATTTTTTTCTATCACATAAGGATTTTCAGCAAATTCAAACACAAAAAATTGGTTAAAGCACTTTATTCAAAATTTTCAAACAATAAATATTTTTTTAAAGCAAACGAAACATTATTTTGATAAAGATACTTATTCACGTTCTTTGTGAAACCTCTTCTTCTTTTCCTTGATACTTTGACAAGTCCTTTTCCGATTTTCATCTTCTGTTTCTCGCTTAAGCAGCCAACAGAAGTCAGCAAGCATAGTGACATCCCATCGCCCTTGGTACCTTCTCTCGATACCACGCACATCCTGGTGAAATCTCTCCCCCTGCTTTTCACTGTAAGCTCCCAGGTTTTCAGGAAAATAGTCTATGAGAGAGTGTAAAAAATGGACCTTCAAGCTCATCTTGCAGCCTTGAGCTTCGTAAGCAGCTAGCATCCGTTGCACAATGGTTTTATAGTTAGGATCCTTAGTATTTCCCAAAAACTTTCGCACTACGTCATTGAACGATACCCAAGCTTCTTTTTCCTTCTCATTCATAGTTTCCACAAATGAAGGGCCCGTTAAAAGTTTTCTTATGTCGGGGACGGTGAAAACTCCCTCTTTCAACTTTGCTTCTGACAGCTTCGGGAATTTTGTACATAAATATTTGAAACAGTCTCCATCCTTTTGCAGCGATTTTACAAATTGTTTCATCAACCCCATTTTGATATGGAGAGGGGGCAACAAGATCTTTTATGGTGGTACCAAGGTAGTGTTTATAACATTTTTCTCTCCAGGTTTTAAAGTTTCTCTGGATGGCCAATCACTTTTTTTCCAGTGCTGTTCTCTGGCTCTACTATCCCACAACATAATAAGCATGGGTATTTGGTATAGCCTGCCTGCTGACCCAAAAGCATTGTCAGTATTTTGAAGTCCCCACAAATCATCCATTGATGGTCTTCATACTTGATTTTTTCCAGGATAATGGCCAAATCTTTATAATCTTCTTTCATATGCACAGAATGTCCAATCGGAATCGAGACAAATTTATTTCCATTGTGCAATAATACTGCTTTAAGGCTAGTCTTAGATGAGTCAATGAATAGACGCCATTCAGATGACTCATACTTTATATCAAAGCGATGTATGAGTACTTCCACATTATTGCAGAAAACTAACTTTCCTTCTTTTGAGAAAAACTGGGTAAATTCTTTTTCTCGGTGTCTGTACCAGTACAAAGAAGTGCCAGGTGATAAAAGGTTTTTATTTTTTTAATCTAGAACCTAACAGTTCGGCTGTATCTTTTGAAAGACCTAAGTCTCTTACTAAATCATTGAGCTCACCTTGAGAAAATAGTTGAGGCCCTCCATCTTCGTCAAAAGATAAATCTGAGCTTGATTCACCCGGAGGAGGTAACGTAGCATCGTCCTCCAACTCACTAGGGTATTCATCCAAACTGGAAGGTGGCTGAGGGATAGATATCTCGGAGCTATGGGGCACTGGACGTATAGCTGAGTCAAGATTAGGATAACTTATGTTTCTTTTGTTTTTTGAATTCAATCCCTTTAGGTCAACTGAGCAGAAGTAGCAGTCAGTGGTGTGATTTTTCTGCTCACGCCATATCATAGGAATTCCAAATCGAAATGTATTTATCTTTCCCTTAAACCACAAACGAAGATCTTCTTCGCATCTTCTACACACCTTATGCGGGGCCCATGGTTTATCTTGATCACCAAGTTTTAATTTGAAGTAGGCAAAATTAACTTTCCTTACAAAATCACTTATATTTCTCTGTTGACTTTTAATAATGAATTCACCACAGATATAACAAAAACTGCTTGGAGAAATAACACAACCCCTTGTAGCCATGATTAACAGACAACAGCACTGTTCTCTTGAATATCAGTATGTCTACTGAGAGCTTTACTTTGTTTCAAGCGATATACGTCATTTGACTTGTCTCAACATGTTAAAACATTCCCAGTCCCACCAACAGCTCAGGTTGTTTTTCTCCATTATCAAATAAAAATCATATAGGTTGATTACCAATGAACATAGATACTGCAATATACATAAAAACTAATGTGATATAATAATTTGAATATTTTTTCTGTTTTTGGGAGGTCAAAATCTGTTAGAAAATGTAAAAAAATCCTATGCAGTTTTTTGGTGGCAGACCTGTGCAATTGAACATAATTATTTCCAAAAGTTTTAACAACTGAAGACATTTTATTTTCATTAGTGGCGTAACATCAAGTCAGGCAACTGTTAGTTCCTACAAAATATTTTCAGGGGTCCATTAGAGACCCTTGTCTTTCCTTTTCATTTGTATTGGCTTTGGTATCCAGGGACACTTACAAAATGAATAATTATCAATCCCAGTCAACTTCAAACTCTCCTCCCCATAGTTTACCTAATGCTACAAAGTCGTATGTTGCTGCTGCACAAACAAAACCTCCCCCACCAACCTTCCTTAAAAGAGAACAAGAAATCATCATACACGCAATAACCAATACCACTCTCTTTGAGTATATAAAAGCCGTAAGAGAAATTATAACACCCAAAAACGTAACATTTGCCTCTAGAATCTCAAACAACCGCATATGCATCTGTTCGTGATTGAATCCAGATATGCATCATATATTTTAAATTCAACCGCGCAACGTTGACATTTTCACCTCGTCAAAGTTTTGTACCGAGTGTGTGTAAATTATCGTAGAACTAAGACAATCACCGCGCGCTAGAGTACAACGGTGTGTGATTGAAGTGACATAGCTATACAACGCCGGCCGGTTAATCTCCGAGAGGATTGACTAAAATGTAAAATGTCAGCCTTTTATTAATTACTATTAATGAAAATTACAGTTCACTTCAATTGAAATTTAAAACAAAAGGGAAATTGCTATCGTCCCGAACATCATCTATTCAAGCTCTATTGCTGTTGTCGATAGACTTCTTAATGAACACGATAGTATATATATATTAAATCCAACAATATACCTATTCGAAGGCATATCACACCTGCCAAACGAATTCTGATTTCCAACGTTTCTCTCACTATCCCTCACTCTCTTATAGAAAAAGCTCTAAAAGACATCGGCCTACAGCTAGCCTCTCCTGTTTCATTCGTGAAATGTGGCGTACCGGATGATAAATATTCTCATATCATGAGTTTTCGCAGAATAAAATGTATTATACCAGGAAACGACAACTTCACTCTCCAAACATCTCTTTTACTTACTTTCGAAAATATTCCTCACAGAATCTTTGTGTCCACGGATAAACTGGAATGTTTCTTATGTAAACTCCCTGGACACACCGCCGATTCTTTCACCAATCCACCTAACACTGAAATTCAAAATCCTCCACCCCCATCTCCAAAAGTGCAAACACCTACTACACACTCTGACAATCTTCCTGTATCTAACACTCAGAGTATACCTGTCGAAGATGATCAACCCAGTCTGACACTTATAGAGCAAGTAAATTTACCTGTAACTCAAGGACAAAAGAGAGATCTATCTACGGATAGCAACCCCGAAACTCCCTCTCAGCTCTCACCGATAGATACTCCGACCGACAACCAGATGTTCCCTCCTTTATACACAATATCCCAAAACTCATAAGAATAGACCTAAAACGACCGGAAAAGAGGATTTTAAACTTACACCCACTACTTACTCTACTATACAAGAGCTATGCAAAAACAATTCTACTCACCTAACACTGACTGAAACACAACTCACTGCCTTCATAGAAAATTCATTTGGCTTGTCAGATCCATTGAACGAAGCTCTCCCTTTCACAGCAAATATACAATGTCTACTAAATGACTTAACTCTTATGTACAACATAACCAAAGAACGGTCTCTTAAAAATCGGTTGACTAGATTACAGAAGAAAATAAAGCATCAACTAAACCCTGAAGATTCGTCTGACGATAAGAGCTACACATCAGAAACCCAAACTGACGAAGAGTCAAATAATCCCGCCTCTTAATTAGCACAGAACTCGTTAGAACCATCAGTCCATATTAACAATATCATTATATACAAGCTAATCCAATGGAATTGTGATGGATTTCTTCCCCGCCTGGAAAGAATCCAACAGCTCATATCCAATGAAAACACTCAAATCCTGTGTCTCCAAGAAACAAATGCCAGAATCTCGAAACTTCCCCATCTAAAAAACTTTGAAGGCTACCATTACATACGCAATAATTGCAATAGAGCCAGTGGCGGTACTTCGATTTTTGTTTCTAATGACAATAAGACCCTTACCTTGACTACTAAAAACAATGCCAATCAAAATTGATATTTCTCAAACATTTCCTGTACCTCTTCCCTTAATACCCCCATGGACGAAAAACATTCCTCATATCCAGACATCTCTCACAACTCTAAATAAAAATGAAACACCAAACGATCTAATTAAAAAAACTTTTCTGGATATAATATACCGAAATGAATACGATTTAGTACTATATACTGATGCCTCGAAAAATGAAACTGGAGTCGGTTGTGCCGTAACAACATTAGATTCTCCAATCTTCTCTTCCACAATATCATCAACTTGTAGTGTACATACCGGCGAACTCTATAGTATACTTCAGGCCTTCAAACATATTTCCGCTCCTAATAAAAATGTCTGCATATGTACAGACTCACTTGCCTCTATACACTCCATTAAAGATATATACAGTGACCATCCTCTTGTACAGAATATCCATGACTCCTACCAACTCTCCTTTTCCCAAAATATAACAGTTACCATTCTATGGACACCATCTCACAATTGGTATAATGGGAAACGAACTAGCTGATCAACTATCTAAAAGGGCCACAACTTTAAACTATTATGCAGATAACAACCAAATTGCATCCGATCCCAAGCAAGTCATCAAGCATAAGATCAAATCTCTATGGCAAAATCATTGGAACTCCATCCCGACAAAACTGCAAAAAATTCAACCCTCATTAAGCCACCCTTACTATATTGGAGCTTCAAATCTCTCAAGACAAGACCTAGCGGTGCTGAGAAAACTAAGAATCGGTCACACTAGATTCACTCATGGCTACCTTATGTCATCCAACAATCGGCCATTCTGTTCATCCAGTAACTGCATCTACGCCGTTGAAAACATTATTCTAGAATGGCAACAGTACACAGCTAGAAGACAACAGCTCAACCTCAAAGGAAGTCTCCAAGAAATACTCGGAAATCCAGATAATGTCCCCTCCGTTCTCCAGTTCCTGAAAGATGTACAGCTATACCACAAAATATAATATATTTATTGTATACTTTTACTGTACCTGTGCGAGTGGCCTTTGTAGCCGAGCACGTTAATTGTAATAAAAGATAGACATATAAAATGGGACTGAGCGATCCGTATTCAGCTGGACGGTGAAAATTTTGTATGTTGCGAGATGAATAAAAGTCTATAGATCAGTTTTAGATGATTCTATTACAGTAGACAACACAAACTCATATTTACATAGGAGGAAAAACGTATTGAAACACAACTAACTAAAACTGACAATTCTCATTATTTAATATGACAAAATTAATTTTTCAACAACTACATTAGCAACCGCCAATTAAAATACCGAACCAAACTAGATTCAATAATAGTTTTAGGGAAAGTATTATATATTTTTGTACGTCCGTGCATTTTTACCCACTTTCTCGCACTCATTTTAGTTTAGAAAGTGTCACTTTCCCGTGTGCGGGAAAACTCGCTTTCCCGCACTAGTGCGGGGAAGTAAAATATGTCAATTTGTCGTTATTAAATGTACATTTCTCTGATTTTACCTGTATATTACTATTAAATTAATATAGGTTTTAATATTCAATCTAACCCAGACTGTTTTTCATTCATTGGAATGAAGAAATTGCGATACTTTTATATAGGGGAGGTCGGGTACAGTTGTAACAATTTTTACTTATGATTTTTTTTCTGTTACTGTCTATAAAATTAAAAAGAAACATAAATGCCTCCATGTGTGCCAAAGATATAGCTATAGAAATAATTAATATTAATGATGTTGGTCACTTCATTAACAAGAAAAAAAAATATATAATGTGGTGGGACAGAATGTTACAATCGTACCCGCAGGTGTGACAATTGTAACATGCACGGGGGTCAAATGTAACAAAGTCTGAAACTATTGAAAATAATATTTATTAGTGAAAAAAATTAAGAATACATATTTAGTGAAACATTATGATTCTAAAACTAAACCAATTGGAATCATTTCACATTAAAGCCATATTCTTAATTAAAAAAAGAATATAAAACAAGATAATATTATTTTCATTTAAATTAAATAAAAAATAAACACTAGTCACTCTCATCATCATCATCATCGCAGTTCAAACAATAGAAAAAGTCGGATCGTAGCTTATGAACACATGATTCGTGTGCCCATTGTTTGCACTTATTACACTGAATCCATGTCGCTTTGGGTTTCCCGGTGTAGGGTTTAAAGCAATATAGGCAAAATGAATCTTCTGTTTCAGAATCTTCCATTTCAGAATCTTCCGTTTCTTCATCTGTCACACGAGAGGAACCTAATTTACCATCGATCTTTTTAGACTTCCTAGATAAACTTTTATTATTTGTGCCTTTAAGTTTTTTGGTTTTTGCTTCATCTTCATTTTCCACTACATTTCTTTTTATGGTGTTTGCTTTCTGTTTCCTCTTACTCTGTTCTTCTTCGAGAATCAGCTTTTCTGGCGTATCTGTTAAAATAGCACTATGCTTCTTTCTTCTCTTCGTAATTTGCTTTTTTATGTCACCTGCTGCCTTTGGAAGAGGGCGAATTTGTTCAAGAACCCGAAAGGATTGATTCAGGTCTTCTGGGTTATCTGGTCTTCTGCTGGGACCTGGTATAGCTACATTTGCGACACTACCGTCATTTTCATTGCTTGTAGCCGTAGTTTCTATTAAGTTATTTTCTAGTAAATCCCTGTCAGTTACAGATGAAGGCGAAAATTCGTCGTCTCCAAAAATATCCCTGTTAGGGCCAAATTCCTGACACCCTGAATCCTCCCATAATATTTGTGGGTGTTGTTGCTTTTGGAAATGCCTCAGCAACTACACCGGGGATATCGTATATAGTCATTGTCTGACCGGGATGCGATTTCATCCAATTGTCCATTGCACCATTGACGTAATGTTTGAAAGGACCGTAGACACCACGGTCCAACGGCTGTAACTTGTGCGATGTATGTGGAAGGAACGACAATAAAACAACTCCATTAGCTCTACAGAACTCTATAGTTGGCACATATAGGTGGGAATCATGATTGTCCAACAAAAGTAGAACTTTTTTTTCAGGTGTGGGTCTCACATGCTTTACGAAGTGTTTCATGAAAATTAAAAACGTATCTTCGTTCATCCAGCCGGAGCCATTCGCCTCACCGATACATCCTGGGGGACCATTGCTTATAAAATGTGCTTGAAATTTTTTGCGATGGAAGATGAAGAGAGGGGGGACAGTGTTTCCGACAGTACTAACAGCTGTGCAAACAGTTACCAAAGTGCCCCGTTCTCCAGAAGTAACTGCACCTACTTGTTTTGTGCCTTTTATGGCAACGATTTTGTTTGGCTTTTGTACGGTGGTGACCCCAGTTTCGTCGACGTTGTAAATGTCAGCGGCCTCAAATTTATATTTTTCAAGAAGATTTGAGAGATTATCGTAGAATTTGCCGACATTTACTTTGTTAAAGTTAATCGCACGTGCATAGCTGGTTGCCTCTGGAGTTCTTATAGATAAATTAGGGTGTCTATGCATGAAATTTGTAAACCAGTCCTTACCAGCTTGTCCATTTTCTGACCATTTGGGAGGGACCGCCATTTCGTTTTCTTTCGCGAATTGATACACCTGGGAACAAAAATTTAATAAACATTGTTTTTTTAGGCTTTTATTTGAACTACTAACCAATTTACGAATTTCGTTTGGCGTTAGCCCAAAATATATAACTGAAGACATCCGTATATATCTCAAAAACGCTTCTTCTTGTTCTTCTGATAAAATTCTCGTGTGTGGATTGTAACCCATTTTTGGCATTTCACCATTATTTCGTTTTTTCATATAACGGTTAAGTGTTACGTGGCAAATATCTAAATCTCTTGCTACCTGTCGTTGTGAAAGATTTCCCTCCATTATTAGATTAGCTGCCCTTTCCATTAGTTCATTTGAAGGACTTCTGTTAGTTTTTCTAATTCTTTGGCGTGGCATTGTTCCCTGAAACATGGAATTCATAAACTCAACATAAGGGGTACAAATGTAACACGTTACAATTGTACCGACTAGTGTTGTTACATTTGTATCCGAACGACATTTTGAAATGTTTGGCTTAGTTACCAGAACAAGACAAGTCATAACCTCAAATTAGCATTAGGACTTTTAAAGTCATGTTTGCTCTAAACGTCAACTATAAATTCTTTGCGATAAATGTAAACATGGTATAGGTTATACATAAAAAGGCAAAACACTAAAATTTTACTTACCTGTCTTCAAAACAACCTATTTAACATAACTTTTGACTCGTATTACATGGACCGCTCTAATCAACATGCAAACTACTTCACACTACAACCTATTTGTTGGCCACGTTGCCAAATTTAAAAAATTACACTAACGTTTTTCTATCTGTTGTTACATTCGTACCGCGTTACAATTGTACCCGACCTCCCCTATATACCCTATACATTTCTCAAAATCAATCCACATAACAATCAAACTAAGCTGAGTCAAGTGGTTTGGTGTGGTAACCAAAGATTTGTTATGACAACCAAGTTGTCATCAAGACGTCAAAGTTTCAAGTCGAATTGTTGCCGAAGTGTCCGATTCTGGCATTTTTTAAATTATTTTCAATAAAAGCAATATTTTAATGGATTCGTCAAACGAAGAGCTCCCAGAAGCAATATTAAAGGCCGCAGATGAGGTAAATTCAGACCTGTTACCAAGTAAATCAATTTTTAAACTGGTGTAAGGAAAAAGGAGTGAATAGCTTCAGAGAAGAGGTTTTTTTGGCGTATTTTTAATGTGCTTTTTGAATCTTTATGCGGTCGTAGAAAAAATAATGTTCCTAATTCATGCGTAAAGTATCTTTCCCGCCCTTGACTGCTTGCCCGAGTTCCGCTTCGCGTCGTTCGGGTCAACGGCAGTCGCGTGCGGGAAATTATCACTTTCCGCACTTGTTAGGAAAATAACTATTTCCAACAAAAACAGACCGAAAAGTACAAGAGAGAAAATCCGTTGTATTGGCAGGCATTGGCAGCGCAGCTGCTTTGTTCCTCATTAGAGAGTAGTCACAATTGTGAGAAAATCGCTGAGTCCATTTATATATGTCTATGTTATGCCATAAAAGATGAGATGTCAACATCAGTTCATTTGTCACTGGTTTTGTTTTGGGTTATTTTTGGTTGTCATATCTACTTCTTCTTGTTAAAGCCCTCTTTTCAAATGCAATTATTATTATCTCATAATATTAAAAAGAGACAGCGACAAACATCATTAATTGAGGTCCATACATAAGGATTTATTTTAACCTGTTCTGACTGCTGTCAGTTTTAAAAATCTTATAACTGACATTTTCAACATCTTGTCACTGATATTTTCAACCAAAATTTTTTGTTGGATAGAGTTGGATTGTCTTAATTATTAGACAAATTCGGTAATTTAAATGTTCATTAAACTGAAATTACTCTTTTCGTATACGCCGCACAGTGTCTCTTCCCAACTTGTTTAGATATTTACTCCTTGATAATAACGAATGTTTTACATAAAGTAAATTACTTTCATCGGTAACATTCGCCAACCTCTTATATAAGTATTTGATTTAGCCTACTTTTTTCGCACCTCATAACTTCCGATTTTTCTTGTATATTATACTGTAATGTTTTTGCTATTTATTTAAACAATAAACGGATGGGATAAATTTTAAACACACGGTATGACTACTTACTAATTTATTCAAACACTAAACTAATCACTAACACTTAATTTATATATACTCAGTATATTCACTTAAACTAATTTATATGAACACTTAACTAATTTATATTTACTGTTTGCTATTTAGGTGTATTTATTTCACGAGATCACTTTATCAACTCCCCTAACTCTTCCTGATCAGTCCCCTTATATATTAAAGCCATTTTTACTAGTAAATTCCGGACTGTGGCTTACATAGACACAAATACTTCTGGCCTTTTCTAGATAACTCTGGTCACAAAAATAATGTTTACATAAGATAGTCGTAAACAGTTTTTATAACTGCGTATCCGCCATAATTTTAACTTTTATACCTGGCTTAGACAGTGTCGGATTTAGGGTCTATACCAGTGTGCTGTTTCGTAACAATACTTAATAACCATTACCAGAAAACTGAGGTATGACCAAAAATATTATCAAGATCCAGCTTAACAAAAATATGTCGATATTCGTCATTCGTAAAAACATCACCCTGTACGTAGATTTTTTGAATTTGCTTCTTGTAATTGGAAAAAGTATAGAAAATTGAACTCGTACCGACATTATTTATGATCATTTTTGAGGGTAATAAATGGATATATTTTATTTAATTTTTTCTACGTAATTAATGATGAGATGCATTGTAGAAATTTATTTGAAATTAAAATACAGGCCACAAAAAAATGTGATTACAGGATCGTAACTAGGAAGGTCTCTAGCTATCAGCGACCTACAAAGATTTAATTTCCCGTTTTACATAGAGAGAGTGAAAAAAAAGAATAAGAATTAAAAAGAGTGTAGAAAATGTAATTATCAAACCATGGAATGCAATTATTATAAGGTAGGCAGGCCTTTTGCAAAAGCGTGTCGCATGATCGAGAAAGAAACGTTTTATGATTAATATCTCAAATAATATCAACTATGAGTTACTCTTGTTAAAACTGAAAATAACGCGTAATTAAGTTTAATAAACTTTAAAACAAAAAAACAGAGGAATTTACAAAGAATGTGAAGCAATTGATGTAGGCCAGACACTAAGGAATTTTCTAATTACAGCCCGTTCGGACGAAATCCAATTGCTTAGTGGCACATAGTTTTAAATGTACAGGTTCAGACGATTATCATCGTACCCTAAGTCGGAAATTTTTCGGGATAATCTGAACATGCATATTTGAAACTAAGTATCATTTAGCGACTCGACATTTTTTTTGGATTCAATAAAACATTGGAATACCCTATGAACTCAGAACGCGAACCTACATATTAATCTAGCCCGATAAATAACACCCCTTGACAAAATAATTAAAATCTCGCATATCAAACAAGGGAAATTGTAGGTTTATACTACGAGAATAATAAATCTGCAAGAGACACAGCTAGACTGTTTAATGCTGCTTATCCCGGAGAAACTGACACACATAGTACTGTTACGAAACAGCACACTGGTATAGTCCCTAAATCCGACTCTGTCTAAGCCAGGTATGAAAGTTAAAATTATGGCGGACGCGCAGGGTTTCCTAGAATTGTTTACGAATAGTGACTATCTTATCTACATTGTTTTTGTGACCAGTCTTATCTAGAAAATGCCAGAATGCCAATTGTTTTTGTAATCTAGTATTATCTAGTGAAAAAGGCATTAATATATAAGGGACCGATCAAGAAGAGTTCAGTGCAGTTGATGATATGACATCGTGAGATAAACAAGTGAATAAGTGAATATAAATTAGTGAACTGTTGCGCGTTTGTTTTTTGTTGACACCACATAGAAAAGTAACATATCGCACTCTCTACTCCCATGGAATGTGAACTTTATTCTCACGCGTGCGGTAAATTTTGTTGCTGCCACTTTAGAAAATGCGTTTTTCCGATCATTTTTTAACTCGCAAAGTACGTCGTTGCCAGTCTAGATCGGAAAATTGACTTAACTGCTCGGTAAAGTGACAGAACTGCTCGGCAAAGTACCTACTTTTCCGAGCTCTTATGGCAAAATGTTCATTAAAGACAAAATACCAGATAGGCATCGAGAATGAACATTTATTGAAAGTGGCTAGGCATCGAGTACGGACTTTTATGAAGCTTGGTGGCTGCACAAAAAATATTGTACGCGCCACACTCGGAAAGTGTATTTACAGGGATCGCGTGCTTTCAGGCCACCGCCTTTAGCATCGCCCTGACACTTGCAAGCTTTTTGCTTCTTTGAGATTATCGTTACCTATTTTCATAGCAAGATTATTAGGAATTACATTTCCAAATAATATGATTAAATCATGTTTCTTTGAATCTTGAATCAGACAAGAGAGTTCTATATTTATTAATTTCTCTGATTGCTCTAATTCATCTATATTAAAAAGTAATACAATCGTCGACCTACACAGCGATTTAATCTCTGAATTAACAGTAGCAGGTTTTAGGAAATACAGAAATTTATTTATTAAATATTAGCCAGTATAGTTCGTTATTAATAGTTATTTTAATTTCATTAGCATCGAAATATTCTTAATGGTTATTTATATTTATACGATACTAGGTACTGTTATTTGCAATTATTTTTAGCATAAATATATACGATAATTTCATACATCTCCGAGTGATAAAACAGCGAAATGTTGTAAACCTTTTGTAATTAACACCTGTCGCAGCAAAAAACGAAATTTTAATAATATAACATCGCTTATACGTTGAGGACAAAGACCTAAAAACCTAAACAGAAACGGCTGTTACGAAGTTATTGCTGGTTTTTTAATTGTACGAAGACAATTAACCTACTCAAGTTTATTACTAAATATGATGATCACAGCTAGCATGCTAAATCATTAACGGTTTGAGAATAAATTTCTTTATATGTATAGAAGATACCCAGTTTTGTGCCGTTCTCTTTTATGTTGTTTCGGAAAGAACAACGCAAAGCCTCACAATGATTCTATATCAAAAAGGATTATGATTGTCGCCTAAGCATAAAATTTATCTTGAACATGCACTAGTGAACTAATTAATAAATAACAAAATATTAGCAGACATCTGACAATTTAATACGACAAAAGCATTGCAAATGATAACAAACATAGAATACATAGGTAACAGCATAGTTATAAGAATATAACAACCAACAGCAGTGAAGACTAGTCACAGAAATTGAATTCAAGTGCTACAGGAACTTCAAAATGCAACCGTGTTAGAAATGCTACAAAATGGTACAAATTGAACAAGTTTTGAATTAGACACCACAAGGATGAAAAAATGAGGAATATATCTAGATTAAGTTGTGAGAGGATATTAAAGAAAGGGGCTTAGAAGTAGATCTATGGAAAAGCGGGAGAAATGCAAGCACCGATATAACTTTTTTATAAAGTAGCTGTAGTTTTCACAAATTCTTTTTAACAGTCAACAATACAATGAAGTACCAGAGTAAAAGCATCTGCTTTTTAATAAATGTATACGTTTATCTCCTCGAGGGATATAAAATCCCTCCTAGTTATTCATTCCAGGGACGGACTCTGCATAATGATTTGTAATTTTGGTACATATGTATATTTGTTTTATTTCTATTTTCATTATCATACCGCTACAAATGTTGATATTATATTTAAAATGAACGGTTTTAAAGATTAAAACTTGCTTTTCCGCATTTGTGAGATGCCCTGAACAATATTCTATCATAAAATTGTCACTTGTATACACTTTGGGGGATGAATCGTGCTAAGTAACCGACATTTCTCCAAAAATAACCAAAAATGGTACCCGCTGTACTCGCTCTAGTCCGCTAAAAATCAATAAGGTACGTCTATGAGACACCTTGAAAAATATGCAATTATAAAATTAGTCACTTCCACGGAAGCTGAATCGTGCTAACAACCCAAAATTTCTCCAAAAAGAACCAAAAATGTGGAACTTCAGGTACCATATCACCCGTTGTACTAGCTCTGGTCAGCTAAAAATCAATAAGGTTCATCTATAAGATGCCCTCAACAATATTCAATCATAAAATTGGTCACTTGTATACACTCGGGAGGCTGTATTGTGCTAACAAACTGAAAATTCTCAAAAAATGACAAAAATGTCGTACTTAAAGTACTATAGCACCTGTTTTACTAGCTCTGGTGAGCTGAAAATCGATAGGGTTTATCTGTGAGAGATCCTGAATAATATTCAATTATAAAATTAGTGACTTGTTGTACTCCGGAGGCTGTATCGTGCTAACAAACTGACATTTCTCAAAAAAATACAAAAATGTCGTACTTCAAGTACCATAGCACCCGTTGTAGTGGCTCGAGTGAACTGAAAAACAATAGAGTTCATCTGTGAGATGTTTTGACTAATATTCAATCATAAAATTTGTAACTTGTTGTACTCCGGAGGTTGTATCGTGCTAACAAGTCATGTAACGAAAAGGGGTCGACGACAACGACGACACCATACACACATGATTTTTTTCTAAAAACCATATTTTTTCTAGTTCTTGATGAGAAACGTGGAAATAATTTTTTTTTCAAAATTCCAACTTTTTTTGGGGTAAACCAATACTTTTCTCGCATATTAGATAGGTTGGAAGGAAAAGTTATAATGTCATATGTTTACCGTTTTTTGATATCTTTTCAAATAACTTAGTCTAGGCTATAAAGTATTATGAGAAGCACTATATCTTCGTAACTCAAGTCTACTTTTATTTGGATGGGTATGCGTGTGAGAAAAAAGTGGCTTAGTCAAAATTTATGTTATTATACAATTTAACTTTCTTGGGGCTCTTATTTATTCCTTGAAAATCAGCTTTAATTCGTCATTCTTATTCTTCAAATTATTATTACTAATATGTAATAGTTTATATTTATCGTTGACAGTGTTTGAATTTAATAGATTTTTTAAGATAAGTGTATACTGATACTGTGCATTATGTATTATGTCATTTTATTACAACTCTTAAAATAAATGGTTTTTAAGATTAAAACTAACTTTTTCGCATCTGTGGCCCTGAACAATATCCAATCATAAAATTGGACACTTCTATACACTTCGGAGGCTGTATCGTGCTAAAAAACTGATATTTCTCAAAAAATAACCAGAAATGTAGTATATCTGGATTTATAGGACCCGCTGTACTCGTTCTAGTCCGCTGAAAATCAATAGGGTACATCTGTGAGACACTTTCAATAATATTCAATCATAAAATTGGTCACTTGTATACACTCTGGAGGCTGTATCGTGCTAACAATCTAAAAATTCTCCAAAAATGACAGAACCATAGCACCCGTTGTACTGGGTTTAGTGAGATGAATTTCAATAAGGTTCATCTTTGAGACTCTCTGAATAATATCCAATCTTTAAATTGGTCACTTGTATATACTCCGAAGGCTGTATCGTGCTAACAAACTGAAATTTCTCTAAAAATGACAAAAATATTGTACTTAAACTACTGTAGCACCTGTTGTATTGGCTCTGGTTAGCTAAAAATCAATAGGGTTCATCAGTGAGATGTCCTGAATAATATTCAATTATTAAATTGGTGACTCCGAAGGCTGTATCGTGCTAACAAACTGGAATTTTTCTAAAAATGACAAAAATATCGTACTTAAAGTACTATAGCACCTGTTATACTGTCTCTGGTGAGCTGAAAATCAATAGGGCACATCTGTGAGATGCCCTGAATAATATTCAATCATAAAATTGGTGACTTGTTGAACTGCGGATGCTGTGTCGTGCTAACAAACTGAAATTTCTCGAAAAATGAAAAAATATCGTACTTAAAGTACTATAGCACCTGTTGTATTGGCTCTGGTGAGCTGAAAATCAATAGGGTTCATCTGTGAGATGTCCTGAATAATATTCATTCATAAAATTGGTGACTTGTTGCACTCCGGAGGCTGTATCGTGCTAACAAGATATTTAACGAAAAGTGGCCAACGACGACGACGACGACATACACACAGGATTTTTTCTAAAACCCGTTTTTTCGTGTTGTTGTTGATGGAAAACGTAAAAATAACTCAAACAAAATTTCTTTTGGGATAAACCAATACTTTTCTCGCATATTAGATAGGTTGGGCGGAAAAGTAATAATATAATTTTCAGTTATTTTAATAAGGTTAAAATAATTAATCCAAATTCAATGATTAAATATAAAAAATCTATCAATAACAAGAAACCTTGAAAAAGAAGGTGTAGAGCCCTAATAACGCTTAAGCTCATTGAACTAAACATACAGAACGTTACGGTGGCTATTCTAAAATTTAAATACTAATATAATTGAAGGTAATCGAATATCTCCTATGAATGGGACAATGATGTTTTGTAGATTTTGTCGAGGTTCACAATTTCAAGTTGGCAATACTGTTATGTTTAACAACCGTTTTGATGTGGTTGTTGTGTGGTTATTTTAGTTTGCCATTTGATAATGAATAGACTCGCGTCAAAGCAACGTTAGCAAATTGTTGAAATATTTTTACAAAATAATGAATTTTTGTACTACAGTTTTATAGGCGTTATAATTATCGATCAAAATGGTAAATTAAATTAATTATAAAATATTTTCGAACCACTGTACAACGTGGTATTGAGGACGAGACTCGAATCAATCAATTCAAATTTGTTTTCAGCAAATGAAGTTGTGCCTATCCACTTTATGAAAGATTTTATTGGAGGTCGTTGGTTAGCGTGCTTTCAAGATTCAATTTGTGCAGGAAATAAATACTGTCTACCAACGCTTGCGTCGCCAATCTCACCTATGGAATAAAATACATATTACAATTCTTAATAATGAAAAATATACACAAAAGAAACAAAAAAGAGGCGAGTTCTTTTGAGAAAATGTCAGAAAGTTATTCAGTATGGTTCTAAAATATATTTTCTAAATATTGCTATGTTTGTCCTATGTAAACAGGATCACAATTATTACGAGGAACTTCATATGTAATGTTATTTTTTGTGTTTTGGGGTTCTTGATTTTAGACTAGGTACTAAAATGGTTTGGTATAGTCCCTGTATGCATGGTAAATATATGTGTTTTATACCCTGCGCCGCAAAATTATCGAATATTTTGTAAAATAAAAAATCTACATGAAAAGAGAAATTTGAAGGCTCGTTAATGGTCTAACACGATGGTTGTAAAATATTTTTAACTGTGTCAAGCAACGTTTTTGAATTGTATAAAATAAATTACAGAAATAAAAATACTGGATGGACCAAAAATAAAGTCAAAATTTTATTGTATAATTTGTTATAATGCGTGTTATCTCTGCTTGCTTGGATTATTGTTGCACATCTTCTGGCATACATGAAATTAAGTTTCTAGCAGAAACTTGATCCATTTGACCCCATATTTCGGTTAACCTGAATGACAGTTCATCTAGACCTCTAGGTGGATGCTGTAAAGCTATAACCTGCTGACTCGAATTGTCCCATAACTGTTCATTCGTGTTAAGATCAGGACTTCGCGCTGGCAAATCCAAAGTATGGATATCTACTTCTTGCAGGTAATTTTGCACCGTCCTAGCTACGTGTGGACATGTACTATTATACATTAATAGTATTTCGTTCCTTATAAATGGGGCATATGTCATTATATAAGGTCATAAGGTCCTAAAATGTCTGTTATGTAGCGGTCGGCTGTCTATAATTGCCCCGAATCACAACTAGGTCCGTATGATCCTCCAAACTAATGCCACCCCATACCATAACACACCCACCTCTATAGCTGTCATTTTCTGCAATATTACATTGAGCATATCCCTCGCCAGGACGTCTATACACTCTCCTACGGCGATGATCACTAAACAGACAGAATCGTGACTCGTATGTAAACAGTATATTGCTCCATTCACGGTTGCCCAAATTTTGATGTTTTCGGGCAAACTTAAGACGTTGTCTGCGATGGTTTACGGCAGTGGTTCCCAACCTTTTCTGGACCACCGCCCCCTATAGAAGAGAACAAAAATTTCACCGCCCCCCCCCCCAGTCGCTGGTTAGTCCAAAGTAGTTAATTTTATTTGAATATCATCTGTACCGTCCCAATTGATCTGTATTTAGCTCTAATTTCAGTTAATATCTAAATTTTATTTTAGAGGAATGATGAAGTAGAAATTTATTAAACGACTACCAAATGTACAGTAAAATTGTTTTTTAAACTTTTAAATATAAACATAAAATCAATAAGGAATACAATCACAATAGAAATAAGAAATGCAATACAATAAGGAATACAAAATTAATAATAAAGGAAAAATCAATGAGACGGTTGAGGCTGGTGGAGTGTTACCAGTTTGTTAATATCGGGTTCCAATTTCGTTAACATCAATCGCAGATCGCCACGTTCAGTGATGTGTAGTCTGTTCCTCTTCTTTGACAGCAAATCAGTTACTGCACTGAATGCACGCTCAGCCATATAGGACGAAGGAAATGCAATTAACAACTTCTGTAGTATTGTCCACAATCCAGGATAGAGAACTGGTATTGGTTTTTGAAGCCAGAACTCTTGATATCCACGTTTGAATTTTACTTTAAGTTCTTCGTTAGTTGTGAGTTCTAATAGCTCCTCTTCCAAATTTGATGAGCCTTCAGTATCTGTGTTTGCGAAAGGATCTATAACCCAACTTGGTATTTCCATGTTTAAAATATCTTGGAAACGCGCTGTAAAATCAACATGAAGAACTTCCAAGTCGTGGCAGTAAGTAAGTAAATCTTCCGGTTTTGCAGACACTGTTGATAATGTGGGAAAATGGTTGTACTCACCTCTACCAAGATTTCTTTTGAATATAAGAAATTTTCCTGCAAAAGCAGCTATGACGTTTTTAGTTTTAATTAAATTTAAATCACCACCTTGCAATTGGAGATTAACTTGATTAAATACTTTAAACAGGTCCGTCAAATAAGCGATGTCATTTTTTGACGTAATCAGGTTTTCGCGCAATTGTTCGTTTTCTTCAAGAAATTCCAACACTGAGTCAAATAGATTGAAAAAACGATCCAGACAAACACCTTTAGAGAGCCAACGTACTTCTGTGTGCAGCAGCAAGCGATTGTAGTCTTCATCATTTTCATTGCAAAGCTTATGAAACAAACGGTCATTCAAAGAATTGCTTCCAATGATATTGATTGCTTTAATACCGTTATTGAGGGACGCATGCAGACGTTCATTTAATTTTTTTGCAACCAAATGCTGACGGTAAATAATACAATGTACAGCGAGTACATTTGGCACTGCTCTTCTCAAATGTGCTATAAAACCCTTATGACGCCCGGTCATTGCTGGAGCACCATCAGTAGCAGCAGACAAAATATTGCTAATAGGAATTTCTTTCTCTTGAAAAAATTCTTACATGATATTAAATATAGTATGTCCCTTTGTATCAGATTCCAAATTCTTAGCAAATAATAACTCTTGATGGATTTTTTCTTCTTTTATAAATCGTACGTATGATAAGAGTAGGGTTTCGTTACTTGGTAGAGTTGATTCATCGAGTTGAATGGAAAATTTGCAAGTCTTTATGATGGAGAATAGTTTTTAATATCTCTTCGACTGCCGGCGAAATTAATTCCTCGCCAATGGTGTGTGGTTTTCCTGACTTTGCAATTAACAATGAAACGTTACATGAGGCTCGTAGCCCATCATCGTCTCAATTAGAAGACGATGCAAAAACGTTTGATATAGTTGGCTGTTTTATATATTGTTTTTGGAGTTCTTGAAAATAGAATATATCTTTGTTCTTCTTATCAGGATGCATTTTATGTAAATGCTCTTGTAGCATAGAAGGTTTCATAGCTTCATTTGAAAAAACTTTTCGGAAAATTAAACACATAGGTAATGATTTGTTTGTAGAAGATTCCGTAAATCCATATTTTAAATATTCAATACTGTATTGCCGGCATTTCTTTTTTAATTTAGAAGTAGATTCAGCCATTTTCATACAAAAATTAAATTCTCAATAAATTTATAGATAGTAATGTTTATAAAATTACACACCACTCACGATTATTTACTACGGCAGAGCTTATGATTCACGACTATATATCGCGGCCAAGCATATACAACTAACTAACAAAAAATTGGTAGAGCTGTTGCTTTTATACGTTTCATTTCGTGCATGATTCAACTTGTCTGTGTGCGAACATATCGAAACATGTTATTTTGTATGAACATCGCGCGTTCGCTTATCAACATGCGAGGAGTCATATACTTCTATTCTGAACTAAAAGAAATTATTATAATTATTAGTATTATTATTAATGCTAATTTAAAACTGCTTATTAACCCTTAGTAAATCATTTTTATTTCACCATTCCTCTTGACTGCTTATTATTTGCTTCTGAATCCGCTACCGCCCCCCTAAAAGGCTGCAGCGCCCACAGGGGGGCGGTATCGCCCCCGTTGGGAACCAATGGTTTACGGTTAGCAGTTGCGGCTCCATATGGAGTAATACTTCTTTCAGCCAGCCTTGGAGGCACTGTATCTTGACTTACGCGGTAATTATATCGATAAATAAATTGTTGCTGTGATGCAGTACTTGCAGTTAATCGATTTCGTAGTACCTGCATTCTCAAAAATCAATCTTGATTATTATTTGTCACTCTGTGACGTCCTTGTCTAGGTCTTCTTTGATTTATACCAGTCTCTCAATAACATACCAGTGCCATAGAGATCGTAGATGGGTCACGCCATAGCGGCGTGCCACTTGAACTTGAATACCCATTTCCATGAGTATTATTGCACCAGCACATTCTTCACGTGAAAGATTTCTCATCTCACGTTGCATCACCATTATTAACGTTAGAAAACAAGAATAGCAGCAGAATAACGGAACTTGTCATCAATAAACAATCATTCAACCTGTCGGTGAATTTGTGTACATAGAATTCTTTCATTATTTTATTCAAAAACTATTGTGTTTCTACTCAACATCCAAAAAGTTGTTGGGAACAGTTAAAAACTATAATTTTTAAGCCTTCGGCTTGCATTCAAGTATTGTTCTCAGTTGGATTTTATTTTTTTACAAAATATGCGTTAATTTTGCGGCGCAGTGTATTTTGATAATTAGTATCTGTTTTGTTCGCTAATTGATTATAGTATTTGATTAACCTTTTTTTTTGAATATTTTATTTATTATTTCTCTAGGATAATTATGTTTCTCAGCGTAGTTTTTGTTTTTTCCATAGCATTTCTAAACTTCCTTTTGAGTGACACACATTAAAGTTTCAATATCCTGAGGACCAAGTTGGTTTTGTATACCATTCTGTATTTATATTATTGTTGATTTTACGTAGTGTGACACAAAAAAAATGAATTTCATTATTTTGTTCAGTATCTGTTGTAATTATTTTTTGATAAGAATTCAATATAAAACTGTAGGTCCGACTCTGCATATTTTTGTATAAATACGTCGGTTCCATATTTCTTACAATCAACTCCTCCTTCTTATTATGGCCACAGACACATGAAAGACAGGTGCAAGAGAGGTGAAATAAAATGAAAAGACTTCATGTACCTTACAAATCGTAATTACTTTTGTCGAGTCGTTACATTTTATAAATTGTTGCTTCCTTACCATTGTCATATAATCAAGCCCTCGACTCTAAATGGCTAGAAGGGCTTAGCAAATAAAAAAAACACTTAATTGACGTAAAATGTGGTAGTGGCGAACGCTAAAATTGGAACAATAAAGTTTCCTTTGTTATTTTTGATCATTTATTAAGTTAGGGTAAAGTGAGCAAATGGCGGTCACTTAAGAAAAAATTTTTTTCTAGGTAAAAAAATAAGTCGTAGTTTCAAATAATTTTAAGATAGCAATCACTAGTGCACTTAAAAACTTTTTTGATCTGAAAATCTTTCAAAATGTTTTCTATACTTTTATGATAACAAAAAAAAATGTGCATTTGACTGGCATTGTCATACAGATAGGGGAATTCCGGTCACTTATGCGGGCAATACCGGTCAAGCAGAAAAATACTTTAAATATAATTTTGTAAAATTCAAATAAGCATTTTTTACCAAAATATTGTTTATTGAAATAAAAAGAGAATAAAAACGAAAACAATCTAACTATTTAAGTAAAAGGCTGACATTCATCACATGTGTATCCTACAGGTGTGTCCCATCCACTGCATTCAGAATGTGCCCATCTTCCGCATAGGGTACATCTGTACCACTGCTCATTATTCTTTCCTTAATCATTACATATCAAACATATATCTTCATCGACATCTTCATTTCATCATATTGAACATCAACATCAGAATCTGATGAGATTTCATCAAATAATTTTCTTTTATGGGATTCTCTCTTTTTTCTTAAATTATTCCTTTTTTCATCAAGATTCATTTTAGAAGGTTGTACCCTTAATTTCTTCTTTTTCTTTACCTGTTTCTTGGCTTCATTTTCTTCCTACTCTTTCTTCAATGGTGTAGCTGTAAGTATTTTCGCGTGCTGTTTTTGCCTGCCTGCTCTCTTTTTTTCTCTGCTAGTTTAGTAACGGGAAGAATTCGTTGAAAAGAGAGAAATCCTGAAGAAGTTGAAGGAATTTCGTGTTGCTCTTTATTTGTAGAAGTCTTTGGTAGAGCATCATCGCTTGCTACAGCTTGGGGATCATTGCTGAAAGACATATCAGCTTCGTTATCTTGTATGGCAATGACGTCCTGATTCAATATCTCGGAAGGCAAAAAGTCTTGTTAATTAAAAACGTTGCAGTTAAGAGGATAGATACCAACGCTTCTGAAACCAGCTTCTTCTTTGCTAATTGTAGCCACAGTTGAATAAGCTTTGTTGAATAAAGACGCTACATCATATGGAGTGATACTTTTCATCAACTGCGTCTTCATAAATAAATTGCACTGATTTCTGTATTCGGCTTTCAGGGGCCCGTAGAAGACCACATCTAATGGATGTATTTCATGTGAACTGTGTGGTGGAATTGATACCATAACAATATGATTTCCTTTGCAAAACTTGTACGACTTCAAAGAAATATGGCTGGAGTGGTTGTCTACAATTAATAAAACCGGCTCGTCTTTCGTGAGTTTAGCGTGATTTCTAGAATGCGTTAACCAAACACAAAAAATATTTTTATCGATCCAGCCATTCAGTGCACATTTATAAAGACTTTCTGCAGGTCCATCTTTTTCCAGGAGAGGGCTTAGTGTCTTTCTGGGGAAGATAAACATGGGCGGAATAAATCCCCCTGCATCATTCATAGCACACATAACGGTAATATTTCGGCCTCTTTCGCCGCTAGTTACCACACCAACTCTTTTTTGTCCTTTGGTTGCGAGTATCTTTCCTGGATCCTGGACAGTTGTGATTCCCGTTTCATCTGCGTTATATATTTTGCTAGGGGAAAAGTTATATTTTGACATAAATTCTTCCACCAGTTTATAAAATCTAGCTATTTCATCCTTGTTGAAACCAGTCAGACGATTTAGACTGGTAGCCTCAGCTTTTCGCACTGATATGGTGGGATTGCATCTGATGAAACTTCTCAGCCAGTCTTTTCCAGCCAACCTTTGCGTTGCGTTAAAATTATGTATAATATGGCTTCTCTCAGCAAACTCAAAAACAAACCTATCGCACTCTCGCGGTAGGACCACAATGCAGTCCGTAAATACATCCGAGCTGCCAGTGAAGCGGAGGGGTGGATTCATCTTTAATCAACACCATTGTACCAAGCTGTGGAGGACTAAGATTATGTGCCATGGTCCATTTTCCTCATTGGTAAAGGGATTTTTTCCATCTTTGCTAAAATTATTGATGTAGGCTTTGAACCAATTGCAAGCGTGAAAACAGAGACATTTTAAAGTTAGTTACATCAGGTTCTGGAAATGAGGTTAGTGGTTCTACCGTCAATAAGTGTAGTGCAATAAGGAGTTCAAAGTCATTGGGGTCAGTGGCGACTGGACTTAGGTGCCGGGAATTCAGCATGGTTTAACAGGGTAAGTAATTCTTCATATGTAAGGCTTTGGACATCGATGACTCGGTACAATTGGGTTTTTATCGATTTTATACCTCCCTCCTACAGTTCACCGAAATGAGGGGCACCAGGAAGATTAAACTTCCACTGAATGGATTCTCCTTCGGCAGCATTCTGGAGGAATGCGTGCATAATGCGATGAACACCCACAAAATTCGTGCCGCAATCGCTGGTAATTTGAGAATATCGTGCTCGACGGGCAATGAAACGACGAGGACCTCCCAAAAAGGCATCAGAAGACAAGTAGTTAACAATTTCAATCAATATGAAGTGCAATCCGGGTTTTCAAATACCTATCACATATTTTCGGCGACTGTATTTCTCCAAATAATGTGTTCCAGGTGTTTAATCATTTCTGGTTTATCAGCGTAGAGAAATCTCCTGACATATCCCCAAAGAAAATAATCTTATGTGGTTATATCGCTCGATCTTTATGGCCGATTAACAGAACTATCGTCCATCGTTTTCTAAGGTGTTGGGGGTGCTTCTTCTTACAGGTTTTCAACTATTTAATAAGACAAGTTGCGCAAAACTTGTATTTTATTCATATGTCTACTCGTATCATCATTAAAAAAATACTTACACATCTTCAATTCTCCGTAATAATACCTATTTACTTAGGAACCATTTTTTTCAACATCATTTTCTTACTGTTGGTAGGCATGCAATGTTCGCATCACATATTCGGGTATCGCGTGTTCAAATGGAATGTCTTAATTATATTTAACGAACGAAATTTACGCGGAAAAAGTCCAGGAAACTATTAAAAGAACACACTCGTTACAAAAATATATTTAATTACGATGGTTAGAAATAAGTATTGGACTGATAATTGAGACTACAAAAGGAAAAAATTGTATATTATTCACGAGGATTTAGTAATCCAAGTGAGTAATGTCCATTACCTGCGAGTAGAATACTATACTTATTCTCTGACTATTAAATAATGAAAACGAGATATGTAATTTCATTTATTCGTTACAAAATTGATTGTGAAATTATAACAGTTTTGAAAATGAATCGAGACTTTTGAATCCAAACGAACAGAAGAACTTATATTTGCAATAGTCGACTTGTTTGCAGTTGTGGTCGAATTTTATTTCACGGAATTCAAGATATTTGTTGCTGCAGCCGTCTTGTTTTGCCTTATCTTGACAAACCCTCCACACCGCACCTGGTTTGAAAATAGTCATCTTTCACCAGAAACAGAGTTCAGGTAGGTAAGACTTTTTAAACTTTTTTTTTCTTAAATATGTATATGCAGGATTATTTTTGGATTCACTCTCGGAGAATCATATGAACGAATATGTGTTGGTGTTAGTGGTTCAGAAGGGAGTTTATCAATGGCAACAATAGCTGCTCGGATGAAGTATTGTCGGGAGATGGTTACCAGTGCTTTTACTTCAATGCCGGCATCTCTGCCGAAAATTGGAGGGCCAGGAATCATAGTGCAGGTTTGTGTCTTGAGATTTTAAGCTAAATTAAGCTGATAGGAATATATATATTTTTCATTGATCTGTGTTAAAGGTCGGGAAGAGGATTAAACTCAACTTAATATTTTAAGGTTTATATTTTAATAACACATCAACAAATTGAATAAAAGAAATTCTATTTTTAAATTGACGAATCGAAATTTGGGAAAAGGTAGTACAATAGTGGACGAGCTATGGAGGGTCATTTGGTTTTTTGAATGATCTCTCAAAACTCAGAAGATCTGAGACTAGTTGTTTGTCCGCAAAATAAGACAGATGCTGCTACCCTCATAGAAATTATTAAAAATAATGTGACAGTGGGATGTATTATTCATACGGATGATTGAAAAGCTTACAGTGGACTTTCCAATTATGGTTATATTCATCACACAGTAAATCATAGCGTGGAATTTGTGGCAGATGATGGTATACATACTCAGAGGATAGAAGCTCAGTGGAATGCAGCGAAAAGGTATTTGAGAGGTCAGCATATTCCTGAAAATGAGTTACCTGATAAACTTTGTGAATATCTTTGGAGGCGGTATTGTAAGAAACGTAAGTTAGATCTAACGGTTGAACTATTAAATTAATTAGGATGGAGTACGGTGACTTTAGAGTTCGAGTTTAAAGAGTTATTCCGCAAGGCAAATTTTGTTCCTTTATTTGATACTGATACATATATGTTTATAAGTTTTTTCTTGAAAGTTTACAGTTGAATTTCAGTTTTATTTCCGATAATTTTGACAAAATTTAGTTTTAAAAATGTCATTTGACATTGAAGATGTTATTTAATAAATATTTTTTCTGAGTATGTTGTCTAATTTCGCATATTTTATGAATTTTTTAATTTCAGTTTTATTTCCGATAATTTTGACAAAATTTAGTTTTAAAAATGTCATTTGACATTGAAGATGTTATTTAATAAATATTTTTTCTGAGTATGTTGTCTCATTTCGCATATTTTGTATATACTTAACAAAAATAAGTTTTTATTAGTCTGCAAGGCACAACCACTGTACAAATAACACCTGGTAGGAAAATCACATATTTCCGCAGTTGTCTAAGAAAGTGTTTGAAATGTCCGCAGAAAATTTTTTGTGATTTTGTGTTTGGGGATGCATCTCTATACTGAGAAAACAATTTTTTTAAACTGGTTCCAGCAAAAGAAATCCACCCAAAGTTTTCATATAACTAGTTTCAGTTATTGTAAAGTCGGGAAAATGGTGCATGTCCGCAGACATTTTTTTGTCATTTTGTGTTTGGGGAGGCATCTATATATTGAAAAAACGAAAATTTTTCCTTAAACTGGTTTCAGCTAAAAAAAAGTTCATCCACAATTATTTCAAACGAAATTATTTTAATAATGTTTATGTAATATTAATCTTTATGTACATAGAATATATTAATTAATGTTTTTAAAAAATTTGCACGGAAAAACGAAAAAAGTCCACTGTTAAAAAATAATAATCATGAAATGGGAACAATTTAATATTTAATCATATAAAAATTAATCCTATAATTTTTATGAAAATTTAGACTATGTATTCAGTTGACTAGAAAGTACCAGAAAAACTTCCTTAATATGCTTCAATGATGTGATAAATAATTTCAAAAAATCTTAATTCCAATCTATCTACCTTTGCCATGTTTATATAGTTCACCAAACCGATTTCCTACGTATGCCTACTAAAATTTACATATTTATGTAAATTGCAATCTTGTGATGGAGAAAGGAAATCAGTACTTGTAGAAACATTAAGTTAGAAAAATCTTTGAAGTGTATAATTGGTGTAAGTAGAAGTAGAAAGTACACTTTTCCATATTTTGGAGGATGCGCCTACTTTTAAAATTTATAAACATATAATTTTTGCAACTAATTTCGTACCTTACAGGTTTAATCTCTAGCAGAAATATAAAAAATATTGCAAACGTCTTCTGATAAGATATGAAACGTTGCTAAATGCATTCAAATTACAACAGATATCAAAATCTACACATTTAACCGATTCTAACGGGTTTTTTGTTGGTTTTGGCATTTCATTAAAATAATTAGCTTTTGTTTTCGATTACATAACCTAAACCTACATTTCGTCATCAGTTATGACTGTATTGACACCGTTCAAGAGCTCCTGAGCGATGCACATGCGACGGCTCTTTTAGTAGTCAAAATAAAAAAATTTATTTGATGCGTATAACATTCGAAAAATTTGCATAGCTGGTGCCAACTTATATGCCGACGTTATTAGTAGCTTCTCTTATAGTGATTTGATGATTAAACGTAACAATTTTTTTCGGTAGGTACTTCAACATTTTCATCAGTAACATTAACCACTACCCGGCTTTCTTTGGGGTGCTTGTAAATATTTTTCTTGTTAAAATATATTAACCGGAAGCTATACTGAATATTTTATTTTGTTATTCACACATAATTTGATCTATTTTTTCGATTGCATAAAATTACCCAAGCACACCAAAGCCCGACAAAACTTTATATAAGGAACAAATTAACAATGCAAAATGTGTGATCATGTTAGGGTTACATTATGGAACAGATGACGTAAAATCAATTAGATATTCTAAACCTAAATTGAACTAAGGAACTTATAATAAATATTGATTTGAAGTTAAAATATGCAAAATTACGTGAAATTTGAGCTTAAAATATATTGACAATGAAAAAGAAGACAAAGCAATTCATATTACTGACCAAATACAGACACATTTCCATACAAATTTGAATAAATGGCAGATTTTTGAAAAGTTTTGAAAGGTTTTTCAAGAGTATTAGTGATGAAGCTTATTTTGAAAATCATACTATTTGATTCACAAAATCAAATTATTTTTTAATTCAATAAAATAAACTAAAACAGAACGTAAATATTTTTTTCTGAATCGTTTATAGTACCAGCCTAGATATTCGATTCAGGTACGTTATCGCTTCATTTTTATACAAATTGGTACTTTCTTCCCAATGTAATTTTTGTTAGTGACTGCAAATTTCAAGAGAAATTAATTTATGATATGAACATTTTTTGTCACTTTAGAAAATTTATTTTATCAATCTAAGCAGTACCCCGGTACATTTTTAGTAATTATAAATTGTATTGTTAGTGTAAAATATAGCTGTACAATGAATTTTAGCTGTAATCTTTTATAAGTTATACGAGAAAATTCACTACTTCGCTGCCAATCGTGAAAAAACTTGTTTTCACAACAGGTACTACCTTGACAAATTAAAATAGTATAGCGTATATTTAGTGAATTTTATTTTCGTGACAATTTTGCACAGTTATTACACACATATGACAGTTTTTGCAGTAGATCACAAAACTTCTTGTAAATGCAATTTTAATACGAAATATGGTTGTATAGTTTATTTACGATAAAAAGACGATGATGTCATTTTTAGTTACTATCCTGCTTATCAGAATAAATATTAATTTACCAACCGTGAATACAATTTATCCTCAACAGCCAGGGCACTTGACAGCTAACGGGTTGGGAAAACTTCAAGACGTTGTCAAATTAACTGGTAAAATTCCCCAGTTTGTTTCGACTTTTATTGACATTCGATCATCGTCTAATATTTACAAGTTTTTTTGGTGCTTTTAAATTCATTGCTTCTTTAAGATTAAAAAAAACAGTTAATAACTTAAGTTTCATAACTAATTATTTAGGCAAATCTGCAGTGTGTGGTTAATAAAATGCCGAAGCAGCTGAACAGAAAATGTCAAGAGATGATAACATCTTTGTTGAGCTATTTTGAACGAGAATGCCGAAATGGGGGCCCGCTTCTCCCGCCTACTGCTGTAAGAGACGTAAGTAATAGTATTCGCTATTTGTATTCATCATTAATAATATTATTGTTAGATATTTGAATGTAAATGGTTAAATGTTTTTAATTTTAGGTTAGGTTAATTAAACTTGATAATATATTATTCTTTCATAAATTGAAGTACTTATATTGTAGAGAGTTGCAGAAGCTTTACAACTTAGCGTTACCACTGTTAACCGTATTGCCGCCAAGCATAATAGAGATGAACAGCCTAAAAGTCCACCTAAAAAGAGACAACGCATAAAACCTACTGTTGAAATTGATAACTTTGATCAAAATGCTTTCCAAAATGTTATATACGAAATGTATGAAAACAGTGAGTATATTGAATTTACTGTTTTATTTTATTCACAATTAACTAACACAATATTTTTTCAGAGGAACACATAACCTTGAAAACTTTAAGAGACAAACTCCAGGAGCGTTTAACATCACTCTGGAAGAGAGTGAAACATATTGGATTCAAATACCAAAAAGATGATCCTCGTCGTGGTTTAATGGAGTTGCCACATAATGCAATAAAACGTGTACATTTTCTACATGAATATGTCAAGATAACAAGAGAAGGTTTATATCAATTTGTGTTTTTCGATGAGACCTGGATATTTAAAGACGGTACTGTTGGACGTTCTTGGCAAGATTCTAATCATAGGAGCGTGAAAAAAGCCAAAATTGGTGGTCCAAGGTAATTGAATAATAAAATTTAGCAATTAATTTATGATGTACTAACATTCCTGCCATTTTAAGACCTTTTCAAATATTAACTAGTCGCACTATTTCATTTAAATCTATATAATTATTAATAGTTGTTTTGAGTTATGCAGTCTATCTAGGAAACATAGTAGTAATTTGTTATTTCCTTATTGTAGGTATATAGTATTGCATGCTGGTTCCTCTTCTGGATTTATTCCTGGAGCAGGGTTGATTTTTTATTCCAAAAAACAAGATGGTGATTACCACGGTGAAATGAACCGAGAACATTTTTTGCATTGGTTTGAATACCAGCTTTTAGTGAACTTGGAAGAACCTGCCACAATTGTAATGGATAATGCAAGTTATCACAGTACAGTGATCAATAAAGTACCAACAATAGCTACCAAAAAGGCTGATATACAGAGCTGGTTGATACAAAATGATATTCCTTTTGAAAATACTTTCCTCCTCCTCCTCCTCAAAATCCAATTATTGAATTTAGTACAACGGTAAGTTGATATAAACATTTTTCAATATATTATGCTAATGAAATTAACTGTCTCGACCCTTACTTCGTGGAATCTGCTCATATTAGTGTTTTAAATGAAACTCACGGTTTTTAGTTAATTCCACAATATAATAAAAGTTATTGAAAATTCTAAAAAATTGACAATTGTTTCGATAAATCAATATCATCGTCAGAATGACAGAAGTTACATTTTATTTGATGCCTACCTGATGTTTAGTAGTTATTTTTGGCTAGACCAAGAAGTGACCTAACTTGTGATTGACTTAATATATGTTTATAGAAAAAAGAAGAAGATGTGATATTACAAATATTGAAGCTTAGATATTATTAGCCCTATGGTGATATATAATTGGAAAAATGATATCCAGGATATCACCATAGGGCTAATAATATCTAAGCTTCAATATTTGTAATATCACATCTTCTTCTTTTTTCTATAAACATATAGTAAGTCAATCACAAGTTAGGTCACTTCTTGGTCTAGCCAAAAATAACTACTAAACATCAGGTAGGCATCAAATAAAATGTAACTTCTGTCATTCTGACGACGATATTGATTTATCGAAACAATTGTCAAATTTTTAGAATTTTCAATAACTTTTATTATATTGTGGAATTTACTAGAAACCGTGAGTTTCATTTAAAACACTAATATTATGGTAATACTTAGATAACTTATTTTGTTTAAATATATGCATTTTTGTAGGAATAAACCACCAACAGTATATGAAGCTGACACATTATCTGAAAAATATGGTCACAAAGGGCTTCGACTTCCCCCTTTCCACTGTATGTTCAGCCCAATTGAACCTATTTGGGGCATAGTTAAATTTTTTTATAGAGATCATGTGGGAACTGATTGTTCTTCAACAGAACATGCAATATGTGTATGGAAAAAGTCTTTAGAAAAAGTGACTCCTGATATTTTGGTCAAAGACAATAGAGCACACTGAAAAAATTATACAAGATGGTGGGATAGTGAAGTAGTATTTGATAGACAGGATGTGCCTCCACTTATTATTAATTTTGACATTGACGATGAAGATAGTGATGATTTTGTAGTGGAGTAGTGGAAATCTTGTGTTTTATTTTTTGTATATTTTTATCCAATTTACTTTATTTCCACCTTTTCAAAATCACTAATAACTATTATTAAATTAATTAGGTACAGTTATTTTATAATACACAAATTAAAACAACGACCACAGTATCTCTACATAAATAATACTGATAAAATGATTTTAAATTTGTGTATCTATATTTTTCTTTTCCATTCTATTTTTATTAAAATGAATATAATAGATATTGTATAAAGGAACAATATACAAACTTGCATGAAGATGATTACAGCTTGTATTGATTCCTTTTAGCGTAAACCCTTGTAGTGCTCTTGATGATGGTTCTATAGAGCTTAGAATAAGGTATAAGGACCTACATTTCGTCATTTAACCTTCTTCTATGTAAAATAATTAAATGTTAATTCGAATATAGAATGATTGGTTACTGTTTCTTGTATCTTATCCATAGTTTTTCATGAATAAATATTTATATTAAATTAATAAAGCCTATCATACAAGCTTTTTATTTTTAAATAAATATTTTTGACTTAGAATGAATTTTTCTGTTATCTTTTATAAGTCAAACAAGAAAATTCAGTCCTCTCCTGCCAATCTTAAGGAGCGTGTTTCCCAAACAAGTATTACCTTTCCGAACTAAAATAGGATACCGTATATTGGCTGAATTTGATTGACATCACAATTTTAAGCAGATATTGCACACATATGACAAAGATCAATGTAGATCACGAAATATAATTCATTTTATCAATGGCTATAGAGTAAGTTTCTGTTGTAATTGCTTCATTAGTGATGGAAATAAATTCAGTACTCCGCTGCCAAGCTTGAAAAACGTGTTTTCCCGGCAAGTACTACTTTGTGGAATTAAAATAAAATATCGAACAATGAGTGAATATCATTTACATCAAATTATGAACCTTTCTTCAACACATTAAGCACATATTCCACTTATATGACAAAGTTTACTATAGACCTCAAAACTGAATCATTTTATTAATATAGGCAGTACCTTGGCATATTTTAAGTACTTATAAATTGAATTTCATTATAAGAATAATTAATAATATTAATTAATTATAAGAATATTTTTCTGTGCTATCTTTTATAAGTCAAAAATAAAGTTCAGTAATTCGTTGCTAATCTTGAAGAACATATTTTAACATCAATTACCACTTCGAGGAATTTAAATAGGATAACGTACAATGTGTGAATATCACTTTTAAGCAGATATTTTACTTATGTGACAACGTTTACTATAGACCCCAAAACTGAATTCATTTTATTAATATATGTAGTACCCCGGTACAGTTTAAGTAAATATGGTTGTAATTTTTATATTATTATTCAAAATTCCTAAGAGAAAATTCAATCCTTTGCTGACAAACTTGAAAATTCAATCCTTTGCTGACAAGCTTGAAAAATGTGTTTTCACAACAAGTACTACTTTGTGAAAATAAAATAGGATAGCATACAGTGACTTAATATAATTTAAATCAATGCTTACTTATAAATTGAATTTTAGTATGAAATATGGTTACAGAGTTCTTGTTACAATTTCTGTTATATCTTTTGTAAATCATACAAGAAAATTCAGTTCTTATCTGCCCAGTTTGATAAACGTGCTTTTATAACAAGTACTATCTGGTGAAATTAAAATAGTGACCATCATTTGAATCAAAATAGAACATTGCCTTCATCATTTTAAGCAGATATTTCACTTATATGATAAAGTCTACTATAGACCATAAAACTGAATTCATTTTATCAATGTAGGCAGTACTTTTGCCAATAAATTGAATTTTGATACAAAATACGGCCATAGAATAAATGTTTGTTACAATTTCTGTTTGATCTTTTGTAAATCATACAAGAAAATTCGATTCTTAACTGCCAAACTTCAAGCACGTGTTTTCATAACAAGTACTACCTTGTGGAAATAAAATAGGATAGAATACTATGGGTGACTATCATTTTCATAAAAACAGGAACTTTTCATTAACATTTTAAGTAGATATTTCACTTATAAGACAAAGTTTACTATAGAACAGAAAATTGAATTAGTTTATTAATATATGCAGTACTCTGGTACAGCCTAAGTAAATATGGCTGTAGAATAATTTTTTGTTAAAATTTCTGTATTATCTTCCAGAATGCATAAGAGAAAAGTCAGTTTTTTGCTGCCAAGCTTGAAAAATGTGTTTTCACAACAAATACTATACCTTGTGGAAATAAAATAGTATAGCTTAAAATGATTTAATATAATTTAAATCAAAGCAGATTTTTTTTTAATTTTAAGCAGATATTTTACTTATATGAAAATAATTACTATGGGCCATAAAACTGGATTCATTTTATCAATGTAGGTAGTACTCTGGCATAGTTTAGGTACTTAAAAATTGAATTTTAGTATAAAATAAAGCTATAGAATGAATTTTTGTTACAATTTCTGTTTTATCTTTTGTAAATCATACAAGAAAATTCAGTTGTCATCTGCCAAGCTTCAAGCACGTGTTTTCATAACAAGTACTACCTTGTGGAATTAAAATAGGATAACAACGTACAATGAGTGAAAATCATTTGCATCAAAACAGGAACTTTTTTTAACATTTTAAGCAGATATTTCACTTCTAAGACGAAGTTTACTATAGACCACAAAATTGAATTCATTTTATTAATATAGGCAGTAACTTGTTACAGTTTAAGTAGATACGGGTGTCTAATAAATTTCTTCAAATTCTGTATTATCTTTCAAACTTCTTAAAAGACTAGAGTTCAGTACTATGAAAATGGGCGTAAAATGCTGAAATTTTTAGGAAATTTTCAAGGCGTATTTTGAAATTTGAAAGGCGGTCGCACTCTACATATCATCTATTCATTTAGTTGCATGGCGCTACGAACCCTTTTTTTAAATTCTTTTGATTTCGCTTAATTAATTAAAATGTTGAAAACAAATTATCCATTTTCCGGCTACATTTTTAACTTTTTATACGCAAATTTTAGACCAAAAGAAAGATCTCGTTAAACACAATATTTATCACATTTTGGAGTGATCACCGATTATGTGTCGCAGTCCATTTAAGATGTCACTTCTTAAATTTTAGATTTGAATTTGTAATGGCGCCGCTTCATTTTTCCTATATTTGATAACACTGGTTATTGCTGTTTTCAATTTTTTTATATTACTAGCTAAAATAGTTATTTATGTAACAAGTGTGTAAAGTAGCCTTTTTTCGACGAATGTGAATATTGTCGCATGAGCCGCAGGCGAACGCGACAATCACATGAGTCGAAAAAAGGCCTTTACACACGAATTCCATACACTATTTTTTCTACTACCTTTATCAAAATACAGAAGTTTATTAGTAATTTTCTTTGCGCACTAAAGTAGGTTTAATTATTCTTTAGAAGAAACTATAACGCTTTTATATATTCTTAATAAAGTATATTATATAGTGATTAATATTTTTGAACATTTCAATCAAAATAACAACAAATTAACAAAACAACAGACGAATTCAATTATTAACAATACTAATATTAAAGGTGCAATTTGTGCACTCGGACATTTTCGGAATATTTTGTTATTTTATTTTTCCTACACCATTCTTTGAACAAATTGTATTTTATTTCGTAAATATTCACAGATTTTAGAGGCAATAAATCATTAGAAGCATTTTGTGCTACGTGTAATGTGTTTGATTGTGTATTTTCAAAATAATCTCCTGAGAGATCATCAGAGGAATCCATCTTTATAATTATATGTACCTACCTATTCCGTTTTCTAAAAAAGGAATCTAAAATAACATCATAGTTTCCTTAAAATGTTCAATACTTATATATAAATACTTTTGCTTACCGTAGGTATAGTCGGAAGATATCAATTTCAAATTTAAATGTCAGATTCAATGCACAAAGAAATGTCAGTCACTCACAGCCAACTTATAGGTACCTACATACCTATGCCCCCTATTCTATTATTTTCTAGTACCCAATAATTATTACGTATGTAGGTACTTTACTGAATTCTATATGTTTCAATCTCTGATTTAAAGAAAACTCAGATTTAATATCTGTTTATTATACCTACCTATATTTTTATAAGACTAGATAAAACTACATACAAATTGAAACTTTTTCTTTACGCACTAGTGCGTAAAAAGTTTTTCTTTACGCACTAGTGCCATCAACTATTGCAGCTATTACTGGTACCCCATTAATTAATTCACCAGCTTCAACCGCTAATTTATATTCTTCTTTGCCCGCTAGAATTATCTCCTCAACAACATTTTGATGCGACAAATATGCGGTAGTAGACATTGTAGGAAGATTTGCACCACATAAAACTGTGGATAACTGCTTATATCCAAGTCCCGCAGCAATCGTACCGCACACCAAAGCTTTATTTATGTCAAGCTCTTTTTCACCGTTACTTGTTTTTGTAACACCGCATATGTTACATTTACAAATAATTGTATTTTTTTCTCCAAAGCGCTTTTCATTTACTAAACATACATTAAATATATCGCAACGAAATAAACCATTGTGTTCAATGTTTTTTATTGCAGAAAATACACACCCAAAATCTACTATTCGTTAACCACTCATTTTAACTTGAGCGTCCGTGCTTGCATTTGTAAATGAATTTTTCTGTATTTCAATCGAGTCGTCGGTTGACCATCACACAAAGGTTCAGGGCGTACTGGAGCAGAACATGTCAAGAAATTGAATTGGCCAGTCAACTCTCCTGATATGAATCCAATTGAAAAGATGTGGGGTTTCATTACTAGAGCCATTTACAATCGTGTCAACCCACCTTAGACAGTAGAGTTACTCGCAAGGGTGTTAGAGAAATGGAACAATATTCCAAAAGAAACTAACAGTCGCTAGATTATTTTAGTACACAGGCATGTCAACATGTTATTGAAACGTGAAGGGGATTGTCAATTTTGTCAACAAACTTACATATTGAATAGTTCTTAATTTTCTAAATTTCTTAGTTAGTAGAAAACTTTTATTCATAAATAACATTCAGTAAACAAAATACTTTTATTGTATTTTTGTTTTGTTTTTCAAGAAAATATTTCTTTAACAAAACTGAAAGAGGGGATCCAAGACTTTTGACGTGGTGTGTAGGATAAAACTTACAATGACTGAATATAATTTACCTACATCAAAGTGTGAAATTTTGATTACCATTTTAAGAAGATATTTCATACAAACAAATATATATGACAATTTTAAAGTAGATAACAAAATGGAATTAATTTTGTCAATTTCGATAGTACATTGGTATGAGTTGAATACTTTTTAATCGGATTTTATATATTTTTCAATTTGTAGTATGGATTTCTTAGGAATTATTACTCACGCAAGTTAAAATTACCATTATTAAACATAGAGAGGTGCTTATTAAAAATGATCAAAACTTACCTCATATTGTTGATAATTTGCTAACGAAGAATTTGAATTAATGTAGAATCGTGACATCATTCCATATTCCAGAAAGTTGCTTCGTAAAAAACCAATAAAAATAAACACATACACTCACTAAAATTTCATACACATCAGTCTCTAGACGAATATTATCACAGCTTTTCTATTACAAAAGAATAAATATTTAACCTCGCTAATAACCGGAAACTAACCTCAAAAACATCGATTATCTTTATTTATTTATAAAACTACGACGGATTATTGTTTAAATCTTCTACAATACAGTCGCGATATGTTAGATTGAGGCGTTCTGTTAGAGGCACTGCGTGTGTGGAGATATGTTGTCGAGTCGTTTGGCTAGCAGCCGTGCTGCCGGGGGTAAGGCCAACGGCCATTGGCTACAGCGATAAGATACTCGCTTTGTGATTGGCTTACCGAGTTACGCGCCCGAGGGGACTGCGATTATAAACCTTCAATTTCATCTTTTGATTTACTTCTCTGCTCTTGCCGATGCTGTGGGTGTATGCTGCTTGTAGAGAGAATCTCTCTGTGTCCGTGTGGTTATGCACAAAGCAATAAGAAGAAGGGAAAAGAGAAAAAGCTGTCACGATAAACATTGGCGGATTCTTGGGAAGGGATTATCATCATCCCTACAAAATCGAGAAACAATATATTCATCTAATTACGAAAGAAACTAATTGTTTTGATAGTTGTGGATACGGTTTGTAACTGAACATTTGCAAAATGTTATTATGTATATAGAATTTTTATTACAGTTGTACGCCATTAATTGCTTACATCAAAATACTACCAATACGCGAGCTAAGTGTGACGTTACAATTTGAATCTGTATCCAAACAAAACTTGTCGCCATAAGAATTTCCATTTGCGTATAGATTTTTGATTATTTAAGCGTTTCTTACGTGTTTTTGAAAGGGGTAAATTGTTGAAAAGTAAGTAATCGTTTCTACTCAATATAAAAAATAATAGTTTTGATAATGTAAGTTATCCTGCAATCCGTATTTTTTATTTTAAAAACTATGTTTGAAGTTATGTTTACTGGATTATTTGATTAATGTGAAAATATAAGATAAATAATAGTGATTGTTTGTTCTAGTGTCTTTTTTAATGATAATATGAGTTTGTTAGTGAAAAATGCTTAATTGAAGTGAAGTGCCCTTTCAAGTATCCGAATGACGAAAAATTCAAAACACTATCAAAAGACAAGTATTACATAATTCATTTTGATGAAAATATATTAGTGATAATTGAAAAATATAACTATTATCACTAGATACAAGGTGCATTATATATTGCATGAGAGGAAATGTGAAATTTAATATTATGGATAGCAAGTGACATTATTGTGGGAATTGCTCGACATCAAGAATGGAAAGAAAATTTATATGTTTTAATAACATTCTACCTTTACAAATTTGTACCATTTATTTTAACATAACAAAATATTTTTTCATAAATATAAATTTTGGTTTGTTTCGTGCTAAGAAAATTAAATTGAGGAAACGTTGCAAATTTACATGATTGAAAATATGATATTTAGTCTGAAAACTCAGAAGATCATGTCACAACTTTGTATGAGGTTCAGAGTTTCTGTTGGTTGCTTTCAAATTTTATTTGACCTGTAGGCTCTTTTTTTCAACTACATGTGTAAACATATTCAATTTTATCTAAAAACAAATAATATAAACAAAAACGTTTCCAAATTTCTTTATTACACAGAGAAATATTTACTTGTAATACAATGATTCACAGTTAATACAAAGAGGAAAGTGGGGAATTTCAATTTAAAATAGCAAACGTATAAAAAATCATATAAAGCAACTTTTAAAAAATGTAAAGCGAAAGATCTGTAATGACAAATAATAATGTATATCTTATAGGGATATCGATATATACAGTACCAAATAAAACATACAATGAACACATACAAGTTTGCTTCTACCTTGTTTGCAAAGATTCATCATGTACAAAAAAATAGTTGGCTAATTTTATTTTCTCCATCCATAAAATGACAGCTACACAAACAGTTCCGGGATCTGGTTCTATTGTTCTACAAATATTGTATAAACACACAAAATAAAATGTTATATTTATCATTATGTAGGTACCTTGTCAACTTCATCCATTTGCTTCTTAATTTTGGATCCTTTGGAAATCTATAAAATTTACAGTTCTCTCTGACATTATAATGCCTACAGCCTGGTGGCCAGCACAGTACCATTATTCTTTATGTGAAGAAACCTAAAATTAGATAGTACAGATAGAAAAAGAATTAAAACAATTGTATTTCATAAGATTATAATAGCATGTTTAGGATAGATAACTCTTTTATTAAAATTATATTGTTATACATACCTATTCTGGTTGGAATCGAATATATCTCTTTGTGAAAGTCTTAGTGTATAACTAAATGCCTAAATCAGCAGTTATATTCAAAATATAAGGGAATGATCTCTGGTTCAAAATCACAACAATTGTTTGGATACTAAATTGACATAACCTAAGATTATGACGTCACCACTAATACCGCGTATTAATTAAAATGTCTCTAAATAACATAAAAATCCGAGAATATCACGAATATTTACGACCATTCATGAACGTAGCCACATTAATAAAAACCCCAAAAAATGTAATGTGATGATTTTGATCATTATAATCTTATTTCAATTATTTAGCTGATACCTACTGTTAGATTTATTAAACGGTACTTTATTAGTTGCTGATTTAAATAAACGAAGACTCTGAAAGTAGATCTATTGATTTCCTACTTTTCACATTTATGTTGACAAGACGTATTATTTCTTACATGACATAATATTTTTAAAAATGATATAATTGTACACTCGATTATTTCAATCATAGATGAATATGAATTCCTACACCCCTTGTCAATTTTAAGTTTGGTAATATTAAAAATTAAAATTGCGATCAACATACTAACAAAAATATACAAAAAAATATGTATGGCGACATGATATAAATATACCAAATACTACACATTTACATTCCAAATAGCACAAAACATATATCTAAATTTAGTAAATTTTTCTTTACAAAGTGCTTTAGTCAACATATCAGCAATATAGAATCAGTTTGTATATATTTTACATTAACTAATCCTTCGTCTAAAATATCTTTGATAAAATGAAATTTTATGTCAATGTGTTTAGATCTTTCTGTATTCTCATAATTTTTCATCATTTTTATCGCTCCTTAATGGTCCACATTGAGGTAACATTTCACTTGTTCATTAACAAGATCATTTAAGATACTATTTTGATAAATCACTTCAGTGATACAAATACTACACGAAATATATTCTGCTTCTGCAGAACTTAGCGCTACCACTTGCTACTTCTTACTGCTCCAGGATATTAGATTGCCACAATGGAATGTAGCCTTTCCACTAACACTTTTTCTATCAGATACATCTCCTGCCCAATCAGAATCTGAATATGCATGAATTTGAGCAATTTATTCTGGTCTATGACAACAGATCAGTCCCAAGTCTTTCGTCGACTGTAGATATCGCAAGATCCTCTTTGCTGACTTCCAGAGTGAGCATATAGAAATCTGCTCAGATATGAAGTTACAAAAAATGTGATATCAGGCCTACTTACTTGTGACAAATATATGAGTGTCCCAACCAATTTTCGATATGGTATATTAATAACTGGCTCATTCTCATCAATTTGTAATTTATATTCCATTGGTGCATTGATTCCTTTGCAATCTAGCATATTGAACTTTTTCAGCAATTTTTCAATGAGAGTTTTCTGTGATATTTTAATAGACGTACCTGTTCTTACTATTTCAGTTCCTAAAAAGAGCTTTAGGTCACCTATATGTTTTGCATCAATTTTTTATTTTAGTTTTCTGCATAAACATTTTCTTGGTTTCCACACAGTAGAATATCATCTATCTATAATAATAACTTTATATTTTCACCAACATATAAACATATCGTAAAGTGGGGTTACCTTGCCAGACGGGGAAACTTTGCCTGACCACGAGTTTGCAAACAAAACAAAAAATATTTTTAGATATGACAACGTCGCTTTAATGCAGGTGGCGGCAAAACACTCCCCGATCAACAGTCAGTACCAGTCTGGAGCTTGGCGGAGCGGCGTGTTCTTTGAGGCAGTCACGTAAGTAAAACTGCTATTTTGATGTTCCGAAATCATGTTGCTATGCTAAGAAGCGCGTCATAAAAAGTATTGCAATTTGAATTCTGGTTTTAATATCCATTACATATAATTGTATGTGAGTTCTATTTATGCTATTAGCATATTTCTACATGGAAAATTTCATGTAGTTTTAGTGGTTGGAAAAGTTACCCCATATATTTATTAGCTCTTTTTTTCCAGAATATGGTTCGAAAATATAAGAGGCGTGTGGGTGCGCGCCGTTATAAAGATTATACCGAGCAGCAGTTAAAGAGGGCTGTACTTCTAATTAAGTCTAAGCGAATGAGATATACGGAGGCATCGAAAACCTTCAATATTCCTAGAAGGACCTTAGTGAATAAGGTTAACAAGAAACATGTAGGTGCTGATGGAGCACCACAGCTAATCTCTCCAGAAATTGAAAGATCGATTGTGGATATTATAATAGCCAGTTCAGAGTATGGCTGTCCCATAACTATGATGGAATTGAGAATCGTGCTGAAGAGTCATTTGGACAAAGAAGGTGTTCGCCTTAGGAAATTTAAAGACAACTTACCTGGTGTAGATTGGTGCAGAAATTTTATTGCAAGACACAAACACCTAGCTACTATCTAACAGGCAGTGTCAAAACATTAAAAAAGCAAGAGCCGAAAAAACCGATGACGAAATGAACAATTACTTCGACAACTTAGAAAATAATGTGGTAGGAATTCCACCTGGTTCAATCCTATACGACGAAACGAACCTGACGGACGACCTGGTATCGTCAAAATGCATTTTAAGAAGAGGTATTAAATACCCGGAAAGAGTTATGAACTCGACCAAGTCCTCAATATCCGTAATGTTTGCTGCCACTGCCGATGGAACTTTACTCACGCCATACGTTGTATACAAGGCCGAAAGACTATACGATGCATGGTGTATAGGGGGACCTGAAGGGACTCGTTATAATAGAACGAAATCCGGGTGGTTTGACCAATGCGTATTTGAGGACTGGTTTACACAAATTATCTTACCGTGGGCTAAGAAAGTTGATGGGCCCAAAGCGTTAATTGGGGATAGATAACCTTTCGAGTCATTTGAATATAACCAACATTAGAGAGTGCCAAAGAAACAATATTATATTCATCTTCCTGCCATCGAATTCAACTCATTTGACTCAGCCGTTAGATGTAAGTTTTTTCAAGCCCTTGAAAGTAGTTTGGCGACGCATAATAACTACATATAAAACAAAAAATCCACGAGACAGTTCAGTAAACAAAATAGCCTTCCCCCCTTATTAAAAAAACTAATTGAAGAGATAAAATTAAAAGATCCACAAATCATACATAATGGATTCAGAGCAACTGGAATATATCCTTGTAACAGAGAAGAAGTCCTTAGGAGAATGCCGAATAAAAGATTTCAGGAAACGAACACTGATATAAGCGACACTTTATTGGATTTCCTTAAGGAAAGTAGAGTACCTTCAAAATCCAGCGCTCCGAAGAGAAAGAAGATGCTGAAAATAGAACCTGGAAAATCGGTTGCAACTGAGGATTTTACGACGAATACTCCGCAAGAAAAGAAACTTAATAAAACTGACAGAAATGAAGAAAATGACTGGGCCGAAACGGAAAGTGAATCTGAAGACGAAGTAGAATTAGATGAAGAACCTTGCCAAAAGACTGATAACAGAAGTGATGAACCCCAAGCTCATTGCTCCCGTGATATAGTAACCCACAAGACTGAAAATGAATCGAAATTAGATGGAGTAAAAGAATCAGATTTCATAGTTGTAGCACTTTTAGGAAAAAAACAATACAAGCATTTCGTTGCGCAAGTCATCGAAAAAGAAAACGACTGTTGTCATGTAAAGTTTTTAAGGCCAAAACCACACAATAAGTTTTATTTTCCTAACATTGATGATACAGGTATTATTGTTGAACAGGATATTGTGACTATTTTAGAATCGCCAAAACTTATGTCAACATCAAGACAAATTTTTTTCTTTCAAAATGTTGATTTTACCAAATTTAACTTGGTTTTTAGTTCTTTTTTACCTATGTAAAAGTTTTTAAGACTGTTTTTATTTTTTTAATTTCATCTGTTTTTACCTTAGAGTTAAGAATTAAGTTGTTTTTATTTTGTGTTATTTATGAATCAGTATTATTTCCAGAAAATCCTTCTGTGTTGCTCAATGTTCTTAAATATATTATATATATTAATGTTAAAAAAGTATTTTTAGCCCTTATTAAAATTTTCTTTTTTTAAAATACATTAAATTAGGGCAAAGTAACCTTTACAGAGGCTTAACATTGCATGTACGCTTCCGAAACACGCAATTAAGGTAGTTGGCAAAGTAACCCCAAAACCGAGGTAACTTTCCCAACTTTTTGAAGTTTTAAAAAAAGCGGTTGTTATAAATTGTATGCCTTCTTGAAACAACACTAAGTAGCCAAAGGGTGAAAATTTCATATATATATATATATATATATATATATAGAGCTGGCGGTATAATTCCCAATAAAATCAGAGATATTTTTAAAAAATCAGCAATTTTGTGCAAAGTAACCCCACTTTACGGTACATCTTGTTTTGATCTTTCGAGACCTTGTTCAATTGGAAAAGTATTGAATGTTTGATTCCATCATCGAGGGGATTCTTTTAGACCATATAGTGGCTTATATAGTTTTAGTACTCTACTGTCTTCCTCTACTCCTTCTGGTGTTTTTATATAGATGTCTGAATAAGCATTTCCATTAAGAAAAGCTCTTGGAATGTTCAATTGTTCAATTTTTTACAATTTTCTTGTAGGTCACAAGACAAAATTTGTCTTATAGTAGATAGTTTTGCTACCGGTGAGTAGACTTCATTATATGTTTCTTCCTGAAAACCTTTTGCTACCAGTCTTGATTTTTTCTGTCCATCTGCTTTTGTTCTGAAAATCCATTTAGTTTCTATAGACTTTGTATTCTGTGGTGGATTTGCAGATTCCCATGTTTTAAACTTTTTGTGTGAATCAAGTTCTCTTTTCATTGCCATTTGCCATTCTGGGCCTGAGTTGATTGCCTCTGTATATATTTCAGAGTCAGACTCTTCAGTCATTAAGCAGTATACATTTCATATCGTTTTGGTACCTTTGTCTCTCTTTTTCTTCTCTAATTTTGTCTTTCATTTTGCTCAACATCTGTGTTTGTCATTTGATTATCGTCACTCATTTCCTCTATTTCTTGGCTTTCATTTTCTTCGTATTCTTGATCAGGTGAGTGTTCATTCTTAGTTTCCTTTTACATTTAGAGTAGTATCAAAAGTTACATGTCTTGATATTTTTATTTCATCTGTAACAAGGTCCCATAAACGATATCCATTGCTGTTGTAACCTACAAATCTGACAGCTTTGGGTTGAGCTGGTAACTTATCTTTCATCGGTAATTTTAACATCCATGCATGCTTTACATCCAAAAATTCGTAGTCTTTTCAAGTCCAGTTTTCCTGTGGATTTTTCAGCTGGTACACCACATTTTAAGGCTGCTGTAGGTGATCTCTTCAAATATGTCTAGGTAAATTCGTTTCAGCAAACATAGTTCGTACTTTGTTTACAAGTGTTCTATAAGTTCTATTCATACGATCACTTACGCCGTTCATCTCAGGACAAAATGGAGTTGTATATTCTATAGTTATACCTCGTTTTGTACAAATTTCTTCAAATGTATTTGAGGAATATTCTCCTCCATTATCACATCTTCTGCGGCTTGTGCCCATTTTTCCTAATCTGGTTTCTCGTTTCTTAATATAGTTAATCAAATGCAGTTTACCTTCTGACTTATTTTTGAAAAGAAATACGGTCAAAAAATGTGTATAATCATCTATGACAACCTGATAATAGCGTTGACAATCTTTGGTAGGTATTTTCACAGGACCCTCTACATCCGAATGTATGTATTCTCCTATTTTTGTAGATCTTGGTGACTGTATTGTATCAAATGGTTGTCGAACTGCTTTCAAACTAAATAAATACAAACCATATAAACCAAAAATCGTACACACATTAAAAGAAAGGGATTATGATAGGCGCTTTGATTTTAGCTCTCTCATCCAAGGAGAGTTAGAGTAGGACATTTTCGTCAAATGGAATTGTCTTATTGCAACGTTGTCGCCGGTGAAATGAGTAAAATCCCAATTTTGTATTAAAGTCTCATGACCAATATTCGACATATGGTTTTTCTTCAATGAGACTTTTATGTATGTATATGTTTTGTAATTGTGAATTTACATGGTAAATAAATATTATTATTATTAAATCATTCATTTTACAATGGTTGATGAACTTTTCAATAAATTGAACTTTACCACTGATATGAGAATACAAGCAATTCCGTTGTTACCTTAGGTTGATATGCAGATTACTGAAATTAAGCTACGTTTACGTCGCTTACTCAATTGCAAGAAGAAAGTTATTTTTAAAGAAATCGTCAGAATATAAATTTTTTAAGAAATTCTGATCATAATCATTATGTCAAAAGAGGATAGTCCATAATCAGGACCGGATTTAGATTTTATGTACTCCTAGGGCCATGGGTTTTTGCCGGAGGGATGATTTAGACCTCTTTGTGAAGGTAATTTTGATTTTATTCTAATTTATAAAAGAAATGAATTAAAATAAAAAGAGAGTCAACTGTTTCTTAATTTGGATATATAAACTATAAATAAACAGGAAAGCATGTAGATGTGTATTTTAAAATAGAACATTTTATTAAAATATTTCTGACAAAAAATTTGGCCCCTAGACAGGAGCCTATTGGTAAATCCAGCTCTGACCATAATGATCGTTATTATGATCTTATTAAATTTTTTTACTAATTGGTGATTTCTGAAAATAGCATATTTCAAATTTTCAGGTTTGAATGATGTCAAATTTCTCTAAAACTTTCAATGGAAACTTCAAAAGAATTATCCTGTTTAATCGTGGATTTGTAGAAAATGTGAATTGTTAATTACGAAGTCCAGATTGTTTTGGATAAAATTTGGTATCTTATGATTACTTGTATATAAATAAATTAAAACGACATTTTGAAACACTGTTCCACTATTGAGACACCCAATATCATCATACCCCGAATTAACCTGAAACGCCACTGACAAATGCCTATAAAGTTACTGATAAAAAAACCAATATTTCAATAACCGTTGGAATGGTAGGTACTCGCAATTCTACAATCTGATAACAATTTCTCCACGAGCTATGATTCTGCCTTTGCTATTGTAAGTAATTAATTTATGTGGCCGTTTGCAGTAAAGATATTTCATATGTGCATGATATTTCCCTCCAGAGTCAGTGGAGCGAGATTCAAAACCATCGACTTCCCCCAACCCTCTTTAGAAATCACGCCTCATTTCAGTGTCGGAATGCATCTGATTTTTCAAGGGAATTACTCAACATTGAAATTATATTATACAGTTTTTTTTTCAATTACGAAAATGTGGAATACGTGAGAGTCATTGGTCGTAATAATTTGATAGTAACATATACAAGCGACACCTCTTTTAAAAGGCATTGAAAACACCGATTCAATGAAACCAATATTGTTTGTGTTCATGGTAGTTTTGATGGATTAAATCAGCAAGTTCTTATACTTTGTTCAATTTTGTTTATCACACGTTTAAGTATTTCGAGAAGCAAAATTGTACTGCTTTAGATGATGTTTATGCAGCGAATTTTGGGTTACCTACTGCCCTAAAAGTAACTTTTTAAAAAAATACTTTGTTAGACAATTACTATTTACACTACTTAATAACTAAATTCACTGTGCACAATATAATTAATAAATCCAACTTTGTTAAAACCTGATTAAAACAGCTCGAATTATGACAAACTTATATACTCTATAAACAAGCGACTTCTTTCAATTTCACACAGCTTATAAACACTGAGTATGACTTCAGTGGGAAATGTTTCGAGCTTCAAGATAGAGTCAAACTTTTTGGGGTCCAAACAAGAGCAATCCTTTAAAACGTCTTTGTTTGCCCAATATTTTTCTTCAATACTCATCCTCGAACAGTCTAAAATATCAAAATATACAATTTTGTAATGTTGAACTGTTGAAATAGAATCAGCTTCATCTTTTGATTTTTCACCGGACATCTATTTTTTTCTTTTACTGGCGTTTTTTCTCTCTTAAAGTCCAACTCTAACTCGCCATCAATGTCATTTTCGTCTAACTTAAGATTAATTGAACTTGCATAGGTTTTTGTTTTTGCGTACAACACTTCAAAATGCGCGTCGTTCCTTTTGTCCTTAACTTGCTGGAGCAGTGTTTGTACTAAATTCCAAGGTAAAGCATAATAAATGGTACTTAGTAACAGGGGAAGTGACCAAAAACAAATCTAGTACAACAAACGACATAAACAGGTTTTCAAATTTGGACCATTGCCTTATCAGGTTTCTTGCTGTGAATCGAGATTTGCTGTCAAAACTACTATCAGAAATTTCTTCAAACACAGAAATGGAATTAAAGAATTTAGCTGAATTTACATTGTCTTCACTGATTAATAATTCTTCATCAATAATTGATGAAAGATCCTTATTTTTGCTCCACCTTCTTATTCCTCTTATTTTTTGCAATCTGCACAACTTTTCATGAGCAGTGTAACCGTCTTTACTGTTCTGCGCAAAATTTTCTAAAGTTTTCTTGAATGAAACAAAGATGACTTAATGAAATAATATTATTCGGAACGGTAGTGGGAGATAAACAGTTAACACGTATGCGAACGGCGCCCTTGGGTTTGATCGGGGAGCTAAGGGTCGTAGGTATATAAGCTGGAAGTAAACCCAAACGGGAAATTAACTATAGTGCGGCATAATTTTAATTTACAGGATAAATTTCCAAAACTGCGATACGAGAGAAATTATAAATGAGATATTTTCAGATGCAATGAGTCTGTGGAAGGTATGGATGTACTCACTAAAACGCATTTATTATAGTAACCAGTTTATTAACACCTTTGAGTAGCGTCACTGATCAGAACAATAATAAACTTATAATATGAATGCAGGAATTACAGAGTACCAACAACAGACAGAAATAAGCTCCAAAATCTTACATACTGTAATGTTTTTCTTATTTATTTATTCACTACACTATTCACTAATTTATATTATGTACACAGTATATGCACTTAAACTAATTTATATAAACACTTCACTAATTTATAATCACTTGTTTACTGTTTACCTCACGATGTCAAATTATAAACTCCCTTTCTCTCGCTGGTCGGTCCTTTATATATTAGTGCCTTTTTTACTAGATAATTCTAGATTGCGGCTTATACAAAAACAATTGGCTCTCTGGCATTTTCTAGATAAGACTGGTCACAAAAACAATGTCAAGATAAGATAGTCACAAAAAATCGTAAACAGTTCTAAAAAATCCCTGCGCATCCGCCATAATTTTAACTATCATACTTTACATTAGACAGAGTCGGATTCAGGGTCTACACTAGTGTGCTATTTTGTAACATTACTCCCTCCTTAAATAGAAGTTCCTCCTGGAACTTTTGTGTAGCCGAGACTGGATGTTTGAATCTGCAACTAGCCCCATTTCTACTCTTTCCGATCTTATGGAAATAACAGGGCACCGTCTTCATCGGATACTGACAACGGGGGTTGTAGCTGCAAATTAATATCTGGACACTGGTATCTTGGAAGATAACCTCTACCATGTTCCTGATGACTCGCCAATCCAACTGGTTACTCGCTATCTTAGGCATAGACAGTTTCTTCACCCTGGATTCAAACACATGGTCTCGGAGCTTTCGAAGTGCTTCCCACACATCGCAGTAGGTAGATCGATCTTGAAATTCATTTTTAGTTACCACGTAGAAGACGTACGTACTGCGAATTATGTTTCAGTTTCAGTGTCTTGCCAGGGGCTGGAATCTGCTCTTCAAGTTTTTCTAATTGCCCGAACTTCTTCCGAAAGACAGATGCCAACCCTCGTGCATTCTTGGGACGGGCGGGGATGTTGTATGCCAGTGAATAATCTTCCGGTAGAGTGAACAATTCTTGTCGTTGTTCTGAAGTGACTCCATATCTAGCTTTCCTGGTAGCTCCATACGCGCCCATAAATTCATCCAAGCTAGGGTCAGACAAATCATCTCGAATATGGTTTACTCCTTTCTCTAGGTCATGGTCTCCTTCGAATGGCGCTAGTCGGTTTTTGGTGAACTACATTTGGTTTTCCGTTGGGGATCTTGCTTATGCGATATATAACAGCATTGATCCTTTTCTTGATTAAGTATGGACCTTCCCAGGATTTTTGTAATCTTGGAGAAAATCCTTTTCTCCTCATCGGGTTGTGTAACCATAGTTTGTCCCCTTCTTTAAAACCACCTACTGGGCCAGCGTGTCGTACCGACTTTTCATTCTGTCGCTGGCAACTTGAAGATTTGTTCGAACTAATTTATGAATATCGTCCAGCCTTTTTCTCAATTGGATCACGTAGTCTTTTCCTGCTAGATCTTCTCCAGGCCGACAGCCAAATTCCAGGTCACAAGGAAGCCTCATTTCACGTCCAAACAGGATTTTTGCAGGTGTTTCACCCGTGGACTCATTGACGGTAGATCGATAAGCCAATGCGAATAGGGAAAGATACTGGTCCCAATCTCTCTGATGGCTGGAAACCACTTTGGACAGGTAATTTTCAATAGTCCTGTTCATTCTCTCGACCATTCCATCTGACTTTAGATGTAATGCTGTTGTCCTGGTCTTCTTCATTCCCAACTTGTAACCAATCTCCTGGAATAGATGGCTTTCGAAATTTCTTCTCTGGTCACTGTGGACTTCCAAGGGTACTCCATATCGGCTGATAAATTCTTTCACCAATACATCCGCGACAGTTGTGGCCTCTTGATTCGTGATCGCATAAATTTCCACCCACTTTGTGAAATAATCCATTACAACCAGGATGTATTTACCACCATTTTCTGTCGTCGGAAATGGTCCAAGTATGTCTAAAGCAATCCGTTCGAAAGGGTATCCAAAATTATACTGTTTCATAGGTGCCTTTCTCTTGTGATGTGGTCCATTACTCGTAGCACAAGTTGTACATTTCTTACACCAGTCCTTCACATAGTCGGAGTTGTTCATCCAATAAAACCTTTCACGGACTCGCTGAAGGGTTTTCTTCACTCCCAGATGACCTCCCGATGGACTGTCGTGTAGCATCTTCAGTAGTAGTAGAGTAGATAACTAGCTATCTCATCATCTCGGAACCATCATCGTTTTCAACGACTCTTTTCAACAGCTTTTCTTTCAGGACAAGGGAGTCCCACTGAGCCCAATATGCCTTGAGTGTCGGTGAAAATCTTGACACTTCTTGCCAGGTAGGTCGCGGATTTTATTCCTTCCACTGCCGGATCTGCTTTAGGCAAGAATCATTTTCCTGATCTTTCCTGATCCTGGTGGGTGACCATTCTTCATTGACCACTGTAATTCTTGAAACTGCAACTTCCTTAGATTTCGACTTGTTGCATTGATAATAGTCTACAGGGCATGACCGTCTAGGCAAAGAGTTGGCTTTTCAGTGATTCACATCAGCTGGATGTTCACCCCTGTCTGATTTCCCCTGTGACCGAAGTTCTTGGGTTGCAGGAGTCTTGGGGAGCTTAGACGGACTGCGTACATGCCCAAGCTCGCCACAATTCCAGCATCTTTCTCGGCTTCTTGTCCATCATACTTTTTATTAACTGACGAACAGGTCAAATCTGTTTTCGTCACCTTCTTCTTGGATGGTCCTAATTTTGTTATATCCTGAAGCCTTCGTTGCTGCTTCATATTCAAGAACAGTTGACGCATTACTAATGTTTTGGGATGGGCTAAACGAATCGTCTTCTGCATATCGGAGTCGCGTAAGCCATCGATAAAGGCCTGGATGCCCAGACATTCCATCATGTTCTCTGATGCTGATGGATAAGTGAAAAGAACTAATCGGACAATGTTCACTTCATACTCTTGAAGGGCTTCGTCACGTTTCTGCCTTCGCTTCTTCAGCTGGGATTGGTACAAGTGCTCTATATGTTCGTGGCCATATCGCATGTCCAACCTCTTCTTCAGCTGCTCGAAGTCATTCGTTTCTTCAAGGGGTATCGTCTGTAGTACGTCTAAGGAATCTCCCCAAAGCGCGATAGTTAAGTTCTCTCTAACTTCTCTCTATCGGACCAATTATTCACTCTAGCGGCTGCTTCAAACTGTTTCACATAATTGGTCCACGACATTTTTCCATCGAACGTTGGGGCCGTGACTCGGGTAAAACTACCAATGTCTTCTAACTTAGGGTGTGTTACTGGCTTGCAAGGTTTTGTTTGCTCGGTCTTCTTTTCTTCCGCTTGCATGTCTTGAGCTCTTATATCTGTCATCTTTCTTTCTACCTCCTTGATTTTCTCGTCCATCGTTGTCATATTATTCTCGATTTTCTCGTCCATCGTTGACATCTTATTCTCGATTTCAAATTTTAGAAACGAAATTTCATTTTCAACGTCAGCGGCAATGTTGTTTTTCATTCATAAGATATCGGCGGATATATCGTTCTTCATAGCAGAAATCTTCTCGTCCATATTAGCAGAAATGTCGTTCTTCATAGCAGAAATATCGTTCATTATAGTAAAAATATCGCTTTTCATATTTGTTGAAATCTTCTCTTCCATGGCAGAAATTTTCTCTTCCATTGCAGAAATCTTCTTGTCCATATTAGCATAAATTGACGAGATTAAGGTGGAAGCCTCGTCAATAAATAAAACTGTTTCTGGATCAAAGCCGTCATTTTCCAGTGCCTCTTTAAGTCTTTCTACTAATTCACTTTTCTGACCGGACGTTTCCAACTCACGATCTTCCAATTCTGCGCTTAACTCAGTCACTTTCAAGTCACATAGTCTCTTGGCTATTTTTACGTAGCAATTTATTTATATTACCCCACACCTGACTCCAATGTAATGTTTTTCTCATTTATTTAAACGTTTTTATTACGGGTGGGATAAATTTATACACACACGTTATGTCTACTAACTTAATTTATTTATTCACTACACTATTCACTAATTTATATTATATACACAGTATATGAAATTAAACTAATTTATATAAACACTTCACTAATTTATATTCACTTATTTACTGTTTATCTCACGATGTCAAATTATAAACTCCCTTTCTCTCGCTGGTCGGTCCTTTATATTAGTGCCTTTTTTACTAGATAATTCTAGATTGCGGCTTATACAAAAACAATTGGCTCTCTGGCATTTTCTAGATAAGGCTGGTCACAAAAACAATGTCAAGATCGATAGTCACAAAAAATCGTAAACAGTTCTAAGAAATCTCTGCGCATCCGCCATAATTTTAACTTTCATACATTACATTAGACAGGGTCGGATTCAGGGTCTACACTAGTGTGCTATTTCGTAACAATACATTCTAAAAAAGCTTAAATATCTTGGGGCCATTCTCTTGTGCGATTAGCTTAGAAATACCGCAGATTATTTCTTTAATCCAGACAAGTACTCAGCTTGTAGTAACTTCACTGTTGAGTCACAACTAGGTTTAGTATGTGTGCCATACAGTGAGTGCAAGTAAGTTATCATTTTTTTTTTAAATCGGCTTGTAGCCCATTGTAACAACCTTTCATGTTGTTGGCTCTAGCAAACGAACAAGCAATAATGTTTGACGTTGCATTGCCATACTCAGATAATTTTAATTATATAAGTCCACTTGATTCATTAACAACTGCAATCTCTAAAAGTCCTTCATACAGTTTTCCTGGAACGACATAGCGAATGCTATCCTGGTGGTCTTTTAAAATAATGTTTCAACCCATAGAGCTAATTATCTTGATTAACTTTTTAATGAAAGTTTGAAAAAAAATTCAAAATTGATCCTCGTCCAATGGGCTTTTTAGATTGCTTTCCTGTGGCTTCTCTTTTGTGCTTTATTCTTATTCTATGCTTTTTGCTGTCTTCGATATATTTTTCACATGGCTTTGCAAAATTACATCATAATTAGCCGCGAACATGACCAGTTCAAGGAAATTAGCATGATTTTGTGAAGAATCGAGAGCGTCGGCTGCTTCTGCTTTGTCACCTCTGTAGGCAATGCCTTGCCTTCTTAGAAATAAAACTATGTATCAAATGTAACATGTCGCTGAGACATGTTTCTATTTCCATTAATTATTTTGGAGCGCCCAACGCGATCTTCTTCATGACAGAAAGAAAGGCCAATCCAGTTCTTGGACTCCGGAAGCTGAAAATGCTTTTACTGAATTTAAGAAACATCTTACTTCTAGTCCAATTCTTGCAAGCCCTGATTTTTCTAAACCTTTTATCATTCAAACTGATGCTAGCGAAACTGGTCTCGAACACCCTATTGCTTATGGAAAGCGTACTTTGAATAAAACTGAGAGAAAGTACAGTACAACAGAAAAATAACTTTTAGGAGTTATTTTTGGTGTTGAAAAATTCCGAGGCTATGTTAAAAGCACTTATTTTACTCTTGTGACAAATCATTCTTCTTTGCAGTATCTGTCTAAACTTTCGAATCCCTCAGGTCGCTTAGCACGTCTTTCTCTTAGGCTCTCCCAGTTTGATTTTGAAATTAAACACAGAAAAGGAACCACTATGGTTGTCAGTGATGCTTTATCTCGTTCTTTATCTGAAATTTCTGTTATTGACGTAAGTACCTTTAAACCAGATGCTTGGTATAATTCTATGATTGAGAAGGTTTCGAATAATCTGTCTAAACTTTCGAATCCCTCAGGTCGCATAGCACGTCTTTCTCTTAGGCTCTCCCAGTTTGATTTTGAAATCAAACACAGAAAAGGAACCACTATGGTGGTCAGTGATGCTTTATCTCGTTCTTTATCTGAAATTTCTGTTATTGACGTAAGTACCTTTAAACCAGATGCTTGGTATAATTCTATGATTGAGGTTTCGAATAATCCCGATCTATATCCCACATTTAAGGTTGGCAATAATGTTTTCTATAAACATAGGTTTTCGTCTAATTAAATATCTAGTAATTTATCTAACTGGAAAATTGTTGTTCCTATCGCCAAGCGAATTGACACATTAAGGTTATTTCATGATAATGAATTAAGTGCTCATTTAGGCATATATAAAACCATTTCTCGTATCTCTGAAATTTATTATTGGCCAAAACTCAGAAGTTCTGTATCTCGCTACGTTATTGAATGTTCTGTTTGTAGTTCTTGTAAAAGCCAAAATCTACCTAATGCTGATTTTATGGGTCAATACAAAGATATTAATTTTTCTTGGTAATAGATTTCTGCTGATCTTATAGGTCCATATCCAAAGTCAAAATCTGGTAACAGATTTGCTTTAGTAATTACGGACTGGTTTACAAAATTATGTCTTGTTCATCCAATGCCACACGCAACTCCTAAGAGCATTGTGAAGTTTATTGAAAATCAAGTTTTTCTTCTTTTTGGTATTCCACAAATCTTTTGTGTTGATAATGGTACTGTCTTCACTTCTTCTCTTTTTAAGAATCTAATGTCACAGTACAAAGTGCAAAACATTTTTTGTAACGCTCGTTATCATCCCCAAGCAAATCACACAGAACGAACAAATAAGACAATTGTTACAGCTCTTAGGTGTTGTATTCATAAAAATTCGTCTCTTAATATTTGGGACACTTCGTTACATAAGGTTGCACAAGCAATTAGAACCGCGAAACATGACGTTACGGGTTATTCCCCAGCTTTTCTAAATTTTGCTCGAGACGTTGAGTTAAGTGGAGATTTTTACGGTGCAATTTCTGAAAACACGAATAACAATATTAACACTGGTGAAAAATTACAATTAATCAATGATGTTCAAACACTTCCTAAACTTTTTTTGAGGTTCGTAAAAAGTTAAGAAATGCATATGAGAAAAATGCAAAACATTACAATTTACGAAAGAGCGATTTACAATTTCATGTTGGTGACAGGTTATGGAAAAATAATTATGTTGCTCCTAAGTACATACCTTGTATTGTCAACAAAGTGATCCCGAAGTTAGTGTATAATTTAAATGACCTTTCCGGTAATGATTTAGGTAATTGGCATGTTACAGATTTAAAAAATCAGTTTATTGATGTAGATGAAAATCTTCCTGATGGTGAGTTTTCTGATCCACATTCTGTTGATACGAATTTATCTGTCCATGATTATAATTTGCGAATCAGATCAGAAAGTGATTCTGATTAGTTTTGTGATTTATCCCGTATTAAGTTTTTGGATTAAAATTTCTTGACGTGACTATTCTTTTTATCTTAATTTTGATTTAATATCAAAATATTTCTTAAGTATTTTGTACTTGTTGTTGTCAACAATTGTGTTAGGTTACAAATGCATTTTGTCCTTTTATTTAGTAGAATTTGCTTTTCTACTATCTTTTGTATTTATCTTTATCGTTGTGCAAATGCACTAATATCTTTATTTTTCGTATGCCTTATGTTCTCTCTTGATGTTGTATCTAGAGTACATTATTTTGGATCCTTGCTATTATGTTGTGTATAATACATTTCATGTATTATGTTTGTGTTTTTCATCGTATCTCTTTTTTTGTTTATGGGATTTTGAAAAAACGCCAAAAATTTTTCCCGCGATTGTTCCAAATTTTCTGAGATTTTCTTGTGTTATGCACCTTTAGAAACCAAATAAGTTTGGAACAACCTTTATACTGAAATATTTTCTGAAATTTCTTGCTTTATGCAAATTTTGAATTCAGTTAATTTTGAGTAGTCCCCTATCTCTCTTGCTGTGTGTACTGAGAAATTATATTTTTGCTTGGTAGCGTTTTCGTTCTCAATATACGCTTGATTTTTATCGTCCCTGTACGAGTAAAACACGTTCTTTTTGTTACATTGCCATTTATGGATTTTTTGGTGTACTGATACATACTGATAGTATTTTTTTGCGGCATACTTTTGATTTCGCTTTCCGTTGTTGACAAAACTATTTTTTTTGGACAACTTTCTATGTGGTTTGCAATACCATAGTTTACAATTTCGTACTTTCATAGCGAAAGTGTTTCCAATTTGTAATAATAAGTTCTCCTATATAACTTTCCATTTTGGGTTTTGAGTATTCTATGTGTGTTATCGCTAAATTTTTAGCAATTGGTTCTGTCTAGGTGGGTTTCTTCTCTCCAAACTTTCCGACAGTAGGAAATGGGGGGAAAGGCCATGCCTTGTTGTTGTTTTTTATTTTTCCGTATAGTTACGTAATGTATTTTAAATACACACACACACACATTTTTGGTCACGTTAAAGAAATTTTCTTAGTAGATTTCTGTCCATTACCGTATATTTTTTAACGGTGTTATAGATCTAGAGATCCAGTAATTTTTTCCTCTTAGGAATTTTCTTCGGAAATTTCTATTTTAGTTGTGGCGTTTCTACATAACGCTGGTTTGTTAATTACCCGAGCTTTCTCAAAAATTTCTTCGTTTTTTAATTTTTTTCTTTTTCTTTTCTCTTTTGATTTTGTGAATTCTTTTGTTTCCAGTTGCAAGGAATGTAGTTGTTGGACGATCATGTCTATACTTCGGTAATGTAGGGATGCGAAGTTGATTGTGGGGAATAAATAACCACGACGCGATTAACATCTATCGCGATGTTTTTCCTGCATGATCGATGCTCTCATCCATCTATGGCTCTGAGTTAGTATTGCTCTCCTAATACTTCTTCCTTATTTCTTTTTAGTTGTTTTAGTTTCTTCTTTTGAGGTTAGTGTACCTGAGATCTTAACCACCCTATATCACATTTAGTGACTATTTTCTTGTAGGCGAAGTATATAGTTATTCTCTTGTCATATCGTTGAGATGTTAGCATTTCATATTTTATTAGAGGTTACCTCTCTAATTTTTTCTTGGATATTTTGCTAAAGCGTTTAGCATTTCATATTTTAAGTGGAGGTTACTCCTCTATTTTTTTTGGGCGTTTAGCGTCTCATATTTTGGTAGAGGCTACCCCTCTAATTTAATCTTTTGGTTATTCTTGAATCTCAATACGGTACCAATAACTGATATCGTTTAATTTTTGATTAATTTTTGTTAATAGGAATGAACTCCTATAATAATTGCTTACTGCATTTTGTTTACATTTTTTTGAGCATAATTGCTGATAAATAATCTTAATTTGACAAAGTTAATGTCGAAATTAATAATTTATTATATACAAATTTACAAAATGGTACAAAGTTGTGAATACTGAACTTCGGTGGTTTCAGATCGGAAGACACTTCAAGTTTCGATTTGATGAATATTAAAACTAACTTTATTATTGAGTGTTGAACTCGTTTCGATGAGTATAAGAACTTTGTTATTGAGCGACGAACTCGATTCGATGAGTGTGTAAAACTCGCATCGATGAGTGTGTAAAACTCGCATCGATGAGTGTAAAGCTTTGTTATCGAGAGTATTGAACTCGCTTCGATGAGTGTAAAAAACTTTGTTATTGAGCGTTGAGCTCGATTCGATTAGTGTGTAAAACTCGCGTCGATGAGTTGTAGAGCTGATGAGTGAAAAACTGACTTCTTCACGTTGTAAGACGTGTTAAATAGAAATCTGCAAGATGCGTGTTTACACGTGGATTGGGTTGACCAAACGAAAATAAATATTTCCTATTGGTCAGTATCATTTGAGTCGTCGGGTCCATCGACAAGAATCAACAATGGGTGCCTCCAATAGATATTTCTATTAAATACTCCTATAGCAATTGTAACCTTTTTATTCAGAAAGGTTATTCAAACATGTCTTTCAAATCTTCCGATCGTCGACCATAAAATTCACGCAGAACTGACACTAAATTTACAATACAATAGACAATATACATACGTGACATTTTCCTAACCTCTTAACTATAGGATTTCAAACACAATGCGACAATATGTCGACTTTCAAAAATGTGCTATTTCAATGCCCAAACAAAACTATTTTCAATTATTGTTGCAAAACGTGATATTTCGAAGGTATTTAACAAAAGTTGAAAATAAAGTGTAACTACCCTTTAAATTTACAACAATACAAAAGATCTTATCAATTCTGGAGCATATTTTTACAACGCTAGCAACTAAAATGAATTTACGTTTTAAATATATACAATGACGAAAAGAATTGACATACTAATATCTTACATATTTTAAAAGCACCGAAAACAATAAAATTCAAGATTTTACCATCTTGAACATTGCGTTTAAATTGCAATTATTATTATTGATAATAGGCATAAGCACCTATTATATTTTTACTTTTGTTAGTTTTCAACATGAATTGAAGTCTTGAATTAGAAAGCAACAATTCTTGGACTTTCATTGAATATGTTCCTTTCTTCTTCTTATTTTTCTTCTTTATTTTCTTATCGTCTTTTCATTTCTCGTTTGTTTTCTTGAATTTGTAAGCATTACTACATCCTCTTTTATCTGGTCACCACATTCCTGTTGTTTTGTCCACTTTTCTTTGTAGGCCGTTCTTCGAATTCCTTTTATTCTCCAAGGTGAGGGGGTGTAACATGTCGCAGAGACATGTTTCTATTTTCATTAATTATTTTGAAGCGTTACTTATTCGTCGGCTACTCCCACCTCTAATTCCAAATCCTTTCATTTCAAATATTAGGAACATATCGGTGATCGTTTTTACCGTCATTTTCGTAGAGTTTCCCACAATCAAAATATCGTGGCAGATAAAATGGACAACGAGGTCCAACGGAATGGCAAGCTCGGTCAGTGGACCTTACATGTTTGGATATTTTTCTGTAAGGTAATTTGAATCGAAGTTTAAAAAAAATGACAGCTGCCAAAAGAGGTCAAAATGAATCCTTATGAATAGGAGCTAAATAATATTGTTTGTCGCTATCTCTTTTCAACATTATCAGGTCATAATAAGGTGTACGTATGTCATTTCTTAAAAGACATGCGTTGATATTGTAAATAAGTGTTTCTACTATTAACAGAAAAGAATAGAATGTATAATCTTTGTGTATACTCATGTTTATATATAACGCTCAAGTTGTAGCAATATAATTTTTCTTAGTGTACAAAGAAAATAGAGGGTTGCATTTTTTTTCAGTAGATCCGTACCTGCCCGTACAGAGAATGTCAGCCGGGTATATTGAACTTGTGGTTGCTTATGGTCGCATTGGAACGAGACCAAGAAGACAATAGTAAGACGGCCATGTTGACTACTCAAGAAGCCATGTTTTATCCGTGGGCAATTCGAGTCGTACGCCTACGAAAAAGTACTTGATCACAAGAACATTTTACCGGCTTTACCGTAGCTCAATCCGGTATATTCCACGGCCGACTTCGAATCGATTGATCAACACAATTTTCGTCCGCTTCGTACCACGAAGTTAGCCACAGGGCAAGAAGAACAGAAGAATGGAAGGTGGGAGGGAAAAAGAAGAAGTGACCGACGTATATTGATGCTGCACCCATGAAATAGGAATATACCGGATTATAATGCTTATATATAATAATCAAAAATGTGTTCAACAATAGTCAGATTATTCGTTTGTTTTGTCAACCACGTCGTTTTGTCGGACGAAATCAGATCTATCGTTTTTTAAAGAGATTAACAAGTCAGTAATAAGACATCAGACAGCTGACGTTTCCCTTGGAATACGTAAACACTCTTAGTTTTTAAGAGTATTACTGCAATTATACCTATAAAATTTCGACTTCAAGAGGCGAAAACATAAAAAAATCAATCGCAAAACTGTTTGTAAATATTCTTGTATCCTAAAAAATTACGATAAATGTATTAAGTAGACAGAAAAACGCCCACAGAACGTACCTTTATGGCATCCCAGTTGTCGTAGACACAGACGCGCATATAGTAACAATACCTATAATTTGGTACTATTCGAAATTTCTTAATTACAACGTTGTTCAACGTTTATCTCGTATAAAATCATAAAACTTTGAATTTTAAATATTTATTCATAGATCGGGTCGATTTGAGGACTGAAAATTCGAAGTTGTAGGGCCGACGGTACGCTCATTATAAATTCGAGATGGTTTCACTAACAAACGTTATAGTTCGGGTGGATTTTGTAGAAAATCAATTTCTGAAAGCTGAAAGATTTAATATTACAGCAAAAAACATGCAATATTTGATAACAGAAGACTTATCACTCAAAATATCATTAGATCTTTAAGTGTGGGGTAGAATGGGATAATGGCGGTTACTTATCGAAAATTTGACATATATTTATATTAATAGAAGAAAAATGAAAGATAAAAGTTACTGTAAGTTGTGAAATACAAAACCAACTCAGAATCTAACATTTTTTGGTGAAAACTCTTAAATTTAAAAAAAAGTGACATTCGGGTAGTACTGGTCATGGTATAGGTAATGCCGATCATATACAAAAATCACAAATAAATCCTGCTGGAGAGTCCTGTGTAGTACACATTGTCCACATATGACACATCGGTACCATATCTCATGGTTTGTCCCATATTCACCACATATCACATATAAACGAAATTTGTCTCATTATTTCCATTATCACTGCAGATATCATACATTTCAATATCATAATTCAATGATGTTTAATTGGTTATTTTTCTGATTTCTCTTTTCGATAGTGACAAGCTTCATCTTTGGTTTTTTGGAGCTGGCGCTGCTGGTTCTTTCAGGCAAATTTAATAGTTTTCTCTTGGTTTCGTCAACACCTTTTACTTTATTTGTTCCACCTTTGTTCTTCTCCAGTTTTGCTTTCTTCTTTGCTTCCTTGTCTTACAAGGGTTTACAAATGTCTCATTTTATAAAGTCGAGTTAACCACATGTATCCTTATATTTAGCTTGGGTTAATAACGTTATATAAGGGTTAACTCAAAATTATTCTACCCCATAGACGTAGTTGAGGTTATCTTTAGGTTTTGGTATTGAGGATATACAAATACAGCAGTGCTTCAATTGAAATTTCAAATAATACATTCATATGGATTTATTTGACGACATTTATGATCTTTTCGAAGACATTTTAAGTGATGAACAAGAGTATTATGGATTTAACTGAAGGGCCAAGGAGAAATAGAATGTTCCATGATCGACCTAATCATATGGCTTTATGGAGTGATAAAGAGTTTGTTCATAGATTTAGAATTTCTAAATAATACGTAACACTATTCAAGAAATTAGTAATTGTGATATAAATTTGAAAGCTTGGTTACAGAGCACTTCGCCAGTTAAATTGGGTGGTTTGGGAATAAGGCATTTTTGTACACTATCAGTGTTGATATAACGTCACTAGCTAATATTATTCTTCCAGATTATATTTCAACTTCAACTGATTCAGAATTTACTAAATGTTCATCTAAGGGCCGGTCTCCCCAAAATCTAGTTAAACGCAATTAGTTTGATCTAGTTTAACTTTAAACCACAGCTTAAACCAATTTCGGTTATTCCAGAAATATTTTATTCCAGTTTATTTTAAACGTCAAAGATGAACTGTTGGCAATCCTCATCTGTAATTTTTGCCATATTTCAGTGGACTCCGTGTTCATTTGAGGTTATGTTTGTTGAGCATTTTCCGTAAACATATCCTATTTTGCACGAAGTATTGTAAATTATAGTTAATTCACACATTCTCAATGCTTCGATAGCTGCTTGACTATCAGAATGGATCGATATGTCACATTTCTGATAGTTTCTTTCTAGGTTCATTTCCAAGCATCTCTCGATCGCAAGTATTTCTGCCTGAAAGACACTAGGGAAGGAGCCTAACGAAAATGAGTATCTGGTGCCAGGCCCTAATACTCCAGTGCCTGCTCCAGTGGTTGTTTTTGAACCATCCGTATACCATTGAATGGTTTTTTCTTTGAGAGTTTGGGTGGTGTATTCCGTTTCCCAGTCTCTCCTCTTATTTAGCATCGTAGTGAAATTCTTTTCGATACTTACTTTCTTGATCATTTCGTCACTGGGAAGATTCGCTGATGAGATGTATTTTGTTAGAGAGGAGCAGACTCCCTGATTTTTAATACTCTCATTGCCTGAACCTTCCTTAGATATTCTAAGAATTGCCTATTGGGTAGATCTTTCTATCACCAGATGTAGAGCTGTGAGATCTGTAATGATCTCAAGTGCCTTAGTTGGACACGTTCTCATAGTTCCAGTGATGCACACACAGGCAAGCCTATGAACTTTGTCGAGGGTCTGCTTGGTACTATACCGACTTGCTTTTGAATGCCAAACTATTACCCCATACGTAATTGCCGGTCTCACAATCATGGCGTACATCCATCGCAGTATTTTTGGATTACAGCCCCACCTCTTACCAGCTAGATTTCTGCACACCATCAAAGCTCTTATTGCTTTACTAGCAGTTATTTCAACATGCTTATTCCACAGAATCTTACTGACTAGGGTTATCCCTAGATATTTCATGGCTGGAAGTGTTCTTTTCCAGGTAAATGGAATTACTATCGTCTTGTTTGGGTTAATGTTTAGCCCCACTGACAAGCACCATGGCTTAATGATTCTGAGGCCCTTTTGTAATAAATCACACAAGGTGCTCTTGAACTTGCCTCTGACTATTAGAACTATGTCATCAGCGTAGCCCATACATTCGAAGCCAAGCTCTATTAGCCTGTAGTGCAACTCATCTACTACGAGCCTCCATAGAAGGGGAGATATTACTCCCCCTTGAGGTGTCCTCCGAGTGGCTTTAACTGAGGTGGTTTGATTCCCCACCTGTGTCTCAGCTATCCTCGTCGTCAACAACACATGCATCCATTTTACAATGGTTTCATTTACTCCTCGCCTTTTTAGTGATTCTTTGCCAGACACATGAGTTGTGTTGTCAAATGCTCCAGATATATCAAGGAATGCGCACATTGCGATTTCTTTGATGTTCAGAGTTCTCTGGATGACTTCGGTCAGCTGATACAGAGCCGTCTCAGTTGATCGACTCGCTCTGTAAGCATGCTGACATTTATAAAGTGGTGCATTCTCCAGGTTCTCTGTTCCTATGTAGTTATCCACTACTTTCTCCATCGTTTTGAGTAGAAACGATGTTAGACAGATGGGTCTAAAAGATCGAGGATCAGTCCCATATTTTTTCTCTATTTGAAACTGAACGAATCAAATTCATCATTGCAAGGTAAACAGACAACAGTGTCTCAGGGCTGTAACAAAATAACTGCCTTCAAAAGAAAATTATTTTTGGGTGATTATTTGCGTTGGTATGAGAAAAATAGAAAGCTTTACGTCACTCAGTGAGTTTGTTAGCGATAACGATAACAATATGATGTATTTGAAGAATTGGTCCAGTATCTCACTTCGATGCGCGCAACTTTTGAGAAGTATTTTCCCTAAGAACAGAAAACAAAAAGAAAACTGAGTTCATGGATTCATAATTCTTTTTTACCCAATTTACAAAAGCCCGAAAGTATGTCAAACGAGATATACGAGTATGAATATCTTTTAGAAATGTCGTCAGATACAAGTATAGAGTCACTGTTCAAAACAACGCCTCTCAACGATTTTTGGTGCAGAATTCGTGATGAATATTCTATGTTTGCGAAAGTGGCTCTGAATATTCTTCTCCCGTTCCTAACAACATATTTGTGCGGAACAGGATTCTCAACCTATGCAGCCACGAAAACACAATACCGCAAAATAATGGACGCCGAACCTGATATGAGACTTGAACTGTCTTCTATCAAACCTGACATCAACTAGTTGATGAAAAATAAAAAACAGTTTCATACCTCCCATTAGTTAGATTGTTTTCTTTTTTAATATCTTCTATTATTATACTTGTTATATAGTAATTTACTGAGTAAAGTAAGTAATAAGTATAGTCTATTTCTTAATGTCTGACAGCACAGTAGCCTCATTAAATATTCAAATAGAATATTATCTCTTACAGAGTGAACCTAAGAATTTTACAAGTAAATACTAAAATTCTAATGCAAAACAAGTAGGTGTCTGTATTGGTTATCTGTGCATCCCTGTTTCAGCTCAAAATACAATATGGTAATAAAACTGAACAATGCCAGCTAAACGATAAACAGTGCGGCAGTAGCGGAGATTACGATATTAGTTCATTTTGCTATTTAATTAGATTCGTTCAACATTACAGTTGAAATAAAATTCATTCGTTTAGGCCTATTAACAAGTTACATTTTTATTAAATTAAATTAATTAAAGAAAATATAGTTTAATTTTCATAATGCAAATTTATTGACAATGAATTAATTTATATTTAGTAAAGTGAACATACCATTTACAGGAAATATAAAATTCAATCTATAGTATCATCCTCTTCGCTGGCCATACAAGAATCATCCGAAGACTCTTCGAGAGAGATCACTATCGGTTCTATAGTTTCTTCTATGAAGTTATCTAAAACCCACATTTCCTCTTCCTCTTTAATTACATGATTCACAGCATCTCTCCAGTTCTCTTCAGTTATTGTTGTCAATGAGTACTTCATGAGTTCACGAACACCTTTCATTTTAGATGTTTTATTATGTCTAGCTACATAACCTTTCATTTGGGCCCATATTAACTCTATGCATTTAATTCACAATGGTATGGCGGCAAACGAAGCACTGTTATCCCACGATTCTTGGCTATTTCATCAATAACAAACTTTTTAAATTGTAGCTTGTGATCTGAAGCTACCTTTAAAAGTTCTTTTTCTACATATCTTCTTCAAATGGTATATCTTTTACGATTAACCAGTTTCTAATATCAGCTTTTCTCCAAGAGGTAGATGGAAGATTTTCTGTTAATCGCGAATGATAACGATTACAGTATTATTTGGAATTAATTCGACCATTTCTGTAAAATACTCTTCAAAAACATCTCCAGTCATTTCTTCATGATAGTCTTTGGTAGATGTTGACTGAAACTTCAGTAAACCACCTTCAACGAACCCTTGATTGCATCCAATATGCGTAATTATTAGTCGGCGACCTTTACCGATAGGAGTTTTCAGTCCAGTAGATAAACCTTCTATGAAAGCTTGACGACTGGTTTGAATACTTTTGTCCTGCCATATTTTTTTTACTGAATGTCCTTCATTGCGCCATGTCTCATCTAGATAATAAATTTGTCTTCCCTCCTGTCTGTATTTTCGGATATCTCGTAAATACTGGCGTCTCCAACATATTATTTCTTCGTTATCGATTAGCACTGATTTGCGATTTGCTTCTCCCAAGTAAAATTTAATTTGTGTAATATTTTCCACAAAGTTTTTCGCCCTATGTCAGGCAAATTCTCGTCCTCCTTCACCGTTCTTAGAATTGTGTCAAGGGTTCGGATCTCTTTTTTAAAATATAATTAATTCATGTACTTTTCGTCTTATTGTATTTTGCATATGTTCATCAAGGTCAAATGGTTTTCTTCCAGTTGACTTTTTAGGTGGAGATATATTTCCATTTTTCCTCTTTCTTAGAAGCCTGTAAATAGTAGATTCACTAACTCCTGTCATATTGGAACTTGTCGAAACTATATTTCTAACAGTAGCAGCCGGCATTCATTTGATGTACAACAGTAACTCTAAGCAAAACAAATTATACGAATTTGGGCGAGACCAAGTTTCACCGTATATACCTGAAAAATTTCTAAGTAATCATTGGGACAATCCCTAGTAGGACCCTATTGTAATGTTTCTTGGAAATGTTATTATCAACATTTCGAAAATCAGAAAGTAATTATCTGGAGAATGAATTGATATATGGTTTGTTAATATGTCTGCCAAGAATTGACCTGCGCCAAAGTCTCAAGATAATTATTGAAATTTTCTGTCAGAATAGTTGCATTACAAGATTATTTCAAAAATAATTTATTGTTTTAACTGTATGTACTCTACAATTGTATGAAGGTCAGTTAGTTGTTTTAACTAACTGAATTTACATTTATATTACCTTTATATATCGGATCGGGTATAAAATTAAATAGTGAATAAATTCCTTAGATGAACTGTGACGCTTATGCTTTACTACCTGACTAGCATCTGTGACCTTTTCGCGTGCTGTCAGACAATAAGAAACAGACTATAGTAACTGTTAAATTGTACTTTCATTATGCTTATTAATAAATAATACATTTTTAAAAACAATTGTTTTATTGTTGGGTTCCGTCAAGCATTTCGCTTTCCAAAAGGGTTCCGTCACCAAAAAAGTTTGATAACCGTTACCTTAGACAGTAGCAGGAAAACCTGTGGTATCAGATCTAGCTTTATTTTGAACGCCACCTAAATTCTCACTAATATGTTTATTCACGTATATTATTTATTTCAGTAAAATTACTTTTTCATATTTGTACTTCAAACTTGTGAAAATTACAAATTAATTATCAAAATAAACTTATAAAATTACCAAAAGAGGCTTCTAATCTTTACGCAGGTTCTCTATAGCCTACTTTGTCGATATTCTTGTTTGTTTGTGTCCATATTTGGGAAATATAATGTCCATTTTGGGAGGACGTTCTAATCAAACTCACTTGTTCTCATCAGATCTTATGGTATTTCGAAGTTGCTTAATAATAATTTAAATTTTTCATACATCGCCCATGCCAGTTTTGCTCTCTTCTCAATTTCATTTATTGAATCAGCTCGATGTTTATATTTATATGTTCTCTATATCGTAATTCGAAGTGAAAAACAGAATAATCGTTGATACATTGTTAACAATAATATGTAGTATTAACAAAAATATTATTCGTTCTTTGTAAAATTATTATACTGTTATTTAATGTTGAATATATATGAAATTCTATTTACACGGAGGGGGAAACTCTATTAGAATTCACCCCTTCATCAAAACTTAAGGGTAGGTACGTACTCAAATCAATTTTGCTCTGGCGGTTTTCAAGCCCTTAAGGCAAACGTGTTAATAAAGTGGACTTAGGGATGGTTACAAATGGAATTTTATTCACTTCCTAATAGAAATCACAGAAAATAAATGGCAACGGTCTGTAATGACTCAATATTTGTTCTTTAATTCGTTTTCCATTTTTTTTCCTTATGCTTTTATTCGCAAGCCTACATTTTAACATCACCCTGTAAAATACCTCTAATAAAGCAGTATCAGTTAAAATTAAAAAATACGGTCTATTAACATAACGCAAAACACCATGTAAATCAAATCATAAAATTTGCAAATGCCAAATTACCAAAAAAATTGAGTTAAAACACGGTAATTTTAAGTTAAATAACTGAATAATACTAAAAGGTACTATAAACAACAATATTTGTTCTTTAATTCGTTTTCCATTTTTTTTCCTTATGCTTTTATTCGCAAGCCTACATTTTAACATCACCCTGTAAAATACCTCTAATAAAGCAGTATCAGTTAAAATTAAAAAATACGGTCTATTAACATAACGCAAAACACCATGTAAATCAAATCATAAAATTTGCAAATGCCAAATTAGCAAAAAAATTGAGTTAAAACACGGTAATTTTAAGTTAAATAACTGAATAATACTAAAAGGTACTATAAACAACTATAAGGGACACTTATTGTAAAATTCAATGACAGATAGATGTTCATTTTTTATTGTGAAAATATTTGATCATAGCACGCTAGATGTATACCAAGATGCCTTCTCTTGGGTAGTAACTAATATTAATAATATAACAAAAAATATAATTTCCATTGAACGTTTTAACTTCCTAAATTGCAAATATATAGATAGAGGTTCGTTCCGTTTTTTTGAAAATTAAAACGGCATTTTTTCAACTAATAAAATATGATCTTATAAACTGCTTTAACTAAAATAAATCGATCTTAATTAGAATTTATAAAAATCAAGTGGCGAAATACATTAAAAATACAGGTTGGTGTATTGGTATGGCAGAGTCCGATGGTGTTCTTGACTTATGCCTCTCGATTACAACCCTATACCACATGATTCAAAAACTATCATTGATGTAGAATGTACCGGGTGTCCCAACAAGAATGGCTGGCTCTCTGCCATATCTCGGGAACGGTTTGTAGTACAGCACCGGGAAAAAAAATTACATCAAAAGTGACCTCGAGAAAAACCTGGAAATTATTTACAGAGTTGTAGGTCCACCGCCAGAGGGCGTAATTAAATACCAAAAATTATAAAATGAATAATTTATAAATTTTGTCTAATTAAGATGCATTTAAACCGTGATTATCGTATTCTTCAAGAAATTCAGCGTATATTTGATAATGAAATTTTAGTCTATCTCTTCTAATAAAAGAGGGGGGGGAAGCGGGAACTTGCTTATGAAAAAACGCCTGTAATTCCAGTTCTTCTTAATCTATCTCTGCAAACTTAGTCTTTTGGAAGAGAGCTCCTTTCTACCAATGTAAGAGTTATAATTTCGAAACGATCTAATGAGTAACGTATACGCTATTTATTTATTTTTTTAAATCTAGCTATCCTTGAAAAATGTTGAATGAAAACATGCAGTTCTAATTAAGGAATATAAAAGTAGACCAAATTAGCAACATAATAGCGAAAACCGCATGTCGATATCTTTTTTGTATTACGAGATATCCTAAGAAATGTGTAAATGCTAAGCATTTTCCATTAAACATGAATTACTCCCAGTTAATTTCAATAAATTACTTCCGTTTGACTAAACGGATTTTAACATTTTTTGACTCCTCAAAATTGTCTTTCCTTGTTCTATTAATAATAGTTCCAATTATTATGTCAATATTACTTATGCTGTCACCGGGAAACTTCGTTATGGACGTTAAAATGGAAATATATAAAAACAAGTAGTGGGCCATGAAAAAAACAAAACAAAAATATATGTCTTCTGTCAAATTAATAAACCTAGTAATTTGTTCATTTACGTGTCATTGCGATTTGTGTACATTAAATTCGATATAAAATTTACTTAGAAGTTATATCTAAGATGATTCTTACAAACGAAGAAGCATTTGATATGATAGGCATTTACTTTGAGTGTATGAGAAATGCAACTGTTGCGGCTAAGGTATATGCCATACAATATCCCCAAAGACGTCATCCCGGTAGCAGAGTTTTTCGTCGACTCATACACCATTTAAGAACGACTGGAAATGTAAATCTTCCTGTATTTAGAAGACGCGGTAGAGGTCGTTCAGAGGAAAACACAATAAATGTTTTGGCATACGTGCAATTTAATCTGCATTTAAGTATTAGAGCAATAAGTAGAGATTTGGGAATAAGCAGAACCACCGTTCAACGTATTTTGACAAGACACAGGTAAATTATGATGTAAAAAGATATGTTTCTTAAACAAACTATACCCGCATAATATTATTTGTGAGCATGGTTATATGTTAACATAATAATTTATTTATCATTCCGGAAAGATATTTAATAGGACATTATACTTCTTTTAGATTTCATCCATATCATATAGTACTGCATCAACAATTGGTTGATCGTGATTACGACAGAAGGCTGGATTATTGTAACTGGTTACCACATGTGGTATATGACAACCTTCAATTACTGTCACGTATTTTGTGGTCAGACGAAGCTACATTTAGTAGTGATGGTACGGTTAACCGGCATAATATGCACTATTGGTCACATAATAATCCACGCTGGATGGAAGAAGTTCAGAATCAGGGGCGATGGTCGGTGAATGTATGGTCTGGTATTGTAGATGGTCAGATAATTGGACCTTTTATTTTTGACAACGCAATTAACGGGGAACGCTACCTAAATTTTATAAGGGATGAATTACCACTTCTTCTAGAAGATATATCACTAGCGACTCGTAGGTCTATGTTGTTTCAGCACGATGGGTGTCCGGCGCATTTCTCCAGACAAGTTAGGTGGATAGGACGTGGAGGCCTATTTCTTTGACCAGCCAGGTCACCAGACTTAACCGTCTTAGATTTCTATCTCTGGGGCCGGATTAAAGACCTTGTTTGTGCAATTAGACCCACTACTAGAGTTAACATTATTGAAAGAATACGAAACGCCATTCAGAGTATTTCGAGAGCAGAAATTGAGACTGCTGTTCAATCTACTCTTCAAAGAATAAACGCTTGTATCGAAAATGATGGGCGACAATTTGAACATTTAGGTAGTCACTAGCGAGGTACCTTAAGTTATATTTCCATTTTAACTTCCATAACGCAGTTTCCCGGCGACAGCATAAGTATTATTGACATAATAATTGGAACTATTATTAATAAAACAAGGAAAGACAATTTTGAGGAGTCAAAAAATGTTAAAATCTGTTCAGTCAAACCGGAGTAATTTATGTTTAAAAGAAAATGCTTAAACTTTACACATTTCTTAGGATATGTCGTAATACGAAAAAGATATCGACATGCGGTTTTCGCTATTCTGTTGCTAATTTGGTCTACTTTTATATTTCTTAATTAAAACTGCATGTTTCCATTCAACATTTTTCAAGGATAGCTAGATTTAAAAAAATAAATAAATAACGCCCTCTAGCGTATACGTTACTCATTAGGTTGTTTCGAAATTATAACTCTCACATTGGTAGAAATGAGCTTTCTTCCAAAAGGCGTTTTTTCATAAAAATGTTCCCGCTTCCCCCCACCTCTTATTTGAAGAGATACACTAAAACTTGTAAAATCAAATATACGCTAAATTCCTTGAAGAATACGATAGTCATAGTTTAAATGCATCTTAATTAGGCAAAATTTGTAAATTATTCATTCTATAATTTGTGGTATTCAATTACGCCCTCTGGCGGTGGACCTACAACTCTGTAAATAATTTCCAGGTTTTTCTCGAGGTCACTTTTGTTATAAATTTTTTTCCCGGAGCTGTACTATAAACGGTTCCCGAGATATGGCCGAGAGCCATTCTTATTGGGACACTCTGTACATGCAGTTAGATGAAAATCCTAAAACAGGCTAATTTTTATTTTTAAATTCCTTGATAAACCTGCTAAAAAATATTATGTCGTGAAGTCAAAAGTTACTAGAGATATTAGTGCACATGATAAATTTTGACCTGTTTCACAGATTTTTAAACCCTCCGATGCAGTCTATTAAATTACCCTTTTTACTATTACAGAAACACATGTTATTCTTATTACTATCATCTTATAACTCAAGTTTAAATGTAGCGCCATAAGAAGAATATATGTAATATTAATGAATATGTTTAGCTTTTTTTGACCCATGGGTTATTATTATAGGCCCTTAGACTAATCAGTGAAGATATATTTCTCACAATTGTCAACATTCTCTTCGTTGCGGCATCTAACTCCTTTAAATTCGTTCATGCGAAAAATCCACCCTCTACTATCAAAACACGATCGATCCCATTCAATCGATAAAAGGGATTAAAAACGTTTAAAAGTTCTTTTGTACTTGCACTTGTTCACATCTAGAAGCTTCGCGCTAAACAATCCGTGAAATTTACTATATCGATCCCCGTGAAATTTCATTATATTGCGAAAAATCTTTATTTGATTCACCTTTTTTACAATTTCGTTTATGTACAGTGTAGTGTATACCTGATAAAATTACGAGGGTTTCATGGATTGTAATATTCTCAGAATCGATTCAAGCCTTTTTAGGATTTGCAGTCACTTTTTCGCGTGGAATAGGTAATCACTACGATGGGAAACAAGACGAATTCATCCACTTTTTTCTATTAATAAAAAACATTAGAAAACCCACATTGACATATGAATTGCTTGTTTATGACATACAGGGTGTTCCGGGACTAATAATGATAATAATAATAACGAAATTGACTGTCTCGACCCTTACTTCGTGGAATATGCTCATATTAGTGTTTTTAAATGAAACTCAAGGTCTCTAGTTAATTCCAAAATATAATACAAGTTATTGAAAATTCTAAAAAATTGACAATTGTTTCGATAAATCAATATCATCGTCAGAATGACAGAAGTTACATTTCATTTTATGCCTACCTGATGTTTAGTAGTTATATTTTTGGCTAGACCAAGAAGTAACCTAACTTGTGATTGGCTTAATATATGTTTATAGAAAAAGAAGAAGATGTGATATTACAAATATTGAAGCTTAGATATTATTAGCCCTATGGTGATATCCTGGATATCATTTTTCCAATTAAGATCAGCATAACTGTGCAATGATATAGAAAACCAGGAAAACTATATCTGCTGATCTTTACAATTATCACTTAAGAAGACAGTTTATTAGTGGAGAATTCCCTAGATTTAACTGTTCATTGACAACTTCATATTGTGGGTTTCTTAAATGTCTTCTAATTTCTAGTTCTTCAAGGAAATCCAGTTCTTGTTTCTTTTCACAAATATGCAGCACTTCTAGTTCTGTGTTAGGTGTCAATGAATGATTGGTGTCAAGTAGATGTTTTGCGTAGTGGGATTTATCTGGTTGTTTTAATCTGTAAGCTCGTAAGTGCTCACTGTATCGTATTTCAAAATTCCTAAGGGTCTGACCCAAATAGACAGCATTACATTCTGGACATTTGAGTTTATATATATATATATTTCAAAGATAATATCTTCAGCAACGAATGCAACAATTTCTTTTAAAACAGAAAGTAACGTTAGTACAAAATTGTTAAATGTAAAAACAAAAATACCACTATTAAAGAAGTCACGTATATATAAACTCAAATGTCCAGAATGTAATGCTGTCTATTTGGGTCAGACCCTTAGGAATTTTGAAATACGATACAGTGAGCACTTACGAGCTTACAGATTAAAACAACCAGATAAATCCCACTACGCAAAACATCTACTTGACACCAATCATTCATTGACACCTAACACAGAACTAGAAGTGCTGCATATTTGTGAAAAGAAACAAGAACTGGATTTCCTTGAAGAACTAGAAATTAGAAGACATTTAAGAAACCCACAATATGAAGTTGTCAATGAACAGTTAAATCTAGGGAATTCTCCACTAATAAACTGTCTTCTTAAGTGATAATTGTAAAGATCAGCAGATATAGTTTTCCTGGTTTTCTATATCATTGCACAGTTATACTGATCTTAATTGGAAAAATGATATCCAGGATATCACCATAGGGCTAATAATATCTAAGCTTCAATATTTGTAATATCACATCTTCTTCTTTTTCTATAAACATATATTAAGCCAATCACAAGTTAGGTTACTTCTTGGTCTAGCCAAAAATATAACTACTAAACATCAGGTAGGCATAAAATGAAATGTAACTTCTGTCATTCTGACGATGATATTGATTTATCGAAACAATTGTCAATTTTTTAGAATTTTCAATAACTTGTATTATATTGTGGAATTAACTAGAGACCTTGAGTTTCATTTAAAAACACTAATAATAATAACGTTTATTCATAAATTTAACAAATACAGTGATAAAATACAAATAAAATTGAATAAAAATCTAGACATTCACAGAAGTATTGTACATACTTGTATGTGGTGAATATAGACAAGTGTGTCAAAATTTAAAAAAACAAAATATGCAATTAAAAACAATATAAATCCATTTTTACATGACTGTATTTCAGACATACATTTCGTATATGAGTTTACTCTTCTCTGTTTTTTGATTCAGCATTCTATCATTTTGTGTATTTTTGTTTTGTCTGTTTCTTTAACAAATGTTACTAGTTGGGTTTTGAAGCGTTTAAAAGAAGTTTAATCGATAATTCTCTGTGGTAGTTGCCCGAATAATTTAGGTGCCAAGTAGGAGTAACCTTTTGGACCTATTGTTTTAAGAGCTGTTGGTATACAGTATTGATTATTCGATCTTGTCGCGTATCTATGATTTTGAGTGGTAAGTTTGTATTTATTTTTATATTGATGGCATCCTTTCTGAATAATGTATAATTGTCTAACATCTAATATTTGTGTTTCAGTATAGAGTAGTGAGCTTGAATATCTTTTAGGTTTGTTGAGAATCATTCGGAGGAATCGCCTTTGAGACACTTCGAGGGCATTTAGATAGTTCCTTGAAACTACTCCCCAGCCAATAATGCCATAATTGAGGTGTGACTCAACCAAATTGTGGTACTGTATTGTTTTACATTTAAAACTCAAATATTGGCTCACTTGCTTAAATCGAAATAGGATACTCCGAAGCTTTTTAGTGAAATATTCCATATGATGGTTCCATCGTAAGTGATTGTCAATATAAATACCCAAGTATTTAATTCTTTTTGCAGGTTTGATTGAAAAATCTTGTTGGATATTAAGATTGTATTTTGGCAGAGACGTTTCATGACTACTGAAGGGTAAATATACAGTTTTGTCAAAGTTTATTGAGAAAAATCTGCTGTCGAACCAGTCTTAGAGTTTTCCAAGATCATTTTCAATATTTATTTTGAGATTATACCAGTCATCATGTTTGTAATAAATCACAGTATCGTCCGCGAAGCTGATTATTTTTCCGATTGTTTCCTGTTCAAATAGATTATTTAAGTAAATTACGATGCAAAAACTCGGGAGTGAGTAGATGACGTGAAAATAATGCTGTGACATAAAAAAATTTCCATACGACCCCTCGTTTCTGAGTTATAGGCCTTTAAAGTTGCGAAATCAGAACATATATTTAAGTATACTTTCTAAATTATACATTGGAATATCATGAATTTTTAATGGATAGTTGCATATGTCCACGTCCCATACAGCACAGAATATCCATTAGACATCCACAAGATATCCTTTATGGATATCCTGTATATCCACTGAATATAGATGGATAGCCCATAGACATACAATGGATATCCATATGTCCGCCTATATCTAGGATATATGTGTTACCTTATGGATGTCTTTGGAGATATCTACTGGATATCTCGTTAATATCTTATGGATATCCTATGTTCACATTTGGTATATCCCATGGATATTAATAGGATATTTTATATTCACATTTGGTATATCCTTCCTCCTCAAATATGAAAATCTGAGAATATATGACTAGTACCTACTGGTGGAAATACAAGGTGGTCCAACGAAAACAATACAAACCAAAATTTTCTTATGTCTACAGACCTGGAATTGAATCAACAGAAAATAGTTTATCCAATCAAACTGTACAAATTATTATAGATACATAGGGTGGGTAGTCTAGTATATAAGCGGACGACTGTAGAATATTGTGGCCAAGTGAAAAATATTCAAATACTCATCATGCATATCTGTTATATTTTGTACTAATTGACCAGAACTATTATTTTTAGTTAATTTTATTCCAGATCTGTGGATATATACAACTTTTGTTAAGCATTGTTTTTGTTGGCAATCTTGAATTTCCACCAGCAGGTAATAGTCAGATATTCATCTGTGAGTAAGAAGGTATAAATGGAATTACATTTTTCATAATAGTAGTGTTACGAAACAGCACACTGGTTAAGACCCTAAATCCGACTCTGTCTAAGCCAGGTATAAAAGTTAAAATTATGGCGGATACGCAGTTATATATATATATATATATAATTTATTCACAAGGTAAAGATAAAAAATAACAATTTATATACAGGTAATGTGTGAATAAATAGAGGTTAATCTACGAGGTATAGTATGTATATCGGAATACACATATATACCTGTATGTAGAGCGAGAAAATAAACAAACAATACACAAAACGGCACACTAAACACAAGACGAATTGAAATGTACAGAATAGTTCCTAATTGTAAAGTTAAAATTAAAAATACATAAAAAGTAGTGCTTAAATAACCTAATTAGATATATGAAAAAAAAATATTAATAGTACTCTAACATCATACCAATGTAAATAGTTTTCATTTTAATTATCATTATTCATTGTTTTAGTTTCCTATTATTGATTTTACGTAGGTGGTTGGTAGCTCTCTGATATAATCTTTAACTGTTTTAGTGAAGCGTTGGATTGTGGGTGCGTTATTAATACTATCAGGTAAGCAATTGAATACCTTTGGTCCCAGATATCGGTAGCATCTCTGACCGACTGACTTCTTCATAAATGGGGGTATAAACTTGTCCTTTTGTCGCGTCTTATGTTGGTGAGAATGTGTAAGGAGTTCGTTCTTATGCAAATATTGTGTTTTTCCTACCTCCAAGAAATAAAGTTTCCTCAAATCATAAACCTGTGTCTCCTCAAACAGCGCTTCCCTTGGATATCGGTTTTTTCTACACATTATTAGTTTCAAGAATCGCTTTTGTATGATTTCTAATGATTTCAGGTATGTTTTGGATACTCCACCCCATCCTATAATACCATAGCCCAGATGCGATTCAACTAAACTGTGGTAAAGAATTTTTTTTTGTTTAAAGTTGAGTATATGTGAGACTTGTTTGATTCTATACAGAACACTACGTAATTTTTTTACTAAATAGTTTATATGTACGTCCCATCTAAGGTGGCTGTCTATCATAATACCCAAGTATTTAACCCTTTTCGATGGTAAGATTTCAAGGTCATCTTCTATTGATATTTTGTCAAATGTTGGGAGGTTCGCAGATAAGCTACAGAACGGCAGGTAGAAAGTTTTTTTGAGATTAATTGATAGTAGTCTATTATCGAACCATTTCTTAATGTTACCAAAGTCAGTTTCTATTTTATTCTTTAAGTCGTCCCATGTGTTACTTTCATAGAATATGACCGTATCATCTGCAAAACTTATGATGCTGCCCTGTGTTCGCATGGAGAATAAATTATTTAGATAAATATTGAATAGCAAAGGCCCCAACACCGTCCCCTGGGGCACACCACATGATATAGTTTCTTTCTTGCTGAGTATGTTTTGTATTTTTGATTGCTGTTTTCTGTCAGTTAAGTATGAGTTGAAAAGGTCATGTGATTTACCCCTCACTCCTAGATCGTCAAAGCTTGATAACAGTATATTGTGGTCCACGGTATCGAATGCCTTTGCCAAGTCTAGAAAAATTCCAATGGAGGGTTTTTTTTTATCTATAGAACCATATATTTTGCTCGTGAGTTCTAATACCGCATCGCTGGTGGACTTTTTTTCTGTGAATCCATACTGCGCTCCTGACAACAGATTGTATTTCTTCAGAAACGAATTTAGTCTTTTTTTTATGATTTTTTCCATAATTTTACCCAAATTTGATATAAGTGTTATAGGTCGATAATTTGAAACCTCTGTCCTTTCGCCAGTTTTGTAAACAGGTACCACAGTTGACATTTTGAAAGCAGAAGGAAAGTGACCACTTGACAAGGATTTATTGATAATATAACTTAGAGGTTTGGCTATGTAAGTTGATATGAGTTTCAATGTTTCCGATTTCAAGCCATCAGGTCCTGGTGATTTTTTATTTTTCAACTGCAAAATAATTTCTTGTATTTCATAGGCGTCAGTGGGAAAAAGAAAAAAGGTGTGATCTGATTTAATTTTCGTTTCTGTATAATTTCTGTCCTGCTTAATATTTTTTGCTAGATTTGCACCTACATTGCTAAAGAATGAGTTGAATTTTTCAGAAATTATAATTGGATCGCAAGTTATATTTCCATCCTCAGTCTGCATCAATGATATATCGGTATGTTGTCTTGCCTTCCTTAATTCATTTACCAATTGCCATAATCGTTTTGAGTCTGCCCCTTCTTGTTCTATCTTGTTTTTGTAGTATTTCATTTTTGTGTCTTTTATTGCTTTCTCTAGTATTTTTCTGTAAATATTGTATTCAGTTTTTAAAATTTCATTTTGTGGATTTTTCTTTAATGTAGCATACATAGTATTCTTCCTATTAACGGATTCCAGTAATGATGTAGTAACCCATGGTTTCCTCTTTATATCTTTGTTTTTAACTTTTATGAATTTCGAGGATCCATCTATTGCAGTTTGGACTAGTCTGACAAATTCAGTAACCGAGTTTTCCAAATCATTTATTTCAAAGAAATCTTTCCAATCCGTACTTTTAATGATTTGTATCAATTTTTTTTCGTTTATTTGTTTATAGAATTTGGAATTGGCTGTAGTTTCTTTCGCATACTTATCGTTGAATATTATTTGCACCAGTATTGTGTAATGGTCGGTAATACAAGTCTCCACAGTCAGCGGAATGATAGATTCAAGGTTTGTCTTTTTCGACTTAATGAAAATGTGGTCTATGCATGTACCTGACTGTGGTCTGGTGGTCGTATTTATTGCTGAGTTATATCCATACTCTCCTAATGTGTCCAGGTAAATCTGCGAATCGTCTGTATTTTCATTCAAGTCGATATTCATATCTCCAATAAACACACTATATGTGAAGTTCTTTGGGTGATTTTTTAATATATTATCCAGGTAATCAATAAACGGTGCGATTTCAGTATTACAAGGTGATCTATAAAATGCATTAATAATAATAACTTCTTGGCCAATAGTCACAGTCAATTGGAGTAGACTTGTACCATTTATTTCAATTTCTTGGTGAGAGTGGTATAAATTCGATTTAATGAAAACTACTACTCCATCATTCTGGTTGAGTTTACCAAAATTATAGAGAGTTGTATATCCTTCAATATTATATACTCCGATGTCATCTATAATTCTAGTTTCTGTAAGTACTATGCAGTCTATTGAGGAGTCTAATTCCTCTAGAAATATTATAAATTCATCCAGATATTTAGCTATATTATTATGTATTATTTTGAAGTTGCAATGACAACTATTGACTTTTAATATTTGTTTAGCTTGGTCTGCATTTTCTAAAACAAAATTTCTTATTTTTTCTACTTTGAAATCTCTAATATATGGATTCATTTCAGAGCGCTCACTTATATAGATATAATATACAATTTTCAAGAAAAATCAACAATGCATGCAATAAAATACTCATCCGCGATACATGTATTTCAATGAATATTAGTCCGAGCGTTTAACATGAGATTATTTGGCATTTATGCTTAAGCAAAGGTACTATCATTAGAAAATATAATAACTTAGACTAATACTGGAAAATAAAAAAATATTTTAAAAGAATTATGATGGAGAAGTGATTTTATGTTAGTTAATGTTCTGCTATGTTAAGTTTATAAAAATATCATTTACTACTTGCAGTCGAATTGTTCCTTGTAGCACGGCCAAATTTGGTTATGTTTTTGGCTTGTATAGTAGGTGTTGTTGGTTTCTTCTTTACTTCCACCGTTGTCTTCGAATTCTTGGGGGTCTCTTCTCTTGCTAATTCCTCTACGTTTCCCGGATTTTTCTCTGTATTTTCAATGGTATCTTTCTTGTAATCTATTTTTTGACTGGTACTTGGAGTGGGAGGTGCACTGTTCGCTTTGGGTGGTAATTCATCAGCTTCAAATTCTTTGTTGCCGCTCTCTAATTCTTCTGGAGTGTATGGAGTACCATTTACATATAATTTATGGTTCTTTATATGTGCTTGATAATTATTTACTCTGGCACTCTTTAGATGTTTGACCAAGATTTTATTTGTAGTTTGATCTTCAGGTCTTAAATCATGAGATATAGAAATTCCGGTGCCTCGTAATTGCTTTAAGTTTTGAAAAATTTTCAACTTTTGTAAATAAGAGATAAACTCTAAGATGATTGTACCTTTTTTTCCGATGAGGTATATGTTGTTTACGTCTTTCTCAGATAGGTTGCAGTTAAATATCTCGTTCAGCTTTCCAGTAGTAACTTCGAGTACATTATCTTTGCTTGCCTCTATCCCAAAAATGTTGTTTGTTGAACCGTTCTATTTCGACTATTTTGTGTTCTATCTTATTGCATTTTTTTCCAATTCTTTCAATCTGTTAATCAGGCTATCTCTAATGCTTTGTATTTCTGATTTTAATTCTGTAGTTTTATCATTTATGAGTATCTCTATCTTCGACAGTAAATCATTATTTGAGATCTCATTCATATTTAATTATTTTTATATATATATACATATACCGTTTCTTGGGGCTCTCGTGTGATCTTAATAAATATATCCACCAATAAAACGCACACAGCTGCAAATATCACCTTCAATTATATCAAGTACGCCACTGGTGGCATTTCATCAACAACAATTAAGGTCCGACTGGTTTTGTTTTGAATTAAAAAAAACTCCAGCTCATTAATGAAATGAAATAAACAAAACATTCAGTTCAGTATATGCAAAATGCACTGATTACTTGAGTATTATCGTACAGTTATTACTTTCAATTGCTTCTATTGAATCACAATTTTTCCAGCTACACACTGATATAAAATACAACTTTGTGTATTGATTCTTTCCACTGAATTCACGATCCCAAGACACCATCGATACTACACACGTTACACACTCAAAAAATAAAAAACTGTTTACGAGTTTACGACTATCTTATGTAACCAATGTTTTTATGACCAGAGTTATCTAGAAAAGGCCAGAATCCATTGTTTTTATGTAAGCCGCAGTCCGGAATTTACTAGTAAAAATGGCTTTAATATATAAGGGGACTGATCAGGAAGAATTAGTTAGTTGATAAAGTGATCTCCAGAAATAAACAAAAATACACCGAACAGTAAAGTGCTAATATAATCAAGTTTGTGTGCATATAAATTAAATTTAGGTGATTAGTTAAGTATATATAAATTAAGTGTTAGTGTTTAAATAAATTAGTAAGTAGCCATACCGTGTGTTTAAAATTTATCCCACCCGTAATAAAAACATTCAATAAATAAGAAAAACATTACATTGGTGTCAGGTGTGGGGTAATATAAATAAATTGCTACGTAAAAATGGCCAAGAGACTATGTGACCTCAAAGTGGCGGAACTAAGAGCAGAATTGGAAGATCGTGAGTTGGAAACGTCCGGTAAGAAAAGTGAATTAGTAGAAAGACTTAAAGTGGCACTGGAAAATGACGGCTTTGATCCAGAAACCGTTTTATTTACTGACGAGACTTCCAACTTGATCTCGTCAATTTCTGCTAACATGGAGGAGAAGATTTCTGCCATGGAAGAGAACATGAACGAGAAGATTTCTGCTATGAAGCAAGACATTTCTGCCAACATGGACGAGAAGATTTCTGGCATGGAAGAGAAGATTTCTACTATGAAAAATGATATTTCGGCTAACATGGACGGGAAGATAGCTGGCATGGAAGAGAAGATTTCTACGAATGTGAAAAGTGATATTTCGGCTATAAAGAACGATATTTCTGCTATGAAGAACGACATTTCTGTTAATATGGACAAGAAAATTTCTACTTTGAAGAACGATATATCTGCCGATATCTTATTAATGAAAAACGACATTGTCGCTGACGTTGAAAATGAAATTTCGTCTCTAAAATCTGAAATCGAGAATGAGATTACAACGATAGACGAGAAAATCAAGGAGTTAGAGGGAAAGATTGCCGATTCAAGAACGCGAGGCACGCCAGAGGAAGAAAAGAAGACCGAGCAAACGAAACCCTGCAAGCCAGAAACACTACCTAAGTTTGAAGACATTGGCAGTTTTACCCCAGTCAAGGCCCCAACGTTCGATGGAATAATGTCGTGGACCAGTTATGTGAAACAATTTGAAGCAGCCGCTAGAGTGAATAATTGGTCTGATGAGAGAAGGCAGTTAATTTAACCATCGCGCTTCGCGGAGATGCCTTAGATGTACTTCAGACGATACCTTTGGAAGAAACGGACGACTTCGAGCAGCTGAAGAAGAGGTTGGACATGCGATATGATCATGAACATCTAGAACATTTGTACCAATCCTAGCTGAAGAACCGAAGGCAGAAACGTGATGAATCCCTTCAAGAATATGAAGTGGACATCGCCCGACTAGTTCGATTTGCTTATCCGTCAGCACCAGAGAACATGATGGAATGTCTGGGCATTCAGGCCTTTATTGATGGCTTACGTGACCCCGATATGCAGAGGACACTTCGTTTAGCCCATCCGAAAACATTAGGCGACGCATTGACAGCTGCTCTTGAATATGAAGCAGCAACGAAGGCTTCAGGATATAACAAAATTAGGTCCATCCAAGAAGAAGGTGATGAAGACAGATTTGACCAGTTCGTCAGTTTAATAAAAGGTATGATGGACAAGAAACCGAGAAAAATCAGATGCTGGAATTGTGGCGAGCTAGGGCATGTACGTAGTTCGTGTAAGCGCCCCAAGACTCCTGCAAACCAAGAACCCCAGTCACAGGAAAACTAGAATGGGTCGGCTACGAGGGGGCAGCACCGACCCATGATCGTTCCAAAGACCCTCTTATACTGATAGCTTCGCTCAGATGTCGCAACGACAGTGTATATGTGGATGGCGAAGTAAATGGCAAGAAATATGCTCTGCTGGTTGACACTGGAGCAACTAGAACCATTATACGACCAGAGATAATAAACCCCAAGAAGAAGCTTCTAGCAACGAGACTGCGACTGCGGACCGCCACAGGCGAGAGTGCCAACGTTCACGGGGAAACACAAATCCAATTGGGAATTGGAGCAGAAAAGTTCACGCATACGGTAATCGTAGCTGACATTGAAGAAGACGTGATTTTGGGAATGGACGTAATGAATGTACATGGTTTCCAATTACACTTTATAAACAGAACCATTAAAGTGGGTTCCGAGGAGGTGTTCCTGCATCCATATGAAGGCAACGCGGTGTTGGCAGCTGTACAGGAAGGAGTACTAATTGGAAAAGGATTGGTCACGTCGGCGAAAGAGATCCCAGTACGTGTGATAAACGTGAACGATTACCCAATTACAATCAAGAAGGAAACCAAGATTTGATCCTGCGTACCAATGACCTCTATAGTTCGTCAAACAACGACCACTGACAACTCTAATGCCAGATTCGAACAAATGTTATCAGTAGCTGGTCAATCTTTGGATCGAGCTGAAAAAAAGAGAATGAGAGAATTTCTCTTGCAGTATCGAGACTTATTCGTACCAAAAGGAGGAAAGACTGGCAGAACATCAGCCGTCAAACACAAAATCGATACTGGTAATGCTAAGCCAATTAGACAATCAGCTCGAAGACTTCCACGAGCGAAGAGAGAGGAAGCTGAAAGAATAATTCGAGAGATGGCAGAAGAAAAAGTAATAGAACCATATACTAGTCCATGGGTGTCTCCAGTAGTGCTCGTCAAGAAAAAGGATGGAACTACGAGATTCTGCGTGGATTATCGCCAGCTTAACAACGTGACGAAGAAAGACAGCTATCCCCTGCCTCGAATATTTACGATACGCTGGGCACTTTGGCCGGCACCAAACTGTTTTCCACCTTGGACCTGAAGTCTGGTTATTGGCAAGTGGAAATGGACCCAGAAGATAAAGAGAAGACTGCTTTTACCACCGGATCTGGATTATGGCAATTCAACGTCATGCCATTCGGGCTCTGTAATGCGCCTGCGACATTTGAAAGACTTATGGAAAATGTCTTGAGAGGGTTGTCTTGGAAGACATGCCTGGTCTATTTGGACGACATCGTAGTACTGGGGAAGACATTTGACGAGCATCTGAAGAATTTGGAAGACGTATTCAAACGACTCCAAGCCGCCCAGCTCATGTTAAACCCGAAGAAATGTCAGCTATTCCAAAACCGAGTCAACTATCTAGGTCATATAGTGAGCAATGAAGGAGTGGCGGTGGATCCAGAGAAAATTGCTTCCATTCAGCAATGGCCGCGACCAACCGACAAACATCAAATTAGGAGTTTCCTTGGACTCTGCACGTATTATAGAAAATTTATCAGGAAGTTTGGAGATATTTCCAAGCCTCTAACGCGACTCACAGAAGAAGCAAGAGCTTTCCAATGGGACGAAGACTGTCAAACGGCTTTTGAAACCTTGAAGAGGCATTTAACCTCGGTGCCGATATTAGGATATCCATTACCAGAGGGAGACTTTCATCTTGACACTGACGCAAGCAACGTAGAAATTGGTGGAGTGCTCTCACAGATCCAAGGAGGGCAAAAAGAGTGCTGGTATATTTCAGTGAAGTCCTCTCCAAACCAGAACGAAACTACTGCGTCACAAGAAGAGAACTTTTGGCAGTAGTGAAGTCCGTGGAACACTTTTACCAGTATCTCTATGGTAGGAAGTTTTTAATCCGGACTGATCATGCAGCACTCAAGTGGTTGATGCAGTTCAAGAATCCCGAGGGCCAGATCGCTAGATGAATTGAACGACTTCAAGAATATGATTTCAACATCGAACATCGAGCTGGTGTGAGTCACCGAAATGCAGACTCCCTGTCCAGACGGCCGTGCCCAACAGACTGCTCCCACTGCAACAAGGTGGAATCTAGGGAAGCTGCAGTTTCAAGAACTACTGTAGTCAACGAGGAATGGTCACCCACCAGGATCAGAGAAGATCACCTGAAGATGATCCGGCAATGGAAGAAAGAAAATCGGCAACCTACCTGGCAAGAAGTGTCAAAGTTTTCACCGAAACTCAAGACGTATTGGGCTCAGTGGGACTCTCTTGTACTGGAAGAAGGGCTGTTGAAAAGAGTCCTTGAAAACGATGATGGTTCCGAGATGAGGAGATAGCTAGTTATCCCGAGAACAAGAGTAGCTGAGGTACTGAAGAATTTACACGACAGTCCATCGGGAGGTCATCTAAGAGTGAAGAAAACCCTTCAGCGAGTCCGTGAAAGGTTTTATTGGATGAACAGCTCCGACGATGTGGACTGGTGTAAGAAATGTACGACTTGTGCTACGAGTAATGGACCACATCGCAAGAGAAAAGCACCTATGAAAGAATATATTGTTGGAAGCCCCTTCGAAAGGATTGCTTTAGATATCGCTGGACCATTTTCGACGACAGAAAATGGTAGCAAATACATACTGGTTGTAATGGATTATTTCACAAAGTGGGTGGAACTTTACGCTATCCCGAACCAAGAGGCCACAAAAGTGATCTCCAGAAATAAACGAAAATACACCGAACAGTAAAGTGCTAATATAATCAAGTTTGTGTGCATATAAATTAAATTTAGGTGATTAGTTAAGTATATATAAATTAAGTGTTAGTGAGTTAGTGTTTAAATAAATTAGTAAGTAGCCATACCGTGTGTTTAAAATTTATCCCACCCGTAATAAAAACTTTTGATAAATAAGAAAAACATTACAGTAGTATTATTTGACATATGATGAAATGATAATGATACTATATGGAATAGAATGATAAAAAATACTTTATTTTATATATTATACATATTTGCATATATATCAATCATTATTGTTCTTCTCACCACCCAGCTCATCTAGTCTGCAAGGTCCTTTCTGTAAGAACGACACAAGAAAGATTACAGATTTTCAAGGTCAGCTATATACCGTATAGGTACGCCCGAATATAAGATGCACCTTTTTTGTAAAATAATGTTTTAAACATTTGCCCGCGCTTGTATTCGAGCACATACTGTAATAAGAACATCTCTTATCACCTGAACACCATTATTATTATTGAGCTCAAAAGAATTTTTAAATAAAATCAGTCGAGCCCCCAGCACAGTTTATCATGAAACAAAGTAAAAGCTGATGTAAAACCTATTTCACATTTTCACACTATGCTATTTTACATTATATAAATATACAAAACGCTTGTAATCAATCATAAATATCAATAAAATATAGAAGACGTATCAATATTCAGAATTAAGGTAAGAAACCTTATTTTTTCCAAATCCAAACTAGCGGTAAAAATTACCAACCACTTTTGCACGTGTTTAAAACTATGATAACCTACCCTACAACTTAACAACAAAAATGACGAGGCTAAACGGTCAAACGACGCCTCTATAAATTAGGATGTGGATAGTAGTACCACATTAAAACCTACTAAACAGAACATGAATCAGGAGACGGCGGCACCACCCCGGTTTTTGATCGTGAAGGGTACAGAAGGTGATTTCACGAAAACGAATCCCTTCCTCTTGAATAAATTTATATATGGAAAAGTTGGTCAAGTGAAGAATCTAAAGAAAATACGAGATGGTTTATTTATTGAAACCGCTTCAACAGCTCAATCCAGAGAATTAGGAAAATTAAAAGTGATCTTAAATCAAGAAGTTGAAGTAATACCTCACTCAAGACTGAATCAGGCACGCGGAGTCACAACATGTAGAGATCTTTTGAATTGTAAAGAAGAAGAGATATTGGAAGAGCTGAAGGAACAAGGAGTCGTGGAAGTAAGGAGAATAAAAACAAGGAAAGATGGAATTCTAACAGATACAGCCAGCCATATTCTTACTTTCAATACACCTAAACTCCCACAAAATATAAAAGTTGCGTTTTACTTTTTGAAAGTCCGCCCCTATATCCCTGCACCGCTGAGATGCTTCCGCTGCCAAAGGTTTGGACATCCTGTGACGAGATGTACGAGAAACCAAGTTTGTCTATGTGGAAACCACCCCCCCCCCTACTGGTGAATCCTGCGAACCACCAATCAGTTGTGTGAATTGCAATGGACCACACCCTGCAATATTTAGAGAGTGCCCTGTTTACAAACAAGAGATTGCTATCCATGAAATTAAAGTAAATAACAACCTAACATATGCAGAAGCAAAAAAAGGTAGTCGTACACACCCCGAAACCGAATGTATTGTACTCACAAGCTACCAACACCCCTTGCCCAACAACTTCACCTACAATAACGAATACACAAGAGTTAATAAAGGAATTGGTCCCACTATTAGTTAACGCCTTGAAGAAAGAACTCAACTTTTTCCAAATCCAATCCTCGCAATCCTTTTCGGAGTCAAAGATTGCTGAATACCTCGCCTCTGACAGCCAATCCTCACAGATATCCAAACGTCTCCGAGAAGATTCCTCAGGTGAGGAGTCAGTGTCCAGTCACACGAGCACCAGGAAAAAAACTAAAAAAGGCTGGCCTAAAGGTAAACCACGCAAAAATAGCAGCATACGGATTTTTGTGTTAATTTAAAAAAAAAGGTGTGCGTTCACTAATACTGAAATGGCTAATGTGCATTTTTTGTGTGGATTAGTGAACGGTAATGCCTTAGAGGCTAGACGTATGTATTAGTAAACGCAAGCATCGCGGGTAATTCAATTTTGAAATAAAAATATTGAAATTTATCTAAGAATTACATAAAAAACTCAAAAATGGCATAATAAATCGAGGTTGCCATTTAAAATTTTAGGGGTAGATACCCTAGGGGTCGAGGGGTTGAAAGTAATACGACAACAAATGCCTCAACAGCTGTCCCTCTTGATATGTAAATTGACGTGTTTCGCCAAATTTTGATACTGTCATTAGTTTAGGCAATATTAAATGGCGTTCGTTTTCAAATTGACACCCTCTATATATTTATGTGTGTATACAGACTCTTAGGAACTTTGTTATGGAAAATTATAGCTCCATCAAACATTCGGTACCTAGACATACACAGGCGCGGATCTGGGGGTGAGGCACATGGGCACGCATGTGGTGCCCAAAATATACCACTAAAGGGACACAGAGACGATGGTATTATTGACAGCACTGGAAGCTCTAGTAACTTCGGCGAAGGTAATTTCAGAGCTTTACTGAAATTCAGAGTTGACGTTGGTGACGAAGTTCTGGCCTCACACCTAACAACGTGTGGGAAGAATGCCCGTTACATCAGCAAAACCACTCAGAACGAAATAATTGATTGCTGCGGTGAAGTTATTACTGAAAAGATTGTAAAAAAATAAAATCCTCCAAGTTTTACACAATAATGGCCGATGAGACAACAGATGTGTCCATTAAGGAACAGTTATCAATATGTATAAGGTATTTTAACACTACGGAATGCAAAATCGAGGAAGACTTCATAAAGTTCGTTCATGTGGTGGATCTCACTGGTGAAAGCCTAACTCGGACAATTTTGCAAGAGCTTGGAAAACTCAACATTGACTTGGCTTACTGTCGTGGGCAAGCTTTTGATAACTCCTCCAATATGAGTGGAATATTTAAAGGTGTCCAAGCCCGAATTTCTCAGCTCCAACCTCTTGCAACGTACAGCCACTGTTCCAACCATAGGCTAAACCTAGCTATTAGCAAAGCCTGTTCTGTAGCTAGCATTAGAAATGCTATACGGGTTATTTCTTCGTTGGCAAGCTTTTTTCGTGATTTTGCCGAAAGTTTCAAAAGCTTAGAAGACGAAATGCGGGAAAATCACAATTTTCAACCTGGATAACATGGTTTGGAAAAGCTATGTGAAACGGGGTGGATAGAAAGACACGAAGCCGTATTGACATTTATGGAGCATCTTCCTGCACTCCCCACTGTTCTAGAAGCTATTGCTAATTCACCAGGAGGTAAAAGAAGCAACGCATTTGCGTTCTTGCACTCTATATTTTCATCCGAATTCTTGATTAGTGTAGTAGTGTTAGCTGAGGTTTTTGGAATAACGTTACCATTAGCCCGCAAACTTCAAGGAGAGTACATGGACGTATTGAGTGCTGCGGAACTTGTTGAAACAACAATATAAACTCTTCAAGAAAAACGAGACAACAGCGCCGAGACCTTTAAAGAGGTATATAATCAATCAACTAAGTTGGCGGAAGAAATGGGCATAGTAATTATAAAGCCTAGGACAACATATCTATAAAAAAACAGATCTAACATACAGACAGAGACACCTGATGATTATTATCGGATGACGGTGTACTTCCCATTTCTGGATTTTATTATCAATGAACTGAACACGAGGTTTCCTAAAACAGAAATGGAATGTGTGGGTAAGCTGCAACATCTGTTATCATCAAAACCAAATGATGACTGTATAAGGAATATTCTTGAAGGTGCTGTTAAATACAAAGACGATCTACCATGTAATTCGGCATTAAAAGGTGAACTACATGTTTGGAAAAACATGTGGAAGTCAAACCCTAATAAAAAGATGCCTAGTCATCCGGCTGAAGCTTACAAGTTTGCTGGCTCACTCTCAAACATCTTGCAGCTTTTGTGCACTCTTCCAGTGACAACCACAACGGCAGAGCGATCTTTTTCAACATTGCGTCGTCTGAAAACATACTAGCGCAGTACTATCACCGAAGATAGACTTAATGGTCTTGCCTTACATCACGTTCATCAGGACATTTCTAATGTTATGAAGGCTGAAGAAGTGTTGGACGTGTACATAAGAAAACACAAAAGAAAAGTGTTTTTAAAGGTGTTGTAAATATTAATGAGTAAACCGTGTTGTAAATATTAATGAGTAAACCAAATGTGTTATAATCTTTGTTTTTTTGATTTATTACAAACAGTTATTTTGTTCGGATGTAGATTATAATGCTAATTACATGAGAAATACATATAAAAATATAGGAATAAAACGCATAATTCTGCCTTTAATTTTCTAAAAATTTTCCGGAGGCGTCCCCCACGCCCGGACCCCCCTTTTATGGGGGGTATTCCAGACCCCCCGGGAGGTTGGGCCCCCTTACATAAATCCTGGATCCGCCCCTGGAAAAACATCGTTCTATTTCACTAGACTAGACTCCTAGTTTTTCTATAATATATCGTTTTCATAGGACAAATAGTTCATCTTAATCTATTGACTTATAAAATTAAGTTCGTTTAATCGACAGCAGTCATGGTAGTTATGTCCTAATCATTTCATTTGGAAGACACATATAAATCTATAAACGGACCAGGAATATTCATCCTACTACTTCTGTACTATAGATTAATGGGGAATATATCCCAGATATTCAGATTTTCTCCTCTTTACATATTCTTCAATGTTTTAAGTACTTGTATCTTCACTCTATCTGTCATTAGAAATAAGTGAATATCCATAAAACCTGTCATATTTTTGGAGAAAATATTGCTCACAGAAAGCCTTTTAGTACAAATCAAAAACCCCTCGTAGAGGAGTACCTATATTGTGTGTTTTATAGGAACAAAAACTTTACAGACACTAACAGTATCTCGATTCATTTTGACATTCTTAGGAGTGGAACGAATTATTTGAACAATCTGTGTATCATTTTTTTTCTATGTATGAAAAAGGTACGTTTATTTGTATAACATTCGGTATAGTGTGCCTTAAGGTAAATAACATAAAAAAAGTACCACGTTTGTTCTGTTGCAAGGGTTTATAGGGAAAAATGAATTTAATATACAGGTGGTACTATTTACAATGGTAAAACTTTTTAACCATATTTTTCTACCATTGTATCGGGAGGTAGGCCAAGAAACAAAAATTGTTGTGAGATAAATCAATTTAGACAATTGACTGTGCTATTAAAAGAAATGTATTTCATACTCTACTTGTATGATGTTTTCGACAAGCTAAAATTAATTATTAATTTTTTTATCGACGCTTCAAATTGAAAAATTGCATTTCGAAACAACCCAAAGAAATGGTCGTCCAAATATAATATGCTCGACTAGTACCTTTTCTTATCACTTGTAAAAACGGTAGTGAATCTACCCAGCTTCTTATTAGCAGCTTCTTTGGCAGTTTGTCCAGCTTTGACGTACCTGTTTAAGGAAGGTACTGGAATTCCATATTGTCTGCCAGCCTTGTTTTGACCGAGCAAGCCCGATATTACTGCTGTCACAGCGTCTTTCATGGCCTCTGCAGACCATTTCTGCTGATCGGTTTTTATTCTAATTACATAATTACACTTTACCCCACTATTCCACTTTACTCTACCCTCCCCTACCTTTTACTCCATATATTGACAAATTGTCATGTTAATGCAAAATAACGCCAGGCTATAATACAGGTTGTCAAAAATTATCTGGATGAGGATGGAATTAAAACTATCCCGTAGTCCACACTTCAATCTCATAGAAAACTTGTGGGCGATTAAGAGCGGAAAAAATCCAGTTTATTAATCTGGAAGAAATAAGGAAGAGGTTTATTCAAATCTGGGATAAATTGGAACAAAATTAAATAAGGCAGCATATTTTAAGTATTGGTTGATTATGTCCTCTTTTTCATTTTTTAGTTTGTTTCATTTACAGCCAGCCCCGAATCTTCCGATTATTGTTTCAAATCCTGAATTCACTTTGACAGTTTAAAATAATTATAGTAATGATATGTAAAATAACATAAAAAAAATTTTGAATATAAATAAAACCATAAAAACTATTTTGAAAAATTGTCTGCGGAAGAAAGCAATACATTAACAAAAACAATGCTATTTATAATGGAAGTGAAGAATTAATTCAATAATATAAACCGGCAATTTGTCCAAAGTATAATTATCAAAAATTTGAAAGATACGACAAATTGTCTAAAAGAAGAAGACGAAGAAGAAAAAAAGGAAATAGAAGATGATCCCGCAATACAGCATATCGCGTGCGTGTGCTGTTTAGCCAGAGGCAATTGAGACTTTCTCGTGATCGGGCCCCTTCATTAGGGCTTCGCCCTCGCCGCCCAATGGACATTACCATAACTAATTATACACGTGGTCAAGTGCTCGGTTTGCCTGGACTTAAACTTCTTGGGGACTAAGAATTCTAGAGATCATCGCTAACGATACGGCTTGAAGTATGTGCCAACAGGACTGGTTTCAGAATTTCAAATACAAAACCGACATAACATTGTATGTATCTATTTTAAGTTACCAGTCATTATCTTATGTTAGTGTTAAGTTTTGATATCTGTAGCGACATCTAGCAATGGTAAAGAGAAGATTTAGTTTTGTATTGGTACTACTTGATAATATTTAAGTTGGCATATCTATTTTCTAGTTAGTTACTAGATAAAAAAAGGTATTTTTTGCGAATAAAAACTCGTTAAAAGCAGTTCACTTTTTCTGTTATATTCTCCCTTCACCTCTCTGAGGGAAATATACTACCCACCCTTTTACTCATTTCGGGTTTCCTTTAGGACGCAGTGGGTCTTCTCCATTGCTTACATTTTCCCATTACGACTTCGTAAGCACTAAACTTTTTGCCTCTTAACAGATTCTCACTGAGGACGATGTCCATATTTTCTTTTAATTGTACATTAATTTAATTCAATTTTATTTTCTAATTATTTCCCTTAACGGTCTCCAATTTTAAATTGAAGTCGACATTTACATAATCAGGTAAATTTTCCTAGTAATAAGTTTTCCTACAGTATATTTCCCATATACTCTTGGATCTACCGACACATTTTGAATCTACCGGATACCATGGACATGTGACAGCTTTTCTTTTATAAAACTTTCATGTAAATCATATATACGTTTTAGGCCTGATGATGGGTCAGTGAGCCGAAACTAGTTGCCTCTTCAACTTGTAACTAATATATACTGCAGTACGGATTTTGCGTTTTACTTACTGCTATTTACGCCCTCTTTATCTTAAAACATTATCAGTTTGTTGGGTAAATAAGTATATCTTTGCAAAGATCTCAATGAAAAAGAAATTAACTTTGGGTAAAAAGAGGACTTAGTTTCTGCTTTACAAGGAAAACAGAAAGTTTGTGATTTGATAAAAAGCGTCTGCATCATTAGTTATGATGAAATATGCGAATTCATGCAATGAAGACACTAAACTAAAGAATTAACATACCTTTGTGATCATATACATATAGCTTTAATTATATAATCAAAGCCTAACGTCAACTTTTAAATCAAATAACGGAGTACACACAGTAGTTTTATATGAAATATTTCGAAACCTGACCTGCCTAATTATGTACAAAATATAAGTTACAGTTTGGTTCGCATTAATTTGAGCAACCTTTTTGACGATATATATGCATAAGACAAATGAGGAATGTTGTCGAACGACTGACTGTAGAAGTCTATATATAATATATTATACGATAATATTGTGGCTTTGTTCTATAACAAAAACGACGTCGTTAACCATAAATTTCTGTTTACGAAACGTTAAACGATGAGTGGTCTATTATAGGTGTTTAAATCGTTTTTCTTCTAACGGTTCTATTAATTATACCAAAAACTATAATTGAATAGAAAACTCGTATGAGGCGTATAGCATGAAGATAATTTTTTTATACAAAATTTAATTGAAAATATATTCAAATGTATTTTAATCATAGTACATTAACATTACATGAATAAGTCACACAATTGAAATACTTAGGATATAAATATGATTAATAAAGAATGGGATCCGGATCAGGAGATTAATGCAGGATCGAACAAGCTAGGACAATTTTCCAAGAATTCAGAAATTTCTTATAGACCAGAACTTGAAAGAAGGTATCAATATTTATTTCAGGTAGAACAACAAATAAAGAAAATGATAAAAAACGTAGAAAAATTTAGATAAGAAAGTGGATTCAGCAATCAGCATAGATCTACGTTAGGAATACGTGAGAAGCTGCTCTCTGAATTGAGAGATCCACAGCAGTTAAACATTTTCTACGAATGTCTACGGAAGACTTTGATTTTTTGCTTAATTTGGTGAAGGACGAATATTTAAGAAATATATCAAAGTGCGAGAAGGCATTGCACCCGACGAACGTATCTCCTTAACACTTCGATTTTTAGCAACAGGTAAACGGTTAGAACAACTCACACCCGCACCAGAATGCTAAAGCAATTATTCAAGAGGAGTTTAAGAGGAACATAGTGCAGATAAGTGAGAATATTATCATATATGAATCTAACAACAAACATATATATAAACAAACCCGACAAGGCAAATAACTCTGATAATACAATCATAGTAAGTAAGAATTGCAGAATTAACAAAAATTAATAAATCTTCCATTTATCGAGTTATCGCTAAAGGAGTTATTGTGGATCATACAGAACATAGAAAAACGTGTAAGGAAAATTTTACAAAATTTACAGAGCTACGCAAAGGTTTATACGTAGAACTTAGTGGTGGAACTAACTAAATATTTATTTTATTAATTAGAAAAAATGTATTTAAAATAAGTAACACATATATCATACTTATACCTAAAAATAAACACAAACTTTATACAATAAGTTGTAAGTAATTGCTAATATTAAAGTAAAATTCTTTGTTTTGTTTTTGCCATTTCGTCCAGAATTTCTTCCACGCTAATATCAATATCGTGGTTCGCATAAAGAACTGCCAATTAATCTGTCCTCTATCAGGGGGCTACGCGGATATGTTTTTAAATATTTCAAATTTGAAAATAACCTTTCAGATGTGGCGGTTGTAATGCTTAGACAAAGTTAAAAAAAATTGTAAAACCTTTTTATATTAGGGAATATATTGGCATCACATTCGGAATACACTTTGTCCAAATCGTACTTCTGTTTCTTGTTTTTGCATTTTTTGTACCCCAGTTCAAGTTCAGCTTTTAACATCCTTTTGTTGGAAAACTCTTCAAGGAATTCATTCGCGTAGAAGCTGTGAAATCCAAAAAATATTTAAATTGAACATCAAAATCTTGATTATCATATTAGGCATTAAAAATTTTGAATGGTCTCTCGATGTTGTAAAAACCGATTCGCATGAAGCCATCTAAAAACGAAATAAAAATTATTATTTTAAAATACGGAAACGATTTATATAACCAATATTTATGTTTTTCTTGGCGGTAGTCTTGAAATTCCGATTTCAATATCGTATTCCGAAAGTAGATCTTGAGCTTCATTAAAAATATTTTGCAAATTATCATTTGCCATGCCTCTTATTTCTTTAACTTGATCTGCAGATAGGTAGATAGTTTATTTAACAATCTTGATCTTGATCTTGATTTATGGGACCCATTGTACTGGCTCTGGTGAGCTGACAATCAATAAGGTTCATCCCAACTAACATTTTAAGTCGTGAAAACGTAAAACTGACTATCTAGTCTCAACCATCAAGTAATTTTTACTAGTTGTTGTCACGTTCTAAATACATCGTTAACGCGTAACTACTACCAAAATGGGACACTTTTGTGGTAGCCACGACGTCGTGAAAATATTGCAGTGACGGACAAAAAGACGTAATGATAACGTAATGAAGTAGTAATTTTGACAACATATTTTCTATCCTCCTCCTATACGTGTTATCTCTTCTATAGTTTAGAACTAAACTATCGTCACATGCTCTACATAATCACAATAATATAATATTGGTGAATAATACAAAGAAAAACACGCTCAGAGGTCCCTAAGATAAAAAAAACATAAACCGGGCATACTTTACTGATAATATTTAAAAAAGTATTAAATCAAATTTTGTTAGTCATATATTTTGGTAACATTTTATGAATTATTTAAAAAATAAAAATGACGTCACGTGTGTTGTATCTGCTTTTAGTAAAAATTGTGCACCAAAATCTATCCTAACATTTAAGAATATAGAATAGAGATTTATTTTAACATCTGGAAGATCACCCATGAGATATTTGAAAATTAAAATTACGAAAATGTAATCAAACTCCAAAAATGAGTTAAGAGGTTGTAAAAAATGCAAAACAGTTATGACAGGAGACCTCCAAGAGATTTGGAAAATTTTTGTCGAACATAAGGAAGATGAGTATGTGGTTTTACCTTATGTCGAACTCATTATAATACAAACAAATGATGATTCCAGTTCAGACGGGCCTGGCTGTCGTTATAATTGCTTAAAGACAACCTTTGAAATTGAAAGGTTTTGAATTTCATTTATTTCTGGTTTAATAAGTTTAATTACCTTATTATTATTACCTTATACCAAATTTTGGTTTGATTTTTGCTAAGGATTTACTTTCGTTTATGGTTTTTGCTTTGAAATTTCGTTATCCAGATAAAAGGGAACGGGTACAATTAGGGCTGAGTTCACGTCTGGTACCCTGTTTAAACAGAATGCCCTGTAGGTAGGTAATTTTTTATGTACGTTTTCTTATTTAATGTTTACTCCTATCAAGTCATATAATGAAAAAAATTGAATAGAATGCTATTAGATAGATAGTGCGGATTTTGAACCTAATTATCTCATTTTGAGAAATAGGTGCTGCTCGATCGATGCCGCCTAGAAACTGCGGAATTTGTTCTACAATTGTGAATGGAAGAATATCAACTCTTTCGAAATAGTCATTTTTGTCCATTATAACAACCTTATTACCTTCGTCGGATTTTAAATAAAAACAGTCCTTTCTCCTTAAACTTTTGACAATTTCTTTCTTAGATACTGACACATTTTTATTTGAGATGATTTTAGATATTCTACTTTTGCAAGCCTCCCGAACGAAACTCTTAGCATCATGGGGGAGATTTATGACTAGAACTTTCAACTTGTCCGACCAATTCACCAAAATCGCCACCGGAGAGCACTGCAAAATTCAAACATTTTTGGAATCTCTTTTTATAGGCAAATCCAAAAATGTCCAGGGTGCATTTAAAAAAATGTGAGGGGTGGCCATAAGGAGGAAGGAGTACATATGATTTTAGTCATATTTTCCATTTTTTTTATAAATGCCTTCAGATTATATATTGGGTGGATAGTTTTCATTTTAATACTCTGTATTATATACTATGATGTCTGTGAACGAACTAAATTGATTCCAGTGACATTGTAGTTCTCCTAATATTCTAAGAAATCTCCCATAAACAAAAACAAGAGCAAACGAACGCGCCGGTCTAGAAACAAATGAAAGTATGATTTATGATGTATAATAAATAGCATTTTCTTTGTAATAATATACGACCAAAAGAGTCCAAACATAAAACACCTGATTATATCTCGAAACAGACATCTATCAAAGAGTAAGGCACTTAAAAAACAACGAAATGCCGTACCATCTGACACTATCGTCGTAAATCTCTTGGCTCTTTTCGTTGGAGTGTCTGTAAGCCCGAATTAAAAGGGCATTTTCGTTGGAACGATTATTTTTTTTGTTAAATTTATACCCACCGAAGGAAAATATCGGAAAGCTATGATGATTCTAATTGCGTATTTTATTAAAGAAATAATAGGAAAATGACTACAAAAACATTATAATTAGTTACGCGTAATGAAATGATTTTATAATTTTTTATTTTCAGTGTACACACTTTAATTGATATCCTTTATTGCTGTGTTTTTTTGGTTAAGTAGCATTTGCATTTTATAAAAAAAAATCTTATAAAGGGACATTTGTACGTTGTGAAACTCATCAATAACAAACGCGAACTTATTAGGTTTTAATATCAATTTGACAACAAGTTATACAGAACTTGGCGCCAATAAAAAATTTTCATTCTTGTGCAAGAAAAAGCAGTCAGCTGATAATATTTACATGGAAGTATTATGTGATGATATTTTATTAATATTGTTAAAATAGATATTTTGTATATCTGAAGTTTTTAATGACAATTGTTAAAGAATCTAATATTCATTGACATGATCACACGGGAAACACATTACACATAATGTGTTCGGAGTGAATTTACCCTAACTCAGTGTAAATACATGTAATTGATTCATTTGTCAACGTCAGCAACTTACATGAAATCAACCATTGTTTGTATTCAGTTTTATAGTTAAAATATAAGTTTATTTTAAAGTTATTAACATATTATTTCATTCTAAACATAATGTTCAAATCCATATATAACATAAAATACCTAAACTATCGTAACATTGTAAAAATGATCTAAATTATGGTAAAAACAGATTAAAATCCATTGCGTTGTTAAGGAAGATGCAGAAAGCTTTGTAGAGATATATGTGAAAAAAAGGGTAACTCACAAACACATTACCCCTGAAGGATTCTTAGACTAAAATATATCCAAAGGCGCCTGTGGCAGACAACACCACCAAAGGCCAAAAAAGAGGCATAACCTAAACGTTGAACTTTCGCTCTCCGATTATGTGCTAACGTATCATTATTTTTAGATATGACTTTGTTTAATATATGTTTAAGGGATTCCAAATTTTGTGGGAGTTATATCTTTTGTGCTCGTGCACGAAACTATAGTCGCCAAACATAGGCGACTCGTTAAAAAACAATCTGAAGTGTGTTTTTTGTCTTGTAGGCCATTTGCCGTATTCCCCTTTTAGGTAGATTTGGATGTGTGAATAAGCATGTTTCTGACAGATGTTTAGGATCAAAATAACTAAATGTTACACAAGTGTCGAATATCCTAAGATTCCACACATTTGTATAATTGTGCTTGCAGATCGCTTACGGCTATAATATGCCATCATCAGTGCGGCCGTTGTCAATACACAAGATTGAGAGTTTTTAAATAATTCATCTCATATTTATCTTGCAAAATTAGGTTCTATTAAGCTCAAGAATTTGATATATATATATACGGCACAAGTTCTGACAATTTGAAACTAATGACATTAGAATATAAATATAACAACACAACAAAACAAAAAGTGCATATAAAGGACGTGATCAGAATACAGAGTGATTTCACTACAATATGTAAGCTCTAGCATATCCTGTAGATGTTTCGGATGCATCAGTGTAAAGGAAAGATAATATTTCGATGCTAATTCATTAAAGGAATTTTGTTCAGGTAGGTCTGTTTTTGATATGCTAGGGATATTTCTATATATGGTATTTAACTGATCCATGGAGGGATTGATCTGAACAGAAATAATTAAACTCTCGATACGCGAACTTTATTCGACATTCTAATATTCCTGTAGATATTCCCAAACATCTTTAGGTCAACTTCACAGCTATTGCGTATTTGGCAAGTCAAAGAACTAGATGCCATCAAAATGTTTCTATATTCAAGGATTAAATCTATTTTCAAAGCTTTGGCAAACGATTCATTTAAAAAACTCAGAGAAGAGCCACTGCCGACCAAAGCTGTTGGAGGTTGAGAGTCGATAGTTACATCAATTAAAGTTTTATTTAAGGAAGTAGGCCATGTAGTGGCTAAGTAATAATTCTTCCAAGTCTTTGTCAATGTTTCTTCTTCAACAGGTAAACTGCTAGCAGTTACTCTTTTTTTAGACCAGTGACAGACATTACGGAAGTGCCCCTTTTTGTTGCAATTTCTGCAAAGTGCTTCATGTGCGGGACAAATATTACGAGGATCTTGAGACCTTCCGCAAAAATAACACTTACTAGTTGAAACCACCGAATTAACTTAAGGTTGAGGTTCGATAGCGTTTTCAGGAAGACCATTTTCGGATATCAGATTCAAGTTTATAAGTGAAGTGCCAGGAGTGAATGAACTCGACTGAAGAACTGCCATTTCTAACGCTCTTGCTTGATCAATAATAAAAGTTGTATTCTCCAAAAGTCTTTGTCGAATATTCCTATCGCTTAGCCCTCTTATAAAAGAGTCTCGTATATATGCATCCCTATTCTCGGATGCAGTTACATGTTTGAAGTCGCATTCTTTAGCCAATGAGTTTAATGCACACATATATTGATCAACTGATTCATTTGGCATTTGAGAACCTGTTGCAAGTTTGTGCCTGGAATAAATTTCGTTCACCTTCTTGACAAATATAGCTTTAAGAGTACTGATTGCTGTGTCATAATCTGTATATTCGCTTATGTAGGAGTATGGTGACGATGAAACATGGTTAACAAGTAAGTCCAATTTTATCTCTGGAGTGATCTCATTTACCGTTTCAATAAAGTTTTCAAACGTTCTCAGCCAATAAATCCATTCCTTGGCAGCAGTTGGAGACGAAGGATCTACTTCTAATTTCTCCGGTCGAAGTTGAAAATTATGTCGAATAAACTGATCTGAACAGAAATAATTGGAATTTGTAGTAGAAACTGATGCATCCGAAAACGCAATGGCTGCGACTCTTTCGCAACAAGGACGTCCAGTGGCATTTTTTCCCGAACTTTGTCTCCGTCGGAAAGAAATCACTCTGCAATCGAGAAGGAAGCTTACGCAATAATTGAATCACTAAGGAAAAGGCGACATTTCTTACTGAATAGACAATTTAAGTTGATTACTGATCAACAATCAGTTTCGTTTATGTTCAATTCAAAACAAAGTAGCAAAATCAAATACGAGAAAATTCTGCGATTGAGATTAGAATTATCCGAATATAAGTATGACATAGTATATAGACCTGGCAAATTTAATTCTGTGGCAGGCGCATTCACTAGAATTCACTGTAATCTAGCAACTAACGAACAAACATTGGAACAATTACACACTACTCGCTGTCATCTGTAACGATGTTACTATTTTTCGTTCCGACATCCCACTGTATACATTTTAATTTCTCATTTTATTAGTATTATTATTGTTACGTAATTATTTAATTATACACCCCTCTTTCATCAAAAGCTGTGAATTTATTTGCTCTTAATAATTTTTAAATATGTATATTGATTTTGATACATCCGGTATATATTTAATATGTATTGATTACTGTACCGTTCGCGCACATCAGTCGACTTCGTTCTTAAGATTGTTAAGTAGGGAACCTCCTGAGTGGGGTCGAGGAAAGAATGTATAAAACTGGCAAACGGGACGGAATAGGTCTCTTTACTCTTGTGCTCTTTTAGCTCTATAGCTCTGTGCTCTTACAGTTCCGCCGTTTTCCGCCGTATCCGAAACGCCGACTGATTTTTGCCAACAAGGTAAGCGAATTTAGAAATTATTGTATAAATCATTCTTCTTGTGTTAAAAGTAATTTTGCTCCTAGCGTATTTCGTAACTGTATTAATAGATTTTATTTTTGCTTACTGCTTGTTTAATTTGAGTGATTTTCCGCGTATTTGTGTACAATTCCGAAGTAAGAATTTACTGTTGGTTTTAACTTTAGGGGAAAAGAAATGTAGTTGGGGAACTCTCAAGCATTCTCGCTGCAAAGCAGGTAAATTCTTGGGGGATTTTCAAGGTATTTCGGGAATCCCGATTCCGGTATACAACACTAGGGAAAGGAAATGCCGTTGGGAAACCTTCAAGCATTCTCGCTGCAAAGCAGGTAAATTCTTGAGGGATTCTCAAAGTATTTCGGGGGTTTGCTCAATCTAGTACCATAGGCATTGGTAGCGTAACTTTAAAATATTTGATAATAGGCAACTTGGAGGAGTCTCGTCTGTGTTCGCTGCCATAGCAGGGACATCCTCGAGGGTTTTCCAAGGCGTGAAACGAAATAATATCACGAGCGTTCGCTGCCATAGCAGGTTCGCCAGGGAGAAATTTTCGGATTCTGCCGACTAACTGATCTTTACACGATTGATTTTAGCACCAACGGCCGGGGAATATCTGCATAAAAACCGAGGGAAATTTATTATTTACCGCTGTTCTCTCCTAAACCGTACACAAATGCCAAGAAGCACTTCCGTAAAACACTGCTAGTGCCTTGATAACGCTTTCTCTGTGTAATTCTCACCGTACTGCCAGTAAATTTTCGCTGATTTTCACCGGCGATTGCCGAAAACTATTAAAGCTTTGCACGTTAGGCTTGTAAGCGTAAAACATTTATTCTGTAATAAAGTGCTTTGGTATGGGTTGTAATTTAATATAAATCGCAAATACTGAAGGATTTTCATCAAAATTTAGTTATTTTAAATATATAGTTACGTGGTTCGTTTTATTTTCCTTTTCCCAAATTATTTCGAAGCCGAAATAAATTGTAAAATTTTATAAAGCACAGGTAGTTTCATTTTCCGATAGTGGTAAACAATTAAAGCCTGTTTCCCACTTCGCACGGCATAGAGGTCAAGAACAACAGACCCCTGGAATTACTTAACCTCCATCTGTTGCTACCCTGGTAACTCTTGACGCTACCATTTTCGAGAGTTCGGTGGAGTAAACCATCCCAAAAATCTGGCGCCCGAGAAAATCTGGTAGATAGTAAAGCCGCGGGTGTCATAGTGACGTCCGTAATTCTTCTGAGGAAAGGAAGTACGTCACACATCTTGAAGTTATTTGTTTATATCATTATGTTAGAAGTAAAATTTTGGCATTTTCAATAGATGAAATAAGAAGAATAACAAATGTGTGTCCGATATGCTGCGAATTGAAGCCACGATTCGTCAAGTTATCAGGAAAATTGATAAAAGCGACAGTACCGTTTGAGAGGCATAATATCGATTATAAGGGACCTCTACCATCCACGTCACAGAATCGATATTTATTAGTTATAATTGACTAATATTCACGATTTCCTTTTGCCTTCCCATGTTCTGATGTGTCAGCAGCGACGGTAATACAGAATTTACATAATCTTTTTACTGTATTCGGAATACAATCCTACATCCATTCTGATAGAGGCTCCTCTTTTATATCTGATGAATTTAAAAGATACTTAGATAAGTTTAACGTGGCGACCAGTCGCACTGCACCTTATAACCCTCAAGGAAATGGCCAAGTAGAAAGATATGATGGTACAATCTGGAAGACTATTATGTTGGCACTCAAGTCCTGTATGCTAAAGACCTCTCAATGGGAAATTGTTCTTCAAGATGCCCTTCATAGTGTCCGGTCACTTCTTTGTACTGCCACTAATGAATCTCCACATGAACGCATGTTTCAACATCCCCGGAGGTCACCGAATGGCGAGTCGATCGTGGTTGTTGACTCGCGGAAAAGTACTTATGTGTCGTCAAGTGACGTCACCTAAATATGAACCATGCGTCGACGAAGTAGATCTATTAGAAGCAGACTCTAATCATGCCCTTGTCCGTCTTCAGAATGGCCGTGAACTGACAGTATCTCTGAAAGACTTAGCTCCTTGTGGCGATGGAAAAGAAGTGCGAACACTTACGAATAGCGATCAAAGTGAAGCAGATTCTCAAACACAAGGTGGCACCAATTACCCAGAATCTACTACCAATGATATAATACAGTCTCTGAATACATCCGACTCTTCTAAAATACCGCATCAACCTACAAATTTTAAAACTAAGTATGTGTTCACAAGAACCGTTAAAAAAGCTAAACTGTAAATACCCAGCTTATCAAATATACTACAGGGATATTTAATTTTGATGTCAGGGAATGTTTAAACTACTCATTGTCGTAACTTATACTTCTGATGCTTTGGTAGAAAGGTATCTTTTTTGTAGGTTTGTTTCTAGGAAAATTTATGGTGAATGTGGGGGAATATGGTAAGTTGGATATGTTTGCTGATATTCGAGCAGCGTAATTTAGGGAGAGCATTTGTCGGCGTAAGTGCAGTGCTAATGCTAGGAAACCGCATATCTACAGGGCTAGTTCTGAAAGCACTTGGAGATGCTCGTATTGCAGTGGATTGGATGCTGGTCAGTTTTTTCAGCGATTAGCGAAATTCTGTTGGCTGCTTGCTCCTTATCAATGATTTGTATAGACTGAGTAGGTTGCAGTGTCTGAGCCACTAGAATTGTTTGATATAATTTTGAGTAAATTTATTCTTGGTTTACATGATCGCTGTAAATTTGTGCCAAGTGTTGCACATCTCTATCCCGGGATTTTTTTGACGTAAAGTCATATTTTTTAAAACTTGAATGTCAAACGTGATTTTGAATATAATTTGATCATGCCCTGTGATCTTTTATAGCCACTGCTAAACTGCATTTTAACGCCATCTATGCGCTTAGAAGGTTACTAACGACATCAAAATGTCAGGAGTAAAACAATAACAAATGGATCAGTATATTAGAGACTTTGACAGAGTTTTATTGTATTTGTCATTTTTTAAAAGAGACATTTTTTTTTAACTTGTAGATGACTTTACTGTAGCACAAAGAAAAGCCAAAAAGTTTTTAATTACAACAGACCTTTCGTCTAGTTCCGATATTTACAAAGGACGGGGATCAAGGATACGGAAAAAAATACAAGGTAGATATATGCCCCATCACTCTAGTTCTGATTCAGACGAGAGTCCCTCATTAAATCGTAACATTTATCCTGTTTTTAAACCTACACCACAAACAAATTGTAAGTATTTAAAGAAATTAATTAGAATGTTGTGTACAAATAATATATTTTTCAGTATTGTATAAAAAGTCGGGGAATTATAAATCGGGTAGTACTTCTCCAGAGATTCAAGTGGAATCTATTGCCGAAACTATGAGGTCTGAAGCTGAAGGAATTTCACTTGAGAATAAAGAATCAAATGATATGGCGAGATTTGCTGTTCCTAGAGGTAATTTGTTTCTTAAGTTAAATCATAATTTATAATAACCTAAAGTTTGCATATTAAATTTGACTTTTAGTATAAAAATACTTAATTTTATATTGTACCTATATTTATTTTTTTTAGAGTCAAAACCTTGTGGCAGTGGAATCAGATGAACACTTCACAAAAGAGATAAATCATCACCACAAATAGATACACTTGATGATCAAGGTGACTAAACTAAATAATTTTAATTAATTTTTATATTTAATCATATTTTAAATTTATTTTAGAATTTAAAAGGTTGATGATAGATGAAATATCTCAATTAAATTTAAAAATCAACACTTTAATTGAAAGCGTTGGCACTCTCTTGAAAACACAAGGAATTCCGAGTAAACTGCAAGTAACATCGTTTGAAAATAATGTGAAAACGTTATATGAAAAAATTCCAGTAATTCGACATTCGACGCATATTATTAAAATCCAAATTCAACGTACTCGATCAAATACTGTCCCTAGTATTGCAAACCGACATTACAGATTATTTCTCAACAATACTACAGATAGTACTGGAAAAGACCAAATGCCCCAAGGAACGAGTATTATTGAAATACATAGATGAAACAAAACTTAAAAATACAATCAGACAAAAATCTTGAGATTTCTTATACTTGAATCCAGATCCTAACTAAGCAACAAATACTTTCATTGAAACACTTCAAATATATAGACGACTGTACATATACAAAAAAATGTAAAAGGAATAACAAGAAGATCGCCTCTTGGATAACAAATACACTACAAAATACACAATGTATATCGGAAAGAAATTAGTGTTTGAAAAACATTGGAATCCATTATATTGTATCATGTGTGTAATATTTGTCAGCACATGCTATTATCAATAAATTATTCTTATCTTAAGTTTGAGAAGAAAATAAAGAAAATCACCTGTACTATTTTATAAACAAAATTTTATATTAAATTTTTGAAACTATTTGTCGATATTCGTCTTTTAATAAACTATCCTGGTTACTAAAAACGGATAAAAGCTTTAAACAACTTTTTGAAACAACCTATCCTACTTTTAAGCCAAAATAAAATAACAGGTTGTTTCAAAAAGTGTTTAAACATTGTGTGACTGTTGTTATTTGTTTATTTAAGAAAAAACAATATAGGCATAATTTAAAAAACCTTCAATATTTGCTTGGTTTGCCATCTAGTAGTAGCTAGTAAACTGTGACTAATCATGCAGGTCTCTTCCTTTTTTTCCCTGTTGGTGAATAGTAACCTTCCACCATAATAGATGGCGCAGAACTCGACAAAACTTTGTGGCTTCGGACTATAGGAGATTCCATTCTTCCTCGTATTAAAAGTATTTATCTATGGTGCTTTTAAATTCATTGCTTCTTTAAGATTAAAAAAACAGTTATTTTCATAACTAATTCTTTAGGCAAATCTGCAGTATGTGGTTGATAAAATGCCGAAGCAGCTGAACAGAAAATGTCAAGAGATCTTTGTCTTTTTATAGTAAATAAACTATAGATAAATGTTCCATTTAATTTCATCGTTAAATTTTGTTGTTTTCAAAATATTTTTGCCTAGTATACCTAGATATTTTTTCCTTTATAATACTCCGTTAAAAGAAACATGTCATTTTGACACTAAAAATAAAATGTATATGATACGTCGGAATACGAATAATTTTATATTGCCATTAGAATAAACTTTCCGTCTGCGACGCTGGATGTTGATCCACTATCATTAACGTAGAAGGAGATTTCATAGAATCGCCCGAATTTTTCGGATATTTTTCTCACACGGCGCTATTTTTTCGTTTTTGGTTTTTTTTATTTATTTCTCCACGCCACATCGGCGTACACGGAACGGAATCTATCACACACGGCAACGAGGCGGAGGAGACAACAAATTTCAGACACGAAATGTGTAATTTGGAATATTTTTAAAATAATATAGATTTCGGAATGAACATAATTCGATATTGAGTTCGAAAAATAGTTGAGAGGTAATAAGTAGGATTAAAATGAAGTTCTTGGGAATCGAAACAACTATTTAATAAATGAAATGTAAAATATACGACTATGGGAATTTGTATAATGAATATAATCAATCAGAGACTGTGTTTTTTTGTTTAGTTTCAATCACATAATATTTCCTAAATATAGGTTATATATATATATATATATATATATATATATATATATATATATATATATATATATATATATATATATATATAAATATCGACTATAGTTTTTAAACTAGGAGGGGCATTTTACGAAACCTGATCGAACACCATTAGAAATCGCTAAAAACGTTACTAGATTGGTAGCGATGACATAAAATACTCGGCATAGGTGAGTTGCTCGCAATGGTTAAAATTTTACCTTATTTAATAAGGGGTGTCTCAGGTAGTAACCGTCAAGGGATTTAGACCCAGCAACGGGGCAAAATAACAGCCATTTTTTGACATAAATACTACCTGAAAACGAACTGTGCGATTTTCTGTAGGATGAATTCTGCACATTTTCCAACCCCTGAATCATAATTTTTAATTAGTTATTAACAATTTAGATGAAAAATTTGCACTTTTTTTAGTTTTCTCCTTATAAAATGGAAACTAATCGAGCAATCTTAATGCGGTCCAAAAAGGAATTGTGAAGAATAAAATTGCGAAGAGAATGAGTGGTCGAACGATCCGATGCGATGATTAGAACCGGAGAAAATTCGGAAAAACCGGAAAATTTGAGGTTTTTTTTGAAAAATTCGCAACTCCGCCATTTTTCAATACTATGAAATGAAACTTGGCATAGAGGTAGCTGTTTATATGTTTTTTATGTGTGCAAAACCCTAATTCTGTCGGACGAATAGTTTTCGCACAATCGCGATCGTAATTTTTTTCGCGGAGGGCTGAATACTCGTATGAGTGTCTGATTAAAGTTTCAATAACGGAATTTGAAACTACTCATGCATATCAACAAAATGTCTATTCTGGTTTTTAAATAAAATGAAGCGAAGTCGGTGAAACACGGCCTTGAATATGTGCTGACATGGTCGAGCGGGGGTAGCGGCAGCTGAGGGGAAGCGCGCATATATAGTAATAACGTACGACAGCCGCGAAAGTCGAGTATTCAAGTCCAACTAAAAAACGAAAATTAGTTCAAAAATAAAAATTAATTGTATGCATACATACTATAAGTATATTAAATTTTAAGTGATGTAAAATATTTGTAAATGTTTAAGATATCTTGAAAGATTGTAATAAAAATTCTTATAAAACTCATTCCACATTTTATTTTTTCACGAACCGTAAATTCCTAGTCAAAAATCCGATTCCTTGATTCATGTTATCCAGAAATTAAAAAAAAATCAATAAAATACGTAAGATAATGAAACATAAAGATTCGAACGTTGCGCGCAGCGAGGCTGTCGTTCTGCATTACTATATATGCGCGCTTCCCCTCAGCCGCCGCTCGAGCGGCCGCTACCCCCACTTCGCTTCATTTGATTGAAAAACCAGTATAGATATTTTGTTGCTATGCTTGAGTAGTTTCAAATTCCGTTATTGATACTTTAATCAGACACTTACACGAGTATGCCCTTCGCGAAAAAAATGGCAAAAAAAATTACGATCGCGATTGTGCGAAAACTATTCGTCCGACAGAATTAGGGTTTTGCACACATAAAAAACATACAAATAGCTACCTGTATGCCAAGTTACATTTCTTAATATTGAAAAATGGCGAAGTTGAGAATTTTTCAAAAAAACGTCAAATTTTCCGGTTTTTTCAAATTTTCTCCGGTTATAATCATCATTCGACCTCTCATTCTCTTCGCAAGTTTATTCTCTACAATTCCTCTCTTGACCGCATTATTGCTCGCATAGTTTCCATTTTATAAGGAAAAACTGAAAAAAGTGCGAAATTTTCATCTAAATTGTTAATAACTAATTAAAAATTACGATTCAGGTGTTCAAAAGTATGCAGAATTCATCTACTAACTGTCCTACACAAAATCGCACGGTTGGTTTTCAGGTAGTATTTATGTCATGAAGAAATGCTCTATTGATTGGCCTAATTATAGGCTTTCCCGGAATACGTAATTTTGACGATAAAGCAAAGGGGTGATTATACTAATAAAATGAGGAAAACCCCAAACTACCGTGAATAGGATATTTGTTGTAATAGAATTTCAAGACAATAACAAGCCAATAAATGTTCTGTTATCGGGACTGCCCTAATAGTTTACCCTGGTGGGGGTAGGAAGTAGACAGAGGTTTTATTAGAATTCTATCTTAACAAATATTTTACGGGTTGTATTTTATTTGTCTTCGAACTGTTGTACAACAAATATGGAAATTAAGTGTGAAGTTATGTTTAGCGTGAAGGGCAAAACTCTTCTAGTGGTAAACTGTGGAAAATTTCGAAAATGTAGAACGATGGCATCTGGCAAAAACTTATTGGCGTTGGACAGCAAAAATGTGCAAAGCAAAACTATATACCGTGGACGAAAATAAAATTGTGGAAAGTGAATTAGTGCATAATCATGAAGTGGATAGTACTCTCGATAGGCAAAAACTAAGTAAGATCATCAAAAGAAAGGCTGTTGAAGATATTTCTGAGCGACCGATGAAGTTAATCCATAAAGAGTTGAAAAACTGTCCTAAATTGGTGAGCAATCTATCGTTAAAGGACTTGGATTATACAAGAAAGAATATTTATTCTGCACGTCGTACGTTCTTGCCTGCTCTACCAAAAAATATTCAAGATGTACATGAAGCGTTAATATGTCTGGACATCAAAACGATACAACAGGACAGTTTTCTGCTAGTCAACGATACTGACAATAATATTGTTATATTTTTTTGTTTTCTAAATTGAAATTTTCTGTGTTCCTCTGACGTGATTTATATGGACGCAACATTCCAATATTGCGTGGAATACTTTTATCAATTTTTCACTCTGCATGCGTATAAAAATGGACAGTATGTGCCAGTACTGTTCGCTTTATTACCTTCTAAGACCAAAGATGTTTACGAAAAACTATTCCTGCACATTGTGTCAGAATGTAATAGGTTTGAACTTTGTTTAAATCCAAAAAAAAATATTATTGACTTTGAGATTGCCCTACATTTGGCTGTTAAAGCTATTTATCCAACATCTGAAATAAGAGGCTGCCTTTTTCATTTAAAGCAAGCCTGGTATCGTAAAATTATGCAGCTGGTTTGTCTGTCCATTGTAATGATTTGAAATCAGATATTGGAAAATGGCTCAAACATTTGTTCGGTCTACCGTTTATCGATCCGCTTCAAATATCTGAAATATTTTGTTTTCATTTAATGTCAGATAAACCAGTAAATATTTCAGTGACTGAATTTTCTGAGTATTTGGTCGAAAATTATATTGATGAGGAATCTAAGTTTCCTCCCATATTATGGGCAGAAATGTCATCAAGTGTTGTACGTTCCACTAACGCATGTGAATCGTTTCATGCACATTTTAATAAAAGTTTTTATTCATCGCATCCTAATGTACTCACTTTTATTGATGTACTTTTAACGTATCAAACAAATACATATATTAAGATAAGAAGCGCTAAGAATAATATTAATAAACCGCTTTATGGGAAAGCGAAGAAAAAACAGATATTTTTAGATCAACAAATACATCTATATAAAACCAATGTAATAGACTTAAAAACTTTTGTAAAATCCGTGTCTCATTATTCCTGAAATAAATGTACAAATACCTTTACCATTTAATTTATTCGCAAGTTTGACAGCTTGACAGAGCTTGTTCCTCTTGGTCTTATGTGTACTCACACGTGTTGTTGGAGAAATAGCAGCAACTACTGAGAGTTAAGCAAATAAATCGGGTTTAACAGTGAAAATTAAATACTTGCGAATTCAACAGACGAAACGCCTATAATAATTATAATGATAATAATAATAATAATAATAATAAAACATTTTGCAAAAAAATCCAACAGCAGATGCCTGAGAACAACTAAACCATACCCTCAAACGAAGAAGAGATGCAAATATTCTGAGCAAACATATGGTCAAAAGAGGAACACTTTAACAGAGACGCACTCTGGCTGAAAAAAATTGAAGATAAAACAAATAGGATACAACCAATGGCAGAGACAATTATAACACCTGAGACGCTGAAGCTTGTGATTGATAAACTCAAAAATTGGAAATGCCCGGGAGTCGATACTTTTCAGAACTTTTGGATAAAGAGAATTCACGCCTTGCATGGAAAGATGCTAGAACTGATAAACCGAATTTTTGAGGATGGAGACTCAGTACCAGAGCTATTGTGTGAGGGAAATACACTGCTGATACCAAAAAAAAGGATGTCATCTAACCCAGCTGACAAACAAACCAATTATATGCCTTAATACGTTTTACAAAGTAATAACAGCCTGCATTGCCGAAAATATTACAAAACATTGTGACTCCAACAACATCCTAGGCGAAGAACAGAAAGGTTGAAAGAAAGGGTCATTGGCGTGTAAGGAGCAGTTAATCATAGACCAGATCTTAATGTCAGAAGCCATAACGAGGCAGAGAAACTTATTTACAACCTTTATAGATTACCGCAAGCGTATGACTCCTGCCTCCATGATTGGCTTCTGAAAGTCCTGGAAATTTATAAAATAGATAAAAAACTTGTCACCTTCCTGGAAAAAAGTGGCGCACGACCTTAAACCTGAAAACACCTCAAATATCTTACACCACAGAAAAAATACAGATAAGAAAAGGTATATATCAAGGAGATACACTAAGTCCACTGTGGTTTTGTATGGCCCTAAACCCGCTAACGGACCTGTTGAATGACACAATGAATGAATTTGAGATGAAGGATGAAAACTGACAGAAGCACAAGATCAGCCATCTACTTTACATGGACGATCTCAAACAATACGCAGCAACGAAGACAGGGCTTCAGTACCAACTAAAAGTAACCGAAAGTTTCTCCGAAAATATAAAGATGAGATTTGGGGTAGATAAGTGCAAAATCCAAAGAATAAACAAAGGGAAACTCAACCAAAACCTAACATATGAAACCGCGCACCAGGAAACAATAACGTCAATGAATACGGATGAGCTGTATAAATACTTAGGGATGAACCAGTGCAAAACTATCAAGCATACGCTGATTAAACAACAACTTAGGAGCGAGTTTCAGAAAAGAGCAAGAAGGGTATTGAAAACATATTTGAATTCCAAGAACACCACTATCGCTATCAACACCTATACCGTAGCAGTAATTACTTACTCTATGGGAGTTGTGAAATGGAGCAATACAGACTTGGAAGATATGGACAGGTGGATCAGAGTTCAACTGACCAAGTTTAGAATCCGACACCCTAAAAGTGCTGTGGAAAGAGTTTATATACCCCGCAAGGAAGGTGGATTGGGTATAGTAAACCTCCATGACATGAACATTCGCCAAATTAAGTCAATGAGAATATATTTCGATAGAAAAGCAAAAACACTCCCTTGAACCTTAAGCATAACCGTGACATTCACCCAACATCTGTACAAGAAAGGCGAAAAGCATGGCAGAGGAAAGCACTGCATGGAAGACACCCTACTATCCTAGCCGCAGAGGGCACAGACAAAAAATGGTCGAATCACTACTTACGAACAGGATACATTTTCCTTGAGACTGAAGGGTTTCTGATTGCCATACAGGATCAAGTTGTGCCAACTAGGAACTATATCAAATATATCATTAAATATCCAACCGTCACAGACGACACCTGTAGAATGTGTGGCAGGATGGGGGAAACCATCCCACATATAACTGGAGGATGTAGCTCTCTCGCCGCATCTGAGTACAAGAAACGCCACGATGGAACAGGAAAGATAGTACACCATGCTCTGGCCTCTAAATATAACTTGATACCCGAAACAGAAAAACTCACTTATAAGTATACACCAGCAAGCATCCTAGAAAACGCCAACTACAAATTATACTGGGATAGGACTATATCCACGGATCGGACAAATGACGCAAACCGGCCGGATGTGGTTCTGTGGAGCCTGAGAGAGAAGCAGGTATAGATTATCGACTTCGCAGTTGTGAATGATAACAACATGGAAAGCACAATCAACCTAAAGCTTCGAAAATATGATGACCTCGCTCAGTATATCAAAGAGCAGTGGAAAGTAGACCAAGTTACTATCCTACCCATGGTCCTATCCACAACAGGCATTGTACCACGGCAGCTTGGTAAGGCTGTGGATACTCTTAAAATCAGTCCATCTGCAATTGGAAAGATGCAGAAAACAGCCATTCTCGGCACATGCACCATTGTAAGGAAAGTACTGGGAAAATAACGCTAAAAATTGAAACGTCCAATATGCTTTGCTAGATTTATATCTGTATATTTGAATAAACCACACTCAGACCAAAAGGCCTGAGTTTATGTAAATTCCTTAAGAAGAGAACTAGTCAAAATAATAATAAATTCATAATGATTATTTTTGTATAAAAAAGTAGATATTGTTGAAGTTCTTTCTTATTGTATCATTTTACTCCATACCAGTATCAATATGACCCAGACTAGAACGAATTGAGACATTCTGCTGCATATTAAAATTAATAAAAGTATTATGTAAATAAGTGGCCCTCTAATTATTTCGACCAGTGTATTTGCAAAACGTTTCTTATTGTAAAACGTTAAAGTGATTTTAATACAATTTTTAATTTTGCTGAAATAACACTTGATAGAAACTCTTCGACAAACAACTTGAGATAATTACTTCGTATTTCGTTATAAGTAATTGTATAAAATTTCATATGAAACCGCCAATTGAAATATCAGCCGGTTGTGATCAGAATGTGGCGTTAAAAACTAATCGTCTTCACCTGTTAAAGCGTTAAAAAAACGGTGAGATGGTTCTTTGTAGTTTCAAGTTTACCTGAGGCCATATACCGATCTTACGAACCCGTAAATTTCGAGATAGACAAACCACTCTCAAAACAAAAAGGTCAAACGATGATGCTTAGTCTGACCACCCTCACTTTGGCGGACTCCATCCAATTCCATATAATTTGGAACGTTTGACCTGTGATTAGGCGGTCAGATCTTCAGATTTCGAACTTGAGGTCGATTTTTAGGCCAGTCATTCGGTTAATGACTACAATTTATCGTTATTGTTCTTTAAAATTTGCTTAATTATTTTTGTCAAATAATAAAATTGAAACTATCAAGTCAAACATGCAAAATATGTTGTTTTTATCATGTTTCTGTCTAGTCATTAAACCGAAAATACCCATAAATATGTAGGGAAGTGCCACAGTGTAACTTCTAAACACCAGTAATTTCAATTTATGGAATGGCCTTGAATTATTCGATATTGATGAAATCAGAAAAATGGGAAAACCTAGAGATGGAGTAAAAAGACCTATAATATTAAAATTAACAACGGAAGCAAACAATTTGAAATACTTAAGCAAAGCAAAAAACTAAAAGGCACTAAGGTCTTGATCGATGAGGACTATCCTAATGAAATTGTTGAGGAGAGGAAAAAGTTGTATCCACAGCTAAAATAAATAAGAGACAAATGTTATAAAGCTGTTATTATATATAATAAGCTAATTGTAAAGAAGGATGTACACGCAGCAATAGATGTGGATACAGAGCTAGAGAAGGAAGAAGGTAATTCCAATGATAGAAAAAGAAAAGTTAATGAAAGGTCCACATAAACAAGTAGTCCAAATGAGAAAAATAAAGAAGTATTCACCAGAGAACTTACATCTCCAGGTGAAATCAAAAATGGAAATGGACATGGTAATGAAAAAGAACCTAAGGGAAAGATAATCGAATACAATCAAACGATAAGCAAAAACAGACAAGTAAAAAAAGTGCAAAAAAGGGGAGAAGGATTCCAAAATAACAACAAGAATATAAAATCGATGCTTAAATCAGGAAAAATGGAAATCATAGCAAAAGAAGTTAAGAAATACAAAATCCTGGCACTACAAGTAATAAGATGGAAAGAAGAAGGTAGGATCGCCAAAAAGGACTATTCATTTTTCTATAGGGACGAACAAAATCAAGGACATAGAGGAACGGAATTTATGATAGACAAGATGATCAGAAACGAGTTAATAGAATTTAGAAGCCCTGAAGGAAGAATATCATATATCAGAATAAAAGGAGATTTGGTAAATATTTCACTACTAAATATATATGCCCCAACAGAAGAAGCTGGCGTAGAAGAAGAACAGGAGTTTTGTGATAAACTAGAGAAAGTACGTGAGAAAATCTCTAGGCACGATACACTTCTTTTACTTGGAGACGTTAATGCTCAAATAGAGGATTCGAAAATAGAGTGTGGCAAGGAAGCATACAATCCATGAAGTCCGAAATGAAATTGGTATCAGCCTATGTAACCTAGTAGCATAATATAATATTATGTACATTATGCGTACAAGACACAAACATAGGAAAGAACACACAATTACCTGGATGATACCTGGAAAAAATACGGGAAACCAAATAGATAACGTACTAATCTCCAAAAAAAGAATGAATGTTATAAAAGATGTCAGATCATATAGAGCAGCAGATAAGGACACCGACCACTTTTTGGTCTTGGCGAAACTATATCTAAAAATAAAATATAACAAGAAAAAAAGAGGCAGTAAAAAATATCTACAACCACACTTCTCTAATTTAAAAGAAAACCAAGAAAAGGGTGAAGACAAGCACAAAGTACACTGAGGTTCTGAATATAATACAGTACCGGCTTTGAACCTAATTTTAGACATTACACTGCACAAGGTAAATAGATATAGAGGAAATACTTAAAAAAGCCCAAGAACAATAAGAAAAAAAAATGGACGCCGAACTAACTGAATACACATTGAATTAAGAAGTATCAAGCATGAGAATGTACAAATAACGAGAGAAAACCAAATGCTTTTTTCACAGTATTTCTAGTGACAAACATCAACCTTGGACATCTTGTGTGAAAAAAAATTGAAAATTTAAAAAAATTGTAAAAAATTGTTAAAACGTAAAATGGAGACATTTTTATAATTGCTTATTGTTTGTTATGACACTAAGTAACTGTTAAAAATTACGTGCTCCTTTTTCGCCGTTGTTTAAACAAGGTACGCGCGATCAACTTTTTTATAATTTGTTAATTAATAATTGTGGCAGTGAGAAACTACGCGGTCAATCGTTACAAAATTTTTGTGCGTAATTGTCATATGTTTAACTATCTTTTCTGAAAATTTGATAAATATTTATCAATTTTTACTTACCGAAAAAATTTCTCTAAGTTTATGTATGATTTTTTACTAATTTTCGCATATTATTCATGGAAAATTAATGTTTTTCGATTCGCTATTATCATAACCTTATAGGAAATCGTCAAATAAACAAAAAAGAGGTAGTAAATTTTTTTGATTTAAGGCTTTGTTTCAAAGTTTTAGACACAAATGTATCGAAAAATGGGCCACTTTTCGATATTTCGGTACATTTGTTGATCTACAGCATTTAGCAAGCACTTTTTGGAGTAGGCAAACATAGATTATTGTTGTACACAATATTCGGCAACTTTCTGCATAGAAACTTTCGCGTTATCAAACAACATCCATTACACCCTACTTTTACTGCTCTACCGCCTGGTGTATAATATATATTTGGAGAATTAGTATACTTACCGTTTTCTATCAAATTGTGGATTTTATTACGCTTTTCTTGGTTGATCATACTGTAATGTTTTTCTTATTTATTAAAAGTTTTTATTACGGGTGGGATAAATTTCAAACACTCGGTATGGCTTCTTACTAATTTATTTGAACACTAACTCACTAACACTTAATTTATATATACTTAACTAATCACTTAAATTTAATTTATATGCACACAAACTTGATTATTAATTAGCACTTTACTGTTCGGTGTCTTTTTGTTTATTTATTTCACGAGATCACTTTATCAACTCCTGGTCCGCTGATCGGTCCTTTTTATATACTAGTACCTTTTTTACTAGAGAATTCCGAGCCGAGGCTTACACAGACACAAATAATTTTTCTGGCCTTTTCTAGATAAGTCTGGTCACAAAAACAATGTTTAGATAAGATAGTCCCAAACAGTTATAAAAACACTGCGTATCCGCCATAATTTAAATTTTCATACCTGGCTTAGACAGAGTCGGATTTAGGGTCTATACCAGTGTGCTGTTTCGTAACAATACCTATTAAAATTCTTCCTATACCACGATCCTTTTACCTACTCATTTCTTCTAATTCCTCTTCAGTTAACTCCTGCTGCTTCTGTAGCGTTCTCATTTGATTTCAAATTTATTTTCTTCATCAGCACATTTGCTTTTAACTTCTTTATTTCTAACGCCAAACGCCTCTTTCCACTTTTCTTGAACACACTTTAAATCTTCGAAATCGCTTTTGAGAATCATAAAACAATATTTCTACATTGATAAAAAGGATAAAACTAGAGCTTTAAATCATGCATTCTCGGTGTCTGCGTTTTTACTAACAACATAAAAGTTTATGTGGTGTTAACGTAATAACTTCCCCAACTTCTCGAGCTGTATACCTTAAAATCAATTAGTTAGTTCTATTCAATTCTTTCTCGAATAATCACATATCGGCCAAGTATATAAGTTGTTTGATTTATATCCCATAAAACCTTGTTTCTCCAATACCTTGCACAGCTTATGATATATCTGAACCTCTTGCTTCATCCCAATTTTCCGGAACTCCATCTACTCCTGTAAATAGAATTCCTATTGTTTCATTTTCGTGGTGAATAATGACATGTTGGGTTATTTTGTTATAGTAAAACTAAAAGGTATAGAAAGTGTAACGACATCGAAACCTAAACATGAAGATAAAAGCATTGTTGTAATATTCAACTCTTAAGTTTCTTTATCTTTGTGAACAATTCGGAAATACTTTAAAAATTCAAGAACTAATAATTTCAACATTTATTCTTGAAAAGATAAATATAATCCATATCTCAAATGTGACTGAAAAGGAATTTGGATAAAACTCTGTCACATAATTTTTATTATAATTGTCAATAGCTACTAGTTTCGGCCATCTTAAGGGCCATCTTCAGGCTACAAAATTAAGGGAATTAACGTAAGGAAAAATTACAGAGTCTCCAACATTACCTGATAGAAAATGTATTAGGCAACGAATGCAAACCAATAAAATTGTATTATTTAAGTGCAAATTAGAAGAAAGGAGGTTATAGTAAAATTTAATGAAGTAAAAACGTTTGTTGTGACATGTAATTTTTCCTTACGTTAATTCCTATATTTTTTGTAGCCTGAAGATGGCCGAAATTAGCAGCTGTTGACAATTGTGATAAAAATTCTGTGACATATTGACTTATGTTTTTATTCAAATTTATTCTTGACATTTTTAAAAATTCAGTTATGTATGTACATACTACGATTGGCCACACGTCAAGCTCTCGGAGGTCATTCCACTTTCTATACTTTTTGGTTATACGGTAGGTAATTACTCTTTTTAGCCTTTTAAATTCCCAACAATCAGAGTCCAGTCTAGTGTTTCTACCAGCTGCTTCTCTTTTGGACTTTCTGGAATTTTCTGTTACTGTATTACCACTTTTATGCACGAAGGACCAAGTAAAATACCCTTTTGTATTTTAATAATAACTATTTCAGTTTCTTAATTTTTTATTCTAACTTTTATAGAAAAGGTAACCACATTCCAATACTTGGATACATTGATAACCAATGACGGAAAGATGAATGCGGTAATAGCAAATGGAGGAAACAAAGCAAATAAAATATATTATGCACGAAACAAAACAATACTAGGAAATAAAAAGATAGAAGTAAAAGTGAAAAATTAAATTAACAATATGAAACAATACCAGCAAAAATTGTATAATAAACAAGAAACAGGAAGCAAGTATGAACGCAATGGAAATGAAATATATAATAATTACAAAACATCTGCTTATGTAATAGTTTGGACATAATTTTTGTATTGTTTTTAAATCTCCAATGACTGTCTTAGTTTCGAGCGGCGCCGATGCCGCTAAGTGTCTATTTATTAAGCTAATCACAGGGTGTGCGTTGATATCTGCTCCGAGTCGTCGGAAAAGAAGAAGAGAAAACAAGTGAGTGCGGCGTGCTCGCTATGGGCGGATCGAGAAGGCGGACTTGGGGGGAAACGCCCATACGTCACGATGGTACTAGTACATACTATATATTTAACTTTTACTTAGGATCTTTGGTGTGTTTTACGTCTGTCATATGTATGTAGTTTATTTTATAGTACAGTATATAAAAAGGTCTCAAGTGTATCGGTGTATATTTATACACTGGGAATCAAGTTATTTACTATCTAGAAAAATCTTTTATCAAAACTAGATATGATACGAGTCCCTTTAAGGTATTTTAGGACCATTTCTACAATTCCCCCTTCTTCTGAGCTGGTTACCTAAGGGCAACTTTTTTTAATCTCGCATTAACGATAGAAGTAAAAATATTGTAAACAATATATTTATTGGTTAATTGGCAGTATGAAAATTTTCAATTTTTATATAATTAATGGTTCTTCGCCAACTTCTTTTTATAAGAAATAAAACTTCAAAAGCTTTTCTTTTTCCAACGTTTCGAATCCTTTATTTAGGTTCATCATCAGGGCTATTCATATAATACACATAATGAATGTTCTATTACAATTTCGTTATAAGACAATCTGCAACAATACCTTATAATAATAAAAACTTTTCTTATTTTTATTTAAAGATGATATTAACATTATTTAATCAAGGTTAAAAATATAAAATTGAGAGTTTACACCAAACATTAGTTAAATATCCCTATTTTTTCTTATATTACAAAGCTTAAAATTGAAAAACTCACCAGCTACTTTAACATATCCATTTTGGTTTCTTTAAAAACAATTATAATGAAACACACATATAAGACGAAGACAGTGAACTTTTTAAAAACATCTTAAGTCATTTTCAGAATGAAATTGTAGTAATTTTTATGGTCTACATATTTTCATTGTTCAATTCATTTTATATTTCAAATAGGTAGAAAAATCTTTACTGTATCTATTGCTGGCGATATGAATTAATTTCTTTTTAAACGCAAAAACACCAAAATAATAAAACATTTTAGTACGGTTGTAGATGATGTATTGAAACGGGAAGGTGGAGACATCACAAGTTTGAAATTAAATTTTGTTTAGTAGATTGCTATATATATTATCCAACTTATTTACATCTTCACGAAAATTAAGTGAATTGTTAGTTTTATTAATGCGAATCATTTCTTTGATACATCTTTTATGAAAATTGGTTTCAGTATACAAAATCTGAAAACTGTTGAAATTAAATTCATGGCCAGTATTAAAGGAATGACTGGACAGGGCTGTATTATTTTTTAAATTCTTGACATCATTTTGGTGGTTACGTAATCTATTTTTCAAGTATTGTGAGGTTTGTCCTATATATGATTGGTTGCAGCTGTTACATTCAATTTTATAGACTGTATTAGGTGTTTCTGTTTTTGGAATAGCAGGTTTGAATTTAGTGAAAAATTGTTTAGTTTGATTTAGTGGTTTGTCGGCAATTTGTATATTGAAAGGTTTGCAAATATTCTTAATTTTTTTGTTAACATTAGGGATGTAGGGTAAAGCAATGTATATGTTATTATTTTTATTATTATCGTTACCATCATTATTATTATTATTTCTATAGTCTATAGTATTATATTGTAAACAATGTTTAGCAGGATGGTAGATCTGTAATTAGAGCATATTTTTGGGTCTTATTTTGTGAATATAGGCCACATGTAATAATTTTGAGCTAGAAGGAAAATAAAATGTACTGCTCTCGTCAATGACTCGTAAACGACTGACCATAGAGAAAGTAATAAGAGAGTGTTCGTTCCCGTACAAACAGCTGGCCTCGCATCGATCTGAGCGTACCCCTTGCGGGATGCAGCACTAATTCTTACAGGCGGGATATTTAAATTGGGTAGTTTGGATTATGGGTAGGTAAATTTCACAGTTTGTTTTAAAATTGTTTATTATATAATTATTTCATTCCAAAAAATAAAATTATATTTCATTTTTTGTAATGAAATAATTATAATAAACAATTTTGAGACAAATAATTTAGATAAATAAGAAAACAGCAAACATTTAAATTTTTTATTAACCTGCACATAATATAAAAAAAATTATTAATCACAATTACATATTTCTACTAAAATTACATTACATTATATTTAAGAAAATTAATCCAATATCACATCAAATTGCACATTATCAAATTATTGACAACAAAACCAACAAACATTTTAATAAAAAGAAGTTTAGATCTAGATTCCCCATATCCATGAAGACAGGAATAGGTCTGAAACAAAAAATAAATTAAAAGTAGTACGTTTTAAGTTACGAAAAAATATTTTTTTTTCAGTCCTCTTACTATCATTATATTTTTTAATTAATAAGGGAACACAAACTTTTATGAGTTGAGAAAATACGTATGATTTATGTTCTAGACAGGTGAATCAATCAAAATGTATATGACCATTTGCAAAGTGTTAATTTTTTTGAGGAATATTTTCTACATGAACTAAAAGTGGTAAAATATGATAATAAAGTCATGCAGTATTGAAAGAAATTTAACGACTTCCCTGTATATAAATCAGACGTACTATATCACCATTTCCTTTGAAGGAAGTGAAACTATAGTGAACATCTAAAATATCTGTCTGCAAATTAGCCTTACATTCTTCGCAATTAAAAGTTGTATGAAATCAGAAACATAGCTTATTATTTGAGTGTCAACATTTGAATAATGTTATGTATATGAAAACGAGAATTCAATTTTTTCAAATTCACTAATTGTTTTAGAAGTGAATGGTTTTGGTTAATTATGAAAATTTTAAAAAAGACTTCAAGTTATCTTATAAATTACATCATCTGCTTCACAACTTGTGTTGTAGTTCTCGACTATCAATGTCACAAAAAATAAGGTTTCTTTTTACAAAAAATACTGTACTTTAAAAAGCTTGGATATTATTACCATGTGGTGGTATATGATGTAAGGATTGAAAAGGTAAAGCAAATTTAAGTCTTTTGCGACATGTACTTGTAAGTGGATCATCATCAAAATGATCTTCACACAACCTTTGATCATTAGATGTATAAGGAAGTTCTAAAATGTTGTACCACTGTTCTCTTTGATTAATATCAGATGAAAAAGTGGACAACGCGAAACCAAATAGACCACATTCTCATAGATGCAAGACACTCTAGTAGCATCATCAGTGCACGAAGTATGAGAGGAGCAGACAGCGATACTGATCACTTCCTAGTTAAATCCAGGCTGAGAACGAGGATAACAACACAGAAACCTGAACAAAAAGAGTCTAGAGAAGGATGTGATGTAGAAGCTTTTCAAGAATCCAAAAAGAAAGGTGAGTACCAAATGGCCTTGAGCAACAAATTCGAAGGCCTAAGACTCGAGGAAGATAATAAAGAACTAGAGGAAACATAGCAGCAAGTGGCAACAGTCATAGAAGAAGTAGCGACAGAAACCTTTGGAAAAAATAAGAAGAGCCTCAAAAAGAAGGTGGTTTGACAGAGAATATGAAGAAGCGCTGGAATTGAAAACAAATAAGATACTGACAATGCTAATAAACCCTACGAATGAGAACAAAGAAGAATTTCACAGAACTACCTAGAACACCAAATACGGGAAATAGACAAGTATAGGGGCATGAATCAGACAAGGAAGTTCTTTAGGGAAGTAAAGAGAGAGGAGGAATGGGAGTGTAGGAGGAACGAAAGGCATGAGAAATGAAAGTGGAGAACTGATAATGCCGGAAACGGAAGTTGTTGAACGATGGAAGGAGTACTTTAAACAATTCCTAAATATTCAAAGAGAGACAGAGGAAGAAGAAGACATTACCTTCCACTCAGTGGATATAATAATATCACCACCAACACTCCAAGAAGTAAAAAATACGATAAAATATCTCAAAGATCATAAAGCACCAGGCAATGATGGTATAAATGCAGAGTTGGTTAAAGAAGGAGGAAATGTTTTACACCGCAAAATATATAAAATTATTCTGAATATATGGGTACAACAGAAAATGCCTAAAGATTGGAGCGGAAGTATCATAATACCTATACATAAGAAAGGAAACAAAGAAGAATTTAGAAATTATAGGTATTGGCAACCATACTACTGAGAAGGTTGACCCCTTATGCGGAAGACGTTATCGGCGACTATCAATGCGGGTTTCGTGCTGGAAGGTCAACGATAGATCAAATATTTACGATCAGACAAATATTAAAAAAGAACTGGGAATTCAACCGGGATGTTCACCAAATCTTTGTTGATTTCCAGCAAGCATATGACTCTATAAAAAGAAGCAGGTTGCGGGTGGCAATGTTAGAAATGGGCATCCCAAGGAAATCGGTGGAGCTAACACAAATGTGTGTGGTAAACTCATATGCACAGATGAGGATAGGAAGCAGAACATCAACTCCATTTAGGGTAACATCAGGACTCAGACAAGGAGATCTCCTCTCATCGTTGCTATTTAGTTTGGCCTTGGAGTATGCGGTTGGTAAAATGACATCGGAACGAACTGAAGGTTTTGCTAAGCAGGTTTCAAAACTATTGTTGGCTTTTGCTGATGATATAGATAAGGTGGCTCATTCAACGGGAGATATGAGATAAGTGTTCTCCCAACTCGAGGAGGAAGCAGGTAACCTGGGTCTACGAGTAAATGGAGAAACAACGAAATACATGGTAGTAACCAAGATCTGGAATCAGACAGAATATTTCCATTAATGAGTAGAACTTTGAAGTGTTTAAGGAGTTTAAGTACCGAGGAGCGATAATTACAGATGATAATCGAGTAGAAAGAGATGTCTCAGCAAGAATAATGGCGGGAAATAGGCGCTATATTCTCTTACAACACTCTTGAGATCTAAAATGTTAAGAAGACAATCTAAATTAACAATATACAAGTCAATTATTCGCTCGGTGGTCACACATGACAGCGAAACCTGGACCCTTAATCAACGGGAAATAAATAAGCTTCTTGTCTTTGAAAGGAAGGTTCTGAGAATGATATTTGGACCGTAACAAGATGAGGCCACATGATACTGGAGAAGACGCCACAATACTGAGTTGTCAGCGCTGTATGGCAGTGAGAACTTAGTCAGACACACAAAGGCTAATGGAATAAGATGGACAGAGCATGTATTGAAATCAGAGGACCACAGATTGTTAAAAACAGTATTGAGTATTGAGATACCAGATGGTACAAGATGAATAGGCCGGCCCAGGAAAAGATGGAAATATGCCGTCGCAGCAGATGTGTCTAGAATGGGAGTCCAACAGTTTGAAATGGAAACACAAGATCCAGGGAGATGGAGGGCGATAGTGGATGCGGCCAAGACTCACCCAGAGCTGTAGGGCCAGGAAGAGAAGAAGAATCTCAGCTGGAACGATTGCATTGACATTTGTACAGAGGGGGTCACGGCGCCTAATTGTAGTTCCAGCTATTGTATCCTGCATAGACAAGCACTTACGATGAAGCAAATGCCGTCAAATATAAAATTAGTTATGGATGAAGCGGTAAAAATAAATAATTTTATCAAATCACGACCACTGGAATCCCGATTGTTCTCATTATTGTGTGAAGATTATGGCAGGAAACATAAAACACTGCTGCTCCATACAGAAGTGCGATGACTGTCTCGGGCTAAAGCTTTAACAAGGCTATTTGAACTTAGAGCCGAGTTATAAATGTTTCTTTCAGATACTTCTTTTAATTTGAAAGATCGTTTGTATGATAAAACTTGCTTGTTCCTACTGTCTTTTATGGCGGATATCCTTCAAAAGCTAAACGAATGAAATTTATAATTGCAAGGTAAACAGACAACAGTGTTCCAGGCCTGTAACAAAATAACTGCCTTCAAAAAAAATTAGATATTTGGATTATTTGCGTTGGTAAGAGAAAAAAAAAGTTTTACGTCACTCAGTGAGTTTGTTAGCGTTAACGACTCAGAAATGTTTCAAGATGATGTATTTGAAGAATTAGTCCAATATCTCCCTTCGATGCGCGCATCTTTTGAGAAGTATTTTCCCGAAGAACAGAAAACAAAATGGAAACTGAATTCATGGATTCATAATCCTTTTTTTTCCCAACTTGCAAGAGCCCGAAAGTGTGTTAACTGTCACATTGTACTTTTATAATGCTATATAATGAAGAGTACATTTTTAAAAACAATTGTTTTATTGTAGGGCTCCCTCAAGAACCGCTGTAGTACAGAAAGTTCCATTTGATTTATTAAATATTGTCCTCAAATGATGCCATAAGGTTTAGTACGATTCTGAGATATATATTTTTGGCAGGCGTATTAACTTTTTTCTCTGTATCTCTTGTTTTTTTTCGATTAATTGTAGGCCATGTTGAAAAAATTAGCGTATCCGTGTCAAGTAAGTGAAAAACGGCGGAAAGCAATTAAGTAATTTTATAGTATTTTAATTTGTGGGGCGCTAGGCGTGAACAGGTAGCAATCAAATACTGATTAGAGTTAAGTAACAGAGGGCTACCGGTTAATTAGGGGTTCACTAGAGGGCGTAACTACATCAGCAATCACTCTGCCACACTCTCCATCCATATAGGTCCTTCCTCTTTCTTTTCCTCACGTATTAGTTGTACGCTTGTAATTATTAGACTTGGGCGGTTTTTGGGTTGCATTTCTAAATTACTTTTATCAATTTTCGACACGAACGTTTTGTCAGTTGTTTTGATATTTTTTTTCGGTCAGTGGCGCGCCAATTCGAATTTTATTACAAAAAAACAATCGATTTATAGAACGCACTGCTTATATATGATTTTTTATATTCTATTTACGTAGTTTTGGATATACAGGATTTTTAATAGAAATAACGTTACATGTTACAGTTATCGTCACAGCTTTGCCGCGGTGTCTGTCTGATAGTCGAGGATGGGATCGGTTCATGAATTTCAATGAAAATGTCACAAGATATATTGGGTCTGAATTAAGTATTTGCAACTAATAATGCCACCCTACGATTACTAATAAAAATGAAAAAAAAATATTGAAATTTGAATTCTTGTGGTACACTGTGGAAGGCTAGATCCAGTGGTAGACTGTGGTAGGCTAGAGCCAATGGCAAACAAAGAAATTTTGCGCTGTTGTCAGGAGGGAAAACTTTATAAGTAGACTAGCTATCTGTTTTCTTTAACAGCCGTTAAAAAGAAACGCAAAGTACTGTCAAAACGTACTCTTTCAAATAATGTTCTCCTAATCGGATGCCTCTTATTAAAAAAGGTAACTCTCGCGTAGTCAAAGAAATTTGGAAATATATATTTTAAACTGCTTTCAAAATAGAAAATATAATGTAAAATATATGAATAATCAAAATTAAATGTTCACCATGTAGGTTGAGTTGTTTGGAAAACATGTGCAGTAACATACATATACCATGTACACATCCACTTGAGGAAGATTTGTCGAATTAGCTTCGGTGAAACCTTGATCCATTTTAAAGATGTCTTTTAAAAGGCAAACAAACAAAAGCACATTTTCTACTATAAAATAATATAACAAACAACTAAAAAGTCGGCGAGGATGATATCTGTTTGAGGTTGGTTGTGGATATTGATGTCAATTGTTAAATTCTTCTAGTCGACTTTCACTTTGTCTTAATCAACTTGGATAGTCATGTAGGATTCGTCAACAGAACGTACTTTCCATCTGACAACAAGGGCTTCTGTCATTGGTCGACTTACAGAGGTTTTTTACATCTAATAAAAAATTTAAATCTATTTTTCGAAGATATTTATAACTTTTTGAGATAAATATCGTTATCATAGTAAAATATATGTTATTCTTAATCCTTCTGATATGATTTCACTGTTAATTCATACCTATGAAACTAGCCCATTGTAGGATGTTTTGGAATTGTAAGGTTATGTCTTTTTGTTTATGGTAAATAGGAATAATTAGTTTTAAATGTATATAACTAATGGAAAATACTGAACTTTTCTATGCATATCAAACAGCTAAATAAAAATACTGTAACATATCTCAACACTATACACTTTTCAAGTTTCCCGCTCTCATCTCATACCAAACTCTTACCGAAAAGTGTCAGGTAATTATTATTTACCTAACAAGTGCGGAAAGTGATACTCTTCCGCACGCGATGGCAGTTGCACGAACGATGCGAAGCAGATTTCGGGCAAGACATCAAGGGCGGAAAAAACACTTTCCGCACGTATTAGGTACAAACATTTTTCTACAACTGCTCAATTTTGTTTTAATGAAATGAAAATACAAGAAACATCGTAATCATATTAATGTAAATCGACTTACGAGATATAAATGGATATCTCTGGAAACGATAATTCAAATCTGAATTAGCTCAGTTGGAAGAGTATATGGTATGATGATCGCGAGGTTGTGGGTTCGATTCTAGGCGTCACCAAAAGTTTTTTTCTATTCTTTATTTTTTATAAATAAATAATTTTTAGTCTAGTTTTTATGTAAATAATATCAATAAGGAAAAGCTATTAATAATTACATCTGTAAATGTAATTGTAATGAATATACATATAAAGTACATTGAGTATTTATGGTATATATTGTTTATATATTGTATGGGTAAATATTTTTAATTCGAACATTTTTAATCTAACCTCAAATAGGTTAAGATCCCGCACGCTTAATGATATGGCAAAACACTATGAAATTCCAGAGCCCATTTAAAAATTAGAAATGGTGTAAGACAACAAAAGTCAATTTCATTGAGCATAGCCATGGGCGTATCCAGCGAGGGGCAGGGGGAAGGGCTGTCCCCCTAGAAACACAAAAAGTAAACGTAAAGAGAATAGAAACAAAATCATTAATGATATAATAGAGAATTAATCGCCATCGTCAAATAACTTAAGAATACAAATACTTTTTATTTTAATAGTTTCCATCTATTGCATCAGGAGAACGTGGTAAAAATGTGCTGTAAGTGCAGTTGGATCGTCGGATATTTGTTTACCCCAGAGAAAAGATGACTCCTTTATTTGAAAAAATTGGTCCATCAGATTCACTGTACTGTTGTACTAAGAACGGCTGGAGTAATGAAGACATATTATACAGATGGTTACAGCACTTTCAAAATCAAGTTCAAGCAACAAAAAAAATCCGATATTATTAATTTTGGATTACCGCAGTAGCCAGATATGATTGAAAATATACGAATATTGTAAGAAAAATTCTATTGTAATGGTTAGTTTACCACTCATACATCACGTAAGCTCCAACCGCTAGACGCAACATTTTTTGGTCCTCTCAAGAGCCGTTTCAGCTGCCAGCTTTTAATGGGGTCTAAAATTAATTCTGTTTCTGACCAATACAAACTAAATCAATATGATATAGCAGAAATATTTAATTCTGCATATAAACAAGTGGCAGATATAGAAAAAGTTGTGTTCGGATTTGAGGCAACTGGAATTTTTCTCTTCAATGACGAAAATTTTGCGAAGATGATTGCTGCATCCCGTAATTTTGAGGAAGACCAAGATAAGGAGAATGTAAACATATTAAACAACTTAGTTGAGGAAGGGGAGCCAAACTCTCTACCACCAGAGGCGGAAATTGAATCTGTCAGCACTTTGAATGTGCTTCCGGTACCAACAACAGATTTAAATAGAAGCCCTCAACCGTCAACGTCCAGAAATGGTTACAAAATCAGTTTCAAATTCAAACTTAAGGCACATGTGAGTATTTCAACCATATCACTGCATCAGCAAATAAGAAAAATAAGAGAACCTCAAAACAACATTCTGAAATTCTAACATCTACCCCATAGGAAAAAAATTCTGTAAGATAAAAAGAGAAGAAAAGAAAGACATTGATAAAATAGTATCGAACATCTAAAACCAAAGAAACAATTCAAGCGAGAAAACAGATTCAAACACCAAAAATCTTTTAGAGGACGTTTGCTTTTTTTAGATATGTGCTATAATATCCTACTATTATTCAATAATATTTTTTGAGAAAAAACCCCTATATTATGTAGTTTTTATAACTATAAGTTCGTATTTTTATCTATAACTAGATGCACAAATTTCTTTTGTGGCCGTTGCATAATATCGCCACTTACGGGTTCTCCTGTTAATTGCCTTTTTATGACATTCGGTGGCGAGACTTAGCAATACACCATCTATTCTACCCCTTAAGTAAACTAACTATACGCCGACGATCTGATTGATAGTCTATGTGCCGTCGACAGCGATAAGCAATGTATTGAAAGGTTATTAGTTTATATAATATGACGACTCTTAATCAATTTCCATATTTCCTGATTCTGCATGTACACCCTTCAATTAATGGTTAGTCTGTTAAATAAAATTATCAATTGCCTCACCGGACACGTCTCTACCTCTCAGACGTGGAGTGTGGAGCGAGTGACCCAAAGAATATGCACACAACAAAACCAAAAAAAAACTAAATCTGATAAATGATGTTGATTTTTCTTTTAACGAACAGAAGGAGCAATCACTTTTGCTAGTGATTTGCGCTGGTCGCGTAAACTCCGCGTGGTTTCACAACGCCGGCTGGAACCACTCTCCCTCTTTTCAATTTTTCCATTCCCCATCGAAGGGTTCCATATTTTCCCTTCTTCATTAATATTTTTGGTTACCTTTCGACTCAACTCCATATGTGTATCGCTGAATTTGCGATTTCATACTTGAGTTAATGTATTTCTCAATTTTTTTGTTTTAAATTATGGTTCTACAATGAAATGAAATAGCTTACGCTATAATTTCCAATCACCTAGTTTTACGAAATGATAAACATTTTTTGTTTAATATAGTTTCGTAACGAAATAACTGAAGAAATATTATTTCATTTTTTTATATGATACAGGTTGCCCCAATTCTATGAATCGCTTTTATAATTTATTTACACCCATCATTACAATATTACAATTAGTTACTAAACCTTATCGGCACATTTGGAAAATTACATTTTTAATATTAATGATATGTCCATAGAGACTTTGTTGACTTATTACCCCCAGTTGAAATCCAGTCCAAACACGTAATACAGATATAATTTTTAAAAATGATACTGGAGTAATTGCAGATGGTAATTTGTTTCAAAAAAATAATGGTGAGTAAATGAATGAATTTTTTTAAACAAATTTGTTAATACCTTAATCGGAAAAATGAAACTGGCCACCTTGAAATATTTCACAAAGGTACTGAAATATTTAGTAATTTTACCAGATACTGATAGGTAAAAGAATGATTTGTTGTTAATACTGAAGGCGAGGAGGACCTTTTTGACAAAAAAAGATGGTTGCCATTTCTTGGCTAATAGTGTAGGTTTTTAATGATCATTATTTTGCAGAAGAGGAGTTTGTGGATATAAATGTAGTGCAAAACATTGAGATTCCTGATGATATTATTGTCGACAATAATATAGCGAACAACAATGAACTTGGTGGTAATATAGATGAAGAATTTCTTTATTCTTCTGAATCCGATTCAGTACATACCTCAAGTGAATTAGTCATCATTTTTACCACGGTTTCCTGAATGAGAAAAATAAGCAAAAGAGCTGACATAACAAAATGGGTTCAAGTCTATAATAAACGAAAAAGATAGTACGGAGAAAAATATCTTGGAAGAAGAAAGCTTAACAACAATAAATGCGTTTTTGATGTTGAAAAAAGTGAAAGACGTATGAAACCATCATGTAATTGCAAACTTAGTGTAAAGAAAACTGGATAGTTAAAATGTCAATTATTTGACGCACAGCAAAGGGAAAAAATATTTTCCGAATTTTGGAAAAAAACATGGGGCGAATAAAAATTATGGTATAATTTTTAGTCCGAGTTGATGCAATTCAAGATAAAAAACATCAAATCAATGAAATCTCCAGAAAAGGCCGATCACAATTCAGGTGGGGAACTTCTTAGGGTTTGCAAAACAATGTTTTTAAATACATTGTCCATTGGACAGTGGACAGTGATTAATGGGTGAAAGAAAATGATCGAAACGAAAATACGGACAATTCAAAGAATAATCCCCAAATGGATGAGGGCTCATCGCGAGCTCTGAAATTACCTAAAATATATCGAGAACTAAAGGTTGAATATCCGAAGAATATTCTGCGTTCCTTCCTAATTAGTCTGCCTAAACTTGAATCGCATTACTGTAGAGCATCTACTACAAAGTTATACTTGGAACCTGTATGGAGATCCAAGATGGAAGTATTCAGAGATTATGAAAAGAAGTGCAATAAAGAATCTCTTTCAGTTAAAACATTCATGGAGATATTCGAAGAATGTAATTTTAGTATAAACCAACCCAAAAAAGATCAATGCGATCTATGTGTGGGCTTTCGCGTTCAAAATGTGTCAGAGAATGTTTACAAAAAGCACATAGAAACTAAAGAAAAGGCCAAAGACAGAGAGCATGGAAAATTTGTGTATACCATGGATTTGCAAAATGTACTTCTTGCCCCGAATTTAAAAGCATCTGCAGTTTACTATAAGACTAAATTGTTAGTCCACTACTTTACGATATATGACCTGAAGAACAAAGATGGCTATTGTTTTGTGTGGCACGAGGGAGAAGTTGGATTGTCAGCGAATGAATTATTTACGATAATTTCTTATTTCATACGAAATAAAATACCAACTCTTCAGGAAAATGATGAAGTGATCTTTTATAGTGACGGTTGCGGCTACCAAAGTGGCAATAATATTTTATCAAACTCACTTTTGTCAGTGGCTCATGAAACGAAAACTGTGGTGATTCAAAAGTACTTAGAAAAGGGTCATACACTAATTTATACACCTGGGTGCTACGGAGACCTATTTAAAACCGCAAGACTTGTTCCTAAACCATATTATGTACTATACATTGACCAAACGTTCTGGAAAGACTTTTAGATATTTAATTTTTATAACTCAATACGATCTGGTAACCAATTTGGAGACCCAACTGTCCATGTACTCAGATATATAAAGTACAATCCAAATCTTAGTCTTGAATACAAATTAGCTTACAAGTTGCCCTGGACACTACTTCCTAGACGTTGCAATAAAAGTCGGATTGGTGCTACTACGGTTTCTCTATATAAAGGGTCATTAAAAATAAAATTGCAAAAATATAATCATTAACAGGAATTAGAAATGTTGATTCCAAAAGACTTCCATAGTTTCTATGATAATTTATTGCATAGTTAAAGTAAATATTCCAAAAGTTTCATAGCACTGATATCGATATTGATATTTATTATAATTGATATAAGTACTGAGTATTATATTATTTACTGTAGGGATAACGCATTATTTTGCTTCACAACTTGTTAACCATTAGTAATAAAATAAAATTTTCTTTCAAAATGCATCACTTATTTTGTTATTTATGTCCCTGATGCAACCTTCTAAGTCTATTTTATCCTGAATAAATCGATGAAAAACTTCTAAGTCCTCTAATCATGCAAAAACATTTGAAAATTTCAAAACTGAATTGATCATTTAACTAAAATTACATCTTAGTCGTTTTTTCTTAATTTCATAAGTCGGGGTCCTAAAATAATAATTGTGGCAGTTTTTTGCCTCTACTGAACATTTGTGCTGTTCAGACTTGGGTTTTACAGGTAAGCCGACGTTATATTATTCAATGTACGTAAATCTATACAGAATGTTTCCTAAGTAATCTAAAATATTGTATTGGGCGCTAGAGTTCTTATAAACATGTGTGATAAGTCTTGTCGTTAATGAGATACAGGGTGATGAATTATTTTATTAGAAGCTAGAACATGTGTTAAACATAAAGGAAAAATAGTACATTTCAGAGCATATATTAAAAATGTGCACCTCCAGCCAAAATGTAGGCATCCACTCGACGTTTAATGGATTGCCGAATATGTTCGAAGATACCAGGACTGTTACGAATAATATTACAGCCTTGCATTATACGATTTTGAAGATCTCCTAAGTTTAATATCGGGGTTGTGTAAATGAGCGATTTTAGATATCCTCACACACAAAAATCCAGAGGATTATGCTCACGTGGCCAAGGGGGCCACGGGTGTGGAGATTCCCATCCGATCCAATGGTCTGGAAAAACGTTATTTATAAACTCGCGTACAATCACTGCAACATGTGGAGGAGCTCCGTCATGCATGAACTACATGCGCCTTCTAATAATAAGAGATACATCTTCCAAAAGAACTGGAAGTTCATTTTCCAGAAAATGCAGATATGTCTCACCGGTCAACCGTGCAGGAAGGCAAAATGGTCCTATTAAAAAATCTTCGATGATGCCAAGCCAAACAATGACCGAAAAGGAGTGTTGGAACCGTGCTACAACTGTTGCATGTGGATTTACACCTGCCCATATGTGGTCATTATGAAGATTCATAATGCCATGTCTTGAACAGTTGGCTTCATCCATAAACAGAATATTGGCAGCAAAATTGGGATTGTTTGCGATTTTATTGAAAATCCATTGGCAATATTGTATACGGAGCGGATAGTCAGTAGGTAGCACATGTTGAACACGTTGAACGCGATATGGATACAATAAATTTTCTTTTAGAATATTTCAAACAGTTCTGTTACTAACATTTACTCCATCAACAATTTTTCTGGTACTCGTTTCTGAATAATTTGAAGAATTGTGGAATTCTCACATTTCTGGGTCGTCCAATAATATGCTTTAATTTAGCAAATGTTCAAGTTTCTTGTACACGAATATGTATCATAGTAAACGTATCAGAACACAGTAAAAGATTATTTGGATAACGATGGGCATACATAGGTACGTCTAGCCTCTAAAAGGCATTACCATTCGCTAATCCATACAAAAAGTGCATATTAGCCATTTGTAAGTTAGTAAACGCAGGCATCGTTGTTAAATTAACACAAAAAATCCGTACGATAAAAATTTCTCAATTTTTGCGTTGGTTTTTAGGTTTGACACAGTATTTGACAATATTATTTCAAAGGGCACTTAGAATAAGCATGTTCTTTCGTATTACTTCTATAGCCCGGTAGCGTCACCAGAAAAAATAAATTTCACTTAGGTACATTTAAAGCTCATTTATTACAAACAATTCAACACCCTGTATCTCATTAACGACAAGACTTATCATACATGTTTATAAGAACTTTTCGTCTTAAAATGAAGTGACGAAGCGCCCACTACAATATTTTAGACTACTTAAGAAACACCCTGTATATGTAGTATCACGTATTTTTTCTTCGTTTGACAAATGCATTTGTCTGAACAAAGTTATAAAAAAATTACAGCAGGCCGCAAAGGCTCGGTCCCGGCTGGCCCGGATGCGATTTTACAAAATCTATATCGATATAGTTAATATGGTGACTGAACTCGAGTAGCTTTTCTTTGCAAAAAAATAGTTACATATTTTAGTCTATTACAGTGCCAAAATTGACCGTTCTGGAACAGAATTTGTTAAGTTCATTTTGTTAGCTATTACGGGCACAAAATCTAGCCCATTTCAGTTGTCAGTAAGCCGTTTGGCGGTAAAAGATTGCCCTCTCTCTTCTTATTATTGTGTGTCGGCACATAGTTTAATTTGAGGTTATAAAATTGTGCCTCTTTAATATCTTTTGTTTAACGATTTTTAGTGCACTGAAATGGCCAAAACAGTAATAAATAGTATCGTGGATAGTGACATTCATTATTTTGAATTTCAGAAGAAAAATAAAGATCATTTTGTGACTAAATTTCAGGGCAAGTTAACAACAGGAGTAAATTGCACGGAAAAATGTGAAACTTTCATCAAAGACTTTTCGCGTAGCACAAACACTAACTGGATTGTAAACAATGTGTTCAATAACTGTGTTCGTTATGAATTTCGCAAATTCTATGTGTTTTATACTTTATATAGGTTTAATAATTAAATTAAACAATCCTGACTAACAATTAACTTTATTAATTCTAAGTGTCAAGTGACAATCAGTTGTCGGCATTACAACCACTATTGCCAACCGTTATTACCAAATATCACTATACAACATCTTCCTCCTTAAGTAAGTTAATTGACACATAGTTAATACAATACAAAATCCTTAAACTTAGATGGTTTTTTGCAGACCCGCTTTTCGAGCGACTCTTGTTCAGGGCTCTGAACAACAGGCTCGTCACACTTATTTTTTAATTCTAAGTTATCATCAGCTAAAGTAGAATACAGTTTTTCTGTTTCATTACTATCACTATTACTACAATGACCTGTGCTATTAGGACTATTTTGAATTTGTTTATTAGTTATCGAAGGTTTTAAATGTAAGGTATTTCTTCTTAAAATATTATTATTTTCATTAGACACATAATAAGATCTGGGTGTTTCAGCTTCTGCAATTATTTTGCCTGGTACCCATACCTTGTCTTTGATAACAACATTTTGACCTGGACAAAAATCAACATTTCTATTAACTGCTGACTTATCAAACTGAGCTTTATACTTTAGCTGTGATTGTAAAAGTTTGTCCTTTACATTTGTTTGAATTTTAGGCTTCAATTTGCACAAAGAGGATGGAAGCTTTGTACGTAATAACCTACTCATTAATAGTTCACTTGGACTAGCGTTTAAACTAGGAATTGGTGTGCTACGATATTCTAATAATGATATGCTTAAATCTTTTCCCTCCTCCTTGTGTTTTTTAATCATTTGTTTAGCAATGTGAACAGCTTTTTCTGCAAGTCCATTGCTTCGAGCATAATGGGGACTAGAAGTTATTATTTGGAAATTCCACTTCAATGCAAAATCTTTGAATTCCACTGACCCAAAAGGCATATTATCAGAATATATAATTTTAGGAATCCCATGATATGAAAATATATTTTTTAATTTAGATATTATTTCTTTAGCAGTTTTATACTTTAATTCAATTACTTCAATCCACTTAGAAAAACTGTCAATAACAACAAGATAATCTATACTCTGATATGTTAAAATATCTGTAGCAATGATTTCAAAAGGTAATTCAGGTACCTTGTGTAATAACAGTTTTTCTTTTTTGTTTGATGCACTAAATTTTTCACAGATTTTACAACATGCAACCATATTATCAATATCTTTGTACATGCCAGGCCAATAAAGTATGTTTTTAGCTCGTAGTTTTGTTTTAGTCATCCCCATGTGTCCTTCATGTAACAGTTTCAGCATAGTTGATCTTAAAGATTGAGGTATAACTATTCTATTATTATAATAAATTATACCTTCATCTACAATAATTTCATTTTTAATTGTGTAAAACTTTTTCAAGTAACCTGTGAGTTTTTTCTGTTTTGGCCAACCTTTGATATGATATTCAGCGACTTTACTTAATAATGTGTCTGTTTCACTAGCTTTCCTTAGATCATAGAGTTCATTTAAATTATTACTATAACGATTAATACAATGTACTTGACCATTTATTAAACTTTCACTCTCACTATTTTCTTTAATAAAGTTCCTGGACAATAAATCTGCTATATATTGTGATTTTCCTGGTAAATACCGCAATTCAATGTCATATATTAATAATTTTAGTCTCATTTTTTGAAGACGTTGGGAAGGTATAAGTGAAATATCTTTATTCATTATAGAAATAAGTGGTTTATGATCATTAAAAGCAACAACTTTTCTACCATATATTAAGTAATGAAACTTACGACACGCAAATATTAAACTCAACATTTCTTTTTCAATTTGCGAATATGCTGTTTCTGTGTTTGACATACTCCTTGAAGCAAACGAAACAGGTCTTTTGTTTTGAATTAGGCAGCAGCCTAATCCGTCTTTTGATGCATCCGAGTAAATTTCTATATGTTTATTAACATCAAATTGATTTAATACCGGTGGCTTTGCAACTATTTCTTTAAGTTTGTTTAATGACTCCCTGTGTTTACTGGACCAAAACCATGCTGAATCTTTTTTAAGTAATTCTCTTAATGGACTACAAATTGTGGACATATTAGGTATATATTGTCTTAAATAGTTAAACATTCCTAACAATGACTGAAGCTCTTTTTTATTTTTAGGTTCTTTTAGGTTTAAAATTGATTTTGTGTGTTCTTCTGAGGGTATTACACCATTTTTATTGAATTTATGACCCAAAAACTCTATATTGGCCTGTTTGTACTGTAATTTTCTAAGATTAAATTTTATATTTATCTTTTTAGCTAAACTTACAACTTTTTTTAATAACATATCATGTAATTCCTCATTTTCAGTAGCGATGAGTAAGTCATCAAAATATATTACAATATTGTTAACATCAATTTTACCAAAGTATTTTTGAACCATATTAATGAATGCTTCGGGAGCACAAGACAATCCAAAAGGTAGCCTATTGAATTTATAAAACCCAAATGGTGTACTGAAGGTACAGAGATCTGATGATTCTTTATCAAGCTTAATTTGCCAAAACCCTTGTTTCAGGTCTAACAAGGTATAAAATTTTTTATTCAACAATTTTGGGCGAATGTCTTCAAACCGTGGTATCAAACAATAATCTCTTACAATTACTTTATTCAACTCATTGGGGTCCAGACAAATCCTTAATGATCCGTCTGGTTTCTCCACTAATACAACATTACTAGACCATTTCTTAGGCTCTGAAACTTTTGAAACTATACCGTTTTCAATCATTTTGTTTAACTCTTTTTCAAATTTATTCAAAAGTACTTGGGGTAGCCTTCTAGGCGGCCTTATTACTCCCTCTGCATTCACCTTGGTTTTTATTGTATAATATTCAGGAAATGCGCCTAACCCTTCAAATATCTCATTATTATCTTTTATAAATTCATTTTTGCTATTTATTTTTAATGTGTCTATTTTACTATTTGTTATTTTCACAAGAAGATTAAATTTTTTACATACCTGTAGTCCTAAAATAGGCATTACATTTTTATTTACTACAGCAAACTCTACATCACCTATACTATTATTTATTTTACAACTTAGTTTTATGTTACCTAGGGGCTTGATTTTTTCTCCTCCAAAGGCTTCTAACAGCCCTCTGGACTCTCTTAACAGCTGATCATTACCAACAATTTTCGTAAAAGTTTTGAACGGAAGGACATTGACTTGTGCACCAGTATCCAGCTTAAAATTAATTTTATGATTATTTATCTCTACATCCTGGGTCCAAATATCTTCTCTGCTGTGAGTGCAAACAGTATTTACTGTGTCGTTTAATGAATGAACTTGGAAGAGTTCAGTAATATCTTCAATGCTATCTTCTTCTTCAACATTAATTTCTTGTACATTTTTATTATTGTACATTTGATTTTTGGTACTTCTACAGCCCACTGCAAAATGATTAGCTTTTTTGCAGTTCTTACAATATTTACCATAAGCAGGGCATTCTCTGGGCCCATGTTTATAATTGCACTTTTTGCAATGATATTTTAGTTTCTCATTTCTGTCATCTTTTAATTCATCTATATGATTTTCAACATGAAGACTTTTTACTTGTTTTTTACTAATTTCTGCGGCTTGACAGGTTTTAATTGCATCATTTAATTTTAAGTCTGCCATTCTCAATAATCTCTCTTGCAGCTCTCTGGAGTTTACGCCTAAAACTATTTTGTCTCGAAGCATTTCATCTTCTTGTTCTTTGAATTCACATGTTTTTACTAAGGTTTTTATGTCTCTTAAGAACACTGCGAAGTCTTCATTTTCTTTCTGAATTCGTTGATGAAATATGAATCTCTCAAATATTACATTTCTTCTCGGATTTACATAATCATCAAAAGCTTTTATTATTATTTCTGGCTTTTTCTCATCCTCTTCATTTAAATTGAATGTATTAAAAAGATCTAGTCCTTCTTCGCCAAGGAAGTTTAATAGGATTGCAGCTTTTACTTCAGGGGTTTTGGAATTGTTGCCAGATGCCGTCATGTATATTTCATAGCTTTGTTTAAACTTTTTCCAATTGTTGGCAATATTTTCATCAACGATAAGATTTTTGGGGGGCTTAAACAGTTCCATGTCGTGTCTTCTTAATTGCACACGTGTTTTTTACTAGCCTAACCTCACTTATTTCTTAATATATTATTAATTTTCTTACTGGGGTTTGAGAATTTTCAATATTACTCTACACACTTCTAACTTGATTAAGCAGCGCCATGTTTTATACTTTATATAGGTTTAATAATTAAATTAAACAATCCTGACTAACAATTAACTTTATTAATTCTAAGTGTCAAGTGACAATCAGTTGTCGGCATTACAACCACTATTGCCAACCGTTATTACCAAATATCACTATACAACACTATGTGTGTCATCTAGCCAAGAAGAATAGACGTGTATCCAAGAAAAAAGGTTGTACATGAAATTACGAGTGTTTGGCAAGTATAAACATTAAATTTATAGAAATTACTGAAGTCACTTTGAGACGGTCTAACCTATTGAAAAAATGTTTGAATGTAGTTATCAATATAAACTATGAACATTTTCACCGAATACAGGTTACAGAAGCAGATACAAAAGAAACTTTTCGCCGATATTTTGAATCTGGTATGACAGCTTTCGCAAGACTTATCATGAATTCCTTTTTATCTGAAAATTGTGATGATGACATCAATGTGCTTCTAGCAAATGCGCAACTGAATCCAACAGAAAGACAAGTGACCTACTTCTATCAACAACGGAGGTCCGAAAAATATGTAGGAAGGCATGACCAAAGTGTTATTGAAAAAATCAAGATTAAAATGGAAAACTAAAATGGATATCCTTTTGTGTCTTAACGAAAATCCATTTCTGGTTGTTCTGATAACTGCCGTTATGAAAAAAACTTTCAAAGCAGGTCATGCAGATGAGATGATCTTTATTGACATCTGGTTCTTGTGACCAGAGTAGCACCTCAGTCACTTTTATTTTTGCAGCTACAAAAAATGGAGCATTGCCTATAGCTGTTATTCTTCATAAAAATAAATCAGAAAATGATTATTTATACGCTCTAAAAATGGCTAAGCAATATTAAGGAGCCACTTGTAATAAATCATTTGAGCCACAAGTTATTATGACCGACGATGACACTGTAGAAACAAATGCACTTAAAGTAGTGTTTCCAAAATATCGTTTGCCACTCTGCATTTTTCATGTAACGCAAGCTTTTTGGTGCTGATTATGGGATTCGAACAACAAGATTCAGAAAGATGACCGAAAGACCATAATGACGTTATTTCATCATGTTTTGTTTGCTAAAGCTACTTTAGATATGCAGAGAACTTCATGTTTCAATTATTCAACGACCCAACTTTGAACAACTATGAAAATGGCGAGGCATATCTAGAACATACCTGGAGCCGTTGAGAAGAATGGTGTTTACCTTTTCGTAGTGACGTTTTGCACAGGGGTAACAATACTAACAACTACTGTGAAGTATCCATCAGGATTTTCAAGGACATTATATTGCAGCGATGCAAAGCATTCAACATATGTACCCTTATCGACTTCATCACCGGGATTTTCGAAAACTATCACAAAAATAGACTTTTAAAATTTGCAAACGCAAGAGGACGAAATTTAACTCTAGCTTATGATAAGTTTTCTCGTAAAATAAACGATATTGAAGAAATAACACATATCAGCCATCTTAATTACCATGTTAAACACAAAAGTGACCATTTCGAGGTAAATATAGAAACTCAGTGTTGTAATTGTTATTTTGGCCAAGGAGGACAATATTGTAAGCATTTATGTGCAGTAGAACAAAAGTACGGACTTTCTTTAAAAAATTCCCAGTTTTTGAATAAAACTGATCGGCAAGATTTTGCTAAAATTGCCTTAGGGGATACATATTTACCTGCTTTCTATGATAACATCAATGATCTCGAGGAAACCAGTGAAACGAGTTACACAGAAAAAAATAACACTGTTCAGTCAGATCAACCTGAAACTGTTGACAGCTCCTTTGATTTGCCAATTACCGAAACAATCATTCAAGACTATAACGCAGCCATTGATAGAATCCAAGCCGAATTTACACAAGTTTCAGATATATTGAAGAAAGACCAATGCCCTTCCAATATCGCAGTATTAGGAAAATGGTGACTACATTGGAAAAAGTTCAGACGACGTCTCAAATTGTGTCCATTTTTTCCCACACAACTCGATTTAACAGGAGCCGAAAAATTCATGTACAACCAACCGCTGTATCCCGATGAAAAGATAGAGGTAATAATCGCATATAGTCAGGCAGGCCATTCAAACTCGAAGAAAAGAAAAAAAAACGAAAATCTCACAATATTAGCCTAAACATAGAAAGAAACGAATCCAGTGCAAAAAAACATTAATTCAACAGCGCGTGACAACGTCCAATAAAATTTTTAGTTATATTATTATGTACTCATTTGGTTTCAGTTTTATGCAAATATGTGGCTTTGGATTTTGTTAACAATAAACAATTTTTGTTCCTAGTTATTGGGTTTCATTTTTATGAAAATATGGGTGTTTAGATTTTTTATGCAAGAATTCTATAAAAAACAATTTAAACCATATTTCAGATATCCAGGGATATTCGTGGATTCGCTGCAATTTATTTTATAATCTTTAGAGTTTGATATTTCCAAATCGGCTGAATTTATTCATTATTTGATCTTAAATTTGTCTTACAGATTCTATACCAATATAGTTCATTTTTGAACCGTAATAGAATAGGGTATGCAGCTGATATTCTGAAAACAAAAACTATACGAGTTCAGTCGCCCCCCTGACTATATCAGTATAGGAAATGTAAAATTGCGGCCCGGATAAACGAGGATCTACTGTATAATAAATATTCCACAACTGTATTAAAAGCTATAACGGATCGATTTAGGTATAGAAAGTGATTTACAAAACAATTCATAAAAACTATAAATCTGGCAACATGGCAAATGTCAAATCTGGAATTATACATAATCATTCATTTTCAAAACCCAATTTATTCAAAAGTATTATACTTACAAATATATGAAAATGACCACAAAATACCTATTCAAGTTTCATGCTCACTCTACAAATGTTTTATGTGTACGCCCTTGGTCACACTACACATATCCAGGCGTGGTAATTCAATTCATTCCACTCATTTTGTATGATCAGATCCGTTTCTTCGGATCTCCTATAGTTTTTAATAGTCGAGGCGTATTAATTCTTAATGCTTCTCCAAAGGAAGAAGTTACACGGCTTTAAATCCGGCGACCTGTGGGCCCAGGGTGAGAAAGCGAGGTCACTATCATCAACAAGGTCAATCTACCAATGCGGGAGTTCATCGTTCAGGTAAGCACTAGCATCAACGCTCCACTGAGGGAGTTCCTCGTCTCGTTGGTAGACAAAATCTATACAATCTTCGCTTAGTTGCAGAAACAACTATAAATGCAACATTTCTAGGTAAATTGAACTATTCGCAGGATAATTACGAGTAAACAAAGCCACCTGGTGAGCATATAACTTGAATATTTTGTGGTTATTTACTTTCGTACTAACCCTGTACTTCGGACTATCCGTTTGAGAGATAATTAAGCGTTTTCAGTCTTTATAACCGTTCTGTATAATGATATGAATGATAACGGTTAAGCTGAAAACATCGTACTTATAAAGGTATATATAGCCGATAAACAAATAAATTTTAAAATGTTGGTATATCATTATTTATATCGTGAGTGATACTTCTTTATGCAAAATAGTGGTATAAGTAATTTCATGAACGTTCCAAGTATAGTGCTGATTGTATCAAGTTTAACAATGCAGAAAATTTAAGCTCATTTAACCTCAACGAGACAGCACTACATTTTTAACAAAATTACCGTGTCGCTTTAACTTAAATTGGAGACAATTTTTAAGCCGTTAAGAAGAATTCCAAAACGTCGTAGTCATTTATCATAATTTTGGATGGCAATGTGAATCTTATCGTTATTTACTGAGCACCACATAGAGTAATAAACATATTAAGAGAGTGTTCGTTCCCGCATAAACAGCTGGCATCGCGTCGATCTCAGCGCACCCCTTGCGGTTGTCGGAACTAATTCTTACAGGCGGGATATTTAAATTTGGTAGTTTGGATTATGGATAGGTAAATTTTACAGTTAGTCTCCAAATAAAATTATATTTAATTTTTTGTAATGAAATAATTATAATAAACAATTGTGAGACAAATAATTTTGGTAATAAATAATAAAATGGCATACATTTAAATGTTTTATTAACTGGAACACATTAATAAAATATTTAAATAAATAAAAAAATAGCAAACATTTAATCTTTTTATTAACCTGCACATAATAAAAAAATTATTTATCACAAAACTACATATTTTTACTAAAATTACATTACATTATATTTAAGAGAGTTTACTCAATAGAATTCAGATCAAATTGCTCAAGTTATTTTAAAATTATCGACAACAAATATTTTAATAAAAAGGAGTTAAAAACTAAATTTCCCATTTCTATGAAGACAGGAACAGGTCTGAAACAAAAAAGAAATTAAACGCACCATCATCATATTTTTTAATTAATAAGGGGACACAAACTTTCAAGAGTTGAGAAAATACGTATGATTTATGTTCTCGACAGGCGAACCAATCAAAATGTATACGACCTTTTGCAAAGTGTTCAGTTTTGTCGGGGGTAATACCACAAGAGCTCAGATTTAGCCGGATATTTTTTGTGGTTGTTTTCGAATACTTACTTTCATTGGCAATTTAACGAGAGCTGTTCTGGCAAAATTACGAGAGCGTAGCTCGAGTGATTTTGCCTGAACAGATCGAGTTAAATTGCCAATGAAAGTAAGTATGAGAAAACCACCGGAAAAAATATCCTGCTAAATCTGAGCTCGCGTGGTATTTGGTAAGACAATCCCATGAATAAAAAACTCAATTCAATTAAACTTTATTTAACAAACTAAATGAACAATGAGTAGAAACATAATGTTTAGAAAGAACAATTGTTAAAAATACAATTATTATATACAATTGGTCCAGTAGACATTTGCTCCTTTACTGATGTAGACTTTGTTGTTTTGCAACATTTTCGCTGTTTTGTTCCACATAGTTTTCACCACGTATTCTTTATAATCTTCTTTATTCTTTTTCTTCATATTGAAGCCCCAGTCCATCAATATTTCTGCCACATCTTCCACTAACTGTTCGGTTTCCAAATTGAAGTTTCGTTGTTTACAAAATTCACTAAATTGATTCCATATGGAGGAATGAGTTTTCTTGGTATTTTCTGGAGTTGATTTTTCAATCTCCCTTACTATTTCTGCCTTGCAAATATTTCCAAATCTCGACATACTTTTTGGAATTGTTATATGCTGTTTAATTCATTCTGTTTTTGACATTTATAATTGTCAAATTGACGTGCATTGCTTGGTAAACAGACAGTACCTAAATACTAGGGTTGCTACGGTAACGTAATTTATCCGATATTTTTATCCACTTGCAAACTCTCTTCCTTCCTATTTAGCCGACAGCAAACTACGATTTTTGTATTCACAAATGGGAATTATTATACATGAATGGGATTGTCACTAATATTTTTTACATGACCTAAAAGTGGTAAAATATGATAACAAAGTCGTGCAGTATTGAAATAAATTTAACTTCTCTTTGTACATAAACCAAATGTGTTTTCTTTGAAGGAAGTGAACCTATGGTGAATATCTAAAATATCTGTCAGCAAATTAGCCTTACATTCTTCGCAATTAAAAGTTGTATTTTTTTACAAGGAAACCAGAGACAAAGCTTATTGTGTTTGAGTGTCAAAATTTAAATCATTCAGTTATTAATAGTAGTAGTTAATAGTGAATGGTTTTGGCTTATTATGAAAATTTAAAAAATAATACAATAAACTGCAGTCATCTGCTTCATAATTTGTGTTGTAGCTCTTGACTATCATTATTGTTACAAAACTAAGCTTTATTTCCACGGATAATACAGTACTTTGATTAATGTTAGACGGAAGTTTGAAAATTGTTTTGTTCTTTAACCCCAAACTGCCAAGTGGCCAAAAATATTTAATATTAAAATTCTTTGCAATACAACTATGACGAATTATACCTGGTGATGACATTCTAAAGGTTCACATACTTCTTATTACAACCAAAATCCTAAATAAATTAAGAAACAAACTAAAAGTTATCCTAAAATACTCACCATTGCTTGTCACACCATAACCATATTTTCAACAATTTTTTGACTTTGACAAACATAAGCCATATTCACACCAACCAATGTAAGATTGATTTTGTATATTTTCATTTTTAATGACGTAAAAGTTAATGTACTAGGATATTGTATAATATTTATACACATTAAAGGCGATATGTTGAAATGTATTGAAATTTATGATATTTTATTATATTTTGTTTATGTAAAACAGTCTTGTAGTTCGCGACAGTAGAGACTCCATGCGCGGGTCAGTTGCGCAGAAACGTTGTGCCACATACTGCCTATGCATCAAACTGTCTCATATATTATTATTTGTCTATGGAACACCATGTATAATTCCAAGCTATGGAGCTCGATATACCTAGAATTTTCATTTAAAATATTTCCTGAATACTCATTTAAGCGAATTTATTCACAAAAAACTGATAATTACTCGTCAAGAAAGAATTTACGGTTCATTTCAGACGTGGAAGTAAGTACCTACCCTTGAAGGTCGAACCTAACAGCAACAAAGTTCTATCAATCATAATAATTGGGTAATTGACCAATCCAACTAATCCTGCTCTACAAAAGTAACAAAAGAAAATTGTCCAATTATCTTTTGACAGAGACGTATTGCCATTGATGTTCCAAGAATGTTTTTTTAGTGGGGTTAGGTCGACATATTTTCGTCGGTAATGATTGTTTATGACTAAAATTACTTTCTCTCTCTCTCTCTCCCGATAGGAATCTAAGATTTATCCACCTGTTTCGGTAACCGATCTGTTTTAGCCGGAGGGATGATAGTTCTTCAGACAAGGTAGAATGTATTCGCGTAAACTTGGTTTTAAATACACTGTCCATATTTTGAAGACTAATTATTGTAGTTATGACTACTCCATAAATGATATTGTGCTTGACCGTCCTTCAGTTAACGTAGACTTAGGGTTAACATTGGATCAAAACTCTCATTTACATCTCACGTTGAGACAGTACATTATTCAGCTAATAAATGTACGGATTTTTAGCGAGAGTTTCAAAATATTTGGTTCAGGACAATACAATAATAGTAGATTGTTTTATTAGGATAAAAAATGAAACTTTTTGGACAAGCAAATCAGACGAATAAGTAATAATAATAATAATAATACGATACGATACGATTTATTGACCAGTTTTAAATACAAAAGCATTTGTGTAGTCCTAATACTAAATTACTAAGTAGTTATCAAAATTCCTAAATAAGATAATAGAATAGAAATAAAGTTAAACCAATATTTTCATAAAATTAGATTTCTGAAGTAACATATATGTAAGAATGAATTAGTAAGACTAATAATTGAACGACATGTAGTCCCGAACTGCGTAAAAACAATTTTGTAGTAAAAATTGTTTTGAAAATCTATAAAACTGATTCTGGCTCATATTTTTCACATTCCTATCAGCATGCAAATCTAGAAACTTATTATACAATCTAACATCTAGTTTGTTGTATTGTGTTTGATGCAGTCTAGAAAAAGGCACAATGAGTCGCTCTGCACCTCTGGTGGTATAACAGTGAACACCAGAATGAGTTGCCATATGTAGTACACCCCTATGAATACACAGAAGTGTCTCAAACATGTACATGCAAGGCAATGGCAGGATCCCATATTCCGCGAAAAGTCCACTGCAATGTACTCGACTTTTTGCATTATGAATAATGCGCAAAGCAGTCTTCTGAAGAGTAAAGACTCTTTGTACTCTGCTAGAGTTACCCCATAGAGAGATACCATAAGCCAGATGACTGTGGATCAACGCAAAGTAAATCGTACGCATAACAAGATTACTACCAATAGATGAGCGTAATTGCCTCATTGCAAAAATCTGTGATGAAATCTTTGAGCATAGTGAGTCTATGTGGTCCCCCCAATTGATACCAGGATCTAATGTGATACCCAACAATTTCACAGATTCCCCTTTGGTACCTCGTTTTACAGAGCTAAATGTTATTTTTTTAGTTTTCCCATCGTTTAATTTCAAATTGTTTGAATCAAACCAAGATTTAGCTAACTTTAGATTCTCGATGCTGACATTTTCCTCTCCTTTCGTTAAGAATGTAGCATCGTCTGCAAATAAAACCGATCGACACTCAAGAGATGCCGGTAGATCGTTTATGTATAGTAAAAATAATAATGGTCCTAACACTGAACCCTGCGGGACTCCATCGTTTACCGACATCCGACTAGATTCACAGCCATTGTAGCTTACGTATTGCTGACGATTTTCCAAATAAGATTTAAACAATTCCAACTCTCTACCACGGAATCCGTAATGTTCCATCTTTCGCAATAAAATGTCCGAGCTCACACAGTCGAAGGCCTAGTTAGGTCACACATAATGGCGTACGTGTTTTTACCCGCATCCAGACCCTCAACTATGCTCTCAATCACATTCAAGATTGCCAGAATGGTTGACTTATGTTTCTGAAACCCAAATGGACATTCAGATATTAAGTTCTAAATAGGAGCTTAGTTTATTTTTTATCAGTATTTAAAATATTTTGGAGATTACAGGTATAATAGCTATAGGCCTATAGTTGTTAACGAGATCGATGTCGCCACTTTTGAATACCGGAATAATTTTTGATATTAGATAGATAGATAGATAGATAGATGGTTTATTGACCCCATTCACATACATAGTACATTAGAAGTCAGTGAAAGTAGTACATATGAATACATTTTACCAACTAAAAATATTAAAGATTGTATAGTGTTGTATATGACAAATTTAAAATATAATAAAAATAATAGAAAGTAAAAATTTTACATAAATACAGACATACATTTCATAAAGTAAAAATATTGATGAAAATATGACAATTTTAAAATATAAAATAAGTTAAAAAATAATAGAAAGTAAAAATTAAATTAAACAAAACAAACAAACATATAAGCATTAAGCCCAAGTATTCAATTCCTCCAAAAACTCATCAACTGTATAAAAACAATAATTTAAAAGAAAAGACTTAGCAAAATGTTTAAATTGAACTCTCGTCATATCACTTATATTTATATGTTCAAAATATTTTACAAATGAATTGTACAATGTAACATCCAACTTATTGTTTTTTGTTGTTTTCAGTCTTGATTAATAATAATAATAATGGATGCGACAAACATTGTTAGGTTATTTCTAGAATAGTGACATCCAACGAAAGTCTTGCTGTTGAGGCCGACTGTCGTTGAAACACACCGGGTGTAAATCCGGTGACACAAAAAGGAAAATAATAATAATAATAATAATAATAATAATAATAATAATAATAATAATAATAATAATAATAATAAAAGGAGTCCGCACAAATAAGAGAAAAGTATCTTATAACAGATAATGCTCTGAGGAATACAAATGCGATCAAAGATGTAATTGAAAGGCACAAGATCCAGACATTACAACTAAAGCCACTACATGGACAATTTTTCAGGAATCTAAGCAAACCAACAGTTAATAAGATGGGAAGTGTAGCCTGGTTAGGTAGTTCTGGACTTAAAGGAGAAACTGAAAGTCTCATTATAGCAGCTCAAGATCAGGTACTAGCTACTAGATACTATCAAAAGAACATATTAAAACAATCGATAGACAGTAAATGTAGGCTCTGTGGCAAATCAGATGAACACATTAGCCACTTAATAGCCGGATATACGAGTCTTTCCTCAACAGAATTCACTAACAGACATAATAAGATTGCTTCATTCATCCATTGGTCTATATGCAACGCAATAGGATTGCGTGTAGCAGAAAAGTATTATAATCATGTCTCAGAAAAAGTCGTAAGCAACAACAACATCGATGTTATGTGGGATATGGCTGTAATTACTGATAGAACAATACTGGCAAATAGACCGGACATAATACTTTATGATAAGAACATAAATACATGTATTTTGATCGAAATATCTGTCCAAGATGATAGCAATAGAGTGAACAAAGAAAACGAAAAAATAAGCAAGTATAAAGATCTAGAAATCGAGATAAACCGGATGTGGAGTACAAAAACCAAAGTGGTACCCGTTATTGTAGGAGCATTGAGAATGATGCGGAAAAGTTTAAAAACATACTTAGAGATGATCCCAGGTAAACCGTCCATGTATGAGGTGCAAAAAATTGCACACATGGGAGCTGCTCACATAATAAGAAAGGTGCTAGGGTGAATGACTTTGATCTCTAGTTGAGAACTGTATTCACCCATTTTACCGCCAAATCTATAGTAAGGCGAGAGGAAAAAATATAGAAATAATAATAATAATAATAATAATAATAATATTGCTGTGGCCTGGATCGACTACCAAAAGGCATTCGATTCAGTTCCTCATAGTTGGCTGATCGAAGTCCTGGAAATATACAAGGTGCACGAAGGAATTGTGGAGTTTCTGAAAACATGTATGGCAACCTGGAGAACGAAACTGCTTGTTAATACACCCAAACAACAACTGAAGAAATATCGATACAAAGCGGAATCTTTCAGGGAGATTCGCTTAGCCCGCTGTGGTTTATACTCAGTCTTAATCCATTATCGGAAGCTCTTTGTCAATCGGCTCTGGTATACAAACTTAAGAATGGCGATAATTGTTATAACGTATCCCATCTTTTCTATGTAGATGATCTCAAGCTCTATGCCTCAACAGAGAACGATCTAAATCGATTAACTAGCCTTACGGAAATATTTAGCACCGATATAAAAATGAAATTTGGATTGGACAAATGTGCCAAATTGGTAGCTCGCAAGGGAAAACCTCAGGAAATTGGCAACTTAGAAAATGAAAATATTCGCTATGTAAACAAAGGCAGTTATAAGTATCTGGGCTATGAGCAGGAACTAATAATAGACCGTTAATCTGCAAAAGAAAAATTAAATAAAACCTTAGTAACCAGAGTGTCCAGCATTCTACGTACGGAACTCACTGCAAAAAATAAAATAAAGGCCGTTAATTCATGGGCAGTGCCTGTGATAACCTACTCATTTGGGGTAATTGGGTGGTCACAAACGGAACTTGAAGCTGCAAATAGATCCATCCGAGTACAACTGACCAAGTTCAGCATACACTATTCAAGAGCATGCATTGAGAGGCTGTACATGCCACGAAGCATGGGTGGTCGAGGTCTACTAGATCTCAAAACTTTATATCACAGACAAATAAATGAACTAAAAAAGTACTTTAAGGCCAAAACAGGGATGTCAGAGATGCATAAAATGATCTGTGTGCTGGATCACTACTCACCGCTTAATCTGTCCGCCGGAAAAGGGGTCCCTGTACCAACTTTGGCTGAATGAAAAACTGCTTGGCTGTCAAAACCATTACACGGTATATTTCCCAATAAACTAAATGAAGCTGATCTTTATTCTTCAATGGAGTGGCTTCGGAGGGGACAATTATTCGGGAAAACAGAAGGATTCATGGTAGCAATACAAGACAACGTAATTACGACCAAAAATCATGTTAAATTTGTACATAGAGTACAGCTGGATAACCATCTGTGCAGACTGTGTAATAGACATGCGGAAACAATAGAGCACATTATCTCAGGGTGCAGTTACCTTGCTCCAACGGAATATCTCCAACGCCATAATTTGACGGCGAATATAATCCATCAAGAACTGGCAATACTCTCCGTCTATACTGGGACACAACAATACAAATTGACAAAACTGTGGCGAGCAATCGACCAGATATCGTGCTTATTAACAAACAGGACAAGATTGGATACTTCGTAGATGTTGCCCATCCGAACGATCACAACCTGAATAAAGCAGAAAGAGAAAAGGTTAATAAATATTTCGAACTGGCCGAAGAATTCAAAGCTACTAATAATTTAAAAAAGTCTAAGTTCTACCGATAGTCATCTCTGCAACCGGATTAGTAGCAAAGAACTTAAAAAAATTCATCGAAACGTTGAAAATAAATCATAAAGAAGTGTTCCCCGAAATGCAGAAATCTGTCGTACTGGAAACGTGTAGAATTGTCAGGAAAACTCTAAACTTACCTGAAAATATGTGACTGCGAAATCCTGCTAGAAGAAACGCAAGTTCCAAGAAACGTGAATGATCATGAATCCCACGTTGTGGAGCAACCCCGCAAGGGAGGAAACGGAAAATAATAATAATAATAAAGTTTCTTTGCAGAAAAAAAAATATCAATAAAATTTACAAAAAATTGTTATAAAACAACATTCCGCAAAAAGCAGAGCTGATACGAGTACCATCTCTCAAAGTATATACATTTACAAATTATGTATATTGTAATCTAAAAGATGATACATTGTAAAAATGAGCTAATGTACAACATATTAAATAAAATTACAAAAATACATCGAACATCTCTTAATAAACAGTTAAAAAGGATATAAAAGAAAATAAAAACTGTCCAAAGACACGTAAAATGAATAAATAATACATATTATTACGAAACAGCACCCTGGTATAGTCCCTAAAACCGACTCTGTCTAAGCCAGGTATAAAAGTTAAAATTATGGCGGATACGCACTGTTCACGACTCTACGACTATATTATGTAAACATTGTTTTTGTGACCAGAGTTATCTAGAAAAGGCCAGAATCAATTGTTTTTATTTAAGCCGCAGTCCGGAATTTACTAGTAAAAATGGCTTTAATATATAAGGGGACTGATCAGGAAGACGAGGGAGTTGATAAAAAGATCTCGAGAAATAAATAAAAAATACACCGAACATTAAAGTGCTAACATAAATTAATAATCAAGTTTGTGTGCATATAAATTTAGTTTAAGTGATTAGTTAAGTATATATAAATTAAGTGTTAGTGAGTTAGTGTTTAAATAAATTAGTAAGTAGCCATACCGTGTGATTGAAATTTATCCCACCCGTTTATTGTTTAAATAAATAACAAAAACATTACATTGGTGTCAGAAGTGGGATAATATAAATAAATTGCTCCGTAAAAATGGCCAAGAGAATAAGGGATCTAAAAGTGGCGGAATTAAGAGCAGAATTAGAAGATCATGAGTTGGAAACGTCCGGTAAGAAAAGTGAATTAGTAGAAAGACTTAAAGAGGCACTGGAAAATGACGGCTTTGATCCAGAAACCGTTTTATTCAATAACGAGGCTTCCACCTGAATCTCGTCAATTTCTGCTAACATGGACGAGAAGATTTCTGCCATGGACGAGAACATGGACGAGAAGATTTCTGCTATGAAGAACGACATTTCTGCTAACATGGACGAGAAGATTTCTGCTATGAAGAACGATATTTCTGCCATGGAGGAGAAAATTTCAACGAATGTGAAAAACGATATTTCTGTTATGAAGAACGACATTTCTGCTAATATTGACGACAAGATTTCTACTTTGAAGAACGATATATCTGCCGATATCTTATTAATGAAAAACGACATTGCCGCTGACGTTGAAAATTAAATTTCGTCTCTAAAATCTGAAATCGAGAATAAAATGTCAACGATGGACGAGAAAATCGAGAATAATATTACAACGATAGACGAGAAAATCAAGGAGTTAGAGGAAAAGATTGCCGATTCAAGAACGCGAGGCACGCCAGAGGAAGAAAAGAAGACCGAGCAAACGAAACCTTGCAAGCCAGAAACAGTATCTAAGTTTGAAGACATTGGCAGTTTTACCCGAGTCAAGGCCCCAACTTTCGATGGAAAAATGTCGTGGACCAATTATGTGAAACAATTTGAAGCAGCCGCTAGAGTGAATAATTGGTCCGATAGAGAGAAGGCAGTGAACTTAAACATCGCGCTTCGCGGAGATGCCTTAGATGTACTCCAGACGATACCTTTGGAAGAAACGGATGACTTCGAGCAGCTAAAGAAGACGTTGGACATGCGATATTGTCATGAACATCTAGAACATTTGTACCAATCTCAACTGAAGAACCGAAGGCAGAAACGGGATGAATCCCTTCAAGAATATGAAGTGGACATTGCCCGACTAGTTCGATTTGCTTATCCGTCAGCACCAGAGAACATGATGGAATGTCTGGGCATCCAGGCCTTTATTGATGGCCTACGTGACCCCGATACGAGGGGGCAGCACCGACCCATGATCGTTCCAAAGACCCTCTCATACTGATAGCTTCTCTCAGATGTCGCAACGACAGTGTATATGTGGATGGCGAAGTAAATTGCAAGAAATATGCTCTGCTGGTTGACACTGGAGCAACTAGGACCATTATACGACCAGAAATAATAAACTCCAAGAAGAAGCTTTTACCAACGAGACTGCGACTGCGGACCGCCACAGGTGAGAGCGCCAACGTTCACGGTGAGACACAAATCCAATTGGGAATTGGCGCAGAAAAGTTGACGCATACGGTAATCGTAGCTGACATTGAAGAAGATGTGATTCTGAGAATGGACGTAATGAATGTACATGGTTTCCAATTAGACTTTAGAAACGGAACCATTAAAGTGGGTTCCGAGGAGGTGTTCCTGCATCCATATAAAGACAACGCGGTGTTGGCAGCTGTACAGGAAAATACCGTTCTACACGCACGAAGCGAAACCATGATAGTAGCACGGCTACAGATAATCATGAAGGAAGGTACACCGGTTATGATGGAGCCAAGGAACCACGACGAGGAGGTTGGCAAATGAGTACTAATTGGAAAAGGATTGGTCACGTCGGCGAAAGAGATCCCAGTGCGTGTGATAAACGTGAACGATTACCCAATTACAATCAAGAAGGAAACCAATATTGGATCCTGCGTACCAGTGACGTCTATAGTTCGTCAAACACCGACCACTGACAATTCTAATGCCAGATTCGAACACATGTTCTCAGTAGCTGGTCAATCTTTGGATCGAGCTGAAAAAAAGAGAATGAGAGAATTTCTCTTGCAGTATCGAGACTTATTCGTACCAAAAGGAGGAAAGACTGGCAGAACATCAGCCGTCAAACACAAAATCGATACTGGTAATGCTAAGCCAATTAGACAATAAGCTCGAAGACTTCCACGAGCGAAGAGAGAGGAAGCTGAAAGAATAATTCGAGAGATGGCAGAAGCAAAAGTAATAGAACCATCTACTAGTCCATGGGTGTCTCCAGTAGTGCTCGTCAAGAAAAAGGATGGAACTACGAGATTCTGCGTGGATTATCGCCAGCTTAACAACGTGACGAAGAAAGACAGCTATCTCCTGCCTCGAATTGACGATACTCTAGACAATTTGGCCGGCAGCAAACTGTTTTCCACCTTGGGCCTGAAGTCTGGTTATTGGCAAGTGGAAATGGACCCAGAAGATAAAGAGAAGACTGCTTTTACCACCGGATCTGGATTTTGGCAATTCAACGTCATGCCATTCGGGCTCTGTAATGCGCCTGCGACATTTGAAAGACTTATGAAAAATGTATTGAGAGGGTTGTCTTGGAAGACATGCCTAGTCTATTTGGACGACATCGTAGTACTGGGGAAGACATTTGACGAACACCTGAAGAATTTGGAAGACGTATTCAAACGACTCCAAGCTGCCCAGCTCATGTTAAATCCGAAGAAATGTCAGCTGTTCCAAAACCGTGTCAACTACCTAGGCCATATAGTGAGCAATGAAGGAGTGGCGGTGGATCCAGAGAAAATTGCTTCCATTCAGCAATGGCCGCAACCAACCGACAAACATCAAATTAGGAGTTTCCTTGGACTTTGCACATATTATAGAAGATTTATCAGGAAGTTTGGAGATATTGCTAAGCCTCTAACTCGACTTATAGAAGAAGAAAGAGCTTTCCAATGGGACGAAGATTGTCAAACGGCTTTTGATACCTTGAAGAGGCATTTAACCACGGCGCCGATATTAGGATACCCTTAACCAGAGGGAGACTTTATTCTTGACACTGACGCAAGCAACGTAGGAATTGGTGGAGTGCTCTCACAGATCCAAGGAGGGCAAGAAAGAGTGCTGGGATATTTTAGTAAAGTCCTCTCCAAACCAGAACGAAACTACTGCGTCACAAGAAGAGAACGTTTGGCGGTAGTGAAGTCCGTGGAACACTTTTACCAGTATCTCTATGGTAGGAAGTTTTTAATCCGGACTGATCATGCAGCACTCAAGTGGTTGATGCAGTTCAAGAATCCTGAGGGCCAGATAGCTAGATGGATTGCACGACTTCAAGAGTATGATTTCAACATCGAACATCGAGCTGGAGTCACCGAAATGCCGACTCCCTGTCCAGACGACCGTGCCCAACAGACTGTTCCCACTACAACAAGGCGGAATCTAGGGAAGCTGCAGTTTCAAGAACTACTGTAGTCAACGAGGAATGGTCACCCACAAGGATCAGAGAAGATCAGGAGAATGATCCTCACCTGAAGATGATCCGGCAATGGAAGAAAGAAAACCGGCGACCTATCTGGCAAGAAGTGTTAAGATTTTCACCGAAACTCAAGGCGTATTGGGCTCAGTGGGGCTCCCTTGTCCTGGAAGAAGGGCTGTTGAAAAGAGTCCTTGAAAACGATGATAGTTCTGAGATGAGGAGACAGCTAGTTATCCCGAGAACAAGAGTAGCTGAGGTACTGAAGAAGTTACACGACAGTCCATCGGGAGGTCATATGGGAGTGAAGAAAACCCTTCAGCGAGTTCGTGAGAGGTTTTATTGGATGAACAGCTCCGACGATGTGAAGGACTGGTGTAAGAAATGTACGACTTGTGCTACATCGCAAGAGAAAGGCGCCTATGAAACAGTACAATGTTGGAAGCCCTTTCGAAAGGATTGCTTTAGATATCGCTGGGCCATTTCCAACGACAGAAAATGGTGGCAAATACATATTGGTTGTAATGGATTATTTCACAAAGTTACGCTATCCCATACCAAGAGGCCACAACTGTTGCGGATGTATTGGTGAAATAATTTATCAGCCGATATGGAGTGCCCTTGGAAGTCCACAGCGACCAGGGAAAAAAGTCATCTATTCCAGGAGATGTGCGAGAAGCTGGGAATGAAGAAGACCAGAACAACAGCATTACATCCACAGTCAGATGGAATGGTCGAGAGAATGAACAGGACTATTGGAAAATACCTGTCCAAAGTAGTATCCAGCTATCAGAGAGATTGGGACCAGTATATTTCCCTATTCGCATTGGCTTATCGATCTGCCGTCAATGAGTCCACGGGTGAAACACCGGCTAAAATCCTGTTTGGACGTGAAATGAGGCTTCCTTGTGACCTGGAATTTGGCTGTCGGCCTGGAGAAGATCTAGCAGGCGAAGACTACGCAATCCAATTGAGAAGAAGGCTGGACGATATTCATGAATTAGTTCTAACAAATCTTCAAGTTGCCAGCGGCAGAATGAAAAGTCGGTACGACACGCAGGCCACAGAAGGCGGTTTCAAAGAAGGGGACAAAGTATGGCTACACAACCCGGCGAGGAGAAAAGGATTTTCTCCAAAATTACAAAAATCCTGGGAAGGTCCATACTTAATCAAGAAAAGGATCAATGATGTTATATATCGCATAAGCAAGATCCCCAACGGAAAACCAAAAGTAGTTCACCAAAACCGACTAGCGCCATTCGAAGGAGACCATGACTTGGAGAAAGGAGTAAACCTTATTCGAGATGTGTCTGACCCTACCTTCGAGGAATTTATGGGCACGTATGGAGGTACCGGGAAAGCTAGATATGGAGTCACTTCGGAACAACAACAAGATCTGTTCACTCTCCCGGAAGATTATTCACTGGCATACAACATCCCCGCACGTATCAAGAACGCACGAGGGTTGGCAACCGTCTTTCGAAAGAAGTTCGGGCAATTAGAAAAACTTGAAGACCATATTCCAGCCCCTGGCAAGACACTGAAACTGAAACATAATTCGCGGTACGTCTTCTACGTGGTAACTAAAAATGAATTCCAAGATCGATCTACCTACCGCGATGTGTGGGAAGCACTTCGAAATCTCCGAGACCATGTGTTGGAATCCAACGTGAAGGAACTAGCTATGCCTAAGATAGCGAGTAACCAGTTGGATTGGCGAATCATCAGGAACATGGTAGAGATTATCTTCCAAGATACCGGTGTCCAGATATTAATTTGCAGCTAGAACCCCCGTTATCAGTATCCGATGAAGACGGTGCCCTGCTATTTCCATAAGCTCGGAAAGTGTAGAAATGGGGCCAGTTGCCGATTTAAACATCCAGTCTCGGCTACACAAAAGTTCCAGGAGGAACTTCCATTTAAGGAGGGGTTAATGTTACGAAACAGCACCCTGGTATAGTCCCTAAAACCGACTCTGTCTAAGCCAGGTATAAAAGTTAAAATTATGGCGATACGCACTGTTTACGACTCTACGACTTGTTTTTATTTAAGTCGCAGTCCGGAATTTACTAGTAAAAATGGCTTCAATATATAAGGGGACTGATCAGGAAGAGGAGGGAGTTGATAAAGTGATCTCGAGAAATAAATAAAAAATACACCGAACATTAAAGTGCTAATATAAATTAATAATCAAGTTTGTGTGCATATAAATTAAGTTTAAGTGATTAGTTAAGTATATATAAATTAAGTGTTAGTGTTTAAATAAATTAGTAAGTAGCCATACCGTGTGTTTGAAATTTATCCCACCCGTTTATTGTTTAAATAAATAACAAAAACATTACAATATTGTGAAGTAAATGATTGCACCACATCATAATCTCAATAACCCACATTCTGTCTATTAACCTCACTATTGAGTACGAATGCTCATTCGTTACTATGATGTATTCATTTACTTCACGATACGTCACTAAAACCACTTAAAAATCATAATTAAGTTGTTATTGCCGTAAAAATAATTAAAATATCTTTCAAATGAGGTATTTTGTGACTTTAGTTTCCAATACAAAATTTAATGATAGTAACGCCCTCTATCACACAATTGAAGTCAGGTGCTTGCCACTATTACTAGTCATAGTATAATTTCCTCTACTTTAATCTAGTTTTTGTTTCACTACTATATCTCATTCCTTTCAAAAGGTGTGAGGGGTGGGCACAATTTACGACCGCACTGTATAATCAGAACCTTAATATTCCCTAAGGTGTTTAGTGTTAATTATATACAAATTCAGCCAATTTACGTTTATTTCCAGCCTTTAATTTCGGCTCCTGCCAATTTAGTCCACGTTTCTTCACGATTTCCGCTACTGCATCATCCCAGGTTTTTCGTGGTCTCCCCCTTGGTCGCCTTCCACATGTATTTGATTGCCATATTATTTTTGCTTGTTGATTCTTTTTCATGCGTACTAAGTGACCATACCACCTTAACTGATTCCTTTCTATGCTTCTTTCTAGAGGTTCTACTTCTAGCTGTTCCCTTATATAATCATTTCGATTATGTCCCTTCTTGTGATTCCCAATACTGCTCTCAGATACTTCATCTCAACCGTTTGTAACTATCTTTTTTCTCTCTCTCGTAAAAACCCAGCATTCATTCCATACTTATTAAATAGAGAGTTAGCGTTGAAAAATGTAAAAGACAAATCTTTCATACAAAAACAAGAAAAAAAAACAACTATGGAATTACTTTAGAGATAACAAAATATATATGATACCTAGCTCAAATTATTTTTGAATAAATGTGCTATTGGATCTAGTATTTATAGAGCTTCCCTTAACACTACCTTTTGAATTATTCTGTGAGCTGACTGTTTTTATACAAGTAGATAGAGGAGCCAGAGAAATGTTTTTACTGACTAAAAATTAGTTTATTGAAAGGACTATGTTCATTATCGTAATTCAATACACTGTTATCCTTGATGCTTGGTGTCCCAGATCATTATAAGTGTCAGTCGGCGACATTTTCATCGGTTTTTGAAGACGGAGGCCTTCCGCTTCGTGATTCTTCTTCAGTCGTTCCTCTTTCTCATGAAAATGCCTTAAATATCCGAAAAATGTACAGTAGAAACGGTGAAGTTTTCCATTACGTGACTTAGTTGACGATAATATTCAACATACTATGTTGTTACTGTCTTCTTCTAATAACAGAAAAAGAGCGAAACTCAATACCCCAAGTCAAAAGCAAAACATAGCAGAATATAGCAGTAATAAAATATGTTTCACTTACGGAGAACCAAATAAATAGCGAATTCTATTTCATACTGAGAGTGTATCACATGTATACCTGCCCCTCCTCCAAGTGGCGCGTTACAAGTATTTCCATATCGAATGCTACGTTGTCTGTTTCTTCAGGTACTTAATTTACCCACCACGGATGTGGGGGTTACTTTTTTTAGCAAATTTACTACTGTTTTTTCTGTAATTATTTTTCTTTGGGAAAAAATTTATCGAATTTAGAAGCAACTAAAAACTCGGGGAATAAGTGAAAAGGAAAAGAACGTAATTAAGTTACCTCTGACAAGACCGAAGTTATTGTCTTTCAAAGATAATATTAAATATTCTTACGCTCGAGTGGGTTCTTTTTTGCTCCCCTTTTCGCTGTTTTTACTTCTTTGTACTTTGTAAAACTTGATTCTTTGAATTGAGTTCGGTTTTCATTTTCAAAGGAATAAGATTCTAATTTTATTTATATATTGTAATTAGGTAATTATATTTATTTTCAAAAAATCATTAATCGCGTAAAAGAAAGTCGTCATTACAAATATATGAGACATATCTCAGAAAGATTTAAAAAATATTTGTGAATGGAAAAAATGGGTTTTATTCTCGAAAAGTTGGATATAAGTGAACGTTTTTAAGGAAAATCAGAACTTTTGACAAAAATAAAGCATTATTAAACTGGGTTTTTCTGGATGTCATGTACTTTGAGCAAATTATGGCAGTGAAAAGATGCATTGTAATTTGTTGACACACCGAAAATTAGAACTACAAATTCGAATAGCAAAAGCAATTATTCATCCTTACCTTTTGTAGATATAGCACACACTTTAGGTTCAAGTAATTTTTTATGAAAAACAAAATCGAAAATAAGGATCAATCAATAGACACCAATAACTTATTAAGGAATAATAATGATGGCTGTCAAGTAACGTCACTAAGGAGACACTACACGCGGAAACTCCGGAAGGACTCGGCTGCTTTTGGAGATCGTTAGTATTAGCGAGAATATTTAAATGCCTTTTAGTCCAATTTTCATATTGGGCTGTTCGTCAAAGTCCCTTTTAACCCAAAACTGTTAATGATGAACACAGTATAAAAATTGATATATTATATATATATATATATATATATATATATATATATATATATATATTACCTTTTTGTATGTGATTTCAAGAATTATAATCAAATACGTTTCTCGAATATTCTATAGACCACGTAATGGGAATTTTTTTAAATATTATATGAATATTCTATAAATATTTCCCAGGAATATTCAAGAATATTCTGAGGATATCTGCTTAATGTATATAGCAAGATAATCCAGAATATTCATAGAACATTCCAATAGGCATATTCTACAAATATCCAATTAATATTAGGGATATTATAAGAATATCTGTGGAACGTATATAGCAAAATTTCAAATATTTGTAGAATATCCAATATGGATGATACCTGTTGAGCGGGTGACACTGAATAATAGTACTCCTCCCTTTTTATATTTAGTTTCAAAGATAATTGATTGAAATTTGGAAGATCCTGTATACTTAATGAACGACAATAATGTACATATCAATTCTTTCAAAACTTCTTGTTCCACCAGGAATGATAGCAACTTTCGTTCAATATCGCCAATTATTTTATCCATAAGCTCCATTCGTGTGAGAGAGAATAGAATTACCCGCCAGGGAAAGCTTCTCTCTCGCACTTATTCAGTAAGCAAACGGTATGTCCCAAATTTAAATAAATATTCTTTGAAACTAAAGGAGAAAAGGAGGAGTACAATGATCCAGTGTTCCCTGGTATATATCTTACAATTATCTAATGAATTTTTCACAATTTCGAATTGTAGATATGTAGGCAAAAATATTTTTTAATGAAAGAATTAAAGCACGGGAAACACTGAGTTCAATTTAATTTATTTATACATAAATATAAGATGTACCTCATGACATAACTGAAACTAATATAATTTTCAAATCCGAGATTCCAAAATTCACTGACTTCCTCCATACTCAACGAACTTTTTGAAACCGATTTCTGCCGTTCCTTACATTTTGCTAAGAAAATTCCTGTTTTCAATTCAACTTCTTTGTTTGTTATGTTCTTGTCCAACTTTTGGACAGCATCTGAAACAATAAAATAATTATATTTTTGTTAATAAGCAATTTCTATTCTACTGTGATTTTTATGTATGTACGTATAATATAATATAATTCCAAAAACTGAAACTTAAAACATGAAGTTAAACATCAAATATGTAATTTAAAAAATAAGTCTTGTAGGAGACAAGTAAAAAGCAAAATATTCCAAACAAAATAGTGATTATAAGTTATTTGTTTCTTGTACTTGATATATTAAATTAATTTACATGTACATTCCAAAATAAAATAACATGATTATATCTACTACTGCTTCAAAGAGCTTTGTTTTTCCAAAGCATTTTTCCCTTTTTATCCATACTGTAGCCCTACATTAATCAGGATTTTTTGCAAGAATTTTTTAATATATTGTTGCAAATAAGAACCTTCCAATCTTGCCAGAGGTACAACCTAAAATTGTATTGATTTGAAAGTTAATCTCAAAAGTTTTAAAAACTGAAGAATTACAGTTTTTAAGCAAAGTTATAACAAACGAACAAAAATATAAGACCGCTTTCATCTATGTGAACAGTATAGGTACATATTCCTGAAACTAGACACTTGTACAATTGACCAGCAATAACTTTTATTTTCCAAATGTCAGAACTAATTTAACTTTTAATTATCAAATCACCTATTGTGTAGAGCTTTCTAGTCAATCCCAATTAATAAAAGGAATAGAGGTAACTATGAGCAATTTGATTAAGGAACTCATAGCATACATCTCGGTAACATAATTACGTGAAACTACCTGAGAAAATAAAATTTTGCTGCACCTTTAGCAACGAGGTGAATTTCTACTCTACTTACAATTGAAAACATTTATCCATCAATTTTGTTGCAAAAATTTATGTAATCAACAATTATTTCAATATTTTCATGCACTAAAATATAAAAAGTAACACATAAATACTCCAATATTTCGAGGCAGTTTCATTTTGATTTGTATATATTATTGAATGTTCAACTTACAAACTATTCATAGGATTCATTAGCAAGGCTGATTCAATTTCTTCAAACTTTGCCTCATCATTTATTGAAAGTTTTAGCAGAAAATCGATAATTTTCTGAAAAATGCATTGATAAATCAACAGTCATTAAAAAAATACGATAAAACGTACCTGTTTTGATGGGTTAGGTCGTATGTATTAGTTCCGCCCGTAGCATATAATACACCGTAGAAACATATTTAAACAACTTCACAGTGGCAGAAAATTGACTAATTAATTAACGATCAAAAATAATTAATCCTACTACTACTGAAATTAACTGTCTCGATCCTTACTTCGTGGAATCTACTCATATTAGTGTTTTAAATGAAACTCAACGTTTCTAGCTAATTCCACAATATAATGAAAAATATTAAAAATTCTAAAAAATGACAATTGTTTCGATAACTGACGATGATATTCAGTAATCGAAACAATTGTCAATTTTTTAGAATTTTCAATATTTTTGATTATATTGTGGAATTAGCTAGAAACGTTGAGTTTCATTTAAAACACTAACATACTACTACTATTTCACCAATAACAATAACCTATATAAGTCAACTGTCAACTGCAACTACTGACACATGCCCATAGAACAGAAAGAGCATTTGAACATAAATCAATAATCATAGAATATTCTTAGAACTATTTGATTCGAATATTCTAATAAGAATAATCTGAGGATATTCCAACTGGACTTACATTGAATATTCGATTTAGGTGTATCCACAGATATTCTAGATATCCCCAGAATAACCCTATAATATTTAGATATATACCTTCCAAATCGAAGACTGTCAGAACATCCCATGGATATCTGGTGCTATCTGGGTATAAGGCTCATTACGAACATCTTTAAGATGGCTTGTGCTATCTGAGTCCCCTATTGCTATTATGCTCAAGTTTAAATAGTATTCGCTAATGGGGAACTCGATTAATTGTCTTTAAAAAAGTCTAAATTTATAATATCAACAGCCTGGTCACTGTCCAAAGAAATAGATCACGTTAACATATTACTAACTACCGATCTTCCGGGCACAAAACCGTGTTGAGAAATGGGAATTCAATTGTTATTTTTGATAAAGCCCATAACCGATTCGCGAATAACAGACTCCATTAGTTTAGCTGCTATGGATACTAGGTTGATTGGTTTATAGTTATTAGGAATAAGTGCACGAAATAATAATAATATAATTATTGTACAAAACGTAATTTTTAATATTTATGTATGACGCTTCAGGCATGGCAACGTTGTAAGGAAGGTAGAAAGAATATGGCCGCTAGACCAAATCCGCATATCTGTAATGTAATAATGTCAATAAGGTATTAAGTTTGTATACAGTCCACGGCTTTTAATTATAGTTCAAAACAATAATAATGACTTGTGAATACTTTAGGCATGGCATGGCATTACAAACTCTAAGTCGCTTGTCACTTAAGATACCTGTTTATTTCCAGGTGAGTCCAACTTACAAATATTTCAAATTTATAACACGTCAACACATTCTAAATTTAAAATATTTAATGGCATCCAAAAAAATTTAAAATAATTAAACTGAACCGTTCGAAAAATAGCTTGTCTTCTGTTGGAATTGATGCTATCCATTTACGAAATTAACGGCTCTAATTTCAAGAGCTCTCGACTAATAAACGAACTACGTAATCCGTACAAAGTAACCAATGTATCCATCAATAGTCACGTGTACCATCTCAACGTTAAAAAGCTGAAAAAAGCTTCTGACACGTGTCCTTCGTTAAAAATATACGATCAGTCCGCGCGGATCCTTGAAAGTTGTTTATGTTTTCATGATAGGTAAAACGAGACATACACACGCCACGTCATATCAAATTCGAGGAGATATTGTCGAAGTAACGAACTCGAAAATTAGTGTTAACGATCCTTCAGTTCGATCATAATGTTATTTTGAAATTACTTTATTAGCTTGAACAAAGAATGTAATTTCAATAGTATGAAAGAATCTTTTTAAATTATTTGTTACAGATTTTTCTTAACAAATTGAATACTCTTTGGTAAATTCTATACAATAAACATAATCGAAAATATCTCATTTTAGAATACAAGGTGTCAATGTCGTCCAACAACAGCAAATTCTTTTTTTCGTTGAAGCCAAAAACATTCAATATGTTTTTGGTTGAAGCGAAATCAAGACCAAGTAAGTCTTCGAATTACACCGAGACAAACATGCAAATTGAAAACGCATTGAATGAAGGGTTAACATGTTTCGACTATTAGAAAACAATAGTATTAGTCAAAATGGCGTCTAAAATACTAAGATGAGCTGTGGGGGTGAAAAATTATGTTCAATATTACAAGAAGAGCTACAAAATACAAAGAAAGAAAATTCGACGGAGTTGTTGCACTAGATTTTGGATTCTAAGACGAAAATTATACTAATAAAAACCAACACGTGTGAATATAATTGAAAAAATGAAAAAAATATTTTTTTTGTATTTCGTATAAAAATTTTAAGTGATTTTTAAAAAATTGGAAGCAAAGCGCTTTCGACTGTTAAGTCATCATTATTTGTAAGCAAGTAAACCAATAAGTTATACTGATCTTACATTACAGTCAGTTTGCTGCAACTTTATTGCAGGCAAAATGAAAAAAAAGCAGTCTTCTTACATTTGAGCCTTTTGTTGCAAATTTCCAAGATTTTTTTGACAATTTTCATTATTATTGTTACGAAATAGCACACTAGTGTAGACCCTGAATCCGACTCTGTCCAAGCTATGTATTGTAATGTTTTTGTTATTTATTTAAACAATAATTCACTAACACTTAATTTATATATACTTGACTAATCACTTAATTATTAATTTATATTAACTGTATATTCACTCAAACTAATGTATATGAACACTTTATATTCACTTATTTACTGCTTAACTCACGATGTCAAATTATAAACTGAACTAACTCTTCCTGATCAGTCCCTTATATATTAAAGCCGGTTTTACTAGTAAATTCTGGGCTGCGGCTTACACAGTCACAAATAATTTTTCTGGCCTTTTCTAGATAACTCTGGTCACAAAAACAATGCTTACATAAGATAGTCGTAAACTCGTAAACAGTTTTTTATAACTGCGTATCCGCCATAATTTAAACTTTTATACCTGACTTAGACAGAGTCGGTTTTAGGGACTATACCAGTGTGCTGTTTCGTAACAGTATGAAAGTTAAAATTATGGCGGATACGCAGGGATTTCTTATAACTGTTTACGATTGGGACTATATTATATAGACATTCATTTTGTGACCAGTCTTATCTAGAAACTGCCAGAAAGCCAATTGTTTTTGTCTAAGCCGCAATCTAGAATTATCTAGTAAAAAAGGGCACTAATATATAAAGAACCGACCAGGGAGAGTTAGTTTAGTTTATAATTTGACATCGTGAGATAAACACTAAATAAGTGAATAAAGTAGTGAAGTGTTTATATAAATTAGTTTAAGTGAATATACTGTGTATATAATTAGTAAATAGTGTAGTAAATAAATAAATTAAGTGAACCTACCGTGTGTATGAATTAATCCCACCCGTAATAAAACGTTTTAATGAATTAAAAAAAAACATTACATTGGTGTCAGAAGTGGGATAATATAAATAAACTTCTACGTAAAAATAGCCAAGAGACAATGTGACCTGAAAGTGACGGAACTAAGAGCAGAATTGGAAGATCGTGAGTTGAAAACGTCCGGTAAGAAAAGTAAATTAGTAGAACGACTTAAAGTGGCACTGAAAAATGACGGCTTTCATCCAGAAACAGTTTTATTTATTGACGAGGCTTCCACCTTAATCTCGTCAATTTCTGCTAAGATTTCTACCATGGAAGAGAACATGGACGAGAAGATTTCTGCTATGGAAGAGAAACTTTCAACGAATGTGAAAAACGATATTTCTACCAGAGAAGAGAAGATTTCTGCCATGGAAGAGAAACTTTCAACGAATCTGAAAAACGGTATTTCTGCCATAGAAGAGAAGATTTCAACGAATGTGAAAAACGATATTTCTGCTATGAAGAACGATATATCTGCCGATATATTATTAATGAAAAACGACATTGCCGCTGACGTTGAAAATGAAATTTCGTCTCTAAAATCTGAAATCGAGAATAAGATGTCAACGATGGACGAGAAAATTAAGAATAAGATGACAACGATGGGCCAGAAAATCAAGGAGTTAGAAAGAAAGATGACAGATATAAGAACTCAAGACACGCCTGCGGAAGAAAAGAAGACCGAGCAAACAAAACCTTGCAAGCCAGAAACACACTCTAAGTTAGAAGACATTGGTAGTTTTACCCGAGTCAAGGCCCCAAAGTTCGATAGAAAAATGCGGAACAATTATGTGAAACAGTTTGAAGCAACCGCTAGAGTGAATAATTGGTTCGATAAGGAGAAGGCAGTGAATGTAACCATCTCGCTTCGCAGAGATGCCTTAGATGTACTTCAGACGATACCTTTGGAAGAAACGGATGACTTCGAGCAGCTGAAGAACAGGTTGGACATGCGATATGGTCATGAACATCTAGAACATTTGTACCAATCTCAGATGAAGAACCGAAGGCAGAAAAATGATGGATCCATTTAAGAATATGAGGTGGACATTGCCCGACTAGTTCGATTTGCTTATCCGTCAGCACCAGAGAACATGATGGAATGTCTGGGCATCCAGGCCTTTATTGATGGCTTACGTGACCCCGATATGCAGAGGACGCTTCGTTCAGCCCATCCGAAAACATTAGTCGACGCATTGACAGCTGCTCTTGAATATGAAGCAGCAACGAAGGCTTTGAGATATAACAAAAGTCGAACCATACAGGAAGAAGGTGACGTTGACAGACTTGACCGGATCGTCAACTTGTTGAAAGGTATAGTAGACAAGAAGCCGAAGAAAATCAGGTGCTGTAATTGTGGCGAGCTAGTGCATACACGCAGTTCATGTGGGCGTCCTACGACTCCTGCAAACCAAGAAACTCTTAAATGCAAAGCAGCCACGAAGAGCTCGCGTTACAACACAGGTAGGACCATGCATTGACAGCTGCTCTTGAATATGAAGCAGCAACGAAGGCTTCAGGATATAACAAAATTAGGACCATGCAGGAAGAAGATGACGATTTCAAATTTGACCAGACCGTCAAATTGTTGAAAGGTATGGCAAACAAGAAGCCGAAGAAGATGAAATGCCGGAAGTGTGGCGAGCTAGAGCACGTACGTAGTCCGTCTAAGCGCCCCAAGACTCCTGTAACCCATAAACTCCAGTCACAGGAGAAATCAGACAGGGGTGAACATCCAGCTGATGTGAATCACCGAAAATCCAACTCTTTGCCTAGACGATCATTCCGTGTAGAGTATTCACAATGCAACATGTCGAAATTTAAGGAAGTTGCAGTTTCAAGAATTAAAGTAGTCTACGAAGAATGGTCACCCAGCTGGATCAAAGCAAATCAGGAGAATGATCCTCACCGAAAGAAGATTCGGCAATGGAAGGAAGAAAATCGGCGACCTACATGGCAAGAAGTGTCAAGATTTTCACCGACATTCAAGGCATATTGGGATCAGTGAGACTTCCTTGTCCTGGAAGAAAGGCTGTCGAAAAGAATCCTTGAAAACGATGATGGTTTCGAGATGAGGAGACAGTTAGTTATCCCGAAAACGAGAGTAGCTGAGGTACTTAAAAAGTTACACGACAGTCCATCAGGAGGTCACCTGCGAGTGAAAAAAACCTTTTAACGAGTCCGTGAAAGGTTTTATTGGATGAACAGGTCCGACGATGTGAAGGACTGGTGTAAGAAATGTACGACTTGTGCTACGAGTAATGGACCCCATCGAAAGCGAAAGGCACCTATGAAACAGTATATAGTTGGAAGCCCTTTCGAAAGGATTGCTTTAGATATCGCTGGACCATTTCCGACGACAGAAAATTGTGACAAATACATACTGGCTGTAATGGATTATTTAACAAAGTGGGTGGAAATTTACGCTATCCCGAACCAAGAGGCCACAACTGTCGCGGATGTATTGGTGAAAGAATTTATCAGCCGATATGGAGTGTCCTTGGAAGTTCACAGTGACCAGGGAAGAAATTTCGAAAGCCATCTAGCCAGGAGATTTGTGACAAGCTGGGAATGAAGAAGACCAGGACAACAGCATTACATCCACAGTCAGATGGAATGGTCGAGAGAATGAACAGGACTATTGGAAAATACCTGTCCAAAGTAGATTCCACCCATCTGAGACATTGGGAAACTTGAAGACCAGATTCCAGCCCCTGGCAAGACACTGAAACTGAAACATAACTCGCGATACGCCTTCTGCGTGGTAACTAAAAATGAATTTCAAGATCGATCTACCTACCGCGATGTGTGGGAAGCACTTCGAAACCTCCGAGACCATGTGTTAGAATCCAGCGTGAAGAAACTGACTATGCATAAGATAGCGAGTAACCAGTTGGATTGGCGAGTCATCAGGAACATGGTAGAGGTTATCTTCCAGGATACTGTTGTCCAGATATTAATTTGTAGCTACAGCCCCCGTTATCAGTATCCGATACAGACGGTGCCTTGTTATTTCCATAACATCGGAAAGTGTAGAAATGGGGCCAATTGCCGATTCAAATATCGAGTCTCGGCTACACAAAAGTTCCAGGAGGAACTTCCAATTAAGGAGGGGGTAATGTTACGAAATAGCACACTAGTGTAGACCCTGAATCCGACTATGTCCAAGCCATGTATGAAAGTTAAGATTATGGCGTATGCGCAGGGATTTCTTAGAACTGTTTACGATTGTGACTATCTTATCTAGACATTGTTTCTGTGACCAGTCTTATCTAGAAAATTCCAGAAAGCCAATTGTTTTTGTGTAAGCCGCAATCTAGAATTATCTAGTAAAAAAGGGCACTAATATATAAAGAACCGACCAGGGAGAGTTGGTTTAGTTTATAATTTGACATCGTGAGATAAACAGTAAATAAGTGAACATAAGGTAGTGAAGTGTTTATATAAATTAGTTTAAGTGAATATACTGTGTATATAATTAGTGAATAGTGTAGTGAATAAATAAATTAAGTAAGTGAACCTACTGTGTGTATGAATTTATCCCACCCGTAATAAAACGTTTTAATAAATAAGAAAAAACATTACATTATTATAACATTAATTTTAAGGAAAATGAATATAGAAAAAACAAAAGTTCTACTTCTGGCAATCACTACTACTGCTGCTCTTACCCCCATTGAAAACATGAGGAATATATCTACTTGGAAGAAACTGTGGTTAAATAGTAGAATGGGAATCTTAAAAATTACATACGAATTCAAGGATTGTAATAACTTGAAAGCCTTTAAAAACTACCTCAGAATGGATGACCCTACATTCGATAAGTTGTTAGAAAAAATTGAGCATCAAAAAAATAAAACAGTACTAACCAAAAAAAAAGTTAAGTATAGCATTGAGATATCTTGCTACTGATGAAAGTTTTGTGGCATTACAATATAACTTCAGAATATCCAATAGTGCTATTTCTCTTTTCATTCCTATTGTTTGTAAAACAATTTATGATGAATTGAGGAAAGATTATTTAAAAGTGAGTATTTTCTTTTATATAAAGTATGAGTGGATTATTGTGGTTATTTATGTTATGTTCAGCAGAATGGCTGGAAATTGCCAAACAATATGATGAGCTATGGAATATGTCAAATTGATTGTGGTCACTAGATGGAAAGCATGCTCAAATAAAATAGGGATCTGCTTTATTTAACTACAAAAAGGAACATAGTATTGTATTATTGGCTTTAGTTGATGCACAATATACATACATAAATGTCGGAATGAATGGAGGGGTTTCAGATGAAGGAGTTTACAGGGGGAGTGATTTGAGTAAATCAATATTAAATAATTCCTTGAAATTACCTGAGGATAGACTACTTCCATTAAGAACTCAACCAGTTCCATTTGTAATTGCATCATTCCCACTGAGCTCTCATATTTTGAAGCCCTACCCATTCCACAAAATGAGCAAGCAACAAAGAATTTTGAACTATAGATTGAGTAGAGCTCGCCGTGTGGTAGAGAATGCTTTTGGAATTCATGCCAATCGTTTTAGAGTTCTTTTGTCAAATGAAGACAAAATCTACAGGTACAGATACTGAAGCAAAAATTAACAGATAATTTACATGTGATTATGGTATGAGTGCTGAAAATAGGCCAAAAGTAGCAGCAACTCAGACAATAAAGGAATACAATATATTTTTCAATCAAGTTAGACGGGTAGCATGGCAAGAAAATAAAATTTAAACAAATAAATTGTCATTCTCTCAAAAATTCGTTTAATTTTGATTATCTAGAACTGTTATTCTACAAACATCAATTCTAATGAACAGTTCTTGAAGAGTAGAATATTAATTTGAGAACAATTTTAATATACAAAAGAAAATATAGTAGAGGTATTATTGGAAATGCAAAGTACCCTATTATTGAAATGCCCTGTACTTATAATTTCTGAAAACTTGAATAAATTTATACATTTTTCAATAAATACTAGTCATCTGAACAAAGATTTTCTCTGCATGTTCTTTTTGCAACCATTATTTGTTACATCACTTTCTCTTTGAAATTATCTAATATTTCATCATTTTTATTTTGCCAAATACCTGGAAATAAAAGCATTAGGTTAATTACAATCAGATGTTTTTGGAAGTTTGGAATTTCCTTTTAAGAAGACAGGAAGCTCCTGCAAAATGAAATATTTTTGTAGACTATGATAACCTATGATTATAGATGTTTTCTGCAAGATTTGACATGACTGAATTTTATTATATATAGGTACTCATCATTATAGAGTGAAACATACAAAGTAAATAATCACTTATATATATTTTTGATCAAATACATGTATCTACCTTGAGAAAAGATCTATATCTGCATCTTGATGACTATTTTTTCTGATTTCACGCTCATTGAAGAGTTGGTCTTTGTTCTTCTTTCTCAGCCACTTCTTATCCACTCCTGGACGTAAGCCTCTTTCATATTTCTCCATGCTGTCCTGTCCTGTGCTTGTTGAAACCATCTGTTTCCGGCCTATCTTTTGATATCATCAAGCCATCTTCTCTGTGGTCTTCCTGTGCTTCGCTTTGTTTGTCTTGGTCGCCAGTACGTTAGTTTGGTTGTCCATTTAGCTTGATCCTGCCGGGCCACATGCCCTAACCATTGCCATTTCAGCTCCGCAGTACGCTTTATTATATCCATGACTTTAGTGCTTTGTCGGATATCTTCATTCCTTTTTCTGTCTCTGAGAGTAATTCCGAGCATCGCTCGTTCCATCGCTCTTTGCATCACTCTTAATTGATTTGCTGTCCTCCCTGTCATTGCCATTGTTTCCAGTCCATAGGTCGCTATCGGTAGTATACAGGTATCGAAAACTTTTCGTTTAAGGTTGATCGGTATGCTGCTATTTCTGAATATATAGTTCATTTTTCCGAACCCCGCCCAGGCTAATTTTATTCTTCGTTTAATCTCAGCCGTTTGATTTTCTTTTCCTATTTTTATTACATGTCCCAAATATATATATACTCTTCCACGTTTTCTAGTTTTGTACCATCTATATATATTTGTTCGTTGGTGTTACTTATTATTTTAGTCTTTGCGATGTTCATTTTTAAGCCGATCTTTTTTGAAGCATTATTAAGTTGTTCTAACATGTTGCTCAGTTCGTGCACGTCACTGCTTATCAGGACAATGTCGTCAGCAAACCGAAGATGGTGTAGATAGGAGCCGTCGATATTTATTCCTTTTGTTTCCCATTGTAATGTTTTAAAGACGTTCTCAAGCGCCAGAGTAAATAATTTTGGTGATATTGTATCACCCTGACGTATTCCCCTATTTACCTTAATCTTATCCGTTTTTAGATCTTCATTTATTTTGACATGAAAAGTGGCATTTATATATATATATATATATATATATATATATATTTTAATAAGTTTGTGTACCTGGAATCTATTCTAGCATCGTTCATAGCTTGTATAAAGGCCCACGTTTCGACAAAATCGAACGCTTTGTGAAAATCCACAAATGCCAAGTGAAGGGGTATGTTGTATTCCGTTGTTTTTTCTATCAGTGTTCTAATAGCTTGTAGGTGATCTATAGTACTGAACCCTTTACGGAATCCCGCTTCCTCTACTGGCTGGTACGCGTCCAATTTATTTGTTAGTCTATTGGTTATTATCCTGGTGAGGAGCTTATACATATGAGAGAGAAGGTTAATTGGCCGATAATTTTCTATGTTGCTGTTATCTCCTTTTTTAAAAAGCAGGATCACTTCCGCGTTTTGCCATGCATCGGGAATTTTGCCTTCTTGTAGACATTTATTTAAAAGAATTTGTAAAGATTTCTCGATAACCACTCCTCCCATTTTCAGCATTTCACATGTGATTCTGTCTTCTCTTGGACTTTTTCTATTTTTCATTTGCTTGAGGGCAACCTGTATTTCTTGCTTTGATATTTCAGGAATGTCTTCAGAGCCCACATTGCATATAACCGTGCTCGTAATTCTAGGGTCCGGTGTAGTAGATGTGTAAAGACGGGTGTAGAATTCTTTGATGTGTTCCGCGATCTTTTTGCTGTCCGAAATTATGTTTCCCTGTTGATTTTTCATTTTGGTGATGATTTGTTTACCAGAGGATAGTTTTGACCTTAAGACTTTCATATTTACATTATCCTCTATTACGTTTTTGATTGTCTTAGTGTTATAAACTCGGATGTCTTTTCTTACTTCTCTATGTATTCGTTTATTTAGTTCCCGATAATTTAGTGCATCTCTGGATGTTTTCTTTCTTTGTTCCATAAGTTGTAACGTCTCTGGTTGTATTTTAGAGTTCTTTTTGTTTTTTGATTTCATGCAAATCTTCCTTGTCGCAATGTGGATGTCGGTTGTGATTTTTTTGTTCAGTTCGTCTATGTCCATCCTATTCAATGCTTCAGTTGGTTCCAGTTTCTTTTCTAGTTCGTTTTGATAATCCTTTTTCCTATGTACAAGCTCCTCAGCCTTAGGGATCTTGTCTATACGAATGAGTTTGTTTCTTTCAGTTTTCAGGTTGAGGCTAAGGGATGCTCTTACCAGTCTATGATCGCTGTTTGTATCGAATCGGTTTAGTACTGATACGTCTGTGCAAATTTTTCTGTTATTCGAAAGTATGAAGTCGATCTCATTTCTAGTTTCCCCATCGGGGCTTTTCCAAGTCCACTTTCTTTGCTTAGGTTTTTTAAAGTAAGTGTTCAGACAGTAAAGGTTTTCTTTATTTAAGTAATTTACTAGCATATCTCCTCTGATTTCTTTATACCTACACCGAAATTTCCGACGTTGTCCGCGTCAGTTGTGCTCTTCTGCCCAATTTTAGCATTAAAATCACCACTTATTATTTTTTAATGAGTTTGCTGTGAAGTCATGGCCTTTGATAGATCTTCGAGAAAGGTTTCCACTTCTTCATCATCTGCCTGGCTTGTCGGTGCATATCCGTGAATAAACTGGATGCTATATCTCCTGTTTAATTTGAGGATCATGTATATAACCCTGTTAGAAATCGAATTTACTTCAGTTATCATATGTTTAATTTTTTTATTAATAAGAAATGCCACTCCTCCTTGATCTCTAGGTTGGATGGAGTTATTTTGGTATAATATGTGTCCTGATTTCAGGGTAGTGGTTTTCTCTCCTGGTAGGCGTGTTTCGCAAAGCCCTAGGATGTCCCATTTTATGTGTTCCAATTCTTCTTCTAGTTTAACAAGGACTTCTGGCGTGCTCATTGTTCTGATATTATATGTAGCTATATATATATATATATATGTTGGTGACATTCAACTTGTGTTGTTTCTTATGGTTTATCGAATTTTTGTCTCCCCCAGAATCCGAAGTGAGGCAGACTGATCTAAGATCAGTGTGAGATTCTACACGCTTGGCGTTACTCACCTGGGGTATTTTGTTTGAATTCGACATTTTAGCATAATTCAATGAAAGGTTTTTGGCATATAAAACGCCTCGCTTGCCGAGCGTGTTGGCGAGTGTTCTTTTCAGACGCCCATTCTGGGTCAGACGCTGTTTGTAGCCGCTCATTCTGAATCAGACGCTACAATGCTAGTTTTGGTCCGCCCCGAGTATTTCATTTCCTCGGTACCACCCATATCTGGGAGGCTTTCCCCTATCCGCCACCTGGGGAGGCGCCCGATGGAGGACTAGCAACCCCACACAGGTCTTTGTTACATTGAGTGAATGATACGACGAGTACTCACTGTGTATTTATTATTAAAATTCAGCTAAGGGCTTTCGGCCATTAGGTCATTCTCATAGCTGTCGTCGTGAAATATCCTACAACAGGTGTCAAAAAAATCCAATGCATACAGAATTAAAAAATGTATGATGTTACATCATTATTGAAATAAAATCATTAAAAATACCCTCTCAAGACACTTATATTTCACATAATGTAACGTCCTATTTAAAAGTGTAAAGTTTACACAGCTGAATTTTAATAATAAATACACACTGAGTACGCGTCGTTTCATTCACTCAATTTATATCTAGTGTGTACACCACACCCAGACAGTTCTTTGTTACATTGTCTAATATGTTTGACAATTGTGAGTCTTCTTGTTTTCGTTCCTTCAAGACAGGAGGATCTCTTTTTCGGTATAGTAGAGGTTCTTCTGAATTTTTTGAATATGATCTTTATTGTGGTTTTGAACCTGAAGATGATACACATGATACTCTTCATCATGAGATTCTGGAGGAGAAAATGGGTTTGAAATGTCCCATCAAAAATAGTTTCTGATTCCTAGAAATAAAATTAATAATAATAATAGAACCTTATTAAGCATGAATGTATTGGCTATAGGTCATACTTTCCAAAATACACAAAGGATACATAATCGCAAAGGATACAAATACATTTATTCATTAATGGAAAGAAACGAAAGATTCAGAAATGTGTCTATGATCAAAAATAAAGTAAAGTTTTAAATAGTTTTGACAATACTATTACGACAGATACCAATCTAAGGAAAGAATAGAGGTATTCAAGCGAGACAATGGTAAATACCACGGGCATATCCCTGGTTGTCCTTGGTCATAGCCCTTTGACGTATGTTGTTTAATTTTAATTTTACTTTCTCTATGGTCATTCTCTTGTTGTTAATTTCTAATTCCTAAACACATGTAGGTACAATACATTTTTCTTTCTTAAAAATTAGGTATTAAAGAACATATTTGTTCTGTACCCACCGTTTAATAACAGAGAAGCTGTTTCCATGTCGTCGACAATCATTTCTACGTCCCTGCCTTCATAATTTAAAGAAAATTTGAATCATGTTCGATGCATTGTTGAATGAAGTTACTGATCAACATAACCAAAAACCAAAACAAACAAATGTCACTCAGAAGGTGGGGGTTATAAAACAGCTTTCGACCTGTGTAAATACCGCGGTCAGTGAAACATCAAGTGGTGACGTCTAAGGGCTATACAATGACGTCACAACTAGATGACCAACTATAACCGAAGGCGCTTGAACGAGGATGGTATTTACCAACTTCTATTGGTATTTTGCGGTCATTCGCTTGAATACCTCTTTAGATGATGAATAACTGACAGCTGACATGGAACAATCAATTCCCAAACAAATAGATCCCAAACCCAGGAACATTGCTACCTAAAAACCACTGAAATAAGAATCAAAACGGAAGGATAGTCTAATGAAAACTCATTCCAAAATCGAATTAAATAAACTTGTTCAGTAGCAACAAATAAGTTTTAATATTAAGTATAAATCCAAACGAGAACTCAAAGTTAACACTAGTAATAAGTCATCAAGTCTAATGGAAACCAAACCCAAAATTTAAGTTAAGACACCACTCCAGAACTTTAATGTGAATAAATGAAGGTTCAGAAATTTATCCATGTTAGAAAAGATTAGAAGATTGATGAAAAGTTTCACAATATTATTGAAGTAGACGTCAAAAAATAAAATGAACAGAAAAACAACGAATGAATGACATAAAATCTTGATGAGAAGGGACTATTAATTAGAATAACTCAAGATTCCACCTACAATAAACAAATCAAGGAGAACCAACTATGATCCGAATTCAGCAACCGTGATAAGGAGAAACAAAATTAAAGTATAAACTCGAGCGAGAACTTAGACTTAAACACAATATTAAGCCTAGTCTAATGAGAACAAAACTTAAGCAATAAGTCAAGCAGCTCGTCAAGAAATAAACAATTAAATGTGTGCCAAAACCTTTCCTTCCAAAGTGTGTTAAAAGGTTTAATATTATGAGCAAGAAGAAAGAAGAGTCAAAAAAATTGAAATAATATTAAGTTATAACAGATATAACTCCGCTATGCCAGTCCCAAGCCTGGGGCCTTACCACGCAAGAGGTAAGGAAGGAGGAGGGATCGAGGAGTAACACCTCGCTAAAAAACCTAGGTTCAGCTGGTTCCGGCTGATAGTACCTTGTAAGGGCCCCTTGCCCAGGGTTACGGATAAAGACCACACCGGCGGGGAAGGCGGAGAAGAGAAGCTCCGACACGGCGGATCCGGCGTAAGTGGCAACCCTGCTTTTAGGGGTAGTATAATGGCAACTAGCACTGAGCAAGGGCAGCTGGCTGCTCAGAACTGACCCCAAGCAAGGTGTGAAGGAAAAACTTCATTAGTTGGGAATCAGACATCAAACGGCAGAGTAGAAACCACAGAAAGGCGTTTGAATAGCGATGCGGAAGGCAAGAGGAAACCACCTCATTATATTTCCCTGGTATAATCATCATGACAAATACACTAAAAACAATGGCCCTTAGTCCCTTGCAGTCCTTCAATGGACAAATGGTGCAAAGAATCCCCGGGAGGAAATTAAAAATTGGAACGTGGAATGTTAGAAGCCTTTTCCAGGCTGGCAAACTGGGCAACTTAACACTGGAAATGAACAGACTGAAAGTTAATACATTTGGAATTAGTGAAACCCGATGACCCGGTAGTGGCATATGCATAACTGATGCAGGAACATTTTACTACTCTGGTAGTGACGATCAACAAAAGCATCCAAACGGTGTTGGAATTTTGGTAGACAAAGAAACAATTAAATCTGTTACAGGATTTGTACCCCTCTCAGAGAGAGTAATGATGATACAGTTAGAAACATCAAAGATACGAACAAACATAATTCAAGTGTACGCCACAACGGCTCAAAGTGAAGACAGAGAAATTGATGAATTTTACGGACAAATAGAACAATTATGGAAGAACATTAAGAAACACGAAGTGACAATTGTAATGGGAGATTTCAATTCCAAAATCGGTAGAGGAGGGGTTGTGGATGTCATTGGAGAGCTCGGACTGGGACAGCGTAACGAGAGAGGAGACAGGCTGGTTAAATTTGTCCAAGAGAAAGATATAGTAGTGACAAACACCTTATTCAAACTACCACGAAGAAGATTATACACGTGGAAATCACTACAGGACACAAAATATAAAATAGTAAGAAACCAGATCGACTATGCCATGATTAATAAACTATACAGAAATAGCATACTTTTAGCCAAGACATACCCCATAAAATAATAGGGAAAAGAAGCATAGGAAGAAGACGGATGTCGTGGCTTCGAAATCTCAGAGAATGGTTCAACTGTACATCAAACGACCTGTTCAGGGCAGCAGCAAAATAAAATTAGTCATGATGGTCGTCAACCTTCGCAACAAGTGGGCACCTTAAGAAGAAGAAGATAACAGATTGCGAGATATAATACGAAGTTACCATAACTAGTATATAGTATAATAAGTTTGTTAATATTTAGAATTTTAGCCTTCTATGAAGTTGGATGTAAGATCTATTGAAATTAACTTGAGTATTTAAACAAGAGTGGTTGACCAACAATTCATTATTTATGTGTATGTCTTCAAAAAAATCCAATCTATTGTAGTACCTATTAGTGATCTCATGTAAAATTTTTGAATTTCTATTAGGGCTGAAGTTATGATTGTTGAACCTCGGGTTATAGATAATACTTGTCATTGAAAACAAAAAATCCTGTGAGAGGCCAAAACTCAAAATACTCAAAATTGGTGCGATCTTCATTCACGTGTGATGATACTAAGGACTCATACAAGTGGGAAAACTTCTAATTTAACGTGAACAAGTAACTAACATCAAACGATACCATCAAGCAATTAGATTTAGAAATATTTTCTAAATTGTTCAATTTATTAATCAAATCAAGGGTATCTTTAACCTAATCTGCAGGTTTGAAATTGGTCAATTCTCAAATAAGTTTATATATAAATGTGACCAAAACCGAAGCTGGAATGTTCGTAATCGTATAAATCTTGGGAAGACCATACAAGCGAGGAGTAACAGGATTACTAGAAATGAGAAAACGAGAATGTTGAGTAAAAAATGCCTTCCTAGTACCCAAAAAACGTTCATCTTACCAATGAAAGAGTTTAGTTGGATTTGTTTGTAAAACCTTCAAATTATATTCTGAAAGAAAATATTCTACCTTATCAAGGTAGTCTACCCTATTAGAAATGGCCAAAGAATTACTTTTGTCGAGCTTAGACATGATAAAATCATTATCTCTTATCTTCAACCTAATACTTTTGAGAACTGAATTCATATGCTTATGGCTATAATCCAAAAAATGTTATTTAGTACGTTTAAATCTAGATAAACAGTTATGAATATCACTCCTAATCATCTCCTTGACCCCACAATCCACTGTCACCGGCTCAATAACAACCTCAATCTCGCCTGCAAAATCCGAAAGATTTCTCTCAGATACCTAACTACCCAATGCACACTTGAGTCTCAACCCCAACAAATACATCTCATCATCATCAAACAAAACGTCAGAAAGATTCTTAAATCACGAAAAAAAATTATTTATTTCTCAAAGAAAATTATACTGTATTTTTAGTTTAATGAGCTTTTACGTAAAGTATTTTCATACATACCAAAATAAGATACAAATATTTAGAGACTCCTCTAAAGCCTTCGATAAAGAATGTCACAAAAAACTTCTCAGCAAGTTAAGCAAATATGGAATAAGAGGAACCCCATGTAACTTAATTAAAATGTATATTTCGTATAGAGTGCAATATGTAGGCATTAACGATACGTTTAGCACACCAAAGAAAGTTACATTTGGAGTTCCCCAAGGAACGGTCATGAAGTCGCTTCTTTTTATATTAAATTTTTATTTTCCATCAACTCCGACGACACGACCATTATATATTTTGCCCCAATTTAGGAAATATTAAAAGGAAACATTGAAAATGACTTTCCACAAATTTATAAATGTTTCCTGTATAATAAACTAACAATTGAATACAATAAAAGTTGCTATTTACCATTCCCTTTATATTCTTGCTACTTTTAGATTACATTTAGATCCATTAAATATATGCTATAGTGAACAAATAATTACGGAAGCAGAAAGTATCTTGCTTGGTAATAACATCGATCTCCATGTTCGCTGTGAACTAGAAATAAAACAAATTGTTAAAGAAAATAGGGGTTTATTACCAAAATTTAAACATCTAAAATATTTTCCACCTGTCACCAGCTTGAAAACTATATATTTTTCTTTAATAGAGTCGCAGCTAAACTATGGAATTCTGGGATGGGGAATATACGATTCATATCTAAACGAGTTTCATGTAATACAAAAATGGATTCTGAAATGAATTTATCAAAAACCTATCTTCTATCCGACTATTCAGTTATATCTATAGTGAGTCTAATTTATTCGACATTAGGCAGCTATTTTGCAAGAAAATACTCTTATTTGTCAAACAAGGAACATTTTTATAATGACAGAAAAAAAGAAGATATGATATTATAAATATTAAAGCTCAGATACTACTAACCCTATGGGGATATCCTGGATATATTTTTTTCTCATTTAAGAAAAGTGTAAAAAAAAGTAATTTTATAAATATAATAATGGAATTATGATATTTCAAGTGATCTTATCAAATCAAAAACAATCATGAATTCCGACAATTCGTAACAATCAAGCTGACAACTATCCCGACCACTGAACCCCCTCGACCCTTGGGACTCCACCATAGAGAGCCGGAGCGCGGGGTGTGTATCACTATAATCAATTCCGGAGCGTAATTCGCGGTGGAAATCCAGTAAACGTCCCAAATTGGCGAAACCGGGAAATTCTCTTAGTGCGAGAAGAGGTGTAGGAGGGTAGAGAGAGAGGAAAGGAGAGTGGCCTCAGGGCGCGATCGATACGCGGTGTCGCATCAGCGGGGGGCTCCTACTGTCGCAGCGGGGCCCCAACCGACGCTGTGGGGCTCCAAGCTACTGGCGGCGAGTCTCGCGGAACAAAAACTTCTCTCGCACCTCGAGAATCAACGCGAAGACCGACAACAGATTTATCATTGTTGGTTTAATAACGATGCAGACATATTAGACATTGATTTCATAATAAAAAACATAATATCTATATATTTAGAAAATCGAGATTTTACGTTGTACAAAGAAAGCAGACTTTTTAGTTTTGTATACATATAACATTTATCTTTGATTAACATGTATTATTTCTACCAATTTCTTTTATAAACTCCTGGATTAAATTAATCACAAATATTCGCAATATAATACGGGGTAAAATAAAAGAAATTCTGCACGTGTAATCACTTGAGGGTTCGTGTAATCTAATGCTATTCAGTTCAACGAATTATGATAGAATTCTTTATTAACAATATCATTTTGAAAACAAATCCAATTTACAAGAATGTTTGATGCTTTGCAAATAACTAACTAATTACTTAATATTAAAACAATTTAAAAAAAGCTGTGTTATATTTAAACAATTTGAAATATTTGATAATCGATTTGATATTTTATTAGTTTTATTATGACTTAAAAGTATTTCTTAACATTACTGTATTTTTCCATCACACACGTTACGTAGTAGAAAATTGCCACACATTCAACTTGCTCTGTCGACTATTTAAAGCATTTCATTTTGTCAATTGGAACAAACTGTTGAAGACATTGAAACAATTAGGTATGCCACAACACCTTGTCGCTCACATATACAGCCTCTATAAAGGGGCCCAAGAAAAAGTAACGATAGATTCAGTTATATCAAATCAGTCCTCCTATACTATATTACTTTTTCGCCCAACCCTATCTAAAAGCTGTTTTAGACTACATAATTTCTTGTACAAAATCTGAAACACAAATTGTTTGGCAGCAAATTTAATTCTGAATTATACTGTACAATAAAATGTTCAAGAAATAGTTCGTGATTCTGCGCAGTACATCGTTTTTCTCAACTCTCGTAATACCAATGTTAACGTCAAAATAAAAATTATCTATGTTAGAGGCTAATTGTAATGTTCTCTGATCTTAGTGAAACGTCAAAAATAAAACATAACCTAAAATTTTTAGGGTTGTATTCGTTTTGTGTGTGAATTATTGATTATTACTTTTCCGCCCAACCTATCTATATGCGAGAAAAGTAATGGTTTACCCCAAAAAAAGGTGGAATTTTGAAAATTTTTTTTTGAGTTATTTTTACGTTTTCCATCAACAACACGAAAAAACGGTTTTTAGAAAAAAATCCTGTGTGTATGTCGTCGTCGTCGGCCACTTTTCCTTACATGTCTTGTTAGCACAATACAGCCACCAGAGTGCAATAATTCTCCAATTTTATGATTGAATATTGTTAAGAACATGTCACAGATGAACCCTATTGATTTTCAGCTCACCGGAGCCAGTACAACGGGTGCTATGGTACTTGAAGTACGACATTTTGTCATTTTTTGAAAAATTTTAGTTTGTTAGCACGATACAGACTCCGGAGTTCAACAAGTCACCAATTTTATGATTGACTATTATTCAGGACATATCACTAATGAACCCTATTGATTTTCAGCTAATCAGAGCCAACACTACAAGTGCGATATTTTTGTCATTTTTGGAGAAGTTTCAGTTTGTTAGTACGATACAGCCTCCGGAGTATATACAAGTAATCAATTTTATGATTGGATATTATTCAGAGCGTCTCATAGATAAACTCTATTGATATTCAGCTCACTAAAGCCAGTACAACAGGTGCTATGGTAGGTACTTGAAGTACCAAATTTTTGTCATTTTCGGAGAATTTTCAGTTTGCTAGCACGATTCAGCCTCCAGAGAGTATACGATTGATCAATTTTATGATTGAATATTGTTCAAGGTGACTCACAGATGTACCCTATTGATTTTCAGCTGACTAGAGCGTATACAGCGGGTCCTATAAATCCAGATATACTAAATTTTTGGAGAAAATTCGGTTTGTTAGCATGATACATTCCCCGAAGTGTATACAAGTAACAATTTTATGATAGAATATTGTTCAGGGCCACATATGCGGAAAAGTTAGTTTTAATGCTTAAAACCGTTTATTCTTTATTAAAACTGCACAACGACTAATTGATTTATATTGAGTATGGAGGAAAATATTGCTCTAGCATGCGCATCTCTGTCCATCTACGTTGCTAATAAAATCGTTCACAAGCGAATGAGGATGCTAGGAAACCGACGAAAAAATTTGCAAGAGAAGTGGCTGAAAAGAAGAGACGAAGGCCGTGGTATGTTGAATATATGTTGAGAGAAGAACTATTACTAGAAGATCCAAATCACTACAAAAACGTTTTAAAAATGGAGTTTTTCGGTACACTTCTTACCCGATATTGAAAGCAAGATACACACCTACGGCAATGCATAGCAGCAGAAAACAGGTTTGATTAGCAGCATGTTTTGTAAATAAATCTATACCTATACTTTCGTTTTCAAGTTAGCAGTAACACTTCATTATTTAGCCATGGGCAACTCTTTTGGAGATTTGATGTTTGCTACCAGAGTATATGAAAGTACAATAAGCCTCATAGTATTTGCGAATTGCTGCCTGATAATATGAAGGTAAAATCCAACGATGAATTATTAGATATTTTATAAAACAGTAGAAACTGTTCAGCTTCCAAGCAACGCAAAGGAGTGGAAAAAAATTGCAGACGTGTTTTCCTACAGATGGAATTTGAGAGCCTTGGATGGAAAGCATATAGATTTGGAGGCACCTAAAAGTGCCGGTTCGATCTATTATAACTATAACCGACAAAACAGCATAGTTCTGCTGGGGTTGACAGATGCACACTATAAGTTTTTGTATTTTGTATGTTAATGTGGGTGTAAATGGAAGGGTTAGCGACGGTGGAGTTTTCAGAGATAGCAGCCTTAAAAAAGGGATGGATAGGAATATATTGAAATTTCCTAAAGATTCATATCACCAAATAGTACCATTAAGATGCCATATGTCTTTGTAGCTGATAATGCATTCCCCTTATCAAATAGATTAATGAAACATTATCCTCAACGATGATTATCTAAAGATAAAAGGATTTTCAACTACAGACTATCTAGAGCCAGGAGAGTTGTTGAGAATGCATTTGGAATATTGGTAAACATGTTTAGAATTATTCGAGAGAAAATGAACTTGGATGCGTCAAAAGTCGAAACAATTACAATAACCTGTTGTGTGATGCATATTTTTCTGACAACACATAGCAGGCGGTACACTGAAATTGACAATGAACAGTGCAATCTGGGTGGCTTTCCATAACTAGGGGGACCAATACACATTTCTGAGACCATTAACATGAGAAATCAACTGTGCTGTTATTTTAACACTATCGGCAAGGTTTCTTGGTAAAATAGATGTATAGGATTTGAATAATATATGATTTGTCAATTTGTATTGCATCCTTCAACAATTTATGAAATTCAATATATACATCTTGTTTAATGTCCTCACTTTAATTTTTTACTTTTCTGCCCAACCTATCTAATATGCGAGAAAAGTATTGGTTTACCCCAAAAAAAGTTGGAATTTTGAAAAAAAAAATTTAGTTAGGGGAGACCGGGGCTTAAAGTCTCACGGGTTTAAAGTCACAAACCCTTTCCTGCGCAAAGTAAATATGGCAACGTCGTCATATTCATACGCCAGGAACTATTTCAATGCTAGTTAGTTCCGCCATATTCGCCATTCGTATAAGTCCCATGTGTATATGTTTATAAGTGAATTTACGGAAAAAGCCAATGTAAGTAATTTTTTGGATTAATAATACAAACCGTATATTTTATCTCAGTGCCAGAATTTAAAAATGCCGTGTTATATTTATGATACCCCTAGGTGTTCTCCAAAAAGTCACTATAAATTTATTAATTTATAAAATTAGGTTAGGTAGTTATTTCAGAAAGAAAATGGCAGGACCGTTTGGGGTAACTTGTCTCACACGTTGTGGGGCAAGTTGTCATGTGTGACTTTTTACCCCGATACTAGAAGAAGTAAAGCTCTGAATCGGATTTAATTTTTAGATGGTGCGCGAATACAGAAAAAGAACATATCGAGGGAGTTTTGATAAGGAAACAATAAGGAAAGCGGTGTTACAAGTAAAAAATGAAAATATTTCTATTAGGCAAGCAGCAAAAAATTTAGATTTAAATTATAAAACAGTGGGGCGCTATTGCAAAAAGCTTTCAGCAGAGAACCTTAATCAAGATCAGTTAAATATAGACGTGGGATATGGCAAACCTCGCATGGTATTAAGCCGAGAAATGGAAATGGATTTAAAAACATACCTACTCGAATCAGCAAATATTTATTTCGGACTTTGTCCTAAGGAAATTAGAAAGCTTGCATTCCAGTTTGCCATTGCCAATAAAATAGCTGTTCCCGAGCCTTGGAAAAGGGATCAGATGGCTGGACCTGAATGGTTTACATCATTTTTAAGGAGAAGCAATGATTTATCTCTTCGCACTCCAGAACCAACAAGTTTCGCACGCGCAACAAATTTTAACCAAGCAAATATGAACAGCTTTTTTACAAATCTGAAAAAGGTTTTGAAAAAATATAACTTTGATCCATCCTCAATCTGGAATATGGACGAGACGGGGGTGACCACTGTTCAGAAGCCTTGTAAAGTAGTGGCCAGAAAAGGATTTAAATAAGTCGGATCCATAACTTCTGGGGAACGTGGAACCCTCGTCACAGTGGCCTGTGCCGTATCTGCTTTGGGAAATAGCATCCCGCCATTCTTTATATTTCCAAGAGTGCATTTTAGAGAATTCTGGCTAACATCTGGACCAGCAGGATATGCGGGAACAGCTAATCGAAGTGGCTGGATGATAGAAGAAAATTTTGTGCTATTTTTGAGACATTTCATTAAATTTCCAAAATGTTCCAAAAAACACCCCTGTTACTTCTTGATAATCATCAGTCGCATCTTTCTATCGCGGGACTTGAGTTGGCTAAGGAAAGTGGTATAGTTATGTTATCTTTTCCTCCCCACAGCTCGCACAAGTTGCAGCCTCTTGATAGGTCAGTTTATGGTCCGTTTAAAAAACAGTACAATAATGCTTGCGATGCGTGGATGATGAATCATCCCGGTCAAACGATGACGATATATGATATTCCAGTTTTAGTTGCTCAAAGCTATCCCCTAGCCGCAACACCAAAAAATATACAATCCGGATTTCGTGTATCAGGGATATTTCCCTTCAACCAAAATGTATTTAATGAAACAGAATTTAGCCCATGTAAAGTAACAGACAGAGACTTGCACCAAGAAAATCAGGAACCAGATCTCGAAAATTCAAAGCCCGGGACCAGTGGAATTTCATTCCAAACTGATGAACCAATGTTAACAAGTAAGTTAGTTACCTGAATATCTTAAAATTATTCTGCAATAATTTGTTTTTCTTGAAATAGGCAACAAAAAAACAACTGTGTCAGAACCTGCAAACACAGAACTTCACGACACTCAGCAGCCTGGTCCTAGGGCTCATCCTTAGAAAAAATCCCAAACCATACTTAGAATTCTGGGCCTAGGGAAAGTATATTTAGTTTCTCAGATATAAGGCCCTTGCCCAAAGCAGGTAAGACTTTTACCAAAATCAGGTGAGGACACATTTTAAATAACAGTTACCTTAAATTTCAGCTGCAAGAAACAAAGGGTCAAATAGAAAGAAAAGGAAGTCGGCTGTACTAACTGATACGCCTGAGAAAGAGGCTCTTGAGACGGAGTTTGCTAAGAGAAAAAGTGTAAAGAAAAATTCAACAGGAAATATAAGAGTGTCAAATAATGAAAATAAAAAGGAAAAAAACCATAAAAGTCCCCTGAAGAATCAGAGGACGAGGATGAATAAAGTTTTTGTCTTGTCTGCTTGGAACCATTTTCCAATAGTTCACCAAAAGAAGTTTGGGTTCAATGTATAGTCTGTAAGCTATGGGCCCACGAACTGTGCACTCCCGGTACACCGTGGTACGTCTGTCAAAACTGTGAAGATGACGACACTGAATAACAAAATTGGAATATAGCATAATATAATGTATTATTTGTTTCTTTTTATCTGTATTTTTGAGCTTTTTTAAATAAAATCTAACCTGATATCTGCGTGACTTTTCACCCCTTTCCGTGAGACAACGTGCCCCATAATGGGGGCAAGATGTCACACTTGTAACAGTTTACGTTTTGCAAAAAAATTAATAAATTCGCGTTATTTATAAATACATTTTTAGTCACTTTATATAGTCAAATAACAGAGTGACAAAGTGCACCAGAAATAACTTTGCTAGGATTAAAAATGGTTTCACAAAAAATTAACAACCTAATTTTGGGACATTTAAACACGGTCTCCCCTATTTTTATGTTTTCCATCAACAACAACACGAAAAAACGGTTTTTAGAAAAAAAATCCTGTGTGTATGTCGTCGTCGTCGTCGTTGTCGTCGGCCACTTTTCGTTACATGTCTTGTTAGCATGATACAGCCTCCGGAGTGCAACAAGTCACCAATTTTATAATTGCGTATTGTTAAAGACATGTCACAGATGAACCCTATTGATTTTCAGCTCACCAGAGCATGTACAACGGGTGCTATGGTACTTGAAGTACGACTTTTTTGTCATTTTTTAAGAATTTTCAGTTTGTTAGCACGATACAGCCTCCAGAGTGTATAAAAGTGACCAATTTTATGATTGAATATTGTTCAAGATGTCTCACATATGTACCCTACTGATTTTCAGCTGACTAGAACGAGTACAGCGGGTCCTATAAATCCAGATATACTACATTTTTGGTTATTTTTGGAGAAACTTCTGTTTGTTAGCACGATACATCCCCCGAAGTGTATTCAACTGACAATTTTATGATAGAATATTGTTCAGGGTAACAGATGCGGAAAAGTTAGTTTTAATCTTTAAAACCGTTTATTTTCAATTGTGCTGCAACACACTGCCCCATCATGTCATCAGCAGTGGCCTATGGTGTGTCTTTTTGTATAGATTCAGACAGTTTACCAAGGTTATCCGAAACTGTTTGGAGCAACTCAATTTCTTGGCTGCCAATTTTTTCAGCTGCTTATACTTGTCTTGCACGCTGTTTGTCTCGGTCTCTTCTGAGCATTACTTGATCCTGGAACTACGTGCATTGAAGTGAAGTGAAGTAAATATATCGTACTTAGATAACAATTATAAGCAGAATTTTTACAGAGCTCTCTTTTGGTTTTGAATACTTAACTATTTATATCAATCGCTGATCTTGTTTTGTTATATTTGATAAGTTAGGGAAGAAACCAAGAGATCGGACTTTGAAGGAATTTACTTTTGATAAGATATGGATATTATAGAAAAACAAATTATCATGAATATCAAATATCAATAGATAATAGTAAATACAAAGCAAGATAAATTAAAATAACAATATTATACTAACAAAATATGTGATACATTACAATGTTCCTCCTAGTTTAAAAACAAACTATAGGGTATTTTGTTCATATTGTTAAGTAGACAAAATACTCCAGGCATTAAAATTGTCCAGACAAGTGGTATAGGAAAAATAAAACTGAAAGTTGTAGTCAACAACAAAATTGACTATCACCAAGTCGTTAATAATAGTCTTCAAATTTGTACTGTCACCTATAATTTCTCGATACATTCTGCCGAACTCTGCGCTAATATTTATTTTGAAAAAACGCTTCAATTTTATTTAATTTAGATGTTCTTACTGAAATATATTGGCAACACTGTTAGTAAATAATAAAAGTAGTTATTCTAAAGAGTGGACATTCGTTATGTAGGTACGGACTAGATTGAAGAGTACGACCTCGGGGCACACGCAACGAACGAAGCAAGCATCCACAATTGAGCTCATGCCTAAAGGACAATCACGAATACCTTTGAACACCCTCACATTATTTTTTTAAAATGAATTCTTACACGCTAACTACCATACGAATAATTTTGGGGTACGCAGATAGTACTACAGTGGCGACTCGTTCATTTCTTTTACCGTAAAACGGATTACGGCAAAGTCGATAGTATATAGAGGGTGATTGAGCGGTCTAGGGAAACTTGAGGTATAGTTGACGTAACAGATATAGTACGAACTTAAAGCTGTCGGCTTTTCGTTTGACTCGAATACGAAGATACCGTCATAGTCAAGTTAATATTATAATTTAAATTGCTCATTTGACGATAAATTCATTTTATATTATAATTTCAACTAATAATCGTTAAAATGTATTAAATGATTATTAAATACATTGAGTGAATGAAACGACGAGTAGTCAGTGTGTATTTATTATTAAAATTCAGCTAAGCGCTTTCGGCCATTAGGCCACCCATTAAACAAAAGACTTAACAAGTCTTTTTTGTGATGTTCTTTTTAGAGACTTTTCGTGATGTTTATTTAAAACGTTAATAAGATATCTCCTAGATGTCTTAATTTTATTACCAACTCTATTAGCATCCATGAACAACTTGAATTCGCAGTTACATACACATCCTATGAACTTCTTTTTAGTAACTTCCTATAGGAAACACTCATACGATGTTAATGTTACGAAACAGCACACTGGTATAGTTCCTAAATCCCACTTCTGACACCAATGTAATGTTTTTTCTAATTTATTTAAACAGCAAACGAGTGGGATGAATTTTAAACACACGGTATGGCTACTTACTAATTTATTTAAATACTAAACTAATCACTAACACTTAATTTATATATACTCAACTAATCACTTAAATTTAATTTATATGCACACAAACTTAATTATTAATTTATATTAGCAGTTTACTGTTTGGTGTATTTTTTTATTTCTCGAGATCACTTTATCAACTAACTCATCCGCTGATCGTTCCTTTATTTATATTAAAGCCTTTTTTACTAGAAAATTCCGGACTGCGGCTTACACACACAAAAATTATTGGTTCTGGTCTTTTCTAGATAAGTCTGGTCACAAAAACAATGTTTATATAAGATAGTCGCACAGTTATAAAAAAAACCTGCGTATCCGCCATAATTTTAACTTTTATACCTGGCTTAGACAGAGTCGGATTTAGGAACTATACCAGTGTGCTGTTTCGTAACATTAATTTGTATACTTCACTAATGTCATATACAAAACGTTACTGTAATATTACAAATTAACATGTTTCTAAGATGATCACATGTTGCAGTTTTTTCAACTTTTAAAATATTTTAGTTAGTAAATATATTTTAAAAACGATTCACAATATTTCAAATCCTAGATATGCATTATACCATACAAAAAACTTTATATTGCAATAGGGTAGATATTATTATTATTAATAAAACATGCTCATATGTTGGCAGATATTTGAATCTAGATGAAAATATTTTCAATGTTCAAGATGTTTCAGAAGCTACTTACACAAATAAAATAAAAAATAAATAGTTGGTAATTATGTAATGAAAGGGAGTAACTATTTCAGATAGTCAGATACAGACATTGTAATAAACAGTACAAAAAATATCGAATCAAGTATCTCTAGTTCTACTTTTGTATTAGTAGTCATAGCCAGCAATATAGTTTTGCTGGTTTAGAAAATTTTAATATTATCACTAACAATTCTTGTTAACAATAAGAAACTGTTTAAGGCCTTGAAAACATAAATTTCTGTTAAAAAGCTCATTTCTATTTGAAAATACACTGAATACAATAAATAAGCTGTAGGTGTCCCTTACAATGATACCTATATTAAACTAGTTGGAGAATATGTAGCTTATGATACTGTATGCTCCAGTCAACAAACAGAATTCAATTATTTATTATTGTAGAAACACAGCTATTGGATAGTCAATTGGATACAATTAATTAAAAAGCTCATTTAACTTGATAGTGTTCATATCTCTTCTTCATAAGGAGTTTTTTTTTTGTATAAAGTGTATTATTAATGCTATTATTCCATTTACTCTAGGTACATCCCTTTCAAATTCGTTGAACGCTCTTGGATTCTCATCTCCCCAAATCCTGCAGTTATGCTTATAAACTCTTCCATTCATATGAAATGTGGCTTCGTCTGACATTATTAGGTTCAAATTAGGCTGAAGTCTCACCAGATCCAACAATGTTTCTGACATGAAATATCTTTGTTCAGATGAATGATTCTCTACTTTCTGGAAAGTTTGTATTTTGTATGCTTTAAATTTAATAATTTTTAGGAGCCGGTGAACTTTTTGTAAATTGTGCGATTTGGGTTATTTTTCTAACAGATATTTTATTATTGTTAAGTGCTAGAATTACCCTTACTTCCAGAATATCATTGATCATATTGTCCTGGGCGTTTACAGGCGTTCTCGTTTTCCTTTCTAGTTTTCCGGATTCTGTAAATTGTTGTACCCAAGTTAATATCGATTTTCCTGTAGGCGGATTTCTGTCAACAATGGCTCTGAATCTCCTTCTGGTCATTGTTATTGATTTTGACTCGGCATATAATACGACGCATCGCGCTTTTTCTATCAAAGTATACATTTTCGATTAATAAATTTGACTGTGCTCGTTGTTATACTTCATACTACATAAATAAACTTTTGACGTTTGTTAATGTCAGTTATATGTATTTGTTTCAAAGCCACCTTTCCGTAAAAAATTAACAAAAGTAAATTCCTTACGAAAATTTTAGACGACTTTTGAGACTTGCAAACGGTAAAAAATTTAAACATTTCTAAGAATTTCAGTGGAAGCCGCTCATTAATCCCTTGTCTCATTTTCGAGTTATAACGTTTCCAAGATGTTAAAATGTGATAATTTACGTTTGGAAGTTATTGACATGGTTTCATAAAAAATTAAATCTTTCCCTAAAAACTTTAGTATATGCCAATAATGTATATATTTTTGGAAAGGGGAAGAAAGGGACTTTCAGATGATAATAAAAAATATAGGGTGTTGTATTTAAAACAAACCGGTAATTTTGCTTCAGATATGGTTATTTTTTTCGGCGCTTTCGGGAAAAAATATACATTTGGCAACTATGTCAATAAAAATTTGAAGGAAATATGAGAAGTTTAGTGAAAACTGCAGGTCGATATATTTTTCCATTCTCGAGTAATAATCTGTCAAAATGTGTTACTTTATAGAAATAGGTTATTGACGTATTGACACAATATTGCCTTTCTTTTTTTTGTTCTATCCTCATTCTATAAGCGATGATAGTCTGGAGAGTCTTCACTTGTTTTAATCTGCACAATTTGAGATACAATTGAAATAATCTTCATAAAAGCATGCTTAATTTTATTTTCTATAATTATTTTCTTGATGTTACGAATAAAATACACTGAAGCTTCATTTGCAAGTCGCCAAGCAGTCTAAAACATCCCTTATCACTTCAGGGCATGGTTTTAAAAAGGGAAATCTGCGCTGCTCCCTGCCATATATAATACCCATACCCATGTTTACACATCAAAAAAATCTGAAAAAAAGGTCTATTAGCCCTGCCGCGGGCGTACTACGGCCTGGGCCAATTTTGTTGAGTGCACTATTTCGGATGCAAAGATTACAAATTCTGTAACATACTTGAATTTTTAGTTCTTTGTAAGTGAATTTGAAAAATAATTAATAATTTTTTCTGAAGTTAGAGTAGTGCTTCTCTTAGAATTTTGTGTGTGAAATAGTAAAATACAATCAAGGGTAGATACCTTTTCTTCTTGGTATAACATCTATATCACTCTTCGAATAATATCCATTTCAAATTCGTCTACACATTTAATAATATTGGCATCACTTTTGTTTCGTTTACGAATAGGTTTCAGTACGATATTTTTTACTGTAGATATTGGTGTATTTAGTGGGTATACAAGGAAAATAGTAGGCAAGAAAAATGTATATGTAGCTACTACACATGAGAAGTTATCAGCAGGTAGGTTTTTTAAAGGGGTTAAATCAAAACATAAACAATTATTATGGGAAACTGTGAACGAGATGGGAATTGACATATGTGCAGATCTCCTGACCTGATCTTACTTTTATATAGCATTCCTAGAAGTTTCGAAAATTTTCGATGCGCTATAGAAGCAGTTAATGGAATGTGAAGAAACGGAGAATGTGGAATTGGAATGGTACGAGTATAATATTAGAAAATGTTTACGGAGTCCAGCGGAAAGTCAATTGGGGAGAGAAAAAAACGGAATAAACAAACAATGGTATGATGAAAAATATCGAGAAATTGTAAAAGCAAAAGGAATCGCTAGAATAAAATGGATAAGTACAAACAACCCAGAAGGTAGAGAGGAATATGATAGAATAAGGAAAAATTGCAACAAATTGATAAGAAATGCTAAAAGAGAATGGATGAATGACAGAATAAGAACTACTTTTGCTTTTTTGGATTCAAGTGCTTCTCTAACTTTATCATATACATGTTCTAACTTATTTTTATGATTTTCGGCATAGTCTGAATAAAAGGTAGTTGGTAAAAATATTTCATTTGGATTTCTGGAGTTCGTATGCCCAAAAGTTAGCTCGAAAGGTGTGTAGTCAGTAGCACTATGTATAGTACTATTATAACCTAAAATAGCATAGTTCATAAGATTATCATTTTCTTTAGGATACATTTCTCTAAGTATTCTAAGATGTTCTATTATTGAAGAGTGAAAACGTTCAACAATAGCATTTCCTTCATGGTGGCCTATATTGGTAAAATGTACTTTTATTTTATGCAATTTTAAAATTTCTTGAACTACTTCGTTGTTGATTTACGTACCGTTATCCAAAATTAATTTTTCTAGTACGCCAAATGAAAAAAAATATTTAATTAAAGCGTTACTAATGTGAATCGCGGTTTTAACTATTATCTCATATGCTTGAGCAAATTTTGTGAAAGAATCAACTAATGTTAAAAATGTTTTGTTATCAAAAAAGAAAAGATTAATATGAATGATTTGAAATGGCTTTGAAGCTGTCTCTGTGAGCATTAACGGCGAGTATGGATTTTTCCTAGCGGATTTGGTTTTTTGGCAAATATCGCATGAATTTATATAATTTGTGACTGAGTCTCTTAATCCTATCCAATAATAGTTTCTTTTTAAATGTTCAATAGTTTCAGAAACACCTCGGTGGTTACTTTTACTTCCATGATGATTTTTTATTAACAAAATCTGTTCATCTTTATCTTTTACTGTATTAACTAATTGCGTGCATCTAATTAATTCAGAACCTTTCTCTGAAAATTTGTTTAAATACACTTCATTGAAATTTCTATATAAACCTTCTGTATGGAAGTACATACAATATGTTTTACTTTGTACAGTGTAATCTCGCAAAAATTAAATCGTGATTATTTTCTGTGGGAATTTCTACAGTTATGATTTTATGGTGCTCATAATTTTCTTGTTTAACGTCCAATATATGATATATTTGTCCAAAAACTAAAATTTGATTTACTTTATTATTAATAATTTCGTCAAGGATTTTAATTCCTCCGTTAGTAGTTTCATTAGCTGTTGTATATTGTGTACTACTACCAGTGTCGTACTCAGGGTGTTTAATTTGTATATCAGAAATTATAATAATATTTGATTGATATTGAATACTAGCGTCGTCCAAAGGATTATCAGCTATTTGTTTAAGATATTGTAATGTTTCACTATTGATATCTCCGGGATTATCAATAATTGACTCATTTTCTAGTGCGTTTAAGGTTATTCGTGAGAGTGCGTCTGCATTAGTGTTTGTTTTCCCTTTTTTATATTCTACGTCATAATTAAATTCTTCGAGTTTAAGTCTCCATCGTACTAATTTGGAATTGGGTTCGCGTAATTTAAAAAGCCATACTAAAGGTCGGTGATCAGTTACTATTGTAAATTTTCGACCAAATAAATAAGGACGAAAGTACTTACATGGCCATACTATTGCTAATAGTTCCTTTTCTATCGTGCTATATTTTTGCTCTGAATCATTTGAGGTACGCGAAGCATAAGCAATAGGTTTGTCTGAACCAATAGGTCCTTGAGATAAAATGGCGCCTAAAGCCACATTTGAGACGTCTGTCGTTAATATAAATTTTTCATTGAAATCTGGGTATTGAAGAAGAGGTGCATTAGTTAATAAATCTTTACAAGTATTGAAAGCATTAACAAATTCTTGATCATGAATAATTTTAGAACCTTTTTTTAAACATTTTGTTGAAGGTTTTGTGATTTTGGCAAAATCTTTAATGAATTTACGGTAATATCCAATTAAACCAAGGAAGCTTTTAATGTCTTTTGTGCCATTAGGTATTGGGAAATTTTTTACAGCTAAAATTTTATCGGGATTTGGTTTGACTCCATATGGGGTTATTACATGTCCTAAATAATTGACTTCTTTTCGTAAAAATTCCGATTTGTCTAATTGTATTTTAAAATTAGCTTCTGTGAGTCTATCAAAAATTTGTCTAAGTCGAGTAGTATGTTCTTGGAGAGACGTACTATGTATAATAACAACATCGAGATAAACTAAATAAGTTTCATTTTGTAAACCTCTAAGTATATTATCCATGACTCTCTGAAAAGTACTCGGTGAATTTTTCATTCCCATGGGCATTCGAACAAATTCGTAATGTCCATTTTCGGCGGAAAACGCTGTTTTATGGATATCATTTTCAACCATTTGTATTTGATAAAAACCGTTAGCTAAATCAAGGGTAGTAAAATATTCAATTCTTCCTAATTGGTCAAGAATTGTACTAATTAAAGGTAGTGGATATTTGTCATCGACAGTCTTTTCATTCAACTTTCGATAGTCTATAACCAATCGATATTTTTTCTTATTTGATGCGTCTTTACGCTTCTCTACAATCCAAATTGGACTATAATACGGAGATGAGGAGTGTCTAATAATACCTTGTGATAACATATTGTGGATTTGAGATTTAACTTCTTTTTTGTAAACTTCAGGATATCTGTATGTTTTAGTGTAAACAGGAGTATCGTCTTTTAGTTTAATTTTATGTTTAACGGTATTTGTAAATGAAAGAGGAATTTGGTCACAATAAAATATATCTCTGTATTCATAACATAGATCCTGTATATGTTGTCTTTCTTCCGAGTTACAGTGATTCAATCAAATTTGTTTTAAATTATCTTTTAATAATTTATCGTGGCTATCTGTAAACATTTCATTTGATTCTTCTAATGTGTCTACAAAATTTATTTCTGTAAGATCTAATTTTTCTATAATAAATGGAATTTGTAATAGATGTATATGCAAAGTAATTTTCTATATTTACAAGAGCTTGAGGACATTCTAATTGTGTATCGAACTTATTATATTTCATGAATCCTAAACCATTCTCTATGTTCACTGGTAATTTGACAATTTTAGTGGTTCTTTTCGGTATATTAATTTGATAATTATCTATTTTTATCAATTTCTTTGTATTGCTATTTTGTTCACTATCAAAGTTCATTGGAATTTGAGTCTTAGGTGTAATAATTAATTTTTTACTTAAGTCAACTTTTGCACATAGTTGTTTAAGTAAGTCAATACCTATAAGTCCGTTATATTTCTTACTAAATTTGAAAAGATGAAATTTGTGCTTTTCTTTAACTTTAAAAATATCGAAAAGTGGAATTTCAATTACTTCATTATGAAAACTGATACTATGAGCTGTTTGAATGCTAAAATCTTCGTATAAAATGTAATTTCTAAAAAATCGATAAGCTAAGTTAGGATCAATTAAACTTCTACTACTAGCGGTATCTATTAAAAAATTAGCATTTAATTCGGGAATAAAAATATAAGGAAGATTTTAGTAAGTTTATATTAATCATGTTATGTCTTGGTTTTTCATACCCAAGCGAAAATTTATATCTGCGTTATCGGAATTGTAAGTTGAATCTTGCGTGGGACGCTGAGACTGTTGAGAGTGTGTACCAGGTGCATTTATCACGTTACTTTCTCGTTCTAGATAAGGATTATGGTTATCATATGTTTCTTGGCAAATCTGGGTATGAGAATTGTAACAATTATTATTTCCAGCGAATTCATGATTTGAAGAATTAAAATTTTCAGGATATTGAAATTCGTTAGAATATTCACAAAAATGATGATTTTTTATACGTGTATTACCAGATGACGTATCCATTGGCTCTGGATAATTCCTATTTCTATTATGATAATTTGTATTTCAAGAAATTTGAGTATTTCTAGTAAAATTATTCGCATATGAATTGTTATTTTGAAAATGATTATTCTGAGGTGATTGATTTTGATGAACATAGAAAGATATTTGATTATAATTAGAATTATATTATTATTATTAAAAGATTGAGATGGTCTTGAAGTTGACAAATTATTTATTCTGGGATTTGATGGTGCCATTCTCTGAACTGGTCTAAAATTTTGTGAATTTAAATAATTAGTTTTACGCGTACTGTATAAGAAATTTTCTTCTTCGACTACTAAAGACATTGCCTTTTCTAGACTGTCTGGATTTCTTAATCGAATATTATTTTGTAACTGGCCCGTGAGCCCACTAATACATGTTTTTAATGGTAACTCATCATAACTCTCTAGTCTAATACATTTTTCTTGAGGTGGTAGATTTGAAGCATTTATTTTTGACGCTATTAAACTTCTACAATCTTGGCAACGCATGCCAAAATTATATGGTGTTTCATTTTTGAATCGATGTAAAGCAATTAAGTCTTGAACGAGACAATCAGGATTTCTTTGATCTCCAAAAGTTAATTGTAATAATTTTTTAATATCATCCCATATAGTTAATTCTGAACGGGATCCTATTAAACTTAAGGCTCTACCTGTTAATTTACCTATTATTGCCCGTAAAATATAAGAATTAATTTGAGCACTTACATTTGTAGTGTCTGCAAATTGACTTATCAAACTTTCACAAAGCATCTAAAAATACTTCTAGTGTGTGTGTGTATTACCATCAAATTGTGGTATAGTATCTACATATAATTTTAAATGTGAATAATTTACATTTGCTGTAGCCATTTCTGAAATTGAATTTTCTGAACCTAAACTATCCTCAACTGGAGGCAAATTCTCAATATTTATTAATATATCTGAATTATAACTATCTTCTAAATTCAATGATTGACATGAAATGCCAAGGTCTTCAATGTCTGACATAAAATATTAAAACATACAAAAATGTAGAAAAATCAAAAATCACTCATAAATCAACATAAAAATATGAAGGAAAATTATAAAGGAGAACAAAATTCGCTTACCAAAGTAAATGAGTTGGCTTCATCTATCTACTTCGTACCAAAAGGGGTTGAACGATGCTGTTTCTTCCACTTAAGTTGGCTGATCTCCTTAAAACTAACCGGATTCTGCAATGTTAGCTTCTTCCGGGGTCTCCAAACTTCGGCGATGTGGATCCTTCGTCTGAATGAACACTTTCCAAACTACCGATATTTTCGATGACTTTACGCGATCGTTAATTGTCAATAAACTATTGATATAGACCGTTTTGACACTATTTTTGTTGTCCTTCCGTTTGACAATCCTACTGGCTGCGCCAATTTTATGTTCACTCGCGTAAAATACGTTTTTAAAAATAATCGAGCAATTTAAGAAAATGGAACTTTATTAACTTAACAAACAATTAAATATTACAGTTGAAAGGTATAAGTTATAAAGATGAAAATGCCGGCTCGCAACTGGGTTTGTTCCCGCTGTCCGAAGTGGGGGAACGCTTCTTAGATTTAGCGACGTCGGCTCTTTTCTAGTAAATGCAGGTTTATAACTTTAATCGAACTTATGTTAGCATTATATAATAATGTTTAATGATATAGTGTGATTTGCAGATATAGAAACGCTTGATGAATCCGCAGAAATATTTGCAAATAACAGCTGTTATGAATATCTCAAAGAAAGCGATTGGATGAATAATGAGAATGATGAAGATAGCGATTACGATTTGGAAGCCGATGAGGAAGGAAATGCCAGTGGCGATGAACAATAACAAAAATATTGTATATAATATATCCGTTTTATAAAATACTATATTGTTACAATAAAAAAAATATTTTCAAACAGTAATTTAATTGAAATAAATTTAATTATTCAGCGTTAAATAGAAAAAAAATTCAGTTATTTAAAAAAATGCATATTCCACTTTTATTATAGTAATATCATACTAGCAAAAAACTCGCTCGCAAACCCTTTTTCGTTATTTCTATATCGTGCGTTTTATAATGGTGTAAGCTCCAAAAAATATAATTAACATTTAAATTAGGAATTTTATGGCTCGTTACGATTTTTGCAAGTTACGCGTAAAAACTTTAGCCACGTTTAGCGAAACTTTAGCCACATTGTATCGAAGGTAGAGCACGTTTAGTTGACAATATTAATCGTAAAATACGTATAGATAGAAAAAGCAGGTTTCTAGATATTAATTTAATCCCGGTATGCAATAATTCAGAGCGAATTATAGCGGATCGGCGCGGCAGCTGCTGCTCTCGGGAGATTGTGCATTCAATTGCGTCTATCAAGGCTTTGCACCATTATATGATCGGTAGACAATTTTTTTTAAGTTCTCTTATAAACTGAAGTATATGAGAAAAAAATTCCAGCCTTGTAGAAATAAGTGAAAAAAGTTTATCTCTGAACACCTTGTGTGGGTGGTAGACCTATGATGACCTCCCCTCCGACGCAGTAGACTATCATTATACTGCATTTTTAGGTATCCTTGACCACTCTACAAAGTTTTATACTTGTAGGAATAAGGAATTTACACATTATTTATTTACAGTTTTCAAAAATAGTTATTAATGTTTGCCGTTCCGTTTACTTGCCATATCAAAACATCAAAATGAGAAAAGATCAGCTTTGTAGGAATAATTACATCAAAAGTGTCGCTGCCTCCCGGACTATTAGTATTTTTGCCAACATCACTAGCGAGGTACTTTAAATCATAAAAACTTTTGTGGTCCATTTCATGTAAGGGGAGTCTTTCTTTTTGGCGGTACGAATAAATGAAATGTACTGATCCGGTGTGTAGATTGGGCCAGACTTTAAGGTTTTGTGAATGCTTCTTTCAATGATAGAGTGTACACTGTCACCCTCATTTTACGTGTGCCCTTTAATGAGGAGTTTATGAGTAATAGTATTAATATGATCAAACGTAGTGACAGCGTACATACTAACGATGAATTTATTCTTTTGCTGTCCGCAACAGTCGTCAGGATTTAAAATTACATCAATTTTTTTGGCTCCTGCTGCTAGACCTTGGCCAAGATTTTCAACATATTTAAAAACGCTCTTCCCCTTAATGCCACACGTAGCAATGGACATTTTTAGTATTCATTTCATAAATTGTAAAGTATTCAAAGTATTCAATTGGAAACAATAAAAATTAGAAACGCCTACCCTAGGACATGGCATCACAGCCTGTAAGTCTACCCATGGTCGTGTCGTCATTTTCTGCTTCTCTTTTATTCTTTGCCTTTTCTGTATTTGATAGATCTTTTTCTTTTAGGTGGTCGTCATATTTAGGCCTGAGTGGATTTTTAGCTTCCTCAGTCGCAGTCGGTTTCATTTAGAAAAGAATCCAAAATTTCCCCAAAAATAACCAAAAATGTAGTTTATCTATATTTTTAGGACTCGTTGTACTGCTTCTGATGAGCTGAAAATCAATAGGGTTCATTAGTGAGACGCCACGAACAATATCCAATAATAAAATTGGTCACTTGTATACACTAGGGAGGCTGTATCGTGGCCAAAAAGTGGCCGACAACGATGACGAGGACGACGACGACATACAAACAGGGTTTTTCTTACTGGAAAACGCAAAATTAGTGAAAAAATCAAAAATTTCAACTTTATTTGGGGTAAACCAATACTTTTCTCGCATCGTAAAAAATGTTAGGGAAAAAGTAATAAAACTGTGGTACATCCAAAGCCGTATACGTCACAGATAAATTAGATGAATATTTCGTTGAACTCTAATATATTCTCTGGATTTTAACGAGGAAATTTTCGCGCCGGTTTTCACTTAAAAATCAATGACATAAACAACATTGAACGAGAAGAAAACTCAACAGTGAAGTAGAAGAGGGCGATGCAAGAGTAATTTTCCGCTAGAAAAGACAGGCAAAGAGTCGTGACGTGCCCAACGGGGCGCGACTAATTATAATTTGAGTCAACACACTTGTGTCGGGTTCTAAGGGCTCATTCCTGCGAATAACATTTCCGAAACGAGAACGTTTACGCGATAATTCCATCACCTGTCTTTTTATTTTATCCAAATCGATGTATCATCAAAATAAAAATTAAATTACCACAGAGGAAACTTGTAATTGATAAAAAAAGCGGTGAAAAAGTGAAGTCACTGTCTTTGGTAATAGAATTTCTTTATAAACAATGTGGACGCTCGTATTTATGCATATAATAATTAAAATCGGTACTTGAGGAGAGAGTACATCCTCATGGAAAGAGTTACCTACATTTTTATGCATATCAAATGGAGCAACTTCTTTAAAAATGTGCGTAAAAAGTAGCCACTCAACTATATGCATATCACCGGTTGACTTTTCGTTACACAATACGAACAAATTTTGTTTAAAAGTGACGCACAAAAGGCTCAATTCATGAAATATCAAAAATATGGCATAGGACTGAAGCAGACATTTTAAAATAATATATTTAAAAACCAAATAAATAACACATAAATCATAAAAACCAATCAAAATGCTTAAAAAAAATTTCATCTCAGTGTTTTCCACACAAAAATATTTGTAATGTGTACGTACTTAAAACAAAATGAGAAATTTTACTCGCGAGCCTCTTATTATCGAAGAATGTTCCCCGAAAAAAAATACTTAAATCATTCCATTCCCTTTTCGTATTTTTCTCGTGGAACAATTCACATGGTCAAGATCTTAAGTTTGTTTGCGTGCCAAGATATACTTAACACACAGAACCGCGTGTTGGCGAGTGGACAACGAATTTTTCATTTTCGCCGAAACGAAGAGAAAAAATCCAAAAGCTAGCATCAATTTTGATGAATACATTCATTTTGTGGGAAGAGAATCATGTTAATGAAGATGATGAAGGTGTATTATAAGTAGGTACCCATAAGAATTTATTTAATTAGGTAGTTAAGATGTGTACATTGAAAAAAATTGTTTCTCGCATTTTCATCCTGCATAAAATGTTGTTTTTGTTAATATCTTCCATAGACAATTGAGGGTTAATTTGCCACAATAAACCAGAGAAATAAAAAAGGTTTCATCAATTTTATCCAACGTATCCAAAAAACTAAATGGAATGATTTTTTGTAACTGAATTACCTAAGGCCAGGTCGAAAATCATACTTCTCGTTGATCCGCTGAATTATGTCCATGTTCAGAACACAAAAACTGCCACGGAAGCATAGGACAATTTAGAAGCTGCCTTCCAAGATTCAGGTCTTACAAGATGTGTTGGTTTACTACGTATACTGATAACAACAACTCTAGAAAATAGTGATTCTGTTAACACCATTGTAACTGCCGCTCATAAGTTATCAAATATTGGCTTAACAGTTAGTAACGAATGGATAGGTACAGTTTTGTTAGATGGTCTACCAGAAACGTATAAGCCAATGATAATGGGGATCAGAAGTTCAGGCACTCCAGTAACAGCAGACTCGATCAAAACCAAGCTGCTTCTGGATATATCCGTAGCTCGGAGTTGTGAAAACAAGTCAGTGGCCATGTATGATACCAGTGGTTCAAGGTTTAACAAAGTTAAGCAGAATGTAAAGAAAAACAAAAAAGGAGTACGTTGTTTTAACTGTAACGAGTGCGACAAGAAAAAAGATTCTGTAGATAAAAAAGCGGACACCGGAGATAAAAGGTACAGACAATCTGACTCTGCATTATTATCAGTGTTCGCAGTGCAGGACAATAATGACAAGTCGTGGTTTTTAGACTCAGGTTGCTCAGCGCATATGACAGCAAATCGAGATGTGCTAGAAAATATAAGAAAGTCCGCAAAGTTGACTGTCACCACTGCAAATAATGAAGAAATGTGTACGGGGACTATCGGTGACGTCAATATTTCTCGATCAATTGGTAAAAACAAACATTCAACCATCTTTTTGTTTCCGAATTAAAAAAGAATTTATTGTCAGTTAATCAAATAGTGAGTAAAGGTAACACTGTAATCTTTAACTCTAATGGAGCTAAAATTTACAATGGTAATAACAAACTCATAGATATAGCTAGTTTAGAAAATAACCTGTTTAAAATGGATTTAGTTCCATCACAAAATAATGGTTCCGTATGGTTCAACAATGCAGAAAAAGAATGCAATATATGGCATAGGCGTTTAGCGCATGTAAATCCAAGGAGTTTAAATACAATGAAAAAGGGACTGGTATATGGCTTAGATTTCTCGGATAATTTCGATCCGAACTTTGTATGTGAAACATGCGTATTAGGAAAATGTGACGGTTTACCTTTTTATACAAGTAAGAGTCAATTGTCACGATATTTGGAGTTGATACATTCATATTTGTGTGGACGGATGCAGGTATGGACTTAGGATCCATGAACTACTAATTGTATATTCGGTTTGACTCCTTTACTGTGGTCGCCATGCTGTGCTAATTTTAAGTTGGCCGGCCTGAGTCACGTGATTCGTACAGGACCGGTTTATGGAAAACTTTTTCATAAATTTTAAGAAGAGTTTATTTATAAATTATATTATTATATATTCTTATTCAAATTCAATTAATCAGGAAATAAATAAAATAACCCTTAATTTTAATTCAATTTAATCACAGACAAGCCCAATTCACATAAATACAATATGGAAATATAAAAAAATGTTATAATAACAAAAAAAGAAAAATATGTAAAACTAGAACAAGATAGAACAATTGACACATGCATTGAACTTATCTATAAAACAAAAGGAAAAACCTAAAGTATAGTATAAATCACAAGAAAAAAGCAAATAAAGTAAGAGGAGTGATAACACATCAAACCAGCAATTAAAGATGTACGCTCAAAAGTGGAAGCTCCAGCAAATGTTTTTTAAACTTGAAAGTGGACACATCAAAAATTAAAATTCCATCGACAGAATTTGCTAATCTAAGTGTCCTAGATAGAAAACTATGCATTGCATAGTTGTACCTAAGAAATGCGACATGAAACGTTTGCCTAGAAAGACGAGAAGGGACAACTAAATATATTTTAGACAGAAGCTTGGGACTATCACAACTACCATTTACTATGTTGAACAGCTGTATCAGATCTCTTTGCCTTCAGCGAACCTCCAGAGTAGGAATGTTTAAAAAATGTTCTAAGAAATCATAACAAAGGTAAATGTGCATCTTAAAGGCAAAATGTATCTTAAAAAATTGTGCTGAACAGCTTCATGTAATATAATGAGGAGACCATACTGGTAAACAATAATCAAGAGAAGTTCTGACCAGTGAGCAATATAGAGATCTAATAGCAGTGATGTTAGTAAAATTAGAAGTGTCTCTCTTTATAAAACCCAACATCTTCATAGATTTTTTAACAACAGCGGTAACCTGAGACTTATAATTGAGTGTGGATTCCAATATAACACCCAAGTCCTTAGTTTGAGAAGCACATTTTAGAGTTTCAATATTAATATTGTAATCAAAAGCTATTGGGTGGTGTATTCCATAAAAACGCATTACATGACATTTGGATGCATTTAGATTCACACCATTAAGTGTACACCAATTTGATATACTATCTAAATCAGATTGTAATATCCCTGCCACTAATCACACTAAAACATGTCAGGTGTTCATCAGCAAATAACAAGGCTTTGCTACCTTGAAAACAATGCATTATATCATTAATAAATATGTTAAATAATAATGGTCCTAAATGAGACCCTTGGGGAACTCCAGAGGTTACTGGAAAAGTATGAGAATATTCATGAGTAACTCTGACCATTTGTAAACTTTTCGTAAGATAATCACTTAGCCATTGTAATACAAGACCGTCAACACCATAATGAAAAAGTTTATGAAGCAAGAGCTCATTATTAACACTATCAAAAGCTTTAGAGAAATCAGTGTACACAGAATTAATCTGCAGACCCCCTTCCAAACCATCAAACAAAAAGTCAACATATGTGAGTAAACCCAATTCTGCAGACCTTTTAGAAGTGAAGCCAAATTGTTGTAATGTCATAATACTCGAACAGTCATAGGTGAGATAATCTAAAATAATACTCTCAAAGACTTCGGGAATTATGCTAAGGATTGATATAGGACGATAGTTTGAGATGTCTGATTTTCTACCCAATTTATACACTGGAGTGACGTATGAAGTTTTCCAATGATCTGGAAATTCGCCTATAACATAAGACTTATATATGAAAGAGCGGACGAGATAAAAGGAAGCTAAATTCCCTAAGAATGGAAGGTATTCCGTCAGGACCGGGGCGTTTTTTAATATCAAGTTTAGATAACTTTGCATAGATGTTCGAAGCCAGAGGTTGATTTGAATAAACTGATGAGAAATGTTTAGCAAATAGATTTGCAATATCATTCCCGCTACCAGCAGTAAGGTCCCCAAGAGTCATTTCAGAAGGTATAGTGTTATTTACCCTCCTACTGTTTACAAACTTCCAAAAAACTTAACATTATCTATAACACAATTTTCAGTATATTTTACATAATTTCGGTAGCACTCTCGTGATAAAAGTTTACACTGAGCCCTTAATCTACTAAATTCCATTTAGTTTAAAGGACACCTAGTAATGTGAGCCACTTCTTTCTCGCACAAATGCCTCTTCAACTCCGGAGTATACCAACAAGGAAACCTATTCTTGCAAACCTTTTTCAGCGGAACAAAGCAATTTATTATAGTGTACATTATATCGTAAAATATGGACACCATCTCAGTCAATTTATTCCAACGAAAGGCGCATTGCTTCATAAGTTGCACGATTAAAATCGTAGTTTTCGCCTCCTGCTTGTTTGTCTGCAATTTTTTAGTTTGTTTCTGCATACTCTTAATTGCCTCTTCAAAAAGCGAATCTTCTCTCTCAATTTTACATTGGTATCTTCTGTGGAACGTTTGCTGAAAATAGAACATTTTTTTAGACTAGTTAAACTTTGGTACTAATGCATTATATAAATGCTACGTAAAATTTATATGAATAAAATAGATATTACATTTTGATTTTAAAGAAAATTTGATATTAAACTTACCTATACGGATGAAAGAATTGTACCATCCGTACTATATCAGAAGAATGAGCAGATGGAGACAAGTCTGAATCACTCCGTTTTATTGGAGAAAGTTTGTCGGAGATTTTGGTGAACTACTTTGAGATGAATCAACACTTTCCAGCTCGCTGCTACGATCAAAAAATATTTTTTGATTCTTTGTGAAAGTTAACATACCATGTAGGTGGAGGTGAGCTAGGTAAATACCTTTTCTCCATGTGATCTACTTCAAAACATTGAGGTAGTTTTAGGGTTGGAATTGACTGTATTCTTAAACGGTTTCGTTCGCCTGCCACTTCAAAATTGGTTTGTCCAAAATGTTCAGAGCACACCCTTTCATAGGCAATATTATAAGCTGGATATTTTCCAAGTGCTACCAACCAGGACCTTTTAAGCGTATTGTCACTGGGTAATCTACAAATTGGAGAGAAAGGAAAATGTAAATTAACTTACATAAAAAAAATCATATAACTTACTTATGAAATGTTACACTCTCTTTCAAACGAGAAATGTAAGTAGCGTTAGAGCAACCTCGTACAAAACAGGAAGGCATTTTAGCATGTTTGTAGCTAGTCTCCCAGAGTTATAGATCTTACAAATAACACTATACTATTAAATACCTTACTAAAATAACACTACTTATAAACACTTCTATGTCATTCCAGAAGCTACAGTCAGACAAGATGAAGAACCGGTTCTTGATGAGACGTCAGATGATTCTTCTGAAGACTATCTGGAACCTGTGTACTCGGACAGAGAAATATCTGAAGATAATGACTCAGAATACGTCCCAGTAATAGAAGTATCAGCAGAGGATATAGTCCTAATTCAGAGAATTCAGCGCGAGAGAAGACCACCTAAAGCGATGCAGGACTATGTGTTATATTCAGACATAACAGAAGCTAATGGTGACCCATTAGATGTTGAAGAAGTACTTAGAAGACCCGATAAGGATAATTGGATTGAAGCTATGCAGAACGAATATGAATCTCTTATCGAAAATGGTACTTGGGAGTTAGTTGACTTACCGCCTGGCAAAATAGCTTTAAATTGTAAATGGGTTTTTAAAACAAAACTTCAAAATAATATGATTCAGTATAAAGCTCGTTTGGTAATAAAAGGTTGTGCTCAAAGAAAAGGTATCGATTTTGAAGAAACCTACTCTCCTGTGGTTCGATACAGCACAATAAGGTATCTACTTGCACTAGCAGCAGAAAATAACCTCGATATTGACCATATGGATGCAGTTACTTCGTTTCTGCAAGGTGACATATCAGAAGAGATATATATGGCCCCACCAGTAGGTTATGATAACACAAATCAAGTTTATCGTTTAAAAAAATCATTATATGGTCTCAAACAAGCGAGTCGTGTATGGAACCAAAAATTAGACTCATTCTTCAAACAAATTTGAATGGAGCAATCCCGAACTGACCATTGCATGTACCATAAAATTTCAATTAATTCAAAACTGATCATAGCTGTTTATGTAGATGATATGATCATGTTGTCCAATAATACTGAGGCAAAAGAGCTCAGTTGATGAAGAACTTTAAAATGAAAGATTTCGGACCAGCCGAAAAGATATTAGAATTTCAAATAACCAGGGATAGAGTCAATAAAAAGCTTTGGATTGACCAAGAAGATTATTTGAAAAAGGTTTTAAAAATTTTTAATATGGATCAAAACAATCCAGTTGATACTCCGATGTGTGTAGGTGGGAAATTATTAAAATAACAGTCACCAACCAACGAACAAGAAAAGAAACAGATGGAGAATATTCCATATCAAGAAGCAGTAGGCAGTTTGTTATTTGCATCACAGATATCGAGACCTGATATAAGTTACGCAATCAGCTGTGTAAGTCGTTTCAACCAAAATCCTGGACCAGCTCATTGGTGTGCAGTTAAACAAATTTTTCGTTATTTGAAGGGAACCGTACATTACCGCTTAGAATTCAGTGGCGAGAAAGCTGGTGATTCGGATATTATTGTCTACTGTGACGCGGATTGGGGCAGTGATACAAACGATAGGCGTTCAATCTCCGGATATATTTTCTTGTAAAATGGTTCTCCAATTTCTTGGAGTAGTAAGAAGCAGCCTACTATAGCCTTAAGCACAACAGAAGCAGAGTATATGGCTACGTCATCTGCTGTACACGAAGCTTTGTGGCTTAGAGGTTTAAGCTATGAACTCAATTTAGATACTCTACTTTATTATATGTCGACAATCAAGTAGCTCAGAAATTGGCATTAAATGGTGCTTATCAAGCTCGTACGAAGCATATTGATGTGAGACATCATTTCTTGAAGGAGAAAATTGATAATGGTATTATATAGCATAAGTACGTGCCCACAAATTTTATGTTAGCAGATTCATTTACGAAGCCATTGGAAAAGTGAAATTTCTCAACTGTATTAGAGGTCAAGGACTTATTTCATATAGGAAGGGTGTTGAAGTAAATTTGAAATAATCTATTGCTTCAGTTACAATAAAAAACTCAAAGTCAAAATGTCACAAATTTATTTTATTATACTGTGTGAGCTACTACCTTCGGCCCCCAATGGCCATCTTCTGGCTAAATGATGATAATTATTAGTGGGGCAACAAACGTCCACACAAAGCGCTGATGAAGGGAAGGATGTAATTTAGGTTACCATCATAATTATTAGTGGGGCAACAAACGTAGGTACCTAAATTACATCCTTTCCTTCATCGGCGCTATGTGTGGACGTTTGTTGCCCAACTAATAATTATCATCATTTAGCCTGAAGATGGCCATTGAGGGCCGAAGCTAGTAGTTCAGCACTTCAGTATAATAAAATAAATGTGTGACATTTTGACTTTTAGTTTTTCATTGTTGTAATACTAGTCACATTTGAGGTATGGATGAGATATTACTTTTATTACTTTAGTGTTCTATGGCGTTGACTAGATATAATCTAGTCCGTCGAATAAAAACTGTCAGTACTGTAATGTCATATATATGAGAATATAAAATATTTGTCTAGTAGATTGTAGATTTTGTATATTGCTTTAATTAATAAAAGGGTATATAATCATACCAAGTAAAAAGGAATAACCATTCCAATATTTGCTTTTACAACACACCTCTCTACATGTTATGTAGTAAACTGCTTCCTAATAGTTCCATGGCACCTGCCTAGTTGCGCCGACATTTAGAAACTGTACACTGTACACCCCGAGTCTAGAGACGTACGTAAAAAAGAACAATTACTGGAAAGTCAAAAAACTATGATGCTTGTAACCCAAACTATCAATGAAAAGGCCACGGAGCCATCATATTTAGTTAGCTATCGAATTGCACAAACAGGTAACTATCGCTGAGAATTTAATAAAGCCATGTGTGTTAGACATAATAAAATGTATGCTTGATGAAAAATCTGTAAAGCATTTTTCTACTGTGCCGCTATCAAACGATACTGTTTCACGGCGAATTTATGATCTGGCAAGCTACGTCAAACAAGAACTAGTTACACGTCTACAAAAACACGATTCGTCTTGCAAATGGAGGGGTCGACTGATGTTGCTGGTCTCGCTATGCTATCTTGCTGGTTATCGTCAAATATCCATGTAAAAGAAGACAGAATCTCTGCCCACAAACACTACCGGAGAAGAAATTTTTAATAAAATAAATATATTTTTTGACAAAAGGGTTACTTGTTCTGATTTGTTTGAGGTAGAAAGGTATCTTAGATCTATTAAGACAGAATTGCATAATGTTTTACCTGGTGATATTTTAGTTGAATTTGAAAATAGACAGTTGATAAAATACAACAATATTTTTAGGGAAACTCAGACATTAAAATTTGTGAGAATTAAAACTGATCTCTTCAACAATGTTAAATATGACGAAAGATGGTTTAAGAACTTAACAGATATTGACTTTCCTTACAATGTCAAAAAGTTTCTCTCGTTGGGCCCTAGGTTCAGTGTGGAGCCGTCGATGAGTGATTTCAAAATATCAAAAATGTTAGCTGATTTGGAAAATATTATTAAGAACTTAGATGATAACAACAAAGATTTGGCTAGATCTCGATTTACTAATATTCTTACAAATTTTCCACATAATCACAAAAATGACAGGCATTGCATGAAGAAATATTTTTTTGAGTGTAGAGATTTCCTTAGATAGCATCCAAATGTATATATAGTAAGAAGTGATAAAGGTAATGTCACTGTTGCCATGTATAGAGAGGATTATATAACACGCTCTGAACAACTTTTATCTGAAACTAAATATTATAAACACATTCCTAGGACTCCTGTCTGTACATTGCAGCAGAAGGCTAATAAGTTAGTAACCTCATTTGAGAAATCTAAATTAATTCCTAAGGAGTTGGCTCAAAAACTTAGGTTTTACAATTCAATAATTCCTAGGTTTTATGCACTGCCTAAGATTCATAAGCAGAATTTAGCGATGAGACCTATAATATCATCGCTTGACTCTCCTAACGGCCACATTGCACAATATTTAACAGACATTTTGACCAAATCTTATAATTTTGAAAATGATTATAACATTAAAGATTCTTTCATGTTTAGTAGTTTTATAAATAATCTCGTTATTCCAGATGGTTTCGTTCTTGTCAGCTTTGATGTGGTCTCACTTTTTACAAATTTACCCTCAAATGTCATTTTAGACAGCATTTCAGCACATTGGGATGATATTCAACCTCATTGTCCACTGACTTTATCAGCTTTTAAGGAGGCACTTCAATTTGTTTTTGATTCTAACGTTTTCGTTTTCAATGATAAATTTTATAAACAGATTTTTGGCACCCCAATGGGGTCCACTATATCACCAATATTAGTTAATTTCGTTTTGGATGACCTCATTGAGCATTCTATTGATTCTTTAAGTTTTCCAATTCCTTTCGTCAAAAGGTATGTGGATGATTTGATTCTCGCCTTTCCTAATGATAGAGTGCAATCTACATTGAATTTGTTCAACTCTTATAATGAGAACTTACAATTTACTGTCGAGAAAGAAGAAAATGGTATTTTACCGTTTCTAGGCATGAAAGTGCATAGGGGAGATGATAATATTATAAGAACTTCTTGGTATAGAAAACCAATATATAGTAATAGATTTATCAGTTATTGGTCATGTGATCCTCCCAAAATGAAAACAAATTTAATTCTCTCCCTTCGGGATAGGGTGAGAAAATTATCTCATCCAGATTTCCTAAATAATGATCTAATTGCATTGAAAAACATTTTATTTCAAAACTCATATCCTCGAAGTATGATAAACAAATTTTTAAACAACTCTCCGACAATTTTTATTAAAAATAAAGATGTTGTATCTGATTCAGCCCACAGTACAGATTCGTATTTTGGTTCACTACCATACATACCTGGTTTAACACCTGACCTGCTTAAAGTTCTGAAGGGTTCAACTACTGTTAAGGTTGCATCCTATAATTTATTTACGATTAACAACCTTTACACTAAGGTCAAGTCAAGGTTGGGCTTAGGGGAGATGTCTAATGTAGTTTACAGCATTCCTTGTAACGAATGTGATCAAATTTATATAGGCCAGACTTCTAGATGTATATCTGGGAGACTGACTTCACATAAGAGCGACTGTAGTACTGGAAAGTTGTCTTGTTCTTTGGCGGAACACGTTATTGTTGGTAAACATACTATGAGTTTTGATAATACTAAAATACTTGCAAGGAAGAAAAATTACAATAAGAGACTTTTTCTTGAGATGTGTCACATACATAGAAATTTAAATAACTGTCTAAACAAAAAGTCTGATCTTGATGGACTTAGCAAAATCTATACCTATCTATTAACTTTGTAGAATAACTAAGTTATTTCATTTCTTGACTTCAACATTTATATATCACCCTGTATATTATTTTACAACACCAATTCATATCATCACTGTATGAATATATTCGATATCTAATCTGCTAATAATATCATTAGAAGAATTGGTCTTCTTTGTGTTTCGTGACAAAAACCAATAATTACTAACTTTGAAATAGATACCTTTCTCCCTTGGTATATCGTTTTCAATATTCATTCTGACTGTATTTTAATTGTTGTGTTAGTTCAAACTTTTTACATTTCTACATGATATTGTAGATATGATCATTTTAAATGTTTAGACTGTCAGAAAATTGTTTTTATCTCGATTTTTGTTAATTAATTTCATGCTCCTGTTAAAACTCTTGTGATGTTCTTGATGGATAATTTTCAAAACTTATTATGGTGAGTCAATTGTGTTATTTTTTATTCAAATATTTGTTCAGCTTTATTAATTTAAAAATTTTTTTGTCCATTCTAGATGTTCTGATAAAGGAAATAAACAATTTCCGAAAGCTCAACTAGTCAAAAAATAGTTTTCTTTTGATCAGCCCTATATTGACCGCATCCCTACTAGATTGTTTGCAGTTTTGTGTTCAACGGTCACTACCCTTCAGCTTTCGTATATATATATATATATATATATATATATATATATATATATAATAAATAAAATCCCAATATCAAAACAAATTATTAAATTTCCCCACTATAAAAGTAACTATACACTTATCTATAAATTGTACATACTAAATCTTTCGCTGTTAACATATGACTAACAACAAACAAATATAATAACCCTCACCATGAAATAGAACAAAATTATTACCCACTTATCATTTAATATGTTTAACGTGTGCGAGGGGCGTATGATTTAACCCTTATTTCGGAAGTTCCTCTGCCTCTTGCGAGAAATACTTATTTTGCTCTTAAAACAATACTATACAAAAGGACTGTGGTTTCGAGTCATTGCAGTTTGTATCAACAGAAAGTGAAATCAGAGTCGTTAAAAGGAATTCTGCTGATCTATGAGTAATAAATGTTTATCGACAATCCCGTTCAGTGCGTAAGTGCCGAGTTGCAAATTTTCAGGTTTTTGAATAACCTATGATGTTTATTTATTTTACTTATTATGAATGAAATTACCTAACCACGTCTGAAATAATTAGCATTTATTTATCGTAGCGAAATTTCACTGGAAATGTGACTTCAAGGAGACAAAATCATACGCTCCGGGCCCGTGTTACTAAGTACAAATAAATCTAGGTTTAACCCTTGTTTATTTTCCCTCTACGAGGTGGAAGCGAATTATGTGGCGTAAAACAATAATCAAATAAATAGTGCCTAACTCCTGTCGCTTATATGCATCCTAAAGAAAGCGAAATGTTCCTACAATTTTGAAGAAAACCTTACTCTGTCATCACACACGATAAACTCATATCTTATACAACGAGCGGTGCCCAAATTGTGAACCTGGACCTGCAGTACCTAATTGAAACCTGCCAACTTGTCAAATCCCCGTGAAAGAATAAATAATAAAATAAATATACTGTTATAGCTTTTACCTATGTATATAGTTATGTTATAAATACCAAGTTTAGAACCAGCGTACAGTAATAAAACGAATAAATTTCTCCTCAAGAAAAAAACTTAAATCTCAACTTGTTTAAAAACTTACCGCGTTGAAAACTCCCTTTCTTCGGTCTTAGATTACTGCCTGCGTTCACTATCTTTCTAGAAACCGCGGGTAACGCTAGTAACCGGTATCGAGCTATGTTGAACTTCGAGTAGAGGGCGAGTTTTCCCGTTTTGTGTCACCGACGGGGGACAGTGTTCACCGTCAAGGATATCTAAGTATCCCTTTTACACCCTGACACAACGGAGAAAAACTTCTTCCTCTGAAGCCGCTAACACCTAGAAAACTGATACCCGTTACCGTGACAGGGAAAGGATTTTCCCTTTTGCGTTTTTCGCCCGACACTGTTTGTCGCTCTGACTGCTCTGTACTTGGTTTTTACTAACCCCCCGAATCAAGTTTGGGTTTTTTCTGTTGAATTGCAAAAATCCATTTTTTGTTTTGAAGCGGCCTCAATGTTTCGTTATTAACTAGTTGTATACAAAACAATTATTTAATTTTGACCTAGTGAAATGTTTTATTTGTTTCAAAGCTGTTACGGTTCTGTATCATTTTTCTAAACAAAAATTGGGTCGCATTCCATTTTTTAAATATATTTGAAATAAAATATGTTTTACCGTGTGTTCTGAAAGTTACTAATTTAAATTTTTCTATTTGGTATTCGCGTTTATTACAGCATTAAGAAACTAAAAACCGATGTAACTGCAGGCATTGATGCGCTTTCAGCCGTAGCTTTGAAGTGCTTAGATGATGATGGCCTACACTTTTTACATCGTATTTGTCAGCTCTTTACCATAGATACATTCATGTAATTTTTTGCATCCAAACAGTACAGGGAGCGCTTCTTTTTGAATACGTGGATAGTTCTGTTCAGATTTGGTCAAAGCTATTGGTTGTCCCACTTGAAGAAGTGCAGCGCCAAGGTATTTTGAGCTTGCGTCTATAGTTAAAGTTACCTGTTTGCTTACGTCATACAATCTCAATATTCTGGAGTACTCTGTAACACTTGTTTTATTTTGTTAGTCGTGATGCATTTCCCATGTGAAATTAGTGTTCTTATGAAGTAGAAGATATCTTGGTGGATTTGTTAAGTCTGACATATTGGGGATAAATTTATTTAGGTATGTGACACACTCAACTAAATATAAAACAAATTCAGAAAAACTGAGTGGCAGGTACCTAAATAAAATGCAGCTGTGTTACCAATCCTTAATATTTTGCAACGCGTATATGTACCTACAATATATATTTTCAAAAAATATTTATTAATATTTCAGAAAAATTAAGGTCCGTCTTCTGAGCTTGCCGGGCCCCTGAGACAACCGTCACTCTCTTCGCATTGCGTGGCCTGCGGGGGTGTACTTTACGCCACTGATATAAAATAAAGATAGCAATTGTTAATAATAGCGAAAGAATTTTGGTTTTCTATGAATTAAATAAAAAAAATCTTAAGGAAAGGCAATTAAAAACTGATAAACTCTATAAATTCAAAATCAAAACATAAATCCTAATTTCAACTCATTAATTCTTTTTGCTACAATAAAATAACCAATTAATCCCAATTTTATATGGCACATTTTGATTCGGGCCATTCATTATGGACCTTTCAAAACAGAAAAAATTAAAACAAAAAAAATCTAAAATGATGTTACCTATGACAAGAGCCATTAAAAATTTTATTTGGGTTCTATAATGGATGGTGCTGAATTTAATTGTTCTCCGATAATTTATGTCCGGGAGATTTTTTTTTAGTTCGTTTCGCTCTTCTGGACGATTGTTTCAACATTGGGCTTTGGATTTGATCTACCTGCTTTGACGCTAAATTTTAGTTCCGTTTAGATTAAAATTAAACATAAATTTTGAACGGGTAGAAACGAAATGTTCGAAATAATAATGCGATTCGTAACACCCAATACGACCTCATTATTACCAACTATATAGTTGTGTAATAAAATTGGGGGCGGCAGTGGTAGAAAAAACGGTGGAATCTCAAGATATTCTAATTAGAAATTGACAATGTTTATTGAAAAGAAATTTCCTGCTGCGAAAGGTCAAAAGTATTTATTAATATGTTTAACTTTTTTTACTAAAATTTTCATATTCGAAGACTTGAATTAAAAACGCTCTAGCTGCCATTTTTCCAAAAATTATATTTTCAGCAAAAAAGGATATATGTTCAAGGGCCAATAGAATGAAATAAGGCTGAAAATGCCCTGACCATTAGTTAATTCTTCGAAGCTATCAATAAACTGCTGTATGTCCATGCATTATGTCCTAAAACAGGGTGTAAATACCATTCTGGTTTAAATATGATCAGTCTGTTCAGATTATGTTCAGTAAGTTCTGTTTACTTATACTGTCAATACTGTTTTGTTCTTGTCTCCTGAGCGGAAAAGTGGGTAAGGGAGTGTGGTAGAATTAAGAGAAAAGATGAGAACATGGGACAAAAATATGTAACAACAAAAATGAAGAAAATTTAAAGCAAGCAGCCTCAATCACAATCAGTAATCAACATTTCATTTGTTGATTCCGAACAAAAATTGAATTATATACAAATTTTGTTGTACTAGAAATCGCAAGGAATTTTTTTTAATATTTACAAAATTGTAGGTAGGTTTTCCTTTTTCTAAAAAAATTTCTGTAAAAGGGTGTAAAACATAGAAAATTACTAAAGGACTTAATTTGTTTTTCGTAACCACTCCCGAATATTGCTACTTTTTCTTTTTGGCAAACCTGTATGATTATGATAATAGAGTTTACACATATAACATTTACAATTTTAAATTTTTTTCACATTAATTGTAAATGTCGCTACCAGTGTGCAGATATCAATTACAACCAACGTATGAAGCTTTTTACTGAATATTACAGAATGAAAGACTATGTTTCCCAAATAACTTACCTATTGGGTATTTTTCACGCAACTGCAATCATTGGTCGTCGGCATGGAAAATATGATAATCCTGATCATCTGCATACTCATTCTCTACTACTGAAGGAGACATAATTCGTGTCTGCCAAAAAACATTCCGCAATATGTACTCGCTACAAGCTCTTAATTATAAGAAAAATAAACGTGAAAAAGTGTTTCTAACGAAAATAGAAATAATGAAACTCTTAATAGAAGAAAAAGTGGAAGACGTATTGCTGATCATTTACTTGCGAAGAGTAACTAGTAATTCCTCCCAGGTGATTCTATATAATATCAAAAATGAGCTCATTTGTATTTTGCGATCTGAAGTAAAGGAAGCTATTATCAAGAAAATAACTAAATCTAAGTATTTTTTTATCTACATGATAGAGATACCGATTCAAACAAATTATGCCAGTACCAAACACGGGATAAGCTAAAAGAGTTAGAAGAAGAAGGGGCAAAACTGCTATTATTACGTCATCACCGTAGCGTATAGAATTGGAAATCTTACAAGTAAAACCCAAAACTCGTTTCGAGGATGCTGAAGAGAAGGAAGACAGAAAATGAAAGAAAATTAAGAAGGATAGTACCCGCAAAATTATTGAATAATGGGCCTATTCTTCTGAAGATTATATTTCCGTGGATTGTCATTATTTGCGCTCCGATTCGACGTACGTGTAGATTCAGTGCACCAGTGCACCAGTGTAACCAATGGGCATATTGTACCTGCGCTGGTGTTGAAGACGAGGAAGAAGAAATTGTTTACAGCTGGTAAAAGTTCAATTGGTTTTCTGTACATTAGTCTTTTTTGTTTTCATTATAGTGCCGTTTCACCTTCATATGAGTAAAGTTTTGCAGTTCATTATTCAAAAAAATATTTTTTTTAGAAATATATGATGAGTTTGACAACAAAGTTCTACATTACTTTTTATTTCGACAGGGGAATAGAAGACATACTTCTATTCCCCTGTCTAATCAGTATTATTTTAAAGTTTACTTATAATTATGTTTTTGGCCATTTTATGTGAAATAATTTAATCTAAAATGGTTACTAATTAGAAATTTGAGTATAAAAAAAGAAATAAAAGTGACTTATCTAAGCTATTATATATAACTTATCACAAAAGAGAATCTAAATTTATCTGACGCTAATTGAGTATGATTTACTGGTATAGGTGCCTACCCTGCAATCTGCATGAATTTCCATATCATAGACCATGACATTTTTCGTAATAACCATATCAAATGTAAAGTCCTTTGGGATCTGAGGCGGGAGAGAAAATCATCTCATGGTTAATTTACCGATCAGAAGGGAGAAACATGGGGGGCGCTCGTTTCCAGGGATGGATCCACTCGAACACATTAGTTTTTCGGATGGATAAGTTGTTTTATACAGGGTACAGGTCTTCTACCCCCTTTATAAATCTGTACCTCATAGTCAGAAAACAAGAAGAAGTATATTCTGCAATAGAAATAATCAAAGCGGGAGTGCCACATATAGTGGTGACATATTCTTCTTATTGGTGTGCGAAGAAAGTTGTTTCCTTCCAATTCATTTTACCATGGATAATGAATCGGAGCATATAATATTCATGCCCCCTCATTATGTCCAGGGTATTGAAGGTATTGTTATTTTCTTATTTTAATCAATAAACTACCAAAAAGCATTAATTTCGCCCTTGAAGTATTCACTATATGACAAAATTTATTAGAGGCTTGCAATAAGTTGCCAATATCTTCATTTATATGCAGTATACTGGATTGATTGTAGAGTTCGGAAAGATCTAAAACTGGCTAGAACTAAAATATTCATTAACTGGTGTTCTGTACTATGCAGTAGAAGAATCTTGTGGAATAAACGTCTAAGAGTGTTAAAGTACTACATTTGGTCTGTTCTAGTTTATGAATGCGAAACCTGGACACTGGAAGTCAAAGATCTGAACAAATTACAAGCATTTGAGTTGTGGTACTACCAGCGTATGCTGAAAATTCCATGTAATCCATAGATAATGAGCGATAAATGATTGATTAAAATAAGAAAGGTCTAATACCTTGGACAGTTACGAATCATTTGTGAAGTTCTTGAAAGTAAACAACTAAAAGCAGATGTTTGAAATAAAAAACGTTCATGATAAGGTTACTTTCCTGAATGTATTCAATATACTTACACCATCAAAACTGTCAAAATTAGTAAACCACGTGCACCATGGCTTACTGATATTATAAAACTAATGATGATCCGAACGGACTGAGTAGTCACTAGATTTAAAAGAACACCGAACCAAGTTTATTGGGTGCTTTGTAAACACATTCGTTATTACTCGTATACTAACCAAGCCATTGTCCGAGAAAAAATAACGTTTTTTCAATTCTCCATGAGAAATAAAACTAGCAAAGATATGTGTGAGTGGTGGCTGTAAAAAAAATAATTCTTATCTTCTTATGAAACACTAGGTGATCTTTCTGGAATAAATAATAACTTTATTGTTATATTCACTACCTGAAGAGGAAACTTTATTGTTTTAGGCTTGATGTTATTTGATTGTGCGTAGCAAGTGCAAGGTTTGATGTTTTTGACGACAGCTTGGAGAATGGCCTAGCGGCTGAAAGCGCTTAGCTAGATTTTTTTAATAAACTACACACTTAGTACTCGCCTTTTTATTCACTCAATTCTAGTGTGTACATCATACTTAGATAATTCTAATAAAAAATTTGCAACTAGTTGATGATAGCCTAAAAATAGCATTAGACACTTTAAAGCGGAGATACGATCATAATGTGTTTTGCAGATATTAAAAAAAATATAGATACTCGTATGTTAACAAAAATCATCCAGGGTTCATTTAGGTACTTTTTAATTAAAATAAAATAACAAAAGAATTACGTAACATTTCCGGGGTAATTTCTTGGAATGTTCGGACAATGTTGCCTCGCAGTTGTTCCATAGTCTCTGGAATAAGATTATAACATCTATCTTTGATAAAACACCATATAAAGAAATCTAGTGAGTGGGCAGGCCACTCAATTGGTCCGGCTCTCTCAATCCACCTATCTCCAAATTTTACTGCCAAAGAATTTCAAGCCAAAAGTGTGGTGGCGCACCATCTTGCTGAAAGTAAACTGTTGTTCCAGTTGTGGATATAAGTAATTTTGTAACATATCTGTGTAGACCAGTGGTTCCCAACCTTTTCTGGACCACCGCCCCCTATAGAAGAGAACAAAAATTTCGCCAACCCATCGTCTCGTTTAGAAGACGATGCAAAAAGGTTTGATATAGTTGACAGTTTTAAATATTGTTTTTCGAGTTCTTGAAAATAGAATATATCCTTATTCTTCTTATCAGGTTGCATTTTATGTAAATGCTCTTGTCGCCTAGAAGGTTTCATAGCTTCATTTGAAAAAACTTTCCAGCAAATTAAAAACATAGGTAATGATTTGTTTGTAGAAGATTCCGCAAATCGATATCTTAAATATTCAATACTGTATTGCCGGCATTTCTTTTTTAATTTAGAAGTAGATTCAGCCATTTTCATACAAAAATTAAATTTTCAATAGATTTATAGATAGTAATGTTTATAAAATGACACACCACTTACGATTATTTACTACGGCAGAGCTTATGATTCACGACTATATATCGCGGCCAAGCACATACAACTAACTTACAAAAAATTCGTAGAGCTGTTGCTTTTATACGTTTCATTTCGTGCATGATTCAACTTGTCTGTGTGCGAACATGTCGAAACATGTTAATTTGTATGAACATCGCGCGTTCGCTTATCAACGTGCGAGGACAAGTCATATACTTCTATTCTGAACTAAAAGAAATTATTATAATTATTAGTATTATTATTAATGCTAATTTACAACTGCTTATTAACCCTTATTAAAACATTTTTACTTCACCATTCCTCTTGACTGCTTATTATTTGCTTCTGAATCCGCTACCGCCCCCCTAAAAGGCTGCAGCGCCCACAGGGGGGCGGTATCGCCCCCGTTGGGAACCAATGGTGTAGACATTACCAGTATTTGTAGTTTCCTCAAAAAATAACGTATATTTTCGTTCAACTTCGGTGAATCTCTTTCGTATTCTTCCATTACCCTTGGATTTTCAGACACCCATATGCGACAATTATGTTTATTACATTGCCCGTTTAAATGAAAACCAGGCTCATTTGACATTTACATATTTAAACATTGACGCCTCTGGATGCCTACAACATAACAGCCTAGCGTTAAAAACCAAATACCTCTCTTATTTTCTATCTAAACCAACAATTCATATATTTTCGGAAAAGGGAGTTCAGCTTTCAGATAGAATAAAAATATATAGAGTGTTTCATTGAAAAATAGACGATATTTGTATTTAACAAATACCATTTTTTTAAAACACCCTAAATAAGATTTCACTATTTAAACATTGATACCTAAAAAACTTTGTATAAAAAGAAATTGTTTATCGAAAACCGCACCTCCCTATCGTTTCTGATTTCCGAGATTTTTGCAGTTAAAATGGATCAGGAACTTCTGGGACGCTTAGTATATAAGATACAGTTTTGACCGCCACACTAGTTTATTGTGGCAATTTTCTTTATAAAAATGGCAAGGCGATTTCAATCCTTTAATTAATCGTTGTTTTTCACGAAATTCAATCCTTCTCTGCAATCAGATAGTAGTTGTCTTCGAATGACATGGAGACAAGCCACAGAAGATGTCGACAGTGTCATTGTGAATGAAGCCTTGTCTTTAGCTGCACGTTCTGAAACTGTGGTGATAGTTGGAGAGCATATCAACCTTTTGGTCATCTTCACAGGATTTTGCCAACGAGAAAACGTATTCTTCCTGAAAACAGGACGGAAAAACGTTCCTCCAACCTCCTACTCTCCTGTCCACGCTCTGGAAAACAAAACCATTAAAATAGTTATTTATGTAACAAGTGTATAAAGTAGCCTTTTTTCGACAAATGTGAATATTGTCGCATGAGCCGTAGGCGAATGCGACAATCACGAGTCGAAAATTTTATCAAAATACAAAAGTTTAATAGAAATTTTCTTTGCGCACTAAAGTAGGTTTAATTTTTCTTTAGAAGAAACTATAACGCTTTTATTGATTCTTAACCAAATATATTATATATTGATTAATATTTTGAACATTTCTATCAAAATTACAACAAATTAACAAAACAACAGACGAAATCAATTATTGACAATACTAATATTAAAGGTGCAATTTGTGCACTCGGACATTATCGGAATATTTTGTTATTTTATTTTTCCTACACCATTCTTTAAACAAATTGTATTTTTCTCCGTAGATATTCACAGATTTTTGGGGCAATAAATCATTAGAAGCATTCTATGCTACGTGTAATATGTTTGATGGTGTATTTTCAAAATAATCTCCTGAGAGATCATCAGAGGAAGCCATCCTTATAATTATATGTACCTAGCTATTCCGTTTTCTAAAAAAAGAATTCAAAATAACATCATACCCACTATGCAAATAAATATTACAGTTATGTTAATTCAACATCACATTGTGATAATGTTCTTCCTTTTTTTCCTCTTGTTTTCATCACATGAACATCTATACAACCGCTTATACCCAGCTTGTGGCTGTTAACTTTTGTAATGTTTCAACTTAACTTTTCAGCGATGTTAAAGCGCTGTCTTTTTACATTACTGTGATGTTACTAGAACTTCCTCAAAAGGAAGTCTTTATAACGAACTAAAAACAACTTTTCTGTTAACATTCTGAAATGCCTTTTAACATCTTGTCGATGTTAATGCAATGTCTAAAAAATAACATCTTATCAATGATCTAAATGCGACATTTCAAAAACAATACAGTGTATTCTCGTAGATGCTGTAAGGACATTACATAAACCTCTGAATAATATACCTCAAACATTCTGGATGACATCCTATAGATGTTTCTGTGCCTAATCAGCAAATACAGGGTGAACAACTAAGAACGCCGGCTGTCGGCCATATTTTAAAAAATAGTCATAGTACAACTTTAAAAAAATACCTTCAAGAAAATGACTCTGAAAAATTGCTGGAAAATATTTTTGAGTTCCTAAAATATCTCCTATGGGGTGGAATGAACACTTAAAAACATAATACTGTGATTATCTCCTAAAAAGACATACTAAACGTATCCTAGAAATACAATGTTTGATATATTGTTGAGATTATGAAAAAATGTAGTTATGGTCTTTTTGTTATTATTCTTCAAGTAAGGGGTGGGGGAAGGTTCAACCCAAACAACAAATGTCGTAACACTTTTTTTTAATCGACATCCATGTTTTTAGCTTAATTTGAAAGATTTTTACCTTTTTAATAAGAAATGCTTAACAAAAATAACAAAATTGGACAATTTTGTCAACGCTTTGTGAAAAGTCCACAATTTTCCCATTTCACTCGGAAATTTCAAATGTAATAAGGCATTTTTTAAATTCTGATGAAAAGGGGTAAGAAAATAGGAATCTATTCCAAGATATAAGATTTACAATATCAAATATAAAAATTTAAAAAATGCTTCAATTTACATTTGAAATTTCCGAGTGGGTACAAAATTATCTAATTTTGTTATCAATCTTATTAAACAGAAAAACTTTTAAATGCAGCTAAAATCATTAATATCAGTTAAAAAACGAGAAAGTCATACATTTGTTCATAAGTTTGAACCATCCCCACCCATTATTTGAAGAATAATGGCAAAAAATCTCCTTAATTAAATTTATTCATAATCTCATCAAGATTTCAAAAATTGTATTTTTAGGACACCTTTAGTATGTTTTTTGGAGTATTATGTTTTCGAGTGTTCATTCCACCCTTAGCGGATATTTTAGAGACTGCAAAATATTTTCCATAAATTTTTCAGGATCCCTTACCTAAAGGTAATTTTTTTGAAAGTTGTACCATGATTCTTTTCTGAGATATGGCCTACAGTCGTTCTTAGTTGTTCATCCTGTACATTTAAAAAAAATAGCAAAAAAGCAATAAAGGATTTAAAACGTTTATTCACTATTAACAGTACAGTAAATTTGAAAAAACAGGTACAAAATAAGAAAAAAAAATATCTTGTCCAGCAATCCAACCTAAAAAAAATAAAATTGTGTAAGCATATTACATAACAAGTCTGGAAAGTGGAAACTATTGAACACATTCAGTGAAAGCAAGAAATAAAAAAGGGTATATTGATCCGTAGTTACCATAACGTACCATACTTTGAAACTGAATTAATAAAGTTTAACGGATACACATACATTACAGCTAGTATACAGAAAATTTATTAGAATAATTTTTTAATTATATTAAAACTAATAAAAACTTTACACCATTAAGATTTAATGAAACATTACGTTACATCAACAGAAATCCAATCTGATTAAAGAAAATTATATCGTTTACTTACGGTTACTTTTTCTCACGCAAGAGTCGCTGTTTCGAGTACCTCAACCATTCCATAATGTACACTTCAAAATCCTTATATGTGAAACATTTAAAGGTGTTCTGAACAACAGCTAATAAAACAATTACTTTAGATCAAATTGTGCCCATGGAGACCTTTGATCGATCATCATAAATTACATCCAACATGATTTTCAGCCAATTGACTGGGACCAATTTGCCATAAGATACATGCGGGGATCTTCAAAGGGATAATAACATATTTTATTTCGAGAAGTGACTTTTCATGATTTACCTTCTATTCCACGCCTCACTCCATTTGGCAGGTGAATTCAGTTGTGCTATGAAAATGCATACTTCTTTTCTGTATAAAATAATATACTATTCTCATCTTGTTATTTTCATCCTGGAACAAATTGTATATTAACATCGTGGAATTGTAACTTAATGAAAACTAAGCATTATTAATACACTGTATACAAAAAAAACTACTTATGAGGAAGAGATATGAGCACATTATCAAATTAAATGAGTTTATAATTAATTGTATCCAATAGCTGTGTTTCTACAATAATAAATAATTGAATGCTGTTTGTTGACTGGAGCATTCAGTATCATAAGTTACATATTCCTCAACTAGATTAATATAGGTACCATTGTAAGGGACATCTACAGATTATTTATTGTATTCAGTGAATTTTCAAATGGAAATGAGCTTTTTAACAGAAATTTCTGTTTTTAAAGTCTTAAACAGTCTCTAATTGTTCACAAGAATTGTTAGTAAAATGTTGAAATTTTCTAAACCAGCAAAACTATATTGATGGCTAAGACTACTACTAAAAAAACTAGAACTAGAGATACTTGATTCAATATTTTTTATACTGTTTAATACAGTGTTTGTATCAGACTATACGAAATAGTTACTCCCCCTTCATTACATAATTACCAACTATTTGTTTTTTATTTTATTTGTGTAAGTAGCTTCTGAACAATGAAAATATTTTCTTCTAGATTTAAATATCTGCCAACATATGTGCATGTTTTATTATTAATAATAATATCTACCCTATTGCAATATCAAGTTTTTTGTAGGGTATAATGCATATCTAGGATTTGAAATATTGTGAATCGTTTTCAAAATATACTTACTAGGTAACTGAAATATTTTAAAAATTGAAAAAACCCTTATTTTGTAAACTTTATTATATAATGTTAGTGTACAATTCCGCCACCTGGAATTTCAATGTATAATAGCCGATTAAAGTATTGAATGAGTTTTAATAATTATGATTTTGGAATAGGTACTTACCGATAACAATTGTTGTTCGTCCATTATAACAAGAATTATAACTAAGTATAGAAACTGTAGCTTAGTAGGAACTAACGAAAACGAAGACCACTTTATTCAAGTACTACTTGGAAAATATGTGCTTCCTGCAAATAAAATATAACACATAACTGAAAACCCTCCGCCATTTCATGCTTGTCATTTTTGTTTCCACAGATAACTACTGTATGTTTCGTTCATCAGTTCCTCTTCTGTTTTCTTCTTTTTTATGTTACTGTGATGTTTAATATGAGATATTACTGAGAGTTTTATGAACTAACGTCGTACAGACGTAGTAAGTACGATGTTAATAAAAATTATTTCGAAAGATGTAAAAGTATCTGCAACATGTGATCATCTTAGAAACATGTTAATTTGTAATATTACAGTAACGTTATGTATGTGATATTAGTGAGAAGTATACAAATTAACATCGTATGAATGTTTCCTATAGAAAGTTACTAAAAAGAAGTTCATAGGATGTGTATGTAACTGCGAATTCAAGTAGTATTGTGTACATCAAAAATATGTTTTATTTACATGACATGGATGTTAATAGAGTTGGTAATAAAATTAAGACAACTAGGAGATATCTTATTAACGTTTTAAATAAACATCACGAAAAGTCTCTAAAAAGAACATCACAAAAAAGACTTGTTATGTTTCTTGTTTAGTGGGTAGTTTCCTAAAAATGTTCAATACTTAAATATAAATACTTTTGCTTACCCTAGGTATAGTCGGAAGATCTCAATTTCAAATTTAAATGTCAGATTCAATGCACAAAGAAATGTCAGACACCCTCAGCCAACATATAGGTACCTACCTATGCACCCTATTCTATTATTTTCTAGTACCCAATAATTATTACGTATGTACTTTACTGAATTCTATGTTTCAATCTCTGATTTAGAGAAATTCAGATTTAATATCAGTTTTTATTATACCTACCTATATTTTTATGAGACTAGATAAAACTACATACAAATTGGAACTTTTTCTTTACTCACTAGTGCGTAAAGAAAAACTCTTTACGCACTAGTGCGTAAAGTAAAGTTTTACGCACTCGAAAGTGTGTCTAAAGCACGTACTTTACGCACGGTAGTAGAAAAAACATAAAAACACATTATGCTTTTCTTCACGCAATGAGTGGATGTGACACTTTGAAAAACGTAATGTGCCTGCCTAGCCTACAATTCTTAAGCAAACTATTAATTAATGCCTCTTCCATCAGAAAATTATGGTGTAAATTTCCTGAATACTGACCTGTTGTTGCCATTCTACAATGTAAATATCGGCAAGGGACAATTTCAAGCTCTTTTAACCACCGACTGACAATTAATGCGTAATTTTGATATGTATCAAGATGAGGGGGTGTGTGTGTGTATGATTTCGTGCCGAGCGTCTGTTTAGTTCGGTCTTTACGGTTATTTAAGTGACTATTTCTACTTCGGCAAAAAACAGTGACATGTGTGTACTGTATTAAAAAATAAACGAACCACGAAAATGATCGGTTTGGTAACTGATTTAATCGTTTTTTGATGGTCGAGGGTGGAAAATCATTATTTTTTTTAAATATTTTTTTGATTATACGAATCAGTCCAAGCTCGATAAACCGAAAATTAATATCTAATCCTACAGTCACAATTCATCGCTATAAAAATCTACTTATAACAGTCACAACTGGTGGATACGTAAAATATATAAATCTCTCAATAACGAATAACGATTATTTTGAAAGTCCTCGTTATTTTCATTAAAAATTAATACCGGCCAATGTGTTTAGATTAAAAACACATAGGAACTCATTAAAATGTTTCATAGAAGCTAATTTAAAGCCAGGCAATTACCGGAATAGCCGGCCGCGTATTCTTGTGTTCCACGGCCACACTTCATGAAGAAGAAACATCTAATTCCAATCCACCAACGCGAACTGACTAGAGCCAGTGACGTAGGTAATAAACAAAATTTTACTTTATTAAATATTTTAGAATTAGAAGAAGAATCATTACATATAATAAAACAGTGGTCTCCGCCGCGTCTGTATGTCTGTTCGCGATAAACTCAATAACTACTGAACGGATTTGCATGCAGTTTTCACCAATATATCTTATGCGAGCGGGACGCACCCCCAAATTGACCTTACAGTGACCACGCAGTACTAATCGCTAAGACCACTTTTACATTATGTTTTCGGGGTCGCTGAATACGAATATGAAATTATTTTTACGATAAAATTGGGGGAACATGGAAAAAAACGGCAATTTCGGGTAAAATTGAGACAATTGAATTTGGCGTTTTTCTGTGTTCATCTCGCTATATCTTCCACATTTATCAATGTATCATTATGAAATTTTTTATGACTATTGCGTATCTAAAGACCTAAACAACAAGCCTACTCCGAAAATTCTGCGACAATTAATACTTGAACAGTAAATTTACAATTGTTTACTTTTACGTGTTCCGAGTTTTGTCGTACAAATGCAAAAGTTGTGTTACGAAGTTTCGAATTTCTAAAAACTAATTATCCAGTATTAAAATGCAATACCTAAAGAAGTTTTTAGGAAAGTTTCAGATCTAAATATTGAAAAGAAAAAAAGATATGCTATTTCAAAGCCGAGCGTAGCGTGCGGCGCGTCTTGAGGTAACGGGGAAGCTAGATATGGAGTCACTTCAGAACAACGAGAAGATTTGTTCACTTTCCCGGAAGATTATTCACTGGAATACAACGCCCCCGCCCGTCTCAAGAAAGCACGAGGAGGGTTGGCAGTCGTCTTTCGAAAGAAGTTCGGGCAATTAGAAAAACTTGAAGACCAGCTTCCAGCCAGATTCCGTTTTCTACGTGGTAACTAAAAATGAATTTCAAGATCGATCTACCTACCGCGATGTGTGGGAGCACTTCGAAACCTCCGAGAACATGTGTTAGAATCCAGCGTGAAAAAACTGGCTATGCTTAAGATAGCGAGTAACCAGTTGGATTGGCGAGTCATCAGGAACATGGTAGAGGTTATCTTCCAAGATACCGGTGTCCAGATATTAATTTGCAGCTACAACCCCCGTTATCAGTATCCGATGAAGGCGGTGCCCTGCTATTTCCATAAGATCGGAAACTGTAGAAATGGGGCCAGTTGCCGATTCAAACATCCAGTCTCAGCTACACAAAAGTTCCAGGAGGAACTTCCGTTTAAGGAGGGGGTAATGTTACGAAACAACACACTGGTATAGTCCCTGAATCCTACTCTGTCTAAGCCATGTATGAAAGTTAAAATTATGGCGGATGCGCAGAACTGTTTACGATTGTGACTATCTTATCTTAAAAAAGACACTAATATATAAAGGACCGACCAGCGAGAGAGAGTTTAGTTTATAATTTGACATCGTGAGATAAACAGTAAGTAAGTGAATATAAATTAGTGAAGTGTTTGTATAAACTAGTTTAAGTGCATATACTGTGTATATAAAATAAATTAGTGAATAAATAAATTAAGTTAGTAGACATAACGTGTGTTTATGAATTTATCCCACCCGTAATAAAAATAAATAAATTCGTAAGTAGCCATACGGTGTGTTTAAAGTCTATCCCACCCGTTTACTGTTTAATTAAATAAAAAAAAACATTACAATATGGATCTCGTCAACTTTAAGGAGTAAATTTTCAATGATAAAATCAAGCCTGCTAATTTATGGTGTTGATTTAAGCGCAACTATCATAAGGTATTGCATTCTTAAAACGCAAAAATGGGATACTGCCCGAAAAAGGCAAAAACTCTAACCCACGAATAAGTTGGGAGGTTCAAAAAGATGGGCAAATCAGAGAGTGACAGTTGCCGCTACTGCGAGAACTTCGCGGAAACTGCAGAACATTTGCTTTGTGAATGCCCAGCGCTTTTCTGCAAGAGGCTTAAGTTCCTGGAAGGGGCCTTTTTAACGCCCTCCGACATCAGGAACTTAGCTCCCAGGAAACTGATAAACTTCACAAGAAGTCTCGGAATCCCGGGCCTCGAATAGATCAAGGGTCACGCACAAAAGAACTTATAGGTCGAAGTGCTTGTGAGGCTGTACAGCCTGTACGACCCCCCTACAATCTACAATCTACAAGTTGGGAGGTTTATAAGCGAAGCTCCAGATGATAAATACTTGGCAATTAAAGTGGCAACTTTTTTGGCCTCTTTGGAGCTTGCCGGCGAGAAGAGCTTTGTGAGCTAGTAGTGGAGAATATTGAATGTAACAATAATTCATTGGTAATTCAAATCCCATATAACAAAACAACACTTAATCGTTTGTTATTTTATAGAATTGTTCATTAGTCATGTACGTCACTGTGATGATTCGATTCATAACGAACGAACACCGTATATATATCTACCTGGCCCGGCGTTTATATGTAATAGCTTCGGTTGGCATTTCATTTGCTCTATGACAGATTCCTTTTACTAATTCATTTTTTAATTAACTAACCCATTTCTGAGTGACCTGCTGATGTGGTTGTTGATCGTCTGTTGTTTTGTTTGACTGGGACGTAATCAAGAGTGCCGCGCCGCGTACCTCAATGAACTCTCGCAACACAACTCGTGATGGATTTTATGTTTTATGGCTGTAAGCAAATCGTTTTCGGGGCATTCGAAAATCTCCTTTTCTTTTCCGAACACTATTAATAATAATGAGAGAGAATCTAATGAATATTTTGCTAAAACTACTCGAGGAGATATCAGGAGTAAGATGGAGATCTTTTGACACAAGATTGTACTCACTTGACGTTATGACAATTTAATTGCGAAACGCAATAATGATATAATCGTTGTTTTTGCTTCAAACCCGTTTGGTGATTATGTCTCTCTTTTCCTATAAAGTCACTATCACTTTTCGCCCACCCTTATCTAAGATGGGACAAAAGTTTTAGTTTACCCCAAGAAAAGTTGAAATTTTTGTTTTTTGGCGAGAAAAATACGAAAAACCGGGTCATCGTCGGCCACTTTTTGTAACGTGTCTTTGTAATATTAAGAAAGGACATCCTGTACATATATTGTCCTAAAGTACAAAATCAAACATTTTGTAATACCGCATAGTTGCCAATAATTGAAAAAATACATTGTTTATCATCTTGGTCTCAATATAGCGAAAAGTAATAATTGTTTAATAAAATGTATCTGAAATGCAATAACAAAGATAGTTTGTTTAAGGATGATTTTGTAAACATCTGATATTATTTAATGGTTAATTGGAAGTGCAAATCTTCAAATTTAAAAATGTCTTAATGGTTCCTCGCCAAACTTCTTTTCTAATAAATAAAATACCAAAAATTTTCCAACGTTTCGGTTTCTTTATTTAGGACCACCATCACACTCAATACAATCTTTATAATAGTGTTATACCATCGAAATCGTTTCATTACAATCTGCAATAATATTTTATAACATTCAAAAATTTTTTAGCAAAATTATATTAACATAATTTTTTCCTTATTAAAAACAGAAAAATTGTAGTGTATTAAAACAAATGATTATTTGCCATTTTTACACTCCAAAAAGAAATCATTTTGTATCGCCAACAATACATACTATAAAAATGTTCTACTTATTTGAAATATAATATGAGAATTAAGAAAACATGTATACCATGGAAAATTGTTGCAACTTCATTTTAAAAATGATTTGGATGGTTTTTTAAAAGTTATGTCTTCTTCTTAATAATTTATTTTTAAAAAAACAAAATTTGATGTGTTTATTTATTTGGTAAGTTTTTTAATTTTAAAATGTTATAATAAAAAATAATTCAGCTTTGTAAATTGTAAACTCTCATTTTTGCAATGGGGCAGGAAAATTGGATTTTTGTGTCGTACTGTAACTTAATATTGCCAAAAATGGGTCTTCATTATTTTGTAATGCTTTTATAATTAAACCTTTGACAGTTGGAATAGTATGTTCGGTCATTACTTTTAGTATACAAAAGACTGGAAGTATTTAAGGCAATTGTGAATTTTCTGACAAGTGATAAAAATTCTTGAGAATTAAACGGAGGGCATTATCTGAAAAAATTTCACGAACAATCCAAGTTAGTGGGAATATGTTGTTAAGGCAACGTATGACACTTTGTGCTGTTTTATACATTAACTTACTAACCACAACAAATTTTCTGAAGTAATCCACTACACCACAAACTCTTGATTTTTTATCGCCATGAAGTCAACTCCTATTTTTTGCCATGGGATCGCAGGGGGTATATGGGGTGTCAATGGCTCTTTTTGACTACTTTTTGAATAATTTGACAGGTAAGACAAGAAAGAACCACATTTCCTATATCAGACACTACTCCAGTAGGTACTAGAGACACAGTTGTAAACTCAATGGGTTTGTTTTCCTGAGAAATAGCAGCGCCTAAACAGAAAGGCGTCCACGGCAAGAGTAACTTATTTTCTAGGGTTGAAAAAAGAAAGTAGCTGAAGCAACGCAGTTTTTAAGGCGGTTAAAACAAGCCTCTTCAATAGCTGTCCAAACCCATTCAAATTTTTCACTAAGGAGTTTTCTTAATAATGGGACAAGCTTGGAATAAATTTGAATAAATAAACTATCATACAAGGAAATCTTCGTAAATATTTTTTATTGGCAGGTAATGACATACGTATAATTGCCTCAGTTTTGGCTGAATCTGGAGAAACTCCAGTTGAACTGATTAAGTGTCCCAATTATTTCAAGTGAGTTGGACAAAATTTTTATTTTTCTATGTTAAGAGTAAGACCACTGACTTGAATTTTTTGGTATTTGTTGTGTTCGTATTTGTCTTTCCCAGAGACTAGGATATCGTGAAAATAAGAAATGACACCAGGAATACCTTCTAGTGTTTGTTGTATAAATCGTTCAAAGACTTTGGAGGCTGATTTTAGTCCATAAGGAAGGCGAAGGTATCTGTACCTTCCAAAAGCAGTGATAATTGTACAAAGAAGAGAACTCTCATAGTCTAATGGGATTTGCAATAAGGCAGATGAGGTATCTAGCGATGTAAAATAGTTTGCACCAGATAACTGTGGAAACAAAAATTCACAAATTGGTATTTGGAAAAATTCACGCTTAACAAACTTGATTAGGTTTCTTGGGTTCATACACAAGCGTATAAAACAAGAAAGTTTAGGAACAACCATAATTGGATTTATCCAATCTGAAAGTTCATGAACCGGTACCAAGATTTATTTTGGGTTGTGCTCTTATGGTTTAAATAGTTAGATTATGTGTAAAATTAATGGTATTGGAATTTAAGTTTATTTGATAATTGAATGAAAAAATACCTATCAATATGACATTAAGTAGAAACAATATCTAGAGCGAAGCATACATAACATTTCCTTTTGTTGAATCATTCTTTTGGAACGTCGAAGCAATTCTGAACATTCAGGTGTGATAGGTCTGGGAGCGACATCTCTTGGTGTGACATCTCTAGTTGTGACATGTCCTGCTACTGTCTCGTCATTTGAAGAATTGCAATTACTTGTAGATGGACTATTACGAACTCCATAAAAACTGTGATTACTCGAAATAGAATTTTCAAAACTATGGAAGTAATCATCATCTGCCTCTGCCTACGAATATGTTGTACTTTCCCACTAAACAAGAAACATAACAAGTCTTTTTTGTGATGTTCTTTTTAGAGACTTTTCGTGATGTTTATTTAAAACGTTAATAAGATATCTCTTAGATGTCTTAATTTTATTACCAACTCTATTAACATCCATGTCATGTAAATAAAACATATTTTTGATGTACACAGTAATACTTGAATTCGCAGTTACATACACATCCTATGAACTTCTTTTTAGTAACTTCCTATAGGAAACATTCATACGATGTTAATTTGTATACTTCTCACTAATGTCACATACAGAACGTTACTATAATATTACAAATCAACATGTTTCTAAGATGATCACATGTTGCAGTTACTTTTACATCTTTCGAAATAATTTTTAGTAACTTCCTGACTATTACGTCTGTACGATGTTAGTTCATGAAACTCTTAGTAATATCTCATATTAAACATCACAGTAACATAAAAAAGAAGAAAACAGAAGAGGAACTGACGAACGAAACAAACAGTAGTTATCTGTGTAATCAAATGACAAGCATGAAATGGCGGATGGTTTTCAGTTATGTGTTATATTTTATTTGCAGGAAGCACATATTTTGCTAGTAGTACTTGAATAAAGTGGTCTTCGTTTTCGTTAGTTCCTACTTAGCTACAGTTTCTATACTTAGTTATAATTCTTCTTATAATGGACGGACAACAATTGTTATGGGTAAGTACCTCTTCCAAAATCATAATTATTAAAACTTATTACTCATTCAATACTTTAATCGGCTATTATACATTGAAATTTCAGGTGGCGGAATTGTACACTAACATTATATAATAGAGCTTACAAAATAAGGGTTTTTTCACAATATTTCAAATCCTAGATATGCATTATACCCTACAAAAGACTTAATATTGCAATAGGGTAGATATTATTATTAATAATAAAAGATGCTCATATGTTGGCAGATATTTGAATCTAGAAGAAAATATTTTCAATGTTCAAGATGTTTCAGAAGCTACTTACACAAATAAAATAAAAAACAAATAGTTGGTAATTATGTAATAAAAGGGGAGTAACTATTTCAGATAGTCTGATACAAACATTGTATTAAACAGTACAAAAAATATCGAATCAAGTATCTCTAGTTCTAATTTTTGTAGTAGTAGTCTTAGCCATTAATATAGTTTTGCAGGTTTAGAAAATTTTAACATTATTACTAACAATTCTTGTGAACAATTAGAGATTGTTTAAGACTTTAAAAACAGAAATTTCTGTTAAAAAGCTCATTTCCATTTGAAAATTCACTGAATACAATAAATAAGCTATATATGTCTCTTACAATAGTACCTATATTAATCTAGTTGAAGAATTATCTTACTTATGATACTGAATGCTCCAGTTAACAAACAGCATTCAATTATTTATTATTGTAGAAACACAGCTATTGGATACTCAATTGGATACAATTAATTATAAACTCATTTAATTTGATAATGTGTTCATATCTCTTCCTCATAAGTAGTTTTTTTTTGTATACAGTGTATTAATAATGCTTAGTTTTCATTAAGTTACATGTCCACGATGTTAATATACAATTTTTTCCAGGATGAAAATAACAAGATGAGAATAGTATATTATTTAATACAGAAAAGAAGTATGAATTTTCATAGCACAACTGAATTCACCTGCCAAATGGAGTGAGGCATGGAATAGAAGGTAAATCATGAAAAGTCACTTCTCGAAATAAAATATGTTATTATTCCTTTGAAGATCCCCGCATGTATCTTATGGATAATTGGTCCCAGTCAATTGGCTGAAAATCATGTTTGATGTAATTTATGATGATCGATCAAAGGTCTCCATGGGCACAATTTGATCTAAAGTAATTGTTTTATTAGCTGTTGTTCAGAACACCTTTAAATGTTTCACATATAAGGATTTTGAAGTGTACATTATGGAATGGTTGAGGTACTCGAAACAGCGACTCTTGCATGAGAAAAAGTAACCGTAAGTAAACGATAGAATTTCCTTTAATCAGATTGGATTTCTGTTGATGTAACGTACTGTTTCATTAAATCTTTATGGTGTAAAATTTTCATTAGTTTTAATATAATTAAAAAACTATTCTAATAAATTTTCTGTAAACTAGCTGTAATGTATGTGTATCCGTTAAACTTTATTAATTCAGTTTCAAAGTATGTTACGTTATGGTAACTACAGATTAATATACCCTTTTTTATTTCTTGCTTTCACTGAATGCGTTCAATAGTTTTCACTTTCCAGACTTGTTATGTGTTATGCTTACACAATTTTATTTTTTTCAGGTTGGATTCCTGGACAAGATATTTTTTTTCTAATTTGGTATCTGTTTTTTTCAAATTTACTATACTGTTCATTAATAGTGAATAAACGTTTTAAATCCCTTATTGCTTTTTTGCTATTTTATTTTAAATGTACAGGATGAACAACTAAGAACTACTGTAGGCCACATCTCAGAAAAGAATCCTGGTGCAACTTTCAAAAAAATTTCCTTTAGGTAATTGATCCTGAAAAATTGCAGGAAAATATTTTTCAATCTCTAAAATATCCGCTAGGAGTGGAATGAACACTCGAAAACATAATACTCCAAATAAACATAGCAAGGGTGTTCTAAAAATACAATTTTTGAAATCTTCATGAGATTATGAATAAATTTAATAGAGGAGATTTTTTGCCATTATTCTTCAAATAATGGGTGGGGAAGGTTCAAACTTATGAACAAATTTATAACTTTTTCGTTTTTTAACCGATATTAATGATTTTAGCTGCTTTTAAAAGAGTTTTTCTGTTTAATAAGATTGATAACAAAATTGAATAATTTTGTGTCCACTTTCAAATGTTAATTGAAGCATTTTTTTTAATTTTTATATCTGATATTGTAAATCTTATATCTTGGAAAAGATTCCTTTTTTTTACCTCTTTTTCATCAGAATTTAAAAAATGCCTCATTACATTTGAAATTTCCGAGAAAAATGGAAAAAATTGTCTACTTTTTCACATAGCGTTGACAAAATTGTTCAATTTTCTTATTTTTGTTAAGCATATCTTATTAAAGAGGAAAAACTCTTTTAAATGGCGCCAAAAACATGGATATCGATTAAAAAAAGTGTTACGACATTTGTTTTTTGGGTTGAACCTTCCCCCACCCCTTACTTGAAAAATAAGGACAAAAAGTCCCTAACTACATTTTTTCATAATCTCAACAATATATCAAAAATTGTATATCTTGGATACCTTTAGTATGTCTTTTTTGGAGATAATCACTGTATTATGTTTTTAAGTGTTCATTCCACCCCATAGCAGATATTTTAGGAACTCAAAAATATTTTCCAGCGATTTTTCAGGGTCATTTTCCTGAAGGTATTTTTTTAAAGTTGTACCATGACTATTTTTTGAAATATGGCCGACAGCCGGCGTTCTTAGTTGTTCACCCCATAGAGAAAGTAATAAGAGAGTGTTCGTTCCCGTACAAACAGCTGGCATCTCGTCGATCTGAGCGCACCCCTTGCGGGTGTTAGAACTAATTCTTACAGGCGGGATTTTTAAATTTGGTAGGTTGGATTATTGGTAGGTAAATTTTATAGTTTGTCTTAAAATTGTTTATTATATAATTATTTCATTTCAAAAAATTATATTTCATTTTTTGTAATGAAATAATTATAATAAACATGTTTGAGACAAATAATTTAGATAAATAAGAAAACAGCAAACATATAAATTTTTTATTAACCTGCACATAATATAAAACAATTATTAATCACAATTACATATTTCTACTGAAATTACATTACATTATATTTAAGAAAATTAATCCAATATCACATCAAATTGCACATTGTTATTTTAAAATTATTGACAACAAAACCAACAAACATTTTAATAAAGGAAGTTAAAAACTAGATTCTCCATATCCATGAAGACAGGAACAGGTCTGAAACCAAAAGTAAATTAAAAGTAGTACGTTTTAAGTAACAAAAAAATATTTTTGTTTGTTAGTCCCTTTACCATTATTATATTTTTCAATTAATAAGGGAACACAAACTTTTATGAGTTGAGAAAATACGTATGATTTATGTTCTAGACAGATGAATAAATCAAAATTTATATGACCTTTTGCAAAGTGTTATTTTTTTCAGTAATATTTTCTACATGAACGAAAAGTGGTGAAATATGATAACAAAGTCGCAGTATTGAAAGAAATTTAACAACTTCTCTGTACACAAATCAGACGTATTTTATCATCATTTTCTTTGAAGGAAGTGAAACCACGGTGGTGAATAACTCAAATATCTCTCTGCAAATTAGCCTTACATTCTTCGCAATTAAAAGTTGTACGAAACTAGAAACATAACATATGATGAAAATTTGAAAAAATTGCGAAGTTGTCAAAAATATTTACTATTAACAATTTATTACAATACAACTATGACGAATTATACCTGGTAATGATATTTTAAAGGTTCACTTACTTTTATTTACTTTATTAGAACGGGAAACCTAAATAAATTGAACAAAACTATACTAATTTTACTCGTCCTTATAACTTGTAACCATAACCAATCAACATAACCATATTTTTAATTTTGATACTTCACTTTGACAAACACAAGCCGTATTCACACAAACCAATGTAAGATTGATTTTATATATTTTCATTTTTAATGACTTAAAAGCTAATATACTAGGATATTTTATAATATTTATTCACAATAAAGGCAATATGTTGAAATTCATTGTCATTTATAATATTTTAAATTGTTTTATTCTATTTTGTTTATGTAAAACAGTCTTGTAGTTCGCGCGACTGTAGAGACTCCATGCGCGGGTGGCGGCGCAGAAACGTTGTGCCACTTGCCGCCTATGCATCAAATCGCCTCTTATATTATTTGTCTATGGTTCACCCTGTATTTGCTGATTAGGCACAGAAACATCTATAGGATGTCATCTATAATGTTTGAGGTATATTATTTAGAGGTTTATGTAATGTTCATACAACATCTACGAGAATACACTGTATTGTTTTTGAAATGTCGTATTTAGATCATTGATAAGATGTTATTTTTTAGACATTGCATTAACATCGACAAGATGTTAAAAGGCATTTCAGAATGTTAACAGAAATGTTGTTTTTAGTTCGTTATAAAGACTTCCTTTTGAGGAAGTTCTAGTAACATCACAGTAATGTAAAAGTTAAGTTGAAACATTACAAAAGTTAACAGCCACAAGCTGGGTATAAGCGGTTGTATATATGTGCATGTGATGAAAACAAGAGGAAAAAAAGGAAGAACATTGTCACAATGTGATGTTGAATTAACATAACTGTAATATTCATTTGCATAGTGGGTTGAGTGCTATCATGTGTGTCATCTGTAGTTGAATTTTTCCTTACCTTTATTGTGGCTTTTCTCAACTGCAGGCATAGTATATGGAACCCTATTTAAATTAATAGGAATTGGTGGACATGATGATTCCGAATAATTAGTTGATCGTAATTGATCTACATGTCTGATAATCTTCTGTCTATCAACTAGAAATTCATAATTTAAGATGCCCTTTTCACCGCTAACTGTACCAAATTTCTATTTTTGATTGTCTTTGTAAAACCTTGCTTGAACTTTATCTCCTATCCGAAATTTTTTTGGCACGGCCTAGACATAACATTCTTGTTTTCACTATTGGAACTGCGTTTAACTAAATCAATCCTTGTTCTGAATGTTCTGTTCAACATTAATTGGCCTGGACTCAAGCCCGTGATAGCAATTGGTGTTTTTTTATTATTATTATAAATATTTTGACATTCTGCAGTGTTTAATGTTTATTTTTTTATTTCGTCTCGTGTAACTGGTAATTTGGTTAAGAAAAAATGCTCTATAAACGTCAACTTCTTCTGATGTAGATTCATCTTGTGAAACGCACCTCGATAAGTAGTCTGCATTTTCATGCTCCTTAGTAGATCTGATTTCAATGTTGCAATTGAATGCAGATAAGTAATTCGCATAATGTACTAGTCGCAATGCGGAAGTAACAGGTAAGTTATTTTTTCAGGATGGAAAATTCTTGAAAGTGGTATATTAACGTCGTAATTTGCCTGCCATAGCAATATTGAAAGAATTTCCGTAGTCCCCAAATTACAGCAGTTGCTTCTTTATCAAGTTGACTGTAGTTCTTCTTCGCGTTCGTCAAAGATCTGGAGACAAACGCCACTGGTGTTTCTGTTCCATCTTCCATAATATTTGATAATACTGCTCCTAATCACGTTGGGGAAGCATCCGTGGACAATGTAACTAGTAAATTGACGTTGAATGGAACTAAAATCTTTGGGCTTACAATCTCTTTTTTTAAACCTTGATAAACATCTTCGCATTGTTTATTCCAGTTAAATTCTTCATCTTTCCGCAGAAGTTTATGTAAAAGATTGAGTTTTGAAGCCAAATTTGGCATAAACTGGTAATAGTAATTCACAAGACCAAGAAAAGTTCTCAATTGGTCTTAAACTATTCCAGATTGCATCAAATTTCTCTTTCATGGAGTGTAATCCATGTTTGTCGATTGTATCACCCAGATAAGATATGATGTTTTTGAAAAACTGACATTTCTCTTTCTTGAGATGAACTCCACTGTTACGTAAACGGCTTAAAATTTTACATAACCTCTGAAGTAATTCAGAAGGTGTACTCCCTTAAATTATCATCAAAAAAACAACCAACTCCTTGTAAACCTTGTAGGGTTTTATCCAAAAAACACTGTCATGCGTTTGGTGCAACTTTTACTCCAAACATGAAGCGTTCAACCCTATATGTTCCTTTAGACATGCTGACGACCTGCATCATACTGCTTGCCACCGCACATTTTGGTAACACGCGTTGCAATTTGTTTGTGCAGTATAAATCCAACTCCTTGTTGGGAAATGTTGTTTGCTGTTCCAGAGTAATATACAGAATATTCCTCCCCGTCGCCATTAGCTCCCGTGCCCGGCCATCTCATATCACTAATGCCTAAAATCTGCACGCGCAGGTGAGGTTGACATTTGGGCTGGTATTATTATTTCTACCTTCACCCCTTCCACCACTAAAAGGGCGATGGCTAACAACTAAGTAATAATGACAAATCGTACGACAATTGACATTTATCGTGGCTAAAGATTCTTAGTCGCGTTTATAATAACCTAAAACTACAGTAAACATTACATCACACGTATGACAAAAATTTATTTGGACTTATAACAATAATTTGACATCTACTCGCTCCCAGATTTTTGCTATTAAATTCCAGCCCACCCTGTATATATTATAATTAAAAGAGTCGTCATTGGAAACATTTCATAACAACAACTGACCCTATTATAGAACATATCGGCATTTCGACTAATTGCGTGTGAAAAACCGACGAGATCTGTTGTTGTTCTTTTTGATTAGATTAACATAATGCGTGATAAGGTGCAATTTAAGAGGCATTAGTTCGTTAATTTTATGCTGCCGGTAGGGTCTCCACCCTACCAAAATTTACGAAAAAATTCCATTACCACGAATTCGTGAAGTGCGATTCTTATGAGAATCAGAACTCGATTGTGGTAAATTACTTTTTTTCGTGATCTTTTCAAATATTTACCAATCGAGCGGCGAATTTCGTGGGACAAGAATGTTTGTTTTAAATATAATACAGCTATTTAAGTAAACAATTTATTTTTTAACAAAAATATTCGTTTCCCATAGATATTTTCGATAATTCATTCGAATACTGTAGATGCATATGAGCAATCGTTTCTGCGCCTATCAAAATTCTTTTGTCATATATCAGCTCATTGTGTGTTTTAGACAATAGCATTTTTAGGTGACATATTTGGAAAACTTAACGAATTAAATCTGTCAACAGTTTTCAATGCTAACAACAAAATAACCACCATTAAAAGAATATTACATTTTTGCTAATTGAGTTTCTCAGTCACCTTAGTCTCAGTGATACTGAAATATTTCAAAATGAAACATTATTTGTTGAATTGGTGTAATATCCCAGATAGCACCAGATATCCATGGGATGTTCTGACAGTTTTCGATTTGGAAGATATATATCCAAATATTACAGGGTTATTCTGGGGATATCTAGAATATCTGTGGGTACACCTAAATCGAATATTCAATGTAAGTCCAGTTGGAGTATTCTCAGATTATTCTTTGTAGAATATTCGAATCAAATAGTTCTAAGAATATTCTATGATTATTGATTTTTGTTCAAACGCTCTTTCTGTTCCATGGGCATGTGTCAGTAATTGCAGTTGACAGTTGACGGTAACGACCAGTGAAAATGGCGGTTCGAACATCTTATATAAGTTATTGTTATTGGTGAAATAGTTGTAGTATGATTAATTATTTTGGATCGTTAATTAATTAGTCAGTTTTTTGCCACTGTGGAGTGTATTATATGCTACGGTTGGAACTAATACATACGACCTCACGCATCAAAACAGGTACGTTTTATTGTATTTTTTAATGCCTGTTGATTTATCAATGTATTTTTTAGAAAAGTATCGATTTGCTGCTAAAACTTCCAATAAAGGATGGGGCAAAGTTTGAAGAAGTTGAGTCAGCCTTGCTGAAGAATCCTATGAATATTTTGTAAGTTGAACATTCAATATTATATCCAAATCAAAATGAAACTGCCTCGAAATATTGGAGTATTTATGTGTTACTTTTTATATTTTAGTGCATGAAAATATTGAAATAATTGTAGATTTCATAAATTTTTGCAACAAAATTAATGGATAAATGTTTTCAATTGTAAGTGGAGTAGAAATTCACCTCGTTGCTAAAGGTACAGCAAAATTTTATTTTCTCAGTTAGTTTCACGTAATTATGTTACCGAGATGTATGCTATGAGTTCCATAATCAAATTGCCTACAGTTACCTCTATTCTTTTTAATAATTGGGATTGACTAGAAAGCTCTACACAACTGGTGATCTTATAATTAAAAGTTAAATTAGGTCTGACATTTGGTAAATAAAAGTTATTGCTGGTCAATTGTACAAGTGTCTACTTTCAGGCATATGTATACTGTTCACATAGATGAAAGCGGTCTTATATTTTTGTTCGTTTCTTATAACTTTGCTTATATACTGTAATTGTTCAATTTTTAAAACTTTTGAGATTAACTTTCAAATTAATACAATTTTAGGTTGTACCTCTGGCAAGATTGGAAGGTTGTTATTTGCAACAATATATTAAAAGATTCTTACAAAAAATCCTGATTAATGGAGGGCTACAGTATGGATGGATAAAAAGGGAAAAATGCTTTGGAAAAACAAAGCTCTTTGAAACAGTAGTAGGTATAATCATGTTATTTTATTTTGGAATGTACATATAAATTAATTTAATATATCATGTACAAGAAACAAATAACTTCTAATCACTATTTTGTTTGGAATATTTTGCTTTTTACTTGTCTCATACAAGACTTATTTTTTAAATTACATATTTGATGTTTAACTTAATCTTTTAAGTTTCAGTTTTTGGGATTATATTTTGATTGTTATACATACATACATAAAATCACAGTAGAATAGAAATTGCTTATTAACAAAAATATAATTATTTTATTGTTTCAGATGCTGTCCAAAAGTTGGACAAGAACATAACAAACAAAGAAGTTGATTTGAAAACAAGAATTTTCTTAGCCAAATGTAAGGAACGGCAGAAATCGGTTTCAAAAAGTTCGTTGAGTATGGAGGAAGTCAGTGAATTTTGTAATCTCGGATTTGAAAATTATTAGTTTTAGTTATGTTATGAGATCTTATATTTATGTATGAATAAATTAAATTGAACTCAATGTTTCCCGTGCTTTAATTTTTTCAATTAAAAATATTTTTTCCTATATATACAGTTCGAAATTTTGAAAGATTCCTTAGATATTTGTAAGATATATACCAGGGAACCCCTTTTCTCCTTTAGTTTCAAAGAATATTTATTTAAATTTGGGACATACCGTTTGCTTACTGAATAAGTGCGAGAGAGAAGCTTTCCCTGGCGGGTAATTCTATTCTCTCACACACGAATGGAGCTTATGGATAAAATAATTGGCGATATTGAACGAAAGTTGCTATAATTCCTGGTGGAACAAGAAGGTGGAAAAGAATTGATATGTACATTATTGTCGTTCATCAAGTATACAGGATCTTCCAAATTTCAATCAATTATCTGTGTGAAAGTAAATATGAAAAGGGAGGAGTACTATGATTCAGTGTCAACCGCTCAACAGGTATCATCCATATTGGGATATCCTACAAATATTTGAAATTTTGCTATATACGTTCCACAGATATCCTTATAATATTCCTAATATTACTTGGATATTTGTAGAATATGCCTATTGGAATGTTGTATGAATATTCTGGATTATCTTGGTATATACATTCAGCAGATATCCTCAGAATATTCTTGAATATTCCTGGGAAATATTTATAGAATATTCATAGAATATTTAAAAAATTTCCCATTTCGTGGTCCATAGAATATTCGAGAAAGGATATATATGTGTATATATATATATATATACATATATACATATATATATATATATATATATATATATATATATATATATATATTTAAAGTGGGTCTATAGAATAATACAATATCCGAAAACGAATATTTTTAGTACGTCCATTGAATATCTTGTGCTATCTGGGATCTCAATGATCTACAAGCGACTTTTGAATCTTACTTTTCTGAAGAACAGAATACGAAACAGCATGCTACTACGTCATTGTTTATTATTGTAGCCCACTAATGAAAAAAATGAGTAGGGGAGAGTGGGTAAAAATTATCCCCTTAAGGTTTGATGACGTGTAATTACGCCAAATTTAGGGAAAAGGCATTTTAGACTGTTAAAGTTATTAACCGTGAACTTGACTGTTTATTTTAATTTATTAACTTCACTAAGAAAAAACTGTAGTAGCTTTTAGAAAAATGCTTTTATCAAAAAAATCGTTTTTGACATCAATCAATTATATATCAGTCTGACATTTTTTATATTATTTTATAATCCACCTAAGTAAAGCTTAGAGTATATCAACAAAGTAACTATAATGTAAAAGCTTCAACACCTTCCCTCATTAAGTACTTTTGATATTCACGAGTCCAATATTATCCAAAATATAATCCATTCTTGGCTTGAATAATGACTTCGTCAATATATCTGCGAATTGGTGTTCCGAAGCAACCTGTTCTATATCAATACATCCTTCAGTTACCAATTCTCTTACAAAGAAATGCCTGATTTCAATATGTTTCGTTCTTCGGTGATATTATGGGTTCTTCGCTAACTTAATAGCAGCTTCATTATCAACTGATAGTGTAGGAACATTTTTTAAACCTATAATTTCCTGATACAGTATTTTTAACCATATCAGTTCTCTGGCTCCTTCACTTGCAGCAGCTATTTCTGCTTCTGTTGTTGAGAGTGCTACTGATGACTGTCTTTGACTAAGCCAGGAGATTGCACCTCCAGCATATTTACAAATAACACCTGTAGTTGATCTTCTGGTTTTAAACGTAGAATTCCATTGGTACAAAAAATGTATGAAGAACCAGAACAAAATATATATATATATATATATATATATATATATATATATATATATATATATATATATATATATAACAAAAACGAAATCGACATAATATATCTCTGGTACTGAATGTTTTAAAGAAAAATTAATTTGAAACTATTAAGTACCATGTGATAGAGAATTAGCGGAGAAATATTATACATTTTAAGCGAAAACTTACCATTTCTATGAAATGCACTTCGATACGATAAGATGTCGAACTCGACAATAAGTAGTTGAATAAGAGCCGAATGTCAACGCGCATTGGTTTAAATATCCAAATGGAAACGAACTCTTCCGAAAACTTAACACTCGGCAAGCATCGACCAGAAGTATTATTCGAGGGGTAAACGAAATTTACGTTACTCTTTCATCGACGAGAAATATTATGAATGGTGAACGAAATTCACGTTACAATATCTAAAAATACGTTTCACACGAATCGAATCATCATGAGATGGATTTTCTAATGTTCTTGAGGCAATTCCTACTACATACGCAATATCTGGTCTTGTTCCTACCATAAGATACATTAGAGCTCCAACTGCTTGCCTATAAGGGAAACTTTCTTCTACTTTTCCATTTTTTTTCCCCTGATTGGTCACTTTTAATAATTGGTGCAGTCACAGCCTTACAATTTTGCATTCCAAAATGTTCCAAGATTCTTCTTGTATAAGCTGCCTGACTCACTTTAACAGAACCGACATTACTAGTGTCAATTTCCAAGCCCAAAAAATTAGTAGCTGGTTTTGCAGTAATTTTAAACTCTTTTTCCAAATTATTCATAAATTCATTTTCCAAAATTTCGTTACTCGTGGCTAAAAGTCCATCGTCAACATAAAGTGCCAATAGAATCATATCATGTTCTTGTTTGTTGTTAAACAAGCATGAATCTGCATCACTTGCCTTAAAATTTTGGTTTATAAGAAAATCTACGAATCTTTTATTCCAGCATCTCGGAGCTTGCTTAAGTCCATACAAGCTACGTTTGAGACAGCAAAATTTACTAGTACCCTCTTGATACCTCTTCGGTTGTTTCATATATACTTCTTCCTCCAGATATCCATAAAGAAATGCAGTAGAGACATCAAATTGGCTTAAATTTATTTTCTCACTAGCAGCTATACTCAACAAAGCTCTTATTGTTCCAGATTTAGCAACAGGACTAAAAGTTTTTTCATAGGATTCACCATATATTTGTGAAAATCCCTTGACTACCAATCTAGCTTTGAACTTATCTATAGAGCCATCCAGATTAGTCTTAATTTTGTAAACCCGTTTACACAAAATTGCTTTCTTCCTGGGTGGTCAATCTTGTAGAATCCATGTTTCATTTTCTTTCAAAGATGCTATTTCTTTATTCATGGCTTCCAGACACATGTCTTTATAATTACTATCAATATCTTCTTGATAAGTCTGTGTTCTTTAAGTTCTACAAGTGTCGTATATACCTCCATTACAAAATCTTCAAACTTCTTAGGTAATTTTATTTCTCTATGTTTCTTTAATATATTCTCTACTAATTTTCGCTCTTCTTCAAATCTATCTTCTAAATCTTCTTCGTTTATTTCTTGATTTTCTGGTGGAATATCGTCTTTAGATCTATCTAAACTCCTTTCATCTTCAGTTTCAGTACTTTTCTTATCTTCAACGGGTGAAAATTCAGTCCATCCAGTTAAAGGTTGTTCCTCGAAGCTAATATCTCTGGACATTATGAGTTGTTGTTTTTCTTTAGATCATACAGGATATCCATCATCATAATCGTAACCAATTAAAACTCCTTTTACCGCTTTTCTGTCCATTTTCTTTCGACATTGTTTGGGAATATGTACGTAACAGGTACACTCTATAACTCTCAAATGCTTGATGTTAGGTATTTTCCCTGTCTAAACTTCATAGGGAGATTTTTCATTTACACCAGATATACCTTTCTATTCAAAATATATGTAGCAGTATTTATCATCTCATTCCATAAAATTTGCGGTAAATTGTTTCTTGCATACATGATTGACCTTGCAGTTTCAACAATAGTTCTATTATCTCTTTCTGAACACCCATTTTGCTCTGGTGTGTATGGCATGACCAATCTATGCTTAATTCCATTCTTTTGTAAAATTTGTCAAAAAATGCTACTGGTAAATTCACCTCCATTGTCTGAAAGTAGCTCTTTCATTACGTGTCCCGCTATTTTCAATTCATTCAACAGGATTTTTACGCCTCAATATAGTAAGATCGGTTTGCAACCTTAATTGGGGAGCATATTCAATAACTCTAATCCAGTTGTATAAGTCTCTCATACTGTCCAAAATGGATTACGGTAGTGTAGTATATGGATCAGCAAGCAAATCACAATTAACAAAATTGAATACAATACAAACAACCGGATTAAGATTGGCACAGGGGGCTTTCCGTACAAGTCCTTATTCATCACTTTGTTGTGAAGCTGTAGTTCAACCATTGGAATATAGAAGGAGATATTTATTGATCAACTACTTTAACAAAATACAAAATCACCTCTCTGCAAACACACCCTGTACTAGATCTCATACAGGAGGACGAACAAAATTCATTCGAAAATCGTCTACACAAACCGGAAATAGCTCGTGCAAAAGCGATAATATTGGGAATTCATTCCAACCATAGAAATTTACACCTTTAGTGACGATGAATACCAACCCTGGAAAATACAAATCCCGCAAATATACACAGACTGTCTTAAATACAACAAAATTGACACTCCCAAGGAAGTACTACAAAACGAAGTAGACAACATATTATAGAAGCATAACAATCCATTAGAAATTTACACAGATGGCTCTAAAACCGAACAGGGTGTTGGATGTGCGATCGTCACTAAACAAGAGACTTATCAATGCGGATTCAAGAATTTTACCAACATCTATTACGCCGAGATGTACGCAATTTTCCAGGCCCTGAAGTATACAGATAACAACGCTTTGAAAAATGTGACAGACTCATTAACTGTACAACACAACAGACCCGACATACTGGTTTTCAATAAAACTGAAAAATAAATACTCTTGGTAGATGTTTCGGTTCCAGCGGCTGCTAACATACAAAAAAAGGGCATGGAAAAAATAGAAAAATACTTACCATTGTGCGAGGACCTGAAAGAGACATGGCAGGCGAAAACGGTCAAAACCATCCCAATTATTATTGGAGCCACTGGAGAAGTACCAAAAGACCTGAGAAAGAACCTAAACAGCCTAGGACTCCAGAAAAAGCGGTCATTTTGAGCACGTGTAATATCATGAGAAAAGTGTTAAATAAAAATACATAGGAAACGCTGGAAACCTTGCAACTAACCTTGCCGGCTCCCACACTAAACATCCGGTTAACATGAAAAAAAAATAATAATAATAATAATAATAGCTGCCCCTCTCTCCGCACAAGTCTGACTTCTGGAGGTCCACTCGTAAGGTAGTGCGGGTCGTTAAGTGGGTGTATTGTATTTAATCAAATTTAACTTAGACATGCATAAGTTTTTTTATTTTTTGTCATTATTGGGTTACGGGACGGGGGCGCAAATAACATGCTACAGGCGCTTCATAGTCTCGTTACGGCATTGAGTAGGTACGTATATTATCAAAAATGTCCAACTTTAAGATGAAATCGGCATTTTTCACCTGGCAACAGTAGTGTTGTCAATTTTCAATGCGTAAATAGTGATCCTCCTCTTCATAGTCTTAATGACGATATTATCAAATTACCAGCCAAACATGTTTTCTATTTAAAAATTCGTCACTATTCTCTTGCCATTCCCATCAAATTTCACACTAATTGAATGTCAAATTTAAACCCCAACTTCAAACGTTAAAAAGTAAGTAGAGCTCTGTCTAGGTCTGTGCTTAAAAACCAAACCAAAATTACAATTATTGCATATGAAAGGGCTTTCTGAAAATTGTTTGTCGAAAGCCCTATTGCCCTTGCCCTTCCTTTTGATGATGAATGACAATTCAATAGGCGATTACAGAAGGGTTCGGTTACTGATCGCGATTTTAAAATCGTAGTGAATACTGTTCCATATAACCGTGCAATTAGGATCAGAACAGAGTGCATCAACACTTATATACTCTGAAACGAAAGGAATTACCGATGAAACAAGAAGAGTATATACAAAGTGTTCCGTAAATTGGAAGAATTTTAAACCATTTAATATTAAACTTCTTAGTTTTCCATTACGACAAAACTCCCAACTAAACGTCGATTTAAAGTTAGGTTCTATTTTTTTTTTGGTTTTAGTGAGGTTAATTCACATAAACCTTAGTGGATTTTCTTCTGTTTCCTGTATCAGGTTTGTGCTTATAATTAGTTTGTTATGAATTGTAATGTTTTCGTTTTCTTTTACAATAACAATGTCGCGTCTTTCTGTTTTTGTGACATTGATACACATAAACATTATTATTATTTCGTTTCCTTTATCTTCGTTGAAAACTGATATGGTATGGACACAAAAGTTGATGCGTAGTCACTGTCGTTTTAAAACAGAAAATTCGAACACACATAGGAGGTGAATGAAGAGAATATAAAGAGCACAAAGGCCCGCGTTTCAATTACAAATGGTCACATTAACGATACATCACCTCGCACTCTATACGCTTTCTTGTGTAACATCCAGCCATTTGTTTGATTTACATTTACATGAGGATTTGATTTGAAAAGTGTTATTTAGTGATCACTTTAAGCCCCTTTTTGGGTTTTAAAGATTAAAGACGAGGCTTATTAGACATCATTAAGGGAGGGCTAGTTACTCAAATTGAATTTAGATCATCAGAGATGCTTAAAGTAACGAAAATTTTGGAGAAAGTATTAATGAAACAAAAATCAGTTGATTTTGGAAATACACAATTATGTTATGCTACTTAGCTAGTTCTCTGATCAACAAATTATTCATTGAGTGATAAATCTGGACTATATGCAGTTGATTAACGTTTATGAATGAACCAGTAACACCTACTCAACGTACAAATATATTAAAGTTGGTAATGCTTATGAATAATGTATTGAGAATTATATTTTGGCATTAATGTTTATTTGATCAAAACTTTAGATTTATAAAGGTTAACAACTTGTGTATTAATTGTTTTTCTAATAAACATAAAATTAGTGCTTGTCCTTTTCGATTTAAGTGTACAATGTGTTAAAAGAAACATTACCGTCTGTTACATAAAACCAACAATAGTAATGAAGGAAATTCAAATATCTCAAAAAAATAACATAGTACAGTCCACACCCTCCAACAGCTCACAAAATGCTTGCAATGCGATTCTTACCAAATCTCAATTTGTAGTTTTGAGTATCATAGTTGCCAATGTTAAAAACAAATGGAATAAAATAGATAAGGATAGATTTTTGTTAGATAGTGGCTCTATGCCTAATTTACTTATTCTTGATTGTTGTCAGAGATTGGGATTAAATTACCAAAAATTTTATTCTAAGATATATGATTAGCAATACTGGAGATAGAACTACTGAAATTGAAGAAAAGATACTCGCTACAAACAGAGCATATCATGCAAATAAAAAGCTACTTAAGACTAAAATTTTAACGAAGCAAACAAAATTAAATATGTATAAAACGATGATAAGGCCAATCATGATGTACTCCGCAGAAACAATGACGTTAACAAAGAAGGAAGAGGAAAATCTAAGAATAACTGAAAGGAAGATATTGAGAGCAATACAGAGTCCTGTAAAAATAGATGAAAATGAATACAGAATAAGAACGAATCGTGAAATTTTGGACGAAATAAAAGGCGAAGACATTGTAAAGAGAATAAAAGCACAACGAGTCAAATGGCTGGGGCATGTATGGAGAGAAGGAGCTAAATCAGTAACCTACAATATCTTGCTGTGGAGTCCAGCGGGAAAGAGGAGACGCGGTAGACCCAAGCCAAAATGGCAAAATGAGGTGGAGGCGGACCTTAACAGAGCAGGAGTAACAAACTGGAGGGAGAAAGCAAGAAATAGGAAACTATGGAGAGACATGAGTGAAAGAATTTAAAGGCATAACGGGGACGGATCCACCCCAATTAAGCGGATATAGAAAGCACACGCGGCATATCCCCACATGGGTGTCCAGCCATATATATATATATATATATATATATATATATATATATATATATATATATATATATATATATAAATATATATATAAATATATATATATATATATATATATATATGTTAGTGGATAAGATTGGTGAGAGAAATTTTAATGTTTAAATATGAATAGACTTTCTCTATTTAATAAACTTTCTCTAATTTGCAAAATCCTAGAGACGGTCCTGTATGCTTGATTTCAACCCCTCCACGATTCAAAAACGTCTGGTCAATACTGCCAGCTGCTGAATACAGATGGAGCAATCATCAAGAAATGAAGCTTCTCAACAATATAATTTCAAATCTTTCAAGTGGAAAAACGTTATTTAATATTTTGAAAACAAATACATCATTCTTTTACCAAAAGCTCATGAAAACAAACTATCTATGATGATCATTCATTCAACAAAACATACACTCAAATGAAATATTATTATTATATGTGATTACAAAATAGGCAACATTATATACACATTTAAAAAAACGAATCTTGTTACAAAATTGTCTATGAAATAAAGATGGCGAAAATAATGATGGTTAGAATATATGAAATATCAAAGTTCAAATCTTTGCACAACACAAGTAAGTTTATTTAACCTTTTTTATATGAATTAAATAGTTTTAAATACCTGTTCACTGTTCCATACTAATACAATTCAATAATTGTTTTTAGATTACCTCCTGGAAAGCCAAACAGCGTGTTGTGCTTGGATAATAGCTAAAGTTGATCTTACATTTCATCCACATCAATACATTTTAAAAGGAATTCCATAGTCCAGTCCTTTCTGAAATGTATCGTGGAGACACCATTCCCACGATACGATATTTTACTTGGTTATATAGATGAAATTTTACGGTCAGTATTCTATAATTTTTATCAAATATTTGTTAAATCTAGGTTTATCTACTTGATTTATAAATCTGTTGCGTTACATTTAAGAATAATGCATTTCTTTTATAGTTACCACTCCAATATGCTGCTTTTCGAGAAGTTTGAATTATTTTTCTAAAAATTTTGCCTTTCACCCATTCACCTCTACCAAAAAAGAATTCTACCTAGTTATAAATTGCTCCTCTATCCTTCTAGGACATTCTGTTTAAAGTCTTTAAATGATGAAATCTTATATATTACTTCCTTCAAATTATATTCCAAAATATTTAGAAATGACAGCTCTTTTTATTTGAATTAGATCTACGCGGAAAGACAATTAATTTCACAAATGTCATACTTTATAAACTTAATGATATTATTTGACTTTCTACCTTGACATATATTAAATAATTACACAATGTTATCAGAAAACTTCTTTTAATATCTAATTATTACTTTTGAAAACAAATCATAATGCTTTTACTTTTACTATGTGAGAAATAGATTGTTATAATTTATATGATGCAGCGTTCAAAATTCTCTCTCTCAAAGGCTAAAATCATGTTATATATTTCACATATGTATTTCCTTCATAATTCTACATTTTGACTCTTGTTTTCTTTCTCTATTGAATAATGACTGATACAGATTGTCTTCATATTGGATGATTTAAAAAAATTTAAATTCTAAAATTTTGTATTTGCTTATAGTGTGTAGTCTTTCATTCCATATTATAGTATACAGAGTGTTGTAGGTTTCTTTCTATGTTAATATATATATATATATATATATATATATATATATATATATATATATATATATGTATATATACATATATATATATATATATATATATATATATATATATTATAATACTTAATATTATTTATGTTATAATAATGATATAATTAATTGAATATTTGAATAGTCCACTACGTTGGGACGAAATTATTATGATGAATTTTTATGTATGTATAGAGTATGAGATTCTTCCGTTATCTGGGTTCTTACGGTTGTGAATAAATTCAGTTGATAAATAAATAAAGAAACATTTTACTTGAAAACAATATTTTAATTTTATTTATAAAAATTTTATGCGACGCCCATGTATGGGTCAAATGAAATTATTGATTTTATTCCTATGTGTGGCGTTCTGTGCGCATGCTCAAGAACATGAGGTAACGATGCGCTAGAGTAAACATTTGATAGACGCGTCGGGTCTGTTCAGTTTCACAGCGAGCTTTATGCTGTGTCATAGAACGTGTTTCAAATTATATACAAGTTAAAAAAATTTATGCTGGGAGATTTATACATACAGAAATACAAATAATATGGTACAAGAAATAGTTATGAAATTTATATACATAGAGTTTAAATGTTACATAAAAGAGTTGGATGTATCTTTCTTAAGTTTCTTAATTGAGAAATGCGTAAGTATTAAATTTTATTTCTTTAGATTGGCCATTTATCATTTAGAATTATTTAATAATATAGCTATATTGAGTCTTTAATTTTAATTCTTTTTCAGATCGATCATTATTTCAAAGTTTATTTTACTCATGAGATTTTAAAGAAAACATTTGATTGACGTTAATAATTTTTTTATAACTCTTGTTGTACAACAATACACTGACCTTGTGTTCAGGAACCAGGATCTGCCTCTCGAAACTTCTGGAAAGCAGCTTCCGAAGTTTACAGTTGAATAAATATGTGAAAATATGATTTTCACTCTGGAAAATCAGCTACAATCATTGGGTAAGTACATGTGCATGTTTTATCGATAGTTTGCTATGTTTTTATCCTCATTTTGAGAATAATTTCTTAAATTTCTGGAGAACTTCAAAACCCAACCTTCTAGAAACGAAGCCAAGCCACCGACTCTTTTTCTTCAACTCTTTTCAACAATCAACAATCAGTCTTTTGTTTAATTCAGCTCACTATATTCAAAAATGTTTGTTACACTTGTTGTTGTTTGAAAGTTCCTTCTGTCATGTCACATAAACCAATCACCGTTTTCTTTTTTAACGCACTCAAATTATGATTTCACTTTACATTCTAATATCTTTACCTACATACAAAAAAATTAGTCTCACTAAAAATTGTTTATTCAATATTGAAGTTCATCTTGTTATTATGGGACGAATAGTTTTTCTTAGGCGATATACAATAGTCTTTAATATCAATGTTCAGTTCAATTTTCTTATTATAATTAGCAATTGTGTTTAGCCATCAACATAAATTCTTTTAAAACATTTATTAATATCCCTTAATCTAATTATTTATGTTCATTATATTCAATTAAACACATTAATTAATTTCTATTCATTTCATCTATGAAATCACTCTACTTTCAACGTTTGTCGCTGATACATATTGACATCTATATTTTGTCGCTAGCGTATGTCGCTAAGCGTATTGGTATTACAGCGTTAAATATTCTAACCCATATGTTTCTAGTAAAAATGCGTTATAATATTGGACAATATCCTTTTTATTTCAAATATTTATTAATTCATGTTTCTTTTCTAGATTATATGTTCATCGTTTTTTCTGACATGAGGTATTTAATACGATGGACGATATTTACTCTATGGCTTTTGGACATATGATCAAGGTAATGTTTCTTTGTCAATTCTATGTGAGTCTTCTCAGATTATTAATTATATACATAAGTTGTATTACTTTTTTAGTTAATATGAGCAATTTTAATGTCTCGTATTTATGATTCTAATAAAATATAGTCTAATGTTTTAATTTCTAATCAGTTTCCAACTAATCTGTTTTACACCAGTGTTTCTATCTTTATTTATACGTTATAACATTCCCTGAATTTTTATAAAATCATTCTAATTATTGTTTACAATGATCTAGAATGTTTTATTATAAAATTCATTCAATAGTACTTAACTTTTTCTTATTTTGTAATAATCTATTATCATTTAATCTACTTCATTATATTCTATCTTTGTGAAAATCAATCATTAATTTTTTATTATACCTAATTAATCTATTTCTAATTCTTTACCTATCTTACACCTTATTCCTACAAGTAATTAATTCCCTGTTTCAACTTAAAAATATTTCATTCTAATTATAACTAATTCTTTGCAGATTAAACTTATTGAATTTCATTGAATTCAGGATGGAATCGATACAATTGGTCCACATTGAAAATTCCTCTAACATTGCCAGTTACAGGATGTACGAGTTTGTAACTATTTATGCCGTTAGATGTTACTACTTTATATGGACCTTCGTAAGGTAATTGTAATTTTGCACAAATATTACGCTTATGATTAGGAATTCTAAGTAAACTGTGTTTCAGGTCCAGTTTTGTAAAAATTTTAGTTTTTGAAATTCGGCCAAGTATCGCTTCAATATTTAATGGTGCCTCAAATTCTGGTATACTATGTTTATTTAAGTTTCTTGCATCTAGACAGATTCTCATGTCTCCATCCTTTTTTTGTACAATAACAATGGGGTTTATATATGAAGTATTGCTATATTCTATAATTTCGTCTTCCATCAGTTTTTTTTTTATCGCATCTTGCATTTTATCCTTATATTTGTATGGAATTGGGTAACTTTTTGCTCTGAACGTTTCCATATCCTTCACCTTCAAACTGTGCATAAAATTTTTAGCAACTCTTGCCTCTCCATTGAATAAACCTTCATATTTTCTCAACAATTTCCGTACTTCTTCCTTTCTTCCTCTTCCACAATCCAAATGTACTTCATTCCATATCCCATCTTCATAATTATCACATCCCATATTATATTTTAAATAATTATTAATATCATTTTCTTCATATTCTCCATTCCATATTCCATCTTCACAATTATTATATTTCATATTATTTTCAATACAATTATCAATATTCTTTTCATCATCTAAAACTATTTCTTCATCTCTTCTTTCTTCAAATTCATTTTTCTTATCATAACAATCATTATTCATTTCCATTTCTCCTACTTCTAGCCTGCTAACTTTTTCTTCTGCAATCTTCATAATTTTCTTGTTCGTTATTTGTTCTCTGTTTTCATTAAATTTTATTCCAATTCCATTGACGCCTATCGTTCTTGTTTCATAATTGATATCTATCTTATGTTTTAGTAATTCGTCTGAACCCAATAATATATCGTACTCCATACCTTGTATAACCAGTAATTGTACTTCTAAATGAATATTTTGTAATTGTAGTTTTACAATAATAGATTTGTTAACCTCGCTAAACCTTTTTGCATTTAGACCTATTAAATTTACCTTTGGCACTTTCATAATATATTTTTGCAAGTTTAATTTATTTACAATACGTTCTGTGATTAATGATGTTTCTGAACCTGTATCAATTAAAATATTTACATTTAAATGTGACAATTTTCCCGTAATAGATACTAATAAATTGTTTTCTATATTTTCTAGGCAATCTATGTCTTTGAGGAATTCTCTAGGATGGACATAACTATACCGATTGCGTGCTACACCATCCTTCAATGAAAATTCTGATTAGTGGCATTTTATACACCACCATCAGCAGTCGTTGTTATGAGAGAATGAATATTGTTTGACGACTCATGTAGTTCAACTCGATTGTTTGGAGAGTTTGCCCTGTCCTGACTGCTTGCTCTCCTCTGGAAGTTGACCCGTCTATTTTGGCCGTCATCATTCCTTCGATTTAAATTGCCATCAGAGTTCCTCCTTGTAAAGTTGTTGCTCTGATGATTATTATTGTTTGAATCCCTATTATTGTTATAACCATTGTTATTGTTATTTAAATTATTATTATTATTATTGTAGTTATTGTATCTTCTATTATTATAATTATTGTTTACATTGTTAAAATTATTTCTTTCCCTTCCTTGATTGTTATGATTGTAATTATTTGCTGGATAATTCCTGTATCTTGTAGTATTCGTCGTTCTATTATTTGTATTACTATTTAAATTTCTGTTATTATCGTTATTGTATTCGTAGTGGGTATTGTTTGAATTATTTCCAGTATTTCCTCTGTTAGCATGTTCTATGTTTCGGTTGTAATTTGTATTATTTCTATACTCGTTTTGTTTGTTTCTATTACTCGTTAGGTTTCTTTCTATCCTCATCAGGTAATTGGATAGTTGTTCAAACGTCCTGATGTTTTGTATAGCTATTGTTTCAGCTATCTGTGACTTGAAATGCCTGGATAGGAACATGATTATTTCTTCTTCTTTAATTACAGGTTCTAAGTGTTGCGCTTGAGAATAGAGTAGCAACGAGTAGAGATACATGGTATTCCCTCTATTCTCATCATATCGTCCAAAATATAGTCTCTCTCTAACCTCTCCTTGTGTGATTTCACCCCAATATAATTTGAGAAACGCTGTTTCAAATTCCTTATAGTTGTTGAAGTCTATCTCATTACTTGTGAACCACAATAGAGCTTGTCCAGTAAGGTGTTTTCTCAATATTTCCCTTGTATCTTCGAAATTTCTTATATGTTTTATCTTATTTGTTAATATTCTCAAAAATATTTTTGGATGTATCTTCCTGATGTTACCATCAAATTGGATATTCTCCTCGTTCCCACCTTGATATGCATAAGTAATCATTCCTTGTTCGCCTTTTAGTTGCATTCTAATCTGTTCCAATTCATTCTTCATATCTCTTTTAATGTCATTCTTTGTTTTCACTATGTCCTTTTCGGTTTCTTCTCTTACTTCATGTATTTCTTTTTTTACATCACTTCTGATGGATTCGATATCCCTTCCATGTTTGATAATGCTCCTTTTCACATCTTCTATATCCTTTTTTCCTGATTTTTCTATTATTTCAACGGCTCTGGTAATGTTTACTTCCGTGATCTTCTTCGTTTTTTCTATTAAATTTTGTTCCAAGTTTTCGAATTTTTCTTCTTGGTTCTCTAAACTTTTTTCTATCTCGTCTTGTTTTCTTTTGATCTCCTCTACCTTTTCGTCTTGTTTCCGTAGTTTTAGTTCCAATGAGTTATTCATTCTTTCAATTTTTGATTTTGTTCGTCCATCTTCTCTTTAATTATTTCTTTCAAATATTCTTTCTGTTCTTCCATCATTTTCTTGTTATTTTCTTGTTGATTTTCTATCTTTTCCATCATTTTCTTGCTATTTTCTTGTTGATTTTCTATCTTTTCCATCATTTTCTTGCTATTTTCTTGTTGATTTTCTATCTTTTCCCTTATTTTCTTACTGTCTTCTTGTTGTTCTTCTCTTATTATTTTACTATCTTGCTTCTGTTCTTCTCTCATTTTCTTTTGCTCGTCAATTAAAAGTTGTATATATCGTAGTAGTTGATCATCTCTATCACTGCTACTTGTTTCTCTTCCCTGTATATTTCCTTGTTCACGAACTTCTGATCTTTCTCCAACTTCTGTTGTTCTATATTCTGTTATTGTTTTGTTTGACTCCATTGTTCAGAATTTTTATTTGTAATAGACAAAACAGTACAAAACTCCAAACAAATTTTCCCCGAAATTATTACTGATTTTAAAGTTAAATCGTCACAAAAATTGGTCAAATTTATTTTTATTTTATGAACAATTAATTATTTACTGAATTTATTCAACGCACCTACGTTGGGTCGCCATTTATTTATAATATTTACTATTTTTTTTATGTTATAATAATGATATAATTAATTGAATATTTGAATAGTCCACTACGTTGGGACGAAATTATTATGATGAATTTTTATGTATGTATAGAGTATGAGATTCTTCTGTTATCTGGGTTCTTACGGTTGTGAATAAATTCAGTTGATAAATAAATAAAGAAACATTTTACTTGAAAACAATATTTTAATTTTATTTATAAAAATTTTATGCGACGCCCATGTATGGGTCAAATGAAATAATTGATTTTATTCCTATGTGTGGCGTTCTGTGCGCATGCTCAAGAACATGAGGTAACGATGCGCTAGAGTAAACATTTGATAGACGCGTCGGGTCTGTTCAGTTTCACAGCGAGCTTTATGCTGTGTCATAGAACGTGTTTCAAATTATATACAAGTTAAAAGAATTTATGCTGGGAGATTTATACATACAGAAATACAAATAATATGGTACAAGAAATAGTTATGAAATTTATATACATAGAGTTTAAATGTTACATAAAAGAGTTGGATGTATCTTTCTTAAGTTTCTTAATTGAGAAATGCGTAAGTATTAAATTTTATTTCTTTAGATTGGCCATTTATCATTTAGAATTATTTAATAATATAGCTATATTGAGTCTTTAATTTTAATTCTTTTTCAGATCGATCATTATTTCAAAGTTTATTTTACTCATGAGATTTTAAAGAAAACATTTGATTGACGTTAATAATTTTTTTATAACTCTTGTTGTACAACAATACACTGACCTTGTGTTCAGGAACCAGGATCTGCCTCTCGAAACTTCTGGAAAGCAGCTTCCGAAGTTTACAGTTGAATAAATATGTGAAAATATGATTTTCACTCTGGAAAATCAGCTACAATCATTGGGTAAGTACATGTGCATGTTTTATCGATAGTTTGCTATGTTTTTATCCTCATTTTGAGAATAATTTCTTAAATTTCTGGAGAACTTCAAAACCCAACCTTCTAGAAACGAAGCCAAGCCACCGACTCTTTTTCTTCAACTCTTTTCAACAATCAACAATCAGTCTTTTGTTTAATTCAGCTCACTATATTCAAAAATGTTTGTTACACTTGTTGTTGTTTGAAAGTTCCTTCTGTCATGTCACATAAACCAATCACCGTTTTCTTTTTTAACGCACTCAAATTATGATTTCACTTTACATTCTAATATCTTTACCTACATACAAAAAAATTAGTCTCACTAAAAATTGTTTATTCAATATTGAAGTTCATCTTGTTATTATGGGACGAATAGTTTTTCTTAGGCGATATACAATAGTCTTTAATATCAATGTTCAGTTCAATTTTCTTATTATAATTAGCAATTGTGTTTAGCCATCAACATAAATTCTTTTAAAACATTTATTAATATCCCTTAATCTAATTATTTATGTTCATTATATTCAATTAAACACATTAATTAATTTCTATTCATTTCATCTATGAAATCACTCTACTTTCAACGTTTGTCGCTGATACATATTGACATCTATATTTTGTCGCTAGCGTATGTCGCTAAGCGTATTGGTATTACAGCGTTAAATATTCTAACCCATATGTTTCTAGTAAAAATGCGTTATAATATTGGACAATATCCTTTTTATTTCAAATATTTATTAATTCATGTTTCTTTTCTAGATTATATGTTCATCGTTTTTTCTGACATGAGGTATTTAATACGATGGACGATATTTACTCTATGGCTTTTGGACATATGATCAAGGTAATGTTTCTTTGTCAATTCTATGTGAGTCTTCTCAGATTATTAATTATATACATAAGTTGTATTACTTTTTTAGTTAATATGAGCAATTTTAATGTCTCGTATTTATGATTCTAATAAAATATAGTCTAATGTTTTAATTTCTAATCAGTTTCCAACTAATCTGTTTTACACCAGTGTTTCTATCTTTATTTATACGTTATAATATATATATATATATATATATATATATATATATATATATGTATATATATATATATAAAATGAATATAATTTCATAAAATACGAGGTGTCTATATGAAATATAAATTTCGATTTTCTACTACACCTGTTTTAGTCGAAATTTCAATAATTTCGACGTATTGACCTGACCGTTTTTCGAAGGGAAAAACAACTACATTCCTGGCTAATACCACGCAGAATATTGAATTACATCCCCTTCGAAAACCGTGACGTCTATCGGCCATTTTACCGATACGGACATCTGTGGTGATTCGCAACTGATACCGGAAGAGCATAGAACACTGACGCGTTTCGACCTTCTTGGGTCTCTTCAAAAGTGCCGTAATGCCTTCCAGTTCAGAATCTCTAATCCGAACTGAAGATTACGTCTACCGACAACCTCTCTTGGCTCGTGTAGTTACACAAGCGAGAAGTAGTCAGTTGGCGCCATCTTCACTTTCAGTTGCGAACCAACACCTCAGATAAATGCGACCGTATTAGTCGTATGAACTAAAATGAATATAATTTCATAAAATACGAGGTGTCTATATGAAATATAAATTTCGATTTTCTACTACACCTGTTTTAGTCGAAATTTCAATAATTTCGACGTATTGTCCTGACCGTTTTTCGGTATAAATATGTATATATATTCTTGTTCTATGTATTGTCGCCTGTGGTGACCTTATAAAATATCTACTGTTTTCGCTCCCAACTTTAACAAGTATGTAATAAGATTCTAAAAATTCTATAAAAATATAAGTGGAATAGCCCTACAGGGGATACCACTTGAAAAAAACGCGCCTATAGGGCTCTACCTCACGGGTGGTGTGGAAACGAGCTTAATGTAGTATTGAATGACCCTGTATGCAGTTTTGTTTAGAAGGCACTTTATAACTCAGATTCAATACGCAAAAAAAGTAATAGCAAAATTGTTTCTACTGTTTGGCGGCTCTTTTCCAAGTCTTTTGTCACTTGAACGAAAGTTAAGTAAATTTCCTAATCTAAGATTAATTTATACTGATATTTTGCAAGATTATATCAATCAAGGTCATATCTCCCTTGTTCCTTCTGCTTTCATCAATATCTTCTCGTATTATATACCACACCATTATACCTTCTAACCCGATAGTGTTTCCACACCCTGTCGTATTGTGTTTGAAAACTGACAAAAATACATCATTAAATGGTGTACTCTATATTTAATCTTCAAAATAATTTAGTTGATATTCTGTTGAATTTTAGATTATATCCAACAGCAGTAACAGATATTAAACAGATGTATCCACAAATTAAAATAATTCCATCATATGGACAGTATCAGAGACCTCTTGGCGTTTCGAGCCTCAAGATCCTATTTCAGTGTACCAGCTCAATACCGTGTCATTTGGTGTAAAATGCTCACCGTATTTGAGTTTAAGGGTTATTAAAAAACCATTAGATGTAATTACTCTGATGCTGTTCAACCCCTCCAATATTATGAACGATTTCATAAGTAGTTTTCCTGATCTAGAATTTGCTAAACTCGCCCATTCACAAATTGTTGCCTTATTTTCTTCAGCTGGTTTCAAATAGTGAAATGGATGTCAAATTCATCTCATATACATAATATTATTCCAGAAAATCTCAGGTTAATTATTAAGATTATAAGAAGTTTGCAATAGAACTCATCCACAGATAAATTTATTCATGTTTAAACTTTATCCTACTGATTATTCTGCTTGTACTAAAAGGTGTTTTGTCGCTATAACATTTGACCCCTTAGGAGTTTTATCGCCCTTCATTCAATCACTATGGGATTTAAATTATGATTGGGATGAAATTGCACCAAATAAAATCTATCAATAATGGCAATTAGTCTTATTGCAGCTTCGGAACATATAAAAACTATATTTATCAAAATCAACCTTTAAATACATTCAGTTTTATACACAACGATCAAATTATGAAGTCAGAGCCATTTAAAATGTACATTAATCTCAGTATTCTGAACTTCTGTACAATGTAGTCAATGTTACAGTTACAGCCCGTTATTCATCCTCAGAATTGTATGAAGATAGAGAATTAGATATAGTTCTCATTCTGTTGAACACGTAACCATTTTTGTCGCTTTTTTTGGTTCAAATTATACCTTATTATTCTACGAAATTATTGATTTTATTCTATTTGCCTCGGGGGTGCACATATGAAATTAAAATAATTACGTCAAATAATATCCAAAATATATATATATACTTCAAAATCCTCTAACAATTGATCAAAACAAGCGACCGAAAAATAACAAAAGGCCATTGTCGCCACGTAAAGAAAAGAAAAGAACAAGACACAGGCACATAATATTATTTTGTAATTTTTGCTACCACCCCCGCGGCAGCCGGTCGCGTGTAGGGACTCGAAGAGGCTGAGTGGAGTCCGATCATGACGGCCCCGGGCCCTCATGACTTCAACACAACTATACAACAGGCCCCTTCTTGTACAGCAGACCACGAATGTCCCCCCAAGCCAAGTCATTGTGCCCCCCGCTTCTAAGGCATTCCATCGGTTCCCCTACCGCACCACTACATTATGATATATTCACACAGTGGCGGCGAAGGAGGGACGAAGAAATACCGGCAGCCCCGTAGAAAAAAATTAAAATTGGCAGCTATAAGGAATGCCGATAGAAGTGTAAACTCAAAACAATGGAATAACTGTGTTCTTTTCTATTTTGAAATCAATTGGGTCCTGTTAAACAAAAAGCAACCAACCCACAATATTTAAATTCAGAGTAAATTAGCTTTTAATTTCATTTTTAATTATTTAATTTTTGAACAAATTTTTCAGGACTCTAGCTTATCTATTTAATAGTTTAATTGTAATGTAGTTTTATTATTGTAGAATCAAAACAAAAATATAAATTTTCACAAAAAAAACTAGATAGATTGTGGCTTGGTTTGTTTTTGTTGTTCAAGAAATTACAAAAAAACACACGATTTTTTTTTATTTTCATGTATAAACTCGAACTTAGAAAATTATGAAAGTTAAAAAACTTATAAAAACAAATTTATCATTAACTTAGATAAATAGTAGAACATCTGGATTATTTTTTTGATATGGTAATTACAAATTTTCATCTTCAATGTCAAAATTAAGTTGTTCTATATCAAAGCCATCCACATCCTCAATGATTCTTTTGTTGCCTTTAAGATTGGTATAAAAGTGCAAAGCATCAGATGGAATTGAGTGAATCATTTCATTAAGGTTATTTAATTTTGGTTGGGCTATAGGTTTGCCTTGAGGTCATAGTGGTACCAAAGCTTCATAGGGTGTTCCACCAGCAAATGGCCTTCCCCGAACAGTCTTTTTGATGTTGACCTTTTGGAAGGTATTTGAGAATTTGTTTTGTTTTATGAAAAGATAAAAAGGCTCGTGTTTATCTAGTTTAATGCTTCTGATATGTAGCCAGTTTATTTTTTCTTTCTCTTCTGTCACCTTCCTGTTAACTATATTTTTTTCTATTTCTTCAACGCTGAAGAAATCGTTGGTCTCCATTTTTGTGACAATAAATGGTTTTTTCTTGCGACAACTTCTCATTATATTAATGTAGTCATCTGGAGTGTAAAACCGCTGATGTCTTTTTAGTTCAGATTCAATGTCGCTAAAATCTGAGTCATTGGAAAGAAAAGTGTGACCTGACACATTAAAAAGTTCAAAGTGATGGTTTGAAGGTTTTAATTCGTGTGCAAAATAGATTTAAGCAGTAGGGTAATTTTTATGTTCCTATTTTGACCCCCCCCCCCCACATGCATCACTCCAAAGGATTAGGTGCTTTACTGTTGCCGGTACGTGATTCTTGATATGTTTCATTAAGCACGATCCTACTTCTTGGGATCCACGTCCAGCCTGGCCTTCAACCCATACGTAGCAGTATCCTTGATCTTTTTTACCGCTATATACTCCAGCATTATAAACCCAAAGCTGCCGTTTGTAGAACACTATATTCGTTGGAATTCTGGGCAAGGGTAGAGTTTTTTCCATGTCAAATGTTGAACACTCCAGTTCATCATTTTCTTTAGCACTTTCAAAATCCTGCCTCCGAAGGTTCTGAGCTTCTTTGGCTGGCTAAAAGTAGATGGGTATTATGCTTATTTTTCAGTTCTTCCTTCGATTCTATATTTTTCTCATTGTCTATTGCAGTTTTTAATTTGTCACATATATTGCATGTGTCTTTCTTGATTGATTTTGTTCGTAAATTGAACTTGCTTTAGAAAATTCTTTTGTAGCTGGCAATGCTAACTGGGGTAGTTTCTTCAGAGCAATACAAATTATACATTTTTTGTAGAGTCATATCTGGTGGCAGAAAGTTAGCTTCAGTTTTATCTCGACAGTAATGCGAAACATAACGTGGTATTTTATTAATCTGGTCGATTACTCTTTGTACACTTGCATGGGGTAGTTTATTTTTGCCTCCCGTAGTTCCCCTCTGGTCAGTTAAAGCAGACCGACCATGAAACTTTTTAGTTTTAACAAAAATAGTGCGGCAAACTATTTCTTCGCCCAGCTCATATTTTCTTGAAAAAGTCCTTTTAATGGCATTTCGACCATATAGTCTTTGTTTTGGGAATTCAGATACTGCTGCTGCAATAAAGTTGGTTTGTGCATTGTACGTTTCCAATGACCAATACTTGGTAAACTCATCCTTTCTTTTTTCACTGCTTACTTTTTCAGAGCATTTTTTTGGACAGCCGCAAAAATAGTCGTTGAATGGTTTTGGATCCATTTTTCTGCCTTTGTAGTTAAAATATGTTTTGTTACTGTTTTTATTAATTTTCTTTAGGGCTCTATTTTGTGCTATATATTTACGTTTTCGACCTCGCTTAGGCCTTCGCGGATTTTCATTTTCTTTAATGGATGCTTCACTGGAGTTATCTGAATTTGAGTCATCATCAGCAACTACATGACGTGATAGATTACCATTGATTTCATATGACGGATCAGCAATAGAATCGTCACTGTCTTCTATGACGTCATTGTCTTCTATGACGTCACTGTCTTTTGATACAATAGTTTGTGGTAGTTTTCTGATAATAATTTCCTTGTTCAAAACTGGGCAACTAGGACCTGGTTTTGAATAGTTATCAACGTTTGTTTCTGAAAAAAAAAGATAAAAATAGACACTTATGGAAACTATACGATTTTTTTGTTTGACTTACCACCTACTGGTTCTACAATTGCGTTGTTTTTTTGTAAGGATGAGAGATTATTATTTGAGACGGTCTTAGAAGAACAGAATTCCATTTCTTGCACATCGGCACTTGTAGACTCATGATCTAAAAAATAAGAAATACGATCTGCAAAAACCAACCAACCCACAAAAATATTCAATAGGTATTTGTAAAGACAAATATAAAATATAATTAAAATTGCTACTACTATAACATTGACTTTTAACTAATTATTAATCAATAGAAATACAATGTTTCATGCAGTTCAAAGGAAACAATAAACTAATATTTTGGAAACATAACCTCTATACTGAAACTTACCATTTTTTATGGCTATTTTTCCGGCCTCGCTCATTATTTTTGCAGTTCTCGATTTAAACATCATTGGTACATTAATAAGTTTAACACTTTTGATAAAAAACACTAGTTTAAGCACAAAAACCGCGTCGTTTCAGAGAGAGTAAAAAATGATGCAATGACACAGCACCTATACTTGATGCAAACTATGTTTTGTGAAACAATACCAACCCACTTGGTTGGTGAAAAATAAAAGTAATTTAAAAAATCTTTTTTGACATAATAAGACCAACCCACTTGGTTGGTAATCTTAGAATGTAAATACAAAAATATGAATCACACAACAATCCAAGTGGAATGGTTGTTTTATGCAAAATCTGAGATGTCCTATTAATGAACAGGTGATAAGTTTCAATACATTATTCAAGGTTAAATATTTAGGACAGCTTGGTAGCTTTCTGCAGAATGTAGAATGGACAATTCTTGATCAATAGGCGAGATTATCTCTGGATTTTTAAGATTGTGGGTTGGTTGCTTTTTGCATAACAAGGCCCAATTATAGTTTTAAAAAAGTAACAAGACATGTATTTCTATATATTATTTCTAACAATTTAGGTATGCCAATAATTTTAGAAATTTAATTTTGGCTATAACATTTTATAGAATTTTCAATTTCGCAGATATCAAATATTACAAAAATACTTGTTTCAAAGTAAATATCAATAACAATGTTGGAAATATTTAAAGGTAATACCACGAGTGCTTCAAATTTTATGGAGAATTTTTTCTTTTCCACGAAAACTTGTTTATTTGGCAAAAATATGAAAACAAACCCATTGATAAAATCACGAGTCCGTTAGGTCGAGTAATTTTATCTAGATTCGGTTTGTTTGAATGTTTTTCCCTCAAATTAACAAGTTTGAGTGATGAAAATAAAAAACTATGTGATAAAATTTGAAGAACGAGTTGTATTTTGGAAGATTATTCTTTTCAACAATTTAAAAGGATTTTGCTTTATTTTTTCATTTTATTATTTTATTGAAGTCAAAGAATACATAAGCTAACTGGAAATATAATCAACTTTTTGAACAATAGATAAAATTAATTATTTGAAAAATTACAGTTATTAAAAACACAATTTTTGTAAATAGTTTGGCCAGCAGGAACAGTTGTCCCTTCCAACTCATGTGTGGATATAATATTGGTTGATGTTACCGCAGTTGTTGAAGATGAAATTGGAAAAATGTATGGAAATCGAAGAATGTGAAGCTAAATGTGATAACCTTAATATGCACAATATTTTTGATTATATTTCTAGCTGAACTTCGTCGACTGGAGTAGACATTCAACTAGATAAATAATCTTAATTTGACAAAATTAATGTCGAAATTAATAATTTATTATGTAAAAATTTACAAGATTGGTACAAAGTTATAAATGTTCAACTTCGGTGGTTTCAGATCGGAAGGTACTTTATGTTTCGATTTGATGAATACTCACTTGGATCGTATAATTAAGTAACGATGTGTTAGACTTAGTATCTCTGACTGTTTGACTTTGAGTGAAATTACTTCGATATGTAACGACGACTCGATGAACTCGATTGAGTGTTGAACTGAGTTAGTTCATAACTCAGTTCAACACTTTAGTATTGAACTGATTTCGTTTTTAAGTTGTAAGCTCGCTTCGATGAGTATTAAAAACTAACTTTGTTATTGAGTATTGAACTCGTTACGATGAGTATAAGAACTGATGAGTGTAAAAACTAACTTTGTTGTTGAGTATTGAACTCGCTTCGATGAGTGTGAAACTGATTTCGTTTTCGAGTTGTAAGCTCGTTTCGATGAGTATAAAAACTTTGTTATTGAGTGTTGAAATCGCTTCGATGAGTGTAAAAACTTTGTTATTGAGCATTAAGCTCGATTCGATGAGTGTAAAAACTCGTGTCGATGAGTAGTAGAACTGATTTCTTCACGTTGTAAGACGTGTTAAATAGAACTCTGCAAGGGGCGTGTTTACACGTGGATTGGGTTGACCAAACGAAAATAAATATTTCCTATTGGCCAGTATCATTGGACTCGTCGGGTTCATCGACAAGAATCAACAATGGATACCTACAATAGATATTTCAATTTCTATTGAATACTCCAATAGCAATTGTAACCTTTTTACTCAGAAAGGTTATTCAAACATTTCTTACATATCTTCCGATCGTCGACCATAAAAATTCACGCACAAAGTTTCAATAAGTTTAGGGTTATTACAATACAATAGATAATAGGGTGAAACGTGACATTTTCCTAACTTCTTAACTATGGAATTTCAAACACAATGCGACAATATGTCGACTTTTAAAATGTGCTATTTCAATGCTCAAACAAAACTATTTACAATTATTATTACAAAACGTGATATTTTAAAGGTATTTAACAAAAGCTGGGAATAAAGTGTAATTACCCTTTGAATTTACAACAATACAAAAGATCTTATCAATTCTGTAACACATTTTTACAACGCTTGCAACTAAATGAATTTACGTTTTACATATATACAAGGAAGAAAAGAAGTAACATACAAATATCTTACATATTTTTAAAGCATCGTAAACACTATACTCGTAATTCAAGATTTTATAATCTTGAACACACAAGAAGGTAAAGGAAATGGCGGGAACAGTGAAGAGAAGAACAGTTAATGTACTTAAGCATAATCAAGGCCGAGTTATAGTAGAGAAGTTAGAAATTAAGCAAACCTGGGAAGATTACATTAAACAACTGTTTGATGACGTGAGAACGGTGCCACCCAATATCGAAGAAACAGATGGTCCCCCAATCTTAGAGGTAGAAGTGCAGGCAGCCTTGAAAAATGCAAAACATCAAAATGGCTTGGGCCCCGACGGGATTCCTGCTGAAATATTAAAACTGATCGAAGAGAAGAATCTAAAGTGGGCTTACAAAAGTGTTCAATGTGATGTATGATACGGGCGTCATACCCACGGAATGGCTGAGATCTGAAATCCATTACTCCCCCCAAGAAGCCTAATGCAAGGAGATGTAGCGAGTTTCGAATAATAAGCTTGATGAGTCATCTTCTAAAGATTTTCTTGAAGATAATTCACAATAGGATATTTAAACTGTGTGAGGAACAGATGTCTGAGACTCAATTCGGCTTTAGAAGTGCTGTGGGGACTAGGGAAGCTCTATTTTCGGTCCAGGTGCTGTTTCAACGATGCAGGGATGTCAACGCATGTTTTATAGACTATAGGAAGGCGTTTGATCAAGCACGGCACACGAAAATGACGGAAGTTCTGCAAAAAGCTGGCCTGGACGGGAAGAACCTCAAAATCATCAGAAATCTCTATTGGAATCAGAGGGCTTGGGCTTTGTCAGGGTAGACAAAGAGACAACAAAAGAGATACAAATTTTACGTGGTGTGAGACAGGGATGCATAGGGGAGGACCGGGCAAAGTGAATATGCCGGGCAAATATATCCCAGGAATATGTTTTAATTTCGGAAAACATATTCATGGCATATGCTACACATATATTTTCTTACCATAAAAATATATGCCACAGGAATATATTTTCGTACTGCACAGATAACATGCTTTCTGAATATGTGAACGGCAGAAAATATATACAGGGTTTCCCAGTTTATATGCAATAAACTCCACCCTATATACATATGGTTCAATGTATGTCAGTTACTTTGAGAAATACAAAAATATATCAGAAAAACATTTATTACAAAAACGTAGAAAAATATTCATAACAAAAAATGCAAACAAAAAAAACACCAGAACCAACAAGTGTGGGCTGAGCACGAGGTTTTAATCGAACCCAAGTTGAGAGATTTTATAAAAACCTGTTAGATCAAGTTAAAAAGTATGGCATAGACGGAACTCGTCTATATAATATGGACGAAACTGGCATAATGACGACAACTAATAGACCCCAAAAATTCTATCTGTCAAAGGGAAGAAACAAGTGGGCGTGATATCAATCACAGAGCGTGGTAAACTAACCACTGTTGTTTGTTGCTGCAATGCTGCAGGTTCATTCATACCCCCTTTTATAATTTTTGCTCGCAAGCGAATGCAGGAAAGGTTGTTAGATGGTGCTCACCCAGAAACTCAAGCCACTTGTACACCAACAGGGTGGATAAATGGGGAAGTTTTTCTTGATTGGCTAAAGTATTTTGTGGACCAAGTTCGGCTAACTCAAGAAAAAAAAGTTATTCTCTTACTAGATAGTCACGAATCTCATCAATTTTATCCAGCTCTCGATTTTGCGTCCAAGGGCAATGTCATATTTGTATCATTTGCACCACACACCACACACAAGATGCAACCACTTGGCAAAGCAGTCTATGGACCACTCAAAAACTATTTTGAACAAGAAATTAATGTATTTCAAAAATCGCATCCAGGGAGAATTGTTAATCAATATGATATTGCAAAATTATTCAGTCCGGTTTATTTAAAAAGTGCCACTTCCCAAAATGCACTAAATGGGTTTAGATCTCCTGGTATTTGGCCAATTAATGAACATACGTTTGGAGATGAAGACTACCTACCAGCATCGGTCACATATGAGGATGCACTTCCAAATACTCCATGTGAAACTGTTGAAGAACAAGTAGCAGAAACTGAGATCCCACACCTCAATTTATTGCCTACTGAAAATCAAGTAATGGAAATAGAAGGTAATTCAGGTGAAATTATCAATGAACCAGCTGTGGAAGTAGTGGTACTACCAGAGTCAAACCAACCGGAATATAGAACTCCACCAAAGAGTACAATGTTGTCTTCAAATGCACCACTATCTATTTCTAGTAGTACATCGAAAATTGTGGAGAGAATGCAATATTTGTCTGACGTGAAACCAACCTACAGTCCTCGAGATGTTAGACCTTTGCCAAAAGTAGTAAGATCATCAGGTACCCGTAAAAGAAAAACGCAAAAAACAGAAGTACTAACAAGCACTCCTATAAAAGAGGAACAAAAGGAAACATACTTAAAAACCACGGCTCAACCAATTTTTACCGACAAAAGAGTCAAGAAAGAAAAAATCCCAAAGAAACGAGTTCAGAAGGAAAATATTCAAGAGGCTTTGTGTATTTTCTGTGCCGAAAAATACATTGAGGTTAATGGAAAGCCAACAGAAGACTGGATCCGGTGCAATTTTTGTCAGCAATGGGCCCATGAGCAGTGTACATCCTACGAAGGTACTGGGCAGTACAGGTGTGATTGCAATTAAATAGTTGATTGTTTTATTTTATTCACTTTACCCTAACCAACTATTCGCTTTGCCCAGATCATCGGGCAAAGTGAATAAAATGTTCGCGTGTGTTACTAACCTAGAAAAACCTGCATTTTTGTATTTTATTTTAATAAAGCAATCCCTACTCTCAACATTTGCTATATTTATTTATTTTTATGTCCTTTAGTTAGGTAGTACTGCTTAACTTATCCTCTTTGCCCGGTGCTCCCCTACTATCTCCTGTAATTTTCAGCCTGTACTCGGAATGCATTTTCAGGAAAGTCCTGCAAGACATTGAAGCTGGAATCCTGCTAAACGGAGAACGACTGAATAATATAAGGTATGCAGACCATACCGTTATTTTTGCGGACAACCTAGCTTCCTTACAACTCCTAATGGACAGTGTTACAACATACAGCCGACAACATACATGGTTTGGAAATAAACACCAACAAGACAAAGTTCATGATAATAAGTAAGAATCAAAACACGATACTCCTTTAGAAAGAGTCAACAAATACGCATACTTGGCTACGAACATAAATGATGACTGGGACCATTCTGTGGAGATCAGAACGCGTATTGAAAAAGCCAGAACAGCATTCATCAGGATGAAGAAAGTCTTTACCAATCACGACTTACAGCTGTCAACGAAAATTCGCCTACTGCGATGTTACGTGTTTTCGATCCTTTTCTATGTAGTCGAATCATGGACGCTTACGGAGGCCTCCTCCAAAAAACTTGAGGCATTTGAAATGTGGCTGTACCGAAGAATCCAACGAATACCTTGGACGGAGAAAATAACCAACATGGAAGTAATGAGAAGAATGGGAAAGGATAAAGAAATTCTAAAGACAGTCAAGACCCTAAAGCTACAATTTCTTGGACATATAATGCGTAATGAAGTCGATGTACCCTTTTACAGACGATTCTCCAAGGTAAGGTATGGGGAGCTAGAGAAGTGGGAAGAAGGAGAATATCGTGGTTGAAAAATTTAAGAACGTGGTTCAACTTATCAACCACTCAACTATTCCGAGCTGCTGTTAACAAAGTTCGAATAGTCAGCATCCGGAGCGGATAGGCACTTTAAGAAGAGGAAGATTATCAGCTCGGCTGGCAGCGGTCTCGGCGATAACTTTTGATAAGTATGCTAAAAAGGTAGGTAATTTGCGGCCTACATATACAAATAAAATTTTATTGCTGTTCTCCGAAATCTTTAATTTTATGGTTTGAATTGTTTAGTTGGTTGATAGGTACGCCATTGGATTAAAATGAGAATCAGGCGGAGCGGCCAGGCTCTAGGCTTTAAGGCTTATAGATAACAGCGGTGATATTTAGCCACGAATGCAATTACTGCAAAAATAAATTTCTGGTTGTTGTTGTTGTATATGGGGGCTTGGTAACGGGGTACACGCCCACGCGCATGTGTAGGGACTGAAAAAATGTCTCTCCTTACGTCCAAACTGTACAATTATAAAATTAGTATTAAGTACGTATCGTTAAGGTGGTTAATAAATTAGATTTTAAATGATAGGCGATTTAAAATAAAATTTAAAACTACTAGATCATGATCGTCAATGGGGTATTTGACTGTTCTGACGAAATGACTTTATTGTACCTATATTATATTCATTTTATTATAAGGAAAATTATTTCTGGATAAGAAAGCACAGCAAAACAAAATTTCAATGTAATCCTTCCTGAGAAGACAAATGTGACATCATAAGGTCGCAAGTAAAGCATATGTACTCGTTGGACTACCTAGTGTGTTTATGTCGTGTATTGTTATTTTGCCTTTTCATATCTCAAAAAATGGGTTTTATATGGTGTTCAGTGCCTGAGTGTAATGAATACATCAATGAAACATCCGAAAAAAAAATTTCTACCCGTTCCTATCAGCGTGAAAATGATTAAACTTACCATTAGAAATCCAAAAGATGTTATGGAGAAGTCCAAAGCTTTTTCGGTCAAGATCACTCTAAAGTGTGGGTGAAATCAATAACGACATTCATATAATTTAGAAGTACCCACAATATGAAGTTGTCAATGAACAGATAAATCTAGGGAGTTCTCCACTAATAAACTGTCTTCTTAAGTGATAATTGTAAAGATCAGCAGATATAGTTTTCCTGGTTTTCTATATCATTGCACAGTTATACTGATCTTAAGTGGAAAAATGGTATCGACGATATCACAATAGGGCTAATAATATCTAAGCTTCAATATTTGTAATATCACATCTTCTTCTTTTTTCTATTAACATATACAGAGTGGAAAGTCTAACTGGAACAAATTCTGTAACTTGATAAATAAAGGTTTATCGCAAAATTCCTGAAACACCTCAATTTTTATTCTCAATGGGGTATATTACAAAGATATTTGTTTATCTTTTTAATTATCTGGGGGGTTGCAGACAACCCAAACTTTTTTTTTAAATGGAAGGGTAGGTTGATTAATTTTTTATTTGAAAGCTTTTTCAATTGTAAATACAATTCCACTTTGTTTTGTTACTTTTTATAAGCAATGTTTCGGAAAAAAATGAAATAAGGAAATATTTACTCAAATTACTTTAATGCAATAAATGTTCAAAGTGTTCTCCACCTTGTTGCTGACAATATCCTAATTGATTATAAATACGAGTAGCATTCCGAACATTTTGTAACACTTCCGGCGTTACTTGCCTAATTTCGTCCCTGATTCTTTGTTGAAGCTCGGCGATGTCGTTAGGTTTAGTGGCATAAACTTTGCTCTTTAGATATCCCCATAAAAAAAGATCTAATGGAGTAAGATCGGGTGATCTTGCTGTCCACTCAATTGGGCCCCTTCTTCCAATCCACCTATTTGGAAACACTTCGTTAAGATAGGTCCGTACATTCTCAGCAAAATGTGGTGGTGCCCCATCTTGTTGAAGCCACATCCGTTGGTCAAATAAGTTGGGATCCAAATTATTGGGGAATAAATTTACTAAAGTAGGAATCAGTTCTTCTTGGAGCATATTAAGGTATGTTTCTCCGGTTACGTTTCCATTGAAAAAAAAGGACCTACTATGCGATCCCCAATAATTCCAACCCAGACGTTTATTTTTTGAGGCCTTTGGGTATGGGATTCACGCATCCAACGGGGATTTTCGTCAGCCCAATAACGGCAGTTCTGTCGATTGACGTGCCCATGTAATGTGAACGTAGCCTCATCAGAAAACAGCATCCATACCAAAGCAATTTGTCCACCATCGATAGAAGCCATAATTCGTTCGCAAAATTCGAGTCTACGATCAGGATCATCTTCGTTAAGCTCCTGCAGGTTTTGCATCTTATATGGGTGCTTTTTGGCTTCTTTAAGAATTTTTAAAACACTTGTGTGACTGACAACATGAACGCGAGCTATTTTCCTAGCTGGAGTAACATGATTTTCTTCAACTTCCAACAATATGTTCTACTGAGCTTCTTCGTCAACTTTTAAAACCTTTTATCGAGGAGCCTCCCTTATGCGGCCCAACTCCCGATATCGAGTTTCAATTTTGCTAATCGTACTTCGATTAATTGAAGGTAATTCTAGATGAACTTCAGTAAACAATCGAGCGACTTCAGCCTATGTTCGACTTCTGTTCCCATATCCGATCATCATTAAAATTTCGATACGATGCGTCTCGGTTAAATAGGGCATTTTCTTATTTCTCGTTTGTTCACATTGAGTTCAAATTGACCAAAAAACTATCGAGCAGGTTTTTTATTGGGCTTATCAAGTAAGAAAAAATGTACCTATACATTAAAGTAATTTGAGTAAATATTTCCGTATTTCTATGTTTTCTGACACATTGCTTATAAAAAGTAACAAAAAAAAGTGGAATTGTATTAACAATTGAAAAAGCTTTAAAATAAAGAATTAATCAACCTACTCTTCCATTTAAAAAAAAGTTGGGGTTGTCTGCAACCCCACCAGATAATTAAAAAGATAAACAAATCTCTTTGTAATATGCCCCATTGAAAATTAAAATTAACGTGTTTCAGGAATTTTGCGATAAACCTGTATTTATCAAGTTACAGAATTTGTTCCAGTTAGACTTTTCACTCTGTATTAAGTCAATCACAAGGTAGGTCACTTCTTGGTCTAGCCAAAAATAACTACTAATCATCAAGTAGGCATCAAATAAAATGTAACTTCTGTCATTCTGACGATGATATTCAGTTATCGGAACAATTGTCAATTTTTTAGAATTTTCATCATTTTTCATTATATTGTGGAATTAGCTAGAAACGTTGAGTTTCATTTAAAACACTATAATAAAAAGGTATTCAAAGTTTTAGATTAGAAAATGAAATATGTTCAACTATTATTTAGTAAACTCAAGAGTTTACAGCGATTCAAATTTCATGTACGTCTGAAATATTATTTATTACAGATGGAAAACGATATGAAATTTTTTATAAAATACAAAACGGGCTACAGTAAAAAAATACTCTTGAAAAATATTACCTTCTAAGTGTTATGTTCTACACTATTAGGAATAAAACACAGGGTTCACTTATAAGAGAGTTTCTTTATTGTTCAATTCAGCAAGTTACAACCATAGATAAATACTTTTAATAGGGGGAAGAATGGAATCTCCTGTACTAAGTCCGAAGCCACAAAGTTTTGTCGAGTGCTGCGCCATCTATTGTGGTGGAAGGTTACTATTCACCAACAAGAAAAAATAAAGGAAGAGACCTGCATGATTAGTCACAGTTTACTAGCTACTACTAGATGGCAAGCCAAGCAAATACTGAAGGTTTTTTAAATTATGCCTATATTGTTTTTTCTTAAATAAACAAATAAAAATAGTCACACAAAGTTTAAACACTTTTTGAAACAACCTGTTAGGATAGGTTGTTTCAAAAAGTTGTTTAAAGCTTTTATCCGTTTTTATTAACCAGGATAGTTTATTAAAAGACGAATGTCGACAAATAGTTTCAAAAATTCAACATAAAATTTTGTTTATAAAATAGTACAGGTGATTTTCTTTATTTTCTTCTCAAACTTAAGATAAGAATCATTTATTGATAATAGCATGTACTAACAGATATTACACATATTATACAATATAATGGATTCCAATGTTTTTCAAACACTAATTTTTTTCCGATATACATTGTGTATTTTGTAGTGTATTTGTCATCCAAGGGGCGATCTTGGTGTTCTTCCTTTTACACTTTTTTGTATATGTACAGTCGTCTATATATTTTTGAAGTGTTTTAATGAAAGTATTTGTTGCATAGTTAGGATCTGGATTCAAGTATAAGAAATCCCAAGATTTTTGTCTGATTGTATTTTTATGTTTTGTTTCATCTATGTATTTCACTATTCCTCGTTCCTTGGGGCATTTGGTCTTTTCCAGTACTATCTGTAGTATTGTTGAGAAATGATCTGTAATGTCGGTTTGCAATACTAGGGACAGTATTTGATCGAGTACGTTGAATTTGGATTTTAAAAATATGCGTCGAATTACTGGAATTTTTTCATATTACGTTTTCACATTATTTTCAAACGATGTTACTTGCAGGTTACTCGGAATTCTTTGTGTTTTCAAGAGAGTGCCAACGCTTTCAATTAAAGTGTTGATTTTTAAATTTAATTGAGATATTTCATCTATCATGAACCTTTTAAATTCTAAAATAAATTTAAAATATGATTAAATATAAAAATTAATTAAAATTATTTAGTTTAGTCACCTTGATCATCAAGTGTATCTATTTGTGGTGATGATTTATCTCTTTTGTGAAGTGTTCATCTGATTCCACTGCCACAAGGTTTTGGCGCTAAAAAAAATTAAAAAAGGTACATTATAAAATTAAGTTTTTTTATACTAAAAGTCAAATTTAATATGCAAACTTTAGGTTATTATAAATTATGATTTAACTTAAGAAACAAATTACCTCTAGGAACAGCAAATCTCGCCATATCATTTGATTCTTTATTCTCAAGGGAAATTCCTTCAGCTTCAGAGCTCACAGCTTCGGCAATTGATTCCACTTGAATCTCTGGAGAAGTACTACCCAATTTATAATTCCCCGACTTTTCATACAATACTGAAAAATATATTATTTGCACAAAACATTCTAATTAATTTCTTCGAATACTTACAATTTGTTTGTGGTGTAGGTTTAAAAACAGGGACATATAACTTGTATTTTTTTCCGTATCCTTGATCCCCGTCCTTTGTAAATATCGGAACTAGACGAAAGGTCTGTTGTAATTAAAGGCTTTTCGGCTTTTCTTTGCGCTACAGTAAAGACATCTACAAGTTCAAAAATTATTTCTCTTTAAAAAATGACAAATACAATAAAACTCTGTCAAAGTCTCTAATATACTGATCCATTTGTTATTGTTTTACTCCTGACATTTTGATGTCGCTAGTAACCTGCCAAGCGAATAGATGGCGTTAAAAATGCAGTTTAGCAGTGGCTATAAAAGATCGCAGGGCATGGTTACAACCTACATTTCTAGTTACAATCACACTACTTATTCCCAGGTTAAGGATCTCTCTTGTCATCTGTCATTCGACAACGGACAGACAGGATACCGACCATGTTATCTAAGACGTGTGGTGCATTGCCTCCCTTTAAGGTATACGCATACACCACACGGCGTTTTCCATTGGTATGCACTAAGTTTGTACCAGTTCGACCGTACTCTATACCATTGCACCGAAATTTTGCACTGAGTGCAGGTTCAATGGAGTACAGAAAAGTTGTCATTTGTCAAAACAATTTGGTTGTTGTACACAATAGGTATAATACTTAGACTAGGAAAGAGAGGGGACGCGTAACTCTCTATGCAAGCTGTCTAGTCAGTTTGTATACCTATTTTAAAACAGACGCAATTTTTTGGTGGTCAACGTTATAGTGAACACCAGAGAGTTTTTTGCGATTATTGAGCGATTAAAGTGATTTTAAAGTGGACTTTTGATTTTGTTAAGATGGTTAATTGTTGTGCTTACCAGTGTAAGAGTTCTAGCAGAAAGAAAGAACCTGAAATTTCGTTTCATAGGTAAGTTACCTCTAACTTATTTTTTGGTAGCTACTTTTTTCTTCATATCTTAAAAAATAAGCTTTTAATCATAAAACCCCACTAGTGAGTTAAAACGTATTTCATAATAAATTCAATTATGTTGGTAGAAATGACATTACGAAACTTTTTCATTGAAAATTAATGAATTTATTGTTCAGTTTCTCGGAATTCTTAACCCCAAAAGGTCATAATTACTAATTACTAATGCCTACAATTTTGATATAAGTTAAATAAATATAGTTTTATTTTTAAATTTCCCATGTATAAAGATTAATTTATAAAATAAAAATTTTAGTCCTTTAGAATAATCATATGGGATGACAATGAAGTTTATGACTTGGTGGGCATTGGTATCACAATAGTTGACAGTGTTACGAGTCCCCTCTCTTTCCTAGTCTAAGGTATAATTGCCTTTTGTTGTATTTTTAATTTTATTTATGTTTTATAATTAAAATGGAAGAAGGAACAATAACTTTTAAAATAAATAATGAAAATGTTACTTTAACACTTCCCAATGATGATCAACAAGTCATTTGTAGACTAAGAAGTAAGTAGGTAATAAAAAATATCGCTGAATGAAATACTGTTATGTTATTTAGGGGAAGATGAGTTTGCTGTTGTAGTTGAACGGGTTAGGCTAACTTCCCAATCCAAGACATTATAGAAATTAAATCATATGCACTTGCATACCAATCCTTCAATATACATGGACGTAGACAACCAGCACTGGAACTGAAGTAATCCTTCCCAAATTCCTCAAGGTAGTGGAAATACAACCAGCACTGGAACTGAAGTAATCCTTCCCAAATTCCTCAAGGTAGTGGAAATAAATTGTTGACGAATATTTTTTATAATTATATTTCAACAATAACAATAAATAACGTATGCGTCTGGTTGCATTAACGCGTATTATCTCTCTTAATATAGAAAAAATTATTACCTTAATGGAACAGGTGACAATTCACCGAATTACTTGCATTTCTGAACTTTTTGAATCGGCAAAGGAATTCTTTTTAAAAAACGGATGACAGTGACATTTACAGTTGTTACCGAACTGACATATTTTTTAAGCACACTATCTATGATCAAAAGAACACAGACACTACTCATAGAGGTGAATGTGTTTAACTGGTAGTGGTAATTGAATGAACTAAAATGTTATAAACTGTTTTATAACAGTAGTTAATCTTCTCAACAATGGTTATTTGACATTAGCAGAGCCGCTGCAGGAGGTTTACAGATTGGATGATGACAGGTATTCAGAATTTAATTTTTGAATATCACAAAGACTAGGAATACTGTATTTTTTACAGGCAAAATCTCTTGTATTCATCAGATGCTGTTGCATATACTGAAAATCAAGAGGATAATATAGAAGAAAATCAAGAAAATATCCAAAAAGCAGGTATGTGCAGTTTATCTTAACAAACTATCTAGTTATTTTATTATTTAACATTAAAAATAATGAGAAATTTTTCATTGAAAGCACATTGAAAGATTATTCATTGCCTAAAATAATTGGATACTTCCAATCACTGGTTCAGTATTTGCAAAATACCGTACTTTATACTATAATATTAAGTGGAAAATAAATAATTTTGACCTAAATACTTGTGTAGAAGTGGTGGTAATAGTATTAAAAACCCAATATTCATCATTTTTCAATTTCAATAAAAAATGCAACTTATAATTAACCTCTTTTAAAATGGACAGAGGCTGAAACAAAACTATTATTGGATTTATATCAACAAAACATGCCCCGGGTAGGGCCTATAAAAAGATACAAAACTAAAAAACATATGTGGCAGGATATTAGTAATAAGATAAATAATCAATTTGAAATCAATAGTAGTGCAACTCAGGTAAAAAGCCGATACAAGACTGTATTAAAAAGAAAAAGACAGCCGTTGAAAACAATGCATAGTCAGGCTCTTTGCGTCAAACTGTACCATATGAATTTGAATTAAACAAAATCAGTGCACTGGATGACAGCATTGAACCACAGGTACTGGGTAGTGCTTCAGGAGTTCGGATTTTAAAAGGAAATCATAATAGTATACCTTTTGATACATATATACCTAAGACATCAAAACAAGGATCAAGTCATTTAGTACAAGACAACCTATTGATGTAGATAGTCCGCCCAGTACGTAAAAGCAAGAACCATCGGGTTCATCTAGTACCAGAAGGCCTGTACTGAAACCCAGAAAACGGGAATCAATATCTCAAGTTTTAAAACTTATTCAGAAAAAAAAACAAGATTCTAGGGAGAGGCACCACAAGGAGAAGCTTGAGCTGATAAGGGAGCTGTTTAAAAAATAGAATAATTGGAAACCAAAAATTAGAGGCTGTTATGAATTTTATAATACAAACTTACTTTGTTTATTCAGAATGCAACGTTTTTTTTATTTTAAGAATGACTTCTAATTTTATTTATTGTTTTATAATACCAACTTTAGTACTTTATTATTTATCTTCGTTTATGTACAATATTTTTTAATTTTTTGAATAACTCCATAGTTTTTAACTTTTATTTTACATTATATTCTAAGAATACAGTAAAATGTTTTATTTTGAGATAGTATTTGATATTAAAATAAACCTTTACAAAAAATATTCAGACGATCCAAATTATAAATTTAAAAAAAGAAATTTTGATTAACAAAATCATCAAAACAATAGTTTTAAACCATGAAACTAAATAAGTTCGAAATTGTATTTTCCTTTGACCAGTACTTCCAGTTTCAATCCACGTAATGTAGATATTCGCTTAGCCTATTACGTTTTTCTTCTCCCATATGTTTCAACCGCAACTCAGTTTCTGTGGGAGCACCATTGTCAATATCATCATTCACTACTTCCTCTTCATCCAAAATGTCATTATTATGTATGCATATATTATGTAGAATACAACAGAAAATTATAAATTGAGTCATCTTCGGGACAGTATGCATGTCTAACTGGAGCAATTGCTTAAATCGACCCAAAGGTGTTTTCAATCAACACCCTTGTTGAGCACAATTTCCTGTTAAATGAATGCTGCCTTTGCCCTATGTTACCATAATCTCTGTATGGAACAAGTAATCATTTTCGGATTGGGTAACCATTATCTCCTAACAGGTGGTAATGATTTCCACATAATTCAGGAAGTCCCTTGGAAATATAAGACAACTTTAAAACCCGTGAATCATGAATTTTTTCTGGAATTCCAGTAAAAATATCTATGAATCTTCTCTTGAAATCACATCTGCCCGTAAATTGATTAATGGAATGTCATGTCTGTTGACATAAGTTGACTTCACCTTTTGAGCTTGTGTTCTGATTCTCACGGAAGTTCCATCAATACCTATAACTCCAGGAAATCCAGATACCTGCAAAAAATAAATCTGATAACTACAATAAATCTTTTTTACAATCTAACCAAAATTCTCGATAGATTTTATGTAAGTTGCAAACATTTTATTTTATTTTCAATATTGATAACATTGACCTTTAATTTTCAGTCCTTGAAAATAAATAAAAAATTATTTGAAAGCTCGGATTAAATATCTGAAAGAGTGTACTCTGGTGTTTTATTGCTACATCCCCACCAAAATATCCGTTAAAAATAAGTTGGCAAATATATATATATATATATATATATATATATATATAATTTCGATTTTCTACTACACCTGTTTTAGTCGAAATTTCAATAATTTCGACTTATTGGCCTGACCGTTCTTCGAAGGGCAAAACAACTACATTCCTGGCTAATACCACGCAGAATATTGAATTACATCCCCTTCGAAAACCGTGACGTCGATCGGCCATTTTGCCGATACGGACATCTGTGGTGATTCGCAACTGATAGCGGAAGAGCATAGTACACTTACGCGTTTCGACCTTCTTGGGTCTGTTCAAGAGTGCCGTAATGCCTTCCAGTTCAGAATCTCTAATCCGAACTGAAGATTACACCCTCCGACAACCTCTCTTGGTTCGTGTAGTTACACAAGCGAGAAGTAGTCAGTTGGCGCCATCTTCACTTTCAGTTGCGAACCAACACCTCAGATAAATGCGACCGTATTAGTCGTATTAAATAAAAATGAATATAATTTCATAAAATACGAGGTGCTATATGAAATATAAATTTCGATTTTCTACTACACCTGTTTTAGTCGAAATTTCAATAATTTCGACTTATTGGCCTGACCGGCAAAATGGCCGATCGACGTCACGGTTTTCGAAGGGGATGTAATTCAATATTCTGCGTGGTATTAGCCAGGAATGTAGTTGTTTTGCCCTTCGAAGAACGGTCAGGCCAATAAGTCGAAATTATTGAAATTTCGACTAAAACAGGTGTAGTAGAAAATCGAAATTTATATTTCATATAGCACCTCGTATGTTATGAAATTATATTCATTTTTATTTAATACGACTAATACGGTCGCATTTATCTGAGGTGTTGGTTCGCAACTGAAAGTGAAGATGGCGCCAACTGACTACTTCTCGCTTGTGTAACTACACGAACCAAGAGAGGTTGTCGGAGGGTGTAATCTTCAGTTCGGATTAGAGATTCTGAACTGGAAGGCATTACGGCACTCTTGAAGAGACCCAAGAAGGTCGAAACGCGTAAGTGTACTATGCTCTTCCGCTATCAGTTGCGAATCACCACAGATGTCCGTATCGGCAAAATGGCCGATCGACGTCACGGTTTTCGAAGGGGATGTAATTCAATATTCTGCGTGGTATTAGCCAGGAATGTAGTTGTTTTGCCCTTCGAAGAACGGTCAGGCCAATAAGTCGAAATTATTGAAATTTCGACTAAAACAGGTGTAGTAGAAAATCGAAATTTATATTTCATATAGCACCTCGTATTTTATGAAATTATATTCATTTTTATATATATATATATATATATATATATATATGTTCCTCTAATGTAGTTTAGTGGAACCAAATAACGCACGTATTGGATTATAGTAGCACCATCTGGATGATAGTGATGCCATGGCTGGATGATAGTGGTGCCGAACTATATTTGACTAGATATTCGGTAGGCGTGGCCGCGTGGGTTAATAAAATATCAACAATTTAATGGGTGGAGCTAAAGGTAATATTCAGATTAGTTTCAGATTAGTAACGCTACTGGCCGCTAGGTTTGGACTAATCAGACTAGTTCATCCTTTGACCGCTAGAATCACTTTGTAACTGCAGTTATCGTATATAATCTCAGTTTAATTTGTTATAGAATCATCTGAGACGAGACAAAAATCTGCTGATTCTTCAAAATATCCATTTTACCTATACAAATGCTTTTTTATAACGTGTCGTGAGTTAAGGTTAGGTGACACTATTGTTTTTATGAAAATTTTAAAATCAGCTGTTCTAGTCCATTCAATTCCGAAATTAGGCCATGCTTTGGAACATGTGTAATGTTTGATACGCAAAAATTAACAAGAATTAGTTAATTAAATGTGAATTGATAGAATCAAAGAATCAAATTAAACTGATATCAACAACTGATTTATTTAGTGGTTTCAATTTCTCCGCCTCCGAAAAATATTAACGAGTTATCGTTCGATAGGGAATAGCGTGTAGATGATTTTTGGAAAAAAATCAAGAGCCGCTTGCAAAAATTGCAAAAATTATAAATAACTAACTAACCTAACCTAACTAACTGAGAGAAAACTATATGACATTTTTTAAATCTTAAAACAGATTCAAAGAGAGCAGGAAAGAACCCGATTAGGCAAAATAAATTGGATTTACTGGGTGATTCTCAACATCTTTGTTTAAAACGATTTAACGCGCTCGAATATCGCTTACCAGAAAATGAACATCTCAAACGTAGAATTTCTACACAAATATTAAAGATTAGATCATATGATTTTTGAGTGTAATCTCAACAATGAACAAAGAATAGGAATCAGAAAGAAAAATTTAATAGCTTGATTTTTGAACCTTATTTTGTTGCTAACAAAGTGAAAAATAACAATTTTCTCATTTTTCTAATGTGGATATCTTTTTAGACCTTTCAAAAATAGCTCTAAAAAAGGAAAAAATCTCAGATTTGTTATATAATAATTATCGCGCTTGCAATATTCATATTGAGTACGATAAAATTGTCAATTGACTAATGCATAATTAATAGAAAAATCGTGATAAAAATTGTTTGAACTCGGACTATTGAATAGGAATAAGAAATAAAAATTGAAAAGCTTGATTCTTGAACCTTATTTTGTTGATAACAGAGTGAAAAATAGCAATTTTTTCATTTTTCCAACGTGAATATCTTCTGAGACCTTTCAAAAATAGCTCTAAAAAAGGCAAAAATCTCAGATTTGTTATATAATAATTATCGCGCTTGTAATATTCATGTTAAGTAGGAGAGAATTGTTAATTGACGAATGCATAATTGATAGAAAAATCGTGATAAAAATTGTTTACCACGGACCATTGTTCATTCATCTATTCAGTAGGTGCCTGAATTTTTTCAGTTCTTAATTTTCATATTTAATAAGTTTGTGGATGGAGCTTATGCAATACAGAGACCTCGTTTTCGACCGTATTATCAACTCTCTGAGAAAATTATAAAAATTGGTCCGGGAGGCAGGACTTTTATGGGAAATTACCCTTATATGAGAAAATGGCTCTCCGTCAAATTTCTTGAGTTTTTGATATGTTGTAAAATTGATCATTCTGGTGAAATGTTTCAATGGGCGCATCACGATCCTATGACTAGTTTTCGAGATACAGGGTGTTGAATATGAGCAATATTCACGATCACAATATCGCCTTCCTGAAACCATATTCTCATTCCATTCAAATCATTTTGTAACTCGTGATTTAGAAGACTCGCATCATTATTACTAGCATCTGCTAAGTACGGCCCGTTGATTGCTAAGATATATCCATCGGGGACAACTATGATTTCTGGTTTGACCAAATGTTCATTCTTGTGGAAACAGTATGATTGCATCAATACTCGAAAGTTACTGCTCTTGTCCATTTTATTGTAGGTACAATCTATATAAACTATTGCTTTGGGAATGTCTGGTGTGGGATTGTACAGTTCATTCGTATAAGGGGATACATGTCTGTTTATATAATTTTCTCTTATTATCGAATTAAATCCAATATTATTCGGTACGAACCTTTGTAAAAGAGATAATCTCACATTAGAAATTATGAGGCTTGCTGCTTATCGGGAAGCATAACTAAACAATATTTTCAAAAACTCATCTGAAACTCCATGCTTCATTTTGATAAAAAATGTGAGCAAAAGTTTTTTTCGACATTTCTTCTCTTGCCACCTCGTTCAATAATATCGTAAAATTCTAGTAATTGTCGAAAATCATTTTTTGAAATTGATGTGAGCTCCTTAAATTCATCTTCAGTGAAACTGTTGTTACGGAGTGGACTGTTTCTATTAGCAATTATCCTGATTCTTTGAAGAAAATGTTGAAGATTGGAAATTATGTATCGTTTATTCACAAAATTCAAACCTCCATGCAAGTAATTTGGAAGGAAACCTTGACGATCAAGATGGTGACCACAATTTCTCAAGAAATCTGGGTCATATATATCAGAAGCAACAAAAATATCCACTCTACATTCTAAAAAAAATCTTTGAATATTTTGACGAGCATTACAAATAATGCACGCACGACTTAATACGCGGGACAACACATTGAGACGAAAGCAATTCGGGTTATTTTCCATAGCAATAACGTCATTCATCACTGTGTTATTACAATTGAAACATATTTTTGTATCATCCTGAATATCAATAGGTGGATTTCCCGCAGCTTGTCTTCGATACGTCACAATATCCAAAACATCAATATTATCTCCTCTATTCCAACGCATTGAGAGTCTAGGAATAACATTTCGGTCACAAACTTAACAATTCACTCTATTTGCGAAGGCCATATTGTTCAGCAATATTCAACAAACACTGAAAATCACATGAACTTCAACAGTCTAATAATTCAGAAATAGTTCATGAGCTTCATGACATCTACAAGAAAACGACTATTGACATTAGAATTTTGTTGATTTTACCCTCTTTGAATTGTTCTCCATACCTAGTACGAGATAACAGCAATAAGTATAATAATAAGTGGTGCTATGTAGGTATTCGAAGATTATTCAGATAACATTTCAAATACAAGAAAAAGAAAGAGAAACGTTCTCGAAAAGGTGGGAATATACAAACATTTATACGATTCGAAGATACAAAAAGATAATTAAAGAATAAAACGTTCCTTTGGTGAAGAAATATGCCGTGAATTTGAACTAATATAATATATACTCTATATAAACCGACAGAAATTCGTACAAATTATGATTTTATACTGATTTATCCTATGTGGTATTTTTCTTGTGTGACAAATTCATTTTCAAAGCTTTTTGTATTACAAGGCGATTTCCTCTGATAATAATGCTATTTTGAGACTTTCACAATTTTATTATTTTATAGAGTGAAAATTCGAAATAAGGAGCTTCTGCGAATGTAACAAGTATAATATGACTTCTAAGAAACACTAAGCATGAAAAAATAACTTCTCTATTGAATCGCCTTCTAGAAGATGCTGCAAATGTTAATTCGAGTCGTGGCTTTTTTTCGAGGGATACGGTACGCCATGGTACGGTATTATTACTGATCTATACAAGCCCGCCGAAAACTGGAGTGAAAATATAGCAATGGGGAAATGTACAGATCTCAGCTTTTTTCACAGAGTGTTCGCCTTGTATATGAAAATCACGTCATGGGATTCCGTACTTGTACGATATGAATGCAAGTATTTTGAGGTTTTTATTTAATAAAGTATACGTAATTCCTCCAATTGACATCAATCGTCTCTTTATACGATGAAACACATCATTTAACATCTTTCACGAGTATTTGGTCATTTTCGGTGGGTTTATTACTACAAGGTGTCCGAAAAACCAAAATTCGGTATTTTTCTATATTCGTGAATCACCTTATATGAATTGTATCAACTGTGATAAAAGATGAAATTCATTTATAGTATGATGTGATATTTCAACCTTTTTTCGCATTTTCTCTTTATAAAACAACAAAATTATGAAAGCCACAAAATAGCATTATTATCAAGTGAAATTGCCTTGTAATACGAAAAGGTTTGGAAATGAATTTCTCATGAATTTGTCATACAAGGATGTGATGATAATACCACCAAAGATACATCAGAACTAAATCATAACTTGGGAGATACGGAGTAATGAAAAGTGAATATTCCTCATATTCAACACCCTGTATCTCGAAAACTAGTCATAGGATCGTGTAGCGCCCATTGAAACATTTCACCAGGATGATCAATTCTACAACATATCAAAAATTCAAGAAATTTGACGGAGAGCCATTTTCCCATATAAGGTGTGCGGGGTACTTTCCTAAAAAAGTCCTGCCTCCCGGAACTGTAGGATCAATTTTTATAATTTTCTCAAATTTACTAAATATGAAAATTAAGAACTGAGAAAATTCAGGCATCTACTGAATAGATGAATGAACAATGGTCCGTGGTAAACAATTTTTATCACGATTTTTCTATTAATTATGCATTCGTCAATTAACAATTCTCTCCTACTTAACATGAATATTACAAGCGCGATGATTATTATATAACAAATCTGAGATTTTTGCCTTTTTTAGAGCTATTTTTGAAAGGTCTCAGAAGATATTGGAAAAATGAAAAAATTGCTATTTTTCACTTTGTTATCAACAAAATAAGGTTCAAGAATCAATATTTTCAATTTTTCTTTCTTATTCCTATTCTTTGTTCATTGTTAAGATTACACTCAAAAATCATTGACCTAATATTTGCGTAGAAATTATACGTATTGTTGTTTAAGATGTTCATTTTCTGCTAAGCGATATTCGAGCCCACAAATTGTTTTAAACAAAGATGTTGAGAATCACCCAGTAAATCTAATTTATTTTGCCTAAACGGTAATCTGACAATAAAAGTATTATTCCTGCCACGTGTGGTAGCTTCCAAAAAATAAGGTTCACAATATTTGTCTTCCGGTGATAGGAATTTATTTTTCGGCAATTCATTGATTTTCCAAAATTTCATGAGCGTTTGATTTAAATTATCGTTAGAATTTTCATGACTTATATTACAACAAATTTGATTTTTGAGCTTATTCGTTTTTTCATAATTTATATTTAATGAACCTCTCCATCTAAGTTTTGATTCAACCAATAGTGGCATATTTTTTCCTAATTTTATTTTCTGTTCCACAATAATTCATAAAATACCTATTCCTGTGCCGATGAGTAATTGAATATTTATTGGAACGTAAAATCTCTCATTAGCTAAGTCCTAATTTTGGGGGTATTTCAAAATGTTCCAGGAAAATTCTAGTCATGGTAAGTTGTCACTTATAAATGGAATAAATAAAAACGGTAGATTGACTTGAAATGAGTTAAAACAGACTAATTTTGCATTAGTTTTATGGGTAATATTAGTAATACCTTGATTTATCCCATTAATTCTGACATTCAAATAAAATATATCAAAGAAAAATTGGTTATCATATTTTATTATCATATTCGCGTACCTTACCCAAATCGTCTTCAATAAATACTATCGCTATAAGTAATAAAAACACGTTTGTAAAAGCCGCTGTTTGAATAACGTTAGAGTGAAAACGACTCCGCACACCTTTTGTAGGAAAAAGGGGCTTCGTCTAATTTCTTGAATTTTTGATTTATGGAATTTATCATTCTGTAGAAATGATTTAATGGCCGCAGCACGACCTTATGACTAGTTTTCGAGATACAGGGTATTGAATATGAGGGATATTGACTTTTCAGTACTCCGTATCTCAAAAATTATGATTTTATACTGATTTATCCGATGTGGTATTATCATCACATTCTTGTGTGATAAATTCATATGAAATTATTTTCAAAATCTTTTCTTTTAAAATTAATGCTATTTTGAGACTTGAACAAATTTGTTGTTTTATAGAGTGAAAATGCGAAAAAAGAATAAATTAACACACATATTATTTCACATTCATTTCATTCATCTATCATCACAGTTGATACAATTCATAACAGGTGTAGCTATATTTACTGTTTCAACCCTTACTTTGTGGAATCTATGCATGTTATGTAGGACGAGGATATTTTATGGTTTCGAAACAATTGTCAATTTTTTTCGCCAGGTTTCGGAATATTAGCCTAACTATTTCTCATGAATTGATCATCAATTCTGACATTAAAAGAACCCTCTTATCAAGTGTTATAGTATCAGATAAAAAGTATAGTTCTCATCAGGAGTAACATCACAATAACCACTAATCCGAGTAAAATAGTCAAGACAAATCAAATCGAAAACGTGTGAGAATCACACGAGGAAACTCCACGATTAAAACATATTCAGCAAATCCACTAGAGTTTTCATTGTTTCCATTCCCGCAAATAAATACTAACGAAAATTGGGAAATTGAAATCATCAAATTGCTCCACTTCATTGCATATTCTCTATCGGATAGCAGAATGGAACCTCATGTTTTATATCAGTCAATAATCGAATAATTATTATACAAACAGTGGAAATACAAAATCTTATTTTATTTCCTGTTCACAAATCTAGCACAGTAAATTACGTAACATGTTTTATTTCCTTATCCATGGTAATATGGCTAGTTTTCTCATTAATATATTGACATTGTTCAATTTGGTACCAACATTCTAATTTGGATATTGTTGTCTACTAGGAGAATTATTGCTCAGATATAAGGAATGGTAGTGGGAACTTCCAGCTCATATTAGAAATTCAAAGAATCTTATATATTTGGTAAGTCCTAGAGATATTGTGAGATGCGCTAGGAATATAGTTAGGAATGAGACTTCTGCGAATGTAACAAGTATAATATGATTTATGAGAAATACTATGCATGAAAAAATAACTTCTCCATTGAATCGCCCTCTAGATGATGGACAGATGTTAAATCGAGTCATTGCTTTTTTTCGACGTATACGGTATTATAACTGATCATTATTTTATTGAAAAATGCTTTTCTCACAAATGATTCGGCTTGTATATGAAAAACCCGTCATATGATTCCGATGTCACTTCGCCCAAATGCGACCCACCCTATAATTAATTGCTAGTTTATTGCTATTTTATTTTCACATCTCTTTTTTAGTATAAATCAAGTTCAATCGAACAATTTACACTTGTTACTTCTAACGAGCTGATCAAGCGCAATGCATCGTATTTACAACAGGTTTTTAAATATATAAATTTTTGAATTTCAAAAGTATCATTGCGTTAGTGTACATTACAATTAAAAACATCAAAAAATCCTAACCATGTTTCATACGTTCCGCAAAATGATGGTAAACCCGTATCTGGCAACCTTCATAACTGTGAATTCGAGCTTTGGTTATAAACAGGCATATGCAATAACATACCTCTAATCTCTAATATTTCTAGTTTTCTTTTGTGCATGAATAATTTCTTTTGCCTCTGCAATAAGGGTGAAAATATCGATTCTACATTATCTCTTTCCTAGTGTTCATCGCTATCTAAAAATTTTAGTTCTGTTTACTGAGGTCTAAATAACTTTTCAAATCTAGTCAATTTTGCTTTTATTATACCGCGTGTGTGACGTAATTCTGATATTTGAGTTTCAGTCTTTTACAATCAATGAAGAATGGTAAATATATTTACCACAGATTCAGGACCACAAAATATTAGTATTTTGCTAAATAATACTGGGTCAAATATTATGTAATACTGATGTACAGGGTTATTGGTTATAATTTGACCATCCCATTATTTCTCTTATGCATACAGATACAAAAAAAGTTTTATATAAAAGTTGTAGGAGTATGAATTATATTATATATATTATTATTATTATTATTATTATTATATAAATATACTTTGCTCCCCAGTAGCGTTTTTGCATTACGGGGTATAAATATAAGAATATATATTTTTTTAAATAGTAGTGTATTATATGACATTCGGATAGGGCCTTTTTTTCTCGTAACAATAATATATGCTTTTATAGGTTTAGCGTTTATACTTTCTAAAGTAATAGACTGTAAATGTCTAAAAAAAATAGGTGACTGGGTGCGACAATATAAAACAACATAAAAAGAGATAGAGTGTTTATTACGAATTCCAAACCGATTTGATGATTTCACAAATTCTAAGCAAACTAAAGCAAGTGCCGCCATTATTTTCAATATAAAGTTCATATCTTCTTCTTAAACTTTCTTTACAGTTTAAAATATTTTTACTATTTCTATTTCCATGATGGAGATGTTCAATTTCTGCTTTAATTTTTTCTTTAATTATTGCAATACTGTTATTGATAAAGAAATTAAATTTTTCTTCTATAGCTCCATAAAAATCCATTTAAAGCGGTAAATCGGCACTATTTGGCCCAACTACTTCACTCTCTGCAGAATTCCACACCAGACATGAATAGATTTCAGACCCATTTTTTTAATTTGTTTAATTTTGTAGTTTTCGTTCCAAAGAACATCGATTTTTCCTGTTAAACAGACCTGATGTAGAGAAACTTGATTCATCTGCCCAAGTAATTATCATTGTCGTCTTAATTTCTTATCATTTGTTGACAGAATTCCAATCGTTCTCACTTATATCCTTCACTTAATTCCTGTACTGGTAAAATTTTGTAAGGGCGATAGTTATTATTTTTTAGTGCTTTTGAACTTTATAGTAACTATAGTAATTTTTTATGTAATTTAATATTAATTGAATAAAAGTATTATTTTTTTTACCAGTGTAACAGTATATTCAACTGTTCTTCTTCATTTACTATAGCCCTACGTTTTTTTCTCAAATAGTTATGGTAGGCATAGATATGATGGTCGATTTGGATACAACTGTAGATATTCTCGACTTGCAGCACGCTTATTACTGTTATTTTTGACATATACAAAAAATATTTCTACTTTTTCGGAAGCCTTATAATCCATTTTTGAAAAATATACAATTTTTAACAAGTAAGTTGTATTTGTTACTTTCGATTTTAATTTTGAGTGATAAGATCAACAATTGCAGTAAGACATGTATAGTCAACTAGGTACTTCTTTCAGCTAAATACTAACTTAAGTTCTTTAGAAATTTACTGTCCATTAGTTTGGAAAGTATAAAAGATACAACTATGAAAGTATAACTTTTTGGTATGAGAAAAAAAGCCCTATCCTAATATATCATAATATACAGGGCGTTCTATTTAAAAAATACATCCTGATATTACTGTGAAAGTATATTTTATTGAAATTAATTTATACTCCTATAACTATTATATAAAACTTTTTTTGCATCTGTATGCAATATTGAAATAAAGGGGTGGTCAATTCTCACTTACCTACCTATCGTATTGAGTTGAAATTTCGTATGATTATAATTTTGATTTTGTAAATCAAAAACGTGTTATCAATTTTGATACATCATTTTACATTCGTAAATTATTTTTTCACAGATTGCAATGCCTACTATGAAGAAATGTTGTAAAGTAAATTAAATAGAAACTGTGTCTAGGATATGTATTTTAAATGCAAAAGTATACGTTTTTTGCATTATAAGGACGCCCTCTTTATCAAATCCCAAAATTGATAAGATATTTGTCATTTACTAGCCTTAAAATATATTAATACTAAATTTCAATTTAATACGTTAAATAATAACGCAAATATTTCAAAAAAACTAATAATAAATTTTAACTTAAACTCCCTGTATATCAGTAAGTAGTAGAGCATTTGCCATAGTGTTATTCAGCAAAATATTAATATTTTGAGGACTCGAACTTTTGGTTAAAATATTTACCATTCCTTACGAAATACCCTGTAAATACTCGTATATCAACAAAGTAAGTACCGCCGACACAGAAAAATCGAGTACAATACACACGTATAGAAATTTGTGATCACTAGTCAATGAAGTTTGTGTATAAAATTTGGTAATTGTTATTATTGAATATAGCCAGTTGTTCTATTACATTTTAAATATAGGTTACTCATTTTTTTAATATCGCATCGGTGTGTTCGACTGTTTCTTCAGTTGTTATGATTAGGTAATGGTGTATTATGACAACTCAGAGCAACTTTTCCTGTAGCTTGTATTCATGGCGAATTAACTCAATAACAGTTTATTTTTGTATATTTTAACTAAAGGTCGTTAATTTCTTTCGTGGAAATAAACAGGAGAATATGTATAAATGGCGGGAATTCTACAAGCCACTGCACAAATTGTCCGAAAATAATGTTTTGATAAAATTCATTACCAAATTTAAAAATAATATCACGTATTCCATTCATTCACATTACAATTATATTTGTGGAAAAAATGTTTTCCAAATTTACTATTCTATATCTCTAAAGCTAAGCTGTTGCAGTCCCTACCTTATTTTTCATTATTTTACGAAGGCCTCTTGAGCATTCTCGATCGAAATTTACAATAGCTTGTATAGTAATACTACTTCAAAAATATTTTCTACATAGTGTGGTGCTTTAATTTTATTAAAAATAATTAAGAAAATAAAAAGAATCATAATGATATAAATCCCGTTTACTCGTTTTATTAATATTTAATTTCAACGTTTTGTGTTAGAAACATCATCCTCATTAATTTCTGTTCAGATACAGACCAGCTGTTTCGATACCTCATTACTACCTTAATGTAACTTTAATTCAAAATCTCTTTTCAGTGTTAACGCTCTATATCGGATTCAGTATTCGACACCTTAAAATTTAGCAAAATAATAATATTTATGAGTACTGAAAAGTATATAAACTGTTGGATACAAAATTCAAATACCTTTTAAACAAGGCGTCACAAAACCCACCTTCCTATTTATTTTTTCCTCCAATTGAGGTTACGCTTGTGCACGAGTGTGCCAAATTTAATTGAAATAGTTATTTTTCTACAACCACTATGCAAACCACTCTTTGCTTCACAAATTTTTATACGCAAAGCTGGCCTTTAATTCTAATTTAATTGCTTTGATAGGTATTCGTTGGAAAATTATTAATTTAGACGGGTACACGCTATGTCACTTTTCCGCACGAAAATGTCACTTTTTCTCACGGAAATGTTAATATCAAAATTATTTGGACAATCTTATAATGAATTTTGTTGACAGACACCAATTTTACAATTAATGAAAACTTATTTTCATTAAAGATACTCCAGGCATAACCATTCAAGATTGTTCAAGTTACACTACCAACATACCTAAGTCCAACTAAATTGAATATTCAGCTTTTAGATTCTGTTCAAAGTTTAAATACAATATAAGTGACTTTATTCTCTCCTTAATGAACGTGTTTTAAGAAAAATATTGTCTACAACTCGTACGCAAAGCACTTTTCCGCTCGCTGGATTGGCGGTACAAACTTCTGCGCTCGTGGGAAAAGTGACGATATGCGCACTTGTTGTACAAACTACTATTTCTCGTAATTCTTTGTTTTAGGTACCCTACGTTATCAATGGGAAACATGCATTTCATTTTTGACCTAGATTTTTATTAAAATACTTTCAATATTCCCTTAAAGTGTCCCCGTTAGATATAATATTCCATTAAATTCCTTCAGGAAAATAAAATTCCGTCTCTCCTCTCCATTGATTTAGATATAAAGTTCGTTTCATTGTAAGTTTATCAGATCGTACCTATTTAATATTAGACTAATATACAGATTTCACCAAAATATAACTGTTTAAATAGCTACATTTTTCATATGTGTAGCTTACAGAAGAGGATATCGTCACTTTACAATGTAACTAAACAATAGATTTATAGTTTTTCACGTAATAACTATTGAATTATAATAAAAAAACATTGTCTGTACATAGGTACATATAATAAAATCGGAAGTTTGTTTTAATTAAGCTTCTGACAATGTTGTAAATCTCCGGATTAACCATCAGGTCTGGGTCTGGGCTATTGTCGTTGGAGAATACTACGATTGACTATCGTTATTTTGACAAACGACATTTTTATAGCAGATGGACAGCGGTATTTAATGCGGTTTGAATGATTTGAAATAACCAAGTTATAAGGGTGCGACAGGCTACCTGGGACACCCTGTATACACGATTATTTTAACAATGTACTATTATAATCAGACTATTTCTTTGTACCTACACTATTCTCATTCATACTAACTTTCAACTATTCTCTGTATTATTTATACATTAAACAGTATCTACCTAAAAAGTGAACAACTATAACCAAACATGCTTGTGTTTCTTAAATATTAACAAGGAATTTGGTAGATAAAACCAACTATAAAAAAATGTTGTGCAGACCCTTTTTTTATACAGATTTTTGTGTTTTTATCTCGAGACGGCGACGCCGGCACCTGCAAAAAGAATATGTTCTTTTGTTTTTTTCTAACCGGCAGGGAATGAAGTAAAGATAAAAATATAAAAATCCTACATGAATACTTTTAAAATGATAAATACCCGTCGATTGGACTTCACTCCATCTTCCGCTATTTAGTAATGAACAAAGAAGCATTGAGCGACTCATTTTATATTTGGTTATATCAATGTAGTTTAATCATAGTGTTTGATTAATTAAAAACGAATAAGTACCTAATTCATTTACAATAATTAGTTCACTCTTGAACTTGAAAAATTACAACTTATCCAAAGTCGCCCACGTTTATGACTGATATTTTTGTTACCAAAGAAAAGTAGGTTTATACCGACAATGGACACATAACAAACTGCAAGGCGTCTATATGCTTTTAGAAAGCTGCATTAAATATACAAATCCCACTGATATTGATCAGCTAATTGCAGTGAAAAAAAATAAGTATCATTAATATCAAAACTTCAATTGTGATAAACTATTGTTCATAGGTGAAAACTGGATATATTCGATGTAGATTCGCGATTTCTACAAGAAACGATTTTTAGCGGGTAAAAAATATATTGTTTATAACAAAATTCGACTACGTTGGAGAAAACCCAATGCATACTCGGAATCACAGGTCGATTCCAGTAGAATCCGACTCTCAACTTAAGAGAATTAATTTGCTTTCGGTATACTACCTAGGTACTTCTAAAATAAACGATTTTTGGCGAAAAAAATATACCTATATGTTTATTTTGAAAAATACACACGTGTTTCTAATAAAATTCCCAGGCCGGATATTTTGGAAAGTAATAGAGATATTTTAATTCTGTAAAAGCCAATTTGTAAGAGGGCTTCAGGTTTGGATATAAATTGTCTTTAAATATGTCAATATGTAGATTGCGCTTTGCTCAAGAATTTTGTTTCGATAGCAGGATCTTTCAAATATAGCACACCTGGTAGGAAATATAAGCAAATTTTGTTCTACCCACGAATGGAGTTCACCATTGGAGAAAAATCGTTCTTAGATTAGATGTGCATACAAGGTATTAATAAATTAATAAAACATGAAAATGTTTCACCAGAGAAGTAATATTATTTTTCTACTTCCGTTACTAAAACCGCATTTTAAACACGGGTTTGATATGTACAAAACGACTCATTAAACACTAGTGTTTAAAATGCGAAAAGTCACATCTCGTTTATCTTTTGTTTTTTAACCGTCAAATCAAGTGTATCTTTTGTATGTTAAATTTCATGTTCCGTGATAATTTTGTTCTTATGTGTCATTTGATTTGACAGTCAGCCGTTAGCCATCGTCCGTCATGTTATGAATATAATTCAAATATAATATAATTTTTTCTTTCCTGCGGGCGAAGAAAAAGTATAGTAAGCACCTCGTGTTAAAAACGTCTTTAGTCACTCGTTTCACAAGGCACACGTTCCGCTTCGCTCCACTCGTGCATAGTAAAACTCGTGACTGAAGTAACCTTTATGACACTTGGTACTTAATATACTATTATGTTCGACTCGATCATAATAGGCTGATCTATGACACTGTTGAGAATCCATAATCTGTTATTTTATTGGACTAGTCCATAATGATAAAGTAATTTGTCAAATTATTTGAAAATTAAAACTTCCAAATAACGATTTATTTTAAACCAGAAATATACCAAACGTATGTTATTTGTCTTATGTTGTCTGAAAGTTTCATTTCTTCTGGTAGATCCATTTTTAACCTACCAGAACCAATTAATAATTATTTAATCGACGCTTTCTGACACATTTACAAATTTCGTATCTACGTATCTATAACAACGCAGAATGCTCATTATTTATTTTCTATTGCAAATTTCACTAAATAAAATATATTTTCCTAGACATTTTTTGAATCGAACATAAAGCTAAGTATGTTACTCGTACATAATCAGACTTAATTAACTCGTCTTTATTATTGGCCTCGCCCGCAAGCGTCCTCTGCCAATAAGCTGCAACTCGTCCAATAACGTCTTAGATTATGTACTTGTTACATAAATAGCTATTATTATTTAAAACAAAATGTTTATAAAAAAAAGTTGTTATAATTAAAAATAAAGAACTTCGAAATAGGAAAATAGTTTATGGTATGAGGTGTTCGAAATTGTTGCCATTTTCGTTCATACACATGTTAAATCTTCTGATCAGTTCACCTCTACAAACTTGTAATAAAGTACGTTGGTCAACAGCTGCAATACTGGCATACTTTTTATATAAAGGTCGGCCATGTCCTCTAATGGTTCTTGGTAAGCCATACTACCTGAGTACACATATGTTGCCATTCCATCTTTCTGAATATGTTTGGTTTAAATAATGAGTGACGATGTTATGAATATGTGGACCTGCACTATCTTGGTGAAATCACATCGTATCCAACTCGATTGGTAAATCTGTAACGATCCTGGCACCAGGTAAATCTTCGTGATACAGTTGTGAACCAACAAAAGTAATTAATTAACATCAGATAGGCATCAAGTGAAATGTAATTTCTGTCATATTTGGACACAGTTAGTTTCATTTAAAAAAGTTACAATAAAGCCGGTTATAATTCCGTAGGAAACACTTACGCCAAACCTAGTCTGGAATCTGGTTTGTCTCAGCCACTTAGGATTTCTCTTCAGACCAGTAACTGCAGTAATGTTTTCATCCATTGTGACTCTTTTTCGTCGTGTTAAATGTGGTTTTTTAAAAGTTCTGTAATTACCTAAATTGGCATATAAACAATGGTCTGTGCGGAAAACGTACTCCATATAAACACATCGCGTCTGAAGCATTTTTTTGGCACTGTCCATAAATAAAAATTATATTTAATTAATTTTGATTTGTGTGGAAAACTATTATCGATAATAGTCTTCTATAACTTTCGAGATACTGACAGGACTTCATTGATTGAGAAATGTCAACAATTTTTGTTTCACAGCTGCGATTTTATTTTTATTTAAAATATTGCTAATACTATTTTCCTATTTCCAAGTTTAGTCATTGAAAGTGTTTTTTTTCTTTGAAATTTAAAAAAAAACAGTTTGTCATAAGACTCGAGGCAGATATCATTGTAAAGGCAGCAATGAAGTAAAAACATTTGTGTCAGTAGAATAAGCATAGTGATTTTTGTTACCCAAAACAAAATAGAATAAGTGTAATCATTGATATTTTGATTAGAAAATTTGTATTCGGGCTTTATTTTGAATTACAAACAATTTTTTTTACAAAAATTTTGCTTCAAATCATAAATCATGCTACTTCTCTCTTGAAAAATTTTCATGTTTTATTAATTTATTACCTTGTATGATCTGATCTAAGATAACGATTTTTCTCCTGTGGTGAACTCCATTCATGAACACACTACCTATATCGAAAATGAAGGAGCTGATTGGGACAACCTGAAAACATTAGCCGAAAAGGACTTCTCAAATATAAAAATATTGTTAGATTCTAAGCTACTAACATTGAACTTTGAGAAAACTTATCTTCCTTTTAGTTGTAATGTGATTGGACTACCGCCATATAAATTCAATTATCTGTCCGAATCAAACCACGTTATACACGCTATGAAACAAGTTAAATAGCTTGATATGTATATAGATTGCCATTTGAGATGCGACTGCCACATACACTATGTCGTTAAACAACTTCAGAGTATCTTGTATACATTTAGGTATTTAAAAAAAAATTGCCGTTCCAAACTCTCAAACAATTATATCGTTCGTTAGTTGAAAGTCATTTAAGATATGGAATAGTGGCATGGGGTAGTTGCTACTGATATGAGAATTAACCAGGTAGAAGTTATTCAAAGGCGATTTCTAAAACTAATATATTCAAGAAACAGATTATACAGCTCAAATCTATTACACCGGGAATGTAATGTTCTGGATGTGAGACAACTTTACTTCTTATGCTCGAGTGTAAAATATTTCAATAAAACTCATAAATTAAGATACCACACGCGAAATAGATCATTGCACATTTTCCCGACAGTCACTAAAACGTTAAGCCAAGGATCGTTCTATTACCTATCCCAAAAGATATTTAATATACTTCCTGAGACAATTCGATCCACTAAAGTACTTCCAAGATTCAATAGACTTGTAACAAAGTTCCTGTTCCATCCATTTTATTTATTTGTTTATCTGTTTTATCCATTTTATATATTGCATTTTATTAATTAATTCTCAAAACAAGTACTTGGCACTTATTGAGTATAAATTTATTCTTATTTCATTGTATCCTAATGTGATGTATCTATGTACTTTTTTTGAGAATAAATTATTATTATTATATAGAAAATGGCTAGATTTACTGAATTAGTTCATAGAACAAAATATGCATAAAAAGGTAAGTGTGAAATATTTGAAAGATCCTGTCATCGAAAAAAAAGTTTTGAGCACAGCGCCATCTATATATTGACATATTTACAGTCAATTTATATTCAAACCTGGAGCTCTCTTGGCGCTCTAAAAATTGACTTTAACAGAATTAAAATATCTTTATTACTTCCAAAATATGCGGCCTGTAGTTGGTTAGTCAAATTTTATTAATACTTAGGGAGTGTCACATTTCTGCTAAAATTACTTATTTCGTTTGACGAAATTATACAGTGTGTCCACGGTAAAACTTTTTTATTTTCAGTTTTAGCGGAAAATATTGTTCTGGATAAAAATTCCTGCTTATTCAATAACCCCATAAAATGAAATAAAATAAAAGTTTTTGTATTTCATTTTATATTCAATTTTCTGTAAAACCCTATGAATTATTTTCGGATAATAATAATATTATTATTGCGGATGTCCCTGGGCAACTGTCAACTTCGGTGAATAATTTTCAAATTTTCATTCTTTGTCAACAATGTTAACAAGTACGCCATTTTTCAATGAAAAATACAATGATGAACCAGGGACTCGGAATGGATTAAAAAATTAATAAATAAATTCGATAAGACAGAATCTGTTGAAAACAGAACACGAATAATAATACAGAAAAATGTGGAAAAACTAACAGCAAAAAAACAACTATTCCACATAGCCTCCATCAACTTCAAAACATCTCTCCAAACTATTTTTCAATTCTTTATAAGGGTTTCTTAGCATGCCTGAGGTGATTCCATTTACGGCATTGATATTCATTACGTCTTTCAGATCTTCAATAGTAGGGTTTAATTCTTTTTCATAAACTTTCTCCTTTAGGTAGTCTCATAAAAAATCCAGAATGGTTAAATCGGGTGATCGAGGCGGAAAAAATATTGGTCCATACCATCCTATCCATCGTTCAGGAAAATATTCATCCAGCCATCCTCTTATCAACAATGTCGAATGTGACGAACATATATCATACTGAAAATACATTTTACGCCTTTGTTCCAAGGGACGTCATCTGATTTAGGTATTAAAAAATTGTCTTGCAAATCCAAATATACTTTTTGATTTATTGTCTCCTCCTGAAAATAAGGTCCGATTATTCTATCTGGTAAAACAGCACACCAAACAATTACCTTTTTAGCAAATTTAATATTACGATGAATTCTGTTATGAGGATTTTCACTAGTCCAATACCGTCAGTTTTGGGATGAAACAGTTCCATTTTTCGTTAACGTTGATTTATCAGAAAATAAAATATTGTAGTGAAAGAAGAGGTCATTCGTAAACTTTTCACCAACTAAAGCACAAAAGTCAAGCTTCTTGTCATAATAATAATGTGAATAAAGTTCGGTTTGAATGTATTAATTTTGTTTAGCTTGAATATTTTCTGTAAACTTTTTTTTCGTAAACCCAACTTGGGACTTTCCCATACTGAATGCATAGCTAGGGCAGTAGCTGCATCATCATCCTCATTGTACGTATTTTTCGATTTCTTTCTGTTTTCAACAGATCCTGTCTCATCCAATTTCTTTATTCATAATTTCAATCCATTTCGCCTAACTGGTACATCCCGATATTTTTCATTAGATAAATTAATTGCGTACTTGAACGATACAGCTCCAATACCGTAGCACTTTACAAGATATATTATTTGTTGCATAGTTACTGTTGATGAAAATGAATGTTGACAATTACCTAGGAACAGCGCATAACTTACTCTCCAGATTATTATTATACCTAATTTTGCATAAATTTATACAGTTTCACAATATAATTGATAATAAAATAAAGCAGTTTTTGAGAAATTGAAGTATATTTCATTTTATGTGGTTTTTCAACAAGCAGGACTTATTATCAAGAATAACATTTTTCGCTAAAACTGAAAATAGAAAAGTTTTTCATCTTGAGCACCCCGTCCGTGGACACACTGTATATAATTAGTCGGCCATGGCCCGTGCGTTCTGCGATACAATCGAATGAAATTTTAAATCGTTTTCCCATACATCTAATACGACTTTTAACTTTCGTCCTTATTTTTTGCGTGTATGCAGATCCATTGATACATACCTAATATTAACCAGTAACCAGTGTTCGGCATGTGAGTGAGATAACCAACAACGTCTTTACAACTGATCAGCATGTAGAAATATATTCCATCTCATTCTAACGACAAAACTCGATTTCTGGGAATAAAAATATTAAAACTAAAAAGCATTCATTGGGAAAATAAACCACTGTTTTAATACAAATCGTTTTTTAGTTTTGACGTTCGGTGTCTAACCTGACGTCATTTACAATTACAATTTTCACTCTATAAAATATGATATTTCAAAACCTTAGTTAAACACCGAAACGTCAAAAATAATAAACGATTTGTATTAAAATATTGGTTCTGTTTTCCCAATAAATTCTTTTTAATTTTAGTAATGCCACAGGAAGGAACATATAAATCATACAATACTACTTTAACAACGAATATTACAATGAATTTAAGTGAAATTGAGCCTTCTTAAAGCAGCAAAAGTAAAATTAAAATCGATATTCATACTCACTTATTAAACTCTTTTAGTATAACTACTATAATTATAAAAACAATTTAAAAACGAATAAAATTTGAAACAATACTAAAAATTGGAATTTGAATAATTTTGAATACTTTTATGGTGTATGACTTTCAGAATATGTATTTACTGTCAGATTCCTTACTCTTCTTAAAATAACTGTCGTTATAATATGTAGGTATTATCGATAAATTTGAGTAAAAAGTTATATTACTTTATTTTCAAAAAAGTGTTAGTCTATTGGCGATAGTTTTCTATTTGTATAAAAAATATTTTTAGTGCTTGGTTTAGGTCGCCATCTAGGAACGACTAGTCGATGCATAAATCATTACCATACAGGAAAGGCCATAGCTCCGCCTACTTCTCCACCACTACTCATCCTACCGGCACCACTATCATCCGGCTGCCGGCAGCACTATCATCCGGTTCCACTAAACTACACTAGAGGAATATATATATATATATATATATATATATATATATATATATATATGTTAACATAGAGTGAAACCTGCAACACCCTGTATACAGAATTATTAATAATAGACTACATATTTCAAGTAATTAAAATTTTGGAATTTGAATTTTTTTTAAAATGATCTAAAAAGGAGACAATCTGTACTATTTACTATTCAATAGAGAAAGCGTATAAAGGATCTAACTGTATGATTATAGAGAAGAATTAAAATAAGCTTTATAAGAATATATGTGACATAAAAACAACTTCCATATTTAAAAGAGAGAATTTTAAAACGTTTGTTGCATATGAATGAAATAATAATAACCCATTATTCTTATTGTCAAAGTAAATTAATATTGTGATTTGTTTTAAAGAAGTGAATATTAGGGTTTGAAGGAAGTTTTCAATAAGATTGTATAAGTATTTAAAATATGTAAATGTAGGAAGTAAAATGAAAAACATTAACTCTATGGAATATGACATTTGTTGAACGATTTGACATTTTGAATAAATAATTTAGAAAACAAGAACTGTCATTTAGTAAATTTATTGAAATACAAATTAAGGGAGAAATATATGAGTTATAATTGTTTAAGAGGCTCAAAACAGAATGTTTTAAAATGATGGATGGACAATCCACTATTTGAAATGAAATCTTTCAAATAAGAATTTTGATAACCAATTTTGATTGGTGGAATGCTTTTAAGATATATTTATCAGCGACAAGTAGGTTGCTAATAATAATAAAAAAATTGAATGGGAACAGTTTGTTGATTATACAGTCTATTGACTAGGTACTTTCCTTTTTGGGTAGAAATTTTGAAGAAGCAACATCTTTAGGAGAAAAATTTTGAAACTTTAAAAAAAAACAATAATTTGGCATTCTAAATTTGAGAAAGAAATACATTATACTTAAAAGCTAGAGTAATATATTTAAAGCAAGCAGAAGTACACATTATAGGAGTTTGGTAATTATATTTGTATACTAATCATAAAATTTATAGATGTAATTAAGTAAAATATTGTATGGTGGAACGGTGTCTCCACCATACCTTTTAGAAAGCTTTGGATTGTGTAATTTGATTAAAATGTATTGATGTGGACGAGATATAGCACTGTTTCTGGACATTATGCAAGCTGGACAAATGGTATGGAATTTTCCAAGAGGTAACCTAAAACAAAATAAGAAACATTTATTGATGTGCATTAATATACAGTGAAAAAAGGTATTTAAAACTATTTAATTATATAAAAAGAAGTTAGAGTAAACTTACCCATTTAGTGCAAAGAATTGAACTTTGATGTTAAACAGACGCTTATAAGTTTTATCTTCCGCCATTTTCCTATCATAGACGTTTATATAATGGATTTCGTATTATAAGATTTGTGTTAAAGTTGCCTATTTTGAATTAGATATAGAAACTGTACTTCATTGAGTGGATGACTTTATTTGAATGAATGATCATAATAGAAAATAGGTTTTCATTAATTTATGTCCTTGTAAAAGAATAATGTATTTGTTCCTATAGCATTAAAATAACGTTTTTCTATTTGAAGAACATTGTGAAATTGTTTTCTTGAGATTTTTCATTTATCTATGGTGATTGCTCCATCTAGTTTAAACATTTGGTAGCTTTAAACTGACATCTATGAACCGTGGAGAGGTTCAGCATTAAACACAGGACCGTCTTTAGAATTTCTTTGGAAACAATAATAAAACAAGTATATTTTGATAAACAAAATTTTTATTGAAAGGTAGGAATGTTATTTGAATTTCGGCGCTTATATTAGAAATTGAAATTGTTTTTTTATTTTTCTACATCTGAACCCTAGTCTGAGATTAGAGAGTTTCTCATGCAAAGAAATAATTATTTTACAAGTAAATCTTAAATATTTCAATATACCGGGAAAATAAAAATTAAATATCAACAAAACTAAACTAAAAATAATAATTCATAGTATTTAAACTTTTTAAATATTCTCTCTCCATTCTATCCACAATAACATGCGGCCCAACGTAGGGCAAATTAGAAAGAATATATTTATGCATATTTGAACATTAAAATTTCTCTCACCTATTCTCTTATACCATTTATATAAATCACAATAATATATATATATATATGAGCGTTTGGTTTCCCTGCTGAAATCCGTTATTTTGTGTTTTCCCATGTTTCGATTAACATCTTTGCTCCCAAATTTCACATCATTATTTGGTTATGCCGTGCTGATGAGGCAAAATGAGCCAGAAACATGCATGTCCACGGTTACCACTCTATTTCAGTAGCCCTTTACTTTGCGTGAATTACCCATGATTCTCTTTGTTGTTGTTGTTAACATATCACGCGATATTCCTACATCTTCTTTGTTATATATATATATATATATTTTTTTGGAAAAATTTTTCTTGGGATTGTAGGTTCCTAGTTAAACAAATCAAATGGTTTTTTTGGCTTTAATTAACATTTTTGTTTTTGTTAACGTTTCGGACATATCGTGTCCTTCATCAGAACATAATTCTACAAATAGATGACAAACATTAACAATTTATACATTACATATGTCTATCCTAAAAATAACTTACCATAAAAACAAGAGCTTGGCGAGCGCATGTTAAAATATGTTAAAATACACGAAAACAATCATTTTTATTAAAAACATTTAGTATCAATATAAAACCCACATACAACTGCCAGTACACTACATTATATTATGACAATAATTACTTCTTAAAAGGAACAAAAATTTTTATTGTTAGTAAATAGAACTAGTTCTTTTTTTGTATTGTATTCAGTAATTGTGATTAAACAAGGTTTTTAATACACATCAATTTTTGAAAAAATTTTTACTGATGTTATTATGGTATAAGGATTTAGAAATATTACAGGACGTCATTTCATTTATAGACAATGCACCGGAAAAGACATCTATTTGATTAAATTAACATAAATTTTTGATAAATTATTTGTGTCAGATTTAGCATTGATAGAGTATGGTTTTTTTTGGATTTCTATCATTTCATAGACTTCTCTTTTTTTTTGGTGGCTTTCAATTCTCAATATTTTTGTGCTGTCATAGTCAAATGTATGTTTGTGTTCAGAACTATGATTTGTCAGGGCTGTTCTGTTTTTTTATCATACTTGTGGCCATTTAGGCGGTTTTTAAGATATTTACTTGTCTGTCCAATATATACACCTTTACAGTCTTTGCAAGGAATCTCATAGATGACATTGCTTTTTTTTCTTTAGGAATTTTTGATTTTAGTTTACTAAAATTTGATTTTAAAAGATTATGTCCCTTGTGAGACACTGTTATGTTGTGATCTTTGAAAATGCTTCCAATTTTTTCTGAAAGTCCCGAAACGTATGGTAAAGAGAGATATTTTTTTTGGGGTAAATTGTGTGAAATATTTTTATGTTGAGTTTGATTGTAAAAGAGGTATATACGGTTTTTAAATATTGTATTAATTAGTTTACTTGGGTAATCATTTAGACAGAGAGCTTCTTTAGCTTTTTTTATAGCGTTCTCTCGGTATTCGTAATCAGAAAGTTTTATGGCTCGATCTGCGAGTCCTATGACAACTGATTTTTTTTTAGACATCGGGTGTTGAGAATTAAAACTCCCGATGTCTCAAAAAAAATCAGTTGTCATAGGACTCGCAGATCGAGCCATAAAACTTTCTGATTACGAATACCGAGAGAACGCTATAAAAAAAGCTAAAGAAGCTCTCTGTCTAAATGATTACCCAAGTAAACTAATTAATACAATATTTAAAAACCGTATATACCTCTTTTACAATCAAACTCAACATAAAAATATTTCACACAATTTACCCCAAAAAAAATATCTCTCTTTACCATACGTTTCGGGACTTTCAGAAAAAATTGGAAGCATTTTCAAAGATCACAACATAACAGTGTCTCACAAGGGACATAATCTTTTAAAATCAAATTTTAGTAAACTAAAATCAAAAATTCCCAAAGAAAAAAAAAGCAATGTCATCTATGAGATCCCTTGCAAAGACTGTAAAGGTGTATATATTGGACAGACAAGTCAATATCTTAAAAACCGCCAAAATGGCCACAAGTATGATAAAAAACAGAACAGCCCTGACAAATCATAGTTCTGAACACAAACATACATTTGACTATGACAGCACAAAAATATTGAGAATTGAAAGCCACCAAAAAAAAGAGAAGTCTATGAAATGATAGAAATCCAAAAAAACCCATACTCTATCAATGCTAAATCTGACACAAATAATTTATCAAAAATTTATGTTAATTTAATCAAATAGATGTCTTTTCCGGTGCATTGTCTATAAATGAAATGACATCCTGTAATATTTCTAAATCCTTATACCATAATAACATCAGTAAAAAAATTTTCAAAGACAAAAATTGATGTGTATTAAAAACCTTGTTTAATCACAATTACTGAATACAATACAAAAAAGAACTAGTTCTATTTACTAACAATAAAAATTTTTGTTCCTTTTAAGAAGTAATTATTGTCATAATATAATGTAGTGTACTGGCAGTTGTATGTGGGTTTTATATTGATACTAAATGTTTTTAATAAAAATGATTGTTTTCGTGTATTTTAACATATTTTAACATGCGCTCGCCAAGCTCTTGTTTTTATGGTAAGTTATTTTTAGGATAGACATATGTAATGTATAAATTGTTAATTTTTGTCATCTATTTGTAGAATTATGTTCTGATGAAGGACACGATATGTCCGAAACGTTAACAAAAACAAAAATGTTAATTAAAGCCAAAAAAACCATTTGATTTGTTTAACTAGGAACCTACAATCCCAAGAAAAATTTTTCCAAAAAAAATATATAATGAAATAAGGTTCAAGAAAAAAAAAACTAATATATATATATATATATATATATATATATATATATATATCTATATATATTATAACTTTATTAATTATTTGAAAGCAGACAACATTTATTTAAAATAACGGATATATTACTAGAAGTACCTACATAATTGTAAAACTTGTAGGCCTCGTATAAATAAAGATTAACTAAAACTCAACGAAGCATCAATAGATACAAAATACATAATCCAAACGACCCGAAGCAAAATAACCAATGCACATACCCCGTAAAACAAACACCAAATTATACAATTGAAAAAGTACAATATGCTCGTCCCCCAGTTTAATTCAGCATTGTGCATCAAGATACCCGCCGACAAACATCTGAACTATGCCCCTAGGGAAGGCCTAAGGGAGCGGCAAGTCTCCGCCCCCGGCGTACCCCGCTACCCAATCACGGCCGTAAGACACGCCCTGCCTCGGGCACTGCCCCCTCACGTTTTCCGCTCCCCTGTTTATTGGGAATGTGACAGTGTGTACCAAGGCATGAAGAGACGTTTTTTTTCAGTTATACGGATGGATACTTTTGGGTCTGTCTAAATCTTAATTCAATTCGCTTTCTTGGAAATAATACGCAACTTAATACCTAACTAATATTCAATGTTTTCGATGCGGCATTTTTTTTGTAATGTAGGTAAAGATAATCTAATGGAAGGTGCGGGCATAGATATATATATAAGAGAACATATTATTTAAAAAATAGATTGACAAACTGAAAGAAAAGCACACACATACAAAACAATAGTATATTGTGTAAGTGTGGAAAGTTCAACTTTTCCCTACATGTTGCACACTAGACTTTTTCTACAACGGCTTAACTTTAAAGAATACAAATAAATAGGAAATAATTCTAGGCATCAAGGATACCCTTACTGGAACAGGCTAGGCATTGAGAATCCCCATATTGGATTCTACATAAGTGGTGTGGGAAAAGTGCTGTGAAAAATAATATTTGTCACAGAATGAAGAATATATGGTTTTGAAATTTGTTTGTGCAACGATACTTCTTTGGCATGTTATGATACCCTGTTAAAGAAAATATACTTGTTTCTTTCTAGCACATCGTCGCTTATTGACTCTGTATTAAAACCCTATGTAACCAAAGAATATTCCTAGCACTGTATAGCTCTCAGTGAAGGTATAAAAGAAGCACTTTGGAAAAACATCTAATTGAAGGTCTCGGATTTATTCAAGTAGAGACAATACCAATGGGCTCGTTTCATGAATTTCAATGAAAATGTCACAAGATATATTGGGTCTGAACTAAGTATTTGCAACTAATAACGTCACTCTACGATTTCAAATTAAAATGGAAAAAAAATATTGAAATTTGAATTCTTGTGGTAGGCTGTGGTAGGCTAGAGCTAATAGCAAACAAAGAAATTTTGCGCTGTTGTCACGAGGAAAAACTTTATAAGTAGACTAAAGCCTCTTTCACACGGTCAGGATATTTATCCGTCCATATGATCGCCCGGCCGGGCGGCGCCCTGGAGCTCTCTTCACACGGGAGTCTGCGAAAATCCGGACCACTTGGTGCTAGATACTTTAGTTTGCCGCTGATTGTGATGGACAGTAGACGCAAAAAGATTTTGTTCGCTTTATTAAAACATCGGCGAAAAAATCAACGTAATAGGCAAATTTGGGTTCACCCTTTGCTAGAAAGCAGATACCTGGAAGGAGCATTCTTTGTGCTTTTTCAACAACTAAAAGAAGACGAAACTAAGTTTTTTAATTATTTCCGTATGAGCGTTTATTCTTTTGACGAGTTGCTGCAACGTGTACAGACACAGCTACAAAGACAAGATACAAATATGAGGAACTGCATCCCACCTGAACAAATGTGGGTTGTTACATTAAGGTAAGTTTCTTTAAAATAAATAAAAAACAAAATATACATTTTAGGTTAATATTCTTTATTATCTAATGCAAAAATATATTTATTATTATAATAATTCAAAAGATCAAAAGTCAATATCTAAATTCTGTGAGAAAGGGGTTGACAAATTGTTATAATTACTACTCGTAGATTGTGTGTCATTAGAATCAGGAGACATGTAAGGTGGATATATGATGTTAGTAGAATTGTTACTCGATGGAATCGTTTGATGATGTTGACTGGAGACCCTGGATAGCAGAGAGTGAATGAAAGGTCAGTTGCAGGGGTACTGTTGTGTGTGTGTTGTTGATAGTATGGAGGAGCATAAATCTGCAGCTGTTGAGGTTGGGTTGTTGGAATAGAGACAGGGTTCTGAATGTTTTTAATCACCTGCAGAACTCCCATTTGAAAATCTACAATCTGGTTGTCAGTGAACTTTTGAACAGAAGGAAGAATACCCTTAAACAATTCCATATGACTGTCCTCTTGGTCTCCTGCCTCGATCGTTTTAAGCATCCTTAGTTCAAATTCGTCGAGGGTGCGCTTCCTCTTCCTCTTTGACTATTGCACAGATGTAGTCTTCACGGTAGGGATTTTTGCAGATGGAGTTTGCGAAGTCTGCTTAGTTGCATCTAGGATCGCCGTCCCTTGATCTGCTGTTGATTGGAGTTCTTCAGTCTGCTGCTGACTTTCTGCCTCATCTGTGTGCCCATAGGCCATGCTGGAATCAGTTGACCGGTTATATAAGCCTTGCTCTAGAAAATGTAATTGTTCGTGATACAAATACTTTCGCAGTTTTGACGCAGCAGCTCCTGATTTTTTCGAGTTTTTGTCTCGGTTCTTCCATTTGAGCCACTGGTCTCTGATATTATTCCACCTTTTAACAATCAGTTGAACTGTAACAAAAAAATATTTAACAAATACTAGACTAGAATTTTTGATTTTCAATTCATTGTTTACTTCTTTTTACTTTCAGGTACCTGGCTAGTTGATGTAGCTTCACAGATCTGTATTATAGCTATCGATTGGGAATTTCTACAATTACAAAAATTGTTTGAGAGGTCTGTGACATTCTTTGGTCGTCCTTAGTTGAAGAATTTATTCATAAACTTACGAAAGAATATTGCGAGTCAGTTGCTGCTGGATTGGAAAAACGCGCAAATGTTTTCCACTGCATTGGTGCTGTGGACGGGAAACACATTAGAATTGTAAAACCCGAGTTTAGTGGTTCCTTATACTATAATTATAAGTCCTATTTCTCAGTTGTGTTGATGGCAGTTGCTGACTCGAACTATCGATCCATTTATGTTGATGTAGGTGCATATGAGAGTGAGTGTGATTCAAGTATTTTCAAAGAAAGTACTTTTTGGAAGAGTATACAAGAAAAGTCCTTCGGATTGCCACCTGCAAAGCCTTTACCTGGTTCTGAAGCTCCAAACGTTGCTTATTTTCTCAAAGGAGACGAAGCTTTTGGATTGAATACTAATTTACTACGGCCTTTTGGAGGAAAGGAACTTTCACAGAAGAAAAGAATTTTCAATTATCGCCTCAGCCGAGCCAGGAGATATGTTGAGGGTAATTTGGTATACTGACAAACAAATGGAGAATTTTTTCATCGACCTTTGAATGTTAATACAGATTTTGCCGTTAGTATTGCGAAAGCTTGTGTAGTGCTTCACAATTTCGTGAGAGAAAGAGATAGATATAACTTTGAGGATACCATGACAGTTGTGGGTATGAATGATTTGCGAGCACAACCAAATATGCAAGATGGAAGAGCAGCTATTGATATCAGAAATGTTCTAACTGACTATTTTCTAATTGAAGTAGGCAAAGTATGATGGCAGTTGTCGAAAATTTAGAAGTCTTGTTTAATTAATAATACTATTACCCAATCATAACATATGTTTATTTCAATGTTCATAAGAAATAAGAGGCACATGATAAAACAATTTTAAACTTACCAAATTCTTTTCTTTTGCCGTCACTTAAATTTTCAAAATTGTCCTTCAGCTAGGCACAAATACTCCTCCACGCTTCAGTTTTTTATTACCTTCCAGACGTTCTCGTACGATGGTTGTTGGTTAGATGTACTTCTGGTTATCAGGTAAAAAATAGATTGTCGACCATCTCGAAGCTTCAGGACTTTTCCTACTGCTGGATGTTGTCTCTTTAACTCCTCCTCATCACCATACTTTTTCCTGAAAGTATTGGCTAAACCATGTGGAACGTCGAGGTTGGCAGATGTGTTGTGAACTAGGGAATACTCCTACGGTAACTTGAGCATATCATGTTTGATTTCTTTAACGACACCATATCTTGCCCTTCTGGTTCCTCCGTAGACCTTCATGAAGTCTTCGAACTTGAAATGTTCTTCGCCCAGTAGTTATTGTATTTGCACACCTTCATCGTGGTCCCCGGCATATGATGCTAGCCGATCAGAATGGACTACAATCGGCTTTCCCCTGGGAATTTTAAAAATTCGATAAATAACATCGTTGATCTTCTTCTTGATGACATATGGGCCCTCCGAGTTCTTCTGTAATATTGGACATAACCCTCGTCTTCTCCGTGGATTGTAAAGCCAGACGAGATCACCTTCTTTGTAGCACGATTCTTCGGCTCTGCTGTCGTAGTACTTCTTCATTCGGTTGCTGGCTAATTGCAGGTTAGTACGAACCAGTTTATGGGTATCTTCCATCTTTCTCCGGAGTTCGGATACATAATATTCTCCGATGATATCTTCACCAGGGTTGCAACCAAACACCAGGTCACATGGAAGTCTTATTTCTCGACCGAAAAGGACTGGTCCCAATCTCTCTGATGGCTGGATACTACTTTGAACAGGTATTTTCCAATAGTCCTGTTCATTCTCTCGACCATTCCATCTGACTGTGGATGTAATGCTGTTGTTCTGGTCTTCTTCATTCCCAGCTTGTCGCAAATCTCCTGGAATAGATGGCTTTCGAAATTTCTTCCCTGGTCACTGTGGACTTCCATGGGCACTCCATATCGGCTGATGAATTCTTTCATCAATACATCCGCGACAGTTGTGGCCTCTTGGTTCGGGATAGCGTAAATTTCCACCCACTTTGTGAAATAATCCATTACAACCAGTATGTACTTGCTACCATTTTCTGTCGTCGGAAATGGTCCAGCGATATCTAAAGTAATCCTTTCGAAAGGGCTTCCAACATTGTACTGTTTTATGGGTGCCTTTCTCTTGCGATGTGGTCCATTACTCGTAGCACAAGTCGTACATTTCTTACACCAGTCCTTCACATCGTCGGAGCTGTTCATCCAATAAAACCTTTCACGAACTCGCTCAAGGGTTTTCTTCACTCCCAGATGACCTCCCGATGGACTTCTTCAGTACCTCAGCAACTCTTGTTCTCAGGATAACTAGCTGTCTCCTCATCTCAGAGCCCTCATCGTTTTCAAGGACTCGTTTCAACAGCCCTTCTTCCAGGACAAGGGAGTCCCACTGAGCCCAATACGCCTTGAGTTTCGCTGAAAATTTTGGAACTTCTTGCCAGGTAGGTCGCCGGTTTTCTTTCTTCCATTGTCGGATCATCTTTAGGTGAGGATCATTCTCCTGATATTCTCTGATCCTGGTGGGTGACCATTCCTCGTTGACTACAGTAGTTCTTGAAACTGCAGCTTCCCTAGATTCCACCTTGTTGCAGTGTGAGCATTCTGTTTGGCACGGCCGTCTGGACAGGGAGTCGGCATTTCGGTGACTCACACCAGTTCGATGTTCGATGTTGAAATCATACTCTTGAAGTCGTTCAATCCATCTAGCGATCTGGCCCTCGGGATTCTTGAACTGCATCAACCACTTGAGTGCTGCATGATCAGTCCGGATTAAAAATTTCCTACCATAGAGATACTGGTAAAAGTGTTCCACGGACTTGACTACCGCCAAAAGTTCTCGTCTTGTGACGCAGTAGTTTCGTTCTGGTTTGGAGAGGACTGTACTGAAATATCCCAGCACTATTTCTTGCCCTCCTTGGATCTGTGAGAGTACTCCACCAATTCCTATGTTGCTTGCGTCAGTGTCAAGAATAAAGTCTCACTCTGGTAAAGGGTATCCTAATATTGGCGCCGTGGTTAAATGCTTCTTCAAGGTGTCAAAAGCCGTTTGACATTCTTCGTCCCATTGGAAAACTCTTGCTTCTTTTGTAAGTCGAGTTAGAGGCTTGGCAATGTCTCCAAACTTCCTGATAAATCTTCTATAATACGTGCAAAGTCCAAGGAAACTCCTTATTTGAAGTTTGTCGGTTGGTTGCGGCCATTGCTGAATGGAAGCAATTTTCTCTGGATCCACCGCCACTCCTTCATTGCTCACTATATGGCCTAGATAGTTGACACGGTTTTGGAACAGCTGACATTTCTTCGGGTTTAACATGAGCTGGGCAGCTTGGAGTCGTTTGAATACGTCTACCAAATTCTTCAGCTGTTCGTCAAATGTCTTCCCAAGTACTACGATGTCGTCCAAATAGACCAGGCATGTCTTCCAAGACAACCCTCTCAAGACATTTTCCATGAGTCTTTCCAATGTCGCAGGCACATTACAGAGCCCGAATGGCATGACGTTGAATTGCCATAAACCAGATCCAGTGGTAAAAGCAGTCTTTTCTTTGTCTTCTGGGTCCATTTCCACTTGCCAATAGCCAGACTTCAGGTCCAAGGTGGAAAACAGTTTGCTGCCGGCCAAAGTATCTAGCGTATCGTCAATTCGAGGCAGAGGATAGCTGTCCTTCTTCGTCACGTTGTTAAGCTGGCAATAATCCACGCAGAATCTCGTAGTTCCATCCTTTTTCTTGACGAGCACTACTGGAGACACCCATGGACTAGTAGATGGTTCTATTACTTTTTCTTCTGCTATATCTCGAATTATTCTTTCAGCTTCCTCTCTCTTCGCTCGTGGAAGTCTTCGAGCTGATTGCCTAATTGGCTTAGCATTACCAGTATCGATTTTGTGTTTGTCGGCTGATGTCCTCCTTTTGGCACGAATAAGTCTCGATACTGCAAGAGAAATTCTCTCATTCTCTTCTTTTCAGCTCGATCCAAAGATTGACCGGCTACTGATAACATTTGTTCGAATCTGGCATTAGAATTGTCAGTGGTCGTTGTTTGACGAACTATAGACGTCACTGGTATGCAGGATCCAATCTTGGTTTCCTTCTTGATGGTGATTGGGTAATCGTTCACGTTTATTACACGTACTGGGATCTCTTTCGCCGACGTGACCAATCCTTTTCCAATTAGTACTCCTTTGCCAACCTCCTCGTCGTGGTTCCATGGTTCCATCATAACCGGTGTACCTTCCTCCATGATTCCCTGTAGCCGTGCTACTATCATGGTTTCGCTTCGTGCAGGTAGAACGGTATCTTCCTGTACAGCTGCCAACACCGCGCTGCCTTCATATGGATGCAGGAATACCTCATCGGAACCCACTTTAATGGTTCTGTTTCTAAAGTCTAATTGGAAACCATGTACATTCATTACGTCCATTCCCAGAATCACGTCTTCTTCAATGTCAGCAACGATTACCGTATGCGTGAACTTCTCTGCGCCAATTCCCAATTGAATTTGTGTCTCACCGTGAACGTTAGCACTTTCACTTGTAGCGGTCCGCAGTCGCAGTCTTGTTGGTAAAATCTTCTTCTTGGAGTTTATTATTTCTGGTCGTATGATAGTTCTAGTTGCTCCAGTGTCTACAAGCAGAGTATATATTTTGCCATTCACTTCTCCATCTACATAAACACTGTCGTTGCGACATCTGAGAGAAGCTATCAGTATGAGAGGGTCTTTGGAACGATCATGGGTCGGTGCTGCCCCCTCGTAGCCGACCCGTTCTAGTTTTCCTGTGACTGGGGTTCTTGGTTTGCAGGTGTCCTGGGGCGCTTACATGAACTGCGTACATGCCCTAGCTCGCCACAATTCCAGCATCTAATTTTTCTCGGTTTCTTGTCCATCATACCTTTTATGAAACTGACGAACTGGTCAAATCTGTCTTCGTCACCTTCTTCTTGGATGGTCCTAATTTTGTTATATCCTGAAGCATTCGTTGCTGCTTCATATTCAAGAGCAGCTGTCAATGCGTCGACTAATGTTTTCGGATGGGCTAAACGAGGTGTCCTCTGCATATCGGGGTCACGTAAGCCATCAATAAAGGCCTGAATGCCCAGACATTCCATCATGTTCTCTGGTGCTGACGGATAAGCAAATCGAACTAGTCGAGCGATGTCCACTTCATATTCTTGAAGGGATTCATCACGTTTCTGCCTTCGGTTCTTCAGCTGAGATTGGTACAAATGTTCTAGATGTTCATGACCATATCGCATGTCCAACCTCTTCTTCAGCTGCTCCAAGTCGTCCGTTTCTTCCAAAGGTATCGTCTGAAGTACATCTAAGGCATCTCCGCGAAGCGCGATGGTTAAATTCACTGCCTTCTCTCTATCGGACCAATTATTCACTCTAGCGGCTGCTTCAAACTGTTTCACATAATTAGTCCACGATATCTTTCCGTCGAATGTTGGGGTCTTGACTCGTGCAAAACTGCCAATGTCCTCTATCCTGGAGTTTATTTCTGGCTTGCAGGGTTTTATATGTTCTATCTTCTTTCCTTCTGTTGGCGTGTCTTCTGTTCTTAAATCTGCCATATTTCTCTCCAATTCCTTGATTTTCTCATTGTTATCTTGTTTTCAATGTCTGATTTTAGAGACGTAATTTTAATCTCGACGTCAGCAGCAACGTCATTTTTTAACGATAAGATATCGGCAGAAATGTCATTCTTCATGGTGGAAATCTTCTCGTCCATATTAGTAGAAATATCATTCTTCATAGTAGAAATATCGTTTTTCACATTCGTTGAAATCTTCTCTTCCATGGCAGAAATATCGTTCTTCATTGCAGAACAATCATTCTTCATATCAGAAATTGATGAGATTAAGGTGGAAGCCTCGTCTTTGAATAATAATGTTTTTGGATCCAAGCCTTCACTTTCCAGTGCCATTTTGAGTCTTTCCATTAATTCGCTCTTCTTACCGAACGTTTCCAACTCGCGATCTTCCAATTCTGCTCTTAATTCCGCCACCTTCAGATCCCTTAATCTCTTGGCCATTTTTACGTAGCAATTCATTTATATTATCCCACTTCTGACACCAATGTAATGTTTTTCTTATTTATTTAGACAATAAACGGGTGGGATAAATTTTAAACACTCGGTATGGCTACTTACTAATTGATTGAAACACTAACTCACTAACACTTAATTTATATATACTTAACTAATCACTTAATTATTAATTTATATTAACTGTATATTCACTCAAACTAATTTATATAAACACTTTATATTCACTTATTTACTGTTTAACTCACGAAGTCAAATTATAAACTAAACTAACTCTTCCTGATCAGTCCCCTTATATACTAGTGCCTTTTGTACTAGAGAATTCCGGGCTGTGGCTTATACACACAAATAATTTTTCTGGCCTTTTCTAGATAACACAAAAACCGGTTCTAGATAAGATAGTCTCAATCGTAAACAGTTTTTTATAACTGCGTATCCGCCATAATTTTAACTATTATACCTGGCTTAAACAGGGTCGGTTTTAGGGACTATACCAGTGTCCTGTTTCGTAACACTTAGGTAGTAATTTTAATCTAAGGAAATAGGTAGTTTAAGCTCGGAGTAACATTCGATGAAAGAAAGTAATATAGTTCTTATTATGCACTTGAAGAAAAAAATATTTTTATGTGTTTTCATTTAACTTTTTCTTTTCAATTTTTAAGATAAAGTACATTTATTTATTAGTTACATTGTTGTAAAGGTACAAAATTGAAAATAAAATATTTTTATCAGTTTTCTTTTAATCTTTCCTTTTCTTTTTGTTGCACAAATTTTTCATGTTCTTTGCGTTCTAGAGTAATCTGGAGATCCTCCTCAGCACGTCTTTTATTGATTTCTACAATTTGCATGTGTATTTCATGCCGCTCCTTCATAATTTGGAGGCGAAGTTGGTATTCTGCCTCTTTTAACCTCTCTGAATGCTGCAGCATTTGAGTTTGGTACTTACAGCTGCTAGCAGTGGCATGCTTTCGTTTTTTCTACACAAGTTATACATATTAATGTAAATTTGTTATAAGTATCAAGATGACAAATGCATTTTCAGAGCTGCTTTTTTGTGGAGTATATGTAACAGAGTCTTCTATAATTGGCTATAATAAAAATTGTGTTAGTCGCATACAAAAACGCAATTATTTCAACTTACAACTGTAGGCTCTTCAATATGAACAGTTTCTGATATAGTGGTTGAAATAGTCTCCATTTCTGTTATTTTTGTAATATCCTGAAGTGAAAAAGTGAACATTAAAATGTATATATTCGAAATTACGGTATTTATACAAAAGTAATAGAAATAATTACAATTACTATAACGCTATCACAATTGTAGGAATTGTGATCAACCATTAGATCCCCAGTATTCAACAAATCTACAATCTTCAGGTCTTCCAGTATTGGGCTCGGTTGTTTAGGGCCACCTCCAGTAACAAATAGTGCCCTTTTGGTGGAACTGCAGCGTTTCTTGGCAGACATTTTCAGTTGCTTCCATTGTAACTGAAATTGGCACAGTTCTCTCTATTGTGACTGTTGACTTCGTTAAATCCAGAAAATAATTTACTAAATAGAGATCTAACAGATACTCACCCATACCACTAACTTTTTGCATGTCTGCTGCCAAGCTTCAGCCTTTTTTATTCGTATTAGTATTCAGTGTCTTATTTTCTATTATTGCAGAAAACTCTTGTATAATAGACAGAAGCAATAGCTATGAAACATCAAAATATATATATTATTGTGCATAGATTATGTCGAATTGTGGATAACTATTTTATATAAAAATAATATTTTCCATCGTGTCTTCTGATGAAGTGTAATTTAAGTCCTGTCGGGGTATGTGGCCCAAGAAATAATTGTTTCTGATTTGGAAGACATTAACACTTTTACAAATCTTTATTTAAATATATTTACCCATCTTTTTAGTCTCGCCCCAATTCAAGGCACGAACCCGTTTTTTAACAGTACTGATATTAAATATATTTGAAACTATTAACAATCTAAAATTCGGAAATACTACTTCTGACACCCAATATAAACTGAGAGATGATTTGCTATTTTTAAAATAAATGAACAGAGCACAGAACACACATGTTGCCACAATAACAAGTTATAAACCTGCATTTAGTAGAAAAGAGCCGACGTTGCGGAATCTAAGAAGCGTTCCCCCACTTCGGACAGCGAGAACAAAACCAGTTGCGAGCCGGCATTTTCATCTTTATAACTTATACCTTTCAACTATAACATTTAATTGTTTGTTAAGTTAATAAAGTTCCATTTTCTTAAATTGTTCGATTATTTTTAAAAACGTATTTTACGCGAGTGAACATAAAATTGGCGCAGTCAGTAGGATTGTCAAACGGAACGACAACAAAAATAGTGTCAAACCGGTCTATATCAATAGTTTATTGACAATTAACGATCGCGTAAAATCGTCGAAAATATCGGTAATTTGGAAAGTGTTCATCCAGACGAAGGATCCACATCGCCGAAGTTTGGAGACCCCGGAAGAAGCCAACATCGCAGAATCCGGTTAGTTTTAAGAAGATCAGCCAACTTAAGTGGAAGAAACAACATCGTTCAACCCCTTTTGGTACGACGTAGATAGATGAAGTCAACACATTTACTTTGGTAAGCGAATTTTGTTCTCCTTTATAATTTTCCTTCATATTTTTATGTTGATTTATGAGTGATTTTTGATTTTTCTACATTTTTATATGTTTTAATATTTTATGTCAGACATTGAAGACCTTAGCATTTTATGTCAATCATTGAATTTAGAAGATAGTTATAATTCAGATATATTAACAAATATTGAGAATTTGCCTCCAGTTGAGTATAGTTCAGGTTCAGAAAATTCAATTTCAGAAATGGCTACAGCAAATGTAAATTATTCTCTTTTAAAATTATATGTAGATACTATACCACAATTTGATGGTAATGCACACACATTAGGAGTATTTTTAGATGCTTGTGAAAGTTTGATAAGTCAATTTGCAGACACTACAAATGTAAGTGCTCAAATTAATTCATATATTTTACGGGCAATAATAGGTAAATTAACAGGTAGAGCCTTAAGTTTAATAGGATCCCGTTCAGAATTAACTATATGGGATGATATTAAAAAATTATTACAATTAACTTTTGGAGATCAAAGAAATCTTGATTGTCTCGTTCAAGACTTAATTGCTTTACACCCATTCAAAAATGAAACACCATATAATTTTGGCATGCGTTGCCAAGATTGTAGAAGTTTAATAGCGTCAAAAATAAATGCTTCAAATCTACCACCTCAAGAAAAATGTATTAGACTAGAGAGTTATGATGAGTTAGCATTAAAAACATTTATTAGTGGGCTCACGGGCCAGTTACAAAATAATATTCGATTAAGAAATCCAGACAGTCTAGAAAAGGCAATGTCTTTAGTAGTCGAAGAAGAAAATTTCTTATACAGTACACGTAAAACTAATTATTTAAATTCACAAAATTTTAGACCAGTTCAGAGAATGGCACCATCAAATCCCCGGATAAATAATTTGTCAACTTCAAGACCTTCTCAATCTTTTAATAGACAATATTCTCCCAATTTCAACAGAAACTTCAATAACTATAATTCAAATCAAAATAACAATAATTCAAATCAAAATAACAATAATTCAAATCAAAATAACAATAATAATTTCCGCCATCCTAATAATTACAATCATCCAAATAATTCTAATTATAATCAAAGATCTTTCTATGTTCCTCAAAATCAATCACCTCAGATTAATCATTATCAAAATAACAATTCATATGCGAATAACTTTGCTAGAAATACTCAAATTTCTAGAAATACAAATTATCATAATAGAAATAGAAATTATCCAGAGCCAATGGATACGTCATCTGGTAATACACGTATAAAAAATCATCATTTTTGTGAATATTCTAATGAATTTCCATATCTTGAAAATTTTAATTCTTCAAATCATGAATTCGCTGAAAATAATAATTGTTACAATTCTCATACTCAGATTTGCCAAGAAACATATGATAATCATAATCCTTATCTAGAACGACAAAGTAACGTGATAAATGCACCTGGTACACACTCTCAGCAGTCTCAACATCCCACACAAGATTCAACTTACAATTCCGATAACGCAGATATAAATTTTCGCTTGGGTATGAAAAACCAAGACATAACATGATTAATATAAACTTACTAAAATCAAATCTTCCTTATATTTTTATTCCCGAAATAAATGCTAATTTTTTAATAGATACCGGTAGTAGTAGAAGTTTAATTGATCCTAACTTAGCTTATCGATTTTTTAGAAATTATATTTTATACGAAGATTTTAGCATTCAAACAGCTCATAGTATCAGTTTTCATAATGAAGTAATTGAAATTCCACTTTTCGATATTTTCAAAGTTAAAGAAAAGCACAAATTTCATCTTTTCAAATTTAGTAAGAAATATAACGGACTTATAGGTATTGACTTACTTAAACAACTATGCGCAAAAGTTGATTTATGTAAAAAATTAATTATTACACCTAAGACTCAAATTCCAATGAACTTTGATAGTGAACAAAATAGCACTACAAAGAAATTGATAAAAATAGATAATTACCAAATTAATATACCGGAAAGAACCACTAAAATTGTCAAATTACCAGTAAATATAGAGAATGGTTTAGGATTCATGAAATATATAACATTTGATACACAATTAGAATGTCCTCAAGCTCTTGTAAATATAGAAAATTACTTTGCATATACATCCATTACAAATTCCAGCTGTGAACCGAAAGTAATTACGGTTACCAGTCCATTCATTATAGAAAAATTAAATCTTACAGAAATAAATTTTGTAGACACATTAGAAGAATCGAATGAAATGTTTACCGATAGCCACGATAAATTATTAAAAGATAATTTAAAACAAATTCGATTGAATCACTGTAACTCGGAAGAAAGACAACATATACAGGATCTATGTTATGAATACAGAGATATATTTTATTGTGACCAAATTCCTCTTTCATTTACAAATACCGTAAAACATAAAATTAACCTAAAAGACGATACTCCTGTTTACACTAAAACATACAGATATCCCGAAATTTACAAAAAAGAAGTAAAATCTCAAATCAATAATATGTTATCACAGGGTATTATTAGACACTCCTCATCTCCGTTTAATAGTCCAATCTGGATTGTGGAGAAGCGTAAAGACGCATCAAATAAGAAAAAATATCGATTGGTTATTGACTATCGAAAGTTGAATGAAAAGACAGTCGATGACAAATATCCACTACCTTTAATTAGTACAATTCTTGACCAATTAGGAAGAAGTCAATATTTTACTACCCTTGATTTAGCTAACGGTTTTTATCAAATACAAATGGATGAAAATGATATCCATAAAACAGCGTTTTCCGCCGAAAATGGACATTACGAATTTGTTCGAATGCCCATGGGAATGAAAAATTCACCGAGTACTTTTCAGAGAGTCATGGATAATATACTTAGAGGTTTACAAAATGAAACTTGTTTAGTTTATCTCGATGATGTTATTATATATAGTACGTCTCTCCAAGAACATATTACTCGACTTAGACAAATTTTTGACAGACTCAGAGAAGCTAATTTTAAAATACAATTAGACAAATCGGAATTTTTACGAAAAGAAGTAAATTATTTAGGACATGTAATAACCCCATATGGAGTCAAACCAAATCCCGATAAAATTTTAGCTGTAAAAAATTTCCCGATATCTAATTGCACGAAAGACATTAAAAGCTTTCTTGGTTTAATTGGATATTACCGTAAATTCATTAAAGATTTTGCAAAAATCACAAAACCTTTAACAAAATGTTTAAAAAAAGGTTCTAAAATTATTCATGATCAAGAATTTGTTAATGCTTTCAATACTTGTAAAGATTTATTAACTAATGCACCTCTTCTTCAATACCCAGATTTTAATGAAAAATTTATATTAACGACAGACGCCTCAAATGTGGCTTTAGGCGCTATTTTATCTCAAGGACCTATTGGTTCAGACAAACCTATTGCTTATGCTTCGCGTACCTTAAATGATTCAGAGCAAAAATATAGCACGATAGAAAAGGAACTATTAGCAATAGTATGGGCATGTAAGTACTTCCGTCCTTATTTATATGGTCGAAAATTTACAATAGTAACTGATCACCGACCTTTAGTATGGCTTTTTAAATTACGCGAACCCAATTCCAAATTAGTACGATGGAGACTTAAACTAGGAGAATTTAATTATGATGTAGAATATAAAAAAGGGAAAACAAACACTAATGCAGACGCACTCTCACGAATAACCTTAAACGCGCTAGAAAATGAGTCAATTATTAACAATCCCGGAGATATCAATAGTGAAACATTACAATATCTTAAACAAATAGCTGAGAATCCTTTGGACGACGCTAGTATTCAAAATCAATCAAATATTAATATAATTTCTGATATACAAATTAAACCCCCTGAGTACGATACTGGTAGTAGTACACAACATACAACAGCTAATGAAACTACTAACGAAGGAATTAAAATCCTTGACGAAATTATTAATAATAAAGTAAATCAAATTTTAGTTTTTGGACAAATATATCATAAATTAGACGTTAAACAAGAAAATTATGAGCACCATAAAATCATAACTGTAGAAATTCCCACAGAAAATAATCACGATTTAATTTTTGAATTTTTGCGAGATTATACTATACAAAATAAAACATATTGTATGTACTTCCATACAGAAGGTTTATATAGAAATTTCAATGAAGTGTATTTAAACAAATTTTCAGAGAAAGGTTCTAAATTAATTAGATGCACGCAATTAGTTAATACAGTAAAAGATAAAGATGAACAGATTTTGTTAATAAAAAATCATCATGAGAGTAAAAGTAACCACCGAGGTATTTCTGAAACAATTGAACATTTAAAAAGAAACTATTATTGGATAGGATTAAGAGACTCAGTCACAAACTATATAAATTCATGCGATATTTGCTAAAAAACCAAATACGCTAGGAAAATCCATACTCGCCGTTAATGCTTACAGAGACAGCTTCAAAACCATTTCAAATTATTCATATTGATCTATTCTTTTTTGATAACAAAATATTTTTAACATTAGTTGATTCTTTTACAAAATTTGCTCAAGCATATGAGATAATAGCTAAAACCGCGATTCACATTAGTAACGCTTTAATTAAATATTTTTCTTCATTTGGCGTACCAGAAAAATTAATTTTGGATAACGGTACGGAATTCAACAACGAAGTAGTTCAAGAAATTTTAAAATTGCATAAAATAAAAGTACATTTTACCACTATAGGCCATCATGAAGGAAATGCTATTGTTGAACGTTTTCACTCTTCAATAATAGAACATCTTAGAATACTTAGAGAAATGTATCCTAAAGAAAATGATAATTTTATGAACTATGCTATTTTAGGTTATAACAGTAGTATACATAGTGCTACTAACTACACACCTTTCGAGCTAACTTTTGGGCATACGAACTCGAGAAATCCCAATGAAATATTTTTACCAACAACCTTTTATTCAGACTATGCCGAAAATCATAAAAATAAGTTAGAACATGTTTATGATAAAGTTAAAGAAGCACTTGAATCCAAAAAAGCAAAAGTAGTTTCAAAGCATAACGTTAACGGAGATAAAAATGAACAATTTCAAGTAGATCAAATAGTATATAAGAAAAATCCTCAATATAGATGTAAGAAAGACAATAAATTTTTAGGTCCATTTAAGATAATTAGTTTATTAGATAGGAATAGAGTAGAGATAATGAATACTAGAAATAATAAGAAAGAAATAATTCATATAAAAGAATTAAGAAAAAATTTCGTTGCAGGTTCTTCGCAGCCATCAACTTCGGAAGTTACGGACTAAATTATCCTACCTTCCATAATGTAAACGATAACCCTGGTATATTACCGCTTAAATTAGGGACCAGTCAAAATATCGTTGACTTTTGGTCATTTGTAAAAACTTTTGACACATCAAAAATAATCAGTGAATTTAAATCATTACAAGATAAGCATACTAAACTGCAAAGCATGTTTTTCAGCAAAATTTCTAATATTTCCAATATTTCAGAATTCGATGAAATTTCAAGTACATGTCAATTACTTACCATGATCGAAAATAAGATCATTGTTCAAATCAATCAATTAATTCCTACAATTGATCAGCAATTCAGAACAAAAAGAGGAATAATAAACGGCTTAGGTTCAATTATAAAATCAATAACAGGAAATCTAGATAGCAGTGACGCCGAAAAATACGATCAGCTATTGAAGCCCTTTCAACAAACCAAAATAAAATGAGATCATTAGTACATAAACAAGTTACTATCATAGAGGAATCAATTGATATTTTTAATAAAAGCACTCAAGTCCTAACGAGAAATCAAAAAGCATTAGAATCTAAAATAACTGAAGTTGAACATATAGTCGAAAGAGCACGGAACAAAAACCGGCAAACTTTCGAGTATTATTATATTAAGCATGTTTTGTATGAAATAGCCATTTTATATCAAAATGTATACGATTTATTAGAGATGATTGAAACAGCCATAACATTTTCAAAACTAAACATATTCCACAATTCAATAATGGATCCGAAAGATCTCTTGAAGCACTTAAAACTTATTAATACAGATTTATCAAATTCCAAATTGCCATTCGAACCAATTACAGATAATGTTATCAATTTCGAAAAGGTAATGCAGATTAAAAGTTACTCTAAAATGAATAAAATAATATTTATAATAGAAATCCCAGTTGTAGAGATCAAGAATTACGATTTATATCAACTTTTTCCTTTACCCACTCCAAAAGACAATATTTTTCATATAATTATACCAAATTCCAAATTCCTTATCCTCAATGAGCAAAATTTCATGCCTTTCGACAACGATTGTCAAGAAATTAGCGATCAAGAATTCATCTGCCATGAGTCGACACCAATATCTATTCAAGAAGAAGATGCCCCTTGTGAAGTGCAAATGTTAAAATTTTCCAAAAATTTAAGTAATTGTCATGTTATTCCAGTTAGTATCAGAGAAGTTAGTTTTCAAAAACTTCAATCGAATAAATGGGCTGTCGTTTCTCCTCAGACTACAGTGGCTGAACAAATGTGCGGTAGTGATAAAGACAAAGTACCGTTAAAAGGAACATTTATTGTAGAGTTAGAAAAAAACTGTATAGTTAAGATAGACAACGTAGTTCTCCGTAGCAATAGACTTAATAAAAGTGAATTAAAATTAATCGAACTTCCAAAACTTACAATTAAAAATGTTGTGAATAAAAAACCAGTGAAATTTGACTCTCTTCAGTTAGAAAATGTTAATTTGGATAGACTTAATAATTTAAAAGACTCTTTAGATATTCAAAGTGGAAATTTAAACGAACTATTTCAAAATTCAGTACACTTTAATAATATTAGTGTATGGACAATATTGTTATATGTATTAATTGTTTTTATTGGACTTTATTTTATTTACTACTACTACTCTAGATATTATAATAGGAAAACTAGAGAACCAGCTACAAGGGATGAAGAAGAAGTACCGAATCCGCCTGTTCAACCCCGTATTCTCCTCTAAGGGTGGAGGAGTTATAAACCTGCATTTAGTAGAAAAGAGCCGACGTTGCGGAATCTAAGAAGCGTTCCCCCACTTCGGACAGCGAGAACAAAACCAGTTGCGAGCCGGCATTTTCATCTTTATAACTTATACCTTTCAACTATAACATTTAATTGTTTGTTAAGTTAATAAAGTTCCATTTTTTTAAATTGTTCGATTATTTTTAAAAACGTATTTTACGCGAGTGAACATAAAATTAACAACAGAACAGATGTCACGATAACGTCACTTTATTTGTCAATATTCTTATACCACCCACCCATAAAACAGCAAACAACTGGAAATCTTCCTTAAGTTACGTCCCAACCCAGTAATAAAGAAAGAGTAACTATTATCTCCTTAGTCGGGGTTTATTAATAGCAATTTTATTACTTCTTTAAACCTCCTCTAGTCTTAGAATAACTATTCTCTGACTAATCTAAGAGTAAGGGCGGAATAAGAAATTTTTATTAATAAGACCGAGAGTAACTATTCTCTGACTAATATAAGAGTAAGGCCGGAGTAAGAAATTTTTATTAATAAGACCGTAAGAGCTTTGTTGAGTATAGCTGCTAGTTAGAAAATGAATTTAAGCCAATTTGATGTCTCTACTGCATTTCTTTATGGATATCTGGAGGAAAAAGTATATATGAAACAACCGGAGAGGTATCAAGATGGTACTAGTAAAGTTTGCTGTCTCAAACGTAGCTTATATGGACTTAAGCAAGCTCCGAGATGCTGGAATAAAAGATTGGTAGACTTTCTTTATAATCCAAAACTTTAAGGCAAGTGATGCAGATCCATGCTTGTTTATCAAAAAACAAAAACATGATATGATTCTGTTGGCACTTTATGTTGACGATGGACTTTTAGCCACGATTAACGAAATTCTGGAAAATGATTTTATGAATAATTTGGAAAAAGAGTTTAAAATTACTGCAAAACCAGCTACTTATTTTTTGGGCTTGGAAATTGACACTAGTAATGTCGGTTCTGTAACAGTGAGTCAGGCAGCTTATACAAGAAGAATCTTGGAACATTTTGGAATGCAAAATTGTAAGGCTGTGACTACACCAATTATTAAAAGTGACTAATCAGAGAAAGAAACTGGAAAAGTAGAAGAAAGTTTCCCTTATAGGCAAGCAGTTGGAGCTCTAATGTATCTTATGGTAGGAACAAGACCAGATATTGCGTATGTAGTAGGAATTGCCTCAATAACATTACAAAATCCATCTCAGGATGATTGGATTCGTGTGAAACGTGTGAAACGTTTAGCGATGCTGACTATGGAGGAGATCCTATAACCAGAAGATCAACTACAGGTGTTATTTGTAAATATGCTGGAGGTGCAATCTCCTGTCTTAACCAAAGACAGTCATCAGTAGCACTCTCAACAACAGAAGCAGAAACAGTTGCTGCAAGTGAAGGAGCCAGAGAACTGATATGGTTAAAAAGACATTATCAGAAAATTATAGGTTTAAAAAATGTTCATACCCAGAATATCACCGAAGATCGAAACATATTGAAATCAGGCATTTATTTGTAAGAGAATTGGTAACTGAAGGATGTATTGATATAGAACAGGTTGCTTCGGAACACCAATTCGCAGATATATTGACGAAGTCATTATTCAAGCCAAGAATGGATTATATTTTGAAAAATATTGGACTAGTGAATATCAAAAGTACTTAATGAGGGAAGATGTTGAAGCTTTTACATTATAGTTACTTTGTTGATATGCTCTAAGCTCTACTTAGAAAGGTGGATTATAAAATATTATATAAAAATGTCAGATTTTTTGATAAAAGCATTTTTCTAAAAGTTACTACAGTTTTTCCTTAGTAAAGTTAATAAATTAAAATGAATAGTCAGGTTCACGGTTAATAACTTTAACATTTTGGCTTTTGGTGATTATATTCCTTCAAATTGTAAATAATTGTGATTTCTAATAAGATTTAACCTTTTTTATTGTTTCACACAGGTAAATTTTGCGACGCTCACTAAATGAATGGAGTATGGTGTTATTAAATTTCTAAAAGTATTAAGACGTAAATACGTATTCCACTAATTATTTCGAACAGTGTACCTATATTAATCATTCAATCGAGTTATTTTTAGACTACTTTTTAGTTGAAAAGAGTAGAATTTAAAGATTATTTGAAAAGTATAAATTGATATTTGTGAAAAACTCCTGCAAAAACATAAAAATTAAACACGAATCAACTTTTAGCCGAAATTAAAAAGAAGTACATAAAGGGTCTTTAATGGAATAACGCCCTTTTATTAGTGGTCGAACATCCACTAGATCAGCCAAAGTTTCACCGAAAAAGTAATAAAGTGATCATGTCACATGTCAGAGTCGCAACCGAACTTATTTGTCAAAAGGGACAAAGCCTTTTGAAGTGTATTATGTTGACAGTAGACGCGTGTTGAGCGTTCAGTCAAAAACCGCAGAATTGTATGTGAGAGGGTGTGGGCGGAGGAGGGCTAAGGGTTGGTATATCATTGACATCCGCTCTTCACAATATCCGGTTAATGTTTTCAATATTACGAATTCAACACCAGAGGCGTCGATAATGAAAACAATACGTATAATGGAAACATGAAAAATGTTTCAATTTATAACGAGTTTTAACTTAGGTATACATTGAGGTTATGTTACTATTTTCTATAACGTTTGCTTAATATGCATATCACATAAGTCCCAATAACCATATTTAAAAAAAGGAGAAAAAAAGTGTTTATCTGAGAAATTAACAAATAATTATTTGCAAGCATAATTTACTTGATTTGTTTATGATAATCTTATATTAGGCTTAACTTTAAGCTCGTGAGATGATCAAACTTAATTTTTTTTAAATGAAATTCGACCTGAATAGAAGGGAAGGAAATCCTCAAGTTTTTTTGGACAGAGGCATAAGAAACAAGAAACCAAAATCACAAATTTCAAAAAACCAACGATAGAAACGATTTTCTGAGGTTATATGGTGCACACCCAAGAGTTATATTTTAATTTGTCGGGTATCTAGTACTCAGCCTGAGCAGTGTGGGCTGCTCGACCCTGCAAATCAAATGCCACTATTACAATATTTGTAATGTAATATCTTCTTCTTTTTTCTGTTCATATTGTTCAAATATACATATAGTTTATTTACGATAAAAAGACGATGACGTTGCAAAACAAAATATTGTAATGTTGCCAAGCTGTAGTTTTTTCCTTTACTTAACGGAAACTAGAAAAGTCACACTGATGTTAAATTGACAGTTCTTCTTTTTCATTGTTCCGTACCTCGTAGGGCGTAAGTCAAAAATATTTATTTAAAAATAAAAGGCTTGTATGATAGGCTTGATTAATTTAATATAGGTAAATATTTATTCATGAAAAACTATGGATAAGATACAAGAAACAGTAACCAATCATTCTATATTCGAATTAACATTTAAGTATTTTAGATAGAAGAGGGTTAAATGACGAACTGTAGGTCCTTATACCTTATTCTATGCTCTATAGAACCATCTTCAAGAGCACTGCAAGGGTTTACGCTAAAAGGAATCAATACAAGCTGTAATCATCTTCATGCAAATTTAAATATTGCTTCTTTATACAATATTTATTATAATAAAAATAGAATGGAAAAGAAAAATATAGATACACAAAATAAAATTTTGTTACAAGATATTAAAATAAAAAATCTCCCATTTTATCAGTATTATTTATGTAGGGATACTGTGGTCGTTGTTTTAATTTGTGTATTATAAAATAACTACCTAATTAATTTAATAACAGTTATTAGTGATTTTGAAAGGGTGGAAATAAAGCAAATTGGATAAGAATATACAAAAAAATAAAACACAAGATTTCCACTACTCCGCTACAAAATCATCACTATCTTCATCGTCACTGTCAAAATTAATGATAAGTGGAGGCACATCCTGTCTATCAAATACGACTTCTCTATCCCACCCATCTTGTATAATTTTTTCTGTGTGCTCTACTGTCTTTGACCAAATATCAGGAGTCACTTTTTCTAAAGACTTTTTCCATACACCTATTGCTTGTTCTGTTGAAGAACCATCAGTTCCCACATGATCTCTATAAAAATTTTTAACTATGCCCCAAATATGTTCAATTGGGTTGAACATACAGTGGTAAGGGGGAAGTCGAAGCACTTTGTGACCATATTTTTCAGATAATATGTCAGCTGCATATACTGTTGGTGGTTTATTACTACAAAAATGCATATATTGAAACAAAATAAGTTATCTAACTATTACCATAATATTTATTGAAAAATGTTTATATCAACTTACCGTTGTACTAAATTCAATAATTGGGTTTTGAGGAAAGTATTTTCAAAAGGAATTATTGGTTTTATGGATCAGTGAAAGAATAGTTCGATTTCAATAGTATGTATTGATTACTTTAATTAGCACAAAAAGTACATAAAAACGTTATTTGCTCAACATTAGCATATCAACAACGAAAAACCTTTTTGTTGACGTTTATGACAGTTGGCATGGAGCATATAACAAAAGAATTGCCAATCATAATTATCAACACACCCCCACAATTCTTATGTTGCTTAGAAATAAGCCACAACACAAATAAATATTGTGTAAAATACATGTTTCAACATTCAGTAACCAAATCACTTTTTAACCGCTAATTTACACCGTAATTATCCACTTTAAAATCGTCCGTTTCACTATTTCCTGTCTACACGACTAACTGGGCCTATAACCTATTGGTTTTATGGATCAGTGAAACAATAGTTCGATTTCAATAGTATGTATTGATTACTTTGATTAGCACAAAAAGTACAAAAAAACGTTATTTGCTCAACATTAGCATAGAAACAACGAAAAACTTTTTGTTGACGTTTATGACAGTTGACATGGAGCATATAACAAAAGAATTGCCAATCATAATTATCAACAGGAATATCATTTTGTATCAACCAGTTCTGTATATCAGCCTTTTTGGTAGCTGTTACAGTTGGTACTTTATTGATCACTGTACTGTGATAACTTGCATTATCCATTACAATTGGGGCAGGTTCTTCCAAGTTCACTAAAAGCTGGTATTCAAACCAATGCAAAAAATTTTCTCGGTTCATTTCACCGTGGTAATCACCATCTTGTTTTTTGGAAGAAAAAACCAGCCCCGCTCCAGGAATAAATCCAGAAGAGGAATCAGCATGCAATACTATATACCTACAATAAGGAAATAACAAATTACTACTAGGTTTCCTAGATAGACTGCATAGCTCAAAACAACTATTAATAATTATATAGATTTAAATAAAATAGTGTGACTAGTAAAAATTTGAAAAGGTCTTAAAATGGCGGGAATATTAGTACATCATAAATTAATTGCTAAATTTTATTATTCAATTACCTTGGACCACCAATTTTGGTTTTTTTCACGCTTCTATGATTAGAATCTTGCCAATAACGTCCAACAGTACCGTCTTTAAATATCCAGGTCTCATCCAAAAACACAAATTGATATAAACCTTCCCTTTTTATCTTGACACATTCATGTAGAAAAAGTACACGTTTTAATGCAATATGTGGCAACTCTATTAAACCACGACGAGGATAATCTTTTTGGTATTTGAATCCAATATTTTTCACTATCTTCCAGAGTGATGTTAAACAACCATTAAAGAGTTCACGCTCCTGGAGTTAGTGTCTCTTAAAGTTTTCAAGGTTATGTGTTCCTCTGAAAAAATATTGTGTTAATTAATTGTGAATAAAATAAAACAGTAAATTCAATATACTCACAGTTTCCATACATTTCGTATATATCATTTCGGAAAGCATTTTGATCAAAGTTATCAATTTCAACAGTAGGTTTTATGCGTTGTTTCTTTTTAGGTGGGCTTTTAGGCTGTTCACCTCTATTATGCTTGGCGGCAATACGGTTAACAGTGGTAACGCTAAGTTGTAAAACTTCTGCAACTCTCTACAATATAATTACTTCAATTTATTAAAGAATAATATATTATCAAGTTTAATTAACCTAACCTAACATTAAAAACATTTAATCATTTACATTTAAATATATAACAATAATATTAATAATGATGAATACAAATAGCGAATACTATTACTTACGTCTCTTACAGTAGTAAGCGGGAGAAGCGGGCCCCCATTTCGGCATTCTCGTTCAAAATAGCTCAACAAAGATGTTACCATCTCTTAACATTTTCTGTTCAGCTGCTTCGGCATTTTATTAACCACATACTGCAGATTTGCCTAAATAATTAGTTATGAAAATAACTGTTTCTTTAATCTTAAAGAAGCAATGAATTTAAAAGCACCAAAAAAATTTGTAAATATTAGACGATGATCGAATGTCAATAAACGTCAAAACAAACGGGAATTTTACCAGTTGATTTGACAACGTCTTAAAGTTTTGACATCCCGTTAGCTGTAAATTGCCCTGGCTGTTGAGGATAACTTGTATTCACGGTTGGTAAATTAATATTTATTCTGATAAGCAGGAAAGTAACTAAAAATGACATTATCGTAAATAAACTATAAAAAATTTATTGTTGTCGTTCTTCGTTAAACATAAATTTGTTAAACATAAACACAATGCAATTATCTACTAATACGTGACGTAACATGCGTTATCGCACATAATTCAAAGTAGATAGAATGAAATGAATAATTTTTGTCAAAAATTAGTTTATTACCGAAATAACGTATTTTTCGAAAATAGCAGACGTGTCTCTACTTGTAGAAGAAAATTTCAAAATCAGTCATCATGCCTATTGTCTTTCTGAATGTATTAAGATATGTTATAACAAATTTGCTGAATCCTGTACTGGCAATATTGTTGATTTGTCTGCAGTAAATACAGAAATTTAGAAATTAACAATTCATAGTATGGAAATATATTCAGTTGTAGAATATTTGCATTGATTTTCATAATTATAAAGTCTCCAGGTGCACAAAACAAACGTACCTATATCATGCAATAAAATAATAAAAAATATCAATTACGAGTTCTCTTATATACCTATAACGTTTGAATGAACTTAGCCCCGAAGACATTCCCTTCTAAATAGAATTTAAACCAATTTAATGAACGTAACGCGTTTTGTTTAATTTTTAATATTTAAATTATGATGTTTTTGAAATATATGATAATTAATTCATTAGAAACAGAAATTTCCGGGTTTTTAAGAATACAAAGAATATTTAAAAAATATATTTACTTGGAGATGCAAAACATGTACGAAATGTTGATGATTTTATTAGGTATATAATAAATGGATGAGAAAACATCTGCATAAAAGCAATTCTTCTTTTTTTATATTTATGCCATATTTGTTGGTTGTCCATCTAGGATTGTTTTTTGATAGTTTTATTATGTTACTCTTGTCGATTACTTCAATGCAAGAGGCCAACAATAAAAGAATAAGAAAACTGTAATATACAACCGGCATTACACACAATTGGGGATGAGGAATGGCCAGCGCATCCGACATCTGATTTTTTTTCTATGGGAATCTCATCTTAAATCAAATTTATGAGTCTCTAGATACCTATATCTCATAAACAAGGGCTCTTATAAGAAAAATGATTATATTGTAACACGATAGTGGATTTCTTCAAACGGTTTATTCACAAACAAGGAATATAATTTACAACTCTCTCAAGAAAGTTTACAATTTCTCGTGAAATCGTTCAACTTTACTTCCGTCACTCTTATCAACTCACACTCTCGCTTCCTTTTACAAAGTAATTTTACAGTAATTTTTTTCCTTAATACTACTGAACATCTTAAAAAATGTATTTTTCCTCCTTCTTCTAAAAGGAAAATCAGAAACATACTTTATGCTCTTACAACAACAACTGATTTCTTATTCAAAAAGAAAAAACAACAGATGAAAAATCCTGCACAAAGGAAAACGTTCCGAGACGGTAAATCAAGCTGGAAATGTGCGTAGGATACGTATTTCTGTTGTTGGCCGGAGGCAGTTGGCTATGGGCTTTGAAAGCGCACGCGCATTCTGTATTGACCGCTGCCCCGGGGGCGTCGTAGCGGCCTCCACCGTCTCCCTGCCAACCCCAAAACTTCCCCTTTGGAGAAATCTCTACCAACAGTTTATTACTGACTGAGACACCTAACATACATGCATGGATAAATAATTTCTGGTGTATAGTCGTCTCTCTCTATTTATAAACCATTGGCGGATGCTAAAGTTTTCCCTAGGGACCTATTACGACATATAGAATGCGTTTCAATTATAGCAAGGGCTTTAAAAAACTTCTTGATAGCTGTAGTATATTTGAAAAGCTGGTTATTTACAGTTTAGCGTTTTTAACGGTTCTTGTGAACACATACTTAGTTTTAATATTTGTTGCGAATGTTTCTTTACTTGACATAATAATTTTCTACATTGTCATAATTATCTTGAATTATGTCGAATAAAGTTCGTGTATTGAGAGTTTACTTATTTCTGTTCAGATCAATAGCTTTTTGTGATTTTATAAAACAAAGGTTACAATACTTCATGTTAAGAAATTGGGGTGATAAATAGATCTGCCCCATCCTATAAATCGCTATTAAATTAAATTTAAGAGATCAATTTAAAAAACAATAAATAAGTTTCAAAATATTCTTCTTCTTCTTGTTCCTTTTTTGGGCTATATCCTGAGGGATAATTTACCCAGTTTTATACATGTGGGGGGAAAAGTCTTGCTCTTGGCATTAGGTGCGTTCTTTTTGACTAAGATCTCAGATCACTTCAGTTAAGGTGATCTGAGATAAAGTGATGTGAGTAAGCACCAAAAAGAACGACATCTCAATTGAAGCGCGCGATCTGTCGATGCATGCGCGAATAAGAAACAAAACATATAATAATAATAATGTTATTGTATCCATAATTTGTAACAAATGAAAAATAGTGTAATGTTTTTCTTATTTATTTAGACATGAAACGGGTGGGATAAATTTTAAACACTCGGTATGGCTACTTACTAATTTATTGAAACACTAACTCACTAACACTTAATTTATATATACTTAACTAATCACAACTGCGTATCCGCCATAATTTTAACTTTTATACCTGGCTTAGACAGAGTCGGTTTCAGGGACTATACCAGTATGCTGGTTCGTAACATTACCCCCTCCTTAAATGGAAGTTCCTCCTGGAACTTTTGTGTAACCGAGACTGGATGTTTGAATCGGCAACTGGCCCCATTTCTACACTTTCCGATCTTATGGAAATAGCAGGGCACCGTCTTCATCGGATACTGATAACGGGGGTTGTAGCTGCAAATTAATATCTGGACACCGGTATCTTGAAAGATAATCTCTACTATGTTCCTGATGATTCGCCAATCCAACTGGTCTTAGACATAGCCAGTTTCTTCACGTTGAATTCCAACACATGGTCTCGGAGGTTTCGAAGTGCTTCCTACACATCGCGGTAGGTAGATCGATCTTGGAATTCATTTTTAGTTACCACGTAGAAGACGTACCGCGAATTATGTTTCAGTTTCAGTGTCTTGCCAGGGGCTGGAATCTGGTCTTCAAGTTTTTCTAATTGCCCGAACTTCTTTCGAAAGAACCCTCGTGCGTTCTTGATACGGGCGGGGATGTTGTATGCCAGTGAATAATCTTCCGGAAGAGTGAGCAAATCTTGTCGTTGTTCTGAAATGACTCCATATTTAGCTTTCCCGGTACCTCCATACGCGCCCATAAATTCATCGAAGGTAGGGTCAGACACATCTCGAATATGGTTTACTCCTTTCTCCAGGTCATGGTCGCCTTCGAATAGCGCTAGTCGGTTTTGGTGAACTACTTTTGGTTTTCCGTTGGGGATCTTGCTTATGCGATATATAACATCATTGATCCTTTTCTTGATTAAGTATGGACCTTCCCAGGATTTTTGTAATTTTGGAGAAAATCCTTTTTTCCTCGTCGGGTTGTGTAACCATACTTTGTCCCCTTCTTTAAAACCGCCTTCTGTGGCCTGCGTGTCGTACCGACTTTTCATTCTGTCGCTAGCAACTTAAAGATTTGTTCGAACTAATTCATGAATATCATCCAGCCTTCTTCTCAATTGGATTGCGTAGTCTTCGCCCGCTAGATCTTCTCCAGGCCGGCAGCCAAATTCCAGTTATTACACTTTTATATTATTTATGGTGAGTATTGGGGTATTAGTAAGATAAGACTTCACAACACAGGAAATTAACTTTTCTCGCTTGGGGGTAGCAGCCAAGCTTGGACACACTCAGAAATGCTACCTCGGATATAGGTGGAGAAACCCAGGTCTATAAAAGAGAAGATTAAGTTAAAGGGATATTTTAAAGATAATTATAAATTGGTGTATTATTGATAATCGTTCATCATTTAATTTGGCTAAAATTGTACATATATCAAATGGAGCGCTAAGTTTAGTTTTGCATAGCTCTATGTAAAGGTTGAATTGATTTGATATATTAATTGGACATTCTACTATTATGTGGTTAAGTGATCCTATTTGCCCACATTCCCATAGTGGATCATATTTGATTCCAATTCTAAACATGTGGAAAGGAGTTAAACAGTGTCCTGTTCTCATTCTTATTAACTGTTGTTAAATGTCTTAGGTTCTTGTATTGGTATTGGTTAAACCAGGGAGATTTTGGTAAGTGTTCGACAACTTTGTAATAGAACGATTTTTTATTCTGTTTTAGGAGGTTCCATGCATTGTTCCATTTAGCCCATATGCTCTTCTTGATATCTGGGAAGTAGTTTTGATAATTTAGTTTTATATTCGCTGGAACTGTAAGGGAACAACCTGTTTTAGCTAGCTGATCAGCTTTATGGTTTCCTTCGATTTCAGAGTGACCTGGGATCCATGCTAGTACAATATTAAAGCCGTTAGTATTTGCTAGTATAATTCCTTGTTTAGTTAATATTGATGAATGCTCTGTTTCTTTGGAGAAAGCTGGTTTACATATTTTTGTAGTGCAGTTTTAGAGTCTGAGAAGATTATGGCTTTAGTAGTGTTAGTTTTTAAGATGAATTGAAGTGCATGGTTGATAGCAGTAATTTCTCCTAACCTTATTTGTGTGAATTTTTGTAGCCTAGATGAAAATGCATATTTGAGTTCTTCACTGTAAACTCCAAACACTGCAGTGCCATTGGAATAGAGAGATCCATCTGTAAATATTCTTGTATGATCCAGAAATTTGGATATAATTTTTTGGTTCTGAATTTGTGCTAGTTCATCAGTTTTATTAGATTGAAGATTTGCCACGTTTAATGGAGTTAGCTGAACTTCTAGGTCAAATTCATAGCAAGGCAATATTTCTTTTGTGTACATCATATTGATAGATGGTTGTAGCCAGTCAAGGATTTGTATTCGAGTTGGTTTTTCTTTGTTGGTCCAATATCTTGAGTTTTTGCTTATGTTATTAAGCTTCTTTAGAATGTTGATTGCCAGATTTTTTATTAAGTATTTGGAGCTCAGCTATTCCCTCCGATATTTGAGGGGCATATTAGGGTAACATCCACCACAGATTTACCCTCACTTGGTGAAGACAAATTAAAAAAAATAGATAATTAAGCAATTTTGACAATCGACATATAGACATTTGACAATTACTGTTAAACGTTTTCTATGTTCTTCTTTTTTTTCTTAAAAAATCCACAAAATACACTTCTGGCTCTAACAATTAATACTCAATGACCATATTAGTCATTTTTCTTTCCCTTTAGAGGATTTTTTATGCATTTTGATATTTCTGCACTACTTCTACTCTGCGTTGTGCAGCTGTTGTAGAAAACGGATCACGCCTATTTTCTTTTTTTGTCAAATGAACCGTGACATTTAGTGGGCGCCATAAGTATACATTCCAAACCAAGGGTGAGAATTAATATTCTTGCCCTAGGAGCCTAACTCGTAGGGAAGGTGAGAGGATATTTGACGGAAGCATCGTCAGAAAGTCTAACCTGGAGCTAATAAAGCAACAATTTGAAAGAAAGAACCTATGGAAAATTTACGGACCTGCTAGAAACTAGAAAATGGCTATACTTTATTACTAAGAAAATACGCTACAAGTTCATTGTTATGGATGTTATGATAGGCAACTAGTAGTACAAATAATTTTTATTCGTTAGGCAACCAACCATACCTGTACGATATATTTGTAAGGTTACGTTAAGCAAATGCAAGCATGAATAAACTTGTTTGAATTTTCTGAAGATTTAATGTTCAATGTTCTACAAAACCATTACATTAACAATATTTTGATATGCTACAAATTAATGTTATCCTTATATCCTGAATGTTAATACGCCATTGCACATTACAATGATATTCTGAACATGTTTCGAAGTGAATCAGAAACAAGGATTTGAATTTGAAAGTCAAATACTCGGATTTCTATTTGGATAACATTTCTCCACTACATGAATTTAAAATTCACTTTTGCGTCGAAAAGGCAATGTTGTAATTATAGTCGAATACTTATTTTTTATTTAGAAGAGAGACATAAACAATAAATATTTATCCACAATTATAAGGTCGTGGTTGTGTTTTATAAGTGAAAAAACATACCATAAAATACCTACTCATAATGAATTTTGTTACCTCTCAATGATAATAGAGAAGCCAACACACAGAAAACGGACTCTTCCGTAGTTTATGAGCAAACATTAAAAGAAAAGAATACATTTAACGTATAATCAACGAAAAAAATGCTTAAAATCCTTGCTGTTGTAATAAAATTTATGATTCAAAATATTGTCTGAGAACCGTGAATATCGCGAACGTAGCACAACAAAACCCACTCAACTTCTCTTAGAGTAACAACAATACTTGAATAATTATCTTTATACCTACAAAAAACAAAAGACGCCGTACTGATGCTTACAGTTGAGATATTGAAGGGCTTTCGAAAAGAGCTCGTTTGCAGAACAAACATACTGACACGTGACAATAGCGACAACGTATTCCGCGAGTTTATTGTTCGCATCAGAGGCAGAACATAAGGAGGAGTCAATATTAGCGAGTATTTCATTTTTAATTTATAACGATTTGAGCCGTAATCTCTTTTATAAAATATCAAATATCGACCAAGAATGTAAGCAATAACAAAGCAAAAATAATGCGTTTTTAAGAACATTCAAAAAGTTTGAATTGTAAACAAATGCAAGTATTTAGGATATTGATACAATTATGGAGGCAATTAGGGACTCAGGTAGGGAGGCTGTAATTGCTGGGGATTTTAATGCTAAATCTCCATCTTGGGGATCGAACAAACTAGATGACCGAGGGGAATACATGGAAGACTGGATACAGTCACTAGGCCTTACCGTAGCCAACGACGGGCTAGTGCAGACATTCACTCGGCGGGAGCAAAAATCTATCATTGACCTCACACTCAATACCAGGCGCATAACTACTATAAGCTGAGGGACTGGAAAGTCCACCCCGAAGAAGAGACCCTGACCTTGTATAGATATATAACTTTCGGTGTAAATCTTAGCACGGAGACAAAGAGCCCGCGAAGCCAGGGCATATGGTTCCAAGACAAGCAAATATTGAGAGACTGTCTAAGGATAATTGTCAACAGAGACATTAGTTTGGAATAACTAATGGGGGCAATGAAGAGCGCACAGAAGGCCAGCAGGGCAACTGCTAATCAAACCAGTAGGAAGCAACCTTTCTGGTGGAATGAGGAACCTAGATATGAAAGGGGCATCTACGTGAGGTTGAGAAGGAGGTTAACACAAGAAAGGAATATGGGGACACACAGTGACGAAATCGTGAAATTGGAATGCGAGTATAAGCTGGTAAGGAAAAACCTAAGGCTTACCATAAAAAGAGCGAAGACAGCAGCATGGGGAGACCTATGCGACAAACTTGAAGATGACTCATGGGGGAGAGGATACAAGATTGTAACGGGAAAATTCAAATTCCTACTGGAGCCTTATGAGCTCCCTGAGAGCGAGAAAGTAAAAGAGGCGAAGGAATTTTTTCCTCCCACAAGGGATGTACAAATCCCGGCAAACATAGAGTGCGCAGACCCCCCTCTTTTCAGTTTAGAGAAGTTGACAAAGGCAGCGGAAAAACTGAAAACTAAAAAGGCCCCTGGCCCAGATAGCATCTTGCCGGAAACGCTCAAAATGAGTGTCGAGGAATTCCCGCAACTTTTTCTGGGATTGACAAATAAACTTCTTACTGACCATAGTATCCCCATAGGATGGAAAAGGGCCATGGTCGTACTGATTCCGAAGGAAAAGATGGAAGATGCGAAGTATAGGGAAGTTGTTCGAGCACTTAATCAAAGGACGGCTACAAGAAGAGGTTGCTGCGCGAAACGGGATGTCGGATAGACAGTTTGGATTTCGGGAGGGAGTGTCCACTCTCCACGCCATAGAGTTCATGATTAAACAGGCAACAGGCGCGGTAATATGTGTGGACATTAGAAACGCGTTTAATACGGCAAAATGGGGCAACATTTTTCAAGCCCTTCAGAGCATCGGGGTTAGCGGTTACCTGAAAAATATTATCTGGGAGTATTTCCGAGGGAGGCTGCTAATAGTGGGGAAGACCGAGATCAGTATGCAGCAAGGGGTTCCACAGGGATCTGTATTGGGTCCTCTGTTATGGAACGTGGCGTATAATGGAACCCTAAACCTGGACCTACCGGAGGGATACTCAACGGCGGCTTTTGGCGACGACTTCTCACTTCTATTTGTGCGGACGCAAAGTAAGAGCTGATGTACGTGGCGGAGGAGGCATCGGAGACTGTTATACATTGGATTGAGAGCCAGGGTTTGGAGCTGGCCCCTGATAAGACAGAATCCATCATCCTGAGGGGCTCCCCCTGGAAGGAGAAAAGGGAATATATTGCTTTCATGGTGGGCAACAAGGTGTAAAACCTAGCAAGGCTGATCAGGGTGACTAGGGCGTATAGGACGGCATCATTGGAGGCCTTGACGGCCATCGCAGTGACCCCCCCGATGAACCTACTGGTAGAAGAGCGTCAGAGACTATTTCGGGCGGGTAAGGTGACGGATGCAATCAGACGTGCGGAGAAGGAACCGACCAGGGGAAAATGGATACGGAGATGGGCAGAGCTAGAGAGCGTTGCTCAATGGACAAAGAGTCTCATACCTGACAGGGGGCATGGCTGGATTGCAGCCATAAGGAGATCGATTTTTACATCACCTAGTTTTTAAGCGGTCATGGGTGCTTTACGAGCTACTTACATAGAATTGGAAAAGTTCCGGACCAAACATGCAATTACTGTGGAGAGGAGGTGGATAACCCAAAGCACGCTATCCTCCAGTGTAGTAGATGGGGGAAAAACGGAAAAACTTATTTACATGGGATGTAGAGGGTGCGTTCCCAGCGGACCTGGTGCACTGGATGGTGGAATGTACGGAAAATTGGGAAAAGGACATGGTTTCATAATAGAAGTCTTGAAAAGGAAGACAGTAGACGAGAGGGAGAGAGAGGCCTCGTAGTCGGGTAGAACATGTACCCCCTCCTGAAGCTATGCTGTAATGGCAATTCCAGGTTGGGATGTACAAACGAGCTTGAAGGTGGGGTTTTAGCTGGTAGGCACCGGGCCACTGGCCGAGTGAATCCAGCACGCCTGGGTCTTCTTCCCAGGCAGTCTTTGGAAGATTTCCCCACTTACGGAGGAAAAAAATGACCCTTCACCAATATTAAATAACACTGCTTGTCGTTAGTGTTGCCTATTATTTAATAATAATAATAATAATAATAATAATAATAATAATAATAATAATAATAATAATAATAATAATAATAATAATAATAATAATAATAATAATAATAATAATAATAATAATAATACTAAACTATCTATCAGCTCGATCAGGTCACAATACATCCATTAGTTATATCTGCGACCGGCCTTGTTGAAATAAATTTGAAACAGGAACTAAGAAGATTGGAATTAGAAGACCCTACGAAACTGATACTCACCGCCCAAAAAGCAGCAATTCTGGGCACTTGTCGAGCAGTCCGGTGGGCGCTCACACATGACTAATCCGTTGATATGGCATCCCGGATTAGCCAAGCAAACCCAGGAAAACCCTGTGAAAAAAAAAATAATAATAATAATAATAATAATAATACATTTATTATCCACATTAAGTATATAACAGAAGGACGATACAGTGCAAAATGAACGTTACAGAATAGATACAATTTTTTTAATGTTTCCAATCAATGTGGATAAATGGCTAGATTGGTTCAGGATCAGACGAGTAGTCATTTCCTGCTCTTCCACCAATGTTAGTAATAATAATATAAAATACTCAATATACATAAAACTTATACTAATTAAACAATAAATGTCAACAAGAAAACGACAAATTTTAAATGAGGGGTAAATAGAATAATATAAATATAAGAATTTTTAGATGTAAAGAGAGGAAAGAGGGGATGATATAAGCAAGAAGGGATCAAAGAAGGAGCAGCCTTATACTTATTTCTGCAATTGAAATAGATAGTTTTTGTATTTTTGTTTAAATGTCATAGCCGAACAACGAAGATATGATGGATTCAGAGCATGTATTCTATTGATGTGGACTGATATGCCATATGAGAAAGAACGTTTGAAAATAGATTTAGAATAACGTGGAATACGAAGAATTGTTTTCTTTCTTACATTTAAATTGTGGATATCAGTTCTGAAAGTAAGTTTGTTATGTAAATAAGCCGGCGTTTTTGTACTATATATTTTATGATAAAAAACTGCTAAATGTAAGTTTCTATGACTAAACATGTTTAAACATTTTAATTCTTTAAATTTGTGCGAAATTTTTTTAAATTTTCTTATTCCATAGATCAGTCTTACACAAGAATTTTCTACCTTTTGTATACGTTGAGAATCTCTAGCATCAAGACATGGGTCGTATACTGTGCCGCAATGGTTGAAATGAGAGAGAACCAAAGCAACACATAACATTTTTTTAGTTTCGGTAGATAGTATATGTCTCTGAGGATAGATTATTTGTCAATTTAGTTAGATACATATTAGTTTATAGAACCGTTTTTTGTTGACATCATGTAATATATAAAGTACAAGCTGTTGATGACAGATGGTTGTCAATGGCAGCTCTCCGGCCATGATGTTGAAAATAAAAACGTGGTGATATATCTAATGTGGTATATCATATCTTAGTGATCGTACAAGTTTTACAACTCATTACAATGCTCAATGCATTGAAGATGAATATGAAGAAGAAAAATGTAGACAACCAGTATTACTTTTCCCCCCAACCTTTCTATATGCGAGAAAAGTACTGGTTTACCCCAAAAAAAGTTGAGTTATTTTTACGTTTTCCATCAACAACAACACGAAAAAACGGTTTTTACAAAAAAAATCCTGTGTGTATGTCGTCGTCGTCATCGTCGTCGTCGTCGTTGTAGTCGGCCATTTTTCCTTACATGTCTTGTTAGCACGATACAACCTCCGGAGTGCAATAAGTCAGCAATTTTATGATTGAATATTGTCAAGGACATGTCACAGATGATCCCTATTGATTTTCAGGTCACCAGAGCCAGTACAACGGGTGCTATGGTACTTGAAGGACGACATTTTGTAATTTTTTGAGAAATTTCAGTTTGTTAGCACGATACAACCTCCGAAGTACAACAAGTCACCTATTTTATGATTAAATATTATTCAGGGCATCTCACTGATGAACCCTATTGATTTTCAGCTCACCGGAGCCAATACAACAGGTGCTACAGTACTTTAAGTACGACATTTTTGTCATTTTTGAAGAAGTTTCAGTTTGTTAGCACGATACAGCCTCCGAAGTATATACAAGTGACCAATTTTATGATTGTATATTCTTCAGAGCGTCTCAAAGATGAACCCTATTGATATTCAACTCAGTAAAGCCAGTACAACGGGTGCTATGGTACTTGAAGTCCCAAATTTTCGTAATTTTTGAAGAATTTTCAGTTTGTTAGCACGATACTGCCTCCAGAGAGTATACGATTGATCAATTTTATGATTGAATATTGTTCAAGGTATCTCACAGATGTACCCTATTGATTTTCAGTTGACTAAAGCGAGTACAGCGGGTCCTATAAATCCAGATATACTGAATTTTTGGTTATTTTTGGAGAAATTTCGGTTTGTTAGCACGATACATCCCCCGAAGTGTAACAATTTTATGATAGAATATTGTTCAGGGATACAGATGCGGAAAAGTTAGTTTTAATCCTTAAAACCGTTTATTTTTTTAGCTGTTTGTTAATTACTTCATATACATATATATGAAAATTATGAATTTGTTTTATCATAGAGCAATGAAATCAGATAACTACTTTTCTAATTCCCTATACGTGGGAGGAAGACTTCAAGAATCGCGTCTGCGTTTGATATTTAAGAGAGAATTCGTTAAGCAGATATTTCTGCTAATTTCTGATGTTTTTATGTGTTTTCATTTATTTTCCAACTGTTTCTGTTTCTAGTGTGTAAAGTCTAATATTAGCCTCAATATTTCAATATGTCAATCTTTTGACTAGAACTAATTGTTTTTTTTTGTAAAACCAAAATGTGTTATCCATTTTATGGTTAATGTATTTAATTGTCGGCTTCTACTTGATTTGTTGATTATTTCTGTACGTCTGTTGCGATTTAAATTATCTGAGACCGACAAAAACCGCATTCAATATTAAAACAAAAAAACCTCTGGAAAATTGTTAACGATTGTCAGTGAAAAGGGGTGTCGTCGTTTCAGTGTTAATCACCGTATTCCATCGAGCGAGCATAACAAACGAAACATCTCATTAAAGTTGGTTTAGAAAAAGAGGGCCACAGACGGTGATACACGCGTCCCGCGCGTTATTTTCTTTTGATATCGACACGAATTCGTGAAGGGTGGTCTCACCAATTCGTTAATCATCCCAATAACGCAACTATTGTGGAAACAATTAGTCCCAGAAAACAGACATCGTATACCGCACGCAATACGCACGACTCGTGCTTCTAATAAAGAATATTTTCCAATTCGGGCTACAAACCGAAACAAATAACAGTCAATGTAATTGAATATTCATATACAATTGCCAGGAAAGGTCAAAATCTGGTTCGAAAAATTGTTATTTTCAAACTGGCGAAGGTGCAATTAGAAACTCGCATCTCTTTACATCTTTATTATTTATTTTCAAGTAAAATAATGATCGTCTAAATTTACATTGTTTATGAGTAAATTTTAGTGACCACTGATAATATTAAATGGATTAAAGACGTTGTAATGAGAAGGACAACGTTATTGTCGAGATAACTTATTTGAATATGTAGATTATCCAACTATATAGCTATAGATAATATTACTATGCAAATATACCCCAAACTTTGATCGACACGTAATATTAATATGGATTTTCAAACGGCGTGCAACATTATTTTAAAGGCAATAATATAAGGTACTAAAATAATATTTGAACTCTATTATTTGCCTCGAAATAAATGTATATAGGGTAAACTCACAAGTTGTTGAATACCTGCAAGCTATTTGACTTGAACATCTCAATTATTTCAACTAAAAACAATTCTGTATTCAGTAGTTCGCTAAGTTTTGTTAAGATGTCGCCATTGTACTATTTGTATCAATATTTACATAAATGACATTCGAATAAGTACTTTTCATCACATGACAAGCGCACGCGCAGCAGCCATTTTGAAAGAGCGGGAATTTAAAAGTTTCGTACTGTTTTGTGCAATCAGTACTAGGAATGCAATATTATCTCCACAATCAAATCCATCATTAAAACAAATTATTGATGGTGCCTTCATTGTTGACAAATCAGTTGAAGCGTATAATTGTGAACGATTAAAATGTGATGAAAGTGTTATGGGCGTTCTCAAAAAGGCAAAATAAATCTGCTAGTTGAGAGGTTAGCTGTCAATACAATTTATTATCTAAATATAAATAGGTAAATAACTATTATCTAAATAAAATTAGGTAAACTATTTCATCCTAATTAAACATAATTTATTGTCAGCACATGTAGAAACCTTAAAGTAATAATGAACATAGAGAGGGCTATTCATTCATAAACACGTTTATTTTTGCGGCCAGCAATTCTAAACGCCAGTAGTGAAATAATGATTGAATTACAGAAAGTAGGGATGGTATTGTAGCTACATGGCCTTGGTAATTTCGACTGTTTTTCTGACAAACTTTGCACCGACGAACCATGATAATCCAAAAACATTAAATTAATTAACTTTAAAGGTTTATTTTGTCACTAAAAGTTTTGAAAAACACATCAAAACGAAAGAACTAAATATTTACTCTCTAGTCGTTATGGCGCTCGTATAAACAAACCACGTTTGACATTATTTACTACAATACTACGACCTATTCGAAATGATCGTCGTTCACAATCTGACTATATTTGCATCTCTCTTTATGTGGTAATTAAACAAGGACAAAACTACTAAATAGATTGCTATTGACACATTAAACAGGTACTGAAATTTTGAGCAATGTTGCCACTTTTAGTTTTAACCATAAATGTATCTAAGGATACAACAAATACTTGTTTAAAATTTATATAAGGATATGCATTTATTAAATAAAATTCAAGTTATATTAATTAGTTTTAAAAATAGCGACACAAATGCATAAATTAGTATGGCTTTTTTTATTTGCATAACTTTTTAACACATTTTCTTTCATTTTTCCTGTAACTAAAGAGACTTTGTAAATATGGCAAAGCAGTGGAAGTGTCGGCAAATGAGCTTAGAATGTGACTGAATGTTTGGGGAAAGAAAAGATCAAAACAAGCATATCTATTTTATTTGTTAATCTGAGGTAGAAACTCTAAAATTAATATTTAGGTTGATAATGAATATTATTGATAATAATAAAATTTTAATTTTTTCTGATATAAACATATTGTCTTTTTAATCATAGAGGATTGATTACTCATATATATATATTAAGTATATCTATATATTGCAAGCAAGGTTAAGGAAAATTTATAAAATATATAATATATTATATATTATGTATTGGTTTTAAATAATTTATAATATGTATTACTCTTTATACACACTCCATAACAACACCGTTTTATTTTTCCTTTTCGTGCAAATAATAAATAAATTTATTTTTTAATTAAGACACATATAATTTCAATTTTCTCTTAATTTATTTTTAATAAGTATTAATTGTTTAATGTTTGTCGATTTTAACGATTTGTACACATGTATTTTAACATGCTTATTTAGGAAACAGTACGAAAAAGATGGCTGAACTGCACGCATGCCATACCAACGTTGCCAAATGTACGTTGCCGCAGGAAATTTTAAAATAGTACCTTGAACATCGGACGCATTCAAGGGCGGATCCACGGGGGGGCTTTGGGGGCTCAATCCCCCCCCTTTAAGAAGACTTGTTATGTCATAAAAAGTCAAACATCGCTATAAATACGAATAATAAATACAGTAATTATATATTATGTTTACCAAAAGCTTTATTTGAGAATATAAATACTAAAATAAATATCATTTTATTAAAATAATCATTTAATTTTATTTATTTTACGTCCACAAAACCAGCCGCGCTGAGTGCGTCTGAATTTAGGTAGTCGGCAAAATGCTCAAACGCGGCGCTTCCCGATTGAAGATAAAGACAATCGTAGGCCGCGTCTTTGGTTTGCAGAACATTGAAATAAAAACATTTTTTCTCTGTGAAATGGCTTTAAATAATAAATCTATATTTCTGGAAGATAAGAAGAAATTTATTTTATTATTCAGATTGTGTTTGACGTTCATAGCGAATACAAGTTATTTTTTGTCTCATTTGGACCTGCGTAAAATGAAGCGATTACAAACGACATTAACATCTTTTTTTACAAAAAAGCCAAAAAATAATACGGTTGTGGAGGTGGGACATTGTGGTAGTAGTGTTATAGAAGAAAACATCGTTATAGTAGCATCAACAAGTAGTGGCAGTACTGGCAGTGGCTCGCAAGAATTTGAGGCAAGTAGTAGTAGTCAACCTAGCCGTTTTCCTGAGGAGCCCTCACAGCAAAGCGTAAGTATATAATTATAATATGCCTTTTCATATTTCGTAATAAATGATAAAAATGAAAATGGGATAAAAATAAACAATATTTTTTTGTATGTGCAAAGAATTACAGGATGTGACGTACAGTTAGATCTAAAAAAAATATTTTAACATTTTGTATTTTTGTTTCACTTTACCGTTATTTTCAAATATGTGAAAACTGTTAAGTGTTGATTTGGGTTAGAAGCTTCTTAGAGCGAAAAAAAGGAATTTATATTGATTTTGGTTTATTTAAGCATTTTATAGGATGATAATGGTATTTTGTCTTTGCGTTTGAGTTTAAAATCTTAATTACATAGGCAAAAAAGGGATTTTATTGAATTCGTACTATTCGTTCTATTTTTTTTATGTCATATTTGTAAAGTTCAAATTTGGTATATAATTCTAACTTAATTTAAATAAAATTATAAATATACTTTTTTGAATTTAATACCTATGACCTGCTTTATTTGTTAAATAATGTATAGGTCAACCAAAAGTCAAAGAAATTTGCTTTTAAATATTGTAACGTCAATACAAAACGTCAAAAATATCGTATAAAAATAAAAAAACTTTACAATACAACTATGAAATTAAATTTTTTCATTTTTTTTAAGAATGGCAGCCAGCTATATGATATTGGGAATGCAGCAGTGGCGCACCCAGAGTGATGTTATGGGGGGGGGGCACACATGACTGCATGCGGATCAAAAATTGCGCCGCAGAGGAATTTTTTTCTGGTCAAGGTCATGTGTATTTCAGAATAACGATAGAATGCTATAACCATACCAAACTTGAAGTTTCTTAAGAAAGGTTTTTTTCAATAAGTGGAGAATTTCTTTAATCTGCCTCTCACGCCTCTTCCTTTGATCTCATTTCAGTTACGCAATGGAGTGTTGCCCTCAACAATGGAAGAAGCATTTTAACGACTGTAAAGGATGATGGAGATGAAAAGAATGATGAAGGAGAGATGAGTAAAAATGAGTCAAATATAAAAATATATATATTCAACTTTAATTTTATATATATATATATATATATATATTTATAAAACAAAATCAAGCCTTCTTGGTCCATTCTCCTTTAGAACTGCCATCACCTCCTTTGGGTCAACGTGGATTTCCCTATGAACATTCAAATGTGCCAGTCCATTCAGCCTATGTTCACTGGTTGTATTCCTCAAATAGGATTTCAGTCGACGTAATGTCGAGAATGACCTTTCCGGAGAACTGGTCGATACCGGCAGAGTCGCGAATATTTTGAGTAGTATGAAAACATTTGGATATATATCTTGATTACATAAATTCAATGCATCAAGTGCATTTTTTGGTTTTTGTGGATGACTGGTTTTATTAAATTTCTGGTACCACAGACACAGTTCTGCCTCCAGAATATTTCTGCTGACGTCCTGGATATCATGACTATAAAACTCAGCAAGGTCCAAAAATTCCTTATTTTTTTATCCAGAAGGAAAACTTTCTGCAGGTAATAATACCATGAATTTTTTAAGAAGTGACTTATGTTGGGTGAATCGATCCTCTAAGCCAGATAAAAATGAATCAACCCATGGTATGAAAACTGATTTTCGATAATAATCTATAGCACTTTCAGCGGGTACGTTAGCCCGATTGGTTTGCTTCGAGGCCAATCTTGGGATTTTGATTTCAATGTCAAACATATCGGCGATCTGTTTTGCTTCATCGAAAATATTTTTGAACTGCTCTTCAGCATTGTCGCGCACGTATTTGACACTGGAGATTGTTTATTCGGCATTATCCATCGCAAACGCAAGATACGAGTTCTCAAGTTGGAGAATTTTAGATAAAGGAAGACTGTATCCGAGAAGCTTTTCTACAGAGAACAACGAAATGACGAACTGTGACTGCGCCAGAGCACTCAGCAAAACGAACGCACCTGAACTGGATTCCTTATCTTTCCATAAAGATATTTCCTGAAGTGCTGAATGCACGGGTTTTAACAATTGCACCATAACCATGACAGAATCATGCCTTTGAATCCATCTGGTTGGACACATCTGTTTCATCCGGTCTCTGCGAGATTCTGGAAATAATAATTGCACTTGATGTTGCAGCACTTGTTGCCTTTTAGGGGTATTGAAGAAAGTATACACTTTCTCAATAGTCCCCATACAGTTCCTGATAGGCGGTATTCCGGAAGCACTAGAAATGGCCAGATTGAGATTATGTGCTGCACAATGTACATAGAGCGCTGTTGGATGATCTTTGGCAATACAAGCTTGGGTCCCCTTTAGATGCCCACTCATATTGGATGCTCCATCATATCCCTGTCCTCTCAAATTTGAAACATCAATATTTCATAATATCAGTCCATTTATGATTGCATCAGCAAGATCTTTACCACAAGTTGACTTAATGGGCACAAAAGTAAGGAAATTTTCACATATAGTAAATTGATTGTGGCTTGTTCCAATATTTTTAACATAACGGACACCGATTGAACATTGTTCAATGGTTGATATGTCTGTTGTTTCATCGGCTAATATAGAGAAACATTTAGAACTATTCACTTCACTAGCAATTTTTCGTTTTATTATGATGTCACATGCCTCAATTATTTGGTTCTGTATGTTCCAGCTGATGTACGTAGCATTTCGAGGACATGTTTCGAAATGTTTCTTTAAATTCACATCTCCAGAATCAATCCTAGCTCTCAACAAGGCACGAAAATTCCCCTCATTTTCTTCTGGTTCTACACTGACGTTGAACTCGCCATGGTCCCGGTGTCCCCGTAAAGGGAGTCCCTGTCTGCCACACAATATGACAGTCTTTATAATCGGGGCCAATTTCTCCTGGTTTTCTTGGATCTGGCGTGTTCTTACGGAATCAACTTGAGAATCGATTGATTGACTTTCCCCCGCCATTACTGCCAAGAAGTTGTCAGCCTTAATACTTGCAGCACGATGGTATTGGGTTGTCTGGTGTTTCTGAAAACTCTCCAAAGCTTTTTCCAATTTCGATAAGGATCACTAACAAGATGTCCAGTGATTTGACCTGAATTATGTCCAACTTCTTTTTGGGAAAAAATGAAACAATATTTACAGTAAGCACCGTCTTCTGATTTCGAATATATCAGCCACTTATAATTTTCAAGCCAATCATATTGGAATTTCCTAGATTTATTTCCAAAAGTTGTACTTGGAAACTCAAATTTTTTTTGTGGTGCCGATAACCCCTGCAGTATTTTTATTTTGTCACCATCATTCAGCTGTTTGTTTTTGTTTCTGAAGGAAGAAATATCAGATTGGTCTGCAACAGTAGTAACAACCACCCCAGAGGTTGATGGCTGAGAATCAATCACAGCATCAATATTTCCACCTTCATCTGAAGTATCCTCGTTTGTCTTTGTCTTTTTCTTTGAAAAAAATCCAAAAGAGTTTGAGACCTCCGTTTTCCATTCATTTTGATTTTTGATTAACGTCTAGAAAAAATAAGTCAGTAAATGAACATAGAAAATATGACCCATTAAATAGTCTACTTACATTGTTTATGGGTTATACCTTCAAAGCACCGAGATCTTAAAAACAATGCGACGCCCAACAACAATTATTCAGAAACAAAATCGGATGTGCTCATTGTGCTCAACCAACACTCATCACTGACACTAATATACTGTTCATAACCATAACGTAGCAGATGATGTAATAATGCCTCATTCCCTAGCGAGGTATCGCAGTCGTAAACTGCGCAAGGGCGGAGTTAAGACAAGATAATGTACAAGTACAGTACATCCCAAAAATATTTACTTAGAAGAAAAGATTTCACGGCTCACGGCAGACGACAGAACATTTATTTTCAATTCGGTTACAAACTGTGAGTACAAACTGTGAGAGAAATATTGGTTGGTCTATAGGAGTTCGGGGGGGGCTGTGCTCCGTGCCCCCCCCCCTGGGTGCGCCACTGGAATGCAGTCGGACAATGTTTAAGTGTCCATGAAAAAATAAATTTTCTAAGCAATACTTGGATCCCTGACTCAAAATATGTTTTTGCATTGCAACAAGAAGGGAAACAGCAAATGCGTAAATTCGGTGTTCATTGGCTACAACAGTATAACTGGCTTGCGTATAGCGAAAGTAAAACTGGAGGATTTTGTAAATTTTGTGTGCTATTTGCACCAGATGGCGGAGGAATGGGTAGCCAAGTAAGAATAAAATAGTTATATAATAGGCTCATTTAGTCATATTTCCAAAGTTACTCTTTTTATACGATTATTGTAGTTTACCTTTTACTTTAATCTTTAAAAAAAGAATTAGCCCAATTGGACGAAAATTACCAAAAATTTTAGAGCTAGAATAATCTAAGGCTATTTTAAAATGTGACGTCATACAATCTTTTTTACATACAAATTGCGATCTTGGACACCTGCGCTACTTGCTTCGAAAAACATTGTCACAAAAAGTGTTAATATTTTTCCGTCAGGCTGACAGACGCAAAGCAAAGGTAATGCGTTGTGGCAACGAATTACCTGGTGAAAAAAGATGGTCTGACGTCATAGTTTTAATTAATTTTATAAACTTTAAAAATTTTTTTAGGTGGTTAAAAATCATTAAAAAAATTTGATACTTACTAAATTTATTATGTTATTTCAGAATTTACAATAAAAAAAAATTGGTAAATGAGCCTATTGTTTTAATGAAATAAGGTTTTAAAAAACTAACGGAAACTAACTGAACTATATCGTAACCTAAGCTTATTATTTTCCAGATTCTTAAAATGCTTGTAAGGGAACCGCTAACTAAGTTTTAAAAAGCCCGGGAAATGCTTACGCAGCATGAAAACACCAACTACCATAAATTATCAGTTAAAAAAGCAAATGATTTTTTAAACATACAAATGTCTGAAAAGTCTGTCAGTATTTCTGTGCAATTAGATAAACAAAAAGCAGAAATTATTGAAGCTAATCGACAGCGGTTATTGCCGATTATTAAAACAATTCTATTTTGTGCCCATAACAAATTACCACTTAGAGCGCATAGAGATGATGGTAATATAGATATTAAAGATAGCTCAAACCAAAATCTTTCAGAAAGTAATGATGGCATTTTTAGGAACTTATTAACTTTTCGTATAGATTCTGGAGATTTAAACCTTAAAAATCATATACTAACAGTGTACGAGAAGGGAAATTCGCCTTAGCGATATTTGGCTGGTTCCTCAAAGTTTTGATTTGTTGATCCTTTCCTTCCCGACATGTTTTTGAGTATTTTAAAACAAGAACACTCGCCAACCTTTTGTTGACGGGAATGCTGAAATTGTCGTTGAGAATAAAGGAGTAATAAAAATACGGCTCACTCACAATCCCTCTATTTGAATTCTTACAAGAACGAAGTACCAAACTTTAGTATCGGATACGGCAACAGCGCTAAACTACCGTTGAACCGGTCTAGGCGACCATGCGGATTCAAACAATAATTTTTAATAATAATAGTACTTACAATACAGAAATTCACCGACCAATGTCGGAAAAGCACTTCACATCATATTCACACTCTCATTTGTTGCAGTTACATTAAATTGATGAATGAAATTAGGTATGTACTTAAACCAATGAATCAACACTTGATCATATCGTCACAAGAGTTGAGCCAAGACTACTGACTGCCTTTCGTTGGCGGTAATTTTTCGGCTAGTGGCGCAGAAGGTACCAATTGGATCCGTGATCATAAATAAAGGGCGCGGAGATTTAAACTTCGAACCTTTGTCTTAATGTTAAATTAAGATCCATTGTAGGAATTTATGGGAAATTCCTACATACTGGGGGCCGGGGCAAAAATGAGAGGAACAGTTTAGGAGCAAAATCCAAAATTTAAGCAAGAAGGAAGGAGAAAAGAAAAAGAAAAAAGAAAAAAAAATACGTTCTACTCCAAATGTAGATAGAACTCAGTCCATACATGGTAGAGGAGCTAACTTAGTAATAGGACGAATATAAACTCCATCCACAGTTCTTACACGTGCGGCACGAACATTGCCGTCTTTGCCAGTTAGTAGTTCCACTACCCTGGCAAGGGGCCAATTCAAAGGAGGACGGTCCTCCGATTGCACTAGTACAAGCTGATTAAGCTGAAGATTGTTTGAGGCTTTACACCACTTAGGTCGATGCTGCAGTCGATGCAGATAATCGGTGCTCCACCTCTTCCAGAATTCTTGGTTCATCTTAGTACATTGTTCCCAAAAAGTTAATCTGTTTACAGGGATGGTAGATAGATCGCGATCGGGATAAGCGGTTAAAGGTGCTCCGATTAAAAAATGACCTGGTGTCAAAGGAGATAGATCGGTAGGATCATTTGACATCGGGTATAATGGTCTGCTGTTCAAGATAGCTTCGATCTGACTCAGAACCGTGGAGAGTTCCTCGAAGGTAAGGCACGAATTGCCAATTATTTTGGTGAGGTGGGATTTGGCGCTTTTCACAGCCGCTTCCCATAAGTCACCCCAGTGCGGTGACCGCGGAGGAATAAACTTCCAACTAATTTCTGTAGTTGAAAGAAAAGACTGTATCTTATTGATACTTTCGGAAGATTTGAGAAAAATGGAGAGTTCTCGTAATTGATTCCTTGCTCCCACAAAATTGGAACCATTATCAGTATAGATAGTCTGAGGATTCCCTCTACGACTGAGAAATCTTTTAAGAGTGGCGATAAATGCATCGGTAGAGAGATCACTTACTAATTCGATATGGATCGCCTTTGTCACCATGCATATGAATATGGCAATGTAGGCCTTTTGTATTGGGGCTTTTCTTAAGCGCGAAGATTTAATTTGTACAGGTCCAGCAAAATCGATGCCAGTTTTGGAAAAGGGGCGAGATTTTTGCACTCGGTCAAGGGGTAACGGGGACATTATTTGAGAGGCGAACTGGGCATTAAATCTAAAACAGGTGATGCAGCTTTTTATCAATTTTTTGACAAGACGAGTGCCATTCAAGGGCCAGTACTGTAGCCTTAAATTTCCTAACACATTTTGGGCTCCACCATGGCCAAGACGGCGATGTTCCCGTATTATTAGCAAATCAACAACATGATCATTTTGTGGTAACAGCAAGGGAAATTTTTGATTGAAAGGTAAAGTAGAAAATTGTAATCGGCCACCCACTCTTAGAAGGCCGTCATTATCCAAGAAAATGTTCAATGGAATTAAGTCTTTATTTCCAATCGGAATGTTAGTTTTTAAACAACGAATTTCGTTGAAGAAGTGTTTATGTTGAATTTGTTTGATTATAAAATCATGGGCAATGCGGAGCTCGTCAACAGATAACGAACCAACGTCTCTGAATTTTCTCCTCGATAGGTTTATAAATTTGAATATATGGGCTATAACCCTATTTAAGGTTATAAATTTTGAGAATCGGAAAAATATAGGTTCCCAAAAGTTTAAGTCGCTGTTGACTATAGCAAGGTTGACCTTTTTGACTTCAGGCAAGTCGTCAATAGGTTCGAAAGAATCCATAGAATTAAAATCTTTAGATTCAAGTAGAAATCGAGGACCCTCGAACCAAAAAATCCAGACATCAGATGAGAATTTACCACGAGAAAGTAAATCGGCTGGGTTTAAATCGGATTTGACATGTCGCCATATAAACTCTTTACTATTGTTTTGAATGGTTAGGACACGCCGAGCTACAAAGGGAGAAAAATCATTAGAAGACCGTTTCACCCAACTGAGAGCGACTTGAGAGTCGGACCATAAATTTATGGAAGAGATGTGAAGAGAAATGCATAGAATCTGAACTATTCTGCGAGCTAAAGTGGACAACAGCTCCATTGCACACAGCTCTAACTTGGGAATAGTTAAAGTAATTTTCAAAGGATTCACACGAGATTTAGCAGAAATTAGGCGAGAGGATCTAGAATTATCAGCGTAGATCGCTACTAAATAGAGACACCCTCCGTATGCCTTTTGACTGGCATCGCAAAACCCGTGGAGAGAACACGAAATAATAATTTTTTGGTTAAATAGGTATCTGGGTACTCGGAGGTGAGCAGCTTCAGTTAATAAAGAAAGGAATTTATTAAACTGAGTAATTATGGATGTGTCGGAAATGGGAACATCCCACCCTATCTGGGATTTCCAGACCGATTGCATCAACAGTTTGCCAAACACGGTCAGATTGTTCACTAACCCAAGAGGGTCAAATGTACTGGCGACGGTACTTAATATCCTTCGTTTCGTTATATGAGAACAATCAGCCAACTTGGCAGTTTGGATATGTAAAATATCAGACGCAGGATTCCATTTTAGTCCTAGAAGTTTGCTTGACGAATCGTCAAAACTACGATCCAATTCAGCGTTAGGTAATTCATCGATTGACTGTAAAAACTTGAATGAATTTGATTGCCATTTGTGAAGTTGGAACTCATGTTTTCCAAGCATATTGGTCAATTCGGCATAAAGAGCCGGTAAGTCCATTTCCTTATTGGTTCCAGTTAAGATATCATCCATGTAGGTTTGATGAAGAATAGCCTGCTGCGCATTTGGACAATCGGGACTATTTAAGGCAATGTCTTTCAAGACTCGGGTGGCCAAGAAAGGGGCACAGTTCTGTCCGAAACTAAGCCTAGATAATTGGATACATTGAAGGGGTTTCGTGGGGTTATCCCTCCACAGTATGTTTTGGAGATAGCGTTGCATGGGATTGATATCTATGAATCTATACATCATTTTGATGTCAGCACACAGGACATATTTATAGCATCTAAATCTGCACAAAATGTCGAATAGGTTATCCTGAACTTGGTATCCCTTCGACGTTAAATCATTAAGAGAGAAACCTGAATCGGTTTTAGCCGAAAAATCGAACACGATCCGAAGTTTGGTGGATGCGCTTTCCTCACGTATCACCGCCCTATGGGGTATAAAATACTTGAAATCGTTAGACACAGTGTTATAGAAAGACAGAGGAATGACTTGAGCATGATTGAGTGTTAGATATTCTGAAATTACTTTTTTATATTCAGAGAAAAGGGTAGGATTAGCATTGAATTTTCTTTCAAGAGAAGAGAATCGTTGGATGGCTATACCGAATGACTGGCCTAGTTTTTTAATCTGATTTGCGAGTAGAGGCATATCTACCTGATACCGCCCCGATGGTAGGATAACGGTTGTATCCCGAAATAGTTGTTCAACATATTCCTCGCTGGGATCGTGTGATGGACATTCGGGAATTTCCTCAAGCTCCCAGAATTTCTCCATTGTCCTTTGGAGGTCAGAATATTGATAGACTTGATCATTATAAACCGTCAAAAAGGAATAAGCAGACTTAGGTTTATGCTGGGAGGAGTTAGCATTTCTCAAAGGGTTAGGACCCGCGATAACATATCCCAGGTGAGTGTATCTATAAAGGAAGGAGAATAAGGATCCGTTTTAAGTACGGTCCCCTTAAGCAGGTAATGATATAAATCACAGCCAATAAGAAGATCTATTGGACCGGATTCAAAGAATAAAGGGTCAGCTAGCTCAAGTTTTATATGGGATGGAATTTTAAAATTAGAAGGTGAGATAGAAGATTGTGGTAAACTATTTGTTATTTTATCTATGACCGAGCAAGATATAGTGAAAGTACTGTAAGGTGCAATTTGAGAATTGAATGTGATATCTACCACTTCTCTACTATAGGTGTAGTTATTGCTACCTAATCCGGAAATATTAAGAGTTTGTTTTCGAGAGACTAAATTCAATTTTTGTACAAAGGCACGGTTAATAACGCTCATTTGACTAGCGGAATCAAGAAGAACTCGTCCAACCAAACACCGACCATTGAAACCGTTAACATTCACTAAAGCCGTAGGCAATAGTACAATACTGTCTTTTGCTGACATGGCAGTCAAAGCAGTTTGATATCTCACTGACTCCGGAGGTTCAGGTGATTGATTAGGTGATGCAGAACTGGTATTTATGAAATTAGATCTATTAATTTGATCTGGGGACGTATTATTATGTACATTAATAGGAGAGGGGTGATTATTTACATTGGATAGAGAGGTTACATTGGGGCTTCCGGAAGAGGAGGCTCTAGGATTATTACGATTGTTAGAGTTGTTTGGCAATCTGTTCTGACTGTCAAAATGTAAGTAACTATGATGAGACTTATTGCAAGTTGCACATCTCCTAAGGGATTTACAATCGGTAGTACTATGGGTACTATTCAGGCAATTTACAGTTTTCTAAATATTAGATATTTTGTTTATCAATTATCTATTTGCGTTTACATGCATTTTAGTACACTGTGAAAAATAAATCACAGTATTTTCTTCATTGTTACTTTGGGTATTTAATTAGTGTATTTAGTTATATCTAGGTACATTTTCTTACACTGTTAAAAGTAATTTACAGTTTTCTAAATATTAGATATTTTGTTTATCAATTATCTATGTGCGTTTATATGCATTTTTAGTACACTGTGAAAAATAAATCACAGTAATTTCTTCATTATTACTTTGAATATTTGATTAGTGTATTTAGTTATATTTAGGTACATTTTCTTACACTGTTAAAAGTAATTTACAGTTTTCTAAATATTAGATATTTTGTTTATCAATTATCTATGTGCGTTTAGTCTGTCAATTTGACATATCCATTTTTGCCTCTGCAGCAACTTGATATATCCATTTCCGCCTTTGCGGCAATTTGATTTCTTGGGTCTGTCTGAACCCTATTCTTCTTTTCTCTAACAAACATTCCAAAAAGTTGTTCATTAGACTCTCGTGAGGGCTGAGAAACTGTAAAAAATAAATACTGAAACAGTGATATGTATATAAGTGCGATTTGATTGCTCGGGAAATTAAAGACAATCCGGCTCGAAGGACCAATAAAAACTATGTACGAGAAGGGAAATTCGCCTTAGCGATATTTGGCTGGTTCCTCAAAGTTTTGATTTGTTGATCCTTTCCTTCCCGACATGTTTTTGAGTATTTTAAAACAAGAACACTCGCCAACCTTTTGTTGACGGGAATGCTGAAATTGTCGTTGAGAATAAAGGAGTAATAAAAATACGGCTCACTCACAATCCCTCTATTTGAATTCTTACAAGAACGAAGTACCAAACTTTAGTATCGGATACGGCAACAGCGCTAAACTACCGTTGAACCGGTCTAGGCGACCATGCGGATTCAAACAATAATTTTTAATAATAATAGTACTTACAATACAGAAATTCACCGACCAATGTCGGAAAAGCACTTCACATCATATTCACACTCTCATTTGTTGCAGTTACATTAAATTGATGAATGAAATTAGGTATGTACTCAAACCAATGAATCAACACTTGATCATATCGTCACAAGAGTTGAGCCAAGACTACTGACTGCCTTTCGTTGGCGGTAATTTTTCGGCTAGTGGCGCAGAAGGTACCAATTGGATCCGTGATCATAAATAAAGGGCGCGGAGATTTAAACTTCGAACCTTTGTCTTAATGTTAAATTAAGATCCATTGTAGGAATTTATGGGAAATTCCTACAAACAGCACCAAAGAACTGTACAATGATTAGTAAAACAATCCAAAATGAAATAATATTTTGCATTGGGAAAGTTATAACTACTGAAATTGTTAATGCTATAAAACAATCAAAATTTTTGACAATAATTTGCGACGAAACTACCGATATAAGTACCAAAGAACAAATGACATTCTGTGTGAGGTATTTGGATAGTACGTATGATATAAAGGAAGTTTTTTTGGGTTTCATTGAACTGCACTCTACAACTGGCCAATGCATCAAAGAGGCCATAAAAAATCAAATTAAGCAACTTTGACTTTCTATTGATAATCTTCGTAGACAAGGATATGATGGAGGCAGCAATATGGCTGGAAGGTTCAATGGAGTCCAAGCCTTAATAAGATAAGAACAGCCCTTGGCTATGTATTTACACTGTTTAAGTCATTGCCTTAACTTAGCTATTTCCAAAAGTTGTGAAGTTTCTGAAATTAGGAACATGATGGGTATTTTGGGTAGGGTATGTTCTTTTTTTAGTTGCTCTGCAAAAAGAGTTTTAGTTTTTCAACAAGCCGTTGATGACTTAGAAATAACCGAAACTAAAAAAAAAGAAGTTAAAACCTCTGTGTGCTACGCGCTGGGTTGAGCGTCATAATAGCGTAATAACTTTTAAAGAACTATATGAAGAAATTTGCAATGCTCTTGTTAGTTTGGAACAGGACAACGATATACAGAGACTTCAAGTAAGGCAATGGCTTTTAATGCCGCCATTAGAAGAAGTGATTTTGTTATAGCTTTAGAAGTCGCCTCGTTTATAATGTCGTACACTGTAAATTTAAGCAAGTATTTACAGAGTGTTGAAATTGATCTTTCTACTGCCTTTTCATACATAAACGATATTACAAGCAAACTAGAAAATATAAGGCAAAATGAAGAACTTCAATTTAAACCAATTTTCTTGGAGGCCCATCACGCTCTTCAGAGAATTGGTACGACTATTACTAGACTTTGCAACAAACAAACAAACAGGAGCAATATAAAGGCAAATAACGAAGAAGAATATTACAGAAGGGTGATATTCATACCTTTCCTGGATCATATTATAATCCAAATGAAAGACCGATTTAATCAACTTTCTACTGTAATACCCATAGAAGGTATTATTCCAATACACCTTAAAAAATATACTGATGCCAAAATTGTTGAGGCTGCAAGAATATATGAAAATGATATGCCAGGATCCATGCTGGAATTACAGGCTGAATTAGCGATATGGAGACATAAGTGGAGTGACACTGTCAGTGTTGATCTACCAAAATCATCAACAGAAACCTTAAAACGTATGTCCAAAGAATGCTTTCCCAATATAGAGATACTACTAAAAAAATTTGCCACAATCCCTGTAACAAGTGCTACGGGCGAGAGAAGTTTTTCGTCGCTAAAACTACTAAAATCCTATTTGAGATCAACGATGTGACAGGAGAGACTCAATGGGCTAGCTTTGGCATACATTAATAAATCTAGAGAACTTAATATAAATGATATAGTTAAAACTTTTTGTCAAATGAAGGCCAGAAGAATTGAAACTTGTAATTGGTCTACTTAGATTATCGTTAATATAAGTTGTTGTATTTATGTATATACTATATTATAATACAATTTTTTGTCAAATTAAAAAACTTAAAAAAAAATTATTCAAGCCCCCCCCTTTGTTAAATCCTAGATCCGCCCCTGGACGCATTGAATTGAAAATAGACGTAATATATTATCAAATAATTGTAGATCAGTTTTAATGCATACGATATGAATCATTTACAAATTGTATAATATAGTAGAGTCCTTAGAGTAATAATATACAATAGAGAGGGCTATTCATTCATAAACACGTTTATTTGTGAGGCCAACAATCCTAAACGCAAGTAGTAAAATAATGAATGAATTACCAAAAGTGGGCATGGTACAACAAAATTGGCACTGAGGATCCATTATAATCCAAAGACATTAAATTAATTTACTTAAAAAAGTCACAAAAAGTCTTAAAACGCATAAAAACGAAACAACTAAATTTTTATTTCCTACACATAATAAACAAAACATGCAAAACACGTTTGACATTATTTACTACAGCGCAATCGAAACTATCGTCGTGTACACTCTGGCGATATTTTTATCTTTCTTTATATGGTAATTAAACAAGGACAAAACTACTGAATAGGTGATCCCTGACGCATATTTCAAAACTGCACATTGATACGAAACCAGTAGTTAAGCGCTGCGCTGCCATTGGCTGGATTGTGTAGCTACCGTCTTTTAAAGTCGAATTTAAAATGTTTCTTACTGTTGTTTACAACTTAGGGATGTCAATTTTCTTCATAATAGCATTTTGCAAAAAAATGTACTAATACCATGGGATCACCCTGCATAAAAATATTTATAGAAATTTTACTTAAATCTAAATTAATAGATAATTTAGTAATTGTCATTCCATAATGGTAGCGACAGCATAAAACCAATTGATGTATCGCATTCGAATAAAAACAGTCGCAGTCGCATAGGGAATGACGGTGGAAATCCAGCAAATTGCAGCGCCGCATTTAGTTACTGGTTTCGTATCAATGTGCAGTTTTGAAATATGCATCCCTGACACATAAAGCAGGTACTGAAATTTTGAGCAATGTTGCCACTTTTAGTTACAACAAATACTTTTTTAAAGTTTATATAAGATTAGATTTTTATTAAATAAAATTCTAGTATTTTTAATTATTTTTAAAAGCAGCGACTTAAATGCAAAAATGAGAATTACTTTTTTTTAATTGTATAAATTGTTAACAAATTTTGAATTAAATTTCTACTTTCATTTTTTTTCTGCCACTAAAGAGAATTTGTAAATATGGCAATGTGGTGGAAGTTCCGCAAGTGAGCTTAGAATGTGACTCGATGTTTGAGGCATCAAAAAATCAAAACAAACATATCTATAGTTTATTTACGATAAAAAGATGATGACGTTGCAAAACAAAATATTGTGATGTTGCCAAGCTGTAGTTTTTTCCTTTACTTAACGAAAACTAGGAAAGTCAATCTGATGTTAGATTGACAGTTCTCCTTTTTCATTGTTCCGTGCCTCGTAGGGCGTAAGTCTAAAATATTTATTTAAAAATAAAAGGTTTGATTAATTTAATATAAATATTTATTCATGAAAAACTATGGATAAGATACAAGAAACAGTAACCAATCATTCTATATTCGAATTAACATTTAATTATTTTACATAGAAGAGGGTTAAATGACGAACTGTAGGTCCTTATACCTCATTATATGCTCTATAGAACCATCTTCAAGAGCACTGCAAGGGTTTACGCTAAAAGGAATCAATACAAGCTGTAATCATCATGCAAATTTAAATATTGTTTCTTTATACAATATCTATTATATTTATTATAATAAAAATAGAATGGTAAAGAAAAATATAGATACACAGAATAAAATTTTGTTTCAAGATATTAAAATAAAAAATCTCCCATTTTATCAGTATTATTTATGTAGGGATACTGTGGTCGTTGTTTTAATTTGTGTATTATAAAATAACTACCTAATTAATTTAAATAACAGTTATTAGTGTTTTTGAAAAGGTGGAAATAAAGCAAATTGGATAAAAATATACAAAAAATAAAACACAAAATGTCCACTACTCCACTACAAAATCATCACTATCTTCATCGTCATTGTCAAAATTAATAATAAGTGGAGGCACATCCTGTCTATCAAATACTACTTCTCTATCCCACCCATCTTGTATAATTTTTTCAGTGTGCTCTACTGTCTTTGACCAAATATCAGGAGTCACTTTTTCTAAAGACTTTTTCCATACACCTATTGCTTGTTCTGTTGAAGAACCATCAGTTCCCACATGATCTCTACAAAAAATTTTAACTATGCCCCAAATATGTTCAATTGGGTTGAACATACAGTGGTAAGGGGGAAGTCGAAGCACTTTGTGACCATATTTTTCAGATAATATGTCAGCTTCATATACTGTTGGTGGTTTATTCCTACAAAAATGTATATATTTAAATAAAATAAGTTATCTAAGTATTACAATAATATATTGAAAAATGTTTATATCAACTTACCGTTGTACTAAATTCAATAATTGGGTTTTGAGGAAAGTGTTTTCAAAAGGAATATCATTTTGTATCAACCAGTTCTGTATATCAGCCTTTTTGGTAGCTGTTGTTGGTACTTTATTGATCACTGTACTGTGATAACTTGCATTATCCATTACAATTGTAGCAGGTTCTTCCAAGTTCACTAAAAGCTGGTATTCAAACCAATGCAAAAAAAATTCTCGGTTCATTTCACCGTGGTAATCACCATCTTGTTTTTTGTTTTTTTGGAAGAAAAAACCAGCCCTGCTCTAGGAATAAATCCAGAAGAGGAACCAGCATGCAATACTATATACCTACAATAAGGAAATAACACGTTACTACTAGGTTTCCTATATAGATTGCATACCTCAAAACAACTATTAATAATTATATAGATTTAAATAAAATAGTGTGACTAGTAAATATTTGAAAAGGTCTTAAAATGGCAGGAATGTTAGTACATCATAAATTAATTGCTAAATGTTATTATTCATTTACCTTGGACCACCAATTTTGGATTTTTTCACGCTTCTATGATTAGAATGCCAAGAACGTTCTACAGTGCCGTCTTTAAATATCCACATCTCATCCAAAAACACAAATTGATATAAACCTTCCCTTTTTATCTTGACATATTCATGTAAAAAATGTACACGTTTTAATGCAATATGTGGCAACTCCATTAAACCACGACGAGGATCAACTTTTTGGTATTTGAATCCAATATTTTTCACTATCTTCCAGAGTGATGTTAAACAATCATTAAAGAGTTCACGCTCCTGGAGTTTGTCTCTTAAAGTTTTCAAGGTTATGAGTTCCTCTGAAAAAATATTGTGTTAGTTAATTGTGAATAAAATAAAACAGTAAATTTAATATACTCACTGTTTCCATACATTTCGTATATAACATTTCGGAAACCATTTTGATCAAAGTTATCAATTTCAACAGTATGTTTTATGCGTTGTTTCTTTTTAGGTGGGCTTTTAGGCTGTTCACCTCTATCATACTTGGCGGCAATACGGTTAACAGTGGTAACGCTAAGTTGTAAAGCTTCTGCAACTCTCTACAATATAATCACTTCAATTTATGAAAGAATTATATATTATCAAGTTTAATTAACCTAACCTAACGTTAAAAACATTTAATCATTTACATTTAAATATGTAACAATAATATTAATAATGATGAATACAAATAGCGAATACTATTACTTACGTCTTTTGCAGCACGAAGCGGGAGAAGCGGGCCCCCTTTTCGGCATTCAAAATAGCTCAACAAGGATGTTACCTTCTCTTGACATTTTCTGTTCAGCTGCTTCGGCATTTTTTTAACCACACACTGCAGATTTGCCTAAATAATTAGTTATGAAAATAACTGTTTATTTAATCTTAAAGAAGCAATGAATTTAAAAGCACCAAAAAAACTTGTAAATATTAGAAGATGATCGAATGTCAATAAACGTCAAAACAAACTGGGGAATTTTACCAGCTGATTTGACAAAGTCTTGAAGTTTTGCCAACCCGTTAGCTGTAAATTGCCCTGGCTGTTGAGAATAAATTGCATTCACGATTGGTAAATTAATATTTATTGTGATAAGCAGGAAAGTAACTAAAAATGACATTATCGTCTTTTTATCGTAAATAAACTATATTTTATGTGTTAATCTGAGGTAGGGTCTATTACTAATATAGTAGGTCATGATGATGAGGGGTGTCACTGTTTTAGTCAGATTGACAACTGGCTAGTTTTTGTAATTTAATTAATACTTTTATGATCTGAAAATAAAATACTTGAGTTAAATAATTCTAGTTTGAATTAACTGCACAACCAAAAAGTATTTTACATGGTGCCAGGTGTGTAGCGGTTTCAAATGATAGCTAGTGAACATTTTCGTGACAAAGTTATCAATGTTACAAGCCCCTGGAAGTTTTCAGCTAGTGAAGGAAAATGGAAAACTTGTTCAAACAGCCTAAACTCTTAGTTTTGGTTGGAAATATATCAGAAAACTGGAGACGTTTTTTGCAAAAATTTAATCTGTTCTTAATGGCAACAGATCTTGCATCAAAAGAAGAGGAGAAAAATATAGCTATTTTTCTAAATCTGCTTGGAGATGAAGGTCTCGAACTGTTTAACAGCTTCACATTTGTCCCAGATGCGGACAAAAAACTAGACAATATTAAAAATAAATTTGAAGATTACTGTTCACCAAAGAGGAATTTGATTTTTGAAAGATACAAATTTAATTCCATAACACAGAAAGAATGTCAAATATTTGACAATTTCGTGACAGAGCTCCGTAAAGCAATAAAGACACCCGATTATAAAGAACCTGATGATATGATAAGAGACAGAATTGTTATGGGTATTCTTGATAAAAGTACTCAAGAAAGGTTATTGAGAGAGGCAAATTTAACTTTGACTAAATGTTTAGATTTCTGTAGAGCCATAGAGGCAAGTAAAAATCAAGCCAAGGTACAAAGTTAGCCACAAGTGAATGCAGTAAGGTATGAAAAAACTCATGTTAGTTTTAAAACAGTAATATAAGTAGATTCTACAGAGTAATGATCGAAATAGGAAATTTCATTACTGGTAAATATATGTATTTGTCTGTAGAAATAAAATTTCTACATACACGTTTGAAAATAACTATTGCCACACCAGATTTTGATATTTTCTGAAGAAAAATAATATTGACTTACATTTCCCCGGAGGACGTGATAGTGCCAATGGGATAGCATCCATCAATATTGGAAGAAACAATATTTTTACACCAAATACTATTACCAATTTCAAAAAAACATTGAAGATTGACTACTCAGAACATAGGTATCTTTATTATTTTGGATGTCCTGTTAGAAATCAAGATAAAAAGCAAAGATCTCATGTGTTTTGTGAAAGCTGTAATTTTCCTCTATTCAAATCCATTTTCACACCTTTTGAATCTCGTCTAATGACCCCCACTATTCAACTTTCATCTCTTCTACCTTTATAGTTACATTCAACGGCCACATCTGTTTTTAAATTACATTAAATATATTTTTTTGTACACCACTGTTATCAGTGAAGATTAGTAAAGGACAACTATAATAAGTTGAAACTCCATAGAGACTACGTTACTTATCCCAACAGCAAATATTAAGCCAATTTATTTATTTAATCTCTTTAACAAAACACAATAGGCCGCTCTTACAGGATTATATGGAAATACTCGGCAAATGCATGTCTCACCACCCCTGTAACGTAATTCATGACTGCTTCCTGCAACCCAAAGAAACAGTTGTCACCTTTAAAGCATATTTAGAACGCTAATTCTAAATCGTCGACTAAAACAACTCAGCTAAATATTGACAGAAACGTACTCAAGGCTTATTAAATATTAGTCTGGTCTACTAATTTTTACTCCTTTCTGTATGGATATTAATATAAGTTGGCGATTTACAATAAAGCTTTTTTTCGCATAACCTTTAACTTTTGATCGGAATCTTTTTCAAATTGTGGCATTTTTATTCGGAAGTTTGATTTAGATATTATCAAGATCCAATAAGAGGAATTGGTCATTTTCAGTCGTGTTTATTCAATTTGGATGACATGCCCGTAAATGTGGAAATTTGATATCAAACAAGGGGAATAATTATGGAAATTCGAAATAACCGTATTCGATTCAATGAATAAGAAAAATAGGGCTTTCAATATAGATATAAAAATAACAAATATATCTATTATTATTAGAAAATAAATGTTTTTAATAATAAACAACTATTAGTAGGTACCTTGGGTTATATCCAAGATTAGTACAATAATCGGTATGCCACTAACAATACAGCTTGTTGTATAATTTGTTGTCTACCTATAGCAGATTAAATATTAAAAGTGGCTAAATAGTTTTGTTATTATAGACCACAAAAAGAGGTTAGATATTTGATATCTTGACAGTGACAGGTCTTTTATAATGTGAGGTTAATTGGTGAACACATGTAAATATTTGATTTCAACAATTTTCATTAAGTTTAAGCCAAAAATATCGAATTGTACAAAAAAATGGCGGAAATTAATATAGATACAGACAATTTTGAACCAAAGAAGGCTCAAAAACGTACAGCCACAACCGAAGATATGGAAGTAGAGATAGTTAATGGTATAGAAGGAAGTAACACAGTTAGACAACCAAGAAAGAAAAAATCGAGATCTCTATCGTTTTCAGAAACAAAAGATAACATGAGGAAAATTCCAGTACCTTCTCACAGATATTCACCACTGAAAGAAAACTGGTTAAAAATATTCACACCTGTAGTAGAACACCTACAACTTCAAATTAGGTTCAATCTTAAAACTAGAAACGTTGAGATCAAAACTTGCAAAGAAACTCAAGATATCGCCAATTTACAAAGAGCTGCAGATTTTGTAAAGGTAATTCATATAACTACATAAATATAATTTAAATAACATATTGAATATCTTGTAGGCATTTATTTGTGGTTTTGAAGTAGAAGATGCCCTTGCACTTATCCGTCTTGATGATCTCTTTGTCGAAACCTTTGAAATAAAAGATGTAAAGACATTAAAAGGGGACCATCAATCCAGAGCTATAGGAAGATTGGCCGGAAAAGGAGGAAGAACGAAATTTACTATAGAAAATGTTACTAAAACTAGGATAGTATTAGCTGATAGTAAAATACACATTTTGGGTAGCTTTCAAAATATCGCATTAGCTAGGAGAGCCATCTGCAATCTCATACTTGGTTCGCCTCCTTCTAAAGTATATGGACAGTTACGAAATGTTGCATCTAGGGTTTCTGAAAGATTGTGATTAAATTATTTAAATAAACCTGTTGTTTTATTAATATGGTTTTATCTTATCGAAAAATATTTATTAAGAATTGGCAGTGTACAAAATGTGTAGTGTGAATGATGACCCGAGTAAAATCACTAAACAATAATAATAAATATAATTAACACACTATTTACCAACACTCACAACTACTGCCTGTCTGAAGATGATAACTTGGTTATCAAAACGCATGTCAGATAGTGTATTCAGTATATCACCAACAGTTCAAGGAAATCCAACTTAATAAATATATTTGTTTTTGGAAAATAAAATTCTGTTCCTTTCTATTTAATCTACTATAGAAATAAAGTATTTTTTTTAGGTAGGTGTAGTTGAGGCAGACTTTTTGGATTTACCCTTTTTACGACCTCGCCTTGGTTTTTTTGAGCTTTCCCAGTGAATGCTTACGTCAGAGTCTAATTCCTCCACCGCTGATATATCTTAGGCAGATTTATTTGGAGTAAGTTTTCTTTTTTCAACTGGTGTCACAGATACTGTCAATGTATCACTCAAATCTGGTACTGAATTGGTAGTTACTTTTGCAGCATTGGGCAGGATATAACCCTGAATGGGTGGAGGCATCAGGTTCCTCATTTGTTGGAATGTATCTCGGTACAGATTCTAATTATATTTGGTACAAGTTGTCGAATAATTTCTTCTATGGGTTGTTGTGTTGCTCTGGCAGCTTGTGCATATGATGTATGATTCATATGTTTGGATAAGTTCTCTGTTACTCTTCTTCTTGCCTCTGCTTATGGAATACGATCTTCCACTTTAATATTTTGTATTGCAATTTCTTGTTTATATGTGGGACAGTTTCTTGATCTAGCAAAGTGTTGTCTGTTGCAGTTGATGCAAACTAGAGGTTCTGTGCATTGAGAGCCTTGATGTGAGGGTTGGCCACATACGCACATTTCTTTTTTATCGCATCTTGTAGAGGTATAGCCAAACTTCTGGCTTTTAAAACACCTGAGTGGTGCAGGAATATAATTCCTAACGGGAAGAGAATGTATACCTGCTATTATTCTCTTGGAATAGTTTCTCTGTTGAATGTCAGTATAAGTGATGCTGTTTCATCTATGTTATCTTCCTTCTTTACTGTAATTCTTTTAACTTCAATCACACCTTAATTTTCAAGATTTTCTGTTATCGAACAGTTCAATAGATCATGACAGTTACAACTCCTTTTGATTGATTGAGCGTTACGTGGGGGGAGACAGTTATGTCATACTCATGAAATTTTGTTATTTCGAGTAACTTTATTGTTTGAGTGGTTGATCCAGTTTCAACTAATAGACTATCCCGGATTTTTTTACACTCTACTTTTCCTATTGCTCCATCTGATACTTTTTCTATTAGGAAGGGGCTAACTTTAGAGAAATCTCCTTCCACACGTTTCATTACCAAAAACTGTGGTATGACTTCCATATTTTCCTGGCTGGTCAACTGTAGCCTTTTTTGGCTGTTTTTACCACCCCGACGGGCAGTAGTCGATGTTTTAGGAGGCATCTCACCAATTGTGTCCACATTTAGAGAGCTGAACTGCTCCTTATTTGAGTTTATATTGAGTTCCATCATAGAGTTCCCATGAGTACGGGACGAAAAGTAAGTCGACCTCAATAGTCCGCCCTTATCGTGGCAAGGCCTATATATAACAGGGTGTGCCATTTCCCTGAGGTTCAATACATTCACGGCTGGATATCCCCCAGTCATTCATTTCTTCGCCACGTTTTCAAGCTTGAGATTGGAGATTTTTTCTCGAGGTTCACTCCTCTATTGAGCTGTCCTTAGCTTCTCCGCTCACTCTCGACCTTACCGACATGGGTGACCCTACCAGGAATGTAATACTCCCGTGGGCATTGCTCTCCAGATCATTACGGGCACTGAGCCCCCTCACCAACGTCAAGGTTCCACAGCTCATTGAGGGGGTAAAGTGTTTGTTTTTTAAATAACTGTTATTTATGGTATTTTGCAATTCATTCATTTAGTAAATGTGTTTGTTAAAAAACCGGTTGACAAGGAAAAAAGTAAATAGCTTGTGACTACTAACAAACAGATGGAAATTGAAGAGTTAATAGCAAGTATGAAAAGTGATGTTTCAGCTGTTGTATATAAAACACCTGTAAGCATTTTGAAGTTAAACAGTATATATTTAAACCTGTTGCTTATATAATTATTTTAATTTTCAAATACTCGGAGGTTCCAAACTAGTTAAAAAGTTATTTAATTGCTATAAACAGGTCTAGTAGTAACCAATCAATATCATTGCTAAAGTATTTGTCAACAAAAGGCAGTAATCCTGTCTAGTATTTTTATGAAAATGGAACCAATTTGCTTTCAGAAAATGAAAAGTATTAGATACAATTTCCCATCAAATATTACTACAAAAACATGAAAATATTGGTATTAAATGTAGACTATTAATAGAAATGTTATCAAATACATGAAAAGTGTGCAAAGGACATGAACCAAGTAATAAAGACAAGAATTCCACAAGGAACTAGGGCCTATAAGTATTATTACTGATTTTCGTAAGTTACTGGCACAGATTAAGTATGGAAAAATGCTTAGGTGCCGCATACAATGTTAGTCCTATTTGATTTGAATTGAAACCAATTTTGGTATTATCAACATTACTAAATTTGAAATCTGAAAATATTATTGTGAGACATAAAATTTATAGGTTTGTATTGTAGAGATAGAAATATATTTCGTAGTTTGTTATGAAAATATAAGAGTTAACATAGTTATTAAAAACATGTTTATTGCTACTTCAGAATATAGATTATTTTTACTGTACAAGAATATATTTTATTTGCTTAAAACTATATATCACTGTATGAAAAATACACTTAATGTTTCCTTAAAAATTTCAAGTAGCATATACTTGCTAATATCGCTATTTCTAATATAATAATGCAAATAAGTAACAATTTGTTATATACAACATTTTGGCCCATTTTCTTTAAAACCTGCCTTGCAGTAGTCAACTGTTCGTTGGCGTCTTCTAATCTATTTTTTGAGCGTAATAGTGATTGTCTTTGGGAATCCAATTCTGAAACTACTTCATTGCCAATAGTTTCAGTTTCGATGGCAATTTGTGTAGATCTCGCTAAACTTTGACCTGTTCTTTCCAGAGCTGCTGTACCTTGAAATAAAATTTGTCGATTTTGTTCTTCAAAATCATCATCCCCGTACATATTTCTATGAAAAATATGCAATTTACTTAATAATAATTAATGAAATTTTATAATGGGCGAATGCGAACTCTAAATGACAGATACCATAATAAAAATAAATTTATCTTCTTCTTCTCTTAGTTTTTTGGCCTCCACCTTGACAGTACTTGGCCAGGCCCCAGGCCAGAACTGGTTTTTATTAATATGTTTATCTTTTTCTTCTTTTATAATTCTGAACTTCAAGACAAAAGACCAGCCACAAAACTTGTTTTCATGGATATGAAATTAATAGTATATTAAAGTATAAGTGGATAAAGAGGTCTTTTAAACACGCGCCATTTTTCGAGCACGACGGCGCAGCTGGAGTGCTCGAAATAGAGCAAGTGTTTGAAAGACCAGTTATCCACAAATACTTTACGCTATTTTTTATTGGTGCACTTTGAAATCATAAAATATTATTATTATATTATTACTACAAAAAAATGGAAGTCCGTCCTCGATGCCCAGCCAAGTTTCATTTCATAAAAGTCCGCCCTCGATGCCCAGCCAAGTTTCGTGAAAGTCGATCCTAAATAGTATTTATTTTTATTTGACGTTACGAGCACAAATTACCTAAATTTGTGGTTACGAGGTACTGCTGTCAGATCAATAATCAAAAAGTTTCTTTATTTATATTTAAAAGGATACAATGTATATATATGAATATATAAATAAATTTTGCAGAAAAAAACCAAATAAGACATTGGTTCACAATGAAAATATGCAATTTAAAAACTAATAAAAAAGTTGTCATTGATAATTACGTTTCTCGAGTTGTTGTTGTTACCATAGGGACTTTAAAAAACGCGCGTGTTTGAAAGTTCGATTTAAACACGCTGAGGCGTGTTTTAATAGGTAATATTAGGCATCAATAAAAAAAACTTAATTTCAATGGTACTTTACTCTAATTCAGCAATATTGATTTTAGTTTAATCTTGTTACTAATGAGTTTTCGCCATAGTTGTGTGTGGTTTTCGCACTGAGTTCTCAACAGTACGACACATTTTTGGTAAATAAGAATCAGCAGCATTTAGTAAATGAATGAATGGATTTAGGTTCATAAAAGACAAGACCAAAATAAAAACCTATGGAAGAAGTGTAACTAAACAAATCAAATGTTAGGTTACTAAACATTAAATATTAACAGATATTTATTGTAATATGTGAATAACGTAATGAAGACAAATTAAACTATATATGATTTTGTAAATTTATTATTATTATGGAGGTGGAATTACTAAGACCAGGAAGTATTCCCATTTCCCCCGAAACAATTTTATGGTTTGAATTTCTCTTGGATCCTAACTTGTTACTAAAACATTTAAAAAAGTTATCAGCAGGTAAAACCTGAGATAATCTCCATTATTATATTTTTGACTTATCGTGTGTTCTAGATCCTCCACCATCAGAGCTTATAACAAAGTTTTATGATGTTATATCAGAGACACTTAGAAATAATCCCGATACAGAAAACGGGGAAATACTTAATGTAGAAACAAATATTGCTAAAACAAAACCTCCAGCGAAAACAACGGCATTAAAAATTTTGTCTTTAAAAGTAGGAGCTTTTTTAAAATGGAATTTGGGTAAGTTACTTTTGATTTTGTTAATTTCATATATACATATCCTGTGCTTGTTGTAGTTGAAATTAGGAATCTCCCGTTTAAAACCCAAATTAGTTTATTGCAAGATTTAATGTATTTTACCAACGACAAGAAGACAGTAGAAATTCCTAATGTTGAAGAAGAAGATGTAAAGACAGCCTCACCGCCTTATCTTTTTGCTCTTTTGTTATTCCACAGATGGTTATTAAGTACATCCATGCATAGAATTACTTCTAATTGGCAAATAAGATATGGGTAAGTTGAAAAAGCTACATTATTTTCTTTCTAAAAGCTATATTGTATTAATTTTAGTATAAACGACATATCAGTGGCAGATGAATCAATTATCTGTTGCCCTGAAAACATAAACAAAACTGTAAACTTTCTAACAGAAGCTCTAGACTGGCAAATGATTCCTGCTCTATTAACGTTCGATTGCTTCAAGCTACCCACAGAAACTAACGACTGCATTGAATTCGACTGGACCAAAAGTGAAGAACTAAAGAAAAACGAATTCTGTACGCAAATAAATTACGATTTGGGTGTATTTTTCTTCTATAGGGAACAATATGATTTAGCGAAAAAACATTTTTCTGAATGTTTGAAACTGTTTGCTGATATACCCAAAATTAACGGTTTCTATGATGTTGATAAACAAATGTTAGATGTTTATATCAAAGCTTGTCACGGTTCTGCTGATATTCAGAAAGGAAACTTATTGGAGCAGCTAAATTCTTCGATAGTTAATCAATATATGGTAAGTAAAATCTCAGTTTTGACATTCTGAACCTACATATAAAATTTCATTAAAAAATTCAGTTGCGTCATGGAGCTATCGTATTGTCAGACAAACCGACCGACCGACATTTTTTAAAAATAGACTAAAATGCAAAAATTAGTTCATTGCTGAAATAATGTATTTTTCGGAAATAGCAGACATATACCTTCATCATAGAAGGGGATTTCAAAATCTGTCATCATGCCTATTTGTGGTGACTTAACTGTCATCAATAGAGTACAACATTTGGCTGTAATGACTAATGCGATACGAGTACACAATGAACTGATACCTATCAATCCAACAAGTCTGTTTCAAAGAATTATCCTTGCCAAGCATTCAGAGGAGTAGCTGGAGAAATTTTTGACATATGATTTAGGACCTTTTTCCTTGACACTGTTTGGTTTGAGAAAAGGAATCAAATCCACACTGTATAAAGCATTAAAATCCCTATCAAAAAACCAATTAAGTAATCAAGTTCAATAAGTCATATATGGCGGGTTTCTTTTACCATGACTCATTTGCATCTATTTGTGACAATTACTTAGAATATGTGATGTCAAAATATCAACCCCATGCAGTAGTTTTTTTTAATGGGTACCCTGAAAATGTAGACGGTGGTACATGTTGAGATGAAAAATAACACTCACTACTTCACTAGTTTTAAATATTCTTTTTTATATGGTGTGCTGATAATTGTTTCTCATGATTTTGTCAGATCGATATGTATTGTCATTAATAAAAATGTTACATTTTAAAAATGTCAAATAATTTATTATATTAAAGTGGTACAAATACTACTATTAATAAACAATAGGTTATGGGTCTGTGCAATTAATACGTAAAGAAAAAGAAAATTAAAAATATGGATCAAGTTAACACCAGTCACAGAATTGCACCTCTACCTAATGGTAATTATGATACATGGAAAATTCAAGCACAAGTGTTATTAATACTTACATTTCCGAAGGAGAAAAGAAACGCATAACAATAATTCAGTTCAAAATACACAAGAAGGTATTTGTAAGCAACAACTTTTCAAGAAATTCCAACAAAAATCGTAATGAAGCAAATACAAAAAAATATCCTAATCAGCAAAATAGAATAAAATGCAGCAAATGTTTTAAATATGGACATTTAGCAAAATACTGTCCATCTAAGTTTCCAATGGACGAGAATAACTCTAATGCAGAATCTACTTTCAAAAAAGAAATATGTTATTCGTCTAATTTTCAAAATAAAGATAAAAAAGAATGGTTTCTAGATAGTGGTTCTACATCTCATTTATATTTAAACAAAGAAAAATTTAGAGAAATAGAGACGAATACCAAAGAAAAATGTCTCAAACTTACATCCAAAGATCAAACTACCTATGTTGAAGGCATTGGAACAATAAAATTAAAAATTTCTGAAGAACATATTGCTTACTTAATTAATACCCTGTATTTACCAAATTTAACGACAAATCTAATGACAGGAGGTAAAATAACTCAAATACAAGGTGACGTATACGACATTAAAGAAGAATAAAATGAATTAATTGAGGCATGTTATTTTTCCAAAAAAAATGACTTAGCAAAGAAAACTTGGACATTTAAATAAAACAGACATAAAAAATGCTTTAAAATATCAATCAATTTATGGATTAGCTTTCAATATGAAAGAAAAACTGGAAGATTGTGAAATATGCATTCAAGGAAAGATGACCAGACAACCTTTTGATTTAAGAGAAGTTCCAAAAACCGTAAAACCTTTAGAAATTATTTATTCAAATGTTTGGGGACATTTTCAGGTGCAGTCACCTGTCGGTTCGAAATATTTTGTAACATTTACTGACGATTTTTCTAGATATTGCAAAATTTATTTTTTAAAACAAAAATGAAGTACTCGAATTTTTCAAAAATTACATAGAAAACGAACACAACAAAAAAATTAAAAAAATTCACAGTAGCTGAAAGAAAAAACCGTTCATTGTAAGACAATGCAAGATGTTTACTTATTGAATGTAAATACCTCTAAAATTTTAGGATGAAGCAGTAAATACAGCAAATTATTTGTTAAACAGATATCCATCAAGTTCTATAAATAGAAAAACTCCATTTGAATTATGGGTAGGACAAGTACCTTCTGCAAAACATCTACAAATTCTTGGTTTGAAAGCATGTGTTTTAAATAAAAAGTAAAATAGAGGAAAATTTGCTCCAAGAGCCAAGCAAGGTAATTTTATGGGCTATTGAGAGATTTCAAAAGCTTTTAGAAAATGGATGCCAAAAACTAACAAAATAGTAGTTTTAAGCGATGTAAATATTGTTAACAAAATGACAAACGAATTTGAAGACATTAATTATGAATATTTAAATTATAAAAGTTTTCCAGAAACAGCCACAAATAAAGTAATAAAAAAAATAACAAGGAGAACAAATGTTTACAACAAAATTTTCTAAACGAAGAAGAAAATGAGCTGGAAAACAGAGAAGATACTGTAGAACAAATCCGAAAAATTCAAGAAGAAAACAGTTTTGAACAAAATTTTGTAAATGAAAACAGTAATAATACGATTCCAACAAGAGAGAGAAAAAAAAATGCCAAAATGGACTGAAGATTATTATATATCTTATTGAAATAGAAAACGAAGAGACATAAGATGAAAACTATTGGAAAGAAGCAATAACAAATTAAGTAAAAGCACATTGGTACTAAAAGCAAGAAAATCATATAGTAATATAGTAAGCTGCAAAATTATATTGCAAGAAAAATGTAATGCAAATAGAATCTGTGAGTTATCTGTGAATGGAGCATTACATAAAAAAAGGCTCGTTTAGTTGCTAGGGGATTTAATCAAAGACGAGGCATTGATTTTTCCGACACTTTTGCACCAATAGCACAATTAAGCTTAATCAGCTTATTATTAGTTGTTGTTGCTGAAAAAAAACTTTAACTTCAACTGGATGTCACCACAGCTTTCTTAAATGGAGAATTAAACAAAGAAATGTGTATGGAATTACCAGAAATCCTTGAAAAATATCTACAAGAAATAGTTTTAGAAGAAAGTTCAAATGAAAACAATGAAATATTTATAAAATGTGTAGACATGTTAGAAGACTTAAAAAGGAAAAAAAACTTTCCATAGAAAGCACTGTAGGGTACAAAAAGTGTTGAGCATATTAATCGATCAAAAAAACTGGCTTTAGCAGACATACTTTTTGATAACACAATGATGCCAACTACGTCAAAACAGAGATTCCTTACTAATCTCCTTCTCAGTACAATGTTTATTACGAGATTATCTTCCACAGGGACCACTTGCAAAAGAAGGTGTTTACACCTTGATAATTAACACACCTTTAGAATTGGCTCCAGCCAATGAGACGGTGATAATACTTGGTGAGGATATTGACCTATGGTAATTTTATTAGGTCTCTGCAAACATTCAAATATTTTCTTTTTGAATCCTGGGAAGGATACAGTTTCTGCAGCTATATTCCCACCTAGTGAAACAATAATCGCTGATAGTATCCTGTTCTTGCATACAATGAATGGTTGTGATACAAAATCAGCATTGTCCAATCAAGGAAAACTAAAGTTCCTTCAGACCCTAAGAAAAAACCCTCATATTGCGGACAATATCAAAGTTTTCAAAGACTCTAATTCTACTCAGGATATGGTTGCTGATGCTTCTTGGTTTCACTGGTAAAACTGTGCCTTCACTGTATCACTAGTGTTAGGCGATATATCAGTAACCACAATATTTCACCGGTGAATTTAAAATCACTGTCGCTACTGGTGATTCACTTCTTGCTGATGCAGTGATTGGTGATTCAGCGTCGTCCACCCTGAATCTCGAACCGAATACTACAATCGACACCAGCATTTCAAACCTCACCAAAACTTTCCCCTATTTTTTATCAATTGATTAGACTATAACCTAACTTAAGTAGGGGAAAAATTCTCAAATGCTAAGGTCCTACTCACTAGTATACGTTAGTCTCTAATAATTTAGCAACACTACTGGTAATGTTTTTCACGAGATGTGCACAATACTCTGCTTTTAACTAGCTTAAACTAGCTAACTAACTTAAGCAGCTTTATATTGTTCTCAACAGATTGCCATTGTCGAGGAGCTGGATAACCTCAACATTCCCATATTGGAGTAACTGTTGTACATGGTTACTAACGAATTTGGCTATGGTCTGGTCAACAGTTTCTACATCAAGGTCCCTATGGAGATCACTATTACGGCAGTACCAGAGTACATGAATAATGTTACTTAATACTTTATTTTGAAAGCATTGGATAACTTGAATGTTACTTTTATTGGCATAGCCCAAAAGCTGTATAATGTATGTCCAAACAGGTTTCAATATCTGTTTATCGATGAGCAGTTTGTTGTGTGCTTCTTCTTAGCAGCCAGTACACCTTTTTTATAATTTTATCCCAATCTCCTTGTGTTTCTTTTTAACGTAAACTCTCCAGCGAAGTCTAGCATTGAGTCTCATTCCCAAATATTTTGCAGTGTTAGTATAAGGAATTTGAGCATTGTAGATTGTTAACATAAGCAAATTTGTTTTAATGCAATTTGATATGCCATCTTTTAGACTATCTGTTAGTCTGGTCTTTGCAATTTTTATTAGTATTGTGTTCAAGTCTGGTATACAGTTGGTAGTTACATTAAAGTGAATATAGTAGAAACTAATCGAAATAGTTACTGTGTAAAATTTTTTTGTTTTGTCATATAGGGAATTACAAACATTCTCCAACAAGACAATGTATTGAAAGAAATACCATTAATGCATAGAATCAACTTGGAATTGAATATACAGGGCGCATTATCTAGTGGCGCTTTTACGGTGGCTAGAGATTTGATTCAAAAAATTAAAGCGCTTAATATCATAAGATGTGTTTTGGATAAGAAACCATTGTATCAATACACATTATCGTTGTTTAAAAATACGGATATTTTAATATGGGTAAGTTATTCTTTAAATATAGAAAGGTATTGAGAAATTAAACACACTCACTGGCAAAATAATGGATCCAATCAAAAAATTTATAAAGTCTGATAATTAATAAATTTATTTTAAATTCGATTTAATTCATTTCTTTTCATATTGTAGGTACAATTATATGAAATCTAGCACATGCTTTGAATTTTTAGAAAATTGGGTGTACGTCATTTTATACAGGGTGACACAAAGTGTGTTTTTTACTCTAACTTTAAAACCACATGTGGAGAGTGTTAGATTTGTTCCATCTTGTAATTATGTTATCAAGACACATCGTTTCTTCACAATTTCTTTTTTTATTTATTACAATTTCTTACTTTTTATAAGAGATACAAGGATTTAAGAAATATGTAACATTTTTCCAATGACACCAAGATAGAGTAAAAAAACCCACTTTGTGTTACCTTGCATGTAATGATGTACTCTCAATTTTCTTAAAATTCAATATATGTGCTGGATTTTCTTCAAATTTACCTATAATATGGGAAAAAGATAAATCAAATCTAATTTAAAATAACAACTTTATTAATTATCAAACTTCATCAGTCTGATGATCATGAGTAGATTGACAGATGTAACGTACATCAATTTCTTGGTCTAATTTGTAGATTTGTACTTCAACTATCAACAGTTTCTAAAAAAATGTAACTTAAGTTGTAATTGGTGGGGATGTGTTGAAAATGTTGATACTGATTTTAGGCCATCCAGTGTTCTTGGAAGTCATTTTCTTTTGTCGATAAACATGCTATAAAAACGTTTCTTATCGAAGAGATCATTAAAGAAGATATGCCAGATTTATTGCCAAAAGTACAATCAAATAAAGACATATCTGCAGTATTTGATAAATTTGATTTAGCGTACATAAAAAATTCAGAACTTAATGTTGTAATACCAGATAGTTTAATCAAATCGGAGGCACTGGATACAAGTAAAAGAAGTAAATATATCGTTTAATTACTATTTCTGTGATTATTTCTATTATATTTCAATTTCTTGTTGATTTGTGGGGCGCATATTGGATGGATTTTTTTTTTATTTAGGAAAACCAAAATTGGAAATGAGGCAATTAGAAAAACGATTAATTATTACAAACGATCATGTAGAAATCAAAGAAATTTTAGTAAAGATTGCGGTGATGAATTTAGGAAATACAGTGTGGTCGATAAATCCACAATGGGAACTACCAATTCCGTTACAGAGTGTTATCAAATCTTTACCGAGAGGTTAGTTACAGGAATAAATGTTTCACGAATTGTTATAAGTATGAATATTTTTTTTAGGCTTCGTCCAGGATTTTTCTTATGTAATTCTAGCAAAATCGAAAGAACAATTGTTAAGTAAAAACTTCAACTTGTCGTTGGAATTTTTGCTTATTCTAGAAAAAGAACTGCATACTTCCAAATGTAACGTTTCCAAATTATTCAAATTGGTTAGTTGGGAAATTTTATTGGTACAAATCGCTCAAATATTAGATCAGTGGCCGGTAAATTCAGTAGGTAAGTTAAAAACTTTCTTCACATATTATTTGAGTACAGTTAATATTTTTCGTTTTTAGATAAAACTGCTTTGGCAGATGCCTGCGAAGTATGTTTGCAGACGACCGATTCTGTACTGCCTCGAAGTGAAGTTGTGGAACAGTGCATAATATGTCTGCTGAATTTAGGTCGTTGGGAATTTTTAACGAATCTAGAAAAAAAATGGACCACATTCGAAATACCTGCTGCTGTAGCTTTGGCCTGTCAAGAATTAACTAAACAAAAATCTATCAAAAAGTTGTCCAAAAATCTTTGGGATTTAGGTAAACACAGTTGATTACTATCATTATACAGGGTGACCATACAGCTATCTTAAACTTTTAGTGATTTTTCATTGAATTTCGCCTAGTAAATGTACCAAAAAAAATATGTTTTTTATGGATAAACTTTATTCGATTAATTGTTGTTAAACAATTTTTGACGTATCTATTTAAATAAAGTGGTGGGGAGTGATTCAATGTTTTATTTAAATGTAACTCCTAAACGACTGAGCAGATTTTAAAAAATTTGGTTCCATTGGAAAAAGCTTTTATTGCTTCCTCAAACCTACCTTACCTGCGATATGTTTAATTTTTATTGATGCCGCAATAGTTTTTCTAACAAAATGTGTTATATACTTTACAGTTTTACCAATGTTTGTGTCTACTTCGCAATCGAAAAGGAGCAATTCCAGTTTCAATGACAGTTTGAACGTTAAAACTAACGCTGTAGCCGTATTTTTCAAGTTAAAAGACACTTGGTGTTTGACTGCAGTTATATCTATGTTAACAAAAATGTTTAATATTATAAAAGACGAAAATGGATTGGAGTTACAGACTGAATACTGCAATTTGTGGCCAGCAACCGTAAGCAAGTAAGTGGTTATAAAAATTTACATTAGAATTGTGTTATATCTTTAATGAATTTTATTAATTTAATGTTAAGGATTTTAATCTGGCAAAAATCTCAATTTATTTATAATGCTATTTCAAATAGTAATGTTGGTACATAAACTTCAAGTGTTGCTTTGTCAGTAGATATTTACTGGGAAATTCCGTCTGGTTGTTGTTGACTTTTGATGGCTGTGGGTTCACTGTTGGGATTGGGGCTGGGTTGTATTTGACCATGGTTGATTTGGATTTTTTAATTTGAACTCAGTTTTCTTCGAGCCATATTCTTCTTTTTACATACTCTAAACAGCGGCGTTGGTAAAATGATCTCCATCACAGTTAGTGCGTCTGGCTGGCTTTGTTCATTCCTCGACGCATTCTGGCGTAAAATGTTGTTAAGCACATTTTAAACATCTAGGTGTTCTTCCACAATTTGAAGTGGCGTGACCCCGTAGTTGGCAGATATATTTTTAAGTACTGAATACCCACTGGTATCGATGATATTGCGACATTGGCTCGGATGTCGTTCGGTAAAGTAAGCTATAACTCCGAAAGTATTGGTACTAGAGAAAAATATTTTAGACAAAACTTGTTCGTAATTAAAAGATCTACAACTTCGATAATCAGGAAAATTTCATAAAAGTGAACGATTGAGGAGGAAATGGCGCAAAATTAATAATAGGGAGAAAAAAGAAAAATTTTTGCTTTCGGAAGTAATAATTAATTTGAAAAATATTGTTGTTAAGGAAAAAGTTAGTAAATTTAATTTAGAATAGAAAGGGTCTCTACAATTTTTTTCCATTAACCGTTCTCCGAATTAAACGCGTTTTTAGCGAGAGGGGTTCAAATAACATTCAGAAAACCCCGCAAATTGGAATGTATGCTCAGGGAGTTCGGTCCTGGCAAGATAGTAAAAGACACGTATTATTCTCGTCTGTATGTAAATGATTGATTTTCATTGTTTATCCACCGAATAATATAGTGAAAAGTTAGTGTTATTATAGCATAACAGCAAGAAGAGGTATGTAAAATGAGATCTCTTTGAAAACACAAAAATTACCTAGTTTTTAATGAAATAGTGAAATAATTGTCCTCCAAGATATGAAAGAATAAACTTTAGTCATTAAATTTTCACAAAAACTTGTATTCATCAACCGATAACAAGCATTTAGAACTTAATATAACAGGGCTGTATTTGGAAACATAAAGAATTATTAAAATGGATAAAATTTTGGAGAAACTAAACACCATGGATGAAAGGAACATTAGAATGGAAGAGAAAATAGATGGATTACAAAAAGAACTAACCGCCCTAATGAAAGAAAACAAGAAAATAAAGATCTTAAAAAACAGCTAGACAAATAAGATAAAAGGATAGAAGTCTTAGAAATAGAACTGAGGAGTAAACATTTAATTATCTATGGAATTAGTGAAGTACCGGATGAAAATACCGAAACCCAAAAGGTGGAAGTACAGGAGGTAATTAATCAACTAGGGGTTCAGCTGAAATTCGAACAAGATATAATGGATATCAGGAGATTAGGAAAGAAAAGGGAAAATTCAACTAGACCAATATTGTTAGAAATGGCACATAAGAGTAAGAAATTTGAAATGTTAAAATTGGCACGGAATTTGAAAAATTAAGAATATGGGAAGTTGGAAGCAGCAGATAAGTGCGCAGACACCAACAGAATTTAGAAAAGCAGGGGAAGAACAGTAAGTGATAGATCGCCAACACAAGAAGAGCATTCTTCAAAAAACCTGAAACTTTTATAGAAGAAAATAATTTGAAAATAACCACAATTGAAAAGGAATCACACACTAAGAACGAAAACAAAATTAAACTAAATGAAGCCAAAACACTTAATGCAAATGGTAGAAATGAGAAAATAAATTCAAATTATGGAGAAAAAGCAACAAGCACTTCAACTCGGGATGTGCTCTTGGGCAGCCAACTCAGTGTTAGAGTAGTACTCTGGAATATGCAGGGATTTAAAAATCTCAACAATTTTCTCGTTGAAGACTCGCATGTGCAATATGATTTCATATGTTTGTGTGAAACGTGGCAGGCTACTGATATTGAGGTACGTAATAATTACAGTGTTGTTTACTCCAAAGCAATTAGGGAGAAGTCGGTAGGACGTGCAAAGGGAGGCCTAGCCATATTCTACAAAAACAGTTACAGCCCAAGACTCCTGGAGACTTCTCCTTGGTGGCTTATATATCAGTTTACAATGTCTTCTCTGACAGACCTGCAAATTTTACTTTTTGTAATGCCTTGGGGCAAAGTGTTATTGATCTTTGTTAATGATAAACTAGAATTTGTTGACAAATTTAGTGTACGAGATGATCAATATTTGTCAGACCACTTCCCAGTACTTTTAACTTTCGGTTCTTTAATAAGGAATGAGCCTAACATTGCATTTTCATCCTCATTCACTAGCCTGAAATGGGACAATACTAAAACCATAGATTTCATTATGTCAATCCAGCACTTGCCGAATGTAGGTATGTGTGGAGATGTAGATATTTTATATAATAATCTTTGTTCAAGTATTTGGGACGTAGCAAAAAATTTAGGTCTGTTTTCAACGAAAAAAGTTAGTAATACAAAAAAACATCCTCGTAACTCTTGGTTTGATGTTGAATGTAAAGAGCTAAAGACTCAAGTATAAATTAAATTAAAAGAGTGCAAAAAATATGGGTTTTCAGAACCATATAAAACGAATTACATTACTATAAAAAAAGAATATAAGCAGCTAATTTTAAAAAAGAAACAAACAAATGTGGGAAAATAATGTTATGGTTGCTCTTTCCAATACTAGAAATCAGTCAGAGTTTTGGAAAACATTAAACTTATTTAGGTGCAGAAATAAATTCTGTCCGTTATCAATTGCGGAATGGGAGTCATTTTACAACCACTTAACTACAATTAAGGTTAATTTTGATATAAGTTTTTTTGGCGTTGGAAATGAGTTTCTGGATTCACCTATAACACTCTCAGAACTTGATCAATCCCTGTTGGTGTGTAAAGATGGTAAGGCTCCTGGTAGGGATGGCATAACCTATTAGTTTCTGAAACACTTACCACAAAATTGGCGCATATACACGTGTCACTTATATAATAAAATATTAGAATCCACTTGGCTGGTGTGACACAATTCTAACAATGCTTCACAAGAAAGGACCCTTAGATGGTGTGAAGATAATTCCATCCTTCCAGAAACACAATATGGCTTCCGAAAAGACAGAGGCTGTTTAGATAATATTTTCATTTTAACCTCGATCTTGCAAATCACTCTTAGACTTCAGTGCAGAAAAGTGTTTGCTGTCTTTGTAGACCTCAAAAGAGCATTTAACAGTATGGATCATAAACTTCTTTGGCTGAAACTTCATAAATTTGGGATTAGTTCTAAACACATTCGGATACTAAAACAGATATATGATAAAGCAACATTCTCAATCAAGCAACAAAACTTATACAGTATAAAATACAACATCTCGGAAGGTGTCTTGCAGGGAGAATCACGTAGTCCCCTAATTTTTTCTATTTTTATATCTGACATTGAAGATTATTTTCGCTCAAAAAATCTAAATGGACTTACTATTGACGGCAACAACGACAAAGATCATTAAAAGTATAGGTCCACAAATCGCATGTACTCTAGCAGACATTATCAACTACTCAGTGGAAACTGAAACTTTTCCATCAAGTCTAAAGATAGGGGTTGTTTCACCAATACATAAAAAAGACAGCCTCCTCAGCCTTGACAATTATCGGCCAGTAACTGTCCAAACTGTGATATGTAAAGTGATAGAAAAGTGTATTTATAAACAAATGTTTTCTTTTCTATAATGTTATATTGGACCATCAGCATGGTTTCTTACCTGGCAGATAGACGGAGAGTGCATCCGTAGCTCTGCTTAACTTTATCCACACCTCATTGGATAGAAAGAGGTATGTGGGGGCGCTCTTCTTTGATCTTTCAAAAGCTTTTGACTCGGTTCGTGCTGATATAGCAATAAATAAACTACGAGATTTAGGATTTCGGGGCAAATTTCTATCGTGGCTGAAATCATACTTAGAAGCCTGCAAACTTATTGTCAGAATTGAAGATCAGAATTCCCTCCCCCAACCTGTGGAAATTGGCGTACCTCAGGGGTCAACCTTAGGGCCTCTGATATTTTTATTATACATAAATGATCTTCCTAAATATGTTAGCACTAATCATTTAATACTATATGCAGATGACACCACATTGGCAATTGATTCTGAATCTCCGGATGAGCTGCTATTAAAGATGAATATTTTATCAAGAGAATTTCTCAGTTGGTGTGAAAGAAATTCTTTGATAGTAAATTCGACAAAAACCATCCTCATGCATTTTTCTACAAGAACATATATTCCTGAAAATAGCTGTATCTCAGTTGGGGGGACTGATGTTTATTTTTCGAGTTCTACGAAATTTCTGGGAACCTACCTCGATAAGGATATGAGTTGGAATACCCATATCGACAACATTTGTAAAAAATTAAATAGTAGTTACTTTACAATATTACAGCTAAAAAATATATTTACAACTAGTCAACTGATCAATGTTTATTATGCAATAGTATACTCCCATATTTCCTATAATCTCATTCTGTGGGGGTTGCGGTAAATGCCTCGAGGATTTTTATTTCTCAAAAAAGGACTGTCGGTCTAATTTTTAATTTAGATTATAGAGAAACATGCAGAAACCATTTTAAAGATTTCGTTGTACTAACTTTTTATTCTATTTACATCTACAAGTGCATATTATATGCAAAAAGTAATTTCAGTGAATTTAGTCTTAATTCTGATTTCCATGATTACCCAACCAGATCTGGAAAACTTATACGGCCACCGAAACATGAAACCTCATTGTTTGAAAAAAGTCCTGTCTATAAAGGAATTCAATTCCTTAATCATTTGCCCAGCTGTATAAGATGTGAGAGCGATTTCAATGTGTTCAAACAAAAACTTAAAAAATTTTTAATTGTCGAATGTTTCTATGATGTGTCAGAGTTTTTAAGCAAACGATTTTAATTCAAGTGTTTAATAAGTAAGTCGTATTCAATGTAATATCCTCTTCTCTGTTTGACCTGTCCTATATCATGTACTTTGATCAAAAAGGATGAATAAAGTATTATTATTATTATTATTATTATTATTATTAATGCTTCAATACGTAGATGATATAGTTATCCTTGGCGACTCTCCAATTGATATAGAGCTATAGACTAAAGGTACTCGAGTCTTATTGCTTTGATAACAAACTTGTAGTCAATACCGATAAAACAAAAGTAATGATATTCTCAAAAAGTGGCCATGTACATAATTACAATAAAAAATTTCATTATAGTGGATATTGTTTGGAAATAGTAATGCAGTTTGCTTACTTGGGTGTTGATTTCTCCTCCACAGCCTTGTTTTGCACCATGGCTAAGAATTCTAAAATCAAAGCTAATCGGGCCATTGGAGCAGTAATGGATATAATGTGTCTGTCAAAAATGAATACTTGGGAATCGTGGATCAATCTATATAATTAAATTATTTTATCTTCTCTTTCTTTTGGAATTGGTGTATGGGGTCTGCGTTACACTGATATTATAGAGCGTGTACAGGTAAACTTTTTCAAAAAACTTCTAAGTCTGTCAAAGAATACCCCAGATTACATTGTAAGCTTGGAAACAAGTTCTGATCATTTGTCAATGGTTGTTTTCAAACATGCCTTACTTTGGTTAAACAAACTCAAAGGAATGAACTCTTCAAGACTTTCAAAAATTTGTTTCAATCGACTTGCTCAGTTATCATCTGATAATCATTCAAAGTATAATTGGGTGACACAACTTAAAGAATGGTTTATTTATGCGCAATGTGAGTGTCTATGGGAAGATTATTTAAGTACAAATGTACGCAGTTTAGATAGACTTATTCTAGACAAATTTCGAAAACGATTGCTTGATAGTGACATAAACAGAAAGGTTGCTTCTAGTTACTCTTTACTATACTCACACTTACTAGTTGGTGAAATTAGCAGTTATTTGCAAACATCCGCACACATTTATATAACCAGAATAATAGCGCAACTTAGAACTTGTAGTAAAACATTTTTAAAATTTTCTTTTAAAGGAAGTTTTTATATTATTGACAGCACTGAGAATTGCACTGTCTGTAATATGGATTCCCCAGAGTCATTACATTATATGCTTTGTCAATGTCCCATTTACAGCTCTCTCAGAAAAAATAGTTTTTTTCAGAATGTTCATAATATTGATGATCTGGTACACTACCTTAATATTAACAATACACGAAACGGATTCTTTGAACTTACTAAATTAGCTCATAGTATTATCAGTATATTAAAGCTGCGAGCATTTGCACATGGTGAATGATTGGCTTTATCATGAAGTACACACATATTTTATATTTTGGTTTTTATCTTAACTTTTTATTAATTTACAAATTAGTTCTATGTCATAATTTATATCGAATTATCTTAATTCCTCTCTTGAAATTTTGTACTGAACCCTTGTGAAAAGATTTATCTTATACACAATAAACTATCTATCTATCTATGTATGCTCAGAATGTACCCCCTATCGATTCCTAACAATCCCCAAACAACATAATTTATAGTTTACTCAGTTCACAATTTGACTGGACTATTAGTAATATTTTATGTGATAACTCAAAAGTTAGTTTAAACACAATATTATCACAATTTATTGTTTTTTTTTAAGTTCTAGTTCTTACAATGTGGTAGCAATAAGTGAACTTCTGATGGAATTAATTACGCATGCCCTGAAACATTATCCAAATAATGTAGCCTGGTTGAGATTGATGGGCGATATCAATTTTGGTAAGTCGCAAAATTTTGATATAATTTTAGTAGTTTTCTTAGTACACTGTGTATATTAAAAAAACATCCAAATATCTCCCACTTTACCAATCATTAACGGCAAATTGCGGATTTATAACCACCCTGGCTATAAGTAGAGTAACTAATTGTAGTAAAAACTCAACTAGGACAGTAAAAACAATAAAACCTTCAGCTATGTTTCAAGGATATCTTCTAAAAACAAACAATTCCTAAAGCAACAATAGGGTTGACACTGAGTCTTAGAGAAAAGTATTTTTGTAGAACAAATAGCAAGATAATTAATTTTCATTAATAATTGATCATAATATGAACAATCGTACTGTCATTGCACGAAAAAATAGTCAATAAATTATACCGGGGATGATTGAGTTGTTATAATTTGAATTTTTTAGCCAACGGCCACTACCAAGTATCATTAAACTACTATTTAAAATCTCTGCTTATATTCCACGATTACTTCAACATTCCCATTAGAAACGACGATCACGTGTTTAGAAGAATGATAAAATGTTGTACGACTCTTGGAGCGAATACTCAAGCGGCTGTTTTATGTCAATTTTTGGAAGAGACAGATTATATGTTGGCTTTTAGAATTTTATCTGAACCGAAAACTTGCAACGACGCTGTCGATGCTTATTACCACTGTTTTTGGGATACTAGTATTCTAGAATACCTTATTTCGAGTCATAATAAAAAAGGTGAGTTTCAGAGAAGGAAGATCGCCATTCAAGTTATAGGTATGCTGGAATTGAATTCGAATAATAACGAAGAGATACAGAGGGAGGCTAGTAATTTGAGGAAGAGTACGTTTTTGAGAGCAATGTGTAAACAGTATGTATTTTAAGAGATTATTATAATAAATGTTTTTTAAGTTTAGTGTTGCATCATTTTTTACTGTTAATTGTTTATAACTTCTCGATGCTCCTGTTACCACCTCAAATAATACACCTACAACCACGCTCTGTAAATGAAATGATCCTATATCCAAGCCAAACTTGAACAACCATCCTATTCCTAATGGCAATACATGATAACTCAACAAAAATTCTCTTGACCATTGTTGGTGCTTGATCATCCTTTTATTATATTTCAGTAGTTCCTGGTCAGCTTTTCATCAATAGCTCCAGTGATACACACACAGGCAAGCCTTTGAACTTTGTCGAGGGTCTTCCTCGTGCTGTACTGACTTGCTTTTGTACGCCAAACTATTGCCTCATACGTACTTACTGGTCTCACAATCATGGCGTACATCCATAGCAGTATTTTTGGGTTACAGCCCAACCTCTTACCAGCTAGATTTCTGCACGCCATCAAAGCTCTTATTGCTTTACTAGCAGTTATTTCAAAATGCTTATTTCACAGAAGCTTACTGTCTAGGGTTATCCATAGATATTTAACTTCTGATTTTCATTCTATGATTTCCCCGTTTAAGGATATGGGTTTCATGGCTGGAAGTGTTCTTTTCCGGGTAAATGGAATTACGATGGTCTTGTTTGGGTTAATGTTTAGCCCCACTGACAAGCACCATTGCTCAATGAATCTGTGGCCCTTTTGTAATAAATCACACAAGGTGGTCTCGAACTTGCCTCTGACTATTAGAACTGTGTCTTCAGCATAGCCCATACATTCGAAGCCAAGCTCCGTTAGCCTGTAGAGCAACTCATCTACTACGAGGCTCCATAGAAGGGGAGATATCACTCCCCCTTGAGGTGTCCCCCGAATGGCTTTAACTGAGGTGGTTTGATTCCCCATCTGTGTCTCAGCTATCCTCGTCGTCAACAACTCATGCATCCATTTTACAATGATTTCATTTACTCCTCGCCTCTTTAGTGCTTCTTTGACAGACACATGATTTGTGTTGTCAAAGGCCCCAGATATATCCACGAATGCGCACATTGTGATTTCTTTGTTGTTCAGAGTTCTCTGGATGACTTCGATCAATTGATCGACCCGCTCTGTAGGCATGCTGACGATTATGAAGTGGTATATTCTACAGGTTCTTTGTTCTTATGTAGTTATCCACTACTTTCTCCATCGTTTTGAGTAGAAACGATGTTAGACAGATAGGTCTAAAAGATCGGGTATCAGTCCCATCTTTTTTCCCTATTTTTGGTATGAAGGTTTTACCCTTGCCCTTCTCCATTTTCTAGGTATAGACCCACTGCTCGACTGCTTCTTGTAATCTTCAGCAGGTGAGGAAGAATCTCATCTATCCCTTGCTGCAGGAGTGCTGGAAATTGTCCATCCACTCCTGGTGATTTATATGATTGAAAGGTACTTATTGCCCATTCCAAGTCCCAATCTTCCTTGCGGGATTTTTTGGTGTAATTTTTGCTATTTCAGTGCTTGTTGCTGGTTCACTACCTGGAAAGTGGGTTCTAGGAAGAAGAATCGATCGTTCCTCTTCACCTTCCGTCTATGATCCGTCTGGCTTTTTCAGTGACATTGTGGGGTTAGTTACCCCATTTTGCCATGACCTTTTGTAGTCTGGCCGCTGTGTGAGTGGAAGTGATCTTTTCACAAAAGGCTTGAAAATTAAGCCATTCGGCCTTCCTAATCTCTTTTCTGAGGTTTGACAGGTTCTCATTCCACCAAGGAGCATCCTTTTCTGAACGAACTTCTGACAGTGGGCAACTGGAATGAAAAGCTTCCATTATTGCCTCACTGATATGTTCGACTTTTTGTTCCAGGTCGTAGTGCGGGTGATTTACCCCATTCACTTCGACGTGTTCCAAATTGTCTCTCAGATTGGTCTTGTAAAGAGACCAATCAGTATTTCTAGGATTTCGGATCGTAGGAATCGAGGTAGTATCTCCCTCTATCCTAAATTCGTAGATCCTATGGTCTGAAAGTGTCCAATATCAACCTAACCTATCCTTTATCTATGGAAAGTCTTGACTCGCTCATCACCCTCCAATCTTTTATATTTTTCCTAGCAGCAGCATTAACAATTGTTACGTCCAGGACCACTTCTCTTACTCTCGTGACAAAAGTGGGAGTTGTCCCCACGTTTAGGGTCACAAGGTTATTTGCTAAGAGATATTCTAATAAACACTCACCTTTTGCGTTGTCCTTATTGTGAATATGCTCTAAAATAGTTTGTCTATGGTTCCACTTATGATAGTAAATCTGTTAAAAAAGAAGAAGCAGAGAATGTATGTAAAAATGGCGAGTTAGCGAGTCGAGATATGTTGTTTAAGATATATATATATAATAAAAGATATAAAGAAGGTGCCGGTTTTATTTTCAAAACATCAGGTTATGGGCCCAGGTACCAGGAAACTGTGCAGTACGTTGAAAATTTAATGAATAGAAGCTAAAAGTGATACACAGAAAAAGCCGGGAAAAGACACGTGGAAAGTTGAAAGATTATACGAAGATTTCAATAGTTTTCTGGTAGATGAGCAAAATAAGAACAATTAAAATGGATAAAAAGTTGAATATAGAGCCACTTAATGGTAGAAACTATCATAATTGGAAGTTCAGAGTTAAAATGTTGTTGGCAGAATATGATGTCTCTGCAATGATTACTTCCGAAGTAAATGCAACAGTACCAGCAGAACAAAAAAAGGACAACAAATCAAAATCTATCTTGGTACAATGTGTAGAGGACACAGAGATAGAGAGTCTAAGAGATTGTAAACTTTTCAAATGTGGAACGTACTCAAGGCAAAATATGAGAAGAAAGGACTTCCTGGCCAATTATTTTTGAAAAAGAGACTTCTGAGTATGAAATTGAAAGAAAACGAATGTCCTATAAAATTTCTAGGGGAGTTTGAGAACACGGTGAGACAACTGAAAGCAGCAGACGTTAAGTTAGAAGATCAAGATTTAATATGTAATCTATTATTGAGTTTACCCGCTTCTTATGACACATATGTTAGTTATTGAAAATTTGTCTGATGTAACTTATGAAACTGTCAAATCCAAATTATTAGCAGGAGTTGAGAAACGAAAAATGAGTAATGAAAAAGATGTTATAGTGAAAACACCTACAGCATTCACATCACAGCGAGGTTGCTTTAAATGTGGTCAAATGGGTCATTACAAAAGAGACTGTCCTCAAAAACGTGGTGGAGAACAAGGGCCCAGAAACCAAAACTTCAATCAAATGATACAATCAGATGATGGATTCAACAGAGGTAATCGATCAGGGTTCAGAAGAAACACAGGCACAAATAGAAGATTTATAGGTAGGAGTAGATTTAATAGTAATTATCATAGTAATCAGGTAGAAATGCAAGGAAATGTTCAAAATGATGAAAGTAGTTGTAATAACAATAATGATAGTCTATCAAATAATGTCTGTTTAATGAGCGATAGTAATTCTGATTTTTGTAATGGTAAAGTAGATTCAAATATTCTTAAATTCTGCATTGATTCAGGCTGTACAGATCACATGGTTAACGATAAAAGCTATTTCTCCAGTTTGTTAATGTTGAAGGAACCTATAAAAATTGCAGTTGCAAAGGAATCTCGTTTTTTGTTAGCAGTGGTGAGAGTAGGGAATATAGAAGTTCTTAGCAAAGTAGGCAGTAAAGAGGTAAAATGCACTATTAAAAATGTTTTTTATACTTCAGATTTAAGGAAAAACCTACTTTCTGTAAAAAAAAACTTGAAATGTCCAATATTAAGGTATTATTTGAAAAGGGTCAGGTCAAATTACTTAATGATAAAAACGAAATTTTAGGAATTGGTGAGAGAGGTAGTTTATATGAAGTTTGTTTCCAGTTGTATTTATTAGAGTGTCATAATGTAGAATGTTATGATTCCGATTATTTAAAATGGCATAGGAGATATGCTCATGTGGGTTTTAGTGGTTTAAAACAGATTATTAAAGGTGATGGTAATATAAAATTGCATGATATAGATTTTCGCGAACCATGTGTAAAAGGGAAAATGACTTGGTATCCATTTGGTTTGCGTACTAGAAGTAAAAGGTTATTAGAAATAATACACACAGACCTATGTGGCCCCATTACACCACAAGCAATCGATGGCAGTAGATACATTTATAGACGATTTTTCCAGTTTTACTGCAGTTTACATGTTGAAAAATAAGTCAGAAGTTTATGAGAAGTTCTTAGAATACATTAATATGGTAGAGGCAAAATTTACTTGTAAGATCTCAAAGCTTAGAAGTGATAACGGAGGTGAGAATGTTTCAAATGAAATAAAGAGGTTATGTTTAGAAAAAGGGATAATAATTGATTTCACAATGCCATATACGCCACAACAAAATGGCAAGGCAGAAAGAAAGAATAGTAGTTTATTCGAAAGAAGTAGAGCAATATTAGAAGAATCAGGAATGCCCAAGGAGTTCGGCATGAAGCAGTAAGAACAGTGAATTATGTAATGAACAGAGGTATTGCTGCAAATATAAATGTCACACCTGCAGAGATATGGAATGGTTACAAACCTGATGTAAGTAATCTAAGAATCTTTGAATGTACCGCATATAGTCATGTTCAGAAACAATTTAGAGGTAAGTTTGATCCTACTACTGAGGAATGTGTGATGATTGGATATGCTCCTACGGGATATAGACTCTGGAATGTAAACAAAGAAAAAAACATAACAGCTAGGGATGGCAAGTTTAATGAAAACGAATATTGGTTTAAAAAGAAAAATATTCAGGTATGTCTAGATTCAGATGTGAATGAACATTTAAAGGTAACAGAACAAAATAATGGTAAAAATTGAATTTTATGATCTTACAAATATAAGAGAAAATAAACGAACAACAAAAATTCCTAAGAAGTATGAAGATTACGAACTTTAAATGGCATTTAATGCAACAGAATTTTTAGATGAGGCACCACAAAATTTTTCTGAAATTAATAATCGATCTGACAAAAATTTTGGATAGGCGCGATAAATAAGGAATTGGATTCAGTTTATGAAAATGAAACCTGGGAAGAAGTAGAAATTCCTAGAAATAACAAGATTTTGGACACAAGGTGGGTTTTTGCTTATAAAAGTTTAGAGAATGTATAAAAAGATAAGTATAAAGCAAGGTTGGTGGTAAGAGGATTTTTACAAGAAAAAAATATTGATTATGATAATATTTATTCACCTGTAGCAAAAATATCAACCTTTCGTTTACTTTTAATAGTTGGAAATCAGTTGAAATTTTATTTTACACAATTGGATGTAAAAAGTGCTTTTTTTAAATGGTATTATTGATAATGATGTATTTATTTATCCTCCAGAAGGTGTTCAGTGTAATCCAAATAAGGTATTTAAACTAAAAAAATCACTGTACGGACTGAAACAATCTAGTAGATGTTGGAATAGTAAAATTAACTCTTATTTATTGGATATTGGTTTTGAAAGATCTAATAATGATTATTGTTTATATGTCATGAATAAAACAGATTCTAAAGTTTACTTATTGTTGTATGTAGATGACATAATTTTATCAGGACCAGACTTAGTTTTAATAAATATAACAAAGATCCAACTGATGACAGATTTCAAAATGGTAGATAAAGGAGAACTCAAATATTTTTTGGGATTGGAAATTAAATATGATAGAGACAAAGGTATATTGAGAATAAATCAGGAACATTATATTTCTAAACTTATTAATAGATTCAAAATGGAAGATTGTAAATGTTCACTTATTCCAATAGAACCAAAATTGTATATTGAAGCATGTAAAAATGTAGAAGATATTACGAGTAAACCATATCGTGAATTGTTGGGTTGCATGATGTATTTGATGTTGGGTAGCAGACCAGACATTTGTTTTGCTCTAAACGTTTTTAGTAGGTTGCAAGACAAGGCTTCTGAATATGCTTGGAACAATTTAAAAACAATAGTTAGATATCTTAAGGGTACACAAAATTTTGGATTATAATATATTCGTAAAGAAAATAGTTTTCAATTAATGTGTTTTGTAGATTCAGACTGGGGAGGCGACCCGAGTGATCGCAAGCCTGTGTCTGGATTTGTTTTTAAACTTTCTAACAATACCTTGATGTGGGCTACTCGAAAGCAACACTGTATTTCCTTATCTAGCTCAGAGGCTGAACTAATTGCTCTCTGTAATGCAGTTTCAGAAGGTTTATGATTTATTAAACTTTTGCAAGATTTTAAAATTGATGTAAAAGCTATGTTTTATGAGGAGAATCAAGGATGTATATCCATATTGGACAACCCTGCAAATAACAGAAGGGTGAAGCATATTGACATTAAATATAATTTTGTTTCAGAATATATGAATAATAATGTCATAAAAATTTTGTATATCCCAACTGATAAGCAATTAGCAGATATACTAACAAAAGTTTTGAAGCATGTTTCTTTTGTTAAATTTAGAGATGATTTAGGTGTTAAGAATTTAGAGTAGAAGATTTTTGAACATTTTAGTGAGGGGTGTTGTGAATATGCACTAAAATAGTTTATGTCTATGGTTCTACTTATGTTAGTAAATCTGTTAAAAAAGAAGAAGCAGAGAATGTATGTAAAAATGGCGATTTAGCGAGTCGAGATATTATGTTGTTTAAAAGATATATACAATAAAAGATATAAAGAAGGTGCCGGTTTTATTTTCAAAACATCAGTCCTTAGTGCTTCCCCGCACGGTATTGTGTGCCTTGGCATCACAAACAAATAATTGGCAACCGTCTGCCATTGCAGTCTCTCACTAGCTCTTGTACTTCTTCAGGTGGTGTCATCGGCCCGTCTCCAGTGAAGTAGGCAGAGGCAATGACAATGTCTCGGTTGATAACCCCAATGTTGAGGTGAACCATGATTGGAACTAAAAGTCCCGTGATACGTATTCTGAAACACACACACACACATATATATATATATATATATATATATATATATATATATATATATATATATATATATATATATATATATATATATGTTGATCCATGGTCCTTGGATCAGTACAATATCCAGTTGTAGTCTAGCGAACAACCTTGCACGGCTGAAGCTCCCTTCGCGTGATGCAGGTTAAACTGAGCTACATTCTTGAACGTTAATTATTATGGATGGGAGAGGCAGAGTTACTCAGGCTCTATTCATCCCCATCCTTTATCTCTCCCTGACCCTCCTCGACCACCATGACAATATCTTCCTCGGAATTCGAGCAGGTTTCTTGATCTCGAGTCAGACTCTCGACCTCCAGGCTGCTCAGCCCAGTTTTCCGGGATGCAGAGACGTTCTCCGCATCCCCAGTCACCCCGGAGGAGATCTCAGGTTGACCCAAGGTCAAGCTTTCGCTTTTTTTCCCTTTTCCAGAGGTTCCGGATGTGGAGGGTATCTCCATGTCCTTTGAATCCTCCGCGTGGTTCTTTTTTTTCTTCCAATCCCCGAGACAGGGATATGCCCAAAACGGAAGTTTAGCGCGTAACCTCCTGCCTTCAGAGCCTCCCCAGATTGGTGATCGATCCCAATCGTGAGGATAGTTCCCTGTCCCTCTTTTTTAGAGTTTAGGATCTTCCAAGCCCCAGTAGTGAGGTTGGAGTTCTGAACCTCGACAAGTTGGAGGATCTTCTCCAATTTCATGTCGTTGCTTCTTGGGAAGAACACCGTTATGGTGACCGGCTTTGGGATGTCGTCTCCACTTCGAGCCACCAATTTGGGTCCTTCCCAAGAGTTTAATTTCGGCGTTGACCTCATGAGCCAGTCAGCCGATTCTTGGGACCCACAGTCCACCAGTATCATTCCACAACGGAAATGGATACCTGAGAAGTGGATTCCCTTCTCTTTGCTCTGGCACAGCTCTTTCATCAGAGTGTATTCCAGGGTGGAGAGCTGCTCTGCTTTCAGGATGACTTCAGGATAATCCTTGGGCATTATTACCACCCTAAAAGCCTTCTCTGTTTTGACAGCTGCTGCGTAACCAGTGGCTTGCCCGGTTACCGTTGCAGCTGTTTTTGTTTTTATGCTAAGAGGTCATTGCGGAGGAGTGATATACTCCGGGCCTCTTTTAAGCTTTATCTTCCCTGTTGGTGGTAGTGGTCGGATACTGTCGATAGTAAGCCCTATCGATAGTTTTCGATAGTCTCAAGAGATACTATCGAAACTGTATGAACATGAATTATAATAGTGTAATGCATTCAAATTAATAAACATAAAAAACAATAGTAATGTATGTATAAGGTATATAGTATATATTATCAGAAATATATTAACAAAAACATATAATATATATAAAATAAAGTATGTATCGGAGCAAAACATAAAAGGAAATTAACTACTAATGCCCTGTGAATAAACACAAATGAAAAAGCGACATTTAAAATAAAAATTTATTCTGCTGCAAAAAGATAAGCATGTCCACATTTTCTGCTTTCAGACGGTTTCCCTTTTCCGATAATATGTCTCCCGCGGTTGAAAATACCCGTTCGGATGGAACCGACGTAACTGGAATGCATCCATACTTTTTAACCAATGTTATCAAGCCTTCAAATGCACCTTCATTAGTTTGCCAGTAGTTTAAAGGATCCTTATCCATTGGGATTGTAGGACGTTCTAAGTATTGTCGAATGGTGATGATAGCATCTGTTTTAGGTGTCAAATAATCCTCCTCTCGATTGGATCTAACTGATTCAAGAAAACTAAGTAACCCCTCTTTTTTCAATAGTTGTTAAGATTGGTCACTTTCATTATTTTCTGGGTGTTCTTCATATTTAGTCTGGGACGGACCTGTAGTTTGCTCTCTCCGTATTTTTTTCTGAGCCAAAACGTTTGTCAATTCATTTGTTAGAATACTTACAGCGTTCTTATAATTTTCATCTAGCCTAAATGCTGGTTTTTTAAATCTGGGATCGAGGAGTGCGAGTTTCATAAGCACCTAATCTTTTTATTAAACCTGCTTGCAAATATTTTATGAGTTTTTCACCACATTCAGTTTTGTGGATCACTGCACCACATTCAGTTTTGTGGATCACTGCTTTCAACTTCTTGTGGAGTCCATAGATTATTGGAATCACTAATGACACTGTTAAATATGAGTCTCCTGGAAATTGTTCTGTGGCTTCGAAAAATGGGGATAAGCCCGCGATCATATCCTCCATAACAGCAATTTCACCGGGGTTAAGTGGTTGTGGGGCAGCTTTATTAGAGCTGGAGTATAAAGCAAGTGTGATTTGATCATTGATAAGAAGCAGCCGTTGTATCATTAAAAACAAGCTATTCCAGCGAGTGGATACTTCTTGAATCACCTTGAGAGTAGGCTTATTTTGATCCTGTTGGATGGAGCGCAACTTCTCATATGCTTTTGGGCTATTTTTAAAATGGTTAACGATGCTTCTACAATGTTTTATTATTGATTTTATTTCTTCATTAGAATGGGAGTTTACAGCATCCTGTACTAATAAATTTACTGTGTGCGCAATACAAGGCATATGACGAATTTTGAGTAGACCACAAGCATTGACCATAGTGCTAGCATTGTCAGTTACCACAGCTGAAATTTTTTCATTTAGCTGCAAGTCATCCATAATTTTTTAGATTTGTTCACTTAGATAAACTGCTGTGTGACTTTTTTCAGTTAAGATAACAGTTTGCAATTCCGCAGATATAAGCTTAAAGTTAAACAAAAAATGGCAAGTTACTGTTATGAAACCTTGGACATTGATAGAAGACCAGCAGTCTGTAGTAAGGGCTACATATTCAACATTTTTATTGGAAAGCATGCTTCTTAATTTTTGTTGCCCTTGTTCATACAAATTAGGAATAAGTGTTTTACTTACACATTTTGCACTTGGTATATTATATCGAGGGTCTAATTTGTTTAATAACTGCTTAAATTCCTTATCTTCAACTACGGAAAAAGGCTGGCAATCTAAAGCGATAAACATAGCTAGTTTTTCGTTCAGTCTTTTACAATTTGCACTATTTAAATCATAGAAGTTTTCTTTTTTAGAAACAAAGTATTTTTCCCGTGTATAATACACTATTTTTTTCTGTGACAGGAAAAACGACGATTCAATAGTGAAAGAACATATTATTACAATATATTAAAGTCAGAATGTTATCGATATGAAATTTGAATTTTTAAACTAATAAGCTGTTGTAGTTATAGCGACAATTAGACCTGCGTTGCTAAGGAAAACTTTAAAGTAATCAAATATATGTCAATTTAATTCTGTGATTTGATTCAAAAATGGCGAACTCTGTGATTATTTAGTAGTTATTTTGGAAAATATAAAAGTTAAAAAATGTCTGATTCCGAGTTTTCTCTGACTCTTGATATAAAGGAAATGTAACTTATGTTCAATAAAATATTCTAAAATCAAATATCTTCCTTTATCTATATGTATATATATATATATATATCCGGGAAAAAAGTACTCACTTTTTTCCCGTGGGAAAAAAGTAATTTCGTGAAAAGTTGTATTTTGTTACCTGTCAACAGAGATAAAATGTCAAATTTTTTTCCTGTCACAGAAAAAAAGAATTTTTTATTTCAATGCCTTCCTTCGGATTGAAAATCGAAAAATTCTTTTATGGATTTCGATGAAATTTTGCATGAAGGTTTACTATATGGTATATTTTACTTATATTTTATGGTAGGCATCAGGTCACCTGTAAGCCAGTTCTCGTTTACACATATACCTATGATAAAAATATTTCAGCAAAAAAATACTTAAAATATCAGTTTTGTTTGTAAGTGACCGACTGTTTATGTAAAAAACTGAAATATATTCCCTAAAGTTGTTTTTAGAAGCTGTGATTCCATTAAAAAACCTTCCTTCAACTTATGACTTGTTTTGCTGTTTTGGAATGCGTAGTCTGTGCATTTGGCTTTTTTATAAAGAAGACGATGGTTGCTATGAGTGTTTTCATTCCCTTGTGTTGCTGCTGGTTTTCGATAAAATGTTTTCCCAATTTAAAGTCAAATCAATTAATTATATAGTATATTTCTTGGCCAAAAATGTGGATCTTAAATTTTTTGTTTTAAATGGAGCTCAACACCTATCATAAACTACTGATTATTTACTCTATTACTTTTTGTTTCTAATTTTTTTACATAAACGTCAGATCTTGTGTTGCTTTTTATGTATTTTTCGACCTTTTTGGTTGTAATAACATCAGGTACTTTCATAGTCCTGGAAATTTTCATGTTCTCCTTCTTCTTTCTACCATCTTAAAATCTGCCTCCTGTTCATCCTTACTTTCATTTTCTAAGTTTATTATATCGTCAAGAGTCTGTCTTGTTTGGGCTTCAAATATTTCTGCTGCAACCTGTTTGCTATAAAACTTTGGACCCCTGTGTATATTGGAGTTTCCTTCCATTCTTGTAATCGAGTTTTTATTATCTTTGTTTTGATTTAGAGTCCTTGATGGTAATTACTCCAGACTCCATTTTTTGATGCTCTGTCATATTTATGGTTTTTTGTTTCAAAATACTCATTTTTATGTTGGATTCTTCGATCTTGTTTGCTTGGTTATGCTTGATGTGTTTGGATATCTTTGTATATATAATAATTGAAGTTTCTTCTTCTAATAGCAGTTTATTCTCTTCCATTAATTTTACATTATTTTCTAATAATTTATATTTACATTCTACTTCCCACAAAAGTTTTTTCAGCATATCATTTTCCATTAAAATTCTTTGCAACTCGTAATTTAGTACTTGTGATTCTGATTTTTTTCCCGACATCATAATATGTAAGTTTTGTCATCTTCCTCATCCTGTGTTTTCTCTCTGCGCAACTCAGTATCACAATTTACACATTATGTAACGGTTTTCACTTTTTTATTGCAGTAGGTACTTTTTTTAATAGGAGCGACATTTATGAGGGTGTTCGGCTCAGGTGCCATCGTATATTATGATTAAAGCGTTCACTAAATCAGGAATAAATATTTTAGGAACTTTTCTATATCTGTTAAAGGTGAAAAAAGTTTTGATCATATCATTTTTAATAGCAACAGCTGCACACATTACTTGCATATTTTTGAATGCAATAAGACTGTTTTCAGGAAAACTAAAAACTACGTTCTACATCTCTATAAAAATAAATAAAATTTGAGAAAACAAATCATTTAAAATGTATTTTTCAAAGAAGAACTTATAATCTCAAAAATAAACTATAATCTTGAATTCATTCCACCAGCAACAATCATATTTTCTCCCGTAACATAAGATCCGTCATCTGAAGCTAAATATGCTACTAGGCCGGAAATATCTTGTGGTTTCCCAACCCTAAAAGTATGTTATTCAACATTTATTTTCAGATTATACTATTTTGTATTTTACCTTCCCATTGGAATCTTTGCTATAGATCTCTTCAACAATGCTTCATTGGAAGTAATTAGTTCTGCAAACGTTGTCTCAATTAATCCGGGTGCTACGCTATTTACAGTAATATTTTCTTTAGCTATCTGCGCAGCAGCGGCCTTTGTAAGTCCCAGTAATGCAGTTTTGGTTACAGCATAAGCTCCAAAAAATGGTGAAGGTTGAAAACCCACGATAGAAGATATAAAAATAATCCTTCCAGCCTAAACAAAAATAATTGTGATAATAAAAGAGCTCTCAATGGAGATTTAATTTATTACTTTACTCTTCCTGAGAAGGGGCAAGGCTTCTTGTGCCAACAAAAATGAAGATTTGACGTTTACATCAAATACTTTGTCCCAATGTTGTTCTGGACAATCGAGTACTCCTCCTACTGGAGTACCGGCAGCTGCGTTGGAAACTAAAATATCAAGACCTCCGATTTTAGTAGCTTCTTCAAAAAGTTTTTTTCTGTCATCTGCTTTAGAAACGTCACACACTAAACTCCTTACATCTAGGCCTTCATTCTAGAAAATGAATATTACCATTTAAAATTATTAAAATAGAAGCAGTGCAAAGTCCTACCTTGAGTAAATTTGTGGCCTTCTCAACATTATTTTGTTTTCTACTACTTATAATAACTTTTGCTCCTTCTTGAGCTAACCTCCGAGCTATAGCAAATCCAATTCCATCAGTAGATGCGGTCACAATGGCAATTCTTCCAGTTAAACGTTTCAAAGGTGTACCTAACATGTTGAAAAAATATAATCCTTGGTAGGTTAGTTACTGTAAACTGATTATCAAGTACAAAAGTTCAAGGATCAACTGGATACTATTATATATTTACATATTGAATAGTTATAAGGTGTATTATACTAAAATAATGTTCTCCTATCTATGACTAAAATAAACTGCTTTTACCAAGTACAAAAGTCCAAGGTCACTTCTTTGTCTAGCCAAAAACAGGGTGTGGCCAAAAATAACAAACATCCTGAGGGCGTATTCTGTATCATCATAGAGAGGAAATTTTTTTCTATAAATTCTCTGTACCACTTTACCTTATTCTGTAAGCAACATCGGCAGTGGTCGTGCTTCACGAACGCTTCGTTCGGTAGAAAGGTATAGAAACACCATTTTAGGTCTTTCTATGATACCTGTCTCTTTTTAACACACAATCATTTAGATTTATCTTTGTTGGCATGTTTACATTTTTCAAAGGAAAGGTGCATATCGTTATGTTATGATTATGGTGTTTTGTGGTTTATATATACAAGTTTATATATGCTGGAAAAATAATTTTTGGATAATTACGTATTATTGCAATTTAATATGTAAACAACTGCAAAGGGTACCTAAATAATACGTATTTATGGCCATTTACGGTGTTACCTGTAAATGTGAAATATTTCTGTGTTGAACGTTGTGTAAAATTAAATACTAAACTTCTTAATTTTTGTCATTAATCCAATTCTTAAGAAGTTCAATATATTTAACATTGGCGATTTTAAGGATTAATAAATTCTTCTCTCTAAACGTGATTGGTTTTATCGTACCTACAACCTACTTCATCTTCTACTTGTAGCAAATGAATTGTTTCCAAACTTTATAATGTACTCGCAATAAAGATTAAAAAACGAAAACTAACAACAGATAATATGCTATGCTATAGTTTATAATATTTACACCACACACTATAATAACAGTTATAATAATAATTGACTCCCACAATGAAATAATTCTCGTAATTATTATTATCCTCCTGAGAAATAAACAAACAAATGTTGCTATTGTTGCCGACTTAATCAAGAGATATCCCAAATTCCCCTAAAAACAGGTCAATGTTTTTACATCCAATAATTATCAGTTCTCTATAGCCGAGCATTACCGAATAGATATAGAAAGAATCGTACAGAATAGGTTCACGAAATAGAAAGAAATTTCCTCTCTATACTCATAGAAAGAAATTTCTTTCTATGAGTATAGAGAGGAAATTTCTTTCTATTTCGTGAACATATTCTGTACCACTCTTTCTATATATATTCGGCAATGGTCGGGTATAGAGAACTGATAATTATTGGATGTAAAAACATTGACCTGTTTTTAGGGGAATTTGGGATATCTTTTGATTAAGTCGGCAACAATAGCAACATTTGATAGTTTATCACAGATTATATGTTATTTATTTCTCAGGAGGATAAATAGTTACGAGAATTATTTCATTGTGGGAGTCAATTATTATTATAATTTTTATGTGGTGTAAATATTATAAACTATAGAATAGCATATTATCTATTCTTAGTTTTCGTTTTTTTAATCTTTATTGCGAGTACATTATAAAGTATGTACCCAATTTATTTGCTACAAGTAGAAGATGAAGAACAACAAACCCAATTAAGTTTGGAGAGAACAATTTATTAATCCTTAAAATCACCAATGTTAAATATATTGAACTTTTTAAGAATTGGATTAATGACAAAAATTAAGAATTAATTTAACACAACGTTGAACAGAAATTTTTCATATCTACAGGTAACACCGTAAATGGCCATAAATACGTATTATTTAGGTGCCCTTTGCACTTGTTTACGTATTAAATTGCAATAATATTAATAATACTTAATTACTCCAAAAATTATTTTTCTTACATAAACATCGTCCATATGACATAAACTTGTATATATAAACCACGAAACACCATAAACATAATATACCGATTTGCACCTTTCCTTTGAATAAAAGTAAACATGCCAACAAAGATGAATCTAAATGATTGTGTGTTAAAAAGAGACAGGGATACTCAAAACATCTGGTGCGTTCTTTTTGACAGATCTCAGATCACATCAGTTAAGGTGATCTGATATAAAGTGATGTGAGTAAGCACCAAAAAGAACGACATCTCAATTGAAGCGCGTGATCTGTCGATAGATTTAAACTTTACGACAGATTCGTATCACCATCTAATAATGTTAATTAATGTATCCATAATTTGTAACAAAAGAAAAATAGATTATGTGTGTTTATTGTTTATATGTCAATGGTTAAAACCTTAGATAACCTTGGTTAAAACTACAAATAAACCAAGCAAATCAAATATTTATTCATCCCCTCCACTTTATTTCCGACTCAATTCCAACTGATACCCCCTTACAAAACATTCAGCATCGGTGAAGGGGAGGAAAAATCTCAACTCACTTAAAGTGAGTAAAACAAAAAGAGCGCTCACATTACTGATGTGAGCTGAGATTAACTGAGATCTCAGTCAAAAAGAACGCACCTATCATAGCAAGACCTAAAATGGTCTTTCTATTACTTTCTACCGAACGAAGTGTTCGTGACACACGACCAATGCCGAAGTTGCTTACAGAATAAGGCTACATTCGTAATCAATTCGCTGGCCAAGTGGCACTTTGGCACGCAAGCCGGCACGAAATTTGCCATTCACAATAACTTCAAAGTCGACTTTAACGCAAGAGCGTTCGTACCTAAATAATTGTCAGGATTCCTTCTACATATGGTCGAAGCATTATTCTGTCTGTATTTAGTTCAGTCTGAGGTTATAATATATAAATTGGATTTGGATTTATTTGTTACAGCAGTATATACTGGAGTTTAGTAGTGATGGACAACGCGAAATATCAATTCAATTATGAATTTTTGTTACAGTGCATATCCAATTACAAACTATTCTACGACCAAGACCAAACTGCATCGACAATTGCCTTTTTTTAAAGCAAAATCAGCATCGTTGTAAGTAAAGTAGAAGTAATGTCCTCCATTTTATTTTTTTAATCAATCAATCGTACGGAAAAATCAAGAAAAACAAACCAAAAACATACAATTCATGAAAATGTCAAACTATCAGACAGATATATCAAAAAACAAATGTTAATGCGCATGTCCCATAGCCGGCACGAAGTGCAAGTCGAAGTGAAAGTTTGCAGCTTGCAAGAAATTTCGACGACTTCAACTTCAACTCTGACGCCAAATTGCGTTGTGAACGATGACACTGAAATAGATTTGCTTAGCTTGCGTGCCAAAGTGCCACTTGGCCAGCGAATTGATTACGAATGTAGCTTAAGGTAAAGTGGTATACGCGGTATTAGTGGTGATGTCATAATCTTAGGTTATGTCAATTTTGTATCCAAATAAACAAAACTAGCCATTTAGATACCATTGGTGTGATTTTGAACCAGATATTATTCCCTCATATTTTGAATATAACTGCTTATTTAGACATTTAGATATACACTAAGACTTTTACAAAGAGATATATTCGATTCCAATCAATATATGTATGTATAACAATATAATTTTAATAAAAGAGCTTTCTAACCTAAACATGCTATTATAAACTTATGAAATACAATTGTTTTAATTCTTTTTCTATCTGTATTGTCTAATTTTAGGTTTCTTCACATAAAGAGTCATGGTACTGTGCTGGTCACCAGGCTGTAAGCATTATGTCAGAGAGAACTGTTTTATAGATTTCCAAAGGATCCAAAAGTAAGAAGCAAATGGATGAAGCTGACAAGGTATCTACATTTTATTTTGAATGTTTATACAATATTTGTAGAACAATAGAACCAGATCCCGGAACTTTTTGTGTAGCTGTCATTTTATGGATGGAGAAAAGAAAATTAGCCCATTATTTTTTTGTACATGATTAATATTTGCAAACAAGGTAGAAGATTTTGTACTGTATATATCGATCTCCCTATAACATATACATTATTATTTGTCATTACAGATCTTTCGCTTTACATTTTTTATAAGTTGCTGTAAATGATTTTTTAAACGTTTACTATTTTAAATTGAAATTCCTTACTTTCCTCTTTCTATTAACTGTAAACCATTGTATTACAAGTAAATATTTCTCTGTGTAATAAAGAAATTTGGAAACGTTTTTGTTTATATTATTTGTTTTTAGATAAAATTGAATATGTTTACACATGTAGTTGAAAAAAAGCCTACAGGTCAAATAAAATTTGAAAGCAACCAACAGAAACTCTGCACCTCATACAAATATGATTTGATTGAGGCAAAGTTGTGACATGATGTTCTGAGTTTTCAGACTAAATGGCATATTTCCAGTCATGTAAATTTGCAGTGTTTTCTCAATTTAATTTTCTTAGCACGAAGCAAACAAAAATTCATAATTATGAAAACATTTTATTATGTTAATATAAACAGTACAAATTTGTAAAGGTAGAATGTTATTCAAACATGTAAATTTTCTTCCATTATTGATGTCGAGCAATTCCCACAATAATGTCACTGGGTATCCATAATATTAAATAGCGCATGTCCTCATGCAATCTGTAATGCACCTTGTATCTGGTGATAATAGTTATATATATTTTTAAATTATCACTAAGTTATTTTCATCAAAATGAATTATGTAATTCCTGTCTTTTGTGAGCTGTTTTAATTTTTCTTCATTCGGATACTTCAATTAAGCATTTTTCACTAACAAACCCATATTATCATTAAAAAAGTTTTCTAGAGAATGTTGAAACATGTTTTGATGACACTAGAACAAACAATCGCTATTATTTATCTTATATTTTCACATAAATCCAATAATCCAGTAAATATAACCTCAAAAATAGCTTTTAAAATCAAAAATACGGGTTGAAGGGTAACTTAAATTATCAAAACTATAATTTTTTATATTGAGTAGGCACGATTACTTACTTTTTAATAATTTATTCCTTTCAAAAACACGTATGAAACGCTTAAATAATCAAAAATCTACACTCAAATGGGATTTCCTATGGCAACAAATTTTGTTTGGATACAGTTTCAAATTGTGACGTCACACTAATCTCGCGTATAGAGAATTTATAGAAAGAAATTTCCTTTCTATGACGATACGGAATACGCGCTCTGGTAGGCATCAAATGAAATGTAACTTCTGTCTAGAGATAGGGAATACGCGTGCGTGTCGTACAAAATGTAAGGAGGAGGTAATTGCAGGAATGCATACCAACGTTGCCGGTTCTACGTTGATGAATCAAGTCTATTTTACTTATGTCAAACCACAGTTGTGAGTGTGACAGTTAGTTTTCTGTTTTCTAAACTGTGGTCAAACCGGTGAACATCGTTCATCGTTGGACATCCCACATTTATGACAAAAGATAAAAGATTGTAGAGTACTCCATAATTTTTGTTTGTTACTAAAAATCTTAATTTGGTTAACGTTGTTCAAGACAATATAAGTCTTGAATCAATTGCAGTTAGAAAAAAAAAGTTATGTTAAATATCAGATATCGTCTGGAAGGAAAAAAGTGGATCTAACACAATAGAAATAATTTAATCTGCATTGAAAAAATATTTAATTTTTTTAGGAAAATTATATATCATATAAGTTCCAGAGATAGAGAGCTGTTAGAAAAATGGATACATATACATTTCTAATTGAAATAGTCGTAGGGGAAAAGATTTTTTACTAAAAAGGAAGGAAAAGTGCAAAACCGTGCACAACGGATGATATGAAATTAATGGAAACAATTCGTTCATGACTAGCTGGCAATTTTCGGAATTGTTGTTTCCTGATTCTAATTGTCTAATTATCCTCATTGAACATAATTTCAATTTTATTTGTACCTACAATGGAAAGATATGCTTTCATTTGGTAGTTTGGTTGTATGTCAAGAGATAATAATAACACTTACCAATGGACTACTTCAATGGTCATCAACCACACACCTTCAGGTTTAAATACCATATGCATTTGCGAAGAAAATACGTAGGATAGGCATCCATTGAGGTGTAAAATTACCGAAATCTACTCTGAGCTAGACATTTGAGTTTTAACTCAGAGCTGACGGTAATATTAGTTGATAAATATCAGTACCTCTATTTCCTCAAAGTATTGTTAAAAAATAAACTCTCATATAACGTTAATAAATTTTAATAAAACAAGAAATATTATACATCATTCAACATACAAAGTATATGTATGATCATTTGAAATACATAAAGAAGTATTTAAATATTCTTTAATGATGGTTTTCTCATTTTCATTCGGTTTTTTGATGTGTATATTCTTCTGGACAGGTTTTTTCTTGGTAGAAAAGAATTCTTGTTTTTCTATATTATTTCCTGGTTCCAGCATGCCAAATGTATTTGTAGTATTGAAGTTTTCATCAGTTGAAGTTTCGTTTGAAATGAGTAATGCTGCCGCTCTCAACTGCGTTAAGGCTAATTTCATCGTTTCTTTTTTAACAGATTTAGTTTTGATATGAGCAGAAATTTGTGATGTTATTGCCAGCATTTCATTTTTCAATGTTTCATTACTAGAATTTGCGTTTGGCACACTTGTTTTGTTCACTTCTTGAACTAAACTGGCAATTTCAGTTGTAGGCTCTGTATGTCCAACATGCAAATTTGTTGATTTTACTGTTTGCATGCATACATATATGAGCACATATAGTTTGTTTCATAAAAAAATCTATACATGTAGATACATTCACACGTATGTACACAAATTGAACAAAAATTACATTAAAGGTTTCAACATTTAGTGACAGAAGTTTGATGGATTAAATATTCTTTACCTGCCTTTGTTTTCAATACATGGGTAGCATCATCTATTCATTGAATCAAAAATGTTGAACATATCTTCTGTGTCTATTATTTATGAATCAGTTATGATCAGAAGATTTTCCTTTCATTATTTTATTTATTCTATCGATTATTTTATCTCTAATGAATTTGTGTAGAGCATTCAAACTTTTATCGAGTCTTCTAACTTTTCTACCATTTAGGTACACATATTTGATAACTTTGTGCATACCTTCAATGTGCATATTTGTATTGATAAAACAATTTTTCCGATAACAATATGCCCATTTGGAAACATTATTTGCATAATGAGAAGCAAGGACTTAGTTTGCTCATCACTTTTCAATTTGGACAGGAAATTTTCAAACCCTTTCTCAAATTCTTCAATGTTGGGTTATGTTTGAAGAAATTTCAGAGTTTTATAAATCCTAGATTTGGTATCCTTATTTGATACCTTACTTAGGTTCTGTTGCAAAGCTCTGTCAACAAGCCATAAGCAAAAAAGCTCTCGCATTGGTAGTCCCATTATTTTTTGCCAAGCGTTGCAGAAAATATTTTGTGATATCAGTCAGGAAGACATCTGATTGTATAATTCGCACAATGTTTTTTATTTCCTCAAAAAACAACTCCATTATAAATGTGTCTTTCCCATTGGAGAACATGAAAGCTGTGGGAAAGCCTTCTCCAAATTCATCTAACACAAGAATTGTTGTTAGCTCAAAATCATAAGGATTTCACCCATGTGTGCTGTTTATAAATATGATTTTATTACCAAATTTTTGGAGCAAATCTTTCTGTATATTATTCATTAATATCAGACAAAAAATCTTCTTTTCTCAAGTTTTGATATAATGCGGATACTTCATTTTGTTTCTTATAAAAAACTATTGGGTTATTATGGCCTTGTCTCATTTCCTTCACCCATAAATCTACACTCACAGCATCATTAGGAAGGAAGGAAATTTTTAAATTAGGGAAATAACTACCAGAACGCACACAATCATAGTAACTCCTTCCTATTGTTTTAGACCCACAATTCTTTGTTTCAGTGGACTTTTGGTATCTAACATTGTTTTTTACTCCAATTGTAGCTATGGCAAAAAGTCTAAGATGATAAGAAAAATAAGATAAAGAATAACAGATTGTACAATTACATATACCTTCGTAAACAGCAAACTTTTTTTTTCTTCAAATTCAATCACAATATTATGTTTCTCTTCCAAATGTTTACGTAAATCTGCATTGTATTTGAAAGATTTTTCGCAGCCATCTAAACATTTGTATAAACATACATCTTGCTGATATTCCACTTCACTTCACTTTTATGCACTTCTCTAACGTGTCTATTAGAAGAACTTTGATTTGCGAAAATCTTATCGCATTCAAAACAAAACACAGCCATCATAAACATTCAAAACAAAACTCACAAATAATAGAAATACACACTGTCACGGTCAGAAAATTGATCAACTATAAACCACAAATCACCTGCTATAAACTTCGCTATCGTGCTGGACGAGTATCGAATATCTTTGGTTATCTTGACTTGAACCATAGAGAAATGATTGCATTATTTTTCTATGACTTGATCAGTCAACGTAGAACCGGCAAAGTTGGTATGAATTCCTGCAATTACCGCCTCCTCAAAATGTACGGTACACTTTAATGTACGATGTGCGTGCCATAGAGAAATAATATTACTTTCCCTATGGTGCGTGCCGTACAATTTTATTGTACTCAGCGTACAATCAAAAACATTTTACTTTGCAGCACCCATATACGTATATGGCAGCACCCAACCGGCAGGCAGCAACACACACATCTCACAATAGAATAAAGGGTCTGTTGGGTCTTGCGTTCGTACATGTAAATTAAATAGGTAAATACGTACGTACTAATCAGATGGATATAATTTTGAACTGATTGCTTACGAAATTTTAGTAAAGAAAGTATTCGTATAATTTTTTTGATTAGTTTGAGAATTGAGACAATTTAATAATAATGTGAGATAATTTTTTTAAATTTATATAATATTCAAATTCAAGTAATTTATAACAAATTTTAGCTTAAAAATTTGAACCCAAAATATTTCAGTTAGTTGTGCATTGTTTTATGAATAATATGAATATAATAATTAAAATAAAACAATATTTAGAGGTATTTATTATTTTGTAGATCCTACAATGCCAGCAAGTATTGTGCGTATCGTAATGTAATCGCAACAGAATTGAACCCCAACAACTACTTAAAACTGTTCATTTGTTTAGTACGAGATATGGGTCACGATTTTCCCTCGCTCGGCCCCGTCGTACAATTGTACGACACGTACTGTACTGTGCTAGTACAACTAAATGTAGTGGTTTGCCCATCACTACTTCTGTCATTCTGACGATGATATTCAGATCGAAACAATTGTCAATTTTTTAGAATTTTCAACATTTTTTTTATTGGTGCCTCATATTTAAAGTGCTATTCAACACTTCGATCTTGATTCCGATTTTGTTTATAATCGAAAACGGATTGATGTTTGTTGAACGACCAAAAAAATTGTCATTTATCATGTCATTTTACAAATCAAATAAATCAATATTGACATAACCTCATCATTATTTTGGTTCATTTCACGTGTATTTCACACTTTTCACAAGTGCATTCAGTTTAATCACGTTTAATTTTATAGAAGCTGTTCTGTTGACTAAAAATGTAATATACAATTGCAAAATATCACACACATCACATAACCCTTTTGCAAACTGTAGTTTATTTAAATTTTTCGACCAATCACATGCTTCCGATTTACGATTGCTTTCAAAAGCATCATAATTTTAGACCGATTATAATCAGAGTGATCGATTGATATCTAAAATGTATAGTACTTTTCATCACATGACAAGCGCAGCCACCATTTTGAAAGAGCGGGAGTTTAAAAGTTTCGTACTGTTTTGTGCAATAATAGCTGGGAATGCAATATTATCTCCACAAACAAATCCAACATTAATACAAATTATTGATGGTGCGGTACTTGTTGAGAAACCAGTTGAAGCGTATAATTGTAAACGACTAAAATGTGGTTAAAGTGTTATGGGCGTTCTCAAAAAGGCAAAATAAGTCTGCTAGTTGAGAAGTTAGCTGTCAATACAGTCTATTATCTAAACGAAATTATGTAAATAATTAGCTGGATAAAATTAGGTGAATAATTGTATCCTACTTAACCATAATTTATTGTTAGAACATGTAGAAACACTCTAAAAATAACATGTGGGTTGATAATGAATATTATTAAAGAAATTTCTGAAATAATAGTATATTAAAGCATAAGTGGATAAAGAGGTCTTTCAAACACGCGCGATTTTTCGAGCACGACGGCGCAGCCGAGTGCTCGAAATAGAGCAAGTGTTTGAAAGACCAGTTATCCACGAATACTTTACGCTATTTTTTTTATTGGTACACTTTGGAATCATGAAATATTATTATTATATTGTTACTATAAAAAAATTGAAGTCCATCCTCGATGCCCAGCCAAGTTTCGTGAACGTCAAATAGTATTTATTTTTAGTTGACGCTACGGGCTGTCAGATCAATAATCAAAAAGTTTCTTTATTTATATTTAAAGGGAAACAATGTATATATGAATATATAAATACATTTTGCAGAAAAAACCAAATAAGACATTGGTTCCCAATGATAATATACAATTTAAAAACTAATAAAAAAAGTTGTCATTGATACTTACGTTTCTCAAGTTGTTGTTGTTACCATGGGGACTTTAAAAAACGCGAGTGTTTGAAAGTTCGATTTAAACACGCTGACGCGTGCTTTAAAAAGGTAATATGCGGCATCAATAAAAAAAACATTTTTTTTTATTGATGCCTCATATTACCTTTTTAAAGCACGCGTCAGCGTGTTTAAATCGAACTTTCAAACACGCGCGTTTTTTAAAATCCCTATGGTAACAACAACAACTCGAGAAACGTAAGTATCAATGACAACTTTTTTTATTAGTTTTTAAATTGTATATTTTCATTGTGAACCAATGTCTTATTTTGTTTCTTCTGCAAAATTTATTTATATATTCATATATACATTGTATCCTTTTAAATATAAATAAAGAAATTGACTGTCTCGACCCTTACTTCGTGGAATATGCTCATATTAGTGTTTTTAAATGAAACTCAAGGTCTCTAGTTAACTAGAGACCTTGAGTTTCATTTAAAAACACTAATAAATAAAGAAACTTTTTGATTATTGATCTGACAGCTGTACCTCGTAACGTCAAATAAAAATAAATACTATTTGACGTTCACGAAACTTGGCTGGGCATCGAGGATGGACTTCCATTTTTTTGTAGTAATAATATAATAATATTTTATGATTCCAAAGTGCACCAATAAAAAAAATAGCGTAAAGTATTCGTGGATAACTGGTCTTTCAAACACTTGCTCTATTTCGAGCACTCCGACTGCGCCGTAGTGCTCGAAAAATGGTGCGTGTTTGAAAGACCTCTTTATCCACTTATACTTTAATATACTAATATTTTAATCATAGGATTACGCGGACATACTAAGTATATCTATATGTTGCAAGTAAGGTTTAGGAGAGTTTAAAAAATAATATATATATTATGTATCGGTTTCAAATAATTTATAACATGTATCACTCTTACTTTCACACTCCATAAGCCATAACAACAGCGTTTTATTTTTCCTTTTCATACAGACATAATAAAATAATAGGGACAAAAAGCAGTTTTAAAAATCACCACTTATCCGTATCGCAATGCGCATGTGCAGAAGAGATACGTGGGTTACGTTACGCGAAACGTATCAATCCGTCACACGTACCTAACGTACCGTATTGCATTCTTATGTTCTATGTTCGCGTTTTTCAAAGGCCAAACGACAAAAGTGATGTTAGGTTAGGTTAGAATTTGAGGTAAAAACACGAAACGCAAAGGTCACTTTAAAAAATATTTTTTAGGTTAAAAGTTAAAACCCAAGAAATGGTTACGTTACCAACGCATTTGCTTTATAACTTTTTTGATTAGTCACATATATCTGTTGCGGAAAGTTGTCGCTTTGTGTTTTTTTTCATAATTAATTTTGATGAAACGTCATATTTTTGACATTTTGTAATAAGTAGTATGATCAAAGAATACACCAACCCAACAAGAAACGAAGCTTGTGCAATTTTAGAATTCATTTTCTAAGTGCGCATGTCAGAGTTTGTGTTTTTAATTGTTTAAAAAATTATTATATCAGTTATGGCGCCAAGAACTTGTGCAGTTCGTGGGTGTCATTCAAGAGATGGAGACGGAACGACTATGTTTAGATTTCCTAAAGATCCTGTAAGGTAAGAGGAATTGTTTCTATATGCAATAAATTATAGGTATATATTTCTTTTTTTATATATGTTATTCTTCCATTGCACCTATACATTGGAATTTGCGTAAATCTATGTTTTGAGTGTTAACATTCCTCTGTCTCTGTGTCTTTGTTAACATAAATAATAATGATAATAATACAATCAATGAATACACTACAATAAGCGTCACTGCTGATGAGTTCAGCTTGAATATGTCGAATAATAATACACAATATTCAATATAAATTGGTAGTAGTTTATTTCTTTTATACACATATGATATATAAAAATATACTTACTTAGCTTTATTTACATTTTAGAGCACAGTTATTGTTGGGTGCATGTAACCATGGAGATTTGTTTGAAAAAACCCTAGACTCTTTACATAACAATTATAAGTTATGTCAACTGAGGATAAATTTACTTCCAAAAGGGGACGTAAAAAGTATCTATGTCTTCAAGCTGTGCCTACAATATTCCCATGGTTAAAACGCAAGGGCCATGTTATATTGAGCGATCCACCAACAAAAATAGCTATTTAGTCTGGTAAATATTAAATTTAAGTAAACATTACAATCAGTTGTTATTGATACTTATTTTTGCCACCTTAGTGCAGAATTAATTATAACTTCAACAGGATTCATTATTACCTTATTGGCATTTTGTTTATTTGTTTATTACAATTATTTTTATAATTACAGATACCATGCCGTTTGAGCAAGTGGGACATTCGTCTGAAGCCGCCACAAGACATATTGGTGATACTTCTCCATCTGTTGGTAAATATAATCATCATTTGGATTCAACTCTTGTAAATAATATGCATCAAAATAGATGGCTTTCTTATAATTAGATTGCACTTAGCCTATCTGTGAATCGCCATATGCTTTGTATTTAAACACCTGTATAGAATTGCAATGTAAATGTTATGTATTCTTTAGAGTGTAGAGTGACAAATATAAGAATGTTTGACATTTTTTGAACCGATTATTTGAAATTGCTGTTAATTACAATTATTTTTATAATTACAGATACCATGCCAGTTGAGCAAGTGGGACATTCGTCTCAAGCCGCAACAAGACATATTGGTGATGCTTCTATATCTCTTGGTAAATATAATCATCGTTTAGATTCAACTCTTTTAGATAATATGCATCAAAATAGATGGCTTTCTTATAATTAGATTGCGTTTAGCCTATCTGTGAATCGCCATATGCTTTTTATTTAAACAGCTGTATAGAATTGCAATGTAAATGTTATGTATTCTTTAAAGTGTAGAGCGACAAATATAAGAATGCTTGACATTTTTTGAACCGATTACTTGAAATTGCTGTTTATTACAATTATTTTTATAATTACAGACACCATGCCGTTTGAGCAAGTGGGACATTCGTCTCAATCCGCCACAAGACATATTGGTGATGCTTCTCCATCTCTTGATAAATATAATCAACGTTTAGATTCAACTCTTGTAGATAGATGACTTTCTTATAATTAGATTGCATTTAGCCTAACTGTTTTGTTTTTCTTATACAATAGTCTGTTTTATGGTTTTGCTAAAATGGAAAAATGTTGGTTATTCATTCAAAGTTCACTTGCTATCAATGTAAGAAAACGTTCCTGCTGGTCTTCAGAAAATAGACACTGGAAAATGTGATGGATGAATAGAACAACACATTGTCTATAATAAATCCGTGCATATAGTCTTCCTCTATTTTCCTTTTTTGTTTCAGATAATAGATCTTCCAAAATTCTTATTGAGATGGAGGAACCCATACATTTACAATATCCCTCAGCTTCAACTCAAACACCACAAAGCATGACCTTTGGCACACCACGAAAGTAAAAGTTTAGGTTTAAATTGAAGACAATAAAAAAAAGTTATTCAAGAAAACATGTAATGTGGAGGCAACACCAAAATATAGCCCTAAACTCTTTAGAGATATGTGTGATAATTTTTTGACCAAACCATTGGCAGACATTGTCAAAACCCAAATTAATTTAAAAAACAGAAAATCACTTGGCAGGCGTTATTCTGATGAATTAAAGAAGGTTGCCCTCACTTTGTATTTTTTAGGACCTAGAGCATACAGATTTCTTAGAAAAATAATAAGTCTACTCCAAGAACTTTGCAAAACATGACCAAAGGTTTAGTTTCTCAAGCAGGTTTAGGTAATGAAGAAGTTTTTCAAGCAATAAAAATGAAAACAAACACAATGTTACCACAGACAAACATTGTGGTATAATTATTGATGAGTTGTCTTTAAAATCTTTTTTGTACTTTGATAATTGAAAAGATGAGATAATTGGTTTATGTGATTTTGGAACTGGAACAAAGGAAAGCTTGGTGGCAAAACATGCTTTGGTCATTATGGTAAGAGGACTGTATACCAATTGGAAGTTACCAATTTCTTACTTTTTTTTTGATTCTGAATTTGAGGCCGAAAAATTACTACATGTCGTAACAAAATGCATATGCAAATTGTTTGACTGTGATTTGATTGTGGATTGTTTAGTAAGTGACATGGGATCTAATTTTGTTAAACTAAGCAAACTTCTTGGAGTTTCTAAAAATAATCCAGAATTTCAAATAAATAATAAAAATATTGTATACATATTTGATCCTTGTCACTTAATTAAAGCATTTAGAAATAATTTAATAAACAATGTTTTTTCTTTTGATGATAAGAAAACGTCCTGGACATTTGTAAAATCTTTTTATGAATATGACAAAAAACAGTCTTTCAGATGTGCACCAAAACTTACAAACTCTCATATATATCCAACAAGTTTTGAAAAAATGCGTGTTAAACTTGCAACTCAGGTAATAAGCAATACTGTGGCAAGTTCAATGAATACATATATAAGTTTAGGAATACTTCCTACAAGTGCCATAGGGACCATAGAATTTATTGAAAAGTTTGATAAGCTTTTTGACATGCTCAATTCTGTGGACTTAAGAAATTCCAATCCTTACAAAAATGTTTTTGAAGGCACAGATTTTCAATTAAAATATTTGGATGAAATGGTGGAATTTATTACAAAATTGAAAATATTTGATAAAAAAGATGTGGATGTTACCGCCAGATCGAAGTGCAGAAATTGTTGTGTTATAACAATAAATTCTTTAAAGATTCTCTGGAGTCGACTTTCCTCGGACGATTTTAAATATCTACGCTGTAGAAGAATCAATCAGGATTGTCTTGAAAACTTCTTTGGTTCTATCAGGTAACAAGGTGGTAATTCTATAAATCCAACTCCCATACAATTTCAAAGACCTTTTAAAAAATTATTTTGCCAAACATACCTCCTTTCAAATAATATGAATTGCATTAATGACACGGATCAATTATTATTAAATCTAAGATCTATGCAATCAAGTAGGAAACAATCACAAAAACCAATACCTGAAATTTCATTAAAAGCAATATCTCTTCCAGATACAGATTACCGCCAACAACCAGCAATTATACAGAATTCTTTTAATTATGTATGTGGATATTTGATTAAAAAATGTATTAATATTCATAGTTGCAATACCTGCATTCAGTATTCTTGTGAAGTAAGAGATCTAGACATTGGTCATTTGTTAACATATTTTAAGGCATACAACAATGATTTTGGTACTTTTGGAAGTTTGAGAGCTCCAAGTGAAACATTTGTGGAATATATATATATATATATATATATATATATATATATATATATATATATATATATATATATATATGTATATATATATATATATATGTAAAGTTGGAAAAATTGTTTACTTCATCTTTCGAAACAGGGCAACATATTTCACATAATATATATTTAAATATGCAAAAAATAGAATTTCATCATCCATGTGGTTCATTCCCCCTGGAATAAGTTATTAAATTATTCATTAAGTTGAAAATATTTTATTCTCTCAAATATTGCAACAACAATTTTAAAATAAAAAAAAAATAATAAACGGAAAGAACATCCGAAAATAATGATTTTATCCCATCTGTAGGATGGGATAAAATCATTATTATTATATCATAGCTCTGTCTTTGCAGCAGCTAGTGAGCTCGTTTAACAACACTCTTCTATCTTTGGCACTCTCTGTAAACTTAGTAAACCTTGGCGTTAGTAACACTGTAAACTTGTAAAGTAACTAGTATGATTTTACTGTATAATAAATGTTTCTCAATATTGTATATATATATATATATATACCAAAGAGTTATAACTCTTTAATTGAAACGCTTCCATTTTTATTATATCCCTATTCTCATATTTCATGCAGTTATATATGCTCAATCTAATGAATAGTTCTAAAATATCTGAACCACGTGTGAAATACTTTGGCAATCAAACACTTCACTAAATATTAAAGTAAATGCTTCTTCCAATTGACAAATACAATTTATAAAGTGTTCATTTGGAACCCTAAAGCCTCCAATAATAATTTTGCCCTTATTATACTTTTCAAAATATGTCAATAGCAGCTTTGTATCCAGATCTCCACATTCTTTTGAGAATTCTATGCACGTTTCACACCTGTGACATAATGCTTTCTTCATCAAATAGCCACAAACAAAATTGAACGCATTTAAAATTGTCAGTTCTTCGTTCCTGTAATCTGATAATGATATTGCTACATTCTGAACTGCTGCTTGGTGAGTTTCAGGAATAGTGCAAACAGTTGTTGAATTCAACTTAATTAATAAATTGTGCAGGTCATCAGTACAGTACATTTCATTTGAAATGGTAAATTTTTGGCAAAACACTTTTCTAAAGGCATGTTCAAATTGGATAGAAGTGGGTTTAATACAATTGCCCCCTTGCTTCTTCATACTACCAAAGAAACTTTCAAGAGAATCTGTATTAGTTCTGTGCAGTGTAAATATTCAAAATCATTGGATTACAATTTTTTTAACTACTTATTGTGTTTGTTCTGCATTTCTTCATCCTTGTTCAGGAAGTAACACTTCCTCTCTTTTTATTGAATCTTAAATGTCCTTGTGGACAGTAACAAAACTCATCCCTTCTCCAGTATTGGAGGATCCTCCACGACATAAGCATACAAATTCTCCTTTACAAGCGATCACAAAAAATAAGCTAGTGCCACAAGAAGTACTATATTATGTGTGTTTAAGTTATATTGTAATATTAATTGGAGGGATTACCAAAAAAACAGCATAAACTGTTCAACCAGAAAAAAGCACAAAATATGATGATAATTGAAAAACGCAGCATAACTTCGATAACTATGCAGAAAAGTTTACTGTCGCTACTTTTTTATAACTTCTTTGTCACATACACCAGTAGATTTTCTCTTGTAAAATATTTAATTCAGAATCTGGTGAAGTGTAACTTTTAAATATATCAATTATAAAAATTTTGTATTCAAGTACCATACTTATTGTAATTTTATATCATCATTTACTGAAATTCTTTCTATTGTAAACTGGTATTCTAAATATATAATCTATATTATTGTATTGGTTCTTATACTCACCCTATATCCTACATACAGCGCTACTTAAATACATACTTACACATATAATTTCGATAACAATATAGAAAATAAAAATCATTTGGTTAAACAATAGCTCGTTATTTTTAATTATGGATGGAACTCCAAAAACAGAACCTAAAACTGTATGTATGAAGAAATGCTAAAGTATATTTTTCACATTGTTTGTTAAGCTGTTAAATTAACTTTAACAATTCATAAATTAAGTTTAACAGACCTATTGTGAAAATTAAACTTTGGTATTTCTTCATCTTTAATGAGTTTTCACCAATTATCAACCATCATTCAAAATATTACACGGTTGGATGCTTAAATATTTCTTTGACAATTAATAATTTGTCGAAACAAGCCATAAAAATAAACAATAATTATTTGAGATTATTTGGTTTCACTTTTTTGCGTGTAGGTAAGATTTAATTTACATTTTTTGAACACTTTTCTTAGTGTAAAATCAAGTAACGATGCTCAGTTATCTGTCAACGTCAGTTTCAAGGTCACGAAATTTTGCCCCCAAAACATCAAAGGATTTACGCCGGCTTTCGCTTCTTGTTGTTGGTGTATTCTTTGGTATGATTGAATTTGAAGTGACCAGTTGCACTTTGTAAACGATAATTCATTAAAAATTAAACTTTTCTGGTATTTTTACTGCATCCAGATCCAAGTATTGTCCTTTTATTTGACGTATTCAGTCACCGGGTAGGTGGATCTCGAATATTTATCATTTGGCGACCGTGACAGGACGGACTATGGAGAAGGTGGAAAAAGTACTTGCGGTTCAAAGGTATTCTTTTGACCGAGTCTTCGATGGAATTATGATACTGTTCGAAAAAACTGATTTAGATAAGGTAGAAATACATAGTAATATACGCATTTTGGAACAGAAATTTGTAATCCTGATGGATTTGCACAAGCAAGTTTTGGATTACCTCACAGACGATGATGAAGCTTTGAGTTTTGAGATTTCAACTGCCGATGAGTATTCTACGAAATATTATAAGGTGAAGCTGTTGGCTGACAATATTTCGAATAAAGATTATGTAGCTGATAGTATTTCTTAGTATTCCAGCAGCACCAAAAGGAAACTCAAGTTACCAACCATTGAGTTCAAGAAGTTTGGTGGTGAAATTAAAGATTGGCTTCCCTTCTGGAGCCAATTCAAACGAATTGATGACGATGAGGACATTGCTCCAGAGGATAAATTTCAATATTTAATTTGTCACAACCTAAACACCCGGCCTTGGGACTCCGCTCAGGTAGTGAATTCGGCCTTCGTTACACTATTTTTTATTACTTCAATTGGGATAAGGTGAATCAACAACCAACATTTAGGGACAAATGGATTTATTTGACACACAATAATAAATTTACAAAAACCGCATATTCTCGATACAAATACGAATAAATATTAGTTATACAGTAAAAATGTCCAACTCAATATTTTATATATATATATCAAAAATAAGTTAAAGACTTATCTTGGGAAGACTCGGGACGTACAGCTCGCAGCAGTAGTCAAGAGTTGAGACGTCGTTGTCTGGACTTGGACGCTGTATGATCCGGTGGAGTGGATAGTGTGTAGAGTCCGGAGCGGTCCGTAAAGGTAAGTCCGTGGAGGTTAAGTTGTAAACGGTCCTTAAGGTAAACGCTACAGGCTGCAGAGCTGTAGGGAAATAAATAATAAAACAGGAGAAACAGTAAAAAATTGAAAAGGAGGAATAAAATGAACAGGTAGGAGCTTATACTCCAATACATACAAAAATTTGAATTTAATTTTCAAAAAACCACAGAAAACTGTTCATTCTTATCTGTCCTGTTCCCAAAATAATCAGAAAAAGCAAATTTAAATCGGTGGAAAATAACCATATAAAGAATCTGTTATAAATTCGCTTCATAAAATAACTTAGGGCGCCACCAGATTTTTTTAAAGAAAGATAATAACGGCGAAGAAAAAAAAAGTAAAACGCCATAACAAAAACATTGTTTTTTTTAAAAAACGAAATAATTTAACTAAATAGAAAAATCGAAATAGAATCATTTGTAAGCACACAATTACAATTTGAAAATATATAGATAACTTACCAGCGAAGAAAATTAAAAATCACACACAAAATGATATGATTAAAAAGGAGAATACTGAATACTTCTCAGCGAAGAAATGAACCAAAAGAGCGAGTTCCACTTCAATCGTAGTTTAAGTAGATATTTTAACGATGGCAAAAACGATTACCGATGTCTTCCTAATATTTGAAATAATAGGAATTGGAATTAGATGTGGGAGTAGCCGTCGAATGAGTAACGCTCCAAAATAATTGATGACAGCGACATGTTACAAATTCAAGCGACCATTCCAAATACAAGATCTCGTCAATTGGTTGAAAGTTACCCACCGAGTGCGGAAAATTATCATCCGAAAGCGATTGTAAGCCTCAAGAGCAGATTTGGAAGGAAAGATCTTCTGGTGGAGTTTTATGTACGAGAATTATTGAAGCTGGTGTTGAACAAAATAATAATAAACTCAGTTTTCTCTATGATAAAATGGAATCCCAACTGCGATCGTTAGAAACTCTTGATGTTACTTCTGATACTTGCGCGGCTATGTTGTATCCGTTGATGGAGTCCTGCCTTCCTGAAGATCTTATACGAGTATGGCAAAGGAGTAGCCTTTGCGATAGTCAATCTACTCTCAAATATCGCTTTTGTCATTTGTCCGGAAAGAAGTAGAGAACGAGGAAATAATTATTTTGGCTGTATCAGGATTCGACATGCATAGCAAACCAAAAAAGAAGTTTGATTCTTCAAAAACTCATGTTTTGCCGGCAACTTCTGGGTTAATGAATAATAAAATGCAAAAGAAATGTCATTTTTGTAGCGGAGCCCACTCTAGTGAGATTTGTGCAGATGCCAAGAAGTTGACTTTGTTTGAACGCAAAAAGAAGCTTATCGAAAGAGGATGTTGTCATCAGTGTCTGAAATATGGCCACATTTCTAGAAAATGTCGGGTTAATGTAGTGTGTACTGAGTGTAATGGTAGACATTTTGCTATTATGTGTCCCAAAAACGAAGAAACAGACTCGAAACTTCCCGAAACAGCAAAAACAAACATAGAAAACAACTTATCGAATAGTTCATATTCTGAAGTTTTTCTGCAAACTTTAGTTGTCAATTTAAACTCAAGAACAGCTCGTGTGATCATTGACACTGGTTCTCAGAAGTCATATGTGACAAAGTCTGCAGCTATAGAGATGGGTTACGAATGCTTGAGACAAGAAGAGATCATTCACGTCTTATTTGGTAGCACTAAAACGAACGCTTTGAAACACAACTGCTATCGTATAAGGTTGAGCAGTTTGAAGAATGAATATTCTTGTAATTTTGAAGCATTAGATCAACCTCTGATATGTACCAATGTAGCATGTATTCGAGAAGGTCCATGGATGAGCAAATTACAATCAGTTGGTATTGAAATCTCTGACATTCGAGGAGGACCTATTGATATCCTTATTGGAGCTCATATCGCAGGTAAACTGTTCACTGGAAACCGTTATCAACTGGAAAGTGGTCTTGTAGCACTAGAAACTCTTCTGGGTTGGACATTAATGGGCAAAGTTGACGACTGTTGCAAAAGAAAACCTGAAACATTGATTGCACTGTATGTTTTCGAGAAATGAATACATTTCTGATTTGTGGAATTTAGATGTCATTGGAATATCTGATCCTGTACAGAAAAGGACCCAGAAAGAAATCGAGGAAGACGTCATGAATCATTTTCGCAATTCTGTTCGGAGAAACGATGATGGCAGATATGAAGTATGTATGCCTTGGATAGAATATCACCCCCCCCCCTTTGCCGAGTAATTATGGGATAGATTCTAAAAGACTTGTTTCCTTGGTAAAGAAGCTTGATTCAGATGGTTTGCGTGTCCAATACAGCGACGTATTGAAAGGATGGTTGCATGAGGGTATCATTGAAGATGTTCCAGAAATAGACTTAAAAAGAGAGGGACATTATCTACCCCACCGACATGTAGTGAAAAAAGGCAATGCGACTACAAAAATACGATCAGTTTTCGATGCCTCTGCTAGAGAGAAAAATCAGCCATCTCTCAATCAATGTCTGGAGAAAGGCATAAATTTAATTGAGTTGATACCGTCTTTATTGATCAGATTTCGCCTATCAAAAATTGGGGTTATATCTGATATAAGAAAAGCTTTCTTGCAAATTAGTTTGAGTGTTCAAGAAAGGGATTTTTTGCGTTTTTTGTGGTTTGATGACAGGAAAATTGAAATCATACCGCCATGCAAGAGAAGTTTTAGGAGTAACTTGCAGCCCCTTCCTGTTGGGAGCAGTAAGTGAATGTCACCTAAGAAATATCTTGGAAAGCACGGACAATTCTGAAACGAAATCAACAATAATTCAACTACTCGAGAGTTTTTATGTAGATAACTGTGTAACGAGTGTTAACAGTAAGGAAGAACTGAAGAATTTCATTGAAGTTTGCACAGAGTTATTTGCCTCTGCCCAGTTCGATTTGAGAGGGAGGGAGCACACAGTTTTGGACAAGCCCCCAGTAATTTCGAATATTTCTCCAGTATTGGAACTTTATTGGGATAGAAACTCGGATACTTTACAGTTGAATTCAGATTGGTTCCAAGAACTTGATACCGAAATAATTACGAAAAGAGTGATTTTATCAACAGCCCATCGACTCTTCGATCCAATTGGCTTTTCATGTCCGGTTTCCCTGTGCCCCAAATTGTTGTTGCAGCAGACTTGGGAGTCTAAGATTGGATGGGATACACAGGTACCAGAAGAAGTCAAGAAAAGTTTTTTGAATTGGGTGGCTGATATTTCAATCCTCATGAACCTGAAAATCCCTAGAATGTTGTTGAATTCATCCGAAGGAAGAAATCATTGTAGTCTGCACGTGTTCTGTGATTCCAGTCAATATGCCTACGCCACAGCTATATTTTTGAGATCCGAAACATGTTATGGCGTACATATACAACTCGTCCAAGCAAAATCCAGAGTTTCTCCAGTGAAACGATTAACTATTTCTCGGCTTGAGTTGTTAGCAGCTACAATAGGTGCCAGATTATCTCAAACAATTACTAAAACTATTGACCGGGCTCTACTAGTTTTATTGGTGGTCTGATTCGACAACAGTTTTGTCGTGGATAAAGGATGACGAAAATTGGAAACCTTTTGTCTGGAACCGTGTAAAAGAAATTCGAAGCTTAACGAATAAGAATGCTTGGTTTCATGTTCCTGGAGACCTGAATCCAGCCGATCTACCTTCCCGTGGCTGTTCACCGAAAAGACTGATCGAATCAAAATGGTGGGAGGGGCCTCAATGGCTGAGACAATCCCCAAAGAACTGGCCGAACCAAAACTTTATCAGTGATGAAGAATCAATAAATTCTGAAATAGGAAAACGTACAATATCTTCGAACTTATCTACGAAAATAGATTTTTCCTGGTATCATGAACGAATTTCAAAATACGAAAAAATTCGAGTTTTTGGTTGGATAAGAAGATTTCTCTCAAACTGCCGATGTCTTCAAACAGATGAAAGATTGATGGAGAAAGAATTATCTATCGCAGAAATCCTCGTAGCTGAGAAATGCGTTATTAAGTTGGTGCAGAATGAATCTTTTGATGGACTTGATGATCCAAAGCTGAAAAGTTTGTGTCCCTTCATTGATGATGATAATATCATCAGATTGAAAACAAAAATATCTGAACGGAATGATTCCATGGACTTTTGCTATCCAATTGTTTTGCCATACAAGCATCCTGTAGTTAGTAAACTTGTATTTGATGAACACGTGAAAGCTTCGCATGTCGGTGTTCAATGTTTACTCAGCTTACTAAGAGAAAGGTTTTGGATACTAAAAGGAAGAAAAACCTTAAGATCTGTCGTTTCTCGATGCACAATTTGCCGAAGATTTAATGCAAATCATGTGGAAGTACCACCTGTTCCACTACCATTGGATAGAGTTCGACAAGCTCACATATTCGAAGTAATTGGTGTGGATTTAGCCGGTCCACTGTTTATTCGAACAGGAGCAAAAGTATGGATTTGTCTCTATACATGTGCTATTTATCGAGCTGTGCATTTGGAAATTTTGTCTTCACTTTCTACGGATGTTTTTCTACAATCATTTAGACGATTTGTGGCAAGAAGGGGAAGACCGACGACTGTCTACAGCGACAATGGCACAAATTTTATTGGTGCGGCAAATGAATTCGCTAAGTTGGACTGGAAAATTATTAAATCTTTTAGTACTGCGGAGAGAATAGAATGGAAGTTCAATCCTCCAACAGCTGCCTGGTGGGGTGGTTGGTGGGAGAGGTTAATTGGAATCATCAAAGATCTACTGCGAAAGGTATTGGGGAAAGCATCTCTGTCATGAGGAATTATCTACCGTTTTATGCGACTGCGAATCGATATTAAATTCCAGACCACTGACGTATATGCACGAAAATCCCAGAGACCTCATTCCATTGACTCCTGCGATGTTTTTGCGAGAAATTCAAGAATCTGGAGTTCCTGATTTGGATGCCGTGGAAAGTGCAGATCTTAGAAAACACTTGAGGTACAGGATGAAATTGAAAAATGATCTTCGTAGGAGATTCAGAAATGAATATTTGGGACAACTGAAATTGTCATCCAAAAAATTCAATGCGAAAGAGGTTAAAGTAGGTGATGTCGTTCTAATAGGGAATGATAATTTGAAACGGCTAGACTGGCCTTTAGCTTATATCGAAGAACTAATTCCTGGACGAGATAATAAAATACGACTTGTGAAATTGAAAACTATCAAAGGATCAATATTAAGACCCCTCCAAAGAGTATACCGGCTAGAACTGAACTGTAGTGATGATTTAGATCTGAACTCCTTATCGAAAACTTTGGAACCTTCAGAGAAGCCATATCTTGAGAGAGCTGATGTCAATCAAATAGAAAGCGTGGAAGAAATTTACGAGACTCCTGAAGTTACCACCAGATATGGGAGAAAAGTAAAACCTCCTCAAAGATTCGCAATGTAGCAACTCAAGCATTAAGTTATTGAACAAGGTTAAATAAACTCAAGGTGGGAGAATGTTGCGGAAAGTTGTCGCTAATGTTGCGGAAAGTTGTCGCTAATGTTGCGGAAAGTTGTCGCTAATGTTGTGAAAAGTTGTCGCTTTGTGTTTTTTTTTCATAATTAATTTTGTTGAAACGTCATATGTTTGACATTTTGTAATAATTAGTATGATTGAATTTGAAGTGACAAGTTGCACTTTGTAAACGATAATTCATTAAAAATTAAAGTTTTCTGGTATTTTTACTGCATCCAGATCCAAGTATTGTCCTTTTATTTGACGTATTCAGTCACCGGGTAGGTGCATCTCGAATATTTAACAATATCCGTTACGTATACGGATAAGGATAAGTGACGTATTTTAAAAATTGCTTTATGTCTCTAATGTCGACTTGAAAAATTTATTTTTTAATTAAAACACCCATTATTTTAATTTTAACTTAATTTTATTTTTAATAAATATCATTTGTTTAATGTTTGTTGATTTTAACTATTTGTACACATGTACTTTAACATGCTTATTTACAAAACGGTACGAAAAAGATGGCTGAACTGCACGCATGCGCACAAAAAATAATTGTGATGAAAAGGTCTATTGTTGAACATGTTGTTTTTTAAATGACAGGAAATGATTGTTGAATAGCACTATTGCCTCATGTTTAAATCGAACTTTCAAACACGCGCGTTTTTTAAAGTCCCTATGGTAACAACAACAACTCGTGAAACGTAAGTATCATTGACAACTTTTTTAATTAGTTTTTAAATTGTATATTGTCATTGTGAACCAATGTCTTATTTGGTATTTTCTGCAAAATTTATTTATATATTCATATGTACTGCATTGATTCCTTTTAAATATAAATATATAAGTCCAATGATCACCTGAATGCTATTAGATGTTTACATATTGCATAGTTTTAAGGTGTACTAAAATAAACCCACTTGAGTTGTTTACCATCATGGCCAAAATTATTTAGTATTTGCTGTACACTATATTTTTTATAATAATAATGAAAAAATTTGCTTAACGATATATATTAGTATTTTTATTATTTATAATAGAAGCATCTTTAATCTTTGCACAAGGCTGGCAGAAGAATTCGCTGATGAGATGTATTTTGTTAGAGAGTACCAGGCTCCCTGATTTTACTTTTCCGCCAACCTATCTAATATGCGAGTAAAGTATTGGTTTACCCACAAAAAAGTTGGAAATTTGAATTTTTTTTGAGTTATTTTTACGTTATCCGTCAACAACAACACGAAAAAACGGTTTTTAGAAAAAAAATCCTGTGTGTATGTCGTCGTCGTCGTTGTCGTCGGCCACTTTTCCTTGCAAGTCTTGTTAGCACGATACAGCCTCCGGAGTGCAATAAGTCACCAATTTTATGATGGAATATTGTTAAGGACATTTCACAGATGAACCCTATTGATTTTCAGCTCACCAGAGCCAGTACAACGGGTGCTATGGTACTTGAAGTACGACATTTTGTCGTTTTTCGAGAAATTTCAGTTTGTTAGCACGATACAGCCTCCGGAGTATATACAAGTGATGAATTTTATGATTGGATATTATTCAGAGCGTCTTAAAGATGAACCCTATTGATATTGAGCTCACTAAAGCCAGTACAACGGGTGCTGTGGTACTTGAAGTACCAAATTTTTGTCATTTTTGGAGAATTTTCAGTTTGTTAGCACGATACACTCTCCAGAGAGTATACGATTGATCAACTTTATGAATAAGTATTGTTCAAGGTGTCTCACAGATGTACCCTATTGATTTTCAGTTGACTAGAGCGAGTACAGCGGGTCCTATAAAACTAGATATACTAAATTTTTGGTTATTTTTGGAGAAATTTCGGTTTTTTAGCACGATACATCCCCCGAAGTGTATACAAGTAACAATTTTATGATATTGTTCAGGGCCACAGATGCGGAAAAGTTAGTTTTAATCTTTAAAACCGTTTATTTAATACTCTCATTACCTGAGAATTGCTTCTTTGGCAGATCTTTCTATCACCAGATGTAGAGGTGTGAGACCTGTAATGATCTCAGTGCCCTAATTAGACACGTTCTCATAGCTCCAGTGATGCACACACAGGCAAGCCTTTGAACTTTGTCGAGGGTCTTCCTCGTGCTGTACTGACTTGCTTTTGTACGCCAAACTATTGCCCCATGCGTAATTGCTGGTCTCACAATCATGGCGTACATCTATAGCAGTATTTTTGGGTTACAGCCCCACCTCTTACCAGCTAGATTTCTGCACACCATCAAAGCTCTTAATGTTTTACTAGCAGTTATTTCAACATGCTTATTCCACAGAAGCTTACTGTCTAGGGTTATCCCTAGATATTTAACTTCTGATTTTCATTCTATGATTTCCCCGTTTAAGGATATGGGTTTCATGGCTGGAAGTGTTCTTTTCCTTTTCCGGGTACATGGAATTACGATGGTCTTGTTTGGGTTAATGTTTAGCCCCACTGACAAGCACCATTGCTCAATGAATCTGAGGCCTTTTTGTAATAAATCACACAAGGTGGTTTCGAACTTGCCTCTGGCTATTAGAACTGTGTCTTCAGCATAGCCCATACATTCGAAGCCAAGCTCCGTTAGCCTGTAGAGCAACTCATCTACTACGAGGCTCCATAGAAGGGGAGATATCACTCCCCCTTGAGGTGTCCCCCGAATGGCTTTAACTGAGGTGGTTTGATTCCCCACCTGTGTCTCAGCTATCCTCGTCGTCAACAACTCATACTTCCATTTTACAATGGTTTCATTTACTCCTCGCCTTTTTAGTGCTTCTTTGACAGACACATGAGCTGATATATATCCACGAATGCGCACATTGTGATTTTTTTGTTGTTCAGAGTTCTCTGGATGACTTCGATCAGCTGATACAGAGCCGTCTCAGTTGATCGACCCGCTCTGTAGGCATGCTGACAATTATGAAGTGGTATATTCTACAGGTTCTTTATTCTTATGTAGTTATCCACTACTTTCTCCATCGTTTTGATTAGAAACGATGTTAGACAGATGGGTCTAAAATATCGAGGATCAGTCCCTTCTTTTTTCCCTATTTTTTGAATGAAGGTTACCCTTGCATTTCTCCATTTTCTAGGTATTAGACTCACTACTAGACTGCTTGTAATCGTCAGCAGGTGATGAAGAATCTCCTCTATCCCTTGCTGCAGGAGTGCTGGAAATATTCCATCCACTCCTGGTGATTTATATGGTTGAAAGGTACTTATATTGCCCATTCCAACAGTTGTCTGGTAAATATTTTCTTAGCAATGTCCCAATCTTCCTTGCGGGATTTTTTGGTATAATTCATCGCTATTTCAGTGCTTGTTGCTGGTTCACTACCTGGAAAGTGGGTTCTAAGAAGAAGAATCGATCATTCCTCTTCACCTTCCGTGTATGATCCGTCTGGCTATTTCAGCGACATTGTGGGTTTAGTACCCCCATTTGCCATGACGTTTTGTAGTCTGGCCGCTGTGAGTGGAAGCGATCTTTTCGCAAAAGGCTTGAAAAGTAAGCCTTTTGGCCTTCCCAATCTCTTTATTGTACTGAGTAAGCTTCTCACTGTACCCCTGCCAATTACCGTCACGTTTGGCTCTATTAAAGAGCCGACGGACCTCTTTTCTGAGGTTTGACAGGTTCTCATTCCACCAAGGAGCATCCTTTTCTGACCGAGCTTTTGACAGTGGGCAACTGGAATGAAAAGCTTCCATTATTGCCTCACTGACCTATTCGACTCTTTGTTCCAGGTCGTAGTTCGGGTAATTTACCCCAATCACTTCGACGTGTTCCAAATTGTCCTTCAGATTGGTCTTGCAAAGAGACCAATCAGTATTTCTAGGGTTTCGGTTTATAGGAATCGAGGTAGTATCCTAAATTCAATGATCCTATGGTCGGAAAGTGATGGCTCGCTCATCACCCTCCAATCTTTTACATTTTTCCTAGCAGCAACATTAACAATTGTTACGTCTAGGACCTCTTCTCTTGCTCTCGTGACAAAAGTGAGGGTTGTTCCCACGTTTAAGGTTTCAAGGTTATTTGCTAAGAGATATTCTAATGAACACTCACCTTTTGCGTTGTCGTTAGTGCTTCTCCACACGGTATTGTGCGCGTTGGCATCACAACCAATTATAATTGGCAGCCGTCTGCTATTGCAGTATCTCACTAGATCTTGTACTTCTTCTGGCGGTGTCATCGGCCCGTCTCCAGCGAAGTAGGCAGAGGCAATGACGATGTCTCGGTCGATACCCCCAATGTTGAGGTGAACCATGATTGGAAACAAGGTCCCGTGACACGTATTTTGAAGCACAAATATATTTTATGTTATTTCTTATGATTACACAGGCACGCGGAAATACTTTGCCTTTGATCATAAATCATTTTAGAATCCTTGCATGCCAAACCTTTTATTTGGCGTTCTTTGTTGATCCATATGGTTCTTGGATCAGTACAATATCCAGATGTAGTCTAGCGAACAACCTTGCAATCACGGCTGAAGCTCCCTTCGCGTGATGCAGGTTAATCTGAGCTACATTCGTGAACGTGAATTATTATGGATGAGAGAGGCCGAGTTACTCAGCCTCTATTCATTCCCCTCCTTTATCTCTCCCTGACCCTCCTCGACCACCATGACAATATCTTCCTCGAAGTTCTTGATCTCGAGTCAGACTCTGGACCCCCCAGGCTGCTCCGCCCAGTTTCCTGGGATGCAGAGGCGATCTCCACCAGAGCCGGAGGAGATCTCGGGTTGACCCAAGGTCAAGCTTTCCCCTTTTCCAGAGGTTCCGAATGTGGAGGGTATCTCTGTGGGAGGCGCATAATAACCTGCTTCCTGGCCTCTTCAGGGGATATTCCCTAATTGAAGAGTCGCAGGTATTTCCGCACCTCTGCTCCACTGAGGCCTTTTCTCCGTAGGTCGTCTATGCCGCCCGGTTCTCCCAATTTTGGGAGGTCGAACGGCATACGACCTTTGTGCCGTTTGGCATTTTTTCCCCTCTGTGGGGTGCCCGAATGAAGAGGTAGAGGTCTTCTCCACTACTTTTCCGGTGGAAGTTTTACTTTCTCTCTCCATAAATGGTCCCACGAGAAGCTAGGGTCATTACGGTCCACCGCTGCAGAGCCCCGCATGCCGAGGTGAGGGGTTCAATACTATGGAGTTCCCCCCGGTGCTCCAAGGTCGAACGCAGTAATGACTATTCTCCTATATAGCCACGCATCCTTCGGCCTGGTTTCCCACCTTGAATAGGTTTTTAATGAGGTTGTCTCCTCTTGGTCTGGGCAGTAAAGCCAAGACCCTCCTCCATTCCACTGGCCCGCGATACTTGACCACAGACAGCCAGGAGACATTGGTATAACAGGTAATTTCGAGGCAAGCTCGAAATTTCACCTGGCATCGTAACCCTGTGTGCAATCTCTTAGCCACGATACTACAAATGGGACAGGTAAATTTGGTCCGCAGGGTATTCGAGGGCTGCCAGTTGAGTTTTTAGACACAACGAGCTAACTATATGAATAAATTCCCACTCTTTGCTAAATGTTTTGAAACTTTCCATTATAAATTGAGGACCACCTTCCATTTCACATCCCTGTATGTGTGGTTGCATATCTAACTGGTATGTCTGGTTGCATACCTAACAGTGGGAGGAGTTCAACTTTTCTGACGTGTAAGAGAAGTACTTTTCCCCACTTCTTGCACACTATACTTTTTCTACAACTTCACAAATTTAAAGAATACAAGTAATGTAACTATAAGAGATGCCGACTTCTCAGTCTAACGCTATTTGATAAAGCAAAATCTTGTTGACTGAGACATTATTTCGTGTCTTTAATTTATTATTTGTAGAAAATATACAGGGTAAAAGTTGAAGTGAAAATTTTTTTTTAAAAATTACTTTAAAAAAAGTTGTATGAACTACATCTATAGAATGGAAAGACTGTAATTGGTGATAAACGAAAAAGGAATGTTCATACTATTATAAAAAATATTAGCAACTTTCAACAACAAAACAGAGTTACAAAACATCAAAGTTAAACTTTTTAAAAGAATTTCTTATAATGCCCTCCTTCGGATTGAAAATCGAAAAATTCTTTTTTGGATTTTGATGAAATTTTGCATGAAAGTTTACTATATTTATGGTAGGCAGCAGGTCACCTGTAAACCAGTTCTCGTTTACACATATACCTATGATAAAAATATTTCAGCAAAAAAATACTTAAAATATCAGTTTTGTTTGTAAGTGACCGACTGTTTATGTAAAACACTGAAATATATTCCCTAAAGTTGTTTTTAGAAGCTGTGATTCCATTAAAAAACCTTCCTTCAACTTATGACTTGTTTTGCTGTTTTGGAATGCGTAGTCTGTGCATTTGGCTTTTTTATAAAGAAGACGATGGTTGCTATGAGTGTTTTCATTCCCTTGTGTTGCTGCTGGTTTTCGATAAAATGTTTTCCCAATTTAAAGTCAAATCAATTAATTATATAGTATATTTCTTGGCCAAAAATGTGGATCTTAAATTTTTTGTTTTAAATGGAGCTCAACACCTATCATAAACTACTGATTATTTACTCTATTACTTTTTGTTTCTAATTTTTTTACATAAACGTCAGATCTTGTGTTGCTTTTTATGTATTTTTCGACCTTTTTGGTTGTAATAACATCAGGTACTTTCATAGTCCTGGAAATTTTCATGTTCTCCTTCTTCTTTCTACCATCTTAAAATCTGCCTCCTGTTCATCCTTACTTTCATTTTCTAAGTTTATTATATCGTCAAGAGTCTGTCTTGTTTGGGCTTCAAATATTTCTGCTGCAACCTGTTTGCTATAAAACTTTGGACCCCTGTGTATATTGGAGTTTCCTTCCATTCTTGTAATCGAGTTTTTATTATCTTTGTTTTGATTTAGAGTCCTTGATGGTAATTACTCCAGACTCCATTTTTTGATGCTCTGTCATATTTATGGTTTTTTGTTTCAAAATACTCATTTTTATGTTGGATTCTTCGATCTTGTTTGCTTGGTTATGCTTGATGTGTTTGGATATCTTTGTATATATAATAATTGAAGTTTCTTCTTCTAATAGCAGTTTATTCTCTTCCATTAATTTTACATTATTTTCTAATAATTTATATTTACATTCTACTTCCCACAAAAGTTTTTTCAGCATATCATTTTCCATTAAAATTCTTTGCAACTCGTAATTTAGTACTTGTGATTCTGATTTTTTTCCCGACATCATAATATGTAAGTTTTGTCATCTTCCTCATCCTGTGTTTTCTCTCTGCGCAACTCAGTATCACAATTTACACATTATGTAACGGTTTTCACTTTTTTATTGCAGTAGGTACTTTTTTTAATAGGAGCGACATTTATGAGGGTGTTCGGCTCAGGTGCCATCGTATATTATGATTAAAGCGTTCACTAAATCAGGAATAAATATTTTAGGAACTTTTCTATATCTGTTAAAGGTGAAAAAAGTTTTGATCATATCATTTTTAATAGCAACAGCTGCACACATTACTTGCATATTTTTGAATGCAATAAGACTGTTTTCAGGAAAACTAAAAACTACGTTCTACATCTCTATAAAAATAAATAAAATTTGAGAAAACAAATCATTTAAAATGTATTTTTCAAAGAAGAACTTATAATCTCAAAAATAAACTATAATCTTGAATTCATTCCACCAGCAACAATCATATTTTCTCCCGTAACATAAGATCCGTCATCTGAAGCTAAATATGCTACTAGGCCGGAAATATCTTGTGGTTTCCCAACCCTAAAAGTATGTTATTCAACATTTATTTTCAGATTATACTATTTTGTATTTTACCTTCCCATTGGAATCTTTGCTATAGATCTCTTCAACAATGCTTCATTGGAAGTAATTAGTTCTGCAAACGTTGTCTCAATTAATCCGGGTGCTACGCTATTTACAGTAATATTTTCTTTAGCTATCTGCGCAGCAGCGGCCTTTGTAAGTCCCAGTAATGCAGTTTTGGTTACAGCATAAGCTCCAAAAAATGGTGAAGGTTGAAAACCCACGATAGAAGATATAAAAATAATCCTTCCAGCCTAAACAAAAATAATTGTGATAATAAAAGAGCTCTCAATGGAGATTTAATTTATTACTTTACTCTTCCTGAGAAGGGGCAAGGCTTCTTGTGCCAACAAAAATGAAGATTTGACTTTTACATCAAATACTTTGTCCCAATGTTGTTCTGGACAATCGAGTACTCCTCCTACTGGAGTACCGGCAGCTGCGTTGGAAACTAAAATATCAAGACCTCCGATTTTAGTAGCTTCTTCAAAAAGTTTTTTTCTGTCATCTGCTTTAGAAACGTCACACACTAAACTCCTTACATCTAGGCCTTCATTCTAGAAAATGAATATTACCATTTAAAATTATTAAAATAGAAGCAGTGCAAAGTCCTACCTTGAGTAAATTTGTGGCCTTCTCAACATTATTTTGTTTTCTACTACTTATAATAACTTTTGCTCCTTCTTGAGCTAACCTCCGAGCTATAGCAAATCCAATTCCATCAGTAGATGCGGTCACAATGGCAATTCTTCCAGTTAAACGTTTCAAAGGTGTACCTAACATGTTGAAAAAATATAATCCTTGGTAGGTTAGTTACTGTAAACTGATTATCAAGTACAAAAGTTCAAGGATCAACTGGATACTATTATATATTTACATATTGAATAGTTATAAGGTGTATTATACTAAAATAATGTTCTCCTATCTATGACTAAAATAAACTGCTTTTACCAAGTACAAAAGTCCAAGGTCACTTCTTTGTCTAGCCAAAAACAGGGTGTGGCCAAAAATAACAAACATCCTGAGGGCGTATTCTGTATCATCATAGAGAGGAAATTTTTTTCTATAAATTCTCTGTACCACTTTACCTTATTCTGTAAGCAACATCGGCAGTGGTCGTGCTTCACGAACGCTTCGTTCGGTAGAAAGGTATAGAAACACCATTTTAGGTCTTTCTATGATACCTGTCTCTTTTTAACACACAATCATTTAGATTTATCTTTGTTGGCATGTTTACATTTTTCAAAGGAAAGGTGCATATCGTTATGTTATGATTATGGTGTTTTGTGGTTTATATATACAAGTTTATATATGCTGGAAAAATAATTTTTGGATAATTACGTATTATTGCAATTTAATATGTAAACAACTGCAAAGGGTACCTAAATAATACGTATTTATGGCCATTTACGGTGTTACCTGTAAATGTGAAATATTTCTGTGTTGAACGTTGTGTAAAATTAAATACTAAACTTCTTAATTTTTGTCATTAATCCAATTCTTAAGAAGTTCAATATATTTAACATTGGCGATTTTAAGGATTAATAAATTCTTCTCTCTAAACGTGATTGGTTTTATCGTACCTACAACCTACTTCATCTTCTACTTGTAGCAAATGAATTGTTTCCAAACTTTATAATGTACTCGCAATAAAGATTAAAAAACGAAAACTAACAACAGATAATATGCTATGCTATAGTTTATAATATTTACACCACACACTATAATAACAGTTATAATAATAATTGACTCCCACAATGAAATAATTCTCGTAATTATTATTATCCTCCTGAGAAATAAACAAACAAATGTTGCTATTGTTGCCGACTTAATCAAGAGATATCCCAAATTCCCCTAAAAACAGGTCAATGTTTTTACATCCAATAATTATCAGTTCTCTATAGCCGAGCATTACCGAATAGATATAGAAAGAATCGTACAGAATAGGTTCACGAAATAGAAAGAAATTTCCTCTCTATACTCATAGAAAGAAATTTCTTTCTATGAGTATAGAGAGGAAATTTCTTTCTATTTCGTGAACATATTCTGTACCACTCTTTCTATATATATTCGGCAATGGTCGGGTATAGAGAACTGATAATTATTGGATGTAAAAACATTGACCTGTTTTTAGGGGAATTTGGGATATCTTTTGATTAAGTCGGCAACAATAGCAACATTTGATAGTTTATCACAGATTATATGTTATTTATTTCTCAGGAGGATAAATAGTTACGAGAATTATTTCATTGTGGGAGTCAATTATTATTATAATTTTTATGTGGTGTAAATATTATAAACTATAGAATAGCATATTATCTATTCTTAGTTTTCGTTTTTTTAATCTTTATTGCGAGTACATTATAAAGTATGTACCCAATTTATTTGCTACAAGTAGAAGATGAAGAACAACAAACCCAATTAAGTTTGGAGAGAACAATTTATTAATCCTTAAAATCACCAATGTTAAATATATTGAACTTTTTAAGAATTGGATTAATGACAAAAATTAAGAATTAATTTAACACAACGTTGAACAGAAATTTTTCATATCTACAGGTAACACCGTAAATGGCCATAAATACGTATTATTTAGGTGCCCTTTGCACTTGTTTACGTATTAAATTGCAATAATATTAATAATACTTAATTACTCCAAAAATTATTTTTCTTACATAAACATCGTCCATATGACATAAACTTGTATATATAAACCACGAAACACCATAAACATAATATACCGATTTGCACCTTTCCTTTGAATAAAAGTAAACATGCCAACAAAGATGAATCTAAATGATTGTGTGTTAAAAAGAGACAGGGATACTCAAAACATCTGGTGCGTTCTTTTTGACAGATCTCAGATCACATCAGTTAAGGTGATCTGATATAAAGTGATGTGAGTAAGCACCAAAAAGAACGACATCTCAATTGAAGCGCGTGATCTGTCGATAGATTTAAACTTTACGACAGATTCGTATCACCATCTAATAATGTTAATTAATGTATCCATAATTTGTAACAAAAGAAAAATAGATTATGTGTGTTTATTGTTTATATGTCAATGGTTAAAACCTTAGATAACCTTGGTTAAAACTACAAATAAACCAAGCAAATCAAATATTTATTCATCCCCTCCACTTTATTTCCGACTCAATTCCAACTGATACCCCCTTACAAAACATTCAGCATCGGTGAAGGGGAGGAAAAATCTCAACTCACTTAAAGTGAGTAAAACAAAAAGAGCGCTCACATTACTGATGTGAGCTGAGATTAACTGAGATCTCAGTCAAAAAGAACGCACCTATCATAGCAAGACCTAAAATGGTCTTTCTATTACTTTCTACCGAACGAAGTGTTCGTGACACACGACCAATGCCGAAGTTGCTTACAGAATAAGGCTACATTCGTAATCAATTCGCTGGCCAAGTGGCACTTTGGCACGCAAGCCGGCACGAAATTTGCCATTCACAATAACTTCAAAGTCGACTTTAACGCAAGAGCGTTCGTACCTAAATAATTGTCAGGATTCCTTCTACATATGGTCGAAGCATTATTCTGTCTGTATTTAGTTCAGTCTGAGGTTATAATATATAAATTGGATTTGGATTTATTTGTTACAGCAGTATATACTGGAGTTTAGTAGTGATGGACAACGCGAAATATCAATTCAATTATGAATTTTTGTTACAGTGCATATCCAATTACAAACTATTCTACGACCAAGACCAAACTGCATCGACAATTGCCTTTTTTTAAAGCAAAATCAGCATCGTTGTAAGTAAAGTAGAAGTAATGTCCTCCATTTTATTTTTTTAATCAATCAATCGTACGGAAAAATCAAGAAAAACAAACCAAAAACATACAATTCATGAAAATGTCAAACTATCAGACAGATATATCAAAAAACAAATGTTAATGCGCATGTCCCATAGCCGGCACGAAGTGCAAGTCGAAGTGAAAGTTTGCAGCTTGCAAGAAATTTCGACGACTTCAACTTCAACTCTGACGCCAAATTGCGTTGTGAACGATGACACTGAAATAGATTTGCTTAGCTTGCGTGCCAAAGTGCCACTTGGCCAGCGAATTGATTACGAATATAGCTTAAGGTAAAGTGGTATACGCGGTATTAGTGGTGATGTCATAATCTTAGGTTATGTCAATTTTGTATCCAAATAAACAAAACTAGCCATTTAGATACCATTGGTGTGATTTTGAACCAGATATTATTCCCTCATATTTTGAATATAACTGCTTATTTAGACATTTAGATATACACTAAGACTTTTACAAAGAGATATATTCGATTCCAATCAATATATGTATGTATAACAATATAATTTTAATAAAAGAGCTTTCTAACCTAAACATGCTATTATAAACTTATGAAATACAATTGTTTTAATTCTTTTTCTATCTGTATTGTCTAATTTTAGGTTTCTTCACATAAAGAGTCATGGTACTGTGCTGGTCACCAGGCTGTAAGCATTATGTCAGAGAGAACTGTTTTATAGATTTCCAAAGGATCCAAAAGTAAGAAGCAAATGGATGAAGCTGACAAGGTATCTACATTTTATTTTGAATGTTTATACAATATTTGTAGAACAATAGAACCAGATCCCGGAACTTTTTGTGTAGCTGTCATTTTATGGATGGAGAAAAGAAAATTAGCCCATTATTTTTTTGTACATGATTAATATTTGCAAACAAGGTAGAAGATTTTGTACTGTATATATCGATCTCCCTATAACATATACATTATTATTTGTCATTACAGATCTTTCGCTTTACATTTTTTATAAGTTGCTGTAAATGATTTTTTAAACGTTTACTATTTTAAATTGAAATTCCTTACTTTCCTCTTTCTATTAACTGTAAACCATTGTATTACAAGTAAATATTTCTCTGTGTAATAAAGAAATTTGGAAACGTTTTTGTTTATATTATTTGTTTTTAGATAAAATTGAATATGTTTACACATGTAGTTGAAAAAAAGCCTACAGGTCAAATAAAATTTGAAAGCAACCAACAGAAACTCTGCACCTCATACAAATATGATTTGATTGAGGCAAAGTTGTGACATGATGTTCTGAGTTTTCAGACTAAATGGCATATTTCCAGTCATGTAAATTTGCAGTGTTTTCTCAATTTAATTTTCTTAGCACGAAGCAAACAAAAATTCATAATTATGAAAACATTTTATTATGTTAATATAAACAGTACAAATTTGTAAAGGTAGAATGTTATTCAAACATGTAAATTTTCTTCCATTATTGATGTCGAGCAATTCCCACAATAATGTCACTGGGTATCCATAATATTAAATAGCGCATGTCCTCATGCAATCTGTAATGCACCTTGTATCTGGTGATAATAGTTATATATATTTTTAAATTATCACTAAGTTATTTTCATCAAAATGAATTATGTAATTCCTGTCTTTTGTGAGCTGTTTTAATTTTTCTTCATTCGGATACTTCAATTAAGCATTTTTCACTAACAAACCCATATTATCATTAAAAAAGTTTTCTAGAGAATGTTGAAACATGTTTTGATGACACTAGAACAAACAATCGCTATTATTTATCTTATATTTTCACATAAATCCAATAATCCAGTAAATATAACCTCAAAAATAGCTTTTAAAATCAAAAATACGGGTTGAAGGGTAACTTAAATTATCAAAACTATAATTTTTTATATTGAGTAGGCACGATTACTTACTTTTTAATAATTTATTCCTTTCAAAAACACGTATGAAACGCTTAAATAATCAAAAATCTACACTCAAATGGGATTTCCTATGGCAACAAATTTTGTTTGGATACAGTTTCAAATTGTGACGTCACACTAATCTCGCGTATAGAGAATTTATAGAAAGAAATTTCCTTTCTATGACGATACGGAATACGCGCTCTGGTAGGCATCAAATGAAATGTAACTTCTGTCTAGAGATAGGGAATACGCGTGCGTGTCGTACAAAATGTAAGGAGGAGGTAATTGCAGGAATGCATACCAACGTTGCCGGTTCTACGTTGATGAATCAAGTCTATTTTACTTATGTCAAACCACAGTTGTGAGTGTGACAGTTAGTTTTCTGTTTTCTAAACTGTGGTCAAACCGGTGAACATCGTTCATCGTTGGACATCCCACATTTATGACAAAAGATAAAAGATTGTAGAGTACTCCATAATTTTTGTTTGTTACTAAAAATCTTAATTTGGTTAACGTTGTTCAAGACAATATAAGTCTTGAATCAATTGCAGTTAGAAAAAAAAAGTTATGTTAAATATCAGATATCGTCTGGAAGGAAAAAAGTGGATCTAACACAATAGAAATAATTTAATCTGCATTGAAAAAATATTTAATTTTTTTAGGAAAATTATATATCATATAAGTTCCAGAGATAGAGAGCTGTTAGAAAAATGGATACATATACATTTCTAATTGAAATAGTCGTAGGGGAAAAGATTTTTTACTAAAAAGGAAGGAAAAGTGCAAAACCGTGCACAACGGATGATATGAAATTAATGGAAACAATTCGTTCATGACTAGCTGGCAATTTTCGGAATTGTTGTTTCCTGATTCTAATTGTCTAATTATCCTCATTGAACATAATTTCAATTTTATTTGTACCTACAATGGAAAGATATGCTTTCATTTGGTAGTTTGGTTGTATGTCAAGAGATAATAATAACACTTACCAATGGACTACTTCAATGGTCATCAACCACACACCTTCAGGTTTAAATACCATATGCATTTGCGAAGAAAATACGTAGGATAGGCATCCATTGAGGTGTAAAATTACCGAAATCTACTCTGAGCTAGACATTTGAGTTTTAACTCAGAGCTGACGGTAATATTAGTTGATAAATATCAGTACCTCTATTTCCTCAAAGTATTGTTAAAAAATAAACTCTCATATAACGTTAATAAATTTTAATAAAACAAGAAATATTATACATCATTCAACATACAAAGTATATGTATGATCATTTGAAATACATAAAGAAGTATTTAAATATTCTTTAATGATGGTTTTCTCATTTTCATTCGGTTTTTTGATGTGTATATTCTTCTGGACAGGTTTTTTCTTGGTAGAAAAGAATTCTTGTTTTTCTATATTATTTCCTGGTTCCAGCATGCCAAATGTATTTGTAGTATTGAAGTTTTCATCAGTTGAAGTTTCGTTTGAAATGAGTAATGCTGCCGCTCTCAACTGCGTTAAGGCTAATTTCATCGTTTCTTTTTTAACAGATTTAGTTTTGATATGAGCAGAAATTTGTGATGTTATTGCCAGCATTTCATTTTTCAATGTTTCATTACTAGAATTTGCGTTTGGCACACTTGTTTTGTTCACTTCTTGAACTAAACTGGCAATTTCAGTTGTAGGCTCTGTATGTCCAACATGCAAATTTGTTGATTTTACTGTTTGCATGCATACATATATGAGCACATATAGTTTGTTTCATAAAAAAATCTATACATGTAGATACATTCACACGTATGTACACAAATTGAACAAAAATTACATTAAAGGTTTCAACATTTAGTGACAGAAGTTTGATGGATTAAATATTCTTTACCTGCCTTTGTTTTCAATACATGGGTAGCATCATCTATTCATTGAATCAAAAATGTTGAACATATCTTCTGTGTCTATTATTTATGAATCAGTTATGATCAGAAGATTTTCCTTTCATTATTTTATTTATTCTATCGATTATTTTATCTCTAATGAATTTGTGTAGAGCATTCAAACTTTTATCGAGTCTTCTAACTTTTCTACCATTTAGGTACACATATTTGATAACTTTGTGCATACCTTCAATGTGCATATTTGTATTGATAAAACAATTTTTCCGATAACAATATGCCCATTTGGAAACATTATTTGCATAATGAGAAGCAAGGACTTAGTTTGCTCATCACTTTTCAATTTGGACAGGAAATTTTCAAACCCTTTCTCAAATTCTTCAATGTTGGGTTATGTTTGAAGAAATTTCAGAGTTTTATAAATCCTAGATTTGGTATCCTTATTTGATACCTTACTTAGGTTCTGTTGCAAAGCTCTGTCAACAAGCCATAAGCAAAAAAGCTCTCGCATTGGTAGTCCCATTATTTTTTGCCAAGCGTTGCAGAAAATATTTTGTGATATCAGTCAGGAAGACATCTGATTGTATAATTCGCACAATGTTTTTTATTTCCTCAAAAAACAACTCCATTATAAATGTGTCTTTCCCATTGGAGAACATGAAAGCTGTGGGAAAGCCTTCTCCAAATTCATCTAACACAAGAATTGTTGTTAGCTCAAAATCATAAGGATTTCACCCATGTGTGCTGTTTATAAATATGATTTTATTACCAAATTTTTGGAGCAAATCTTTCTGTATATTATTCATTAATATCAGACAAAAAATCTTCTTTTCTCAAGTTTTGATATAATGCGGATACTTCATTTTGTTTCTTATAAAAAACTATTGGGTTATTATGGCCTTGTCTCATTTCCTTCACCCATAAATCTACACTCACAGCATCATTAGGAAGGAAGGAAATTTTTAAATTAGGGAAATAACTACCAGAACGCACACAATCATAGTAACTCCTTCCTATTGTTTTAGACCCACAATTCTTTGTTTCAGTGGACTTTTGGTATCTAACATTGTTTTTTACTCCAATTGTAGCTATGGCAAAAAGTCTAAGATGATAAGAAAAATAAGATAAAGAATAACAGATTGTACAATTACATATACCTTCGTAAACAGCAAACTTTTTTTTTCTTCAAATTCAATCACAATATTATGTTTCTCTTCCAAATGTTTACGTAAATCTGCATTGTATTTGAAAGATTTTTCGCAGCCATCTAAACATTTGTATAAACATACATCTTGCTGATATTCCACTTCACTTCACTTTTATGCACTTCTCTAACGTGTCTATTAGAAGAACTTTGATTTGCGAAAATCTTATCGCATTCAAAACAAAACACAGCCATCATAAACATTCAAAACAAAACTCACAAATAATAGAAATACACACTGTCACGGTCAGAAAATTGATCAACTATAAACCACAAATCACCTGCTATAAACTTCGCTATCGTGCTGGACGAGTATCGAATATCTTTGGTTATCTTGACTTGAACCATAGAGAAATGATTGCATTATTTTTCTATGACTTGATCAGTCAACGTAGAACCGGCAAAGTTGGTATGAATTCCTGCAATTACCGCCTCCTCAAAATGTACGGTACACTTTAATGTACGATGTGCGTGCCATAGAGAAATAATATTACTTTCCCTATGGTGCGTGCCGTACAATTTTATTGTACTCAGCGTACAATCAAAAACATTTTACTTTGCAGCACCCATATACGTATATGGCAGCACCCAACCGGCAGGCAGCAACACACACATCTCACAATAGAATAAAGGGTCTGTTGGGTCTTGCGTTCGTACATGTAAATTAAATAGGTAAATACGTACGTACTAATCAGATGGATATAATTTTGAACTGATTGCTTACGAAATTTTAGTAAAGAAAGTATTCGTATAATTTTTTTGATTAGTTTGAGAATTGAGACAATTTAATAATAATGTGAGATAATTTTTTTAAATTTATATAATATTCAAATTCAAGTAATTTATAACAAATTTTAGCTTAAAAATTTGAACCCAAAATATTTCAGTTAGTTGTGCATTGTTTTATGAATAATATGAATATAATAATTAAAATAAAACAATATTTAGAGGTATTTATTATTTTGTAGATCCTACAATGCCAGCAAGTATTGTGCGTATCGTAATGTAATCGCAACAGAATTGAACCCCAACAACTACTTAAAACTGTTCATTTGTTTAGTACGAGATATGGGTCACGATTTTCCCTCGCTCGGCCCCGTCGTACAATTGTACGACACGTACTGTACTGTGCTAGTACAACTAAATGTAGTGGTTTGCCCATCACTACTTCTGTCATTCTGACGATGATATTCAGATCGAAACAATTGTCAATTTTTTAGAATTTTCAACATTTTTTTTATTGGTGCCTCATATTTAAAGTGCTATTCAACACTTCGATCTTGATTCCGATTTTGTTTATAATCGAAAACGGATTGATGTTTGTTGAACGACCAAAAAAATTGTCATTTATCATGTCATTTTACAAATCAAATAAATCAATATTGACATAACCTCATCATTATTTTGGTTCATTTCACGTGTATTTCACACTTTTCACAAGTGCATTCAGTTTAATCACGTTTAATTTTATAGAAGCTGTTCTGTTGACTAAAAATGTAATATACAATTGCAAAATATCACACACATCACATAACCCTTTTGCAAACTGTAGTTTATTTAAATTTTTCGACCAATCACATGCTTCCGATTTACGATTGCTTTCAAAAGCATCATAATTTTAGACCGATTATAATCAGAGTGATCGATTGATATCTAAAATGTATAGTACTTTTCATCACATGACAAGCGCAGCCACCATTTTGAAAGAGCGGGAGTTTAAAAGTTTCGTACTGTTTTGTGCAATAATAGCTGGGAATGCAATATTATCTCCACAAACAAATCCAACATTAATACAAATTATTGATGGTGCGGTACTTGTTGAGAAACCAGTTGAAGCGTATAATTGTAAACGACTAAAATGTGGTTAAAGTGTTATGGGCGTTCTCAAAAAGGCAAAATAAGTCTGCTAGTTGAGAAGTTAGCTGTCAATACAGTCTATTATCTAAACGAAATTATGTAAATAATTAGCTGGATAAAATTAGGTGAATAATTGTATCCTACTTAACCATAATTTATTGTTAGAACATGTAGAAACACTCTAAAAATAACATGTGGGTTGATAATGAATATTATTAAAGAAATTTCTGAAATAATAGTATATTAAAGCATAAGTGGATAAAGAGGTCTTTCAAACACGCGCGATTTTTCGAGCACGACGGCGCAGCCGAGTGCTCGAAATAGAGCAAGTGTTTGAAAGACCAGTTATCCACGAATACTTTACGCTATTTTTTTTATTGGTACACTTTGGAATCATGAAATATTATTATTATATTGTTACTATAAAAAAATTGAAGTCCATCCTCGATGCCCAGCCAAGTTTCGTGAACGTCAAATAGTATTTATTTTTAGTTGACGCTACGGGCTGTCAGATCAATAATCAAAAAGTTTCTTTATTTATATTTAAAGGGAAACAATGTATATATGAATATATAAATACATTTTGCAGAAAAAACCAAATAAGACATTGGTTCCCAATGATAATATACAATTTAAAAACTAATAAAAAAAGTTGTCATTGATACTTACGTTTCTCAAGTTGTTGTTGTTACCATGGGGACTTTAAAAAACGCGAGTGTTTGAAAGTTCGATTTAAACACGCTGACGCGTGCTTTAAAAAGGTAATATGCGGCATCAATAAAAAAAACATTTTTTTTTATTGATGCCTCATATTACCTTTTTAAAGCACGCGTCAGCGTGTTTAAATCGAACTTTCAAACACGCGCGTTTTTTAAAATCCCTATGGTAACAACAACAACTCGAGAAACGTAAGTATCAATGACAACTTTTTTTATTAGTTTTTAAATTGTATATTTTCATTGTGAACCAATGTCTTATTTTGTTTCTTCTGCAAAATTTATTTATATATTCATATATACATTGTATCCTTTTAAATATAAATAAAGAAATTGACTGTCTCGACCCTTACTTCGTGGAATATGCTCATATTAGTGTTTTTAAATGAAACTCAAGGTCTCTAGTTAACTAGAGACCTTGAGTTTCATTTAAAAACACTAATAAATAAAGAAACTTTTTGATTATTGATCTGACAGCTGTACCTCGTAACGTCAAATAAAAATAAATACTATTTGACGTTCACGAAACTTGGCTGGGCATCGAGGATGGACTTCCATTTTTTTGTAGTAATAATATAATAATATTTTATGATTCCAAAGTGCACCAATAAAAAAAATAGCGTAAAGTATTCGTGGATAACTGGTCTTTCAAACACTTGCTCTATTTCGAGCACTCCGACTGCGCCGTAGTGCTCGAAAAATGGTGCGTGTTTGAAAGACCTCTTTATCCACTTATACTTTAATATACTAATATTTTAATCATAGGATTACGCGGACATACTAAGTATATCTATATGTTGCAAGTAAGGTTTAGGAGAGTTTAAAAAATAATATATATATTATGTATCGGTTTCAAATAATTTATAACATGTATCACTCTTACTTTCACACTCCATAAGCCATAACAACAGCGTTTTATTTTTCCTTTTCATACAGACATAATAAAATAATAGGGACAAAAAGCAGTTTTAAAAATCACCACTTATCCGTATCGCAATGCGCATGTGCAGAAGAGATACGTGGGTTACGTTACGCGAAACGTATCAATCCGTCACTCCGTCACACGTACCTAACGTACCGTATTGCATTCTTATGTTCTATGTTCGCGTTTTTCAAAGGCCAAACGACAAAAGTGATGTTAGGTTAGGTTAGAATTTGAGGTAAAAACACGAAACGCAAAGGTCACTTTAAAAAATATTTTTTAGGTTAAAAGTTAAAACCCAAGAAATGGTTACGTTACCAACGCATTTGCTTTATAACTTTTTTGATTAGTCACATATATCTGTTGCGGAAAGTTGTCGCTTTGTGTTTTTTTTCATAATTAATTTTGATGAAACGTCATATTTTTGACATTTTGTAATAAGTAGTATGATCAAAGAATACACCAACCCAACAAGAAACGAAGCTTGTGCAATTTTAGAATTCATTTTCTAAGTGCGCATGTCAGAGTTTGTGTTTTTAATTGTTTAAAAAATTATTATATCAGTTATGGCGCCAAGAACTTGTGCAGTTCGTGGGTGTCATTCAAGAGATGGAGACGGAACGACTATGTTTAGATTTCCTAAAGATCCTGTAAGGTAAGAGGAATTGTTTCTATATGCAATAAATTATAGGTATATATTTCTTTTTTTATATATGTTATTCTTCCATTGCACCTATACATTGGAATTTGCGTAAATCTATGTTTTGAGTGTTAACATTCCTCTGTCTCTGTGTCTTTGTTAACATAAATAATAATGATAATAATACAATCAATGAATACACTACAATAAGCGTCACTGCTGATGAGTTCAGCTTGAATATGTCGAATAATAATACACAATATTCAATATAAATTGGTAGTAGTTTATTTCTTTTATACACATATGATATATAAAAATATACTTACTTAGCTTTATTTACATTTTAGAGCACAGTTATTGTTGGGTGCATGTAACCATGGAGATTTGTTTGAAAAAACCCTAGACTCTTTACATAACAATTATAAGTTATGTCAACTGAGGATAAATTTACTTCCAAAAGGGGACGTAAAAAGTACCTATGTCTTCAAGCTGTGCCTACAATATTCCCATGGTTAAAACGCAAGGGCCATGTTATATTGAGCGATCCACCAACAAAAATAGCTATTTAGTCTGGTAAATATTAAATTTAAGTAAACATTACAATCAGTTGTTATTGATACTTATTTTTGCCACCTTAGTGCAGAATTAATTATAACTTCAACAGGATTCATTATTACCTTATTGGCATTTTGTTTATTTGTTTATTACAATTATTTTTATAATTACAGATACCATGCCGTTTGAGCAAGTGGGACATTCGTCTGAAGCCGCCACAAGACATATTGGTGATACTTCTCCATCTGTTGGTAAATATAATCATCATTTGGATTCAACTCTTGTAAATAATATGCATCAAAATAGATGGCTTTCTTATAATTAGATTGCACTTAGCCTATCTGTGAATCGCCATATGCTTTGTATTTAAACACCTGTATAGAATTGCAATGTAAATGTTATGTATTCTTTAGAGTGTAGAGTGACAAATATAAGAATGTTTGACATTTTTTGAACCGATTATTTGAAATTGCTGTTAATTACAATTATTTTTATAATTACAGATACCATGCCAGTTGAGCAAGTGGGACATTCGTCTCAAGCCGCAACAAGACATATTGGTGATGCTTCTATATCTCTTGGTAAATATAATCATCGTTTAGATTCAACTCTTTTAGATAATATGCATCAAAATAGATGGCTTTCTTATAATTAGATTGCGTTTAGCCTATCTGTGAATCGCCATATGCTTTTTATTTAAACAGCTGTATAGAATTGCAATGTAAATGTTATGTATTCTTTAAAGTGTAGAGCGACAAATATAAGAATGCTTGACATTTTTTGAACCGATTACTTGAAATTGCTGTTTATTACAATTATTTTTATAATTACAGACACCATGCCGTTTGAGCAAGTGGGACATTCGTCTCAATCCGCCACAAGACATATTGGTGATGCTTCTCCATCTCTTGATAAATATAATCAACGTTTAGATTCAACTCTTGTAGATAGATGACTTTCTTATAATTAGATTGCATTTAGCCTAACTGTTTTGTTTTTCTTATACAATAGTCTGTTTTATGGTTTTGCTAAAATGGAAAAATGTTGGTTATTCATTCAAAGTTCACTTGCTATCAATGTAAGAAAACGTTCCTGCTGGTCTTCAGAAAATAGACACTGGAAAATGTGATGGATGAATAGAACAACACATTGTCTATAATAAATCCGTGCATATAGTCTTCCTCTATTTTCCTTTTTTGTTTCAGATAATAGATCTTCCAAAATTCTTATTGAGATGGAGGAACCCATACATTTACAATATCCCTCAGCTTCAACTCAAACACCACAAAGCATGACCTTTGGCACACCACGAAAGTAAAAGTTTAGGTTTAAATTGAAGACAATAAAAAAAAGTTATTCAAGAAAACATGTAATGTGGAGGCAACACCAAAATATAGCCCTAAACTCTTTAGAGATATGTGTGATAATTTTTTGACCAAACCATTGGCAGACATTGTCAAAACCCAAATTAATTTAAAAAACAGAAAATCACTTGGCAGGCGTTATTCTGATGAATTAAAGAAGGTTGCCCTCACTTTGTATTTTTTAGGACCTAGAGCATACAGATTTCTTAGAAAAATAATAAGTCTACTCCAAGAACTTTGCAAAACATGACCAAAGGTTTAGTTTCTCAAGCAGGTTTAGGTAATGAAGAAGTTTTTCAAGCAATAAAAATGAAAACAAACACAATGTTACCACAGACAAACATTGTGGTATAATTATTGATGAGTTGTCTTTAAAATCTTTTTTGTACTTTGATAATTGAAAAGATGAGATAATTGGTTTATGTGATTTTGGAACTGGAACAAAGGAAAGCTTGGTGGCAAAACATGCTTTGGTCATTATGGTAAGAGGACTGTATACCAATTGGAAGTTACCAATTTCTTACTTTTTTTTTGATTCTGAATTTGAGGCCGAAAAATTACTACATGTCGTAACAAAATGCATATGCAAATTGTTTGACTGTGATTTGATTGTGGATTGTTTAGTAAGTGACATGGGATCTAATTTTGTTAAACTAAGCAAACTTCTTGGAGTTTCTAAAAATAATCCAGAATTTCAAATAAATAATAAAAATATTGTATACATATTTGATCCTTGTCACTTAATTAAAGCATTTAGAAATAATTTAATAAACAATGTTTTTTCTTTTGATGATAAGAAAACGTCCTGGACATTTGTAAAATCTTTTTATGAATATGACAAAAAACAGTCTTTCAGATGTGCACCAAAACTTACAAACTCTCATATATATCCAACAAGTTTTGAAAAAATGCGTGTTAAACTTGCAACTCAGGTAATAAGCAATACTGTGGCAAGTTCAATGAATACATATATAAGTTTAGGAATACTTCCTACAAGTGCCATAGGGACCATAGAATTTATTGAAAAGTTTGATAAGCTTTTTGACATGCTCAATTCTGTGGACTTAAGAAATTCCAATCCTTACAAAAATGTTTTTGAAGGCACAGATTTTCAATTAAAATATTTGGATGAAATGGTGGAATTTATTACAAAATTGAAAATATTTGATAAAAAAGATGTGGATGTTACCGCCAGATCGAAGTGCAGAAATTGTTGTGTTATAACAATAAATTCTTTAAAGATTCTCTGGAGTCGACTTTCCTCGGACGATTTTAAATATCTACGCTGTAGAAGAATCAATCAGGATTGTCTTGAAAACTTCTTTGGTTCTATCAGGTAACAAGGTGGTAATTCTATAAATCCAACTCCCATACAATTTCAAAGACCTTTTAAAAAATTATTTTGCCAAACATACCTCCTTTCAAATAATATGAATTGCATTAATGACACGGATCAATTATTATTAAATCTAAGATCTATGCAATCAAGTAGGAAACAATCACAAAAACCAATACCTGAAATTTCATTAAAAGCAATATCTCTTCCAGATACAGATTACCGCCAACAACCAGCAATTATACAGAATTCTTTTAATTATGTATGTGGATATTTGATTAAAAAATGTATTAATATTCATAGTTGCAATACCTGCATTCAGTATTCTTGTGAAGTAAGAGATCTAGACATTGGTCATTTGTTAACATATTTTAAGGCATACAACAATGATTTTGGTACTTTTGGAAGTTTGAGAGCTCCAAGTGAAACATTTGTGGAATATATATATATATATATATATATATATATATATATATATATATATATATATATATATATATGTAAAGTTGGAAAAATTGTTTACTTCATCTTTCGAAACAGGGCAACATATTTCACATAATATATATTTAAATATGCAAAAAATAGAATTTCATCATCCATGTGGTTCATTCCCCCTGGAATAAGTTATTAAATTATTCATTAAGTTGAAAATATTTTATTCTCTCAAATATTGCAACAACAATTTTAAAATAAAAAAAAAATAATAAACGGAAAGAACATCCGAAAATAATGATTTTATCCCATCTGTAGGATGGGATAAAATCATTATTATTATATCATAGCTCTGTCTTTGCAGCAGCTAGTGAGCTCGTTTAACAACACTCTTCTATCTTTGGCACTCTCTGTAAACTTAGTAAACCTTGGCGTTAGTAACACTGTAAACTTGTAAAGTAACTAGTATGATTTTACTGTATAATAAATGTTTCTCAATATTGTATATATATATATATACCAAAGAGTTATAACTCTTTAATTGAAACGCTTCCATTTTTATTATATCCCTATTCTCATATTTCATGCAGTTATATATGCTCAATCTAATGAATAGTTCTAAAATATCTGAACCACGTGTGAAATACTTTGGCAATCAAACACTTCACTAAATATTAAAGTAAATGCTTCTTCCAATTGACAAATACAATTTATAAAGTGTTCATTTGGAACCCTAAAGCCTCCAATAATAATTTTGCCCTTATTATACTTTTCAAAATATGTCAATAGCAGCTTTGTATCCAGATCTCCACATTCTTTTGAGAATTCTATGCACGTTTCACACCTGTGACATAATGCTTTCTTCATCAAATAGCCACAAACAAAATTGAACGCATTTAAAATTGTCAGTTCTTCGTTCCTGTAATCTGATAATGATATTGCTACATTCTGAACTGCTGCTTGGTGAGTTTCAGGAATAGTGCAAACAGTTGTTGAATTCAACTTAATTAATAAATTGTGCAGGTCATCAGTACAGTACATTTCATTTGAAATGGTAAATTTTTGGCAAAACACTTTTCTAAAGGCATGTTCAAATTGGATAGAAGTGGGTTTAATACAATTGCCCCCTTGCTTCTTCATACTACCAAAGAAACTTTCAAGAGAATCTGTATTAGTTCTGTGCAGTGTAAATATTCAAAATCATTGGATTACAATTTTTTTAACTACTTATTGTGTTTGTTCTGCATTTCTTCATCCTTGTTCAGGAAGTAACACTTCCTCTCTTTTTATTGAATCTTAAATGTCCTTGTGGACAGTAACAAAACTCATCCCTTCTCCAGTATTGGAGGATCCTCCACGACATAAGCATACAAATTCTCCTTTACAAGCGATCACAAAAAATAAGCTAGTGCCACAAGAAGTACTATATTATGTGTGTTTAAGTTATATTGTAATATTAATTGGAGGGATTACCAAAAAAACAGCATAAACTGTTCAACCAGAAAAAAGCACAAAATATGATGATAATTGAAAAACGCAGCATAACTTCGATAACTATGCAGAAAAGTTTACTGTCGCTACTTTTTTATAACTTCTTTGTCACATACACCAGTAGATTTTCTCTTGTAAAATATTTAATTCAGAATCTGGTGAAGTGTAACTTTTAAATATATCAATTATAAAAATTTTGTATTCAAGTACCATACTTATTGTAATTTTATATCATCATTTACTGAAATTCTTTCTATTGTAAACTGGTATTCTAAATATATAATCTATATTATTGTATTGGTTCTTATACTCACCCTATATCCTACATACAGCGCTACTTAAATACATACTTACACATATAATTTCGATAACAATATAGAAAATAAAAATCATTTGGTTAAACAATAGCTCGTTATTTTTAATTATGGATGGAACTCCAAAAACAGAACCTAAAACTGTATGTATGAAGAAATGCTAAAGTATATTTTTCACATTGTTTGTTAAGCTGTTAAATTAACTTTAACAATTCATAAATTAAGTTTAACAGACCTATTGTGAAAATTAAACTTTGGTATTTCTTCATCTTTAATGAGTTTTCACCAATTATCAACCATCATTCAAAATATTACACGGTTGGATGCTTAAATATTTCTTTGACAATAATAATTTGTCGAAACAAGCCATAAAAATAAACAATAATTATTTGAGATTATTTGGTTTCACTTTTTTGCGTGTAGGTAAGATTTAATTTACATTTTTTGAACACTTTTCTTAGTGTAAAATCAAGTAACGATGCTCAGTTATCTGTCAACGTCAGTTTCAAGGTCACGAAATTTTGCCCCCAAAACATCAAAGGATTTACGCCGGCTTTCGCTTCTTGTTGTTGGTGTATTCTTTGGTATGATTGAATTTGAAGTGACCAGTTGCACTTTGTAAACGATAATTCATTAAAAATTAAACTTTTCTGGTATTTTTACTGCATCCAGATCCAAGTATTGTCCTTTTATTTGACGTATTCAGTCACCGGGTAGGTGGATCTCGAATATTTATCATTTGGCGACCGTGACAGGACGGACTATGGAGAAGGTGGAAAAAGTACTTGCGGTTCAAAGGTATTCTTTTGACCGAGTCTTCGATGGAATTATGATACTGTTCGAAAAAACTGATTTAGATAAGGTAGAAATACATAGTAATATACGCATTTTGGAACAGAAATTTGTAATCCTGATGGATTTGCACAAGCAAGTTTTGGATTACCTCACAGACGATGATGAAGCTTTGAGTTTTGAGATTTCAACTGCCGATGAGTATTCTACGAAATATTATAAGGTGAAGCTGTTGGCTGACAATATTTCGAATAAAGATTATGTAGCTGATAGTATTTCTTAGTATTCCAGCAGCACCAAAAGGAAACTCAAGTTACCAACCATTGAGTTCAAGAAGTTTGGTGGTGAAATTAAAGATTGGCTTCCCTTCTGGAGCCAATTCAAACGAATTGATGACGATGAGGACATTGCTCCAGAGGATAAATTTCAATATTTAATTTGTCACAACCTAAACACCCGGCCTTGGGACTCCGCTCAGGTAGTGAATTCGGCCTTCGTTACACTATTTTTTATTACTTCAATTGGGATAAGGTGAATCAACAACCAACATTTAGGGACAAATGGATTTATTTGACACACAATAATAAATTTACAAAAACCGCATATTCTCGATACAAATACGAATAAATATTAGTTATACAGTAAAAATGTCCAACTCAATATTTTATATATATATATCAAAAATAAGTTAAAGACTTATCTTGGGAAGACTCGGGACGTACAGCTCGCAGCAGTAGTCAAGAGTTGAGACGTCGTTGTCTGGACTTGGACGCTGTATGATCCGGTGGAGTGGATAGTGTGTAGAGTCCGGAGCGGTCCGTAAAGGTAAGTCCGTGGAGGTTAAGTTGTAAACGGTCCTTAAGGTAAACGCTACAGGCTGCAGAGCTGTAGGGAAATAAATAATAAAACAGGAGAAACAGTAAAAAATTGAAAAGGAGGAATAAAATGAACAGGTAGGAGCTTATACTCCAATACATACAAAAATTTGAATTTAATTTTCAAAAAACCACAGAAAACTGTTCATTCTTATCTGTCCTGTTCCCAAAATAATCAGAAAAAGCAAATTTAAATCGGTGGAAAATAACCATATAAAGAATCTGTTATAAATTCGCTTCATAAAATAACTTAGGGCGCCACCAGATTTTTTTAAAGAAAGATAATAACGGCGAAGAAAAAAAAAGTAAAACGCCATAACAAAAACATTGTTTTTTTTAAAAAACGAAATAATTTAACTAAATAGAAAAATCGAAATAGAATCATTTGTAAGCACACAATTACAATTTGAAAATATATAGATAACTTACCAGCGAAGAAAATTAAAAATCACACACAAAATGATATGATTAAAAAGGAGAATACTGAATACTTCTCAGCGAAGAAATGAACCAAAAGAGCGAGTTCCACTTCAATCGTAGTTTAAGTAGATATTTTAACGATGGCAAAAACGATTACCGATGTCTTCCTAATATTTGAAATAATAGGAATTGGAATTAGATGTGGGAGTAGCCGTCGAATGAGTAACGCTCCAAAATAATTGATGACAGCGACATGTTACAAATTCAAGCGACCATTCCAAATACAAGATCTCGTCAATTGGTTGAAAGTTACCCACCGAGTGCGGAAAATTATCATCCGAAAGCGATTGTAAGCCTCAAGAGCAGATTTGGAAGGAAAGATCTTCTGGTGGAGTTTTATGTACGAGAATTATTGAAGCTGGTGTTGAACAAAATAATAATAAACTCAGTTTTCTCTATGATAAAATGGAATCCCAACTGCGATCGTTAGAAACTCTTGATGTTACTTCTGATACTTGCGCGGCTATGTTGTATCCGTTGATGGAGTCCTGCCTTCCTGAAGATCTTATACGAGTATGGCAAAGGAGTAGCCTTTGCGATAGTCAATCTACTCTCAAATATCGCTTTTGTCATTTGTCCGGAAAGAAGTAGAGAACGAGGAAATAATTATTTTGGCTGTATCAGGATTCGACATGCATAGCAAACCAAAAAAGAAGTTTGATTCTTCAAAAACTCATGTTTTGCCGGCAACTTCTGGGTTAATGAATAATAAAATGCAAAAGAAATGTCATTTTTGTAGCGGAGCCCACTCTAGTGAGATTTGTGCAGATGCCAAGAAGTTGACTTTGTTTGAACGCAAAAAGAAGCTTATCGAAAGAGGATGTTGTCATCAGTGTCTGAAATATGGCCACATTTCTAGAAAATGTCGGGTTAATGTAGTGTGTACTGAGTGTAATGGTAGACATTTTGCTATTATGTGTCCCAAAAACGAAGAAACAGACTCGAAACTTCCCGAAACAGCAAAAACAAACATAGAAAACAACTTATCGAATAGTTCATATTCTGAAGTTTTTCTGCAAACTTTAGTTGTCAATTTAAACTCAAGAACAGCTCGTGTGATCATTGACACTGGTTCTCAGAAGTCATATGTGACAAAGTCTGCAGCTATAGAGATGGGTTACGAATGCTTGAGACAAGAAGAGATCATTCACGTCTTATTTGGTAGCACTAAAACGAACGCTTTGAAACACAACTGCTATCGTATAAGGTTGAGCAGTTTGAAGAATGAATATTCTTGTAATTTTGAAGCATTAGATCAACCTCTGATATGTACCAATGTAGCATGTATTCGAGAAGGTCCATGGATGAGCAAATTACAATCAGTTGGTATTGAAATCTCTGACATTCGAGGAGGACCTATTGATATCCTTATTGGAGCTCATATCGCAGGTAAACTGTTCACTGGAAACCGTTATCAACTGGAAAGTGGTCTTGTAGCACTAGAAACTCTTCTGGGTTGGACATTAATGGGCAAAGTTGACGACTGTTGCAAAAGAAAACCTGAAACATTGATTGCACTGTATGTTTTCGAGAAATGAATACATTTCTGATTTGTGGAATTTAGATGTCATTGGAATATCTGATCCTGTACAGAAAAGGACCCAGAAAGAAATCGAGGAAGACGTCATGAATCATTTTCGCAATTCTGTTCGGAGAAACGATGATGGCAGATATGAAGTATGTATGCCTTGGATAGAATATCACCCCCCCCCCCTTTGCCGAGTAATTATGGGATAGATTCTAAAAGACTTGTTTCCTTGGTAAAGAAGCTTGATTCAGATGGTTTGCGTGTCCAATACAGCGACGTATTGAAAGGATGGTTGCATGAGGGTATCATTGAAGATGTTCCAGAAATAGACTTAAAAAGAGAGGGACATTATCTACCCCACCGACATGTAGTGAAAAAAGGCAATGCGACTACAAAAATACGATCAGTTTTCGATGCCTCTGCTAGAGAGAAAAATCAGCCATCTCTCAATCAATGTCTGGAGAAAGGCATAAATTTAATTGAGTTGATACCGTCTTTATTGATCAGATTTCGCCTATCAAAAATTGGGGTTATATCTGATATAAGAAAAGCTTTCTTGCAAATTAGTTTGAGTGTTCAAGAAAGGGATTTTTTGCGTTTTTTGTGGTTTGATGACAGGAAAATTGAAATCATACCGCCATGCAAGAGAAGTTTTAGGAGTAACTTGCAGCCCCTTCCTGTTGGGAGCAGTAAGTGAATGTCACCTAAGAAATATCTTGGAAAGCACGGACAATTCTGAAACGAAATCAACAATAATTCAACTACTCGAGAGTTTTTATGTAGATAACTGTGTAACGAGTGTTAACAGTAAGGAAGAACTGAAGAATTTCATTGAAGTTTGCACAGAGTTATTTGCCTCTGCCCAGTTCGATTTGAGAGGGAGGGAGCACACAGTTTTGGACAAGCCCCCAGTAATTTCGAATATTTCTCCAGTATTGGAACTTTATTGGGATAGAAACTCGGATACTTTACAGTTGAATTCAGATTGGTTCCAAGAACTTGATACCGAAATAATTACGAAAAGAGTGATTTTATCAACAGCCCATCGACTCTTCGATCCAATTGGCTTTTCATGTCCGGTTTCCCTGTGCCCCAAATTGTTGTTGCAGCAGACTTGGGAGTCTAAGATTGGATGGGATACACAGGTACCAGAAGAAGTCAAGAAAAGTTTTTTGAATTGGGTGGCTGATATTTCAATCCTCATGAACCTGAAAATCCCTAGAATGTTGTTGAATTCATCCGAAGGAAGAAATCATTGTAGTCTGCACGTGTTCTGTGATTCCAGTCAATATGCCTACGCCACAGCTATATTTTTGAGATCCGAAACATGTTATGGCGTACATATACAACTCGTCCAAGCAAAATCCAGAGTTTCTCCAGTGAAACGATTAACTATTTCTCGGCTTGAGTTGTTAGCAGCTACAATAGGTGCCAGATTATCTCAAACAATTACTAAAACTATTGACCGGGCTCTACTAGTTTTATTGGTGGTCTGATTCGACAACAGTTTTGTCGTGGATAAAGGATGACGAAAATTGGAAACCTTTTGTCTGGAACCGTGTAAAAGAAATTCGAAGCTTAACGAATAAGAATGCTTGGTTTCATGTTCCTGGAGACCTGAATCCAGCCGATCTACCTTCCCGTGGCTGTTCACCGAAAAGACTGATCGAATCAAAATGGTGGGAGGGGCCTCAATGGCTGAGACAATCCCCAAAGAACTGGCCGAACCAAAACTTTATCAGTGATGAAGAATCAATAAATTCTGAAATAGGAAAACGTACAATATCTTCGAACTTATCTACGAAAATAGATTTTTCCTGGTATCATGAACGAATTTCAAAATACGAAAAAATTCGAGTTTTTGGTTGGATAAGAAGATTTCTCTCAAACTGCCGATGTCTTCAAACAGATGAAAGATTGATGGAGAAAGAATTATCTATCGCAGAAATCCTCGTAGCTGAGAAATGCGTTATTAAGTTGGTGCAGAATGAATCTTTTGATGGACTTGATGATCCAAAGCTGAAAAGTTTGTGTCCCTTCATTGATGATGATAATATCATCAGATTGAAAACAAAAATATCTGAACGGAATGATTCCATGGACTTTTGCTATCCAATTGTTTTGCCATACAAGCATCCTGTAGTTAGTAAACTTGTATTTGATGAACACGTGAAAGCTTCGCATGTCGGTGTTCAATGTTTACTCAGCTTACTAAGAGAAAGGTTTTGGATACTAAAAGGAAGAAAAACCTTAAGATCTGTCGTTTCTCGATGCACAATTTGCCGAAGATTTAATGCAAATCATGTGGAAGTACCACCTGTTCCACTACCATTGGATAGAGTTCGACAAGCTCACATATTCGAAGTAATTGGTGTGGATTTAGCCGGTCCACTGTTTATTCGAACAGGAGCAAAAGTATGGATTTGTCTCTATACATGTGCTATTTATCGAGCTGTGCATTTGGAAATTTTGTCTTCACTTTCTACGGATGTTTTTCTACAATCATTTAGACGATTTGTGGCAAGAAGGGGAAGACCGACGACTGTCTACAGCGACAATGGCACAAATTTTATTGGTGCGGCAAATGAATTCGCTAAGTTGGACTGGAAAATTATTAAATCTTTTAGTACTGCGGAGAGAATAGAATGGAAGTTCAATCCTCCAACAGCTGCCTGGTGGGGTGGTTGGTGGGAGAGGTTAATTGGAATCATCAAAGATCTACTGCGAAAGGTATTGGGGAAAGCATCTCTGTCATGAGGAATTATCTACCGTTTTATGCGACTGCGAATCGATATTAAATTCCAGACCACTGACGTATATGCACGAAAATCCCAGAGACCTCATTCCATTGACTCCTGCGATGTTTTTGCGAGAAATTCAAGAATCTGGAGTTCCTGATTTGGATGCCGTGGAAAGTGCAGATCTTAGAAAACACTTGAGGTACAGGATGAAATTGAAAAATGATCTTCGTAGGAGATTCAGAAATGAATATTTGGGACAACTGAAATTGTCATCCAAAAAATTCAATGCGAAAGAGGTTAAAGTAGGTGATGTCGTTCTAATAGGGAATGATAATTTGAAACGGCTAGACTGGCCTTTAGCTTATATCGAAGAACTAATTCCTGGACGAGATAATAAAATACGACTTGTGAAATTGAAAACTATCAAAGGATCAATATTAAGACCCCTCCAAAGAGTATACCGGCTAGAACTGAACTGTAGTGATGATTTAGATCTGAACTCCTTATCGAAAACTTTGGAACCTTCAGAGAAGCCATATCTTGAGAGAGCTGATGTCAATCAAATAGAAAGCGTGGAAGAAATTTACGAGACTCCTGAAGTTACCACCAGATATGGGAGAAAAGTAAAACCTCCTCAAAGATTCGCAATGTAGCAACTCAAGCATTAAGTTATTGAACAAGGTTAAATAAACTCAAGGTGGGAGAATGTTGCGGAAAGTTGTCGCTAATGTTGCGGAAAGTTGTCGCTAATGTTGCGGAAAGTTGTCGCTAATGTTGTGAAAAGTTGTCGCTTTGTGTTTTTTTTTCATAATTAATTTTGTTGAAACGTCATATTTTTGACATTTTGTAATAATTAGTATGATTGAATTTGAAGTGACAAGTTGCACTTTGTAAACGATAATTCATTAAAAATTAAAGTTTTCTGGTATTTTTACTGCATCCAGATCCAAGTATTGTCCTTTTATTTGACGTATTCAGTCACCGGGTAGGTGCATCTCGAATATTTAACAATATCCGTTACGTATACGGATAAGGATAAGTGACGTATTTTAAAAATTGCTTTATGTCTCTAATGTCGACTTGAAAAATTTATTTTTTAATTAAAACACCCATTATTTTAATTTTAACTTAATTTTATTTTTAATAAATATTATTTGTTTAATGTTTGTTGATTTTAACTATTTGTACACATGTACTTTAACATGCTTATTTACAAAACGGTACGAAAAAGATGGCTGAACTGCACGCATGCGCACAAAAAATAATTGTGATGAAAAGGTCTATTGTTGAACATGTTGTTTTTTAAATGACAGGAAATGATTGTTGAATAGCACTATTGCCTCATGTTTAAATCGAACTTTCAAACACGCGCGTTTTTTAAAGTCCCTATGGTAACAACAACAACTCGTGAAACGTAAGTATCATTGACAACTTTTTTAATTAGTTTTTAAATTGTATATTGTCATTGTGAACCAATGTCTTATTTGGTATTTTCTGCAAAATTTATTTATATATTCATATGTACTGCATTGATTCCTTTTAAATATAAATATATAAGTCCAATGATCACCTGAATGCTATTAGATGTTTACATATTGCATAGTTTTAAGGTGTACTAAAATAAACCCACTTGAGTTGTTTACCATCATGGCCAAAATTATTTAGTATTTGCTGTACACTATATTTTTTATAATAATAATGAAAAAATTTGCTTAACGATATATATTAGTATTTTTATTATTTATAATAGAAGCATCTTTAATCTTTGCACAAGGCTGGCAGAAGAATTCGCTGATGAGATGTATTTTGTTAGAGAGTACCAGGCTCCCTGATTTTACTTTTCCGCCAACCTATCTAATATGCGAGTAAAGTATTGGTTTACCCACAAAAAAGTTGGAAATTTGAATTTTTTTTGAGTTATTTTTACGTTATCCGTCAACAACAACACGAAAAAACGGTTTTTAGAAAAAAAATCCTGTGTGTATGTCGTCGTCGTCGTTGTCGTCGGCCACTTTTCCTTGCAAGTCTTGTTAGCACGATACAGCCTCCGGAGTGCAATAAGTCACCAATTTTATGATGGAATATTGTTAAGGACATTTCACAGATGAACCCTATTGATTTTCAGCTCACCAGAGCCAGTACAACGGGTGCTATGGTACTTGAAGTACGACATTTTGTCGTTTTTCGAGAAATTTCAGTTTGTTAGCACGATACAGCCTCCGGAGTATATACAAGTGATGAATTTTATGATTGGATATTATTCAGAGCGTCTTAAAGATGAACCCTATTGATATTGAGCTCACTAAAGCCAGTACAACGGGTGCTGTGGTACTTGAAGTACTAAATTTTTGTCATTTTTGGAGAATTTTCAGTTTGTTAGCACGATACACTCTCCAGAGAGTATACGATTGATCAACTTTATGAATAAGTATTGTTCAAGGTGTCTCACAGATGTACCCTATTGATTTTCAGTTGACTAGAGCGAGTACAGCGGGTCCTATAAAACTAGATATACTAAATTTTTGGTTATTTTTGGAGAAATTTCGGTTTTTTAGCACGATACATCCCCCGAAGTGTATACAAGTAACAATTTTATGATATTGTTCAGGGCCACAGATGCGGAAAAGTTAGTTTTAATCTTTAAAACCGTTTATTTAATACTCTCATTACCTGAGAATTGCTTCTTTGGCAGATCTTTCTATCACCAGATGTAGAGGTGTGAGACCTGTAATGATCTCAGTGCCCTAATTAGACACGTTCTCATAGCTCCAGTGATGCACACACAGGCAAGCCTTTGAACTTTGTCGAGGGTCTTCCTCGTGCTGTACTGACTTGCTTTTGTACGCCAAACTATTGCCCCATGCGTAATTGCTGGTCTCACAATCATGGCGTACATCTATAGCAGTATTTTTGGGTTACAGCCCCACCTCTTACCAGCTAGATTTCTGCACACCATCAAAGCTCTTAATGTTTTACTAGCAGTTATTTCAACATGCTTATTCCACAGAAGCTTACTGTCTAGGGTTATCCCTAGATATTTAACTTCTGATTTTCATTCTATGATTTCCCCGTTTAAGGATATGGGTTTCATGGCTGGAAGTGTTCTTTTCCTTTTCCGAGTACATGGAATTACGATGGTCTTGTTTGGGTTAATGTTTAGCCCCACTGACAAGCACCATTGCTCAATGAATCTGAGGCCTTTTTGTAATAAATCACACAAGGTGGTTTCGAACTTGCCTCTGGCTATTAGAACTGTGTCTTCAGCATAGCCCATACATTCGAAGCCAAGCTCCGTTAGCCTGTAGAGCAACTCATCTACTACGAGGCTCCATAGAAGGGGAGATATCACTCCCCCTTGAGGTGTCCCCCGAATGGCTTTAACTGAGGTGGTTTGATTCCCCACCTGTGTCTCAGCTATCCTCGTCGTCAACAACTCATACTTCCATTTTACAATGGTTTCATTTACTCCTCGCCTTTTTAGTGCTTCTTTGACAGACACATGAGCTGATATATATCCACGAATGCGCACATTGTGATTTTTTTGTTGTTCAGAGTTCTCTGGATGACTTCGATCAGCTGATACAGAGCCGTCTCAGTTGATCGACCCGCTCTGTAGGCATGCTGACAATTATGAAGTGGTATATTCTACAGGTTCTTTATTCTTATGTAGTTATCCACTACTTTCTCCATCGTTTTGATTAGAAACGATGTTAGACAGATGGGTCTAAAATATCGAGGATCAGTCCCTTCTTTTTTCCCTATTTTTTGAATGAAGGTTACCCTTGCATTTCTCCATTTTCTAGGTATTAGACTCACTACTAGACTGCTTGTAATCGTCAGCAGGTGATGAAGAATCTCCTCTATCCCTTGCTGCAGGAGTGCTGGAAATATTCCATCCACTCCTGGTGATTTATATGGTTGAAAGGTACTTATATTGCCCATTCCAACAGTTGTCTGGTAAATATTTTCTTAGCAATGTCCCAATCTTCCTTGCGGGATTTTTTGGTATAATTCATCGCTATTTCAGTGCTTGTTGCTGGTTCACTACCTGGAAAGTGGGTTCTAAGAAGAAGAATCGATCATTCCTCTTCACCTTCCGTGTATGATCCGTCTGGCTATTTCAGCGACATTGTGGGTTTAGTACCCCCATTTGCCATGACGTTTTGTAGTCTGGCCGCTGTGAGTGGAAGCGATCTTTTCGCAAAAGGCTTGAAAAGTAAGCCTTTTGGCCTTCCCAATCTCTTTATTGTACTGAGTAAGCTTCTCACTGTACCCCTGCCAATTACCGTCACGTTTGGCTCTATTAAAGAGCCGACGGACCTCTTTTCTGAGGTTTGACAGGTTCTCATTCCACCAAGGAGCATCCTTTTCTGACCGAGCTTTTGACAGTGGGCAACTGGAATGAAAAGCTTCCATTATTGCCTCACTGACCTATTCGACTCTTTGTTCCAGGTCGTAGTTCGGGTAATTTACCCCAATCACTTCGACGTGTTCCAAATTGTCCTTCAGATTGGTCTTGCAAAGAGACCAATCAGTATTTCTAGGGTTTCGGTTTATAGGAATCGAGGTAGTATCCTAAATTCAATGATCCTATGGTCGGAAAGTGATGGCTCGCTCATCACCCTCCAATCTTTTACATTTTTCCTAGCAGCAACATTAACAATTGTTACGTCTAGGACCTCTTCTCTTGCTCTCGTGACAAAAGTGAGGGTTGTTCCCACGTTTAAGGTTTCAAGGTTATTTGCTAAGAGATATTCTAATGAACACTCACCTTTTGCGTTGTCGTTAGTGCTTCTCCACACGGTATTGTGCGCGTTGGCATCACAACCAATTATAATTGGCAGCCGTCTGCTATTGCAGTATCTCACTAGATCTTGTACTTCTTCTGGCGGTGTCATCGGCCCGTCTCCAGCGAAGTAGGCAGAGGCAATGACGATGTCTCGGTCGATACCCCCAATGTTGAGGTGAACCATGATTGGAAACAAGGTCTCGTGACACGTATTTTGAAGCACAAATATATTTTATGTTATTTCTTATGATTACACAGGCACGCGGAAATACTTTGCCTTTGATCATAAATCATTTTAGAATCCTTGCATGCCAAACCTTTTATTTGGCGTTCTTTGTTGATCCATATGGTTCTTGGATCAGTACAATATCCAGATGTAGTCTAGCGAACAACCTTGCAATCACGGCTGAAGCTCCCTTCGCGTGATGCAGGTTAATCTGAGCTACATTCGTGAACGTGAATTATTATGGATGAGAGAGGCCGAGTTACTCAGCCTCTATTCATTCCCCTCCTTTATCTCTCCCTGACCCTCCTCGACCACCATGACAATATCTTCCTCGAAGTTCTTGATCTCGAGTCAGACTCTGGACCCCCCAGGCTGCTCCGCCCAGTTTCCTGGGATGCAGAGGCGATCTCCACCAGAGCCGGAGGAGATCTCGGGTTGACCCAAGGTCAAGCTTTCCCCTTTTCCAGAGGTTCCGAATGTGGAGGGTATCTCTGTGGGAGGCGCATAATAACCTGCTTCCTGGCCTCTTCAGGGGATATTCCCTAATTGAAGAGTCGCAGGTATTTCCGCACCTCTGCTCCACTGAGGCCTTTTCTCCGTAGGTCGTCTATGCCGCCCGGTTCTCCCAATTTTGGGAGGTCGAACGGCATACGACCTTTGTGCCGTTTGGCATTTTTTCCCCTCTGTGGGGTGCCCGAATGAAGAGGTAGAGGTCTTCTCCACTACTTTTCCGGTGGAAGTTTTACTTTCTCTCTCCATAAATGGTCCCACGAGAAGCTAGGGTCATTACGGTCCACCGCTGCAGAGCCCCGCATGCCGAGGTGAGGGGTTCAATACTATGGAGTTCCCCCCGGTGCTCCAAGGTCGAACGCAGTAATGACTATTCTCCTATATAGCCACGCATCCTTCGGCCTGGTTTCCCACCTTGAATAGGTTTTTAATGAGGTTGTCTCCTCTTGGTCTGGGCAGTAAAGCCAAGACCCTCCTCCATTCCACTGGCCCGCGATACTTGACCACAGACAGCCAGGAGACATTGGTATAACAGGTAATTTCGAGGCAAGCTCGAAATTTCACCTGGCATCGTAACCCTGTGTGCAATCTCTTAGCCACGATACTACAAATGGGACAGGTAAATTTGGTCCGCAGGGTATTCGAGGGCTGCCAGTTGAGTTTTTAGACACAACGAGCTAACTATATGAATAAATTCCCACTCTTTGCTAAATGTTTTGAAACTTTCCATTATAAATTGAGGACCACCTTCCATTTCACATCCCTGTATGTGTGGTTGCATATCTAACTGGTATGTCTGGTTGCATACCTAACAGTGGGAGGAGTTCAACTTTTCTGACGTGTAAGAGAAGTACTTTTCCCCACTTCTTGCACACTATACTTTTTCTACAACTTCACAAATTTAAAGAATACAAGTAATGTAACTATAAGAGATGCCGACTTCTCAGTCTAACGCTATTTGATAAAGCAAAATCTTGTTGACTGAGACATTATTTCGTGTCTTTAATTTATTATTTGTAGAAAATATACAGGGTAAAAGTTGAAGTGAAAATTTTTTTTTAAAAATTACTTTAAAAAAAGTTGTATGAACTACATCTATAGAATGGAAAGACTGTAATTGGTGATAAACGAAAAAGGAATGTTCATACTATTATAAAAAATATTAGCAACTTTCAACAACAAAACAGAGTTACAAAACATCAAAGTTAAACTTTTTAAAAGAATTTCTTATAATGCCCTCCTTCGGATTGAAAATCGAAAAATTCTTTTTTGGATTTTGATGAAATTTTGCATGAAAGTTTACTATATTTATGGTAGGCAGCAGGTCACCTGTAAACCAGTTCTCGTTTACACATATACCTATGATAAAAATGTTTCAGCAAAAAAATACTTAAAATATCAGTTTTGTTTGTAAGTGACCGACTGTTTATGTGAAAAACTGAAATATTTTCACTAAAGTTGTTTTTAGAAGCTGTGATTCCATTAAAAAACCTTCCTTCAACTTATGACTTGATTTTGCTGTTTTGGAATGCGTAGTCTGTGCATTTGGCTTTTTTATAAAGAAGACGATGGTTGCTATGAGTGTTTTCATTCCCTTGTGTTGCTGCTGGTTTTCGATCAAATGTTTTCCCAATTTAAAGTCAAATCAATTATATAGTAAATGTGGATCCTAAATTTTTGGTTGTATATGTAGCTCAACACCAATCATAAACTACTGATTATTTATTCTATTACTTTCTGTTTCTAATTTTTTTACATAAACGTCAGATCTTGTGTTGCTTTTTATGTATTTTTCGACCTTTTTGGTTGTAATAACATCATGTACTTTCATAGCCCTGGAAATTTTCATTTCCATCACCACTTCCAGTTTTGTATGTTCTCCTTCTTCTTTCTACCATCTTAAAATCTGCCTCCTGTTCATCCTTATTTTCATTTTCTAAGTTTATTATATCGTCAAGAGTCTGTCTTGTTTGGGCTTCAAGTATTTCTGCTGCAACCTGTTTGCTATAAAAATTTGGACCACTGTGTATATTGGAGTTTCCTTCCATTCTTGTAATCGAGTTTTTATTATTATTGTTTTGATTTAGAGTCCTTGATGGTAATTACTCCAGACTCCATTTTTTGATGCTCTGTCATATTTATGGTTTTTTATTTCAAAATACTCATTTTTATGTTGGATTCTTCGACCTTGTTTACTTGGTTTTTGCTTGATGTGTTTGGATATCTTTGTATATATACTAATTGAAGTGTTTCTTCGAATAGCAGTTTATTCTCTTCCATTAATTTTACATTATTTTCTAATAATTTATACTTACATTCTACCCCACAACTCGTAATTTAGTACTTGTGATTCTGATTTTTTTCCTGACATCATAATATGCAAGTTGTCATCTTCCTCGTCCTGTGTTTTCTCAAATTGTTGATTTTCACAACTAATATTTATCTCTGTGCAACTCAGCATCACAATTTACACATTTTGTAGCGATTTTCACTTTTTTATTGAAGTAGGTAAAATTTTTAATAGGAGCGACATTTATGAGGGTGTTCTGCTCAGATGTCATTGTATATTATGATTAAAGCATTCACTAAATCAGGAATAAATATTTTAGGAATTTTTCTATATCTGTTTGAGCTGAAAAAAGTTTTGATCGTATCTTTTTTAATAGCAACAGCTGCACACGTTACATGCATATTTTTCAATGCAATAAGACCGTTTTCACGAAAACTAAAAACTACGATCTACATCTCTATAAAAATAAATAAAATTTGAGAAAACAAATCATTTAAAATATATTTTTCAAAGAATAACTTATAAACTCAAAAATAAACTATAATCTTGAATTCATTCCACCAGCAACAATCATATTTTCTCCCGTAACATAAGATCCGTCATCTGAAGCTAAATATGCTACTAGGCCGGAAATATCTTGTGGTTTCCCAACCCTAAAAGTATATTATTCAACATTTATTTTCAGATTATACTATTTTATATTTTACCTTCCCATTGGAATCATTGATATAGATCTCTTCATCAATGCTTCATTGGAAGTAATTGGTTCTGCAAACTTTGTCTCAATTAATCCGGGAGATACGCTATTTACAGTAATATTTTCTTTAGCTAACTGCGCAGCAGCGGCCTTTGTAAGTCCCAGTAATGCAGTTTTGCTTACAGCATAAGCTCCTAAAAATTTGGAAGGATGAAAACCAGCTATAGAAGATATAAAAATAATCCTTCCAGCCTAAACAAAAAATAATTGAGATAAAGAGCTCTCAATGGAGATTTAATTTATTACTTTACTCTCTCTGAGAAGGGGCAAGGCTTCTTGTGCCAACAAAAATGAAGATTTCACGTTTACATCAAATATTTTATCCCAATCTTGTTCTGAACAATCGAATACTCCTATTGCAGTACCGGCAGCTGCGTTGGAAACTAAAATATCAAGACCTCCGATTTTAGTAGCTTCTTCAAAAAGTTTTTTTCTGTCATCTGCTTTAGAAACATCACACACTAAACTCATTACATGTAGGCCTTCATTCTAGAAAATAAATGTATTTTCATTTGATATTTAAATAAAAGCAGTCCTACCTTGAGCAATGTTGTGGCCTTCTCAACATTATTTTGTTTTCTACTACTTATAATAACTTTTGCTCCTTCTTGAGCTAACCTCTGAGCTATAGCAAATCCAATTCCATCAGTAGATGCGGTCACAATGGCAATTCTTCCAGTTAAACGTTTTAAAGCTATACCTGCCATGTTGAAAAAATATCTTGGTAGGTTTGGTTAGTTACTGTAAACTGCTTTTATCAAGTACAAAAGTCCAAGGACAGAGATAAGTCCAAGATACCTGGATGCTATTAGATGTTTACATATTGCATAATTTTAAGTAGTGTGTACTAAAATAAACCCACTTGAGTTGTTTACCATTATGGCCAAAATTATTTAGTATTTGTTGTGTACTATATATTTTATAGTAATAATGAAAAACTTTGCTTAACGATATTAGTATTTTTATTTGTAATATAAGCATCTTTAATCTTTGCACAGGGCTGGCAGAAGAATATTTTTGTTACGTAAATTGGTAAATTGTTTATTACATTTTCATAAGGATGCAACTGATCAAAAAATTAAGTTTATCATTATTATCTACGATCATTAAAAGAGAGTGGAATATCTTCTATGCCTTCATCTTTCAGGAAAAATATTTGACAAGAGAATAAATGCAGTGTTTTGCTTAAAGCTTAACCGACAAAATAATTAGTTGCTGTTTGTTTTTACATTTTTCGGTATACTGATTAAAATAGCTAGTTTCTCACAGAATGAGGTCTGCCGTGGCGGGCAGCAATTTTGGACCGCAGCGAGAAAGCGGTCATGTTAGATCGTGGCGGCAAGACTTGTAGAAATTTACAGATTTTCTGTTCATTTATATGCATCATAGCAAAAAATCCGAAAAAAAAGATAGAAACTGTGAGAAATTATGTATTTCTATACGACACTACTCGCATGATTATTATATATAAGAATACAGAGACGGTGGTATTCACCTCTAATTGTTCTATTTTTTTATTGATGGCATGCACCCAGCAACGCCTTTTCTTTTTTTGTAGGGCAAAGAGATGAATTTGTTCCTCGTCAGAGCTAGATTTTGCAACAGGCAATAACGTAACTTCCGCAGACTTTTTCCCACTGACCGGGCACCGGGAACAAAGCACGAACAATTCGCTGCCTGTGTGCGAAGAGCGTGGGATCGCTGCCCGTCCCGGCAAACCGCGTTCTGTGGGCCAAAGCCCAAAGCCTTAAATGTTTCTAAATTAGAGAATCCGCTTAGAAATACGCAGCTTTTACTTTTATTGTGCTGTAGCTATCATTATTTGTGATGAATTTAATAACTAGTTATTAGGATTATTCTTGGTGCAAGTGTATTATTTCTAAAATTGTTAAAATAAATTTGGATGTTTTGTTTTTTTATCGACCGATTCTCTGTAATTTTTTGATATGGATTCAATTATACTTTATAGTGAAATATGAGCTGACTCCGGTCCTGTAATCAGAAACATCAACTTACAGTTGACAATTTGTTTACGTTTAATATCCATAGAGAATAGAGAGTCGAAGTGATTGTAGTACGTAGACGTTAACGCAAGAATATTACGTTTACGTTCTACTGTATAAATTCAGAGATGAAGTCACAAAATACGGACAGTCTGTTTTCTGTGGATGAAGTCATCAACCGTTAACGTGAAATTTTGATTACATACAATAACGAGCCTAACTTTTTGTTTTCTGAATTCCTACGAAAATTTTAACTTGGCATTTAACATTTCGAGAAATTATCCATTTTATTCTCAAATACAGGTAAATAAGGATACATAAACTTATTCTTAATACCCGAGTAAATGTTGAAAAATAAATAATAGATAACCTTAACATCAAAGACAATCCCTTTACATTTATCAAGGTGTTCTGTGCATTGTATACAAAAGTTTCAATTTCCAAATAACAGAATAGGGGGTATCGTAAATTTCCGACAGGTCTTCGAACAGCATCGAGTAACGTTAAAAAAGGGTGTAGCGTGTAGCCTCATGCAGTCGCTCGTCGCTAGTTTCCAGCGATAAATCTGGTCACGTGACCGTATTTTAAATTTCCCGCGATTTAAAAAAATAGTGAAAAAGCTGAAATTGTTGAGCTTTTGTCGCTACAGCTGAGCGACATGAAATTCATAGACAAATCAAATAATAAAATGATTTTTCTCCATCTTCAAGTTCTTTGTTAATGTTATATGTAAACTATGGATTCAGGCGAGGTACATATTTTAAAAGATTATTAATTGGTAAAGTATGAAAATATACGTTTAAACCGATAATTTTGTTTCTTTGTTATACAGTTTTATCGAGAAATGATGTAACTTTTTAACCACATTTTTGTTTGTAAAAGTTTTTAGATGACAGATATTAAATTTCTTGTTGTGATAATTATGTATTTGTTTTGTTTATTTATATAAATTCAGGTTCTTTTATTATTAACAAAAAAAAGGACAATTTTTTAATGATTGTGATAATTGAAAGAACTGAAAAGAAACAAACTATTCATGTTGACTAGTTTAATAATATAATATTGTTACATCAAGAAATGAAACATTTTTATACTTATGAGAATGAGAAAAATCGCTGTGTATCCTAGTTTAAATTAAATATAATGTAATCATTTATTTTGTTCCAATTTTATTTCCTTAAGTGAGTGTGTTTGTACACGTGCGATATTGAACAATGGTGTTTTCTAGAATCTATTAGGTTCATTTGTTTGTGGACTTCTTGGGATCTGGTTTTCTCTCAAATACAGAAATTAATTAGCCATATAAACAAAAAATACAAAATTTTCAGTTCCGGACAACTCAATATAATAATGTATTCCTACAATAGAATACAATATACATGCAGCATTCATACAATATTAAGAATTTAACTTCAAATGTGTTCCCATAAATACAAAGCCTGTCCACGGGGTAGTGTATGGTTTAATGATATTCCAAAATAATTTAACAATAAAAAAATTAGAACATCTATATTTATACATATTATCAGGAGATGAGCAAATGTTTAAAATTTAACATAAATTAAAAGTAAAACTTCCTTTTTGAGACAACTCCAAAGTGCTCTGCACATTTCTGCAATTATGCTCGCTGTTGTCATCTCTACCAGATACTGTGGTACGATATGGATTTGAAACAGTCACCTGTAGTTAAATATCTGTTGAAAAATTGTATTTAGTTTAATGACTGTAATCAATGTGGTTAAGCAAGACAAATCTACAATATTACCGTAGAATTATTAGAAGTTGTGCAACAGCAGATATGGGCTCCCTCACTGCGTTGTTTTGTTATGAGAGGCCCAAATAAAAATAGCTGCACTTCGAATATACTCGGTGATATCCCCGAATAAATTTCAAATTTACCTGCGTACCAGAAGTGTAGAAAAAAACTGGTTAAAAAAAGTAATGTTCCATTCGTAATGTATACAATGGGTGAACCCAAAAACGTTTCACGTTTTTCATTTACTACGAGAGCTGCCAATATTCCTTTTTGTCGAATTTTCTGAATCCGAGCTCTGATACAAATTTGTTGACACTGATCAACCCACTTTTGATATTTGTAAGCAAACGACATCTCGTCAATTTCCTACTATCATAGCAGAGTGTCGCTGATTATAGATTAAAAGGTTATCTGTCATTAATCTTTAGGTTTGGTCTCACAGGAGTCACAAACCATCAGAAACAGTCAGGATTCTGCGCAATACATTTCTTCACATTCATACATAAGTTTCTGATTGTTTGAAGATAGATGGACGATGGTCACACATGTTTGACTGATGATTTTCCAACTGTTCAACTTCCAGCTGTTTTCAAACAATCAGAAACTTATAGGTTTGTTCCAACAACAGTCAGAATTAGTCCGGGATCGTCAGTATCATGCGCATATCCAATTTAAGCGTTTCAACAAACAGTGGATTGAATCTCCGTTTGTAAAGTCCAATGTTCCAACAAGCATTTGAACTGATTTCGGACGGTTCTTGGACCGACAGAAAAGTTTGTGGATTTTTTTCGAATTTGGAATTCGCGCTTGCGTAGAATGAATTTGTATATAGGTTTTGTTTCAAATTTTAATGGAGATCATTTATGTTAACCTAGTCCTTGTGATTTTTAATGTGATGTTGATAATATGATATGCCCTTTATTTTTGTTCTTGTTATGTAGTTTTAAGTAGTAAAGTGGCTTTAACTGAAATATATTGTATTCTTTTTGATTATTTGTTGTATCAGTATTCAGTATAAATATTAAAATGGAACATCTGTTGGGACGATTTTTTGTCCGATACTTCCATTCAATCAGAAATCCGGTCCAACAGAAAACTTTGATCCGGAATAGTTCATGAATTTATAGAATCCGCACATGCTCATTTCAAAATCCTAAATTAGTCTCGGATTTATCCAGGATTTCTTGTTGGAACAAACCATATGTATGAACGCGGAGAAATGGATTGCGCAGAATCCTGACTGTTTGTGATAGTTTGAAACTCGTGTGAGAACAAACCTATAGTCTGTCAGCTTTCGAGATCGCTGCAAGCAGCCATGTTGTTGCATTCCATCGCGGCGATTTGTGACATGTCGCTAGTTTTCATCGCGGCGATTTGAGTCGCGGGAAATTCAAAATTCGGTCACGTGACCAGATTTGTCGCTGAAACCGAGCGACTAGCGATAGCATGAGGTTACACCTTTACGTGAGAGCACGTACGTTAACCATTGAATAAAAAGTAAAGGAAGGAGCAATAAACACAAGTTTGGTTGTTGCATATGGCGGACGGCAATATCCGTTTTACCATAGGCGCGCTATATTTATTAACAAAATTCGTCCACAATTTGCTTTTCTGACAATCTTTAGGAAAACTAAAAACATATTTTTATGCATCAAACTTTTATATAATCAATATTTACACATTATAAATAAATCCAATTTGAAAAAATGCAAATAAATATTTCTTAAATGTATAGTGTTACAACAGTTAACTTACTATTTTTATTTTTATGTTACGCCTATGTCTTAACCTTGTCATTCATCAAAATATGAAATGTTTATTTTGCATCTTTTATATTATTTAAAATTAATATAAATTAAAGTATAAAAGAAAACAACTTACCTATGAAAAGTGATGCCTAAAGATTTATTTTTAGGGGTATTGGAGCAACCGCAGGCTGCACAACTAACCATTTTGTTTGTAGTCTAATTACTAATGTTTCAACACTTAAAACACTATTCTAATTAATCCTAATAAACACTTATTTAAATACAAAACAAAAATACATAGAAAAACTAATGAAAAACACTATAAAATTATTATAAAACTTCCAAAAGCAAAAACGTACTCTCCAACCAATGCAACAACAAAATAAAATGAGTCATACTTGGTTGTTCAAGATGGCTACTTCCGTCTTGCTTTCTCTCTATGAGTGTAGATAGTAGCTATCCTTCCTTTACTTTTTATTCAATGACGTTAACGGAGGTCCGGAAACCTTAACGTGAATATTTATTCACTGCGCATGAGCAACTGTCAATTTTCACGTTTACGTTAACGTTCATGACATCACTTCAATTCTCTAATGTAATATAGGATTTGTCGATGTCACAAACCAAAACAATTCAAATTTTTAATTGTGTATTTTTGCAATAAACGTTTTTATACATAATTTGGTATCTTGTGTCAAAGATAGTCGCTCTCACACGTTTTTTACTGTAAATGTGACATATCAGTTTGTTACTTTGAAATAATTTTACTTCTGAAATTACATGTAAGCAATTTTAAAAAGGTACAACTCATCAACGCCTTGAAGCGCAAGCAATCAGCATTACACCAAAGAATACACCATTCTTTTATTACACCACCAAATTTATAAATTTATTTTAGATTATATCAAATGTCATTATTTTATTTATAAATGTAACAAGCAAATGAAGAAACGAAAAAAATATAATACTATTTTTATTAAAATGAAAACTATTTATAATCTTTAATTAATTCCTCCAGCAATAATATAGTTTCCTGTTAATATTACATACAATGAACAAGTTGCAAAATGTTAAGAATGTGATAAAACACGTTATCTGTAAAAATAATTTTTAATTTGTATTGGAAATACACACAGGCAACAAGGTAGGATAAGTCGTTGACTCAAGACGAAAGTCTCCTTTATTTAAAAAGACCGCTGTCTAACGAATGTTTATCTGTCCAATAAAAACGACCAATCAAATCATGGAACGTAACTTGTGATTTAGCCTCTCGAAAAAAAACATATTTCGGAACAAGACACCAGTATGGCCTACGGTGTCAATTCATGACGTCACAACCACTGGCCAGGGTGCTGGAATGAATTTCGGTTAGGTTAGGCTAATATGCTACCGTAGGGATACGAAACTATAGTTAGTTGGGCCCATCGATTATCATCGATGGTCTTCTTATCAACCATCGATAATTATCGATAGTTTAATATTTAAAACAATTGTTACGCCAGATTTTGGATTTACCAAAAAAACGAAAAACTTTTTCTTTTAATCAAATTGTCTGTCTCGACCCTTACTTCGTGGAATCTACTCATATTAGTGTTTTAAATGAAACTCAATGTTTCTAGCCAATTCCACAATATAATGAAAAATGTTGAAAATTCTAAAAAATTGACAATTGTTTCGATAACTGAATTAGAATTTTCAACATTTTTCATTATATTGTGGAAATAGCTAGAAACATTGAGTTTCATTTAAAAAACATTTTCTTTTATTTATGGAGGGTAGAGGAAAGAAAAACTATCTCTGTGTATGAAAAAGTGTCCGTTAAAATGTTGTATATAACGGTAGCCGCTGGGTAAATTTTAAAAAGTGCGCTAACGTATTAGAAAAGGATAGAGAAATAGACAACTGAAGTATGACGTAGATCTTGGCAGATTACACAGATATGGAGGGGTGTGGACAAGTTGAAAAAGTATCCAGGTAAGCAGAAAATTACAGTTCAATAACTGACCACAATAACGCTAGCGTAGCGAGTGGAAGGGACATGAAATTAGTAGTTGTAAACGGAGTGAAGTGCGCTGAGTTGGAAAATTTCATGTCTCTGGTGACTAGTGTAGTTGAGCATATTCCCTGATTACGGTATCCGCCAAAATAAACAGTACCGAAACAGAGAGTGCTGTGGAGTTGTTTATGTAATATGGATTTGTCATATTTGACTTAATTGTCATTAGTTGATATATTAATAATACGCTGCAGTTAAATTTGATTTAAAAATGGTTCTAACAACGGAAGAAAAAGTTTTTTTGGTAGAGCATTATTTTCGTTCATACGGAAAAGGTCGTAATGATGGTCCAAGCTTAGAACAGGTATCAATAAAATATCAACAAAAATTTAATAAAGCAGCTCCTAGTAAAAGTATGATGTTAGCTGTTGTTGAAAAATTTCGTCGCACTGGTAGTGTATTGTGTCAACGTAAAGGTTCTTCAGGTCGTCGAAAAACAGTATGCACTAACGAATATGAAGGACGTGTTTTTAACCAAGTTGTGCAATCACCTCAAAGAAGTCTTGTAAGAACTGCATGTAAACTCAACATTAGTGAAACGTCTTTACGTCGCATGTTCAAATCAATTGGTGGTTATCCATACCGTATTCAAGTTGGACAACGACTAAATGCTGCGGACAAACGTGGAAGAGAAATTTACTGTGGTCGCATGTTGAGTTTAATTTACGAAGATCCCGAATTTTTGAAAAACATATGGTTTTCAGACGAGAGTCACGTTCATCTTAGCGGCTATATTAATCGACAAACAACCAGATTCCTTGGATTTGAACGTCCTGATGTCATTGTAGAGAAACCACTCCACAGTCTTCGAGTTACCGTTTGGTGCGCGGTATCTGGTCATGGAATGATTGGTCCTTATTTCGTTGAAGATGATAATCAGAGTCCACTTACTGTCAACCAAGAGCGTTATAGAGAGAAAATTATTATACCTTTTGTGAGAGATCTAAATAACTTTTGCCGTGCACGAAATCTACAGTTTCGCACACAATGGTTCCAACAAGATGGTGCAACGAGCCATACAGCTGTGCGCACCTTAGACTAACTCCGTCAGCATTTCGATAATAGAATAATTTCTCGGGGAACAGACTTCGAATATCTTTATCATTCACCTGATCTGACGCCACCTGACGCATACATTTGGGGCATAATGCAGGACAAAATATTTCACTCGGAAAATCCGCCGGCGAATATTGCCGAACTACGGGAAATAATACAAAATATTTTTCGGCAGTTACATCAACCACTTTTTATAAATATGTTTATTGACTTACAAAATCGATATGAAGCTTGTTTGCGTCGAAATGGTGAACATTTTTTTTTTGTTTTGTTTTGTTTATGACCAGGGAACGAATCCATTAGCCGAATATGTTTTAGTTGAATTATTACAGAAGAGTAAGTAGGAATCCCAACCAATTTTTTTTCTATGATCTATTGTACTAACTACATATATAGTAATATAACTTATAATTTTATTTTTTTTTTCATTTATATATTTTGTCTTTTCAGGTTTTTTTTTTAATTTAATTTTTTTATTATTTTATTTATTTATTTTATTTTTCTTCTATTTTTGAACACTTACATTACAGAAATTAAATATTAATTTTTATTTTTGGTACTGTTTATTTTGGCGGATACTGTATATAGCGTAGCGTTATATATAAACAAGGGCATATTGCAGTTTATAAAACGTCAACTATTTACGTAGTCAAGTGTTGATTAGTAAATAGAACCTATAAAACTTCTGAACTAAGGTGGATAGTGATTCGATTTTTATAAATTTTAGTAGATACATTTATTATTATTACGAATTTGTTGTAAATTCAAAGAGCAAAAAAAAATAGAAACAATGGGAAAGCTTTGTTCAGTGAAAAGTTGTACAAGTGGGCGAAAATTACTCTACTCTAATAATTTATGGCGCTGTTTTTAAAATCTTTCCACTTGCTACTATGGCGCCACCTTAATTTGCTTCCTGTCAGCGGACACTTTCGTACACTGAGTTGGTCGTCCTTACTTTCTACCCTCCATATACACAGATTAGGAGTTACTTTCCATACAAACTTTTGACAGCGTTTATTCTGTTATAAGAAAGTTTTGTAAAATTAGTGTATAGAAGCTATTTTGTTATTTTTGTAACAGTAAGTAGTTTTTCCATATTACTCTTGTTAAAATTGTGAGAAATATAACCTGACTTATAAAATATACTGAATATGAATCTTATTGAAGTTTATTTAAATGATACTCAACAGTACATCACAGCACTCATTTTAAAATATACTTACATAACAAAAAAATAAAACCACTTTGTAACAATAATTCACAAGATACGCAAATCACAAAATCAAAGAGCTTTCTTTGGAAAATAGACACTGACCAACCCTAACAAGATAGCCGATTTACGTAATCACTCCGGTCGTCTCACACCATTTGCCAAAGCTAACGCTACTTTGGAGGATTATTGAACTATTATTTACTGTTTATAGCTGGACATATTTTAAACTTTTTCCTCACATGAGATAATATAGTTCTCCTTTATTCCTCTACCCTCCATACTTTTATTCTAATTAGCTTAACAACCACGCATTTTTAGTGATAAATATTAAATTATGAACAAATTTGTAATTCATTCTAGATCTTTTTTAATTTATAAGGCCTGCGAAGTAGAGGTTTGCTTCTGACTCAACCGTCTTTTTACGTAAGTGGAACGGGTATTTCAGCGGTCGCGGTGAGCCTTAAGTGGAACGTACCCTTGATGTGACATTTAAGAAACAAAAGATAAACGAGGTATAACTTTTCGCGTTTTAAGCACTAGTGTTTAAAGAGTCGTTTTGCGCATGTCAATCCCGTTTTTTAAATGCGGTTTTAGTAACGGAAGTAGAAAAACGTTATTTATTGAGTTTTCTTATATTTTCTTGGAGTTTTGAGTTAAATATATATAGCAAAAACCCAAACAAAAGTACAAACGTTGTGCTTACCAATCCTTAACAATGGGCAATTCTCCATATTCGCCCAAAATAACAGATTCTTGCCATTTATCAACAGATTCCGTTATTACTAGTCAAAAAGAAAAAAACACACTTGATTTTTTTTTATAATATTGGTCAAAAATACAATTAGTTCCAACGACTTTGTTAATTTACAAATAAAAAGAAAGACAAAAATTACTCTAGACAAGGATAGACAGTAACCGTGCTGCAGATCTTGGTATGCGATTTGACAGACCAAAAAGAGTATAGTACGCGCAAAACATATAGTGGAGCTAGAAATGTAATGAGATATCCCCCATAGTTATGTTGCCCAGCTAGACTCTGAAAGGTATTAATATTTTGTTTATTTTTACCAATACCACTTATACACTACACTCTTTCTTGATGCTAGCCTACCAACTAAATAGTGAACGTTGCTTATCGCTGATGGACACGTGCGTGTTTGAAAAAACTGCTATCTCAAAATATACTTATACTCAGTAAAGTATATGGTGAAAATAAAATGTTATTTGAAAATTATATTACTAATTCTTGTTAATAAAACGAGATATAAGGTAGTGTTAACTGTAAGATGTATTTAATAATTATAAAATTATTAAATACATTTTAACTATAATCAAGAATAATTTAAAAACTTTTGAAAATATAGATCATCATTTAAATTTCTCTGATCAACAAAATAGAAATTTCTCAGTTCGGAAAAACATAAATTTATCAAAAAATAGTAAAATTAAAAATGTCATTAATAAAGTTTCTGACGGCGACTTGACATCCGCAATCAAAATCTTAGCTTCAGATGACAGTTTTGCTGATGTCAGTGCAGCCACTTTAACAGATTTAAAATCGAAACATCCTGTAGAGACACTTAATAGTACGTTCCCTACTCTGATTTCGGAACATATTCCTTTTTTTATAACAGAAGAATTTGTGAGTAGCGCAATAAACTCTTTTAAAACAAGTTCTGCTGGTGGTTTAGACTCTTTAAGACCTTCACATCTACAAGATTTAATAAGTTACAGTGCTGGCCCTTCAGGAAAAAATCTCCTATCATCTTTGTGTAAATTATGTAATTTTATTTTAAATGACACAGTAAACATCAATATTCGTCCTATTTTATTCGGCGCGTCACTATTAGCTTTAACTAAAAAAGCAGGAGGTATCAGACCAATTGCTATTGGTACAGTTTATCGTCGTTTAGTAGCGAAAATAATTTGTTCAAACATCAGGGACAAATTAGGATATTTACTTCGTCCATTACAGTTTGGTTTCGGGTCGAAAGGTGGTTGTGAAGCAGTTGCACATGCAGCAAGACGTTACGTCTCTAATCATCCAGACGTTAATAATAAAGTTTTTCTGAAAATTGATTTTAAAAATGCTTTCAATACAATTCAGCGCGATCATTTATTAAAACTTGTAGCAGATATTCTACCTGAAATTTTTCCTTTCATCAATCAATGTTATCGATTCCCTTCGTATCTTTTATTTCGCGAAAACATCATTTATTCGGAAAGAGGCGTCCAACAAGGGGACCCTTTGGCACCTCTCCTTTTTTGCATATCGATACACAAACTTATTATCAACATTGACACAGAATTCAATGCTTGGTACCTTGATGATGGTTCTTTAGGTGGTAATACTAATTCCGTGTTCAAGTCTCTTGTCTATATAATAAATAATTCCAAGGATATTGGTCTTGAACTCAATTTCAGCAAATGCGAGTTATTTTTCTTAGAATCACCAAATGATCTAACCATTGATAAATTTAATTCTGTAGCACCAGGCATAACAATTACCAACAGACAAAATTTATTTTTATTAGGTGCTCCTTTATTAAACGAATCCTTTCTATCAGCTTTCAATGAAAAACTAACCTTTTTAAAAAAAATGTTATCTCGTTTATCCTGGTTACCGACACATATTGCTTATTACCTTCTCAAGAATTGCCTATTAATTCCAAAATTAACATATATCTTAATATGTAGTCCGACCTGGTTACATAATGATATCCTAATCAATTTTGACAATGCCATTCGTCATTCATTAGAGTCATTAATTAACATTAAATTAGAGGACCTTAATTAAAGTCTAACAAAGTTGTACCCGATGATTATAAATCCTTTCAAAAATCCTGGGATATTCCTTTATTGAACATTGAAAAAGAAAATCTGCTTCAGAAGCTATCAATTTACCAGACAAAGCTCGTTTGAATGCAACATTTTCAAAGGAATCAGGAGCATGGTTGAACGCTTTACCGTCGGCCCCATTAGGTACGCTTTTAGATGACGAAAGTTTCCGTATTTCTATTGGTCTCCGTTTAGGTTGTCAAATTTGTGTAAAACATCGCTGTCGTTGCGGAGCTGATGTTGATGAATATGGTAGACATGGCCTAAGCTGCAAATTAAGTGCCGGCCGTTTTTAACGTCATTCTGCAGTAAATGACCTAATCAAACGAGGCATGGCATCTGCAAAGATTCCCTATTCGTTGGAACCGTTAGGTACTTGCCGCGACGACGGTAAACGTCCAGATGGTATGACCCTCATTCCATGGCAACGCGGCAGACCAGTTATATGGGATTTCACTTGCACTGACACTTGGGCTCCGTCCCATGTCCGATCCACATCTACTTCCGCAGGCACTGCAGCTTTACGAGGCGAAACTTTTAAAATCAATAAATACAAAAATTTGGAGAACATTTACATTTTTATTCCTGTAGCAATTGAAACCTCTGGTGTTTTCGGTCAGGAAGCATTAAAAATTCATTAAAGAAATCGATAAAAAAATATCAATAGAAACCAATGATTCAAGAGCAACTTTGTTCTTTATACAACAAATAAGTATTGCAATTCAAAGAGGAAATGCTTCATCTTTTCTCGGTACGTTTCCCCGTTCTAAGCCTCTGGAAGAACTTTTTATGAAACTTAATCATAAGAAACGTAATTTTTCTACAACTTTCAAACTTTCTCACATTACAGACCCTAAAACATGTGATCTTTCCTTTTTCCGAAATTCTTATTTAACATCTTCATTCTCTTCTTCAGAATGTGTGCCTTCTGATAATACATGCGTTGACAATTTAATAAATTATTCCCCCAACAAGCTTTTGGGCCTCAGTGTACTAAAAAATACAGATAACCACCAGCCTGATGATGTCCCATTCATAGGAATACTGAAGAAGATGACTGCTAGAGAATGATGTGATTCCTATACGCAATAGATTATCTCTAACCAAAACAGTTTTCAAATCCGTAATATCTACATCCAATTCAGTAGCAAACATCATCAATTCAAATTCCTTAACACGCCGATCAAGTGAGAAAGACAATCATAGAATCCGAGATTATTCGTACAATGATAGTAGTTGCGAAAGAGCTTTTAACAATATTTCCACATTCAGATCCATAAAGAGTATTCCCCAAGATTCTTTGGGTCTCAAAGGCCTCAAAAATATTGGTAACACATGTTTCATGAATAGTATTATCCGATGCCTATCAAACACAAGGTGGCTATTAGAATATCTAAAGAAAGACTGTAATGTGTATTGCACAGGTAAGCCCAAAGGAGACAGAGTTCGATTAAATTAACTGATTTATTGCTATAAAAAAATATTATTTACAATGCTAAAAATAAACTAAAATACAATATTCTATATATACATCACTTTGGTACGTAATTATATTGAAAATCACGTTCCGACGGTCCGTACTCCTCTGTCGATCGATGTGTACTGACGAACTGTAGGTAGGTAGGTACAAAGAATACACCTGTTGGTGTATTCTTTGGTAGGTATAACGACGCGAAATTTCCACTGTGGTATACGGGATTCTCTCTGTCCTATGAATTGTTCAGACAGCCAAAGTTGAGAACAGCCGATAGATCAATACTCTTTCGGTTATAGTCTCTAGATGTGAGTATATCGTTAATAGTTAGTCAATTCCCAACTTAACGGCTGTCTCGGTTTTATAGGGATGTAGTTATTCTGACGCGTCAGTACCACAACAGAATTATACTAACATGTGGAGCGATCGTTTACAGACGGTCAATACCCATCTCAACGTTTGCAAACCCTATAGAGATACTGCAGAGTTTTCGATGCGTCAATACCGCACCGAAATTATTCTAACAGTTTGAACAATCGTTTTCGTTTCCGTCAATACCAGAAACCAACGGCCGTTCAAGTGAATGATGTATAAAAGTCGAATCAATACTTCGACTTAGTACAACACTCCACGGTGAATTGTGTAAAGCGTATAAGGTTAAAGTCAGTACCTTCGACCTACGCTTCGCACTGGAGGCGGCTGAACTTGTAGGAGCTGGAGTCCGTGAACCAAGTTGTCGTCTTGTCTGCTGGCTTGCATTTTTATATACATCTTAGCGGTGGTGGTGGAAGTCTCCTTCCCTTCTACTGTCGATTCTTCGTGCGCATCTTGGCGTGGGGAACTTTGTTGTTCTGGTGGGGTACCTCGTCATCGCTGCATTAACTGGTTACTTGAATCGATATTTCTAGTAATGAATTTATATCATTACAAGACTCATAGATAAGAGATATAACATAAACATATCTAGCATGAAAGGAACACTAATTAAAGCATTTGCTGAAGTTATTCAAGAACTTTGGCCTGAAGACGGTTCAGACAGAGTGGTTAATACAGTATCATTGAAAAGTAAGATTCAACGATTTACTTCAAGGTTCATGGGATACACTCAACATGATGCACATTTCTTCGTTACCTATTAGCAGGACTTCACGAAGATGTCAACAAGGTATATGAAAAACCAAAGCCCATATTAACAGAAATTGATGACAAATTTAGTGATATCGAGAAAGCACAAGAATTTTGGTTAAGATATGCGAGAATGGACAACTCCAAGATTATGGATAACTTTGTCGGTCAATTAAAATCAACAATCAAGTGCACACACTGTGGTCACTGTTCAGTTACCTACGATCCTTTGTGGGATTTATCCCTTCCAATACCACAAAGAACAGGTGATTTACGACTTTCACAATGTTTAGATTCGTTTACAAGAGAAGAAACACTCGACGGTGATGAGAAACCAACTTGTTCGAAATGTAAGGAACGAAGACGATGCATTAAATCATTCTCAATTCCATAAATTTCCGAAAATACTGGTTATTCACTTGAAGGGCTTTTCGCAAACAGAAAGTTTTAGTGGACAACTTAATGATTCAATAGATTTTCCAATAGAAGGGCTTGATATGAACCATTACGCGGCTGATAATGTGGCACCTTGTATGTACAACTCTACGCTATATCTAATCAGTGTGGAACCACTTATAATGATCACTACACAGCATTTTGCCGACATCCCTACACGGGACAGTGGCACGAATATAACAATTCAAGAGTGCTATTAATATCGTGGAAATCTTTAGTCAGTGGAGAAGCATATGTTCTCTTCTATGAACAAGATGACACAAAATCCCACCTTTAAGTTTAATAATTTTTTTTATTAGTTTTTAAATTATATATTTTCATTGTGAATCAATGTCTTATTTGTTTTTTTTTCTGGAAAATTCATTTGTATATTCATATATACATTGTATCCGTTTAAATATAAATAAAATTGATTTTGTATTTTGAAAAAAAAATTGTTATTTGAAATTATAATATTAAATGAATATATCGTCTAATAAGCATTTCAAATTATAATATTGACTGGACTATCACAGTATTCAAATCAAAGGATAAGCCGAAATTTTTAAGTTCGCACTATATCTCTTACGTGAACTATACCAAAGTTAGCTTGACGTCATTGTTTTTCGAAACGAAATCGATTGGTATGTATTTGACAGACCAAAGTAGGGTACCAAACCGGGCCAAAATCCCCTATTTTCTTGTGCTGAAATTTTTTGTTTGAGCATTACGTTTTCATATTAGATATATCAACATTCTCGTAATTTTTGTCTGTTTCCATATATAATAGAGGCTTTGTGACACTTTAACGTTCAATAATTCATTAACCACAGTTTTTTTTCTGGTTTTGTAGTCCTTCTAGTGAATTCAGCATGTTTGGTATCTTCCGAAGAAAACAAAAACAGTGAAGGAATAGCTAAAAAAATTGAAAAACTAAATATCTGGTGCTACATATTTAAAAAATATTTTTACAATCTTTATTAAGTTTCTTAGCAGTCAAATTCATCAGCCTTGCTTGCATTTCGTCTTCATGATCCTCTGGCTTGAAATGTATGTTACAAATTATTTTATTTTTAGAAGACCATTCACCCTTACGTAGACATTTTCTTTCCCATTCTTTGCAAAGTTTGGGGTCTTTAGGAAATGTAAAAAATAATAAATTCTCCCGTTAACTTCGAACTATTTTTACATGTAACCAGGGTAGAAAATTAGTTCAACACTCTCATAAGAAAAGTCTTCTCGAAGTAGTTAAATAAAATATTTTAGCCGCGTACGCATATCTTTCTCGGGTAATTCCCCTTGTCGCAACCGGCAGTTTAAATCTGTAAAATCTAAAAGCTTCTCTATATAAAAAGAAATGTATTAAGTAATACTTAGGGTTTATCTTTCGTCAAAGTAATGTATTTACAAGTCGTCATTTGGTGCGTTCTTTTTGACTGAGATCTCAGATCACTTCAGTTAAGGTGATCTGAGATAAAGTGATGTGAGTAAGCACCAAAAAGAACGACATCTCAATTGAGGCGCGCGATCTGTCCATAGATTTAAACTATACGACAGATTCGTCTCAGCATCTAATAATGTTATTTAATGTATCCATAATTTGTAACAAAAGAAAAATAGATTATGTGTGTTTATTGTTTATATGTCAATGGTTAAAACCTTAGATAACCTTGGTTAAAACTACAAATAAACCAAGCAAATCAAATATTTCTTCATCCCCTCCACTTTATTTCCGACTCAATTCCAACTGAAACCCCCTTACAACACATTCAGCATCGGTGAAGGGGGAGGAAAAATCTCAGCTCACTTGAAGTGAGTAAAACAAAAAGAACGCTCACATTACTGATGTGAGCTGAGATTAACTGAGATCTCAGTAAAAAAGAACGCACCTATTATACGCATGAAATTGTTAAAGAGAGTTTAAATTCATCATCCTTACCTAGGAAACAGTATGAACTACGAGTTAGTTCAAAAAAATAGTTGTATCTACGATCAATTAATTATCAAAGGAAGTGAATTAGCTACTCAAAGTCAACGGAGGTCTTCTGCAAGGTACCTGAGAGTGAAGGAGGGAAATGGACACATGACAGTCCACTCCAAATAAAATAATTCCTTCCCAAGCCCTCGAATCCTTGCCTATCTTGAATATTGAAGTAATGACTATTTTTGGCTCGTTACCTATTCTTTTAAACCTTCTCCATTTGTCACTTTTTTGGTTCTATTCACAGTTACTAGAGCAGCCGATTTATTTACTTATTCATTTACGGGCAAGTCCAATACGGCTAAAATTACAGTGCTATAAAAATGCTACAACACAACAACATCAATTAAGATATAAGATAAAATAGTTAAAGACAATAACAATAAATTAAATGGTAAAAAGAGAGATAACACTACAGTATAAATGAAAACTAAAAACTGCAAGTAATCAGAGTGTAAGGTCCAACACATGGTTTCTGAATCGGTGAGCTGAAATATGAAAAATTGAAAGGTCAGCTAATGAGTTGGCTAATCTAAGAACTCTAGGGATAAAACTGTTAGATGCATAGTTAGATCTATGGAAAGAAACATAAAAAGTTTGTACCTGCCTTGTAGGACGAGTGGGTGCAACTAAGTATATCTTTGAGAGCAGTTCGGAGCTGTTACACAGTCCATTGATAATTTTAAATAGCAGTATTAAATCTCTTTGCTTTCTGCCTACCTCAAGAGATGAAATATTTAATATGTGCTCCAAAAAAACATAGTCATGGTAAACATGCAACTTAAAGGAAATATACCGCAAGAAGTTGTGCTGAACAGCTTCAAGTTTAAGTTTATATGTAACATAATGTGGATTCCAAACCGAAGAACAGTAATCAAGGTGTGTTCTAACCATAGAGCAATATAGGGATTTAACAGCAATGATGTTTGTGAAATCACAAGTGATTCTCTTTATAAAGCCAAGCATCTTCATAGACTTCTGGGTGACAGTGGAGATGTGAGATTTGAAACATAGATCTTTAATTTGAGAAACAGAGTCTAAAGATACATTATTAATTTTATATCCAAAATCAATTGGGTGGTGTATTCGATAAAAATGCGTAATGTGGCATTTGGATGAGTTCAAACTCATTGCAATTAGTATGCACCAATCAGACAGGATGTTCAGATCATTCAGTAAAAGTAAGGCATCATATCTATATTTGTAATTATTTTAATGCATTTGAGGTCGTCAGCAAACAATAAAGCTTTGCTATTTTGGAAACAGCACATTATATCGTTAATAAACAAGTTAAATAATAGTGGTCCCAGATGGGAACCCTGTGGAACACCTGAAGTTACAGGAAAATTATAGGAATAGTAGTGTTTAACTCTGATCATTTGTGACCTTTCTGTTACATAGCTACCCAACCAATGCAATACAATACCGTCAACACCGTACAAATAAAGTCTATGAAGCAAAAGCTCGTGATTTACTCTGTCAAAAGCCTTGGAAAAATCAGTGTACACTGAGTCAACCTGTAAGCCCCTCTCCAAAGCATCGGACAAGAAATCAACATATGAAACCAGACCCAATACTGCTGACCTTTTTGAAGTGAAGCCAAATTGATGGGATTCACTAATTGAGGAGCAGTAGTAAGTAAGATAGTCCAAAATCATGGATTCAAAAACTTTGGGAATTATGCTGCGGATGGATATCGGACGATAATTGCTGATGTTACATTTTCAAGCTGATTTAAAAATTGGAGTGACATATGAAGTTTTCCAATAGTCTGGAAGTCACATGTGGAGAGTGACTTATTAAATATATGAAAGAGTGGACGCGACAGAATAAAGCTAAATTTTCTAAGAAAGGAGGGGGAAATTCCATTAGGACCGGGACCCTTATAGATATCAAGTTTTGATAGCTTTTCGTAGATGTTTGAAATCTCCACATGGTAAGAGGACACATCTGTGAAGAGATGTGGACATCATGTGTATCAAGGGATTGCTTTGTGTAAACTGAAGAGAAATGTTTTGCAAAATAATTCCCATTACGAGCAGTGCAATCCCCAAGAGTCATTTTATCAGGTATAGTGTTATTTTACCTTTTACTGTTTACAAATCTCCAAAAAGACTTAGCATTATTAATAACAGAAAATGTTCAGTGAATTGAATGTAATTTGCATAACATTGTTTAGATAAAAATTTGCAACTAGATCTTAATTTGCTAAATACTGAATAGCTTTCGTGACATCTAGTGCTCTTATAGATCTTGTGAGCTGCTTTTTTCTCATACAATAGTCTCTTCAGGTTAGGGGAATACCAGCATGGAAACTTCCCTACACAGACCTTTTTTAGTGGAACACAGTCATCAATGATGGCATATAGCAAGTCATAAAATACAGCAATCATCTCAAGGGGCTCTTTATATCCTGTAGCGCACCATCCCAATCAATTGATTCTAGGAATAGACGCATATTAGCATAGTCAGCGAGACGGAAATCGTAATAGTACTCTTCACCAAATGTGTCTCCAATTTACCATTTTGAGGTAAATTACATTCAAGTGGAGGATGGTGGTAGTCCTGTGGAATTAAGATATTTTCGACCTTTTGTATTGTAAGTTGCAATGGTGATAAAATAAGGTCAAGTAGAACTCCTCATCATTAGTTATACCACTGGATTGGAATAGGTTGAGGAAAGCACAGATATTAGACACGATTTCGATAGAATCGACTTCAGACAGAGATGCCATCATGGGTAGTGGAAAAGCTATAGAACAAAAGTCATCTATTTCCCAAACTGCCGTTGGTAGATTAAAATCACCAAACATGAAGAGATTTGCATTCTGCTCACTGGTTGCTAGTAGCTGATTAAAGTATGATTGATATAAAGTGGGTTGAGATTTAGGTGGGAAATACACGGTACCCAAAATACATTTGTTGTTAAGGAGAATGAATAGCTGTTCAATTGATGGATCAGAATGAATCAGACTAGAAGAAAAAGTTTTCTTGATGGCAATCAATACACCTCCACCTCTGCTAAAAACACTGGTTAGAATTGAACGATCAGTTCTGTATACATTATAATTGAGTAATCCAAGTTCAGCATCTGTAAATTCATCAGTTAACCAGGTTTCAGTGAAAATGATGATATCATAAGAACAATTACAAACATTTAGGATAAGGTCGGTAAGTTTGGTCCGGAGTCCTCTAACATTTTGGTAGTATAACGAAAGGCTGCCCAAATTTAGTTTTTTTGTATGATCCTAGGGGTGTTGTTAATATATTTAATCAACAAATTTTTTTCACCAGACTGTCGACGAGTTTGAAGTTCATTTCTAACAGAATCGTAATCTGATCTGGATGGAAAAATACTTTATTAGTACGCTTTGTCTTAATTTTCAATATTTCGTATACCTTGTGAGCAGAAGAAAAAGTAATTTTAAGTGGATAGTGACCGTTTTTATGCTTCTTTCCAAAGCGAAAGATTCTCATATCGTTTACGTTTACCGCAGCACCGTTCCCTCAGTTAAGAGATTTAAATTGATTAGTATCGTCGGAGGTTATTGGTAGTTCGGGCAGATTGAAAATCAATAAGTTGTTAGTTCTATTTTGGCGTTTGTGTAGTTCAATAATGATATCCTCAGTAACAGGAAAGGTACTTCTGTCACCCATTAATTTTTTGAGAGACGTCACTTTGGACTTCAAAGACGCCACCTCTCTCAATATCTTGGGTACACTTTTAAATGACAACCGGCAGTCCGAACAAAAGTATACCAAGGTTCTCTTCAGAATGACTACAGCACGGAGTTCAGATGCACTGTTCCGTATGATGCAAGACGATATGACAGCTGTCACAAGCTACAGACTTGTCTCCCAGTTCATCTTCACAGCATGCACATTTATTGTCAGACATCATACTAATTTCACTGGACTATTAGTTGTTTAAATTGAAAAGACTTACAAAAGAATGAAAAAACTTCAACCTAATGAGTGTTTCCAAACCAATTAAGTTCTTATTAGGAAACCAGTTTTTTGAAGAAAAAAATAAAAACTTGTTATGCACCACAAACACTATTGATTCAAAATAGCTTTGCAATATCGCAGGATTTGACAAACAATAGCATGGAAACTGCACAACAAACACAAGAAAAATGTTTACAGCGCCCACCACTCGAAGAAACGGCAATCTCCGACGTATTTAAATCACTAAACTTTACGAAAATTAAGGAAAATTGGCAAAGCACTGTTACTTGGCTTGACTTAACTTTTTCCAAAACTTCGATAACCTTGTAAATGGGGACCTTATTAATTCATTCGTTTGGATTGTGCTCAACAGCCCGGGCATTTCACCTAAGTCATTGTACTGTATGGGGACTTTAAATGGGATACAAGAACATGTAAGGTAAAAATAAGACACACATTTGCGCCAAAGATACAAAATATATATTTTTTTATTAATGTTCAATATTCAATTTACAGTAAAATCTTGGCGCTTGTTATGTTTAAACTTTATAATAAAGAATTTTTTACACATTTTTTTTTAATAATTTGTACTTAAAATGACTTATGTCTATATTATTACAAATGTAAAATTTTGAATAAGATATTTGACAAATATAGACAACATCTTAATAACTACGATAAGTCTAACATAAATACTTAAATCTAATAACAAATATACACAACAACAAAAAAAAACAGAAGTGTGTCGACAATTTTGTGTCCTGAGAATAGAATGTTTCGATATAGACTGACAACAAACGCCATCGGTACCTCGAAACAAGGAATTACTTAAAAAAGAGCAAATTTAAAATAGTTATCTAGTGAAAACGACATTCTCACTGGGATGTGTGTACTTAATCAACAAAATAGCCACCGTATTCGCCAGACTCGATTCCGAGCGTTTATTTTAATAAAATTTATGCAAAATTTCACCTATACAGAAGTAAATAATTCGGTCTACAAGTCAACATACCAAACTGGTACAAAGTCTTTAAAATATTAAAATATAACTAGAAAATGAAATTAATGACTAAAAAATTGTTGCTAATAATTTATAATGAATTAGAGAACAATAAAGAGCCAATTATGAGCTAAACTAAGGTAGGATTGATTCAGAATAGTTTTATTCAAGAATTGTTGCACTATAAATACCAAGTGTGGAATATACAAAATAATAAAAGTTTCAAATTTGCTCCAATGTAATGTTTTTATGCTTAGCTGCTTCTATGACGTGCTATCAGTTCTATATCTGTTATAGAGTTGTTTTAATACCCGAAATAAAGTAAAAACACTCGGAATCTCCATGTTTATAATATAAAAATAAAAAATAAATAATCAATTATTAATGATGCAAAAAAATATCTGCTCACCAAACTGTATTAATCAGACTTAATGTGTTATTGCTACATTTATTCAGAATAAAGATGCGTCTAGACAATTTCCTATTTTAATATGGATCACTGGTATCTGTTTACATCTTTGACCAATAGAAAAACTAATTTTGGATAGAAAAAGTTTTATTATGAAAAAAACATCTTTTTTATAGTATTAAACATACAATTTTCACAACTACACTGCTAGCAACGTTTATTTGAGTTTTTATCAAAAACTACAGAGTCAAAATCAAATTTTCAACTTGTATTAGTCGATTCCTATGAAAAGCTGCTTCGATTCCATAGTTGATTGTAAAAAATTAGTGGGATTTTACTGAACACACTTTTCACACCAACACTCACACTATATTACGCTCGTTTCTTACAACAAGTTACCCTCCTCAGAGACATTGGTTAAATGTATGACAGATAGTGTAAAAAATGGGAGTGTTGGTGTTAAAAAGTTTTTCTGTATCAATTCTGATGCAAAACTAGTTGTTGCCCACTTCTAGGAATAGACGGTTTTAGTGATAAGGTTAGGTTATGGAGAATAAGAAGGAGTTTGTTTTGGAAGAATTGTCTGTGTAGAAAGTGAGAAACGGCTGGGATATTATTATGTACAGTTGGAATTATTGAAAAAAAGAAAAATCTACACAAACAACAAAAAGGCGGAGATCGCAGGTGTGAAAATTGTAAGAATTAACATAATTCATAATAATTATAAAATGTCAAAAATGTTTTCATATGAAAACTGCTACTCGTAACAGCATGGAACATGTATCTTTAATGTGAACTAGAAACAACCAAACTTCATGAAATGATCTCAAGTTGTTCCTAGTTCGGTTTAGCGATATAAAATGATATTGTTCACGGAACAAAACTGATTGAGCAGCAAATGTTGCTAAATTCACGTAAAATCAAAAGGATAGGTTTTATGTCACATCATTTGATATGAATGAAGTTATAGTTATTTCCATATACAGTATGTCTGAAAAAGTTGGCAACTATACAGTGTCCTCTTTGCCACTGGGCTTATGCCCAAGACACCAAAACCTCAAAACCATATTTATTACAAAAAAATTAAACGATAATTATATACGAGAATACCGGCTTTCTTTTCAATTGGTAACTGAATCGAAATCAGCATTGGAATATACAGGGTGACCCAAGAGGTTTTGGCCAGTACATATCTCGAAAACTATTTGAACTACAATATTGAAATTTGGCAGTTATAAACCGTAGGTAGTATTACACATTTTAGGCAATCAACTACTTTGCCACGGGTCACTTGGTATCATTTTTAGAAAAGTTAATGAGACAACCTGTATATTGTTCCACTGCTGTAAAGGTCTCTCTTATACTAATTCGGCGATACCTATTTTTTGTGTTAGGTACTTAGAAACTACAAACAAATTTTTATAAAGTTTTTTATTTGAAAAACAAAGAGAGCTAAGAAAAAAACATATTCTAGTAACAGCAATTCTGGTTGTCAAAAGCTGTCAGTGTCAGTGAACAACAGCCGTTCACTGTATTATTGTTGTTAAAAGTTTTGTAATTTGAAACTTATCATGCCTTTACATTTCACTTATGACGAGTATGTTGATATGTTGATCATCTATGGAGAATGTGGAAAAAATGCCATATGTGCTAGAGATTTATATAGAAATCGTTTCCCCCACTGAACAACAACAAGTAAAAATACTTTTACTTATGTAGTACAAAAGTTAAGACATGGTTCTTTTCCAACCGGAAAACAACAAAATTCTCGATGTAAGCCGATTGTAATGGAAAATAATATTATTAACATTCTTGCTTACATCCAAGTAAATACCCACATTACAATTCGATGTCTGCAACAAGAATTAGGAATAAGTAAATCTACTATTCAAAGGGTGTTGAAGCAATACAAATATCATCCTTTCAAAATACATTTAATGCAAGGACTAACTCCTGCAGATCCAGAAAGGAGACTCGATTTCATTGCTGAAGTTGCAATTAAAATCGTAGAGGACCCTTTTTTCTTTAATAAAATATTGTGGAGCGACGAAAGCCGTTTTCACAACATCGGTATAGCTAATAGACATAATTGTCACTACTGGTCAGCTGAAAATCCCAGGTGAACGCGAGAAACGCATTTCCAAATTAATTGGGGGATAAATGTTTGGTGCAGTTTGTTTAATGTCCGCTTGATTGAGCCGTATTTTTATGAAAAGGATTTGACAGGCGAAAACTATTTACATTTTCTCCAGAATATTCTTCCCCACTTGCTAGAGAACATTCCACTAAATGAGAGAACGAATACGTGGTGGCAACAGGATAGTGCAACTCCTTATTTTCATCAGATCTGAATGTGTATTTCCAAGACAGGTGGATTGGGAGAAATGGTACAATGTATTGGCCGGCTCGTTCACCAGATATAACCTCGCTAGATTTTTTCTTTGGAGATATTTAAAAGGATTAGTTTATATTACAGCTCCTACCGACGTAGATGATTAAAAAAATAGAATCAGAGCAGCTTGCCAATCTGTGACAACAGAAAGTGTTGAAGCGCATGCACAAGAAATTTGGTCAGAAGTTTTGAATGCTGCATTATTGAAGGTGGACATCAATTGTAGTAGAAGTGTTATTGTATTCCTATTCTGTTTGTTTTTCATCTCTCTCTGTTTTTCAAATAACAAACTTTATAAACATTTGTTTGTCGTTTCTAAATACCTAACACAAAAAAATAGGTATCGCCGAATTAGTATAAGAGAGATCTTTACAGCAGTGGAACAATATACAGGGTGTGCCATTAACTTTTCCAAAAATGATATCACATGACACTGTAGCAAAGTAGCTGATTGCTTAAAATGTTTATAACTACCAAATTTCAATATTGTAGTTCAAATAGTTTTTGAGACATATACTGGCCAAAACCTCGTGAGACACTCTGTATATAATCGGTTGTACATTCATATAGGAATAGTAACCGCTCAATCAAGAGCTCTTATATTCATTTCATGTGGTGAGTCAATCCACGTTCTGATCATATTTTCTCTAAATAAAATTCATTGCATGTTTTGGCTTTTTCCTCCATATTTTTCTGTCCTGGGTGTTATTCCACCATCTGCACACTCCCATCTTATTCAGATCAAATTTTACTGACTTTCCCATTTGCTTTTTGGTCTTTTTCTGGACCTGTTACCTGTTATTTTTTTAACTTCACTATTATTTTTCATTCGTCTTATGTTTCCTAGCCACTGTATTCGCTGAAGTTTTATAAATCTGATGATAGTTTCTTTGTTTAAAATTTACTAATTTTGGAGTTCATAAGGATTCTATATTCCCCGTCATTAAACTTTTCGGCCCATATATTCTTCTTATCAGCATTGGAATATTGAAAATAAAAAAATCGTTTGTGAAATAATAAGGAAGCCACCTCGAAAACAGAACACATTCAGTGACAGGCAAAGAAGAATAATCTGACTAGCTCGATGAGTTATAGCCTGAAGAAAATAAGTAATTATCTACTGGACGTTGCAACCAATTTCTTCACTTGACTTGAAGATTTCATTACTGGCTTCAGGAATATATTTGATTATTTGGAATCGTCCACCAAAGGATGAAACCCCGAATCAATCTAGAGACCAAGACATAGAAGCTCACGCCAGATTTTATTTATGGATCTGTGCTATCAGTCTGGAAAGGAGAAATTTAAAATAGAAACCTTTCTTTCCGTCATTGATAACCTGGATGTTTACTACTTAAACAACGATTCTGTTTGTATAAGAACATCTTTGAACGTTTCGGTTTCTTTAATCACTGAAAAGTTTTAAAATAAATTGCTGAATTCTGTCATGAAGATGTAAATGATAAAGAGATGGAAATGGAATATTTGCAGTTAACAGAATATTTGAAACTTGTTTATGGTGAACATGAAGGAATTTACCAAATTTTGAAAGAAGACAAAATTGAAGACACATTTTCAAATGTGGAAATACGAATAAGAATATTTTTAAGCATAATGGTAACTAACTGCAGTGTGGAACGATTTTTCTCCAAATTGAAAATAATCAAAAATGAATTGAGGAGTACAATGCACCAAGAGAGATTGTCTAATTTGTCGCTGATGTTGATAGAATCAGATATACTTGAGATTTTGAAAAGTCATTTACGATTTTGCTAATCTAAAATCAGGGTTACTACCCCTCAAATAACCATAGATTTTTAAGTGCTTACTAGTGGATGCTGAAGGAGCTATTTTTACTTTTTTGGATTTGTTATCTATTAATTTGTTGTGGAGAAATAAAAAAATCTTGAACCTTGCTTATCTACTTCCTTTGTCTATTCTAAAGAAAAAGGTCGACCTAATGTGCCCCAGTGTCTTTAATAGGTTAAATATGATCCTGCACATATAGGAAGTTATTCTTTATAAAGTTCTGCATGGTCCATAACCTTTAAATTGGCAGAGAGTCCTTTAAGATACATACATTTTCAAAAGCTACCAAAACTAGTAACTTCAACTTACACGCAAACAATTGCAGTACATTCTAATAATAATATTTAACCTTGCAAATCGCTTTTGTGTGCAATTAGAACATACACTGTCAAGATGGTGTCAAAAAAACATGTGACCGCTGATGTTGAGGTAATTATTCACTTTTATTATTTAAACGAATAGTCTACATTTCAAAAAATACCTTGAATGCATGTCTAAAGGGATGATTTCAACTATTTATGTATGAACAGTTCTAAAAACTAACCACTTCTTATAACCGTTACAATAATTTGAATGTATCTTGAAAGATTCATCGCCAAGAGTAATAAATGGATTTTTATTGTTTTGTATCCTCCAGTCTGCAATGCCAATAACTAAGTAAAGTAAACTTACTGATTTGTAGCCTATAGTCTACAATGACAATAACTAAAATAAAAATGGTGTTTAATTTAGTAGAAAGGAATAAAGTAATAAACTAAGGATACATTTAATTTTTTTCTTTCAGTTTGGAACACGAATATCATCAAGGTCCAAAAAAATTATGGCTTTATTGACACCACCAACTTCTGTTGCAGACAGTTCAAGTGATGATGATATGGAAAAAGAGTTATATGACGGGAAAAAACTGCAGTAACTTTGATTATGAGATTTCTGAAGCACCTAGTCATCCACGCGACGTTGCTGCAGTGTTTGATGAGTTGTCTAATACTGATATTGCTTCAGAAAATGATTTTCACCCATTATGGAAACCCCTAAATCTGTTTTTACGCCAATAAAAACAAGATTGAAGTTTAGAAACGAACAGACACCATAAACTTCTAACTCAGTGATTGAATACAAAGAAAAAGAATTAAATGTTCTAGAAGGGGTATTAGCACTTGCAAAAAAGAATAAAATGACCGAAAGGAAGTATCAATGGAGCACCAATAAGTTTGAGTTTCTTGTAGAGATTCCATCTAATAATTTTTCCATTCCAGAAAAACTTATTGAATATTTTCTCATGTTTTTTCACCTGATTTATTTCATTTAATTGTTGAGAATACTAATTTATATGCAGTTCAACAAACTGGCAAATCAGTTATTGTTTCAGAGCAGGATATTAATGATTTTATTTCAATTTTAATTATAATGGGCATTATAGATTTACCTGCCTATCCTGACTACTGGAGTCAAAAACTTCAATATCCAGAAATTGCAGCAAATAAGAAGAAAATTGCATTTTGTGAATAACAACATTAATGACGACCCCTACTTTTAGATTATACCTGTATTGGAGATTATTAGAAGAAACTGTCACAATATTGAAAAATAAATACGTCAAAGTAGACGAGATGATTGTACCTTATAAATGGTTTCAGAAGGGGAGTTTTAAAATTTTTTTAAGAGCAGGAATAACGGGATCTGTGTATGATTTTATTGTATATGGTGGAGATATAACATTAGAAAACTATAAATTCAGTGCACAACAAGAACAATTAGGAATGGGAGGTAAGGTTGTTGTCGCCTTGAGTAAATCTATGAAAAAACCAGCTTTGAGTGTTCTTTACTTCGATAACTACTTTACTTCATTTGACTCAATTTATTTTCTTCAGTACGAATATGGTATACTCATTTTAGGAACAATGAATAATTTAATCTAAAAATAATTGCATATTAAAACATAGTTTTCCCATTTCGAACAACTTTTCATAATTAAAGTTTTCAATTTTATTACAGATACTTAAATTGTGTACCAAATTCGTACTTTTGACAAAACTCTTATAGGAATTTCGCACCTGATATTTACGTTTTGGACCATGTAGAGTTTTTATAAAGAATAACTTTCTTCCACGTTAATAATAAAAAAGTTTCCCAAATGTTGCCAACTTTTTCAGAAAAACTGTATTTTAATACTCCTTATATTGCTAGTACCCATAATTGAAAGTGTTGCCTACCAAGAGAGACAGCAACTACATTCTTCTATCTCACTTATTCATACTTGATCTAAATGACAAAGATGTAAATCTGCACGGTTGGGTCGTCATTCTTTTCCCAGACCCCTACTAGCAATAAGGAGTAATATGTTTATTTCTAACAGATTTATAATTATGAGAGATTTCAAAACATTGATTAGATTGCGAATTCTGCTTGAATCATTAGGAATAAATGAAATGTGTTTTTACATAGAATCAGAAATGAAATAATATAAAATTGTCTACCTGTCAGAATTTAACATTTATTCAGTAAAAATCTTTTATAATATCCTGCAGTCAAAGATGTTAGTTAAATGTTGTCTAAACGGTTCTCAAGTATATTTATATATACACTTTGGTAATGAGAAAAATAAAAAAAATAAATAAAAATATCCCATTCGTTTCCGGTATTTAAAAAAAAAGAAAAACAAACGAAAAAACTTATTTCACTTAATTATGAATTATATCACATTTTTTTCACTTTTTTACATAGTACATGGCATATATACATTATAAAGGCCGATTTCGTTTTAAAAAAAGATCAGATCACGTACAGTGTCAGTCAAAAATATGCGATAATGTGTTAGAAATTATAATATAATAAAATGTATTTGTTGAATTTTTTGATATTTTATGTTGGTTATAGAGTAGATTTTGATTTTACAAAAATATATAAATCTAACGATTTTCATCAAACTAAATCCATTATTTAACTTGATATTATTGAACTAAAAAATTCAATATTATACTCTTTATGATTAATTGAGATTACAGAGTTAGCATTTTTATCGGCTCTAACAATTTATGTAAAATTTCAATAAACAACAAATGAATTAAGAAAACGCGGGTCCAGAAGATGATTATTAATCATATTTTTTTATTTTTGTTGAAAAAATAAGTAAGCAGATATGTAAGTATCAAATTAAAGGAAGAAGAGTTCAGCTTGCTAAAATTTTGTAGAAATCCAAGAAAGTAGTATAAGAATAACGAAACTGTACAAATTTGAACGGTAAGTGAACAAAAACATCTTCAAATGTGTACTTATACATATTTGATGCCAAAGAAAGTAGTGAATGCGAAAACTTTCAACACAAAGGAGTTGCACAATGTCAGAAATGATGTCGTAAACATGCAAGTCTCAATATATAGTTTAAAGGCAAAAGATACAATGCTGTAGAGATCTAGTCTATCAAGGTCCCACCAGGGTTGTTGTAGCGCCTTATTTCGTCAAATAAACACCTAATTTAAACAAATGGTTCTTTCATGTCAATTCTCCAAAAAACAAACAGGATTATTTGAAACCTTACATATTGTAAATGATTTTCAGCAGATAATTAAAGTTTTAGAAGTACATGTTAAGAGATGACATTACGAGATGTGGTTGTTAAATAACCACTTCGGGGATGCTACAGAAGTATACACCCAAATGCAAGCTGTATTATTAGATTTTAAGAAAAAAATAGCTAAACTGTAAAATTATTATAGTATTGTTATAGTGGTTGTACTGCCAACTAAACCCCATTGAAATGTGTATAAGTCAAAGGATATACAGGGGTTAATAAAAATTCTGTTTAGAACGTGAGAAAAGTATAATTTAAAAATAATTACAAACGTGGAAATTGATTAATTGTTAATTAAGAGTTGAATATTATATCAAAACAAAGTTGGGAATACTTGAAAAACATTGTTTTTGAGTATGATACATTAAAGAGAACATGTAAATGAAGATTTTGTTTTACCATATCATCAAAATTCATAATTTATGGATTCAGATTGTTCAAAAAAATTAAAAAATCTAGAATAAAACGAAATAATAAAAATATCCATTATATAAAACATAACAAATGTACCTCTATGGTATTCGTGCCACTAAATCAATATTGACAGATGACACATATTGCACTCATCCTAAATCGATACCCTTGTTATCCCAAATCTAATAATTAAAATTACTAAAACATCCTCGTATGAACTTTTAATTATAAAAAAAAACTATTGTGATATCACGCATATGTCATCTGTCATTATCAATATATTGACGAATAAATACAATTGCGAATCATTTGTTGATTATACAGTTAATATAATGGATTTTTTGGTTTATATCACTCATATAATCCCAACAATTTATATAAATATCAAAAATCGAACAAAAACAGTCCACGATTCATATGAGAAAATAATTATGACTGACACTGTATACGCCTCGGGTCGTAAATATGGTAATATGACCGTCATATTTCGAAAACAGTAGATAGAGGGCGAACAAAACACATTTTTTAAAATTACCAAAAAAAAAAACAAGTAAATCTAATGTATATGTAGCAATATCTTCCCTTGAATCTAACGTATTTTGAAAAGCCATTGGAATTTATGGAAGACAACACTCAAGTTGATAATTTTAATAATTTATATGGATATAATTTATTTGATATTAAATACTTTGTTACTGCAACACGGTAACAATTAGAAGCAGTGCGTTTTGATTTGAGATACGAAAAGGAACTAATATATACAAGGTTATAATATTTTGGGAGAGTAAAGGATAATATGAGGCAACATTTTAACAAATATAACCAGAAGATCAAAATTTTAAAGTTAGAAGTACGTTAAAGACTTGGAAGTGTTTGTTTCATAAGGAAATCACAATGTATGTTGTAAAAAGTGAGAAAGGGCTACAATTTGTGCCCAAATTAATACCAAAAAAAGATTAGATAGTTTCTTCAGGCAAATACAAGAATTGTAGTTTTTCTAAACATTTTTCCTTAAAATGAAAGGATCAAAAGAACATCCAAAATATAGTTTGATATGGGTCAGAAATATGGCCAATGACAACAAAATAAGAACAAACAAAATAAATGAATAAGAAGAGAACTATAGCCAAGAATAGATGTTAAATACTCTATGACGAGGGCATTAAAATGGTATGGTCACGTCCAAAGTACGCCAGGTCACAGATGGCCAAAAAAAGTATTAGGGAAAAAAATGTATATAACAAAGTCGCATACGAGAAACTGCTGGAAATTATTTTCAAGTTTATTACTCTACCTCTAGAAGGCGTAGTTCATAATATTAACACAAAAACATTATTTTTTTATAATAAATGCACAGTGATAGTACCATAAAATTTAAATATTCGTAATCTTCGAATCATTTTACGTAAGTTTGCTTCAATAATTTTTCCTCCATCTTGTAAATTAAGTGGAAGGGGTGAATGGGGAAGTTGACTCGATAAAATAGTTATAACTTTGTGCCGCTTTATGGATTTTGACAAACTTCGTTTGAAAGAGAATCGAATGCTTAATTTTAGGCATCTTTAGTTATGCAACCATTATTGTACCCTTATGTATTATGATTTGCCTATGCGGTCGGGCGTCCGTGACTCCCACTCTGGTTTCATGTCAATATTTGAGAAAAGAACAACAGTTATGTTCTGCGACTTGACGAGAGATTATGTACCATCCTTAATTTTTGTAATATATATTTAATAAAACATAAAACTAAAAATATTAGTGGCATTGGTCCGAGCTTTTGACTCAGTAGCCCTACATACTAAAATATTGTATCATATTTCTATTTTAGATTTTGGTAACGATCGCTAGTTTGAACAATTATTATTTTTTCAACTTTTTTTTGGAATGTTTAAATGTGATGCGTTTTTTCAATTAATTACATGAAAGAGCATAGGATTCCAAAAAAATTGGGAGAATGTGCATCTGTATATTCTATTTTCTAAGCGAAGAAACGACAAAAATATATCGACGCATGCATCGAACACCATAGTAACACATTTTCGGGCGTTTTTGAGTTACCATTATGCAGCGCATATTTTTACCAAAAGCATTGACCTGGAAAAGTATATGTCAAAACGAAGAGGGTAGGCAACAATAAATACTACCATAAAATAGAGTAAGTCATTTTTGGCCTTAAAATACTATGAATCTCGGATTACTTTACATTACCAATTAATCGATTTCCACGAAAACTATACATATATCAAGTTGCTATAGTATTCCAAGTAAATAAAATCAGAAGGTTCAACTTACAATAGGTGAGAGTGTGTGTGTGTGTGTACATTTATTTAATTTTAAAGTGATGAGTACGAGGACAAATAAGATATTGGAACTGCTGGACTTTTTTATAACAACAAGGAAAAGAAATGTCACCAATGTTACAGTCCTTAACAAATTCTGCGTAGGGAGCGACCATAGAGCTGTAAGGTTAATAAAAGTTAATATTAAGAACAAACGAACAAGAATGATTTTTAAGAAACAGCGAACAAGATGGAATATACCAGAAGATATTATAAACTACAGAGAATTCATAACACAATCCTTACGTCAAAATCAAACATTAGATATAGATACCTTGAATGAAACAATCACTGAAACACTAATAAAAGCACAACAAGAACACCGCAAAATAGCTAAATCTAGAGAAGAAAAACTGAGAAAAAGCACAACAGACCTAATTAAACAAAGAAAACTCAGGCAAGGACAACAGAACGGAAATCTAAAGGAAATAAGAGAATTAAACAAAACAATTTCAAACGAAATACGCAAAGATTTGAGAAAATACAACACAGAGAAAACCAAACAAGCGATTGAAGAGAATAGGAGTAAGAAGATACTCAGAAAAAACTTGGCCAATAGACAAAAGGAAATCTACAAACTTAAAGATAAAAATGGAAATGAAACAACAAATAAAAAAAGACTGATAGAAATCGTCGAAGACTTTTATGAAGAACTATATAGAAGTGAAATTTAAAAAAAAGCAGTGACTACCGAGAATAAGTTTAAAGTCAAAAACCAAAACCAAGGGTCAGAGGAAGTTGCCGGACATAACAATGGAAGAGGCTAGGGATTCCCTTAGAGAAATGAAAAATAACAACAAAGCACCAGGTTGTGGTGAAAGGTATAAAAGCGGGCGGGGAGGAACTATTGAAAGTCATAGTCTCACTCTGTTTAATGAACGGTGCGATACTAACGAAAAGGTTTAATGCAGTGACAATTCTAATCCATAAAAAGGAAGATATAACTAATTTAGAAAACTTTAGACCTATTAGCTTACTATCACACCTCTACAAGTGGTTTACTAAGATAATATCTAAACGCTTATAACGGAAGTTAGGACTTTTATCAGCCTTGAGCACAGGCGCAGGCTTTGGAATCGGATATGGGACAAACGACCACTTATAAACAATCAAAACCTTGATAGAAAAATCGATAAAGTACAATAAACCGCTTGTTTTGATATTTATCGATTTTAAAAAGGCCTTCAATACAGTAGAACTCCCGACAATTTTGTCAGCCCTGCAACAATGTAGAATAAACTATATATACGCAAAATTAATACAACATATATATTCCCACGCAACCGCTCATATCAAATTCCATGAACCAACGAGAAAATAACGAATAGGACGTGGAATTAGGCAAGGCGATACAACATCTCCTAAGCTATTCACAGCAGTACTAGAATACGCTTTCAAGAAACTCAATTAGGAAAGAAAGGGCATAAAGATTGATGGCGAATATTTAAACCATTTGCGATTCGTCGACGACATTGTAATAATTGCTAATAATTTTGGAGATGCCAAAAAGATCTAAAGACATTGACGAAAGCGGAATAAACCAAGTATACAAATACACATATCTAGGCCATGAACTGAGAGTAGGTAGACAACCAAATATGCGATATAAATCGTCGCTTTTGGTTAGGTTGGGTAACTTTTGGCAAACTGAGCGCCACTCTCAAGGATAATATACCACTATGCTTAAAAAAGAGAGTTTATGGGCAATGCGTCCTACCTGTAATGACATATGGTGCAGAAAAGCTCACCTTAAAAAAACAGACAGCAGAGAAAATGAGAGTCGTGCAAAGAGGAATGGAGAGGGCAATGCTGGGGATCAGAAGGGATAAAATTTCTAACGCAACAATAAGGAACAAAACAAGAGTCAAGGTCATTATTCAGATTATGACCCAACGTAAATGGAAGTGGGCAGGATATATAGACCGAATGAAAGATAACAGATGGACAAAGAGACTGATGAAATGGCGACCTAGAACAGACAAAAGAAACAGATGTAACAAGATGGAGTGATGACGTGAAAAGAATTCTAGGAAATTGGATAAATTTCGCCCAAGATCGAAGTAAATGGCTGGCACTGGAGGAGGCTTATGTCCAGCAGTGGATGCGTGCGGCTGATGATGAAAGCTCGATACCCTAATACATCTATTTTTTCTTGTATCTTCGCTCAGAAAATAGATATTGAGATGAATTCCAAAAAAAAGTTGAAAAATAACAATTGTTCAAACAACGCCCTCTGGCGATCGTTAAAAAAAAACTTGAATGATAATATGATACAATATTTTATTGAGCATTGGATTCTCTTTCAACTGATAATAAGTTTGTCAAAATTCATAACAATTTTATTGAGTCAGCTTTCCAACTCACCCCTACCAGTTATTTTACAAGATAAAGGAATAAGTATTGGATCAGACTTACATAAAGTGATCCGAAGATTATTTGAACGAAAATTCAACGCCTACTAGATTATGTAAAAAATTTAATTTAGTAAACGCATCCTTTACCTATTTTTTTCTCGTATCTTCGCTTTGAAAATAGACATTCGGATGCATTTTCTACCATTTCTTTTTTAACTCTGTGCTCCTACAAGTAAATAATTAAAAAACATAGCATCGCATTTGAGAATTCTAAAATAAGGTCGAAAAATATTACTTGGTCAAACAACGCCCCCTAGCGATTGTTACAAAAAAAACTGAAATAATTTTACTGAGCATTCATTTTTTTCCCAATAATACTAAGTTTGTAAAAATCTATAAAGTTATAACTATTTCATTCAGTCAGCTTCCCCACTCATCCCTACCAGTTATTTTAAAAGATAGAGGAAAGCGTAGTGGAGCAAACTAACCAAAAATGATTCGAAGGTTACGAATATTTTAATTTTGTGATACTATAATTGTGCATTTATTAAAGGAAAATGATGTTTTTTATTATTATCATCAACTACGCCCTCTAGCAGTGGAGTAATAATTTTGAAAATAATTTCCAACAGTTTCTCGTATGCGACTTTGTTGTACAAAAATTTTTCCCCATGTTGTATGATCAATAGTATCTAGAATACAGCCGGTTACCTCTTAACTAGACACTCGATGCATGGTGAAAAATGAAAAAGGGCCACAACTCATTGCCCAAAGCAATACCAAAAAAAAAGATTAAAGGCGGGGACACATTGTTTTGATGCGATGCCACGCCATCCGACGCAAAGTCAGAAGGATCTGACAACGTGGATTTTAATGCATATTTATATTTTGTTCTGATGCGATCCCATCCCATACCACTCGACGTCAACCGATGTGGTAGGAATCCTCTCTGGCTGGATTTTGTTCATGGTGATATTCCCCATGAAAGTGATGTTCTAAATTTATTGGATGTTCCCAACATTTTCTTCTTTGTCTCTCTTCCAATACTAATAAAGTCGCTGCACATTTTTGTTCTTGGTCCCACACATCTGAGGAACTACTACTCGCCTTGCTGTCTGAATTTAAATTGATTTTTATAATAAAAATAAAGTAGCATGGTATCGGATGAAGTGGGAACAGTGTTCACACAGAATACATCTGACGCATAAAGTTGGATGACGTGAGGTGGTATCGCATCAGAGCAATGTGTCCCGCCTTAATAGTTTCTTTGGGCGAAATAGGGGAGAACTGTAGTGTCAAGATGTTGTTTGTCTGGAAGAGGAAAGGATTTGTACTTAATGCATTTTTATTCTTCAGAATAGTCCGGAAAAACAATTTTAGAAGAAGTTTAAAAGTCGCAAGAAACGATAGAATAAGAAACGAAGAAATATGACAAAGAATGGTCGTTAAATACACTAGAGCAAGGGTATTAAAATGATATGGTCATGTCCATAGTATGCCAGGTTTGAGATGGCAAAAAAATGATAAAAAAGGAAGTACTGGGAAAGAGATGAAAATTAAGACCAGCTCTAAGGTAGGAAACCAGACAATTGATGGCAGATAAAGATCTTAGACAAGATTGAATCATAAGGGAATTGTGGAGGGATAACACAAGGAAATCGCAATGTTAATAGTGAAAAATGAAAAAGGGCCACAACTAGTGCCCAAATCAAACACTAATAGTTTCTTTGGGCGAAATAGGAGAACTGTAGTGTCAAGATGATGTTTTTAAACATTAGATAGGCAAACATGTGCCTGGAAGAGGAAAGGATTTGTACCTAATGCATTTTTATTCTCCAGAATAGTCTGGAAAAACAATTTTAGAAGATGTTTAAAAATCACAAGAAACAATATAACAAGAAAGGAAGAAATATGACAAAGAATGGACATTAAATACTCTATGACAAAGGTGGTTACGTCCAAAGTATGCAGAGTTACAGATAGCAAAAAAAGGAATAAAACGGGAACGCATGGGACATAGACAAAGGAGAAGGCCAGCTCTGAGATGGGAAACTTATATCAAACAAGCGATGGCAGATAAAGATCTGAGAGAATGGAATTGTGGATTTAAAAAATGGCGAATTCATATTGGAAAAGTGCCAAAGAAGAATATGGAATTGTCCAAGTTTACCTATTATAATGAGGATCTAAAATTTATTTTAAATGTTGAACAAGGATTTACTTGTAGAATTATTATTCAATATACAGAGAAAACTCTAAAATAATATTTTAATTCAGCTTGTTTTGTAATCTACAAAATTTAAAATAATGTCAAAAAAATCAATTTTTTATCGTCTAATTTCATTTATCAACTATTTACAAATCCACTTATGTCATTAAGTGTTAAATTTTGCTGCAAATAAAAAAAATGTTTCCTGATTTATGACTTATATTATATTATAATAAAAATATAATTTAAGTATTATATATATTTCAACGCAAAGTTATTTATCCCTTACTGAAAGGGTTTGTCAGGTATTTAGATTAAAAAATTTTTTCAGACAGATTTTTCTTTTTTTATACTTTCCAAATTACCCTAAACGTTTGTAAATTTTTTTCTACAAACTCAAACACCCAATTCAATAGAAGTTTCCTTCTAATACATTTTTTTTAAATTAAATAAAAACCTTTCTTATAATATTTAAAAAATAAATATTTTTATATCTTTTCGATTTTATATATTTTTTTTGTTTTTTTAAATATAATAAAATTTCAACTGTATATATAAAAGAATACAAACTATGTAAATAAAAAAATCGTACACGGTGACTCAAAAAAATATTTTCGGATCACGCTGTATAATTGTATTCCCCTCTATTCACTGTGAAATACGACGAAGTTAATCATATTGCAACCATCAGATTGTTCAAGTGATATTGTCTACAATATACATATACCGAGTGTTAAGACGACGAAAATTTATCTTTATTACAAGAGAAATTCTAATCAATAGAAATACCAAGGTGAGAGCTATAGCGTGTTTTAAACTAAGAGCGAACCAAAAAAAATGCAAAGCGAAGCCTTTATTTCCAAATTATAATATGTAAATATTTATTTTATATTAGGCCCACCCTATACTCAAAGTTTCATCTGCTATGAACTTCCATTTGTTTCTCTTACTCGTTTATAGAAGGAATGTAGAAAATTATTTTTTATATATATTGTGGTGGTAAAAATATGTGATGTGATTGGAATATTCAATATTTGTGAAATTTATTGCAAAAATTAGTTGTTTCTTTCATTAATTCGGTGTTTTGTTGTTTTTTGAAGTTAATAATCAAGGAAAAGAAAAAAATTATGTTGAGAGAAGCAGTTGAATTAATTTTATCTACTAATAAATGAACATTGTGTTAAAAATCAAAACAATTAATAAAAGACAATCTCGGGGATAAAATATTGTACAAAATATGGATTATGTCATGTTTATTCAATGAATTGTACAAAAATACTCACTAGAAGTGATATACAAGTTACTGGCAAATTATTAAATCAGACATTATATAGAATACCTAGGCATTCTATACAATGCCTAAAGTTAGCCAGGCAAAGTATGAAATTGTACGTACTTCATACTTTGCTTAAGCATTCTTTGGAATGCCTGCCTACACTTCAGGTTGAATTTGGAATACCATCTGTCTCACAGTTTTCAGGTCGTCTCACCCACTCTTCCTACTCACACTGTCATGCTTAGTACTCAGTCGGTTGTCCTCATGTATGCACATACTTGACGAGTCAATTTGTCATTTATCACTAACGAAAATTCAATTTTTTGCTGAACTAAAGTTCAAAGTGTGTGTAAGAAGAATATTGTATTTCTGACTGAAGGTATCTCCAAGTATCTGATGATGGAGGTTGAGAATGCTAAGATCAGACCAAAAAAGAAGCCTCGTCACTACTGGCTACACAACAAGTACAATTATCATAGAGAATACACAACAATTAATTCATCCACTTAAACAACGGGACAGTTTTGTAAAATTTTATATCTATGATTAAAATTTATTTCAAGCACTTCATGAAGCTTACTTAGCCATTGATCATGATATCAAGCTCTACATTAGAGCTATGTTAGAAAAAAACAAAAAGGTTTGTAGTTAAGCCATTAATTTCTTCCGAATTTAACTCTGATTGCCAAGTAGATTCAATTGATTTTCAATCACAACCAGACAGGGAATTTAAATTTATTATGGTGTATCAGGATCACTTGACGAAATTTGTGATCCTAAAGCTTCTTAAATCAAAAACGGCTGAAGAAGAGCTTATCACTTGGTCGATATTTTTACTCTCATCTATATTGCAATCTGATAATAGAAGGTAGTTCTCAAACAATTTAAACTAATACTGGCCTACATTAAGAATTGTTCCCAAAGCTAGAACAGTGTTGAACAGGCTAACCAAGACATTGAAAAAATGATTTCAAGTGGATGCAAGACGAAAAACTATCCGCTGTAGTGAAGGGTTGTGCTTTATCAAGCTTATGAAAAACAGAGCCTTGCATTCTGGAATGAAGCAAACATCCTATGAAGTTCTCTTTAGTTGTAAGGTAAATGTTAGTCTCACAATATCCTATCTACCCAAAAAACTGTATTGGATGAAGAGGATTAGGAAAAAATAGTTAATAACGTTCACATCGCAAAACCACAGAAAGTGAGAGTGCTGCAAAGTATCGTGCCTACTTCCCAAACTGATCAAACAACATTAGAGGTTAATGAGGAAGCCATAGACTTCGTCTCTACCAGCAATGCAACAGAGGAAATAGGTGCCCATGTAAATCGAAAATATGTGTATTGTTTGTTCACAGCAAAATTGCACAGCCGACATACATATTAAATATGGGCTTTTAATCAAAGTTAGAGTGTGTAATGATGGTACAAACAGTGATATTGACCATGTAGAAACAAAACTGTTGTGTGTTTCAATGCGAAAAATATTAATGAAGAGAGAAAAATATCCAAATCTTTCCTCGAAATATAGGCAAAAAAATGAAAGCCAATTTTGACAAAAAATTTCCCTGGGTCTCCAAAGGAATCACTGTTCATGTTCCCATCCCAAATGTTGACAAAGGAAAAGGGGGGGAAATATTCTGGGGGTGGTTTTTACAAAATCGGCATTGGCAATGGAGTATTAAAATAACTACACAAGATCACAGTTTACTGTGTGCCAAAAAAACTTGACGAGTTGAAAAGGTTCTCGACAGAAACTGGATTTACTGTCCCAGTGGTCCGGGAGTGGCGCAGTTGTAAAACCAAATTCCAGATAAAAAAATGCGCTTGTGTAAAAAACAAAAGACAATGCAATTCTAAGTACCACTGCTCTCTTCCTTGCTGTAATAAATAGTCACTTAGTAAATTTCATGTAATAATTAATACAATTCTTATTTTGTTCTTGGAATTATAAGCAAAACAGAAGTGAAGTGGAGAACAGTAGGATCTGATTCTCGACTATCTGTAACAAATCAGTACTCTTTAAAAATCCAACATGGAAAATCTGTACGTGTGTGCAAGATTTTTTTTTGACCACTCTTGGTTATGCCAAAACCAATGACAAAATATTGCAGAATCTATCTAAAGAAAATAAACTCTCTTTAGCTTCCGATAGAAGAAAAGGACGAATCCCGGGAAACAAAGTAGATCATACAGTAATTCAAGATCATATTGAATCATTTGAGCCTATGTGGCACATTATAGACGATAACATGCCCCAAATAGGAAGTACTTGCCAAGCGATTTAACTGTGACACAAATTTATCACGATTTTGTCAGGAAACACCGTAATTTCAAATGCTCGTATGATTTATATCGTGCTAAAGTGTCTAAGTTAAACATATCTTTTGTGAAACTTGGGCACGAAGAATGCGAGCAGTGTGATCATTTCCATCTTCACCCACACAATAAGGAAAACCTCGAACCAGATTGCGAAGATTGTCAGATTTGGGCTGCACATATTAAAAAAGCTGAGGTAGCCAGGAAAAATACGCAGAAAATAAATAATCTACTCTGTGGACTTACTAAAAGTGATTATGCTGCCACGTTGTGACATGTTTAATTAAATCAGTTGTGTTTACTCAAATGTTATCTGTTTATAATGAAAGTTTCGTACCTGTCGGTAAGAAAAGCAAGTTACGCTTTGTAACTTGCTTGTAGCATGAAGCAGTAGAAGGAAGAAAAAAATGAGATATTATTTAGTTCTGTTTACAAATTACTACTCACAGCAGCCAGGGATATGAAAAGTGTCATTTTGTGGATGGACAATTGCACCTCCCAAAACAAGAACTGGACTTTTTACACTTTTTTAGTATTTTGTGTAAACTGTCCTACCATTGGTGTGGAAACTATACAAATAAAGTACTTTAAACCTGGACATACATTCCTTCCACCATCGTGTCGAGAAATCCTTACATCAAATGAAAAAAGTGTATGATTTCAACGACTTTAAAACTGCTGTGCAGAGCTCTACACCAAGAGTCACTGCTGTTGAAATGGAACTGAAAGACTTCCTTCAGCGGAAAGACTGCTCAGCCCGTAAAAAGACCATCAGCAATTGTGAACGGCCATATCTTCATAGCATGGTACAGGTTCAAGATGAACGAGGTCAGCTAGACTGAACTAGATGGACCCTGGAAACAACTTGAGTTTTTAACATGTTGAACCGGACTACCAGTGCACTGGTAGTTCGAGTTTTCTATGTGATACGAACTACCACTTTACTGGTACACAATTTCATATATTTTAAGGCATGATATTTCATCGCCGAGCTGGAGCTAAGGAATGATGTTTGCTCGTCATATATATAAATGGTCTGAAATATCAAATATTTTATCAGTATATTGGTAGTTAGGTTCTGAGAGACATAGTGGCACTTGTTTTGAACACCTGTAAATTTTAAGGTTAATTGTTTATATTGTGAAACAAGAGTACTTCTGTTCGTTAACTTACTAAAATATGAATAATAAAAATATCCCACGGTAAGTAGGCAGTGTATTATCGATATAGTAACTTATAAAAATGAAATATGCATAAAATTATTGATTTTTCAGTGTAGATTTCGTTATAATTGTTATCATCCAAAGTTTTCATTTTTTGATAGATTATTATGAAATTTCGTTGATTTCGGCCTATATTACGTACAAGGAGACCCAACAAATTGAGGAATTTTAGTTTTGAGATTTTTTTTATACATGGTGGCTCAAAAATTTAGATTTTTTATTTTTTTTTTTAGCCCAAGTGGTATAAATACACGTAAACGTCCAAAGTATGTTACAAATCGTCCGTTGACGGCAAGTGAAATGCAGGATGAAATAAACTTAGTAGAGACAGACGGTCTACGATTGAGTGAGTCTGACCAGGACTTTTCTGATGATGACTCTGTTGTAGAGGAGACCTTTGTTGCCGAAAGTAACAGCAGTTATGAAGATAGTAAGTCCGAAGTTAGTGCATCACAGGATGAAAACAGATTGGCCCTAATGCAAGTTCAATTCCGAACATAAAATCAAAAAAGTACATTTCGGATGAATATTACAGTTGGGATGAAGTAGAAAGAGAGGCAGAAGAGTTTGACTTCACTGGATGACCTAGTATCAATGTAAATCTTCCATTCAATGCAAAACCCATAGATTATCTGAATAGGTTTTTCCACAATGACATCATTGACACAATTGTATGTGAAACTAACAGAAGAGCAAATGAATCAATGCTTAATCCAGCTCCACCAAAAAGAAGTGTATGGAAAGAAGTTTCCAATGAAGAGATTCGGAAGTTTTGAAAACTCGACAAGATAAATAAATAAACTATCATTTTATCAATAAAAATAACATTAATACAAACCAAAAATTGAATTAGTGGCTTAAAAAACTGCTGTGCGCCATTTCCTCTGTTTCAAGATGTTGTGAATTACCTTCCAAGGCGACGATATTTTATAAATAAAGTATCTAACTCTCTGATATTGATTTTCTTCAAAATATTACATAACTGTTTTTATATTTACGTTGGTCCACTATATAAAATTTATTGGTGGAGCCCCCGGTATTCAATTTTCTTTCAGAAGTGTGGCCATCCATGCTTTAACACGTTCAGTAAAGTAAAAATATGTGACGTTACTGAAATATTCACTATTCCAGGAATTTATTGTAAAAATGCAAATATTTCTATCATTAATTCGATATTTTGTTTTCTGAAGTTAATAAACAAAAAAGCTAAAAAAATTATGCTTAGAGAAGTAGTTAAATTATTTTCATCTACTCGTAAATGGACATTTGTGTTAAAAAAACATACATATGAAAGTAAATGATCTCAGGTGATAAAATATTTTTTTAAATATGAATTAAGTGATATACACATTAAAGCAGTTTTAAAGGCGATGAATATGCATTTATTGAAATGTTTGTGTCAGATTTCTTCATATATATTAAAATATGTGATTTGAAAAAAAAATGATCACTTTAATCCATAGTTTGTACTGTTTCCCACTTCTTAACACCCGAGACTGATAAAATACAAATTCCATTAAAATTTGGATTAGCATGTATCAAAAATATAACGCTAGTAATCAACTTCTAATCTATATTAGTATCAGGTTTGGTATTAAAACGCCTATTTTTGAAACGAACTTATATTCAATGAAAATGGAGAAAACTACTACTGTGGAAAAAGTTTTTGATTATTAACCGAATTTTTTAGATAATAAAAAAGTATCTATTTGTGCAATATTACTTTACTCTGTAGTATCTTACAGAACACGTTTTAGTTTCGGTAATGATCCTTCGTCCAAAGTAAGAGAGAAAAATAGGAATTGATAGAACACAAATTTTAAATAATCAAATTTTTACACGCATAAAAAAATTAAAAAAAACATTCGTGTTACTGATATACGGTATACAGAATCAACATGTCGAATTTTTTTATTCGTTTTATATTTTTTTTGTGCTTAACTAAGTGTTTTATTATTATTTTTTTCTATAATATAATGCTTTTTATATCCGACATGATAAAATTAAAAAATTATCACTTGATCCCACAAACTAAAAAGAAAAAAAAATAGAAATGTCACTTTGCCCTTCCCCTAAACATATTTTGCATTTGCTGGGATCCTACCGAGGAAAATAAATTATCAAATATTCGTCAAAACACCGGGTATATATACAAATAAAAATTAACCCACCCGACGGACTTGCGATAAAAGCGAATCAACCAAAAATAATATAAAAAACGTTTCAACCTACGTACACCCATCATCGTTATTGCTTCATGGGTTTTTTACGTTTCATGGTGCTATTGTGGAAACTATTCTGATTGGTTATATGATTGTGTCCGTTGCCATTATGATTATTCCTGTAGCCTCCTTTATTCCTATACCCGACGCTCCTCGATTTCGGCGCGCTCTGTCGGGATGGAGTGTAGTTGATATTTGGCGAATTGTCTCTGGATGGTACGTCCGAACCCTGCATGACAATACAAGTTTTAATTTCAATTCAAACTCCAACAAATATATTGTAAAAGTTCATTCAAAGCCTTGTTTTTTTTAAGGTTCTTTATTTAATTCTTTGAAATTGTTGTTTTATTCCATATAAATAAATTTCTATCATGAAAATCTGGAAATTTAGTAAAATAAACTTTGAACAAATTTATAAATTATGATATTCATTTATTGATTTCTTACTTCTGAACTAACTGCACTTTCTTCAGTACTAGATCCGGTAGATCCAACGCTCGAAGAACGAGACGGTCTCATCCGAAGACTGTCTTCGACCATTTGCCTATGTCGTATCACATTTTCCCTCACCCTGATTATCCTACCTAGGATAGATTGATGGGCGCAATTGTTATAAATGGTAAACGGATGAACTACATTTGTAAGAACTATGTACGCATATTCGAAAGCCCTCTTCACCTGAAACACAAGAGTTGTTTATATTATATTTATATTTAAAATATTTATTGTTCAGGAAATTGTTAGAATCTATTATATCTACAAGAAATTGGTAGTTTTTTTATATCTAAAATCTATGAACATATCTATGTTCCTCGTAAACAGATTGCCATTGCGTTTGACAAACATTGCTAGTTTATACATGTATAAACTTGGGAGTGACATCAACTCCAGCTTTTTAAATAGAGGTCTACACGATTCCAACATGCACACTATAGCAATACACCTGATTACCCTTTTCTGAGATGTGAATGCCCTATCCGCAGTAGGTGAGCCCACCCAAAATATCAAACCATAACTTAAAATAGATTGAACATGTGCATAGTAATATATATTTTTACAACATTCTGATCAACTGAACTGCTTCCACACAGCGATGTAAGCTTGATTCAACCTGTTGACAAGCCCAGAAATGTGCAGTTCAAAACACAAACCCCCATCAAGCACCACCCCTAGAAATTTAGTTTCTCGTTGAATAGGTAATGACTTACATCAACCCTGATATAAACATCGTGATCTGGTTTAATTCTGTTATAAAACTGAATTACAGCTGTTTTTTGTTTATTTAATATGAGATCATTCTCATTGCACCACTTAAGCACGTGATTAATCGCTCCAGAAGACCCCCCAGATATGGATTTTAGATCCAGACCAGATACCAAGCATGATGTGGCATCTGCAAATTGATATACTGCAGGTGTGGACATAGCCTCCTAAAGATCATTCACATATATTATCAATAAAAGAGATCCCAAAACAGAACCCTGAGGAACTCCTATTCCGATATTTTTAAAAGTAGAGCAGAAAGACCGTATCTCATTGCCAAGCTCATACTTAAGTAGTGATGAGACATGGGTATTTAGCCAACGGGTAACAATATAAATACCGGGTAAATACCCAAAAAATATTTACCCAACGGAAAATTGGGGTTTTCCAAAATGCGTTAACCAATGCATGCTTGATTTTGTAAATAGTTCCAAAGGAGATTCGCCCTCATATACCAAGTAAACCGTATTGCAGTTATGTGTCGCGTGCTGCAGAAGCATTTGTTTTGCTTTTAATTGCAAAAGTAAGGTTAAAAACAATCTTGTTTTAGATGAAATTAAACCAAGCATTGGCTAAAGCCATTTTTGTAAGTGGATCACTGCTATCTTTAGTAGAGCATCCTCTTTGGATAGAGTTTTTTAACAAATTAAGACCATCATATAAGCTTCCAACAAGAAAATCAGTATCTACAACATTGTTGGAAAATCAGTACAATGAAATGAAAAGCAATTTAATGTCCAGTTTAGCAGAAGCCAAACATTTGCACCTCCAATGTGACGGATGGAGCAACATCTGGAACGAAAGTATTATAAATTTCATGATATCAAAGCCGAAGACAATTTTCATAGAGTTTCTTGCCACCAAAGAAAACATGCATGTGGGAGAATACTTATGTGTACAAATGTCAGAGGTTTTTGAAAAATATGATCCCAAGAAGTTTCTTTATGTCATAGGAGATAACACAGCTAATATGAAAAATGCTTTCAGTTTGTTACTTGAAAAGTACTCTCATCTTGTGCCACTGGGATGTTTATGTTACACTTTGCAGTTGTTGTGTAACGATATACTGAGCTGCAAATCATCACAAACTTTCTTAAACAACTGTACAGATATTATCAAAACTTTAAAAAATACTAAACGAACTATTCGCTAAGATAAATATAGAGAAAAATGTTATCAGCTTAAAAATGCCAGTTAAAATCCGCTGGGGCAGTTTTCAAAGCCTCTTTGCCTGTAAAGCCGCCACACTCTTAACACTAGCAGTAAAAGAACAGGCAGCTGACTGTTTACCAAAAGAATTAAAATCCCGTATATTAGATGACAACATTTTTTGGGTTCGTGTTGAGAAGCTAATCTTAATTTTATAACCCATTGTAGCTATAATTAAAAAAATTGAGAGTAACAATTACCTAATTCATAAAGTTCATCAAGCCTTTAATGATCTTCAGAAAAATGTTGTAGTCTTGTTACCCCAGTCCTCACTCACAGAAACAGAGGACAATTTTGTTGCAGAGAAAATTGAAGAAAGAGAGTGTGCATGGCCTTGGGATCAATTCACTTAGCTGCCGCAGTCTTAGACCCCTCAAATGAAGGGTCTCATTTAACACCAGAAAAGCATGTAGATGCAGTAAAATTTATTTACAAAGTCGCTGAAAATATGAATATTGCTTCAAGTATCTCAAGTAGCTTTGCAAGTTACATTGCAAAAGATGGCCTGTGGCAGCTAGCGAATCTAGGGCTCACATATGTCGGAACAGTTAAGAAAAATGAAAAGGAAATACCCCCGGAGTTCCTGCCAAAAAGGAGCAGAAAAATTGGTGAGGAGGGAACATTATTTTGTTTTACTAAAGAAATTACTTTGGTTTCGCATGTCCCAAAACGAAATAAAGCAGTTATTCTCGTATCGTCTATGCACCATTCCAAATCATTTGACGATAATACGAAACTGCCGGAGATTATCACTTACTATAATTCCAAAGGCGGAGTAGATGTGGTTGACGAAAAGTGCGCCAAAAACCGATTTCATAAAAGAACTTGCCGATGAGCTAGTTAGGCCACATTTAGAAAGAAGATTAGCTAATCCAAGGATTCCTCGAGAGCTACGATCTACAATACGGATGATATTAAACATTCCTGAAGAACATCTAGAACAAGTCCTCATAGGGAAACTTGAAAAAAGAAAAACTTGCTACACTTGTCCTTCAAGAATAAAAAGAAAAACATTCCACTTGCGTTACACATGTACCAAGCCAATTTGTGGTGAATGTTCAACATATATCTGTATAAACTGCAAGTCTAATTTATAATTGTTTACGTTGTGTGATTTTTGTGAAAATTCTATTTTTTTTTCAATGTTTCTTATTTTTTTGTAAGTTTATACCTCTGTCTTAAGAAAAAGAAAGCTAGTTTGATTTTAGAATTATTAGTTTTTGTTTAATGGTTAATAATAAATAGAATGTTTAATTTTGTTAAAAAAGTAGTTGTTAGCCAAGAAAATAAAATTTTGTCAAAAATATGCCCGGTTTTTAATTATATATATTTTATGATTCAATCATACTTTTGTTGTGGCACCAAATTACAATGAAATATGTGACAGGAAATAAAATCAGACTATAAAAATACACCGGTGAGCAAAAAATTGAGGTCACCTCAGAAATTGCGAATAATTTTAGAGTCAATATTAGTAGGCATTAAAGCAATTTTTTTCCGAGACTTGACAGCTGTCATTCGATTTATTAGAGTACGACTTTTATGAAAAAGGTTCCTTTGCGCTAATTGAACATTCACATTTCCCTTGCCTGTTTTCCAGTTTACTGTTGATTCTTTGTGTAAAATATAACGATTGCAAAGTGTAGTGATTTAACAGGCCCATAATGCCTTTAGATCTGATTGTTGTGGCAAGAATTGTTGCGCTGTTACAAGATGGTCAGGAGCAACGTCAAACTGCAAGAATTATTGGCGCTAGTTTTTGTGGTGTGCAAAGGGTGTACCAGCGCTTTCTGGAGACTGGCCTGATCATTAGAAGACCAGGGTTTGGGCGAAAAAGAGTTACCACTCAACGAGATGACCGTTTTTTGATGTCCACAAGTTTGCGGAATAGGACAGCTACTGCGGTTTCACTGCGAAATCAGTTGGAAGTGAGGAATGTCAACGTTAGTGATTGGACCTTTAGAAGAAGACTTCATGCTGCTGGACTGTCAAGCAGAAGAATGACTACAGGTCCCCCGCTGCAATGCCAGCATCGGACTGCAAGATTGACATTTACCAGAGATCACGTTCGTTGGAATGATGATGACTGGAGCTGGGTATTGTTCTTAGATGAGTCGCGTTTTTGCCTCACTGGGTCAGATGGACGTCGACGAGTGTGGAGAAAACCTGGGGAAAGATATGCTGAAGTTTGCATCGACGAGCGTCTTCCATATGGCGGTGGGTCAGTTATGGTTTGGGCGGGAATCACTGCACAAGCTCGTACAGAGTTGGTCTTCACAGAAAATGGCTCCCTAACCTTTCACAGGTACATTACAGAGGTGCTAGAAGACCATGTTATGCCTTTCATGGTGACTATGGGGGAACGTAGCATTTTTATGCAAGATAATGCGAGACCACATACATCCGGAATTGTCAGGGAGTGTCTGGATGAGGTAGAAATTAGGCGGTTTGACTGGCCAGCCTACAGCCCAGACATGATTCCCATAGAACATGTCTGGGACGACTGATCCGCAGACACACACCAGCAGATTGCTGTTGCAGGAATGTGACCCGCTACTTAATTCAAAGTATGCCACGCCGAATTCGAGCAGTCATCAATGCAAGAGGAGGGAATACACGTTATTAATGTCAAGTTTTTTCATTTTGTTCATTCCATATTTTCCAAAATGTTGAATTTCGCCCAAAATGTTTGTTGCTTTTTCAGAATAACTCATGAAATCCAAGAAAAAAAATGCATTTTTCTTTAGTATAGAGTATCACATTCAGCTTACAAAACCACATGCAATGATGTACAGTTTGCGAATACGATCTGAAAACGTAAAATTTCAAAGAACATGAATATTTTAAGGTGACCTCAATTTTTTGCTCTCCAGTGTATTAATAACAAATAGAAAACCAAATATTGGTGAAAGAGAGTAAACTTTCGATAAAATCAGGTACTCAGAAAAATCACACAATGGAAAACTTAAGAAGCAATAAAAATGTACAACTCAAAGATATAATATTATTTAAAATGGCATAACAACATGATCCAACTAACAATTGCACAAGACATTGAAATTATAAATATTAAGATATATATTAAGTTCTAACAATGTAGATATATCCAAAGAATTTTTTAAAGATCTATTACTGAAATAGGTACATTTAACAAGGTGCCTTGAAATCCTAGATTTTTTAATAGTTTGACTACCCAACCTTCCCTAAGATGTAGTCAACGGAACATCCAGGAACTGTTTTAAAAATCATCTAAGAATAATAATAAAAAATATACCAGTATATAACTAGGCTCGACTTTAGTATACCTCCAGTAGAGTTCTGGGTTCATATTTTTTTACAGGTAGATCTTGTTATTAAGAAGGTTTATACCAATTCACAAATTCAGGAAACAAATACTTTTCGAGATGCAAATTTTCAAATTAGTAAAATTCACGATGCTGTTCGACTTTACGGATACAATAAATTCAGTAAATTTGCTATTTTTTTGGTTCAAACAATATGAATTAAACAGGTGATTTTTTTAGAGAATCTAACTGTATTCTAGAACATGAAAAACATTATTTGTACTATAAGAACCTTAATTGCAAACATCCGATTAAGAGAAAATTACTTCCCCACTCAAAATATGTAAATGCAAAGGGTTGAAACTTTGTAAACTAGTTGCTTTTGTAGTAATAATACAGAAAATATCCTTAAAATACAGATAATCAATCAATAAGCTCAGAATCAGCTATTACTTTTATAATGAAAAATATAAAACGTAAGTATGATATTAGGAATATTCAATAAATATCTTGAATAAATAATTAAAGTATAAAGTATGGCACACCAAATGAAACACGAAGAATTATCCTCTATTATTTGCGGTTTAATAATGACTTTTGTAAATGACAAAAAGTTAAGTGAAATTTACTAATTTATATATCGATAAGTATTTGTTGGAATAAGACCTATCTGTACAAACATATCGATCATATTCATACTAATGTTGAACCTACAATTAGAAAGAAATGTTACATTTAATTCTGAGCTATGAGTATTTCAACAATGTTTAATAAATAAGAAAATATTACCTGTAAAACACCATAACTACTTCTCCCGATATCGTTGGAAGGTTGTAGAGGATCTTCTATACAGAGCATACTGGGTCTATGACCGTCAACCATTTCTTTTTGCATATCGTCCTTATCTAAATATTTACCGCCGTCTCGTATCCGTATACCAGTCTTAACGTAATTAAATTTCCTACCGTAGAGTTCAAAAAATTCTATAAGTAACACCCCCAAATTTGCACTACTATTCCGAGCCGTATCTTGTATAGGATGGAGCTGTAGAAAACTTATACACATTAAAATTAAGCTATAACTAGATATACCGCCCGTAAACACTTCGTTCAGGTCTCTTTCTAAAAGAAATTGTTTTAAAACGTATACTAGTTTAGGCAAAACTGGGAATTTTTCTATAAACGTTTTTATTAGTTCGGCCGATTTGACACCGTTGCTCATGTTAAAAGAAATGTCCACTTTGATGTCCGTTTTTTTGTCGGTGAGCTTTACTATCGGCACTGACGCCTTGTCCAATACTTTTATACTGTCCTGATCGGCAATGTCCTTTTCTAGAAATTCCTGTTCCAACGTCCTCAAAGGAAGGTGAGGCCATTTACCTACAAAAATAAGTTTTCAAATAATATGGTATATTATTTTTATTATTTATAATACGCTAATAACGCCATTTGCAGTAATTGATGAATAACTACATGACTTGATAACTTTCATACAATAAATAAACTGATTAAAAATATTAAATAGAACAATAATTAAAACACAAGACATACAAATAATAAGTTAGGCTCTACAAATCCAAGCTAGGTATGATTTCTTGTGGTAGGCTAATGACGACATATAACAATAAAAGGAAATGTAGTAGTCAGTAGTAATTCGTCGAGTGTACAATAGCAGGGTTGGCAAGAATTAATTCATATGAATTAATTCAAATGACTTTTTTTTTAAAAGTAATGAATTAATTAATTTTTTGAATGAGAGTGAATTACATGATTAACCTTAAGAATGAAAGATGCAACAACATTCTGGCAACGTAGCAAATAATAAACATCGGCTGAACGGCCTTGATTCTCGTGCTGTGCATCGAATTCGGGGAATCACATAAACTAAAACGAATCGTGAAATTTAGGCTGCCATCGTTGTAAGAGTTGCTGTATTTTTCTTAACATTGAGAGTTTAAAAAATGAGTGGACGAAAAAGAGGTACAATTTGGAAATATTTTGAGGAGTGCAACAAAGAAAATCCAACGAATAAAAAGGCAGTATGCAAAGCATGCGGTAAAATATTACAAGCTATGGTTAGCCGCATGCATAAGCATAAAACTAGTGATTGTAAGAATCTTTCTGAAAACACAAATATACAACAGTTTCAGTTATTCAAGACAACAGTGGATCCGATTCAGAAGGAGAGGAAGGAATGCCGCTATCTATAATAAAAAGAGAGATTACGAAATCTTTGCAATATGCAGAAGGTAAGCTATTGTATAAATACATAATTAATTTAAAATTTAATTATACAGCGATAAGAAATAATCCCAAATTTGCAAATTTTAATATAATTGAAAAACTTTTTGTAGAAGCTCCGACATTAAAAGTCTGTTAGAACATAGCTGAAGATGCAACTAGAGAATTACATCAAGAAATATTAGAGAAAGAAATGCCGTTAGCTACTGTTTCGTCTACAGCTACACTGGTTAGAAAAATTACAAATTTTTTCCAAGATAGACCAACTATATATACTTAAATGTATATGAAATTATTTAATTTAATATTATCATTGAGAAAAAGGGTGGCGGTGATTTTCAAAAATTGACATTTTTGTGGAAGTATGGTTTGAGGGGCTTTCTGGGGAACTCAGTCTATACAATAAAAGTTTTAAAACAACAACAAAAATTGATGTCTAGCAGGACTACATTATAAAGAGTCTTGTAAGAGCACATTCACTGAGTTAGCCATACTAACTTTACCCAGCTTGTAGATTTACATAATAACCATGAATGTAAAAAGAATGAAACAAACTACACCAAAAATAACTTGATTCACAACTACAATACTAGAAGATGTAATGAACTATGACTACCCTACTCTCGTCTGGCTCTGGGACAAGACTCTGCTAGTTATCAAAGTATCATCTGCTACAACCATGCATTCAAATTATTTGGATACACATGTAGCTTAATAAGTTTCAAGTCAGCTTTATACAATCATCTCTTCCAAAATGCTTTTGACTCTGTTGAGGAATTTCTACTACCATAATGACTTTCTGATATATCTACATAAATAAATGGCTTATACTTTATATCACTCCATAACAAAACCAAGTTTTGTTGTTCCTTTTCATAAAGATAACATAATTAGGTATAGTCAACTTAAAAACATTTATTTTTTAATTAAGACACTTCAATATTATTTTAATTTCTGGTTAATTTTTTTTAATAAATATTATTTGTTGATTTTAACTATTTGTACACAGGAATCTTAACATACTTGTTTACAAAAAACAGTACGAAAAAAATGAACTGTTGCAAAAATGTGTAATGAAAAGGCCTATGTATAGAAGTTACAGTAAGTTTTGTTGCTTGAAATGGAGATGTCCAGTGGTTAGGTTAGATCAGTGGTTCCCAACCTTTTCTGGACCACCGCCCCTATAGAAGAGAACAACTGCACTGAATGCACGCTCAGCCATATAGGACGAAGGAAATGCAATTAACAACTTCTGTACTATTGTCCACAATCCAGGATAGAGAACTGGTATTGGTTTTTGAAGCCAGAACTCTTGATATCCACGTTTGAATTTTACTTTCAGTTCTTCGTTAGTTGTGAGTTCTAATAGCTCCTCTTCCAAATTTGATGAGCCTTCAGTATCTGTGTTTGCGACAGGATCTATAACCCAACTTGGTATTTCCATGTTTAAAATATCTTGGAAACGCTCTGTAAAATCAACATGAAGTACTTCCAAGTGGTGGCAGTAAGTAAGTAAATCTTCCGGTTTTGCAGACACTGTTGATAATGTGGCAAAATGGTTGTACTCACCTCTACCAAGATTTCTTTTGAATATAAGAAGTTTTCCTGCAAAAGCAGCTATGACGTTTTTAGTTTTACTTAAATTTAAATCATCACCTTGCAAATGTAGATTAACTTGATTAAATACTTCAAACAGGTCCGTCAAATAAGCGATGTCATTTTTTGACGTAATCAGGTTTTCGCGCAATTGTGCGTTTTCTTCAAGAAATTCCAACACTGAGTCAAATAGATTGAAAAAACGATTCAGACAAACACCTTTAGAGAGCCAATGTACTTCTGTGTGCAGCAGCACAGCTTATGAAACAAACGGTCATTCAATGAATTGCTTCTAATGATATTGATTGCTTTAATAACCTTATTGAGGGACGTATGCAGACGTTCATTCAATTTTTTTGCAACCAAATGCTGACGGTGAATAATACAATGTACAGCAAGTACATTTGGCACTGCTTTTCTCAAATGTGCTATAAAACCCTTATGACGCCCGGTCATTGCTGGAGCACCATCAGTAGCAGCAGACAAAATATTGCTAATAGGAATTTCTTTCACTTGAAAAAATTCTTGCATGATATTAAATATAGAATGTCCCTTTGTATCAGATTCCAAATTCTTAGCAAATAATAACTCTTGATGAACTTTTTCTTCTTTTATAAATCGTACGTATGATAAGAGTAGAGCTTTGTTACTTGGTAGAGTTGATTCATCGAGTTGAATGGAAAATTTGCAAGTCTTTAGGTAATCGCATAATGATATTTCAACGTCATTTGCCATTTCATCTATTCTTCTAAGCACTGAATTATTACCGAGAGGAATTTTTTTAATGATATCAAATGGTGTCTTATGATGGAGAGAACAGTTTTTAATATCTCTTCGACTGCCGGCAAAATTAATTTCTCGCCAATGGCGTGTGGTTTTCCTGACTTTGCGATTAACAATGAAACGTTATATGAGGCTCGTAGCCCATCATCGTCTCGTTTAGAAGACGATGCAAAAAGGTTTGATATAGTTGCCTGTTTTAAATATTGTTTTTCGAGTTCTTGAAAATAGAATATATCTTTGTTCTTCTTATCAGGATGCATTTTATGTAAATGCTCTTGTAGCCTAGAATGTTTCATAGCTTCATTAGAAAAAACTTTTCGGCAAATTAAACACATAGATAATGATTTGTTTGTAGAAGATTGCGCAAATCCATATTTTAAATATTCAATACTGTATTGCCGGCATTTCTTTTTTAATTTAGAAGTAGATTCAGCCATTTTCATACAAAAATTAAATTCTCAATAGATTTATAGGTAGTAATGTTTATAAAATGACACACCACTCACGATTATTTACTACGGCAGAGCTAATGATTCACGACTATATATCGCGGCCAAGCACATACAACTAACTAACAAAAAATTCCTAGAGCTGTTGCCTTTATATGTTTCATTTCGTGCATGATTCAACTTGTCTGTGTGCGAACATGTCGAAACATGTTATTTTGTATGAACATCGCGCGTTCGCTTATCAAAGTGCGAGGACAAGTCATATACTTCTATTCTGAACTAAAAGAAATTATTATAATTATTAGTATTATTATTAATCTAAATTAAAACTGCTTATTAACCCTTATTAAAACATTTTTATTTCACCATTCCTCTTGACCGCTTATTATTTGCTTCTGAATCTGCTACCGTCCCCCTAAAAGGCTGCAGCGCCCACAGGGGGGCTGCAGCGCCCACAGGAGGGCGGTATTGCCCCCTTTGGGTTAGATGTTAGATTACTGAGTAACTGTTCAAATAACAGGGATCTAAGCTCTAATGCGAAACATAACTAGCAATAAAATTAAAACAAAGGTTCTTCATCATATTGATAAATTTATTCACAAATGTCCAAGAAGCTGTCATACACAAATTTAATATTAATTTACCATTTTATAAGTGTGTTTTGTTATGGTTTATGTTGATGATTTCAACATATTCGAATAGGATGTAGTTTCCACTTCTAGGCCATAAACGAAGCTTTCTTAGTTATTTTGTGGATATTTGTAATCACAACTTGCTTTTGCGTCACTCAATGATAACTATATATTTTTTGCAATATACACAATTATTGTATCAATATAAAATTTATCTTATTACGCTTAACTAATCAATAATAAAAGAATCAGAACTATAATATATTAAATAATAAATAAGTTGATTATTATATCAGTAAAATTATATAAATAATTAACTTTATGTAGGTAATTAACTGATAAATATTATGCTTACTATTTCAAAATTACCACTATCTAAAAAAACTTTATTAAATGAGACTATTAAACTATTCTAAATAAGGAACAGGTCTACATTTTATATATTTATTAGAAAGATGAAATACTCTTGGGATAAGTACTTCGACATCTTTATGTTACTGACTCACTCATATAGCACATATTCTTTTAATAATTATCTAGTACCACAATATGGACTCAAATTCTTACTGTAGCATAATTTTAACACGGAACATTACAACACTAATGAATTTTTAATTGTATATTTTAGTCTGATAAATGATTATTAAATAATAGCACTATCGTAGAATATTTGGCTACTATATAAATTGTTATCATATATCTGATATTAAATATTTGTATTCTAAACTAGTGGTCATCAAGGAAAAAATCTGTATATTATAAAAGCATGTATACGAACCTATAACTACGAGATCAATATCACTAGTAGGTAAATAGAGACCCGTTCTATATGATCCGAAAACTTCTACTTTAGCTTCGCTCCATTTCGATGTGATAATTTTCTCAATGCGAGCTACTACTTCTGCCCGAATTTTATCTTCGGCTAATGTAGGGCTCATGTAATGATAAAAGTGTTCTATCTCCTGATGTAGGCTAAAAAAAATAACAAATTATGTAAAGTGAGTGATTCATATCTAATAATTATTTATTATTTATCTATTTTATCATTTGAATTGTGGAAATGCCAAAGGTGCTAAGTGCCAAAATGACAAAGCTGAGTTATTCTAAAATATATGTTTAAGAAAACTGCATTTGCATCGTAAATATTTTATTGTAGGCTTATTATTGGAATTGTTCCATAATGAGAACACAAAAAAGACATAGTTTCAAAATTTAAAGAAATACAGAACAAAATAAAGTCGTATTCTAGAAAGCATCATACGTCCACGTGGCAATATTAGGCTAGTGTCATGTACACTTATATTGCGGCCTCCATCCCATTGATTTCTTCAACTTCTTGCATTCCCAAGAGCTGTTTATAGAAGCTAATATCGCTAGCTTTTTCAAAAAGCCTATCATAGTTATGAGTGCCTTTTTTTAATTGACGCTAACGTTATTCTCAAGTTTTACTTTTTGAGAGTCTGAAATAATTTTACCGTGAAATGGGGCGAGAATGATCAATTTAAACTTTAGTTTTGTCATATTTCAAACATTTTCCTATTTTTATTATCTTTTAACACTTAAGGTATTCTATTAAGGTCCAAAGAGTAATAACTTAACATTAGTTTTAATATAATTGTTAAAAAAATCCACTTATCTTATAAAAAAGAGGTGATCAATCTTAGACTATGAATAGGGTGAGATTGGCCACATCAATTTTATAGCTTTAAATAGTAGTGCTTTTAGTAGAAAGTGATCAATCTCGCGTCTGATAAATTCACTCAAGCAGTTTTTTGTATTTTTACAAAGGGACGAGATTGATCATGCAGAGTTAGATTGATCACACTGTACTTATTGTATTATCGTTTATTCATATAAAAACAATTTTTTTATAGAACTCAAAATGTAATTCAGAACATGTAATAAAATAAAGAAAATGGGTTTTAACATTCTTTTATATTAATTTCTCCAGGAAAGTGGTACTTGTCAATCTTATCAGAAATTTTCTCAAGTGTGGGATCTAGTAGTACAGCAACTACTTCTTTGAAGGGAACTGTGGATATGTCATCTTCAATTATTTTAAAAATCTTTCTTGACTCTGCTGATTTCAGGCCTTGAACTTCGATTTCTCCATCTTCTAAAACTTCTTGTACCATGCAGACATAGCGAAATTCAGTCTTTTTTCGAGAACCAGACAAAAATCTCACCAACAGGAATTTTCCCTTCTTGATGTTTTCTAATGTAGAAGAGAAGTATTCAACTTCCTCGTCATCTTTGCTGATATCAACTTCATTGTCGCTGTCATCTAATTCAAGATTTTCAGTTCCATGATCGTCACTGCACTCCTCAAATGATTTCGGCGCTGAAACGCTTTGACCTGGTTCAGCTGCGACCAGTTTTCGTTTACGTCGTGATTTTTCAGAGCCGGAATTGTACCTGAGGTCTTTCAATAAACCGGTAAGAGAGCTCCTAAGCTCGTCTCCATTAATAGCGTCTTGTGATAATTTTACCTAAACTCGATTGGAGTTGAACTGCGCAATGCCACATGCGTTGAAACCAGAAAGTAAATTTCTTTTCATAGCACTTTTCTCTCCGTCTGGTTTTTTGGGTGGTACTTTATCCATGCTTTCAAGTGTTTGTGGAATACTATTGGTTTTAAAATTTTGCATTTTCCAGAATAATATAGTTTTCCTCCAGATTTCTTTTAAGGGCCTAATAATGCGACATCCAAGGGCTGACAAATATGGGTAGAGTTGCATGGCAAGCATGCAAATATTATGTTGTTCTCTTCACATTGCCTCAGAACATCGGGATTAACGTGCGATGCTAGGTTATCCCCTAGCAACACTTTTCTTCCCTCGAGTCGCCTAGCGCGTGGTAAGAAACAAGTGACAAACCAATCATTGAAGGTTGACACGTCAATCCAACCGTGTGAGGTTCGATTATATCGTGTCCCCAAAGAGCAACATGGTTTTTCGCAGCATGGGCTGCCCTTGGGACCATTTTCTGTTCAAGTGTCCCATAAATTTTCAGACTTATATGTGACGTAAGGTGGCAGAAGTATCCCTGAGGCTGATCCACAAATCATGATCGAAGTAGCAGCTTTTGAATGGTTGCATACTTTTTCAGGGTATTTTGTACGCCTTCGGTAGATGCACATTTTTTTTTCGGGATCATCTGAGACATTTGACTCGTCATAATTAAAAATATTTTCGGCGGGAACGTTTTCAAGCGATTGTTCTAAATTGTCAAAGTATTTTTTCATCAGGTCGGGAGATACTTCTGCTCAGCTTTTTTTTAATATTACTTGCTAATCTTCTACCAGCAACACCTCGATGTCTCTTTAACAAGCTATTTACCCAGTCCATTCCAGGGATATTATCCTTAAATCGAGATACACTTCTGCCACTCTTGTCCAAAAAACTTTTGACGAACATTTTCAAATCCATGGCGCTTAGTGGATATCCCCAGTCTGCACATGTTAAAACACTGTTGATAATGGCTATTTCTTCTGCATATGTGAGAACACAGATTGCCCACCTGATTTCTTAATCTTCCTCCCGTGATACGTATTATTTAACGTTCCGTAGGTCAGTCTGTGTTTTTTGCGGCTTTTCTTAGTGATAAGCCATTTTCCAATACATCGTGCAAAGCCTGATTAACTTGTTCTTCAGTGAAATTGCCATACGTTCTACTTCCTAATTTTCTTCTTCCCATTTTGATGGATAATCTTCAATCTGTAAAAAAATTAAAATTAATTTTTAGAACGTACATACGTCAGATTGATCACCTGATCAATGGTACCCCATTCAATATTATCCGCCATCTTTAAAAAATTGCCGTAAATTAAAATGCTAAATACCTAAAATTACTATTACAACACCACACAAAAAAAATTTGCCACAGAAAAAATAACGAACTTACCTCTGTTTTTTCTCTACCATCAAAAGTACCCAAACTATGAAAATAGGCCAAAAATTATGGTTAATTTCAAAGCAATAAATCTTCCTTCCAATGTTGATTGCAATTTAGCAAACACGTCAACTAATCTTAGACAAGCCCAAAGAAATAATAACCGCCACATGCAGTAACTATTTTACATTGTTGCCGGTTGTGTTTGCATATATGTGATACAATGACAAATGATCAATGTCACCCCGGCAGATCAATCTCACCCCACTTTATGGTACCCTTTTTTAGAACTTGCAATTCTTTCCATGCATTTGATGTAGAGATTGATAAAATGAACATTTACCATAAAACAAACAACTTCTAAATATAACAATAGATTATAAATATCACCTTTATAGCATTGAATACTAAAAATAAAATTCTACATTCCACAGTACACATAGTGAAAATGAAACTTTTTCCTACATTTTTTACACGCTGTGCTAATTTGCATGAAAGTTCAATAAACCAGGACTCAATTAACAAACAGTAGCCCATTTTTTTTTTAATTACTTAATACAATTGTATACACAAAGATAATATTAACACTAAACCCACAAAAATTAAATTAACAAGGCCAGAAACAGTAAGATTGAGAAAGATTGAGAATACAAAAAAAATGATTCCATCTAATCTAGAACAATGAACCGCATTACTATTTTTTTAAATAAGGAATGCAGAACTAATTTTATCATTATTACTATGGCTTTAAAGATAATTACTACTTTTCAAAAACAACAACGTTCCATTTTGTGTAAAACGATGAAAAATTTAACAATTGGTATGTTTTAAATTGCAAATGTGTATGAAACAAAAATTTATTGATTTAAGAACATAAGATTGAGTACGAATAATAAATTTTGAACTATTAATAGATTTTAATTAGATAACGTACCTTTGAAACAAAGTAAATAAACAATAAACTACAAATGTTCATTAAGCATCAAACATGGTGTGACAAAAAGAAGAATACCCTGCAATAAATTAATCAGTTAAAATTCACCTACTATCAATACAGGAAGTTTCACGGCTATAAATACATAATTAATTATAGCAATTAAGTCTACATAAGCACAACAATAGTTATGAAATGATTATGAAAAAGTTAATTAAAAGCATCAACAATGATAAGCAAATTTGTCAAAATATGAATAATGAGTAAAGAATCGTCAATAAAGATGATTCAGATCAGATTTTCAATTTGAAGAAATAAGGTATTATTTTTAAAAAAAGTCTAATATCTAAAAGTAATAAATAGGGTACAATAGATCACAGAAAGGCTCAGAATTTCTTGTAAATGTGTCAATAAAACAAGAAACAATCAACAATAAAGATAAAAAAGGATATGCTAGGCCCAAAATGACCAAATAGTAGAGTCACAAGAATTTTCTCTAATAAAAAATAAACGGTTTTAGAGATTAAAACTTCTCCGGAGACTGTATCATGCTAACATAGCAAAATTTCTCCAAACATTACAAAAAATGTGGTATATCTGGATTTATATGACCCATTGTATTGGCTCTGGTGGGCTGAAAATCAATAGGGTTCATCTAGGAGATGCCCTAAGCAATATCCAATTATAAAATTGGTCACTTGTATACACTCCCGAGGCTGTATATCATGCCTACACACCGAAATTTCTCCAAGAATTACCACACATGTGGTACTTCAGGTACCATAGCACCCGTTGTACTGACTCTGGTGAGCTGAAAAAATCAATAGGGTTCATCAATGAGCTGTCCTAAACAATACCCAATCATGAAATCATGCTAATAAGACACGTTACAAAAAGTGGCTGATGACAACAATGATGACATACACACATGTGTTTGAACGTTGATCAGGGAGAGAGCTTCAAAAGCATGGACAGTACTTACTATAAAAATGGTTTGAAGGTGTTTTGAAAAAAATAAACCAAGAAATATTGTGAAGATAACTGGAAAACTAAATAAGTACAATTTTTTGATATTGCAATGGCCATCTCAACCATCGGTCATTCTCCCACCAAACTTGTCTGGAACCAACTTAATAGAAGAGTGAAAAAATGAACTAAGCACAAACGCAGCAACTAATAGAAAGTGAATGGAACAAGTTAGGTGAATAATAAATCAACTACTAGAAAGCCTAAATATGTGAGAAGGTAATGAAGTAGCCACTGCAATAAGATAAAAAAGTTCACTGTATAATTGTGTGTTAAACTTAGGAATTCATACTTATGAATGTGGCGGAGAAAACGTTTTTTTAAACCTGTGATATCAGATCAAGGTTGCTAGAGGTTCCCAAGAAATAATAAGTTGTTTATATTGGTATTTTAAAAATGATGTTTCTCCTAATGTCACAAAACTCTTTTTAGTCAGTAACTGTTGTGGAGGACAAAATAAATATTAGAATTTATTACAGTTTCTTATGTATATGGTTAATATTTTGCCGAACTGTCACACTTACCCAACGATGGTGATTTTCATTAGTAGGGTACAGAAGTTGACAACAGTGTACGCTCCCGAAGCATGGATGAAATTAATAACGAATTGTCGAAAGTGTAATCCATTCCATGTAAAAAATATCGAAAATTTTGTGTCATTTCACAAACTGCAAATTTTCAAGTCTCCTCAAGTATTACATACTGCTGGCATAATGATTTATCAAATGCGCAGAATTAAGTTTTCAAAAGGCAATCTATCACGTATTATAATAATGAATAATACTGCTATTGATCTCAATAAAATGGATCTTTTAATAACATGAAAGATATTAAAAAATTGCTAAAGTTTATACTCAATTTTCTCTCTCTACACCATTGCAACCGCAGGGGTGAAAGGGAGGAAAACGAAGAGGTGGTACTGTCCATTGTGGGGTGAAGAGGCAGATGAGCAATTTTAGAGAAAATCGATAATTCTAGAGTGGTCTATGTTACATTTAAATTAAAAAAAAATGTGTTCAGTTACCGGTCGCGACTTATTTCATGTTTGTATAACTTTTGGTAGGCTTAATTAAATTTTTGTATGAAAAGTTTCATTTCATTTATGCAAATAAACAATTTATGTAAAAAAATGCGTTTTCTTCATTTTCTCGAAAATAAGATTTTGCTATCTACTCTATCTAGACCAGTTTAGTTTGAGGCTAGCCAGTTTCAAGGTTAGATCCTCCCTCCTACAAATTTCTTGTCTAAAGCATTGTTGCGCTGGCTTGCAGCTTAATTTTACAGACATCCAAATGCTTTTCGGATCTAGTGTCAAACTTTGGCAGGAACTTTATGTAGTGATCCAGCCTGGAAGGCACCACTAGAGTGCTTCTCTTTCGGTTTCCTCCTTCTTCCAAAACTCTTTCTTATATGAGCACTTTCCTGCACTACAGAAAGGCTTTGGCCTCTTCATTTCCTTTTATTCCTGAGTGGCCAGGAACCCATACTAAACAGACCCTTTTATTCTTGCCTATTTCATCAAATTTCAGTAAGAGGACCAGGCTCCCTGATTTTTAATACACTCATCGCCTGAACCTTCCCTAAATATTCAAGAATTGCCTCTTGTGATGATCTTTCTGTCACCAGATGAAGAGGTGTGAGAGTTGTAAGCAAGCCTTTGAACTTTGTTGAGGGTCTTCCTCGAGCCATTCTGACCTGCTTTGGTAAGTCGGACATTACCCCATATATAATTGCTGGTCTCATTATCATGGTGTATATAAATCACATTATTTGAGGGTTACAACCCCAAGTCTTACCAGCTAGACCTCTACATGTAATCAAAAAACAATTTAAATTATCATACACAGATTTTCCGGCTGATATTAAAATATTTTAAAAGTATATTGAACCAATACTATTGATGCTCACCAATTAAAAAATATCTCGTTTGTGATTCCCATATCCATTATTCATAAAAAATCTTATCACCCAGCTAATCACCACAACTAATAAGTAGTAATTAAAATGGTGTTTTTATATAAAATTAGAAATGCAGTATATTAAAACATGAAGTAATATGTAAAAATGTTGCTCCTCTAAAACTTGGAATGTTAAAATAAATAAAATACATTTTTAATCAAAAAACAATCAATTTCCAACGTCCATATGTTTAACGATCTAAATGAATAAGATATAGATGATTTAAAAGTACAATTAAATTAGAGCAGTTTGTCCTAAATATTTTTCTCTTATTAGAAATTTTGAACTAGGTGAATGAACATTTATGTTAAGCTTTTACTTGCGTTTAGAATGTCGATATTATACTATAACTACAGATGGTAATGTCAAACTGAATTTTTAAATAATCTTATTTTTTCCACAATGAAACAAAAGTGAGGTATTTGTTTATGATAAGAAATAAACTTAATGAAGATAGAAGATAGTTGATAAATTTTCGGCAATTTGACCTTGCAAATTTCGGAAGCTCCCGGTATTTTTAATGTCAGAATCGACACTCTCAAGGACATCTGACGACAGCTTAAAGAGTTAAATGGAAAGTCAAATGAAAATTTAGTGGTTAGGAAAGCGAGAACACGTTTTACAGATTTAAATTTGCTTACCCCATGACACCCTTTTGGTAGGGAAATTTGTGCGGCCTCCATGGACACCCTCCATAATCACTACTTAATTTTCGATGCACGACTCTACTGGTGGGCCTGCTATCTTTCCGCCTTCTAGAAAGAGTAGCACTTTTATCAGTTTTTCCGTTCATGAGCCCTAATTTGTGATTCCCGTGGGTTGTGTAGCCATTTGTGATGTTTTCTATTTCACTGTCGCCTTCTTTTAAATTCATTTTATATGATTCTTGAGTAGTCTGCCAACTACGAAGCCACAATTGCTTTGCAGGTCCTTCTTGTTCTGGTTGTAGCCAAGATATGGAAGGATCCATCAAACGCTGGGAAGAAAATTATCACAAATTCGCCGCCATCAGTTTATTTCATTTATTAATCACGATGCAACTCAAATACACGCTAAAGTCACACCTTGAGTATATCACACGACTGAAAAAAAACTGACACTGGTTATGTCACATATTTGCAATTTTACCACTTGAGGGAGACGCTGTCAAAATTCGCGCCCGCGAAATTCAAATTCACACAACTTCGTATTCTTATCACAATTTCAATTTCAGATAAGTTGAATTTATAACACAAAACAGAATTAAGCAAATATTTTCTATCTAAAAGAAGTTATAATTGGTTATATAGTTGTAATTAAAGACAGCATATATTTTTCTGTTATGCTAAGCCCCAGTTTGCAGTTGAACTAAAGCACAATTTATGAATTTATAAAAATTATAGATAATACTATTAATCAATTATTGTGGTTGAATAATTTTATAATTGTTATAATAATATTCAATGGACTAATGATAAAATCAACCAAATGGCTGATGATTAACATAATTGCGCACGCGTTGCAAAAATTAAAAGTATGTGTCATGTTTTGAAAATAAACGTTATATAATCTTGTATTTAAATGTTCTTCACATTTTTTTTATTTTAAGATATGAATGACTTGTTTATTTATATAGGTTTTGAAAATATATATAAATATAGAGTGATATACGTTTGAAAAAATAAACTTGGAATGTGGACTCCAATAATGACATAATATACAGGGTGGCAACATTGCTAATGTCAAATCCAAAAATTGGCTTTCATAGAAAATAGTATCACAGAATACACCAGCTTGATCTGATATTAAAGTCAGTGATTAAAGTATAAGTGGATAAAAAGGTCTTTCAAATCCGTTAGATTTTTCGAGCACAACGAGCAGCCGGAAATAGAGTAAGTGTTTGAAAGACCGGTTATCCACGAATACTTTACGCTATTTTTTATTGGTGCACTTTGAAATCATAAGATATTATTATTATATTAATATTACTACAAAAAAATGGAGTTACGCCCTCGATGCCCAGCCAAGTTTCATTTCATAAAAGTCCCTCCTCGATGCCTAGACAAACACCTTAGAAGTCAATCAATAGACAAATAATATAACTTATTACTTTCTCTATGAGTCCATCCTCGATGCCCAGCCAAGTTTCGTAAAAATTCCATCCTAAAAGTAGTATTTATTTTTATTAAACATATATGTAGAATTACCGGAATTGCAAAAAATAGCGTATACACTTCTTAGGTGGATTGGTTCCCGCGGAATCCGCTGCGCTCCGTCCTCAGGAATCAAACACCACCCGCGGGATTAAATGGGTCACTTTAGTGGTTTGGTGTATAATATACTATTATTTGACAGTGTTGCCAATGGAGTTCGTCGAAAATTCCCAATTTTTATGTAGAAAAATCCCTAGAATTCCCAAGATCAAAATTACATTAACAATCCCATTCATGTATAAAAATTCCCATTTGTGAGTACAAAAATCGTAGTTTGCTATCGGCTAAATAGGAATAAACAAAAATGCAAGTGGATAAAAATATCGGATAAATTACGTTACCGTTTGTTTATCAAGCGTTGAGCGTCGAATCATTTCTACAATTGTAAACGTCAAAACAGGATTTAACAGCAAGTATGTCGAGATTTGGAAATATTTACGAGGCAGAAATAGTAAGGGAAATTGAGAAATCTACTCCAGAAAATACATTCATGGGATTGTCTTATCAAATACCACGCGAGTTCAGATCTAGCAGGATATTTTTTCCAGTGGTTTTCTCATACTTACTTTCATATAGGTAATTTAACTCGATCTGTTCAGGCAAAATCACGAGAGCGCAGCAGGTTGATTATTTCGAAGCAGTTGAAAATTCCATATATATTAGGTGAAATTCCTTTTTTCCCTATTGCATCAAAAAATACCTAGAGCTGGGGAAAAATTTCCTAGGCTGGCATCACTGTTATTTGACGTTACGAGATACTGCTGTCAGCTCAATAATAAAAAAGTTATCATTTAGACTTACGTTTCTCGAGTTGTTGTTGTTACCATGGTAACTTTAAAAAACACGCGTTTTTGAAAGTTCGATTTAAACGCGCCGAGGCGTGCTTTAAATATGTAAAATGAGGCACCAATAAAAAAAAAGTATATATAGCTTTTTCTATGTAGGCTTTTGTATTTGTATTTTATATAATATGGAGGGTGGTAATTCTCCATATCTTATAACTAAGACCCATAGGACCCGTTCTCGAGTTAATCAGTAGTTTCCAGATTTTTGCAGCATCACAATAATTATCTTACTCCTTATAGTAACTATCAGTATTGTGTCTGATAGATTTCCTTAAAAATGTTATTACAAAATCCTAACACAAACCAATAGATAATTCATTTTCAGATATACATATTTTTATGTAATAAATCCATTAGGTACGCTTATTAGTTTTGTATTATTAATAATAATTGAATGTACATACCTAGATTTCCCTCTCACAGTACCAGAATTAGCAGCTCAATTAATCTAGTAAATTATATCAAAGAATACTTCTTTGATTATATTCTTTAGCACGGATTATTTTAGATGAAACATAATATGTCTGATGCTTTCGATTAGTTGCTCAAGGTTTCATTTTTTAGAAGATGAAATTTATTTTGTAGTCTTGGTTGAAGTATTTTATGGTAGTCTTAAATACACATCAGTACCTTTTTGCCAGTGGTTGTGACGTCATGAATCCGACGCCATATTGTACTGGTGAGGAAAATGTGACGTGGCCACGGACTTAGTCCGTGGACGTGGCCTATTTCGGCGATGTGTCAATTATTTAAAATAATGACATTTTAAGAAATTAAACAATTAATTATGATGCATGAAAGAAATAAGAAGTCGTCTTCTCTTTCATTTTCACAACAAACTAGCAGCATCGTATCATCATCAGAATCGCTAGACACGACTCAAATTGTCCTTCAGTGACATCTTCATTTTGGAATAGCTTATAGTTCAAATTCTATGTAATTACATTTATAATAACTTTTTGGGAGCATAACCGTTGTAAACAAAGAGGACTCGTGTTACTTGAGCACTATTTTCAATCTGGCGTCGATATATGACGCACACGCGCTGGCCTATATATATTTCGGAACAAATCACCAGAGCGGCGTCAATTCATGACGTCACAACCACTATCCTCAGGGTACTGATGTATATTTCGGAATACATGCCTTGATTCTATCGATTCTATCTAGTATATTACATACATATTTTCTTCAGCAGGTTTGCTCCACAGTCCACAGACAGGTTAGTTATCTCTGGGTTTGCTCAAACACTGCTTTGCGCTGAACAATGTTTTCAACACACGTCTGATGATTTCGATTTTGGCTATTAACAGGTTGCATTTTTTAGAAGATATTATAATGTCTTCCAGCATAATAGCATATTTTGTTTTAGCTGATGGATCTAATGTCACTAATGTATCTACTAAAAGAAAAAAATATTGTTGCCGCAAGATTCTAAATAGTTGTATTTTAACAAAAATAGTATCATATTTTGTTTCTTCATTTACTTAACGTGAATTATTATCATATAAATAACATATCTACGTTTGATACTAATAAAGTTTATAAATTTGGTGGTGTAATGTGGATTGCTTGCGCTTCAAGGCGGTTAGTTCTACTTTTTTAAAATCGCCTAAAATCAGAAATAAAAATAAAACTTCAAAGGTAAATAACAAACTAAAATCCTTGTTTATACATAAATATAAACAAGGCTAAAATGTTACGTTTACAGTAAAAAATGTGTGAGAACGACTATTTTTGACATAAGATACCAAATTCTGTAAAAGGAATTTAAAGATCAAAAAATTGTCAACTGCAAGTTGGTGTTACTGATTACAGGACCGGAGTTAGATAATATTTCACTAGGGCAATCGAGGAATACTTGAATAAAAATAACTACCATCCACCATGCATGTCCAAAAATTACAGGGAATCGATCAACGAAAAACAAACCATGCATTATTAAATCAAATGTGTTGTATTGTTTTTAAAAATAATACACTTGCACCAAGAATAATCCTAGTTACCAGTTATGAAATTAATGACAAATAAAGTTTAGTTAGCACGATAAAAGTGAAATTTTTGTATTCGTAGCGGAGGTTCCAATTTAGAAACATTTAAGGCTTTGGCACACAGAACGTGGTCTGCCGAAGTGGGCAGAGATCGCGCGATCTTAGCAGCTGTAAGCGATCTCTGATGCCACTCAGACAGCGTATTTTCGTCCTTTGTTCCCGGTCAGTGAGAAAAAGTCAGCTGAAGTAACGTTGCCTGTTGCAATGTCTAGCTCTGACGAGGAGCAAACTCTTCTGCTCTTTGCTAACAAAAAAAGAAAAAGTAAAGGCATTGTTATACGGGGTTGCATACCATCAATAAAAAAAGAGAACAATTTGGTGAATACCGTCCGTCTTTTTATTCTTATATATTATAATAATCATGTATAGTGTCGGATAGAAATTAGTAATTGTGCAACAAATGGGAAAAGTTCAACTTTTCTCACGAGCGTGGAAGTTAATGGCACGAGCCAACGGCAAGTGCCGCAAAGACACCAGTGAGAAAAGTAGTTTTCCCACATCCCACATAATGCACACTATACTTTTTCTACAACTGCATAAATTTAAAGAATACAAGTAAATAGTTTTGTAGAAAAAGTCTAAGCATCGAGGACCACCCACCGGAAACGGCTGGACATCGAGTATACCTTGCTGAAATCGGCTGGGCATCGAGTATTCCATATACTCTGGATTCTCCATATAAATGCATGTATATAGTGTGGACAAAGTGCCGTGAGATATAATATTTCTCACTGTGTGAGCAATATGGTTTTGAAATTAAGCTGTCAGAAATATGCTACTTTTCATAGCAGTTGTAGAAAGACATAATTTTCTGCCATGATGTATATAAATGCACGCGCGAAAATCTGTAAATTTCTACAAGTGTATCGCTTGCCTCCGCGATCTAAGATGACCGCTTTCCGGCTGCAGTCCAAAATCGCTGCCCGTCGCGGCAGATATCCTTCTGCGAGAAAGAGCCTTTAAGAAACCAGCAATTTTAATCAGTAATATCGAAAACTGTAAAGACAAATAATAAAGTTATTTTGTCGGTTAAGCAGCTGCATTTATACTCTTGTCAAATATTTTCCTGAAATAATATGTATATAATCTTTGTGTGAATGCATAAGATATCCCATTCTATTTTAATGATCGTAGATAATATTGATAAGCTTTATTTTTAATTTACAAATTTACGTATCAAAAATATTCTCCAGCCAGCCCTGTGCACAGATTAAATATGCTTCCATAGGCCAATAACAAATAAAATGAATGATTCTATTAAATAACAATACTTAAATTTAATCGTTAATGAAGCAAACATTTTCATTATTATTATAAAATATATATAATACCCAACTAATACTAAAGAATTTTGACCATGATGGTAAACAACTCCAGTGGGTTTATTTTCGAACAAAACTATGTCATCTACATATTATCCAGTTGATCCTTGGACTTTCGTATTTGATAAATGCAGTAACTAACCTACCAAGGATTATATTTTTTCAACATGGCAGGTATAGCTTTAAAACGTTTAACTGGTAGAATTGCCATTGTGACCGCATCTACTGATGGAATTGGATTTGCTATAGCTCAGAGGTTAGCTCAAGAAGGAGCAAAAGTTATTATAAGTAGTAGAAAACAAAATAATGTTGAGAAGGCCATAAATTTACTCAAGGTAGGACTTTGCACTGCTTCTATTTTAATAATTTTAAATGGAAATATTTATTTTCTAGAATGAAGGTCTAGATGTAACAGGTTTAGTTTGTCATGTTTCTAAAGCAGATGATAGGAAAAAACTTTTTGAAGAAGCCGTTAAAATCGGAGGTCTTGATATTTTAGTTTCCAACGCAGCTGTCAGTACTACAGTAGGAGGAGTACTCGATTGTCCAGAACAACATTGGGATAAAATATTTGATGTAAACGTCAAATCTTCATTTTTGTTGGCACAAGAAGCCTTGCCCCTTCTCAGAGAAAGTAAAGTAATAAATTACGTCCCCATTGAGAGCTCGTTTATTATGTCATTTATTTTTTGTTTAGGCTGGAAGGATTATTTTTATATCTTCTATAGCTGGTTTTCATCCTTCAGAATTTCTAGGAGCTTACGGTGTAAGCAAAACCGCATTACTGGGACTTACAAAAGCTGCTGCTGTGCAGTTAGCTAAAGAAAATATTACTGTAAATAGCGTAGCACCTGGATTAATTGAGACAAAGTTTGCAGAACCAATTACTTCCAATGACGAAGCGATGAAAATAGCTGTACCAGCGATTCCAATGGGAAGGTAAAATACAAAATACTATAATCTGAAAACAAACGTTTAATACTATACTTTTAGGGTTGGTAAACCACAAGATGTTTCTGGCCTAGTAGCGTATTTAGCTTCAGATGATGGATCTTATGTTACGGGAGAAAATATTATTGTTGCTGGTGGAATGAATTCAAGATTATAGTTTATTTTTAAGTGTTTATATATATTTTTAAAGTATTAAACTTTAATTGTCTTGTTTTATAGAGTTTTTAGTTCCTGTGAAGACAGTCGTATTGCATTGAAAAAACATGCATGTAATGTGTGCAGCTGTTGCTATTAAAAATTACATGAACAAAACTGTTTTGAGCTGAAACACATATGTAGCCTTGAAATAAATAAGGGGCTAAGTGCCAATAAATCCTTTTGAGTTATTAGATATAAACTTTATAAAACATAACCCATTTCATTTAGAAATATTTTCAATTTTTTACATGAACCTATATATGGTATAAATAAGAATTCAAATTAATTTTCCATGTAGGTGCTCTGGTTTAAGAGAGTAAATTTAAATAACTTTGATATTCTTGGAAGGTTCCAAGTGTCATTATTCCTTCTTATAATAGACTAAGTACCACACCAATGTTTATTTTACCATGAGCCAAGTGCCAGAACATGAAAAGGTTCAAGAGAAGATTAACATAGTTTTTCTCAATTTTTTATTTGCGTGAACATACAAAAATAGAAAAAAAATCAGGTTGATCTATCTTAACGAAAAAATCCTCTATTTTCTTTTTTCACATAAGGAATACGTTTTTTCAAGTTTTCTTTCTTCTCATTGCTTATTTTGCTTTTACATGAGGTTGGAATGGGCAATAAGTACCTTTCAACCATATAAATCACCAGGAGTGGATGGAATATTTCCAGCACTCGCGCAGCAAGGGATAGAGGAGTTTCTTCTTCACCTGCTGAAGATTACAAGAAGCAGTCTAGCAGTGGGTCTAATACCTAGAAAATGGAGAAGGGCAAGGGCAACCTTCATACCAAAAATAGGGGAAAAAGATGTGACTGATCTCCGATCTTTTAGACCCATCTGTCTAACATCGTTCCTACTCAAAACGATGGAGATAGTAGTGGATAACTACATAAGAACAGAGAATCTGGAGAATATACCACTTCATAAATGTCAGCATGCCTACAGAGCGGGTCGATCAACTGAGGCGGCTCTCTATCAGCTGACCGAAGTCATCCAGAGAACTCTGAAAGAAATCGCAATGTGCGCATTCATGGATATATCTGGGGCCTTTCACAAAACAACTCATGTGTCTGTCAAACAAGCACTAAAAAGATCAGGAGTAAATGAAACCATTGTAAAATGGATGTATGAGTTGTTGACGACGAGGATAGCTGAGACACAGGTGGGGAATCAAACCACCTCAGTTAAAGCCACTCGGGGGACACCTCAAGGGGGAGTGATATCTCCCCTTCTATGGAGCCTCGTAGTAGATGAGTTGCTCTACAGGCTAACGGAACGAATGTATGGGCTATGCTGATGACATAGTTCTAATAGTCAGAGGCAAGTTCGAGAGTACCTTGTGTGATTTATTACAAAAGGGCCTCAAAATCATTGAGCATTGGTGCTTGTCAGTGGGGCTAAACATTAACCCAATGACATACTTTAATACGTCGTTGCATTAACCCAAACAAGACCATAGTAATTCCATTTACGTGGAAGATAGCACTTCCAGCCATGAAACCCATATCCTCAAGCGGGGAAATCAGAAGCTGAATATCTAGGGATAACCCTAGACAGTAAGCTTCTGTGGAATAAACATGTTGAAATAACTGCTAGTAAAACAATAAGAGATTTGATGACGTGCAGAAATCTAGCTGGTAAGAGGTGGTGCAGTAACCCAAAAATACTGCTATGGGTGTACGCCATGATTGTGAGACCAGCAATTACGTATGGGGTAATAGTTTGCATACAAAAGCAAGTCAGTACAGCACGAGGAAGACCTTCGACAAAGGCTTGCCCATGTGTGCATCACTGGAGTTATGAGAACGTGTCCAATTAGGGCACTTGAGATCATTACAGATCTCACATCTCTACATCTGGTGATAGAAAGATCTGCCCAAGAGGCAATTCTTAGAATATCTAAGGAAAGTTCAGACGACTCAAATTGTGCTTCAGTGAGATCTTCATATTGGAATAGATTATAGTTCAAATTCTATGTAATTGCATTTATAATAACTTTTTGGGAGCATAAGCGTTGTAAACAAAGAGGACTCGTGTTAGATGAGCACTATTTTCAGTCTGGCGTCGATATATGACGCACACGCGCTGGCCAATATATTTCGGAACAAATCACCAGAGCGGCCTCAACTAATAACTTCACAACCACTGTCCTCAGGCAGATTGTCTCTGCCTCAGGGTACTGGGCCGGTATTCTCAGGTCCTCGCTTGGAGCGATATCGATGTCGTTGAATGCGAGGGGATCGAAATTCACTGCTGTCGATTCTCATGGCCTCTTCTCGCAATTGGAACGCTCCCGCCAAAGAGGAGTGCTATATTTCACTCGCATCCTCATGTAAATAGAGAATTCTAACCTATCATTTTTACTGAAGCAGTGTTTTGAAAATATAATTGTATATAAATCATTTATAATTGTAGTCATGTATAAGGGATTGTAGTAATGGATGATCTTCTGTATATTGGACTTCTGGAAGAACTAGAATAAGCTGAAGAAAATGTTGCAGAGCCGCATAGAGTTGTTTTAAGAGACCCTCTAATACAACTCAGTGATGACCAATTTACAAAACTATTTCGGTTAACCAAAGAAACTTTTAGATATGTCTTGGACACAATAAAAGAATATATTTGGACGAACCCGTAAAAACTACAGACTTGAATCCCGAACTAGTAGTAAGAACTGTTTTACTTTTTATTTATATAAACTGATTACAAATATGTAGCTACTAGGTATTTAATATGAAATTGATATACTATTAAAATTTGTCAATGTTCTCTAAATGTTAAAATTAAATGATTTTATTTAGTTACTGGCAGCATTGAAGTTTTTTGGTACTGGTAGCTACCAGCAGGATGTGGGAAATAATTATTGTTTGGGTATCTCCCAATCATCAGTGAGTCGATGCATTCACAAAATTATTGAGGTATTCAATAGACAGGAAATAATGGATGCATTCATAAAATTCCCCCAAACAATTCCCGAGTTAAATGATATTAGAAGAAAGTAAGGAAAAAAGTATGTATGATTTATTTTCAGTTGAATACAAATTTGAAATGTTTCAGGTACTTTTTAAAATATAATGTACCTGAGATAATTGGATGCATTGACTGCACTCATGTTTCTCTATTTCCTCCAAAAATAAATGATCCCAATTTTCCAGAGCATATATATATATATATATATATATATATATATATATATATATATATATATATATATGTTAATAGAAAGGGATATCATTCTATAAATGTGCAGTTGGTGAGTCATTTATGTTAATTATTGTAAATAGCTACTTTACACATTTATGCTTAGGTATGTGATCATAAGCTGGAAATTTTGAATGTATGTGCCAAATATCCTGGGAGTAATCATGATTCCTACATTTGGAACAATTGCACTTTATTAAATGTTCTACAAAATTTACATGACGCTGGACATAAAGACTACTTTTTATTGGGCAAGTAAAATGTTTTAGATTTTTAATAATATTTGTCAGATTATATTTATATAACCATGTTAATATTTTGTTTCCATAATTTTTTATGGATTACGAATGAACAATGTAAACCTTCTTATTCAATGGAATCAATTTCAGTTATGCACTAAATATTACAGATGTGGAGTTATAATATAATTTATTTGATTACACAGGAACGTATTGCTTAACATTAATGTTTATTTCATTCATATTTCAAGGTGATTCTGGATATGCTTTAAGGAGTTGGTTGTTAACCCCTGTAACACCAGAACCCATCCAGATATAGTCCAGAATTCCATTATAATGCGGCACACAAAACAATTAGGTCCACTATAGAATGGTGCAATGGGGTTCTAAAAATGAGGTTCTGCTGTTTGTTTAAACATCGTGTGCTACATTATGATCCAGTTACAACTTGTAAAATTATAAACACATGTTGTGTATTACATAATGTATGTTTAAAATTAAATGATCCTTACATCGAAGAACAATATTACGGAATACATGTCTTGAATTCTATCTAGTAAATTACATACAAATTTTCTTCAGCAGGGTTGCTCAGACTACCCTTTGCGCTGAACAATGTTTTCAACACATGTCTGATGATTTCGATGTTGGCTATTAACAGGTTGCATTTTTTAGAAGATACTAGTCGTTTTGCTGCTAGGTACCGTTGACTCAACGGTTTTTCGGGGACCGTAATGCTTTCGCGACAGTTCGGTTCAAACCTTGTATCTCTGAACTGTCGCGAAACGTTACGGTCCCCGAAAAATTGTATACCGTTAGCATAGTAGCATATTTTGTTTTAGATGATGGATCTAATGTACCTACTAATAGAAAAAAATATTGTTGCTGCAAGATTCTAAATAGTTTTATTTTAATAAAAATAGTATAATATTTTGTTTCTTCATTTACTTGACGTGAATTTATTGTCATATAAATAAAATAAATGGGTTTAAAGATTAAAACTAACTTTTCCGCATCTGTGGCCTTGAACAATATTCTATCATAAAATTGTTACTTGTATACACTTCGGGGGATGTATTGTGCTAACAAACCGAAATTTTTCCAAAAATAACCAAAAATTTAGTATCTCTGGATTTATAGGACCCGCTGTACTCACTCTAATCAACTGAAAATCAATAGGGTACATATGTGAGACACCTTGAACAATATTCAATCATAAAATTGATCAATTGTATACTCTCTGGAGGCTGTATCTTATTAACAAACTGAAAATGCTCCTAAAATGACAAAAATTTGGTACTTCAAGTACCATAGCACCCGTTGTACTGGCTTCAGTGAGCTGAATATCAATAGGGTTCATCTTTGAGACGCTCTGAATAATATCCAATCATAAAATTGGTCACTTGTATATACTCCGGAGACTGTATCGTGCTAACAAACTGAAACTTTTCCAAAAATGACAAAAATAGCGTACCTAAAGTACTGTAGCACCAGTTGTATTGGTTCTGGTGAGCTGAGAATCAATAGGGTTCATCTGTGAGATGTCTTGAATAATATTCAATCATCAAATTGGTGATTTATTGAGCTCCGGAGGCTGTACCGTGCTAGCAAACTGAAATTTCTTATTTTTACGTTTTCCATCAACAACAACACGAAAAAACGGTTTTTAGAAAAAAAATCCCGTGTGTATGTCGTCGTCGGCCACTTTTCCTTACATGTCTTGTTAGCACGATACAGCCTCCGGAGTTCAACAAGTCACCAATTTTATGATTGAATATTATTCAGGGCATCTCACTGATGAACCCTATTGATTTTCAGCTCACCAGAGCCAATACAACAGGCGCTAAAGTACTTTAAGTTTCAGTTTGTTAGCACGATACAGCCTCCGGAGTGACCAATTTTATGATTGGATATTATTTAGAGCGTCTCAAAGATGCACCTTATTGATATTCAGCTCACTAAAGCCAGTAAAACGGGTGCTATGGTACTTGAAGTACCAAATTTTTGTCATTTTTGGAGAATTTTCAGTTTGTTAGCACGATACAGTCTCCAGAGAGTATAAGAATGATCAATTTTATGATTGAATATTGTTCAAGGTGTCTCACAGATGTACCCTATTGATTTTCAGTTGACTAGAGCGAGTATAGCGGGTCCTATAAAAACAGATATACTGAATTTTTGGTTATTTCTGGAGAAATTTCGGCTTGTTAGCACGATACATCCCCCGAAGTGTATACAATTATCAATTTAATGATAGAATATTGTTCAGGGCCACAGATGCGGAAAAGTTAGTTTTAATCCTTAAAACCGTTTATTTTTTTTAAAACCGTTTTTTCGTGTTGTTGATGGAAAACGTGAAAATAAATCAAAGAAAAATTTCAAAATTCCATTTTTTTTGGGGTAAACCAATACGTTTATCGCATATAGATAGGTTGGGCGGAAAAGTAATATATACCCACGTTATAAATTAAGTTTACATTTGGTGATGTAATGTGTATTGCTTGCGCTTCAAGGCGTTGAGTTGTACTTTTTAAAAATCGCTTACAATCAGAAATAAAAAAACTTCAAAGGTAAATAACAAACTAAAATCCTTGTTTATACATAAATATAAACAAAGCGAAAATGTTACGTTTACAGTAAAAAAATTGTGAGAACAACTATATTTGACATGAGATACCAAATTCTGTAACAAATAATACGTTTTTATACGACCGTGCGTTTTTACCCACTTTCCCGCACTCATTTTAGTTTACACTAGTGCGGGAAAGTGACACTTTCTATACTAAAATGAGTGCGGGAAAGTGGGTAAAAACGCACGGTCGTAGAAACGGCATTGGTTGCAATTTGCATTCTACGAGTGTTACTCTTAACAGCCAGTTACCACCAACTAACTACTCTGGACCGGCTATTCTGACGCATTTGCAGAATGCAACAAATTGTGTTTTCAACATTAATATTAATTTACAAATAAAATTTGAAGTAAAATTTGTTATCAAATTTATTTTTATTGCATTTATTCCAACAGCCTGAGATGTTGAACGTTGAGTTTTCTGCAAGTAAGTTTGTTTGTTTTTTCTGTTATCTTTTTGAGTCTCATTAATTTTAGGCTTATTTCAGAATGAAATAGGGCTATTATAGACAGTAGCATGACGCGGCTTCGGAAAAATTTCAATGCAGTTTTTCGTTTTGGTGTTTCTAGATGCCAAAATCACCCTCCGTTCCAAAGGTTATATATATATATATATATATATATATATATATATATAAACAAAATATGTTCATCAATACTTTTACTTTTATATATATATATATATATATATATATATATATATATATATATTGTGTGGTTGCCTTATGCTTAATACTACCTAGTAGAAGTTCTTGAGTGAAATAGTTGAAGAATTAGTCTTTTAAAGTGACTGAGAATCCCGATAATCTCCGTAAGTCTTTATTAAAGCTTGTTTCTCCGTTAACTGAACAAACTATTTGAAATTACAACTTTGGTTAGTTAAATTGTGAGAAATATTATAAATAATAAATCCTAACCTAATATATATTTGCTACAAATCAATCATTAAACTCGAATTTGATATCAAAAAACCAGTTTCTTTCCATCAACGAAAATAATAGAAAGCGTTCCATACACTAAAAATATGAGCATTGATGAAATTACTAACAAGCAAATATTGGACAAAATTACAAAAAGTTATGCTAATTTATCATTATTAATTAATGCTGTGGAAACAAGATTAAACTATACATTAGAGAATCTATCACACATATTGAATACCGTTGACCAAGAAAACACATATTTAAAAGAAAAAATAGAGCTACTGGAGAGGGAGTCAAAACGCAATAATTTAATTCTGTTTGGAATAGACAGAGAAAGCAGCCCACTGGACATACCAAAGATTATCTCCACTTTTAACAATTTACTGGGTTTGTCAGAGTCCGATTTTATCAACATTTATCCAATCGGTCGAAATAGGGACAGTCCCATTAAGTTTGAATTACTTTCGTTTCTAACTAAACAGAAGATCTATAGGAATATAAAAAATTTAAAGGGAACAAAGATTTCCATTGCTCAAGATCAAACACCAAAGCAACGGGAGGAAGCCAAAATCTTAAGACATCATTTATATTTGGCAAAACAAAAACATGATGAAAAACATTGCTTCATCAAAAACGGAAAACTTATTGTAAATGGAGATATATTCTACCCCTCGCAGCTTATGAAACATACCTATGAGGATGATGAAGTTGTAGAAGTAGAAGAACGTAACACAAAAAGTAATCCCTCGACTCCAACTGTAACAATAGTAAATAGAGACTCCAAAGAAGCTGAACCAAGTAATCAGAATCCCTCGAAAAACACACCACAAGAGATAACTCCAAAAGGCCCCAAAATAAAACCAAAGGAACCCCCCAAAGAAGTATCCAGGGAATTTAAACATTTTGAAAGAAATCCTTATAGAACGAGAAACAATTCTTCATCATCAGGTGCAAATAAAGTAAAGTGAAACCATGTGAAATTTATTTTAGCTATAGCTGTAACTAAAAAAATAATTTCGAAAAAACTTTATAAATGTTTCAACCTGCTTCGGCACACAGAATAAATATAAGTGCATAAATGGTTCGTCTACAACTTGTTACTATTATAAACTAGTTTTTATTTTGGGTGTTCAACAATTACGTTTTTCTTTTCTTTATAAATTCTGAATGGTTTGTGTTCATGTCATCGCAGTGTTTGTCAAATTCTAGATACTAGAAACTAACTTTTCTTTCTCTCGTTCCTTTAAAGTGACTGTAAACAAAAAAAAGATGTTATATCTTATAATGTCATTGTGCGAATATAAATCATAACAAATGGATTTGTATCTAAGTCGGTATGAGAACAAGGAAATCGAGGCCCAAGTAATAAATTCGATATCGGATTTTGGTACATATACAAATTGCAAAAAAGGTCAAATCTCAGTACTACATATGAATATCAGAAGTATCCAAAAAAATGTTGATGAATTCTTGCTTTTTCTAAGCCAGCAGGCCGACTTTGATGTGATTGCATTGACAGAAACGAATAGACAGAAAGATGTAAGTATTTTTAATATAAATGGGTATCACTTAATTTATAATGATGGGGACTATAATAAATGCGACGGAGTAGTTTTGTATGTAAATAATAAACTAACACATTTTTACAAAATTGTCAAAATTTCTGAAACTAAAGCAATAGAATTAGAAATTAAATTAAGAAATGAAACTGTACACATAACCGCATTGTATAAATCACCTATTAGGTATATGACCTAAAATCTTTAGTACGAACCTCAATAGTTATTTAAATAATAAAAAAAGAAAGGAATCTAAAATTCATATACTGATGGGTGACATTAATATTGATCTTTTATCAGATGTCGATCACGTTGAACAATATAAAAATACACTAGAATCATTGGATTTTGTCTCTTACATTAATCAAATAACAAGACCCATAAGCAAAACTTGCCTAGACCACATTTATGTAAAAAATTTAAATGATGAAAATAATAATATTAAATCATTTATTTTTGACTACGGAATAACTGACCATCTCCCCATAGCACTAATCATTTAATTTAAAGAGACATATGAAACAAAAAACGAAAATCAACCTAAGAAATTTATTAATTATCCAAAGTTAAGAGAACAGTTACGAAATAAAAATTGGCAAAATATATACACGATTACTGGGGTGAATGAATGTACAGATCAATTCCTTTCTATCTTACAGCAAAGTATAGAAGAATGTACAAGTATTGTAAAAAGATCGAAAATTAAAAAGGCTAAAAAACCATGGATTACTGCGGGATTACTAAAATCTATAAACGAAAAAAACAAAATCTATAAAAAACTTGAAAGTACCCCTAATGACATACTCTTAAATGAAAAATATCATGACTATAAAAACAAATTAAAAATACTCATAAAAAATGCAAAGAAGACTTATTTTAATAACTTGATCAAAAAAACTCCAATTCATCTGCAGCACTATGGAAATGTGTAACTGATATATGTGGCAAATCCAAATCTGAAAGTAAAATAGATAACATTTTAAATGAAAAAGTCAACGTTTAATAATTTTTTTAGTGATTTGGGAAAAAATTATGCCCAAAAGATACCCTCCCCCCAAAATTATGCTGAGAATATACAAACTCTAGACACAACTATGTATTTGTACCCCACAGATGAAGCTGAAGTAAAACATTATAAATTCGTTAAAAAATAAAAAGTCACCAGGACTAGACGGCATTAAATTGGAAACTTTAAAAGAAATAAAACATGAAATAGCTACTCCACTTACCTATATGATAAACAAATGCTTTAGTTCGGGAATATTTCCTAAGTCGCTGAAAACAGGGTTAATTAAGCCTATTTTTAAAAACGGTGATATATCTAAAATGGAGAATTATCGGCCAATAACTCGCATTTCAACGATAAGTAAAATTTTTGAAAAGATCTTAAAATGTAGGCTAGTTAAATTCTTCAATAAGCATAACATTATTTCTGAAAATCAGTATGGCTTTAGAGATGGAAAATCCACGAAGTATGCAATATGCTCATTACTAGAAACGCTATACAATTCCTTAGATAAAAAAATCCCTGCAGCTTGCATCTTTGTGGACCTCTCTAAGGCTTTTGATACCGTTAATCATGAAAAATTATTAAACAAATTAAAATTCTACGGTGTGCGTGGATTAACTTATAAGCTGTTGGAGAGTTATTTGAGTGAGCGAAAACAATATGTAACCATCGACAATTGCATAAGCGAGGCTAGAAATATTACCTACGGCGTGCCACAAGGCTCTGTACTGGGCCCGCTGCTATTCAATATCTATTTAAATAGCCTACTTTTCCTGGAAATAAGGGGCAAAATTATTAGCTTCGCCGATGATACTGCCATCCTTTTTACCGCTCCTACTTGGGCTCAGTTGAAAACACAAGCTGAAATCGCTTTTAAAAAAATAAAAACCTGGTTTCAATTTAATGAACTAACACTAAATATAGAAAAAACAAAATATATGCCTTTCACATCATACCAGACAGGTCTACCAAATCTCGGATATTTGGATATTGACATGACTACTAAAATTCCAGAAGTAGATAGGATTAAATATCATGGAATTATTATTGATCGTCATCTGAAATGGGATCTGCAAACAAAAAATATTGCTAACAAACTAAGAGGATTACTGTCAAGGTTTAAGTACTTGAGAGACATCTTGGATTTACACCACTTGAAAATGTTGTACTTTTCGTTAGTGCAGTCCCAGCTGAGCTATGGCATCTCTGGTTGGGGTGGAGTATATGATTGTCACATTGAAAATGTAAATGTACTACAAAGGTGGATATTACGAATTATTTACCACAAGAGTATCAGGTTTCTAAGTGATGAGTTATATGTGATGAGCCAAGTTATGGATCTAAGGCAATTATACTGCCTGAAAATACTGCTCTACCTAAAACGAAATGAACATATATTAGAACGTCTTGAACACACTCATGATACTAGGCATAAACAGAACACATACAACTTACCTAAAAGAGAAAAAACTATTGGACAACACTGCTTTGATTACTTGGGCCCAAAAATTCTAAGTCGAGTACCTGTAGAACTACAAAACATTGAAGGATATAAGAGCTTTAAATGTGAAATAAAAAATGGATTTGATCAAAAAATAGAGACTTTTTCCAAAATATAATAAACAAAATATAAAAAGAAAAATATGTGGTTGTATGTGTGTGCAAATATATGTGTATGTATGTGTTTAGAATTAATTTATATCTACCTACCCTAAATTATAATTTAATTTCACTGTATCTATTTATTATATCACACACAAGTTGTTGGTAACCTAGTTACTCTCAGCTTCAGTGATTAATTGTTTACTTCTATACAAAAAAAATGTTAGTTAAATTTTGTAGTTTGTATATTTCTGTTTTTTGTTGTGAAATAAACATATATTATATATATATATATATATATATATATATATATATATATATATATATCAGTAGTAGAGAGGTAAACAATGGTATGTCCATAAATACAAATTTTCAATAAAGAAGAAAACAACTTGTAATGCTAACTTACTTTCAAATTTGACTAATTTTTAAACACTGTACCAAGCTGTCATTATGGTATGCTACTTAACTTTTCAAGCACTTTTAGTACACAATACCATTATTTCAGCCATACTTACCTGTATCTTGATTTTGGACTTACGACTTTTTAGCTTTATTTGAAAAAACAGGTAATCATTAAAATGTAGGCCTTATATTGCAAAAACAGATTTATTGCTCATCCCTAGCATGAATAATGGACACAAAAAGATTATGAATTGTACAAAGCAAAATTTATTCGCTGCCTCCTTCATCGGAACTATCTGGACCTTTTGCTTTACAAATTGGAATATTTTTGTAAAAATTGTGAAATTGCAGAGGAACCCATTCTAAACTTTTCATCAAATTCTACCGCTTCTTCTGTTTTATTCCCTTTAAGTTACAGCGCAGACTAGTTAATTCATCGAGCAATGGCGCTGGGTTTCGAACAGATCTGGTAACATTTAAATTTTTAACTCGTCATCAAAATTCAGCTTGTAAAATATAATGTTAGGATGAGCAGCTTCAACTCGAAAATGAACTACGGTTGATATTATAAAATCTCCTTTTTTCGTATTTTTCTTCCTGTTGATAAAAGGAGCGTTAGGTTGCCTATACAAGTGGTCAACATGTTTGAAATCGGGAATATCTAGTTTCATGACAGTTGCACCAGTTGACCACCTTATTAATTACTGCCAGTCCCAAGGAGTGCATATTTCCATAGTCGGTTGTTTCTTCAAAGTCCTTTCAATCAACGCGTGTACATGATCAGCTTCCATGTGAGTATGACCTCTCAATAAAAATTTGTGGTCGACAGTTTTCAGATTTGGACAGATTTTCAATAGCCATAGATAACTTAGCCTCACAATAATGTTACGATTCTGGCCGGGGCAGTTATCTGACCAAATAATTGAGTGCTCTATGGAAGAATCAGCAATAATGCTTTTAGTCCATTTGATCAAGGCAGATGCGATTTCATTGCCTCCTCTCCCAGCTTCAGATTCATCCCATAGTAAGCAATATGACGAATTGTTTGTTGAATCATAAATGGTCAGATTTAAAGTCCATAGCTTCAGATAATAAAAGCTTTGATTATTTGAAAGGTATGGGGTCGGAAGACATTTTTGCAGATCTAGCATTATCACTTTTGAATCCTTACTCTGTTCTTTATCATTTCTCTTAATTTTATAACGCCTATCTGCTTCCTTCAAATGATTTTCATATTCCTGCTGGATAAGTGTTTTTTTTCATTATTTTGTGACTCTTTAAGTTTTAAAGTAAAACTGTCGCATAAGTCGCATGTATCAGCTGACGGTTTTTTGAATGGCAAGTTGAATTCAGTATTAAAACATTTTTTATATATCCAAAGCTTGGCTGTTTGTTGTTTAGGAATGCGGTCTTCTTCACATTTGGCTAGATACAACCTGTACATTTTTTCTCTGCTTAATTCTGGCCCTAAATAATGTCTTTTACTTTTTTCTCGAGAGTAGTGACTTTCGTAACATGGAAAAGATTTGATATGTGCTCTAACTCCATTGAGAACTTCCTCAGGTAGCTTGTTGGGTGGCACATGACGTCCTCTCATATCTCTGGAAACGAAGCCACCTGCCGTATGTTTTTTTAAAGCATTTCGTACAACTGTTTCGGAAATTCCTAAAGTGTTCAGAAAATACGTTTTACATACATCCACTTTTTTAGTTGAACCTGCAAAAGGTATATGGAAAAAGTAGTTAATTGTTTGTTGTTTTCTATTTTTACTATTGTCTTTGGGTCTGCGACGTTCAGTGGGTTTTGACTCAACGTGCGAACAAACAAATTGCCTTTTAACATCCCAAGTCTTTTCCTCACTCCAGTATTCTTTGAAAATCTGGTTTCTTATTGAATCGGGAATCTTTTCAGTACAATTTCTTCTACAAGGTGCACAGCCTGACTTAACTGCCTTCGCAGCAATATTTTTCCCCTTTTTTGTCATATGCTCCTCTCCTCTCAAAGTTGCATTATTTCTTTTTGTACTCCGCCAGGTTTCGATGTGCTTCGTACGTTTTCTTGACTTTTTTTTCTGTTCTACTTCTTTTTGTATATCCTGTACTGCCTTACTTTCCTTATCCCATACTTCCTCTTGTTCTGTCTCATGTGCAGCAATTAGTACATTGTCAGTTTCGTCATGAACGTTTTCTTGATCATCATCACCACTGTCGCTACTTGGACAGTAGTTAGGGTCCTTGTAACTATGCTATAACAACTGTGTAATAGTGACAATGAATTCAGTTTAAAATAATACGTTCATTTGAGCGGGGTAAAAGATCGTATCTCCATCAAAACTAGATTTTTCCGCATATCATAACAGCAGACAGCATTAGAGACTAGATTTCCGTATCAAGTCGATAAACAACCTTATAAAGTATTCTAGTTTGATTCAATCGAATATCCCATTTATTTTCTTCTAATTTTATTAGAAATATGAACATAACCTTACTTTAAAAAACTTGTTATTGATAATTACCTCCAATGTTATTATTTACAATTTTTACCTGCTCCATTATGGCACTAACTCTTTACGAAACAATTTTTGTCAACATTCTATGTCTTTTATCACTTTCCATAGTTTTAAAATACTAAACACGCACTACTAAATCAGTAACACGCCGTTTCGTGGAGTTACTACTGTTTACCACTAAAAATATTGTGTCGTAAACTTAACGAAAAAGGACATACTATTCTTTACCCCACTAATACATGGAGTTACTGTCTTTCCAAAATTAAAAATATAGACAACCAACAAAGCGGGACTTACGATTTTTTTTCACAATAACAAATGGAAAACGTGCACTTCGAAAATGATATTAACTCCATATCGGTTAAAAGTGGAGTTACGACTGTTTACCTCTCTGCTACTATATATTTATTCCTAACCTAACCTAACCAAATTACACAAAAATGGAATACCACTTCGACCTATAGTAAGTAATACCCAAACAGCCACATATAATTTGTCAAAATACTTGTCCAATATTTTATCTAGTATAATTGGTAAAAATGACTTTTTTACAAAAGACTCCTGGGAATTTGTAAAATTTATAAGAACACAAAAGGTACCACAAAACCATATACTAATCTCTCTTGATGTAACATCTTTGTACACTAACATCATTGATACAAAACTTGCTTTACGTATATTGGAGGAGAAATGGAATGAAATCAAATATCACACATCATTGAATTTGAAAGAATTTCTTAATGGCGCACAATTATGTCTCTCGTCAACTTATTTTCAGTTTGAAGATGAATTTTACTCTCAAATTTATGGAATTGCAATGGGATCACCTCTTGCAGCAACTATAGCTAACCTGGTCATGGAGTATGTTGAGAAACAAGTTTTAAATTCCTTAAGTTTTCAACCAGTTTTCTTTAAAAGGTATGTTGATGACATTTTGACTTGTGTACCTATTGATAAAATTGATGAAATTTTCAATAGTTTTAATAATTTTAATGAGAGACTAAATTTTACAATCGAAACAGACAATAATAAAACAATCAATTTCTTAGACACCACCATCTCATATGACAAAAATGGGAATATTACAACAAATTGGTATACAAAACCAGATGCATCTCATAGATATACAAACTTTTATTCAAATGCACCACTATGTCATAAAAAGAGTGTAATAAATAATCTAACTGATAGAGCTATTAAACTCTCACACCCTAAATTTAGAGAAGCTAACTTGAGAAAAATTAAAACAATCCTAGCAGAAAACAACTACCCACTACATTTCACTAATAAAATAATCAATAAACGAATTCATTCCATTTATAACAACTCCCAAACTAATAAAAAATCCAATACTTACATCTCGCTTCCCTACGTAAATGGTCTGTCAGAAAAAATAAACAAAATAACACAAAAGGAAAAAATATCAAGTTCCCACAAATTGAATAACACCAACAAGATATTTTTCTCAAAAATGAACCCAAAAATAAATAAAAACAAACACATACAGTATATCAAATTCCTTGCCAAGATTGCCCCAGTACATACATTGGTCAGAGTAAACAATATTTACAAAAGAGACTACAAGCTCGAAAGGGAAAAAAATGATAGGGTTAGAACTGTTTTGGAGATGATACATATTAAACAGGATTCCAATAGCATTAACTCCAGAAATGACATAGAAACCTAAGTATTATTTACGACGGTATTTTAAAAAAATAATAACACAAATAAGTATCTGAGTACCAACTCTGAAAACTTTTGTACCTTACTATTGAATATACTCTAAAATTTGTTAAATATCGCTGGTACTATAAAACAAAAATTCAATGTGTAGTTGATATGTTGTTATAAAAAAAGAACATTAATGTACATTTTACAAATACTATCTTTAAAACGAATTAAACTGTTGATAATGAAGGAATGGTGTTTAGACATGGAAACATATACTTTTAAAAAGCATTTTAAAAATCGTTAAAATCTTTCAACCACGTAATTTCTCAACAGACAGGTAATTTATTTCTATGTAAAGTATCAGTACCAATAATAAATTTTACCGTTTTTTACTTTTTAATTGTAACATACTTATCGTTGTAAAAATGTATTTTTTATTTTTAAAATTTTTTAGATAATTTGATAATGACAAAATTATTGTCGAAACGTACGTAATTATTAATAAAGAAAAAAATGTTTTGAAAGAAACTCCCAAAGTTTAATTATGACCTTAATCCAAGAAATTCCACGCATAAATATATATGTAAAAAATGGTCAAGAAATATTTGATGAAATATATATATATATATATATATATATATATATATATATATATATACAGGGTGTCCCGGGACTAATGGGAAAAAAGTCAGGAGCGTATAATTTGAGCCAAAATAATGTTAGTACTTCATATAAACTTTTTCTATGTAGGACCTCGTTTTCTAGTTATAGGCCTCCAAAGTTTTAATTTTGAATTTGGTTTTTATTTTTATTTTTTTTACTAGTTATTTGATCTTTGTAAAATTTACGGCAAAGCTATAATGTACGTGTATGTTTATTTTGGAAAGGTAAACAGATTTACAGTAGTGCCTTGAAGCCAGGGACGGACTACTCGCAATGGTTAGTGATCCAAAAAATTTGCAGGGATGGCACACCCTGTATGAAATTATCGAAATTGACTTCCCCACACATTAAGCTAACGAAAAGGTACTCTTGCTGGAATTCGATTAAATGAGCCGTTTGGCTAATATTTACAGTTTTATTAATGCACTACGTACAAATTTACCTAACTAACTTATTAATACGATGTACTACAAAAAAATAATTTGATGATAGCAGATGATAAAAACATTAAGAACTTATTTAATGGGAATTAAAAAGGTACGCAGACAACGTAATTAGTTGCTTTTAATCAAAATTACGAACACAACATTATTAAACCATTAAGAAAACCTCATAAAACACAAGTTATAAAACAATCGACTGAAACTAATTCCTAAACAACAAAAACTAACGTTCTTCTAATAAATGTTCAATATGAGCTCCTCCCACTTCCACGCACATTCTAAGTCTACGACGGTTGTTTCTTTGCACTAACATTGCAGTGTAACAGATTTCTGTCTATTAAATCTTGCCTTGTTTGCACAGGTGTTGCATATACCTTACTTTTGAGATAACCCTAGAGGAAGAAATCCATAGGATTAACATCTCCTGATCGCGGTGGTCATTGAAAAGGGCCTCCACGACCAATCCATCTATTAGGAAACCTTGTGTGTAAATGCTATCGTACATCTAAATTGAAATGAGGAGGGGCCCCATCATGCATGAACCATAAATTCCTACGAGTTTGTAGTAGCACATCATCAAACAGGTTCCATAACTCATTTTGCAAAAACTCCAAATATCTCTGACCGGTCAAAGTATCGTCAATAAAGTATGGCCCTATCAAATGATTTCCAACTATTCCTGCCCAAACATTAACCATGAATCTATGCTGGCTCCTAGTTTGACTAATGCCATGTGGATTCGCATCATCCCATAAATGCATATTATGAGAATTTATGACTACATCTCTGGTGAAACCGGATTCGTTCGTAAAGAGAACGTTACTAATAAATGTATTGTCTGCTTGTTGTTGTCGCAGAAACCACTGGCTATACTCAAGTCGTGAAGGATAATCAGCCACTGTCATACTGTGTACTTTTTTCATGTGAAAAGGATATAACAGTTGTTCTTTTAGAACGCGATGCACAACTGATTTCGAGACGTTATGTTCTCTTGATAATTTTCGTAAAATCGTTGATGGTTCATTATCAACTGCATTTAACAAGTTTTGTTCAACTGCCACAGTACGTACGCTTCATACTGGACCTTCTCCACCTTTTTTTTGGCAAAAAACGTCCTAAAATTTATACCTTTGTTTTGTATACATGGAAAATTACATTTACTTATTCATACCTGTTTCTCGTAACCTGAGATCAATACGCTCAAACATTCGTCTGTCTGGAAATGCTCTGTTTGCAAAATGTTTTGCATAAAGCCTTCTGGCCTTTAAACAGTTTCGAGAAACCAGTCCATACATTAAATTCATATCTGCGTACTCAATAAAAGTGAATTCTGCCATTGTAACTGTTAAATTAAGGACTTATGAATTATTGACAAGTACTGACTACGAACTATTCTACACAATGTTTGACAACTAATCCTATGGTTACTTGATAAACGGTAAAAACACTTTTAAAAAGTTTTTACCAACTTTCCAAATAATAAGTCGTTAATGTTTTTTATCTTCTGCTATCGTTAAATTATTTTTTTGTAGTACTGAAGGTAAATCTTGGACATCGTATTAATAAGTTAGTTTTACCTCGTTGTGTACTTATAAAAATGGTGAATGTACGTAGTGCAATAAAACTGTCAATATTAGCCGAACGGCTTATTTTATCGAATTCTAGCAAGAGTACCTTTTCGTCAGCTTAATGTGTGGGGAAGTGAATTTCGATAATTTCATACAGGGTGTGCCGTCCCTGCAAATTTTTTGGATCACTAACTATTGCGAGTAGTCCGTCCCTGGCTTCAAGACACTACTGTAAATCTGTTTACCTTACCAAAATAAACATACACGTACATTATAGCTTTGCCGTGAATTTTATAAAGATCAAATAACTAGTACAAAAAATAAAAATAAAAACCAAATTCAAAATTAAAACTTTGGAGGCCTATAACTCGAAAACGAGGACCTGAATAGAAAAAGTTTATATGAAGTACTAACATTATTTTGACTCAAATTATACGCTCCTGGCTTTTTTCCCATTAGTCCCGGGACACCCTGTGTATATATATATATATATATATATATATATGTGTGTGTGTTATAACGGAATTTGTAAGCACGATAGAGGGCGTATTTTTTGACGGATCGAAACCAAACTCACTACAAAAATCGGTTAGGGAAAAATCTTGGACGAGTTCGTTAATGAGCCAAATCGGCCCAGTAAAAACAAAATGGCGGCCTGTCAAAGTTGAGAAAAAATCGCATTTCCTTTGTTTTTCATTTGACGCAAAAAAGTTACTGAGCTTTTTCATAGACCTTAACACGTTCTACAACTTTTGTATTTAACATTTTTCTCTAAATCGTACATTAAAACATTTATTTAAGAAAATTCACAAAATATAACGGAATTTGTAAGCACGATAGAGGGCGTATTTTTTGACGGACCGAAACCAAACTCGCTACAAAATCGGTTAGGGAAAAATCTTGGACGAGTTCGTTAATGAGCCAAATCGGCCCAGTAAAAACAAAATGGCGGCCTGTCAAAGTTGAAAAAAAATCGTATTTCCTTTGTTTTTCATTTGACGCAAAAAAGTTGCTGAGCTTTTTATAGACCTTATCACGTTCTACAACTTTTGTATTTTTTTCTAAATCGTACATTAAAACATTTATTCAAGGAAATTCACAAATTTACCAGAAATTTTTTTTATTTTTGATTTGATGCCAGAATGTTACTTTGGCTTTTTGTACATCTCAAAACATCCTATTACTTTTGTATCTAATTTTTTATTTTCGGTTTTATGCAAACATGTTACTGAAATAAGCCTTTCCAATTGGTCCTGTGCCATTGGGATTTTTTATATTGTATTTGTTGACTACCTGAATATATTTCTTTTAGATTTTTATTTAACTTTGTATCTACTTGAAAATGGCGTTATGCCGAAACGTGCGTAGTAGTAGTAAAGTATTTTTTATGTTTTTTATATGACATCACCAAAATAGTAATAAATAATTAATGACCGATTCCCAGGAATTTTATTTGTAAATTGGATATACACGGCCAGGATTAATGACACAATAAGTGTTTTTAAAGAAATATTAATAATAATTAGTGGATGTTGAATAATGATTTTGTTGTTAGTTAAGTGAACTGTAATTTCAATTCTTTATTTTACTCACAATAATTTATAAAAATGACAATTTTAATACAATGAAAATGAAAGTGCATCTTCTTGCCACGATGCTCGAAAACCGACGACCCCGTCTTCTCGTCTGCGCATGGTCCGTTGTGTCGTCTGCGCATCCCGCGTTGGCTCGTCTGCGCATCGCTTCACGCAGTTAGTTGGTAGGGATTGCAGTGGCCCAGCTTATAGTCGTTCAAGTGAATTTGCACTTTAACATCCCGCCGCCGTTGAAATGACAAAGTCTTTCAAATAAAAACGCAACACTTATTGTTGACATGGCAGCATACAAAGTTTTTGAATTGCTCGAGTGGTAGTGCCTGTTGGAGTTCGGACAGTTACGACTCGGATCTGTCCATCCTGACCTGGATGCAATTCTTCTACTCGTCCCAGTTTCCATTTTAGAGGAGGAAGATCCTTGTCCACTAGCAGCACCATAGATCCAGGGGTTAATGACATCTGTACAGAATTCGTCCATTTGTTACGATTCTGTAATAGAGAAAGATATTCTCTTGACCAGCGGGACCAGAAATGTTGACTAGCGCTTGCTCAAGAGCTTTGTACTGAGTTAGCCTGTTTGTAGGTAGTTTGGAATGATCATGCTGGGGAATTGAGAGCAAGGAGCGGCCAATTAGGAAATGCCCGGGTGTTAAGGCACTAAAATCGTTTGGATCGTTGGATAGAGGAGTGATAGGTCTCGAATTCAATATTGCCTCCACCTGTGAAAATATGGTAGCAAGTTCCTCAAATGTGGGATGAATGTTTTTCAATACCTTTAATATGTGAATTTTTGCCTGCTTAATTCCAGCTTCCCATAAGCCACCATGATGTGGAGAGTAAGCTGGTATAAACTTCCAACAAATTTGATTTTCCATGAAAAATTCTGAGAAGGCCTTATTTGTTACAAAATTTTTTAATGTCTCAACAATATCTCTCAATTCATTATTTGCGCCAACAAAATTTAAGCCGTTGTCGGAATAGATTGTTTTACATAATCCTCGTCGAGATGTAAATCGCTTAAGTGCGTTAAGAAAAGTAGCACTAGTCATATCGCTGATAGGTTCTAAATGTACTGCGCGCGTGGTAAAGCAGATGAACAGGCATAAATATGCTTTAATAATTTTTCTATTTCTTAATTTGCCATCCTTTATAAAAAACGGTCCAGCTACATCAACTCCAGTAATGAAGAATGGTTGGTTTGGTGTTATTCTGTCAATAGGTAAATCGGACATTTTTTGAATTAATGTAGTTGGTTTTAATCTAAAACAGGTTACACACTTGCGAACAATGTTTTTAACGGTTATCTGCCCATTAAGAGGCCAATATTGTTGTCGTAACGAAGCTAAAATGGTTTGAGTACCTGCATGTAATTTCTTATGATGCTCATCTAGAATTATTAATTTAGTAAGGGGGTGTTTCGGATGAATGACAATTGGGAATTTTTTGTCATATACAATATTAGCTCTAAGAAGCCTACCACCGATACGGATTAATCCGTCAGAGTCAACAAATGGATTTAAAGTTAATAATCTAGATTCCCTGGGAAGAGATTTTGCCTTTTGAAAAGAATGAATTTCCAGTGGAAATGACTCTAATTGCGCAATTTTTAATAATGCCTTCATTGCATTATTTAATTCTTCAAGTGTTAATTCACCGTATGTTATTTGCGTACCCTTACGACTATTGTTTAAAAATCTGAAACACAGAGCTACAACACGCTTAAGCTTGTAGAGTGTTGAATAGCGAAAAAATATTGAATTATTAGTTTGAGAAGTGTGTGCAACTAGATTTGATCGCCGCTTCTCGGGAACTTCATTAGCAATGATCGGTTGATTTGGCCAACATTTATTGTCGCATGATAGCCAAGGCGGTCCGTTCCACCATAAAGTGTTTGTTTTTAATTCGGTTGCAGTTGTACCCCTTGAAAGTATATCCGCAGGGTTATTTTTACTGGGTACATGCCTCCATTGTTGTCTGGTAGATATTCTCAATATTTCAGCGACGCGATTTGATACAAATATTTTCCAAGTATTTGGAGGAGACGACAACCAAGCTAATACAATTGTACTGTCAGTCCAAAAGTGGACTGAATCTATGTTAATTTTTAAGGAATTTGAAACTCGTTGGTATAATTGCGCTGATAAGACAGCTCCACATAACTCAAGTCTTGGTAATGTTACAGTTTTGATAGGAGCAACGCGCGTTTTTGCACAAAGTAGTCTTATAAGAACTGCACCGTTAGAATGAATTGATTTCACATAAATACATGCACCAAAGGAACTAAGCGAAGCATCGCAAAAACAATGTAATTCGGTGTAAGACATGGCTTTTAGTACTACTTGACGAGGTATTCTGATATGATTGATTTCGGATAGTTGCTCCCTGAAGTTAAGCCAACTTGTCTTAATTTCTGGAGGTAAGGGATCGTCCCACGCTAATTTTGATAACCAAAGCTGCTGAATTAAAATTTTAGCTCTTATGATAATTGGCGATACAAGTCCTAACGGATCAAATAGTTTAGAAATAGATGATAATATAGTACGTTTTGAAATATTAGAGTTGATTAAATCTTGTGTGTTAACTGTATATTTTAATATATCTCTTCCAGCTTGCCAACAAAGACCGAGAGTCTTACTAGTTTCCTGACATAAAACCTCGTATTTATCATGAACATCTAGATTTGTTTTTTGAATAATTCGAGGGTCGTTCGAAACCCATTTCCGAAGCTCAAATCCGCTTTGCTTTAGAATGTTGAATATTTCCGATTTAATTTCAATCGCACCCTCTATAGATTCGGAACCCGTGATGAGGTCGTCTACATAAAAATCTTCCATAATGATTTGACACACGTTTGGATGTAAATGTTTATTTTCGATAGCAACTTGTTGTAAACACCGAACCGCTAAAAAGGATGCCGCTGATGTTCCGTACGTTACAGTATTTAATCGGTAATGTTTTATGGGTTGAGAGGAATCCGCTCGCCACACTATTCGCTGAAGATCTCTCTGGCTTTCGGTTATATTGACTTGTCGGTACATTTTCGCTATGTCACCCGTAAGAACATAGTTATGTTTACGAAATCTGATTAATATATCAAATAAATCTGCTTGTAATGTAGGACCTACCATTAAAATATCATTCAATGACACGCCATTAGTGCTTTTGCATGATCCATCGAAAACTACTCTTAACTTTGTTGTAAGGCTCGACTGCTTTATAACTCCATGATGGGGTAAGTAAAAAATGTTTTTTGTTAAATCTGTACTGAACGGATTGCTAATACAGGACATGTGCCCTAATTCTTCATATTCAGACATGAATTTGACATATTGATCCTTGAATTCAGAATTTTTTGTGAATTTACGTTCCATCGCGTACAAACGTTTGACTGCATTTTGCAACGAATCACCTAGGTTAACGATATTTTTTTTTATTGGTAAGTTTACTATGAAATGATTATTTGTATCCTTAGACACAGTTGTATTAAATATTTCCTCGCAATTCGATTCCTCATCTGATAAATGTTTTTTACCGGTGTAATCTTCAATTGCCCAAAATTTTTCTAATTGATTTTCTAACCTTTGATCATCATTGATTAAAGATAAATGACAAGTAGACCTAGCTTGATTTTTATTATCAAATATGGGACCTGCGATTACCCAACCTAGTACTGTTTTTTGCAATACTGGAAGATTATTGCCTAGTTTGATCAGACCTGATGATAACAAAGTGTAGAATGTTTCTGCTCCTAGCAAAGCATCGACTGATGATGAGATATTAAAACTCTCATCGGCTAAAATTATGTCTTTAGGTAATTGTAATGATGTTTTATTGAATGTGTAGGTTGGCAAAAACTCTGTGATTTTTGGTAACACAAGAAGATGTAACCTTGATGAGAAATCGGAATTACAAGATTTAATGGTTGTGATAATTCGTTTGTTTGTAAAAGTATTAGTGCCGCCTATACCTGTAAGAGGGACATTTAGGTCTGATAATGGTAACCCCAAATTTTCCGCTAAATTTTTCGTGATAAAATTCGATTGAGAACCGCTATCTAATAGGGCTCGACATGTTTGCCAACCACCGCTACTATTTTTTATGAGAATGATTGCTGTAGATAGTATGATTTGTTGACTGCTATTTATTGCATAATTCGATACTGAGTATGCATTGGACGAATGAGCTGCCTCGTTATACTCCTGCGCGGAAACGTTATTTTCATTATTTACACTGATATTTGCTGATGAGTTACTGTTTGCCGCATTTTCAAAATGAAGTATTGTATTATGCTTTTTGTTGCATAGTTTACAGCCTTGAGAAATACATTCATTAGTTGTATGATTAGATCTTAAACAGTTGTGGCATAACCTTAGTTTGTTGACGATGGGAATGCGCGACGCCACTGGTAAATTGAGAAATTGTTTACAGCTGTATAATTTATGTTGCTCCTTACAATGAGGACATGTTTGAATAAATGTTGAGACGTGTGAGCTTGACTTTAGATAATTTGATTGTTTTTTAGGATACGTATGCTTATTAAAGTTAGTTTGATTCTTGTAGCTTGAATAATCCGTTTTAGTATGATAGTCACTTTGCTTTGTTTTTGAATGATAATTTTCATCACTTAATACTTTAGTATGATTGTACCGATTTCTCTTTTTTCAAATAACACACACCTATCTGATAAAAATGCTATTAGATCGTTTAATGTTGGAGACATGCTTTTCTGTGTAATAAGATATTCCTCCCAAGCATTTTCTGTATTATGGTCGAGTTTACGTACTAAAATTTGTATTAAAATTGAATTCCACTGATCTACGGACTCGCCAAGTACTTTCAACGCGCGAACTCTTGTTTGAAAGTCGTCACATAGATTTCGCAGCGTATAACCTGTTTTATTCATAACCGGCAAGTCTAAAATTGCATTTACATGATTTTTTATTGTGAGATTTTTGTTATCGTATCTTGATATCAGTAAATCCCAAGCAACTGGGTAGTTATCATTGGCTACCTCTATTGACGCGATTACCTTTTGAGCTTCGCCAACCAAACAGCTTGTTAAATAATAAAACTTCCTTACATTGTCAATTGTATTATCATTATGTACTAAGGTTATGAATAAATCCCTGAATTGACTCCATTTATCGATATTTCCCTGGAATTTAGGTAGTTCTAATGTTGGAAGTTTTATTGAGTTTTGATGTGAAGAAGTAGACTGATTTTGTTGAGACAATCTAGTTTGAGAGACATTTTGAGACGTACTTTGTTCATTTCTATGAGTACTTATTAGATTTTTAACTTTTGTTATGACTGCGTAATATTTATTTTCGAAATTGTCACGCTCTTCATCAGATTCGTCATTATCATTTAAATATTCTAACTGGGACTGAATAAAATCAAATTTATTTATGATATCTAAAATAGTGACAAGACGATTTTCTAATTCATTTATTTTATCTGTGTTTACAGAGGATATTTTGTCATAGAACGTGATAAATTTTGTTAATTTTGATTTTAATTGGCCGCGTTCAAATGTTAACCGGCGAATTTGCTCTTCCCTATTTGCCTCAATTTGGTTGTTTGGTTGGTGTTCAGTATCAGGCATTATTATTAAATAAATCTACCACAAATTCTCTACTGAATGCAATAAAAAATTCGCGAGCTATTTTTTAAACAAAGGAATTAATGAAAAAATGGAACAGACTTACAGGTTTTTTCCATTCACTCTTGCTAATGGCTGGCTTGATTTCTGCTGTGTTATTACACTTCACACTTTGATTATTTGATGATATTATACCATCCGGCTCGAAGGACCATATGTTGAATAATGATTTTGTTGTTAGTTAAGTGAACTGTAATTTCAATTCTTTATTTTACTCACAATAATTTATAAAAATGACAATTTTAATACAATGAAAATGAAAGTGCATCTTCTTGCCACGATGCTCGAAAACCGACGACCCCGTCTTCTCGTCTGCGCATGGTCCGTTGTGTCGTCTGCGCATCCCGCGTTGGCTCGTCTGCGCATCGCTTCACGCAGTTAGTTGGTAGGGATTGCAGTGGCCCAGCTTATAGTCGGTCAAGTGAATTTGCACTTTAACAGTGGATTTTCATGGAATGTTTTGTATGTTGAAATAAAATATATATTTTCAATGTGCTTTTTGAATCTTTATGCGGTCGTAGAAAAAATAATGTTCCTATCATGCGTAAAGTATCTTTCCCGCGGGTCAACGGCAGTCGCGTGCGGGAAAGTATCACTTTCCGCACTTGTTAGGAAAATAACTATTGTGGAAGTTCAAAAAATGGTCAACTGCAAGTTGGTGTTACTGATTACAGGACCGGAGTTAGCTAATATTTCATTAGGAGCAATCGAGGAATACTTGAATAAAAATAACTACCATCCACCATGCATGTCCAAAAATTACAGGGAATCGATCAACGAAAAACAAACCATGCATTATTTAATCAAATGTGTTGTATTGTTTTTAAAAATAATACACTTGCACCAAGAATAATCATCCTAGTTATTAGTTATGAAATTATTGACAAATAAAGTTAGTTAGCACGATAAAAATGAAAGTTATGTATTCGTAGCGGAGGTTCCAATTTAGAAACATTTAAGGCTTTGGCACACAGAACGTGGTCTGCCACAGTGGGCAGCGATCGCGCGATTTCTCTGATGCCACTCAGACAGCGTAATTTTCGTGCTTTGTTCCCGGTCAGTGAGAAATAGTCAGCTGAAGTAACGTTGCCTGTTGCAATGTCTACCTCTGACGAGGAGCAAACTCTTCTTCTCTTTGCTTACAAAAAAAGAACAATTTGGTGAATTCTGTCGTCTCTGTATTCTTATATATTATAATAATCATGTGTAGTGTCGGATAGAAATTAGTATATTGTGCAACAAGTGTGAAAAGTTCAACTTTTCTCAAGAGTGTGGAGGTTTGTAGCACGTGCCAAGAGCGAGTGCCGCAAAGACACGAGTGAGAAAAGCAGTTTTCCCACATGTTGCACACTATACTTTTTCTACAACTGCATAAATTTAAGAAATACAAGTAAATAGTTTTGTAGAAAAAGTCTAAGCATCGAGGACCACACACCGAAAACGGCTTGGCATCGAGTATACCCTGCTGAAATCGGCTGGGCATCGAGTATTCCCTACTGGATTCTCTATATAAATGTATATCGTGGGTATAGATGCAAAGCCCGGTAAGTATAAAAATTCTGAAATTGAGTTAAACATGTGTTCGGGTGTAATTTTCAACGCTCTTTCGAACGATATACCGAGATATCCCATTTTCGCTGTTCTTAATATTACAAACAGTATTGGACAAACCCGATATATTCTCTTAAAACAACTATAATTACTATGGAAAAGTAAGGTGAGTAGACTTATGTAGTCTTTCTTCGATGTTTTGTTGTCACATTAAAGCAGTGTCTAATAGGCAAAGGACGGTATCACGCCTTATATGATTCTGGCTTTTCTGAAGTTTTAATCATGATGAACATTAACAATGCACAACAGGCAATAGCATCAACATTAAGGATAACTTAAAAAACCCTTATTCATATGTCAAAGTAGTCGTTGAGGATATTCTGGAGAATGTATTTAAATAATGTCGCACAGGAAAAAGGTGGAAAAAAGCAAACCCAACGGAGTGGAAAAGAGAAATTGCAAAGAAAAGGCGAAAAAATGGTGAAGAATATATAACAAACAAAAAGTTACGCTTTGCAAAATGTCCAAAATTCGTGAATTGCCATGCATGTAGATTTAAGGGCTCCAAAATACTTAATGAAGATGATTGTCTTAGTATATGCAGAGCGTATTGGCGCATGGAGTTTTTGTGATGGAAGAATTTTATGTGAAAGTTGAACTAGTGAAAACAAGATGTTTGATCAGATCGTCACAGAAGAAAGCAAAATCATACAGTAAAAAGTGTTATTTAACTAAAAATAATGAGAAGAATCAAGTATGCCAGAAATTTTTTAGAGCAACTCTCTCAATATCCCCGGACGTTATAGAAGATGTTATAAAAAAAGCCACTGATTCTGGAACATACTCTTCTGAAGATAGACGTGGCAGAAAAGAGCCAGCTAATAAAATAAAATTAGAAGATATTCAACTAGTACAGGATCACATACTGTCTTTTCCTACCATGGAATCTCACTATTGCAGAAAAGGAAGCAAAAGACAATATCTCAGTAGTAATCTAAATATAAAAAAAAATGTTCAATCTATATAAGGAATTCTGTGACGCAAAAGCCCATCAAGCTGTTCCGCACTTTAAATATAGAAGCATTTTTAGTGAGAATTTTAATTTCAGCTTTTTTAAACCAAAAAAAGACCCGTGTGTGTTATGCACAAATTATGATGGCGCCGATGAAAATACAAAATCCAAATTACAAGAAAAATATGACGAGCACCTTAGGAGAAACCAAATTTGCCAGAAAGCTAAGCAAATAGACAAAGAGAGAGCAGCAAATGAAGATGATTTTATGTCAGTTACATTCGACTTACAAGCAGTTCTTCAAGTACCTAGCGGCAAAGTCAGTCAACTTTATTACAGTAAGAAATTAGTTGTTCATAACTTTACAGTCTATGAGGCATCCTCGCCGAACAATGCTTTTTGCTTATTTTGGAACGAAATTAATGGCAAGAAAGGCAGCTGTGAGATCGGTACATGTATTTTATACTATCTTAAAGAGTGTTTGCCCTCCACTATCAAACATGTAACTCTATTTTCTGACACCTGTGTGGGTCAAAACAGAAATCAGTTCATAGCAGCTTTACTTCTTTGGGCTGTTCAAAGTATCGTTAATTTTCAAATTATTGAACGAAAGTTCCTCGAGAGCGGTCACACATACATGGAAGTTGATTCCATGCACTCCAGCATCGAAACAACAAGTAAAAATTTGAGCATCAATAGCATAAATGACTGGCTTAATGTTTTTAAGTCTGCAAGATAACGAGGATTATACAATGTTAAGGAATTTATATACAATGAATTTCTGAACATAACGCATTATGAAAAATAGAACTATGACAATGAAGATGAAAAGGTGAAGTGGTTATTAATCAAAAGAATTAAATATGTAAAAGGAGAGAAGAACAAAATTTATTTTAATTACGAAATGTCGGATAACTTTTAAAGTCTTAAGAATTTTTGAAGAACGCTCATCTCAATGTTCATCTCCAACTACTGTACAGAGGAGGTCAAATAAGAGGAAACCAACATTTGGCGCTAATGTCATATCTCATACTAGAAAATTTCCAGACACTTTAGATGATGTGTACAAAAGCTCGTTACCCATAAGCGCAAAAAAGAAAAGTTGTTAACCCTTTGTAAAAAAAATATCATACCAGAAGAATATCACGCCTGGTTTGCAGATTCCAGATGTCGATATTAATGAGAATTCCGGCGCCGAAGAAGAAATTTGATGAATAACATTATTTTTTTTATAAACCTTGGTAGTGTTATAGAATATGGAATTTTTATTTTGCTAACCTTTTATAAGCATTTTGAATTTCAGTTTTATTTGTTACAAAATTAAAATTAGTGTACTTTTCAATAAAATGCATTTAATGTAATTCGACTTTTATATAGTAAATACAAAAAACGTTTGGGCAAAAACCCGGTAAGTCGTAGTTTTTTTGTGATAATTGACTTAGATAAAAAAATAAATTATTAAGGAAGATATGTTATTACATATACATAAATATATCATATAATTTTTAGATTCCAAACAAACAAAAATACTAATACAATTGATATAACAACCCATTACAATTCTGAAAAAACTTTGATCGCGATTATCTCAGAACTAGGTTTTGCCTCTATACCCACGATATAGTGTGGGCAAATAAGTGCCGTGAGAAATAATATTTCTCACTGTGTGAGCAATATATGGTTTTGAAATTAAGTAAGCTATGAGAAATATGCTACTTTTCATAGCAGTTGTAGAAAGACATAATTTTCTGCCATGATGTATATAAATGCACGCGCGAAAATCTGTAAATTTCTACAAGTGTATCGCTATTGCTGCCGCGATCTAAGAGGACTGCTTTCCGGCTACAGTCCAAAATTGCTGCCCGTCGCGGCAGATCTCCTGTGAGAAAGAGCCTTTAAGAAACCAGCTATTTTAATCAGTTATATCGAAAACTGTAAAGACAAATAATAAAGTTATTTTGTCGGTTAAGCAACTGCATTTATACTCTTGTCAAATATTTTTCCTGAAATAATATGTATATAATCTTTGGGTGAATGCAGAAGATATCCCATTCTATTTTAATGATAAGCTTTATTTTTTTTAGCAAATTATTTCATTTGAAATTGTAATAAATAATTTACCAATTTACGTATCAAAAAGATTCTCCTGCCAGCCCTGTGCCCAGATTAAAGATGCTTCGCTTCCATAGATCAATAACAACCAAAATTTATGATAAGAATACTCAAATTTAATCGCTAATAAAGCAAAATTTTTTATTATTATTATAAAATATATAATATACAACTTAATACTAAAAAATTTTGACCATGATGGTGAACAACTCAAGTGGGTTTATTTTAGAACAAAACTATGTATACATCTACATATATCCAGTTGATCCTTGGACTTTCGTATTTGATAAATGCAGTAATTAACCTACCAAGGATTATATTATTTTAACATGGCATCAGGTATAGCTTTAAGACGTTTAACTGGAAGAATTGCCATTGTGGCCGCATCTACTGATGGGATTGGATTTGCTATAGCTCAGAGGTTAGCTCAAGAAGGAGCAAAAGTTATTATAAGTAGTAGAAAACAAAATATTGTTGAGAAGGCCACAAATTTACTCAAGGTAGGACTTTGCATTGCTTCTATTTTAATAATTTTAAATGGAAATATTTATTTTCTAGAATGAAGGTCTAGATGTAACAGGTTTAGTTTATCATGTTTCTAAAGCAGAAGACAAAAAAAACTTTTTGAAGAAGCTGTTAAAATCGGAGGTCTTGATATTTTAGTTTCCAACGCAGCTGTCAGTACTGCAGTAGGAGGAGTACTCGATTGTCCAGAACAACATTGGGATAAAATATTTGATGTAAATGTCAAATCTTCATTTTTGTTGGCACAAGAAGCCTTGCCCCTTCTCAAGGAGAGTAAAGTAATAAATTACATCCCCATTGAGAGCTTATTTATCATCTCAACTATTTTTTGTTTAGGCTGGAAGGATTATTTTTGTATCTTCTATAGTTGGTTTTCACCCTTCAGGATTTCTAGGAGCTTACGGTGTAAGCAAAACCGCATTACTGGGACTTACAAAAGCTGCTGCAATGCAGTTAGCTAAAGAAAATATTACTGTAAATAACGTAGCACCTGGATTAATTGAGACAAAGTTTGCAGAACCAATTACGAAGAGATGAAAACAGCTGTACCAGCGATTCCAATGGGAAGGTAAAATACAAAATACTATAATATGAAAACAAACGCTTAATACTATACTTTTAGGGTTGGTAAACCACAAGATGTTTCTGGCCTAGTAGCGTATTTAGCTTCAGATGATGGATCTTATATTACGGGAGAAAATATTATTGTTGCTGGTGGAATGAATTCAAGATTATAGTTTATTTTTGAGTGTTTTTTTTTTTGAAAAATATTAAACTTTAATTTACTTGTTTTATAGAGTTTTTAGTTCCTGTGAAGATAGTAGCATTGAAAAACATGCATGTAATGTGTGCAGCTGTTGCTATTAAAAATTACACGAACAAAACTGTTTTGAGCTGAAGCACATATGTTGCCTTGAAATAAATAAGGGGCTAAGTGCCAATAAATCCTTACGAGTTATTCATTCATTTCATTTAGAAATATTTTCAGTTTTTTATATAAACCTATATATGGTATAAACAAGAATTCAAATTAATTTTTCATGTAGGTACTCTGGTTTAAGAGAGAAAATTTAAACAACTTTGATATTCTTAGAAGGTTCCAAGTGCCATTATTCTTTTTTCTTATAGTGGGCCAAGTACCACACCAATGTTTATTTTACCATGAGCTAAGTGCCAGAACATGAAAAGGCTCAAGAGAAGATTAACATCGTTTTTCTCAATTTTTTATTTGTGTGAACATACAAAAATAGAAAAAAAATCAGGTTGATCTATCTTAACTAAGAATTTCTTTCAAAAATCCTCTATTTTCCTTTTTCACATAAGGAATACGTTTTTTCAAGTTTTCTTTCTTCTCATTGCTTTTACATGCTAATGGTGGCGGTTTAAATGGGCAATAAGTACCTTTCAACCATATAAATCACCAGGAGTGGATGGAATATTTCCAGCACTCCTGCAGCAAGGGATAGAGGAGATTCTTTCTCACCTGCTGAAGATTACAAGAAGTAGTCTAGCAGTGGGTCTAATACCTAGAAAATTGAGAAGGGCAATGGTAACCTTCATACCAAAAATAGGGAAAAAGATGGGACTGATCCCCGATCTTTTAGACCCATCTGTCTAACATCGTTCCTACTCAAAATGGTGGAGAAAGTAGTGGATAACTACATAAGAACAGAGAACCTGGAGAATATACCACTTCATAAATGACAGCATGCCTACAGAGCAGGTCGATCAACTGAGACGGCTCTGTATCAGCTGACCGAAGTTATCCAGAGAACTCTGAACAACAAAGAAATCGCGATGTGCGCATTCCTGGATATATCTGGGACCTTTGACAAAACAATTCATGTGTCTGTCAAGCAAACACTAAAAAGATGAGGAGTAAATGAAACCATTGTAAAATGGATGTATGAGTTGTTGAAGACGAGAATAGCTGAGGTATAGGTGGGGAATCAAACCACCACAGTTAAAGCCACTCGGGGGACACCTCAAGGGGGAGTGATATCTCCCCTTCTATGGAGCCTCGTAGTAGATGAGTTGCTCTAAAGGCTAACGGAGCTTGGCTTCGAATGTATGGGCTATGCTGATGACATATAGTTCTAATACTCAGAGGCAAGTTCGAGAGCACCTTGTGTGATTTATTACAAAAGGGCCTCAAAATCATTGAGCAATGGTGCTTGTCAGTAGGGCTAAACAGTAACCCAAACAAGACCATAGTAATTCCATTTACCCGGAAAAGAACACTTCCAGCCATGAAACCCGTATCCTTAAACGGGGAAATCAGAAGTTAAATATCTAGGGATAACCCGAGACAGTAAGCTTCTGTGGAATAAGCATGTTGAAATAACTGCTAGTAAAACAATAAGAGCTTTGATGACGTGCAGAAATCTAGCTGGTAAGAGGTGGGGCTGTAACCCAAAAATACTGCTATGGGTTTACGCCATGATTGTGAGACCAGGAATTACGTATGGGGCAATAGTTTGGCATACAAAAGCAAGTCAGTACAGCATGAGAAAGACCCTCGACAACGTTCAAAGGCTTGCCTGTGTGTGCATCACTGGAGCTATGAGAACGTGTCCAATTAGGGCACTTGAGATCATTATATATCTCACACCTCTACATCGGGTGATAGAAACATCTGCCCAAGAGGCAATTCTTAGAATATCTAAGGAAGGTTCAGGCAATGAGAGTATTAGAAATCAGGAAGCCTGGTCCTCTCTAACAAAATACATCTCATCAGCGACTCTTCCCAGCGACGAAAAGATCAAGAAAGTAAGTATCGAAAAGAATTTCACTATGATGCTAAATACGAGAAGAGACTGGGAAAGGGAATACACCGCCCAAACTCTCAAAGAAAACACCTTCAGATGGTATACGGATGGTTCAAAAACCACCACTGGAGCAGGCGCTGGAGTATTTGGGCCTGTCACTAGATATTCATTATCGTTAGGCTCCTTCCCGAGTGTCTTTCGGGCAGACATACTTGCGATTGAAAGATGCGTGGATATGAACCTAGAAAGAAACTATCAGAAATGTCACATATATATCGATCCATTCTGATAGTCAAGCAGCTATCAAAGCATTGAGCTCCCATGTCATTGACTCAAAGTTGGCATGGGAGTGCCGAAGAAAACTTTATGAATTAGGCAAGAATAACAGGGTCTCTTTAGTCTGGGTTCCTGGCCACTCAGAATCACAGGAAATGAAGAGGCTAATACACTTGCCAGGAAAGGAGCACAAACGCCCTTTATTGAAAGAGAAGCACTCTAGCGGTGCCTTCCCGGGTTGGAACATTCCAAAAAGTTCCTGCGGAATTTTGACACTGCTAGGTCCAAAAAATATTTGGACCTCAGTAATAATAAGCCACATCTCCTCACGGGCTTTCTTACAGGACACTGTCGCATTAGGAAGCACCTAATGAGAATAGGTCTAGCAGAAACTGACGAGTGTAGATTCTGTGGGGAGGAGGATGAAACTCCGGATCACCTAGTTCTGGAATGCCTCGCCATTGCAATAAATGCTTCGGACAAGAAACTTGTAAGAGTGAGAATATAACCTCGTTGAAGCCGTTCCAAATACTAGAGCTCATTAGAACCCTGGAACTGGAAGGCGAGCTGTAGTAGTAGCGAGAACAGCTCTGATAGGGGGGGCACAATAAACCTCAGGTTTCAGTACATTGTAAAATCTAATCTAATGATGGCAAAGTAATATTACGAATAGTTTCTTCTGAAACGTTTTTTTTGAAAACCCTTCTAAATCGTTCAAAGTTTCACGAGTCTGAATGCGTCCCACTCTCAATGAATCCTTTTTTACAATGATCCATTTCGCTTTAGAAATTTGCAAATCTTTGTTAATCATGCTCATTTCTGCCGCCTGTTCAAAGTCAAAAAATCATCCGTCTGCATTACCGTGACCATGAATGGATTTTTTGGAGTAGCACTATGCACTAACCATCAGCTTTACCAAGTCCATTGGAACTTCGCATTTTTCCAAGCGTTTTCTATTCTCAATCTGGGCAAAATCTCTATCACAGCTGAGGAAGGAATGACCGGAAACCAAGTATTTCTGATGGACCTCGTCAAAATATCCTTTTGCCACCAAATAAATGCACAGAAACAATAACATTTTATTTTTATTTTGTGCGATGCAGTTGTCGCTACATATCGTCAATTTTTTTTATGAAATATGTGACATCTAACAGTCTTGTATAGACATGAAGCTATTTTCATTTCCGTCTCTCCCCTTTATCGCTTTGTGCCATAAAAACATGTAGCCTTTATTGTTGTCTTCATCGTGGATACCCAGATTGTAACATGAAAGTTGCCTAAAGTAAAACATCTCACCATGTGTCAGGTCAGGAAGAGGAAGAACTTGCTCAAGATCTACAGAAATCGTGGTATTTTCACTGGTCGGATTTTGTGACCCCTGGTGATCCATCTTCCCATAGCCCTTGTTCCAAGTTAGGCATAGTGACCCTAACATAGAACTGCTTCATTCATGATTTTGTCCTATTTTACAACGTTATAGTCTATCATGGGACTTTTTCAATAGAAATTCGATTTTTTTTCCTTATAAATTATACATATGAGAGTACTCCTCTATAATATGAGTTCAATATTTTAATTATTTTGGTCTATACGATTTTTTAAGGAAAAGTGTTTCTTCTTAATTTTCCATTAATTCGACTTTGACGCTCGGTATTTCGGAAACAAGATCAATTGGTACATTATCGATTTTTTTCCTTGTAAATTAGACCTAAGAGAGTACTCTTTCATGACATTATATTATCAAATATTATAAAAAGATTGAAAATGATATAAAATAAAATACCAAGAACTTACCCCACTCAAAAAGAATACTTACGTTATTTGTCGGACAAATAAGGGTTAATCGGGATTAATAAATAAAACAAAGTATAAATAATAATTTTTTTAATTATTATGGTGCAGATTCATTATCAGAATAGCCACAATTAAAATATTTTTAATATTACATAAATTAATAAAATATAAAGTATATAATCACCATTTATAAACGTATAAAGAACAACTGAATATGTTAAAAATTATACACAAATCAAAAATACCATCTTGATGTTTTTACCAAAAAGATTTGCGTTACAATTTTTTTGAACCTTTAGAGATGTTTCAAAATTTTAATTCTCCTAAACGATAATCAAATACTATTAATTAATACAATTTTTTTAAGTTTTTAATTTTCTTTAGTAACAACTTTCCTGAGATATTATTTATCTACATTTTAAAGCTTCGCAACAATACTGTAATAAAACAGTGTGTTCCAAAACTAAGGCTGCAATTATTTGTCAATTTTGAAATAGAGTATACATAGGCGATTACAGCACCTTCTATATGACGAAACATTCATTTTTATAACACGATAGTAATAATTTGAAAACTATATTGCCAGTTTTATTAAAAGGCGGAATGTAGTACCTAAGAAATAAACTCGGTTTATATTTTTTATGGAAATATACAAAACAAAATGCAAATTTCGACGATCATTTATTATTTCCACCATGTTTGAACAAATCAGTGCATTAAAAATACCAGCATCTACAAAACTACTATAACGACTAGACAAAATGCTATGATTGTGTAAGCCTCGGTCTATCGACAAACTCCGTGCCATATTTGAATATGGTATGTAAGGTAACATATACCATAGAACCCCAAAATAATAAAAATAACAACGACTCCGTGGAATATTCCGAAGGAAATACTGCAGAAGCAACGAACATGGCTACAGCTACAAGAAGGACAGAAGGGTAAGTGATATACCGCCAAGATTTATCTACTCTTAACGGGGTTATAGGTTTACCGTAACCTAAAAATAGATCAATGGAATCTTGTCGAAAACCGTCGGTTAGGTTGTTCTTGTAGTACCTAGTAAGCGAGTTGATTCCATCCCTTAAAACACCACTCTTAGTTCTTTTTCCGGTTCTAGTGAAGTCGGTTTTTAAAGCTCCCGTTCCAGAATACTGGGTACTGATTATATCCGCATTATCCGCCCATATGTTCTTAAACAACACTTCAAAGGAATATTGAAATTCCAAATTTTGATTTTGATGGAGAATATTGAGTTTCCTTAGAACACTTTCCAAATTTCTGTGCGCTAACATGCTTTGTACTACGTTAGTTCTGTCGAGACAGTCTATACAGTTGGTTCTGAAAACGCCATCTTGTAGAGAACTGATAGTCCCGTCTCTGAGTAGAAGGAAAAACCCTATTTCGTCTTGATCTAACGCTAAACGATCGATGAGTATCTTTAACCTATCCCATCTCATTTTACTGCATTCCGAGTGAAAATCGAATGGTTCATAACGTGTTGTCGGATAGGCAATCGCAGACATTGCATTTTTGAACGATTTTTCCATATTACCTATGAAAAATGATAACAAATATTTGAAAATGATTGCAAGCTTGACTTACCTTCAGCTCCTTTGTGATCTATGAGATTTACTAAAACTGTTTTTCCATATAGAGTTACTAACTCGTCAATATGTTTTATACAAGTATTGTGCTGTTCTTGAGGATCCATATCTATCATGGTAGGTGGAGGTTTAAGTCGCAAATCTGGATTTTGGTGCCAGAAAAGTGGTATAGAACCCCTTATTTGGACAAAACTTGCATGATCACCTTGGTATTCTACGATCTGTTCTGTTTCAACAAAATTGGCAACATTGCCATCCCTATCTATACCTCTCCGAAATAATCTAAAAATATAATCAGTCATTTCTAAATATTATATCTAAAACGTTCATTTTCCAGATCAAACATAAAATTCTCTCCTAATTCAAACGCATCCAACAGTTTTTATTTTCCCAATGATTAGACACTTACCTTGTACCAGCCCTCATGATACTTCTCCTTGAAATTATTATCCAATTAAGGCTATGTCCATTAATAACACAAAAATTAATAGAAATATATCCGTGGATCAGAGGCAGACAGAATTTCTTGCATGTTTTTAAAAAAGGGTTTAATAAATATCCATTCCAAACAAATCGTTGATCGGCTCTTTCACAAAGTGATTGTTCCCAAAAATCTGGTGAAATATCGTGAAGACGTTGTAGAGTATGTGTTAGATCGTAATCGTAACAAAAATAGTGGAAAGGAGTAGCTAAAACTTGCTCTATCATACTGACATATACTTCATTGTCAGCTTGCTTTTCGGAACTTAGGTTTAGAGAGCTGCGGAAAGGGATTAGTTCTGCTTTTGCTAGTCTCCATACTGCACATCCTACAGAAGAGTAACACAAATAAATTTCCCATATTCTTCAATTAAGTTACTTAAAAACTGATATGTTTCTTTCGTTTTTAAAAATAGTTGAAACAAACCAATGCTACATACAGAATTGTGGAATATCAAGAATAACAAACAGGAAAACCAGATGAACTCATTGGTGGACAGAAAGAATAAAAAATGCAGTGGAAAAAATACAGTCAAAAAACAAAAGCACTGTGAGGATTATAAAAAACAAACAAACAAAAAAATAATAATAATGGAAGAAGAAAAAGGAAAATTATGGGATAAGATGAAAACGGCATAGGGGCTAATCTGATACATGAAAATTAATGAGGCTATTATGATACAGCAGGCTAAAAAATACTTAAAGTCTACAAATTAAAGTAACAGAAATTGATGAAGTACAGGATATTATACTAAATTATAATTAATATATACTTTCACTAAAATCTAAACTATTTAGAAGATAAAAAATTATTTCCGCTAAGATTGCAATTTTTCTTCCTAAACTTTTATTTTTGAAACAACTGATGATAATAATCTTTGTATATATGGTTTTTCTCATATAGGGAGGACTTGAAGCTTTCCGTTTGATGCTGAAATTGTTAATTTTCAGCAATGTTAAAGCAGATATATTTTGGGTAAAAATGATGGAGCTATTATGATATGGCAACTGGGGCTATTGTGAGATGACCCATGGGGCTTTTATGATACACCTGTCACCTACGTCTCTTTGTTTCAGGTAGTTTAAATGAACCGGTGGTAGTACAAAAATAATCAGGATGGTTTGAAATTACATAAAAATGGGAAGCTGGAAGAAATACCCTGAAGATCTCTTGCAAAGAGCTTTGGTTATGATAGAAAATGGTCGATCTCTTTGTAGTGTTGCGACTGAATTAAATATTGAAAAAATGTTCCTTTCCAGACATAAAAATATAGTAAGAGAAAAGATGGCAAATCAATTAAGAGGTGAATAAGAAGAACCTGTTGAAGAAAAAGGAAAACCAGGCCATCCAACCATATTAATAATAATAATAATCTATTTATTGCTTCTAAATCAATGTTACAGCAACTAGTACAAGTACAAACATAATTTTTAGGTCTTAAGTAATACAAACCTACTTTTCATTTAATAGAAAAGATAGCAATTTTAATATACTCCAAATATATTCTGCAATCTTCTTAGCTTCCAAAATTAACATATTATTTAAGGCATACATGAGTGAGTCTACATTTACATTTAATTGATGTATAAATTGTACAATCAAATAGTATGTGTATTGCAAATAGTACAATCTAATTCGAGGTCAAAAAAGGAGGTAAAAGAAGCTATAGAAATATTTAAACCAGGGTTGGCACGAATTAATTCATATGAATTAAGTCAGTGATTTAATTCGTGAATTAATTCAAATGACTTTTTTTAAAAGAGTCATGAATTAATTCAAACTTTTTCCAATGGGGAAAAATCGCATTTAATTCAAACATTTCAAACTATTCAAACTAAGTTTGATTTGAAAAATCCGATGATATTATCGAAACCTGACCACCATGAACATCCGACAACCCTGGAGTGCCCACAACACAATACAATGCAAAGCGCCCGCGCGTCGTGTTCGGGGAATCACCGAAATACCGAAATCAAAGAGGGATCCCGAAAATACCGGCATTGCGGCATTACTATTAAGATGTAGTGTTGAGTAGATAGTGTTATCGTGAAATTTGGCTATTTTTGGAACTGATTGTGCTTTAAACAAAATTTTTATTATTTTAATAAGTTACATTCTGTTAAAGTTTGTTTATTAACGTGTGAAAAATGAGTGGACGAAAAAGGGATCCTATTTGGAAATATTTTGAGGAGTGCAATCAACAAAATCCAACCAACAAAAAAGCAGTGTGCAAATCATGCGGTAAAACATTGCAAGCTATGGTTAGCCGCATGCAAAAACACAAAATTAGTTGTAAAAATGATCCTGAAGAGAAATACAATTATACAGGACATCAGTGGAACTGAAGAAGAGGAGGAAGAGGAAATGCCGTTAGCTGTAATAAAAAGAAAAATTACAAATTCTTCACAAGATGGATCTACTAGAGAAGGTGAGCTTTTAAAAACAGATATATTTAATTAATTAGAAATTTAAAGTGTTTGAAGATAGTTTCCAATTTCCTATTGATACCAATGTATTGATTTACACTTTTTTTGCAGAACCGCCGACTTTAAAAATTCGCAAAACATTTAATGAAGCTACAACCAGTACAATCCAAAAATCACAACAAAAAACATTGAACTCCTTTATAATAAAAACTACAGCAAATGACAAAGATAGATTTGATAAGCAGTGTGCCAGATTTATTTTCGCTACAAATTCCGCTTTCAGATTTGTGGAACATCCCGAATTTATGAAGTATTCGGAAATGCTACATCCAGGATACAAGCCTCCAAATAGAAAATTAATTGCGGATACTTTGTTGGATCAAATTTACCAGGAGGAAATAGAAAAGTGTCAAATTTACTTAGAAAATAAGACAGTTTGTTTGAGTATTGACGGTTGGTCCAATATAAGAAACGAACCTGTAATATGTGCATGTGTTGTAAATGAGGATGGTAGTGTATTTTTGGTTAACACAACAGATACTTCTGGTAGTCCTCATACCAGTGAGTATTTGACAAGTTTAACTTTAAAAATTATTCAAGATACTGAGAAAAAATTCAAATGTTTTGTGAGAAGTGTAGTAACAGATAATGCTTCCAATATGTCAAGAATGAGACTGCAAGTACAACAACAAAAAAAAGTGATTATGTAAATATTACTACATATGGCTGTTCGGCCCATTTATTGAATCTACTTGCCAAAGATTTAAATGTTGAAGGAGTTATGAACAATATAGTGAGAATCATAAAGTATTTCCGAAATAACCATTTGGCAAAAGCATTATTATCTTCTGAAGGTGGATCATCACTTCCATTGCTAATTGAGGTATGTTGGAACAGCTCATGTGATTCACTTGAGGCATATTTGAAAAATTGGCATACACTGGTTAAAATTTGCGAAGAACATCGCAATAATATTGATAATGAGATAAATAAATTGGTTTCGAACATAGCCATTAAACGTAATGCTGAAGATCTGATGGCTCGACTAAAACCTATATCGTGCGCACTGGATTTAATTCAAAAAGAGAATTGCACAATCGCAAGGTCCGTTGTTATTTGGAAAAAATTAATAAACAATTTAAATGAGGGACTACACGACAGCACTGCGAAAAAAAAAGTTATTTCTAGGTACACACAAGCTGTTCATAAGTCCAACGAATATGAAGGAAAATATAAGTTTAACCGAAGAAGAAAAGCAAATGGCCTTGGAATGTGCAGCTGCAGAGTTTCCAAACATGTTACCAGTATTGTTAAGATTCCATGGAAAGTTATCCCCTTATAATGAGGTCCTGATGCAAGACTCTGTTATTTCAAGTATGACAGATATTGAGTGGTGGATGTCAACATTTTCACTAACAGATTTAGATCCTGCAGCGAAAAGTAGTATCAAACAACTTATGACAGCAGTAGCTTCATCCGCAGGAGTGGAAAGAATATTTTCATCCTTTGGATTGGTACATTCGGATCTACGCAACCGACTAGGAGTAGAAAAAGCCGGAAAACTGACCATTCTAATGAAGATTCTGAATAAGTAATAAGTTGCATTTGTATTTATCATTCGTTATTCAATCAATAGTTTCAGATTGTTTTGCAGAAATTGAGATTGAGATTTTTTTGTTTGAGTGAATAAAAGTTGAATTTTTCAAAGTGAATTAATTCAAAAAAGTCCGAATTATTTCAAAAAGTCTGACTTTTTTTACTTTTTTATAAAAGTCATGACTTATTCCAACCCTGATTTAAACTAGGGAAAGCACGGGGACATGACAAAATAAGTGCGGACATTCTAATGGCAATATCAGAAATAGCAGTGAGCTATCTAATAGAGCTCACGAACAAAGTACTTGAAGTAAAAACACATGACGACTAGAATTTGGGGATCATTACCCCCATATACAAAAAATGGCATATCAGACAATACCGAAATGACTGAGGCACCACATTGACTAGTACAGTGTTCAAAGCGTACGCCAGAATTTTGGAGAAGAGACTGAGTAAAAAAGTGGAACACACAATAGAAGAAACGCAGTTTGAATACAGACTATCAGGGGCACAATCGACGCAATGTTTACTATGAGACAACCAGGAGAAAAAGCCACTAAAAGAAGACCAGGTAAAAAGAGAGAATATATTGAAAACTCTTAGAAATACAAGAGTTAAACTGTAATAAGAGGAATACAGAGCCGATATAACCATAAGTATGTAAGAGTTAAGAAAGAAAAATCAGAACCATTTGAAATCACATTAGAGGTAGAACAGGGATGCACCTTGAATACATTTCCCATATTGTTCAATTAAGATACTTAAAAATTGACCAGATTCTTTATTTTATAAAAATAGTTGAAACAAACCAATGCCACATTCAGAATCGCTGTAACTAAATTAGGAACACAATATACACAAATCAAATTCAGTGGGTATCAAGTATCAAATTTTCCAATATTTACCTGACAAATATCCTACCAACTCTCGCTGTGTGGCGATGACAAGATAGGAACCTGATAATAGTTGTATGGTGCCTAAAAACCCACAAAAATCTTTTCGACTGCTAGCTGCTGGTATTATAATTCGGTGATTTTGATAGAAACTAATTTCCTCTGTTACCCTCTCGATTATTACTAGTTCATTCCCACATTTTGGTTCTAAATAGAATTTGTCTGGTGTTGTAAATCTACAATAGTTTAAAATAGAAATATAGATGTCTTGAGAAACCGCTATTATTCAACTTACAAAGTAAGATCACTGTATACTTCTTGCGATTTTAAGTTATTCATTTTCGCGAAGTTGTACTATTATTGGCGATTAAACCATATCTTAATTAAAAATAATTGTTCTTAACCTTTTGACAGTGCACTGTGAATTGTGATCATCTGACATTCTATTCTTCTTTTTTTAAGTACCTTTCACTCCAATGCTGGGACAGAACCAACGATTATACACCCTACCAGGATTGCTTATATCTGTCGCCCGTAAGCGGGAACTTACATACGTCACAAATGGACCACCGGCTCAGCTTATTTCATTAAAAATATACGTTTCCCATTTTTTTATTCACATACATTTGTTTATGGATATAATAATAATTAATCTTAATCCTTAAAGTGAAAATAAAAGGATTAAAAAGTCGAGTTTCGTCTAGGAACTAGATTTTCTTACCAAAAACTAGTTTTAAAAAACTGAATAACAGAATGGTAGAATAATAATGAATTATTTTTTTGTGCTATGTTATTTCGAAATCTTATAAGTAGAAATATAAGTAGTTATAAAATATAAATAAAATAACTTTATAATTCACATATGAAATAATTTGATTTGCGGAATCTTGCTTATAGTTTATTTTGCATAGAAAAGAAAGCAAATCTACGAGCAGTACTTATGAGTTAATTGATTGATTAGGCACAGAAACATCTATAGAATGTCATCTAGAATGTTTGAGGTATATTATTTAGAGGTTTAAGTAATGTCCATAGAACATCTAAGAGAATACACTGTATTGTTGTTGAAATGTTCCATTTAGATCATTGATAAGATGTTATTTTTTAGACATTGCATTAACATCGACAAGATGTTAAAAGGCATTTCAGAATGTAACAGAAATGTTGTTTTTAGTTCGTTATAAAGACTTCCTTTTGGGGAAGTTCTAGTAACATCACAGTAATGTAAAAAGGCAGCGCTTTAACATCGCTAAGAAGTTGAAACATCACAAAATTTAACATCCACAAGCTGGGCATAAACCGTTCTATAGATGTGCATGTGATAAAAACAAGAGGAAAAAAAGGAAGAACATTATCACAATGTGATGTTTAATTAACATAACTGTAATATTTATTTGCATAGTGGGTATGTAAACTCAGCATTATATTTTTGTTGCAGGGATAATAAAATAGACATCGTATGCAGCTACAAAAAATTTATTACTTAAGTAACAATTTTTAAAATCGTTTTAAAACGTCTTTCACTTTTTCTCTGGGGTAGACGTAATTGCCTTGGTAATTAGGTTTAAGTAGTTTCTTGTCCAGCAGTAAAACTAATAAAGCAGCAAACATTTCTTTGTTTTTATCGGATCTTCTTTCCTGAGAAGTGTTTTTCAAATCACTGGCAGTGTTACTTTTGTCACTCAAAAGTAAAGTTGAGACAGCAGTCTTTTTCAAGATTTAACTTACAAGTAGACCTAAAACAACATAAAATGTTAGAGTACTGCAAACGTCCAAATGTACCCCACGCAAGGGATACATTTGGACAACCTAGGGGTACTTGTGGACACCAAAAAAAATAGTATATAAAAATACCTGTACTTCAGTGAACAAATAAATAATAATAATATAAGTCGCTTTATATTAAATCTTCAGAAAACTCAACCAACTATGTTTAAATATAAAAATAAATTATTAAAATTATAAATTTATTATTTATTTATTTATTTGCAACGTTTTGAGAAACTTTCGGTGCAGTTTCATTGCACAGGATTGCATTTTAATTGTATAAACCAGCCATTCTCTAAGTGTGCTCTGCGGAACCCTAGGATTCCACAATACCCCCATAGGGGTTCCGCAAAGTCGAAATTGTCTACACCGCATTTTTTGTATTTCTATTTTTATTTCGGCTTTTTATTTATCAAAGGCGCCAACTCGAGTATTTTTGAGAATGTTCGAGATCGAGGTTAGGATTATAAAAGTGTCGATCGCGCCTCAACACTCATCAGTCGACGATTAGCGTTCGGACCTACTTACAAGCTAGCTTAGAACGAATTGCGAATTTTTAACTAAGTGTTTTGGTATTGTTCAACTTCTGTATTCTGATTTCATCAGTTTTGTACATTTCTTCTTTGGACTAAATTCTTCTACGCAGTAACATTATTAATAAAGAATAATGGAACGTTGGCTTAAAGGCGTTAAACATGTTGCAAAAACATCTTCTAACGGAGCCGAATGTTCAACAGCAGTACGCGCGGAGTACATAGCAATTACCGATCCACACGATTATGCAACGACGTCAAGCTCCACGGTTTCAAAAGCGAAAAAAAAAGAAGAGTGATGAATCATATATCAGTTTCGGATTTGTTCGAATTCCAACGGTTCACCTCTCTGCATGTTATGTAGTAAACTGCTTCCTAATAGTTCCAAAGGCACATGCCAAGTTGCGCCGACATTTGGAAACTGTACACCCCGAGTCTAAAAACAAGAATAAATAATTTTTTGTAAGTAAAAAAAAACAATTATTGGAAAGTCAAAAAGCTATGATGCTTGTAACTCAAACTATCAATGAAAAGGCCACGGAGGCATCATATTTAGTTAGCTATCGCATCGCACAGACAGGTGAAGCACACACTATCGCTGAGAATTTAATAAAGCCATGTATGTTAGACATAATAAAATGTATGTTTGATGAAAAATCTTCAAAGGATCTTTCTACTGTGCCACTATCAAACGATACTGTTTCACGGAGAATTCATGATCTGGCAAGCTACGTCAAACAAGAACTAGTGACAATTGTATTATTGGATCTTTACCCGTGCGTCATTAATATCTAATAATATAACCGACAAATGTCAAATTATTTTGTTATGTTCTTCACTATTGATAGAAAGAGATACCACTTAATAATTATGTTGGTTATGTTATCAGATATTAATGATGCACGGGTAAAGATCCCATAACTCAACTGTACACGTCTACAAAAACACGATTCGTCTTGCAAATGGATGGGTCGACTGATGTCGCTGGTCTGGCTATCTTGCTGGTTATCGTGAGATATCCATATGAAAGTTCTTTTGAAGAAGACATGCTCATGTATTCATCGCTGCCCACAAACAGTACCGAAGAAGAAATTTTTAATAAAATAAATATATTTTTTGAAGAAAATAATCTCAGTTGGCACGATTGCATTGACATTTGTACAACCCAAGGCGATGACGGGTAAAACAGCAGGAGCAGTCTCACGAATTGTTCACGGTTGCTAGTTACTTACACTTACTTACCCATTATACTAAATCACTCTACAAAAAGCAGTGCAATAAATATTAATGGCGTCTGGACAGCATCTGCAATCAAGTGTTTATACCACCTTTATTGTATGTTTTTATAGCTGTTTTGAGGGCACATTTTTCGACATTATGTTATAAGACTCTGAGATGAGAACTCGTTTCATTCTATGTAAAATTTATTCAATTTTTGTAATATATTTTGAATTCTTTTAATTTCACTTGACGACTTTTATTACGACGCACATCTCACGAACATTTTTGTCCCTCCGAATCCGGATACAATAAGGGTGGTATAAACACTTGACTGCAGATGCTGTCCAGTTGCCATAAATATTTATGGCTCTGCTTTTTGTAGAGTGATTTAGTATAATGGCAAATATATAATCTGAGTGTAAGTAACTAGCAAGTGTGAACACTAATAAAAAATAAAGCGCCTAATTGTAGTTCCAGCCATTGTATCCTGCATAGACAAGCACTTGCGATGAAGCAAATGCCGTCAAATGTACAATTAGTTATGGATGAAGCGGTAAAATAATTAATTTCATCAAATCGCGACCACTACAATCCCGATTGTTCTCATTATTGTGTGAAGATTATGGTAGCAAACATAAAACACTGCTGCTCCATACAGAAGTGCGATGGCTGTCTCGGGGTAAAACTTTAACAAGGCTATTTGAACGTAGAGCCGAGTTACAAATGTTTCTTTCAGATACTTCTTTTAATTTGAAAGACCGTTTGTATGATAAAGCTTGGTTGGCGACTGTCTTTTATGGTAGATGTCTTTTAAAAACTGAACGAATTAAATTTATCATTGCAAGGTAAACAGACAACAGTGTTCCAGGCCTGTAACGGAATAACTGCCTACAAAAGAAAATCAGATTTTTGGATTATTTGCGTTGGTAAGAGAAAAATAGAAAGCTTTACGTCACCCAGTGAGCTTGTTTGCGATGACTCAAAAATGTTTCAAGATGATGTATTTGAAGAATTGGTCCTATATTTCACTTCGATGCGCGCATCTTTTGAGGAGTATTTTCCCGAAGAACAGAAAACATGAATGAAACTGAATTCATGGATTCATAATCCTTTTTTACCCAACTTGCAAAAGCCTGAAAGTATGTCAAACGAGATATATGAATCTCTTTTAGAACTATCGTAAGATACAAATTGGAGTTACTGTTCAAAACGACGCCTCTCAACGATTTTTGGTGCAGAATTCATGTTGAATATCCAATGCTTGCCAAAATGGCTCTGAATATTCTTCTCCCGTTTCCAACAACATATTTGTACGAAACAGGATTCTCAACCTCTGCAGCCACGAAAACAAAATACCGCAATAGAACGGATGTCGAACCTGACCAAACCTGACATCAACCAGTTGATGGAAAACTTAGACTAGGAAAGAGAGAGTTTTAGAAACTTGTTTCAAACGTCAAATACATACCTGGAACGTTTCAATAACGTACATTACAAAGTACTATTTCTCACCTATGTACTCAAGCCAATCTTAAGTTATTCAATTAAATTTGTTGGCATAATTATGAAATTTTCATAGTTTAGTTTAGCTGTGTATTACACACCTAACATGAGCAAATAAGCAAATCATTTCCATGAAGCTATAACCTAAAAAAGGAAAATTTTGTAATTTTTTCGATACATGTAATTGAACAAGTTAGGATTGGCATATTGAAATGTATCAAACTTGACATCTTCAAAAATTTATAATACAATTTTTCTATAAAATGAGGAGGGAGTCAATATTTAGCCACCCCAAAATTTACATAGGATTTCCTATGTTTAATTTGACGATGTATCACCTGGAACATTAAGTAATTCGAACTTGTTTATACCACTATGGTGGAGAAAATAATAAGTATTTCACTAAAGGCATTTTTATGAAAACTAAATGGAAAAGAACATGAAACAATACTAACAGATATATACTTGTAAAATTGCCACTCTCAACTTTTTATTCAATCTATATTATATTTTAAAAATAATACTAACATAATTATTCAAAAGAAATGTATTTAGATAATTTACAAATTTTGGTTTATTTTTTTTCCCGGCGATCCAATCTGGCTCTGGCCCGTTTCAACCAACAAGCTATGGCGTTCTCACATTCTTTTTTAGAAGTTATTACTGAAATTTTGTCTGCTGCATCTAAAAACGGTGATCAGAATAAAATTACTCAACTGTAATTAAATTTGCATAACAGAAATAAAAATATAATTACCTATTACTGCTTTGGAAAGCTGAAAAACACTAAAATTATCTTTTTCTTTTCTTCCAATGTAGCTAAACTTTTCAGCTATTTCATCTGATATGGTAGATGCCAAGCATCTTTTTACGAATTCACCGACATTGGCCTCACCAATTTTTGCAAACATTTTAACCTGAAATTGAAAAAACACCAGTGATGTAAATCTGTGAACGCTAGTGTGAATTTTATTTTGCATCAGTATGTTTGCTCCAGCAAGAAGTTAGGAATGTTACAAAACAGTAAAAAGATGGGTAAATATATAGATATAGACCATTGATGAGAAAAAGAGACTTAAAACATCAAATCTATTTACCAGCAAAATATATTTTTCCTCATTTGCAAAAAACTCCTCAAAAATCTTAAGATCAGTCTCGGATGTAAACGGATAGTCCACATTTGACACCTGGCTCAAAATGGGTGTTTCAATTTTAGATTCTTCCCTGTCCGTTCGCAAAATAGCAGCATCAACTTTAACCAAGATGTCACAGCAAATATCTTTAATCATATAATGTCTTGTCTATGTTATTTGGATATCTTCTTGTAGAGCATACTTTACAAGCGCCATTACATTTTGGAAGAGTTGGAGTTTCTGAAACAATTTTAATTAAGCATTAAGTTTATATTTTTAAAATAGGTGGTATTGAGAGAAGGAATGAATCTAAAGTTATATATTTATATGCAAGGATATACGTTAATAAAATATTTATAGATAAATTGGACAAATGATTGAGAAGGGACTAAAAAATGTAGTAGTTTATCATATTATATGGCGAATTTTTAAAAATTTTGTCATTAGAAACAGATATAATGGAAAACTTTCTTATGTTTGAAACTTTTTTAACCAAATAAAGTTGCTTCTTGTTTTAGTTTTCGTCAAACGTTACATACACGTTTAATAAAATCTGTCCTAAAACATAATTCATACAACGTTTGAGAAACGTCTGGAACGTTCAGACCTAAAAATACCTGAAAGATACGTCTACGGAACGTTCAGTGTTAGTAGGGATAATACAGAATAAATATACTGCTAAACAATTTGTTGTTAGGTTAGGTTAGGTTCTTGTACAAGAAATTGAACCAAATCTTGTACAAGAAATTATGTAGTCTAAAACAGCTTTTATATAGTAATTTACTAAGTAAAGTAAGTAATAAGTAGTAACTGTTACATTATACTTTTATTATGCTTATTAATAAAGAATACATTTTTAAAAACAATTGTTTTATTGTAGGGTTTCATCAAGAATTTCGCTTTCCAAAAGGGTTCCGTCACCAAAAAAGTTTGAGAACCGCTGGTATCAACAATGTTTAAGTTTTCTATAGTGATGGGCAAAACCAGTAGACTTGGTTGTACTAGCACACACCGTACAGTACATGAAACTATACCGTACAGTACGTACCGTACAATTGTACGACGGTACCGAGCGAAGGAAAAGCGTGACCTTTATTACGTACTAAACGTATGAACAGTTTTAACTAGTTGTTGGGGTTCTATGTTGCGATTACACTACGATAGGCACAATATTTGCTGGTGTTGTAGGATCTACAAAATAATAATTACTCTATTATTTTATTGTAATTATTATGTGAGATGTGAGCATAGATTAGGGGAGGGATGTGAGTGTTGCTGGCTTCCGGTTGGGTGCTGCCAAAGTATAATGTTTGATTGTTACGGTGTACGGTCAGTACAGCAAAATTGTACGGCACGCACATCGTACATTAAAGTGTACCGTACATTTTGTACAACACGCACACGCACTTTTCCCATCTCTAAAGATTTCACTTCTAACCTTTATTTTCTTTCAAAAAATGACAGAACTTTAACGTGAAGATAGCCAGTTGTTAAAATTTAGACAATCAGGTTTGCCGTCATGCATCACAAAAAGTGAAAAACTAACTTTACCAGGTAACCAAACAAGTTGATTATGAAACAGGATGTCTATTGAGTTCATAAAGTAACTTTGGCCAAAGCGACCTTAAGGAGTTTATTATGAAAACGGCCGTTATTCCAAGTTTTATTTAGTTGATATAGATAATAAATAGTTCAAAATATAATTTCCATAAAATAGTTTGTGCAATAAATAATCCTTTAACGATAAATGAACAGTAGTGTGGCACAATGGGCCACTGTCCAAATGTGCCCCAACCCGTCTATCCGAAACTGCCCCACGCATCAACCAAACACAAAAGCGATTATAAATATTTCAAGGCTAGGTCTTTCCAAAGTTAAAACCGGACAAAATAAGCGGTTTTAAAGATTAAAACTAACTTTTCCGCATCTGTGGCCCTGAACAATATTCTATCATACAATTGTTACTTATATACACTTCGGGGGATGTATCGTGCTAACAAACCGAAATTTCTCCAAAAATGTAGTATATCTGGATTTATACGACCCGCTGTACTCGCTCTAGTCAACTGAAAATCATTAGGGTACATCTGTGATACACCTTGAACGATATTCAATCATAAAATTGATCAATCGTATACTCTCTGGAGGTTATATCGTGCTAACAAACTGAAAATTCTCCAAAAATGACAAAAATTGGGTACTCCAAGTACCATAGCACCCGTTGTACTGACTTTAGTGAGCTGAATATCAATAGGGTTCATCTTTGAGACGCTTTGAATAATATCCTATCATAAAATTGGTCACTTGTATATACTCCGGAGGCTGTATCGTGCTAACAAACTGAAACGTCTCCAAAAATGACAAAAATATCGTACTTAAAGTACTGTAGCACCTGTTGTATTGGCTTTGGTGAGCTGAAAATCAGTAGGGTTCATCTATGAGATGGCCTGAATAATATTCAATCATAAAATTGGTGACTTGTTGAGCCCCGGAGGCTATATCGTGCTATCAAACTGAAATTTCTCAAATAATGACAAAATATCGTACTTCAAGTACCATAGCACCCGTTGTACTGGCTCTGGTGAGCTGAAAATCAATAGGGTTCATCTGTGACATGTCCTTAACAATATTCAATCATAAAATTGGTGAGTTATTGCACTCCGGAGGCTGTATCGTGCTAACAAGACATGTAAGGGAAAGTGGCCGAAGACAACGACGACGACATACACACAGGATTTTTTTCTCTAAAAACGGGTTTTTCGTGTTGTTGTTGATGGAAAACGTAAAAATAACTTTTTTTGGGGTAAACCAATACTTTTCTCGCATACTACATAGGTTGGGCGGAAAAGTAATAAAGTCAAATATTGGTTATATTTTGCATATTTGTTTTATTCGGTAAAGGAATCTCAACAAAAATATTTACTCACCATACAGCAGAAACATTTACAAAAGTGTTTCAAAAGAACAAACTTAGTTAGAACAACGACACTACACATGCTCTGAATTCAGTGGCGGAGTAATGAATTTAGTGGCACGTCCAATTGTATCCCATGTCCCAATGTGCTCCCCTCTCCCCTAAAGTATTCAGAACAGACTGTTGATGATTCCACATTAAATGTATCCTTCCCTTTAGACGGAATGTATCCACTGTAGCATTATTCTTGTAGAAATTAAATCGTTCTCTTTGGAAACAGAGAAAAACAAAATTCAGTCCTTGTTTTTTAGCGGTAGACTGATTGTTGTTGCAAGATGACGAGGCACATATTTGACGTTCGTTAATTACGGAAATGCATACGTGTGGTACATTCTGGATTTTTTTCGTTGTAAATTGTACCTATGATACCTATAATATGAGTTCAATATTTTAATTATTTTGGTCTGTACAATTTTTTAAGTGAAAGTGCTTCTTAATTTTCCAATAACTAGAATTTGACGCTCGGTATTTCGGAAATGCAAAGGTGTGGTACATTATCGAATTTTCCTTGTAAATTATACCTTACAAAGTAAGGTCACTGTATACTTCGTGCGATTTTAAGTTATCCATTTTCGCCAAATTGAACTATTATTAGCGATTAAACCATATCTTAACTAAACATAATTGTTCTTTAACGTTTTAACATACGTTGTAATGCGAATCCTTAAGTTTTATATTTACAGTGAAATAACGTGCCTCGTATTTATAGAATTTCTAGATTGACAGAGAAGTTTACTTACCACCTCTATTAATAAACGACACCTTCAACATTAAAAAAACGTCAAAACATATGATAAATCATGAAATTAAGAAGGTTAGGTCCAGTGATGACGCGCATCCGACTTGAACGTGGCAAGCATTATTGGAAATAAGCAATCCTGTAGGGTTTAAAATCCTTGGGGCCCGACATATCAATAGATTATTGAATAATCTTCTTTTTTTAAAAAGATATTGAATCTACTATGGAGGGACTTTCTACCCTCCATAGAATCTACAGTTTACTTGAACCTAACCTTATTTGAATATAATTTTTACTCAATCTTTTGATAATTAACACTGTGATTAGTATCTTCATTTTTATAAACTTTTCACATTACGATGTTCTCATAAAAATAAGACTCATCTGATTGAATATTGTTTTTTCAAAAAAAAAAAATGTATCTATTCTATACTTTACTTAGTTGTTGCTAGTAAGTCACTATGAAAATTCTGTTTACCTACACTTTACTTCTCTAATTATCGTTTGAATGAATACTATAAAATAATAATCAAACTTTACTAAATATTTAAACTTTACAAACAAAATACACAAACTATGTAACACAAAATTCATGTTTGTTGTTGCGAAATGTTTGCCTTCATTCTATTTAATAATGAAGGAATATACTCCACTTGGACATCTACACATTTTGTCGCGCACTTTTCGAAAAATGCAGTAAATTTTTGAACCTAAAACATAATTTATTTCGTGAATCAGCAGTAATAGGAAGAGAAATAAAAAAGTGATATGTTCAATAATTACCTCGGAATCACTGGGGTTGGGTCCCATCTTAAGTTTAATGTCATCATTACATTCCATAACACATCTCTGTAATTTATTTTGAAGGTGATCCATTTCGGTTTGTACATATGATTGAGCCCAATTTATTTTTACAGAACAACTTTCTACACATTTCTGAACTTTTTCTAAGGACGCTTCTTTATTATCACAGCAAATGGCAGCACATCGATGCATATCAGCCTGGCAATTATTAAAATTAACATTTCAGTCTAATTTTTTGATATTACAACAAATTTCACCTGTTTTCTAAAATGGTACAATCTAAATAAACTCATGACTCACCTGCATTTTCCTCAAATATTGTAAATCCAATTCATTCAGCAGTTTGGTCATTTCTTGTTCCACTCTTTGTCGTTGTTGCTCAACCATTGTAATTATGTTCTATCAAAAATTACACTTTATTATTATAGAAATGCTTATATGATAAATAATACTTATTTTAATGAAAGTTTAGCAATAAAAACAGGCTTATAAAATTTAAAATTACATAACCTATACCAGAGATATACAACCTCTTCTTCAATCATAGAATACGTTGACTGTACAATACATTTGTCCAGTCAGTCATATGATAATTTTCTTATCTTTAGAAGTAAACTGAAAAAAAGGAATTATGTTGTTTTAATAATTATTTATGATAAATTAATTATAACACAAAATCGAAAATGAAGTTAGGTACGGTAATACTTGTTGCATAACTACTAGTGATTTAAAATGTTTGTTTAATGTATCCGCTTACAGATGGCGAAATCTGTTATTTCCCAAATACTTGGAAATACGTTTATTAATTAGGTTGCACGTTATAATAAAACAGTTTGTATTCTTACTGTGGTGTAACCACTTTATTGAAATAACGTGCCCCATTGATAAAACTCACGTTTATTTACAATAACTTTAATGCGTATAGATGGGGCACGTTATTTAAATAAAATTGATACACCACACTTACGATATTGATTTTCATCTATTTTGCTATTAGTAGTTTCAAAAATACGTCGTAGACAAAATAAATAAAGATGAAAAGTGAGTTTTACAAATTCACAATACTGGTTGTAACTAAATTTTATAACCAGAACTCTTCATATATATTGGTCTCAACAAATTGACAAAGAGATAAGGAATCGTAAATAATGTGTTTTGTCAAGGAATGTATGTCCTCAAGTCAAATAGCAACCTCGATCTTTTGATTTTAAAATAAGGGATTTTTTTTATTCATATGCATTGTAAACTAGCGAATTCGGTTTCTTAATTTTTTCTTTAAATTAATGAAGAAATCGTTTATACTATAACAATATGGTCCAATGTTTTAATTTTTATGAAAAATTAGATATTGTTTTTGATGTAGGTATGCCAAACAAATTAGTATATGCTGGAAATAGGATGCTCTTCCTCCAATGAATAGTGCTGCAATTGCAACTGTGTGGAATTTTATAGTTAGTATGTACTATTTATCAACACATTATCCTAGTTGCAGTTAAAAGTTCGAAAACGATAAACTTGTTTTTAAATTTTTTCATTTTATTATTAAAGTGCAACAAAAGAACTAACTAACAAAATATGGTTTTCTACAATATATATGTTTAATAAAAGTCTCCTATTTCTTGCTACGTTGCATTGTGCAAGAATGTAACTCTTCCACCCCTGGATGGAAACGCATCCCTCAAGGATGTGGTTTCAGGACATCAAACGACAATTTCTACTTCCCATGGTCGTTGGCTTCGTTGATGGTAGGACGCACATATTTTTCTTAATATCCAAAATCCTAGAATGGAACCCAAGGGTAAGTATAACAGGACTGTCCATATACTTGTTCTGGAATAGTAAACTGGAGTACCAATATTTTCTAAATTTTCCTTTTGAACTTGCAGCTTGGTTTTAATTTCTTGATTTTCTTTTAAACTGATACTTCTAAGGTCCAGTGACGTTGGGTCAACTTCTTGACTTTGGTTTCCAAAATTCAGAGCCAAATTTATTACTTGGAGGTGAACGTCAACAAAATTGAATTTGCTTGGTTTCGTCGTTACAAACGTTAGGGATTGTATGTGAACAATACTACCTAGAGCGGATTCTAATAATAACTTCCTTCTTAGGTGCAGTGATAATGAACAAATTCAAATGATTGATATAAATAATATGAATGATGACGAACTTAAAAATCACTTTAGATTGCTTAGGACTGATATAGTACACCTAAAATTGAAGAATCTGCTGCAATTACCAGAACATTTCATCACCGAAAGTGGAAATAGTGTGGATGGTAGGTAAACAAAACCACATTCTTATTTATGTGTCTTGAAGAAAATCTCTAATTACCATAAATTTCAGGATTTTAGGTGATATCCGATATACGTTGCCTGAAATATGAAAATACTGAGATACGTTTTAAACTTCGCCATACTGAGGATTACAAGTTGTTAGTAAACAGATCAAAGACAAATAACTAAGAAGTGGTTCCCCTGTATGAGGAAATGCTCAAAATTAAAAAAAGATAAGTGCAAGTACATCTGCAAGCCCTTAAAGCAGTTTTGTCATAAGACGAACGGTTTTGTTGTTATTCTCTAAAGTACTAAAGTGTTATCGAACTATTATAATATTGTTGTGTGCCTAAAACTGCAAAAAATGTTTTGAATACTGGAGGGACTTTATTCCTTTACAACCAGTACCTGGTTGTAGTAGGTCTTTATTTTTTTACAATAATTAATCTTTTATATGTAACTTTTGAAACGTATAATAAATTAATGTATGAATTTGAACTTGTACTTTATTTTTGCATACTTTTAATTAGGCAACTGCTCCTTAATACCTATGAACAAACTGAAGATTAATTATACAAATTTTTACTACATTGGACATAGGTATTATTTAAATTATGAGAAACTGATTTTTATTTTATGGGCCAATCAAAGATTCTGTTATTATTTTTTTCATTAATCTGTACAATTTTATTGCTCTCTTGGCAAATTTTGCTAAAGTAGATGCAGAATCATCGACGATATACTGAATAACGTTATTAAAATTAATATAGTTGTTAACATAGACAAACTAAAATATATTAATATTTGTCATATACGTAATTGTATATATTTGTATTGTCTTTGGTTGTTAGTTTCAATACAATCACAGAACTGAAATAGCTATTCTACTTCTGTGAAAAGTGTGTCAAACATGTCAAAACTAAAGATCTTTAACTAAAAGTTTCCCTTCCTGTATTTTATTTAAATATAGGATATCCTTTATTTACATAAAATCATTAATGTCGTACTTAAGAAATGCGCATGCGTATATGTCAAAATAAAGGAATCTTCTAATAAAGGATTTCTCAAAAGACGTTTCAATAACTCTCTAGTAACTTAATGAACGTTCCAATTTGAAAAATCTGTTAACTGTAACTTTATATGTGAGGGTAACCAACATAAATAAATTAGCACCAAAATCCCTAAGAGCACTTTTATTTTTGTACGTTCATAGTAAATAGTATGTAAAACTCGTATCACAATGACTTTTTGTAGTACTCGTGCTTTGCGCACTCGTAGTACAAAAGGAGTGATTGTGATACTTGTTTTACAATATACTATTTCATTGGATGTATCGATTTGATATCGATTATTTTTTATTCGAACTTCTCCGTATATGTATATGTATCCGTATCCCGACAAAAACCATTATTCTGTACTATTAGTGCTATTTTACAGGTCTTCTTTGATATTGGTTTGGTTTGATTATAACCAGAAAGCTCATTTTTAGTTTTATTTTTTACTTTTACCAAAGAATAGTGTTTTGACCATCCTGGTTTTAGCACGAAACGATACGTTATCTGCTAAAAAGGTTTTCTTGACAACTTCTTTACGTCAACTTAACTCCAATACGAATACGGATACGTGTAAAAACTTATGACAAGCTAAAAGTGTCTACTGTTTAATATTTCAGTAACAGCTACCCGCTTATTTTTGGCGTCTGTTAAATTTCTAACACAGTGAGCAAGGAGAGTGAAATTATACGATCAAACAACGATTCAAAATTTTAAGAAGACAAAATTTACTCAAAAATACTACTAACTGACAATATCAAATATAACTATAACGGAACATGAACACAGAGTCTAAAAAAATCATGACGTGTCATTCTTGCATGCTATGCTCACTCCCACTATAAATTTTGTCATGTTTATTTAGTTATACCACCCGTCGCCGGTAGCGCTACATAATCAATGAACTGTCAGATTTTTAAAATCTCGCCATTTCTATAACCTCCATCTCATTTTGATACTTCGATCGCCATTATCAGCCATTGCTTTCGTTTGTATATTATACGGTTATTATTATATTAATTTGTATAAACAGACATTTTTGTGCTTATCAAGTGATTGTGTATATTAAACATTAACAATATGGTTCAATACTGTATTGTTCCCACTTGTAAAAATACAAGTAAAGACATTAAAATGCATCTCCTTCCTAAACAAACTTAAAAGCAAATGCAGTTCCAAACTTATATATAACAGCACCAACAAGAAGTATGGAGGAATTACCTGAGAAGAACCAGGAAATTGTTGAATCCCAAGGTAATGTACAATACTATTGTGGAAATTGACCCATATCATAAGTAGTCGTAGCAAAAACTGGTTTTAGGAAATGTATTTTAATCTGACAGCGAAAAACACAAAAATGTAATTAATTGTAGTTTCATCAGCTTGCTTCATAATTATGAGGAGCAGCCCAGTAAATATGAAAATTTAGATTTGCTACACTATAATTGAAGTTCTCACTAGGAATCGTTTTCAGTGTGTGCTATTGAATATGTCAAAAATAGACAAAGCCACAAACTTTGTTGTATATTACAAAAGTTAAAAGCGATTTGGCCTATTTATTTTTGTTTTGCTATAAAAAATTTTCTGATGATGCTTTAAAAAAGTTTCATTTTGACTTAGCAAATATAACTAAAGCTTTTACTATTAAAGGTTCAGAGTCATATCCTGCCATCGCCTCCTGCAGCACTCCAACTACCTCGAACACCATTCTTACTACATTAAAGACACCCAGCAAACGTAAAGGTACATTTTTAGAGTATGTAGAAAGTTTACTGTTTTGACCCTTACTTTGTTGAAACTAACTGTTTCTAAATAATTCCAGACTATATTTTAAAAAGTAATATGTAAAAAGTAAATCGCAATAATAAATGTAAGTAAAAAATAGTACATATAATATTTTTTCAGATATTAAACAAAGATTGAATTTACTAAGCCATGGAGATTCAAGTAGAGCCATTCAGCTAACGCCCAAAGCTAGAAAATTTTATGGAATTGCCAAAAACATGGTTTCACTAGCCAGAAAAATTGACAGACAAAATTCCGGTGTACGAAAACAACTGTTTGAGATTAAAAAAAGAGTTGAATTATAAATAAATCTAAATTTGGAATAAGTAAATTGATTTGTTTCCTGTTTTTTCATGAATAAAAATAATGTGTTCAAGCAGTCTTTTATTTTGGAATATTAATTCCACTTTTCATAAAATTCCTTATTAATAGCGTTGTCGATTGATAAAATTGGTGTAAGCTAATGTATTCTCGAGCCCTTTAAAAAGGTGCATGAAAATACATTAGAGCTCACTATTTCTATCTGTTGAAAATAAATAGCAAAAATAGTTATTTCCATATATTTCAAAAAGCCCGCTGGTTCTATATGCAGCGCTATAGCGGTGGGTTGAAGAAGTAAAATAACATTGAATAATTATTCAGTAGAGTGGCCCATCTATTGTATATTATATTATCTTATCTATGCATTCTTGAGTGCGTCAACCATTGAATAAAAAGTAAAGGAAGGATAGCTACTATCTACACTCATAGAGAGAAAGCAAGACGGAAGTAGCCATCTTGAACAACCAAGTATGACTCATTTTATTTTGTTGTTGTATTGGTTGGAGAGTACGTTTTTGCTTTTGGAAGTTTTATAATAATTTTATAGTGTTTTTCATTAGTTTTTCTTGTATTTTTGTTTTGTATTTAAATAAGTGTTTATTAGGATTAATTAGAATAGTGTTTTAAGTGTTGAAACATTAGTAATTAGACTACAAACAAAATGGTTAGTTGTGCAGCCTGCGGTTGCTCCAATACCCCTAAAAATAAGTCTTTAGGCATCACTTTTCATAGGTAAGTTGTTTTCTTTTATACTTTAATTTATATTAATTTTAAATAATATAAAAGATGCAAAATAAACATTTCATACTTTGATGAATGACAAGGTTAAGACATAGGCGTAACATAAAAATAAAAATAGTAAGTTAACTGTTGTAACACTATACATTTAAGAAATATTTATTTGCATTTTTTCAAATTGGATTTATTTATAATGTTTAAATATTGATTATAAAAGTTTGATGTATAAAAATATGTTTTTAGTTTTCCTAAAGATTGTCAGAAAAGCAAATTGTGGACGAATTTTGTTATGCGCCTATGGTAAAACGGATATTGCCGTCCGCCATATGCAACAACCATCCTGATCAACCAAACTTGTGTTTATTGCTCCTTCCTTTACTTTTTATTCAATGGCGTCAACGGTTCATTTTCAACGGTTTCTATTTCGTCCACAATAGGGACCGAGAAAGATGACGATTATGCCATCTGCCGTGAAAAAACACAAACAATGTGATGTAAAAACTATTAGTACTTTTGTATAATCAGGGTTTTTAAACGTTCATTTTTTAAAACTGATATTAAATGTTTGTGATGCCGTCATCAAAAGTATCTTTCTGTATTCATGGCTGTTCAAATATGCTGTATAAAAATACTACGCAGTTGAAATTTTATAGTTTCCCCGAAAGTCCATTGAACACTGCGTGGATAACCTTAAAACGTCAAAAATGGACAAATGGAGTGAAAACCCAAATGTAATTAAAATGCTCTAATTAAAACATTCTATTAACTACTATTATGTGTATAATCAGTATGATACTACACTTGGCAGCTATTAGAAAAGTTCTAAATGTTTTTTTTACATAAATAAAAGATTATTATCGAGAGAATAAAATGTTGTTTTCTGTACGATTTCATTGATTTTATAAAATAAAAACTAGTTATGTGCTTGCTGACTTTAATATTATTTAATATTTAATATATATATATATATATATATATATATATATATATATATATATATATATATATTGAACCAGATATCATGGATATTAAGAGAATTAGTTCTATAGGAATATGTTGCTAATATGAAAACATATGAAAATAATATAATTTAAGAAAACATAATTAAAAGGAAACACTTTTCTTAATTAAAAAGCATATCAAGTAAAGATATATTAAATAATTAGTCAATAACAATTTAATAAATGAAGAAATTACCTCAATAATAACATAAAGTTTAGAAATTGCCTAACAAATGTAATGGAGTAAATAAAGTTGCCTAACACGATGAATATCTTCTATAACGTAATCAGCTGTTCATCTGAAAAGAAACAATTATTAGAATAGTCAAGTCATGATAATTATAAATATAAGCAGTTACATTATAAAATAAATACAAATATTTAGTAGAATAGGGGAGTATAGTTTCTCAAAGATAAACTATTAAAAACATAAATAGAAATGATATAGTGTCAGTAAAATGAACATAGAATCAATAAATAATAATTTATTAAAGGAGTTAGTATAGATAATTTAATACAAAGATTAGATAGAGATTACATAAAAGGATTTATGATTTAAGTAATATAATTGTAACAGTTATAGACTGTTAATAACAATATTAGATATTGAAATATTTAAAAAGTATCTATCTATGTATATAACCAATTGTTAATTTATTTGTATGATAAAAACTCAAAAGACTCTCTACAAGTGAATTAATAATGTGAAATAGTAAATGTATGAACTTTTCGACTAAGTAAACAAAATTAAATAATTCAATTGCATAGGACAATATTTGACAGATCAAATTTTCAATCAACAAGTAAAGAAACAAACTTTTGTAAATAGTGACCTGGAAAAAACAATATACTTGTTTGTTGAAAAAATTTGAGAATCGAGAGGAAGCGTAGGGAAGTTGGAAGCTGACGTCGAGATATGTGGACTTTGTGTTATAGTTGTTTAATATCGTGGCATGACTTTTTGTATAACGGCTGTAAACGAAGGACCAGCTCAAAGAGAGCAATAAATAAATGGCTGTGTGGATGAAGGAACTGTTATGTTAATGATTATACATAAATTCGTGACGAAAATCCAATACTTTCTATAAAAATTTTCATTTATTCGTTTACCGTGACATATATATTTTTTTTTTACGTTCTGTCTCTATTGACATTACATTACAACTTTCTTTTATTTTTTTCACAACTCGCTTGCCAACACAATCGACAGTCGATAAAAAAGTTTTCTTTAACAATAAATACAGGTTGACAGCACTCGGCTGACACTGTTGCCTTTTCATAATATAACAAAAAATATAGAACAAATATAAACTTAACATGCCGCCCGCCTTGAAAAGCCCACTTTTCAATGAAGATAAGTATGATAGAGGATTGCGGCACAACAAAACAGTACATATATACATTTCGATTAAAATATATATTTTTGGAAATCAGTTCTCGATTGGTAGCGCGCAAACTTTAGAAATGTTTCTTTTCAAAATATTACCATTTGCCATTCGAACCGAGACTACGCGCACCACATTGTCAGTACCATAATGTAATTCCACAACACGAGCGAGAGGCCATTTTAAAGAAGGTAAGTTATCTTCAATTAGAACGACCATGGATCCAACTTTTAAAACGGGTTCAACATCAAGCTTCCATTTGGAGCGAGTCTGCAGCTGGCTTAAATAGTCCTTTGACCATCGGTCCCAAAATTGTTGCTTGAGTTGTTGTAGTCGATAGTATCGATCCGCTCTGGAAATTTTAGCTTCTTTGAGGTCTCCTTCTGGTAAACTTGCTAATGAGTCGCCAATAAGGAAATGAGAAGGAGTCAAGGGTAGGAAATCGGTAGGGTCATCGGATAAAGGGCTCAAAGGACGTGAGTTCAAGCAAGACTCAATCTCCACCAGTAGCGTGTACATTTCCTCGTAAGTTAAATGTGATTCACCGAGTACGCGTTTAAGATGGAATTTTGTGGACTTAACCGCAGCTTCCCACAAACCACCCATATGAGCTGATCTGGCTGGATTAAAATGCCAATTTATTCTGCCACGTGCCAAAAAATTTAAAACTGAATCGTTATGTTTTTTATCATTAAGAATATCATAAAGCTCACTAAAATAATTGTTAGCTCCTACGAAATTCAACCCATTATCGGAGTAAATATCACTAGGCTTTCCACGTCGAGAACAAAATCGTTTTAAAGCATTTAAAAAACTATGTGTTGTTAAATCTTTAACTAACTCTATGTGAATTGCGCGAGTAGCGAAACAAATAAATATACAAATATAAGTTTTAACTAATTTGCTTCTTCTTAACGTGCCTTCTTTAACTAAAATAGGACCGGCGTAATCAATAACGCAATTTGAAAATGGCCGACTTGGATTTATTCTTGAACTAGGCAAGTCACCCATAATAAATTTACAAGGTTTTAGATGGGCTCTATAACATCTAATACAAGATTTTACTATACGTTTTACTGCATTTTTTCCATTAAGTGGCCAGAAATTTAAACGGATAATAGATAATAAATTTTGAGTTCCTGCGTGAAGATACTTTAAATGTTGATCTAAAATTATTAAATCAGTGAGTTTATGTTTATAGGGTAAAATAATTGGGTGCTGTTGATCAAATGTAATTAAAGATTTCGATAATCGACCACCCACTCTTAAAATATTTTGACTGTCTAAAAACGGTCGTAAGTTTAAAAGTTTACTTTGTTTATTTACGTTTTTTGAATTTGTAAGATCTGCAATTTCTTGTTTAAATATTTCATTTTGAGCTAATTTGATTAATTTGTTTTGTGCTTCACTCAAGTCTTGGGTAGTTAACACCTGAGACTTAACGTTATTGTTGAGCTTTTCTTTATTTAAACAACGATTTTTAAAACGTAAAATATAAGCTGTCACGTTTAATAATTTATAAAAATTTGAATATTTTTGAAAAATGTCAAATTCGGTTTTTTGTTCTTGAATTATTAATGAAATTGGTTGATTTTTTAATTCGAGTAAATTTTGAACATCATTAAAATTAGATTCACGATCATGTTTGTAAATTAAGTTGCTCTTTAAAAATTCGGGCCTGTTTATCCAAGACTTATGTTCGAGCAAATCTTTAGGACTTAATCCTCGAGAAATTATATCTGCGGCGTTATCCTTTGTGTTTACGTGTTTCCAATTATTCACGTTTGAAATTTCAGTAATTTTTACTACGCGGTTTGCAACAAACGTTTTTAACTTACAAGGTTCAATCTTTAACCATGCTAATACAATCGTCGAATCTGTAAAATACGTTATTTTGTCAATATGAATGTCTAAAGTATTTTTTATTTTAAAAATTAACTCAGCTAATAAAAGAGCACCTAATAGCTCTAAACGTGGTAATGTTTGTTTTTTAAGTGGAGCAACTCGAGACTTTGCTGTAAACAATGTTATTTCTTTTTTGCCATTCACTGTAGATGATAAATATACGCACGCGCCATATGCTTTTTCAGAACTGTCACAGAAACCATATATTTCAATTATTTTTGCGTTTGTTAACAAGACGTGCCTATTAAATTTTATTTCATTTAAATAACCAATTTGTGTGACAAATTCGAGCCATATATTTTTTAGTTCTGCAGGTATATTTTCATCCCAATCTAATTTTAGATGCCAAAGTTGTTGCAAAATTAATTTCGCTTTAATTATCGCTGGACTGATCAAACCCAACGGATCAAAAATTTGGGCAATTAACGACAGAATCGAGCGTTTGGTAATACTTTTTTCATTTACATCTAGCTTTAATGAGTATCTTAGTACATCCTCATTAGCGTCCCAAATTATTCCTAATGTTTTTAATTGTTTTTCATCTTGAAATAATACAAAATTTTCATCTTGACTGCTGACTGAATTCTTTATATAAGTTAAAACTGATTTGTTGTTTGATGACCATTTCCTTAATTCAAAATTTGCGCCCGTTAATATTTTTGATCTCATGGTAAATTTCTATAGCTTCTTGTTTAGAATCTACACTGGTTAATAAATGGTCCATGTAAAAACATTTTTCAATAATTTGCGATGTTCGTGGATATTCTAATTTATTCTGTAACGCTAACTCTTTTAAACAGCGTGTCGCTTGAAACGGTGCACTTGAGGTGCCATACGTAACCGTGTTAAGTTCATAAATTTTGATAAGTTCATCTGGTTTTTCTCGCCAGATTATTTTCTGAAAACAACGTTCGCTTGGATCTATATCTATACATCTATATATCATTTTTATATCAGCGCTCAAAACATAAGCTCTTGAACGTAATCTGAGCAAAATGGAATATAAATCCTCCTGAATAGTCGGGCCTGCTAAAATTAAATCATTGAATGAAATATTTGTACTTGACCTTGCGCTTGCATCGAAAACAACTCTACATTTCGTGGTAACTGCCGAGTCTCTCAAAACTGCGGTATGCGGTAAGAAAAATGTTTGTCCTTCTATTGAAGTGTCCGATTCTAATAATCCTTTAAATGTCATGTGTCCCATGTTTTCATAGTCTCGCATGAAATTGATATATTGCGATTTTAAACCGTCATTTTTTCCAAGACGTACTTCCAAATTTTTAAAACGATTCAAAGCCATAATTTTTGTATTTCCCTATAAATCATGGCATTCTGGATTAAAAGGGTATTTTACGATAAATTTTCCGCGTTCGTCTCGTTTTGTGGTTGCCTTAAAATATTCTTCACAATACTGATCACTTTTTGACAACAAAATTTTAGCATCCAGCTCTTCAATTTGCCAAAATTTGGTTAAAGGATCATTTAATTGCTTATTCGATATTTTTGTATTCACGTTACAAACTTGCATTTTATTTGATTCCTTATTTAAATGAAGATTGCCGCTTATGATCCATCCCAAAGATGTTTCTTGTAGTACAGGTTTATTTTCTCCTAATTTTAATTTACCTTCTTTTAATAAGTCAAAGAAAATACCTGCTCCGAGTAATAAATCTATCTTTTTTGGTACGTTAAATTGTTCATCTGCTAGTTCGAGTCCTTTTGGTAACTTTAATAGGGTTTTATCAAAATTAATTAACGGTAATTTTGAAGTAATTTGAGATAAAATCAAAAATTGTAAGTTTAATTCAAAGTCTCCATTTTTTGATTTAATCTTTGCACATGTTTTATAATTTATTTTCACTAATTAAGTTCGATTGACTACCTGAGTCGAGTAACGCAGTACATTTAATCCATTTTTTACTATCGTTTTGAATAAGAACCGTTGCAGTGGATAATAAAACTTGATTCGAATCAATAATCGTGTACGTGTGGGTTGCTTGTATATTTTCTTCATCGAAATTACCATTTTGTGTATAATTTTCATCTGATTGATTTATTTCTGATGATATATTCTGGCTTCTTGTCGATATAGTAGGTCTTGAGTGTTGTGACGTTTCATTTTGACCAGGAGCGCAGAACGTGCTTGTTTGCTGATTGACCCTCGAATCGGCTGATTCTCTTGGCTGCGCATACGCCTGACGCGACGATTGTTGTTGCGAGGCAGCGTTGCCATATTGTGAACGTTGTATCGGATTTTGAATGTTTTGTTGAAATTGTCTGTAATTGTCTACGTGTAATGCGGTGTTATGTTTTAAATCACATTTTTTACATCCTCTGGATAAACAATCTTGTTTAAAATGACCAGATCTTAAACAGTTGGTGCATAATTTGTGTTTATATAATTCCTGATATTTTTCCTTAATATTTAAATTAATAAATTTTGGACATTGATAAATAAAATGATTTTTATTACAAGTTAAACATGTGTTTTCATTTGATGTGTTTATAGGTGATTGAACGTGTCCCACTATCCTTAAGTTTGTGTTTTGTTTTCTGAATGGTGTTTTAATACGTGAAGAAGTGAATTCATTGGAATTATTGTGTTTTAAACTATCCATGGAATGAACGGCTTATGAAGTGAAGCACTTTTTTGTTAGAAATTCAGTGAATTCTGACATTGTTGGCAAACTTTGATCATTTTGTTTGTTTTCCCATTCCTTTTTCGTTCGGTCATCTAATTTTTGCAAAATTATTGGAATCAATAAAGCGTCCCACATTTTAACAGGTAATTGCAATTTTTCCAATGCAGATAAATGTTGATATAATAAATCTAACAATTTTCTTAACATCGATGAAGATTCTCGTGTAATGTTCGGTAATTCGAACAATAATTGACATACGTGCGTGTTTATAATAGCTCTACGATTTTCATATCGTTTTCTTAATAAGTCAAAGGCAATTGTGTAATTGTTGGCCGTTAAATCCAAATTTTCTATCAGTTTCAATGCGTCATCCTGACAACATGATTTTAAATACATTAATTTTGACACCTCGCTAATATCCTGTCGGTTTTCTACCAAAGCTTCAAATTGATCGCGAAAACTAAACCAGGTTTCATATTTTCCGTAAAATTTGGGCAAATTTAAATCAGGAAGATTGGCAACAACGCTTTTATTTTGTAAATTAGGACTAAAAGTAGTTTGAAATTGAGACTGTTTTATATTGAAATCATTTAATTGATGAAATTTAGCAATAATCTTTTTTGATTTAGAAATTTCCATGTAAAATAACGATTCGGTGTCTAACCTATCAGCCTTTTCATTGGAATCTAAAAATTCTAAACGCGTTTGGACCCTATCAAACTCTAAAAAATCGTCTTCGACGCCTTTTAATCGACATTCGATTTGAAATTGGTCAAGGTTTTCTTCATTTTGCGATAAATAATTTGAAAACCGATCTAATCTATCCCTAATAACCTGTCTTACGTGCGATAATTCTGAAATTTCAACTTCATCAGAGCTAACATCTATGTTACAGTTTTTTTGATTCTTTCGCGGCATTTTTCTTGGCATATGACGAGAATGATAGCTAATTTACGTTTATAATGTATAAATATCCTAAACAATAACGAGAATTATTTTTTCTTTAGAAACGAGTATCTTAAAAGCGTGTTTAATTTGCGAATTAATGTTTGACAGGAATGTCACTAAGTATTACTTGAATTAACAAATAACGATGTAATTATTACTTTTATACTAAAATAAGACGTGCGATTGATTTAAATTATCGATTTAAAATCAATTAATAACGAGAAAACGTACGATACGATACGATAGAGGCTAAGCTGATTTTACACACTTTAAAGGAAAGGAATGATTGGCAGGAATTAAAGCGGTTAAATAATTAGAACGAGCTCACCGGCATTATTGTTTCTATATATGTTCCTCCAGGTCCACCAGGTCGCTGTAGTTTCAAATCTGGCTCGAAGCTTCCATGTTTAATATCGTGGCATGACTTTTTGTATAACGGCTGTAAACGAAGGACCAGCTCAAAGAGAGCAATAAATAAATGGCTGTGTGGATGAAGGAACTGTTATGTTAATGATTATACATAAATTCGTGACGAAAATCCAATACTTTCTATAAAAATTTTTATTTATTCGTTTACCGTGACATATATATTTTTTTTATGACGTTCTGTCTCTATTGACATTACATTACAACTTTCTTTTATTTTTTTCACAACTCGCTTGCCAACACAATCGACAGTCGATAAAAAAGTTTTCTTTAACAATAAATACAGGTTGACAGCACTCGGCTGACACTGTTGCCTTTTCATAATATAACAAAAAATATAGAACAAATATAAACTTAACAATAGTGTTCCCGAAAATTTCATGAAATTCCCGAAATAACTTGATAAAATTTAACAAATATTATTAAAAACAATCCTAATAATACTCACAGATAATCAGATCCAGTTTTTCTACAAAAATCAGTCAAATTTCTCCAAAATTGGTGTTGGAACTTCAGAGGAGTCTTCCTGGGGTCCAGAAGCGTTATCCCAATTCCAGAGCATCAGTTCAGTGTTCTTTTAAAATATTATTGGCCAATAATAAGAAAAAAAACTCAAATAAGTGCTTAATTTCGTATTTTGATGAACATTCACGGCTATGATCGATCTAAAATAAAAAAGAAAACGGACTTTATTTAGTTAGTTAATAAAATAAATCATTAACATTATCAAAAAGGCCTAATTCAAATAAATAAAAAATATGTACTTACGCCATTTTATCAGAAGAATGATGCTTAAATTAATTTCCATGTAATATGTCCATCTGTATATAAATCTTCTAATTCTAATTTTTCCACAGCATATTTGTAATATTCCTAAGTATTTTTTCCACATAAATTCTTCTATGTGTTGAACCATTTAAGTATTTATTATTTGTTAATATGATGTGCATCTAAAGATCACTGATGCTCTATCTCGCATTGTAAAAACTATGTTCATTTTACGTTTGAAGTCCGCATGACTGGATTTTGAGCATGCGCACAGTAGAAAATATAAAATCGATAATTTCTTTAGAGGTAACCATTGGCGTCTCAACGTATAATTATTAAATTGAAAATTTTTATTTTAAAATTAAATGTTGTTTAAAGTAAGGTGTTTCTTTTTATTTAAATAAAGGTAATACATTTTTTAAATGCCAGGACTCAAAGAGTAGAGAGAGTTTCATGCTTCCGCTTAAAATAACAATACATCACAAATATAATATAAAAATGATTAACTGAGCTAGCCACATCAAAACAAAATTTTCTACATATAAAAATAATAATTATCTAAACTTAATAATAAGTAAGTAAGTAAAAACAAATCAAATCATAGTTTAATATATATATATACATATATATATATATATGTATATATATATATATATGTATATATATATATATGTATATATATATATATATATGTATATATATATATGTATATATATATATATGTATATATATATATATATATATATATATATATATATATATATATATATATATATATATATATATATATAGCTGAAAAGCGAAAAACGCCGTGATCGTTGCTGTTCAATTAGAACACAAATTGAAGAATATCTTTTTTGGGGATTGCAGCAAAAGAGGAAAAATACACTCTATTCAATTCTCCAAGCTTTCGTAAATCTTTATTTACATCATCAGGGAATTACAATAAGGAAAGAAAAACATAAATTATAAAAAGTGTTCTTACAAACATTTCTACAACTTACATTGATCGAGATTGCATCATAGATCTTGAATACAGGAAAAGTGTACAACAGTAAGTCATTAGAGAAATAGGTCCAGTCGGCAATACATTTGCCTACTACTGGTTCAAATTTAAAACATTTTAACTTTTTACTTTTTAATAATGTCTTAAACATTATACTGTTTACATCACAATGTTTTTCTTATTTAACACCAGGGCGCTCTACTTTCGATAGAAGTGCTGCCTCTATAGTTCGGTCTCGATCCCTATGCGCTAGCATAGCTCACAGTTTCCAACAGAGTGCGATGTATGTTAACATATTTGTAAGTTTGCTGTTCTGTCAGGTACTTTGGCTGATGGCAACCCTGTAACGTCTGACGGATGGCGGACCTAAGTTAAGTGAGCTGGGGATCGGGGGAATGACAGATAACGTAACGAGAGACTGACAGTTAAAGGTGAATATTAGCTATATATTCCGTATATACCCAGAACTTACCATAATTGGTTAGCGTGTTTCAGCCTGGTTTTCTTAGTTGGTGAGTGACCTCCAAAGATTTACGGAACGATTGTCAAATGTCAATGGTCAGTTGTCATAACATTTCGAATTTCGTATCAGCCATAAACCACGTGGTATCGGCCTCAGATAAACAAATAAGTGCTTCTTTTTTATTCCTTTGTTCGTATATTCTATCAAGACCTATTCATTTAGAAGAAATGGACGAGGCAGCTGCGTATTTCTTTTTGAATATGATGGATGGTACATCATAATCTGATCTTTTACAATTAGATCCATTATCCCTAATCTCGTTTTGCAATGCCCACACGAAAAAGTTTCGTCACCCTAGAAAACAAAATGGAAATAGAGTATATTGGCATAGACTTTTTCGGTTATTTTTACAGTTTATACTTACTTCATTCATCTCGGAAATAAAAAATAAATGTGATTTTTCTGTGAAAACAACTTAGAACCGTTTTACACGTACGAGAATGATTGCGAAATTTACTCTGAAAATATTATTTAGAATTTTGATATGTTTTAAAAATATTTCATCGCTTGTCTGTTTGACATATAATAACAAAAACTTTCATAAACATTTATATCATACGCATGCGCAGATAGATTGTTTTCGAAAGAAGTTGTCACGATTCACATTCTTTAAGTAATCAGCTGTTTTTGAACCATTTATTTTAGATTAGTTTGGTTATTTTGTAAAAAAAATTCAAGTTTTCATACTATATTATTTTGCAATTTAATTGGTATTTACAGCCATGCCTGCAAGATAAAAAGAGTTACTCTTAGGTCAGTTAGCTGTTATTTACTATTTCTATTAATTAAACGAAAAAAAAAACAAATATCTCAAGGGTATAAAAATTGGCTTCAAAGAAGAGAAAGTAGAAATACCTTAGCTCTCCTAAAAAATAAAAGATTAAAGATCTTCGTATAACGACACATGACACCATTATTATTTTGATTTTATTTATAGCTTCTAGGTTTCTGCGTCGATTCTCGCGCACTTTCTAAATTATTGCCATTAAAATATAATATAGAACTCGTTTTATATTTTTACTCTGAAAATGTTGGCAATAATTCTATTCTTACCAAAATTTTTAGACTAAATTTCGCAATAATTCTCGAAAGTATAAAATGGTTCTCATACAAAAATCAGTTTGGCTGGAACTGATAAATGTACGTATATAAAGGTTATCTATGGATAAATGACATTAAAATACCAAAACAACCTACTCGAATCGTTGGTTGTACTGGTGACATATAAATGACCGATTTTTCAGGCAACCGCGTTCCATAAATCGAATATATTTCAGCGGGTGTGTATTTACGGAATACAAAAATTGGAACCAAAGCAACCGAGGTGATTTACGGAATATGTTGTAGGTTCGTTCGTAGAACAGTAAGAAACCGTTTGCGAATGTACAGCACAGGCGCATTTCGTTAAAGACCGTTCGCACAAGCCAAACCAAATTCAGTGATAAAAAATCCAACGTTCGTACAAAGAAAATAGTCGGTTTGAAACTGATTAGCAACCGTCAGAATAATTCGCTGACTAATAAGTAATTTTAAGTTGTAGAGATGTCAGACATGCGCAGTTCGCAATGACATTGATGATTATCCAATAGGAACTAAAAATGAGCTGTTTATTTGTTTTTTCTTTGGTGTTTGAATTTGATAACAAATAAATACAAATTACGGATTTCTAAAGTGCCAACTTGTGACTTATACTTCTGGTATATATCCAGTAGCATTTAGAGTATTTGTTCTTGTCCATGTAAATGATGTGCTACAATCTGAGAATAAATGACAAAAAGTTGTATTCTCAGTGCTCTTTAAGGTGTTCTCTAGTTCTGAGGAATTATTTGTTGTATTAAAAACTAAGAATTCATCCAGAATCAGGTTATTACTTGCTAAAAAACATAATATAAAGAAAATGTCGACAACAGGTAAAATACCAAAAACATACTTTCCATCCTTTTTCTGTAAATACCAGTTTTCAGTTTTCAATATTAATACCACAACTTAAGAAATATATATTTTATCACAAATTATTTTCCTCAACAATCAGATATTGAGGTTAGTATTCGGATTTCGGCACAGTTGCCTTTGTATTTACAAAAAGTCGCTATCAGGTAGGGAAAATATTATATTTGCGTTCTTAGAGTGAAAAATTTCCGACCGATTTGAAACCAATCATAAACCGCGAATGCGTACATAATAATCAGAAGTTGGTTGGTAACTGTTAACAAATTATGTTCTACGAACAAACCTATTAAGAAAAAGTAAACTAGAGTAAGCAAGGGTTTTGAGATAAATAAAGTATCTGAATAATAGACAATCCCAAAAGTGTATTATTATCGAACCCGCAAACATAACATGGTGGCAGCGCGGGCGTTAAAAAAAATGTAGATTTGAGTTGGGGAATCTCTCAAAGGGAGGCTTTTGAAAATTCAAAATCAATACTATTAAAGTGTCCTACGTTAGCATACTTTGATCCCACAAAACAAATTTCTATTCAGGCAGATAGTTCATCCTATGGACTAGGGGCCTGTCTACTTCAGACTTCAAAGGACGGAAACACTGAAGTAGTGGCATATGCTTCTCGTTTACTTTCAAATACAGAAAAGAGGTATGCTCAAATAGAGCGTGAAGCTTTGGCTTTAACCTGGTCAGCTGAAAAATTTTCTGAATACATTTCTGGAATCCCCATTTTAATGCAAACTGACCATAAGCCTCTAATTCAGGTTTTACAGACAAAACCTATTGATGAATTAACCCCAAGATTACAGCGTTTTAGAAACCGTTTAATGAGGTATGATTATAAAATCTATTATTTTCCAGGAAAGGAGCTCGTGGTAGCCGATGCTTTATCGCGGAATTTTTCATCGGATACTGAGTTACCAATTCAAGAAGAATTGCAATGGGAAACAGAGGCTCATGTTAGACTTATAGTCCAGTCGGTTGGGATAAAATCTTATTTTCTAGACGAAATTAAAGCTGAATAGGAAAAAGACCCTATTACAGTTTAAATTAAAGAATATACTGAGACAGGTTGGCCAAATAAAAGTAATTTGGGTAATGATTTATCACCTTATTATCAATATAGATTTGATTTTTCATTTTCTGAAGAGTTCTTATTGCGAAAGTCTCGTATTTTTATCCCGGCTTCACTTCAATTACAATGTTTGAAATTTATTCACGATGGGCATTGTAAAGTGTAGACAAAGAGCAAACATGTCCGTGTGGTGGTTAGGTCTTTCTACTCAAATAGAAAATTTGGTTAGAAATTGTCCTCAATGTGTGGAAAATAGAATTCATTTTAAAGAACCCATGATTGGAGAAAGTTTTCCTGACCGTGCTGAGCAGAAAATTGCGTTAGATTTGTTTAAGAGTAATAATATTTGAAACCTTATTGTTACAGACTACTACTCCAGATTTTTTGAAATATTTAAAGCTTACAAAAATGACCGAATTAGTTATCATAAACAAATTAAAACAGTTATTTTCTAGATATGAAATTCCCGAAATTGTTAGATCGGACAATGGTCCGCAATTTCAGTCTGAATTTAAAAAGTTTTCCTGTGAATATGATTTCAAACACATAACGAGTAGTCCTTACTTTGCACAGGCTAATGGCTGTGTTGAGGCAGCTGTTAAAATTGCAAAAAATCTTTTTTAAAAAAATGATGACCTTCATAAAGCTTTGTTGGCTTATCGAACGACACCCTTAGAATGCGGTTTTTCCCCAAGTGAGTTGATGTTTGGGAGAAAGGTGCGCTCTTTTATGCCATTGTTGCCAAGCCAACTTAACAATCCCGTCGACAAGCAATTTTTTATCAATAGGGAAAGTAAGGTAAAAGAAAAGTCCATCAAACAATTTAATAACAGACACCGGTCCAGAAAATTATCTGACCTAGAGGTAGGAGATTATGTCTGGGTAACGGATTTAAGAGTTTACGCTAAAATACTCGGAATTTTAGACGAACCTCGTTCATACCTAATTGAATCAAACTCTGGAATTTATCGAAGAAACAGGTGGCACCTGATACCAGCACCTTATTATACTCAGCAACAGTTTACTCCGGCATATACTTCACCCGATAATTACCAACCTCTAAATTCTAATAATAATAGTTCAAATTTAACAGAAACATATAAAGAGTGTACACGGAATGCTATTTCTAGTACGCCTGAAGGTGAATCTCTTGATGTTTCTGGATCTAGTTTCACTACCCCTAATAAGATTGTTTCCCCTAAAATGAATGTTTACTTGAATGACCCTGTTTCCCCTAAACCGTCTATAGAAAACTCAAATGTTAGACCTAGACGTGAAATTAAAAACCTAGGTATTTAGATGATTATGGATGTTTGTAAACTTAATTAGGTCTAAGAAAGGGAGATGTTCTGTCAGGTACTTTGGCTGATGGCAACCCTGTAACGTCTGACGGATGGCGGACCATTCCGTATTTCAACTTGGTTATTTAATGAAATTGACTGTCTCGACCCTTACTTCGTGGAATATGCTCATATTAGTGTTTTTAAATGAAACTCAAGGTCTCTAGTTAATTCCACAATATAATACAAGTTATTGAAAATTCTAAAAAATTGACAATTGTTTCGATAAATCAATATCATCGTCAGAATGACAGAAGTTACTTCTTGGTCTAGCCAAAAATAACTACTAAACATCAGGTAGGCATAAAATGAAATGTAACTTCTGTCATTCTGACGATGATATTGATTTATCGAAACAATTGTCAATTTTTTAGAATTTTCAATAACTTGTATTATATTGTGGAATTAACTAGAGACCTTGAGTTTCATTTAAAAATACTAATTGGTTATTTAGGTTACTAGTTTTCCGTCCCGTAAATATGAAGTGTTCGGTTGGTTCCTGAAACAAAGGTTGTTTACGGAACTTGGTTGCTGAAAAAGTGGTAGATTTTCTGTCACCAGAACGACCATCGATTTATTGTTTGACGTGTACGTTTTAGGCTATATTCACAAGGTAATTCTAATTTTAAACATATTTCATTATAATTTGGGACCGCGATGGATTCGTTGACTGAGGGGGTAGAATATTATATATTATAATTCAGAACTTCATTGATTAAAAACAAATATGCATCACCGTCAATCATTTAATTAAACAGTATGTAACGTATGTTGAAAAAACACGAAAATGAAAAGCAAATAGAGCAATACACAACAATTCAATAACAATTAACAGCCATATCCAAAATAACAAACGGGAAAAACATACAGTACACTGCTAATTGATATTTGACAAATGACTGGCGTTCCGTAAATAAGTCCCAACCGTGGTCACCAGCAGACATCAACTGTCAAAATTAATTTTACCGGTCCTGAAAGCTTTGGTAACTTTTGTTGATTCACGGAACTTATACTAAGTTAAGTGAGCTGGGATCGGGGAAATGACAGATAACGTAACGAGAGACTGACAGTTAAAGGTGAATATTAAGAACCTACTGTAAACTAGAGTAAGCAAGGGTTTTGAGATAAATAAAGTATCTGAATAATAGACATTCCCCAAAGTGTATTATTATCGAACCCGCAAACATAACATTTGCCACTTACTAAATTTAAATATTTTTTTGCATCTCTGAAATTCTTGTGCCTCTGATGTCACCACCTTCTTTGAAGATATTTACTAAACTATAATTATTAGACGGCAAATAAAAGTTGAAAAAAAATTAATTTGATTATTATTATTGTCATATGACATTTGAGGTAAATTCTTCGTATTTTTGAGGATAGAATAACTAAACCAGTATGTCCCGCTCTCGTTTTGCTGTGTTGCCATGTCGGGCATTCGCTTCCGAGCGTATACGTTACGAATGGCAGTCAAAAATTTAAAAACACATTATCATTCGCTATAGAAGCGTTCGTTATGTAACGTATTCTTGAATTAACGTATGAAGTGAAACATTGAGCCCAGGCCATTTCTCAGCGCTAGAAAGCGCTTTGAGCGCTTTTTTCTGTCAAACACACCCAACGTTTAGCTTTGACGCTTGACGCTTTTTACATCTATTTCAGATGTCACTCTAGTCTAATTCATACCACGTGACCCCATTTGACGATTGAAGCCAGCGTCAAACGTCGTCATGAAATGGTACTATTTTAAAGCAGTATCTAATGAAAAATAATATTTTTAAACATCGATAATATCTAACTTTTGGGGTTTCCTACAATGAAATAATTTTGTCTACAACTATTTTCATTAATTAAATATAAACCACGTATAATTGTGCAACCAACAATTCAAACATTCTGTTGAATTTTAACAATAGCCCTCAAAAGTATAATTTTTTCTTTTTAGGTTACACAAACCTTTTTTTCTCTCAACTTCATAAATATGCCCATTATCTCTTTCTTTTCTTATTTTTATGTCTGACGTACGAATCCAGCGAGTCCTTAAAGTGAAATACGATTCTAAACTTACAAAAATATATCCTCCTATGATCAAAACACCGTGTTAAGTTCTGATAGCGTAGACCTCTAATAGCTTCTGGCTGTGTATATAATAAGGATATATTATTTGACGTTTGAGAATACCGTGACAAATGCGGAAGTAAAAGGGGATCTGCGTCTCGTTTGTTGCCTACCATCTGATGACGCTGTTTATTTATGGGTTTCTCTCGCTTAGATTCATCCTCGGAATTAATATCAAACGATATTAAAGCAGCTGCAAGTTGACGGAAATTGGATGGAACGTCAAATTTTTGCTATGCAGTACTTAAGAAACTCAAAGAGACGGAATTTTAAGAGGTTTATATAAGGGTTGGTGATTATATTGAAACTTTAAAATATTTATGCGATGTTTGAAGTTTATATATTTATTTTTAATTTTTTTTTATATTTGAATATACTATTTTAATTCTATTATTCACAATTATAATAATATACAGGGTTCGTCAGGACGATTAGAAACGTTTCTCAAAAATTACAAAATATAGAACTAGGTAATTAGGAGGATATATCATTAGAATTAGTATTAGGGGGCTTAAATTAGTATATTACGTAACGTGTGTTGTAAGAAGCATTTTACGCACGAACGGAAAAGTTACGCACGAAGCCGCGTAGCGACGAGTGCGTAATTCCGTGAGTGCGTAATAGTATATTAAGTACCAAGTGTCAAAAAGGTTACTTTAGTCACGAGTTTTACTAGGCACGAGTGGAGCGAAGCGGAACGAGTTCCTTGTGAAATGAGTGACTAAAGAAGTATTTGACATGAGGTGCTTACTATAGTTTTTCATCGCCCGCGGGTAAGAAAAAATTATATTACATTTGAAGGCTGACAGCTGACAGCTGACTGACAAATCAAATGACGCAGAATAACAAAATTATCACGGAACATGAAATTTAACATACAAAAGATACACTTGATTTGACGTTTAAAAAACAAAAGACAAACGAGATGTGACTTTTCGCATTTTAAACACTAGTGTTTAAAGAGTCGTTTTGTGCATGTCAAACCCGTGTTCAAAGTGCGGTTTTAGTAGCGGAAGTAGAAAAATATTATTACATCGATAGCAAATAGTGTATAATATAGTAGCACATGATGAGGGTTGTCACTGTTTTAGTCAGATTGACAACTGGCTAGTTTTTGTAATTAATATTTTCATGATCTTAAAATAAAATACTTGAGTTAAATAATTCTTCTAGTTTGAATTAACTGCACAACCAAAGTATTTTACAAATAGCATTTCCAGTTGCTGGAAATATTCTTCAACATCAAATCCATTTTGCTACCAATGCAAATAATTGTTGTTCTTAAGATGTTTCTTCAAATTCTGAATGTAAATCTTCTTAATTGTTGTTGTCTCATAATTTTGTAGTCTGCTAATGAGAAGTCTCATTGAATGACCTCGTATTCCCTAATAAAATGTGCGTTGCCCTTCCAGAGGTCCAGAAAGCGAGCCATTAGTAAATAATTTTAAATTAATAAGCAGTGTCGCCCTCTGGTTTTAAATTTTGTGAGTACGTGCCGTACATATCAAGTAAGTGGCGTTTTGTGACCAAATTCCAGAATTAAAACCAGAGCATGTATAGATTGTTCTGTAAATGAGCGTTAGGCCAGTATCTAATTCATTTCTTTTGCATTCATATATTTTTGACAGTTACACATTTATGATATAATAAAGTAATGCGTCATTAATATATGCTTTACTTGAATGTTATTCCTAAAATATTCCAGAATAATATATTTTCTATGACTATTATAGAATCTCTCTATTCCGACGTAGTTTTTGGTTATGGAGTAGCTTCATTCTAGCTCTAGGGTATTGCTCTCGGTTTTTCGTATGGTCATTTCCACCAGTCTTGTCAATTTAACTGGTATTTTTAACTTTCTCATTGCCTCATACATTTTTTCTCTTTTGATAGTATCATAGGCCTGTCTGTAATCGATGAATAGCATATGCAGACTTAGATTTTGTTCGTAAGCATTCTCCTGAAGTTGTTTCATAATGAAAATTTGGTCTATTGTCGATCTACCTGCTTTAAAACCTCCTTGGTATTCTCCTACATTCTCATTGTGGTATTTGTCTAATCGATTTTTAAGTATTGTTGCCAGAACTTTGTATGTTACATCTAAAAGTGCTATTCCGCGGTAGTTATCGCATTCTTCCTTGGGACCTTTTTTGTGGATTGGAATTATTAAATGCCTTGTTCCAATTTTTAGGGATTTTTTATTCTCGCCATACTTGTTTCAACAACTGCCATATTCTCTCCGTTAATTGTTCGCCTCCGTATTTTAAAATTTCTATTGGAATATTGTTTTTTCCTGCACTCTTATTATTCTTCATATGTTTTAAGCATTCTGTCACCTCCAATTTTTTTGGGACCGTTATGGCTAGATCTTCCTCATCACAATTTTCTTCCTCCGATTCATTATCATTTTCGTCTAGTTCTTCCTTACCATATACTTATTTCCTCAAAATACTGTGCAAATATATTCATTTTTTCTTCCCTATCTCCTATTAGATATCCCTCTTTGCTTTTCAAAAAATAAGGTGCTTTCCGGTTGTGGCCTTTCCCTTCTCTTATTTCATGACAAAAATTTCTCACTCCTTTATTTTTATAAGCTTCTTCAATTTTTAACAATTCCCTTTCAAAGTAATTTCTTTTGTCCTTTCTGCATATTTGTTTAACTTCTTTCCTTGCTTTTTTATACTCTAGTCTATTTTCTTCACTGTTTTCTTTTAATAGTCTTTGTCTGATTTTATTTCTTTTTTCCAACGCCTGTTTACATTGTTCATCAAACCACTTATCTTTTTTTCTTCCCTTGGGGCTCCCTAGTATCCTATTAGTTACATCTCTCATTACATCAGTTTCTATCTGTGACCATTCTTCTTCTAGTTGATCGACGCAAGGTCTTAAATTTAATTCTCTATTGATTTCTTGTTGGAAGTGATTTACTTTGGTTTCGTCCTTCAATTTTTCTAAATCGTATTTTTTCCGTTTTTTATTATCTTGTTCAATTCTAGGTGGCATATCTTGTTTCAGTTTTGTAATTACTAAAAAGTGGTCACTATCCGCATCAGCTCCTCTATAACTTCGTACATCTGTTACCCTTTTTAAGTGCTCCATTTCTATCAAGACGTGATCTATTTGGTTTTTTGTTATGCCATTTTGTGATAACCAGGTTTCCTTGTGGATGTTCTTATGGTCAAATGACGTGCTTACGATTTTCATTTTATTTTCTAAAGCAAATTCTATGAGGCGCTTGCCATTATCATTACTGAGTGCGTGTCCTCCCGTTACTTTTATATACTCTTCTTCTTGTCCGACTTTTGCATTCATATCCCCTATTACACATTTAACATCAAATTTCGGTATTTTATTGATTGCTTGTTCCAGTTCTTCATAGAGCTTTGCTTTCGTGTCTTCATCTTTGTCCTCAGAAGGGGCATGCGCATTAACTAATGTCGTTTTCCTGTGTTTTCCTTTGATTCTTATTCTACATAGTCTATCTGATACTCCCCCAAAATCTATAATATTTGCTTTAAGTTGACTGCTTACTATAAACCCTGTACCCAGCATTCTATTATCTACTCCACTATTAAAAAACATATAATCGTCTATCTCTGTAATTACTTTCCCTTTTTGTTTAGTTTCTTGTATTGCTAAAACATCTAATTTGTATTTTCGCATTTCATTGATCAAGTGTTTTATGGCCCCCTGCTCAAATGTACCCCTCACGTTCCATGTTCCTATTCTCATTCCATATTGTTTTTCATTTTGTTTTCGTTTAACGCCGGAGCTTACCTTAAGTTGTTGCTTTTCTGTAATCATTTTATTTGTACTATTCCTCATCCTTTGTATTTCCTTGTCCATTTCCATTGCCTGGTCTACTTTATTTTCCTCTGCCTCTGAGCTTATGCTTGTCGCCACTGGTTTTTTGTCGATATGTTCTGTTTTATTTTTTCCAACTTCTCTTCCTCCGTGTTCCATCTCCATTCCTCTGTTTCTATGTACATTTTTCTGAGCCCAATTTTCACTCGTTTTCCTTTATCCCTTTCTTCTATAGCTTTCATTCTGATCTTTTTTTGAATTTCTCTATCCTTCTTCGACAAGTCATCCTGGATGAACAATCTCTCTTCAGTTTTAAATCTCAATTTTTGTTTATTGCGCATCACCTTCCCTTTCTCTTCTTGGTTTGCCAGTCTTACTAAGCATGTTTTTTCTCCTTTACTGAGCTTTCTACCGCTGTCTTTATTTGTAATTCTCTTTCTAGAAATTTCTCCATTTTATTTCGTAGTTCTTCTGGATTATTTGTCTCTATTCCTACTCCCTGAACCACTATATTGTTTTTTCTTTTTTCGCTATCCAGTCGTTCCAATCTGTGGTCCATATTGGTTATTGTTTTCTTCATTTTTTAATTTTGTTTCATCAGTTTTTCATTTTCTTCCCTCAGTTGTTTCATTTCTTCTCTGTACTCCTTTTGCTCCTCTCGTGTTTTTTTAATCTCCATGCTCATTTCCTCCATTTTGTCTCCTATTTTTTCCATCATATTCATCATTTTTTCTATATCGCTTCCTATTTTTGTCGGCGATCTCCCCATTTTCTTACTTTTTTGGAAATATCTTCATCCGTATCATAGTCTTTCTCTCTGTCGCTCTTCCTCTTTTTGCCATATTCATTATCACTCATTTGTTTCTATTTTGAATTTAATCGCCTCAATATTAGAAAATTTTAAGTCCGTCCCTGTCTTAAGTATATCGTTCGACACAAGGAGATTCCAGTTGTTGGATTTTATCAATACACTTGTTCTTATCGCTATCACACCGCACAAAAAGCTCTAAGGCCAGTCAACCCGTCGGACCTTGAACTTTTATCAGTGATATTTAGCTTGGTTAATTGTTATTTATGTTAGGTTATATTTGTGATAAACTATTCTTGAACTTACTTGGATACTGTCGAATTTTCACTGGACACTTTTATCCTTATATTAAAACTTCATACACTGTTTTGCTGATTATATTACTCGTAATTCCCGTGTAAAAACGAAGTTTATTACGGAGCAGAAATCAACACAACTTTCCAGTCCAGTCCCGTACTTATTATCATTTCGATTTATAAGTCGCTGAATTGAGCGGCCTAAAAATTCGTGTATTATTGTTATCCGAAAAAGTTTTTATCGTGCTTGTACATTGTTCAGATTAATTTAAATTCTCGTCATGCAAAAAATAAGCCAGTTATGTTAACGCGATTTATAAATTACGGAGAAGTGACATTTATTGGTTGAAACAATTTGAACTTATAAAAACGATTTAATCGATCGATTTTTTTCGCTCGAGTAAATAAATTTAATTTGTACTAAAAAAAGTAGAAGTGACATTTTGTAGATACTTTTTTTTCTAGTAAATTTCTCACTACTGATTCCCGTTCGACTCGCTCCAATGGGTGGGGATAATGAGGGGAATATGTTTCTTTAGTGTCTATATTAATTATTTAAGGGCTGACTTCTTATTTGAAATTATTCAAATCGTTTATTTTGCTCTAATAGTCTATGGCAGCCATTCTCTAAGTATGTTCCGTGGAATCCTAGAGGTTCCACAATTATTCAGAAAAAAAATCAAAACACCTCTCTCTGGTCGAACGTTTTCATGCGAACGTATCACGAGGCGCAGCCGAACTTAGTTGCCACCCACAACAGTACAATTTTACTATTCCGCCACCGCCGATACTTACTTGTGCGTGCTCAAAAAGTCGAAATTGTTTACACCGCATTTTTTTTATTTCTATTTTTATTTCCGCTTTCTATATATAAAAGGCGTTGCGAGCCCGCAGTCCCTTTGATGAAAAGCATTCGGAGCGATAAGTGTTTTGTGACACGATTTTCCTGCCTCGCTTCGTCCTCCTTCATCTCTCGCAGGTTCTTAGCGACTGACGCGTCACTTTGGACACCCTCGATGCAAAGTTTGGTGAAACAAATGCTCGGGCGCCAGATTATTTTACGTGCTTTACTCCACGGCCCCTTGACCCTTCGCGTCATGAGTTCCAGGTAGCCTTAGATGGAGGTTACGGAAAATTCCAGGGGTCTCGTTGAATTTAACACATCTAAAAAACCTATAAACCTTAGACGGTGATGCTACGGGCTATGAAGAAAACACTGATCGTATTTATTTAAAATAAATGGTTTTGAGGATTAAAACTAACTTTTCCGCATATGTGGCCCTGAACAATATTCTATCATAAAATTGTTACTTGTATACACTTCGGGTGATGTATCGTGCTAACAAACCGAAATTTAGTATATCTGGATTTATAGGACCCGCTGTACTCGCTCTAGTCAACTGAAAATCGATAGGGTATATCTGTGAGACACCTTGAACAATATTCAATCATAAAATTGATCAATCGTAGACTTTCTGGAGGCTGTATCGTGCTAACAAACTGAAAATTCTCCAAAAATGACGAAAATTTGGTACTTCAAGTACCATAGCACCCGTTGTACTGGCTTTACTGAGTTGAATATCAATAAGGTTCATCCTTGAGACGCTCTGAATAATATCCAATCATAAAATTGGTCACTTGTATATACTCCGGAGGCTGTATCGTGCTAACAAACTGAAACTTCTCCAAAAATGACAAAAATATCGTACTTAAAGTACTGTAGCACCTGTTGTATTGGCTCCGGTCAGCTAAAAATCAATAGGGTTCATCAGTGACATGTCCTTAACAATATTCAATCATAAAATTGCTAACTTATTGCACTCCGGAAGGTGTATCGTGCTAACAAGACATGTAACGAAAAGTGGCCGACGACAACAACGACGACGACATACACACAGGATTTTTTTTCTAAAAACCGTTTTTTCGTGTTGTTGTTGATGGAAAACGAAAAAATAACGGAAAAAAATTTCTAAATTCCAACTTTTTTTGGGGTAAACCAATACTTTTCTCGCATATAGGGTTGGGCGGAAAAGTAAAATCAATCAAATTTCAAACCATCTCGTGGCCCTGTCGAGAGCTCCTAGGGATGTTTCACACACAAAAATCATAAAGCGTGAAATAAGGAAACTGAGGAATAGCATCTCTAACGAGTGCCACCTTTCAAGACCATTTATCGTTACTATCAATATGTCATCAAATATTATATAATTTTATAAAGCACATGTTAGTTTCTCAAAAAAATATTAAAATATTTTTTTCGATATCGAACTAATACAGCCTAATTTTGCGAAGCTTTGGCGTCTAAATCATCAATTGGACAGCGACAACATCAACGAAAAATTGATAGTTTTGGAGCAATTTAAAAAAAAGTTGAAAAGTCGAGTTTTTTTTCGATTTTTTTAATTAAAAAAGGAGTTTCCGGTCAAAATTCTTGTTGGCAAATCTAAAATTTGGGTTCAGCGGTAAAAAAACATATATATTTCAAAACTCCACCAAAAATTTCCCCTATTCGTCCCATTTGTGCACCATTTCATTAGGCATTTTCTTCTTTTCACATGATAATATTCTCTAAAGTTGTTTACCCATGTAACAGTGATTACCGATCTGGAACACGGCCACAGGACGCAATATTGAATTTGACACGGAATGCAAGTTGCGTGGCAAAGATCGAGCATAACTAGGTACATATTTTAATTATGGTTTAATAAATATTCATATTTTCAATGAGCGGTTGAAGTGTACGCCGCTGTAAGCGACGACATTTTAATGGGTGTATCAATAGAAACATTCATTATCATAGTTTATGTTATGAGCAAGTAAATTTCTCCTCCATTGCGTGTTAATGAAAAGCGAAGTTATTACCGTGGAAAATAATGCATCTTATTTCAGTTGAAGGAAACGGAGTTGTTTAGGGTTCTATTGAAATCATAACTTTTATTGAGCCCCGTTTACAACGCCGTTGGTTAATAAAATAAACGTCGAAGTTTCGTGTTGATAACGGTTTAAATATTCAAATTCATTATTGATTTTTATCCAAGATAAAACGTTATTAGGAATGTTTTCAGAGGTGGATAACAATAAATTACTATTCAACTGGTTATTCAAGTTTTACGTTTATACAGGGTGTTGATATTTGGAAAGTTTTAGAGTGTTAAAGTTGAATTTTTAATGGCTTTAAATATTCTAAATTCTACCTAGATTTTCTTCCGGTTTATGTAATTGAGGAAGGCAATAGATAGCTATCTATTGGATTATCATATTTTAGTGGGTATGAATAGATATTTAAATTAGTGGCTCCCAAACTATATTGTCAGGATTTTTTTCGTGACCCACGTATGAAATAATATTAATATTATTATTATTACTATTATTATTAGCGTGTGAATGCTCTACTGAGAAATACACCTCTAAATAAAAATGGTGAATGTTAACGTTTTTGCCTCTTCCTATGATTTGCCACAGTCTTGTAGAATGTTACCCAATGCTGTATTCCATGTTTGTCTTGCTCTTCTTTTCTTTTTATTTGTATTTTTGCTTCATATGTTCTTTTAACTTGCCTATTATTGTCCATTCTTTGAGTATGCCTCCACCAGTCGTTGTTCGATAAAGATCAATATTGGTTTCACTCCTCTCGTATTTTTGTATTTCTTGTTTTGTCCTTTCTATACACTCCTGTTTCTCTCGGGTATTTAATTCCTACTGCTTGTATTATGTTTTTCCATCCATAGGTTAAAACTGGTCGATATATGATGTTATATACCTTTATCTTTGTTTGTATCGAGATTTGTTCGTCTATAAATGATTTGTTCATGGCTTTCTTAGGGGGCCCCCATGTCATTCATTCTGAGATAAATTATACCATGTGATATCTGCCTAAAACTTTTTTGGGCAACAACTTACTTCATGTAATAAATGTCTTATTTTTTTGTTATACATATAAAAATAGTTGAAAACCGTTTTTTCCAATTTATTTTATTATTATATTATAATACATAGGGATGACAAAAAAACAAAGATCTATGCTTCTAATAGGATATCTTATCTCTATAGGTTTCTAGGTCATTTTCTATAGCTTTATTGAAGATATGAAGCAGCATATCTTTTAGTTTTTGTTCCATATTTTTTATCATTTCTGAAGTTACTTTGTCATATTCAGGTGCTTTCCCTTCTTCAGTTCTGTAATTGCATTTTCTATCTATTATTTACTAATTTTTATTTCTGTTTCTTCCGTTACATCAACTTGTACTTTTTCCTCTGTATGTTCTAAATCATTATTGAGTAGTTCTTGGTAATATTCTTTCCATCTTTTTAGGATTTCCTCTTCCTTTTTCAATATTTCTCCAGTCTTACTTTTAACAAAATATATGTCTTGCTGTTTCTCTGTTTTTGATTTGCTTTAGATTCTTCTTCTATTTTTTTCTCCTAATTATTGCCATTGCTCATTCTTTGAAGCTTTAATTAGTTCTTTGGTTTTTTTATTTCTTCCTTGTGTATACTATACTGTTCCACTGTTCCATTTGATAGATAATTTTTCCATGCCATTTTTGTTATTTTACTTGGTTTTTTATTTCTCTCGACCACCACGATGTTTGTTTTACATTATGTTTTCTTCTATTTGTTCCACATATTTCTCTTGCAACATTTAATATAATATTTTCAAAGTAATTCCATGATTCCATTTCTTCATAATTCAGTTTCTTATTTACTTCTTCTTAATATTTCTGTGCGACAGTTTTATTTCTTAGTTTGTAAGTTTTTATAGATTCATATTGTATTTTTCCTTTTTTGGTTGAATCACATGTATAATTTCTTTTTTCAATATCTTTAAATTTGGATGTGGTCGCTGCCAATTTCTGGTCTTCGTTTTACTCTTGTATCTTTTATTGTATTTATATGTTGTCGTTCTATTACTACGTAATCTATTATTGATTTTTCGTTTCTACTTATTATTTCTCGAGTGTATTTGTGGATATATTTATGTTGGAAAAATGTATTCGTTATTATCAAGTTGTTTATTAAGCAGAAATCCAACATTCTTCTCCCGTTATTATTCCTGACGTTCTCTCTATAATTTCCAATAACTGTTTTATATTCCTCATCTTTTAGGCCTACACTGCTGTTAAAATCTCCTATTATATACAATCTCCCCTCTCCCTCTGATTTTTCTATTGCTTCTGTTAGTTTGTCCCAGAATATTTATTTATTGTCAGCTTTATCATCTTCGTTTGGACCATATATTACTATGATGGTTTTCTTTTGGGTTTGCTTCGATTCCATTTCGATTTTTAAGTATCCTTTCCGACCATGATTTTCAACTTTGTATTTATTCTTCCAATTTGTTCTGAGTTATGCACCCTCCTCTTCCGGTCGCTCTTTTACTTTTCCGCCAACCTATCTAATATGCGAGAAAAGTATTGGTTTACCCACAAAAAAGTTGGAAATTTGAAATTTTTTTTTGAGTTATTTTTACGTTATCTATCAACAACAACACGAAAAAACGGTTTTTAGAAAAAAAATCCTGTGTGTATGTCGTCGTCGTCGTCGTTGTCGTCGGCCACTTTTCCTTGCAACTCTTGTTAGCACGATACAGCCTCCGGAGTGCAATAAGTCACCAATTTTATGATGGAATATTGTTAAGGACATTTCACAGATGAACTCTATTGATTTTCAGCTCACCAGAGCCAGTACAACGGGTGCTATGGTACTTGAAGTACGACATTTTGTCGTTTTTCGAGAAATTTCAGTTTGTTAGCACGATACAGCCTCCGGAGTTCAACAAGTCACCAATTTTATGATTGAATATTATTCAGGGCATCTCACTGATGAACCCTATTGATTTTCAGCTCACCAGAGCCAATACAATCGGTGCTACAGTACTTTAAGTACGACATTTTTGTCATTTTTGGAGAAGTTTCAGTTTGTTAGCACGATACAGCCTCCGGAGTATATACAAGTGATGAATTTTATGATTGGATATTATTCAAAGCGTCTTAACGATGAACCCTATTGATATTGAGCTCACTAAAGCCAGTACAACGGGTGCTGTGGTACTTGAAGTACCAAATTTTTGTCATTTTTGGAGAATTTTCAGTTTGTTAGCACGATACAGCCTCCAGAGAGTATACGATTGATATTGATCAACTTTATGAATAAGTATTGTTCAAGGTGTCTCACAGATGTACCCTATTGATTTTCAGTTGACTAGAGTGAGTACAGCGGGTCCTATAAAACAAAGATATACTAAATTTTTGGTTATTTTTGGAGAAATTTCGGTTTGTTAGTACGATACATTCCCCGAAGTGTATTCAAGTAACAATTTTATGATAGAATATTGTTCAGGGCCACAGATGCGGAAAAGTTGGTTTTAATCTTTAAAACCGTTTATTTTCATCATATAATGAGGTGAGGGATACGATTACTTTTCCGCCCAACCTATCTAATATGCCAGAAAAGTATTGGTTTACCCCCAAAAAAGCTGGAATTTTGAAATTTTTTTGAGTTATTTTCACGTTTTCCATCAACAACAATACGAAAAAACGGTTTTTGGAAAAAAATCCTGTGTCTATGTCGTCGTTGTTGTCGGCCACTTTTCCTTACATGTCTTGTTAGCACGATACAGCCTCCGGAGTGCAATAAGTCACCAATTTTATGATTGAATACGGTTAAGGACATGTCACAGATGAACCCTATTGATTTTTAGCTCACCAGAGGCAGAACAACGGGTGCTACGGTACTTGAAGTGCGACATTTTGTCATTTTTTGAGAAATTTCAGTTTGTTAGCACGATACAGCCTCCGGAGTTCAACAAGTCACCAATTTTATGATTGAATATTATTCAGGACATCTTACTGATAAACCCTATTGATTTTCAGCTCACCACAGCTAATACAACAGGTGCTACAGTACTTTAAGTACAATATTTTTGTCATTTTTGGAGAAGTTTCAGTTTGTTAGCACGACACAGCCTCTGAAGTTCACAAGTCACCAATTTTATGATTGAATATTATTCAGGACATCTTAATGATGAACTCTATTTATTTTTAGCTCACCAGAGCCAATACAACAGGTGCTACAGTACTTTAAGTACAATATTTTTGTCATTTTTGGAGAAGTTTCAGTTTGTTAGCACGATACAGCCTCCGGAGTATATACAAGTAACCAATTTTATGATTGGATATTATTCAGAGCGTCTCAAAGATGAACCCCTAGCTCACTAAAGCGGGTGCTATGGTACTGGTATATTAGTATATTGTATTTGCCCTTCGTTTGCATACCATTTCCTTTTTTCTTTGTTTCTATTATTCCCAATATATCAACTTCCAATCTTTCAAACTCTTCCTCCAATTCTATTTCTGTTCCTATAATGCTTTTGATATTCCATGTCGCAAGTTTCCATGTTGAGGTATTCTTGTTTTGTTTATAGCAATCCCTACTGTCTATTTTTTCATTATTTTTATTTCTTTTATTAAAGTGGTTAATTAATGTTTTATTATTTCTGTTATTGGTATCATCTTTGTCATCGTTACTTGCTTTGTTATCGTTGTCAATGTTTTGGTGACTATTATTATCATTATTTTCTCTTTCAATAAGATTAATAGTGTTAATATTAGCGTTATTATTACTATAGTAAAATTAACTGTGGAATTAACTAGAAACCGTGAGTTTAATTTAAAACACTATTACTATAGTCATTACTACTTTTATTAACATTTATTGTTACCTTCATAATTGATATCGTCATTACTACTATTATCATTATTGTTATTGATACTGTTTTTTTGCGTGTCTTTGAGCATCGACATCTAGGTCATTGTGCTCGTCGATATATCATTGGGGTAATTTATATTTTATGAAATAAATTTGTGGATTTTACATAAGTTATCACCTGGTTAAGCTCATCATTTAGGTTTCTAAGAATGTTTTCGATCTGGGGTATTTTGAGGAATTGTCTGTGAAAATTGAAGGCTGCACAAGTAAATATATGTTGTGCTGTCAGTGGGCTGCTGCACGTCTCACATCTAGGTCTGTTCTTACCAAGGAGGAGGTGTAAATGGGTTAGGTTTGTGTGGCCTATCCTTAATCATCTGATGACGACTTGTTCACGCCTTCTTAGTGTTTTGGGGTAGGACCATTTTTGTACGCTCGGTTTAACGTGTCTTAATTGTCCATCATATGTATTCCATCTGTTCTGCCATGCTTCGTAAATTTTATTCTTTATATCCGGTTTCACATCCAGGAAGGTGTTAGGTATGCCTTTGTCAACTGTTCCGCTTGCGGCTTTTTTTGCTACTAGATCAGCTTCATTATTACCGGTAATATCGGTATGCCCAGGTATCCACATTATTGAAATATTCCTTTGCATACTGTATAGATGGGTTGATAATTCTTGAATGCGTACAACCCATTCGTTTGCAGAAAAACGATTTTTTGTCGAGAGAGTGGCAGTTAAGGAATCCTTACAAACTAAACATTTTTCAAAGCTGCTCTGATTGAAATACAATAACGGTTGCCATATTGCATACAACTCGGCATTAAGTATACTAAACTCTTGGTTTAGGGTCCAAAAGAAGGAATCTACACCGATTACGATTGCTGCCCCTGTTTCATTATCTGTTTTTGAACCATCTGTGTAGATGACTAAATGTTCGTTGTATAGATCCATTTGTTCTAAAAAGAGCGTTCGGTAGATCGATGGTGCAGTGTCTTCTTTTTTGTATTTGATGAGAGATATGTTTATTTGTGGTAGTTTTCTTAGCCATGTAGGAGTGTCATACGTGTAAGATATTTTTTCTGTTTGTAGGTTTATCCTGTACTCTTCAGATGTATCCGAAAAACGAATACTGGATGGTTTAGTTGAACTACGTCTTAGTGTGTGTGTACTGGGAACGTTTGTGAAAATATTGTTATTTAAATGGTTGGGTAACATTTGTATTTTCACGCCATATGTTATGAGCTGCATATCTCTCCTTAAGTTTAGGGGTAAGGACGATGCATCGCATAAGATTGCCTCTATAGGGCTTGTTCTAAATGCACCGATTGCATGTCTTACTGCGAGGTTTTGGATTTTATTTAGCTGGTTCAAGTATGAACGTCTTGCAGAACCATATACAATACAGCTAAAGTCGATTTTGGATTGCACTAAAGTTTGATAGATGCGTAATAAAATTTCTCTGTCGGACTCCCATCGGATACTCTACAAACATTTGATAATCTTAATAACCCTTCGGCATCTGTTAATCAGATATTCAATGTGCGATCTCCAGTTTAATTTTTGATCGAGTATCATACCTAATAATTTTGTTTGATATTTTATCTCGATATTTTGACTTTGCAGCTTTAGTTGTGGTTCGGCGTAGTCGGATCTTAATCTGCAGAAATGGATGGCGTGGGACTTCGATAGTAAAAATTTAAAACCGCTAGCTCTAGCAGTTTCTTCTAGGCTATTGATTTGTCCTTGTAATGAATTCCCAATTTCTGGAATTGAATGACTGTAAGAATAAATGGTTAGATCGTCGACATATAAAGCTGCTTTAGTGTTTTCCCCGATGTTACAAACAAGACAGTAAGAACTGAGCCTTGTGGTATTCCGTTTTCTAAGATTCGTGTTGATGAAAATTCATTGTCAATTCTTACACAAAAGAATCTTTCCGAGAGATAATCATTAAGAATATTAGGTAAGGCTCCACGGAGGCCCCATGCGTGTATTTGTTTCATTATTGCATTTCTCCAACTAATGTCATACGCTTTTTGCAAGTCGAACATGACCGCGACGAGGTGTTGTCTTTTAGAAAAAGCATTTTGGATGTCAGTCTCTAATGCGACTAGGGCATCTAGGGAGGAGTGATTTCGTTGACAGCCCACTTGGAGGTTTGATAGAAGGCCGCGTGATTCTAGCACAAAGGTTAGTCTGTTGTTCGCCATTTTTTCAAATATTTTTCCGATACACGAAATTAGTGAAATTGATCTATAGTTTGTAGGATTTGTTATTGAATCTCGATTTTTTGAGATTGGGATAATGATAGCCGTTTTCCAATTACTAGGATAGATATTCGACCATATTTTGTTAAAGAGAGTTAAGAGTTTCTCTTTCGCGTTTCTAGGTAAATGAGTTATCATTCCATACAAAACTGAGCTCAGTCCCTGTGAACTATCTTTGCAGGTATTAAGGGTGTTAGCCAGTTCGTCGAAAATGAAAGGGACGTTGTACGGGAGGTCTGCGTCATCGGTATTAAAATCTAGGTTGAGAGATTCTTCAGTAATTTTTGTTCTTTGGAAATCGGGGCAATAATTTTCCGAGCTGATGATTGAATCAAAGTGGTCAGCGAAAACTTCAGCTATATCGTGGGAATCGGTTGAAAATATGTTGTTATTTTCTATTGTAGGTGGGGTGATGGATTGATATTTGCCTGATATTGTTTTGATTTTTCTCCATATTTCTCAGATACCCTGTTAAGGTTGATACATATTCTTCCCATGTCTTTCTTTTGCCTTCTTTAATTAAACGTCGGGCGGCTGATCTTACTTTTTTGAATTGTACTTAATTATAGTTTGTAGGCGATGTTCGGAATCTGTTGAGTTCCTTTTTCCTTGCTGATATTGCTTCTTATTTCACCACGGTACCATTTTAGATTTAGGGATAGTTGCATCGGCTGCCATTAGAATAGATTTGGTCACTGCCTCTACCAGTTCGTTAATGGTGTTACTGGAATCGGGGTTTGGAAGAGACACTATATTTGAGTAGTCAGTCCAATTGGCTTTTCCGGTAAGCCACCTTTCTGTAGAAAGTTTAACCTTTGTTGGAATATTAGTAGTAACAGAGATTGGGAAGTGATCACTGGGATGGAGATCTTCTAATAGGTTCCAGTGAAACTGATGGGTTATATTTGGGAAGCATAGGGTTAGGTCAATAGCTGAAAAGGAGTTTGAACTTTTGTTGAAATGTGTGGGCTTTCCATTGTTTAGAAGGCATATATTTGAGTCGTCAATAAATTTCTTCAAACGTTTTCCTCTAGTATCAGTTGTTAAAGATCCCTAAGAAGGTGAATGGGCGTTGAAATCTCCCATAATTATGCATGGAGTTGGTAATTGTACGAATATGTTTTCAATGTCATATGTGTTCCAATTTGAATCTGGAAAATATATGCTGCATATATTGAGATAATAGTATCTTTTATTTATTTAATTGTTTATATTTTTATATTATTTATATTAGGTTTATATTATTTATTATAATTTTTAGTTGTTGAGCGCCAGATGAAATTAGTCTATCAATTTTTTGTGTTATTATTGTGAGCCAGCTATACTTAGTCTATGAGGATGAAACTCTTAACCATAGACAAGGAATTATGGTGGTTGAGGATACGTCTTTTACTTTATAAATTCAAACTCGAGATATAATCTAAATTGTAATATAATTAGTACATAAAATAATAAGCACTCAAATTATTATGTTCCAATAACTTTAAAAATAATTAAATATCTAATACAACCCTGTATTTTCTGGTTATCTTATAGGAATAGAGAGGGCAACACTAAATAAATCAATTAATGTCGATAAGAAAGATCTCTGTCTCTATAGTTATTTGGTTTTGTGTCATAAATATTAACCTATTTTCAAATGTATTATTATTTAATAGTAAATAATAATTTCTTAATTGACCTACAATTCTCGTTATGTTTTTAAACACAATTGAAACTATTAAAGAAATTCAAATATTTGACAAGATTATAATGCTGGCACAAATTATAAATCTTTTCACATTCGAGAGGTAAAATGTTTTGATATTGTGGTAAGTACTGATTGTTCAATATTAATTTGTTAATCTAAGAGTTTTTTTTAAATATCCCTTATACCTATACTTTTTCCATCAGTGATCAATAAGAAATTATTGTTTTACTTCATTTAACACAATAGTTTATTGTTTATTTTTTTTAGGTTATATTGCTATCATTAGAACAGTTTATATAAGAAAAACTTTACCTCCCAGTTCGTAGTCACTCTTAAACTCAGTTTTTTTTACAAATTAACATTTACACTAATAATTATTGGATTCATAATAATTATATCAGTGAAATTTATATTCTCTCAACCACCTTTATAATTTATTTGAGGAGAGTTTTCATTGAATTTATCATTTCAAACCTATCAATTTTATTTTAGTCCAATATATATATATATGTATATATATATATATATATATCTATATATATATATATATATATATATATATATATATATATTATCATGATATGAACCATCCAGCAAGTATAATAAGCGCCTTGAATACATTGACGTTGTGACATAATTAATAAGGCTGCTGATATTCTGATTTACATTTGGAATAAAATTATTACTGTCCGTAATATTACTTGGCTTATCGATATATTTCAGATCAACTGCAATCATAATGTTGGATGGAGAAATTGATTTGATACGATTTAATTACTTAATTTCATATCCGAATGGTAGTGTCTCTTCATTTTTGGGTTATGTCTAGTTCAGCCATTGTAAACTTAATAAAATTATAAAAAATATTTGCTTTTAATTTCTACTTAATATGTTTATCAACATGAAGTACTGTGAAATATACAAATACTTGGTAAATGTACAAGATGACCTTTCTGGTGTTTTGATGTGACATTAAGTTGAGAATTCTATAATATGTAATGTCAAAAGTTTAGGAACTGTCACGTAGGAGAGAATTGTTTGGTTACATATCGCAGTGACATAGATGTCAAAAAAGTCAATGGAAATGAATAATGCAACAAATCGAAAAAGAAGCAGAAACCACAGAACTTTATATTTATTGTGTCAGGAAATATATGAATTTTGTTGTTGAGTAAATAAAGCTATTATTTAGGAATTAGAAAATAGTAATAGAGGATAGTTTATGTAAAAGAATAAAAATAATTAGGCAGAAAGAACATTTTAAAAGGACACAAACACAATTTAAAAAAATTAACACTTAAGAATTAGGTGATGAATTTGAAATCAGCACACATATGATTTTGGCACAACAACGAAAAACAATTACAGCTTGTGGATTGAAAAGTGAAAGAAGTTTTTTGGAGATGAACGAGGTATGACATATGATAGAAATTATAAGAATTTTTAAACTAACAAACTAACAAAATTGTATAAAAAATGTCCTTAATTAATAGTAGAAGTAGCGAATAAACTTATATAACACAATACTATAAAGAAGCTACATACAAAAATATTTTAAAAGTGAACAAGTTATTGGATAGAACGGCAGATCAATATGGTATGGTTTTGGAAGACAACACTTTAAGAAGGAGGATTAGTGGGGGAACAAGGTTAGTTTTTTTGTCTTTGTTGGTACCAACATTTATATTAAAGATATAAAAACAGATCTGACAAAAGTAATTACAAAAACATAAGTTCTTACGCATTTCTATTTGACGTTTATTAATTTCGAGTTCTCAATAGCATAAGACATTTCATCACCTTGTTTCTTTGTTCAAATTTATAATACATATTTCCTGACCAATGTAATCTATTTAATATAAAATGTATTCTTGAAATCATTGTTTTCTTAAATATCATATCATAAAAATTATAATACTAATCGAGCTTAACATATTAACTATAATCTTTTTACATTTGACAAAAAAACAAGATACGAGCTCATATGAAGCCAATACCTATGAACTAAGTACCTAAACTATAAAACTAGTTGACCTCCAATCAACAAAAAAAATACATTATCCAAAGATAAAACGCTTTAAAATTACTAGAATATTCATCTATATATAAAAAAACTGTAATATTTCTTACCAAATGGCCAGTTTGAGTTCCGAATATATAGGGCTGAAGGTGTTATTACCCTAGGTACTGTGATAAAGGCCTACTGAAACAATATACCCTCTTCAAGATTGGTTTTCATGTACAATGTACAGCTATAAAGGAAAATCAATTCATCAGACAATGGATAAAACCTCTATGATATAATTGAGAACAATCTAGTTAATGAAACTATAGAAACATTCTGATACTTACAATTAACTGGAATGACAGCATAAAAAAACCACCTGTCGGTTGAACTATCTGATCCCAAAAAAATGGTATTTCCACAGGTCTATACTCTCCAAACAACTCCAAAAATATCTAACGATACCCGGGAAATGTGTATCACCAATCGGCCATCCCTTAACATCAGGTGAAATATTCAATTATTTCATCCGAAAATGGTGACATAAATTCAACCACCTTCATTCCGATATATCCCAACGAACAATGAAATGTCCAGTATATTCACAGGCAAAATCAAAAACTCTCGTGTCAAACCAGCCAGCCAATCAGAATGCTCTCGAGATGTCAAAGCTTCCAATAACCAATAAGAGCTGAGATATCCAACAAGTATATATCACAGAATAATATATGCATAGACACATCACGGATAATCGCGTTACAAAGATATGTATCAGGGGTAGTGCGTTCGGAGTAACACCACGGGGACATGCTCCACAAAAATAAAATAAATACTTGACGTATAGTTAATTAGGAAAGGTAATAATGTTTATGGCTGTACAATATTATGAATTATTCCCAATATAGATGCCACTGGATTTCCTAATATACATGGTAGGTCAAAATGATGTTAAATTGCATGACGAATTATATTTTCAAGTTCCTGTAACTTAATTTGCACAACCACAAAACTGAAACGTATCAATGTAACGATCAGAAAATATCATTTATGACTAAATATCAAACAGATATAAGGAAGGAGGAATGTGCAATTGGACAATTAAACCACATTGTAGAAGATAAACTAAATATGAGGGATGAACTATGTTTGGAGGAATATAAACAAAGGGTATATGAACTACTAGACTTACATGAAAAGCTGTTTAATGAAGAAGTATGTGTTGCAACCAGATATGTACATAAAATAGAAGTTATACCAGAAATAAAAAATTTTAAGATCAAAATTTACCCCATACCGTATAAATTAAAACAAGAAGTATACCAAGAAATAAGTAAAATGTTACAAGATGGTATAATAGAACGATATAATTCTCAGTACATAAGTGCTATAACCTGTGTGAAGAAGAAATCTGGAGATATTAGACTATGTTTGGATGCTAGGAATATAAATACATTTACTAAAAAACAATACGAAAGTCCTTTAAATATTGAAGGTTTATTTGGAAAAATTACAAAGGCTAATATATTTTGAAAATTAGACTCAAAGCATAGTTTTTGGTTAATTCAATTGGATCATCGTAGTAGACAATACACTGCATTCATGGTAGATGGAGTGGTATACCAATTTTGTGTGGTGCCATTCAGACTACAAAGCTCTTGTGCTGCTTTGGTACGAACTCTGCATACGATATTGAATCCTTATGAAGATTTTACTCTCCATTACATAGATGACATCTTGATTTTTTCTGAAACAGAAGAGAAACATAAAAAACATTTGGTTATATAATATTAAACGAGCTAGAAACAGCTGGACTTAAATTAAATTTGGAAAAATGTCAGTTTTATAAAAGAGAAGTAGATTATTTAGGATATGTTTTGAGTGACACTGGTATTACAATGAATCCTGAAAGAATAAAAGCAATTCTGGAGTATAAAACACCGAATAATTTGAGAACTTTGAGGAGGTTTTTAGGGATCATCAACTATTTCAAGAGGTTAATACTAGATCTCAGTAGAAGAGAAATTCCTCTCATAGAACTATTAAGAAAGGATACTAGGTGGAAATGGGATGAGAGAAGAGAAAAAGCATTTCAGGAACTAAAGGAAATTTTTCTAGACAGTCTAAAAGTTTTTCATCCACAATACGAAAAACCTTTTATATTAAGAACGGATGCTTCGGTTGAAAGATTAGCAGGTGTGTTAGTTCAAATGCAAGAAGGAGGTGAAGTTCCCATTAGTTTTATTTATCGAGTGACCAAACCAGCAGAAAGGAAATACTCCATAACAGAACTGGAGATGGCAAGTGTTGTATTCTGCATTAGTAAATTAAGATTTTATCTACTAGGAGCTAAGTTTATTTTAGAAACCGACCATTCAGCACTAACAGCAATGTTAAAGAACCGTTATGCTAATAATCGTGTCCACAGATGGATATTATTGCTACAAGAATATGAATTTGAAATTAGATATATTCCAGGAAAATTAAATGTTGTAGCAGATGCTTTAAGTCGAGCAAATGAAGTAGGAAATGGTCAAACAAAATTTCAAATTGGAATAAATCAATTATACTAAACAGAGCGGATGTTTACATTGGAAAGGATTAAAGAAGATCAGAGACATTTAGAAGATAAGAAGGTTAAAGGTGCTTATAAAATTGATGAAATATGGTATAAGAAATTGGAGGATAAAGAAGTATTTGTGATAAGTAAGGAATTTGCAAAAGAAATTATTAGTTATTTACATGAAGAGAATGGACACATAGGAACGAGAAAATTATGGACTTTGTTTAGAGAGAATTATGTGGCGAAGAAGGATTTAAGTGTAGTAAAAGAAGTATGCAAATATTGTCAAGTATGTCAATTGGCCAAACAAAAAAATTACGATAATAGCATGACAGCGAAATCAATAATAACAAATAAACCATTACAGATTGTGGCAATGGATTTTATAGGGAACTTAATTAGAAGTGAAACTGGCAATAAAAATTTATTAGTTATAGTAGATGTATATACCAAATTTATTAAAACTTTCCCATGTAAAAGATCAACAGCAAAAGTCGTCATTGAATGTTTAGAAAGATATATTGAAGAAGTAGGAAGACCTGAAAGAATTATACTCGACCATGCTACATATTTTGAAAGCAAAAAATTAAAACAATATTGTGATAAAGAACAGATAAAATTACAATTTATTAGTATTAGAAGACCTAGCTCCAATCCAGCAGAGAGATACATAAAGGAAATTTTAAAATATTTAAGAATACTTTGCCAAGAGACACATGTTAGATGGGATGAAAATATGAATACAATTGAGGAATTTATTAATGATTTACCACATGGAGTGACCGGTGAAAGTCCTACTTATTTAATGAAAGGTATCCAACCAAGACGGAATTGGATAGTGAATAGGGACACTACCCTAGAAGAGATACTAGAAAAGGTCAATATCAGAATAACGAGGAATGCTGAGAAATATATTCGGGACCAAAACAAAAAGATAAAGAAGAAAACAAAATTCAACAAAGGAGAATTGGTTATAATCAAAGCATTAAAGACATCCAATAAAGCAGAAGACCAATGTATTAAATTGCAATTGCCATTCGAGGGACCTTATGAGGTATTAACTGACAATGCTCAAAACAGTTATAAATTAGTATACCCGGGAACAAATATGGTCAGGGGTGTTTTCAACATCGAATCAATTTATAAGTCTAACACTCAATAAAAAGATCTAACAACAAAAAGAGGAATAGATAATATTATGTCACTTACATGTAAATAAATAAGATTAGATAGTAGGTAGATGTAAGGTTTTCCATGTTTTCATATGCAGTAGAATGGTAGATATATATCATCAACTATAGATAGCAGTAATCTGAAACAAAAAAAGAAAATATATAAATAATTGATTATGGGTAATCTTAAGTAAAAGTAGAGTATAGTATAGTATATTTGCAGGTGTTTATAATAAAAGTTGACAATTTAAAGAAAGGGTTGAAAGCTTTATGAGAAATGATGAATGGAACACAGCCCAAATATATGACAAAGAAATGTATTATAAACAGGAAGTAATCAAATCTAGTAATTTTATTACCAACTTAAATTTATTGATTATTTATTTTATATAGGACAATAATAACAAAATCAAAAATAATCAATAGTTTATGTAAGACAAAAACAGTAAAAATTCAAGAATTTAAAAATAATCAATTACATAGATATGAAACAGTAATCGAGGTTGTATATTTTGTAAAAATAAATATAAATAAGAAAACCGTAAAAACGGAATAATCATTAAAATTGCTAATGTATTCTAGGAAAAAGACTTTATATAGAATCCTGAATACAAAATAAACATTTGTGAATAAGTGTGTTAATCCTCCAGGACTTAGAAATCAAACAATTTTATTTTATAACTAAAAGACATAGGAATTGACAATTTGTGTTAATAAAATAAAGATAAGCAAGCTTTGCATTTGCCAAGCCAAAAAGTTTGTTGATTTAAAAAACAAGTGAGTGGGTCTTTGGTATGATGGAGAGGTGAGCGTCGTTATAAATCTCCTCTAATTAAAATTATTAAAATTTTGATTAAAAATTAACAAGTGCTCTCAATAAGGTAATGGAAATACATTAATAAGTTTTTGTGAACCCGTAAAGAATAAAAAAGGTGGTGAGAAGGGGCATCTCTCTCAGGAGAGATCTTCAAGAAATTAGAGACGTGAGTAGCAGCCAAGGACTGAAGATATGAACTAAGGTCTGTGCATTTTAATTAAAATATTTGGAATTCCATATATAAATAAGAACAGTGAACTAAAAATAATATTCAGAACATTCTAATCATGATAATATAAAAAGGCCATAAAACAATATATTACGATGCATCATATTTTATCTCCACGGAGATACATGCAATTTAGTTTGTAATAATATAATTGTACTTACTTGTTTAATTTAATCCATTTTCGATGTTCACGTGTTCCATAAATGTTCACATAATTTGCAATATTTAATTTCCTCTAATGCATGCATAACTGATCTATCCATTCCTATCTTCTTTTCTATTCACATACATTATTTCAGAATTTATATATATATATATATATATGTAATTGCTTATTTAAATTTATTCAACGTATTGAAATTTTCACAACTATATACACGCAGGCAGAGCATAAATGTTTCTACACCGCATTGACGGTGAAGAGCGTCTTCGTGTTACAGGAAGTTATATAAGCGCATGCGTTGAACTTATGCGCCGACGCAATACAATGAATTGTTGTGTATTAAGAATTGCATAGGATGTAGGGGTTATAAAGTAATTTTAAATGTTCAAAATAATACAAAATTTTTCTTATTAACTGTTTATTAAATCAATTTTCATTGGAGTGTTGGTATTTTTATTCTTTTCATGTCCTCAATAAAATTATTAGAATTAACATATTTCAATCTTTCTATATGAGAGTATTCAGAAGCCCAATTTCATTGATAAATTAAATTAAAAATTCTAAATAAAATTAAATAATAAAATTGACGCCAAGAACTTAAAGGGAGGAGTCATCATGCTTCCGACTGATATTTAAACTGTAAATAAAATTGATAGAAGATATTTTACGAGCTAGCCGAAGGTAAGTCGTGTGTGTATATACATAAAAGCCAAGTCATAGTTCATTTTCCTAATAAATCTCAAATAAACGACTAATACATATACTAAAAATATAAAACAAATTACAAATTATACATAATATAATATATATATATATATATATATATATATATATATATATATATATATATATATATATATATATATATATATTGTTATATACTACTATTACTGGGTTAACTATAATGAAATTAGGTTAAAATTGATTTCCTTTTTTTATGTCGGCTAGCTGTTAATATGATTAATGATAAGACTCGTAACTGGGTTGCGGTTCATGCCCTTATTGGATAAATTTAGAGAACATAATAATTTTTAATACGAATATTTTTTTTACAATACTTAATCAAATCAAGGTTAACAATTTTCTTTTAATTTGAATACGATATATACAACTTTTTCAAAATGAAATTTTAAATACAATTCCTTTTTGGTTTGTATCGTTTTTACTCAGTTAGAATAATAATTTTAAATTTACAATCGAACACTTGAATTTTATGAAAATGCGTTTAATAGTTATCATATATTTTTTAAAAAGGTAAGCTTTCCTTTACTATTTAAATTACTGACCTAATGACTATAATTAAATTAAATGTCTATAAATACAAGAATGTCTATAAATATGAGCTCAACAATATGATACACTATATCCATATAACCATAAAGTCCCTACACTTCTTTGGCAGTTAAATTAACATTGTATTCTGTCTCAATAAATTTTAATTTAATTCTGTTGCCGAAATTTTGTTTGCAAATTATATGTTGTAATTTATTTCTTCTTGATAATTTGTATTCTGTGTCAATAAATTTTAATTTAATTGTCTTACCAGAATTCTGTTTGTAATAAGGTATATATTGTAATTTTCAATTTCTCGATTTTAATTCTTCTTGATAATTTTCTATTCTTATATACTTCCTATTGACTTCTATCTGCCAAACTTTTTCTTCCCACCGCTACTTTTCAATCTATCTCATTTTTTTTTAAAATCCGGCTTCAAATGGTTTTTTTCATCTCTATCTCTATTGGCGCACTTGAAACGCGAACTTCACTACCCTCTTATAATTATTACATGTTAATTATTTATAAACTCTTAAATTTTTTACTTATATCTATTATAATAATCTAATACGTAGAATCAGTTACTTCCAAAAATAATTGTATTTATACATTCTTTCATGATTTCCTAAAATGTCATTTTTGACTTTTCAATTACTTTGTAGGTTATCTGTCACAATAATTTTGATGTGTATATAGGGTGTCTCAAATGATCATGTTTACAGTGTGTCCCAAATAAATGATTCTAATAAACCTGATTTAGAAATAATAATATATATTTTTTTAAAGTTTAGTGGATTATATTTTAAATAATCAATATGTTATAATATATATATATATATAAATAGTGTTGTTAATATTATTATTTTTAGGATTTCTTTGTTTTTCGTCCTTAAAATTATTAAAATTACAGCTAAACTTTCTATTATTATTACAATGCCTAAACCTAAATTCATTATCTAAACTAAACATTAATATACTGTTATTGTCTCTTTCATGTTCTTCTTCATCTATTTCTTGATTCAGTTTTTTGAATCAACTTTTACTAATTTATTTTTCCTGTTTTCCTATTTCCATTCTTCTCCTCCAATCTGTATTTTGCTGTAGCCAATCTTGGTCGACATTTCTTTTTTCTTTTCTTCATACGCTCTTATTCTGATTATATTTATCTATCTTTTGGTGACATACCGTTTTGTATGAATATTCTTCGGTCCGCTTTATTTGTCAATCTAATCTTGTTCTGCATAACCTTTTTTTATCCTTTGAGCTGGTTAATTTTATTAAACATGTCTTCTCGCCTAGTTCAACGGTCTCGTAAATCTTCGAATTTACTTCTAGTTCTTGTTTCACAAAATTTTCCATTTCCACTGTTAATTCGTCTTGGTTTTTCGTATTAATCTGTAGCCCTTGTACTACTACATTATTCCTTCTTTTCGGATTTTCTACACGTTTGAGTCTGTCTTCCATATTTAGTATCATTTCTTGCATTAGTTCTTGCTTTTTCCTTAGTATTTCGTTCTCGGTTTTCAGATTCAATATTTTTTCTTTGTATTCTTGTTGCTCTACCCTCATTTGCTTAATCTCTTTAGATAAGTCATCCACCAATTCTCCCATTTTTATCATCATTTCCATCATCAACCCTATGTTCTCTTCCATTTTAGTTTGTGTGACTTCTTTGTTTTTAATTACTCGTATTAATTCCAAAAATTGAGTTTTAATACGGAACACAAATTAAAACATGTTTCTGCCTTCTTGCCAGGACCGAACTCCTGAATTATAACCTTATAATATAATAATTATTGTGGATAACTGAAATATTCATAATGTTTAGAATTTAAGACTACCTTGCTCCTATTCTGTACCCTTTGTCTCCCTTCTAGTGCCGACGACGCCTGGATACAAATAGAGATCCAACCATCAGATACATATACACATTCGCATCCACATAGACAGAGGATTTTTGAAAGACTACCACCCTCAATCGCGTTTCACACATCAAAGAATATAAGCGGGTTTTATTTCGAATTATTTGCTTTTTACTATTTCCATGGATATGGTCAACGTAGGGGGAATCAAGCAGCCGTGGTGGTTTGGGGACTGGAATAAAATAACAGTATCAAGTAATCATAGCTATTTCGGCAAAAGAACAGTCAATGACATATTACCAGGGGCGATATAAAAAAATATGGGCGGTCGTTGAAGGGGATGTTAGCCAAGTATGAGAATTTGAAGGGATTAGACTTTAATTTCTTCTGATGTTTGGTTTTAGACTTCTAAATGCGAGTCGACAATGTCGACGAAATACCGAATTCTTATATATATTCTGGTTTCTTTTGTCCTTCCGTCCACAAAGAAATGTTTTGAGCGCTAGATCATTGTATAATTTTTTCTTTAAATCCCTGGAAACTTGTATACTTTCGTGAATTTGTACATAACTGCATAATAAATTCAAAATATTCAAAATTCTATCATAGAAATTTTGGGCTTTTTCATTAGGCATTTGCCTCATTACTACTAAGTCTCTATTCAAACAAGTCTCATCCCATTGATCTGCAAAATTTCGTCTTAAAACAGATTTCAACTGATTCCAAGTATCGACATTTTGAATATTAACTTACAGTTCTTGCACTTCCTACTAATTTACTTATTATAGACTGCAACAAGTATACATTATGAAAATTATTTGGGTTTACCCTATCATGAAAGTTGATAATAAGACTACCACAAACTGATAACAATTGATTAACTCATTCGAATTTCCATCGAATTGTGGAATACATTTCAAATATTCAGATTTAAAATTTTCTTTCATTATATTATTACTTTGATTGTTGTCAATATTAATAGTATTTGAGCTCGTATTCTTCACCGAAGAGTCAATTAAAGTAAATCAGACATAAATTGCACTTACAGTAAATAAATGATTCTCAGCATTCCAATTATGAGGTAGAGGTCCGGTTCAGCAATTTTGTTTTCTCCGAAACACTGGTCCCTCGCAGAAGTGTACGATATGATTCCAATTGCCAAACTTCTCAACTTGAGGTTCCCTTTTCAACGTATACGTCGGCGTCACCATGGCTGACAGTTTATACGGTTCGATATCGGGCTAATCGTCGACACGAAATTAGTTTGTTCGATACAAATCAATCCCACGATATTCTGATGACTGCGCCAATTAAAAAAACTTTATTTTCAAATTATAACTTTTTTCTTTTACAATTATTACGTTTACTTTGTATTTACATTAACAACAAAAACTAATTTACAACTGTTTTTATGTCCTCGGTTCCACACTCTGCTGACTTGGCGTTTACACTGCGATGTCATCAGGATGCGTTGAGGTAATTCACCTTAGATTTGCTCTACTAAATACTTCCTGAAAATAAACCATTTATCATACCTACTAATTACAACGCATCCCATATAAATCAAAATTATCATATAACCATCCATTCGACAATAACTATTTCCATATCACCTTCTGTTCAATTATAAATATTAAAATTCACAGGTGAAACCCATACATATTACCACATATATGAACAGTCACGTAATCATAACTGTCTTATCCATACAAATATTACAAATCATGCAAATAGTCACGAAGGCACATCTTCGATTCAAACCCCCTTCCTCATAAATGCTTCACACATAAATAAGACATACAACCTCAAAATCACTCTCTTCAACTTCACTCATCGAACGAGCATGTAAACGCTCTCTCAAAATTATCAGTAAAAAAGCCGGCTTTAAATAAGTACAATGTTAATCTCTACCATAATAAATTAAGTCAAAAACAAATGAATTCAACAGTAAAACTCTTAATTGCGATGTAGGAATAATGAAATAAGTGAATAAAAACAGTGAAAAGTGTAAAATGTTTTAATTTAAACCACACCCAATAATGCAGTGAATTAAAAACTCAATTAAAGATATAATATATTCTCTTCACACCACAACATGTGATTGATCCTTCGAAGAAAAAACACAACACATCAGCAATTGTGAATATTGGTAATAGAGAATATGAACGTATAACTATCTAATTTATTTAGCTAAGGTGTCTCAAACATTGTATTATATATTCAGTAGATAACAAGCACCCCTACTCTCAAAACTTAATTATTCAGAGCTATTCTGAAATCTATCAACCAAATAAATGTTTACTTCACATCCTTAAGAAGTTACCTTTGATTTATGAAATTTTGTGTTTAGTAGCTGTATCTTCGAATACCCCATAGGTTGGGCAGCTTCTAAATTACCTTAATATATGATGCTAGAAGTCAAAATTAAAATTTTTAAAAACATATCTAGTATGTACTCTAAACCATGGCCATGGTTTATTTTCTTGAAAAAGCTGAAAAATAGGAGGACCTCGCTTATTATGACAGATACAAAGAAATATCACAATAGAAAATGATCTGGTATTAAACGGGCTTTCAAATGATGATATCAAAGTTGTAGCTCCTTCTGCGATTTTCTGAGATAAAAATAATTTAAGATTTGAACATAGCTGTAACGCTCCCTAGGGTTGAACTTTTAAGGATGAACATAATTTCCAGCAACTTCGCTGTGCCATCTTTTACTGTGTTTAGAGAGTAAATTTGAAGTTCATCTTCAGGATTTTTGCGCCAATATATAAACTGAAGAGGCTTAAATGCATCAGCTATTTCAATTTGACGGTACATTTTGCTAATATCAGCCAACGCAACAAAGTTATATTGTTTGAATTGAACAAGAATTGAATAAAGATCCTCCTGAACGGTAGGTCCTACCAACTGAATTGAGTTGTAAGAATATCCAGAAAAGGAATTGAAGACCACTCCCAATTTTTTGGACACACTGTCTTCTTGTAAGACGCTATGCTGAGGAGAGAAATACGTGATTTGGTCATGTCATAAAGAGTTGAAATACGAGACATGTGTAATAAATCTTTATATTCATTCATGAAGTCACGATACAGTGTTTTTAGTGTATGATTTTCTACTAATTTTTTTTTCAAGATATAAAAATTAATTTTTTGCTCTTTATTGAGAATTACCTAGCTTAGAAATGTGGTCTTTTAAGAGAATTGAAACAACGGATTTTCCTTGAGAGCTTCGCTTGAAAGTGTCACAAAAATGTTCTTCAGCTAGTTGTTCTTCACATTACAGGCTACGTTTATCAGGTAATTAGTATAACTCCCAAAATTTTTGGAGGTAAGATTGAATGTCAAGGGATTTAGAAAAATCAGAAGACGTGACAACTTCACGAGGGCAACTTAAAAGACCTGTTACTATCCAACCTAGCTTGCCTTCTTGCAAAACTGAGAAATGAGGTTGACAGAAGAAAAGCACATAATCGAGATTTAAGAGTAAAATATAAGTTAGAATTAGAAAAACATGCTACTTTTACAACTAAAATGGGAATATGTTACTACTGTGGTGAAAGGGGACATTTTAAGAAGGAATGGAGGAAATTTCTGCAGCATAACAAAGAAGTTCGAGGCGAGAACGTGCAAGTGAGAGAAAATTATAACTACTTTAGTAGAAATCATGGGGCATCTAGAGGACGTACTCAGTCCAATTTTAGAGGAGTTCAAGGTCGAGGTTTTAGCTACAATCAGAGGGGAAATAGAGGTTTTCGTGGTTGGAGTTATGGAAAGAATGCAAATGATGTTGATAGGAGTCAGTAGACAAAGCGAGAACGTAGGACAAGTTAAGATGAAGAAGAAGAAAGAGATATTTGTTTAATGTCAAATATTCAAGACTGCCAAAATGTAACTAGTAATAATTTGTTATTTTATGTAGACTCACGTTGTACGGACCACTTAATGAACAATAAGTAGACTATTTTTCTAACCTTCTAATACTGAAGACCCTATAAAAACCGCAGTTGCTAAAAACAATAATTATATGGTAGTAATAGGTGTAGGTCATATTAAAGTTATGTGTGAAGCCAAAGGTAAAGAAACTTTTTGTACTATTAAAAATGTATTTCATGTACCCAATCTACGAAGAAATTTGTTGTATGTAAAGCAACTTGAAATGGCAAACGTTGAGGTAATTTTTAGCAAGAATCAGGTAGTTTATATCGAAACAATACGTTAATCGTGTTAGGATACAGAAATCATTTATAAGAAATTTGTTTTAAAGTTATTAAAAAGAAATTTGTTTTAAAGTTATTAAAAATTAAAACATGTATTTAGAATGTGAAAATGAAAAATTAAACTTATGGCATAGAAGGTACGGTCAAATTTATCAGTCATATCTTGAAAAATTAATTAAAAATAAGTTAGTAGAAGGAATTGAGGCCGCGAATTTGAATAAAATTGAATTCTGTGAATCTTGTGTTCAAGGTAAAATGAGCCGAAATTTAGAAGAGCAAATATTATCAGTTTATGTCGATTCTAATTGGGCGACTAATGTAAATGATAGAAAATCAGTTTCTGGATATTTAAAGATGAAATAAAACAATATAATTTGTTTAAATCTTCATTTATTTGAACTAATGTTCTGGATATCTCATTAAGGTTTATGGAAATACAGTTACCTGGGTCACTCGCAAGCAAAAAAAAGCAGTGAAGCGGAAATGGTGGTATTGTGCAGTGCAGTACAAGACAGTTAGTAGACTAAGAAACTAATTAAGGACATGAAAATAAAGATTTAATCTTTTAAGGTATTCGAAGATAACCAGGGGTGTATTGCTATAATTAAAAATCCCGAAAACACCAGGCGTGTTAAACATGCTGATTTGAAATATAACTTTGTGTGAAGTTTCATTAATTTGTTTCAATCATATTTATTTTGATATTTTTAAGTATCTATAGGTTATAGGAAAAGTATTAAGAGAGGGTGTTGGAATAATACTTTCCCTAAAATTATTATTGAATCGAGTTTGACTCGATATTTTAGTTGGCGGTTGCTAAAATAGTTGTTGAAATTTTTTTAATTTTGTCAAATAATATAATGAGAATTGTCAGTTTTAGTTAGTTGTATTTTAATACGCTTTTCCTCCAATGCAATTATGAGTTTGTGTTGTCTTCTGTAATAGAATAATCCAAAACTGATCAACAGACTTTTATTAATCTCCCAACATACAAAATTACAAAAAAAAATGTGGGATCCGATGAGGTCATATAAGATGGAACATCAAGAGTGTTGGGATAAAAGTCAAAGCTTGAAAGTTTGTCAGTAATTTCTGAAATCAGTAAGCAGTGAAGTTTAGCTTGAAAATGAGAATGCAAAGATTATATTTTGGTATCGCAGGATTTACTTAACTCTGACGAATGATGACCAATACTGTCAAATTTGTGGGATACTTTGGAAGGTCTAATTTGTCTGCCAAACTTTTCGAAATAAAGTTTGACATAGAACCGTTGTCAAGTAAAGCCTTACATGTGTGTTTTTTATCATGGCTGTCAAAGACTACCACTTGCGCTGTTGCCTGCAACACTTTATTGATCTTGAACGTGAGAAGATTTGAGAATGTTGAGATGAAAATTGTTTACTAGAGTCTTCTGTCGGTCGTAAATTGAGTCTGTAAATTAACTACTGTAATGGTATATTTTAAATTTTACCCTGAGGTAAAATAGAATTATGTTTTTGTCACAATATATGCAAACAGCTCATGGACACTGGTCTATCTGATGTGTTTTCTGAGAAAAGCAGTTTGTACTAAGTCTTCATTGTTTTATTTTGTCAATTCGTTCTTGAGGCGAAAAAGCCAAAAGTCGGAACAGTAAAATTTGAGTAATTTTGCTTGCAATAACATCGCATAATGGAAACATTCATTTAATTTTCTAAGAAAGTACTGTAACAGGTCCAATATATGAAGAAAAAAATCAGGAGTGCACCGCAATGATGCGATTCAGAAGTAGAGTGCGTCAAACTTAGAATACCGAATAAAGAGCGGTGAAATCAAATAACCATAGTTTCACAAAAATTAATGGAGTTAGGACATTAACAAAGTCCACTCATCGATTTGAGACGAAATTTTATCTAATTGAACATGCAATAGTAGCATAAATACTTTTTTGATTTGTTTTCCCCAGTGTTTTCAACAGTGGTTAATACAAAAGATTTTTTAAAAGAAGAATGTTGGTTCTGTTTTTGTTTATGATCAGGTTGTGGATTGTGACTTGATTTGGAAACTTTGTAAGTAAGTAAGTAAAGTGGGAAGTTTTCCAGCAATTTTATACTGCTCCCAGTCACGAGCTGTTTCACATGAATTATTTTTCTCTGAAACCAAATTGGTATTCCATCAAAATGTTATTCTCAGTGAAGTGGGGGAAATGTATTTATATCGCGAACATCGAAAAGATCTGCTATCAGCTGCAATAAAATATTACGAACAAATCTATCAGTTCGAGATTTTACAAAATGAACGAGTGATTTTAGTTTTTGAGCGATATTGTTGAAAGTGAATACGACATTGGTAACGTAACTCAATTTTTATGATTATGCCCTGAATGTTTGTTATTTGTGAAAGCATTTACACGAGGCGATTCCTCCATAAAACTCTGTTTACAAAAGCGACACGAAAATACTGTAAAAAATATATACAAAGTAACTACTCTCTTATTCTCTTATAAATCAACTTCCCCCTCATTTTTTCCGATTTATCTCAAACAAGAAATAATTTAATTAGCTGGAAATCCTTTGATATTATAAATAAATTATTAATGGTGTGATTGTGTAGCGCTTCTGGAATAACTAGAAAAGTCCCCGATTTCAATATCGCTGCAAGCAAGAGGAACGAAGAACCTTTCCCTATGGGTGAATAAATTAGTAAAATAGAATCCATTTTCATTGGCGAGATCGACGTCGCGTTCCCCCTTTTGTCGTCTAACTTACCGGAATAATCGTGTTTAGTGACTTCGTTGTAATCTTCTGTCTTCATTATTGGTTAGTTAGAAGTTGATGAATCTGTTGATTTGAAAAACTTTGTGTTGTAGGCTGTCGATGGATGGAATACGATATCAGTTATCATTGATTTCCATGATTATGCAAAAACATTCAGTTTTTCTGTGTATTTTCAGAATAATTATGATTTAGTTTATATATGGTGGATACGGCCTATTTTTAATATGTGGTGAATGCGCCTAGACTTTGTTATAACTAGCAAATTAAGAAAATGATAAGGTAAATGTCCCAGTATTCGTCACGCTAAGACAATTTTTGCAGTATGAAACTTAGTATAACATTCATATATTAATTTATTCGTGTTAAAATCTTTCTAATGATAAGTGAGGTAGGTTATCTTTTATGTGCTTTAGACAAATACACTTTATTTCAACTTTAAGTGTTATTTTATTCAAATTCAGAATTAACGTTTCCATGTACCATTATTCGTCATGCAAAAAAAGGGGCTATCCCAGTGATCGTCAGCTAAAGTCCTAGTATTCGTCAAACAATTTAATGCAAGAAGACTCTAATACTTAAATTATTATTATTTTTAGTTTTTTATTTAGGGAAGTTAGGTACATCACAAATTTGACAAATAAATTTTTTAGCCTTTTTTGAAGCAGACGCACACCTCTCATGCATCTATTGCAAACATTTTTGACACTTAATCATATCCTCTTCACGGTCTTCTTCACAAATATTACAAAACCAACTTTTTTTCTGTGTTTTCTCAGTTTCACATATTCCATTCTTCTGCTTTTGTGATTTTGGTTTATGTTCTTTATTCTCTTTCACAATCTTTTCCCCTGTAGTTTTTTTATTTTCCTTGCGTTCAAGCCTTTCTTGAATTTCTTCTTCTTTTTCCAACTTATTTTTCTCTTTCTTTTTAAAATGTTGTTGCCAATCTTTAGACGTTGCTACTGAAGGTATTTTTTCGTTTAGTTTCTTAGTCACCTTTGGTCTATCTGGCCAAAACAAATTGTTTTTGAAAGAAGACGGTATGTCCGTCAAGATATCTTTCTCTCTATTAATTTCTGCTACTTGTGCTGTGGCTGTTGAAGGAAGATTCACTAGAATATTCATCTCAGTTGTTTGTGCCGCAGATGGCGAAACTTGGTGTACTTCAATAACTGTGTCAAGAACCTCTATTTCCGTTGTAGGTAAACTGGGTTCATCTGTTCCAGTAATCGATATATTGTCTGACAAATTATCTGAAAATCATATGTAACTATATAATATTGATTGTTACTTGAATTAAACATTTCATCAATACCTATTACCTACCTTTTTGGGTAATATTACTTGGAGCCTGCTGAATGGTAATACTATTTACTGATAGTTCACTTGAAGTTTCGCAAGAAACTGGGCATAAAATTCGCTGAGTATTTGGAAAAATGTTTGGTTCATCTGGTTTTGAGTTTATTGGAGCACCTAGATCACCTGCAAATAACGAATACGAAATTCAGGATACTTGAGTACTCGCAATATCTGACATTATGCTACTCACCTTTTTTGGGAGATTCTGCTTCGTTGACTTCTGATGAGTTTAATTTAGGAGACTGATCTAAAAGCAAAAAAATTGATTAAATAACGAGTATAGAAGTAAACTTGACTTTAGCAGTACCGTACCTATATTAGTGACTTTCTGCAGTGTACCTTCTTCTCCCACAACAAAGTCAATTGTTTCATTTTCAGGCAATAGGTCTATTAAAATATCATCAAATATTTCATTGTCTAGAGAACTCGTAAGGTCGTCTTGGTTTTCCAATGCAGTCTTTGTACCTTCTCCACTGATGCTTGTGTTAATTTTATGCCAAATTTTAAATAATTATGTGAACTCCACCTCATGTAACCATGTCGGCCCAGACTCTTTGAATAATTTAACCTTATCCTGCGGGATAAGGCACTCAATATACTTTAAATGCTTCTTTATTTCCTCTACATTCTCTGATGATTTTGATATTGAGGCGTTATCTTCCTTGTTTTTTATCTTAAAGTAGTCTAAAGCATCTGGATCTAGAGGAACTAATCCACAAGCCCTGAATCCATTCTTCAAAAGCTCGAGCTTGAGTGTATCTTCTAGTACTTTGTTGAGAAGTACAGAAATATTATCTCGTTTTAAACGCACTCGTGCGTTTTATATTCTCCATTTATAAACTTCTTTTTTCCAAGAAGACTTTAATGGATGGAACACTGCTACATCCATTGGTTGTAGAAAGTGTGTAGAGTTTGGATAGAGAGCAACAATTTCTATTCCTAAATCTTTGCAAAACTCAATGGTAATGTCAAGTGAGAGGAATGTCCATCTAGATAAAGAATTACTGGTAGTTTAATATCTTTTTCTACTAACCAAGGATAGAAAATGTTGATAACGTATTAAAAAAATGTCTGTCCAGTCATCCAACCGTTGTCAGATCTACCAATAGCCCAAGATTGTAGCATGGAAGCGGCCAATGATTTAGGCACCCTTTTTAAATTGACTACAGGCATAGGAGGAGCCAATTCCCCTTCTGCGTTTCCAATGACGAGTTTTGTGATATTCTCTTTTTTATCTGAATTGGTTACACTATGAACCATTTTTTGTCCTTTTCTAACCAGGGGGGCTACTTTTGAAATATTTCACTAGTGAAATTTCTCATATTTCGATTGATTTCGATCATCTCAAATTTTGAACTAATTTCGTGTGTGAAATAAAATTCGAATTCGAAAAAATTTCACAAATTTAATTCGAATACTATTTTCTGTCGAAACTCGTACTTGCGGAATTTTAATATATTTGAGGTTAGAATCATCGAATCATGTGTTTTGGTTTTGTTAGATACTTTGTGTAGTTTTAAGATCCCTTCTTTTAGTTTGATTACCTTTTTCAACCTTTTTAGTTACTCTTTATAGTAATAAGTAGTTATTAGTTAGACGAGAGTCCGTATATAAATTCGCATCTAGTAATTTTAAAAATTCTGCAATTATTTTTGTCTGATTACCAATTTTGTTAATTCCGACTACTTTCTTCGAACATTTTCTTTTTTGGTAATTAACAAAAAATTGTTCTATATCTGGTGGTGGCAGAATATATTTTTTGAAGACCTCGTAAAACATACAAGAAATTACAAAGGATCTGGGGTTGTTTATCAATTAAATTAATTTGAATTTCTTTTCAAATTTTTTGACGAAGACGTCCTCCATAAATTCCAAAAATGAACACTAACTAAAATTTTATGAAAATTACTATTTATAATACAAATATCAGCAATAAAAATAACCGCATGAAGCGGGGTTTGAACCAACTATATTCTCTTCTGAATACAGTTAGATACGTACGTTAACAGACTGATCCATCACAAACTTGTATGAAATCAACGCAATTTAAGGTAACTTGAAATGTCAATGTTACTTTTAATATTTATCATTGTTTTTTACATAGAATATGTTGTCCAAAGGGTTGAGAGCTTGTTTTTATTCGATATTTCATTCATATAAGCAGTGATAACATGTTCTGATAATATTTTTAACTCCGTTTAACAGAGTTCAATCTATGAACTTTTTGTAACAAAATTCATATTTACTTTTTGATTTTTGGGGTAATGATGTGTGTTATACGTCTCCTTTGCGGCTAAACGAATATCTGATGGAGTAATATTTATTAATTTTTGATTCATCACTGGAATCACTCATTTTACTCTAATATTTTTCTTGATAACTAAAGAAATATTTTGACAAGCTATCTTGACGTTACATTGAAATTGAATAAAGAAGAGTTGACGGGTACTAAATGCAAATGCTGATTGGTGAATTTCATATACATTCTAGGATGTAAATGAAATCATATGCGTTCAGTTAACCGAAATGGTCTACATTTCCATTCTGTAAATTGTGCAGAAAATGGATAATATACATGTGGGTGTAGAAAAAAATGTAAAAAGTCTCGTTGAATATTAATTTATTATTTGTAATTTTGTAAACATAACCCAAACTTCTCAATCATGCATTATAAAATGTAAAGCGCAGGCGGGTCAATTTCTACCGATGTGTCGACTGGGTTAAATGGCTGAACGATTGGTAAAATTTACCGCTAGCATCTGAACGACCCGACTATTTACCAGATCTCTAAGCATCTGATCGCATAAAACGCGCTTGACGTATCATCTGAATGCACCTTTACATTTGACATAACCAAATGACATTTGTATTGTAACTTCAACTGACGCTGTTGTGAGGGACGATACAATTCGATGATTTTAGTAACGGTGCTCGAGAACATTTTAGGAACTATTTGCAAATAGAGCATTCACAGGCTTGCGTATGCATGACGTTGGGAACGACGTCAATAATAACGCCCTGATTCGAGATTCAGGGCAGCATTCCAGATGAAACTCAATCATCGACCACCACACCTGCAAGAAATGAATCACCGGAGGCGACATTGATTCTCTTTCCGAAATATCGAAACCACACATGACCAACGTTCAACTTTAGAAATATTTTTTCAAAAGTTACAACTTTTATTTTTTAGAACTAAATATATTTTTAATAAATATATGGAAAATTATCATTGATGCTTCAACTGGAAGATCATATATGAATTATATGGCAAATGTATGCATGATTTGCCCGTAGATAATATACTTTTCAATTATTTAAAAAATATAGAATCGCGGGGAGAGGAAAAAGACGAAATTTTCGGTATAAGAGTGTCTGTCGTCTAGCGCAAAAATATATAAAAGAGGGCGCAGTCGAGACGTGACATGGCGCGAGTGACGAGCAGTCACTCTTGATTCCTTACTGTTTTTTTATCGTTATAAATTTTGTTTTGACAATGCTGTTCGTTGCTTTATATTTTTTTACTCTTGAGTTTTCGCTGGCGTAAATATTTTCCATTTCTGTTACATCTTTGGTATTATTAGTAATGAATTCATTCACAAATCATTTAATAGTTCCATTAGGAATTTAGGATGGAATAAAGGACATAGCAACTAATATTTGATTTTGCTTGAACGTATATTCGAATATAATTTCCATAAGGAAATCCCATTAGCAGAGTTTAATTTCTCGGCGATTTTCTATCAAAAATGGCCTATAAATTCTAATTTTAAGTTAGATGGCGAGAGGGAAACCATCTGCTTTTAGCCGGGTCCCCTTGCTTAGATACAAAGGAAATGCAAATTTGACTATAATCTACATATTAGCAATAATCTTGATTGGGATCGGTGGCACAGGCACGAGAGGGAATGCAGATAACGACATAAATATATATTTAGTACTGGAAGATATGGGGTGCCGCCTTATGCTAGGGTTTGTTTCAAAAAGGGTAACGCCATTCGTTTAAATTATACACTAACACCTTCTTCTCAAGATAGATAAAGGACATAATTTAAACTAAACTGAAACTTGTAGATGATCAAAAACACCTTTCGAAAGAAAAAGTAGAAAGATAAAGTCAAACAAGAATCGTTAATTGCAAGACATTTCCATGTATTAAGCCAAATAAATTTTTTTTCTAAACATGGAAGTCTGGTATGTTGAATGTCATCAAATGATTTTAATAATCATCTTTCTTAATTTTATGAAGATACGGATTTTTAATATTAACAATTCATCAACACTTTTTAACTATATTATTAAACTCAGCTGTATCTTCACTATAATTTAATAAACCATGTGTAGTTTCGTGAAATATATTACATACTAAGGAAACTTTCTGTCTTTCCATGCTTGATGGATACTCTGTTTTATAATTTAATTTAGTAACAGCTTTAACAAGGGAATTGGCTTCAAGTTTATAAAAATTTCTAATATTCATACATTTCGTTATAATGGTCAAAATAAGGAAATATAAATGTTTTTGTGTGATTTTTTAAATTGAACAAATTATTTCTAATATTTTTGAGAATGTGAACAGCATGAAACACTATAAATGTGGGGTAATCACAGGGGTTAAAGGAAAGTAATGTTTATCTTCTGACTTTTTGGATAATTTCATAAACATACTTTGATTCATTCTAGCATTATCTGTAACTATACTAGTTATTTTAAAGCCATATTTTAACAAAATATTTAATATAACAAGAACCATTTTATGTAATTGATCCCCATGAATTTTCTTTACTGGTTGAAGTGACACAACTTCTCTCAATTTTCCGAATATTGAAGTTATTAAAAAAGTTTGACCTGTCTTTGCTTGTGATAATGTGTCATTTTCAGCAAAACCAACTAAATTCCGATTTTTATAATCTAAAGTTTCTTTAATATATTATTATATATTCAATCTAATTTATAGTTGTATTATAGTTGATATATGAATATAACGATATACAATTATTACTTGTCGACGTTTTCACAATTTGTGATTATATATTATATAATCAGATAACAAATTATAATAGTTTTATTATTTCCCAAAATATTGTAAACGAAACAAAGATAATAATTTCTACCAATCTTAATATTACTACAACCTATTCTAAAACTCGACTAATTGTAAATTTTTTTATGCAAAAGTTCAACTTGTTTAATATACCCTTGACGTATATCAATGTCAAATAACGCAAATTTGTCTTCAAATGGTCTATTCAAAATTTTTCACTTGATGTAAGATCTTTTATGTATAACGTTAATTTGGTTTAGCTAATATTATTATTCTATAGATGCATCTATTTTCGAAATGTATTTAAAAGGCCTGTTAATTCTCGAGAAATAATTTTAAACTGAAGTGGACTCACCAAATAGGACAGGATAACTCGTACGTATTCTAAATGTATTTAGAATTCTGCAAAACTTTCTAAATATCTGATTTAGAAACTGGAACCACTTACACTTGATACGATGCAATTCTTCTATGAATTATGCACGCACTGGCTTTACAAAGTATGGCTTTATAATCTGATTGTATAGTTATAATTTTTATCAAATTCTCAACAAAATTTGAGACAACTCTTATCTCGACGTTGTCTCTTGGGGGTTTCAAATTCAACTAACTAAACTTTTCTCAAAAAAAAAATAAAATCTCTTCTCCTGTGGTTACGAAAAATTCCTTTTTTTAAAAAAAATACTAATTTATGTTTCCCTATAACAAAGAGAGATTTGAATTCTTTTATTACCATTGTAATTCTGATAGCAGAGACATCTGTATTTTAAAATTTCAAATATATTCTTCAAATTGTAATATAATCTGTCTATCATTAAATATATTCTACATAAACGTCATCCGAAAATCAAAATGTCAAATTTGATTTGTATACCGAATCTTTCAAAATTATTGATTATACATATAAAATACAGTGTGTATCGAAAGTATTGCATACAAATATGAATAGTTTTCCTTGTTTTAATGTTTTTTTCACATTTTAAATAGAGGAACTGTATTAATATATTTGATCAATCTGTAAAATAATATATTTTTCCAAGTCAGATAAACCTTCGGTAGTAGCTTTGATATAATGTCATTTTCTAAACAATTATTTGGTGAAAGTTTCAGTGAACTGCAAAGTTTCTTCAAATATGTAGATTGTGACAAGACCGATAATTTATTGTTTTTTATAGCATTATATGCTTTCCTGGACTGAACATAAAGTAAAAATGATTTTAAAATTGAATCCGCTGAAAACATATTACGATTAGCTAATAATAGACAAAATTGTTCTGACAAAAAATCAATTTGTTCTATCTTACTATTTACATCTCTTTCAGTAAGAGATTCCATTATTGATCACTGTTGAAATTAATGTATCAAGAGTGACTGCTCGTCACTAGCGCCTGTCACGTCTCGACTCGGCCCTCTTCTATATATTTTTGCGCTAGACGGCGAACACTCTTATACCGAAAATTTCATCTTTTTCCTCTACCCGCAATGCTATTTTTTTAATGAATTAAAAAGTATATCATCTACGGGCAAATTATGCATACATTTGCCATATGATTTATATATGATCTTCCTTTTGCAGCATCAATGATAATTTTCATGTATTTATTAAAAATATATTCAGTTCTAAATCCGCCCCGAATCTCGAACCGAGCCGCAATTCTTGACATCGTTTCTAGCCTGTGAATGCTCTTTTTCCGAATAGTTCCTAAAAATGATATTCTCGAGCACCGTTTCTAAAATCATCGAATTGTATCATCCTCACAACAGCGTCAGTTGACAATACAAATGTCATTTTTCATTTTGTTCTGTCAAATATAAAGAAGCTATTTTCAAATATGTTTATCAATTTCTTCTGAATTTTACAATCAGTATTAAACCCAAATGGAAGAGGCACACAAAATAATAAATTATTCATTTGGAACATTTTCATGAAGGGTGTATTTAGCCCAACAGCAAAAGAAGTATAAGCAGTCTATTCTTTAACTTGTCGTTACGGTAACGATTATTATGTTAACGATAATTTTTCAGAGTAGATTCTTTAATAATATCGTTAATCTAGTGACAAAACATAACGATAAAATGTTTACCTAAGGTAGATATCATTTTTGACATATTGTGCTGTTTTGTTAGGTTAGGAAAATATTTACCTACGTATTTGTTTATATAGGTTTTGTTAAATAATATTTTCATTCACATATTCACGTAATCTTTATTATAGATAAAGACAAAGTTAAAACACTAAGACAACATAGACACAATATATAATGTATTTGAATTAATCGAGTACAAAAATAAAGCGTTCAGGAACAACAAATTTGATATTACAAGCCCTGGTATTATTAAAAAATCCCAATGGCACAGGACCAATTGGACAGGGTTATTTCAGTAACATTTTTGCATAAAGCCCAAAATAAAAAATTAGATACAAAAGTAATAGAATGATTTGAGATGTACAAAAAACCAAAGTAACATTTTGGCATCAAATCAAAAACAAAAAAAATAAAAAAAAATTCTGGTAAATTTGTGAATTTTTTTAAATAAATGTACTAATGTACGATTTAGAGAAAAATATTAGATACAAAAGTTACATATAATAATACAACTTTTTTGCGTCAAATGAAAAACAAAGGAAATACGATTTTTTTCAACTTTGACAGGCCGCCATTTTGTTTTTACTGGGCCGATTTGGCTCATTAACGAACTCGTCCAAGATTTTAGCCTAACCGATTTTTGTAGCGAGTTTTTTGGTTTTGATCCGTCAAAAAATACCCCCTCTATCGTGCTTACAAATTCCGTTATAACACACACACACACACACACATATATATATATATATATATATATATATATCACCCCCAATTTCAAAGGTTATATATATATATATATATATATATATATATATATATATATATATATATATATATATATATATATATATATATATATATAACCTATGAAATTGGGGGTGATTTTGGCATCTAGGAACAACAAAAAGAAAAACTGCATTGACATTTTTCCGAAGTTGCGTCATGCTACTCTCTACAATAGCCCTATTTCATTCTGAAATAAGCCTAAAACATAATCAGGCACATACGAGGAATATTTAGAACACTACAGTCGAAATCCTTTCTCTCCGGAAACCATCCAGCTAGGAGACCAGCTGATCGACTCCATAAGTAGGAAGAGGCAAGAGGCATGGAAAGATACGATAGAAAGCCTGGATATGAGACCATAGCAGCAGACAAGCCTGGAACCTCATATAAAGCTATCAGGCGACTCAACATCTTCCAAAGACCAAGTAAACGTCATCGCCGACAAAATCGCACATCAGCTACTCCTAAAGGGTAAGCCTGATCAAAATGTGAAAGTGACCACCAATGTCAGGCACAACAGCCTAGAGAATATAATATGGCTTACTTTACCATCACAGAACTGAAAACTGCAATCAAATATCTGAAGATCAGGAAGGCCCCAGGTCCACATGACATCCTGAACGAGTTCCTAATAAACTTAAGCCCATTAGCCCTGAACTGGCTTCTTCAAATGAACAACTCTTACTAGATCAACAATATCATACAAAAATTGTGGTTAAAAGCTAAGGTCACAGCCGTCCATAAACCGGGAAAATCACAGGAAGATGCTAAAAGCTACCGCTCGGTGTCACTGTTGTGCTCCCCGTTCAAACTCATGAACGCCTCATACTGAATAAGTATGGGTCCTAAATAGAAAACCATCTAATCTGTCAACAAGCAGGATTTAGACTTGGAATATCCTGTACTGGTCAGGTACTAAGTCTCACCCAACACATTGAGGACGGCTTCGAAAGCAAGGTAAAAACAGGGGCCATCTTTATCGATTTAACGGTGGCATAGGACACTATAAATCATAAAATATTAATGGATTTTTTTTCAAAATTACAGGAGATTACCAGTTGACGAAAGTGATAAAAACAATGCTATCTAACAGAAGATTCTATGTAGAGTTCCAAGGAACAAGAAGCCGCTGGGAACACCAGAAGAATGGCCTTCCCTAAGGTAGCATGCTAGCACCCATGCTCTTCAATGTATATACCAACCACCAACCAACCGGCCCAACTGCAAGTATTTTTATCTATGCCGACAATGTAGCTATCACCTGCCAGTCAAAAAACATCGCCGATATTGAGGAGCACATAACAGAATCCCTATCAAGGCTGAGCGACTATTATAAGTCAAATCAGCTCCGCCCGAACCCAGCGAAGACGCAGACATGCCTATTCCACCTCAATAACCGACAGGCGAGAAGGGAACTGCAAATAGAGTGGAACTCAGTCAGACTGCAGCATTGCCCAAAACCAGTTTACCTAGGGGTTACATTAGACCGCTCTCTGACCTACAGAAAGCATATCGATAAAACCAAGGCCAAAGGCATCCTCCGGAAACTGACTAATACTCGCTGGGGAGCAAACCCTAACGTCTTACGCTCCTCGGCATTTGCGCTATGCTACCCTGCAGACGAATATGCATCCCCCGTAAGGGAGAGATCATCACACGGTCATAGGCTGGACCCCGTCCTGAATGACACGCGCAGATTAATAACGGGATGTCTAAAACCCACCAACCTTGACCAACTCTACATGCTAGCCGGAATTGCACCACCGCAAATACGGAGGGAAATCATAGCCATGGCCGAACTAAGCAGGCAATGCGACGACACCAGACATCCTTTGTATCAACATATACCGGTAGCAGCCAGACTAAAATCAAGGCGAAACTTTATGCCATCTACACAACCCCTCACAGCCTCTAAAACAGCGACCAAGGAGGCAAAATGGGAACAGCGCTTAGCAGACAATGACATCCCAACCTAGAATCCAAGAGAAAAATTTTCTGCAGGATAGGACCTAGACTGGGGTACCTGGAAAACCCTCCACCGACTCCTGTGCCAAATGGGGAGATGCAAGTACAACCTCCGGACATGGGGATATGCGAAAGAGGAAGCATGTGAATGCGGAGAAGCCCAGACAATGGAACACCTTCTGACATGCCAATCCTTACTATGGACATGCAATGAAAATGCTGTGATATGCGCCAGACACTGGAGCGATACATGAACAGTTATAATATATTGTTAATATTGTATATAAATATCTTACAAGTTGTAGTTCAGACACGATTAAATAAATAAATTCAAAACATACGGAAACAGCTTTCAGGCAAATTAAATAGTTTAGGTGATCCTATTAAGGATTCAGCAGGATGGAAAAGGGTACGTATAAAATACTTGATTTTCTTTTTTTATTAGTATTATCCATAAAAGCAGTAATTAAATATGTTTTTTGTGATAATTTTTACCAATTTCAGATATTCGTTGACTGGAAGTGTCAAGTTAAAGCAAAGGCAAGAAAGATAAAACTATCACAAAAGAAACAGGAAACATAGGGTATCATTGAACCTTTATCAGATACTGAAGAAGGATTACTAGATGTTACAGGTTGGGTGATAGTCAATGGCATATCCCGTGTCCCTGAAATAGGAATATGTATGAATTATGTGGTTCTTTGAATTTGGTTATATCCATTTACATTTTAAAATTGCAGACATACCAAATAATGAAGATATTAAAGAAGAGTCAGAGAAACATTCTCAAAATCAAAGAAATATTCCTAAGAATCAACACTCGGAATCACTTAAAACACCACCAAAGAAAGAAAAACATTAAGTACCTACTTGTGTGCACGACTTTTTAAAAGAAAGTAATTGTAACGATTAAAGTGAAAAATAACAATCCTGAAAGAAATCGCAAAAAATGAGGGTAATAGAGGAAAAAAGGCTAAACCTGCGTTAACTCTATCTTCGAGTCAGGTATCATGATTATGATTTTGTGTTGGACTTGGATTCATATTCTTAAATTGCCGACAGTGTGCCCCCTTGTTCGTAAGTTGGCGTCAACTTTTTTGTAATTGATTTTAGTTATTGAGTGATTCTTCATAAAAATTTCTACATGTTCTAAAATCTTAAATGCAATAACCTAATATCAAGATTTATTAGTGGTATACAAAATTTGTTAAAAAATATCAATTTAGCTTAAGAGAAAAGTACTTTTATTTTTGAAAATATCAAAAAATTTCACTTTAAAAAGTTGTTTGCAATTGAATTTAATACTAATTTGCAGAGTTACATCCACATAAGTCTAGTATTATTTTACTTCTGCTTCAAATTTTATTTCAAACTTTTTTATTAATTTTACGAAAAAGTTACTAGTTATAAAATTTTATGTTATTCTGATAGAAGCTTCCATAATAATATCTCTACCAATCAAACAGATAGGAACAAAAATATTGGAAATATTAATTACGTATCAATTCCAAATATTTAAAATTTATCAACAAACATAATAAAACTTTTCAAAAATGAAACTAATATAAAGATAACACAAAAAAATGTTAAAACAATTGGAAATTTAACCTGACTTAAAAAAATCAAATGTGGTGTATGAAATAAAATGCAATAACTGTGATCTTAACTACATCGGTACAAGCTCTAGAAATCTGACCAATCGAATCACATCTCATAAAAGCGATATAAAACTCAACAAAAAATCATGTTCATTAACACAATATTCCATCGAAACAGGCCATAAAATGTAATTTCAAGAAACTAGAGTCCTACACACTGAATAAAATGTTTCTAAGAGATATTTTCTTGAAATGGTAGAAATTAACAAGGCTAATAATAGTATGAACAAGATAAGTGACATTGAAAATCTTAGCAATATTTATCTTTGATACAAGGCTGCAAAAATTAGGCAGTCTTATAAATTTTTTTCTTGCCAAATGATTTTTTAGATCAGCTTAAAATTAGTTGAAAAATAACTATGTATAGGTATATCAAAATTTTATCTGAATAAATTTCAGTCAATAAATTGAGAATTATTTGGAAGAATGTTTCTTTGTAAGTATCAATTGAAAATAGAAAAAGTTGAATACCTTTTATAAACAACATGGTATTTTACGTGATTTCAAAATATTTTGTGATTTCAATTTGATTAGGTACTTTAATTGTTCATTGAATGGAAATTTTATTCTTTCTAGAGTAACTTGAGACGTGGACATGGCGCAAAGTTTTAGTGACATCCGTTAAGGGCAGTTTTGATAGTATTTACTCCAAAACTTCCTTGTGTTTTAATAAAACTGGCATTTTCTTCCATTATAGATTTTTTTTTAATTTCCACTTTTATTCTAGAGCAATCGTGGATGAACTACGAAATATTGATGATGAAGACGAGATTCGCTTTGAAAAAAGAAAGATCATGAACAGCGCATTAATTGATCAAGGATTTCCTTTGTAAATGTGTGGGTATCCTAAAGAAAGTAAAAGATTAAAGAAATATGCAAATACAATTCGATAAGTTATTTCAATACACAATATAACAACAACTCATGAATGTTCATTATATCAATTGTTCAGTTTTTAAAAAGACCAATCACTGTATTGTTTACCTCAATATATATTTTTAGTTACCCTAATATCAAACAACGAATTTATCGGTGACAGTTTGTTATTAAACTCATCAATTCTTCATGAATTTGAAAACGAACAAAAAACAATGAACCTATATTTATAACAAATCCAACAACAATCGTTTTTATTTCCAATTTTATGCAGGAATAAATTATTAGTCAAATAGGATGAAAAAAGTTAAAATGCAAAATTGATTATTGTTTGAAATCAATAAACGCTTTCATCGCTATTAGAATTTTAAATACATATAGATATTACATTAAAGTGCCTGTCAATGTTTTATGTTGTTTTTTTTCAATATCAATTAGGTCCATATTTCGATTGGTCTAAAAACGAATGAAGGGTATTATTTTTTAAGTTATAAATGCTGTGATTAGTCAGTTTCAAATTTGATGGAGCCACTTTTTGTGTGTTATGAGTATTCAGTTTTAATATATTTATTTCAATTATGAAAATATATCCGTATACATTCGAAAATTATGACGTTGTTACAGTTTCAACAGATTTCTTGTATTCCTATCATTTTTGAATGTCCTAAATATCGATGGAAGCAATAAGTTATATAATTATCAGGACATTATAGACAAAAGCAGAAACATATCACCATTTTAAGAATATTATCTTGTTAGATTGTATTATATAAAGTATTCATTCTTTAAAACTTGAATATAAGAAGATCCATACTGAACGATGAAATGAAACAATTTGATTTGTTTAAAACTTCGTTATATCTGAACTAATTTTCAATTTAATATTGTGACGGGTTTTGCTAACACAATAGCTTTATCAAACGAGTGAAGGTAAGCTTTTTTTTAATTTATACAGTCCAAAAATACGGAATTATACGAATATTACATATAAAATTGGGTCGAAAGTGTGTTGGTTTCCTGATACATGATTTGAATAATAAGAATTTAATTTTGTTGTTGTCATAACTACGTTTGTGTATGATGTAATGTAAAGAAGTTCTTTCCAACGCTCTCTCACTTGACTCACCCCATAAATCAAGTAGAAAAAATTATTTCCAACGCTCTTTCACTTAGCTTACCCCATTAATCAAGTCGAAAAAGTTCCTCCTTCCCCGATTTAATTTTTAAGGATGTTGTTCCAAAGTATGTTAAGCTTTTAATTGTTTATTTTTATTTTTGTCAATAGGATATACTTGTTCTGAATTTTGTTTTATTATCGAACAATATGAATTTAGAATTGTGAGGTATTTTTATATCTTGAATATTATTAATTAACTCCATTGAGTTTTCAGCTGAAAATTGAGGTTTGAATAAACAATATTCAGAAATGATATCTATAAGAGTCTTTGAAAGTTTAAATGAAGGTGCTATGAAAGAAGAAACACCTGGTCTAATTGCGTAGGGGAAACCGGGGCTAGTTGGCGCACGGGTAAGTTGGCGTTTCATATTTAATGAAAATTTGGCAACACTGTTTTCCCCTCTTACTATCACTTATGTGTCTAAGATCACAGATAACCCACATATAGATGAGACACTGATTGTGGCGCCATCTAAAGAGCCTGTCGACTAAGCAATTGAGTGATGTTAAAAAGATTTCTGTAATTTTAGGTTTTGGCGGTACATTCACATTTACTGTATTTTAATTATTTTATTTGAAAATAACCATTCATAGTCCAACATTTGACATTTCATTCAATTTAACTCAATAATGATTAGATCTTGAGTTAAATTAAATGAAATATCAAATGATGGAACATAAATGGTTAATTAAATTGGAAAAAATAAAACAGTAATTTTATAAACAGTTTATTTATTCTGGTATAAAAATACACAACAAATAATTTCTTTCACAAAGTACTTTTCTTAACAAACAGAATGACAATAAATAAACTACAATGTAAAAACAATGCAATGATTCAAAAAAATCCTATTTCATTCTGAAATATGCCTAAAAATAATTTGAGTAACATACATTCTAGATTGGAGTATCATTATATTTTTGAATGATGTTAAATCGAGATAAAAGTAGAAAATTATTTATGATAAGTTTATATTAATTTATTTATTTATTATTATACTCCTATAAACACACAGAGCTGGACAAACTACTGGAGTATAACTGCTACTTACTTAATCAAAAAAAGTGTTAGCAATGAGTAGTTAACTACTATTTTTGCAACTTTCTGTGAAAGAAAACTGTGAATGTTAGAACAAAAGTAACTAAAATACTTTTAAAGGAAACGTTGTTAAATACTGCCCAGCTCTATAAATACAATGTGTCAAGTAATTACATATAAGAGTGCTAAACAGCCCTTGTGTACAAAATTTAAAATAATATATCTAACATAACATCACAAGCTTAAACCTAGTACATTGCATATTTGTGTATTTCTACATTTAAAAGCATTCCGTTCTTATGAAACCATTGCATAAGGCAGATTAAGTTACTCTGCAGCTCCTGGCAGTCTATGATTGTTAAAATGTTTCTTAAGGGCTCTTAAAATCTTCACCGTCTCGTGGAAGCCCTTTCTCGTTTCTGATTGAGCTTCTACAAGTAAACATACAAAATAACAACAATAATTAAGTGAATACACAAATATTCATATCAACAAAAAGAAAACAAAATGCGGTAACTATTGAAATAATAAGTTTACATATGTTTTTGCACTAAGCCAAAAAAATATCAAAAAACGTTTGAATATTTAAATATTTTTGGTTTTTTTGAATTCCTCTTTTTGCAGTTTTCGATTTTTTTAGGAATTCCTGATTTTTTTTTGGTTTTTAACTATTTTTTTTAATTATTTTTTTTTAATTTTTTGTATTTAATGGATATTTGACGTAATGCCTCAACAAAAATTAACCCCTTACCGCATGATTTTTTTTTGCTTAAAAAAATATTAAGGACCGGAAATAAAATATATAAAACAGGAAAAATGGAAAAAAAATTTATTTTGATTTTGAAAAGATATGGATATGAAATAAGGGTATGTGCAATTTATGGCACAACATGTGATTAAGAAATGGTAAATTACTAATCATTATGAAATGCAAAAAAACAATTTCGGTCTTTGTTTAGACAAAGAAAAGCTTGACATTTCCCGCATTGTATGAAACTTTTTCCAGTACATCCAGGGTATTTGCACCTTTGTCTCTCATTTTGCCAATGCCCCCAGTGGTCAAGCTTATCGGTTCTAACTTCCTGAATTGGGAAATCTGTGGTTGGACCACGATGCTTTTTTGCCTGTAGCTCACCTTCAATCGGTAGTTTTGGTCGACTTCTTGGTTTAGTAAGGGATTTATTTGCTTTAGTTAGGCATTCAGCAAGAGCTAATTTAAAATCCTTCAAAGCCAACGGGACATTTGGATGTGTTCGCTTCCAAAGAATCCAAGCGTTGACACATGCCAGATCGATTAGGTGCAAAAATATTCGCATATACCACTTCTTTGATCGTAGTTCTATAATAACCCAACATTGAGTCAAGAAGGTCCACTCCTCCCATATATTGGTTATATATGGAAACTGCCTTGGGACGTGGTATAGTTATATATGTCTTATCTTTTTTGCTAAATCGTTGCACCTCACTGACAGGAGTACTACCAACATAAGTCGACATCATAGTCACAACTTTGTTATCATACCAACAAGTGACGGATACGGGAACACCATCTACATCTGCAACCTTTTCAATTATAGCACCACGACCACTTTTCTTCATCACCGATTCCTTTGGTATTTTCAAGTTTGGTACTCGGTCCTTTCTTACTGTTCCTAAAAGAAGGCAACCTTCTTTATGGAGATAGGTCATAAGCGGGACACTGTTGAACCAGTTATCAGCAAATATTTTATAATTTTTATACCTTGGTACAGTCTTTGTAAGCCGAACAACTACATTCGAACTAACTCCTAAATCAGGAAAATTATTTTCTACTATATTACTTTGTGCTCCAGCGTAAATTTCATAGTCATATGAGAACCCACTAATACCACTAAGCACAAAAGCTTTATAACCCCATTTATGGGGTTTCTTCGGGTTATATTGTTTGATGATGGATCTTGCTTTTGTTGGAATTATCTGTTCATCTACAGCCATAAATTCCTCTTTAGGAACTTTCAACAATCGTTCACGGAGTTTACTTAGTAGGGGCCTTATTTTGAACAATTTGTCATGTCCATTGTTACCAGCTGGTATAAAATCGTAATTGTTATTGAAATGTAAAAATCTCTTAATTTTTTCAAATTTATTAAATGACATTACATCTGCGACTAACGTGTGCTTCAAAGCTGTACTCCAATACATCCTCGTAGCTGGTAAATGTGCAACAGGCATATAAATAACGATACCAATAAACTGCTCTAAATCTTCCACTGTTAGAGCAAGTGGTTTTGTTGGGCATTGTTGGGTGGAGTATACACATGACTGGTCAACTATGTAGTCTAAAATTTCATTTGTTATAAAAAACTCAAAAAATTGAATAGGAGAATCCAATTCAGTTATTTCTGGAGGCAGGTCCAAATTACCTAAAAATGCAGTGTCTGCATCAGAAAACTTTAGTTCTTCATTATGCCAATCTAATAATTTTTTTTTCTTTTTCTTTTCCTTTAGTCTCTCTAGTCTTTCACTGAGAGGCATATCATCCTCACTATCACTATCACTCATTTCAGGAATAGGTATATTGGTAGTATTTTCATTTTCCTTAGTATAGTCGTCATGTGATTCAGTATCAGGAACTACTCCAAAAGTTTCATCATCAGAATCTGACATGTCATCCTCACTATTATCTGGAATATCACGAACGGTTGAATTATATCCGCCATAAAATAATTTTGGGTCCATTATGTACCTAAAAACCAAATAGAAAAAAATGTGTTGGTTCAGTCATATTCATGTCATAATTGCATACTGTGACATATATGGCACAGAGAAAATATTGGCATAACTAGTATCTAATATATAAAAAAATACAAACTCACCTCAAGAATCTATCACCAAAGCCACACTTTCACCTTACAATATTTTTTCAAACAATAAACTTCAATAATATTCACAATACACAACTTGTAATTGTCAATTTCTCAAACGATCATCAGCTGTTGTGCGCCATTAAAAAAAATTATTGTAACTTTCGAATGTATCCACTAGATATCGCTACAATGCTATTGTACCATGCCATAGTTTATCAAAGTAATAGCTGTGCGTCACAGAGTGTGTTTATAAACACAGACATATTTATAAATAGACTAAACACGCTTTGTGCCATAAATGGGCCAGTATGCGGTAAGGGGTTAATACTCACTTTCATTTCCCATAAATTCTTATACCATGGGCTATATATGAAAATCGGCAAGGGGCCAATAGCTTTCATCCCATAGCTGGTGGAGGGAATAGCTATAACATAAAATAAAACCCAGATTATTATTTCTTCAATGGATACATTTTAAAATGGAATTGTCTGAGTATGGTGTACACACTAGATATAAATTGATTTAATGAAAAGACGAGTACTGAGTGTGTCATTTTATTAAAATTCCAGCTAAGCGCTTTCAGCCAGTAGGTCATTCTCAAAGCTGTCGACAAGAGAAAAACATACATCAGGTGTCAAAAAACATCAAATCCTGTAACTGCTACATACAATGAAATAAAATGTTTGATGTTACATCATTATTTGAGTAAAATTTGTTAAAATTACCCTATAAAGTGGGTATACACACACATCATTTAGTTGATAATTTCAAATTAGACGTTGCGTTATGTGAATTACAATTATACACCCTCTTTATAGGGCAATTTTAACAAATTTTACTTAAATAATGATGTAACTTCAAACATTTTATTCCATTGTATGTAGCAGTCACACAGGGTTAGATGTTTTTTGCACATACCGTTGTATCTTTTCTCTCGACGACAGCTTTGAGAATGGCCTAATGGCTGAAAGCGCTTAGCTGGAATTGTCTCTATTTTGTGAATATACTTTTTTCAATAAATGTTTTAATAACATATGTTTCTTATTTTGGCCCTTCTGTAAACAGTCAATTGACAAAACACTTCATTTTTTAAAATATTGCTCAGTAAATGACTTGATTTTATAAAAAGTCTAATATATTTATCTACAATGATAAATTGTTTGGCAATTATATTAGAATTTACAAGATATTAGCGACGTTAATGATTGGCAAACAATTGAGTGTGCACAATATAGTAGACTTTTTAGTAAAACCTGTCATTTATTTACAATAAACAAGGATCTTCAAACCAACAGTAAAGATAATCGCAATTTAAATTTAGCGCCCTTTCTTATTTCCCTAATAGCGACTTAAGGAACAATTTACCCACTACTTAATTGTGTTTCAGTTCTATAGGTGGCGCTAGTTTTTGTCATTTCAAGAAAGCATTGTTGTGAACTATCTATAGAGTAGGTGATTTGTGAACTTCACGGTATAGAAGTCCCACAAATAGAGCAAATACATTTCTCATTTGTCCATTACCCTTACTAAAGTGATAATAATCCATGAAATCTTTCACTGTCTTGATCTACAGTTTCATTATGATAATTTTTAATAATATGGAAAACGGGGGATAGATATCTCTAGTACTTGTCCGTATTTGCTAAACTCTCGTGAGGGTTGCCGGATGAAACCGACGCCCCGTTTGGCACCCCCTTTAAAACTCAGCCCTTCGTTTCGTTTGTTACGGTAGACTGCTGGAATTCCTAATATTCAAGTTAGAGTGGAGGGCAAAGGGGAAGATGAGTGTTTTCAGATAACTGATGATGGTAATTATATACTGTGGTATGAATATTACACTGTAATACTATTTCTAAGGGCCGTAAATTCTACTTCTGCTCTCATCTATACTATACTTAAAGACACTGAGAAATCTTGAGAGTTGGACGACGCCCACTTTAAGGCATTCTAACAACCAGCAAACACCTATATATGTGATTTGATTACCAAAATCAATTATTTTCCATAAAAGTCTAGAACGATTTCATGTTGAAGACAATATGTGCTTGAATATATTTTATAGCTTTGACGTCTCCCCTAATTGTGCCAGCTTTGGTACGTTTACATTACACTTGTAAATTCAAATATCCGCTTTTATGAGATTGAGAATCTCCATATGAAACCACTTCACAATGCACTGGAAACTAAACCAAATACTCGACGCTATGTGTCAATCTTATATGGCCAAAGTGACATTTAATCCATTCGCTGCCTCATCTATCTTTATATTCACAAATAAGTAGAACGAAGTAAAAATCCTACGTTTCGGCCCTATATCAATTATGCAAGCAGACCATTGGTTACCCGAATAAGCAGGACTGGATCTGCATGCAAATTCGTGTAGAAACCCGAATTAATTTTGTATATACAGAGAGTCCTGGAAGTTGATGCACCAGAAATTCGAAGGTTGTTAATAAAATAATGTTAGAAAATACAATGACTTTTTGTATCCCAGCCTAAAAATGTTGCGTTTTGTCTTGGTTACTGAGTTATTATTAGAAAACAAAGATTTTAAATGTAATCTTTAAATTTTACCATTAATATAAAACTAGAAATTTAATAATTTAGTAGTGAACGTTTATTCAAATTTGTATTTAGTTTGAGTAAGTGTAACAAAAACGTTATCAACTTTGATATATTCAAATCCATACAGAAACACAATCAGATAGGATAGTTTTCAATTATCTTATCGCTTTGGCAGCCGGTTTTAATAGCCGGACTGTTCAATAGCGAACAGGACCGCATTTAAACAAATGTCCATTAACATACCATCAACAACCATGAACGTAGAAACGATTGAGTCTTCTGACTACAAAAATACTAAAACGATACTCATCCCATCTCTCAACCTACCTACTCACAAGCAGCGTCTAAGAAATTTTACCCATCAAAAGCACTGGCCCTCATATTTCCATCTTTAAACGGTGTGAAATTAGAAGAATATGCATATGCTCTAAGTCCTAAAGTTCAACCAAAAAATATAACGTTTGTATCGAGAATTTCAAACAACCGAATTTGCATATACTTATCAAGTAAATCTACTTTAGAAGAATATTTAACAAAAAATGGTAAAATATCTATAAATAACGAAATTATATCAGCAAGAAGATTGATTACCCCATCAAGTCGTATTCTACTATTAAATGTCTATCCCTCTATTACCGATGAAACTCTAGAGCAGTGGTTCCCAACCTTTTCTGGACCACCGCCCCCTATAGAAGAGAACAAAAATTTCACCGCCCCCCCCCCCCCCAGTCACTGGTTAGTCCAAAGTAGTTAATTTTATTTGAATATCATCTGTACCGTCCCAATTGATCTGTATTTAGCTTTAATTTCAGTTAATGTCTAAATTTTATTTTAGAGGAATGATGAAATAGAAATTTATTAAACGACTACCAAATGTACAATAAAATTGTTTATTAAACTTTTAAATATAAACACAGAATCAATAAGAAATACAATCACAATAGAAATAAGAAATGCAATACAATAAGAAATACAAGATTAATTAATAATAAAGAAAAAATCAATGAGACGGTTGAGGCTGGTGGAGTGTTACCAGTTTGTTAATATCGGGTTCCAATTTCGTTAACATCAATCGCAGATCGCCACGTTCAGTGATGTGTAGTCTGTTCCTCTTCTTTGACAGCAAATCAGTTACTGCACTGAATGCACGCTCAGCCATATAGGACGAAGGAAATGCAATTAACAACTTCTGTACTATTGTCCACAATCCAGGATAGAGAACTGGTATTGGTTTTTGAAGCCAGAACTCTTGATATCCACGTTTGAATTTTACTTTCAGTTCTTCGTTAGTTGTGAGTTCTAATAGCTCCTTTTCCAAATTTGATGAGCCTTCAGTATCTGTGTTTGCGAAAGGATCTATAACCCAACTTGGTATTTCCATGTTTAAAATATCTTGGAAACGTTCTGTAAAATCAACATGAAGTACTTCCAAGTGGTGGCAGTAAGTAAGTAAATCTTCCGGTTTTGCAGACACTGTTGATAATGTGGGAAAATGGTTGTACTCACCTCTACCAAGATTTCTTTTGAATATAAGAAGTTTTCCTACAAAAGCAGCTATGACGTTTTTAGTTTTAATTAAATTTAAATCATCACCTTGCAATTATAGATTAACTTGATTAAATACTTTAAACAGGTCCGTCAAATAAGCGATTTCATTTTTTGACGTAATCAGGTTTTCGCGCAATTGTTCGTTTGACACTGAGTCAAATAGATTGAAAAAACGATTCAGACAAACACCTTTAGAGAGCCAACGTACTTCTGTGTGCAGCAGCAAGCGATTGTAGTCTTCATCATTTTCATTGCAAAGCTTATGAAACAAACGGTCATTCAATGAATTGCTTCTAATGATATTGATTGCTTTAATAACGTTATTGAGGGACGCATGCAGACGTTCATTTAATTTTTTTGCAACAAAATGCTAACGGTGAATGATACAATGTACAGCGAGTACATTTGGCACTGCTTTTCTCAAATGTGCTATAAAACCCTTATGACGCCCGGTTATTGCTGGAGCACCATCAGTAGCAGCAGACAAAATATTGCTAATAGGAATTTCTTTCTCTTGAAAATATTCTTGAATGATATTAAATATAGAATGCCCCTCTATATCAGATTCCAAATTCTTAGCAAATAATAACTCTTGATGAATTTTTTCTTCTTTTACAAATCGTACGTATGATAAGAGTAGAGCTTAGTTACTTGGTAGAGTTGATTCATCGAGTTGAATGGAAAATTTGCAAGTCGTTAGGTAATCGCATAATAATATTTCAACGTGATTTGCCATTTCATCTATTCTTCTTTGCACTGAATTATTAGTGAGAGGAATTTCTTTAATGATATCAAATGGTGTCTTATGATGGAGAACAGTTTTTAATATCTCTTCGACTGCCGGCAAAATTAATTCCACGCCAATGGTGTGTGGTTTTCCTGACTTTGCGATTAACAATGAAACGTTATATGAGGCTCATAGCCCATCATCGTCTCGTTTAGAAGACGATGCAAAAAGGTTTGATATAGTTGGCTGTTTTAAATATTGTTTTTCGAGTTCTTGAAAATAGAATATATGTTTGTTCTTCTTATCAGGATGCATTTTATGTAAATGCTCTTGTAGCCTAGAAGGTTTCATAGCTTCATTTGAAGAAACTTTTCGGCAAATTAAACACATAGGTAATGATTTGTTTGTAGAAGATTCCGCAAATCCATATTTTAAATATTCAATACTGTATTGCCGGCATTTATTTTTTAATTTAGAAGTAGATTCAGCCATTTTCATACAAAAATTAAATTCTCAATAGATTTATAGATAGTAATGTTTATAAAATGACACACCACTCACGATTATTTACTACGGCAGAGCTTATGATTCACGACAATATATCGCAGCCAAGCACATACAACCAGCTAACAAAAAATTCGTAGAGCTGTTGCTTTTATACGTTTCATTTCGTGCATGATTCAACTTGTCTGTGTGCGAACATGTTATTTTGTATGAACATCGCGCGTTCGCTTATGAACATGCGAGGACAAGTTATATACTTCTATTCTGAACTAAAAGAAATTATTATAATTATTAGTATTATTATTATTGCCAATTTAAAACTGAAATTGACTGTCTCGACCCTTACTTCGTGGAATATGCTCATATTAGTGTTTTTAAATGAAACTCAAGGTCTCTAGTTAATTCCACAATATAATACAAGTTATTGAAAATTCTAAGAAATTGACGATGATATTGATTTATCGAAACAATTGTCAATTTCTTAGAATTTTCAATAACTTGTATTATATTGTGGAATTAACTAGAGACCTTGAGTTTCATTTAAAAACACTAATTTAAAACTGCTTATTAAATCATTTTTATTTCACCATTCCTCTTGATTGCTTATTATTTGCTTCTGAATCCGCTAACGCCCCCCTAAAAGGCTGCAGAGCGGGTTTTTCTAAAACAGAATATGGCCATATCGGTAGCTTCTGACGTCAAGTATACTCGACTCCTCTACAAGATGATACAAATATCCCAGATTCATTCCTAGTCACCCATGAGAACACATCCCACCGTATATTCTTGTTCATCGACGAAATGTCCTGTTTTAAATGTAAACAGCCTGCTTGTAATCCTCAAACTACTGACACTGAAAGCAATTCATCGCATCAATATAGTGCAATATAGTGCAGTGGAACATCAATGGCGTATACTCACATCTAGAAATGCTACAAATATTAATATCAGAGCAAAACCCATCAATATTATGTTTACAAGAAACAAATTTCACAAATAATATGACTTATACACCTAAAAAGAAGCAATTGCAGTTCGCATACAAGGCGTTGGAGTAAAAGGCCTTAATTTGACTTATTAATAAAAATATATCTCCTACCTTTTCCTCTTCCAAGGGGAACTGCATTCCCAACTGCTTTATTCTTCTCCCATAACTTGCAGTTAACTGGCGTGTACAATTTGATGATACACTATTATTCCACTAAGACTGGTTATAAAACAAATTGTACTACTATTTAATTTATTCCCTTTATTCACTTGATGCATATTAGACAGTACTAAAAATGATCTTTAGACCCACATTGAAAATACTATATATAGTGATTGAGAGACGTTATAGTCTGGTTGATATAACACTCGTTTACATCCGAATACATAAATTTTTGTGGTCATGGACCATAAGTTGGTTTTTAGGTCTAAAAACCGAATGAATATAATGACGCGAATTTAAGCAGTACGCGCATTGAATCGGAACAGAGCCGTCGGAAACGAAAAGAGCTTTCGGAAGTTTTTGAAATACATGTAAGCATATACTACCCCGCGCATTGCTTCAGACCGACCGGCGCAGAACGGTCGGATCGGAACGGAAACGAAGGCGATCGCTGAACAGGGCAACTTTTTCTGTTGGCTCTGCGGAAGTTTTCGATATTTGTGTAGTACGGTTGATGAAACTGAAGCGACACGTGTAGTCAATTATTTCGTTTGCTAGAGTGAACTACTGAAGGGAAAGATGGTTGATTAACAATTGATTGAAGCTGTACGGGAGTACAATTTGTTATACGACCCACAAAATAGATATTATCATGATAATATCAGGAAAGAGAATGCTTGGGTAGAAATATCCAGCAGAATAGGATGTTCAGGTAAGAAAACTTATTGTAGGTAGCGTAATTTGTGTACTTTAACTGAAAGTTTGTATGCAAATATAACTGTTTTATTTTGTTAAGTTTTTATACACTTATTTTTTAAGTAATGTTATTTTAAAGAAATACAACATTAGTTTCATTTGTAAATTTAAGTGGATACATTTCTCAAAGAAGGGTTGAAATAATAACAATAATCTTATGTCTCTGTATTAAATATTTGATAAAACAACTATACGAAACGTACTGATAAGTATTAACTATAATTTAGACGATAACTAATAACTTTACTTTTTAAAATGTATCTCTCTACGGAGCCAAAACCGATAACAATTTTGATGTACTGGTACCGACTAGGAAGAACTAGATAGTTAGCATGTTACTGTGAATAATTTGGCTTTAATGGTGTAATCGTCCAGCATTAACTCTTTCAATTTGCCACGGTACTGCACCTTCATTCGAAATAAAATATTCCTTGAATTGCTCCCTAATATTCAAAGCATCTCTTTGAAAATTGCCCCCAACATGTGCTATATCATTGATGCCTTCTGGCGTCTCCTCTTGTTCTAGTTCTCCTGGTTGCCAGGTACAAGAATCATTGCGTAGGAAGTTATGCAACACAGTACATGCCAAGATAATAATATCAAGATGCTCTGGCGAAATATTAAATTTTTTTAGGAATATTCTGAATTTCTTTGTCATAATACCAAATGCGTTTTCACTTACACGTCGAGCCCTACTGTGTCGATAATTATAAATTTTATTTCCTTCATTTACACCAGTTTGTGCTCCTGGATACGGCCTCATTATATTGTTCATTAGGGGAAATGCTTCATCTCCTACTATTACATGGGGCAAATGAATATTTGTATGGGGCAATATCTTGTCTTCAGGAATATTCAATTGCTTCGCCAGGAGTTGTCTTCCAAATTTTGATGAACGGAATATACCCCCATCACTATTACGACCATAGGCTCCAACATCCACGGTTATGAATCTATAATCTGCATCAACAAGAGCAAGTAGCACAACACTAAATTCTTTTTTATAATTGAAAAAAAGAGACCCTGAATTGGGTGGCTTTTCGAATACAACGTGTTTGCCATCAATCGCACCAATGCAGTTTGGATAATTCCATTTAGTGCAAAACCCTTCTTCTATTTTCTTCCATTGTTCTAGTGTGGGTGTAGGCATCACTGAGGAAGCTAAAGTAGACCAGATTTGTTGACACGTGTCGTAGATTATTTCTCTTACAGTTGTTTCTCCTAATCTGTAGCTGAATGATATAGATGAAAAGCTGTCACCGTAACCAAGGAATCTGCAAATAAGTTAAAAATAAATCCCTACAGTAATTTAACCGTTATTTTTATTGATTCAACCTTTTTTTATCAATTTTTTCAACTTTTGGATTGATTAGGCCGTTAAGTAAAAGCAGAAAGTGTTGAAATATCCACAAATATTTAATTATATTGAGGTTTCGTCTTACTAATACTTTATCGGAATACAATATTATAAATTATGTTAAAGCTTTTACATTTGTAAGCAGGTAGAAAGGTCCACTCGAAAAACAATACAGTTCATTAAGAAATATTACGCAGATTGAAATAAATAAATCCAGGAGAGAAGGGTTCAAATCTAACTGATCATTAAGCAAATTGTTGGAATTTTTTCTGCTGTTGTTTTGTAATGTTTCTAAATAATTTAATTTCAGCCCTTTTCTTTCTATATGTAAAATTCCGAAGTTTGGATGAAACGAGTGATTTTTCACTATTACGTAATTGGAATAATTAGAATCTCTTTTATTTTTATTAAAAACCTCCTTGTGTTCTGAAATAGACTTTGAAACATTGTATTCCGATGAAATCTTAGTAAGACTAACGCGTCAATATAATTTAATATTCGTAGATATTTAACACTTAGTGTTTTTATTTAACGTGAATTCATCATTTACATTTGTATGCAATACCAACGACATGTGACTTAGCTTACGATTTGTTTAGACAGTATCATTTTTAGTTTCAGATTGTAAGAAACGATGGGCATCTTTGAGGGACTGCTTCCGCAAAGCACTAAAAAATAGGAAAACTAAGAGTGGTCAGGCAAAAATTAAAATTAAAAAATGGAAGTTTGAAGAGGTGATGTCTTTCTTGGTTCCTTTTTTCGCGGAAAGGGAACAAAAATCTAATATTGAAGGAAACAGTCAAGTTGCAGATAACGAACAATCTGATGAGGAACCTCTTGCGGACATCTCGATGGAAAGAGATGAAACTGCAAGTAGTTCTGAGCTATATTCATCATCTACAACACCAGAGTCTGAACCAGCGACCTCCAGAGCACCAGACTCCATACCATCAATCGCAATACCAGCGAACCAGAGGTCAGAAACCATCCCCAGACCATGTAAACAATCTCAATCAAATTCCATGGCACAAGTGTTACAACAGTATTTTGAGAACAAACAGGCAACAAGAAACAAGAAACAACCCGACCATTTACAAAAATACTTCGAGGCTATACAGGAAACTGTAAGGACTTTTACACCTCAATTGCAAATTGATATCAAATCTAAAATATCTCAGTTAGTCACAGAGTATGAATATAGAAATTTGATGTCAACTCAGAATAATAACTCTACAGATGTAAATGATGATTGTTATACTTACACAAATTTGTCATAAAAGTTAATACATTTTTTTGTTACCTATTATTAGTAACCTTATTATAACATATCGTCACTATGTAAATAAATGATTCACGAAACAATTGTAGATGTATGTAGAGTATAATTGTCTTTAGTCAAAATTAAAATAAAATTGGAATTTTTTTAGGTAACTTTCCTGGACGTTACCATAATTAAACAAAATTCAAATAATTAACACGGAATAATAAAATTAAAAAAAATTCAATTTAGCTTCTCAA